>OY998168.1:65965700-68558200 GCA_963921995.1 Oxystoma pomonae | reverse complement strand
TGTAGGAGAACACGTAATTGGGCCATTTTTTATTGACGGCAATTTGGATAGATACTTGGATCTACTGCAGCAGCATATTATTTCAACTGCTAGGCAGTTGTTAGGTATGAGATTTGGTGAAACATGATTTCAACAAGACGGTTGTCCCGCTCACAATGTTGGCCTTGTTAGGGAATATCTTGATAATGTATTTTCTAATCGGGTTATAAGTACACGGGGAACTATTTTATGGCCAGCTCGATCAACTAGTCTTGCTGCTAATGACTTCTATCTGTGGAATTATATCAAAAATAAAGTTTACGGGCATGAAAGGGCTAATAATTTGGAAGAACTTCGGATTAAAATTGAAGAAACTTTTGAAACTATCACCCCTAACATGCTTGGAAACGTTAGAAGGGGTTTTTATAATAGGCTCGGATATTATCTAGCCGAGCAAGGAGGAGTTTTCGAACTTTTGCTCTAATTTTTTTTTGGCTGGGAGAATCTTTTTGGTTTTTAGAATGTATTATTTTATTATTATAATCTGGAAAAGTCTATAGAAGTCTGGAACGACTCTGTAAAAATCTGGAAAGACCCTGGAAAAGTCTGGATAAACTCTGGAAAGACTGGAGAGACCCTGGAGGTCTGGAAACACTATAAAAGTCTGAATAGACTCTGAAAAACTCTGGATATATTCTGGAAAAGTCTGGAAAGACCCTGGAAACACTCTGGAAGAGTCTGGAAAAATCCTGGAAAAGTCTGGATACACTCTGGAAAAGTCTGGAAAAACCCTGGAAAAGTCTGAATACACTCTGGAAAAACCTGGATACTCTGAAAATGTCGGAGTACACCATGGAAAAGTCTGAATACACCACTGAACAGTGTAGATACACCCAAGAAAAGTCTGGATATACTCTGGAAAAGTTTGACCAACCCAATTTAACCCTTGTATATATGAGTAGTGGTTTTTTATATAATATATGTTCTTCTGAGCGAGGGAAGTTTTGGAGTAAACCTTTACTCGATTTATTTTTAGATAAAAAGGTTAAAAAATTTTTGAGATATAAATTTTTTTCAGTCCAAATCACTTTTTTTTTCGATCAAAAATTCTACTCAGGAAAATTCTCGTAATATTTTTTGACATTGCTCATTTTTTTTGTTTTGACATATACTTTTTGGTGGGATAATAAAAAATTATAGTTACAATTAAAAAACACATCCAGAAATTCAAAAAAAACCACTAATGGATTTTGCAGCAATGAATTTTTCAGCAATTGTTAATAATTTCCTTCAATTAAATGTAAGAAACTTTTGCAAATATAACTATTTATTAATAGGCAAAGCAAAATTATAATCCTCTATAATATTTATTAGGAAACATCTTAACAAAGTAAAAGAATGAATCTCAACCACCGACTCGTCAATAAAAAAAACAATAATATATCTCCACGTTCGCTGCCCAATTATCAGCTTTTTTTTTTATCTTGTAATCATAAAAAAAATGCACGCGACTTTATCGTGAGCAATTCACTGCAGATATTTGACGAAGTTTTGTGCGTTCCCATACTAATTTTGTTTAATATTATTAAAATCGCTTACATAAAAAAAATCAACAACCGATTACAACATCTATTTGTACGGAAAAAATAAAAAGGAGACGGTATTTAATTTACTACGTTTATACGCGCCTAAAACTGGTTTTATATAAGAACGGTTTTAAATAAAGTAGCTTTCTCCTTCATTAAAATAGTTTTCTAACACCTGATCGATGTACTGTCAATCTTCTTACCTTACAGTTTCTCACAAATTAAAATATATATATTGTTATATTAAATGTGAGCCATTTTTTTTTACAAACTTGAAGAACAACATATTAAATTAAATGGCGGTAACAATAATTTTTATATATAGGGCGTCTATTAAAAATAATCAGGACTGACCAATTTAAATAAATTCCAAGATAATGTACTTGTACTTACGAAATTATTTGTATAAGAAAAATTATAAAAACTACTGTTGTGTCTGGGTGATGTGTGACATGAGAGGTGACATACCTGAAATTAAAAGAGTTACCTGAGCATTCAATTTACCTTTATTATGAATTTATTCAGTATAACGCTAATAAACAAGTGTTAATATCAATTTTTAAGATTAAACAGTAATAAACTGGTTGTATACGTGAAAATACTAAAATAGTACTGAAGTCAGACAATTAATTAATGACTATTATTGATACTTCTTTTTAATTTAATTCAATTAAACCAAACTGCATTGTGTCTGTCACCCACAAGCGTAACAAAATTGTGCTAGTGCTGAAATACTCCTATATAGAGTAATAATGGGATAGTGGTTAAGGTTAGGCTATGTACTATACCAATAGTACGGAAAAAGGTCATCTGCAAGTGACTCAAGCACTTCACAATACAGGTAGGATAAGAATATTTTACCTAGTGGCTCAAGCACTCCACATCAGTAATAGATTCAGGTGAAAAAGACTCTAGCACTGTCTATTTTGCACTGTGCACATTGGTACAAAGACGCGCTAGGTCAAGAGCAGTACTTCGTTAGAAGTACTAGGAGGTTGGGAAAAGGTATTAGAAGAACGTGCTACGTGGCTCGTCCACTTCAGTAGTACAAAACAAAATATCTGCATATCTGCAGCGCACCCGACGGAACACATCCGTCGCTATAACAGTACAAAAAAATGTAAGGACTCGGACAATGCCTAGTGGCTCAAGCACTTCACATCGGCAACTAAAATACACGCTAGACGGCTGTTTTGCGCAAAAGAGGTAAGGTAATATGCAACTCAAGCACTTTGCAATATTCATTCCTTTCAATATTTTAAATTAATAGCTTAACCACAAAAATATCCAAATTACTGTATTTTTATATATTGGTGAATAAATGCTTTAGGATGTAAAATTGGCAAAAAGAACATAAAAATAAATATAAAATAAGGAAAATCGAAATACTCCGTGAGAAAACTCACCTTTTGAAAATGTAATCCAAGACCAATTACACACACAAGCACAGTTAATATTTATCTCTTAACACTTTTCACCCCACAGTTTTAAAACGTTTTGAAACACCCAACGCTAGTAAAGTGTGGGTCACAGGTTCTTGTTTATGTAACAGACTCATAAATATCGAATTATGCCTGGCTTTTTGTGAATATAATCTTTCTTTATCTTAAAATAAGCTGTGTCGCCTTTTCAAAACAGGGTAAATTTATTAGTCTAGTTCGACGGAAAAAACTGACTTCTTACATAAAAAATCCTTATATTGCATTTTAATTAAAACGCGAATACAACAACTAAGTTAAAAAAAAAATCCGGTTTAAAATAAAATTGATTTAGTATTCAAAATTGTTTTTATTCGCATTTTCAAACCTTCCTTTGTTTAAAAGCGGTTTAAGAGTGCCGTATAAACAAAGTAATTGTTTTACCTAAATCTTTATTTTTGTGAAGTAATTGCTATTAATATCTTATTTCGATTAATAAATTGTCATACATAAAAAAAATTGTTTGTCGTGGAATCGATTGGTGCATCTAAATTTCTTGTTTATATGAATGTAATTTTTATGAAAAAAAAATGAATGTGATTTTTGTTTTCAAAAATAGTATATTTTTCTAAATTTTTACAATATATATTATATTACCTGCTCACGAAAAATCGTAAGGTAATCTATTAGAGCTTATTAAGCCGGAATTTCAAAAGCATTTGTCGTTTTCAATATTTATTTATTTTTAATTTCCAACAAGAAGCTAAAATTTTGAGCTATTTCCGTCCAACAATTATTTCGATAGAAATTAAAAAAAATTGCAAAAAAAGGTAATAAAACAGTTTTTTTAAGGAAAGCAGTTTAGACAAAAAATACATATCTACTAAAATGATAAATAACGTTTTTGCATTTTTTCCGTACAACTGAGTGACCAATCGATTCTTGATTTTTTTGAAATAAATTAAAAACAATTACTGAAAAATAAAATGTTGGTAACGCCATTATTTGTTTTCTTCATTTCTGAGCATGTTTTTTAATTGTAACTATAATTTTTTATTATTACACCAAAAAGTATATGTCACAGCAAAAAAAATGAGCTGCTTCAAAAAATACTACGAGAATATTCCTGAGTAGAATTTTTGATTGAACAAAAAGTGATTTGGACCGAAGAAAATTAATATCCGAAAAAATTTTTAACCTTTTTATCTAAAAAAAATGTAGGCATTAAAGACACAGAGAGGTATATTTTCACCAAGTTTCATGACAATGCAATAATTTTTGGGGAAATGAAAAATAAAAAACCAAAAAATAAAAATGTTACGATTTTTTGAATTTTTCTCGAAAATTTTGAGGTTATTATTATTATATATTTAAGTATAAATTTTTAGACCTTTGCACCGTGTACAACTTTTATATCGAAGTTTTTACTCTATGACGTTCAGTTTTGCCGGAAATTGCAATAATACCATTTTTCTCCCCCTTTCCCCCCACCAAATCCACCTCCACCCAAGAGCCCCACTCACGCATTTTTTTTTTAAACGTTTATCAGCAGCCCCTTTACCATTTCCACTCATCAAAACGCTGTTGAATTTTTTATATTTTTTTCTCGCTAAATGAATTTTCGGATCGGCTAAATGCCCAAGTAAAAATGTTTTAAAAATCTTATTAATAAACAATATGTTTTAAAGTTAATCCCCGTTTATATACCGTTCCAACCCCTTCCGTAATAAAAATTAATATTTTTCCGTTGGAAAATTGTGAAAAATGTATACTTTGTTTTTTTTGTTTCTTATAAGTTAAAATGTACTTATATGTCTAAATATATTAAAACCGTGTGTCCCTAGCTGCTAGAGTTCGTGGGTTACGATTTCCATCAGTATATTTTTGTTTTTCTTAAATATCTCAAAAACTACGGATCTGACAGACTTCATAATAAATACAGTTTTCATAACGTGTTGCTAACTGCTACGGTTCATGAGTTACGAATTTAAAAAAGTTTAACCCCCATTTCTACCGCCTGGTGCCGGAGAATGTTTGTGCCAAATTTGATCAAAATCGTCTGCGCGGTTTTTATCAGACAGAGAGAAACTACGACAAAATTTTGTGTTTACGTCTTTTTTCTACCCAAATAATTTATTTTTATTGGAAATAACTTTTTTTTGACGATTCCAATAGCCTCTATATTAGTATTGATGGCTAAAAAGGACGTTGACTAGGTAGGTATGTATCCATTTCTGACACAGGGTCTAATTTTTTGAAAATCTAAGTTGTCTCACACTTAAAAAAATAAAACTCGTCTACCGTTTAAAATGCAAGGAATTGAGCAAGGTCGTCGCGCATCGGACGAAGGTTGCGATTAGCGTGGCGTGCGCCTTATTATGAATGTGTGAGCGGGAATAGGGGGGCTAATCTGTATGAGGAACGAAGAACGTGAGAAACCGTCAGGTCGGGACGGCAACAGTGCACGGGGAAATTGCAGGAAAAGTTTAAATTTAATATAATTATGCAGGCAGCGCTTGGAAGGCGCCCGCTGAAAAAACTAACGAAGCTTAACATAGGATTGTCTTTCTGTTCCGTAGGTAGTTATTCTGTGCTATTACCGTTATTATGATATAAGATTCTAGAGTCAATTCTTATGAAAGCAACCAAAAAATGGAGGTTCTGCAGACCATATTCCTGATTTTGATAACTTTTGGTACATTTAGTTCACCCATAAAGGAGATGAAAAAAATCCCAAATTTAAAAATTTTTTGATTAGAGATTTTTGGAAACTTCTTGAGTGGCTAAATGTTCATAACCTGGAATCTTTCAAGAAAAAACTAAAAATTATTATGCTGAAGAATGTGCTATACAGTAATGTCGATTTCTTTAACATCAAACTTTAATATGTCAATACAAGCTTATTTTTATATTTTTATATAATTAACAATAAGATATTTTTTTTGTTTAGTTTAGGGTTTGTAAGTTTCTTAGTGATTGTCCTGTAACTTATACTACTTAATATGTTATTTTTAGTGCTTACTGTATTTACATAAGTTTGACTAGTCTAATCTATATAATTGTAGCTAAAAGACAAATATGAAATAAATAAATAAATAAATAAATAACACTTCTAACGATACTAGTGCTATAAATAGGGATATTTGGGAACGCTTAAAATTTTGACAACTTTGACAGCCGCTCTGGTAGTGCTTAAAAAATCACTACCACCAGTACTCATCGAGTTTTTGGAACACATTAAGAACTGTCGCATGTAAAAAAATTTAGAGATGAGAAAAAATACAAAATTTGGCCTTATTTTACAAAATAAGTATAAGTTTTACATGTTGGAACCTGGTAATATTTTATTATTTTAAAAATTATATACACAACTCTAGTAGTAATAATCATGTCTTTATTACGGATAGTTATTACAACCATAATTTAGAGGGCCTCACTAACCCTTGCAAGTTTCATTTGGCATCTGAGGAGGAGGTCACCAAGTGTCTTTATTAAATCTAACACTCAGGGAGAGTTCTTGCTGTTCATTCCTGCTTTAATAAGACATAACAACTTTATTGTTAATTTATCTTTAAAAAAATGGTTATTTTCCGAAATCTAGGAAAAAAGCATATGTTACTCAAGTCCCTAAGAAGGCCTCTGCCTCCTCAGTTTCCGATTTTCGTGAAATTAGCATACTCCCGACTTTCTGACGTCATCTGACGCTCGGCAGGCGCATAGTACAATAACTGCATTGTCTAAAGTCATCGATAAAAGCTTAAATTGTTCTCCTGTGCGTCTATTCTTAAATTGAGAGAAAATTTCCTCGCTACTATGCATCTCATCGGTCCAAATGGTCGGTTTAAATCGGATTCTTTCACTTTTGCTCGATATTGATCGAAAGTAATTCTATTGGTCTTGACTAAGAGAATTAATTTCGATCAATATCGGGCAAAAGTGAGAGAAACCAATTTAAACCGAAGATTTGGACCGATGAGATGCACAGTAGCGAGAGAATTTGACTCCCTGGGAGAAAATTTTCTTTCGATTCAAGAATAGACGCACAGGAGTATAGAAAGGCGTTCGATACATTGGAACATTCATAATATTCAGATTAAACAAACGTAAGACCTCAACTTATTTTTCCTCAAAATTGGTTAAATGTAGTGACGTATATTTCAGAAGAATTAGACATGAAGACCACTATCGTATTCCGAAACACCACACTGCTTTGTTTCAAAAATCATTTAGCTTTACAGCGGTTAAGATATTTAACAAAATTCCAAAACTCCTTTCAATTACTACATTCTGTTCTGTCTTTAAAAAAAAATAAAGGAACTTTTGTTAGAAGAAACCAACTCAGAATCACTCTATAATGCAGTATATCTTATTAGTGTGTGCGGAATTAATTGATTTGCTCATACTCACTATATTTTTTTCCGAGGAAGAATTACAGGTCATTAACTTTAAGGACCCAGTTACTCAAGTTTTAATGCATAAGGCTCAATGTCTAATGCTTAATTTTGTATTTCTATTTATAGCATTATGCATAAGTAACTGGGCCTTAACATTGATTGAGATTTCCCTCTACTTCAATATTAAATTATTTTATATTTTAGTAAGGGTGTAAAATACTCCTCACTGTTGTTTTAAATCCATTAGTGTTTAATATTTTGGTTGCTAAGTGGTTATAGGGAAGAGTATCCCTGACGAATATCGTCACCTTATTTATACGGTTATTGAATTATTGTAATTACTAGTACTAAATAAAGGCATTTTGAATTGAGTTGAATTGTAAAGATTTAGAAAAAAACAATAGTATATAACTATGTTAAACTATTGATTTCTTTGGTCGTCTTGCGTAACGAAAATATGGCACTAATAGGAATAAAATGGAACGAAATTTTAATTAAAAGCATTATTTTCTAATTAATAATATAAATCTTTTCTTCTCGAGTATAATGCAGAGGGTCGGTCGGGTATTTGCCCGACCGATGCCGCCCTCTAGAAGAAGTTTGTTTTTAACTATTCGTTATTATATTATTATTGTTATTATTATAATTCTGGTTATTTTTGCGACTGCGCCGTTGCTGAATGTCATTCCATAGTAGTTATTAATCATAACGGAATTGGGTGTTTAAGGAAGAATAAATTTATAGTTATGGTTATTTTTATGTACTTGTTTTCGCAATATTTTTGAAAAACCTTTTTATACTTATAATTGTTAAATTTAATGAAAAGGGGCTTATCATCGCATTCATCTTCTCTAATTCAAAGAATATCGGTAAAAAATTAGGGTTATATTTAACCAAAAACGTTAGGGTAAATTTTACGTCAAATACAAAGGCGGATATGACCAAAAACTCTTTCTGCGAACATTCCGCTATCGCTATTAAAAATAAAAATAGGCGTAGTAGTAGAGTAGTAGTAAAGTAGTAGTAGAGTGGGACAATCTTTTTCTCATGGAAACATATACCTCTTTCTTTTGTGGGCGGAGAACTTTATATGCCATTTAACTGTTTGATTTAATGAAATCTAAATTGATCGTGTATATCAGCAACGAGTTAAGTTAAAGGTAATTTTCTATAAAACCATGAAATATTGTTACGTGTTAATTCGTTTGTTTATTTTTATATAGACCAATGTGTTTAAATTTGGGAAGAAAATATTGTACCTGTGTTGTAAGATTGTGACACTTGTGTGATCCATGAAAGGCCGCCAGGGTATCATAATTTTTCCCAGTGTTGTTGTTGTTGATCTCACATTGGTCAATCTCGAGGTTGGACACATCTACATCCAAGCTAAGGAATGCTTTTAATCTGCGAAATTTAAAAATATATTAAAACTAAACGCTCATATAAACTTTCTTAGAATGCTAGATAATATAAAATTATAAAAGCTTATATAAAAATTATTAGAAAGTATTTATAAATAACGAATCTAACAATAAAAGAAAAATAAACTTTTGTATCTCATATTTTTTACATATTATAAACATTGACATCATTTGAAGGAAAAAAAAGTATTCCTGATCCCTGATTTTAAAAAGCACATTTTATGAAATAATTTATAGTACGGGATCTGGACCTGTTAAGGTGTCAATCTAAAAAGTAACTGTCCAGACTACTATATAGGATTCTTTATCCGATCTAGTAACCAAGTTCGATAGTCTGCAGTTTTTCCATATTATAACTATTGAATTCTATAACGATCCTGCTTTTGCATTTTTCAAGTTAGCTTGGAAAAAATGCAGAGCGAAAAACTCTTCTGGGGCCAAATTCTAGATCTGTGAATGCATAACAAAGAAGGCTAAGGGCTTCATTTCGATGTGTATTCGTAAGTATAAATAAATATTTTATATTCCTATATTCAATTTATTTTTGATAATTTGGTTTTTCTTCACCGAGGAGTGTTCAATCAGGGGCGTCAATTGGAGGGGGGCAGAGGGTACAAAAGCCCCCCCCCCCCTTGAGTATCCACATACAAAAATTAAAGAAACATGGTTAAAGAGTTTGACCTGGACAAACTAGTTGACGAATTTGCTGCAATAAGACAGACAGACAGAAAAAACAAGAGTTTTTTGTACTTCAGTTCAAAATAAACTTCATGAATTTTGATTTCTCACACAGAGGGTGGAACCTAGGACGACGCCGTTTCATCCTGATTAGGAAGTCATCAGCTAGGTGCGTACCATAAAAGCAGTAGGTCATTATATATAAAAAAATCGGCAGATTTCGTAAAAAATCTTTTTCCAATAGTGGACGATATATAGCAGCAAACAAGCAAAAATAAAAATCTTGGTCTACGGTCATCTTTATTATAAGACTAGGAAAAACGTAATTAACACCATACCCTTTTTTGCCAAAACAAAATCTATATTCTAGCACAGTTCGCCTTCAAAATAGTTCACTAGTTCATTTTTAATTTCAATGTGACACATGACTACGAACTTTCGCTCATGGCAGTGTAAAAATGCGTTTCGTTTTTTTTTCTAATAATAAACAAAGAATAAAGATCTAAAATAGTCATTAGTCATAGTTTGTTCATTAACTTAGTGTTTAGGTCTAAGCTTTTTTGTTTTTTTTTTTAATGTAAGTTTTACCAAAAATGTGTTCTGTTTGTTGTAAAAAACGAAAAATACACCGCAACTTCCTCTGTTTCACATAAATGTCAGAATTACATTGCTAGAATTATATAATGTAATATAAAGGACAGTAGTGCACCCAGGATTGAAAACTCCATTATTTGCTACTTCAGCAATGACTGTTTAATAATCCTATTTGCATATATTTTACCGTTCCATATCCCCCTTTATTGAGTCGTCATAGAGGCGCTGTAAAATCCTGCATGGCTTATGTTGGCATTTTTGTATGCACTAATGTCCGTACCATATATTTAATGCTTATATCTGACTTGACCTCTGAATCTTTTTAGGAGCTTTTAGTCGCTTTATTGCCCGACATGTTTTAAACCCGAAAATTCTCTCCTTTGAAGAATTTTACACCCTTATAACTCAAATTGTGTTAATTATTTTCTTTCTTCTTGTGACCTCAACGATTTATAACCCAAGTAACACAGCGTGCTGTAAACAAGTTGAGATAACGTTTTCGTAACAAAAAATATAACAACAATACTTTTGGTGTCTTCTGCCACAACGTCGAACGAAAGGTCATGAAAATGTTGTCACAGCTATTTTGAGGGATATTTTTTGCCTGTTACAACGTCTACGGCAGCTGAAAATGTTGTTTAAAATTTAACTTCCCTAACAAAAAATGTATTTAAACATAGCAATTAAATAAAAAAAGACTGAAGATGGAAGACAACTTAAATAAATATTACCGATGTTTAACAAACTCAAAAATAGGCATTTTGTGGACTTCCCAAGAGTCAAATCTATGTGCGAAGGCCCGTTTGATGCCGAAACCTGTCATGATACCTCGTTAAACTTCACGCGCTTCAAAAATTTGAGACAAGACTTTTTTTAATTATAAATTTCAAATTTTGATCCAGAATGAAAGGATAAACATCATGTCTGGCATATTTAGGTAATTTTGAAAGATTTTCAGACTAAGATTTTAGCATATTGATGTAAAAAAAATGTTTAAAACATGGCCGCTCGCCCGCCCGTTCAACCAAGCAACTTTGCATTTTGTTAAACAATAAATCTAAAACAAAAGCAAATCTTGGCGTTATTGCTGTGGGCTCACGGTCCCAGCCTAGTGGTAGAGGGCGCTTATTTTCAAATGCTAAATAGCATTGAAAGCAGCTGCATTTTAATAAAAAGTGCACTAGGATACAACAAATAACTGCAGTTGCCATCTTGGCATTGTTTTCAGTTATATTTTAAGAAAAAAAGTTGAAGATTGCTTCTTACTTAAGTTTTAGCATATTTTTAGGTATAAAAGTTGATTCGCTAGACGATATAACTATAGAAGTTATTTTGAATGTAAATTTAGTAGTCAAACAGTTTTAACAGCCAAAATTACAGATTAAATGAAGCTAGCTATTTTAAAGCAAAAAGAGAGCTGTACTAACGTTTTTGCGGCATTGACTTGGCTTTAAAGTCTATATTGTCGAAGCTGTGTTACTTGGGAACCTTTGACTTCAGGATACTTTTCTAATTTTGAACCACTTGATAACCCTGTTCTTGAGGTTGACCTGAGCCAAATTGATATAATCCGTCCAAGTCATTAGCATCTTGTTCAGCGACTCCAGAGTGACTTTTGGAACCGATGGTCGCAAGAGTATATATCTAAGAGCGCCGTAAGTGGACCAAACCTTCCCCTTTACTCAATATAGGTGCATTAGTTCTCATAAAAATGAACAAAAACCTCCCCTACAATGGGAAGAATAGTTGAAACACCTTGAAGAGTGAATTTGAATCCTAAAAACAGTTCGTTTAGTTAAACAGATAAACTGCAAAAATTAATAAAATTTTGCACAGCGGAGGCTTCTGGTATCCCCCACAGATCATTCACATGGTTTTTAAAAAATACATATATATATATATATATACAGGGTTTTTCAAATTCGATGCTCACCATCCCCGCCTTCAGCTAGCTCTCTAGCCTTCAGCTAGCGAGCTAGTTCTCATTTTCCCTCCTCCTCCAAATCCCACTTCTCTCCTCTTCCCCCCCCAACAACAACAACATATAGTTCTTTAGAACAGTCACGACATTTAAGCCCTTCAGGCAGCTAGTCTCCCCAAAAATCGACAAAACTTAGGCTACCTAGCGGTAGGGAGAGTTTAAGAGGTCCACTTGAAGGTCAAGTGGGGGTGGAAGGAAAGGTTTGGCAGAATAATTAGTGTCAGAGCACATAGATGTCCGCTAACACTAAGGATTTTTCCAGATCGGGCCCTCTCACCGGGTGTTGTTGTTGTCGATGCTCACCATGGAGATCTCCTAAACGGTAGGAGATACGAAAAGGTTTAAATTAGGGCAAAGTTGCGCAAATTGATGCTTTGATCAAAACTAAAAAAAAAGTTTACAAATTCCGGCTACTTTCGGAGATAGGCGGAAGAAAATCGAAATCTTCATTTTTAGTTTTTATTTTTCTGCGCCCTTATTCTTAAAGCTGTCAAGAAACGCTTAAAACTTTCTACAGGCACTTTTTTAGATCTACCTAGTGAGTGGTCCGTTTTTGAGACTTGACGTTTCAGTGTGACAGGAACACTGTCAAGTTAATTTTTTCTCCTGCCGTTTGGTTCATAAACTTTATTTTAAAAAGTCACTTCACGTTTTGGGTTTATTGACCAAATAACTTTACCTAATATTTTAAAAATACGTTTTTTTTGTTTGTTTTTTAATCTTTGAATTTGGGCTGATAATGGTCAATTAACTCAAAACGTCAGGTACTTGTCAAAATAAGGTTATAAAATATCTGTCATCCTTCACGAACCAAACGACAGGAGAAAAAAAGCATGTGTCCATAAGAAAAAATGAACTTGACAGTGGTCCTGTCACACTAAAATGTCAAATCTCGAAAATGGACATCTCATTAGGTACATCTTAAAAAAGTGCCTGTAGAAAGTTTTAGGCGTTTTTTGACAGCTTTAAGAATAAGGGCGCAGAAAAATAAAAACTAAAAATGAAGATTTCGGTTTTTTCTGCCTATCTTCGGAACTATCCGGAATTTGTATCCTTTTTTTTTTAGTTTTGAGCAAAGCATCAGATTGCGCATCTTTTTTTTTAAAAGATTTTTTGGATCGCTATACGTGCCTGCTGGCGTCATTATTTTTTAGAATCGGTTATACATTCTAAACAATTATAATTAAAAAATTGATATTTTCGACGCAAAAAAATCGCGCCCGCAGGCACATATAGCCTATAAAATCTTTAAAAAAAAAATAAAAATTTTCTTCACAAAAATTTTTTTTAATTTTATTTTGGTTGAAAATGCAATTATCTATCTTAATAATATCTAATTAATAATTATTTGATAAAAATCGCTTAAGTGGTTTTTGATTAATCGTGTTACAGACAGACAGACATACACCATAACAAAATTTTGTATTTAGGTCTGTTTTAACACAAATAAAATAAACCCTTTAAGGGGTACAGTGGGCTCGAAGAACCAGCTCTAGTATCCAAATTGAAAGCGGCTTGCAACTTCGACTTGACTATTCAAAACATGTATATAACCCCGAAGTAATGGCTTCTAGTTTGAAAGCGAATTTCAAGTTTAGCCGTGAAAGTTTTGGGGAAGTACCTTTTTTAATAAAAAAAAGACCAAGCTGAAACTCTCCTAAATCTAATATAAAAAGAATTATGAAAATCGATTGAGCCGTTTAAAAGTTATGATAGAAATAAAACTCTTCATGTGGTGCAATGGGCTCGGAAAAGCGATACAGGCATGGGCGTAGGGAGGGGGGGCCATAGCCCCCCTAAAATTTGTAAAAGAAATACTTTTAAACAAATTAATATCTCACCGATAGAAAAGAGGTACAGAACTTGAAAAATGTCTTCGTTTAAAATAGGACGGTATACATATATATTTAAAGTTTTATTATTTCCCAAAGAACAGCTTGGCCCCCCGTTGTGGAATATCCTGACTACGCCCATGGAACCATGGTTTTCAAATTGAATCTGCGTTCGTTGTCGAATTGATTATATAATATTATAGTTAAAAGTGACGATTTTTTATATACGTTTTAGCCATCATAATGATTTTTCAAATATTGAACTTTAAAAGTGCAGGGAACCTGAATCGATAAAAAAAAAGAATTATTAAAAAATAAAAAAACGCACGGTCAAACTTATAAGTGTACACTAAAAGATATGAGCAATCTATACAGACCGCTTCAAGCTACTGCGAACATAGGGCGGAAGAAGTCTAATTTGCCAGTGTACGTACATGCAGAGACACCGCACGCCTATCAGTGAAGCAAACAACACTCAGGCTTCCGATCGCCATTCGCTGCCGTTCGCCGCCTTTCGCCTTGTATTTAGTACGCCTCTAACCACGGTGCTGTGTGGAGCGTAGTCAGTGAAACCGGAATTTGGTCAATAAATACGCAAATTTTTATAACGTAATTTTCTTATTTTTTGTCACTGATAAATAAGAGCGTTTTATTGTCAACTGCTCAGATTTATCAGTGACAACGTATTACAATGAAAATAATAAGGAGAAACAAAATAAAAGCAAGTTCTCAAAATAAAATAATACATTCTAAAAACCAAAAAGATTCTCCCAGTCAAAAAAAAAATTAAAGCAAATGTTCGAAAAGTCCTCCTTGCTCGGCTAGACAATATCCGAGCCTACTATAAAAACCCCTTCTAACGTTTCCAAGCATGTTAGGGGTGATAATTTGAAAAGCTTCTTCAAAAACAGGTAGAAGTCATTAGGAGCAAGATCGGGAGATCGAGCTGGCCATAAAATAGTTCCCCGTGTACTTATAACCCGATTAGGAAATACATTATCAAGATATTCCGTAACAAGGCCAACATTGTGAGCGGAACAACCATCTTGTTGAAACCATGTTTCACCAAATCTTACACCTAACAACTGCCTAGCAGTTGGAATAATGTGCTGCAAGTGCTTGCAATTGCCGTTAATAAAAAATGGCCCAATTACGTGTTCCCCTATAATACCCCCCCCCCAAACATTTAGTTTTTGGGGATACTGTGTTCTTACGTCAAAATACAAATGCAAATTTTCCCTCGACCAATATCGAACGTGTGTTGGGTTATGACGATTTGACCATTTGACCATCTGCACTTTTTCGGCAACTTCGTAGACATCCATTTTTAGTTTTAAGAATGTATTATTTCAATTAAGAACTTACCCATCTGTTTCTCGAGCAAGGCAGAAATAAAACAAAATAATAAAAACAAAATGAATTTCCAAAATATAACACTGCAGCGTGCTTCGAATCCACCTCGGTCGTACGGCACGGAGAGTAAATTGGACTTGATTCCCCCTATGTTCGTAGTAGCTTGAAGCGGTCTGTATTAAAATGAATACGGGTTTGTTCGATTCCCCCTTCTCTGTCGCGAAGCGGAGAGTCGGTCATTGAAGCGAGGACGCACGTGGTCGTCTATCGGAGCCACAGCCGAATTATTTTCACAGAAAACTAAAATATTTGTGCAGCAAGGGCAACGTCGCCGACTAAATCAGCAGTGGATCGCAGACTTTCGCGCCACAGCAAAAGCCTGCGATCCTTTTTGGTTTCCCTGGACTCCATAACGTTTACTCCTCTGTTCCGTAGGTAGTTCCTCTGTGGTTTAACTTAAACGAATACAAGATATTGGCCGCAAGATAAATTTGATTTAAATTCTACAAACTAGAAAAAAAAATAACGCCAGCATATATTTAAATGTTTTTGGTTGAAAATGCAATTATTTATCTTAATCATGTGAGAATCGCTTGTCGCTAGCTGCTACGGTTCGTTACTAATCAGCTCTGGTGCCAGATAATTTTTGTACTAAATTTGATAAAAATCAGTTATGCGGTTTTTGAGTAATCGTGATACAGACAGACAGGTGGACAGACGGACAGACAAATAACTTATTTTTAGTGGAAATAAAAAAACTTTTTTTTTGACGATCCCAATAGTAGCCCTCATACTATTTATGGATGGCCAAAAGAAAAAAAATGTAATCGATTCTTAACATGCACCCCGCCAAGAAGAACATTTTTAAACCAAGTTAAAATAAAAGAGAAAAAAATTGTCTATTTCTAAGTATGTCCCATGACTAATCAATATTTAAAAAAAAAATAAGACTGTTTAAGGGTGAAATTTAATAAAAAATGCGCATCTTCCAATTAGATAAACTGTTAATAAAATTTATATCAAATTTTGTGCATAATTTTACGTATCCTAAAAATATTTAATTCACGGTAAAAATTCTCGATTATTTTAAAATATATATACAGGGTGTTTCAAATTCGATGCTCACCATGGGGATCTCTTAAACGGTAGGAGATACGAAAAGGTTTCAATTAGGGGAAATGAAAAATAAAAATATAACGATTTTTTGCATTTTTCTCGAAAATTTTGAGGTCATTATTATTGTATATTTAATTATAAGTTTTTAGACCTTTGCACCGTGTACAACTTTTATATCGAAGTTTTTACTCTATGATGTGCAGTTTTGCCGGAAATTGCAATAATACCATTTTTCTCCCCCGTTCCCCCCACCAAATCCACCCCCACCCAAGAGCCCACTCACGCATTTTTTTAAAACGTTTATCAGCAGCTCCTTTACCATTTCCACTCATCAAAATGCTGTTAAATTTTTTTTATTTTTTTCTCGCTAATTGAGTTTTCGGATCGGTCTAAATGTCCAAGTAAAAATGTTTTAAACATCTTATTAATAAGCAATATGTTTTAAAGTTAATGCCCGTTTAGATAGCGTTCCAACCCCTTCCGTAATAAAAATTAATATTTTTCCGTTGGAAAAATGTGAAAAATGTATACTTTGTTTTTTTTTGTTTTTCGTGAGTTTTTTATAAGTTATTTTTTTTTCTTAGGTATCTCAAAAACTATGAATCCGACAGACAAAAGCACTGTTATAGTTTTTGTTGAAAATGTACTTAGAGTCTACATATATTAAAACCGTGTGTCCCTAGCTGCTAGAGTTCGTGGGTCACGATTTCCATCAGTATATTTTTGTTTTCTTAAATATCTCAAAAACTACGGATCTGACAGACTTTATCACAAATATAGTTTTTATAGAAAATATAAATATCAACCTTAACGTAAAAACCGCGTGTTGCTAACTGGTACGGTTCGTGAGTTACGAGTCTGGTATAATAATTGTTATGATATCTGGAGAACTCAAGCATGGTATCCCTGATTCGCTTAAAAGTTATCGGTTTAAATCCGAAAGGTGATTTACTCTTATCCTCGTTTAGGGAACCCCACCCACTATGAAAGGATTTTGCCCTGGGGGTAGCAATCTCATCAAGTTGGCCTGTAGTAAAAGGGGCGTTTGGGAGGATGCAATTTATTTTTTCCAAATGATGGAAGTTTTGCGACAATAATATTGAGACATTCTTGCAGCCTAATGTAAATCAAGTTGTATCCGTTTTAGAAACAGAATCTCAAAATATTGGGAAATATTGAACTCTTAACACACATAGGTCTGCCTTAAATTTAATTTGCGAGCAGAAAAATCAGAAACGGTAGATAGGTTTATGAGACGCATTTTTAAGCTGCGCCCTCAGTTTCCTTTTTATAAACTTGGTATTCGGAACCAGTGTTACCTTATATAGGTAAATTGTACCCTTTGGTAAATTTAACATTCGGGTTATTAACTATTAAAGTGGTACTTCTATTTACTCTTTGTTCTGCTCAAAGAGTTCCGACATTTTCCATAAGTTAATTAACATCAAGGCTAACGGAAAGGGCATAGAAATAATTCTTAAAGATATTTTAAAAATATCTGGACCCAGAAGAATTCATCCTTGGCTTAGGTTCCCTTTTTCAAAAAAAAATACAGTTCTATTTGTGTTTTACCATTATATATTGCATACAGAAAACAAAACTATTTCGAGGAACAGAGGATACACTTATTTTAACAGTTAAAAAGCCTCATAAGCCCGCTACATCCCAAAGCATTAGCAGGTGGATTTAAAAAGGTCTAAAAAACGCAGAATTAGAATCAAATTTTAAAGGACCTAGCACAGAACATGGGGTGTCTTCCGCAGCATTAAGTAGTATTAGAAAGGCTGCGGGATGTTCGGAAAAAAGGAAACCGTTCAATCGATTTTAAAACAAACCTTTAATTTCAAAACATTTCTTAGCTAATTATATTAAGAAAGATGTTTTAAACACATTTAAATTTTAAACCTTGTGACTTCCTTATTATTATTTAACCTTTTAACTAATATCGCCATATTCTCTAAACAACTACCTGGTGTATCTAATAGGATGTGCCCAATCGAAGTATAATTAAGGATTAAACGACTTACCTGTAAGGAAGTTCAATTCAAATTATACGAGATTGGTCACATCCTATTAGACGGCCTCCCATTTATATATTCATGTATTTTTCATGCAATTTATTTAAGTACTGGTCAACCCGCCCTTGGCGATTTTAGTATTTCAGGAAAGCTTTAGAAGTATACTAAAGTACCTAGCCGAGATCAGGCAGGCTGCCATGGCGGTATGTTTTTCTAATCTCTAAAACTTGCGTATGACGTGCTACGAAGTATCACTACCTGGTGTATCCAATAGGATGTGACCAATCTCGTATAATTTGGATTGAACTTCCTTACAGGTAAGTCGTTTAATCCTTACTTATGCAGGCAGCCCTTGGAATGCGCCCACTGAAAAAACTAACAAAGCTTAACATAGGATTGTCTCTCTGTTCCGTAGGTAGTTCCTCTGTGATTAAACTGATCGGCTCTCGCGTCTTTTTACCTGATAATTATTTTTCCTTGAGATTATACACAGGTTGAAAAAAGATTGAGCCAATTTAGTGTGAATTCGCAATGGAACAATTGAATGCCCGCCCCGAAAATGGTTGTAACCCTCACTTTTTGTAAATCGGTGTTTAAAGTGGAATAAGATTGTAATCACCATAATTGCTGTATTAATAACGTCTTCTGCAAAAACTGGTTTTTGTAGGTTACAACCTTTTTCGGAGCGGATATTCAGTTAAATATTAAAGCGTTTGTTAAAAAACTTCTTTTACCACATGAGGTAGTTTTGCTTTTGATGTGTTTAAATTGGATTTGTCGAAGTTTTCGGAAACCTGGACAGCGGCTGACGGCATGTTCTTATTTTTTTATCATGTGCTTAATGCGAGCGCCAAAAATTGGAGATTTTCAAAAAAGCTTTTTCCTTGGCATTGAAGTAATTAATTTTTATTATGATTTTCATATTTCCTGTTCACCAACTTAGTGGTATATCCCAAAAACTAAACGTTACAGTCCAGTTTGACAAATATATTTAAATTATCTATATTCAATAATAAAAAAGTTAGAGGCCAAATTCTACAGCGCATATTTTTCAAAAAGCTAACATGCGGTTTTCACCACTATTCATTTCCCAAAAATCAAATAGTTATATTATTTTTTTGCTTTCTCTCTTAGATATATCCAAAACCTCCCTCGAATTTGGACCAATCACTAGGGTAATCATTTAAAACTTTCCCTCGGGAAAAGTTCTTTTCTATTGGACTTGAAAAAATAATTCAAAAAGCAACTAATAAGAGGAAAATAATCCTACATTTTAAGGCATTGCTGTCAAAATTTTTACGAAATATTTGACAATGATGGTCCTTTTTAAATTCAACAATCTGTATGTTTTTACATGGTTTTACATTACATTAAAGGTTTTCACTAAACCTTTTTCAAAAATATCTTTAGCGCCGCTCTATCTTAAATAGTTTCTGAGATATTTAGATTTTTGTCATCGAACAAATTTGCTATTATTAAAAAAAACAATTTTTGTCTTTTTGATGTCAAAATAATTTGATTTTGACAAATTATTCTAGACTTTGGTGCAGTTAAATAATATAATAATAATAGTAAAATTCATTCGATGTTAAAAATCTAAATATCTTAGACACTATTAATGATACAGCAGCGCTAAAGATATTTGAAAAAAAAAATGATTTAGTCAGGACCTTTCAAAAATATAAAAATGTACAAGGTGGTTAATAGAAAAAATGTCATTTTCGTGTATTCTCTAAAATATTAAAGCCAAATTTTACAACACTACCTTATTAACTGCTTTTTAAATTATTATTATTAAGTCCAAAAGAAATGGTCATTCTAAAGATTTATTATATATATATAAAAACCTCGGTTGGTTAGTGGAGATGCAGTCTTATATGGACCGGAATAAAGTAAACTCGAGAATATATTTTTCTCTTCTTCAGGACTTCTACAATAAGTTAACAAGCCATTAGAATAATTAACTTAATTAAATTACAACCATTATAGATAAACTATAGAGCTACCCATATAAATATATCTAAACAATGATGTACTCACCAAAGTGGATTGAAGAACAATAAAGCTAGACTGAACAACAAAAGAATTGAAAGTCCTCAAAATGGTGGCGAGAGGTTCTTTTTATATTATTTTTTAAATTTTTTGACGTTTATGAGGTCACATTAACCGTCTTCTTTAGTGTATCAAGTAAGCCAAGGGAGAGAGCGAGTAATACAGAGAATACTGCACGAGAAAAGGACGCAACAGAGTGGTCATCTTATTCTCTTTTTCATTTTAAAAGTGTTAGACGCTGATAAACTTATGCGTGTCTTCTCGTTGCCGACGCAGTATACCCAGCTCGTCACCAATATTGTTTACATTTTAATACCGACAATACATTGTTTTATATTTACTGACATTATTTTAGAAAATTAATTGATGAACTATTATTCAGACAAACTTTTTTATATAAATATAAAAGCTGAAATTTAAGCAAAAAATTGTTTTTCAAATTTAAAATTAGCTGTCAACACTGTTGTATGTTATTGTTGGTTATTAATTAATGCATTATACCTATTATTGTTTAAATTTATAAGAGATTGTTCGCATCAGTTTTTTTGTTCATTAATTGTTGTTCTCTGTTAATATGAACCATTTCAAGGAAAAGTCTTTTATATTAAGAGGCTTCCTGATCGACAATCTCAGCACCATCCCAGTCCATCTGGTGTTCTTTATTAACTACATGTTCTGTTAATGCAGAGGACTGTACGTGTCTTGAACAATCACTTTTATGTGATATAATCCGGACTTTTAATTTGCGACTAGTTTGACCTATGTATTTTCACGGACACTCCTTGCATGGTATTTTAAAGACAACATTGCTTTGATCTAACAGCTGGACTGGTGACTTTGTTTTTGTATAAATTTTAGAGATAGTTTTGATCTGATTTCTCGCTATTTTTATGTCTTTATCTTTAAAAATTGTTGTTAATCTAGGGGTGAGGTTTAAAATATAAGGTAATACACAGTAAACAGCTTTTTCATTTTGATTGTTTTGAATCTGAGTCTGTTTCTGTGACTGATTAGTAACACACAACTGGGATGGCAAAGTAAGTAGCGCAGGGGCCCTTTCTATGATATTTTCCGGTATTTGATATTTTACAGTATACAATAGTTTATTTACTAATTTTTCTGGGTAGGAACGACCACTAACCAACCGAGGTTTTTTCTCATAATACTAGGCAGTCACGACTACCCGTAAAATTTTTCATATATGTATATTTTTAGATAAGTCTGTTTTTGTTTCTTTTTTTAAGGGTTATTTAAAATAGCACGAAGCAGCTTAAGCCAAAGCGCAGTTGACAGGTGTCAAAGTTCTAGTTTGGACATTTTAAGTGTAAATATAATGCTGATCGGTTATAACTGTTCCCTGATAGATGTCAAACACAAACTGGGTAAAAGAACATTTTATGAAGACCTAAGAATTATAAAAGTTAATCAGTTCAACTCCCTGCATATTTCAAATAAAATTATTAATTAATTTGTATTACTATTAATTAATAAATAGTTATAGGTATAATATACATAAAAACCAAAAAGTAAACTACAACATGTAAAAAAATAAAAATAAGCAATATTGTATTTTGTTTAATAAAACCTAAGTAGGCTATGCCTAAGCCTTGCAAATCAAATGCTCGCACCGATCATGTCGGTACTAACTAACTTACGTACTAGATAACTCCCCTTGTTTTTTTTATTCACAGCCAACTCTTTGTTTGACAGAAATTTTACTTATTTGACAGCTACCTTATTGCTGCACGCATATTACTATATCAAGGCCTACTTACATTAGGTTTTATTATAATAAAACAATACAAATTCTTTATTGCATATACTATATGGTCTTTTCCAAAAGGTAATTTTCTGTAGAATTCGGTATTGTCAAAATATACAAGGTATTCCATAAGACAAAAATAACTATTTTTATACCCTGTATATACTATTTGAACTGCTTGATTTTAATAAATATTTTTGAGGTCTTTAAAAATGTCTTTTCATCCAGTTTTCATTTAATCCCTCTGCGGCAAGTAAAGTCTCATTTACCCGGCAGATATTTTTTAGGCAGGTTTGGTTTAATCGCGTAAAACCTGATAAGTGACTTTAAGGAAGAAGTAGTTGGTTAATCCAGGTAATTCTAGTTGTTAAATAAAGAACCATAAGGAAATAATAAAAATCTATTAATATCAAGGAAATAATAGGGCCCGCTTTTTCACTACAGCCTGGGGTCCGGTGAAGGCTTAAATTGATATTGGTTTAGGGATTGCAATTATCATAAGAACTGATACAGATTTAACCCTGCAATTACTTTATTAATATTAAGTATTTTTATGCTAATATATGGTTTCTTTGTGTCAAAGAGCGGATAATGAATAGTTAGCAAATCAAAACAAATATAATACGATAACAGAGTTCATATAGTATTAGTCGGAAAAATTTCTAAACGATGGTGTAACAGAATAAGAAAAAAATTATAATTTTAATATTACTTTATAGTGGCTGAAAAGGGTGGTCGGTAAAACTTAAAAATAAACAGTTTAAAACCCAAGGTACGAAAAATATTTATTTATAATTTAAGATATATTTTTGTCTTGTTAAGGTCAAATCAATGTAATGTTTTCATGATTTCTACCAAAGCAAGCAATGATAAAATTTATTTTTATTTTATATTAAATTATAAGCACCTAATGTTTCTGTATTCATTTTTTTAGCCATGAAACTGGTTCAATTTATGACAAGAGTGGGAAAAATTCACTTAGGAGTCTTGGAAGGTGATATGGTGATTGACCTTAACTCCCACGCCAGTTGGGTTCCCACTGATTTGGTTCGATTTTTACATGAGCATCCTGAAGCTGATGAACTTTTAAAAAGGTAAGTTAAAAGTAAATTTTTGGGGGTGGGTTCGAGTTATAGGCATATGAGGTCAATAGGGACACGGTCGTGCCTTAACAAGGAAATTATTTATTCAATCAGTGAAATTTGGAATTTTCATAAGCTTGGCTATTATATGGCCCATTTTCTTTAAATAATTGGAAAGCTTTTTGCAACATTTCAAAAATAATAGACTTATTTATTTTTTAATTTTAAAAAAATTAGTTTTAACTTAAACATTGGTTTTAACGTTAGTAAATGTTTGGGTTAAAACTAATGTTTACGGGTATTAAAACCAATCTTTACTTGTTAAAACGCGTCTTATCATAATGTTGCAAAAAGCTCTTCAATTATTTACTACTTTTGATTAATAAATACTATTGTTAATGCTTAAAAGAGTAATATAAAGGCAGAAATAAATACTTCCTCCTACAAAAATAACAATAATAATTTTTCCAACTTAGCACATTGCAAAATAATGTTATTTAGACAGAAAATCACGCATAATAGGTAGCGTTCTAACATTTTAATTAAAATGTTTTCACGTGAAAAATACGGGATTTGATAAAAAAAATAGAAAGCGCGGATAGTCCACCATACAATCAATTATTTTATGTTGAAAGAAAATGAAAATATCTCGAAAACTGTAGCTTTGAAAATTTTCGGGTAATATTTACGAGAACCAAAATCCAAAAACTGCATATCAATAGCTGTTTTACCTCTAAAGTTATGATTTTTTTAAATATATTTTAACGTTTGTTTCAAATAACTCGGAAACTAGAGCTCCCACGAATTTGGACTTTATAACAAAATTTCTAGTCATGGAAACTTAAATCTGAAAACCGTATATCGCTACTTGCTTTTTTTCCAAAGTTAAAATTTTTTTAAATATTTTATCCTCCTTTTCTCCTCTTTAATCCCCCACCACCCTACTCAAAAGTTAATCAGATCAGGGTCAGCCGATAAAAGATTTTTGTACCAAAAAGTCGATTAATTGTGTATATAGACAGACAACAGACCGACAGACCCATAGACCGACAGACAACTTTTTTTTTCGTCGATTAAGGTGTTTTGGAACCTTAGTAACTCATTTTTGATAAAATTGATAAAATTAAGAAAATTCAAAATTTCACGATTTTAACCGTCCCCCATACCAGAACGTTTATTCCAAGTGCCAGGCAGGTGAGCACCAAAAATGGGCTAAAACTTTGAAATTTTTATCAGAGATAGAGGTATGTTTAGAGATACCAAAAATACAAAATTGCCACTCATAAAATAAAGCACTCACAATATGGCAACACTATAAAGATTAAAATTTTAAATGGCTTTATTTCAAAATCTGTAGGTCCTAGTTGAAAAAAATGCTGTTTAAGCTATGTCTAGCCCCTCTAAACAAAAAATAACCAAATTGTCATATGTCACCTAAAAACAAATGAAATATGTCATCCAAAAAACTCGAAGGCCCATATTTTCGTGATTTTTAGAACTACCGCTAGGGACCAACGATTGCAATAAATTTATTATAAACAAACAAAAAATAAAGGTGCTACATGAGTTTACTTTGACAAGTAATTGACGGCCATTTTAAACTCGCCTTGTAAAAACATCATAAACGCCACTGTCTCCTATACTAGAAACAGTAGTATATAGTAGTAGTATACATAAAAGTAGTTTAAAAAAATTACGCACTGAAATATATAAAAAACACATTCTTTAATAGAAAAAAATAAATCAAATGACTTTTTTTATACTAATTGGTGTAAAAAACCCAACATTATGAAAAATTCAACGGGTTTAAAGTATGCTAAAAATAAGTTTAATTGTTTTTGATAAGTCACGTAGTTTCCAAGATGACACAAAAATTACCAAAATTTCAGAAAGAATTCCTTACATATAATTTATGCTGCGCCTTTGATATGATTAGTACAAGTATTATAGGTAATTTTAAGAATGTCTAAAATACAGTGACTTCCGCAGAGATTGTCTAGGGGGGGGGGGGGCATGAGTAACATAGTGTCAGATTATTTTATTATTATTTTTTTAGAAAAGTTAAATCTTTAGGAGTATCTATATACTCAATGGCTCTGGGGGGGGGGCTTGAGCTCCGGCCTACCTACCCCACTAAAAAAGACAACGCTATAAAATGTGATTTATGTAATGCATTACATTACATTTTTTTGAATTAGCCAAGTCGTTCTACCGATTAAAAAAGCTCATACTCACGTTTTTGCCTCTGGGAGTTCTACCCAGAAACACTCGTAACTTCGACAGTCACCAGAAATACCTAAAATAAGAAGAAAATAAAAATATAAAAATATCTAACTCATAAATTATGGTAGCTGAGTACTTGCTTTAAGAGTATAATTAAAGAATACCTACGTTACGTACTCTGTCCATACAAAATATCCTGATAATTACTACGATAACACCTCGTCTCGAATGCCACTATCTTCTTTGCATATGGCATCAGTCAGTGTCCATGTTTCTACGCCGTAATATAAGATGCTAAACAATTAACAACGACGCACCCGAGTTTGGAGAGTTGTATTCAGATCGTGACTAACTAAAAACTGATATCATTTTGAGGGACTTCTTGCATGTTGTCCCAGTTTTCATTGAGCTGTCAACCTAGGTATTTGTATACGAATCAACACGTTCGACCTGTAGGCCATTTACTTTTAATACACCACTAATATTTTCTTTGACAATCATCATTTTTTTTGCCAAAATTTAAGTTAAGCCCAAATTGTGGGCTTTTTACTGCAACTTGATCTACCAACTCTTGCAGATCCTCCAGCGTGTCCGCAATTATGACGGTGTCGTCAGCATATCTTAGATTGTTGATTATATTGCCGTTTATAGTTAGACGCTCTTAGCTGTTGTGAAGTTCATTCTCTATTATAGGTAATATTCCGGTGGAGAAAACTTTGTAATTTTTATTTGAGGGTTTCAAAAAGTTTTCTAACTTTTCAAAATTAAATTTTTTAAAATTTAATTCAAATAACTTCCCTTTCTCAAATTTATTAAACTCCGACTCCGAAAGTAGCCACCCGGTTGTAATTTTTAGGTAGAATTTACCAGCCGGTTGGCTACTTTTGTTAAAATTTTCTAATAATCCATTTTGCGCTAATATGGCGAACGTACGACAAGATCTGGTTTACGACATTCCTGATATGGTGGGGCCTAGTAATACCCACGTCCCGTTAAGGCAATCAAACCAATGAAGATGATATTTTTATCATGGCTTTAATTATACTCTTTAAGTAATTACTCAGCTACCATATTTTAGGTATTTCTGATGATTGTCGAAGTTACGAACGTTTCTGGGTAGAATTCCCAAAAACAAAAACGTGAGTATAAGCTTTTTTAATCGGTAGGACGACTTGGTTATTTTTAAAAAAAATCTTTACATTTGGTTTAGATGGATGTGAAAAAAAAATTCCAAGGTTGCCGTTTTGTAATGCATTACATACTTCATTTCTTCGTGGCGTAGGTAGGGCGGAGCTCAAGCCCCCCCCCCCCCGGATCCACTGAATAGTTACTCCTAAAGATTTAACTTTAAAAATAATAAAATGGTTATCTGAGACTATGTTACTCAAGCCTCCCCCACCTAGACAATCGCTGCGGAAGCCACTGTATTTTCGACATTCTTAAAATTTCCTATAATACTTGTACTGATCATATCAAAGGCGCAGCATAAATTATACGCTCAATTGTCTAGCACTTATGTAATGAATTCTTTCTGCAAAGTTGGTAATTTTTGGATCATATCTTGGAAACCACGTTACTTATCAAAAACAATTAGACTTATTTGTAACTCACTTTAAACCCGTTGAATTTTTCATAATGGTGGGTTTTTTTTAAGCCATTTAGTTTAAAAAAAAGTAATTTGTTCTATTTTTTTTCCATAAAATTTTTTTATATATTTATATATTTCAGTGCCCAAACTTCATTTTTTAAACTAAACGTATAAAAGCATTTTTATGTAGAAAGAAAATATCAATCGAACAAAAAACGATTTATTGTCCTAGCGTTTATAGTATACGAGATAGTGGCGTTTATGATGTTTCTCCAAGGCGAGTTTAAAATGGCCGTCAATTACTTGTCAAAATGAATTTAGGTGGCATTCCCATTTTTTTGTCTATAATAATTGCTTAAATAGTTTAAAGAATAAAAACAAAAAAAATGGTCCTTCTAGTTTTTGGATGACATATTTCAATTGTTTTTAGTTGACATGTGACAATTTTGTTATTTTTCGCTTCAAGGGGCTAGTTTTAGCTTAAATAACAAGAAAAAAATTTTCAAGTAGGACTTTTTAAAGTTTTAATGTTTACAGTGTTGCCATATTGTGGTGCTCCACTTTATAAGTGTCAATTTTATATTGTTGGTATCCCTAAACATACCTCTACCTATGAACAAAATCTTAAAGTGTTAGCCCATTGTTTTCTAAGGTACTATATTTTAAGGTCCTTCGACTAGCTAGAACGTTAAATCGCGTTATTTTGCAATGTTCTATGTGGATTCGTTGGTTGACATTTTACCGAAAGCAGTCAAAAGAAGAAAGCTGCCACGATAAGGTAGAATTTGTTAATGGAAACTTGAACAAAGTTTCTTGATTTCAATACTGCATAAATACTCTATTTTCTTGACCCACTATATTTAAAATGATGATTTTTGTTATTTCTTCTTAAGAGGGAGTTGTTATTTTTGAGCATCAGCAATAGTTTATATTAACCGAATGGATGCCCACGGTTTATCAAACCCGTTTTTTTCGAGAACCTTTGTCAGATCTTTTCATACCCATTTTTAATAAAACCCGGAATTTGCCAAACCATTATTTTTCAAAACCGGAATTCGTAAGACCCGTTGTTTATCAGAAATTTCTGCTAAATTGATTGCGCATTCGCGAATAATACATTAACCCGATACGTTTTTTGTCTGATAAACAACGGGTCTTACGAATAATGGTTTGTCAAATTCCAGGTTTAATTAAAAATGGGTTTTACAAATTATGAGTTTGATTTTGAATAGATCTGAAAACAAAGGTTTTGGAAAAAAACGGGTTTCATAAATTCCGAGTTTGATATTGAATAAGTATCGAATTTGTTATTGAGTGGGTTTGAAGAAATAAACTTTGGATAAAAAATTGGTTTAATAAATTGCAGTTTTTATGGTGAATCATTCTCACGATGAAAACTTTTATTAAATACGGTCCGATAAATTCCTGGTTTGACCAACCATAGGCGTTCAATCAAATATAGTCAAAATTAATTTAAAATAAAATTCTACATTATTGGCTATTACTATAGCCAATTTTGCTGACACGACCGTGTCTATTAGGCTCGCGTTGCAATATCAATGTAAGTTGTCCAGTATTTTTCTTTTAGAATTGCAAGTGACAAGGAAAATATCATCTACCCACTAAACACCATTCATCTTTTGCCACCAATTAAGAAGCCAGATAAAATTTTGGGAATAGCACTAAACTATAAAGACTATTGCGAGTCAAACCATGTTCCATTCCCAAAAGAGCCAATTGTTTTTGCTAAGTTTGCATCTACTATAATCGGGCCATATGACAGGATATTTCATCCCAAATGTAGCAAGGTAACCTTAATCTCGCCTCTGTTAGTGTTTTTTGAGTTTTGATGCTAAATAAAAACGTATGTATGGCTTGATGTCTGCCATATAAAAAAAATGTCATTTCCATGGTATAAGTTTATCTTGTATAAAAGATGGCTTAAAAATTAAAATTTAAATAAATTTTTTTTGTCTTTAACCGATTTTTATAATCTTATTAAAAAGCTAAAGAATCAAAATTTACTATTTTTAATAAAAGAAAACAAATGTTTAAAATCCAAGATCGTTAAAAAAATTAAGTAGGTGGAGTAAATTAAACATTTTAGGTTGGTTAAAAAAGCTAAAACTTCTATTTAACCACTGTTTAACTTAGTAAAGTGAAAGCTGTCCACATTTTGCGTCAAACGACATTATACACTCTTCTTGTTTACTAAAAATATCCTGCAAAATTTACTTTTCTAATAGTGTATGTATTCCATTCACCAGTTTAAAATAGCTGACGGGATGATTTTGACAATAATTGTTAAAGTAAAAAATGCCGCAAATTACAACATTTACGAAAGCACAAATTATCACTCGAGTTATAGATGACGGCTGGGCTATAACAAGAGCGGCCACTCACTTTGGAGTTGATAAAATGACGATAGTACGATGGAAAAACCGCTGGATATGGATCAGGACGAAAGCCTGTAAGTTCTGAGTTACAAGATGAAAGGCTTATCGACTACCTCAGATCAGACAATAGTAGTTTATTTTATTAGGAGGCCAAGTAGAACTTTTTCTTTGGTTACCTATGCAAAAAAACCTTTTTTTTGATCAGGTATGCAAAAAAAGATTTCTGTCCGTTTTTACCCAAAATTAAAGAGAAATAGCGGAAAATAGTAATATTGAAAAAATCTAATTATTCTTGCCTAAAAATTAAGCAATTTCCGCCAGTTTTCACCAAGTAATTACGAAAAAATCATTTAAAAACATCACTGTCATAGATTAAAATCTTGCAACAATTAACGTCACCGAGTAAAAAAGGCACATTGCTATGAAAACCATTTTTATTTTATTTAGCGGCCGCCTTGATTTATAGTGTAAAGATGGTGTGTTGTGCGAAGTGCTCTTCGTTCAAGATTTTTAAAAGAATTTTCCTGTTTTTCTTGGATTTTTTGATAAGGGTATTACAAAGAAAGATAAAAAAAGAGTACATAAAAAGCTTTGGTAATTCTCCACTGTTTTATTAAAATTTTACTCAACATGTTTCAACAGTATAAACTCTCATCTTCAGGGGTGTACTGAAAGAACCCAAGAAGACTTGTAAAATTGATATTTATTATATTTGAAAAGCAGAGTGGTGCTCCCACTAAATACTAATTTTTGTTGTTGTTTTAAGTAATAGTTAATATTTAGTTATTTCCAATCCGTTGTGTTATTTCGAATCCATCGCTTTTTTCATTTTACTATCGTCATTTTATCAACATCAAAATAAGTGGCCGCTCTTCTTATAGACCAGCCGTCTTCTGGAACTCGAGTGATAATTACTCCTTTGCAATAAAGATTGTTTTTAAATGTATTTATTTGGTGTTTAAATGACGATTTTTGGTATCATTAAATAATTGTATCCAAGATTAAAACATTGATTTTAGAAACAAGAAACTAAACTCAAAACCCTTTCAGTTGGTCTCATTACCGATTTCAAGGAAAACAAAATACCATTTTTGAAACATACATTTTTGGAAAAATGGTTAAATACTAGTCTAAAAAATTTTAAAATTAAAATTTTTGATATAGCTCTTTTTGAGAAATACCTAATAAATCTTATTTATTATGAGAAAGCTGAAACTATTGTACGTTGACCCGTTTATAGAAATCTTAAAGTGCTTTATAACAAAAAAAAATATTTTGGCAATCATAATAGAAAACATCGGGCATGATTTGATATAAAAACAATATTTTTTCGTATACCCACAGGAGTAAGGTTAATTTTGTGACATCAAAAGACGCGTTTTTGCGATTTACGATCATGATCTTGTTTTAATTATATCAATCTTCTTGAGATAGTTGTTCATGACAGATATCGGCGTCCAAAATTTATATTTCTGAATCAATAGAAACCTTTAATTTCTTATGTAGTGTTGTTAGAACAGTTGTAAAACCTTTCTATAATAATCTTTAGACTTCAGGGCTCATAAGGAAGTTTTAAAAAATTTATATGTTGCTTTTCTATCCATTACTATGTGCCATAAATTTTTATAAGCTGGTGTTGGTAAGTTGTTTTTGAAGTCTTTTTACTCGTTTAAGAGATATATTAGATTTATAAAATTATCACCAACACTAAATAATATAACTTGTGGTTATTTTATGAAGGTTTTATATTATTGGCTGTAACATCATATAGACAAAAATGCTCATTGGGCGTGAACTGGGCAAAGATTGATCCCACGAGGCGAGATTGATCGCAATTAGAACTATTTTTTTAAATAGACACTTAAAGTTAATTTTCGGGTTTATCGGCATTCGTATCCTTATCTCTATCGACTCGACCTATCGAGCAGCTGTACTTTTAAACTACTTTTAAACTAATGTTACGCCCCCTAACGAAGTTTTCGTGCATTTATCAGATGGAGCTGTCATGCATTCCCCATGATTTTAAAAGTGAACCTACTTGAATGGTTGATCCGATAGAGATGAGGATACGAATGATGATAAAACTGAAAATTAACTTTAGGTTTCTATTGTTATAAATAATCAGTATAAGTTACGCAGCAGCTTAAAGGCCACGCGACGGGGATTGAGCGCTTTATTTATAACTTTTGAAAAATAGTTCCAATTGTGATAAATTTCGCCCCCATGGGATCAATCTAAAGTTCACGGTACCTCATTTTACATAAAAACAACAGAAAAAAAGTTCTAGCTCTTTTAGGAAATCATCAAAATAAGAAAAAATCATATTAAAAATTATTATGTTAGTGGTGTAGGAACTTGCTCTATAGGAAGGGTGTTTTAAAATATTTTAAGTTTTATACAAATAAACCCATTTTTATGCTAGTACGTCATTTAATGTGAAAAGCCATTAGCTTTCTTATTTTTCTATAAGCAACGTGAGCAAATGTTTGAAGTTTCGTTTCCTTGAATAATTTTTAAAGGGTAGGTTTGTCGTGGCATGAGCGACAAAAACCTTCCCACATTGCCCATTGTTCTTGGTGAGAATTAGTAAATGTTGTGCTTTTTCCTTTTCAAAACTACAAAACTACGATAAAATCATACAAGTTATTTTATATTTATTGAAGGAAATTTAAGCTTACTTGCAACTATTTTATAAACAAACCGAATTTTATGACTGGTATCTGGTATATGTGTTTTCTTCTTTTTACTTGGAGACAATGTTATTACACCAGGTAGTGATACTTCGCAGCACGTCATACGCAAGTTTTAGAGATAAGAAAAATATACCGCCATGGCAGCCTGCCTGATCTCTGCTAGGTACTTCAGTATGCTTCTTGCGCTGTCATGCGACTAGTGAAAACGGTATCGCGTGCGCGAATTGTGAAAATACGATTTTAAAAAAAAATCTAACAAAAAGAAAACGTGAAAAGTAAATGGATTACCTAAAGAAGAAAATGAGGAACCTGAAAAGGGAAATGAAGAGGGAGTGTTCAAGATATAGGCAAACTGACAGTTTTTAAACAATGGAGTGAGACAAATATTATGCTTTTGGCTAATATTTTTTGGCATGGGTTTGTTTATTCTGTAAACCCACATTTGTTTTTATTGCGCATAAAAATTTAAACCCTGGATAGTTTCTGACTTATACCCGCTAAATTAGTCTCAATAAAAAATTCTATATGTTTACTTACTAGCGCGTCGTTTCTCATATATTATATGTGACGACGAATCTGACAGAATAAAAAATGCTGAAAAAATCTAACAAAAGAAAACGTGAAAAGCAAATGGATTACCCAAAGAAGTAAATGAGGAAACTGGGAAAGGAAAGGAAAAAGAAGCGTCCTGATTCAAGTAAGTAAGGCGCATTGTCAGTTTTAAACAGTGGAGTGAGACAAATATTAGGCTATTGGCTAATATTTTTTGGCATGGCTTTGTTTATTCTGTAAACACACATTTGTTTCTACGACTCCTAAAAACTTAAACCCTGCATAGTTTTTGATTTATGCGCGCCATATTAGTCTCAATAAGCAACTCCATAATGTTAATAAAATCCCTTTCCAAAATATCACATTTTAATTTCCAGAATAATTATTATAACAAAAACCCTTCACCCGTCGTAATTTAACAAAAATTCTTGACCGAATTTTTCATGTAGCCGGAGCATGACTCAGAATTTTTTGCCTAGCGCGCTATATCCGCATGCTATGGCATGCTCCCGATGCATGGTTTACTCTACCGGGTGTCCAACTTTATAAGTAGATTATAATATGTTTACTTTAAAAAGTATTACTAGCACATCGTCTTTCATATTATTATATGTGACGACAAATCTGACAGTTCCTCAACTCGTCAGAGACTATTAGTTCCTCGAACTCTAGCATAGAGAGGCACCCCTTAGAAAGTATATTAGGGGGGACAGATGATAGTACATTGAGTCCAGATATATCAGCAGAGCTAGCTTGCAGATGGAAGAAGCATCTTTCTATGGGAATATATAGATAAGGAAACTAAAAATAATCTCCTCGAAAAATACAAAATTCCCGGAAAAATTGCAAAATTCTTCAAGGACCCAAATTAAATCCAGGGTTCTAGTATCCACAGAGCAAAAAAGAGATACGTAATTCTTGAAATTGTAAACCATTTTGGGAAAGGTTTGACAGCCTTAGAGTGGGTTTTTTTCTAATTTGGCCTAAACAAAAAAGGGAGAGACGAAGCACTTGATGAGGATCTTTTGGGTCTTGCCGAATCGGCGCAGTTGTTTTGCATTGTCCACAATATTGTTTCATGCAAAAATATAAAAAACTGCTACTGCGCAAAATCCAGATCTTTTTTTTTAGCGAACGTTTTGCTGAAAATTGCAAAAATATAAAAAAGGCGCCGAGAGGAAATATTAGAGCTAAACCGTGAAAGAACGTATTCCTGTGGAATAATTTTTTTTTCAGAAGAGTGGAATCAAATAACTCAAAATAAATTAGCTTTGAGTTGGACAAATGGTTACAAAATTCCCTTTGTGGACAAACCTTTTTAAGTTTTCACCCCCAAACCATCAAAATTTACCAAAAATGAGTTCAAAATTTATTCGAAAAGCATACAACATTTATAAGTTGGAGCAGCTAAAACTGTTATTAACTGTCAAGATCAGTTTTTGTTAAGCTATTTTTTAAGACAGAACGATAACAGGGGATTTTAGGTTTATCTTTAATCCTAGAAACCTACATAAATTTCTTTCGCCCACCTCATTTTCAACTGAAAGATATTAGAGAACTGAATTACTAAAAACTGTTTCCAAAAATATTGAAGATTTTCTTTTCAAAACAAAAGTTGAATTCCAATGTTTACCATTCGGTCTAGCCACTGCACTTTTTTGTTCCACCCTTTTAGGCCTGTTTCTCTGATCTAAAAGATTAGGTTTTTTATTAACAATTAAAAAACCATACACGATCGACTCAAGAAATACAATTTTTAGCATTTACCCTTAATGCAAAAAAGATGTGTATATATATCGCAAAAAAAAGAATAACACAAATAAAAACAGCCATTGAGATTATACACAAAAAAAACGTAAAAACCCTTGAGCGAGAAAAATATAGGAACAACTATAACTAAAAGATGCTTGTTAAGTTTTTAGTTAAAAATGAATTTGAGTGGTGGTTAAAGCACATACTATTTTACAGCCCAATTATAACATTAAAATTTTTTCCGATGCATACAAATCGGGATGGGGGCGTGTTGTAATGGAAATTAAGCAAAGTAAAAGGGGGTTTTTGGCAACAAGGTGAACAGGAGAAACACATAAACATTCTTGAAATGAATGCAGCTTTTTATGGCTCAACAAGCTTTATAAAAAATTTTAAAAAATTGTCATATTTTACTAAGAATTGATTTCTATTGGGAGAATGATGTGGCAACGAGCTTGGGTATATTTTTTGTATTTGCCACATACATAAATACGTTGGATAATCATAGCGAACAAGAAATCTGGTATAAAAATTGTATATTTATTTGCAAGCTCTCTGAACAAAAAATGCCACTTCTTATATATTTCATCCTTCCTCACTGTTTCCAAAAATGTAAAAAAAAAGAAAAAATTGGAAACGATAATGCGATATGTCTGGTGGTTTATTATATCTGGAGAACTCAAGCATAGTATCCAAAATTAGAATCCATGATTCGCTTAAAAGTTATCGGTTTAAATCCGAAAGGTGATTTACTCTTATCCTCGTTTGGGGAACCTCACCCACTATGAAAGAATTTTGCCTTGGGAGTAACAAACTTATCAAGTTGGCCTATAGTAAAAGAAGCGTTTGGGAGGATGCAATTTACTTTTTCCAAATGATGGAAGTTTTGCGATAATAATATTGAGACATTCTTGCAGCCTAATGTAAATCAAGTCATATCCGTTTTAGAAACAGAATCTCAAAATACTGGGAAATATTGAACTCTTAACACTTAATTTGCGAGCAGAAAAATCAGAAACGGTAACTTGGTATCCGGAACCAGTGTTACCTTATTGTACCCTTTGGTAAGTAAGTCTAACGGAAAGGGCATAGAAATAATTCTTAAAGATATTTTAAAAATATCTGGACCCAAAAGAGTTCAGCCTTGGCTTAGGTTCCCTTTTTCAAAGAAAATATACAGTTCTATTTGTGTTTTACCATTATATATTGCATACAGAAAACAAAACTATTTCGAGGAACAGAGGATACACTTATTTTAACAATTAAAAATCCTCATAAGCCCGCTACATCCCAAATCATTAGCAGGAGGATTTAAAAAGGTCTAAAAAACGCAGAAATAGAATCAAATTTTAAAGGACATAGCACAGAACATGGGGTGTCTTCCGCAGTATTAAGGGTCGGTTCATCAATCAAAAGTATTAGAAAGGATGCGGGATGTTCGGAAAAAAGGAAAACGATTTTATAAAAAACCTTTAATTTCAAAAGATTTCTTAGCTAATTATATTAGGAAATATATTTTAAGTACATTTAAATTTTAAACCTTGTGGTTTCCTTATTATTATTTAACCTTTTAACTAATATTGCCATATTCTCTAAACAACTACCGGGTGTATCGAATAGGATGTGCCCAATCGAAGTATAATTAAGGATTAAACGACTTACCTGTAAGGAATTTCAATCCAAATTATACGAGATTGGTCACATCCTATTAGACGCCCCCCCATTTATATATTCATGTATTTTTCATGCAATTTATTTAAGTACTAGTCAACCCGCCCTTGGCGATCTTAGTATTTCAGGAAAGCTTTAGAAGTATACTGAAGTACCTAGCAGAGATCAGGCAGGCTGCCATGGCGGTATATTTTTCTTATCTCTAAAACTTGCGTATGACGTGCTGCCAAGTATCACTATCTGGTGTATCTAATAGGATGTGACCAATCTCGTATAATTTGGATTGAACTTCCTTACAGGTAAGTCGTTTAATCCTTAATTATCTACACAGTATTTGTGCAGTAATAAATTAAAATACTTTATTTTAGTTTACGTTAATAAATTTTGTCTTATATTGGCGTGTCTTCCTTTAACTGCTCTCCATAAATGTCAACTAACGAAGTTTAATATTCTGATTTTTGTTTTAGGAAGTCGTTTAGTAGGACGCGGACAACTTCAATTTTGTCTTAATAATCAGTACTGATAAAATAACTTTGTTTTCTTCTTTATAGTTGTTTAAAAGCAGTTAGGCGTGAAAATTTAAGTACTTTCGATCCTTCTCTTGATATTCAAGAACTATACTCCAGATGACTAAAGTGCCTAAAAATGTACAGTAATTGTTTAGTGACTTATTGGGTAAACTATTCATGTGCTCCACGTTTTTCGTGTATCGGTAGTCTGTATGGAGCTACGAAATAGTAGTTTTAACAACTAGTGGCTAAAATAGTGCTTTCTTACAAGCGTTGGTTTAAATAATGAGCGCAGCTATGTATTGAAAGTAGCGAGTAAGAAGAGGTTCCCAAGAAAAAGCACAGTTTAGCCGCGAGTGGTTAACACTATTTTTTTCAATACCTTCATCAAAAAATCCAAGAAAGACAAGAAAATACTTTTAAAAATCTAGAACGAAGAGCACTTCTCGCAACACACCATCTTTACACTATAAATCAAGGCGGCTGGTAAATGAAATAACAATGGTGTCCATGGCGATGTGCACTTTCACTCGGTGATGTTCATTGTTGCGTCATTTTTTTCTTTGACAGTTTGATATTTTGACGATGTTTTTGAATGATTTTTTGATACCTTCATCAAAACATGAATTTAGTAACTGTCTTCAGATAACTAAAGCATGGCTTTTTTGGTTACCGATTATTTTTTTGATCATGGGTGCAAAAAAAGATTTCTGTCCGTTTTTTACCCAAAATTAAAGAGAAATAGCCAAAAATAGTGATATTGCAAAAATCTAATTATTCTTTTCTGAAAATTAAGCCCTTTCTGTTAGTTTTCACCAACTATTAACGACAAAATAATTTAAAAATATCGTCCAAATATCAAACTGTCGAAGATTAAAATGTCGCAATAATGAACGTCACCGAGTAAAAAGGCACATCGCTATGGAAACCATTGTTATTTAATTTACCAGCCGCCTTGATTTATAGTGTAGAGATGGTGTGTTCCAAGAAGTGCTCTCCCTTCGAGATATATAAAAGTATTTTCCTGTTTTTCGGAGATATTTTGATAAAGGTATTAAAAAAGAAAGTGTTAACAACTCGCGGCTAAACTGCTTTTTTTTACTCGCGTTTTTAAATACCTGCTGCGCTTGTTATTTAAACCAACGCTTGTAAAAAAAGCACTATTTTAGCCACTAGTTGTGGAAACTACTATTTTAGGGCAAGATTCTTTGAATATTACTATTTTCCGCTATTTCTCTTTAATTTTGGGTAAAAAACGGACAAAAATCTTTTTTTCCAACCGTCATAAAAAAATTTTTTTTTGCATCAGTAACCAAAAAAGCCATGCTTTAATTATCTGCAGACAGTTACTAAAATCACGTTTTTGACGAAGGCCTATAAATAAATTAGGAAAAAACTGCAAAACCACGCCAAAACCGATGTTCTCCACTGAAAGATAACGAAAATGTAGGGCAAAAATTACCGCATTAAAAATAGCTTCACGCCGACAATAAGATAAAATACGTAAGAGGATGAAATATGAGGAAGGAACAAGAACAAAGAAAACATCTACTCAAATTTGTAAGCAGAGAGGAAAGTCTGGAGGAAAACTGAGCGGAACTATAGGGCTAGAGTTAAAATATTGCGGAAGGTCACATCAAATACACCACCCTGTTCAGACAGCAAAAGCTTTGGTCGGATTCAACGAGACACGGTCACCACTATGCTCAACCATGCTCAATGAACGAAAATGTTGGTCATGAGCCGATAGGATTCAAAAAGCCACAGCCAAGACCCTCAAGAATATTTCAAAGGAAAAAGTCCAGAACATTGGAAACCCTGTCATCAAGAACCCCATCGAAGGCTGGCGCAAAAACACCTACCTGAAGTAAAATGCTCTTGCCTCAAAGGAAAACCCAAAGAAAGATTCGAAGGCCGTATAGAGCAATAGAGAATTTAAAGCAGCAGTTAAAGAATCAGAAAAAGAGAACATTGCACTGACAAAGAATAAAGAGAGGTGCAGAAAAAGGGGGTGCTTGAAATAGGAATTTTCCTTTATCAAATATAAAAGTCTCTATAGAACTCTTTCTTTTTAGGGATTGTAATCGACAAACAATCAAATATACTCACAGTGTCCTTTAAAAGACGATATTCAGAACGTTTTGTTTTGTTTTAAAGATGTTTGTTTACTGTTATTTAGATTGGTTCGAAATACCTTGCTGTTTTTGTTTTTAATTATTTTTTAGCTGAAAGTAAGTTTTTTACTTTGGAAATAAATATCTTTTCATCAAGTTTCACATTAGTGGCTCCAAATGTATAACTTATCTTATATTCAACGATTTTGTCTTATCTGCAACAAATCTTTTATAGCATATAAAATGCCCATGGAATTTTGGAACTTTGATATTTCTCGTCATTATCTTCTTTATACTCCGATGTTTGTAGACTTCTACACATCTCTTATTTTTTCTCAAAGAAATCTGGTTCAAATAAAAAAAAAAATTAAAAATTAAAAAATGTTGTTTTACCTTTTTCTGCTCAGAAATGTAAGCGCTGCAGAGAAGACAATTTTCTGGTACTTTGTAACGAAAATATTAAAATTTCAGAGTTTTGCCAGGTATTAATTTGACCCACTATTATATCATTAAACTAGAAGCAACAAGGAAAACATTGAAGTGCACCTTAATAAAAAAAATTTGTACTTTTACCTTAAATTTTGCAAAGGGTCACATTAAAGAAACGAGTCCAAAATATAGGTATAATTAAATTTCAAAAAAATACGAATCATGTTGGTTAGTATTCTAAAATCGCTATTTTACATTTTAGGCTGTAGATTGGGAGGTGGAATTAGTAGTTGTCATAGGGAAAGTTGCCAATAATGTTAAAGCCAGGGATGCATTCGATTATGTATTCGGATATACAGCTACACAAGATCTGACAGCTAAAGATTGGATGAACAGAAATGGTAAGAGCCATAGAGTAAAAATAGTCTCTAGTGTTTCAGCCGTAAAAAGTAAAGATTGGATTCTTGTGCATTTTTCAATCAATATTTAGAAGTTCTGTAAAAAAAGACACAATAATTAGCCCAGAAAATTTGCCCTTTGCTCTCTTTTTCGGGCCGTATATTTAGGTCATTGTGCATCCATCAGGCTTCACTTTTACAACACTATCTAAAAACTGCGGTAATACCAATTCGAGTTAATATTATTTACTGAAGTGACAAGTTTTATGCCGTTTATAGTCAGACCCTCTTAGCAGTAGTCAAATAGTCTTTATTATTTTATTATTGGGCTGTGTTCAGAAAGTCCACACTAATACACACACGGTGCGTGGTGTGTTACCGTTCAGAAATATAAAAATTATATTTTTATCAATTAGAAAAAAGTGGTGTGTCTTAAGCATGGCAAACTTAGGAATTGGTGATAACTTTTGTTTCCGTTAAGCGATTTGGACGAAATCAAACCTATGTACTCTCCAGCAATTTAGCAATTCCAGCAATACAGTAGTGGAGCTGCTATTAAAATTGGTAAAGTAGTTTTTGCGTGATGCTGGACCAAATAGACACACAGCAAATTTTTCCGCGTTTAGTATGTATTTTCCTAAGTTTGCCGGGCTTTACTGGTGCGTTTATAGTGTCATCAGTAATTGTATTATTGCTATTATAAACAAGAAAAAGCTATGGGTCGCCTAGTGGTAAACCCATTTATTTAGTAAAATAAGAGACAAAATATTTACACAAGCTGTAGACGCCATGATGTTTAAGACTCCTCAATAATCAAAAAATCAGGTGATGCCACAAGTATCTTAATCTTAAATAACCAATTAGACCAGGAATATAAGATGCCTTAGAAGCTATCTGAATAATAAATAAGCTGGGTGACAAAGTTTAGAGTGGCTGAAAATATAGCATTTTTGCATATGAAGGCAATGTTATTTGAAATTTAACTTCCTTGACAAAAAACTGTATTTAAAAATAGTAATTAAATCAAAATTATATTTCCCGCCTCTTCCTTCTAGATCACTATGTAGTTTACTCTTCGCCGGCAGGTGGAGCCACGCACTTTAAAGCTAGACTAAAAAAGCTCGTCCGAGCCTCCTCCATATCCATATAACTGTCGATAATTCATTATTCTTTTGCGTGCGGGTGGAACCACGTCAACGGTCGCCGCTTTCGTACGATGCCTAAACTCGCGCGTAAATCGAGGAAACGGATCGACCCCAATGAGGCGAATTCGGACTCAAAATCTTCTGATGAGTTACCCGTGATAATGGGTTAATTGAAACAATTGTCGGATAAGGTTTCTCGACTACAAAAAAAAAACAAAAAGTTATTCGTGATCCCTCACCAATGAGTTTGGTAAAAGTTTTTCTGATAAAGAGTGTGCTAGTGCAAATAAGACACCATCAGCTAACCTTTGGGCTTGTGAGTTATCATCATCATCATCTGACTCAGGATGTAAGTACATATTTTTTATTATGTATTTTAAACTTTTTGATAATTTTACACTACCGTCAACGAGTTTTGACGTCTATACTTATTATATAAGTAAATAAGACAGCTTGCTGCCAACGAGTTTTTTGCAAAACTGTCTGTATGTCCTAGATAGTTTGCTATCAACGAGTTTTGGTAAGCAATGGGGTTTTTTACCCTACCGTCAACGAGTTTTGACAGAGACAATACCTGAGTCATCTGATTCAGAACGTAAGTACATATTTTTTAGTATGCATTTCAAACATTTTGATAATTTTACACTAACGTCAACGTGTTTTGACGTCTATACTTATTATATAAGTAAATAAGACAGCTTGCTGCCAACGAGTTTTGTAAAAACTGTCTGGATGGTCCTAACTTTCCTAGATAGTTTGTTATCAATGAGTTTTGGTATAAGCAATGGAGTTTTTACCCTACCGTCAACGAGTTTTGACAGAGACAGTACATGAGTCATCTGACTCAGAACGTAAGTACATATTTTTTATTATGCATTTTAAACTTTTTGATAATTTTACATTAACGTCAACGAGTTTTGACGTTTATTGTTTACTACTTACTGTATAAGTAAATAATACAGCTTGCTGCCAACGAGTTTTGGAAAAACTGTCTGTATGGTCCTATCTATCCTAGATAGTTTGCTATCAACGAGTTTTGGTAAGCAATTGGGTTTTTACCCTACCGTCAACGAGTTTTGACAGATTGCACAAAAATTTTAGGGGCCGTTGGTGCTGTGCCCTTAATACTACATAAACAAATTCAGTTTGTACCAACGAGGCTTTTGGTGAATACTGTTCATATGACCATATCACGTCAAAGAGTTTTGCTATGAGTAACCGAGCGCCGGTTTTTTATTTTATTCTGTTCCTGTCAGAGGACAACAACGGTGCTAGGACTAGCAGGCCTATGCTAGATGATCTTCTCGCTCTTCTTGTTAAAAATAGCATCACAGATCAGATTAATTCAGAGGATCTGAACAACGAGCTTGCTCAGATCTGGGCTAAAATAGTACAGGATGGCCTTGACCCCGAAATACTATCCGCCATACAAAAAAAAATCCCCTCGTAATTTGAGTCTTGCCACTGCTCCTAAGCTTAATTTAGAAGTTCTATCCATTCTGACGGAACAACACAAACAACGAGATGAAAGGTTGTCTGCGCGTCAAAACCAAATGGGAGCTGCTTTAGTCGCAATTGGCAATTAACTAAAATACGTTTATGGCATTATTAGATCTCAAAGACGCCTATTATTTGATCCCTAATTCCATGCACGCAGATAAAATATCTAAGTTTTATTTACAATACTATCACTAAGTCAAAAAATTTACGAATAGAAAAACAAAACAGTACATTAAAAGACATCATCAAAGCTGAAAGTAATGCTGAACTTACCATCCAGGAGTTTTGCAAAGTTGGTCGGCAAGTTTACTGCTGCATGTTCAGCGATAAAACAAGCCTGACTTTACACACAAAATTGTGAAAGAGCCAAGTTTTTAGCTCTAAAACAACCAGGGGGTTCTTACAGTCATGATATTCAGACAATTTCTGAAGAGGTTCTGTCTGATCTTTCGTGGTAGAAAACCCATCTATCTAGTTTAAATTTCTTTCATAGTTTAACTTTGAAACTAGAGTTCTTTAAGAGGTTGGGGTATATGCTGCAATGTTTTTAAGTCTCGGGGCCTAAAGAAGATAAGAATAACCACATAAACTACTTAGAGTTGTTAGCTGCATTTTTTGGACTTAAGTGCTTCGCGAGAGATCTTGTCAACTGCGAGATCTTATTACGGATGGACAGTACCACTTCCACTTCATAGATAAACAGAATTGAGGGTATACAGTTTACACATCTTAATAATCTCCTAGGGAAATGTGGCAGTGGTGCGAACAACGAAATTTAGTTATTTTTGCATCCTACATAAAATCACAGGACAACTCTATCGCTGATTAAGAATCTCGTCGCCAAGGCTGAAGTTTTCTACGCCTTCCCACCATTGCTAAAGTTTTACAAAAAATAATTGCGGGTAAGGCAGAGGGTATTGTGGTTGTTCTTTGCTGGCCAAGTCAACCATGGTACCCTTTGTTTAAATAATTGGTTATTAATCCCAATACTATTATTAACCATTGACAGGACACCCCATGCCCTACACCGCCAGCTTTCTCTGGAAGCAGGTCTCTTATTAGGCAAGCAAGTTCCTGATAAAGCTTTTGAGATATTCATCTCGTCTTTAGCAAAGTCATCTATAAAGCAATATTGAAACGGGATTAAATTATGGTGGGAATTTTGCGCCCAACAAAAAGTAAACTATTTTGAACTAAATGTAAATAACATTATGTTTCTTATCCTCTTTGTGTAATCGCGGTATGTCAAATAGTTCTCTAAATACGATACGTTCGTCTTTAGTCTTTAGTCTTGTATCACCAAAAGTAGAACATAATTATCAGATTAAAAGGTGTTCTGAAATTAGCCCTTCCTTGCCGAAATATCATGTGACATGGGATCCGATTACAGTTTTAGATTATTTACAAACTTGTTATCTTAATAATACATTTAGTTTGGAAACGCTGACGCATAAGTTATCGATGTTAATGGCTCTTGTAACAGCCCACAGAGAGATTAAAAATATCGAAATATCGAGCGAAAACATTGAAATGAAAATTCCGCCTAGGATCAAAACTTTTGCCCCTAACAGATACCAGCCACTTTTAGTATTGCCTTTGTTTCGCAATGAACCAAAACTTTGTGTTGCGAGCACGCTTACGTACTACTGAAATAAAACTGGTACTTTTAGACAGTCGGGCAAATTTTCAAAACTATTTCTCACCTATAAGAAGCCTCACAAAGAGGCTACGTCTCAATCTCTTAGTCGTTGGATCCGTTTGATTTTAGCAAAAAGACTGCTTCATCTAGCGTGTTCGCAAAATTTTACAATAAGCGCTTATTGAAGCCAGATAATTTTGCGACCGCAGTTTTAAGTAGGTTATAAAACTATATTGTAAGATATTTTTTTCTATTACTGTTGCTCTGCTAGCTTTGAACATCTACATAGTGATCTAGAAGCAGAAGGCGATAAATATAATTGAAAGATTAAACGAACTTACCTAAGTGAAGTTTGATCCCGTGATCTATTCTAGTGCAACGCACGTGCACGTGCTTTGAAATAATGAATTATCGACAGTTATATGGATATGGAGGAGGCTCGGACGAGCTTTTTTAGTTAGCTTTAAAGTGCGTGGCTCCACCTGCCGGCGAAGAGTAAACTACATAGTGATGTATTCGGAAGAGGCGGTCATATAATAAAGATCAAACTTCACTTAGGTAAGTTCGTTTAATCTTTTAATTATCTACCAACATGAAATATTTAAGATGGAAGGCACCTAAAATAAATATTATTTATTGATGTTTAACAAACTATTAAATCAAGAGTCAAATCTTTGGGCGGAACGAAAATCCGCGCCTGAAAAATTTGAGATAATAAGGGATTTTTTAATCATAACATTTTTAATTTTTGTTTAATCCAGAATTAATTAAAGTTATTTTTGAAAGATTTTCAGACCCCGATTTAATTATGTAAAAAATATAATTTTTTCAAAAATTTGAAAAAGGTTACGTTTCGCCCTCCCATGCAAATAAGATTTTTTGAAACAATAAATCTAAAACAAAAGCAAATCTTGGCATTACTGCTGCGGGCTCAGTGTCCCAGTCTAGCGGTAGAGATTGCTTTTTTTGAAATGCTAAGTAGCATTAAAAACAGCTGTATTTTAACGAAAATAGCATTTGTTGTACTTTAACAGAAAAGTTAAGATTAAAACTCTTTTGTCAGCTAAGTTTTTAAAAAATTGTCTAGCCAGATGATATTACTATAGCTTTTTGAATGTAAATGTGGTAGTCAAGCAATTTTAACATACAAAATTACAGATTAAATGAAGATAGCTATTTTAAAGCAAATAAGAGCTGTACTAACGTTTTTCTAGCATTGACTTTGCTTTAAAGTCTATATTGTCGAAGCTGTGTTACTTGGGAACTTACCCCTTTAAGATTACAAATTCAATTTTTGTACTGGTTTAACCGCACGACGTGTTCTACCCGGCCAAAAAACCTCATAAAAGATCATAGCAAATAACAAATAAAACATTATCAGTGGGTATTAAAACAATCGTGTTTTTCACGTATTAGCCAACGTATTTTGCAAAGACACGAGTGATCCGCGATCCATCACCAATCCATGACCGGTTTCGATTTTATTGAATTTCAGGTGGATCCAGGCAAGACCTTCGTGTAGAGTTAACACTATACAGTTGTTTTAGTTGTTTCATGATCATTTTATCTTCTAATTCCTAGAACCGAACTGATGAGCACCACGTGCGAAATCCGGATCTACGGTTACCATTACCTTTTTTGAGGGAAAGCTCGCTATTCATTTATTTTGTTATTTATTCACCCTCTCTAAATCCCTTTTTAGATTTATCAACTCCATTTTAATATATCGATCTCGTGGCATCTGCACATGTTTTGAATCACAAAATTATATCCATACAATATTCAATAGAAATATTCATATTTTAGCATCATTTTGAGAACAAAATAAATATTCGGGGGGTTTTTTTATGTCTTTTTTCCAATGTATAGGAAGATTTTTGGTGATTTTGCTTTAACTCGGTACACATTTAGGTATGACTTCGGGAACCATCAAATGAATATTAGTTTTTTCGGGGACGACGTTCGTTAGGCGTCGCGACGCCTTAAACTTTTTGTAGGACTTAGGGTCATTTTGACAGCTATATCTCGGTCAAGTGACAACATTTTAAAATTTTGGTGAAACCTCTTAAAAGACTATGAAATTGACTATGACAGTTAATTACAAAAAAAAAAAACAGTTTGAAATTTAAAATCAAATTTTTTTTTTTAATTAAAATCAATTCTCTATTTATGAACGGGATTATGCAAATTCATTTTGAAGTGACTGTAAAAAGGTTCTAGCCATTCGCCGATATCAAAAAAATGCAAATTCATGCCACGGAAAAATCACAAAAAAATCGGAAATTGACCCATGTTCAGAAAATTTACAAAATCTCAATTTTTTGACCCCGGCTGCTTAACTTCAAATATTTTAATTCACATTCCCTTGACAGACCTGCCAATATATGTTTTTTAAAAGGCTATATAACAGATCTGTAAAGGGAATGTGGATTAAAAAATTTGAAGTTAAGCAGCCGTGGTCAAAAAATAGAGATTTTGTAAATTTTCTGAACATGGGTCAATTTCCGATTTTTTTGTGATTTTTCCGTGGCATGAATTTGCATTTTTTTGATATCGGCGAATAGCTAGGACCTTTTTCCAGTCACTTCAAAATGAATTTGCACAATCCCGTTCATAAATAGAGAATAGAATTTTTTTTTGCAAATTTTTGGGCGTCGTGACGCCTAACGTACGCCGTCAAGGAAAAAATTTATATTGGTTTGGTGGTCTCCAGAGTCATGCCTAAGTATGTGCCAAATTAGAACAAAATCAGCAATAATCTTCCTATAGGTTTGAAAAAACCCCCGACTACTAGGTGTATTCTGGCAATACACAAGTCAACATTTTCCTTTATTTTAAAGGTGGACAGTTCCTCGTTTCCAAAAATATGAACCATTTTTGTCCTATTGGTCCTTACATAGTCACTAAGGATGAAATAGAAAACCCGCACAATGTTAACGTTAAAACCTGGGTCAATGGAGAACTTATGCAAAACGGTAACACCAAGGATTTAATTTTCGATATTGGTCAATTGATTGAGCACCTTTCAAGGTAATTATTTTATAGTAATTTATTAAGGGATGGGGAAATTATCGAAAATCATTTCAAAGATTTTTCGCCTTGAAAACCGCTCGAGGGCTTGTCTGAGAGCGGTTTCCTCATAGCAAAAAATCTAAGAATTTTAAAGATTATTTACCAAATTAAAAAATTAACAACACAACAACAAACCAAAATATCAATATAATTAACAACACAACAACAAAACAAAATGTCAATGTTCGCTATCTATATATCATCAAACGACACAACAACAATAAAAACCAGTTGATACAGAGGTGTGATTTTGGGTTTTGGAAAGGGCAATTATCAGTTTTGACAAGGGAGATTTTCACATGAGCGGGAAATTTTCGCTGAATAATCAGGTGAAAATCGACCTACTTTTATAATATATGAGGTAAATAATCTACCATATAAACTCAGGAATCTGTGGAGTAAATCTAGTCCAATTATTTGGCGTATACATACATTTAACTACTTACCTATTTAAAATTTGTCGCCGTTTTTACCGAAAATTTATTTACTCTATATATGTGAAGAAAAGTATATATCTAGCTGTGTCCCTAATAAGTTATAAAATGTTTTTCTTCCTAGTATCATGGGTAGTTAATTTCGATTTGCCTATCTCTTCCGCACAAATTTAGACTTTCATATCTTGGAAAAGATAAAAGATAGACCAAAAATATTGGATCAATTGATACTTATCCATTATATGGGCACCCTATCTAGAGCATTTGTTTTTAACTCTAGGGCTCATATGATCATATCCGATGTCCAAAATTAATTGGTTGATTTTTGACATCGGGCAAACAATCTCTTGTTTGTTAAATTGTTAACACAGTAATATTTTATTAATTTTCTGCAAAAGATCTCTAATCAACAAGTAGTTTAGTAATCTTATTAAGGTTTTTTGTAAAATATTAAAAGAAAGTGGACTAAAAACTGCTAAGGACGTCTGGGTTGGTGGCGATTAAGTTTTATTAGTAGATTTGTTGCCAAAACCAGCGAAAGCAGGTTGAAATTTTTGGAAAACTATGATAAAAATTATATTTTTTTACGTTTTGAATGTTGTTAACGAAAATTGAAAAAATTGAACTAAAATTCCCTAATAGCACACGATATTCCAGGAATATTCCCTCGAATGTCTGAATGTCCTGACACATTCACAGAAAATGTCTCCCGAAGAACATTTGACTAAGCACATAAGTAGCGCATTTAAAAGGTATTCTCAGAATATCCTGGGTAGTTCATTCAGCAAATATTACCAGCAGGATATTCCACGACTATTCTACTAAGGTCCTAAAAATTTTCTTTGATTTGGCACATTGAAAGCCCGCTTAGAAGAAATTCTCAGAATATCCTAGATCCTACATTCAGAGAGTATTCTAAGCAGGATATTCAACAAATGTTCTGATAAGGTCCTAAAAATGTTCTTACATTTACATTCAGCGAATTTTCTAGTCAGGATAATCTATATCAATGTTCTACCAAAGTCTGTTTTTTTTTTCTAACAGCTTGTTGGGGCAGGCTAATAGTTATTTCCAATAAAAAAATAATTATGATAAACGGTTGAGCGGTTCGGGAGTTATCCTGCATAGAACAAATAATGTAATCGCCTTCTACTACAATTTGAGAGGATTTGGGGAGTGGGTAATATTTGTTTCCCATAAAAAAAAAGAATTATGAAAATCCGCTTAGCCGTTTGAGAGTGATCCTGATTTTATCTAACACGAAAACAATTCACGGTGCTCTAACAGAAAACAATGTCGAAAAGGTTATATCCCGCTAATAATTTCTCTCATAAGCCTCCGTAGCGCAAAAGGTTAAGGTGTTGGAAAGGTGTTATGTGGATGCCAGAAGTTTGTGGGTTCGAATGCCATCGCTGTTTTTAAATGACTTTTTTTATATTTTTTTAGGGTGTTTTGTAATTGCATTTTTTTCCCCGCCTTCAAGGTTCTATGACAATGACCTATAATATTATAAATGTGTTATGAAAATCCTGCGAAAATATTCTATGAATGTACTACCAGGATGTTGTAGGAATATCAAAACTGTGGACAGAGAATATTCTCTGAACATCCCTGGTATGCTTAGAGGATTTCAGCGAATGTTCGGGGAATATTTTTGTGCTATTAGGGTTGTAGCAACCAATGACGTTCCTAGCGCTGCATGAAAAACAATTTTGTAATTTTATTAAAAAATACTGATTTTTTATGTTTAAAAGGTGGGTTGGGTAAGCTGCAAAGAAGAAGACGATCGGCCCTAGTTAAATTAAATCAAACTTTTTTTACGATGTGCGTAAAGGGCTTTTTATCTACTTTGCAACAGTGGTCTTTTATTTGATACAGACAGTAGTTTTTAACTTATTGAAAATATTTTTTTATACCTTCGTCAAATAACAAAGCCATGACTTTTTTGGTTACCGATGCAAAAGATAGATATAGAATTCTTCATCATTAGTGGTTAAAATAGTTCCCTTTTTTGAAGTGTGGTCCTAAAGGATGCACGCGGAGTAATTTAAAAAGGGAGTAAAAAAAGCACAACTTTGTCCAGAGTTAACACTATTTAGTTTTTTTTATACCTTCATTAAAATAGGAAAAAAAACGGGTGATTTTTATCAAATTTGGTTGAAAAATTTTCTGGCACCAGTCGGTGAGCTGATTAGTTTTTTTTGAAGGTGGGATGTTGGCAAGAGGGTACGGATTAAACTTTTTAAATTATTATAACTCACGAACCGTAGCACCTAGCAATACGCGATTTTCACAATAGGATAGATAATTGAATTCTCAACCAAAGCAAAAAAAAATTTTTTCAAAATAATTTTTATATTTTTTTGTTGGTTGAAAATGCAATTATCTATCTTAATGGGAAAACCGCGTGTCGCTAGCTGCTACGGTTCGTGAGTTAAAATTTTAAATTTTTTAAAAAGTTTTATGGATATATATACGTGCCTGCTGGCGCCATTTATTAGTCCACCATACCGATATAGTATGTGGGACTACTAAAATCGTGAAATTTCGGGTTTTCCTAATTTTATCAAAAATGGGTTACTAAGGTTCCGAAACCCCTTAATCGACGAAAAAAAAAAAGTTGTCTGTCGGTCTGTTGTCTGTCTGTATACATGATAACTCAAGAACGCCTTAATCGATTTTAACGAAATTTGGTAGACAAATCCTCTATCGGCTCTCCATGAACTGAAAAAATTGTAACTTTAGAATAAAAGCAAGTAGCGATATACGGTTTTCAGATTTAGGTTTCCATGAATATGGACTACAAATTTTGTTATAAAGACCAAATTCGTGGGAGCTTTAGTTTCCAAATTATTTGAAAAAACGTTAAAATTATTAAAAAAATCATAACTTTAGAAGTAAGGCAACTATTAATATGCGATTTTCAGATTTTGGTTTTCGTAAATATTACCCAAAAATTTTGTTATAAGGTTCAAATCTTTCAAAGCTACAGTTTTTGAGATATTTTCATTTCATTTCAACATAAAATAATTGCTTTTATAGTGGACTATCCGTGCTTTCTAGCATCAATTTTTTTTTGGTTACTAACAGAACCCGCAAAACGATTTTGATCCAGACTTTCGCTCCGAGCCCAAACTCTGCCTCAGTTTCGGTAATCATTATTTTTTTGTTACTAACGGCAACGTCGCACGCGCCAAACGATTTTGATGCAGACTTTCGCTTCGAGCCCAAACTCTATTTCAATTTCGGTCAATCAGCGCCCCATATACATCGTTTTTCTGTTAGTTACTTACTTTAGGTCTTTGCTATTGTAAATATGTTTTGTTTTATTTTAGTGTAATGACACTTCTACCTGGAGATATTATTTGCACTGGAACCCCAGCAGGAGTAGGGTCTTCCAAAAATCCTCCAAGATTCTTAAAACCGGGTGACGTTTTGGAAAGTGAAGTACAGTACGTCGGCAAATTAAAAAATAAGGTTGTTGAGTATGAGAAACCTTATGAAAAATTAGATTAAGTATGCCAAAAATATTAGGCGCCTATTTAAATAAAATTTAAAAAATAAAATGTTCTTTATTTTTTAACAAAAATGGGGTAAAACAATTTGCATCAATAAAGTAAACAGAGGCGTTTTCACGTATTTAACACGGAGCGAGTTTCTAAATTCATCAGATTTTTTTCACCGATCTCATCGGTTTGTTGACATATGAAATATGACGTTAATCTGACATTGCATGTCGTTGAGTTCGATGAGCCATCGAAAATTAAAAAAAACGCGATAAAAATCAGTCAAAATTTAGCTATAGCCTAGATGTTTTTTTCCAATCGAGGAATTTGTTATTTTTCGAAAAAATCCCATGTATTACAATAGACGAACGAAAAATCCCCGTAGGGCTGCTGGGTGATCATGTGATCACAAATATAGTTTTTTATTGGGTGTTCTTATTATTATATTATTTTGCTGTATAAACTCAGCATTAGTCTTCGAAAACTGTCTTTCAAATAGTTTTAACGCGACTTCATATCAAGTCGGCAATTTTTATTAAAAAAACATCAAAAAATTTGAAAACAAAATAATAACAACAAAAAACAGCTGACTAAATGACGTTAATGACATTCATCGGGAAGGCTCACCATTCCTCAGGGTCGGTGAGCATCGATGCCATCAATTAGTAAATTGGTGGAATCAATCGGGTAATTTAAGAACCCGATGAATATCACCAAGAATCACAGATGAATTTACAAACTTGATTGTTTTCATCGGTGAGCTCATCGGTAAATTTACAAACTCGCCCACGTTGACCGCCATGTGATGCACGTGTGCGTCGCGTGGCACCTTATTGTATAGGCCGTGCCACTTACTGCTGCTTCGCATGTAGGTTTGTTTCTCAAGCCGCGCTGCCCACAGATGCTTCGCGCTATAATAGAAATCAAATGGGAAATAAAAGTATCTGGCACCCTGACCAAGAAAAATGTATTAGCCCGTTCATATTTGAAAAATAGTGGTAGCAGAAAGCGGATATTTTCTGTTATTATGTTATATTTGGTTTTATTCAAAGAGTAAAAATAAAGTGCAATAGATTTTGAACAAAACTATTTATTTAGCAAACAGAAGAATAAAATAACTATAATGTGACAGGACATCAACTACTAAGTACACTCTAAGAATTTTTAGAAATAAACGGAACAAGTTTTTTTTTAGCGCACAAAAAACACCTAAATATGAAACGCTGTGTTCAAAATATTTTTTATTGTGTCGTGCACTTGTGCGCATTTGCAAAACATGGTATGCAATAAAATTTCTTACATTGAGCACACTTGTAACGAGAGTGGGGTGCCTTGGATATTGCATGTTTCGTACCATGTTGCTCAGGCATAATTTTGTATTAAAAATATTAAAAAGCATATATTACGTTTTTGCATAAATTATTTACACCAATATATAATATTTAAAGCAAAAAAAAAGTTTAACCTGAGGTAATTCAAAAATATTTACTAATACGGCGGTCAACGACAACCGTTTACGTTCGCAAATGTTAAATGTCAAGCAGTAGTGTAATTCCCCATGTACAACTGTCAATTTCCTGCTTGCTTGATTGCTTGCTGGACCAGAGTAAATGCGCCTTTAGAGTTTGATTTTGGAAAAAGCCTTGGACACGTCCACTTTTTATTCAAAGGGAACACTTTATGGCTATTTTGAAATTTTTGTAGCACGAACCCTCTTTAAGTGGTAAACCGAGTGGTGAGTCAATCTTCGACTTTTGTACATCAAAATTAATTACCTGTGAAATTCCTAATATTTCCTAGTACTTTCTCAACTTATTTTCCAGTAATTACTATGGTATTTCCCTGTATGTTCTTGTTAATTCCTAGCAACTCCTAGTAACTTGTTAATTCCTAGTAACTAATTTCCCATGACTTCCCAGTACTTTCCTATGCTAATCCACATGGACAAAAAAATATTGCGCCTATATCCAACGTATATCCGAAAACGGAAAAGGATATTGCCCTGGACATCACCCAGATATTCACTTGACGTGCATAGGTCATCCAAAACAGATTCAATTTAAATCCAGAGGTACCCAGTTTGCAACATCCACTGAATATACATTATATGTTAAATGTGTATTAAGTGCTCCCCAAAATATTCCAGTTACATTTTTGTTAGACCAAATTTGATGTTTTATGGTAATATTTATATAGTATCCTATCGATATTCGTCACGATAGACAAAATGTATATTTGTCAATATTTTAGTTCATGTAACAATGGTAAGTCCATAAAAGTATATTCTTTTCGTATCCATAATCTTTTGTTAAGGGCATATATATATATATATCTATAAAAAAAATTGAGAAAAAAACCTCGGTTAGTTAGTAGGGATGCAGTCTTATATGGGCCGGAATAAAGTAAACTCCTTTTTTGACAGTCAAGCTTTCGAGAATATATTTTTCTCTTCTTCAGGACTTCTACAATAAGTTAACAAGCCATCAGAATAATTAACTTAATTAAATTACAACTATCATAGATAAACTATACAGGTACCCATATAAATATATCTAAATAATTATGTACTCACCAAAGTGGATTGAAAAACAATAAAGCTAGACATCTCTGGACAATTCTGAGCATTTTTTGACCTTTGGGTTATAATCAAAACCTACATGAATTTGTTTAAAAGAATTGAAAGTCCTCAAAATGGTGGCGAGAGGTTCTTTTTATATTATTTTTTCAATTTTTTGACGTTTATGAGGTCACATTAACCGCCTTCTTTAGTATATCAAGTAACCCAGGAGAGAGAGCGAGTAACACAGAGAATAGTGCACCAGAAATGGACGCAACAGAGTGGACGCAGTAGACGAAGATAAATTTATGCGTGTCCTCTCGTTGCCGAGAGAGATGGGTAGATAAGATGACACTCTGCTGCATCCCTCACCACGCAGTATACCTGGATCGTCACCAATTTTGTTTACATTTTAATACCGACAATACATTGTTGAAAAAAACAAAAAAAAAATGAATTTTATATTAAAAGAATTCATTTTTTTTATTTTAGTGTAAGCTCCCAAAAGACACTCAGTTCACCATACTTTCCCTATATTTTATTTTTTGTTCTTTTGGTGTTATTATGATGTTAATTGACCTATTTTGTAGGTAAATGAGAAATTAAAAGAAAAGGAAAGGGTTTTGGTATGGCAAAATATATGTTTTTAGAGAGGTGAGTACATAATTATTTAGATATATTTATATGGGTACCTGTTTAGTTTATCTATAATGGTTGTAATTTAATTAAGTTAACTATGCTAATGGCTTGTTAACTTATTGTAGAAGTACTGAAGAAGAGAAGAATATATTCTCGAAAGCTTGACTGTCAAAAAAGGAGTTTACTTTATTGCGGCCCATATAAGACTGCATCCTTACTAACCAACCAAGTTTTTATATATATATATATATATATATATATATATATATATATATATATATCCACACACGAAACAGGCGCCCACGCCTCCACCCTAACCGTTTCCTCTGCATGTGTAGATCCTGTATATATAGGCATCTAATTTTTTTCTGAATCAGAAACCATTAGAGGGGTAAGAATTTTTCAACAAAATTATATACAATTTTTTGGTATATTTTTAAATGGAAGACGCCTCCGCATAAGCAGCAGTCAAATCACCTCCATTTTGTATAAAAATATGGGCCACACTGTTCTATACGCCTCCAGCAGTTGTTCCTCTAAAGCTGTAAAGCTATGTAAATTTCAAATATTATTCTATTTTCTGGAAAAAAAAACGGTTTCAGAGATGGTTTGTAGACAATTTCAAATCTTTCGCCTCCGATAGGGTGAAATAATAGTGAATTACTTTTTACGGTTTTTCTTCACTTTTTTGTTCACGTCGTAATATTTGTTTTGCAAACCTAATACCTAGTCACATCAAGTCAAGATAATTTTCAATTATAAGACAACAGACAGTGGTAGTCACAGACATTTGAAAAGGGGGGGACGATTTCGATACGAAAAAAAAACTAGAATGCAAACAAAACGAGGATTTGGCTTCAAATATAGGGGGCGGTACTCAGATTTTAAGTTGTTGATTTCATACATTTTTTATTATATAGTCTATTTAAATGCACCAAAAATTTGAGAAAATTACATTAAAAATGCAATTTTTGAGTCAAATCAAACTAAAATCGTAAATATCAACGTATAATAGCGCCGCAGGCGAAAATTTTTGAGAAAATTGCACTCAAAAATGCATTTTTTAATTTAAATTTAAACTAAGATTGTAAATATATAAGCGCAGCACGTGAAAATTTTTAAGAAAGTGACACTACAAATTCCATTGTTAACATAAAATTAAATTAATACCGCAAATATCAAAGGCGCTATAGCGCCACAATTTATGCCCTACTTTTGATTTTTTAAATATTTTAGTAAAAATTTTAAATCTAGGGTGGGGAGGGCTAATTACCCCCCTAAAACTTGTTTATTAATTGAAACTATAATAATACTGTTTCAAAATACTGTGGAGATATTCTAGAATGTCTTTAAAGGAACGTTCTGCAATTTCTCGTTTTTTCTCCAAAGACTTTAGGGTTACCACCAGTATCTTTGTTGCCTACTTTTTTCTGGAGCCAAGGGGGGGGGGCGATTGCCCCCCCTGGGACCGCCACTAACCTTCTTACAAGCTTATTATTGTCTTGATTCATAATTCATTAAATTCCGTGATTTGCGCAGGTTTTCCCTGACCACATGTCGTTTGGGATAAAAATATTATCAAATTTTTTAGTAAAATGCTATATTTTACAAACTTTTTTCCCTGTTCCCTGCGGCGCAATTTATACACTTTTTTATGCTTTGTCTTACACGCCTCCAAAATATAAACGCGCGGTATGCATTAGCTTCCTACTTTTATTATCAAAGGGAGGTCAATGCGACCACAGTGTAGGTAATTTGGACGCGATAAGCCAACATACAAAAATAATATAAATTTAGAAGTTATTTTTTCAAAATAACTTTTTTACAATAGCCTCTCATGATCCAATAAAATATTTTTCTTGAGGTCTTTTATTAAGACATAATTTTTTAAATTAGATAAAGGAATTTCTTCTTGTAAAATTTTATTTAAAGAAAAACCTGGAGAAAAACCACCATTTTAAAAAAATTGGGATGTCTAATTGAAAAGCTCTAATTTAATTTTAAAAGCATTCACATTCAAGACAATTTTCTACTTCAGCCAAGAAAACAGATTGGTTATTATCATACTTCGGTGAATTCCCTGATTCGTACAGGTTTTCTCTTACCATTTATCATTTGGGACAAAACTACAAATCCCAGCTTACACTATTTTATCAATTTTTTTTGCTAAAATGATATACTTTTGCGGCGCGGCGCAATTTATACACACATTTTTCCAAAATATGAAGGCGCGGTATGAATTAGCCTCCTACTTTTATTATAAAAGGGAGGCCAGTGCGACCACTGTCTCAGTAATTTGGAAGCGTATAAGACAAAATGCAATGCTTACAAAAAAAAATATAGAAATTTCAGTTGTTTTCTCCCGAAAAATATCTTTATTTAAAGGAAGTGGAATTGAATTGAAAGAGTAGCCTGTTTCAACCTGACTTAATTACACTTTGTCAGTCGGTATATACCATCAATGTGTGTCACCAAAAGCAATTGACAGTGATAATAATTTCCAACCATCCCTCGAACAAGCCAGTAGCTTTTGATGGCACTATCTAGGTGTATATTATCCCAATAATATTCTAAATATGGCAGAATAGAGAAAATCTATTTTAATTTTTATCTTACAGTGTTGTCAAATTTCCGGAGGCGTGTATGGAGGCCAATTCGTATTGCACAAATTTACAGTGTATATGTGTATACGATCGCATCGCCACGTGGTGGTAAAATCGTGAACTACGTTGTATAACTGTATGTGTATATCATGCCAATTGGCCTCCGACGGAAAATTTGGCTAAGACCTTCCCTTGACTATAGCAACTGTTTAAAATTGTTATACACGGCGATTCGTATTGGCCTCCGGATCGGAGGCGAATTCGTCATTTTCAGAGGCGAATGCATCCAAAGCGTCTCTATGTCGCAGGCGTATAAGACAAAATGCATATATATATATATATATATATATTCTATTCTGCCATATTTAGAATATTATTGGGATAATATACACCTAGATAGTGTCATCAAAAGCTACTGGCTTGTTCGAGGGATGGTTGGAAATTATTATCACTGTCAATTGCTTTTGGTGACACACATTGATGGTATATACCGACTGACAAAGTGTAATTAAGTCAGGTTGAAACAGGCTACTCTTTCAATTCAATTCCACTTCCTTTAAATAAAGATATTTTTCGGGAGAAAACAACTGAAATTTCTATATTTTTTTTTGTAAGCATTGCATTTTGTCTTATACGCTTCCAAATTACTGAGACAGTGGTCGCACTGGCCTCCCTTTTATAATAAAAGTAGGAGGCTAATTCATACCGCGCCTTCATATTTTGGAAAAATGTGTGTATAAATTGCGCCGCGCCGCAAAAGTATATCATTTTAGCAAAAAAAATTGATAAAATAGTGTAAGCTGGGATTTGTAGTTTTGTCCCAAATGATAAATGGTAAGAGAAAACCTGTACGAATCAGGGAATTCACCGAAGTATGATAATAACCAATCTGTTTTCTTGGCTGAAGTAGAAAATTGTCTTGAATGTGAATGCTTTTAAAATTAAATTAGAGCTTTTCAATTAGACATCCCAATTTTTTAAAAATGGTGGTTTTTCTCCAGGTTTTTCTTTAAATAAAATTTTACAAGAAGAAATTCCTTTATCTAATTTAAAAAATTATGTCTTAATAAAAGACCTCAAGAAAAATATTTTATTGGATCATGAGAGGCTATTGTAAAAAAGTTATTTTGAAAAAATAACTTCTAAATTTATATTATTTTTGTATGTTGGCTTATCGCGTCCAAATTACCTACACTGTGGTCGCATTGACCTCCCTTTGATAATAAAAGTAGGAAGCTAATGCATACCGCGCGTTTATATTTTGGAGGCGTGTAAGACAAAGCATAAAAAAGTGTATAAATTGCGCCGCAGGGAACAGGGAAAAAAGTTTGTAAAATATAGCATTTTACTAAAAAATTTGATAATATTTTTATCCCAAACGACATGTGGTCAGGGAAAACCTACGCAAATCACGGAATTTAATGAATTATGAATCAAGACAATAATAAGCTTGTAAGAAGGCTAGTGGCGGTCCCAGGGGGGGCAATCGCCCCCCCCCCTTGGCTCCAGAAAAAAGTAGGCAACAAAGATACGGGTGGTAACCCTAAAGTCTTTGGAGAAAAAACGAGAAATTGCAGAACGTTCCTTTAAAGACATTCTAGAATATCTCCACAGTATTTTGAAACAGTATTATTATAGTTTCAATTAATAAACAAGTTTTAGGGGGGTAATTAGCCCTCCCCACCCTGGATTTAAAATTTTTACTAAAATATTTAAAAAATCAAAAGTAGGGCATAAATTGCGGCGCTATAGCGCCTTTGATATTTGCGGTATTAATTTAATTTTATGTTAACAATGGAATTTGTAGTGTCACTTTCTTAAAAATTTTCACGTGCTGCGCTTATATATTTACAATCTTAGTTTATATTATATATATATATATACAAGATTATATCTTATACTAATCGTTATAGCAATGATATATTCAATGAAGAATATCCATTACAAATCCATTATTCTAACATAGTTATATAAGTTTTGTATATACCCTGAATATATTTTCATTTATACAGCAATAGTGTAGCCAGTTAGCACAATAACAATAACAGGCCACGTCCTAACGTTAGAGAAATTAACGTAATTAAAATTAGCATCAAAAATCTATAAAATTTCAAATTAATAAAGTATTTTTTAGATGTACTTTAAAATGATAGACAATATCGTTAATAAAGTCAGTCAAGAAACCTTAAATGCTTAAATTTTATTTAAAAAAAAAAATCAATATCTGGCGTGTGGCAAAGCGAACTTTTCTGCACCTATTTGCGAGCAGATAGTAGGAATTGGGCAGAAAAGTGTGCTTTAGTAGGTATTTTAATCTGACCAAACTTTTGAAATTATTATCGTTAAAAACTTTAATTTTTTAGTTTTTTTAATCGTTTTCACTTAATAAGTAACAAATTTTAATCTTTTAAATACAATGCAAAACAAAATTTTAGAAAACATTAAGCTTATTTTTAAACAAAAGAGATAAATCCAAAACTTTTGAAAAAGTAATATGTAAGTTTAGTAACAGACAAATAAAAAAAATATAGTACACCCTGATACACGCAGAGGACAAGATGAAACAATACTTAGTCAAAAGAAGATTCTGTCACGAACTTGATTCGCATGTAAAAATTTCTGGTAGGCAAGATTTTGTGTTAATTTTAGGTGGTTAGTCCCTAGAATTAAAAATCTATGGCAATCTATTAGCTCCTGCCTGGACATAAATTTTATAATGTTGGGGTGTCCATTGACTACAGAAAATAAATTTGGGAAAGAAAGGGTCCTTTTTATATAACGAAAAGCTTTATAGTTTTGTAAATAAAATTAATAGATTTTTAGAATTTAACTTGCACTTTCTTAATCCAAATCAAGAAAATGGCTTAAAACTAAGATCTTGGCAGTTAGGTAAATTAGAAGCGAATAAAATTCAGCCATTTTTTCTGGGTCAGAAAACACTAACCTTTGTAAAAATTTCTGACATCACAACTAACAATATATCAACTATTGGTAACAAAGAACATACATATAGCTCTAATAATATCGACATATGTGGTAGTAGTAGTAAGTGTTAGTTGAATTGTTAAGAATTGTTAAGAATAACCAGAATACTGATAATGTAGAATGCGTTGGTCCAATTGTTTATGATAACTTTAATAATACCCAATCAATTGTTAGATGTGTCGAGTCGGATATGAAATAGCATAAGTTTTAAGAATCTCTAGGCCTACAAATTGTGTAAAGGAATTAGCATCCAATACAGAGCTAACGATTCTATTACAAAATATAAGTTCCCTTAGAATCAAGTGTAATAATCTCTTTGAATTTTTAAGAAGCAAATAATTTTCCGAAATTGGTTTTTTTTTAACTGAACTCTGGTTGCATCCAGACTAATGTTTTAATATTCCCAATTACCATTCAGTTTCCATATCATGTATGGAGAATTATTTTCACGATGAAACAATTTTCCTTTTACGAACTTTGTCTAAACTCGTAGAAAAATTAGTCACGAAGGTAATGTGAGACTACTTAACTAAATTCAAACTGATAACTTTATATAGACAATATGGTTTTTCAGACTTCAAAAAGGACGCACCATGCTATTTTCGACTTTTTAGATAGGGTTTACACCAACCGTGTGTAATAAGGAAGAGGCTGTAGCGACAGTATTCTGTGATTTGTCCAAAGCATTTGATTGTGTGGATTACAGATTTAGGGGTAAAGTATTGGAATGGTTTAGTCATATCTCAGTAATCGAAGCCAGTTGTAGTAAGTGCAGGCTCACGTTCCCCTCCTTTAAACGATCTCGTTCATTTAAAGATAACTGGTGAATATTCATTGTTTGCTGATGACACATGTGTCATGTGGCATCACAAAAGTATTGGTATCTAAAAAAAAACGAACTTCTCAAGATCTAACTACAACAAAACTAACATCATAGGTTTTAAGTAGTACATGCAAGATATACATTTAGGAGAAGATCTCTTGCAGAGCAAGGATGTCACTAAATTTTTGGGCTTGCGTATTGACAATCAATGAAAATTGGATGAACACAGCAAGAATATTTGTAGATTGTTTGAATATCCTTGGATCATTCGGAATGTCCAAAACACCTCCAGTGAATATCTAACGGCAAACTTTTTTATTATTTACTGAACATCTAAAGTGGATGCAATTTGAACAGTACTTTTTGAATACATAAAGCGTCTACAAATACAAAAAAGTAATGTTGAGATTACATTCATACTGAATATTCAATGATTAATAAAGAAGTGAACAGCTGGAAATTCATAGGAAGATTTTAATTGGTCACAGCCTTTAATTTCGTTAACCGATGTTGATGAAATAATGCCCGTGTATTGCCCAGGAGTTCAAGCAACACACTAGTCAAAGTATTTATTAAAAATTTAGTAAATTACGGAACACACAGCTTGGGCCCGAATTTCACTTCCAGGTTTACTATATCAGTACGAGTAAAACGTCTTGATTTTTCATTTTGTAAGAAACAAAAAGATTCGGCTTATTTAATACAGCGGTTTTTGGCAAATTTTACAAATATTAGAAAACAATTTTTTTTTCGTATATCTTTTAGGTTTAATTGCTTTTTTGGCTTATATTTATACATTATGGGAAAACGCATATTACTGTTCCCTCAGCGACCATACCATATTTCTGGTACTTTTTGGTTCTTCCTAGTGATTCCTAGGTAATTGCTAGTAATTTCTGGTACTTCTTTCCTTCTTCGTTTTGAAGGTCTTTTGAATGTCTTAAGAACCGTGTAAAAATGTATTTTAAATAATTAGCGAGCAGTTTTCGAGACATTCACCTTTCAAATCAGCCTAAATTGTATAGACAAATTTCTTTCTTTTTTTTCTAGAAGAAAAAATTTAATAAGAAAATGTACTAAATAAAAACAAAGTCAAAAAGAAGTTAAAAAACCTCTGAATCAGATACTTCAACCTAAAAGAATCTAAAAACAAAATATCAAAAGATTTTGGGTGGAAAAAAAGAAAATTCAAACCTGGATGAGTATCCCACAAGGAACACACAAAGGACCAAAGCGAAAAGAGAAATGATCAAATTATGTTTCGCCCTGGGCAACCAGCATGGGCTCATCAGTGTTTCCACTGGTCACCGTCCCCAAACATCATTCAACACCATCATACACTCTGATTTCCAACCCTGAATTACTTACAAATAGGCATCGTTCCGCACTGGCACTTATTTAAGTCACCTGATACGGGTTCGTTCTGGCGTGTTAATGTTTCCAATAGGGTTACGCTCCTAAGGGAATTAAAACATAAAGAAGTTAAGAAACCTCCGAATCAGTTATTTCAACCGAAAATAATCTAAAAACAAAAGATCAAAATATCTTGGGTGGAAAAAACGAAAATTCAAACCTGGATGAGTAAAGGACCAAAGCCAAAAGAGAAATGATCAAATGATGTTTCGCCCTGGGCAACTAACATGAGTTTATCAGTGGTTCCACTGGTCACCCTCCCCAAACATCATTCAACGCCATCATACACTCTGATTTCCAACCCTGAATCACTCACAAATAGGCATCGTTCCGCAGTGGCACTTATCTAAGTCACCTGATACAGGTAACTGATTCGGAGGTTTTTTAACTTCTTTTTAATCGCCTTAGGAGCATAACCCTATTGCCAGTGCGGAACTATGATTATTTGTAAGTGATTTAATTCAAATTCAATGATGTTTGGGGAGGGTGACCAGTGGAACTACTGATGAGCTCATGCTGGTTGCCCAGAGCGAAACATCATTTGATCATTTCTTTTTTTGCTTTGGTCCTTTGTGTGTTCCTTGTCGGATACTCATCCAGGTTTTAATTTTCTTTTTTTTCACCCAAGATCTTTTGTTTTTAAAAACACAGTCGACGTGTCCCGGGATTTTTCAAAGAGAAAATTTTAATTTTGTAAAAAAATATTTGCATTAGCACATGTAACTATGAAAGTGAATTTCTCGAAAACTAATTGCTGGATTTTTGTTACACGATTTAAAGATATTCATGAGGCCTTCAAAAAAAAAGTGATTCGACTCACTTTCCCCATTCAAAATAAATAGATAAAGTTTACCCCTCGAGGATGCGTGCTACAAAAAGTTTAAGAAGTTAAAACTGTCCCCTTCGAATACCAAAATCAACGCCCTCGAGAATTTTTCCAAAATCAATCTCTAAATACGTAAGATGCCTCTGTTTCGTTTTCGTTTAACCATACCTTATAAAAGTGTAGTACAATTTGTCTATAAAGGCTTTTAATGAAACACAATGTTTAGCACAAGAAATGGGCTCATATTTTACATATGTTTTTTCATAGACGTGTATGTATGTATACGTATATTTTTTTCAACAATAAGGAACGACTTTTGTTACCATAACAGATATTCCGGTAAATGCTATAATTAAAACAAAAGTCAAAGGCTTTAGGGCCCTATTACAGTAGGCAGATTCGCACGTTTCACAGAGGATCAGGTCAAATACTAATTTGTTATGTTTTTGTTTCCTCGTAAGCCTATTCTTACTTTCAAACATGGATTTGTAAGCCACACATGCATCGATATTGGGTTTTTTTTCTATACAATCCTTATAATATATTGCATATGCTCTATTATCTCCATCTTCACGAGTGACTGTAGCTGTAACTTTGATGCATTGGGTAATATTTCCGATGCCAGGGCAACTTACAACAGAGGTCCTATGTTGGTAGCAAGCATTGGTGCAATTATAACAGTATTTACTGCGTACAATATAAGTTTGAAGTAAAATCAATAGTATAGTACGCAGCATCATCTTTAATTTGTTTCTGTAGATATACAAACGTCTTTGCTTTATAAACAGTTTAAAAACTTTGCACAATTTTCTATATCAGTATGTTATTGCGTTGTCTCTTTAATTTATTTATTTACGAAAACTACTTTCTATCTTGACAGCTATCGTATCTCTAATGACGTTATCGACAACTTCCCAAAATAGACAAATCGGGTGGGTTTGGTCAACACCGTTCTCAACTAAAAAGTCAGTTAACTCATTTTCGTTTTAGTATCCTTTGGCCTATGTTCGGCGCCATATTGACACCAAATTGACAGAAAATCCATGTTTTACTTGTCAATTTGGTTATAAAAATGGCAGCCACGATAGGCTAAAGGGCACTGAAGCGGTAGGAGTTAACAGGCTTTTTAGTTGAGTACGGTGTTGGTTTGGTAAATGAGCACTTGAGCAATCGCTCTTAGTATGCGCGTTTCTGATATATTTCGATGCCGTCAAGCGAGTTCTTGGAAGATTACGCTAAAAGCAGCTGATTCCAACCAGATACTATCTACAGTATTTTCCATCCAAAGTTTATACCAAAGATTGTAAACTATAATAAATAAAAATTTTAAGATGGGTAACTCAATTTTGCCTTTCTATTTCAACTTGAGACCGCGGTCCCTAGATGGCGCTAGGTAAAAACCCGCCACTAGGTTTATAATAATTTTTAATATTCATCTAAAATGTCGAGACATTTTTGATGCTACAAAATATTAAAATTACCTCTTAAATATTTGACAAATATGCAGGATAAATTAAACTCAAAGAATATGATTTTATAAAATAATATATAATGTTAATTTTAATAATGAAGAAACCATGCCAAATCTTGCCAGTGGAAAAAAAATATAGCCAGAAGCTTTATTTCGTAGGTCAGTAGGACTTACATGTATTTGATTTCTTTGTAAATATTCGGAAACCGCATGGAAAAAGCAATTTCAGTTCTATGGAGCATCTTTTTTGGTAAATTTTGGCGTCAAAACATTTCTAAGTTTTGTAATTTAAGTTTACTTCTCTTTGTCTGGAATTATTCTTATCTGAAGGCAAAAGCAGTAAGTATGGACTTAATGTGTCAGCTGGGTTCTTGTAATTTTGACTGCAAAATGAGGTTTTCCCACATTTTTGGGAAGCAACGTAATTTGGTACCTTAGAGTGAGTTATCCAAAACGCATTTATTATTTCTTCTGAAAAACTCTTGGTTTTGTAGAAACTTTTTTTTAAGTTGGAGTTCTACAAAAACGCTCAAAAAAAATTTTTAGCCAACTAACTTTACGAAAAAAAGTAGCGAGTGGTGACCTTTTTCTCAGCCTCTTCCTAACTTCAGTTTAATGCTTAGCTGTCACTAAATGTCATTTCTGTTTAGTAAACAATCCGTTAAAAGTTGTATTTATTTTTTCTCGAGCTTTTCCTGCATCAAAATGAAAAAGTGCGTTTTCCGCGGATGTGAAAATAAATAAATGTGAGAATTCCCCTGGAAATTTAAGATATTTTTGCCCTTCCCTTTGGGACCAAGAAGAAAATTGTGGCTCTAGAGGCACTAAAGCTGAAAAAATTATCCACGTCTGAGCGCAATAGTGTGTGAAGATCACAGCTGAAATTCAAATACAACCCCATTAGAGACATCGCCACCCAAAGGAAAATTTTTTTTTACAAAAAAGATTTCATGATCATGTAAAAAAATATAGGTTTACGTTTGATGGTTCTCGCGTAAAATAACCCCCGTACAGTCTGTTAAGACAAGTAAAATTTAGTTCACTTCTTGTTTAACCCATTATTCTTATGGCAATAAAGTTTTTAAATAAAAAATTTTACCAACCACCACTGGTTTCAGACACAGTCCATCCACCAGTCGGCCCTTCAACTATAACGAATCGATAACAAAAACAACGAACTTTACAAAATACACCGGAGTACCACAAAAATACATACCGGGTGCGACTTGGAGAATAAATGCAAACATGTGTTTCACCCTTGTTGGGGATCATCGGTACGCCATAAGGTTTAATAGACAAATAATACTAACGATCAAACCAACAAGTCATGAACAAATGCTCGGCGTGATGGCTACTATGGATAGTGGGAATTTGTTTGAAACCAGTCAGTGGTAGAACTAGAGGAAGAGGCCAAAAATCCAATAGTTTTCTGTTGGTAAAACTCTTTTTTTTCTATTTATATTTAACTCCACTATAGACATTGGGAATTTATATCTCATTCTGTAATAAGACTTTTGTTGATTTGCTTAAAAACTGGAAAGAGAAGATTTATTTAAAATTGACCGAGCCAAACTTCCCACTTATGACATAGAAAAGTCTGATAAGGTCAGTCCTCCCCACCTTTATGGGAATCTAGGAACGTATAAAACTTCTGTAAAACTTTTTTCTAGCTCCAGTGATGGGAGTGAAAGAATATGGTAAATCACTTCAAGTTATTTTTTTCTAATATTTTTTCTTCAAGTTTAGTGGAATTTTTTTAAACTTAAATTTAAATTTATTGCCTCAGGGTTAAATTTTTTCAGGTTTAAGATGTTCATACCAAGTAATTTAGAGAGATGCATTGATTAGCAAGAGTCAATGTTTCTTCCCAAGTTTTTCTTAAGCCTAAAACTTCTGGGTTAGTTTACCTGCCAAGGACTGGGTTGGGGTCGAATCTCGTCTTAATTTTAGATGTTGGGAAAATCAAGGTACTAATGCATCGCAGACGAAAATTTGTGAAAAATGTAAAAATGACATTATTTTCACATTTGTTAATGCCATTATAGAGCCACAAGCAAAATTTTTGAAAGAACCCCTGCATAAAAACTTGTAAAACGTAACCGTATTTTAATGTATTGAAAGTATTGTACCAAAGGTCAAAATAGTGAAATTCTATGAGGATCGTATATGATAGGACATATGAGCCGTCAAATAACAGATGTCTGACAAACACCCAAGAAGACTTTTTTCTCATAACTTTCAACCGAAAAAAATCTTGGGTGGAAAAACGAAATTCAAAATTGAATGCGTTTTTTTAACTTCTTTTTTTTATTTCTCTTTTGTTTTAATTGCCTTAGGAGCATATTCCTATTGGAAATATTAACACGCCATCGCCAGGACGAACCCATATCAGATGACTTATAATAAAGTACAAGAGCGGGATGATGCCTATTTGCGAGTGATTCAAAATGATGTTTGGGGTGGGCGACTAGTGGTTTTATACTGTCTGAAATTGTTTCAATCTTTTTTTAGAAGCATGTTCTGTAAATAAGATTCATTTTGGGACCTTCAATGGAAAAAATTGTCATTTTTAATATTACAATAGTTTCATATAATTTTTATGTTTAATAAGTGAAGTGAAATAAAATCATTGCCTGTTCTTTAGTTTTGTAAGAAATAAATATACCTACTGTACAGCGTTTACCATGTTTTACGCATCCTAAAACTGAAGCGTTTAAAGGCGGACAAAAAAATATCACGACTAAAGTTAAATAGTTTTACTAAATAATATGGTCAAAAATACGTACTATTTAAATAAAAGGAGTGTTAGATACAGAAGAAAATAGCAAATTATTAATAATACAAAATAAATAAATGTACTATTTTATTTATACAATTTTTTATTATTCTAAATATACAAAACTTTAATTTTATATCTGAAGGAATCCAGAGAGGTCGAAAAAAATATCCACATTATTAGCAGAGCTACACATTCTTCGTATAGGTCTATTAAGGTTGTAATTTGTGTTATAATATTCTAAGTTAAAAATATTCCTATTTCTTGTACTGCGCTGTGGAACCCTTAAGCCAATTCTATGTATTAATTGAGGAGAATCAATCATTGCATTTAAAATCTTGAAGAGAAAAGCTAGATCAAGCCATTATTCGACGGTTTTCAAGAGTTGTGACCTTTAGTAATTTTAAAATATCACAATAAACTATTTCTCCAGATGGAATTTTAAGTTTAAAAGCTACAAAAGGTAAGAATTTCTTCAGTACCCTTTACAGATTTTCTACATGACATATTCTAATATTGATCTAAAAAATCATTCATATGTATGTAAACAGGTCTGTTTAAAAACTGTTTATTTGAGAACAGACCCGTTTGAAAGCTGTTTAGAAGGGGTTGTTTCTAGAATAGGTTTTGTGTATAGTTCCATAAAATAACAATAAATAAGTTTTTTTGTAGTCGTGCTTAAGCTGTCAGGTATAACAGAAATGGGGGTGTTTGAGGATGTTTGAGGGTGTTTGAGGATGTTTGCGTGTGTTTGCGGGTGGTGTTTGAGGATGTTTGCGTGTGTTTAAGGAGTGTTTGAGGGTGTTTCGTATATATACAGAAACTTTCGTTTAAAAATATACAACATAATTAATTTTTAAAGAAATAACTTACACCGGTAGGTCATAAATATTGTCTTGAGATATTTAAATAGACGTTAATGATAAGAACTCTATACTTTTTAAAAACAAAACTCTAATATTGGACACCGATTCGTCGAGCTGTATTACATAAATTGTTTGTTTTGCATACAACCTTACCACACACTATTTTTACAATATCTTTAGAGTTGACCTGTCGTATTAGACAATGATTGATCGTATCCCCCGTCTAGCGCGTCCTTCACGTGATAACCACAAATTATGGATACAACATTTAACAAAACCTTATCAACAAGTCTCTGTGGCCGTGTGGTCTTAGACGACGATCTCTTGTACTGTATATCGCGGGTTCGATACCCACTAGGAAAAACTTCTTTATATAAGTATTATAAACTTATGGACTTTAGCAGGTGACCATATAGAGATGACATAACTTTACAAAATATGTATGACTCATCCAGCTGAATGATAGGGCGGCCATCTTGGATAGTTGACAACAAGTTGATAGTAGGCGAGCTTCAGCAGTGAGATTTCTAGAGTTTAATACTGAATATGCACGAGGTCGAGGCACAGGTGATTGTACAGGTGACAGGTGGCGCGTGTCACTAATTAGGGCGTGGCGCCCATATTGGGTAACAGCGTCCCCATGGCGGGTATCTTTGAGCTAGGCAGCTGGTCCCCGCTCTGGTTGTCTGGCTGGCTGTCTGGCTCAAGTACCCCCATACCTATTGATCAGTAATTTTTGAGATATTGAAGAAAAATAAAATTTATACATGCCTGCTGGTGCCATTTAAAACAATATATTTTTCTGGTATTTTCTAACTGATGTATTTTTTGTACCACTTTCTGTTAAGCTAGGAACACACAATGTAAATTTAGTTTTCACAAGATAAAAAAAGACGCAAGCAGAATGTATCTCCTTTTAACCTGTTATTAGAAAATTGTTAACTGCTTTTAACTTTTCTTTTTTGATACTTACAGGGGGCTGCAAGCATGCCATTGCTGTCCTTTTTTGGCTTCACAGAAGAAATGAAGAACCAGCCTGCACCTCTACAACATCATATTCGCAGAAATCTGCTTTGGCTGATGTTGGAAATACCAAAATGGATTTGCAGTCACTTTTAAATGAAGACGTGCCAGCCCTTGGACCAAAAAGTGATAATTATGTGTCTCAATTGATGCAAATCTGCGCAGATAACGAAGAGGTAATATATACCCTTTTGCGATCTGAAGACAAGTACACCTGTATCGATGTATACCAGCTCTGGTTCAAGTTTAAAACTGCAGAGAAAATGGACCAATGGAATGTTAACAGGTTCATTAATTACATGCGGTCAAATATGAGCGATTCCTTGTGTGTCGAAGCTGAAACGGATACCCGACTTCAAGCCAATTCTCCATTATGACACAGCTTGCGATTTGGCAGAATAACGTTAACTGAGGCTATTTTTGGCGCTTCTAAATACCTGGGCACTGAGGCAGTGGAGAGGGGGAAAAAGTTAAAGATGAAGTCTTGAAGGAAATTCAAAAAATTAAAATTTCAAAATCAGGCTTGTACCTGAGAAGCCAATACCCATGTTTTGGTGTGGTGTCTTTTTGTTACAGCTGCTAAACCGATTTTTATAAAATTTGAACTTCTAAAAACATCCTTACTTACTGAAGCTGCTAGCTATAGATATTCAAGAAAAGGTTCTTTGGGCGATATGTGTGTCTGCTAAAGCACTTAAAAAAATCCGTGTTTGTCTAATTAATTTCTGCGGTTTTTTTTTTGGTTTTTTTAATGTTTATATTTTTTTTAAAGTCTCATTCGTTACTTAAATATCTGGTCATAAAACAAAAATTTAATCTCAAAGTGCCATAAAAAATGTATATATCTCAAAACGCGCATACTTACAGTAATACCAAAAATATAGTTACTACCTAAACTAATGCAAAACATTGAGTTGTTTAATAAAACGCGGAAACTATTTATAAAACATGGATTTTTTTTTGTGAAAATCACAAAAATATATGATAAACTCCAAAAAATGTTGTCAGCCTGAATTTTTTATCTCTGTATAAACTTCAAAGTGATAGATCACAAATGACCCCAAAGTGAAGTACCGTTTTTTATCAAATCTTGCAGTGTTCTATGTGAAACATTGTTTTTCGCCAATTTGAATAAAATTTTTTGTTTCATGTAAATCATTTGTAATGTACAGGGTAAGTCAGAAATCGTGACTAAAATTTAAAACCTGCTATTAATATATTTATAGTTTGATGACCCAAGTACTCACATTGCTAAAAAATCAATGAGCATAACTACTAAAGACTTAAAATAAGTGTTATAAAACACTTTTATAAAATTTTCATTATGATTTTTGTATTGTGTATTTTGACTAGGACAATAACATACTAAAATTTTATCCAAATTGGTGGAGCACAATTGTGAAATAGTGCAGAATGATCTCAACACTTTTTCACAAAATTTAAAGACTTAAGGGTATTATTTGACCCAACCTTAAGCTTTAAAAATCACTATAACTTTATCTGTAACAAAGCTTTTAAACTACTGGGTTTCTTAAAAATGAGCCTATCTTTATTGTTCTCTTGTTAGATCAATATTAGAATATGTCATGTAGAAAATCTGTAAAGGGTACTGAAGAAATTCTTACCTTTTGTAGCTTTTAAACTTAAAATTCCATCTGGAGAAATAGTTTATTGTGATATTTTAAAATTACTAAAGGTCACAACTCTTGAAAACCGTCGAATAATGGCTTGATCTAGCTTTTCTCTTCAAGATTTTAAATGCAATGATTGATTCTCCTCAATTAATACATAGAATTGGCTTAAGGGTTCCACAGCGCAGTACAAGAAATAGGAATATTTTTAACTTAGAATATTATAACACAAATTACAACCTTAATAGACCTATACGAAGAATGTGTAGCTCTGCTAATAATGTGGATATTTTTTTCGACCTCTCTGGATTCCTTCAGATATAAAATTAAAGTTTTGTATATTTAGAATAATAAAAAATTGTATAAATAAAATAGTACATTTATTTATCAAAATTATGATTGTTTTCCACAAACCAAAACTACACTTTTTTGCACTCGGCGCGCGTTTCGCTAACAATGTTAGCATCATCAGGAGACGATAAACATTGTTTTATCGTCTCCTGATGATGCTAACATTGTTAGCGAAACGCGCGTCGAGTGCAAAAAAGTGTAGTTTTGGTTTGTGGAAAACAATCATAATTTTGTTTTAGTGCAACCAAAGGTTCCAAATTTCCAACATAGTAAATTTATTTATTTTGTATTATTAATAATTTGCTATTTTCTTCTGTATCTAACACTCCTTTTGTTTAAATAGTACGTATTTTTGACCATATTATTTAGTAAAACTATTTAACTTTAGTCTTGATATTTTTTTGTGCGCCTTTAAACGCTTCAGTTTTAGGATACGTAAAACATGGTAAACGCTGTACAGTAGGTATATTTATTTCTTACAAAACTAAAGAACAGGCAATGATTTTATTTCACTTCACTTATTAAACATAAAAATTATATGAAACTATTGTAATATTAAAAATGACAATTTTTTCCATTGAAGGTCCCAAAATGAATCTTATTTACAGAACATGCTTCTAAAAAAAGATTGAAACAATTTCAGACAGTATAAAACCACTAGTCGCCCACCCCAAACATCATTTTGAATCACTCACAAATAGGCATCATCCCGCTCTTGTACTTTATTATAAGTCATCTGATATGGGTTCGTCCTGGCGATGGCGTGTTAATATTTCCAATAGGAATATGCTCCTAAGGCAATTAAAACAAAAGAGAAATAAAAAAAAGAAGTTAAAAAAACGCATTCAATTTTGAATTTCGTTTTTTTACCCAAGATTTTTTTCGGTTGAAAGTTATGAGAAAAAATTCTTCTTGGGTGTTTGTCAGACATCTGTTATTTGACGGCTCATATGTCCTATCATATACGATCCTCATAGAACTTCACTATTTTGACCTTTGGTACAATACTTTCAATACATTAAAATACGGTTACGTTTTACAAGTTTTTATGCAGGGGTTCTTTCAAAAATTTTGCTTGTGGCTCTATAATGGCATTAACAAATGTGAAAATAATGTCATTTTTACATTTTTCACAAATTTTCGTCTGCGATGCATTAGTACCTTGATTTTCCCAACATCTAAAATTAAGACGAGATTCGACCCCAACCCAGTCCTTGGCAGGTAAACTAACCCAGAAGTTTTAGGTTTAAGAAAAACTTGGAAAGAAACATTGACTCTTGCTAATCAATGCATCTCTCTAAATTACTTGGTATGAACATCTTAAATATGAAAAAATTTAACCCTGAGGCAATAAATTTAAATTTAAGTTTAAAAAAATTCCACTAAACTTGAAGAAAAAATATTAGAAAAAAATAACTTGAAGTGATTTACCATATTCTTTCACTCCCATCACTGGAGCTAGAAAAAAGTTTTACAGAAGTTTTATACGTTCCTAGATTCCCATAAAGGTGGGGAGGACTGACCTTATCAGACTTTTCTATGTCATAAGTGGGAAGTTTGGCTCGGTCAATTTTAAATAAATCTTCTCTTTCCAGTTTTTAAGCAAATCAACAAAAGTCTTATTACAGAATGAGATATAAATTCCCAATGTCTATAGTGGAGTTAAATATAAATAGAAAAAAAAGAGTTTTACCAACAGAAAACTATTGGATTTTTGGCCTCTTCCTCCAGTTCTACCACTGACTGGTTTCAAACAAATTCCCACTATCCATAGTAGCCATCACGCCGAGCATTTGTTCATGACTTGTTGATTTGATCGTTAGTATTATTTGTCTATTAAATCTTATGGCGTACCGATGATCCCCAACAAGGGTGAAACACATGTTTGCATTTATTCTCCAAGTCGCACCCGGTATGTATTTTTGTGGTACTCCGGTGTATTTTGTAAAGTTCGTTGTTTTTGTTATCGATTCGTTATAGTTGAAGGGCCGACTGGTGGATGGACTGTGTCTGAAACCAGTGGTGGTTGGTAAAATTTTTTATTTAAAAACTTTATTGCCATAAGAATAATGGGTTAAACAAGAAGTGAACTAAATTTTACTTGTCTTAACAGACTGTACGGGGGTTATTTTACGCGAGAACCATCAAACGTAAACCTATATTTTTTCACATGATCATGAAATCTTTTTTGTAAAACAAAATTTTCCTCTGGGTGGCGATGTCTCTAATGGGGTTGTATTTGAATTTCAGCTGTGATCTTCACAGACTATTGCGCTCAGACGTGGATAATTTTTTCAGCTTTAGTGCCTCTAGAGCCACAATTTTGTTCTTGGTCCCAAAGGGAAGGGCAAAAATATCTTAAATTTCCAAGGGAATTCTCACATTTATTTATTTTCACATCCGCGGAAAACGCACTTTTTCATTTTGATGCAGGAAAAGCTCGAGAAAAAATAAATACAACTTTTAACGGATTGTTTACTAAACAGAAATGACATTTAGTGACAGCTAAGCATTAAACTGAAGTTAGGAAGAGGCTGAGAAAAAGGTCACCACTCGCTACTTTTTTTCGTAAAGTTAGTTGGCTAAAAATTTTTTTTGAGCGTTTTTGTAGAACTCCAACTTAAAAAAAAATTTTCTACAAAACCAAGAGTTTTTCAGAAGAAATAATAAATGCGTTTTGGATAACTCACTCTAAGGTACCAAATTCCGTTGCTTCCCAAAAATGTGGGAAAACCTCATTTTGCAGTCAAAATTACAAGAACCCAGCTGACACATTAAGTCCATACTTACTGCTCTTGCCGTCAGATAAGGATAATTCCAGATAAAGAGAAGTAAACTTAAATTACAAAACTTAGAAATGTTTTGACGCCAAAATTTACCAAAAAAGATGCTCCATAGAACGGAAATTGCTTTTTCCATGCGGTTTCCGAATATTTACAAAGAAATCAAATACATGTAAGTCCTACTGACCTACGAAATAAAGCTTCTGGCTATATTTTTTTTCCACTGGCAAGATTTGGCATGGTTTCTTCATTATTAAAATTAACATTATATATTATTTTATAAAATCATATTCTTTGAGTTTAATTTATCCTGCATATTTGTCAAATATTTAAGAGGTAATTTTAATATTTTGTAGCATCAAAAATGTCTCGACATTTTAGATGAATATTAAAAATTATTATAAACCTAGTGGCGGGTTTTTACCTAGCGCCATCTAGGGACCGCGGTCTCAAGTTGAAATAGAAAGGCAAAATTGAGTTACCCATCTTAAAATTTTTATATATTATAGTTTACAATCTTTGGTATAAACTTTGGATGGAAAATACTGTAGATAGTATCTGGTTGGAATCAGCTGCTTTTAGCGTAATCTTCCAAGAACTCGCTTGACGGCATCGAAATATATCAGAAACGCGCATACTAAGAGCGATTGCTCAAGTGCTCATTTACAAATCCATGTTTGAAAGTAAGAATAGGCTTACGAGGAAACAAAAACATAACAAATTAATATTTGACTTGATCCTCTGTGAAACGTGCGAATCTGCCTACTGTAATAGGGCCCTAAAGCCTTTGACTTTTGTTTTAATTATAGCATTTACCGGAATATCTGTTATGGTAACAAAATTCGTTCCTTATTGTTAAAAAAAATATACGTATACATACATACACGTCTATGAAAAAACATATGTAAAATATGAGCCCATTTCTTGTGCTAAACATTGTGTTTCATTAAAAGCCTTTATAGACAAATTGTACTACACTTTTATAAGGTATGGTTAAACGAAAACGAAACAGAGGCATCTTACGTATTTAGAGATTGATTTTGGAAAAATTCTCGAGGGCGTTGATTTTGGTATTCGAAGGGGACAGTTTTAACTTCTTAAATTTTTTGTAGCACGCATCCTCGAGGGGTAAACTTTATCTATTTATTTTGAATGGGGAAAGTGAGTCGAATCACTTTTTTTTTGAAGGCCTCATGAATATCTTTAAATCGTGTAACAAAAATCCAGCAATTAGTTTTCGAGAAATTCACTTTCATAGTTACATGTGCTAATGCAAATATTTTTTTACAAAATTAAAATTTTCTCTTTGAAAAATCCAGGGACACGTCGACTGTGTTTTTAAAAACAAAAGATCTTGGGTGAAAAAAAAGAAAATTAAAACCTGGATGAGTATCCGACAAGGAACACACAAAGGACCAAAGCAAAAAAAGAAATGATCAAATGATGTTTCGCTCTGGGCAACCAGCATGAGCTCATCAGTAGTTCCACTGGTCACCCTCCCCAAACATCATTGAATTTGAATTAAATCACTTACAAATAATCATAGTTCCGCACTGGCAATAGGGTTACGCTCCTAAGGCGATTAAAAAGGAGTTAAAAAACCTCCGAATCAGTTACCTGTATCAGGTGACTTAGATAAGTGCCACTGCGGAATGATGCCTATTTGTGAGTGATTCAGGGTTGGAAATCAGAGTGTATGATGGCGTTGAATGATGTTTGGGGAGGGTGACCAGTGGAACCACTGATAAACTCATGTTAGTTGCCCAGGGCGAAACATCATTTGATCATTTCTCTTTTGGCTTTGGTCCTTTACTCATCCAAGTTTGAATTTTCGTTTTTTCCACCCAAGATATTTTCATCTTTTGTTTTTAGATTATTTTTGGTTGAAATAACTGATTCGGAGGTTTCTTAACTTCTTTTTGTTTTAATTCCCTTAGGAGCGTAACACAAAGCATATCGATCGGTCGTAATCTGTCATCGTTTTGTATCTTGTAATTTGTTTGCTTAAAGCTTTTATTGCGTTTTAAGCGAAGGCAATGCTCATTTTTTTTTAAGATAAAAAAACAAATAGCAGGTATAAAACCATTGAATACTGATTTTTGGTCGAGGTACGTGAGGTATACGAGGGACAGTGGTCGTAGCTTTCCCACATAGCACATTGCAAAATAACGAGATTTAGACAGAGAAAAATCAAGCTTAATAGGTAGTGTTCTCTTGTTTCTTTCTTAAACCATGTATATTTCACGTGAGAACATATGACTTTAAGAAAAAAACGTTAGGACGCTACCCATTTAGCCAAGGTGACCAACTTCAAGAGAGAAAAATCCAGTACACGCCCCCTCCCCCCGGTGCACCTAAATAAAAAAACTTTTTTCATATTTTTTTTAAAATTAAAAATCACGTAACTACTAATACACTAAATATACTAAATAAATAATTTTTCCATACACACTCTATTGTTTAAGAATATTTATTTTAACTACTTATTGCTACAAACTCTAAACTAGTGAAATTCGCATTGCATCTTATCATCATTGCTGATTTCAAGATACTAACATGAAGTTGAGTTTTTTCACTACTCCAAAAGTTGTTTTGCCAAGCCATCCATTACCAACATTAGTTTTTCGTCTTCTTTAGTTACACGTTAGTTTTGGGGTTATATCATAGCCCCAAAAATTTACGCACGTTTATAATATATAAAAAAAACAAATAATCTTGAAAACAAAATCAAAACAATTATTGAACTGGTTAGGTAGAAAGAGGTCATGTCCTGTGTATGTTTGTCTATAAATATAAGTATCCTCGTCGTTTTACCATTTTGTCAGAGAACCACAAGAAGGCTTGACTACATTAAAACTAAAACTCTGATGATCGCCCGCTAATGGAGCCGAAACCGGTCTGTTTCTGAGAAAATAAAGTATTTGCACATAATACAATTCATTTCAAAAAATATTTTCGTTTGGGGTGGTTAAGGAGGTGAGAGGGGATTTATACATTTGTAAATTCCTCGGTAAATTCTTACCTTTTGAACCATGAATTAACAACTCGGAAGCTCAAAGTTTCTTTTTAAAAAATTATTTTTATTACTAAGTTTACAAAAGTCGTATTTTACGACATAAAAATGACAATAGGTAAAATAGATGTTACTAAGACTAAAGATGCTAGCTGACTGCCGGAGCGCTTCGTTGAAGACAAACAACAGGAATCTTCATATTGCAGCTTGGTCTGGAAACTGCATGTTTTTCATATTCTCACGGGAAGGAACGGTGATATAATTCCTCCCCCGGAAGATTCAACTTCCGCAATTTTAATGAGGAAGCTGAACGGTAGCTAAGTTCAACTCAGCTTTTTTATGGGGCTGTGTTTTCTTCCTTCTGAGCTGCTTTATTTTCTTATACCCAAAAGTGATCGGTAATGCAACAATCATCCATAAATGAGTCTTGTCCAAATACTAAGCATGTAGGCTGGAACTTCAAACGACAGTTCTGGCTGGTTTTGGTGAATTCGGGACTTTATGTTTTCGAGGTAATCCAAATTTGGTTCTTCCAGATGAATAGTTGATGTACAGTGACGTCATTATTATCGGTTTGCAAATCGGGAAAAAGCATCGGTCTGATTGATTTTACCGTTGTGTGGTTTTTGTGGCTTCCTATTAATGTGTGGGCGGTGGCTATTTGGCATCCAAGTGGCATATTGATTAGATATGTTCCAATATTGACTTTCATCGTTTCTTCTTGTCGGTCGCATTGTAACTGTAGTCTTTCTCGTTCCGGGAAGACTCCGATCCATTGATCTGATTGGTCCAATTGCAGTATTATTTTTTGGCAGGTATTCGAAGCAGGTTTTATGTTCATAAGTTGAATTTCGCAGGGAACCTCGTTTTTTGCGTCTAGGAGGTTCAACTTTGGATAGAGAAAGCGTTGTGGTGCTACCTCTTCGCAAGGTGCGTTCAGAAATGCAAAGTACAATTCATTTTTTACTAAAATTTTGCTTTTTGGAATAATAGCCTTAAACTGGCTCTTTTTGAAAATTGGGATTGCATATAAATATAAAAGTTATTTTATGGTTTGAAATATAGCAGTTAACTTTAATAAATTTCTCAATAGATAAAATATTTTCTGATTTAATTTGTACAGGGAAATTATCTGGTTTTATTCTTAATTTTTGCAGTTCTATTAATAATTCTTGAGATTTTATAATGCTAGGATGCATATGCTGCAGTTTTGAGAAAAGAATAGAATTCTCGATATCTTGCAAGATCGAGTTTATTATCTCAAACATGTTAATCAGCTGATTCATGATATCTTTAATAAAACTCGAATTTTCTCTATGTGATTGTTTTTGTACTATTAAGGCTACTTGATTTAATTTAGATTCCAAAAGTTTTTCATTTTGCGATATTTGTTGAATCGTTTGATTAAATTTATTGATTAAATCTATTGATAACGAATTTTGCGATTTTATGTTTGATGCCAACTTAATTTGGTTATGTTGTAATTGTTGAATTAATTTGTCGTACCTTTCGCCATCGGCTGAATCAAGACTTCCCGTTATTGATTTAAAAATTGATCCGAAACCATTCACAAGCCCACGTTTTGCCCTTTGTGTGTGAGGTAAAATTTCAAATAATTTGCCTTCTACTCGCGATTGTGTAAACTCGAGAATTTTATTGTAGTTCGATGATTCTAATAAATATTCTTCATTTTTGGAAACAAAAGTCCTTAATTTATTTGATTGATTTTTTAATTTAAGAAGTTCTGATATAATGGGATTAAGATCATAATAGTGCATTAAAGTGTGGGTGTATTGTATAACTTTGGCTGTTCCAAATTTAAGAGGAATAAGTCCCGGGTTGTCTTCTAGATTTTTTAATATTATTTGTTCTTGGCACCCTAGGGTAGCCAACCATCTGAAAATAAAAATATTTATCTTAGTCGTTAAATTCAAACGTTTTTTTTAATGGGCGTTTTAAGTTGTCCATATGTAATTTTTCTTTTGAGTTGGTGGTTACCGTTTTAGCCTGAGGATTAGTTGTTTTTAATTTAGTTGATTGTGTGAATTTATTTGCGTTTTTCTGTCTAATATGCTTTTTTATAAAAACCTTTTGTTGAGGCCGAAAGATTTCTGGGTCGTCCCTATTTTGATTTTGTTTTTCAATGACTTTTTCTTTGTTAGTGATAATTTTTTCGTTTATTTTTGAGTATAAAAGTTTTGTTTTTTCTCTGTGAGAATTAACGTAGTCGTTTAATAAAATGAATGAATGGGTCATTTGAGGTAATATGGCCGTTAATAATGTCAATCGGTTTTAATTTAGTGACGTAATGTATCGAATTATTATAGGCGGTTATCGCGTATATCATTTTTATTTTACAAGGTGTTTTAAAATAGCCTTGTGTATTTAAAAGCCTAAGATGCTCGATTAAAGTTGAGTGAAAACGTTCGATTTGTCCGTTCGACTGTGGGTGTTGTGGTGAGCAAAAATGTATATTTATTATATGCAGGGCTAGAAGTTCCAAAATTACCGAATTTTTTTATTTTGGTGCCGTTATCCGAGATTATTTGAGTGATGCGAAAAATACATGATTAAACTATCGGCCAATTCTGTGCCTGATAATGAGTTTAGATGGTAGGCCTGCCCGTATTTTGAAAAACTATCTATTCAGGTTAAAAACTTTGTTTGCTCGAATGTAAATGTGTCGATGTGTATGATTTCAAATGGCCTTGTGGCTGTGGGCGCAATGTTCATTTTTATCTTGACGGGATTCCGCTCATATTTGCTTTGTTGACAAACTTTGCACTCATTTATGTAAGTTTGTACGGCATTTTTAATATTAGGCCAGTAATACCTTTCCCTAATTTTAAGTGTGGTCTCATCAATTCCGCGGTGATTTGATTTATTTTCGTGATAGTTTTTATTATTTCCTTGATATCGTTTCTATTGGTTACATCGATTAATTTTTTATTACATTTTTTAAATTTAATATGTGGGTGTTTAAAATATCTTTGAAGTGTTACTGAAAGGCGCTCGTACAACCCCGGTGTTTCGAAATAGACAAAATAAAGACTGTCAGGTTGAACATAGTCTTTTATAAAGCTAATTACATCCTGATCGAAATTATTATCTGATATTTGAACAATTATGCGTTTTTTCTTTTCAAATAAAATTATAATTTTTGGATTTGATGGAGAGTGGTGTACCAAACTAAAAATAATTTGATTTTGACCAAAATTTAAAGAGCATTCGATAATAGGGATTCCTACTACAGGGTGCTCTTCTGCGTTGGAGTGTATAGTTTGGTTGTCAGATTCGTTGTCTTGTTGCCTTGGTTGTTGATCGGAATCTGTTGTATTTTGTTGGCTTAGGTCAGGGTTTGCATGTGTTGTGGTGTTGTCTGGGTCATGATTTGTCTGTGTGATGGCATTGTCTGGGTCAGGATTGACCTGTATTGAAACATTGTCCTGGTCTCTGTCAGGATTGACCTGCATTGAAACATTGTCTAGGTCAGTACTTCCAAGGTAATATAGCGTTATTAAATCTGCTATTAAATCATCGACATTTTCGGGCTGATTGATTTTGTCTGCCATGTCCGTCTCTGTTGCGTGAATTTCGATTCTGGAAAATGCGTCCGCGTTTGTGTTTAGCTTTCCTTTTTTATACATCATTTTAAAATCGTATTATTCCAATTTTATACGCCACCTCTTTCCTAAGAAATTCGGATTTATACAATTATATTTTAAAATTGGCGTCGCGTAATCTTCCAAAGACATTTTTTAGGCGTTCGATGTGTTCTTGTAAAGAGGTACTGAAAATTATTATATCGTCAAGATATACAAGACATTTTTCGTTTTGAATGCCGCCCAAAATAGAGTCCATAACGCGTTGGAAAGTGGCGGGGGCATTTTTTAGCCCAAAGGGCATACGGAGATATTCATAGTGACCGTTTTCTGTGTTAAATGCCGTTTTTTTAATATCCGATTCATTCATTTCAATTTGGTGGAAGCCGCTCGCTAAGTCGAGGGTTAAAAATATTGGCATTTGCCAAGTTTATCAATCAAATCAATGATATTTGGCAATGGATATTTGTCATCGATTGATTTATCGTTTAATTTACGAAAATCAATCACCAAGCGCCATTTCTGCTTCTCGGAAGCGTCAGCCTTTTTGGGAACCACCCAAGTTGGAGATGACCAGGGAGAATTACTTGGGCGAATAATTTTTTGATCTAATATTTTGTTTATTTGATTTTCTACCTCTTGCTTGTGAATAAAAGGATATCTATACGATTTTGTGTACACGGGTATTTCATCATGAGTTTTAATTTGGTGTTTGACCCTGCTGGTGAAGGTGAGGGGACTGTTTTCTTGGTAAAATATGTCAGAGTATTCCCTACAAAGGTTAATAATTTGAGATTTTTCCTCCGGATTTAAATGGTTTGTTCTGATTACTGATGGGTCAAATTTTTCGCGTGTGATTGGGCTATTATTGTCGTCAAAATTGTTAAAATCGATTTTTTCGATGCCATTTCGATCAAATCGCTCGACCTGTATCGGTTCCGAAAAATCCAAAGTAACAGCTTCTGTCGTACTGTTTAAGATGCTTGTTAAAGCTTCTCCATTTCTTGCTATTGTTAGACTCTCCGGTATTTCACAGTTATGAAATTTTTGGTGGGGAATAATAATTTCACCATTAGGGATAGATGTTCTGATTTTTATTATTTGCTTATTTAGTTCTTTTTGGGTGTTTTCAAATAATAATCTTATTTTTGTGTAGGGCGTCATCAAGCTTTTGGTTTCGTAGTTTATGCTGACTTTTAAAATTGTTAAATTATCCGAGCCTATTAAACCGCTAAAAACGTTATGAAATTTAAATAAGAAAAAATTCAAATTTTAATTTTTTGGTAAGTTAAATATTTTTGAAGCGGGGATTGGCGTGCTAAATTTATGAGCCGATTTTTGAAAAACAGTCGAAACTACAAAAGGATCATTTTGGATTAAATTTGAAAAATAGTTCATGGCAATATCAGGGTCAATAAAATATTTTGTCGATCCTGTATCGATTAAAAATTTAAGTTGGAGTTCCGGTAAAATTATGTATGGCAAATGGTTTGAATTGATACTGTTTAGAGAAGTTATTGGCGGTACTATGTTTGGTTTTCCGGCTGAGACGTAGCCTGAAAATTTTCCTCTTCGTTTGGGACAGTAGTAGGGGTGCTGACGTCATTCCTACGAGCGTCATAATTTTCGAAATCGAGTGGATCATACTGATACGCATTTTCAAAGGCATTGTCCGTCAGGGGATCATATTACCCGTATTGATTCTGATCGTAATAATCGTTTGATTGATATAATTCGGTATTAAACATTTGCGCAGGTGCCCGATGAGAAGTTGATGGGCCCGGTAAATTTGTATTCCTCATGGAAATACTCATAGGCGTAGGCGTATCGTCTGAGTTTTGACCATTCTTATTAAATGCGTTAAACTTTGGCCTTTGATAGTTGTTTTGCTGTGGTCTAAAAACGTTTCTATTTTGTTGACCGAAAACTTGCGCATTGGAAAATAATTTTTGTTGAGGTAGGTTAGGCCTGGGTTGAATATTTATTGACCCACGAGGAAATGGTGTGTTCTGTCTGAAAAAATTATTGGGTGTGTGCGAATTAAAATTTGAATAATTTGGAAAATTATTTGTTGGTTGCATTGGTGGCCTAAATTGTTGATTTTGCGTATGTTTAGGCGTAAATTTATTTTGGTTATTTTGCTGATTGTTTTGGTTTAAGAAATTTTGAAAATAATGCACATTATCTTCCCTGATTACAAACTGTATTGCTTCGCTGAGATCTTTAGGTTTCATACAACGGATAGTGTTCCCTAGTGGTTCTCGTAACCCAGATAAAAAGGTCCTTAAAGCTAAATTATTGTATAAATTACGTTTCAGAACTTTAGATGCCTCATCAGTTTCGTGGCAATTAATAAAACTACACAAAAGGTTTAGAATGTTAAGAATTCGATCATAAAATTGTTGTGGTTTTTGTAAAAATGTTTTATTAAGGAATCACAAATCGATATGAATCGATTTAATTCGTTGGGATTACCATCGAATTGAGGTACGCAATTTAAATATTCTGCTTTAAAACTTGCCATTATTTGTTGCGGTCCTAGCGGACCTAAAATTCTTGGTTGTCCTTGTATATTTTCATTAAAAAGATTAGAGTTATTTAATTGAGAAATTTTTTGAAAAACTTGAGAGCCAGCTGAAGGTAATTCGATATTCAAGTTATTAAAAATTCCCGTTAAATCTTCTACAGACATATGAAACTAAATTGTACTTAAAAAACTATAAGAACGACTTTAAGCATTTCTCCAAGCTTCTATAAGGTCAACTTCTGGGTTGGCGATTTTGGTCCTCACCAGGGTAGCTTCCCTTGCAGAACTAAACGATTCTTGTTTAGTCCTCGATGAACGTTGCTGAATGCGCCGTAACGGGTCCTCGATGGACTAGGTGTCTTGAAGTTCGAAGAGCCACAACGCCACAATCACCTTTTCACAACGTGCAACTGTTTCGATACCCGATCAATCGTTGATACGAACTATCCTTTTCACGAAGATGCGCTGCGGATAGTCGGGTATCCTACCGACTGCGCCAATTAACAACTCGGAAGCTCAAAGTTTCTTTTTAAAAAATTATTTTTATTACTAAGTTTACAAAAGTCGTATTTTACGACATAAAAATGACAATAGGTAAAATACATGTTACTAAGACTAAAGATGCTAGCTGACTGCCGGAGCGCTTCGTTGAAGACAAACAACAGGAATCTTCATATTGCAGCTTGGTCAGCAGTTTCTCTGGAAACTGCATGTTTTTCATATTCTCACGGGAAGGAACGGTGATATAATTCATGGCTGCCCAATTTGCCATCTTTCCTACAAACAATTTCCTACATATTTAGGTCCGCTGACAATAAACTATTTAAAAAAACAACTACCTTCCTTATGTCGCACAACACCGTTCTCAACTAAAAAGCCTGTTAACCCCTCAGTGCCCTTTAGCCTATTGTGGCTGCCATTTTTATAACCAATTGTCAGTTTGTTGTCAATATGGCGCCGATCATAGGCCAAAGGATACTAAAACGAAAATGAGTTAACTGGCTTTTTAGTTGAGAACGGTGTTGTGCCGCATCTCATTACAAATTCTCTGGTCGAATTTCAATATGGTGGTAGACATTTGTACGTAGAAACTAAACGGAACTGTCATTGTCAGTGTCAAAACACTGGTCCGAATGAATTTGAGTGTAGTTTGGTTTTTATTTACACCAAAAAGTAAATAATACAATAAATAAAAAAACTATTTACGTAAAACGATTTTATTTAATGCCGCACTAAAAGGTAAAAACTAATTTGATCGTATGGATTATACTGAATATGGTATGCCTATTCAATAGGTGGCATAAACTCGTAGGGCGCTGTATGCCTTGAATCATCTTTGCTAGAGAAAAATAGAGTTAAAGTACACTTCTTATACTTAAACATGCTAGCTTAACAATTTCGTAGCTCCCTACGATTGTATGTCATCTACTGCACACCATACTCAGTAAGATACAAAAGATCAAATTATATTTTACCTTTTATTGCGGAATTAATTAAATTTGTTAAATTTAAAAGGTTTTCTATTTATTTTTAAATTTATAGTGCCAAAGATGGATGCCAGATGCCAGCGCCTGATCTGTGAAAAACAGCTATTCAATCGAGTTCTGTGAGGGCTTTCAGAAATCGCTGAATTTTAGCATATTAAAATAATTCGTCCATACGAAAAAAGTAAACTGCGTTCGTAATGACTTCGCTGGCAAAGTAACTTGACCATGCATGGATTTTTCAGTATTTACGTCTGTCGACGTTTATATTGTGCGGTCAAAAAAAATTTATGAATGGTGTAGTTAGAGAAAGCATTTCTTCTCGGGGGTCTAATTTTTGAATCTCAAGACAAGGAACGATCCGTCAAGAGAAGGGATCAATCCCGGGGAATGATCCCATCCTCTAAAAACTATACTTTTATTTTAAGCCAATATGGAGTTAACTTTAACCTGCATTTTAAAGATTTTTAAAAAATCATATTGCTCGAGCTAAAGCTAACTCACTATTGAGAAACTAGCCCTGCAAGTGTTTTGCAGATATAAGGGGCTCGATTCAGATACCCTGTATAAATGATATGATTTATTGAAAAAACATCAAAATATGTCATATATACAAGGTCAATAGTTGGATCTACGAAAAAATATTATTCAGTGTGAGTTTAGCGATTCAGGTTACTAGAATATCGAGAAATGGGAGCTGATGATTCATTATTTTCCATCATGAATTATATATGCAGTTTCTAAGAGCCGCAGAGAAACTACATAAGGAACCGAGAAATAAATCTATGTGCCACGTGTGACCTCGCTTTAATGACCGCCTCTCAGTTAGTGCTGCGGCAAGGAAAGGGGAATCGATACTCGCGTATAACATTCATTTTGATACAAATTGCTCATTCCTAGTGTATACTGCTAAATGAACCAAACTTGAAAATATTTAGTTTCAACCTCTTGAAAAATATGTAGAAAAATTTAATTACCTTATTTAGAAATAAGTTAAGAGTAGAGGATTTTAGACATTTACAAATATGAGTAAATGAGGGTGGGCATGGCCATACCCATTTCCTTCCCCCCTTTTCACACCTTCTACTCCCTTTAACTCCCCTTTCCCCCTCCCCCCACTGACTTTAAACCTTTGAACTTTCACTACTTTTTTATTATTTTTCATCTTTATAGAACTGAGACGTGACTTCACCCTTTTCGCGTTAGATATGTTTGGTGGAGGGGTGCATCGGTCTATAAATTGCTGTTTTGTCAGTGCATAAAATGGATTTTTTTGTGAGTATGTAGCGCACAATACAAAAAAAAGTTGTGTGGGTTTTGTGGAAAAAAAATTACACTTCGTGTCGTGTTCGTTTAGATTATTAAAAAATTGATTGTTTGCTGGTAACTCACATACATCTAATTTTTCAAGGCTTGTTACAAAACTAAAAGGAAAAACACCTTTTTGTCGAATTATGGGATAATACTTCTTGGTCTCACAAAATGATTAGGAATCTAATTCTTTACTTATGTTTTCAAGCAAAGTGCTTAAATACTTCTTCTTTATTTCTCCCTTATAGCTTGTGTAGTCGTGCATGTATATTGATTTGGTAAAAGAAATATATTTTTCTTCATTTTGGGCAATAACATTAATTATGAAATTGACTCTGTGTTTCGGATTTCTATTGTTTATATTTTTATTTATACACGACGTTCCGATCAGTACAATCTCTGATCGTCTTCAGGTGCAAACGACAATCTATTTCTAAGGCTACATACTTATATACTATGGGAAATCACTCAACCGTAAAGTTTAATAAGCTGGCTCCGCCCAAGGAGGGGCTTCCAAATATTTGGAATTTCAACACTTGGTTTACTGAAAACACCCTGATTCTGCTCTATAAAGGCAACTTCTAGGAATTTTCGTTTCTTCCAGTGTGACTCCTTGTGCAAAACATTTGCTTCTGCCTACTTCATTCGGTGTTGTTTTGAACATGCGTGTTCGGCGATTCCTGATTCCGTTGTTTCACCTCTTTGGGTATTCGTCTGATGTTCTGTAAGCCTAACAGATAGTGGTCTTTTTGTTTCACCTATGTATGATTCACCACACTCACAAGGAACTTGGTAAATTAATTCCTTATTTTGTTTGTTTTCCGGTTTTGTTTTACTAACAAGGCTTCGAATTGTATTATTAGATTTAAAAGTTGTTTTAATATTAAAGTTGTTCTCTACTCTTTAAATTTTCTCTGATACTCCTTTAATGTATGAAATTGTAAGGAATGCATTTGCCTGGTTTTGGTCTTGTAATATCTGTCCTATTTGCTTAAATTTAGAAATAGTATCTGTTATAAGTTTAAGGCTGTAACCATTCTGTTGCAGATCCTTCTTAATGCTTCTTATTTCAATTTCCAAGTCATAAGAATTGTTACAAATTTGAATGGCTCTATTATACAAAGTTCTTATTATGCCTCGTTTGGTTGTAGCAGAATGATTTGAACCTTGATTTAAATACTGTCCTTTGTGAGTGGGTTTACGATAGACTGTTGTTCTGATGTCGCTTTTTACTCGTTTGACAAGTACATCAAGAAAAGGAATTTGACAATTTTGCTCCAACTCCATTGTGAATTTAATGGTGAGTCTTATGTTATTTAAGTGGTGAAGCCATTCTGAAAGTGGTTGGTCATTCCCGGTCCAGATAATAAAAGGATCATCAACATATCTTAGCCAGAGCTTAGGTTTATATGTTGCGGTATCAACCGCGTGTGACTCCAACCACTCAATGTAAATATTGGCCACCACTGGCAAAATTGATGAACCCATTGGCTGACCGTCATTCTGAGCATAAAACCTATCTTTCACCTGAAAATAAGAGTTATGTAGACAGCACTCCAACAACTCCATCATTCTCTCCAGCGGTAGGTTTGTACGTTCACAAAGGGATTCGTCGTCAACCAGTCTCTGTCTAATAATATCTACGATTCCTTTATCGGGATATTGGTGTATAGAGTTTCGACATCAAAACTGACAAATCTATCCTCGGGTCCTAAGATTTAAGAATATTAACGAAATGGTTGGAATTTTTCTACAAATGAAGCGTTCTTGCCTGAAATGGTTTGCTGGAGAATTTCTGGAACTTGTGATTGGGCGTAAGGGCATTGCATCTTTGTGAATTTTGGGGAGTCCTTATAGATGAGGAGGCTTCCCATAATGTGGTGTAAGTTGAGACCTTGTGTTGTCCGGAATATATAGACCTTACTTTTGGTTGATTTCGTCGGGTGTTTTGAGAGAAGTTTATAGTTTCCTTTGGCAAGTACCTCTTCAACTTTCTGGTCGTAGGTTTCCGTGTCCAAAATCCCTGTTGTATTGCCGTTATCTGCCGGTAAGATTTTAACAGATTTGTTCTTTTGAAGATTCTTTAACGCGATTTCCTCTGACTTGCTTATATTAGAGGTATGCTTAATAGGGTTATCAATAATGGTCCTTACTTGATGTCTGAATTCGTCGGCGTCTTGTCGTGGAAGAGAATGACTTTCTATAGCGGTGATGATATCGATAGCGGGTATCTTCTTTGGAGCGATGGAACAGTAAAGTCCTTTGGCAAGTAAGTTTTCTTGTATGGGTGTCAATGTCTTCTTTGATGTAATAATGATGGGTCTTACATTGTCGGTGTTCGAATAACTTTGTGGATGTTGATGGGCCAGTTTCCTTTGATGTTTCGCTTGCCAAGTCTATTGTAGATGGTTGCAGGTTCGTGTGATTTTGTCCAGAATCGGTTGATACTTTCTCTATAGTGTATTCTCGAATCTTCTGAAACCGCTGTCCCAGTTCTTCTGTCAGTAAGGATTTGTTCCAGCGATGAAAGCTGATTTGGGATCGTATGAGTACTTTACTGGCGTCATCTAGAATCCGCTGAACTCCTAGAAATGGTGCCTTAAGACGAAACGAAACCGGAATAATATTGCCGTCTCTTGCTTGACATAGGAATTCGATGTGCGTGTCTTCTCTAGTATGCGTACCGGGATTCTAACGTTGAAAGTTTGAGACAATGATGAATTTGAAATTAACTCTGTGTTTCGGAGTTCCATTGTCTATATTTTTATTTATACACGATGTTTCGATCCGTACAATCTCTGATCGTCTTCGGGTGCAAACTACAATCTATTCGAAAGGCTATGTACTTATATACTATGAGAAATCACTCAACCGTAAAGTTTAAGAAGTTGGCTCCGCCCAAGGAGGGGCTTTCAAATATTTGGTATTTCAACACCTGGTTCACTGAAAACACTCTGATTCTGCCCAATAAATGCAGCTTCAAGGAATTTTCGTTTCTTCCAGTGTGACTCCTTGTGCAAAACCTTTGCTTCTGCTACTTCATTCGGTGTTGTTTTGACCGTGCAAACTTTCAAACAAACAAACATATGATCATATACGGACAAATTATGTAAAACAATGGGCAAAAAATTATGCCTTTTACAATTTAGCTTGCACTTACTATGTGCTACAGTTAAACTTTTTCGTCCCCTTATATGTCAGTTACCTTTGTATCAAAAGCCTCAAAAGGTTTTTCACATATACCACATTTAGTTGCTTGTTCATTTTCAATCAGTTCCTGATCATTTAAAGGTGTCATTGGCACTATATCCTTTAAATATTTGTGATATAGGTCTCCTTAGTTGGATCAATACATTCAACAAATACTTTCCCGGCATCAGAACCCCAATAGAGCACAAACTTTGAAATTAGACTATGAAAAGAACACTTTATAATATAAGCAAATGAATATGGTTTATGTATAAAATTTTGTTCAGTAAACGATCCTTTGTGGTTTGGTTCACAGCTTTGGATTAGCTCCAAGATGTATTTAAAATTAGCGTATTCTACAAAGGGCACTTTAATTTGACTTTCAATATTCTGAAATTTTAGAGTATATGAGGGAACACTGTTCCCGGACTTATTTATATGTTTGTTGCTCGTAGGCGCAATAGTAATATTTTTGCAATAGTTTTCTTGATGTTAATGAAGGTTTTGGTTTTTTGCATATCTAAAATGGATTAAACAATCATCACAAAAATATACTTTGTGTCCATTGGAAGAAATTTGTTTGGATACCAAGGAGAAAATTTTTTTTATTCAACAATAATGAGTTATTTGACAATTATTACCAACGTGGTTTTTATCATCCCGTGCGTTGATGTCTCTTTAGATTATCGACACGACGTGTACATTTCTTTCCACAAAACCCACACAACTTTTTTTTGTATTGTGCGCTACGTACTCACAAAAAAAATCCCTTTTATGCACTGACAAAACAGCAATTTATAGATCGATGCACCCCTCCACCAAACATATGTAACAAGAGAAGGGTGAAGTCACGTCTCAGTTCTACAAAGATGAAAAATAATAAAAAAGTAGTGAAAGGTCAAAAGTCAGTGGGGGGGAAAAGGGGAGGGGTTAAAGGGAGTAGAAGATGTGAAAAGGGGGGAAGGGAGTGGGTGTGGCTCTTTTTTATTATTTTTCATCTTTATAGAACTGAGACGTGACTTTATCTTGGAGCTAATCCAAAGCTGTGAACCAAACCCCAAAGGATCGTTTACTGAACAAAATTTTATACATAAACCATATTCATTTGCTTATATTATAAAGTATTCTTTTCATAGCCCAATTTCAAAGTTTGTGCTCTATCGGGGTCCTGATGGCGGGAAAGTATTTGTTGAATGTATTGATCCAACTAAAGAGACCTATATCACAAATATTTAAAGGATATAGTGCCAATGACACCTTTAAATGATCAGGAACTGATTGAAAATGAACAAGCTAATTAAGCATACCTCTAACATAAGCAAGTTAGAGGAAATCGCGTTGAAAAATCTTCAAAAGAACAAATCTGTTAAAATCTTACCGGCAGATAAGGGCAATACAACAGTGATTTTGGACACGGAAACCTATGACTAGAAAGTTGAAGAGGTACTTGCCAAAGGAAACTATAAACTTCTCTCAAAAGACCCGACGCAATCAATCGAAAGTAAGGTTTATATATTCCGGATAACACAAGGTCTCAACTTACACCACATATAGCAAGGCTCCTCATCTATAAGGACTCCCCAAAATTCACAAAGAGGCAATGCCCTTACGCCCAATCACAAGTTCCAGAAATTCTCCAGCAAGCAATCTGTCTAAATTCCTTTTGAAAATTATTCAACCTCTTTCAGGCAAGAACGCTTCATTTGTAGAAAAAATCCAACCATTTTGTTAATATTCTTAAATCTTGTTTTAGGACCCGAGGATAGATTTGTCAATTTTGATGTCGAAAATCTATAAACCAATGTCCCGATAAAGGAATCGCTAGATATTATTAGACAGAGACTGGTTGACGACGAATCCCTTCGTGAACGTACAAGCCTAGCGCTGAAGGGAGTGATGGAGTTGTTGGAGTGCTGTCTACATAACTCTTATTTTCAGGTGAAAGATAGGTTTTATGCTCAGAATGACCGTCTGCCAATGTGTTCATCGCTTTCGCCAGTGGTGGCCAATATTTACATGGAGTGGTTAGAATCACACGCGGTTGATACCGCAACATATAAACCTAAGCTCTGGCTAAGATATGTTGATGATCCTTTTACTATCTGGACCGGGAATGACCAGCCACTTTCAGAATGTCTTCCCCACTTAAATAACATAAGACCCACCATTAAATTCACAATGGAGTTGGAGCAAAATTGTCAAATTCCTTTTCTTGATGTACTTGTCAAACGAGTAGAAAGCGACATCAGAACAACAGTCTATCGTAAACCCACTCACAAAGGACAGTATTTAAATCAAGGTTCAAATCATTCTGCTACAACCAAACGAGGCATAATAAGAACTTTGTATAATAGAGCCATTCAAATTAGTAACAATTCTTATGACTTTGAAATTGAAATAAGAAAGATTAAGAAGGATCTGCAGCAGAATGGTTACAGCCCTAAACTTATACCAGATACTATTTCTAAATTTAAGCAAACAGGACAGATATTACAAGACCAAAACTAGGCAAATGCATTCCTTACAATTTCATACATTAAAGGAGTATCAGAGAAAATTCAAAGAGTAGCGAACAACTTTAATATTAAAACAGCTTTTAAATCTAATAATACAATTCGAAGCCTTGTTAGTAAAACAAAACCGGAGAACAAACAAAATAAGGAATTCATTTACCAAGTTCCTTGTGAGTGTGGTGAATCATACATGGCGGAGCCAACTTATTAAACTTCACGGTTGAGTGATTTCCCATAGTATATAAGTACGTAGCCTTAGGAATAGATTGTCGTGTGCACCTGAAGATGATCCGAGATTGTACTGATCGAAACGTCGTGTATAAATAAAAATATAAACAATAGAAGTCAGAAACACAGAGTCAATTTCATAGTTAATGTTATTGCCCAAAATGAAAAAAAATATATTTCTTTTACCAAATCAAAATACATGAACGACTACAGCTATAAGAAAGAAATAAAGAAGAAGTATTTAAGCACTTTGTTTGAAAACATAAGTAAAGAATTGGATTCCTAGTCGTTTTGTGAGACCAAAAAGTATTATCCCATAATGCGACAAAAAGGTGTTTTTCCTTTTAGTTTTGTAACAAGCCTTGAAAAATTAGATGTATGTGAGTTACCAGCAAACAATCAATTTTTTAATAATCTAAACGAACAATATGTCAGTAATGAAGACTATAAAAGGGCAAAAAAAGTTTGGAAAACATTTGGGTGTAGAAATCTGAACGAATAAAGCGATTATTATTTGACTGCGGATTGCTTAATTCTTTGCGACTCCTTCCAACAATTTTGTTTATATTAGAACCCGCGCCATATTACATACTACCCTGACTGTCCTTTAATCCCATGCATAGAATGACTAAAGTTCAATGAGAGCTACTAAAAAACATCAATATGATACATTTCTTTAAAAAATTTTACAAACTGATGGGTTTCAATGGCTTACAAACCAAAAAATCTTGCAATTAAGTATTTCTGCAATTCCAACCGACAGTGCCCTTGGATATGTACTTGAAGTTGAAATTTATTATTTACTAGATTTGCATAGTTCAAATTCAGATTTACCATTTTGGATTGAAAATATAATTCCTCCCGAATCCAAGTCAAAAATCCAAAAACTCATCCCAAAATTACACCACAAAAAGTATGTCGTCCATTATAAGTCTTTAAAACTAGCCCTAGGACATGGTCTTAATGCTATGAAAAAATAATAGAATATTAAAGTTTAATCAATCTCATTGGTTAAAATAATATATATATTAATACGGAATTAAGAGTTAAGTCTAAAATCCCTTTTGACAGTAATTTTTTTTGTTCTCTCATTTCTACTAACTCTTTTTACGACAAAACGTAAATATGAAAAATCACAAGGATATAAAATTATTAACTAGTTGGGAAACTATTGGTCGAAAAGTTGGTGCATTAATTGTGCGAGCTAATTTCATTGATTTTGTTGCTCTTCACATAAGAAAGCTAAAAGTTGTGTACGACAAACCAATTTATCTTGGTTTGGTTTTTATATCTTGGACTTATCAAAAACAGTAATTTATAACTTTTTCCATAAGGTTATGAAAAAACAGTTAAAGGATAAAGCATCACCGTAATACATGGATACCGATTCATCATAACAAATGATTTTTAGATATACAGGGTGGATTCTTTAAATGAAACGGTGCTTCTAGCAGCTTTAGGGAAGAGGTTTTAAAAAAAGCTAAAAGCGAATCAATAATGATTTTTTACGGACTTTCTGCCCATGATAAAAAAATATTTTTAGGCCCAGGGCCCACCAACTATTTTTTTTAAATAAGGAGGTAACACTTGTGGCACCTTTTTGGAAAGCTTGTTTTTTTGACATCTGTCAACCAATGTGTCAAAAATTTTAAAAACTAATTTTTTTGTAATTGTTTTAGCTTCGAAATAAACTATATATTTTTTTATTTACTAAGCTCAATAAAGAAAATATCACATAAGGACATAACTGTGGGCCCACTTGAGGGCCCTTACTGAAGGCCCAGGGCCTACCAACATTTTTTTCATGAGGGAGTACCACTTTTGACACCTTTTTGGAAAGCTTGTACAAAAATAAATTCGATTAAATACATTTTTTTGACATCTGTCAACCCAAGTGTTAAAAAACCTTTTCTTTTGGCAATTGTTTTTGCTTCAAAATAAACTACATATTTCTTTATTTACTAAGTCGAATAAATAAACTACCACACAAAAATATTATTGGCGCCCTATTTGGGGGCGCAGCCTAATTACCTTTTTTTTAAATTTACTAGGTATTAGATTAAATGGAAATAGATTCAAAGCATACCTCGATTTTATTTTTCACTGAACCGTTCTTACCGACAAATAATATATTGTTTAAAATTTTTAACACATGGGTTGATAGATGTCAAAAAAAGTTATTTAATCAAATTTCTTTTTTAAGAAGCTTTTCAAAAAGGTGCCACAAGTGGTACCTCCTTATGAAAAAAATGTTGGTAGGCACTGGGCCTTCAGTGAGGGCCCCCAAATGGGACGCTAATAATGTCCTTGTGTGTTATTTTTTTTATTCCGCTTGGTAAATAGAAAAATATGTAGTTTATTTTGAGGCTAAACCAATTGACAATTTTTTTTTTAATTTTTGACACATTGGTTGACAGATGTCAAAAAAAAGTAGTGAGTTAAATTTCCTTTTTAACAATCTTTCCAAAAGGGTGCCACAAGTGGTATTTTCTTATTTAAAAAAAAAATGGTTGGTGGGCCCTGGGCCTTCAGCCTCATCTTTTTTCAAAACCTCTTCCCTAAAGCCGCTAGAATCACCGTTCCATTTAAAGAATCCACCCTGTATTTGGCTGATAATTCAAATTATTTTGACACCTCTAACTATGATATTAATAATCGGTTTGGCAAAATGAAAGATGCATTTTCTCGAAATCCAATAATGGCTTATAATGGTACTGGGGGGCTATTCCAGTGGCTCATACCGATATCGTTACGTAGCGAATTCGTTATCGCGGCAACACCGCGGTTTGTTTTGTTGTTTCACAATGGCCGCGGCCGTGTCAATTCAACTTTGACAACTAAACTCGCACAAAAATATAAGTTTTGATTTGATTGAGAAAAAATAACATGATTTCTTCTGCGATGGTTGCAGACATCGGGAAACAAAATACTTTTTATAATTCCTGCTGCCTAGTTTCTCCTGTGATCTTGTGTTCTCCAACCACCCGAATGGAAGACGAAAATAAGTTCACACCATATTTGGAGCCCACAAAGAACGGCACAGTAAGTAAAACTAGCTTTTGTTATGGGGAAATATTTGTTTTACTTATCCCAAACTTGTACATCACTGCTATTTTAAGCTGGTTTTATATTTTATACTCTTCTGTAAAGGGAATCGCAAGCCCTTATGATAGAATATAGATAAGCATGGCCCAACTAGTTGAGTTTATCACCCACTTAAATTAAAGTCAGGCTTGGCAAGAATGTGATACATTGAGATAGTTTATTTAAAATGAAAACTACTGACTTAGATTCTTGCAGTTCACCAAAGAAAAAATAACTACTTAAAGCTGAGATCAGATTTTGGATAAGTACTATTTTGATAAAACTTAAAGTGTATACTTCTTTTTAGGTATAACATGCTAGGGTATTTAAATGGAGCTACATGTAAGAATCATTCTAGTAGGATAGTACCACACAAGACCACAACTCGGGCCACAAATTAACTATGGATAGATTCAAGTAAGACACAGACCAACCTTCCAAGGCACTAAATGAAACTAGACAAAGATTCGATGTTCAATAGACATAGTGAAACGAACTTTCAGAAGAAACTGATGCAATATACATGTATGCTAAATGTTATTTGTTCTCCCATTAAAAAATAATAAGATAACTTTTAATGAATTAAAAAGTTGTGTAAAATATAGTACAGAAATAAAATTTTATTATTTAATTCTGTTAGGCCACATTTGTTTAAATCAAAAAATTTAAATGTCACTTAAGTGATAGTTATAGAACATTGGACCTATTGTAACTACGATTTTAGAACTTTTTCAAATAAATTCGCAGATTTTTTGGGGGAGTCATCGAAAAAGTGTGGGCCACTATATATTATTTTAAGTTATTGCAAACTTTTTAAAATAAGGCAGAGTTTTTTTTCAAGAGCCTTTAGATTGGTTTGGTGGGGTAAGTTAAGTACAGTATTAAGTTATTTCAAGCTCTGATTGCTATAAAAAAGAATTGATGAAGATGTTTTAAAAAATTGGACTGATGTGATTTAATATTTACCTAAATGATATTTCTTCATTATTTTACATCCATTTTTAAATTACCTAAATGATATTTATTCCCACACACACACATAGCATATCTTGATATTTATATAGCAGTTGGCTAATTAAGCAAATTATTTTAATTTTTAATACCTGAGTAATATAATTTAAGAAACCTACTTAGTACCTACTTCAAATAAAGGGCCTTAAATGTATGCTGCATTTTTAAATTAACTCTAAAGTTTTACTGACTGACATGGCAAGTTTTTTACAATGCATTTAGATAAATTTATTTTTTTGGCTAGATTAATACTTTATACTAGGTTTTAATTTAATATTACCAATTTATTATATTACAAAGCAAAAATTGATTTGAGTTGATTGTGTCACTCTTAACATTGCTATTAAAAAATAATAAAATTTGGGATAAAAAAACTGATTTATTTTACTTATTGGTTTAAATGTTACTTAGAATTACAAATTGTTTTCTAATATTTCAATAATTGGTGGATTGCATCTTTTCTTTCATCAGCTTGGGCACTGCTAACCTGAAACAAAAAATAAGATGTATTTCAAAATGTAAGCCAGTGAAATGGCTACTTAAGATTGAAAGCTTTCAGGTTTGGTTTATAAAATCAATCAATTACACCAATAGTAACTTTTAATCACCTCACCCTTTGAACAAGAGTATAATCCGACTTATTAGACTTACATCGACTATATCTCACCAATTTTTTGGCCACCAGTTTTATTGCTGTCTGCCAATTTAGATTCTTTTAGAAAAGTACGGACCAAGTTTTACATTACATTCTACTTTGAAAATTTTATTATTGACTATCTTTTGTTTACCCCACATCTTAATATTTAAGGTAAAGTAGAAACTTAAGTGATGGTCAATGCTTGTGTGAATTTGGTCCAACGCACTTTGATTTAGAAACTAAGGGAGAGGATAAAACAACTTTCTGGCCCTTGTATATATTATTTAGAAAAAGTAATGTAAACTGTCGATCAAAAAAACTATCAAGATAGTGAATAATAATTAAAAACCTTGGGAAAACAAAGGGAACAAGTTCAGAAAATCTAACAAGTTGGGATCCAAGTGGAAAAAGACTTAAGTTTTTCTTGTAAATTAACGAAATAAGTGTGGCTTATCCCCTAGTTACCCAAGATCTTTAATTGTTATTTAATTTTTTTTTTTAAATATCCTGTGGACATAAAAAGTTACCTTAAAACTTTATTCCTCCTTGAATTTTACTAATGAAATTTGAAATATTTAGGTTTTGGTGGCTAATAAAAATAGTAGAAAACAAAAACTTAAATTACAGCAATAAAGAAGTGGAAATTTATGTTATTCTTTTTAATGTGAAGGTAGCTTACCATATGTGTTTTGTCCTGCTAAAATGTTTAGTTGCGTAGGTGGGGTGGGGTGCTGCCTGCTTAAATGTATTCATCATACATCTTAATAATTACGAGAAATCATTGATCTGAAATTAAATTTAAAGTAATTTATTATAGGTGTGATGTATGCAAATCTATAGTCTAATCAGCTAACCAGTTAGTTCACTTGAATTAATACTTCAGACAATAGCAATACCATGTGCTATTTTTTTTTGTTTTTTTTTCCCAATATTTTTCCAATTTTGTGCCAAATTTAAAGTTAATCTTCTCATCTAGGCCTCAATCAAAATGAATGAATGACCTTTCAATACAAGGAAAAAAATAAGCTAACTTTTTCATGTAAAAAGTTTAGATTTTTATAACATATTTTAGGTACTGTATTATCAATTTTACTTATTCTTTTTATTAGTGACATCCATAAAATCTGCATAAAATATGTAACGTGAATTAAATAATCCAATTTTTTAAACGTTATCTAACAAAAATGCATAAGATTTGTTATATAGGTGTATATGGTTACCCAGTGGCGTCCCAAAGGAAGGGGGAGTCGAAGTAAAAACCCTCTGATACCGGTTAAAAAAACGAAATTATCTGAAATTGTCCCAATAAAATGATTTCTGAGTAAAATTACAATTTATTATTATTAAATTTTTTAAACTTTACTAATTTTGTGTGATGATGGGTTAAATAATTTACTGATAAGAACTAGTAAACTTTGTAAAACAGTAGATAAAAACTAAAAGAGTTTTTAAGACAGGCATTTGATCAACAGTAGAGAGTTTGAAAAGTTAAAAGTTTTATGCATTTTGATTTTGACAAAGGTGAGAAACTTGGTCTTAAAATTATGTAGAAACGCAAAGGTTAAATATTTAAAAATGACTATTTATTACTGACATAATTGCGAAACTTAACTTTTACACAAAAATATTATATTTACACAAATTTTTTTGTTTACTAGATTTAAGTAAACATTTTTAAAACTCAGAATCTAAAAACGAGATGCCAACACCTCCAATAGGTGTACGAAAATTCGATAATACCTGACAATACTTGACTGTATGGGACAAAATCTTAGGATAGTTTGCATTACTTGACAATAGGTGTACCTACAAATTTAAAATCAGGTGTTAGAATTGAAAACTTACCAAAACTGATTTCTATGGATAATTTATCAATATACATTGAGCAGCTACGGTAAGTGTTTATTCCTAAACTTCATAATTTATTTTCTCTCTTATTAGCACTACAGCATGGGTCCTGCTCTTGGAGATTTTCAACAGTTGACCTAAAAAAAGAACAGTAAATTACATTACATTAAAACATTAAAACTTTGAAAACCTTAAAAAAAGAAAATGTGTACATCAAAATTTGTTTTAGCAAAATCAATTTGAATATATGAAAGTTAGGTACATGACTCTTATCTGTCTGTCAGAGGGAGGGAGTTCAAAAGATCTACTATCCTGTGCAAATAAAATAATTGAAGAAGGGGGGGCAGTATGAGAAGGGTTGCTAAATTTTTACTTGATCGTGCATAGCAGTTCAGAATCAGCCGCCTCTCTTCAACTAGGTACTCAATGCGGTCTGTTGTAAGTACTATTATTTATACAAGGCATAATATTTAGTAATTTGGCTATAACCTCAAAAAATACAAACATAAACTGTCCAAATAAATAATATTTGATTTTTTCTCGATATATAGGTAGATATTAGTTGATGTCAGATTTTTTTTAATAAAAAGTCAGTGTAATAACCTTGGATCAGACAAATCCTGCATTCTTCAATTTCCAACTTTTTTTTCTTATAATGTATGAATATTTTGTAAAATTATTTTTCGGTTTTCTGGCCACTGGCCCACGTCTTTTCAAAATGTATAAACTGAACTTAAAACGGACCTACTATATCTTTTTGTTTACATTATGTAAGTAGTGTTCTTTAAGCACCAAAAAGAACAGAATAGAATATAAGATAAAGTAAATATAAGTACTTACCCAAACAAAAAATCTGGAGGCACTTCCACACAAGGCCCATGTGGATTTTTCTTCACAGAGAACGTGGCTTTTCCAAACAAAATTCAATAACGGTTGACCACCATCACATTGTGATCAGATTTTTAGTCTATATTGCGTGCAAAAAGCTCATGAAAATTATTATTTTTTAATTAATAATAAACGATGTTGCCGTAACAGTGAAAATAATGGCGATAGCGATCGTTATCTCATAACGATAGCCCACTGGAATTGCCCCCCTGGCGCACTAAGAGAGACTAAAAAGGCAAAAGGTATCAAAAAATCGATTATCCAAAAGCAAATGACAATTATAAACATATTGTAGAAAAAACCTGCTTAATTTTTCATAAAATAAAAACATTTTAGAGTGAATTACACAATATCTCCATCGAAACAAAAAAATAGCTCTCTCATACGATAAAAAACGATATTTAATACTGAGTACGTTACCTTGGGGTCATTCAGAAATTAAATAATGCCAAGAGTTTTTAGAGATGTTATCTTATCTCAGATATTGAAATGAATATGATTTGCCTAGAATAGAGAGAACTATTTTACCTAAGTTTATTTAAGTTAGTTATAGGAAACTATTGAAGATTATTGATTATTATTAATTTTTATACTAAATACATATATGTTTCCTACACCATTCGTTTTTTTATTATTATTATTTAAGAAATAAAAATACAATGCTTAAAACTAAGACATATTACTATTTATTAAATTTTTTAAAAATCTTAAATTGGATAAAGCACATACAGATAAATTTTTATTGTTGTAATATATACAGCTAGGAATTCCTGTCGCCAATGGAGGCTGTTCTGGAAACTCAATATCATTTGGAAATGTTTGAAAGTTTGAAACAATAATGTGTTTGAAATCAACTCTGTGTTTCGGCCTTCCATTGTCTATATTTTATTTATTTACGACGACGTTTTGATCACTACAATCTCTGATCGTCTTCAGGTGCAAACTACAAACTATTCCTGAAGCCACAGATGCAAGCCTTGGATCTGTGAAAAACAGCCCAATCGACTGCTATAAGGGCTCTCAGCAATCGCTGAAGTTTAGCAGACGAAAAGAATTCGTCCTTACGCAAAAAATAGGCTGCGTTCGTAATGACTTCGCTGGCAAAGTAACTTGGCCACGCATGGATTTTTAACTATTTACGTCTGTCGACATTTGTCTTGTGTGGTGAGAAAATATTTATGAATTGTGTAGTTGGAGAAACCATTTCTTCTCAGGGGTCCGTCAAGAGAAGCGATCAATCTCGGGGAATGATCCCATCCTTCAAAAAAGATACTTTTTCTTTAAACCTCTTCGAAATTTTAGATTGAAAAAGTGGTGCATGCGTGCCTGAGAAATGTGACCTATTCCTGACCTGGACTCGGAGAGTGCGAATACCTCGGCGAATACCCAATTTTTTATAGAATGGAATGGGTAATCACCGCTCAAGATTACAAACTGCGTGTGATCATTCGACATAAATCTATGTCGTTCCCTGCTCAATAATTTTTGCTGTTTTAAGCCAATATGGAGTTAACTTTAACCTGTAAGATTTTTAAAAGGTCATATTGCTCGAGCTAAAGCTAACTCACTATTGTAAAATCAGCCCTTAAAGCGTTTTGCAGATGTAGGTGGCTCGATTCAGAGACCCTGTATTTATGATATGATTTATTGAAAAAACATCATAATATGTCATATATACAGGGTCTATAGTTGGATCTATGAAAGAATATTATTCAGTGTGAGTTGAGAGATTAAGATTACTAGAGTATCGAAAATGGGAGCTGATGATTTATTATTTTCTATTATGAATTTTATATACATTTTCTTATAGTGACAGAGAAACTAACATAAGGAACAGAGAAATAAAGCTGTGTTCCACGTGTGACCTCGATTCAATGACCGGCTCTCAGTTAGTTCTGTGGCACGGAAAGGGGAATGGATACTCGCGTATAACATTTATTTTGATATAAACTGCTCATTTCTCAGTGAACACTGGTAAATAAAAGCAAACTTGAAAATATTTAGTTTCGACCTCTTTAGAAGTATGTGGAAACATTTAGTTACCTAATTTATAAGTTTAGAAATGAGTTAAGAGTAGAATGACGGTGCTCGTGGCCACCCCCACCACCACTCCCTCCTATCTTCCTCTTTTCTAACCCCCTTTCCCCTCCTTCATCGCTTTTACCTCTGTTACCTCCCCTTCTTCCTCCTCCCCCCCCACACCGACCTTTGACCTTTTACAACTTTTTTATTATTTTTTTTTATAGAACTGAGGCATAACCTCACCCCTCTCTTATTACATACGTTCGGTGGAGGGGTGCATAGGTCTATAAGTTGCTGTTTTTTCAGTACACAAAATAGATTATATTAGTACTTAGTGCACAATACAAAAAAAATGAAGTTGTGTGAGTTTTGTGAACAAAAAATTACACGTGTCGATAATCTAAAGAGGCACCAACGCACGGCATGTAAAAAATCACCAGTTACAACGGCCGATGCAACTCCGGCTAAAACAGTAAAATTAAAAAACAGTGGACAGTCGCCTACGATTGCAAATAGTTTGCCTTCAACATCAACCACTTGTGATCAAAATGAACAAAAAGTAATGTGTCCAGGTAATGTGTTTAATAGCAGCACAACACAACCGCACAAATGCATGTGTGTTCCGGTATCGGACGGGGTCAGTTTAGAAGTGCTTTTGAAAAAAAAGATGGCCAATTACAGGATTCACCCCGAGTCAACAGGTACAAATTCTAAGCAATTTTTTATAGATCCTAAAAATAAATTGTGTGAATTGTTATTCGCTTTATTTATAATGCCCGGAAATGAAGAATAAGAAGAGAGGATTTTAACACTCAAAATCAAACTGTTCATGAAGATTTCGACCTAAATAAGATCTATGCTGATTTTGCCGACAAATTGATTAACCCAACTTCGGAGTTGAAAGAACTTAATTCTGGTGTGTATGAATATTTTTACTTTAAAAAATTTGATGTTATTTCAAATAGCTTTTTAAAAGCCTTTATTTACATCAAATATTTATTTACTTTTCTTTTTAAGGATGGGCCCTGCAACAAATTTTATATTTGGGGGTAAAAAAATCAGAATTCTAACCTGATTTTGTCAGACCCCCACTATTCTTCGGTGATTAATGTAACAGATTTGGAGAATCTGTATGGTCTCAAAATATCTTCAAAAATAGTAAAATGAACTATGAAAATGTAGCTCTTTATTATTACTCAAGAAAAAAAAAGAATTTTCACATTAACTCATTATTATTATTACAAGATTGTCAGTGAAAAGATAAAAACCACGTTTGTAATAATAGCCAAATAAGTAATTATTGTTGGATAAAAAAATTTTCCCCCTTGTTATCCAAACAAATGACTCAAATTATATTGTGATGGTTTTTTAATCAATTTTAGATCTGCGAAAAAACTTCACCAACATCAAGAAAACTATTACAAATATATTTTTACAGTTGCGCCTACGGGCAATATGCGTATAGATAAGTTCAGGAACAGTGTTCCCTCAAATATTCTAAAATTTCAAAATACTAAAAAGCAAATTGAAGTGCTCTTTGTAGTCTAAGCAGATTTTGAATTCATCTTGGAGCCAATGCAAAGCTGTAAACCTAACCCCAAAGGATTGTTAACTGAACGAAATTCTATGCACAAGCCGTATTCATTTGCTTATATTATAAAGTTTTTTTTTTGATAGTTTAATTTTAAAGTTTGTGCTATATCGGGGTTCTGATTCCGGGAAAGTATATCACAAATATTGTAATCCAATGTGGTATATGTGAAAAACCTTTTGAGGCTTTTGATACAAAGGTAACTGGCAATATAACGGGACGAAAAAGTTTTATAGCAGCACATAGTAAGTGCAACCTAAATTATAAAATGCCTAATTTTTTGCCCATTGTTTTCAATGATTGGTCTGGATATGATTGCCATATGTTTATAAAAGAATTGTGTGTGCGATAAAATTAATGTTATTGCTCAAAATAAAGAAAAATAAATTTCTTTTACAAAATCAATATACATGCACGACTACACAAACTATAAGGGAGAAATAAAGATTTATTGATAGTTTTAAATTCTTAAGCACTTCGCTTGAAAACATAAGTAATGTATTAGATTCCGAGTCGTTTTGGGAGACCAAAAAGTATTTTTCCAACCAAGAAAAATTTTATTTAATGAAATAAAAAGGTTTTCTTATAGTTTTCGCACAAGCCCTGAAAAATTAGATGTTTGCGAATTATCAACAAGAAATCCATTTTTTGATAATCTAAACGAACATTATGTTAGCGAATACAGCAATTATTATTCAAGTGCGGATTGTTTAACTCTTTGTGACTCCTTTCAACAATTCCGTTTAAATTCATTACAAGCTTATAAATTAGATCCAGCGCAATATGACACACTACCCTCGCTGTCCTCTGATCCTATGCTTAGAATTACTAAAGTTTAATTATGGCTACTAACAGACATCGATATTCGAGGGGGCGTAAGTCAATGCACAAGTTTATTTTTCACTAGATTTGCATAATTCTCATTGAGATTTCCAACACAAGTCAAAAATCAAAAAGCTTATTCCAAACTTAAACCAGAAACAAAGTATGTCGTCCACTATAAGACTTTAAAACAAGCCATGGTCTTATTGTTATGAGAACATGATAGAACAAAATTATGATTGTTTTCCACAAACCAAAACTACACTTTTTTGCACTCGACGCGCGTTTCGCTAACAACGTTAGCATCATCAGGAGACGATAAACAATGAACTAAATTAATCTACGCTCTATCTTATATACAATCCTTTAGTGGGCGGAGATAAGACTAATAAATTGTGATTGATCACGATTTTTAATCCTACCTCCCCTCAACCAAAGAATAAAGTGTACTAAACGGGATAGGTCCTCTATCTTTATTTAAACTATTTCTGGATTTAATGATTTCCATACTTTCATATGCATTCAAAAGTCTTTTGTTTGGTACACTTTTTAGAAGTTTTAGGTTATCTAATGTGAATCTATGATTGTTTTCAAAAGCATGCTCGGCCACACTTGACTTTTCTGTTCTTCCGTATTTTAAGTGTGCTAAGTGTTCTTTAAAACGTGTTTGAATAGAGCGTCTCGTTTGGCCAACATATTTTTTATCACAATCCATGCAACTAATTTCGTAAATTCCACTTTTTTCTAGAACTGTAGTTTTATCCTTGGGATTTCCTAGTAAGCTTCTTATTGTGTTACCGGATTGATATACTAATTTAAGACCGGTGTTATTAAATACTTTCTGTAATCCTTTCGTATAATTAGGATTATACGGAATTGATACAAATTTTGAGTCGCAGGTATCTTTTTGTCTGAAAAAGGTAGAATTCCGAAAGGTCTTTTGAAAAGAATGTCTATTTATCAGCTTATTTATTAAGCCTTCGTCGTAACCGTTTTCGCCAGCTATATTCCTAATCCTATTCTTTTCTGCTTCAAATCTTTCTTTGTTTAAGGGGAAATTTACTAATCTATATGTTAAAAAGTGCAAACTTGCAAGCTTATGTTGTAAGCAATGAAAAGAGTCATTTGGAATATACCTGTTGGTGGCCGTGCCTTTTCTGTATAGGTCAAAGTCCAATTTATTTTTATTTCTTATAACTAAAGTGTCTAGAAATGGCAGTGTACCGTTGTTCTCTGTTTCATAAGTAAATTTAATAGTGGGAAATTTGTTATTTATTTTTTCCATAAAATTTTCAACACTAGTTACTTTAGTGTTGAATACTGCAAACACATCGTCTACATACCTGAACCATACTCTGGGGAAATACTCAAATTCTTTACTTATATCTGATTCAAATTTGCTCATAAATAGGTTTGCGATAAAAGGTGATAAACTATTACCCATTGTGGTTCCTTCTAATTGCTGGTAGTAGTTATTTTTATATTGAAAGTAATTTTGATTCATGCAGAGTTTTGTTAAAGATAGGTATTCTAAAGTCTGTTTTTCTTCTAGATTGTTTTTTCTTAGTAGTTCCTCCAGGTATTGTAAGGTATTGGGGATCGGCACACTAGGGAACAACGAACTAACATCAAACGAGATTAAAATTTCACCTTCTTGGAGTGAAATATCTTTAACTTTGTTGATAAATTCAAGGGAATTTTGAACAGAAAAACCTTTTTCCTTTATCGGTAAATTTTCAAACTCGTTTGCTAGCCATTTCGAAATGTTGTAAGTAGGTGATCCTACAGCAGAAACTATAGGTCTAACCGATTTTCCAGGCTTGTGGATTTTCGGAAGACAATACAGTTTGGGCATAGTGGGATTGCTTACTTGTAGTTTATATTTAATATTATCAGTAATAATATTGTTACATTGTGTTTTTTACTTCGTTAATCATTATTACTGATAATATTAAATATAAACTACAAGTAAGCAATCCCACTATGCCCAAACTGTATTGTCTTCCGAAAATCCACAAGCCTGGAAAATCGGTTAGACCTATAGTTTCTGCTGTAGGATCACCTACTTACAACATTTCGAAATGGCTAGCAAACGAGTTTGAAAATTTACCGATAAAGGAAAAAGGTTTTTCTGTTCAAAATTCCCTTGAATTTATCAACAAAGTTAAAGATATTTCACTCCAAGAAGGTGAAATTTTAATCTCGTTTGATGTTAGTTCGTTGTTCCCTAGTGTGCCGATCCCCAATACCTTACAATACCTGGAGGAACTACTAAGAAAAAACAATCTAGAAGAAAAACAGACTTTAGAATACCTATCTTTAACAAAACTCTGCATGAATCAAAATTACTTTCAATATAAAAATAACTACTACCAGCAATTAGAAGGAACCACAATGGGTAATAGTTTATCACCTTTTATCGCAAACCTATTTATGAGCAAATTTGAATCAGATATAAGTAAAGAATTTGAGTATTTCCCCAGAGTATGGTTCAGGTATGTAGACGATGTGTTTGCAGTATTCAACACTAAAGTAACTAGTGTTGAAAATTTTATGGAAAAAATAAATAACAAATTTCCCACTATTAAATTTACTTATGAAACAGAGAACAACGGTACACTGCCATTTCTAGACACTTTAGTTATAAGAAATAAAAATAAATTGGACTTTGACCTATACAGAAAAGGCACGGCCACCAACAGGTATATTCCAAATGACTCTTTTCATTGCTTACAACATAAGCTTGCAAGTTTGCACTTTTTAACATATAGATTAGTAAATTTCCCCTTAAACAAAGAAAGATTTGAAGCAGAAAAGAATAGGATTAGGAATATAGCTGGCGAAAACGGTTACGACGAAGGCTTAATAAATAAGCTGATAAATAGACATTCTTTTCAAAAGACCTTTCGGAATTCTACCTTTTTCAGACAAAAAGATACCTGCGACTCAAAATTTGTATCAATTCCGTATAATCCTAATTATACGAAAGGATTACAGAAAGTATTTAATAACACCGGTCTTAAATTAGTATATCAATCCGGTAACACAATAAGAAGCTTACTAGGAAATCCCAAGGATAAAACTACAGTTCTAGAAAAAAGTGGAATTTACGAAATTAGTTGCATGGATTGTGATAAAAAATATGTTGGCCAAACGAGACGCTCTATTCAAACACGTTTTAAAGAACACTTAGCACACTTAAAATACGGAAGAACAGAAAAGTCAAGTGTGGCCGAGCATGCTTTTGAAAACAATCATAGATTCACATTAGATAACCTAAAACTTCTAAAAAGTGTACCAAACAAAAGACTTTTGAATGCATATGAAAGTATGGAAATCATTAAATCCAGAAATAGTTTAAATAAAGATAGAGGACCTATCCCGTTTAGTACACTTTATTCTTTGGTTGAGGGGAGGTAGGATTAAAAATCGTGATCAATCACAATTTATTAGTCTTATCTCCGCCCACTAAAGGATTGTATATAAGATAGAGCGTAGATTAATTTAGTTCATTGTTTATCGTCTCCTGATGATGCTAACGTTGTTAGCGAAACGCGCGTCGAGTGCAAAAAAGTGTAGTTTTGGTTTGTGGAAAACAATCATAATTTTGTTTTAGTGCAACCAAAGGTTCCAAATTCCCAACATAACATGATAGAATATTAAACTTTAATCAATCTCCTTGCGTAAAACAATATAAAAATTTTAATACGGAATTAAGAGTTGAGACTAAAACCCCTTTTGACAGTAATTTTTTAAAACTTTCTACTTACTCTGTTTACGGCAAAACCATGTTGTACATGCACATGGGAAAGCTAAAAGTTGTGTACGACAAACCAATTTATCTTAGTTTTTGTATCTTGGACTCATCAAAAACAGTTATTTCTGACTTTTTCTATAAGGTTATGATCATTGGTAATGAAAATCATAACAAATTAATTTTAGACATAATTATAAAAATATTGTAGAAAATGGCGGTTTCATTTTTCGTAAAATGAAAACATGAAGACTGAAACAAAAAATTGCTCTTTCACACGATGACAAACGATATTGAGTACCGGGCACAACGAGTATTATCTTGAGGTCATTCAGAAATTAAATCATGCCAAGATATTTAAATGAAAGTGGTTTGTCTAGAATTTACCTATGTATTTAGGTTAATTTGAGTTTAACTATTGTAAATTATTGATTTTTGTTTATTTTAATACTAAATACATATATGTTAAGTGCACCATGTATTTTTTATTATTATTAAAACTAAGACGTATTACAATTTACTACATTTTTTAAAAATTTTACTTTGGATAAAGATACATTTTTATTGTTCTGATATATACAGCTAGGAACGGAGGCTGTTCTGGAAGCTCAATAACATTAAAAATGTTTGTTCGGATAAAATTAGTTTTTCCAGTTCCCTAACATACACAAATTCTGACAGGCTTGAGATGTGCTGAATAAATCTTCAATATTGGCAAATCCAGAAGACTAATTTATACAGTACTGATGAATCATAATCCAAATGGCATGTATCTTATCCAATTTGCTAAAAAACGTAATGAGCTATTTTTAAACCATCACAAGCCGCTAATTCTTTGGGTATAAACTCGCTGTCGTAGGTTTTAAATCCTTGTATGTCAAAAATCATATTTACAATAAGGTAGACCTTTAATAACTGAGGTATACCTTTCGCTTTCGAAGTACTTTTTCTACTAAATATAGATCCGGATTTTTTGTCTTTTGTAGTTCTTCATGAAGACTTTTTAAATGATATGAAGCTGGATTTGTAAATTTGACTTTATCAATTAGAAACAGCTCTGTAGAATACGTTACTTATAGGAACTTTGTTTCCAACTTTAAACTTTAACTTTTTGGGCGCAATTTTTATATTTTGAAATACTACAATTTAGGAGTTTGGCTTATACGGCTCTATTGTATTTATTAACTATTTGTTGTAATATATCAATCCATTTGTAGCTATTCCTAGTGGAAAACTTCTTAAATAATTCGTGTTTTATTGTTTTAATCACCCTTTCCACGATAGCTACTTTTTTAGTACTATACCCCATAAAATAATTAAACATTTCTGTAATATAATAGTCGTGTTCTTAGAGGATAAAGAATGTGATAGAAATGTTACATTTTACCATTGGGAATATTACTAACACATGCCGGCAATAAGTTACGTTTTAGCTCATACAGGTTATATAAATGGGACAGAAACGTGACGTGAAACATGACTATAATATTATTAATAAATTATAGTAATATACCTAAGCACATCAACAAAATATGACTATAATATTCCCAGAATTATTTTTTGACAAAATGATGGTAATATTTCACATAGAAAACATGGCTATAATTTTGTGATTCAAAACATGTCAGATGGCCACGAGATGAATATCCTAAGATATGCAGTAGATATCCACATGAATATCCACCAAATATGTTACTCAAGTACGAGGCTGTAGCTGAAAATTCATGCGGGGTATATCAATATATCACCATTATATTAATGTACTACTTGAGATTAGTTATCAGAAGATTACATAAATAACATTTTGCTGTCTTATATGTATGGTAAATATTACCTGCTTTATAAGGAACATATTGATTTCAGTGGCATCTACCTACAATAGATGACACTGAACTAAATTACATACACATATAAATCATGTAAATCGCGTTCCTTTAACAAGATAGTAATATTTTCAGCAAAACAAAACCAAAATCCTGACAAAAATACTCTTTTTGGGAATATTCATAAAAATAACTTGATTTCATAAAAACAACTTGATTATCATGTTATCATAGGAATATTATTATTTTATTACCAAAGAAATATAACCATCACAAACTCTTAAAGAATATTCAAGAAAAAATAGGTCTCTAATATTTCTGTCGTATTCGCAATAGAATATTACAAAAATCACTTTGAGCGCATATTCCTACAACATGAATATTCCTCCAATGTTATGTGGGACGTGCAGTAATAATTAATTATTTTTTTATTCATGAGTGCTTGAAACTTTGCATTAAAATTTCTGTTCGTTGATCGTTTGAGATTGTTAGGTTAATATTCGAGTTCTTTAAATATATCCTTCACTGCGTCATGTACTTTAGGTCCTATTTTAGTACTTAAGAGCGTAACCCATTCCATTTTAGTAAAGCAATTTATGCAGACCAAAATATATCAATACCCGTTTTAAATATTATTGCATATCGGCCAAGTCTTGTCTGTCTTGTGTAACTCATTAACTGCACTTAGTTTCCCTTCACTAACCATTTTAGTTTCTTTGTATTTTTTACACAGTTGAGCCTGGATGATGTAATAAAACACTTTTCTCAATTTTTTTGATTCTTGTACGTAACTCCGAATCTCCAAACGTCCGAACTTATCTATAGTGTTCACACCAACCTTTTCATTTAACAGCCAACATTAAAATAAAAATATTCATGGTATTAAATGTCTTTTTCAATTAACATTTTCTGCTTTGAGCTCTTTAATAATGGACACTATTTCAATATCGTGGCTATCGTGCCCTGTATGTCCAGCCAATTTGGAACCCCACAATAGTTGTAGGCTTGCAACTAATTCCTGCGCTGTAGTTCAGTATATATAATCAACTTTTTTGTTGTAAGTAATTTATTTTTTAAATTAATGCTTTGCGACTTTTTAAAACCAGATCCTGCCTTTGCAAAAATAAGTGGTTTAATGAAATTGATAAATTTAGCAGATCTACTTTTATTTATTCCATTTATTTTATGGTAAAGTAGGCGTTAGAAATTTGAAGAATTTCTTTGTAATCACTGAGAACATTCTGATCAATTTCGTTTATGTTGGATTCTTGCGGTTTATAACAGCAAGAATCCAGTTTGTGTTTTTCATGCCATAATGTTATCATTCCACCAGGAAACCTTATTATTACATCTCCTATATACATCTTGTTATTAGCAACATTACATCGAACCTCGTATACAGTATCACAGATTGCTGGATTTTCTTTTAATTCATATATATAGGTCATAGCTATGGATTGTGCCTTTCCTCCAGATCTTCGCATAAATATATATATCAGTATCATTCATGGATAAATGACTGTCAGTGAGCCATTTTATATTAAGAGAACTATCGGTCAACTTTGAAGTGTGTTTCTGTTCCTTCCTCTTTTTTCAAATCATTATCGCTTTTATTTGTTGATATTGAGACCGCTGCAGGCTTTTTTATTTTTCTTGATACTCGCAACATTTTCTGAAATCGAAACTAGGGGTTTGGAAATGAGCCCATAAAATTTATCCCCAATTTTGTCATGTAACTGCTCACTTTTCAGAGTCTTAAACTTTTTGCTTACAGCATCAGTCATTAAAGCAAGTTCACGTTTTAAAGACATATCATCAATTGACATGATGATGTGCGTTTCTGTTTTTTCAACATGCAACTAATAAAGAATTTTGAATATGTTATAAATTTATGTAGTTGCCAAAACCTTTTCTATATCTTCCATTGTTTAAATCACCGAGTTTATCGATCACCAAAAAATCATGTTTACCACTCCAACATTTTACAGAAATATTTTGAAACTGAGAAAATGTAAAGTCTGGAGAAAGATGTTCGAAAAAATGTTTTGTCTCGAGCCGGTCGTTTTGGCACTATAGAATACATTTGTGCCAAATAAAAACAATCAATATTTTTATGTCTACCCATACTATAATATATTTTTATAATATTCTGATTATCACAAATTACATCATCGAATATAAAGACAGTTTTATTTTGCTTCGTTTCGTTTATTTTAATTTTTTAATTTTATTTATGTAAATGTTATTACCCGACCACAAAAGACAGTGTAACAAAAAGAAATGTTATGGTATTTTTAATTCACTGATAAATAACTTACCAGTTAAGCCACACCTTCCTTCGTACCAATTCTGTGGGCCAGGCACTCATCCTACTAAGAGATTAGCTAGAGGTGATCCTGGAATTAGTCAATAAGATAATGTTTGCAGAAAACATGATATCAGTTACGCAAATAATTTGAATAATTTAGAAGAACAATACAAAGCAACTGCAAGTCGCGGCAGAACAAATTGTGAAATCGACCGATACAGGACTCAAAAAGAAAGCTGCTGCTTGGTTCGTTGCAAAAGCTATGAAAGTAGTGCAAAGAATTGGAATAGGGTTAAAATGCAAATAAACACGAAAAATAATAAAAACACGAAGAGTAAAAAAAGGAAAAAAAGTGGCACTTGGTGCGGCAGGGCAAAAAGTTTGATCGGATCTTAAATCTCAACCATATTAAAAATTGCTTAGGCCGCAATACTAAAGCACATAAAAGCTTACGGTGGCAAAAAAAATATTCGAGCACGAAGAATTATTATTATACCTCGCGGATGATTCTTGCCAGCTTTGCCCGCCCATATTCCATTGTTTTCAGCATTGTCAGCGATCGAAAGTTTAGCAGGAGGGCAGCGGATTTTGCAAAAGCAGCTAAAAGTGTGAGTTAAAATGTAAAAATGGAAATGCCTCCCACAGTTCTAAATATGTATACCTGTGGGGGATACTAAATTTTAAAACCAATTTTCAAAAAACATGATGAAACTGTGGGGTGCGAAATGTATAGGGTCTGTTTTGTATTTTAAAGAGTTTGGCTAAAATTTACTAACGCCGCTAACTCTTTCCTAAGCCTAATTTACAACTATGTATATTTATGTAATTTTTCTGAGAAAATTAGACTTAGGGACGGCTTTAGCGTTACAGTTCAGCCTTTAGGTTTTGATTTTAACACACCATATTTATATTTAAATATTTGATTGTTGTTTGTATATATTTCACAGTCAAACATTTTCAAACGTGATATTTTAGACTTTTTTTTGTAAGTGGTTATCCATTATAAACCTTATCGTCTTATCTGAAATTTGACGTTTATAATTTATAAATTGCATAGATATGTTTTGTTATTTTCAATGTAACACCTTGTTTATTATGTGCTTTTTTGAATTTAAGAGAAATTTTAAAAAATCTCATTTACTTGTTGAGTTCTTCAGCAATGTTGGCAAGAGTATAGCCTCCTTAGCCACAAAAGTACACAAAATACAGAATGTTTCATTTATATATTATATAAATATATATATATATATCCTCCTTTGAATTGGATAGAAGAGAAAAATATGGGTTAGGATTGGTGGGATTTTATTCCTATAAGTACAATTTTTAAGGTAGATGAAACACATAATTATTTTGTTTATAGTAAACTGCCACAAAAAGGACCAGTGTTGATAAAAATATCACCAAGAACATACAAAATATCTGAAATTAGTAATGCCATGCTAAGAGTGCTTCAAAAAGCAGTCAAAGACCTCGACGATACCATTTTTAGTTTATGTGCCAACAATAATACTTTGAAATGTGAAATTAAGTAAAAGTACTATCTAAATTTTAATCATCAATCCTTCAAATCATGAAAAGATCCTGGGATTTGGAACGGTGGAACACTTAAAACCGAACGACAATCATATTTTGACATCAATGGTTGACATTTCTCGGGTCAGAATAATACGAGTTTACTCAAATAAGACGGCAAACTATCAACAAGTTCACACACTATAAGAATTTCATATTGACGTTGAACCGGGATAGGATTTTTTTCTAACCTTGGCAGCCGCTATCTTGGTTTCTGGGATGCCAAATATAAAAATTCTACCTTTTTTGCAGTTTCTTTTTATGAATTTACTTCACTAATAGAAAAAAACCCTATTCTAGCAACAAAATTTTTGGAAGTTTTTAAGAAGAAAGTCATTTTGACAATAGTTGTAACAATTTTTTAACATGAATTTGTAAAATATTCTTGATATATGTAAAATAATTCATGTAGTACAGCAAAATTGTCATCTGAGGTCGAAAAAAATCCGGGGAGAATGTGAAAGTAAATCTCCCAAGTTTGTATTTCCCCCACTCCTCGGGAACCACCCGCAACTTTGAAAAGTTTTTGTAACCGACTTTTCTCCATTTCTCTTGCTCGGAGGCGATAAAATCTGAGAGCAAAAATATTCCGCGAAAAATTTTCAACATGTCATGTCTCTAAGCTACAGCGACTAAAAGTCGGTAAAATTCTTTGAGAGCCGCTTTCTGGGCATACATGAGGTCGCGTGTTTTGGATATATATATATATATATATATATATATATATATATATATATATTATTATATATAGGAAGAGCACTATGAATGAGGTATCAAATTAAAGCTTATAATTGGCTGAGTTTTTTGTATGTTCTTCGGGAGGTCTGAAAGTAAAATTTCCAAGTTTGTATTTCCCCCACTCCATTTCTGTTGGTCGAAGGCAAAAAAGTGCAGAAACCAAAATCTTTAGCATAAAATTTTTAATATTTTTTGTTACAGATTTAACTCTCTATAGTTAGTTTTTAAAAGGATAGAGGCCGTTGAAGTTACGAAAAATCAATTTGACGACCAAATGTCAGCCTCTCAGATACTTTCGGAAATTTCCATGCCGATAGACCGGTCATTTGTGTAGCACGCGTCACAGGCTTTAATTTGATACCTCATTTGTACTGCTCTTACTATAAATTTTAATATATAATCCACAACAGGCGACTTCATGCATGCCCAGAAAGAATTTTACGGACTCTCAGACGCTGTAGCTCAGAGACTGTTTAATTAATTATAAATAACATAAACATTTTTATAGGATTTTTCCGAGATCTACAACTTTCTTATTTAAATTTCTTTAAAAAAATAACTTTTGGTTAGTCAAAATACGTTAAATCTAACTTTTTGTAACTTTGGCGCCCTCTATCTTTTTGGAAACTAACTATCGAAAGTTGATCACTTGGACGAGAATGTTGAAAATTTTATGCCGAATATTTTTGTTTTCAGACTTTTTCGCCTCCGACCAATAGAAATGGAGAAAAGTCAATTACAAAGTTTTTTCAAAATGGCGGAGGGTTCCCATGGAGTGGAGAAAACACAAACTTAAGGATCTTGCTTTTAGACCTTTCCCAACAACCATCTTATTTATGATAATTTTAATTTTGACACTGAAAAATTCAACGTATTTTGGCATTAAAAGCAGTGAAATGTATATCTAAATATATATGGAGCTCACCGTTTTAAAGTTACAGGGACAACCGATTTTCGAGAACGCAGTAAAAAAATGTACTAGAAAAACTCTTCAGCGATAGAGTATGGCAGCTCGCTATTACTGTGCCAGCTCAGAATATAGTTGATGCCGTTTAACCTCTTTTGTCAAGAAAAAATGCACATCCTATGATAAAGGGGCTAATTCGATATTTTATGCTTTATGGCAACTAAAAGGAGTTTTAAATAGCTTAGTTTTATTTTGATACATTCCTGTTTCCAGTGGAGCGCGCATTAAAACAAATCAACCGTAGTAATAAAGGTATAAAAAAACTGCCATGAAATATAAGCACACTTTTAATAGTTATTTACTTAACAAGTGCGGAAAGTAATACTTTACCACACGGGATGGCAGTTGACCGAACGAAGCGAAGCGAGTTCGGTTAAGCCGGCAAGGGCGGTAAGGACACTTTACGCGTGTGTTGGGTACACAAAAAGAAATATAAATATCTGTATGTTAATTTTCTTAAATTAACGTAGTCGATTACATGATGTTTAAATCATCAAAGTCTTCCTTTTTGTAAATTTTTATCAAAAAAGGTGTCGTACTTTTTTGTATCTCATAGCTTTAACTTCATATAATCCTATCTCATCTCCTTACCGCTTAAAAAAAGGATAGTCAGCAATTATGAGAATTCTTTCTGAAAATTACTGCGGGATGGAGGCTCGCCATCGCGTGAAAATTGGCTACACAATTTTTTTTAGTTACTCTGAATCTGTCTATCGAAACATATCAATGTCACGATAATTCAAGATAGTTGCCCTCGGGCAAAAAACCGTTTACTCATAAGCCGTAACGCTAACAATAACGAAAAGTTCTCGAAAACCACAAGCGATGTAGTTTATGCGAAAATGTATGCGCCTCTGGCAAAATATTCAAAAGTAATCTTGTAATCAGTGCTACAACTCAACTTATTCAATGGGATCAGTGTTCCAAACAGAAATCGTCACGTGATGGCCGACCTCCTGTTGGCAGTTATTTCTCGCACAAAGGGCCTGGTCACAGACCTAAAAACCATAGACCCTGAATCCCATTCATAAATTCTTATTTGTTTTGCCCCCAAGCTAGCCTGTGTGCCAAAAAAAGACAGAATGATTTTCAGAACGTTGCTTGGCAACACTGAGGTAAAACATGTGTAGGTTTGTAGACGTTTGTTCTAGATACATCCATTTGTTTTACATACTCTACCAGAAAAATTAATAAATATATAAAAAAATGGATTAATTGCACAAAAGCAGTAATTTGTAATTTTGAAAACTAGCGGTTAAAAGAGCGTTTTTTTTTACGAGCGTTGATTTAAATTAACGAGCGCAGCAAGTGATTTAAAAAAAAACGAGTTTTTTTGCATCGGTAACCATGCTTTTCTAATTTACTGACACTTACAAAAATCGTCTTTTGGATGAAGTTATAAAAACCCACCCCCTTTCTTGTCACCCTTTCAGAAACCCGCCACCAATTTAATTGTGTTATGTTGTTAAATATTTTTTTGAGTGCTAATGCTGAGTAAAAGCGATTAAGGTAGGTGATAATTTTAATAAATATTGTAAAATTTGCTGGTACAATACCAAAAAAAATAAAAATTACAAGATAACTTTAATACAAGGTTTAGGGCAACAGTTGTTTAATAGTATTTTCTATCAACTGAAGGAGAAAGGCAAAACCTGATGTTTAAATTAAACCCCTGATGAAATCTACTAAATCACTTGCATAATTATAAGTTTAAAATATGTTAAGATAAAAGCAAAAATATAATAAAATACCTACTCTTTTTTTAAAACTAATATTCAATTAAAGCTTTGAGAATTAAAATATTTTACTATACTTAACAATTTCGTTTTACCCATTGTTATTTTACATAGGTGAGGTAGAAAACCGTATACTGCATAATTACCAAAAACATTAATACCAATAATTGAAAATAGGTAAAGGACGACACTGACCGGTAATTATCACAACAAAACTACAGCTGATTTTGACATTTACCTTTGAAAAGAAATCCCTTGATTTGGGTGTTCCTATCGTTAACACACGATGCACTCCCACACCATCCTATAGTTTTTAACTTCACAAGTTTATAAAAAATACAAAAACCACACAAAACGTTTCGAAATCAGAAATATTTGGACAAGGTCGGTATGCAACGCTGCAAAACATATATAATGAATGCAAACCACCAGGCAGTGCGCAGAAGACGGTAAGGTATTGCGACTTGCCAGTTCTTGTTTAGAGATCGTTGGGAGTATTAGAAAAAATATGGGAGTTATATCCCTTAATATAATAACATATATTGTTAATTAATTACGCATAGATTTAGTTTTGCTAAGTTTGCATTTATATGTTATAAATAAGAGTAGCTTAGATTTTAAGTTTCAGTTTATAGGCAGTACTTGTATTAGCCATAGCTCTCCAATAAAAAGTTTTTTTTTAAACAATCACGTCGCCTACGCTTATTTAACCTGCGCAGTCGGTAGGATGTTTTAAGGCAGTTCCTAAAGTACGACAAAAATCGCGTCGGGGCTGTTGAGTATTACCTCTTTACTCAAAAATCGAACAAACAATAACGTGGGTGCGTGAATTATTGGATAAATCTCCAGGGAGTTGGCAGCATTGGTCATTCCTCTTGGATCCCTAGGTTAAGCTAGAGTTAAGAAACCAAAAAGAAGAGAACAAACGAAGAATGAAAATTGTAGTGCTGTAAGTAGCTTATTTTCCTTTTGACCATTTATGCAAATTTTGCCTGTTTGCTTTTTCTAGTTGTAGGAATTTCTGTTTATGTCAAACTTTGACATAGAACAAGTTATTAACGAATTTAGGAGAATAAATATAACTGACAACATGCCTAGAAGTACTGACATGAGCCTTTTGAGGTATCAATCGGAGAATATTGCGCCTTATAATGGCAACCCAAAACTTTTGGATCGTTTTTTGAATAGTTGTCAAAATCTTTATGATAATTTTAGAAATCCTGAGAGTGAGACTGATCCCTTGAATGTAGTTTGGATTGATACAATTCTAGGCAAACTCCGCGATAGAGCAGCTGATTTAATCAGTTCACGATCAGATTTAAATACTTGGGTCAAAATTAAAAGTGCTCTAGAACTGTGTTTCGCTGATCAAAGAGATATTGATTGCTTGACACAAGATTTAACAGCAATGAAATGAAAAACGAAATTCCTGTTCAATTCGGTATGAGAATTCATGATATTCGATCTTTGCTCTTGACTAAATTATCAGCTACACCAGAACCTCTGAAGTCCCTCAAAACTACTTATTTTGAGGATCTATCCTTAAAAACTTACAAAAATGGGTTACCATATAATTTGCAGTTAATAATTCGATTGAAAACGCCTAAGATTAAATTTGTGGAAAAAGCTATACAGACTGTCCTTGAAGAGGAAAGCTTTATTTATTATAGCACAGGAAAAAATCAAAATTTGAATCAACAAATTTAGTTCTCTCTCCTCAACTTAACTCAAAACCAATATTTCAAATGCCCAATTTTGCACCAACATTTCATCTAAATGAGTTTAAACCACAACAACCAATGGCGTTTTCACCTGTACTTCCTCAAAGACCTCCTCAATACTTTGGTCCACCAAGAAATTTTAATTCTTTTGTTCAACAAAGACCCCCTTCTCAAAATTTCCAGCAAAGATTACCTTTTGGACAATTTCAGAGACCACAATTTAATCCTTTTAATAGTTTTTCCAATAATCAGGTTCCATGGATTTATCCACAATTTCGAAATTTTTTAAATAATCAACCGTTTCGGGGTAATAACAGCCAAATAAGTAAAAATCAAAGGAGAAACGTTGAGCCAATGGATACTAGCTGCAGTAACTCTCCCATAGTCAAAAAACCTTACTCTGGACCAATTATTGAAGAGGTTTTCCACCAAAATATTGACAACCCTACTTCGAGTACGACCGTTTCCAATGAGCCGTCTACATCTTCTTCCCCTCAAAATCAAAATAATGATAGTTCTGAGGACAATCAGTATAATAATAAATTTGTTTACAATCATCCGTATTACGCTTCATACGATGATTCACAATTACAATCTGAATTACAATATTATCAACAATCTCAAGAAAATTCCGATTATTACGCTGAGTGCCAAGATCCGTATTACTCCAATTACACACAGTATAACTACTATTCGCCGGAGTATGAGACGAATGTAAATTTTTCCCCGGATGTGACAAACGATTCAGTAACATAATATTTTTAAATATAATGCGAAATGATCTTCCGTTTATAAAAATACCTAATATTGACAATTTTTTGATAGATACCGGAAGTAGTAAAAGTTTACTTTCTCCTGAAATTGCAAAACAAAATTATTCAAATTATATTCGTAACGAAGGGTGTAATATTCAAACTCATGCAAAAAGTTTTCATAATGAAGTAGCTGACATTCCAGTTTTTCCAATTTTTAAAACTCCAAATTTTAATCACACTTTTTATCTTTTTGACTTTTCACCAAGGTATCAGGGCCTTATAGGTGCTGATTTGTTATCAACTTTAAGTGCAAATGTAAATTTTGCCTCAAATACTTTGGACACACTCAAAACTAAAATACCAATTTATTTTCAAATGGTTGAAAATCATATTGATATTCAAAATAGTTTTCAAGAGTTCTCTTTTGAAATACCTGGAAGGACTAAACAAGTAGTTAAAATTCCAGTTACTAAACAAGAAGGTTTAGGAATTTTGGAATATGTTAATTTTGGTAAAAATATTGAGATGCCTATGGCACTTGTGAATATTGAAAATTATTTTGCTTATACAACTTTAATTAATCCTAATGAAATTGATTTAAAACTAACTTTTCATGAACCTATAAATCTTGAACTTGTTAATACTTTAGAAGTTAATTTCCTAGAAAAAATGGATGTGGATCAGTTTCAATCTGATAAAGAAAAAAAATCAATATGACAATTTATTAAAATCTAATTTAAAAAATTTAAGGTTAGATCATTGTAATAGTGAGGAAAAAGAACAAATAAAATCTTTGTGCCTTGAATTTAGGGACAACTTTTATTGTGAAAAAATACCGTTGACCTTTACAAATAAAATTCGACATAAAATTAATTTAACAAATGAGTCTCCTATTTTTACTAAAAGCTACAGATATCCAGATGTGCATAGACAAGAGGTTAAAAGTCTAATTTCTAAAATGTTAAATCAAGGCATTATTCAGGATTCTATAAGTCCTTGGTCAAGCTCTATCTGAATAGTTCCTAAAAAATTAGATGCAAGTGGAAAAAGAAAGTAGAGAATCGTGATTGATTATAGAAAACTCAATGAAAGAACTATAGACGACAAATACCCCTTATCTAACATTACTGACATTCTGGATAAATTAGGACGCAGTCAATATTTCAGTACTCTAGATTTAGCAAATGGATTTCATCAAATTGAAATGGATCCAGATGACATTTGTGAGACTGTATTTTCCTGTGAAAATGGACATTATGAGTTTTTACGAATGCCACTTGGTCTAAAAAATTCTCCATCTACTTTTCAACGAGTAATGGACAATATTTTGCGAGGTTTACAAGAAGATGTTTGTTTAGTATACCCTGATGATATTGTCATATTCTCTACTTCATTACAGAAACATTTAGACAGACTTAAACAGGTTTTTAATCGACTTAGAGATGCTAACTTTAAGGTACAGCTTGACAAGTCAGAATTTTTAAGGAAAGAAGTTCAGTATTTAGGTCATGTTATCACTCCAGATTTTACCAAACCATTTATTTTGACAACCGATGCGAGTAATTATGGAATTGGTGCTGTTTTATCCCAAGGTGAAGTTCCTAATGATCGTCCAATAGCATATGCTTCCCGAACTTTAAATCATAGTGAATGTAAATTAAGTACAATAGAAAAGGAGTTATTAGCAATTGTTTATTTTACAAAATATTTCAGACCCTACTTATTTGGATGTAAATTCACAGTGTATACAGATCACAAACCACTCTCTTGGCTAATGCGTATAAAAGAACCTAATAAATTAGAAGAATATAATTTTACTACAGTTTATACAAAAAGGGAAACAAAATACTAACGCTGATGCTTTGTTTAGAATTGATTTAAATGGTCTTGAAACTGAGAGTATTATAAATAATCCAGAAGATTCGGACGATATTATAAGACAATTTCTATCAGGTGATTAAGTTGAAGAGTTTTTGCGAGATTTGAATGATCCTCAATCATCAATTCAAGTTCCAGCTCAAACTTTACCACCACAAACTTTATGTCAATCTTTAAATTCTGAATCATTACCCAAAGAATCTAAAATTAAAATATTAAGAGTAGATACTGTTGTTCCTCCACGAATTCCTCCACAAATTCTTACTCCAGTTCCTCAGAGTGATAATCAAAGTACTGTACATACTGGTAATGATGCAGATATGGTAAACTATAGTGGTATAAAAATTTTAGATGATATAATTCCCAATAAAACCTATCAAATAATAATATCCCCAAATCCAATGGATAAGTTGCAGGTAACTCTGGAAAATTTCGAAAAACTTCATATTTGGCATGTTAGAATTACCAAACATAATCAAAATCTAATATTCGATTTCCTTAAGAATTACACAACAGATAATAAAACTTTTTTTCCTGTTTTTTTTATGATAAATCTATGTATAATGATTTTAATAATGTTTTCCGAGCAAATTTTTATGATTCCGGATTAAAATTAGTTCACTGTACCAAAATGGTTAATACCGTAAAAAATAATGAGGAAAGATTTTTGTTAATTAAATATCAACATGAAACAAAAACTAATCACGGCGGAATTAATGAAACTCTTGAAAAATTAAAAATAAATTATTACTGGCCATCAATGAAAAACAATGTTATAAGTTATATTAATGATTGTGAGTTGTGCCAAAGAGCAAAATATGCCAGACATACCCCATATGTTCCTTTAGTTTTGACAGAAGCTTTGAGTAAACCGTTTCAACTATTACGTGTTGACGTTTTTAAGTTTGATAACCAAGAATTTGTTACACTAATAGATCCATTTTCTAAATTAGGTCAAGCTTTTGCGATTGAAGCTAGGACAGCAATTAAAGTTGTAGAATGTCTTATTACTTATTTTTCAAATTATGGTGTTCCAGAGACTATTACAATGGATAGTGGAACTGAGTTCAAAAATGAAACAGTAAAAGAACTTCTTAGAGGACATAAAATTCCTGTACATTTTACAACTCCAACTCATCATGAGTTGAACTCTGATATTGAAAGATTACATTCTAGTTTATTGAACATTTAAGGCTTTTACGGAAAAAACATAAAAATGATAATGTCGTATGAAGTATGCTATAATTGCTTTTAACAGCTCAATTCATTCCTCAACAAATTTAACCCCATTTGGAGTTGTTTTTGGACATACTAATTTAAGAAATCCAACTGAATTAATTCAAACGTCTTTTTATTCAGAGTACGTTCAAAACCATAAAGACATTACTAAACATCTACATAAAAATATAACTCAAAAGTTACAACAAAAGAAAGAAAAGGTTTTAGATAAAGTAAATAAGAAAGGTCCTGAATAAACTGTTTTTAAAGTAGGACAAACAGTTTATAAGTCAAATCAAAAACGGAATAAAAAAGAAAATAAATTTTTAGGCCCCTTTGAAATAATAGAAATGTTAGAACATAATAAAGTAAAAATCAAAAATAAAAGCAATAATAAAATACAAATAATACATATAAAAGATTTAAAAAAGACCACCCCTTGTTGCAGGAACATCCTCTGCCTCATTGGAAGTATAATCGGACTCTCAACCCCAATCATAATCGACTTACATGACAATCCAGGACTTCTCCCAATTCGCCTTGAAAACACTCAGAATGTAATAAACTATTGGTCTTTTATTCAGATTTTTGATATTTCCATAATTATTGATGAATTTTCAAAATTACAAAACAGTTATGTAACTTTAAAAAATTCAATTCAAAATTCAAATTCTTTCCATCAAGAATTCTATAATTCATATAACTTAATTCAAAATTATGAGAGTAAAATTAGAAATCAAATTTTGCAAATTAACCCAAGCTTCAGAGTGAAAAGAGGTTTACTTGATGGTTTAGGTTCAATAATTAAATCAATAACTGGAAATTTAGATGTCAATGATGCTAAAAGGTATGACAAAACAATCAATAATATCATAAAAAATCAAAATAAAATGAAATCAGTAGTTCAAGACCAGATTTTAATTTTGCAAGATTCCATTACGAAGTTTAAAGAAGTCTCAAAAAATATATCTCATAATCAAGAAAAGTTAGAATCACAAATTTTATATGTTCACGGAATGGTTAAAACTTTGCAGGTTAAAGATCTTGATGACTTTCAATATTTTCTTATCACTACTAGAATGTCACAGTTATTGACTAGTTTTCAAGTTATATATGACATTTTTGAAAAACTACAAACAGCTATTATATTTTCAAAGTTAAATACTTTTCAAAATTCTATAGTAGAACCAAAAGAACTTCAAATTCAAAATGGGAAATTACCTTTTGATGGTAATATTGAGAATATACTAAATTTTGAAAAGATTTTGGAAATTAAAAGTTATGTAAAGAAAAATCAACTTATTTTTATAATAGAAGTTCCTATTGTAGAAAAGGAAAATTATACCTATTACCGACTTTATGCCCTTCCGACTCCTTTTGATTCCAACTCCTTTAAAATGATTATTCCGCAAAGTAAATACCTTATCTTAAAGGAGCTAAAGTATGGATTAAAAGAAGAAAAATGTAAAGAAATCAGTCCTGAAGAATTTATCTGTCATGAAGAAAACACAATATTGCTTAACCAGGAACTTCCTTGTGAGATTCAACTCCTGAAGTTCTCCAAGAATGTAACCAGCTGCACACAAATACCACTACAAATAACTCACACAAAAATCCAGAAGTTAGAAAAGTATGGATGGATATTAATTGCCCCTGACCAAACTGTAGGAGTTCAAAAATGTGGCAACTCCAAAGAAAATCTGCCATTTCAAGGTACTTTCCTAGTAGAACTTCAATCCGACTGTGAGCTCTCCATTGAAAATTTCCAACTGAAGACAACCAACTTACCAAGAATGTTTTATAAGAAGATTGAATTACCAAAACTTCAACTTCAACTTCCGTCATCAGTTAAGCAAGACGATATAAAATCTCTTAGGCTGAATACCATCAATTTAGAAAACTTCAATCAGTTGCAGAGTAATTTAAATTTACAAAGACAAAAACTGAATGAAATTGTTTTCGAAAATCCAATTAAAAATCGTAATATTTGGAAAATAATTCTTTATATAGTTTTCTTTTTTGGATTAAGTGTTATTGCCTTTAAAAAATTAAAAACTCTAATATTTTTTCAATCAAAATTAAGAAAAAGAAAACAAGAAGAAAGAAGATCAGAAAAAAGAATACCAGACTAAATAACCCTTCAATTAATATTTCGAAATCAAGAAGAAGATCTATAACTCGCTATTGCTCGAACTTAGGGTGAAGGAGTTATATCCCTTAATATAGTAACATATATTGTTAATTAATTACGCATAGATTTAGTTTTGCTAAGTTTGCATTTATATGTTATAAATAAGAGTACCTTAGATTTTAAGTTTCAGTTTATACGCAGTACTTGGATTAGCCATAACTCTCCAATAAAAAGTTTTTTTTTTTTAAAATCACGTCGCCTACGCTTATTTAACTTAAGCTTTTTATTTTTTATCTATTGGTTTTTAGTTGTAGTTTTTAAATAAATAAACATTGTTCTCCTGATATTTTTGAATATAGCTGCTTATAGTGGTAAAAAAGCACCAAGATTTTCATGAAATTTCAGAACCAATAAGAAAGTAACCTCAAGTTGGCAACAAGGCTTCATCCTACTATGCTTTCATCATTTGGGGAACACGAGCTTATATACTATATATATGTAATCATTTTCACATCGCATGTTGCCTCAGACATATTGTATCTTTTTTTCTCCTGCTCTTTGAGAATAAGATATTATATAAAATGTGAGTTAGGATGGCTACAAATATTTTTTTGAATTTATATAAAGAGAAAGAGATTGCGAGATACATTGTTATTGTAGGAGCCAGGACATTAGCACAGCATTCAGGGTCTAATGGTGTAGGTCTGTGGGCCTGGTCATCCTTATTTGAAACTGATTTTTTTTTAGATTTTTCGCCACTAAGTTTAGGATTTTTTAAAAAAATATGTTAAAAATTACTGTGTAAATTCATTACTGGCGAAAAATCCAAAAAAGTTTCAGCATTATGAATCTGCCACAAATATACAGGGTTTGCCATTTAAAAGGGTTCACCTGGATTTTTTAAAAAACTGTTTAGAATTGGAGAAAATGCTGAAACACATCGATTTTGTTTGTAAAGGGGACACTTTTTAGCAATCTTGAAATTTTTATAGCGCTTATCCCCTTTGAGGGGTAAACTTTACCCTTATATTTTGAATAGGGAAAGTGGTTCGAGTGATACTTTGTTTTGAAGGACTCCTTGACAATCGTGTAAAAATTTCGAAAATCTATCGATTAGTTTTTCAGATATTCACTTTCACAGTTGCGTGGACAAATGCAAAAATATTTTTTTTAAGATTTTTTTTTCTTTTTTTCAGAAATCCCGGGATACTTTCGTTAATAGTACCTTTTGAAGTTAAAGTTTACCTGTACAATTTGAGTTTACTTTATAAGTAAATTTCTCAAAAATGAATCGATAGATTTTCGAAATTGTTACACGATTGTCAAGACATTCAGGAGACCTTCAAAACAAGGTATCGCTCGACCCACTTTCCTTATTCAAAATATAAGGATATAGTGTACCCCTCAAAGATTTCTTTTTTAAACTAAATATTTTGAAGTATTTTACTTGGAAAAAAATAAATTTCATGCTTTTTTCTGCTTTAGTTGGGTATCCCAGCACGTTTATTAAATAACTAAATGAAAATAAAGATTTCTAACATACATACATATATGGGTAAAATTTTTAAAAAATGCGTTTGGATTTCCGCGGTACCTGGCAACGCGCGGTATCTTAAAAAGCAGTTTTTTATGGTATGAATCTTAATACAAGGACCCAGCGCTGTTTTTTTTTTGCGGTAGATGCAAATGCTCTAAATGACTCGCGCGATAAAGTTTGAGATTGAAGCACTTGCACTATAAATGCTGGCGCGTCAAACTTTTACTTAAATGTTAGTTGGGTCCTCTTGAAAAGTGAATTTCATTACAGCGTAAATAATGCATGATACATAAAGTTTACAGCGCAAATTTTAGAATAGCGAATGTAATAAATACTAATAATATACATATGCAAAGAGGGGTGGAAAGGAAGAAAGGTTTCGAAAATGTTTCAAAGACGGACAAAATTAAAATTTGGCAAAATTTGTGTTTCAGGTACGGTTCTCATCCAAAATGATCAAAACGTTTTCAGTCTATAGAAATACATAAATTAAAAATTTTAATTCCATTTTCTCATCATACTAAAGATGTGTTGCCTAAGAATTTTCTTCTCATATGGACTAAAAAAGTGCTAAAAAACGTAACAGATTATTTTAGCAAACACATTAAACTGAAATAAACCCATCAAGTCATTCATAAATCACTTTGAAACGCGATCAGTCATTAGATTTATCCCTCCACTGGCAACGCTGGCCCAGGCAATACCACGTTACGTTTACCAGCGGCCAGAAGCGGCTCGTTATTTATAAATGTAAAAAGGTGTGGTATCGAGAAAATATTTATGTAAAAAATTTAATTAAAGGTTATTTTTATAAATTTTTTAAACAAAAATATTAAAATAAAAATGTCAATGCAACCACTAAACTAACAAACGGCAACCTGCACGACGACGCAGATTGTCGGCATAAAATTCCCCAATCCTGATTTCAATAATGATTCTAGAAGATAAATCCAAACATTACATTAAATAAAATTCCTCATGCATTTTTAAACTAAACTAATTCGATACTACCACCTACTTTATTAGAATAATGCAATCATCGACGTACTTTAGCATATCGGTGAATGCAATATTATAAATTAAAGGAAATAAAACACAGGAAAATTATGGAAACTTGACAACCATGAGAAAACGCAGATGCTTGGCCGCGTAATCTCCCGGATCATATGTGATTTGCCTTAGAATTTTTATGGGGCATCTATTTTATTTTAATTTCTTTGGTCGGATTCGCCGCTTTAGTCAAATCAAAGTTTCGGTATATTTTGCAGATTACTGGACAGTTTTTAATATTTTTTCAATAGATTTGTAAGTGTTTGTGGCAAAAGTGATATGACAAAGTGTGTCAAAATCTGTTGATTGCAGGTGAAAGCCAAACGTTTCACAGGTTAGTTATCATGTTTTCCGACGCCATCTTCTCATAGGTCGCCATACGCGTGCAACTAGTGTTGCAATAAATAAAAAATAAAATTGATAAATATAGAAAAAAAGACGTTTTTTTTAGGATATTTTCGTGACTTTCGTTATAATTAAGCAACCCCAGTTGTGTATGTAAGATGTGTGTATTTATTTATAACTGATTTCATAGTTTTAATACTTAATCTCTAGTCATCTTTATTATCGATGTCATATGATTACGAAATGATTTATACCTATTTTTTAAGTTCTGATCCCATTTCTTATGAAGTACTTGCCTTGTAACCTATCCCTTTCTTGTATAAGTTGAACTCTGTGATCTGTAATGCAGGGTGTCTTTTTTTGTTTAGTTTTCACATTTAATATTTTTGTATATGTGCAGCAATTTGTGATAAATATAAATTTATTGATAAATTTCAGATTCAAATTTTTTTCTGTTTCTAAATTCTGCCAAGATACTGTCTTAATTTCTTGCAAAAACTTGTGTGTATCAAAAATCTGATTTTTCTATAAATGTCTATTCATTTTGTTGTTTTGAGATTCACTCTTAATCCAAAATATCGTAATATAGTGATCAGTTAGAGAACATTTTAATAGCTTAGCATGAGCAATTCGTGTGTCTTCCCTTACTTGTTCATAAAATACGTGATCTAGAATTGCTGCGCTTTCTTTAGTAACCCTTGTGGGAATGTTAATGTAAGGTAAAAAATCCAAATTCAGCCAAAATATTTTTATATTGTTGTATTTGTGCAGTTCTACTCTACAAGCGATCCAAATTTATGTCACCTGTTAAGATATTTGTATAATCATTTTTTGGTTTGTAATACAGAAATAAACGCTCCAAGTCACCTATGAATATGTTCCTGTCCATCGATGGTGATCGGTACCTACAAGGCAATTTTATACTTAAATTTATTTGTACAAACTGAAATAATGCTAAAAGTTATTTCTCTAAATTTTGGGTGTCGAACTAATTCTATTTCTAGGGCTTCATGAATATATATAATTACACCAGCGTTCTGATTTATTCTACCATTATTAAAAAAAAATATGTTAGCTTCATTCTTTATTTCCCACGATTCTGTAAAAATAAGTAAATCAAAATTGTTTTTTGTTTGTTCAATTTATTCGACAGTTTTTGTTTTTAAATCTTTTTATATTCATGCGCAATAAAGAAAAGTGGTTTAAATTATCACTCACCTCTGGCATCTCGGTTATACCATCTATATCTATCTATTTTGTAGCTTTCAAAATTTTGAATTTCATTTAATGTTTCTTAAATGGTCTGATTCATAACTCTCTTTGTAAAGACGAAGGAAAGAAAAATATTTATTAATGTAATAACTAAGGTAGCCTAAAAATAAAACTAATGAGCAAAAATGTAAAAATACTAAGCTCACTTACACCTGCAATCACAATACTCTCTGCGCTGTCACTCCCCTGTTTCTAATCTTAAATAATATTTTTTTTTTTTATTTTACTATTATTGAGTATTATTAATTTAAGTTTAATGTGACTATTAGTACAATATAGATGGATAGTATTAACAATGTAACGGCGCTCGTTCGTTGACATTACTTAATATTTTTTTTGTATTACCAATTGACTTCTTGTTGAAATAAACAGATTATTGCATTGAATAGGGCACACCCGGCTATTCTTGTTCAGGGGTGGGTATACTAAAGAAAATTTATTTTTGAGGGCGCCATGCAGTTGAGCTCTCCTATCAATGCGGTGGTTGAGCAACTACAAACTCCTAGAATAGAGTGCGGTTCTATTTCTACTGAGGTAGATAAAAAAAAGGTTTTAGGTAATATACAGAAAAATAGTTTGAGTTGAAGGTAAAGAGAGAGCTTTATTATTTTTTAACTGGGTTAGTCTTCATTGTATATCACAGTAAGTACGAAAACATAAAAAAATAAATAATTTAAAATGGACCTCAAAACCGGAGGTAAATCTTGCATAACATATTTAATCCTACTGGAAAGCTTACAGAATATAGCGCAATATTGAGTTTACAACTTGGCATTATAATAAATCTTTTAGAAAAATTTAATTTTCCTAAATAAAAAAAATGTTAAACTCAAAGCGAATCCTTTACCATGGAGGTAAACATTTAAAAACACAGCATTAGATGCTTACCATTGCGATAAACCTTTTAAAACAAAGCTTTGGGTGCTCTCTGGCAGCTATAAAAATTGAAAAACAAATCATAGCAACCATAATTTGAATCTTAAGTCAATGCCATGACCAAAAACCGTAACAATCTTACTTGAATTTAGTTTCCATTCCATACTAAATTTTGTCGCTGCTGAGGCCCTACTGCGGCAATCCTAAGAATGTACCATGCTGCGTAGTGGGGTGGTCTGTGCTGGCTTCTCCTACCACTCTGAGATGTCAGTACAAGGTGGTTACAGCATGATTACCAAGAAAACCCTCATTTGAGGGTTTTCAAAAAGCAGCCCTCGAGGGCAGTTGCATAGTGTATGGAAGGTTGATAACTCAGATTCGTAAATATCGGTCAGGCAGCATGTCGGTCAAATTTTTTTTTCCCACAGAAACACCCGCGTAGGTAGCCTTTCTAAGCCATTGACTGAGCAAAAATTGAAACTGTTTTTGCAAAATAATGTTGGTTGTTTCAATCCTTGGCGCAAAAGAAAGTCCTTTGCTTTTTGTTGCTCCCACGAAACCTCGGTTTAAAAAAAAAACAACAATCCCACTAATTGTCTCGTAAACTGTCAAAAAGTAGTGTCGCCAACCTAATAATAAATTTTTCCAAAAGGACGCCTTACTATTCACGAGATGAACTCCCAAAATTTCATCAGGCAACCGTAGCGTCGGTGAGAAATCTTCAAAACAGTCGAAAACAAGCAAAGACCGTAGTTTTAATCTCAGTTTGCAAAATTTTCATTGAGGGCATCACCGGAGAAGCGCCTTCTCTCCGCTGAGGAAAAAAAATAGTTAATTGCCTAGCCTCGGTATGGAAAATTATCCAATTGTATTCAGAAATGTTCTCGTTTATTCAAAGTTACTAAAATTTAGCTTTTAGCTTCTTCAATTAATTTTCTTAGAACCGCAATTGTGAAAACAGCTAAATATTTAATTTTTTTTTTAATGCGCTGACAGTATATTATTTAGGCTAAGACAAAACAGGGCCAACCCAAACAAATCAAAATAAGAACTGAGGTCGTTGTAACCCTACTTTTTGAACGTAAATTTGTTTATTATTTTTCAAAACAAAACCGTTTTTAAAAGTTTATTTCTTTTTGTTTTCTTAAGTGTATTGGATCATGAGACCTTAGGTGACCGAACATGTTTATCAAAACAGGACTATAGTAAGTGACATGGTAATGAAATAAACCCTAAGAGGGCCCTTAGAAGTTTGTTTTACATGAACTTATAAACCCCCCCTTTTTTAGCACAACTTTAAATCAGTACACCCTACTGACAATCCAAGTGTAGTGGGACTCCACAAGCAGCAGACCTGTAAAAATAAATAAAAAAAAAACGAAATTTATGAAAATAAAAGTGAGATAACCGTTGTTTACTCAACCTCCATAAATATTAGTAGAAATCAGTGGGCAGTCTGTAGTGCTCTACCATGGACTTAATGTGACAATAAGGTAAAACTATAAAAGGTTATGGGTCAAAAGTTGACCCGTAACACGCCCCTCTTACTCCCAGATGATTACATCGTAATTATCTCAACAACCCCAGTCAATCATTTCTCTTTTCGCTTTGATATTTTGTGTGTTCCTTGTGGGATACTCATCCAAGTTTGAATTTTCGTTATTTCCACCCAAGATCTTTTGATCTTTTGTTTTTTGAACCCCAGGTATACCGTCTATGGTGTGCAAACAACTACTCCTCGAGCAATACGCCCCGTCAGGCATTGGATTATAGCACAACCCTAAACCAAGAAACGAATTAAAAAAAAAGGAAATGCAGAGACAAAACAGCGCGGTGAAGTGTCGTCGTTTACTAGGCGTTACTCAGAGCAGACAAAATGTTTATCCATCAACCAATACTAAATTTGCTTTAACCAATACTCTTTGACAGGTTACCTCAAACCTAATCAACTTTAACCAATACCAATACTCTCTCTTTAATAATTTCCAAAACAAAACAGTATAATACAATTGTACTAACAGAACATATAAATATATACATACAACAGTGACATAGGTCTTCCATCACAAGCTAACATTCTCTAAAATTGCGAGGTATACCAGTACTAAATCTTAAGAAAATAAGTTCTCACCGTATTTTCCCTACACTAGACAGAAAAAAACTACTCCTCGGACAATATGCCCCGCCAGACATTGGATTACATCCGGTTCTAGTGAAGGTAGACATATAATAAGAATGTGTAGTTATCAAAAAAAAACTTTGAGCAGATAATCAAGTGATTTCCCATGCAAGGGAAAACAACTACTCCTCGGGCAATATGCCCCGCCAGGTATTGAATTATATCCTCTTCTTGCATACCCAAGGTCTCCAGATTTTACACTACATTGGTTCTCAAAACCGTACCATCAACTTCTCCACTTTAAAAACTACACATCGGACACTGCCCAGACGCAACTCTATATTCTGTCCTTAACATTAGACCATATCAAATCAGCCTCGTAAAGGATGTTAAAAACACTTTTAACTGAGTAAACTTATACCTCAGGCAGTACTTTGATCGGACCGAATGGCCGTACTTGCCAGCGGTACCCAGACCATTATTGTAAGTCCTTGACAATCCACATCAGCAGGGAATACAAAGATTTGACACTGGCTTCTTTAGATTACTAAAGGGATTATAGCAATAATCCTTACCCAGTACTTATTAAACTTCATATTATAGGGACTTCTCCAAAGAGAACCAGGGAAAATTACAACTTACAAGAAGTTCTACCCGACATCTGTTTATATCAATAAACCAACTACGATGGGACTGGGAATGTCACAACCAGGAAGCCAAATGTAAATGACAACACAGCAAAGATAGCCACTATCAAAATCAAACTTGTCCACATAGTATTTTTTTTTTGGTTAAACCGATTACCAACTACGTGACCTTGCTCATGCAACTGCCAAAATCAGGAATAAGTACACTGGTAAAGTTTAGCCAAAGCTACAAATCAATTTTTAAATACCAGGTACATGTTCAGTCTAAGTCAGTACTATATCTCGAGATTTGGGGCCCTTATTTAACTTACAAGATACTTATCTGCAGATACTAACTATAGCCTAAAAATCAGGGAACTTCCTCTTTACTATAGAGGGAATTTGGGCAGGGACATTATACTAACAATAACCTACAATAAACACTACAATACTTGTGGGATTTCTATGACCTACCTAAAAAATTATTGTGGACATTGGGATATCACAAGAATTACGTGGACTTAAAAGAAGTCAATAAGGTGCATAGATGTTTAGCACGATGTTCTCCTATGTGTGGAGTGTTGGAGGGACTTCTACCCCACCACCTACTGCTTCGGTGTATGTATGTATGACTACAACCCCATCTAAACATCCTCATATGGTCTGTCACCATAATAAGGTTTCAAATCAGAGACATGAGTAGCCCCCATGAGTTTCCGGGTTACAAAATTTTCTACCTCGTAAGTAGTAGAAGAAAGTTTTCTGAAAATTCGGCACTTAACAAAAGGAGGTGCCAATTTAGAGGCAAAGTAGTTAGCTGCATCTGATAGTACATGATTCCTTTTCATGACAACATCTGCCACCGCAAAAACGACAGGACGACGCCGGAGATTATACCTTTGAGCAGTTTGGTCTGAGGCCCGTTGTAGTCTCTCTTTCACCTGCTCTCTAAGGGTCTTAAGTTCTTCGAAGTTGGTAGATTTCCACTTCAGCAACCGGATTTTCTGAATTGTCCTTCCTGGGCGTATAGCTGTTATACATAACTCTCTACCAAAATTAAGGTAGGCCGGTGTATATCCAGTAACTTCACTGACTACCGTCCTCATTGCATAGCCAAGCTTTGGAAGTTCCAAATCCCAGGATCGTTGATTTTCGTTAATATAACACCTGATCATAGTTTTTAAAGTTCGGTTCGCCCGCTCCGTCGGATTAGCCTGGTGATAAAGAGGGTTGTATATTAATTTGGTCTCATACCCGGTAACCATATCCTTAAATAAGCCACTAAAATATTGTTTACCGTTATCCACCTGGAGGTATTCTGGAATACCACATACCAAAAAAACATCTTCTTCCAAATGCCGCATCACAGCCGACTCAGTAGCCGTTCGCAAAGGGAAAAAAAGAATATACTTAGTAAGAATATCCCAAACAACCAACAAAAATCGATTTTTTTTGTGACATTGGTAAAGGTCCAATCAAGTCTGAAGAAACATACTGCCAAGGTCTCTTTAATTTCCTAGTGCCCATGAGTCCTGCTGGAGGTCGTTGTTCTACCTTGTGGGCTTGACAAACCTCACAACTTTGAACATATTTAGCAATGTCTTTTTGCATACCTGGCCAGTAATAAGATTGGGTAATCCTTCTTGTTGTTTTAAACTTCCCTAGGTGGCCTGCAGTGGGTTCATCATGATTCTGGAGAAGAATGGTTCTACGTTGTTGCCTAGGAACTACGACTTTCCATTCGAACGAATCCTCTAACTGACGGGTCCTAAAGGTGACATGCTTGAAAAGGATGTTATTCTCAACCTTCCACAGAGGAAATTTGTCGGGCGAATCTTGCACCCTACCACATTGTCGGTTATACCAGGCATCCCCAACGGCGCTCTGCAGTTCAAGGGCCAGAACCTCAGGTACTCCTCGATTTAAAGCATCTGGCACGTGATGATACTTTCCTTTTCGGTGCAAAATTTGAAACCTATGTCCCTGCAACTGAAGAGCCCAACGAGCTAAGCGTCCAGCTGGATCTTTAAGATTAGTTAGCCAACGCAAACTTGCGTGATTGGTAACAACCTGAAAAGAAGGGGCTCTCTCAATATATCCTCTAAATTTCTTGATAGCCCAAATCACAGCCAGATACTCCAATTCTGTGGCACAATAGTTCCGTTCAGCGGGCAGCAAAGATCTACTGGCGTAGGCAACAACCTTTTCGCCCTCCTCAAATTATTGGACAAGTACTGCTGCCACTGCTTGTGTACTGGCGTCAGTTTGAATAACAAAAGGTCGAGAAAAATCGGGACATGTTAGAATTGGAGCCGAAACAAGGCATCCCTTTAAGTCACGAAATGCAGCCTCTGTCTTCTCGTCCCAACAAAATTTCTTATTTTTCTTAGTTAAATTTGTCAGCGGTGCAACTCTATCTGAAAAATTTGGAACAAAGCGCCGATAATAAGAGGTCATACCTAAAAATCTACGGATTTCCTTTACTTTATTTGGAGTGGGAAAGTTCATTATGGCCGAGACCTTGTCCGGATCTACACGAAGGCCATGCTGATCGATTATATAGCCAAGGAATCTAAGTTGAGGTTTCACAAACTCACACTTCTCTCGGTTGATGGTGAGGCCTGCCTCAGCCAGTCTGAAGAAGACCTTCTGGAGAACATCTAAATGAGATTTAAAATCAGGCATGGCCACTATTATATCAACAAGATATATAAAACAATAAGACTCTAAATCATGAACTAAGGTGTGTGCAAGTGGCTGGCGCATTATGCAACCCAAATGGCATCCTCTTGAACTGGAACAATCCTCTCCCTGGTACAGTAAAGGCTGTTTTTTCTTGGCTTGATTCTTCTAATCTCATTTGCCGGTAAGCACTTTTGAGGTCTATCGAGCTAAGATATTTGGCGTCTTTCAAATGATTTAATATCATTGGGATGTAGGGGATTTCATAGGAGTCTCGCTTACTAATTTTGTTGAGCTGACGAAAATCAACACAAAAGCGCCACTTTCCTTCTTCTTTCTTCTGTATCAGTACTACAGGGAATGACCAAGGTGAAGAGCTAGGTTCCACAACCCCCAATTCTAACATTTTATCTAATTCATCATGCATTATCTTTTGCATGTAGGGAGACACAGGATAATGTCTCAACTTGATAGGTGCATGGTCACCTGTATCAATAAAATGCTCAGCCGTTTTGGCACAACCTTATTCAGTACCCATCCTTGTAAAATTCTATTCTACTATCCTGCTTAAGGTGGTCTTCTGGACTTCATCCAACAGACCCTTATCAGCCAGATAGCAGGTATTATCTCATATCAGGCCAAAAATCTATCCCTAAAATTATCCCAAGGTTCATGTCAGGTACAACAAGGCACCAAAATATCTTAACCTTATTTTCTAATCCAATTGGTAAATCTAAATACCCTATACTCTGGCAACATTGTCTATTTGCTACCTTAACTGAGCTGAATTCTTGGCAATTTAAGTGTGATATCCCAATCTGTTGCAACTTAGTCCAAGCTTTACGCCCAATCACTGTCTGCGTACACCCACTGTCCAAGAGACATATAAAGGAGACTCCCAATACATGAACTTTTAAATATGGCCTTGGGTCACCAGGTACATTCGTGAATGTGTAATTCATAAACGCCTTTACTATATGCAGCCACTCTTCCCATTTGTTGTCTACCGGGTTTGTTGATTGTGGCGGTCCCCGGTGGCCTCGCCACTGCGGCCGTTTCCCGAACACTTAGAACAGTCTCCTCTCCTCACATTGTCCCTTCCGCAACCGAAACAGAAAAGGCGATGCCTTTCTTTAGGGCAATTCCTAAAACTATGATTGGACAGTTCCAACAAACTTCCCTAGTGTCCACAACAGTGACTTTCGGGGCAGTTGATCTAGTACAAAACTGAGCAGCAGGACAGGATAAGTCAGGTTCTAAGAGGCCATGTCGTTGATATGGAGGGGGAACACACCTCTCGACCAATTGCCGATTTATCTCTAATTTTCTACACAGATGCTCTAATTCTTCCACTGTGTCGTAGTTAGCTAACCCAAGTCCGGTAATGAAATAGGGGTGTATATTCCGCCTAAGAGTGAAGAGCTTCTGTTCCTCGCTGGACAGAGAGGGTAATCTTTTAAAGAGATTAATCATGCAGGCAAAGTAGCTGCCCACAGGTTCGTTAGCCCCCTGACTACGACGCCTTATCTCATCCCAAAGATCCATTTCATATTCTGGAGGTTGATAATTTGTACGTAGGAAGTCCTCAAAGTCCTTCCAGCACCTAATTCTTTCTGAATAGGCCCTTTATCGATTAAGGGCATCATCCTCCAAAATATCCACAATGCAGGTGAGTAGTTCCCCAGGTGAAATTTTGCTTGTCTTTCGATGTTCCTCCAACTGTTCAAAGAATGCCGACACACTCAATGATCCATCTCCTTTAAACTTTAAGTTCCCCTTCTTTGGGTCTCCTTGATGTTTACGAATGCTGGTATTAACCTGCTGTTGTATAGTGGGTGGATTGGGCGAAGTGGGACTGCTCCTCGGCATAGAGGGAGGACAGACCTGAGTTTGGGCTTCCACTATTTCGTCCAACCTACTTTCAACTATCTCTAACCAGTCGGTAAGGTTTGAGGCCGCTTTCCGTTTTAACCTTCCATACATATGCTTCAGTTTGGACTGGACTAGAATCACTAAGTGGGGAGTCAGCTTGTCTGCTGCTGCAACATGTCCTTCTAAATACTCCACTTTCTTGCAAATAATATGTAGTTCTTCAGCTGCATCCACCACGAACTCTGGATCTATGACTAATTCCCCAAAAGCCTCATGCACCATTATTTCTCGAAGCTTTTCCCTCATGGAGGCTGCAGTCTCAGTCCTAAGACTCTTATAGCCTCGGGCCTTTAACTCATAAGTTAATTCATCTTTAAAAAGTTTATTCAAATCCATGATTTTATTTCTTTTTTTATGAACACCTATTAAATATAAACTAGCACTATCCCACAAGCAACCAAAATAAACAAACCATCATAACACATTAAACAACCAATATTCGCTAGCTGAAAAAATGAAGAAAACTATGGCACTAACCGCAGTAAGCATATGCCTACAACAATGACAGCCCCACGATATGGGCGCCAGTGTAACGGCGCTCGTTCGTTGACATTACTAAATATTTTTTTGTATTACCAATCTTGTTGAAATAAACAGATTATTGCATTGAATAGGGCCCACCCAGCTATTCTTGTTCAAGGGTGGGTATACTAAAGAAAATTTATTTTTGAGGGCGCCATGCAGTTGAGCTCTCCTATCAATGCGGTGGTTGAGCAACTACAAACTCCTAGAATAGAGTGCGGATCTATTTCTACTGAGGTAGATAAAAAAAGGTTTTAGGTAATACACAGAAAACTAGTTTGAGTTGAAGTTAAAGAGAGAGCTTTATTATTTTTTAACTGGGTTAGTCTTCATTGTATATCACAGTAAGTACGAAAACATAAAAAAATAAATAATTTAAAATGAACCTTAAAACCGGAGGTAAATCTTGCATAACGTATTTAACCCTACTGGAAAGCTTACAGAATATAGCGCTATATTGAGTTTACAACTTGGCATTATAATAAATATTTTGGGAAAATTTAATTTTCTTAAATAAAAAAAATGTTAAACTCAAAGCGAATCCTTTACCATGGAGGTAAACATTTAAAAACACAGCATTAGATGCTTACCATTGTGATAAACCTTTTAAAACAAAGCTTTAGGTGCTCTCTGGCAGCTGCAAAAATTGAAAAACAAATCATAGCAACCATAATTTGAAGCTTAAGTCAATGCCATGACCAAAAACCGTAACTTGATTGTAGTTTCCATTCCATACTAAATTGTGTCGCTGCTGAGACCCTACTGCGGCAATCCTAAGAATGTACCATGCTGCGTAGTGGGGTGGTCTGTGCTGGCTTCTCCTACCACTCTGAGATGTCAGTACGGGGTGGTTACAGCATGAGTACTAAGAAAACCCTCATTTGAGGGTTTTCAAAAAGCAGCCTTCGAGGGCAGTTGTATAGTGTATGGAAGGTTGATAACTCAGATTCGTATATATCGGTCAGGCAGCATGTCGGTCAAATTTTTTTTTCCCACAGAAACACCCGCGTAGGTAGCCTTTCTAAGCCATTGACAACGGTCGCACTAATTGTCTCGTAAACTGTCAAAAAGTAGTGTCGCCAACCTAGTAATAAATTTTTCCAAAAGAACGCCTTACTATTCACGAAATGAACTCCCAAAAATTTTATCAGGCAACCGTAGCGTCGGTGAGAAATCTTCAAAACAGTCAAAAACAAGCAAAGACCGTGGTTTTAATCTCAGTTTGCAAAATTTTCATTGAGGGCAGCACCGGAGAAGCGCCTTCTCTCCGCTGAGGAAAAAAAATAGTTGGTTACCTAGCCTCGGTATGGAAAATTATCCAATTGTATTCAGACATGTTCTCGTTTATTCAAAGTTACTAAAATTTAGCTTTTAGCTTCTTCAATTAATTTTCTTAGAACCGCAATTGTGAAAACAGCTAAATATTTAATTTTTTTTTAATGCGCTGACAGTATATTATTGAGGCTAAGGAAAAACAGGGCCAACCCAAACAAACCAAAATAAGAACTGAGGTCGTTGTAACCCTACTTTTTGAACGTAAATTTGTTTATTATTTTTCAAAACAAAACCGTTTTAAAAGTTTATTTCTTTTTGTTTTCTTAAGTGTATTGGATCATGAGACCTTAGGTGACCGAACATGTTTACCAAAACAGGACTATAGTAAGTGACATGATAATGAAATAAACCCTAAGAGGGCCCTTAGAAGTTTGTTGCACATGAACTTATAAACGCCCTTTTTTTTAGCACAACTTTAAATCAGTACACCCTACTGACAATCCAAGTGTAGTTGGGACTCCACAAGCAGCAGACCTGTAAAAATAAATTTAAAAAAACCGACATTTATGAAAATAAAAGTGAGATAACCGTTGTTTACTTAACCTCCATAGATATTAGTAGAAATCAGTGGGCAGTCTGTAGTGCTCTACCATGAACTTAATGTGACAATAAGGTAAAACTATAAAAGGTTATGGGTCAAAATTTGACCCGTAACAACAAATGCAAACTTAAGATCAAAATTATATTAAACAATCTTTAGGTACCTTACCGCGGGTTTTTTATATTCTCACAATTTATTTGATGTCATTATGAAATTGTGGTTTATTACAAACATACTTTTAATAAAGACGGTGGTCAAAAACACTGGAAGCTAGGTAAATAAACTATCAAATCAAATTGTTTATATCCATATTGCACACAAGTGTCTCTATCAGGTTTTTTTTGTTGTTAGTAAACACATAGATTTTTCCACCTTGCGTCCAAACTTTATTTGCCTCAAATGTCTGAATACCTGATTTGATTAAGTCCATTATATACTTTGTTAGGTCTCCTCTTTTAGTAATTTTCGTACCTCTAAGTAGTTTTTTTGCATAATACACTTCGTTCTTTTCTGTTTCAATTCTAAATTTTACCAGAATACGGTAGGTGTCCTCAATTTCTTGTTGTTCTATTATAAGTTGCATTCTCTCTTGAAATAACAACTCCGCTCTTGTCTTTTCCCTCTCAAACTCTCCAAAGATTCTGAGTGATCTGTTTTGACTGTACTGTTCGGAATTTTCTTGTTTCCTTGTAATTTCAGTTATCTCGCTATGTAATGTCTCTCTTCTCCTCAAGTTTATGAATGGTTTCTTCCTGTTTTCTCAGTCTTTCTGACAAATTGGTTTCCACTTTTTCACAAATTTTTTGGATCAAATCATCGGTCCATGAGTTGCTAAGTCTACTCTCTACATTCGATTTTACATGTGATTCCAATTTTTCCCTTATGCAATTCTCCTCCAAAGTTTCCTGTATTTTGGATTTTATAAGATTTTCCAATCTCTCATCTTGGGTTTTCCTTCTGGTCCCCATATTTTTTCTTTTGGTGGATTAAATTTAACTTAAACAACAAAATAGAAACAACAGATATGTTACCGACTTAAAACGAAAAAAAAACTATACTTTATACTTTTGTCTGTATTTATTAAAAAAAATTTATTATTGACTTAGGAGAAATAAGCAGCGCTCTCGAACGAAAACCTACTCGGTACGATATCTCGCCATAGACTGATAAACTTATTAGCGTTTTTAAGTACATTTTTAGAATTTAGTATATATCGTCCTTGTGTTTTTTAAACATCGTTTTATTTATAATTGAAAAATATTTTTGTTTGTAATAAAATTATGTCCTTGATTAGTTTAAAGTTAAGAATAAAAGACAAGAAGTGGAACGTATAAAAGGTAAGATAGTTTTCTTAATAATAGATACACACAAAAATAAAAAGTTCAAAAATATCTAGGTTTTATCAATTTAATTAAAAAAAAATGTTTGAATATTTATTTTTAAAACCGTCTCTTTTAAATCTTAATAATTAGTTCTATACAAATAGACAAAATACTATTTTAGTAACATCATTATAAACATCATTTTTTAGCTTTTATAATTTTAAAATAAATCATAGAATCTTTCTTTGTAATTTCAGAGGCGTGATGATGATATAAAATATATCGAAACGTTGCCAATTTTTTCCAAAATCTACCAAATCTACGATATTTTTCAATATTTATATAGGTACATACTTTACATAAGATTTTTTTGTATTTATTAAAAATGAAAAGATGCTTTTGTACTAAAAATTATAGTAGGGTGTATGTACAAATTTCATTTATTTTTATACAATGAAAAACTATCATATAATAATAATAATATCTATAATGTAGTGTATTTTTTAATCGAATTTGCTTATTTTTAACTCTACTTAATTTTCCCACATTGGCTTTACAATAGCAATTTGCCTAACTAGTGCGGAAATTGAAACTTTCCTGCACGCGACGGCTGTTAGGGCGAAAAAGGTACTTTTGGCACGTTTTTAGTTTTAATTTTGTGTCATTGAAGTCATGAAATAATCTTGCCAAATACTATTCGTGCATCTAATTCTTCCTGTGGAAAATATTCAGATGCACTTGTGATATTACCCCCGAAAAAATGCTTATTTATTTATTTATTTTTTAACCTTTGTTATGGATATAGATTTTTTTATAGTCGATTGAGATTTTTTACGGACTTTTTTAGCCCTTTTAAAGGGTGAAATCTAACCCCACATAAGCCCTTTTAAAAAGAAAACGGACTGTACATTTTTTTATTAAAAAAAAAATGATAAAAATCAGAAATTAAAAAATAGATCGATTAAAATGGTTCCAAAAATTTGTATAGAGTGGATGTACAGTATTTCTAATATAAATATTTAAGAAAAGTAGAATAAAAAGAAAGGTTCGTGGCACCGGACGCACATTTTGCTTTTTCATTTTGCAAATCCCGCGTTGTTTGACGACGAAAGTTGTTTAAATTCGCTGGTTGTTTATGGTATGCTTCATACGCCAGGTACAGTCCTATGTTACCCTGATGATTCCTAACAAGGATGAAACAGACCTGTAGGTTTCTGGACTATCCATTAGATCTTGGATCTGGTCGTAATGAATTGAAAAGCAAAACGTGCGTCCGGTACCACGAACCTTTCTTTCTAAATATTTAATTTATAATAATTAATTTTTAAGAATGTTTGGCCAAAATAATAAAGGTTTGATAAAAAACACTCTCATTTAGATCACTGAGAATATGCGCCAAAAATTAAATGCACAAGGCTGGAACATCCAGCGTTATAAACTTTTTCCTAAGAATTTTTTTGCCATTTGTATAGAAATACTAAGATCAATACAAAAAATTTTGCACTTTTTAGAGACCAAAACGTCATTGAGTAAAATAAAACTACATTCAGGGAAAAAATAGCAAAGAAATCGAGTAAAAATGACATGTCATTTGTCATTTTTGGTAAAAGTTTTTTATAAAAACTGATGTAAAAGATAGTATATATACCAGCAAAGTGTCTTTTTATTTCTCAGCGAATTGGAATAGGTGCTTCGCTCAGGCTACATATTTTTTGCCACATTATTCCCATGGTAAATTATGTACTATCTTTACTACACTATTTCCCTTAAGTTTAACATCTGTTGTGGTTAAGAATAATTTATGTGAAAGATTTTACTTTTTGAATTACTGTTAGCATTTTAATTTCAATAATACCCACACACAACACCTTATAAAAAATAAATTTTTTTCAAATCATTTTAAATAAAACAATTAAATAAAGCTTGTATTTTTCAAATAATTATTAATCTGTACTCCACTAAAATTAGTGTCAGTTTCAAATATTGCGTTAGAACGCGGGTCTACAATGTTGCCATTTAAACACCTCCACCATTTCCTTAGATTTGGTGACTGATTTCGAAAAATTGCCTTTAGTATATGGAGTGCGCCTTCTAGCTTATTTTAATTTCTTTGACTCCGACGACAAATAATGAATGAAGCAGCGTACACACGGTTATATGGCTGACCCGCCACAAATTCGAGGTTGTCACATTTTTTTAGATTTTATTCTCGATATATAATAGGAAATAAATGAATTATTTTTTCGGCAAAAATATCGGGTATTTTATCGAATATTTCGACCGAAATTGAAATTAATTCAAGTACCATAACATACATCTACACATTATAAATTCTTTGTTAATTTAAAATTGTGAAGATTCAAGGGAATTTAAATGTTTTTATATTATATATATGTATATACCTCAATTTCTTTATATACGTGAATAAAAATAACGTATTTTTCCATGTTTTAGAAAACAAACCTAAGAATTTGCATTATTGCAGGTAAGTGATAAAAAAGTTATAAAAATAAAATGTTTGTAAAAACATTACGTGGAGAGATACAACTTTCAGCGCAATCTGGCATTGTCGCCAAATTGTTTACCTTGTGTCTGATGTGGTATCTCTATGTAAGTTATTCCTTTATGATTTTTAGTTAAAAGTTCTACCATACAGGGATAAACCCACCGTCAATTTCCTTTTTTCAATTTTTTCTACAAAATTTTTGGAAAACCTGTATTTTTTCCCGGCGAAGTGATGATTACAGTAAGTCCAAAATTCATAAAAGTTTTACTCAAGGTCAAACAAAACCCCGCAAAATTAGATTAAAAAACACATAGGTCCCATAGTCCTAAACACTAGCCCATCGTACTAAATATCGTCCAAAGATTTTATCCATTATATTATTATGTAAAATAGCAAAATGCTTATTTTTCGGCTGTTTTTTGTACTTTGACCTACCTATATATACGGTGGAGATTTAAACCATAATATTTTAAACATTTTTGCCAGTATAAAACTAATTTTAACTTACCCTCTGTATCCAGTAGGAGGTATTGGCACACTATACGATATTAACCATTTACGCGAAGCGCAAGAGTAATAGGGGTAAGTCCACCATCCACGGTAAGATATATTAACGGGACTCTCTACAAATTTCGGCGAACGTAAACCAGGACTGCTGTCTGCGTCTTCATACCTGAAAATATACTGGGTGAAAGCTTTTAAAATGTAATAGTGGCGCTACAGAAAAAACGCGCATTTTAAATGATTCGTTGAAAATAAAATAAAAAAATGGCGCCAGCAGGCACGTATTATAGACATCCATAAAATCTAAAAAAAAATGAAAATTTGTTTTTTTTTAAATTTTTTTGTGGTTGAAAATGCAATGACCTATCTTAATGTGAAAACCGTGTGTCTCTAGCTGCTACTGTTCGTAAGTTACAATTTTTTAAAAAGTTTAATCCCCCTCCTACCCTCTTGCCAACCCCCACCCTCGTCAAAAATTAATCAGCTTTGCATCTGGCAACAAAAAATTTTTGTGACAAATTTGATAAGAATTGGTGTAGCAGTTTTTAGTAATCCTGTGACAGACAGACACACACCTTTCCTTTTTTTTTTTGAGGGGGGGGGGTTATGAAGACTACCCGCCATTTGTGAGTCTTCTTGTGGGTTATGGGGACCACCTCTTCCCACGGTCTCACGTTCTTGAAATTTTGAATTTGTCTTTAGTTTTTCCTAACAAATTTATTTACAATGTTACAATTTTAAAAGTTTAATGAACCAAAAATTTTGCATGTTATGCCTACTGTAAGGACTTAAAGGCCTTATAAGCGCTGCTTTGTTCGTGGTCCTAACTATGACTAATAATTACTGAATTGTAAGCAAGTCGCTATAGCATTGCCTGTTAGTTATTAAATAGTTCGCAAACACACATTTTATTTTGCAAACTATCTGCTTTCGACGTCACGCCTCTCCACGTTATGTTTAAGTAAGTATATCTACGGTACCTATAATATTCATAATTATGTCTAAATAAACTGTATTTTTTAGTGCCTTGAAATTGTTAAAAAAAATTACTTATTTCAGAATAAAAAAATATTTCAAAAAGTTATTATATTAGTTTAAAATTTTTTAAGGCACCAACTTAATCAATGTGTTTGGTATAACGCTTTTTCAATTATTACCTATCATTCATTAAATTCAATTGGTTATGTTAGATATCTGTATTTTCTTTACACTTACCTAAACCATGTGTTAGTTACCTCTGAGTTTTTAAGAAAAAATACTTTGAAGTTTTACTTTTTCCAATATTAACGTATAAATAGAATACAAAATAACACAGTAATAATTTTAAATCTAGAGGTATTTGTAGTGTTATGGGAATCGCGTTTGGTCAAAGTTAACTGCAATACATGAGGACCCATGAGGAAAATTTTTTAAATAATACCAATATTTAAAAACAAAAATTAGTTTTACTGATTGTTACGGTTAGTAAACAAATAGTATTTTTGCATGATAGAAATTTTATATTAAAAGTTACGATATTGTAGTGCTGTTTTTATAAAACTCTCTTTTTTATCATCAAAAAACTCGCTATATATTTTTAAACAAAACTTTTAAAACTTATTGCTTACACTTTCTCTTTATTGTGTCTGAGATAAAAAAAAACGACTTTGGAATTATACTTGTGCCGATACCATTGGTAACTTATAAATACTATACAAAAAACAGTTTTGTAGATAAAATAATTTCATTATAAAAGTAAAGATATTGTAGCCATTTGAGTTACGGTCGCTTTAAAATAAAGAAAATAAATATGACCCAAAAAATCTAACCTTTCAAACTTAAAAAAAAATCAGTGTTAAAAAAATTACTGATGGTAACCCCTGGAACGTAAACAAATAGTTTTTGTCATAAAAAAATTAAATTAGAAGAAACATGCCAGTGCTGCTTATATGAAACTATTGCTTATCGTGTTAAAATTCAATACAGTGCCCAAAGACTAAATTAGTTTTTAGTTAACTAATTAAAAATTAAACAATACTTCTTAAACCACCCGAGTATAACATGTATAGTTTGTGCTTATAAGCTGTCTGAATTGTTTCTAAGTAAAAAAAAATGGTTTCGTAGATGGTAACATATGAATAGCATAGAAATAATACGGTGATTATTTACAATACAAACTTCTCCAATTTTTGATTTTTTATGAAAAATTCTTTATGGAAGCACCTCTCAAGGTCCCCAGGACTCCAAATTTGCGTCCGACAGTTTTATTTTTAAAGTAAATTAACCCAACCTAACCTAAACAAACTCAAACCAACCCATACCAAAAAAAAACAACCAAAAATACCGTACTACCTCCTTCCGGCACCCATTTCTGCATTAAAAAAAAATAGTGCATGGGCTACGTGGGAAAAAGCGGCGTTTTGTGATAAAAGCAAAAAACTTTGCACAGTTGTTCTTTAGACCAGAACAGTCAATTTGACCGGCAGCTCTTCTCTCAAAACTTGTGCAGGCGCGGTGAGAAGGGGGGGGGGGGGTAAAAACTGGAAGGGTTTATATTTTCTTAAATTTTAATTTGTTGTATATAATCATCATTGATAAAAAATTAATAGCTTTTCGATCTCCATAATTTAACGTTTTGTTACACCAACATCTGGAACGCCAGATCAAAAAAACTAATAGGGAGGTTTAAAATGAAGTGTTTTTTTATGGCTAAGATGTTAATTTCATCTCCGGCACTTAAAGTTTTTGCGTAGCGGTAAATTGGAAAAAACACTACAAAATGCGGGTTTTTCAATTTTACATGGTATTTTCAAGGTCAATCGGGGTTATGCATCAACTAAACTTTTTTTTTCATAGTAAGTGGAGATAAGTCAACAAGAATTGATGGATAAAATAAAATGTGGTTATAAGTCGCCATTTTGATATATCAGCCGCCTTATTGAAACACGTAATAGCTGAACAAATTTTTAAAAAAAAAATTGTTGGATTTGACCTTCTTATCTTTCTTGCCAAATGTGGTTCACTTCGCTTATATAGTTGATGAATAGCGCCCTTTAGTAAGTTATTTTTGCAATTTGTTAATTTTACTGGGGTAGGTTTCAAGGTCATGAAGCTCTAAACTGCATCAAATTCTAAAGATCGAATTTGGCATACATGCCTACTAGTTTGAGATACATTTGAAGTTGGTCTGACAAAACGTCGAATTATTAAGATTTTTTGAAAAAAAAATAGCAAAAATCTTGTTTTTTGCGATTTTCAAGGTCATTTAATGTCCTATGACCTTAAAAGTATTTTTTTTTGGAATCATCGTCTTCTAATTATATGAAACCGAGTATAATGATGGCCTATTTGCAAAAGTTGTATTTTTTATGATTTTTGACCGCCATCTTGAAAGATGACGTCATATCAACCCCTTCTACACGGATGCGAACAAAACACCCAGTAGCACTTGGTTGTGTGACTAAATAGCTATTATTCCCACATAGTCACAAAACTCCTTCATTAAAAATCCCACGGACTTACACATGCCCCTTCGCATCATGTTTTGCAAAGGGGAGAGTCCATACTTTGGCAAGGGAAAACATGGATGTAAAACAGATTGACTTCATTAACAAACTCTCCATTGAGATTTATTTTGAAGTATGTGGCTTGTCTTTTAAAGTCAATGATGAAAAATATTGTCTACTGTGCTTGTACCGGTCGCCTGATGGATGTGTAGAAACTTTTGTTGATAATCTGAGTCATAACAAACAATGTGTAGAAACTTTTGTTGATAATCTGAGTCATAACAAACAAAAGATCAAAAGATCTTGGGTGGAAATAACGAAAATTCATATCTTGAATGAGTATCCCACAAGGAACACACAAAATATCAAAGCGAAAAGAGAAATTATTAAACGATGTTCCGCACTGGTCACCCTCCACTATACATCATTAAACACCATCATACACTTTGATTTCCAACCTTGAACCACTCACAAATAGGCATCGTTCCGCACTGTTACTTACTTATCCAAGTTACCTGAATTCGTCCTAGCGTGTTAATATTTCCAGTTTTTTTTTTGATCTTTTGTTTTTTTTTAGTTTCTTTTCGGTTGAAGTAACTGATTTGGAGGTTTTTTTTAACTTCTTCTTTGTTAATCTAAGCCATGTTCTGCAAACTATCTCAAAACTCAAAAAATTTAAACAAATCTTGATATGTGGGAATTTTAATATCAACTTTTTAGTAGAAAGCAGAGATAAAAAACTTTTGCAGAATGTAATTTAGGGTCTTGATCTGACTTTGCAGAACATAGAACACACTAGAATAAATTTTAACAGGGAAACAGGTGTCACTTCGGCATCAAAAATTGACTATTTCTTAACTAGCCTGTCAAGTAATAATTACCTCGAGCGTGTAATTGATTATAATGTTGCAAGACCACTTTGGGCTTGAAATAAAATTGCCTAAATTAAAAAAACATATTAATTTTGAACCTACGAATGAGCATATTACCTATAGACATATTTCTCAGAATAATATTTCGCTCCTTAATCAATATCTTACGAACGACGGTTTCTCGGATATGTACAGATGCGCAGGTTCTATCTCCGATATTTTTTCAAAGTTCATGGCCACACTTTCATATGGTATTGACGTATACTGTCCAACTTTTACAAAAAAGGTCACCACCGCCAGGAAAACTAATAAACAATGAGTTAACGATGAAATAATAATAATAATAATAATAATAATAAAGGACTTTTATTGAGCAAAAAAAAAGAATTATAATAATGATAATTCAAGCCTCTAGGCGAGATTCAGTTCAACAAAAGAATAACCTAACTCTGTGTTTCGGACTTCCATTGTCTATATTTTATTTATACATGACGTTTCGATCAGCACAATCTCTGATCGTCTTCAGGTGCAAACTACAATCAATTCCTAAGGCTACGTACTTATATACTGTGAGAAATCACTCAACCTTGAAGTTTAAGAAGTTGGCTCCGCCCAAGGAGGGGCTTCCAAATATTTGGGATTTCAACACTTGGTTTACTGAAAATACCCTGATTCTACCCAATAAAGGCAGCTTCAAGGAATTTTCGTTTCTTCCAGTGTGACTCCTTGTGCAAAACCTTTGCTTCTGCCCACTTCATTCGGTGTTGTTTTGACCATGCATGTTCGGCAATTCCTGATTTCGTGGTTTCACCTTTTTGGGTATTCATCTGATGTTCCTTATAGCAAGCCTCCTCATCTATACGGACTTCCCAAAATTCACAAAGATGCAATGCCCTTACGCCCAATTACAAGTTCCAGAAATTCTCCAACAAGCAATCTGTCTAAATTCCTTTTGAAAATTATTCAACCTCTTGCAGGCAAGACCGCTTCATTTGTAGAAAATTTCAACCATTTTGTTAATATTCCCTTTATGAACGTACCAGCCTACCGCTGGAGGGAGTGATGGAGTTGTTGGAGTACTGCCTACATAGCTCTTATTTTCAAGTGAAAGATAGATTTTATGCTCAGGATGACGGTCTGCCAATGGGTTCATCGCTTTCGCCAGTGGTGGCCAATATTTACATGGAGTGGTTCGAATCACACGCGGTTGATACCGCAACATATAAACCTAAGCTCTGGCTGAGATATGTTGATGATACTTTTATTGTCTGGAACGGGAATGACCAACAACTTTCAGAATTTCTTCACCACCTAAATAACATAAGACCCACCATTAAATTTACAATGGAGTTGGAGCAAAATTGTCAAATTCCTTTTCTTGATGTACTTGTCACACGAGTAGAAAGCGACATCAGAATAACAGTCTATCGTAAACCCACTCATACAGGACAATATTTAAATCAAGGATCAAATCATTCTGCTACAACCAAACGAGGCATAATCAAAACTTTGTATAACAGAGCCGTTCAAATTTGTAACAATTCTCATGACTTGCAAATCGAAATACGAAACATTAAGAAGGATCTGCAGCAGAATGGTTACAGCCTGAAACTTATAACAGATACTATTTCTAAATTTCAACAAACAGGACAGAGATTACAAGACCAAAACCAGGCAAATCCCAAATATTTGGAAGCCCCTCCTTGGGCGGAGCCAACTTCTTAAACTTCAAGGTTGAGCGATTTCTCACAGTATATAAGTACGTAGCCTTAGGAATTGATTGTAGTTTGCACCTGAAGACGATCAGAGATTGTACTGATCGAAACGTCGTGTATAAATAAAATATAGACAATGGAAGTCCGAAAGACAGAGTTAATTTCAAACACATCATTGTCTCAAACTTTCAAACAAAAGAATAACCATTAGAGAATGGCCACTCTTCAGTCGTATGTTCAGCTAACCTAGGAAGGAAACTAAGACTAATTAACCTTCTTATCTATAAATAAAGTTTTTATCTTTTAGAATATTATAGGTAATTATTAAATGAAAAATGAGAGAGACAAAAAACGAAAAGCATTGCAAATGTACGTTTTTTATTCATTTTTAAAATTAATATTTCCACACACATTTTTGACTTATGTACTGCTTAAGATATTGTTCTTAATATAATTTTAAAATTTTTTTGGTGACAAGTTTATGCTTTTAAAGAAGGGAGTATAGTGGCGAGGAATGGTAATGGTATTTTTATATCTTATATTAATATTATGAACATCTGTTCTGAATGTTATTCTATTATACAAATATGGAGGTGACTTTTGCTGTATTATTACCCCTACTGTTCTCGATATTCATAAATCATAAAATCAAATGCAGAACTTAGAGATATGTACCTTCACCTAAAAAGTAATAACTTTTCCGATAAAAACTTTTCACAACAATACAATTAAAAAAAAAGAATCGTAGGCATATCATAAACAAAACCAGGAGAAACTTTTATGAACAAAAATTAAAAAATACAGAAAAATACAAAAAAAGTTCTGGGAAATTGTAGGGGAAATCAACGGGAAAAAAAAGAGAAAACAGTATTAAAAAAATCATCCATCACGGTGTTACATACACGGGTCAATCGCAAATTGTGAACGAGTTCTCCAAGTATTTGGCCGGAGTTGCAAAGGAGTCTCTAACTCACCTCTTTGGCGATGGTATTTCGAGAGCTTGTACTACAATGGACCAAAAAACCAACTATTTCTACTTTAAGCCCACTAATAAATACAATGTTGAAAAACTCTTAGGTAACTTAAAAAACACAAATTCTTCTGGCCCAGATTGCGTACCAACCTCTATTATTAAATCATACAAGGAGCAGGTCTCTGAGCACCTCGCCTTTCTAATTAATAAATCCGTGGAACTAGGAGAATTTCCTCAACAACTAAAAACTGGTGTCATAATTCCTATCTATAAAAACAAGGGCGAGGAATCAGCCCTGGAGAGCTACCGCCCTATCATCATCTTGAGTGTTCTCACCAAGGTTATTGAGTGAATAGTCTATAAATAAATATCACATTTCCTCGAACAGTTTGACATACTTTCAACTTGCCAAAATGGATTCAGGCCGGGCACATCGACGGAGAGGGCATCGACTGATTTCTTTGAGTATGTTTATACTTACATTGACAGGGGAGATTATGTTGGTGCGCTCTTTTTTGATCTGTCCGGAGCCTTTGACTGTTTTGATATTGAGTTTGCAGCTCAGAAGTTGAGCGCTGTTGGCATACGTAGTGTAATGCTACATTGGCTATTATCCTACCTACAACATCGAGAGGTTTGTGTAAGAAGCAACAATTGTACTTATGAAAGGCAAACAGTTGAGCTTGGAGTTCCTCAGGGTTCTGTTCTAGGCCCACTACTGTTCTCGATATTCATAAATGATTTGCCAAAGCATCTAACTGCAGCTGGTTGCACTGTACTTTTCGTAGATTATACATCAGTTATTGTTATTGCCAAAGGGCCTAGGAGTTCCAAGAACAACTTAATATTGTTGCTAAGGAATTCAGTACATGGTGTTGGAAGAACAAACTCATAGTCAATCCTAAAAAAAGTGTGGCCATTAATTTTAACTTTTCACAATTCAGGGTTCTATGCTTTCTTGCAGCTTAAAAATGTGCTCGATGTACATAGCCTGAGAAACGTTTATTTCGCACTTATACACTCACTGTTGGCATACAATATTATTCTTTGGGGAAATACAACGAATATTCAAACTGTATTTAGAAACCAAAAGCAGATAATTAGACTAATTTTTGACATAAGACCTCTTGAAACTTGCAGAAATCACTTTATCCAAAATAGAATTGTGACAGTAGCGACTTTATATATATTTTCTTACATAATGTTCATAATTATTCTAAATATAAAACAGTATCACAAAATCATCAATACCCCACTCGTTCAGGTAATATATTCAAACTTGACAAATATAAAACCAGCCTGTTTAAAAAATCCCCACAATATATAGGTAAGGTTCTCTTTAATAAGTTACCTGAAGGGATAAAACAAATAAAGTCAACAAAAGCCTTTAAAAACATTCTAAAGAACCACCTTGTATCAAAAGGGTATTATTCAATAAGGGAATACTTAGATGTTAAAAACTAAACTAACAATAAACTAAAACAAAGTTTTGATTGTTTTTCACAAACCAAAACTACACTTTTTTGCACTCGACGCGCGTTTCGCTAACAAAATTAGCATCATCAGGAGATGATAAACAATGAACTAAATTAATCTACGCTCTATCTTATATACAATCCTTTAGTAGATAAGACTAATAATTCGTGATTAATCACGATTTTTAATCCTATCTCCACTCAACCAGAGAATAAAGTGTACTAAACGGGATGGGTCCTCTATCTTTATTTAAACTATTTCTGGATTTAGTGATTTCCATACTTTCATATGCATTCAAAAGTCTTTTGTTTGGTACACTTTTTAGAAGTTTTAGGTTATCTAATGTGAATCTACGATTGTTTTCAAAAGCATGGTCGACCACACTTGACTTTTCTTCTCTTTCGTATTTTAAATGTGCTAAGTGTTCTTTAAAACGTGTTTGAATAGAGCGTCTCGTTTGGCCAACATATTTTTTGTAACAATCCATGCAACTAATTTCATAAATTCCACTTTTTTCTAGAACTGTAGTTTTATCCTTGGGACTTCCTAGTAAGCTTCTTATTGTGTTACCGGATTGATATACTAATTTAAGATCGGTGTTATTAAATACTTTTTGTAGTGCTTTCGTATAATTAGGATTATAAGGAATTGATACAAATTTCGAGTCGCAGATATCTTTTTGTCTGAAAAAAGTGGAATTCCGAAAGGCCTTTTGAAAAGAATGTCTATTTATCAGCTTATTTATTAACCCTTTGTCTTAACCGTTTTCGCCAGCTATATTCCTAATCTTATTCTTTTCTGCTTCAAATCTTTCTTTGTTTAAGGGGAAATTTACTAATCTATATGTTAAAAAGCGCAAACTTGCAAGCTTATGTTGTAAGCAATGAAAAGAGTCATTTGGAATATACCTGTTGGTGGCCGTTTTTTTTTCTGTATAGGTCAAACTCCAATTTATTTTTATTTCTTATAACTAAAGTGTCTAGAAATGGTGTAACGTTGTTCTCTGTTTCATAAGTAAATTTAATTGTGGGAAATTTGTTATTTATTTTTTCCATAAAATTTTCAACACTAGTTACTTTAGTGTTGAATACTGCAAACACATCGTCTACATACCTGACCCATACTTCCCTTCCCATAATTCCCAACATAGTTAACAATAAACTATTCTTCTCTGGTCTTTTGTTTAAATATATATATATATATATATATATATATATATATATATATATAAGTCTGTCAAATTGTGTCAAGTTCAATTGTGTTTTTTATTTATATATGTGTACTATTTTTCATATTTCTTTATTTATTGTGCTCTTTTTAATTCACTTTTAGTGTAAGTACTTTTATGGATAAGATTTTGACAATGTCCAATATACTGTTGTATGATTCAATGGAAAATAAAGCCTACAATTACAATTACGTATGCCACTTTTTTTTTTATTTTTGGAATGGCTCTGTCATACTTAGCGCAATCCAATATTTTAACAAGTGCGTTGTGTTTAACTTCAAGAAAAAAAATCCTTTTATTTTTAAAAGATTATTATTATTAAAATAATTATTTTTTTACAAAATGTTTAAAATTATTATAACTCTGCTTTGGTTTGTGCAAAATTGCTGACGTGTAGAAAAATAATTACGTTTCTTAATTTTAGTCACGGCTATCTTGATTTCGGAATGATATGTGTCATTTTTTTGCAATTTTTGAGACAAGTGTCCTCGATTTACTACAAATTGATAAATTGCATAACGTTAGTGTAAATACCACACGAAAGTTACTTTATTCTCAATAGTTTGGCTGCAATTTGGAATATCAAATGTCAAATCAAATGTTTTTTAAAATTGTAGCAGAGACCAACTCATCGCTAATAGAGTATCTACCAAAAAAATATTTTTTTTATGTTTTTATATAGGTTAGTAGGTTCTCATATATTTTAGACATATCAGGCGCCATCTTTGTACCCGCTTATAAACTCTAATTTTAAAAAAAAGATCATCATGCAAAAAGTAAAAAATCAAAGAAAAACTAGATTTTTGAAATCTGGCCGCCATTTTGTTTTTTCATATCTTTGGATTAATTGGGACCTCCTTATTATTACTCCATTGATTTCGATTGGATTTTTCTGAAAATGTAGAAAACACAATTTTTCCTAACTTGACAGCCACCATCTTGGTTTCTGGAGCCGGAAAATTGGTATATTAGGTATTACCATGCAAATATAAAAAAATATATCCTTTTTGCAGTTTATTTTTACAAATTTACTCCACTATATGCCAATTTCGCAGTTTTTTAGCATAGCTCCGGAACATTTTAACCTATACTTTAGATACAACTTGTTAATACACATCTTTTTTCCTATGATTTTTTTGCAGAATTGACAGTCTCTCTATAAAAAGCAAAAAATCATGTAAAAAAACATGTAGAGGATATATTTTTTTTCTGACGCAGAAACATCAAAAATGTAATTTAGTGATGGTTTCACTAAAGGTAATTTGAACTATATAAAATTACTAAAAATCGATTGACACATGAAATGAGCCGCCATCTTGTATTTAGTATGAGCTTAACAGATGTTTCAATAAAAGGAACACTGAATCCAAAAGTAATTGCTTTTAACCAGTGGAGTCACATTTGCATTAAAACGCAAAAAAAAACACGGACGCCTCTACGCGAATAGACTAGACTGCTACAACCTACAAAAAAGATTTTATTTTTCCCTTAATCTAAAAGGGCATCTAACTTTCAAAAAATATATGTCTAAAAAAATGTGTATTTTTTTAAATATGCGGCTAGAACCAACTGCGTTTAATTAATAATAACAGGATTTAAAGTTTTGTATGCAGTAAATATAATAATTTTGTATTAAAAGTAACGACATATTAGTCATATGGAAACTGTTGTAGGTTAAAATTATATGCTCTGGTGCGGACCCTTCTAAAGTTTTTTTTTAGTTATCAATATTTTAAAAAAAATAAAACTATGCCGAAACCATGCCAAAAAAGACAAAATTATTCAAAATAATTAAAATTATCGATCTTTAAAAATTTTTTAATATTTAAAAAAAATACTGATGGACCTCTGGAACGTAAACAAATAAAATTTTAAATTAGAAGAAACACCGTAATTCGGCTTATATGAAATTATTACTTGTCATTTTGAAATTCAATATAGCGCCCGAAGCCTAAGTTAGTTTTTTAATTTACAATTAACTAATTAATAATTAAAAAATGTCTTGACTATAACTTACTATTTTTTTTTAAATATTAATATTTTAAAAACACAACGTTTAAAATTTTTCACTTAAACCACACGTCTATAATACAGGGTGATTCAAAATTCCCTAGAAATATTTGAACACTGATTAGATATCATTAATCCAAGAAAAGTTACCTGATTATATTTTGTTTAAATTACATATTTTTATTTCTCTGAATTTTGGAGTAAAATTTTCGTTTTTTTTTTTGAGAATCGCCTTTATAATAATTTATCAAAGAAGCATTTTGAAGTTATCAAAGTTTTTTTTTCAAAAATTGATATTTGTAGCACGTAGTAAAGGGTACTTCTCAGAAAATATTAACAATTTTTATATTCCAATATCTCTAAAACGAAACAGTTAACAAAAATGTATTTTACTAATTCTTGTTTAGAACAACAAATTCTACCTATACAGTGTAAGTCTTTCTAGGAAATTTTGAATCACCCTATATAGTTTGTGCTTAAAACATGTTTTAAATGTGAATGAATAAGAAAATATTTTACATACTATTTTAATACAAAGTTACGACATCACCTTAAAATTAAAAAAATTATATTACATTAAATAATAATAATAAAAATTTTCAAATTAAAAACATACCAGCTTTACTAATGATAACCCATGTGAATATAGCCCCCAATAGATGAAATCAATACTTTTTCAAATAATTTATGGATTTTTGACTTATTTGTTTTAAACTAGAAAATAATTTATTTTTACTTATTATTTTAGTTAAAAAAATACTGATATCTAAAAAAAAACTAAATTTTGTTCAATGGACGATAAGTTGTTTTTATTTTTCTTGATTACCGACGCAACATTTTTGTATGGTCAGAGCAGTAAAATAGTAGTTTTCACAACTAGTGGCTAAAATAGTGCTTTTTTTACCAGCGTTGGTTTAAATAACGAGCGCAGCGAGGTATTTAAAAACGCGAGTAAAAAAAAGCTCAGTTTAGCCGCGAGTTGTGAACACTATTTTTTTTAATACTGTTATCAGAAAATCCAAGAAAAACAGTAAAATACCTTTAAAAATCTCGAACGAAGAGCACTTTACTTTACACTATAGATCAAGGTGGCTGGTAAATGAAATAACAATCGTTTCCATAGCGATGTGTCTTTTTACTCGGTGACGTTCATTGTTGCGCCATTTTAATCTTTGACAATTTGATATTTTGACGATGATTTTAAATGATTTTTTCGTAAATACTTGGTGACAACTGGCGGAAATGAGTTAATTTTTAGGCAAGAATAATTAGATTTTTAACTTTGGGTAAAAAACAGACCGAAATATTTTTTTGCACCCGTGATCAAAAAAAAAGTTTTTTTGCATCGGTAACCAAAAAAGCCATGCTTTAGTTATCTGCAGACAGTTACTAAAATCATGTTTTTGATAAAGGTATTAAAAAATATATATTTTTATTATTAGCAGTAGCCAGTGGCAAAGCAAATGCTTTTGAAAGTGCTTTTTTGTTGTAGTTTTAATTTTTTTCCCATTTTTTAATGAAGGTATTAAAAAAAATATTGTTTACAACTCGCGGCTAAACTGTGCATATTTTTAATCGCGTTTTAAAGTCCCTTGCTGTGCTTATTCTTTTAAATCACGCTTATATAAAAAAAAACTGTTTTATGCATATCAGTTATTTTATTGATCAAACTACATACTTAGTTTTAAAGTTTCCTTAAGATATCTATATCTATATAACACATGTTTAAACCTCGTCTTTGAGTTTCCAATAAAATTCGAAATTTCACTTTTTCACACAATTTCATTTTCTAAAAAATTTGGATGCAAAAAAATGGTTATACTGAAGGTAACCTGCGGATAGTTAGAAGATACGATACTATACTTGTGTTTTTCTACGAGCGTGCGTAAAAGTGCACTTTTACTCATGCATTTGCGTGCGGGAATGGATTTACCCTGTGTCTTATTAAATAATTTTTGTATCCTAGTAGGAAAAATTTTTTCCCTGACAGGTGAAAAAAGTGTCTTTTCCGCCCTTGACGCTTGCCCAAACTTTGCTTTAGGTAATTCGTGCCAGTGCCATCGCGTGCAGATAAGTACCACTTTCCGCACTTGTTAGGTAAATAACTGTTTTCTACAATCGAGCGAAAATTACCATGTTTGCGCTTCAAAAAGAAAGCGCAAAGTTGCACTTTTCTGAGGAGCGATCGTTTTTCTAGTTTATCGCTCACCGAACGGCAAAGTGACCAAATTTTCGCTCCGCGAGCAACAAGGTAAAAAAACGCTCGCTCGTGCAACTACTTTTCACTCGGTTGTAGAAAAAAATCTTGTGTGTAATTCGAGCGCAAAAACTTTGCCGGTTTTAAAACGTTATCAAACTTTTTTCTCAAGCGGCAAAGTATTACTTTGCACTCTTAATTCACAAGTAGCTATTGTCGAATCGTATTCAAAGAGTAAAATGGGAAACAGCAGTTGTTGTTGAAATGGCTTTTCCCAACGGACCGTTTTAGGTCCGATATTATTTAATTTATTTAGCATATTATTAATGTACGGCAATAGAGACCTTTTGAACCTATAATTTTGATAACTTTTTACTTTATCGCTTATTTCGGGCATGTGCAGTTACGAGATAATAACGGAATCCCTTACTAACCGATAAAGTTTGCCGTTACCTGCGGGAGAATACCGTATCCCTTATAATTAGAGACCTTTAGCACCTATAATTTTGATGCCTTTTTACTTTATCGCTTATTTCGGGCATGCGCAGTTACGAGGTGATAACGGAATCCCTTACTAACCGATAAAGTTTGACGTTACCGTATCCCTTATAATTGATATGGTTGCCGATAGTAAAACATTAAGTAGAAAAACAAAAAAATTTAAATTGATTTTTGAATGCAAATATATTCTGTATTCTTTTTAATTGTAAAGATAAGTGTCAATTTTTTTTTGATCATTTTCTTTGGTTAGAATTTCGTACGAAATGTAAAACATTGATTTGCACTGGCAACTATGACAAGTTATTCCGATCTGTTTAACGTCCCTTTTCTCTGCTGTGTTTTTGAGTTTTTAAAGATAAATAATTGAAATTCACCGTAAAAAATACAAGAATAAGATATTCTAAATGACAAATATTATTGGACAAATTCTTTTTGTGAATATTTATAATAATAAATACTGTATAAAGTCGGCCATAAACAAATAAAAGGCGGCGAGCGAAAACTAAAAATGCTGTCTTAAAAATAACGTGACGATAGCTACGTCACAACGCGTTATTATTTCTAAGAGGTGCAAAATGTCTTTAATGTCAACTGTTAGTTCAGTAAATTATGACAAAACATATTTGGATGTTACTCGGATTTGATTTTCTCCCATACTATCAAGAACTAACTGTACCCACATAACAAAAGTACATTCAAGTTAAAACTTCCAAATCAGTTACATCAACCGAAAAGAATCTAAAACAGAAAAGATCAAAAATTTGAAATTTCGTTCTTTCCTCCCAAGATCTTTTGATCTTTTCTGTTTTAGATTCTTTTCGGTTGATATAACTGATTTGGAAGTTTTAACTTCTTGTTTTAATTGTTTTAGGAGCATATTCCTATTGGAAAGATTAACACGCCAGGACGAACCCGTATCAGGCGACTTATAATAAGTACAATGCGTAACGATGCCTATTTGTGAGTGTTTCAGAGTTGGAAGTCAGAGTGTGCGATGGTGTTAAATGATGTCTGGATTGAGAGTGACTAGTGAATCCACTGACGAGCCCATGCTAGTCAGCACGGGCGAAACATCGTTTAATTGTTTCCCTTTTCGCTTTGGACTTTTGTGTGTTCCTTGTGGGACACTCGTCCAATTTTGAAATTTCGTTCTTTCCTCCCAAGATCTTTTGATCTTTTCTGTTTTAGATTCTTTGCGGTTGATGTAACTGATTTGGAAGTTTTAACTTCTTGTTTTAATTGTCTTAGGAGCATATTCCTATTGGAAAGATTAACACGCCAGGACGAACCCGTATCAGGCGACTTATAATAAGTACCATGCGGATCGATGCCTATTTGTGAGTGTTTCAGAGTTGGAAGTCAGAGTGTGCGATGGTGTTAAATTATGTCTGGATTGAGGGTGACTAGTGAATGCACTGACGAGCCCACGCTAGTCACCCCGGGCGAAATATCGTTTAATTGTTTCCCTTTTCGCTTTGGACTTTTGTGTGTTCCTTGTGGGACACTCGTCCAATTTTGAAATTTCGTTCTTTCCTCCCAAGATCTTTTGATCTATTCTTATTGGTAAGATTAACACGCCAGGACGAACCCGTATCAGGCGACTTATAATAAGTACCATGCGGAACGATGCCTATTTGTGAGTGTTTCAGAGTTGGAAGTCAGAGTGTGCGATGGTGTAAATGATTTCTGGATTGAGGGTGACTAGTGAATCCACTGACGAGCCCACGCTAGTCACCCCAGGCGAAATATCGTTTAATTGTTTACCTTTTCGCTTTGGAATTTTGTGTGTTCCTTGTAGGACACTCGTCCAATTTTGAAATTTCGTTCTTTCCTCCCAAGATCTTATAAAAGTACATTCATTGAATATAGAGTGTAAATGTGATGCGTATGATATCCAGTCAAAGTCGTATAATTGAAAGAACTTGTATTTTTTTTCATAGCGATCTTCCATGCGTTGTTTTCCTCTTCTTGAGTTTACCTGAGCAATTAAAATGTGTTGTAAAATCGCCCGTACTGTTGGTAGCAGAATCCGCTTTTTAAATAATTAAATAATAAATAATAATGCTTATCAAGGGTTTGTGTTGCAGAGGATAAAAAAATAAATCAACTCTAGGCTTTCTCAATAACTACGAATAAACTGAGAAGAAATGAAAGGACGTCCTGCCTTCTTTAAAAAAAATTAATTTCTACTGTTTACGCGTTTCGACAAATACTGCCACCTAATTGTCGAAACGCGTAGTCAAAACGAAATAGGTGACCAGTATTTGTGGAAACGCGTAGGCAGTAGAATTAACCTTTTTTTATAGACGGCAGGACGTTCTTTCATTTCTTCCCAGTTGACCATGAACCTTCTTGAGAGTAGTTCAGTCTTCAAAATTCGGAAAATGAAATCTGAAGGGGGTCAGACGGGGAAGCTACAATTTTAAATAAGCGATCTGGAAAGACCATTTCCACCTCTACAGATACCAAAAATTCAATTTTTAAAATTTTTGTTTGTTTTTTTCAGGATGACGCAAAATCTAGAAAACGGATTTTGATGGGAATTTCACTACTGGATTCTTGGTCCTAAGCAGGACGTACACTTCTCTCCACATAAAAATGGTACAGCAGAAGGTAGCTGCAAATACGATTTTTTATATTTTCCTTTATGCAGCACTGACTTTTGGACTTTTTATATTTTTGGCATATATAAACTTTTATAAGGAGACGGCTTGTTTATTTTTTACTAATTCAAAATGTAAGGTCACTAAAAATAAAACCTAATTTCCAAAAAGCAAAAATGTATTATTAACTAAACAAAAGCTACACAGTAAAGGAAGGCACCGGTTTGACGAAAGTTGCTAGTCCAAAACCATTAATAGGCCAGATCAAGTTAACGAAATAAATAAAATTAAAAAAAAAATACCAAAATTAAAAACATATAAAAAATACCTATTTTTAATAGCGCAATGCGACACCTTAGCCTCGCACGTTTACTCCTCCTGCCTAATGTTGTTATGGATCCAGAAAAATTTGATTCAATTTTTAGGTCTTTCGCTTTGGCAAATGGATGATTTGCAGAAAATTGATTGCTTGTTAGTCTTTCTCTCGGCTAGTAACTTTCGTCAAACCGATGCCTTCCTTTCGGTGGATGACACTGACATGCAAAACATGATGTTGTTAGGAGTCTGTGACATTGACACTTATAGAAAGACAATGCCGTACTATAAAAATTTTAAAAATGAAACAGGCTGCTAACTTCTGCTGTACTAGTTTTATGTGGAGAGAAGTGTAGGCTCTATTTCATTTCAATTGGTCCACGGATATTATGATTATTTAAAGCAAAAGAGCGGGGCACAGGCAAAGCGAGTATTTGGATCGATGGAAGGGTTTAATGTTGAAACTACTTTTTTGGGTTTTTCGTTACTAAGTTAAAGAAATTTCCTAAAAATAAATAATTCGTACACACTCGCAAATCCTAACTAGAATCTAAGTACTTATCTGACGTTTCTTTCTTTTTTCGATTTTCTGAAAATATCTGTTTGTTGTCATACAACTGACTGCTTTGACTTAATATATATATTTCAAAAAATTAACACTTTACAGTTTGGTGCGTCGATAGTAGCACACAAGGTACTGAAAGAGTTTAATAAAACTTAAAATCAAAATTATATTCATTTGAGTGTTTTCAATTTTAGATTACAAATGACACAAAATTTAAAGTGAAATCAAAAATAAAGTTTAACATCTTGTTTTTTTTTTAAGATATCAAATATAAGATATCAAGTATAATTGAGAAATAAATTAGAGAAACACATACACATCAATGCTCTATTTAATTTATTTTAAAAACACCTTTTTGAAAATCTTGTTTTAAAATTGGAAGTCAAACTGTATTTATATCAACTGACATGCTATTCATCTTCATTTAGATAGATGCAAGCGGCTTCTTTCATTTTTCGTTTAATTTTATCGGGTTCTTTTTGTAATATACTAGTTTCTCCCCACATCACTCTATCATTCCCAAAAGAATTTTGGCAAATTTTAAACCTCTCCCAATCTCCCCTTCTGAGGTACCACTTATGGTCATTTATTCTTTGTTCAAGAGGTCTTGAAGTTTCTGTAATATAAAATTTAACACACTCGCAAGGAATTTTATAAACGATATTTTTTGAGTTTTGCTCAGCACTTAATGATTTTGTTGAAATTGATCTAAAGGTATTTGATTTAAAAAAAAATTGTAATAATATAATTATTAGTGATTCATTTAAGGCGGTTTCGGCAAGCTTTGGTACATGGTTTGGTGCCCTGTTTGGTCTGTCAAATGCTTACCAACTAATTTCGGATGATGACGTCACCGTGAATCTAGTATCATTTTTGGTATGTCAAATTGCATACCGTGGAATGTAGCATGGTTCTGTGGTTTGGTATAGTGCTATCTCCGTCTATTTTAGTTTTGTCCTTCTTTAGAAATGTAAACAAATAAGTTGAATTGGAAATTTTTGTTATTTTCATTTGTAATGGATTTAAACGACCGATACAGGGTAACTTTTTTCCTAAATGGAATATCGTTTACTTTTACCGAAAACGCCGAGTTAGCCCATAGGTTACTTAAAAGTTAATATTTCTAGAAAAGATGTGTGGCATAGTTGGCATGTTCACATCCTGGTCGAGGAAAAACTTTTTTCCGATTTATTCCTTCACCCTTTGCCCTCTATGTACCAACTCTTTTCTGTAAATTTATTAGGTCGCTAAATTTTCCCTTCATTTTGTTAATATTTCTGTCTGATATTTACGTTTGTTGGAGAGGTCAACAGGTGATGAAAAATTTATACACCAACTGACAAATTTTCTTGAATGTAGTAGATTTAAAGATACAGTATACCCACCACTTAATATGACCACAAAAAAAAAACAAACAAAAAAATTCGGTTAAGAGTGAATTTGAATCCTAAAAAGAGTTCGTTTATTTAAACAAATAAACCGCAAATCCAAAATTAACAAACTTTTGCACATCGGAGATTTCTGGTATCCCCCACAGACCATTCGCGTGGTATATATATTCTTTAAATGGAACGGTGCTTCTAGCGGCTTTAGGGAAGACGTTTTAAACAAATCTAAAAGCAAATCTTTAATGATTTTTTACGGACTTTTCGCCTATTACAAAAAAAAAATTGGCTCCCCCCAACTGGAGGCCGAGGGCCTACCTACTATTTTTTTTTTAATTAGGAGGTACCACTTGTGGCACCGATGTGTCAAAATTTTAAAAAAAAACTTATTTTTTTGGCAATTGTGCGGAATCAAGAATATACCACACAAGGACATTAGAGGCGGCTCATTTGAGGGCCTTGACTGAAGGTCCAGGACTTATGGCACCTTTTTGGAAAGCTTTTTAAAAAAGAAATTCGATTAAATAATTTTTTTTGACATCTGTCAATCCATGTGTTAAAAATTTAATGAACCGCCAATAATGTCCTTGTGTAGTATTTTCTTTATTTCGCTTAGTAAATAGAGAAATACGTATTTTATTTTGAAGCTAAAATAATTGACAAAAAAGTAAGTTTTTTTAAATTTTTGACACATTGCTTGACAAAAAAAAACCTAGTGGTTTCAATTTATCTTTTAACAAGCTTTCCAAAAACATACCATAAGGGGTACTTTCTTATTTAAAAAAAAATACTTGGTGGGCCCTGGGCCTCCAGTTGGAGGCCCCAAAATTTGTTTTTATCATGTGCGGAAAGTTCGTAAAAAATCATTAGAGATTCGCTTTTAAATTTTTTTATTTGTTTTTTTTTTAAAAATAATCAATAATTTTTACGGTGAATTAAACATTTTTAAGAAACGTAAAATTATGTAAAAAAATTAAAATAATATAAAATTCGTGAAATGGTTCCGGGATAATGCTTTAAACTTTCACTGTACAAAATTTGATACACATTTGAAGTTTTTTAGATTAAGTAATTGGAAGAAGCGCGTTTTTCATTCAAATTCACTCTTGAGGCTCGTTTCTCTTGGTCTACCGAACGAATTCGGAAGAAAGTGGTTTGTTACGTCATTACTATGATGTCACAGGTACCAATTGGTTAACCAAATGGTATATCAAGGAAAGCTTTCCGAAATCGCCTTTAATTTTATCTGAAATACCTGGTATAAAAGGAATTATTAAATTTGTTGTTTGTACAAAATTATTTCTATGTGGGCGTGGGGTTTAAGCATATAACTATGAGATACTATAACGGCCCAAGTGCCGCAAAATGTGTAACGAAAATAACTTTGAAAAACAAAGAAGAAAATTCAAAATCGCGGTTGGCTTCGAAACTGGGCCACCAGGCCATAAACCAAAATTCTACTGCGCATGCACTAACAAATCCATGCCTGGTGTCGTAGTGAACTTACGATAATTTAATGATAAGGTATTATTTGATTGACAGTGACAACGACATCATCTGACCGAAAACTTTGATTTTATTTAATTGAATTTATTTATTATATTATGGATGAAATATCTCCAACCGCAAGTTTAACCTTACTCGAGGGTTTCAATCCACAAGGTAAACCCGTTACACGAGGACATGGCCCCAAGTGCCGAACCCACTTCCTGAGAAAACTGGGCATTGTCGACATTTTTTCTGAGGTATGGTATTGCCATTTTGTTTGTTATTGTGGAGTTTTTGTTTTTTAAAATTTTGTGGCGATATTTTCTGTGATTGCGTGCGTTATTATTACGGGAAACATTAGACAACACTTTTTCAAATTTTTTTACGGTAGTGTCCACTATTTTAATAGATTTTCCAAAAGTAAACAAAAATATTAAACATAAACCTACGTTTTTGCTGTCAGATGGTTGTCAGTTGCTTTCACTACTGACGCAATCGACGCTCCTGCCCATTACACTCCTCGTCTATTGATTTTTTCCAGGCCAACTAGATTAGGAGAGTTATTATCGGTAAGCATTTTTCGCGGAAAAAGCAAGAGGAGAGCCGTTATATTATCTCATAGTTATATGGGTTTAAGCAACACCGTTCTCAACTAAAGGCGACTTTTTCATAGTAAACTACTTATACCATGTTTATGGTTATCCAATCCACTCGTATTTTCGCGTGTGTGGTTAGTAAACCACAATCAATTGTATTTGAAATGGCGTCTCATGTGTGATGTCATACTTAACTAAACAATATACCATGGCATTTTTGCGAGTGGGTTTTCTTACCATGACGTCAGACCAAACTAACCTGGCAAACTACCTCTTGCAGTTGATTTGTGATTGTAGTTTGAAATTGAGGTTAGGGGGTCTTCTCTTGGCGAGGTCTGTGTTGGCTGATAAATTTTTACAGTTTGAAAATACATTTTTTTGTGCATTTTTATTGTATTTATAAATTATTCTTTAAAGTAAGCTACGGGCCATCGAAAATTTTAAAAATCCCACAGAAAAAAAGTTATATCCGTATTTTACCCACCATTTATAAACCCGACGTTACCGTTCGACGTTGACGCTTATCTGGGATTCCAACGTCGAGTTTATAAGTGGGGGTTTGCCCTTCTCCATATCTCTAATTTTTTCACATCAATAGGTATACAGATTTATGTGGGTGTAAGTAATAAGAAAGAACTTTTTATTATCAAAACAGATGACCCACTGGTGTCTGAAAACATAAGAAAAAGTACCTTACCTATGTATCTTATAATTTGCCTGGCATTACTAGTAAATTTTGCTAGATAGCATATATCGTGGTACACTTGGATTGCTTATGATACTTACTTATTTAAAATATGTAATTGCAGTGTGCCTGAAGGTGTATACGAGTGTTGCTTTATTTTTCCCGGGAAATTGCCACAATAAATATCGTTTTTTTTTGTAGACTAATTTTTGGTAATTATGCAGTATACAGTTTTCTGCCATTTTTCATTTTTTATGAAAAATTCTTTATGGGGGCACCTATACAGACCGCTTCAAGCTACTGCGAACATAGGGCGGAAGAAGTCTAATTTGCCAGTGTACGTACATGCAGAGACACCGCACGCCTATCAGTGAAGCAACCAACACTCAGGCTTCCGATCGCCATTCGCTGCCGTTCGCCGCCTTTCGCCTTGTATTTAGTACGCCTCTATCCACGGTGCTGTGTGGAGCGTAGTCAATGAAACCGGAATTTGGTCAATAAATACGCAAATTTTTATAACGTAATTTTCTTATTTTTTGTCACTGATAAATAAGAGCGTTTTATTGTCAACTGCTCAGATTTATCAGTGACGACGTGTTACAATGAAAATAATAAGGAGAAACAAAATAAAAGCAAGTTCTCAAAATAAAATAATACATTCTAAAAACCAAAAAGATTCTCCCAGTCAAAAAAAAATTAAAGCAAATCGAAAAGTCCTCCTTGCTCGGCTAGACAATAACCGAGTCTACTATAAAAACCCCTTCTAACGTTTCCAAGCATGTTAGGGGTGATAATTTGAAAAGCTTCTTCAAAAACAGATAGAAGTCATTAGGAGCAAGATCGGCAGATCGCGCTGGCCATAAAATAGTTCCCCGTGTACTTATAACCCGATTAGGAAATACATTATCAAGATATTCCCTAACAAGGCCAACATTGTGAGCGGAACAACCATCTTGTTGAAACCATGTTTCACCAAATCTTACACCTAACAACTGCCTAGCAGTTGGAATAATGTGCTGCTGCAGTAGATCCAAGTATCTAGGACCATTCAAATTGCAATTGCCGTTAATAAAAAATGGCCCAATTACGTGTTCCCCTATAATACCCCCCCCCCCCAACATTTAGTTTTTGGGGATACTGTGTTCTTACGTCAAAATACAAATGCAAATTTTACCTCGACCAATATCGAACGTGTGTTGGGTTATGACGATTTGACCATTTGACCATCTGCACTTTTTCGGCAACTTCGTAGACATCCATTTTTAGTTTTAAAAATGTATTATTTCAATTAAGAACTTACCCATCTGTTTCTCGAGCAAGGCAGAAATAAAACAAAATAATAAAAACAAAATGAATTTCCAAAAGATAACACTGCAGCGTGCTTCGAATCCACCTCGGTCGTACGGCACGGAGAGTAAATTGGACTTGATTGTCCCTATGTTCGTAGTAGCTTGAAGCGGTCTGTATACCAGGGTCCCTAGGACCCCAAATCCGCCGACGCCGATGGTTTTTTTTTTAATTTTTTTGTTTTTTCTTTAATTTTTTTCACTAAAACAACCCAATCCAACACAGCCCAACCCAATCTATTCCAACCCAACCCAAAACAATGAAAAAAACACATTACAACCCCCCGCCCCCCGGCAACCTTTTTTCTCTGAAAAAAAACCGGTGCCGGCGGATTTGTATAAATGTATAAAGTATAGATATAGGTATAAATATAGGTGCCCCCATAAAGAATTTTTCACAAAAAATGGCAGAAAACCGTATAGTACATAATTACCTAATTTTTTTATTTGTTTTTTATTCGTCTTTGTTTTTTTTTGTGGCCCACACGCCTCTAAATGCTGTTGAAATTGTACTTCTAAATTTTAATAGGGAACATAGGTAGGTCTAGAGTCCATGTGGGTATGCATTTTTGACATATTTGCATAACTGTCTCTAGGTTAACAAGAAAGCACCATATAGTAGTACCTAGTAGTAGTTCTAGTATGTCCAACCTTTTATTTACACAAGTAAGTAAAGTTAGAAGAAGGCACAAAATCACAGAACGTAAATTGGTATACTGTATTTGTCAACCAAATCAGCTGTTAACCAGTGAGTTAACCGTGACGTCATTCCTGACGTCATTATCCTAACAAACCACACAGTGGTTAGGGTCATGAATAAATTCGCCTTAAAAGTCAGTTAACTCATTTTCGTTTTAGTATCGTTTGGCCTATTGTCGACGCCATATTGACACCAAATTGACAGAAAATCTATGCTTTACTTGTAAATTTGGTTATAAAAATGGCAGCCACCATAGGCTAAAGGGCACTGAGGCGGTAGGAGTTAACTGGCTTTTTAGTTGAGGCGACGTTGGTTTAAGGCACGTAACAGGGAAGGGGGAAGAAGTTATAAAAAGGAAAACTTCACCGAAACCGCGGGCGATAGGTAGTTTAAAATAAAGATTTTGTGCCTTTATATCTTAATCCGGGTAGTTTTAAATCAGCTTACCATGGAAAATCATTACTAGGTCTAGTTCCAATCTCCATATGGTTTTCCAAAACCTTCTTGGGCCCGTTCACCTCCATTCCTTGTCGCTGCCACCATGCGCAATTATTCAGAGTCCCTGTGGTGACGTTGATAGCCAGCACGCGTGCGCTGACCACGTTCGAATCTGACACCAAAATATTTTTGGCAATGGCATCTGGTAAATCTGAAACAAATTAACGCTATGCTAAGTAGGTTTATAGAAGTAGAGTTTTGTACTTCTGTTTTTTTTTAAATCGTGCACGTACGACAAAAAAAATTCCAAAAAATTTATTGGTTTATGTAAAAGTCCTGGTGTGGAACTTTTAGTTTAATTCTTATCGCTTGACGTAAGTTTAAAAAATTATCGGGGGTAATACCACTAAAGCTTTAAAACTACTGATAGTTTTTCACAATTGAGTGTTTTCTATAATTTCGCAACTCAGGGGGAGGAGTCAAATTTGCAAATAAAACACGCATAAGTTAAAAATTGTTTGGTTAATTTTGAAGCTCGAGTGGTATTTAGAGAATTAGACACTTAAAGTAAATGTTTGAACGCATCGGTATCGGTATACCTAACGCGTTCGAAATAGACTTGTTTATGCGATGTCTCGAACAATGCCCGCTTTTTTTTTAAGGGTGCGATGATAGAACTGCTGATTGAAATCATTCCGTACGTTCGTGGATCCGTAACGTTACGTACATCACTCCGTACGCAACGAGTGATATGGTACCTGTCAAAAAAGCGGGCATCGTTCGACACATGGCATGAACAAGTATAAAATGTAGTGTATTTTGGCTTTGTTTTCAACGCGTTATACCGATACCGATGCGTTGAAATATTTACTTTAAGTGTCTATTAATTCACAAACGAAAATACAAAAAATATAAAATAAATAATAAATTTACTAACCGTTTTGCTTTTAATAACATCTTGTTGATATCGTTCTCTATAACAGCTCTAAATAACACCGTTCTCAACTAAAAAGCCAGTTAACTCCTATCTTTTCAGTGCTCTTTAGCCTACTGTTGCCGCCATTTTACATATATAGATGTATTTAACACATTTTTTTCGTATGAACAAAGAATCAATACTTTAAACAGTAAGTACCTTTTTTAAACTATATCGATTGTCGTTTTGGAAAAATGCACGTCCTCATTAACGTTTTTGTTACAAATTTCAAAAAATTTTCATCAGCCATCAATTCTTTATAAGCACTGATTTATCAACTGCAACAAGTGATGTTTATATTCCGGCTCAATATTAAACCTTTCTAGCTCTTTTGAAATTGAACACCCTGGGGCTCGATTCTGGGCGTAACGGAACGATGCCCTGAGAAGTAACCACTTCTATTAAAATCCAAAATTCCGTGTTCTTCGACCGGTCCACCGATCGTACAAAAATCATTCGAACGACGCACAGTCGATCGATGCAATGCTTTTTTATAGACAATAAGAGAAAAATTGAGACTAGCATTTTTGTTGCTATTTTGTACTTAGTTTGTTGCTGCGTTTTAATTAAATCATAAGCATTGAATTATTTAATCTTTGTCCTTTTTGCTGTGACGTGTTTTTACAGAACATTTTATATATTTGTGAACATTGTTTTTTAAGAGCGAACCCTTTAAAGACTTAATAGCCATTTGACTTCTATTTTTTTCAAATTTTTTAATTTATTTTTTATACTTTACAGAGTTTATTAACACCCTTTTTTAAATTTTTGGAAACTTTTTTTTCAATTTTTTTATACCTAAATCAAAATTTCAAATATTTTAAAATTCACATATTAAAAAAAAAAATTGTCAAACATGAAGAATTTTGTTTTATTATTTTTGCATTCTTTAAAAACCATAAACCAATAAAAAATTTTACTTGACTGCGATATTTTGAGAAAAACGGCCAAAAGCATTAAATGTTTCCTATATGCTCTCCCCTGTTGTTCTAATTGAATCTAGCGACAAAAGATCAAAAGATCATGGGTGGAAAAAAAACGAAAGTTCAAACTTAGATGACTATCGCACAAGGAACACACAAAGGACCAAAGCGAACAGATAAATTGTCAAATGATGTTTCGCCCTAGGCAACCAGCGTGGGCTCATCAGTGGTTCAACTGGTCACCCTCCCCGAACATCATTCAACATCATCATACACTTTGATTTCCAACTTTGAATCACTCACAAATAGGCATCGTTTCGCACTGGCACTTATCTAAGTCATCTGATACCGGTTCGTCCTGGCGTGTTAATTTTTCCAATAGGGTTACGCTCCTAAGGCGTACCTCAACCGAAAAGGATCTAAAAACAAATGTGTGGCATACTCATCCAAGTTTGAATTTTTCGTTTCTTTCCACCCATGATCTTTGGTTTTTAGATTTCTTTCGGTTGAAGTAACTGATTCGGAGATTTTTTAACTTTTTTTTTGTTTTGATCGCCTTAGGAGCGTAACCCTGTTGAAAAAATTAACACACCAGGACGAACCCGTATCAGGTGACTCAGATAAGTGCCAGCGGGGAACGATGCCTATTTGTGAGTGATTTAAGGTTGGAAATCAAAGTGTGTAGAACCACTGATGAGCCCACGCTGGTTGCCCAGGGCGAAGTATCATTTGATAATTTCTCTTTTCACTTTGGTTCTTTGTGTGTTCCTTGTGGGATACTCATCCAAGTTTGAATTTTCGTTTTTTCCACCCATGATATTTTGTTTTTAGATTATTTTCGGTTGGAGTAACTGATTCGGAGGTTTTTTAACTTCTTTTTGTTTTAATCGCCTTAGGAGGGTAACCCAATTGGAAAAATTAACACGCCAGGACGAACCCGTATCAGTTGACTCAGATAAGTGCCGTAACCCTATTGGAAAAATTAACACGCCAGGACGAACCCGTATCAGGTGAATCAGATAAGTGGCAGTGGGGAACGATGCCTATTTGTGAGTGATTCAAAGTTGGAAATCAAAGTGGTTGGATCCACTGATGAACCCACGCTATTTGTCCAGGACGAAACATCATTTGATAGTTTCTCTTTTCGCTTTGGTCCTTTGTGTGTTCCTTGTGGGATACTCATCCAAGTTTGAATTTTCGTTTTTTCCACCCTTGACCTTTGATCTTTCGTTTTTAGATTTTTTTCGATTAAAGTAACTGATTCAGAGGTGTTTTAACTTCTTTTTGTTTTAATCGCCTTAAGAGCGTAACCCTATTGGAAAAATTAACACACAGGACAAACCCATATCAGATGACTTAGATAAGTGCCAGATTCAAAGTTGGAAGTCCAAGTGTATGATGGTGTTGAATGATGCTTGGGGAGGGTGACCAGTGGAACCACTGATGAGCCCACGCTGGTTGCCTAGGGCGAAACAAGATTTTATATAATTTCTCTTTTCGCTTTGGTTCCTTTTGTGTTTCTTGTGGGATACTCATCCAAGTTTGAATTTTTGTTTTTTTCCACCCATGACCTTTTGATGTCTTGTTTTTAGATTCTTTTCGGTTGAAGTAACTGATTCGGAGGTTTTTTAATTTCTTTTTGAATCTATCGACTTACATGAGATAAAATAGTTTCTAACTAAACAGGTAATTTATATAATAATTCAGAATGGGGGAAAAAAAGAACTTCACCTCTAAAAAAATATCTCCCTATAGATTCTCACGATTAGCCAGTATATTTGGATTACGTACGCCTCAAACAGTTGCCTATATTTGAACTTTGGCGCAAATATCTCAAAAACTGCAAGAACTATGAAGAAAAAGTCAAAGCTCCGTAGATCAGTAACAAAGTGTTTGCGGACATGTTCATGAAAACAAAATGTTTTTATTTTGACTTGAAAAATTCGTACCTAAAATCTTTGCACTGAATTCTAAAACACCCAGTATACCTGTATAATTCAGTTTTGACATGAGCCGTCATTCCAAATTTTAAGATAAGGTAAATGTCCAAAATTCCCTATACCTCGATCCACTGTGCGACGTCCTACTCTGAAAGACGTCAAGTTTGCCATACCATGCGCATTAGTGAGTAAAATATCGATCGGTCTCGTGATGGTTTCTTCCAATAGCGTGCTCTGAAATATCTGACACTCGGACCAGCAGAGCCAAAAATCACCCGAGTGACGGTTTTTCACATGAGCTTTCTTACAAGTCCCAACTACTGGGTCTAGTCGAGAGAACGGCTTTGCTAAAAAATCGTTGTTCGAGGCAGCTCTGCGCGTGCCCATAATAGTTTGGTGATTCTTCGATCGTCTCGGCACTGCTTCTGGCGTGTTTACTGGTTGCAACTAATTATCTTCTCTCAGGCGAACGATCCCAACCTACGAAACCCAGAATTAGCACCCTAATATTTTCCAAAGGATTGGCCTCTTAGGTTTTCGCGGGCCAAGGCAGAATTCAATATTTTGCTCCCCAAACCAAGATTGGCAAATGCAGGCTGTATGAGCAGGGCAGTTTTCTTGACGAAAAATAAACTGGTCTTGGTAAAGTTTTGTGACAGAAGAAAGCATGTCGTTCTCTAAAATGTCAACGTAAACCTGTGTGGTGAGCTTTCCATTGATTTGAAATAGAGCATGACCTCTATCAGAAATCCAGCCCAACCATATTTACCGAAAATCTTCCAGCGCGATCGTTGTTACCAGCAATATATCTTTCCTCATAGCGCGTTCTTGGTGGCGATTAAAACCGAAATTGCTTTCTATTTTAGATTTAGATTTCGATTTAGAATTTCATAAAATATCTGTAGACAACAACAGCACATTGAGAGCTTCTGGTTACATCGGAGCACACACCTTATTAATACTTAAATTAAAAAAGAAATTAGCTTTTGTTGTTTAGTAACATTATTTCCGCATATATTTTATATTTGTTTAGTCTAGATATAAACACTAGCAAAACATATGAAAGTTTCTTTTTCTATTTCTTACATTGGTTGAAGAAGTTAAAGTCAAACCAAATCACGTGTAATCTGTGTGACGTCACACTACGTCATGGTAAATCGAAATCCAAATTAATTGACCTCCAGGACTGGAAAACTTTTTCATCGGAAAATATTACCTTTCGCCAAAACTCTGGTTTATTTAGAGAGTAATTAAGGGAAAAAATACCCTGGCCTATTTTTTTATTTGTAAGTTTTATCTTTTTCGCAGCTTGACGATATCTTAAATTAGAGACATTCCTTATGCGATTTCGTGTAAACTCTTACACATCCTAGAAATTGAATTGAACAGATACAAAAATAATTTTCTTCTCTAAAAGCGATAAGGTCTTATCTTGTTCCTCAGTTGAAAATTTCAATAAACCAGCCTCTTGTTGTCTTTTTATTGTATGATTTGTTTCCCATGCATCGTTTTTTAATTTTCATAATCGTGCTTTTATTGACAACACATGGTTTCCTGATCATCTATTTATTACGCTGCCCACTGCGCTACGACGCGGTGGCGGCCGGCGAATACCTCAATGACGTATTCTAACTGATTTACAATGGCGCCAACGCCAGCGCCAAGCAGAAGCATAGTGTCATAGTGGCAAGTGCTGCTGTCGGTGGTACAACTGGTGGATCAGGCCAAAAATCCAATAGTTTTCTGTTGGTAAAACTCTCTTTTTTTGTATATATTTAACTCCACCAACACTATCTATAGTCCAGTTTTTTGATGAGCGCACTGGCGTCATTTTTTTGGATCTCTATTTGATACATTTTTTTTAGACAGCGACAATAAATATGTAAAAAAAAGTCACGTCTTTGATTGTTTCAACTGTTACTTCAAACTGACAATAACAAATTATTTGACATGCGAGCTGTTGACAACAAAGAAATACTGAGGCAAAAGTGACGTCAGTCCGCTCATCAAAAATACTACACACTATAGGTCTGTTATTGACAGGATGTTCCATTAAAAAGAATCATTCATTTTGGTCTACGTCATACACTTTGACAGCGGTCAAAAAAATGTCAAATTTTAAACATACACAACATCAATATCTACTTTGTAGGTACCCTGTCAAAAAAACCGCGTCAAATCTTTTAGAAAATTTTGACGAGATTTTATCATGTCTTATCAGGTTTGATATGTGTGGTATGTGAAAAATCTCATAAAGTATAGATTTTTTCGATCAGTTTGTACGAGCAAAACAGCCTGGCTCGTAGAATCTTATAAAACCCGATAAAACAGCATAAAATATTATTAACTTTCATGAGATCCTATGCTTTTTTATAGCAGGGTAGGTACATAGCCACAGAATTTATTAATTTAACAGAGAGGTAAGTAATTGTGTAATGAACTCTGAGTTTCGGACTTCCATTGTCTATATTTTATTTATACACGACGTTTCGATCAGTACAATCTCTGATCGTCTTCAGGTGCAAACCAAAATCTTTTCCTAAGGCTAGGTACTTATATACTATGGGAATTCACTCAACCGTGTACTTTATTGTAATTTGTATAAATTCCTTTTGATAATTATTCAACCTCTTACAGGCAAGACCATTTCTTTTCTAGAAAATTCCAACCATTTTGTAAATATTCTTAAATCTTTTGTTTTAGAACCCGACGCTAGATTTGTTAGTTTTGATGTCGAAAGTCTATATACCAATGTCCCAATAAAGGAATCGCTAGATATTATTAGACAGAGACTGGCTGATGACGAATCCTTTCGTGAACGTACAAGCCTGCCGCTGGAGGAAGTGATGGAGTTGTTGGAGTGATTGTCTACATAACTCTTATTTTCAGGTGAAAGATAGGTTTTATGCTCAGAATGACGGTCTTCAATGTAACCGTTCACTTTTGGAAACTCCAAAAATTTACTAATAATTTAAATCGGTTACCTGTTATCCCAAGTAGTTTTCCACACCGAAAATCCATGGTCCAATAAAAATGAGTGCTAACACTCGTTTTACCTACTACAGCACAATCTAGAATCCCGCCAAATATCCCCAGTGATCACAGTTGTCCTTAGTACTGCTAGTATCTTTATTTTGTCCTTTTTTTGCACTTTTCCCGTGACTTTTCCGGAAAGTTAGTGTTCGGGGCGGACAAAGATGGGCGATCCACAAATTAAGATTTTTTTTATAGTGGACTGTAAAACTAGGGAAGCTGATTCAAACGCTCAAACAGTCGTTAAATTTCACAGTTAGAAACTCGATTTTAATTATTGTATTGTAAATTGTAAGTATCAATGGCGGATAGGGCCAGAAATAAAACCTGCCGTATAGCAGTAGCAATAAAGAAAATATCCCGAAAAAAATAGGCACTCGACTTACCCCGAATTCCTGGAGGATTCTGGAGAATAGGACATCCAAGTTAGCACCAATAATCTCGAGTTTTTCTTATATGTAAAATGTGGTTCACTCGCGAGTTTTTTGTCGAAACTCAGTTGCTGAGATGTAGTATGTTTTCAGCGACCTTGTCAACGTGAACTGATTTAGCGCGGGAGGCGCGCTTGCACTTGCCGTTTCTCTCATGCGATACAGCTGTCCTTGGTTCCATAGGGGTGCGGGGTATAAGCGAAACATTATGGAAACAAGGATAATAGGAAATTAGGTATGGGATAAACATTAAAGTTTATCAAGTGCCTTGTTTAATAAAATGTAAGAAAATTAGACTTATAGTATATAATCACTTGTTAGCAGAAAATTGCATTAACAATGAGTAAAAAGGAAAATTGTAATTTTACGCAAATTTAGAAAACAAAAAATAAACAAAAATTCTAAGCCAAAATATTTACAATATAATTGAGCGGGAACGAAACATCCCCACCCCCCTGAAATACTAATTTCAGCACGCGGGGTCCGGTAACGGACAAAGTTTTACTAGAGGTCTCCTAAGAGTGCCTTTAGCAGTTTTCACAATTGCTACCCTTGGTATCTTATCTGCACCAGGTATAATTTCAGTAATCCGGGCCAGTGACCACTCAAGAGGATTTAAATTATCATCTTTGACCAAAACAAGAGTACCTGGTTCAACACTTGAAAAATTGCTTTCTTGCCACTTAGATCTCTGTTGCAAGGTGTGTACGTATTCGTTTCTCCAACGATTCCAGAAATCTCGGTGCATCCTCTGTAAGAGCTGCCATCTAGTTAGGCGGTTAGTTTCGATTTTAGTAAAATCGGGGTCAGGAATTGTAGATAAGGGTGCAAGTGAAAGGAAGTGACCTGGGGTCAATGCCGTTAAATCGGAAGGGTCAGAAGATATAGCACTGATAGGTCTACTGTTAAGTACCGCTTCGATTTGGGTAAGCACAGTATACAGTTCCTCGTAAGTAAGAATCTGAGTACCCACTACACGAGTTATATGTTTTTTCACGCATTTAATATTGGCTTCCCAGATTCCAGCCATGTGACTAGCCGTGGGAACATTGAAATGCCATTCTACCGCCTCTTGTTCGAGGCATTGGGCAAAAATTTGTCGAACGTACTTGTCCGAAGATATAAAATTCGTGCCGCAGTCCGAGTATATAGCCTTACTTTTGCCTCTTCGAGCAAAAAATCTACGCAAAGCACTAAGGAAAGCCTCACCGGAAAGGCTAGAGACAAGCTCTAAATGCACGGCTTTGACACTTAAACAAATAAATAAAGCTACATACGCTTTAACAGTTAAAGAGTTGCGTAACCTAGCTGTAACGTGGAGTTGAAAAGGGCCACAAAAATCCACACCAGTATGCAGAAAGGCACGATCTTCAATAAAGCGATATCTGGGTAAATTTCCCATTTTTGGTTGAAAAGTATCAGGTTTAGTTTTCCAACAAATAAGACAGCGGGAAAGAATACTGGAGATAGCCTTCTTTGCAGAAAGAATCCAGAAATTCTGTAGAAGTAAAAAATGTGTAGCGTGTATGCCACAGTGTAGATGAGTAAGATGAATCTCATAAATAAGCGAGTCTGTAAATTTACAAGATTTTGGTAAAAGGATCGGAAATTTCCGATCGTAAGAAAGGTTTGAATTACAGATACGACCTCCGACTCGTAAAATTCCTGATTCATCGATAAAAGGGTCTAATTTTTTAAGGCTCTTGGGTATTTGCTTATTTTGGACAGAAATAATTTCATTTTGTAGACAAGTTGATTGTACGTGTTTAGTTAAAAACATTAATGCAGAATGTAACTCAGAAAGCACTAAATGCTTTTGAGGTAAGCGATTTTTTCGTTTAGTTTTAAATAAAAGGATCGCACGGAAGAAATAGGCGACAATTCTTTTTATTTTACCCAGCGAACTGTATTTCAGAAAAAGGTCATCAATAAAATTTTGTGAAATAAAAGACGTAAACACGGTACGCCTTTTTTCTTCAAGGGCGTCTTTTGAACTTGATAATTCAACTTGTAAAAAACTCCATTTGCTTTCTGGCTCAAATAAAAAGGAAGGTCCATATTTCCACAATTCAAATGTAATTAATTCGGAAGGTAAAAGCCCACGACTTCCGCAATCGGCAGCATTTTGCGCAGAAGGGACGTGATACCAATAATTGGCACTTATTCTTTCTTGTATATAAGCAACTCGGTTGCTAATGAAAGTTTGCCACATATGAGGGGACGCTTTTATCCACTGTAATGCTACTGTACTATCAGTGAAAGCGTACATATTGGAAAATTTAATTTTTTCCGAGAATGTTTCCACAATAAAATGCAATAGCTTGCTTAAAAGTACGCACGCGCACAGCTCTAGACGCGGTAAGCTTTTGCGTTTTAAGGGAGCAACTTTAGATTTTCCGCAAATAAAAAACGTTTTTATTGAACTATTTTTGTAAAGAACCCGAAAATAGGCAACAGCGCAATAGCCCTTTTCGCTAGAATCGCTAAAACCGATTAATTGTATCGATTCTGCATCTGTAATCTCTAGTTCTCGAGATATTTGAAAGTTTTGTAAATATACAAAGTCAGATTTGTATTTTTGCCAAATATCGAAAATTTCAGCGGGAACCTTTTGATCCCAATCTTGTCCTAAAGACCAGAGATGTTGCACTAAAAATTTTGCGAAAAAAGTGACAGGTGTCAAAAAACCACAAGGGTCATACAACTTCGCAACAAAACTCAAAATTGATCGTTTAGTACACTCTTGCACGCTTTGATTGCAATCAACAGCGAAGAAAAAATTATCAGTTTGAGGGTTCCACTTTAATCCTAAAATTTTTAATGATTGATCATCATGCACAGATTCAAAAGATAAAGCCTGCGTTTGCACATGTGATTCCGGCAAATCAGAGAGCACAGTAGGAAAGTTACTTGCCCATTTACGAGCTTCGAACCTACCTCTACGTAGAAGTTCAATTAATTGTTTTTTGACAATAATTGCTGTGTCAATATCTCGACAACTAAAGACACAATCATCAATATAAGTATAATGGCGTAATACCTCGGACGCATAGGGCAAGTCGTCGTACTCATTAGCTAATTGTAAAAGAGTGCGTATAGCCAAGTAAGGAGAACAACTTACACCGAAAAGCAAGGTATTAATTTGAAAATCTGAAATAGGACAGTCTGTCGAAAAACGCCAAAGAATTCGTTGAAAATTCCTTTGGTTTTCGGTGATTTCTACGTTTCGATACATCTGTCTTAAATCACAGACCATTCCTATTTTATGGAGTCGAAAATTTAATAAAATTTTGACTAGGTCGGCTTGCAACTTGGGTCCAATGTGGACAGCAGAATTGAGAGAACATTTTCTTGGGACGGCGCCTGACGCGTTGAAAACTATTCTCAGAGGGGTAGACGTCGAGTCTTTTTTGAACACCGCATGGTGGCTAATGTAAAAGTAATTATTTATTTCAGAATCAAGAGGTCTAGGGACCACTTGCATATGATTCTGGTCTAAATAATCACGGAAAACGTTCGAGTAGGTGTCGTAAAACGTTTTATTTTGTAGCAGCCTTTTTTCAAGGGAAAAAAGTCTTTTTAGTGCAAGGGCACGCGTGTCTCCAAAATCGGGACAACTTATTTTAAAGGGAAGAGATACGATGTAGCGCCCTTCAGCGTTTCTTGTAGTAGTTTGTCTATAGTAATTTTCACAAAAAATGTCTTCTGGTGAAACCGATTTGACGTCAGGGACTTCTTCGATTTCCCAAAATTTTTGTAATGTGGTACTTAATGTTTCGTTGGGACAGATTGCCAATAATCCTTGTATAGATTTTGGTAGAGTAGAAGAAGCACAAACTCTTCCTCCTAACGTCCAACCAAAAATTGTATTATAGCAAACGGGTTGGTCCGGACCGTGGTAAAGTCTACCATCGCGTAAGGTATAGGGCCAAATATCGTTACCTAGTAAGATATCTATTTTTCCAGCTTGGCAAAAATTATCATCAGCTAACTTCAGTGTTTTCAAGAAGTTCAATTTTGAAATGTCAAAATTTGTAGGGGGAGAATAGTTGCAAATATTATCCACCACTAAAAAATCGGAATTAAATTTGAAATCAGGTTCTTGTAATGACCCTATGGTGCCATAAACGTAAAATTTAACGCTCGACTTCATTCCTTCCAAGCCTTTTAAAGAAATATTTGTTTTAAATTTATTTAAATTTAATTTTTTAGCTAGGCTTTTTGTTAAAAACGAGGCTTCTGCACCACTGTCACCAATACCACGAACGGTATACCAATTTCCAAAAGAATCTTGAATTTTTAACATAATGGTAGACAAAAGAATATTCGATTCGTTCACGCAATGTGGTAGAGAACTGTGTAATACTGAAGCTTGACTGTTAACATTAGAAAATCCAATATGATAACCGGCAGGTTGCGTTTGGTTGGCCGCAGGTTTGGCTGCTTTTTCCGCACTAGGTGGGGAAGGCGTCGTCTGCGCATGAGTAGACGGTTGGGTTAGGTTATAGTCATGCAAAAGGGAATGATGGGAACCTTTACACGTAAGACAACGTTTTTGCGATCGGCACGCAGATTGGAGATGCGCAGTAGCAAGACAATTTACGCATGCGCGCTTATTCGTAACGATTTCATATCTTTCACGCGGGGTTTTATTCAAAAATGCAGGACACCGATAAATAATGTGTTGACCGGGGGGGCCGCACAGAAAACAAATAGTAGGCGAATTTTGCTGTTGCCCCTGCACCATGAACGCATTTTTTTTATTAGGGTTTGCATTGTTTGAATTTGGGCCGCGAGGTGGCGATTTTTGATTATTATTATAGGAGGTCTTGGACTCTTTATTTTTTGAAGGTACGGACTCCAGAGCCGTACAATGCTTAAGCAAAAAATCTTTAACATCAGTGTAGATAGGTATGTCGTTAGAGGCATGATGTTGCTCAAAAGCTTTCCGTGTATACGGATCTAATCTATCAAGCAAAAATTGCATAAAAACAAAATCCAGGTTCTCTGGTTTCATTTTAAGGGACTTTAAAGCAGAAATATTTTTATTGAATGTGTCCAATAAATTACGTAATTGTTGGGCATTTTCGTGGGTCAATGCCGGACAGTTTTCTATCTCTTTCCAGTGAGTAACAACCTGTAACCTACGGTTATTGTAACGAGATTGTAAAATTTGATAGGCTGTGATATAATTATCATTTAAGACAGGGAGATCTGAAATAAGATCAAGAGGGGTGCCTTGCAAGCACAAGCGTAAGCATTTTAATTTATCTATATTAGAAATAGATTTGTTTGTATGATATAAAGCGTCAAAGCTTTGGATAAAAGTAGGAAAGTTTTTTATGTCACCATTAAAGGTAGGCAAGGTAGGTTTTGGTAGATAAGACATTTCATGGGTTTGATTTTGGGGTTGAATCATGGTGCTGTTATAAGCAGGACCCACTACGGCAGGATCTTCCAAAGGAAGCTCAAACATTTCATAATACGTAGTTTCTACATCCTGCAACAAAGTCATAATGGAAGTAGCTATTTTATTTTCAGCGGTTAGCTGTGCTGAATCAGTACAAATAAGTGCCAAAAGGGCATTATGATGTTTATCAAACGACTTTTGAATCGATTTAATATTTCGATATGCAACTTTAAACCGATTTTTAGCCGTTGCGTCATTTTTAGCCTTTTTGGCCGCCTCTGTCATTAATTGCAACTGATCAATAGCGGTGTGTCGTAACGCTTTAGCACGGGCTATTTTTTCCTCAAGATCGGGCATTATTGTAAAATGTAGAAAAATCAACAAGTATTTTTTAATATTTCCCAAAAATACAATACCAAAACAAAACAAAAGAAAAAAACGGATACTCAGCTGTGAATACCGATTTTATTCTATTTGCGTTTAACTCTGAAACGAAATAAATCAAGGTCGTTTTTTGTGCAGCTTAAAATCCAACAGTAGCAATTTTTTTATTATATAGGTGAATTTTATAAGAGCACACTCTTTAAATATTTTAGAAAATCATGCAGGATGACTTTTGTAAACTCTGTTTTGCAAAATGTTATACAACTATCATAGCGTAAATCAACTAAAATATTTATTGCAAATAAAGGTCTGTATGTATATGGCAAAAAACTAATTATTTTTGCGCTTAGAATTTTAATTATGTAACCGAAAAATCAAGTAACCACACTGTAAAAGTTAAGGGTTGTTTTCGCGTTACCCGACTATCCGGCTTATGAAGGCCAAATGTTCGGGGCGGACAAAGATGGGCGATCCACAAATTAAGATTTTTTTTATAGTGGACTGTAAAACTAGGGAAGCTGATTCAAACGCTCAAACAGTCGTTAAATTTCACAGTTAGAAACTCGATTTTAATTATTGTATTGTAAATTGTAAGTATCAATGGCGGATAGGGCCAGAAATAAAACCTGCCGTATAGCAGTAGCAATAAAGAAAACATCCCGAAAAAAATAGGCACTCGACTTACCCCGAATTCCTGGAGGATTCTGGAGAATAGGACATCCAAGTTAGCACCAATAATCTCGAGTTTTTCTTATATGTAAAATGTGGTTCACTCGCGAGTTTTTTGTCGAAACTCAGTTGCTGAGATGTAGTATGTTTTCAGCGACCTTGTCAACGTGAACTGATTTAGCGCGGGAGGCGCGCTTGCACTTGCCGTTTCTCTCATGCGATACAGCTGTCCTTGGTTCCATAGGGGTGCGGGGTATAAGCGAAACATTATGGAAACAAGGATAATAGGAAATTAGGTATGGGATAAACATTAAAGTTTATCAAGTGCCTTGTTTAATAAAATGTAAGAAAATTAGACTTATAGTATATAATCACTTGTTAGCAGAAAATTGCATTAACAATGAGTAAAAAGGAAAATTGTAATTTTACGCAAATTTAGAAAACAAAAAATAAACAAAAATTCTAAGCCAAAATATTTACAATATAATTGAGCGGGAACGAAACAGTTAGTGTTTCCCATTTGTTTACTTTTAAACTAAACTTTATTATATTCGAACGAAAACTCTAGAGTTGTAGAACTTTTAACTCCATTTTTGACATTCTACTGTAATACTACATATTTTTGTCGGAAGCCCGTATCTTATCCATCTGTAGAAATATTTTCTGTAAATTTCCGTCTCGTGCTTACGGAGTAAATGACTAATTTTGATTATTCCTCCTTGTAGGCCTCTTTGGTAGAAGTTCTGCTTAACTTAAACAGCCCCTAAAACCTAATATAGCTGCTCGCGATGCATTTTAACTCACACACACATTTAAGATTTAGTGACTTGGAGAGGCTTAGCAACCAAGTAGTCCGTTGATTACGAAAACAACTCTTAAAAAAAAATGTCTACAAATAAGGTAGGATCATTTTAATTTAAGTACCCATTTTTGGAGACCTGCTGTTTGGGATATTAAAACTTTGAGACACCTAGGTTTTTCAATACCACTGCCAATATAAAGGTATTTTATAACGATAATTTTTGGATAATTTTCCTGGTTTCCTGGGAATGACATTTTGGTGATATAAAGAACACCGTGATAAAATCGATAAAAAATTGAAGAAACTCTAAATGTGCTAAAGTTAGTTTTAAAACCATTTGTCTGGTAGCTTTAAGGTTATGTTTTTTATGTTAATTTTTGTCCCCGTGATCCGGATCAACCCCGTCTGTAAATTTCCCTTTCTCAACTATTTTTAGTTTAGTATTTTGCCACGAGAAAACCATTATACTAACTATGTTTTTAAATGAAATTTAATTTTAACGGGCGCATAATACCAGTGCGCAATATTTTTATTATTTCTGTGATACATTTATTTATGTTTTCTGGTCCTATTTTTCTATTAAAATTGTACAAACAAATTAATTTGTTTTTGTTTACTACTTCCCTTCTGTCAAAACGTAAGGTTTTGACTGGCGCCCACCAAGCTTGCTAGATCAGTTGTTGTCAAATATAATTTTGGTTATTTTTGAAAAATGATAAATATTGTCTCATTAACTTAATAAAAAATAAATCGAATTCACGCTAGCTCTGCGACGTAATGAACTGCAAGGCCTAGTTAATAAAATCTAAACTGTAAAGTGTATCATCCCTATAGGTAGGGGTTACAAAAGAATAGCGCCCAACGTGTGGGGCTCGTTGGAATTTTGATTTTCTTGAAATTTTGGATTTTTGGCAACATTTTGATTTTTAACATCAATCGAGTTAGCGAGCGAGTCCATTAACCTGTCCTTTTTTCCTTAGCAAACAAAAACTTTTTTGTGGCATTTTAATTCGCAAGATAAATTTAGTTTTTTCATTTATGGCGATATCTCAATGAAATTTTTGCTGATAAAACTTTAACTACTTTAAAACTTTAAAATCATAAAAGAATTTAATTTAAATATTAGAAAGAGATATTTAGAATATGAATGGATAATTACAACATGATTTATTTTCAGGTACAATTATATACAGGGTGTCTCAAAAGTTAACATATACCGGGTGTTATTTTTTTAAAGTAAATTTTGGTAATAAATTTCGGCTTTTAATATTAGATTGCGGTGGCTATCGCGTTTTGCGGTAATAATATTTATTATAAACCTTGATCTAACCGATTAAAAAAAAAATAAAATGTTTGAAATTAGTTACGATATTGATCCTCATCACTTGCGATTGTCAGAGCTTAATTATGAGGTTAGGCTTAGAACAAGTCATCAAATTGAATCTATTTCTCAGGACGAAAAAAGAAAATACTTACGTAGGACTTTAAGGGTTGATAGGTCTAGACCAAAAATTGTTTACACTCTAGAAAATTTTAATTTTGAGAATGAGAAAAAAGAAATCGAAGAGTCTATCAGATCGATTCAAGAGGAAGTTTATAATTTTTATGGGATAAGCAAAGAGGTCTACTTGAGGGTAACTAGTCGATTTAGGCATCTTTTGGGCCGTTTAAGCAGAATTCCGGATATAGCTGAGGTAGAGGAAAATAATCAAGCGCAGAGTAAGTATAAATGTGAGCAATACATAAAGATGACAATTTTGCAGGATGATTTTGATGAAGTTTATAAGAAGTATATGGACGCTGGCCAGTGTAGACCGGTAACTCCAACAAAATCGTCTAATTCTTTTCAGGGTAATTGTAGTAGTAGGTTTGTGCCTGTATTTCAGTGGAGTATAAAGTTTGATGGAGGCAAAGATAAAAATCAAGTGGTTAATTTTTTACAAAGAGTCGGAGAACTAAGAGCGGCGAGTAGATGTAGCAAGGATGACTTGTATTTGGGTGCGATTGAGCTTATTGAGGGGATAGCTAAAGAGTGGTTTAGGGCACAATTAAGAAATAATAGATTCAACCATTGGGATACTTTGGTAAAGGCACTTAGAAAAGATTTTTTATATTGTGATTTTGATGACAAATTACGTGCTCAAATTTTAAATCGTAAACAACGGTCTGATGAATCAGTAGTAGCATATATTTCTATCATGGAAAACATGTTTCACGGTTTAGAATCTGTCCCTAGTAGCCAAGAAAAATTATATACTATTAAGAAAAATTTATTGTCTAGTTATCAACCCCACCTAGCACTGCAAAATATTACTTACCTTGCGCAGCGTAGAAAGTTGGAAGATGCGGACGTAGTTCCAAGAAAATCCTCCAACACCCATGCAGTTTATACCTTGGACTATGAGTTAGATAAAAATACAAGTACCCAGAATTGTAGTTGTAATTTTAAGAGTCCTTCACGTCCTAGTTTCTTTAATTATTAGAAATAATTATCAGCGTGGTAATTCAGGAAATTTTCGTGGTAATGCAAATTCTCGGGGTCGGTCGACTGATGGTAGTTGAGTTGGTAGTTCAAATCCCAGGCAAGAGACAGCTAGTGCTCCTTCATCTAGAGTATGCTTCGCGTGCAAGGAAAGGGGTCACTTTGCTAGGAATTGTCTAAGGGTGCAGAGACCTTCAGGTCAAAGATTTTCAGAAAGAAAGGGTCCCGTTTGATTTGGTTGTGGTAGAGCTGATACAATTAGGACGAATTGTCCGGATTGTAAGGCAAAAAACTTAAGTCTAAGGAGCAGTCAGTAGACCGCTGCGACCTTGGAGAAAGCAAGAAGGTCTATAATCGTAAGTATACTTCTGAGTTAGAGTGGAAACTTTGGTTGGATTTTTGTAGTAACTTTTTAAATTCTAAGTCGAAACAGTTGGTTGATATTGAGGTTTGTCCGGCGTTTGTCAATCAGCAGTCTGATAATAGGCCGTATGTAAGAGTACGTATTTTTGGCAGGTCTGTTATTGGGTTAGTAGATAGCGGGGCAAGTCATTCAGTTATTGGTGGCCCTGGTAGAGAACTTTTGGATATTTTGGAAGCTCGGATTTTTGAAGCAAACTTTGAGAAAGAGATTAAGTTTGCGGATGGAACCAAACAAAGTATAGAAGGTTACGTGGAGTTGCCGGTGGAGCTTGATGGTGTGGTCAAGTTGTTGTAAGTTTTAGTTTTTTCTCGGATCAGATTTTTAAGGCGACAAATTTTTCGATTTGTAATGGTCAAGTTTTTGAGATCAGTAAGGTGTATCCCCGAGAAGAGTTATCGGAAGAGCAGTCTATCCAGTTGGAGAACGGTATTGAAAAGTTTCGAACTTTGTCTTCGTCGAAATTGGGCCGGACTAACAAAATTGTACATCATATCGATACTGGCGATGCCGAACCTGTTAAACAACGTCATCACGTGATATCGCCATATAAGTTGAAGATTCAAAATGATAAGTTAGACAAAATGCTGGAGTTAGGAGTGGTTCGTTCATTTAACAGCCCATAGGCAAGTCCCGTTTTGATTGTAGAAAAGGCAGATGGGTCTCCACGCTTTTGTTTTGATGGAAGAAAGTTTTTTTTTTACAAAAGCGTACCACTTTTCTTGGTGGACCACGTGCTTAGCAGATTGTCTGGAGCCAAGTTTTTTAGCAGTGTTGACCTAAAATCAGCATTCTGGCAGATTCCACTGTCACCCGAATCGTGCGAAAAGACGGCGTTCGTTGTTCCAGGTCGTGGTTTGTTTGAATTTATAGCTATGCCCTTTGGTCTTTGCAATTCAACGGTAACACAACAGAAACTTATGGATTCAGTGCTCGGCCCAGAGGTAGATCCCTTTGTATTCGTTTATTTGGACCACATTATAATTTTGAGCCCTTCATTTGAAAAACATTTGGAAGTTTTAGAAGCTGTTTTCTCACGTTTGGCTTCGGCAAATCTTACTATTAATTTGGATAAGTGCAAATTCGTAATGCCAAGCTTGAAGTACTTAGGTTTTATTTTTGATCGATAAGGTTTAAGAACAGATGCAGATAAGGTTCGTGCTATGGTCGAATATTCAGTTCCAAGGATTATGGGTCTTTGTTTATGATATCGGAGGTTCGTGAAGGATTTTAATACTGTAACGGCTTCTATAAATAATCTATTAAAAGGTTAACGGAAGTCTCAGAAAATTCAGTGGACCGAAGCAGCAGATCAAGCTTTTAGGAACATCAAGGAAGCTATGGTGAGTGCTCCTATTTTAGTTTCACCCGATTTTAATAAAGAATTTACTTTGCAATGCGATGCGAGCGATGTAGGAGTGGGTACCGTTTTAACACAAAAAGACGACAACGATCAAGATGTGGTGACCGCATTTGCCTCTAGATTTTTATCACAGACAGAAAGAAAATTTACTACTAGTGAAAAGGAATTGGCAGCAATTTTGTTCGCCGTTGAAAGATTTCGTGGTAATATTGACGGTGTGGGTTTTAGGGTTATTACTGATCATTTTTCTTTGCAGTGGTTGGAATCACTCAAAGATCCAGCTGGACGTTTGGCAAGGTGGAGCATGAAACTGAGTGCTTATGATATGGAGATAATTCACCGAAAAGGTTCACTTAATGTTGTTCCAGACGCTTTGTCTAGAGCTCCGGTGGATTTTGGTAATATCAGCTCCGAGTTGTACTTAATTGAATTTTCACCTAATTCGGTAGTGGAAGACCCATGGTATTCGAAAATGATAAATAATATAGCTAACACACCTGAGAAATATCCTGATTGGAAATACGAAAATGAAAAATTGTGAAAGCACGTCCCATCTGAGTTATTGCTTCGCACTAATTTTTCAGAGTGGAAGATTGTCGTACTGAAATCTATGAGACTTTTAGTTTTTAAGGAGGAAAGGAACAAAATCAAACTGAGCGCGTAAATAAAACATTGGAAACTTCAGTAAGGTCATATATTAAAGATATGGACCATAGATCGTGGGACAAAGAGATCTACAAAATACAGTTCGCCTTGAACACGTCCAGGCATGAAGCCCATGTACCGTCGTATTTAAATTTTGGTAGATATGTTCCTGCCAATGGTAAGTTTCATAGAGATTTTGAGGCCAATAATGCTACTGTGGAAGCGTTTAAGCGGAAAAAATATTGTGGAGAAGTAGATAAGATCCCTGAAATGTATAAAGTAGTCAGAAAACAATTAAATGAGGCACATGTTAAAAACCAAAGACATTATAATTTAAGGAAAAGAGATGCAGATGTTTATGGTGTAGGTGATAAAGTTTGGAAGCGGAATTATGTCCTTTCCAATAACGGGAATAATTTATCTGCGAAGTTAGCACCAAGGTATACGTTATGTATAATTAAAGAAATTTGCGGTAAATTAGTCTACAAGCTTGCAGACGAAAATAATAAATTGTTGAGTGGAAAGTGGCATGTAAAAGATCTAAAGCCATACACAGGAAGCAATCAAGATGACTTTCAGGGCTAAGCTCGTTTCTAGTTGATGTGAGTGTGAGGGTGAATGTGGCAGTGAATGTTGATGTTTGTTGGCCTCTGTAACGATTTTTTTTTGGTTCTTGTTAAAAAAAAGTGAGATTGTAACTATTAATCAGGGTCGTGGTTTCGAGCTTGTGTGTTGAGATAATTATATTAAAGCTGAGAAAGCTTTACCTGCGGACGCGCAGTTAGTACCCGAATATGGAATAAAAAATCCCGGATTTGACTTTAGTTTTCGGTGTAAATATTTCACTTTGTAAAATATTTTTTTCCCAGGGAGAGAGGGTGTGTAACGGTTCACTTTTGGAAACCCCAAAAATTTACTAATAATTTAAATCAGTTACCTGTTTTTCAAAGTAGTTTTCCACAGGATAATCCATGGTCCAATAAAAATGAGTGCTAACACTCGTTTTACCCACTACAGTACAATCTAGAATCCCGACAAATATCCCTAGTGATCACACCCGTCCTTAATACTGCTAGCATCTTTATTTTGTCTTTTTTTTGCACTTTTCCCGTGACTTTTACGCAAAGTTAGTGTTTCGCATTTGTTTACTTTTAAACGAAACATTTTACTAACCTACGATTAACCAGTACCACTGTACTTTTCCCCTTCTTAAATTTTAATTTTGGTACCGAAAACTCAATGTGTTCCTGCGATGCTAGTAAATGCCATGTTGCCCGATTGAGCGAACTTTATTATATTCGAAGGAAAGACTAGAGTTGTAGAAGTTTTAACTCCACTATTGACGATTACTTGAGAGGATCTTGAGTGATTTGCGTTTAAAATAGATCTTGTTTTTGCGAGGTTTGAGATTTACTATGACTTTCATAGTCCTATTATCATTTGTGACATACTACTGTAATACTACATATTTTTGTCGGAAGCCCGACAACATAATTAATTTGGGGTGATGACTTGTACGGGGGGATAAACTTCCCGCGAAAACGCTCAGAACTCTTTCATCAGGTCATATTACCGTAAGGAAGTTAGGAAGTTTTAAGGTGGTTTTAGTGAGGCCAAATAAGATCTAGGTGAGTTTTTCATTTGTATTTTAGTTCCTTAGTATCTTATGCATCTGTAGAAATATTTTCTGTAAATTTCCATCTCGTACTTACGGAGTAAATGACTAATTTTGGTTATCCCTCCTTCTAGGCCTCTTTGGTAGAAGTTCTGCTTAACTTAAACAGCTCCTAACACCTACTGTGGCTGCCCGCGATGCATTTTAACTCTCTTAAGAGGTTCCTGAACATCTACCATTAAGATTTAGTGATTTGGAGAGGCTTAGCAACCAAGTAGTCCGTTGATGACGAAATCAACTCTTAAAAAAAATGTCTACAAATAAGGTAGGATCATTTTAATTTAAGTACCCATTTTTGGAGACCTGCTGTTTTGGATATTAAAACTTTGAGACACCTAGGTTTTTCAATACCACTGCCAACATAAAGGTATTTTATAACGATAATTTTTGGATAATTTTGCTGGTTTCCTGGGAGTGACATTTTGGTGATATAAAGAACACTGTGATAAAATCGATAAAAAATTGAAGAAACTCTAAATGTGCTAATGTTAGTTTTAAAACCATTTGTCTTGGATCAACCCCGTCTGTAAATTTCCCTGTCTCAACTATTTTTAGTTTAGTATTTTGCCACGAGAAAACCATTATACTAACTATGTTTTTAAATCAAATTTAATTTTAACGGGCGCATAACACCAGTGCGCAATATTTTAATTACTTCTCTGCGATACATTTATTTATGTTTTCAGATCCGATTTTGCGATTAAAATTGTAAAAACAAATTAATTTATGTTTTTGTTTGCTACTCCCCTTCTGTCAAAACGTAAGGTTTTGACTGGCGCCCACCAAGCTTGCTAGATCAGTTGTTGTCAGATATAATTTTGATTATTTTTGAAAAATGATAAATAATCTCTCATTAACTTAACAAAAAATAAAACGAATTCACACTAGCTCTGCGACATAATGAACTGCAAGGCCTGGTTAATAAAATCTAAACTGTAAAGTGTATCATCCCTATAGGTAGGGGTTACATCCAATGGGTTTATCGCTTTCGCCAGTGGTCGGCAATATTTACATGGAGTGGTTCGAATCACACGCGTTTGACACCGCAACATATAAGACTAAGCTCTGGCTAAGATATGTTGATGATACTTTTATTATCTGGACCGGGAATGACCAACAACTTTCAGAATTTCTTCACCACCTAAATAACATAAAAACGACCATTAAATTCACAATGGAGTTGGAGCAAAATTGTCAAATTCCTTTTCTTGATGTACTTGTCAAACGAGTAGAAAGCGACATCAGAACAACAGTCTATCGTAAACCCACTCACACAGGACAATATTTAAATCAAGGTTCAAATCATTCTGCTACAACCCAACGAGTCATAATAAGAACTTGGTATAATAGAGCTGTTCAAATTTGTAACAAATCTCATGACTTGGAAATCGAAACAAGAAACATAAAGAAGGATCTGCAGCATAATGGTTACAGCCTTAAACTTATAACAGATACTATTTCTAGAGTTCAGCAAACAAGATAGAGTTTACAAGACCAACACTAGGCAAATGCAATCCTCACAATTCCATACATTAAAGGAGTATCACAGAAAATTCGAAGAGTAGCGAACAACTTTAATATTAAAACAGCTTTTAAATCTAATAATATAATTCGAAGCCTTCTTAGTAAAACAAAACCAGAGAACAAACCAAAATAAGGAATGCATTTACCAATTTCCTTGTGAGTGTGGTGAATCATACATAGGTGAAACAAAAAGACCACTATCTGTTAGGCTTAAAGAACATCAGACGAATACCCAAAGAGGTGAAACAATGAAATCAGGAATCGCCGAACACGCATGGTCAAAACAACACCGAATAAAGTGGACAGAAGCAAAGGTTTTGCACAAGGAGTCACACTGGAAGAAACGAAAATTCCTTGAAGCTGCCTTTATTGGGTAGAGTCAGGGTGTTTTCAATAAACCAAGTGTTGAAATTCCAAATATTTGGAAGCCCCTCCTTGGGCGGAGCTAACTTCTTAAACTTCACGGTTGAGTGAGTTCCCATAGTATATAAGTACCTAGCCTTAGGAATAGATTGTAGTTTGCACCTGAAGACGATCAGAGATTGTACTGATCGAAACGTCGTATATAAATAAAATATAGACAATGGAATTGCACTAATTAAAAGTGAATATATCTAACTATTTCAACCGACAAAACATAAATCTAGTAGTTGTTAATTCAGTCTGGTTTACGCAGTGTGCGTAAGGGGACAATTCACTTCTTTAATGCATAATTTATATAGAGCTATCTCATTCTGTCACCATTTGCTAGAAAAGGTCATTATGCCAGATTTGCTTTTTGCTGCTGGATGCTATATCCGTCTTTCTCTAATAGAGAGAACATTTGAATTTGATAGCTTTTGCCGCCAAGAAGTAGGATCTCGCCCAACTTTTTTGCGTTTTTTGTTGAATTTTTCGTTTGTGAGTTTTTTTTTATAAAATGGAGAAAGAGATGGCTTTGTTAATGTGGGGGAGGCGAAATAAAATCAAAAGAGCCATTTTGCTATATTTAATTGGTCAAAAGAGGAGACTGGTAACACAACACGCTCAAAAACTCTCTTTTTTACGCCAAACTGGACAAAAAAAAAGTCTTTTGTTTTTTTTTTTATAAAGCTAGCTGCAAAAAAACAAATCTGTGGATCAGGCATTAGAGATGTGACTTGTCCATTATGTTCCTGGGTAAACCAGACTTCATTTTATTCCAAAAATATTCTAGATGTATCCAAAGACAACTAAACAAAAGCTATACACAGCTCCACTAATAGTTGCCAAGTTTAAAACATTTGTGAAATAAAGCTATGCAAAAATAAAAATAATTATTTGTTTAGGGTTTTATGTTTTTTCCTATCTTTACCTAAAATGTAACCTCCTATATAATATCTATGTATCATTTTGTAACTCGAACCGTTGTACGAACAGCTTCTTAACTTCCTTTAATCGTGGTTTTTTTCATATGATATTATACGTTTGCTTTTCATAGTAGCAACAAGCAATTCTTTCGATAGCATCCTGGCTAAAGTGTAATTCGCACACTTTGCTGCTATTTGTTGGAGTCCAGTTCTCACTTGGGGGTCCTTTGGGAAGGAAAAACATGATACCCAGTCCTGTGATCGGCACAGTTGAACAAAGTTTGCACTGATTCCTACGTTGATGACAAAAGTCGACAAATGCGACAAAAATTCTTCGCTTTTTAAGTCTTAAATAAATATTTATAATAGAGGATAATACGAGGATGTTTTCAATGCACCTTCGGAACCTTTTAAAATCGGATTGCGCTTCAGGGATATGCCATTAAGAAAAGAAGGAGAACCAGTGTTTAGGAATTTTACGTGTTTAAATTATTAGGTTTTGTAAAAATCATCCCTGAGTTTTCCGAGAATCCCTCCAGACAATACTTCACAAGTTCTAGTTGCTCTTTATTAAAATTAAAATACATGTTGTAAAAAAAAATAACGAAATTAAAAAACTTATGGAGAGACTACAGGAACCTACCCAAAAGACAAAAAAAAATAATATTCGTTTCTTAAGATAGTCCTTAATTTTAAAAGACAGAAAATATAGTTTGTTAACTGTTTGGCCGTAGAGATTGATAAATTTGACCGTATGCTTACAAATTCCTTTGAGTTATTCCAGGGTGGAGCTCTAAGTTCATTATACATCGGAAACTCAAAGAAAAGATGATGAAATGTTTCAGGCACACGATGATTACACACCGAACAATTTAAATCAGGCCATATATAAATATTTAAACCATAAATATTAAATTTGTAAAATGTTCGGCTGCTTAGTCTTATCTGTGCTATAGTGCAAATAAAATGGATAAGATAGTTGAATAATACGGTGCAAGGTGCGGTGAGTAAGTAACGGTGGAGTAAAATAGCATATAGTTGGAGTTTGTCGCAAAGTTCACATCCTTTTCATACGGCATTTCTTTAAATTTTTTTAGGAGTTTGTTTTTATATTTTGAAAGCGTTCGGGCGCTGAGGTTTTCCCACAAGTAATCCATGTTAATTTGACTAAAATATTCTCTGATTTCAAAAACCCAGATATATTTAACTTTTGTGTTTTGGAGTTGTAATAGTCTTTCGAAACACATTTTTGGGAACCTTTTGGGCCGTAATTTAAGTATTTTAATTAGTAAACTTCAGCCTCGCCATCAAAACTAACGAAATCGAGGTCATAAATAAATAATGAGAAAAAAGTTGGTGAAAGCGACTCTCCCAGAAGAACACCTGTAGACACATCATCATAAATCTTGATTAGTTGCTAAATTATAAATAGATTTAACAAGTTGAATAAAGTTTGTACTGATTCCTACGTTAAATAGTAACTCGCGTAGTAAAGTTTGGTACTTGGAATTTCAAAGTGGACGTTGAAGTTACCAGCAATGATGAAGCACACAGATTAATTTTATTTAAAACTCAAGAAAGAATTTCAAAATAACGATCAAGATCTCCACCTGGGAAACAATATATACTGTAATAATTTGCGTGTTAATGGTTTTGGCTGTAGAGAAGAAGAAGAAGAAGAATTCTTGTCACGAAGTCCTTGCAAATTAGCACATATTTTGAAATTTTTGTCTGGTAATACCTGTTTTTGTTTCTTCACATTTATTGAAAAGGCATTCTCTGCAGGTGTTGAATATTAAGAAAATGGTTATTGGTCACTCCGTCTGGAAACAAACTCGGATCAAGAAAACGATCCTTGAGATTTTTAGAGACTTCCAGTTTAAAAGAACTTACTTGTTGTCGTAGAGTACGCATTTTTTCACAAACAAGGGAAGTTATGTCAAAGTTTGTGTTTCAAGATAGCTAATCATCACATATTTTTCGGCCGGTTTTTTTGCCAACCCTGTTGCAAAGATCCAATGATATCTCTGGGCGACTTTCAGATTTTTATTATCTTTTGGTGGAACTGGAGCTCCAGTTTGTGAGTTATTACTAACTATGGCCCTCATTTGTCCTCTTTGATAAGTCATTTTATTTCACTGAAGGTGCGTTCGATTAGACCATGAACCACCTTGATCGTTTGCACTAGTCCGTGCAATTTTTTTAGCAAGAGGTCCGTTCTTTGGAACCGACTGGGAGTCCGTAGATCAGGCGGTGTAATGTTCCGTGCTGGTAATGCCGGTTACTCTAATCGCATCTTCTCCCTGTTGTTCTAGTAGCTGCTCTATCTTTCTGTTCTTCTATGAGAATGTCTTTGCTTTTCAAAAGATCGTCAATAACTTATTTATTTATGTAAATGGTCGAGACCCCATCCTTTTCTTTATTGATCTTGGGATTGGTGTCATGGTCAGATTGGTTGTAGGAACAGCAGTTTACGTAGCATTTTCACACTGCCACACATGTGACTTACGACTTTTCACTTTCTGCTGCACGCGCCATGGTTGCCAGTTGATCCAGACAGTATTTAACTCTTAATAATTAACAGTTATTTTGGAAAACGTGGTCCAAACAATATCTCAATCGATTACAAAATAGACTCAAGTGATTATGTAAAAAAGATAATTTAAAATTTATTGATCTTGTTCTTTTAAAAGAATACAATACCCCTTCCCTCTATTGGCCAAAAGATAGAGTTTTAGAAATTTATAAAGGTTCTGATGAGAGGGTTCGTGCTATAAAACTTAGAGCAGAGAAAGGAGAGTTTACTCGACCCATCACAAGAGTTTGTCCATTGCCCAATAACTAGTTGTTTAGAAGCAGTAAGGTTCAGCGAGAGGAAAATGTTGCAAAACTACTTTACAACCAGAATATATTTTATAAGATAACAAAATAAAAGTTTCAATTCCTTCTTGTCCTTCAAATTTCCTAGGAAATAGCAAGAAGAAAGTAAGTAGGCACCTGCTTAAAAAAGGTCCCGCTTAGCGTTAAAAATAGAAATCTACCTCTTAAAAATGGACACAAAATGTATGGACTGTTTTCACCTTCAAGTAGCTTAAAAATAATTCGCACTCAACTTATCGTAGACGTTACACAGCGCACTTGGTGCATTAACTTGCTTCTCTAGTTAAAAAACTAAAGAAAATAAGATCCTTAGTAATCAGATGTGAAAGAATATTTACTAAACGTCTCTTTAGTTTAACCCATTACCAAATATCATTAACTCAAAAACTCCACCACAAACTCTCTCAAAAACTCCCTAGATTTAAAGAAATACAATAAGTGATTTGTAGACATTAAAAGTGACTTTTTGTATGTTTTTGTTGAATTCTTCATTGTGACTGTAAATATTAACTGTTAAACTAATACTGTTAGTGTCAATTAAACGCCAACAAAAATACAATAAAACCAGTACTACATCGATTACAGTTATTTCTCGATAAGGAAACGAGATGGACCTCTGAACTTCATCACTATACAACAAACACATTGGAGCCACAACGTGTCTACAATTATGGTTTAGTTGTAAAATCGTGTCTAGACTATGTTGCTTGGGCTGGACATAATCTCAAGAATTTTTAAAAATTTGAAAAATTTTTGAAAACTTCAAAAACTTCAAAAAATTTTAAATTTTGCGTCAATCAGTGAATTACGTCTAAGTTTCATTATTATCCTAGGAGCGTAAATAGACGCTCGTTAAACTAGTAATATAGATTGGGCGTAATTAAAAAAATGTAAAAATCAAAAACGTCCGATCCGGCAAATACCACGTCTGCGTCTAGGCACCTGGTGTACGTATCTAAACTTAACTAAACTTAAACTGCCTGATGTTAGATTTATACGTATTTGCGCTAAAGTCCAGACCAGATCACCATAAAATATAAGCATAGGACTTCGATTTCACAAAAATCCCCATTTTCTATTATTAGTAAATTATATGGCAGGGTTAATCAAAATGCTCCCAAATGATAAGCTGTTGTCTTTATCAGGTAAATATATTCGTTTGTACATCGTCAATATATATTTAAAAGGATTTTAATACTACGGACAAAAAAGCAGTATTTAAATTCTTCATTACATTCGTAACGAAATGCGCATGAACAAACACGACACGTCTGCTTCAATACGTTACGTTAACCGTATCAAGTTGGTAAATGTATCACATCGCGATCAGTGACGTATCCAAACCAATTTACCTATTCTATGGTCCCAATTTGTAATCTATGGCCTTATTACCCAACTATCATTCTGTCTTTTACATTTTATTACCGCATATTTCATCCTGCTTTCTTTGTTTCGACCGTTCGTATTACCAATCATTATTGATTCTTTGACTCTTTGACTTGACTGAACGATATACATGCTAAAGACGTGACCTTGATGAAAAAGCTCAACGCTAGACTGCGAAGATTGGACTCTGATATCTGTATTTGAGCGAAAGTCTTTGTTTTTTTACAGATAAAAGGATAAACTAGCTATTATTTATATATATATAGCATCTATATAATATGCAAAAAAGTAATGTTTTGACGTGAAAAATGACCACTGGACATTCACAGGATGTGTTCTAAAATATTCACGCAATATTCGAATAATAAGATAAGTGTTGAAGGGTATGCTTTTAGTAACAAGCAAATTACCTACCGAGATTTTTTTCTTTTTAAACCCATAAAGCATGAATGGTTTAACGCCAAATTGTTTCCAAATTTTCCAAGTAACACAGCGTGCTGTAAATAAGCTGGGATAGCGTTTCCGCAGTCTTCTGCCACAACGTTTTGATAACGTCATAAAAATGTTGTCACAGCTATTTTAAAGAATATTGTTTGCCTGTGACAACGTCTACGGCAGCTAAAAATACAGCATTTTTGTACATGAAAGCAATGTTATTAAAATTTAACTTCCTTGACAAAAAATGTATTTAAAACTAGAAATTAAATTAAAATTGTCCGCCAACATAAAAAACTGAAGGGTCAAATCTTTGTGCGAAGGCCCGTTTGATGATGAAACCTGTCATCATACCTCGTTAAACTGCACGCGCTTCAAAAATTTGAGATAATAATGGTTTTTTTAATCATAAATTTTATTTTTTTAAAGTTTTAATCCAGAATTAAAGGAAAAACATCATGCCTTGCATATTTAGTTAATTTTGAAAGATTTTCAGACTTAGATTTGAGCATATTTATGTAAAAAAGATTATTTTTTCACAAATTTGTGAGAGGTTATGTTCCGTCATAATATAACACATGTCCGCTCGCCCGCCCGCGCAACCAAGCAACTTTGTTTTTTAAACAATATATCTAAAACAAAAGCAAATCTTGGCGTTATTACTGTGAGCTCACGGTCCCAGCCTAGCGGTAGAGAGCGCTTATTATCAAATGCTAAATAGCATTGAAAGCAGCTGCATTTTAATAAAAATTGCACTAGGATACAACAAGTAACTGCCGTTGCCATCTTGGCATTTTATGCCGTTGTATTTTAAGAAAAAAAGTTAAGATTGCAACCATTTTCTTAGTTAAGTTTTGGCATATTTTTAGGTATAAGTTTTATCTTTAAAAGTTGATTAGATAAATGATATAACTATAGAAGTTATTTTGAATATAAATTTAGTAGTCAAACAACTTTAACAGTCAAAATTACAGATTAAATGAAGCTAGCTATTTTAAAGCAAAAGAAGAGCTGTACTAACGTTTTTGCAGCACAGACTTGGCTTTAAAGTCTATATTGTCGAAGCTGTGTTACTTGGGTTACGACATGTGAAATAGTAGTTTTCACAACTAGTGGCTAAAATAGTGCTTAGTTTTTACAAGTGTTGGTTTAAATAACGAGCGCAGCGAAGTATTTAAAAGCGCAAGTCAAAAAAAAACACAGTTTAGCCGCGAGTTGTTAACACTATTTCTTTTAATACCTTTATTAAAAAATACAAGGAAAACAGGAACATACTTTTAAAAATCGCGAACGAAGAGCACTTCTCCCATTTTTACACTATAAATCAAGGCGGCTGGTAAATAAAATAACAATAGTTTCCATAGTGATGCTCCTTTTTACTCGGTGACGTTGTTACGACATTTTAATATTTGACAGTTTGATATCTTGACGATGTTTTTAAATGATTTTCTCGTAAATACTTGGTGAAAACTGGCGGAAATTTTTAGGCAAGAATAATTACATTTTTTTAATGTTACTATTTTCCGCTATTTATCTTTAACTTTGGGTAAGAAACGGAAAGAAATCTTTTTTTTTCACCCGTGATAAAAAAAAAAGTTTTTTTTGCATCAGTAACCAAAAAAGGCATGCTTTAGTTATCTGCAGACAGTTACTAAAGGGTGATTCCATGATAACTCATGGGTCAAATCTTATATAATTAATTTTTCGGTCTCATTTTTCTCTCTCTTAAGACATACCAGAATGACAATATTTTAATGCATTATGGTCGCGATTCTTTAAAAACCGTCAGAGAATCTCGCCCTTGAAAAAAATCTGACGATTTTTAAACACAAGTTTACACTAGCTGCTTGTTTGTCAGGACTTATTTGCTAATATTGTGAGTAAAAAAAAATGTAAATTTTAATTTTTGGAGGCAGTTTTTATGAAAAACCCTTTTTTTATTTAAAAATGTATATTGTTAAACCTATTTTTTTGTGTAAACAGACTTTTGAAACAATTAACATACAAAACCATATATAGCCATGGAGAAAAGTCACACAAATTCTGTCTTTCCTTTTACAAGGTGAAAATTTTTGACATTTTTCACGTTTACGCTCCGCCGTTATACTAGTTCTGCGGAATATCTTTAAAATATTAAATTTACAAAATGTTTAAAAAAAAATGACCCAGTATCTCTTACAACGTTAGGATAAATATTAAGGACGCTGTGTTTTTATTTTAAATGAGGCCGCAAGTAGAAATCGCTACTTTCCAGAATTATGACCGGTGTGATTTTCTGTCGTTTCTGAAAATTACGAGACCTATGTAGAGGATTTATCTGAACAATTTGAAAATAAAATCATATTTAGGATATAACCAAAAATTGGTGTTAACTCATGGGACATCAGAAACGGGCAGAGAAAAATCATGGATTTGGAAAGTGCTTTTTTTCTTAAACTAAAAGTTGTCTAAAATTAGGAGTTGCCAAATATGTTTCTTTTCCCTAGATATAATAAAATGGTATGATATTGCTTTTCTTTACTTTCTTTAATTTTAAGTGAAATGTAATTTTTTGATAACTTTGAATTTGGCTATTATTTTATGATTTGAAAAAAAGTTCTTGCGTTCTAATAAGTGTACACGTTTAAAGATACCCCACACACTACTTGTGATAGTTTCTTAGATACAAAAATAAAAAAAATGCTAAAATCTTTCATCACGGGTGGAATCGCCCTAAAATCATGTTTTTGATGGAGGTATAAAAAAAAGTTTTTTGGACGCTAGACAGCATGTGAAATGTTTTTCGCACGCTACTAATTAGTCATCCTGACATGACAAAAAAAAATATTGAAAGGTTAACATAAATTTATTTAGTGTAGCGAATTGTAGCCCTCCCTCCAGCTATAAACATTTCGCCTCAGGATAAAAAGTACTACTTTAGTCCCTAGGTATATATACTATTTTTTGAACTTTTGGGCACCCTTTTTATTAAAGCAAAGATACATCTGGTACCATATGCACTGCAATCACTGAAGATTGCGGCACTTAACATACCCAATCGGCAATCTCTCAAACTCCAATACAGCAGCGAACCGCCTACCGCCTCAGATTCGGGACCATTAGTCCATTTAGTTGGCTGTAGTAGGGCTATTGTAAATATTAATGTGACGCACAATAATATCAAATAGTTTAAGAATTTATAGGTTAGGTTAGATCTTTTTCATATTGTGTTCATGCCTATTTTCGGATGTTACAAATAAATATAAATGTTCCTAAAATGCGTTTTCACCAAACCTTCATTCGTTCTGACGTTAAGTTAATTTATATAGCCTGATAGTAGGGAGCGGGACTAAAAAGTTTCATTTTAGTCCCTGAAATGAGGGATTAAAATAAGTTTTTAGTCCCTGAAGTGCAAAAAACATATGTGGATTAGCCTTCTGGCTCAGTCCACCAACATATCTCGCTCGTGTGCAAAGACTCGTTTTCAAACCGTATTTTTGAATATACTATTTTTAAATAATTGTCATGTTATATATACATATATATACATTTGTTGCAAGATGGTATTTCTTACTATTTTTAATATTAGTTAGTTCTAAAATTAACAAATAAAAATAACCACAACCACAACGAAAGAGATTCGTAGCTTACAGCAGTGGCAGTGGTTCACATATTCACCGACAAGTCAATTTTCACAAAACTTCCCACCACCATAAGAGCGTCTCAGCGGACACCGGCATCCGTTCAGGCGCCATCAGTAAAAAAGGCAAGGCAGGGCGGACACTTTTTTTTGTCCGCTGTCGCTGTGTCCGCTGTGGCGCTTTGAGTATAGCTGCTTTAAAAACTTTTTTACACGCCACAGCGGTCACAATTGTGTGCTATTAATAGCGAAAACAATCTTTAAAATTGAAATAAAAATTTTGTTTCAAAAAACCACGGTCAGTAGGCTATTCTAAAGCTCCAAAAAAAAAGTAATAAAATTTTTGAAAAATTAAACATTTTCAGGGAAATATTAACCTCCAAATACGGCGTGAAGAACGCACCGGTGTCCGTCCTGGCGTGATAAACCGACCATGCAGCGGACACCAGTGTCCGCCTTGGAGGTGAACGGAATGACATTGAGCTATTGCGCAGACTCAGTAATTACTACAACGCACCCTACGAAGTTTCCAATAAGCGTTCCAAAATGTCCCTATTATTATATGTATATGTACTATACTTAATAATAGAACTTAAAAAGAGTCACAGGTGTAAACTAAGTCAGTTTTTATCTGCGAATACCTTTTTATCTTAATTAGATATACGCTGGTATATTAACAAAAATATTTAGTAATGAACTGTATTACCCTTCGACTGTATTGTGCGTAGTAGGTGCTTACATGTTTTAAAGGGACTTCCTTGGATTTAGCACAAAGAAAATAAAAAAGGTCAGTCTTTATTTATTTCCTTTTTCACATTTATTATTCTTTTCTAGCCCTCTAGGACGATTAAAATAAGGTCAGTCAAAAGAAAATAAAAAAAAAAAACAGATCAAAAGGATAAGTACTTATTGTTGGTTTTTATTCTGTTTAACTGTTCTCTATTTAAATCAATCCTTTAAAAAGTCTGCTCTCGTTGCTTTTAGTTTGTACTTAGGTAGATACTTCTAAGATAAACAAAAGATATATATCTACACTGAGAATTTTTTTAGTAAATTGGTTTTGGCTGGCGCTTATGTTGCCAAACAACCTTGTGCAGAGTTTCTTGCTAGAACTCGAATAGGAAAATAATGTTTAGTAACCTCAGCCAAAATAATAGTTAGATATGCCAGCAAACAAAGTAGTAACTTAACATTTTAGCAAAAAAATTTCAGTCCCAGCTAAGAACGTTGCTGTTCCAGCAAGATGTTTTCGCTAAATAGGCGCCAGCAAAGTTGAAAATTTCTCAGTTTAGCTACGAAAACAGTTTAGTTTCTCTTAAACTGTGGTATTCTCCTATATAGGTGGAGGAAGCATTTTGAAATAATGTGTTTGTGGGTTGGAGATCCTTTACTTCACAAGTTGGTTATGTAAAAACAAAAGTTTTTATATAAAATAAAATAAAAAGGCAGATTTTATTTCTCCTCGACGCATTTCGGACTATAATATGTACATAATCATGGGGGTTTCTTAAATTCTGTGAAGGAATGAAAAAATTGTCACTTATAAAAACTTACTTACTAGGCTGTTTGGTTTTTTGACTTTTTTGTATGAGTCGACCGACGCGTAGCGGAGTCCGGCCAGCAATCAACTGCGAAAAATAACCCCTTCCGCAAGAGGTAGGGACACTATTTTTGCTTTGAGTGTGCGGAAAATATTAAAAAAATAAAAGTATAAGAAAATTTTTATTAAATTATATGTTTTTATAATTATAACTGCATAAATATTGTTTAATATTAATGTTTATGGTAAAATTACGCTAATTAAGCTAATAACTTCTTCGTTCCATCCGGATAAAGCATTAAAACCTTGACATGGTCGAATTTTTTACAACTATTGGAAAGTTGGCTTGCTAAGGACCCCGACAAAAAATATTGTTTTTAAAGGGTGCGGAAAGGTAGTGCAAAAAGGTACTTTTTTGCAAGGCATGTGGTGCGGAAAAATAGTACAATAAAAAGTAAAATGCATGCGAGAAAGTAACACTTCCCGCACACTCATAGAAAAAAATTGTAAAATATGTTTAGTGCAGTTTGGTGGGCAAAAAGAATTGATAAACGTAAATAACCAATTTTTATTTTTAAAAATGTCATCTGCTAAAAGGTAAAATTACTGGATATATCAAAGAATACGAACATAATAAACATGTCACTTATCATTAACAAGATCGATTGATCGAATCATGGTTAAAATATTTATAATCGTAAATGTTGTTTAAAAACTGATAACACAACATTGTCACTTTATAGATTATTCCTACACTTTCAAATGTCAAGAAAAACATAAAAAGTGATTTGATTCCTTTGTTTTGTATTAGCGGTCGACCCAAAAATGATGGTATTTGTCACCTGTCACTGAGGAAAATATCAGTTGAAGAGCAGAGAACCTTTATTTCCATCAGGGTTACATTTTGTTATCAAATTTCATCCAAATCGATTTAGCCGTTTTTGCGTGATTAAGAAACACAGAAACAAACTTTCGCGTTTATAATATTTAGTAAGATAAAACTTTTTCTCTACTTACTGTCAACAATGTAAGGGTAGTTTTTTGTAAGCAAAACCAAAATGATAGTAAACTATGATACGAAAGCTTTTAAAAAAAATAATACGACATCAAGTTATTGTTTATTTTTAAAAGCATAGGTGTAAAATGTCCAAAATCACTTAATTATAAAGTGAGGTAATGCGAATGAAGGAATGAGAAGAAAAAATAATTTTTCAAAAATTTAGTTACCTACTGATAAAATTTTCAGAGCTAGTTTTTCTCACAGGATCTAGTCCTCAACAATTTTTTAAGCAAAGATGCAAAAATTATCTAACAACCATCCCAGTTATTTTTTTTGTGTCGGGGGTCGGGCGTTTTTTAAAACCTATAGGAAGATTAGGCATGACTCTGGAGACCACCAAATCAACATAAATTTTTTCGTTGACGACGTACGTTAGACGTCGCGATGCCCTAAAATGTTTTTAGGACATAAGGTCACTTTGACAGCTGTATCTCAGTCAATCAATACTTTAAAATTTTTGTTAAACCCCTTAAAACGTTATGAAATGGCCTTTAATATGGTATGCAACTTTATTTTAAATTTAATTTCAGATAATTGTATAAAAAATAATAAATTTGAAATTTAGAAAAAAAAATATTTTTTTTTTATAAAAATTTACAAAAAAAAATCCTATTTTCCACTTATGAAACGGATTATGATGATTAATTTTGAAGTTGTTATAAAAAGGTCCTATTCATCAGTGTGAAAAAATTAGCCATGTCACGGGAAAATCACAAAAAAATCGAATATTGACACATGTTCAGAAAACTTACAAAATCTCAATTCATTAACACCGGCTGCTTAACTTTCAATTTTTTCAAATCACGTTCCCTTTACAGATTTGCCAAATATGTTCTTTAAAAGGCTATATAACACGCTAGAATATTAAATGTAACAAGACGATGGGCCCCCCTGTTTTAATAAAATTAAACAAAAGAAATAAAAAAGCTTTTTGCTAGAAACGTCAAAAATAACAAAAATTATGTCACGCTTCATATTTTGTTGTGTGTTTAGAAATTTTTTAAGGGGATTCCCGAAATTTTGACAGCTACTTGAAGGCAATGAATTGAGTTGGACGCCTTCAGGATTTTTGGCTGTGAGCTCTCAAACATAGATGATTTTACAAGTCGTCCAATTTTACTTAAAAAAACCATTGATTCTTTTGTTATTTTATTCAGTTTTGAGTAGGTAAGTATTTTTTATCGGTGCGTGTGCACCTAATTGGCAATACGTAAATAAAAATAATATTTTTTACCGCCCCTCTCTTCACTCGTCTATCCCATTTGATGGTTTAATCGATAATAATACAGTGCGGACGTAAAAAGTCCCCCTCTCCTGCTACCTGTTGAGCGGATTAACGTATCGACTTCAAGTGAAATCCCTGTTTAATGATAACACTTTTGCTACTTTTTGACGTATTTTTTATAAGGGTCATAGGGTCATATTGACTTAAGACTAAAAGTCACTATCTACTGAGACATTTCTTATCCAAAAAAACTCCACTGGCCAGGTGTTGCTTTCATACATTAACAAGTGTCCCAACTTCCTACGTTGTGTTTGCTTTTTTTTATTTTTGCTTTTACGGTTCTAAAGAGTTTGACACAGTTGACCTCCTACCAGAGGTGAAATAAAAGCACACCATTAAAATACAATCGATTTTTCTTTTATTAAACAAAAATTACCAAAAATTAAATTAATATATGAAAATTCAGAGAAAATCAAGAAAATCCATTTAACAATATTACCCAAAATATATACACAAACTATACCAAAAATCTTTACAAAATAAATAAGAATACTCTCCTTAGAGAAGACCAATATTTATTAATCGACATAGAGATTTTTTTCATATTCCTCTGAATAAAATTATACCAGTCTATGTCTGCTTTGTGATTCAATCGAGATGAGTATCGAGTTGCTCGTTTGAACCGCCTGTCTAGGCAAATAACACGTTAGGCCACCCTAGAACGATCCAATGGCTTTGGATATTACAAATGGACGAATATAGAAAGCCCTAGTTAACCTTGCCGTGGCAATGTTACAAAGTCATATTAAGAATATGTTATCCGTTTAGCAATCAGCACTGTCGGCCACCCATTGCATAGCTTTATCAGTGACAAGCTGTATTATATTCGTATAGGTACAATATACAACAACCAAAGCACGACCTTCACCAACTTACACATTATATCATAATGAGGTTAGTTTATGGCCACATCATTACACCGTCTGTTGACAAAGCTCGATTTCCGCTATCTCTCTAATCCATCAAAAAACATCGGTGAACTCACTCTACAAATCTTATGATCCCTAAGGAATAATAATATGAATGTTACCGAAACAAAAATTATTTTTATACGGAGTATAAATATTTTATCCCTGCATAATTTATACAAAACAATAATCAAAAGATACGCACAATCATAAACTGGAAATGTGTATAGAATTAGGTTAATCAAGGATCTTATTCCCCTATGCCTCCCCCCCCCCTTGAAATTCGCTTACCTAAAAACGGTTTTCGACGTAATTTTCGGGGCTGCATTGTTTCTATTTCGAATTGAGGTCAGGTTGATTTAAGACTTTGAATGCCTTAAGAAAATAATTTAAACTTCTTAGTGCTCTCTATTGGTCCTTAAGGTAAATATAATTATGTATTTCTCGGATTTGGGGTAGCCCGTTGAAAAAACAAAATCAACACATCTCGGATTTGGGGTAACCCGTTGGAGCGTCCGTTAACGGAATTTCCCATTTTTAAGTTTAACAACAAAACAACTATATCTTGTCTTTCTCGAACTTGGGGTAGCCCTTTGAAAAAACAAGATCAACGCATCTCGGATTTGGGGTAACCCGTTGGAGCGTCGGTTAACGAAATTTCCCTTTACCATTTTCCCTTAAAAGAAAAAACTGAAAATATAAAAAAACAGAGCAGAAAATTCTTCACAAAACAAGAAGAATAATAATCGGTTGGCCTCTAGTCTCGTTATTGTTCCTCCGCACATGTGAGTTTTGGTTTTTATAGAAAAATGAAGATTCTATCTTCATGCAAAACCGACCTTTATGTTTTCTTTTAGTTGGTTTAAAATTTGTATGAAACCCAAAAGGAAGCCACATGTGTTGTTACAAAAGCTCTTGCATTTGCAAATTGTACTTTCTATTTTAAGCAGCTTTAGGGTTCGTTCAAAAAATATCTGAAAGAATTTGTTTTAAATTTAAGTTTTTAGCAAAGAATTTTCCTCATAACAAGCCTCGGTCTGAATTGTTTCACTACTTTAAAATTTTAAATAAAAAGAGGGGTCCGAGATACTTTGTTTCAAAGGTATTTGAATTCCCTATTTAAAATATAATTTAAAAAAAAATCGGTTTACCACTTACAGAGTTGTGAGTATTTTCGACTATAGTTTGCGTACCTCCTCTTACTTTTGAACGACTTGAGGTATCGACATCAAATTAAACAATGTTTAATGATAATACTTTCGCTACTTTTTGACGTATTTTTTATAAGCGTCATATTGATTTAAGACTATAAGGTCACTACCTACTTTGAAATTTTAAATAGAAAGGGGGGTCAAGTGATACCTTGTTTAAAATGTATTTTTTTGTAAATCGGTTTACCACTTACCAGTTATAAGTATTTTCGAATATAGTTTGCGCACTTTCCCTTGCTTTTGAATTAATTCAATTATTGATTTCAAATAAAAACCGCCGAATAAGTAAAAATATTCTTTCTAAGGCCACCAGAAATATTTTGAATCGGTGCTCTTTTGGAAAAAAATAAAAAAAAGTGCTCCGAGAAGTGTCTTATAAGTAGTTTCTACAAAATGTGCGTTCTATTCAAATTCAGCCAATTCTGATGTTTATTGAACGACAAAAAGTATAGATACCACATGACCCGCTTTTAACGTCAATAATTCGAGCTAAGCTAGGTGACTGATACAAAAAAAGAATCTCCACTTTTAAGAAAGTATTCAATTTAGTAGTCTTCGTAGGAGTTTACAGATTTAGAAATGTAAAAATTGAAAATATCTTTTTTTTTTGTAGTTATAAATATATTTAAATATTTTATATATATTGTTTTAAACTAGGTATAATCTCTTCTTTAAATTTATAAGGTTATAATGTTATGTAGAATATTTATAATTCAATGAGACTCATACTAAACATCACTTTACTTTAGGGCTTCCAAAAACATGTTGGTGCTATGGGCAATAACTATATAGTAGTAATAGTAGTAACTAGGGGGCGACCCCTGACAAGTAGGCCCATTCGGTCCCTTTTTACCTTACCCCATCCCAGCCCCCTAATCCACGACCTGTACCGATTGAACGGTAGTGAGCTCACCGGGCCATCCTGTTCTCTTCACGAAGTCCAGTACTTTAGCACTCTTGAGAGCTCGTAGGTCCTCTGCATCCAGGTTCGATTGTCCGAGTACCTTATGCCTCATCCTCAGGTATGCTTCGCACTCCGCAACAATAACTATATAAAAAAAAAACAATAACTTTCGTCTGGTATGTTGTGAAAATAAGCATAAATATAATACATTATTATGGATTAAACCATCAAGTGGGAGAGACGAGTGACAAGGGGGCGGTAAAAAATGTTATATTTATGTACATATTGCCAATTAGGTGCACCCACATAAATAGTTATTTACCTAACAAGTGCGAAAAGTTATACTTTTCCGCACGCACCGGCGTTTGCACGAACGACGCGTCAGCGAAGTTCGGGCAAACCGTAAGTGCGGAAAATACTTTCCGCACGCGTTAGGTACAATATTTTTCCTACGAGCGTGCGGAATATCAAAATATTTTGTCATTATTTTAGTTAAATCTAGCAGACTAAAAATTTTAAAATAGTCAAAACTACGAATTTTATGTTTTATTCAGAACTAAACTTTAACAAGCATAAAAAATTAATTTTTATAGTAATTATTAATCACGGTAACATTGAAAGTACTATTGCTCATGTTGCTTAATGCCATCGTCGACTTCAAGTCTTCCTGATTCATCACTGAGCATCAGCGTGCTCAACAACAAGTTTGCTCAACAGCGTTGTAAACATTCTTTTTTGCTCAACAGAGTGCGGAAATTTGTTTTCATGCACGGCGTGCGGAAAAGTGGCACTTTCCGCACGGAAATGAGTGCGAGAAAAGCGTTTTTTCGCACGCTCGTAAGAAACAATACTTACCTACTCAAAACTAAATAAAATAACAAAAGAGGAAATGGTTTGAGAGCTCACAGATAAAAATCCGGAAGACGTCCAAGATTCAAATTTGGCGTTTTTAAAATGAAAATTTATTATCTACGAGTAGCTGTAAAAATGTCAGGAATCCCCTAAAAGAATTTCTAAGCACACGACAAAATATGAAGCGTGACATAATTTTTGGTAGTTTTGACGTTTTTAGCAAATAGCATTTTTATATCTGTTATTTAATTTTATTAAAACATGGGGGCCCATCGTGTCACAATGTTACAAAGCCTTATAAAAAACATATTTGGCAGATCTGTAAAGTGAATGTGCATTTAAAAAATTTGAAATTAAGGAGCTGGGGTCTAAAAATTGAGAATTTGTAAATTTTCGGAACATTCGTCAATTTTCGATTTTTTTGTGATTTTTCCGTGGCATGAATTGGAATTTACCTTTATCTAGGACCTTCTTATACTAACTTCAAAATTAATTTTTACAATCACATTCATAAAAAGAGAATAGAATTTTTTTCTAAATTTTTAGAAAAAAAATACATTTTTTTTGAAAATTTTATATTGATTATTTTTTATGCAATCAACCGGAAGTAAAAAAAAAAAAACATACCATATCAAAAGGTTTTTCATAGCGCTTTAAGCAGTGTAACAAGAATTTTAAAATACCGATGTTTGACAGAGATATAGATGTTAAACTAAGGCTATTTCCGAAAAAAATCGTCGCGACGCCTAACTGACGCCGTCGCCGAAGAATTCATTTGGTGGTCCCGGAAGTCATACCTGAGTGTGTATTGAGTTAAAAGTAAATCACCAAAAATCTTCCTATACATTGGAAAGAAGATACAAAAAACGCCCGACTATTAGTGAGGAATGAGAAAAAAATAACCACTAAATACTTGCGAAAATTAATACACTGATGCGTATATTTTCATATTAGTCTCATTATCAATTTCAGTTGTTTTTAAAGCACAGTTTGATTAAAAACGTAATGGAGTGAGGAATTTAAAAATAAACTTACGGACAGACTTTGGTTGCCTTAAATTTTGTAAAAAAAACAATGCGTTGAAGAATGATAAGGCTTTCTTTTTAATAAAATTCGAACTAATTGAGGATTTAAAGATCAACCAAAATAGTAAACATTTTAAAAAAAATTCCATATCAAAATAGAAAATTGGTATTTGGAAATAAGTAGTGAGGTAATGAAACATTCGTATTTGTTAAAAAATTAAAAATACTTAATTTCGTTGAAGGTTCAAAATAGACTTTGGTTTTAAAAAAACTGACATTATATAATATAGCTTTGAAAAATTTTGCTATTTTTCAATAAAAATTGGGGAAAATTTGTGTTTGTTCCTGTTTACAGAGAATAACGCATTACCTTTTTAAACGGCGTTAACTTTTATTGTGTAATAAAACCCCTTATAATTTTGGACAAATCCCAAAAATACTTTTTTTTTTAATTTTCGACTCAGCGAACAAAAACCCTTTACTTCCACACACACATACAGCTCATTCCAACTTTTACAGAATATTTAGAGGCGACTTTCAGACTGGAATGATTTATCTTTGGTATATACCGCGGTTGTTCTTTCGGTTGACAACTTTGACAGTAAGTGTGACGTCAAATCCTCCCAATGCATTTGTTAAAGAATAAAGGAATGTAGGGTTATGTTTTTGTGTTTTTATGACTTGTAATAAAGACTAAAACATGAAGTGCTGTTTATCATGAAGTGTTTTGCCCATAAGACTACTAAAAAGGTCAATTTTTGGGCTCATATTACAAAAACGTACTATTAAGCAAAAGACTGTTTCGAGGTCGTCGATCTCGATTAATATTTGGTATTTTTGTTCTATTTCCTGAACTTAAAAAAACTTACCACAAATAAAAACCAAATCATAACTTTAAAAAACTATAACCAAAAGATGAACTTAAGCCCAAAGTGTGGCTATAAATAGCAAATACCAAAAGCAAATCAGCTGCTCTGTTTCGTCGGAATTTTCCCTACTTTGGTTAAAACCGAAATCGCGGAAATGCATTGGTAAATACCAATTAAGAATCATTCCACGTTACACGCTAAAAATAGCCTAATGTTGGCTTTAATTTTTATTTGTTGGTTGGTTGTAGATAATAAGCATACTATTATTAACCACAGTCAACTGTGCCCCCCCCCTCCTTCCCCAGATACGGTTTCTGAAAAAATTTTAGGCCATAATTTTGCACACATTTTCCTTACGACACTTTCCTACGACTAACTGTGGTCATTTTTTATGGCGGGGGGCTAACTTGATGGTAGCCCCACCATATATATAAGGTCTTTTGAAAAATTTTGGTATCATTCGAAAGGTCAAATTTTCCACAATTTTTCACACACCATGAGAACCTGCCATAGGGTTCTCGAGTAACGAGGCTGCCCCCCCCCCAGATGATATGTTTTAAAAATTTTGCCCCATTCTAAAGATCTAATTTTGCACATCGTTACTGGAGAACCCTATATTGCGGATTCCTTTGATGTATTAGACGTTTTTTTTTGTTATTTATAACCCTTTTTACCCCCAAAATTGGCACATAAAATTCTCATATTATCCTAAAATAGTAGTTTTAACAACTAGGGGCTAAAATAGTGCTTTTTTTACAAGCGTTAGTTTAAATAACGAGCGCAGCGAGGTATTTAAAAACGCGAGTAAAAAAAAGCACAGTTTAGCTGCGAGTTGTTAATACTATTTTTTTAATACCTTTATCAAAAAATTCAAGAAAAAGAACAAAATACTTTTAAAAATCTCGAAAGAAGAACACTTTTCGGAACATATCATCTTTACACTATAAATCAAGGGGGCTGGTAAATGAAATAACAATCGTTGCCATAGTGATGTGCCTTTTCAGTCGGTGACGTTCATTGTTGCGACATTTTAATCTTTGACAGTTTGATATTTTGACGATGTCTTTAAATGCTTTTTTCGTAAATACTCGATGAAAACTGGCGGGAATGGCTTAATTTTTAATCCACAGTAATTAGATTTTTTAAATATTACTATATTCCGCTAGTTCTCTCTAATTTTGGGTAAAAAACGTACAGAAATCTTTTTTTGCACCCGTGATCAAAAAAAAAAGTTTTCATTCTTAACCAAAAAAGCCATGCTTTATTTATTTGCAGAGAGTTACTAAAGTCATGTTTTTGATGAAGGTATAACAGAAATATTTTCTCATCTAAAAAATAAAATCAGTGAAATTTAAAACCCTTAAGTTGACATATCATATGTCTGAATTTAATCTAGTTTCTGTTAAAACGTTTTCCTACGAGGGTGTGAAAGTTACTTTTCAAACGATTTTACTGTTCCGCACATTTTTTTTACTTTTCCGCACGATTTTTTAGCTATAGGTACTGTTTTTCATTCAGAAAAAAAATCTTGTTCCATTATTTTTCCGTGCCAGAAAAAACGTGCGGAAAAGCAACTTTTCCTCACTAGTGATGAAAGGTTAGTTTTCCGCACGATTTTTGCGTTGTTAAAAATTAAGATATTTAGGAATAATTAAATAATTTATGTAAATATTCTTATGTGTTATTTTGTAGCATTAATATAAAATCTTGGCGGATTAAATACATTTTTTTTTTAAAAATAAAACAAAAACACTCCGCGTGCGGAAAAGTACCACCTTCCGCACTAAATAAATATAAATAACTATTTTGCCCTACAAGTTGCCACCATCTAGAATATTTTAAGTTTTACAGGAAAACCAAAGCTGTATCAATCGAATTCATAAAATGTGCTTTTTAATAATCAAAATCACCAAAAAAAATTAAATTAGTCAACTACATAAATTTATAGTATAGTCTATCTTTTATGTGTTTGTTTTCTTAAAATGTTTACTTTCTAGTCTCTAGGAACCTTATGATATTTCCAAAAAAATTTTGAGTTGTAAAAGTGGATTCAGGGAATCCAAGAAAACACAGATAAATATGTTTTGTTTTAGTATTTTTTCTAAATTTTATTTGTTTTTTAATTGCCGTCATCTTGAATATCTGGAATGCCAGAGTGATATTAATGGGATTCGTAACATAGACTCTTTCAGCTACCAAAATCTGTTAGAAACCTTCTTCCTTTGAAATCAGAAATTTTATGGAGCAGTTCTGGTAACAGAACGGGGGGGGTGTATTCCTAGTGTGACCATAATTTTTAAAGAGCAAAATATTACGTATACGTATTCAAAAAAAACAAGATCGTTAATAATTTTTAAATTAATATTCATGGTAAAAGTTACCTATACCCTTTCACTATACCATGTTGCAAGGGCGATTACAGCTTTTTTTAAAGCGGGGAGGGCGGTAAGTAGGTAATGGTTTGGGTTACTCAAGTTTTAATTCTAGATTTAATTCCAAAATCATGTTTCTTAAATACGCCGCAGGCAAAAATGTTGCCGCAGGTATAATTTTTACAAAAATTATACTTTTAAATGTGCTATGTTTTCATGGGTATTGAGTTCGTTTTCAAAACTCATTGTATCTTTTTCTTTTATATAGCGTGTTCTTTATCAAGACCAAGAACACGCTATATAAAAGAAAAAGATAGAATGAGTTTTGAAAACGAACTCAATACCCATGAAAACATAGCAATGATATGCTGTTGATAAAAATATCTCAAAATTAAACGGTACGTTTACCACAATCAATAAGGTTGTAGTGCTACATGCGGAAATTTGAGCAACTTTTGAAAATTAAACCAAAAATTTTGAGCTTGTTTACGTTTTCGTAAAATTTTTTAAAAACGGTGGGTTAGGTAGGTTTCAAAAAGGGGGGGCGAGCGCCACCCTCCGCCTTGCATGATAATACATACCTATAGTTAATAAATAGTAGCAGTGGTGCACTTAGAGAAATATTTTGGATGGGGGCTGAAATATGACCTAGTTGACTTTTTTTTAAACAACTCGAATTAAAAGATAGTGGTTATAAGATTTTGTGTTATTTGTTTACCTAAAAGTTGGCAAAACATGTTTTAAACACGCCACAGGCGAAAAATTGTAAAAAACTAAACTAAACGTGCCATTTAAAAGAAGTTCTCAATGTTGGCTAAAATCACAAAAAAGAATGATTTAATAGCGCCGCAGGCGAATTTTTTTTAAATGTTATTTTTAGACTTGATGTTTCATTGATATTAATGTAGCTGGCTGTTTATTAGGTATCAAAATAATATAGAAATAAAAAAATGGTTATCACTAAATATTGGTGTGATATGGACCGGGAAAAAAGAGTACAATTCTAATTTAATAGAGTATAGAGTACAAAGCTTTAAAAAAGGGTACTGTACAAAAAGGATATAAATGGTCACACTATGTATTACCCCGTCCCGTTTTTGCACCCGTCACGGCAAAAGGTTAGTTTATTGTTGGGTTTCGTTTATATTAACTTAACACAAAATTTTGTTTATAATAAGAATCTAAACTGGGTAGCAGGTCTATCCTTCATCAGTTAGGGATGCACGAATTATAGGATTTGTTAAAAAAGGACCTTAGTAACCTACTAGCCAGAATAATACGCCACTCTTTTACTACTACTTAATACAAATTAAACTGGTTTTGATTTATTTATTCATGTGTTTATTTTTTTTTTTATACCTTCATCAAAAACATGATTTTAGTAACTGTCTGCAGATAACTAAAGCATGGCTTTTTTGGTTACCGTTAAAAAAAAAACTTTTTTTTCATCACGGGTGCAAAAAAAGATTTTTGTCATAGTAATATTGAAAAAATCTATTTATTCTTGCCTAAAAATTAAGCCATTTCCGCCAGTTTTCACCAAGTATTTACGAAAAAAATCATTTAAAAACATCGTCAAAATATCAAACTGTCAAAGTCTAAAATGTCGCAACAATGAACGTCATCGAGTAAAAAGGCACAACGCTATGGAAACCACTTTTATTTAATTTACCAACCACCTTGATTTATAGTGTAAAGATGGTGTGTTGCGAGAAGTGTTCTTCGTTCAAGATTTTTAAAAATATTTTCCTATTTTTCTTGGATTTTTTGATAAAGGTATTAAAAAAATAGTGTTAACAACTCGCGGCTAAACTCGTTATTTAAACCAACGCTTGTCAAAAAAAGCACTATTTTATCCACTAGTTGTGAAAACTACTATTTTAGATTAGCTGAAAAAAAAAATGTAACAAACAAAAAGTTAGCACGAGAGCAGAAAAATATATTGTTTTAGAAGTATCAAAATCTCGTGTCTTTTTGCTGTGACGATACTTTACGACTATTTATTAACTTTTTTCTTTTATTATCGATTATTATCGAACAAAATATTTTTTTTAATAATCGATAATCGTTTAACTTTTTAGAACATAATAACGAGCCTTTAATAAATCTATATGAAAGGAGTTTGTTATAAAACTTATATTATTAAAAAAAAAAAACGTGCGGTTATGAGGATAGTTACGGAGGAAAATCCCTTTTGTTATCTGCAGAAGTGTTGTTTTCAAATTTAGCCATCTAATATAATCTGTGTCTGATTCCCTTAGAGGAGACCTGTATTTGTATATGTATTTATTAAATAGATTAGTTTTAAGTATAAAATAACAATTTATTTTGCCCCAATTTTAATCAACAAAAACTTTTTCTTATACGTAATGCCACTTCTTAGCCTTCTTCTTCTTCTCCACCTTCAGTCACTCCTCCTTTTTCGCCCTCCTTCTTCTCCCCACCTTCTTTTTCCTTCTTATCCCCTTTGTCTGCTTTTTTATTTTCACCTATTTTAAATTTTAAATACGTCAATTAAAAAAATCCGCATTAATCTAAAAGTAGCATAAAACTGGCTACCGCTGGCGTCTTTAACAAATATGAAAAATTAGATTATTATAATTTACCTACAAAAATCAAAATACTTAAAAGCTTTTGAAGCGCTTGCTCCAGACCTGTTAAATTCCAGAACAAACAATAAAGACATTCACTTAATTTCTAAAATCTGGTAATGGAAAAAATGTAAAGTTAATCTGTAAAATGTGTTCTTATATCAGAGTGTAGCAAACCAACAACTTGTTATACTTGGGTTATATCCTGTATCTTGGACTCGGTTTATACAGCAAATAAAATAAAATAATATAAAATAAGCATACTCAGCTGATTGGGTGATTGATACTCGCGTTTGCGCACGTTCATTTTACATAAAATAAAATAAAACAGATATAAGTTTATTTGATTTTATTTTATTTGGTATTTGTTTCACATAAGGTCAAACTTTATTCGTTATTTCTTACTTCGTTTAATTTAATTTTATTTGCTGTATAATCCCAGTTTTAGAGGTCCGTGACAAAAATATATGTCCTTTGGTTTTTTTGATTTTTGTGTGTTCCTGTATAAATAATAATTTTTTAACTACCTCCATCTTCATCACCTCCTTTATTCTTAAGAAGAGCCAAATTATGAACCAAAATTACCAGCGCACATCCTACGCAAATGCAAATTAGCCCAAATGGATGAATTTGGAATCGTTTTTGAATTTCTGGATGGAATCTTGGTTTGCAACAGCCGCTCATAATTTTAAAATTTTTGGTTTATATTTTTAAAAAAATAATACTAATTTAATTTGCTCATGTCTTTGTCATATTTTATTTTCACGTATGTTAGAATATGACATTGATAACTGCCTTTTCTATTAGACTTTAGCCTTGTGTTTCTTTTTTTAGAAAAGTTATGTCCGTTTTCTTGGTTAATTTAATCCATGGTAATTATTAGTAAACCACGTTAAAGATTAAATTTTCCGATAGGCAATCTCTACTTGTTAAGTTGGCTTACGTTCAAATTGATGTCTTCTTACTTTGTTTTTAAATTTTTCTACCTACCTTTATCGCTTAGATATCTAAATTTGTCCTCAACTGCCCCTTTTTTCACTTATTTTATGGGATATCTACTTTTTTTAACAATTTACATTGCCGGAACGCGGTCAATCTCCTCTTGCAAGTCCGGTTTAATTTTTTATAGTTTTTTTCCGCTTACAGTAAATATTTTAACACCTTTATTTTTTTAAGCTTCAAAACGTCTGATTTTGTTACGAGCCTTTTATTTATTAATTCCTACTTTTCAACAATAATATTAACCCACATAGCACAAAAATCACATCAAAGTAAAATTAACGTCAACAAAAACCATAAACTTTTTTTCACTAGAAAAGAAATTCATACCCATGCTAGATTTATTTGTTTATAACTACATCTTTAAAAGTAACTCAAAAGGAGAAATGAAGCAATTAAAACATCATATTTGCGGAAGCTTTTAGATGCTGCGTATTTAATTTTTTTTTTAGTCTCATTAATTTCATGTGACTAATTGTTACTTAAAAACCCGTCGAAAACAAGTTCCAAAACGTCACTAGGTTAATATTTCGCAGATCTACTAACTTTTTGCGTTTTTTTTACTTCCTTTTTTGTTATTAGACGCGAAAGCAAATTATAAAAACTCACTAATTTTTTGGATATGCGCGACATGTGGGGGCGCTATGGTCGGTCATCTTGCTTATTGAGGAGATCTTTCGTGTCGAGTGGCTAGTGCCTTGTTGCTCGCCATTTTTTATGTTTTGTGAATCGCACAAATAACCGTGCCCATAGAGTTGAGATTTTTGTGATAGTATGTGAATGTTCTAAATAAAAATATGGTTTATACTCTAAGGTAAGTAAATGTACCAAACAATTATTGCAATTTCTTCTAAACCAAAAAACGTTATGGCGTCCCTATTTTTTCAATCGACATGTTTGATATTGCCCACTGAAGCTGTTGCATAATTGATTGCCTCATCTTTACAAAATTTTACGAGGAAACTCGTAATCTTATTAGTGTGGTGCTTGATCCTTTTTTAGATACGGTTTTGACGATATGTGATTTATTAGTTTATACTTATAGATTATAAGTGGCTGTTCAACGTCAAATATGCTAAAAAATAATTTTCCTAAAATCGAGACATTTGTGTTTGACAAAAAAAATAAATTTAAAAAATTATAATTAAAAAAGCAGAAAACAGTTTTTATATATCTGTTACACTATTACCATTTTTTTACTTAGTTGCATATTTGGGTTGTTTGTACCATGGAAGAAGCATAGCAGGAAAAATCCAACGAAGCCTTGTCAAACTTGTAGTCACTGATTGTGAATGTCTCTTATGCATTCTGAAGTTCGTTTTTTAACGTTATATAAAAAAAAACGTTTTTCTTGTTAATTCCTAAGTAGGTATGTAATTTTAAGAGAAAAAAATCGGACCCTACACAAATTTCAAATTTCCTCTGGATCTTCAATTTTTTTCACACTCAGTCTAATAATTTTACCTACTTACAGTTTTTATGAAATTCCAAAATTTTTTTTGGAGGAGCCAGCACAAAAGGTATGGGTTTTATACCCCTCAAAAAATTACATAAGTCTTCTCTCCATGCTCAGCTATGTCGAATTTTAAATTGAAACAATTAAATTTAACAGACCACATGACATGGTAAAAGTTTAATACTATACATACCTAAAATACTTCTCAGCTCTGAGCCAAATATGCAACTTTATTTTAACGTCTATTATTTCTCTAATGACTCTTTGGGAGGTTTGTCCTCTATCCGCTTAATGTTTGTTACTGTAAAAAAAATCCGATTTCAAAATTTTAATTACATCTAGGTACACAAAGAAGCCAGCTTTTTTGTAAAACTAAGGGCAGTTTGAACTTGGTCGTAGAATGCCTCTACGTGATCATCTGAATATTTACTGGTTGAGGCGTATACTTGAATAATATTGACACTAAAAGGAGATAACGGATTTTTGAATTTCTTTTTTCAACATGACTGCTACGACGCTATAGTTAATGTAGCAATCTCCTTTATGACTAGTCCGGAGATTCTGAGCACTCTCTGGTTACTTAAGACCTGCCGGAGACTGAGGGCCTGGGCTTTTGGTTTTCCAGTCATGATGATGATATTTCCTGAGGACGGTAATGAGGTGGTTTCCCGTTGCCTTCCTCATCGCAGCATTAAAACCGTTAAAACAATCCTTTTCACGCCTTTAACTATGTAATATGTTGCCGTTTTTGTTTCTATATCTAGAAGTACGCCGAACAATTATATTTAGTGTTACTGCTTCTCAATAGTTATCTCACATAGTTTGGCAGCAGGTTGATGCAGTTATCGGGATGTGGCATGTGGATCCGTATGTCAGAGCTGACCGCCCTGTGAGGACCAATTGTTTAAAACCACCTCCAGTCTATGACTCTTGATGCAACCGTCTTAAACAAGAGATACTGCCTCTACAGCGCAGCCCATGCAAAATTTTCAGTTAAAAAAATATTTTTGACACTCTAACCTTACTTTTGAATTGCAGCATTTTTGAGGTTATTCACAGGTGGGGTGATATTGGGTTAGGTCGAGTCGGGTCTATAAGTAACCGATTTAAATAAGTTCTTTTTCACCAAGAGAGAGTGAAATTTGTGGTAATAACATTTTTTGCTTAGTTTAAAGTGAACAGGGTGAGTCATTTGGGAGATATGAGGAACACTTGAAAAACATGCCCCTTTGTGGCCCGTAGGGTCACTTCATGTCATTTTTAAAAAATTATTATATATTTTTGCTGGGAGGCCGATACGTGTACCAAATTTCACTGCCATTGATCAAACCGTGCAGTTTAAAAAATATACCTACGCAGCATGTCATGGTTATGTATTTTTGATCCATGAATGTATATACATTTTGTAATATCCTGACTACATATAGCGTATATCACTGTATGAATATACTTACATGAATTTTTTTTTAATATTCAGTGCAGATCCAGAAATGTTTAACTAAAAAGACACATATTATTAAATATCCATGGGATAATCAAATTATTAGTCGGGAAAATTCTGGCCGTTTTTTAATTTTAATGGTTCGTCAGTGGTTATTCTGTTCCCACTTGGTACACAAGTAGTACTCACCTCAGGAATCACTACAAAAATAATAATTTCGTTGGCGTCCGTTTGCGCTGACGCCTTCTCCTTAGATCCGCTATATCTCTAAAGAATATCAACTCTTTTTAAATCTGTTTACATCTGTCAATACTTCGTTAAATGAGCTTTCATTCAAGATCCATTTCGTCACAGGCATTGAAGTATGTCAAATTTCATTTTTGCAAAAGAAATTCTACATCTGTAAATTCATTTTAAATGCAAAGTTTTCTACTGAAATATTGTGATAGAAGTGTGCAACCTTCAAAAAAAATTATTTTCCGAGAAAATTGAGTGAGTATAGAGACAGGAAAAATTTTTAAACAGTGGCGTGTATTCTGTTTTCCTTAATTGTCAGATTTGGAACATTTGCGTACAAAACCTACGATTTCTCAGCGAATGCGGTGTCGAGATATTTGCCATGTACAACTTTACAAAGAGTATAGCAATAGCAATAAACCCTGCATAACAATTTACAATATGGCGTTGTTCTGTTCTATGCTTTTGGACATAGAACAGGCTTTATAAAAATTACAAAAACGTTGACAATTCTGCACAACCTTACGTTTTGGATTGTAACTTACCCATATTCCAAGGAATTTTCATCTGCCATACATCAGCTTCCAGCCCATGGCATCAAAGCTGGTATCACACTTCTCTTTCCGTTAGGCATGCTTTGATAAAACTTTAGTCAAAATTGCAAGATTTTTCACAACACAGTTGTATTGGAAGGTAATAAACGATAATTCTTGCTAGAGTTGATTAAAATTTACCTTCAAAGTGTTGGCCTAACATTTTTTCGCTACAAGAAAACGTAATTTATTATAAATTAGCTTTATACCCCCCTTTCTCTCCCTCATCCCTCCCAGATACGTTATTTAGATCTATGTGAGTGCAGCTTGATATAGCTGACCCTAGGATGAACTTCGATTGATTGGTTTTTTTCAGTGCAGTTGATTCACCACTGGCGAATCATGGGGGGGAAGGTGTGCTTGCCCTCCCCTCTCCCGCACTAATGGAATCGCATTGATGACAATGCTTAGAAAATTGGGATTTTTTCAAGAAAGAAGGTTATTATCTGAATTTTAAAACCTGCTATTTTTAAAAATTTTAGGTTGCTGAACCCAATTATGTTCATTTTATAGGTACTCGCCACACCAATCATTGATCAGAATTTGTCAATCGTACGTCGAGCGAGACTGATTTTCATGAGATACGGGTGCTAGTGCGTGCTTGGTGGTGTATCGTTACGTTGCCTGACCCCGGTAACTGAAATAGCGTTATAGTACAGTAAAATTATCATACCCTCCTTGCACCTCGAAAAAGATCAAGGGAGTCTAAAATTTTTATATGTTGTTTGGAAGGGTGTAAAAGTAAGATCCCATGTTTGTGTTTCCCCCACTCCTCGGGAACCATCCGACATTTTGATAAAATTTTGTAATTGACTTTTCTCCATTTCTGTTGGTCAGAGGCAAAAAATTCTGGAAACGAACGAAAGTTCTTAACTTTCTGTGGTTAGTTTCCAAAAAGTTAGATGGCGTCGAAGTTACAAAAAATTAGTTTTAACGTATTTTAGCTACAAACAGTGATTAAAAAAAAAATAAATGAAAAAGTTGTAGATCTCGGAAAACTCCTACAAAAATATGTATATTGTTTATAATTAATGAAACAGTCTCTGAGCTACAGCGATTGAAAGTCGGGAAAATTCTTTGAGAACCGCTTTCTGGGCATGCATGAAGTCGCGTGTTGTGGATTATATATTATTATTTATAGTAACAGCAGTACAAATGAGGTATCAAATTAAAGCTATGTGACGTGCACTACGCAAAAGACCCGGTCTGTCGGCACATTTAGTCGTTAAACTGATTTTTTCTAACTTCAACGCCCTGTATCTTTTTAAAAATTAATTACAGAAAGCTGAACCTGTAACAAAAAATATTGCAAATTCTATATCAAAGATTTTCATTTTTCCAAATTTTGACCCCCTGCCCCCCTTAAACACTTTATGATATATTTGTAACCACTTCCTTCTCCTTTTTAGCACTTAGTAATACTTCTACCTACCCCTCCAACCCCTCGCGGACCAAGGACTCGACTATTGGTACTCGACTAAATGTCAGTCTGTCAGTTACTTTTGGAAATTTTCATGCCGACAGACTGGATCATTTGTGTAGCGTACGTCACAAACTTTAATTTGATACCTTATTTGTACTGCCCTTACCATAAATAATAATATATAATCTACAAGACAACACCTGCTTAACTAAAAAGCCAGTTAACTCTTTTTCGATTTAGTAACCTTTAGCCTACTATAGCGGTCATATTGACACCCAGCTGACAGAAAATACATGTTGACATTGACATGTAACAATTTGGTTGTAAAAATGGCGGCAATCTTTGGCTAAAGGTCACTGAAGAGATAAGAGTTAACTGGCTTTTTAGTTGAGAACGGTGTTAGTCCAGAAAGCAGTTCTCAAACAGATTTATTGACTTTCAGTCGCTGTAGTTCAGAGAATGTTTAATTAATTATAAATAATATACATATTTTTATAGGATTTTTTCGAGATCTATAACTTTCTTGTTTAAAGTTTTTTAAATTACTTTTTGTTGGTCAAAATACGTTAAAACTGATTTTTTTGTATATTTGGCGCCCTCTATCTTTTTGGAAATTCTCTACAGAAAGTTGAACGTTTGGACAAAAATGTTATTGTTATGTTAATATTTTTTTTTCAGACTTTTTCGCCTCTGACTATTAAAAATGGGGAAAAGTCGGTTACAAAGATTTTTCAAAATGGCGGATGGTTCTTGAAGAGTGGGGGAAACAATAACCTGGGAGGTTTATTTTTAGACTTCCCAGATGACAATTTTACGGTCTATTAGTCGAGGTTGAATGTGACCTTCGGTCACTAATCATGGCCTGTCAATCAGCCTGCTGTCGATAGTGATTTCTCCAGTCAATGTCAGTCAAATTGCCTCTTTTAGGTTACCCAATATTATATATATATCATATAGTTAAGGACACGTTAGACATTTGCTTATAAATGTTGTGATTTTTACCTATAGGTATGTATTATTATAAAGAAACAGTTTAAGGTAAAAACTTTCAAAATCTTTGCGTTTCAATCTAGTTACAAAGTAAGTAATACTTTTTACCTATAGGTATGTATTATTATAGAGAAACAAGTTAAGTAGGTACTTTTAAAATCTTTGTCTTTTTATCTAGTTAGTAGTTATAAAGTAATCAGATAGCTAATAATAATAATCATCTAATCGTATATTCTAGTACGAAGGAGAAAAGACAAAAATCAAGCCAACCTTGCAAAAAATTATTAACGCACAATTAACTGAGGGTCTACTAAGTATACGTGCCAAGTTTCATTACTTAATAATATTTTGCAAGTGTTGACCCTTTATCCTGCGGACTATTCGGCGATGAGGCGCTGTTATCTCTAGTAGTCAATTTTTTTTCTCTTTAAATTTGGCAATATGTTTTTGTCGTATAATCATTTTTTTCAGAATATACAGATATCGGGATTATTTGTAAACGCAAATACCGACACTTTTGGCTCGTACCTATAATTGCTTTTGCAATTAATATTACAGCAAACGTTCGGCATTTTTTAAACAAAGAATATCGCCCTTTTTAAATGGAAATTTGTATTCAGTAGAATTGCCTGATTTTTTTTATGTTGAAGTACTCGCCCTAGAAGTACCCGAAAAGTGATGTCAAAGTCATCGGTTTCGCACTTTTTAGCAGTTTTTGAATTATTGGACTGACCTTATTTGCAAAAGCAACCAACATCTAATTTTTTTTTTTGAATTTGCCAAAACTGCCTTTTTAAAAATAAAATTTTAAAGGTCAAAATTCCAATGCCATCTTATCTGATTTAAACGAAAATTTCTCTAAAGTATAAAACGTTTCCAAGACACCTAACTGTGATAGAAAACTTGAACTTCCTTATTCTTTGTCCGATTTAAACAAACTTTTGTTGCACATAAAGTTTAAACTTTTTATAAATTTTAAGATTTTCTAATATTACTTAAACATGACGCAAAATTGACATATGTCAGTAGCCATTTTGCATCGGCCATATTGAACTTCGTTAGTTTTTGTCCGATTTGAACAAAACTTTTTTGTACCTAAAGCGTTTTTCACAGTATCCAATTTTGACGAAAAATTGACATATGTCAGTAGCTATTTTAGTTTTTAAAATTAGATATTGTTAATTCAATTCAATATTGCCGACACAAGATGCCTATACTGACATGTCAATTTGACGTCCTATTTAAGTAATGTTATAAAACCTTAAAATGTATAAAAAGTTATGTTTAAGTCGGACAAAATATAACGAAGTTTAACATAAGATGGCTACTAACAAATGTCAATTTTGGGTCAAAATTGGATATTGTTAAAACATTTTAGGTGCAAGAATGTTGTGTTGAAATCGGACAAAAACCAACGAAGTTCAATATGGCTGACGCAAGATGGCTACTGACATATGTATTATTTACATAATATTAGCAAATCTTAAAATGTATAAAAAGTTATGTGTAAATCGGGCAAAATAAAACAAAGTTCAATATGGCCCTTGTTAGATGGCTACTGACATATGTCAATTTTGGATCACGATTGGATATTGTTGAAAACGTTTTATGCGCAAGAAAAGTTTTGTTTAAATCGGACAAAAAAATAACGAAGTTCAATATGGCCGACGCAAGATGCAGAATAGATCAGTTGTAGATAGAAGTTTCTAACCTGTACGTATGACGCTGTCACCATAAACGTCGGAAAAATAAAAAATACCAAAATTCTTTTGCATCTTTCAAAGTCACTGTCAAGTCTACCTTTTTTATATATATTATCGATTATTATCGATTTAAATAGAAATTTGTATTCGGTAGAATTGCCTGATTCTTTTACATGTTGAAGTACTCTTCCTAAGAAGAATTTTGTTTTATTGCGCCAACTCTCTACCGCTTCCAGAAGTACCCGAAAAGTGACGTCAAAGTCGACGATTTCGCACTTTTGATCAATTTTTGAATAATTGTGTTGACCTTATTTGCAATTCGACCAAAATCTAATTTTATTTTTTAAATTTGCGATAAGTGCCTTTTTAAAAATAAAATTATGATCCCGATATCTGTATATTCTGAAAAAAATGATCATACGACAAAATCGACTACTAGAGATAACAGCGCCTCATCGCCGAATAATCCACAGGATAAAGGGTCAACACTTGCGAAATATTATTAAGTAATGAAACTTGGCACCTATACTTAGTAGACCCTTAGTTAATTGTGCGTTAATAGTTTTTTGCAAGGTTGGCTTAATTTTTGTCTTTTCACCTTCGTACTAGAATATAGGATTAGATGATTATTATTATTAGCTATCTGATTACTTTACAAAATCGACTACTAGAGATAACAGCGCCTACTAACTAGATAAAAAGAAAAAGATTTTAAAAGTACCTACTTAACTTGTTTCTTTATAATAATACATACCTATAGGTAATAGGTATTTACGTCACTAGACCGGTTGGTCTTTACATTGGTCGACGCAGGAAATTTACAGGGCGAGCCGCAGGCGAGTCCTGTAAACCTGCGGAGACCTGTAAAGACACTTTCCGGTCGTGTATCGTACGTACTTTTTTTTCAAACGATCAGAAAAAACATTTTAGTATCTATCACTTTGCGTGTTGCGTAAACCCTGATATTTTCTGCTTCTTGTTGGCTAGATAGCCATTGCCGCTAAGGCCGGTAGTTTTTAAGAGGAAAATTAAGAAAAACAAGTAAAGTTTTGTGGTTAGAAATTATTTTTGTATTTTTAACTTCTGCAAAATTGTATAAAACGTTAGAAAAATTATAGTGTATGGCCAACTTATCAAGCAAATAATGATAAAAGAGCTCACGAAAGGCAGATTTCTAGGTTTGTTCTTTATTTACCTATATTTATAGTATACTCTTAATTTGAGAATTAAAAATGTGTGGTCGATTTTTCGGTGTATGTGACTCTTGAAGCAGCTTTTATTATTTCCTCCGGATCAACTCATTTTCTAGATCTGAGTCCATTTTGGTAAACAAAACTTTTGAAACAAATTTAAAACAGCTTTTTTAGAAGTGTCAAAACTGCCCATACCAAAAAAACAAGCTAAAAGCTGTCAATAAGAAGTCATAGTCAACTTGGCCAAAAATGGGACCGGAAAAGGATCAAGGGACCGGAAAATTGAACAAAAAGGTCCTTTCTGGAGAATGGAAATATTTCGAAAGAACATGCCTTGTAATGTAGAACTTGCCGTATGAAAAATCGTACGGAAAGTGGCTATTTTCCGGTCGTTTGAAAAAAAAAGTATTACTTGCTTTGTAACTAGATTGAAACGCAAAGATTTTGAAAGTACCTACCTTAAACTGTTTCTTTATAATAATACATACCTATAGGTAGAAATCAAAGAATAAATAATGTAGAAACGATTAGCACACTTATAAGCAAATGTCTAACGTGTCCTTAATTATATGGCGGACTTTTTATTTTCATGAAACGTCAATGAACATGACAATAATATTGGGTAACCTAAAAGAGACAATTTGACTGACATTGACTGGAGAAATCACTATCGACAGCAGGCTGATTGACAGGCTATGATTAGTGACCGAAGGTCACGTTCCACCTCGACTAATAGTACAGTAAAATTGTCATCTGAGGTCGAAAAAAACCCGTGGAGGCTGAGTCTTTGGTATGTTCTTTCGGGAGGTCTAAAAATAAACCTCCCAAGTTTTTGTTTCCCCCACTCTTCGGGAACCATCCGCTATTTTCAAGAATCTTTGTAACCGACTTTTCTCCATTTCTATTGGTCAGAGGCGAAAAAGCCTGAAAACAAAAATATTCGGCAAAAAATTTGCAACATTTTTGTCCAAACGTTCAACTTTCTGTAGAGAATTTCCAAAAAGATAGAGGGCGCCAAATATACAAAAAAATCAGTTTTAATGTATTTTGACCAACAAAAAAAATTGTAGATCTCGAAAAAATCCTATAAAAATATGTATATTATTTATAATTAATTAAACAGTCTCTGAACTACAGCGACTGAAAGTCTATAAATCTCTTTGAGAACTGCTTTTTGGACCTGGACATGCATGAAGTCGCGTCTTGTGGATTATATATTATTATTTATGGTAAGGGCAGTACAAATAAGGTATCAAATTAAAGTTTGTGACGTACGCTGCACAAATGATCCAGTCTATTGTCATGAAAATTTCCAAAAGTATCTGACAGACTAACATTTAGTCGAGTCGAGTTCTTGGTCCGCGAGGGGTTGGAGGGGTAGGTAGAAGTATTACTAAGTGCTAAAAAGGAAAAGGAAGTGGTTACAAATATGTCATAAAGTGTTTAAGGGGGGCAGGGGGTCAAAATTTGGAAAAATGAAAATCTTTGGTATAAAATTTGCAATATTTTTTGTTACAGGTTCAGCTTTCTGTAGTTAATTTTTTAAAAGATAGAGGGCGTTGAAGTGTGAAAAAATCAGTTTAACGACTAAATGCCAGCCTGTCAGATACTTTCGGCAATTTTCATGCCGACAGACCGGATCTTTTGTGTCGTGCACGTCACGTAACTTTAATTTGATACCTCATTTGTACTGCTGTTACTATAAATAATAATATATAATCCATAACACGCGACTTCATGCATGCCCAGAAAGCGGTTCTCAAAGAATTTTACCTACTTTCAATCGCTGTAGCTCAGAGACTGTTTCATTAATTATGAACAATATACATATTTTTGTAGGAGTTTTCCGAGATCTACAACTTTTTCATTTAATTTTTTTTTAATCACTGTTTGTTGGTCAAAATACGTTAAAACTAATTTTTTTGTAACTTCGACGCCATCTAACTTTTTGGAAACTAACTACAGAAAGTTAAGAACTCGGACAAAAATGTTGAAAATGTCATGCGAAATATTTTTGTTTCCAGAATTTTTTGCCTCCGACCAATAGAAATGGAGAAAAGTCAATTACAAAATTTTTTCAAAATGTCGGATGATTCCCGAGGAGTGGGGGAAACACAAGCTTGGGATCTTACTTTTACACCCTTCCAAACAACATATAAAAATTTTAGCCTCCCTGGATCTTTTTCGAGGTGCAAGGGGGTTATGATAATTTTACTGTACTATAACGCGATTTCAGTTACCGGGGTCAGGCAACGTAACGATACACCAACAAGCACGCACTAGCACCCGTATCTCATTAAAATCAGTCTCGCTCGACGTGCGATTGACAAATTCTGATCAATGATTGGTGTGGCGAGTACCTATAAAATGAACATAATTGGGTTCAGCAACCTAAAATTTTTAAAAATGGCAGGTTTTAAAATTCAGATAATAACTTTCTTTCTTGAAAAAATCCCAATTTTCTAAGCATTGCCATCAATGCGGTTCATTAGTGCGGGGAGAGGGGAGGGCAAGCACACCTTCCCTCCCCATGATTCGCCAGTGGTGAATCAACTGCACTGAAAAAACCCATCAATCGAAGTTCATCCTAGGGCCAGCTATATCAAGCGTATCTGGGAGGGATGAAGGAGAGGAAGGGGGTATAAAGCTAATTTATAATAAATTACGTTTTCTTATAGCGAAAAAATGTTAGGCCAACACTTTGAAGGTAAATTTTAATCAACTCTAGCAAGAATTATCGTTTATGAAAGTAAAACTCGGGGCATATCGGACAAAGCGTTTTTATTTCTCATTTCATTACGACCAGGCCTCCAATGTCCAATGGAGAATCCAGACACCTACATACCTGTTTCATCCTTATTAGGAATCATCAGGGAGTCATAGGATTATACCTGGCAGTTGAAGCTACACAGTGACCATGCACACCTCTAGAATTTAAAACAAAAAGTTTGTAATCCTTGGGGACGTAGTAACTGTGTGCGCCACCTGTCGAATAAACCGAGAAACAAAAACATCAAAATTGAAAAGTGCAAGACACCGTAAATACAGAATCCTGTACCATTCAGCAGGTTATAAAGTAGAAACCTGTAAAAGTATAAGGTCACTGTAACATGACTCTTAAAAAGAGGTAACGTTCGCAGCAGCACCGCCCCCAATTGGAGCTTCATACTACGTGCCCCTAATTTTAAGGCATCAGCAAGCAATCGCTCCGAAGGAGGCTTGATGCGCAGAAATAAAAAGCCAAAATATTTAAAAAATCAACAAAATGAATCTCTTTCATTTTTATTTGCGGACACGAGATTCATTTTATCGTTTATTACCTTCCAATACAACTGTGTTGTGAAAAATCTTGCAATTTTGACTAAAGTTTTATCAAAGCATGCCTAACGGAAAGAGAAGTGCGATACCAGCTTTGATGCCATGGGCTAGAAGCTGATGTATGGCAGATGAAAATTCCTTGGAGTATGGGTAAGTTATAATCCAAAACGTAAGGTTGTGCAGAATTGTCAACGTTTTTGTAATTTTTGTAAAGCCTGTTCTATGTCCAAAAGCATAGAACAGAACAACGCCATATTGTAAATTGTTATGCAGGGTTTATTTCTATTGCTATACTCTTTGTAAAGTTGTACATGGCAAATATCTCGACACCACATTCGCTGAGAAATCGTGGGTTTGGTACGCAAATCTGACAATTAAGGAAAACAGAATCACGCCACTATTTAAAAATTTTTGCTTTCTCTATACTCACTCAAATTTCTCGGAAAATATTTTTTTTGAAGGGTGCACACTTCTAGCACAATATTTCAGTAGAAAACTTTGCATTTAAAGTGAAATTACAGATGTAAGATTTCTTTTGCAAAAATTATGAAAAGAACACTTAGCTAAAATTTTATGAAATATGAGGTTTAGTTAACTCTGAAATTTGAGATACTCCAATGAATGTGACAAAATGGATCTTGAATGAAACTCATTCAACGAAGTATTGACAGATGCAAACAGATTTAAAAAATGTTGATATTAGCGGATCTAAGGAGAAGGTGTCAGCGCCAACGGAGGCCAACGAAATTATTATTTTTGTAGTGATTTCTGAGTTGAATACTACTTGTGTACCAAGTGGGAACAGAACAGGGAAAATAGAACATATAGGGAATGGTTAACACCAAAGAAAAAGTGGCAAATTTTGAACGAGCCGTTGAAAGTTGCCTCTGTTAGGTAAATTATATTCCCTGGGTAAATTTGATCTCTGGTTCGACTTGACGTATAACCCTACTTTTTGGTTTACTTTTTCCTTTATTTGTTTACTTTTTAAAGTTGGAATATCTTGGCCTTTTTTTGAGTCTTTTCTTTAAAATATTTAATAAATTGCTTTATTTCGACTTCTAGCGTTGTCCTGCTTCGCGATTGTATAAAAATTCCACAAAAAGTGAGTATTTTCTGCAAAGAACATAATACTAATACTACTTATTTCAACTTCTAGAGTTGTCCTACTTCGCGGATTGTACAAAAATTCCACAAAAAGTAAGTATTTTCTGCAAAGAACAGATGAGGTGTCCTAAAGTTTAATTTGTAGCTTAAATTCCTGCCTTTGTGTCAGAGTAATGGAACAGAGCAGTCTAATGAACTGTCGAACGAATTAAAACCAAAATTTTTGCGGGGTTGTGGGGTGCCGCAATCGCTGGCCAAGAGACGAAGTTAATTTTTATAGAATTCCCACTGTTTTGCGTTCTGAAAATGAATAATACCTAATCTACAAGTATGTAAAATTCATTTTCTGCACTGGTCACTTTAAATAATCTGCTATTTTTCTCAGAAATTCAAATCTGCCCTCGCTCGATTCTTTTTTAGGTTAGGTTAGGGTGGAAAGGATGCACTTCTGACAACCCCCAAAAATGTTCTGTAAAAACTTTTGGCAAGTTGGCAAGCTATTTTTCACAGATTATCCCACTTAATTCAAGAGTTTGTGCAATTATTTAATGATACAGTAAAAATTTCAGCTTTTACTATAGGTAAGTCCCAACTGCACCCTATTGGAACTTGGAAGAATTATAAATTTAATAAGGCAAATATACAGAATTTGTCAGGGTAATGTACAGGCGGATTCAGAGTACCATAAGGTAAGCAGTTTGAGGTATGCGGTAGGATGCAAGGAGAAAAAACTGTAGCAAATGCATTCATGCTATTCATAGCTTGTGGCTTACCGAATAATATGAACAGCAGCATGCATTTGCTATTTTTTATTTTCCTTGCATCTTACCGCATACTGCTTACCTTAAAAACTCTGAATCTGCCTTACCATACCATTACAACCATCCTTCAATCAATCAAAAAATACTTTATTGTCAAGAAAACAAAATCTGTTGACAAAGCAGGCTAAATAATCTAATTATTAATAAATTTGTCACTAAAATTGCATCAAAAGGTGAAGAAGCACTGCTAGATGAAATTTTTACAGTATGCTGTGCATTAATTAATTAATTTATGTCCCCCAGTTGTTCCACTGTCACTAACTTTTTTTTAGTATAATTCAGTTGCTCCAGTTTTTTTTATTAATATACCTAGTTAATGTGTTTAATTTTGTAGTTTTTTAGTAAATACAGGATTTTGAAAATAAATACAATTTATTTTTAACAGTTTGTTTTTATTTAGAACCTAAAATCCAAGAGTAACAAAAATTTTTAAAAATAAAATGTACATAAAAAAATTTAAATAATTTTACAAAACCTTTTACTTATTTTCATTTGAAAATAAAAAGATACATACATACAGATAAATAGCTATTTTCCTAACAAGTGTGGAAAATCGATTTTTCCGCACGCAACTGCCGTTGACCGAACGACGCGCAACGGAGTTCTGCCAAGCAGTTAAGTGCGGAAAAAAAGTTTTTCGCATGTGTTAGGAACAATTGTTTTTCTACGAGCGTGAGGAAAATACACTGAAAATAGTTTTTTGCCACTGACAAATAAATGCATAAACAACTGGTTTTTCACATCATACCAAACAAGGCATTGACATATCAGTGCGGAAAAACGCACTAAAAATAGTGTGGAAAATGCAATATCCCGCAGGCTCGTAGAAAAACAAACAATCAAAGTAGGTACTCTAAAAAAAATTAAAGTCAAATCATGATTAAGTCTAGGGTTTCATCAGTTGTTTTATTATAATAAATAACTTATTGGTTTGTATTTGTTTAAAAAAACTTAATTATTACTATGTTGATCTTAGAGCTGAAAGATTCATTCTCTGCAAATGTTTGACTTGAAACAAAGAAAAAACATTTATTAAACAAATGCTAAAAAATAGGTAAGTGGAAAATTGATTTTAATAATCCCTTTGACAAACCTATCAATTTTAAGGATTGAACACAAAGAAAAATCTGATTGAATTTGTAATCTCTGCAGTAATTACAGCATGGTTTATTTATTTTATTATTGTAACACTGCCTAAGACCTACTGTTAGGGAATTTTTAATTTACCATTTTAATTTGGATGCACTTGGTGTTTTAACAGTTTTTGTGTAGAGACTGTCAAAACACTAGGTGCATCCAAACTAAAGCGCTAAATTAATAATTCCCTGACTGTACAAGCTCAATTACAAAGCAGGATCAACATGAAATAAGGTAGATAGATTTCAGTTACTAAAAAAAATAAAATTACAAAAAAAAACAAGTTGACAAAATAATTCACATAAAAAAATAAAAATAAAATATTTGTACTAACAATAAAAAAATAAAAATAAGGCCAATAAAAAGATAAACAGAAAGGGCTTTTAGGGATAGGTGTAAGGAAAAATAAAATAAAATGTCATGAACAAATTGATATTATTAACGTGTGGCTTATACTGAGAAGTTGGATCAATTAAGGCCTACTTGTTATTTGGCTGAACTGCACCTTTAAGCCAAACTTCTCAGTATAAATAAGGAGAAAAAATTCGAGTAAAGATTGCTCACCTTTGCCATAACTAAGCTGTAATCTCCAAATATACGTCTTCTGCAACCACTCACAAATCCAGCTTCAAAATACTTGACTGTATTTAAACTTTTAAATGCTTTCATCACCTGGTTGGTGTAAAATGAAGTTATTAGCACATAGTTTTATACCTATATATAATATATGTTAATACAATGTCCATGTTAGTAACTGGGGAAAACTTGCAGGGTCAAAACGAATCAGTGTCTTTTAGGGTAAAGGGATCTACATTATTAATCACTGCATATATTTTTTTAAGGTATCGCGAGGCCACGCCACTGGAGGGTCCTGACCCACTTAATTCATTATAATAATCACTAGGTTTATTGGAAAATTTTGTAAAAAAGCAGAGAAGGTCTCACACCAAATTGATTCTGGTTGACGTAAATCAGCTAACCATTTAGACTGTCATATTCTAATATATTGTCTTTATTTTTAATTCTAAACTCACTGGCTAGAGTAAATCACTCAAAATTTTAAAAAAAAGTAAGAATTATTTGCATGAAAACAACAACAGCTATAATACTGTCAATCGCATCGATACCCCTAATTTTTTAAATTGGTCGGTTGGGATCACCATTCCCTATATATTCTATTTTCCCTGGAACAGAATAACCACTGACGAACCATTAAAATTAAAAAACGGGCAGAATTTCCCCGACTAATAATTTGATTATCCCATGGATATTTAAATTTATGTACCTTTTTAGTTAAACATTTCTGGATCTGCACTGAATATTAAAAAAAAATACATTTAAGTATATGCATACAGTGATATACGCTATATGTAGTCAGGATATTACAAAATGTATATACGTTCATGGATCAAAAATACATAACCATGACTTGCTGTGTGGGTATATTTTTTAAACTGCACGGTTTGATCAATGGCAGTGAAATTTGGTACACGTATCGGCCTCCCAGCAAAAATATATAATAATTTTTTAAAAACGACATGAAGTGACCCTAGGGGCCACAAAGAGGCGTGTTTTTCAAGTGTCCCTCATATCTCGCAAATGACTCACCCTGTTCACTTTAAACTAAGCAAAAAATGTTATTACCACAAATTTCACTCTAGGTGAAAAAGAACTCATTTAAATCGGTTAATTATAGACCCGACTCGACCTAACCCAATATCACCTCACCTGCGAATAACCTCAAAAATGCTGCAATTCAAAAGTAAGGTTAGAGTCTCAAAAATATTTTTTAAACTGAACGAGTGACTACTACCTTTTTCCTTTGACTGCTCTTTGTTTACTCTTTCTATCTATAAAGTCTAAAATGCAAAGTTATTTTAAAGCTTCAATGAAAAAATAATTTGAAAACATAGTTTAAAATAAAGGATTAAGACTGGGACTTTGATATATATATATATATCATAGTATTCGTTAGATTAATATAATTGTGAAAGTGATATGATAAGTAGGTACATGCGTTATGAAAACTTTTATAGGTAGATAAGGTAGATATATGTATGTATTTGTAATTCACTATACCCTCAGATTAATAAAAATATATAACAGTAAGCAACCCCGATCAACCAGCCATAAGGTTCATTTTCCCATAAAATGCAATAAAAAAACTGGGTAAAAAGTATATAATTAAATTACTGATACCTCAAAAATCTAAGATTACTACTAATATTTTTTAAGAAATATAATATAATAATATAGATATAATTTTGCTGGTTTTTCAGTATGTAAAATATTTATTTATTATAATTTGTACATAACAAGAGAGACAATATGCCCAAGTGCTGATAGCCACGTACTCGGGCAGGTATTTTATGTATTTTAATGGGTACCTGGGTACCTTTTACCTACCAAGAAAAATGAAAAGAGGTAGTATGATTATTGTAAGTTTAGCCACAGGCTATTTCTAAAATATTGTAGGTATCAAATTAGGTACTTCTGGCAGGTGCTAGTTTATGTCAACGTAGAAATAGTAAAAAAGAGGCTAAAAAATGTTTTGGTTTTTAAGAATTTAAAAGTTAAAAATAAAGTTGCATGCAAAGCTCAGTGACAAATTTTTATTGTTGCCTTGAGATCAACCTAACTTAGCACTTCTTGGCTCTTTAAATAAGTGATTTATAAAATCCTGATAAAATTTCAAAACCATATAATTTAAGGACTACTAAACCGATTTTAATGAAATTTGGCATGGTGATAGAGGTATCGGTACTACTTAAGCTAAATCAACTGTTAAGAAAAGCTCAATCAACTGTTAAAAAATTCAGGCTTGGATTTGTGTGACTCCTGTTTTCCTAAAATTAAATAAAAAACTACTAATAATTAATTTTTGAAACTCTCGCTTTCCTCATTTGTTTTGTTTCTTCAAAATTCCACATCTTCTTTAAAATTGTCTTGTGTCCTGTATAAAGTTTATTCCACTAAACAAAACTAAAAGAAACGTTATTTTCGTAGTGAAAAAAAAACGCGTAAGGGTGAATTTGAATAAAAAATGGGCTTATTCCAATTACTTAATCTAAAAAACTGTTAATCAAATTTGTATCAAATTTTGTAAGGTGAAAGTTTGAAACATTAGCCTGGAACCATTTCACGGATTTTGCATAATTTTTAGTTTTTTGCATAATTTTACGTCTCTTAAAAATGTTTAATTCACGGTAAAAATTATCGATTATTTTAAAAAAATTAAATAAAAATAAGATATACATATCTTTTTGAAAAACTACGCGAATAGTCTGTGGGGGATACCGGAAGTCTCCGCTGTCCAAAATTTTGTTAATTTATGATGTGCGGTTTATCTGTTTAATATTAAATAAACGAACTGTTTTTAGGATTCAAATTCACTCTTAATAACCGGTTTTATAACGTTTTTTTTTCAAAAAACGTTATAATAATATTTAAATAACGTTTTTTGCATAAATACTTTATAAAACGGGTTACTAAGCATTTTTTCAATATGAAAATAACGTGTTTTTAAATTTTGTTTTGTGGGATAATGTACAGAGTGGTCGAAATTCGAGGGGCCTCTATAGCTTTGGGCTTTTTTGGCCCAAAACTAATATACATGCTACGGGCTTGATTTTCAAAAGAAGTCGAAAACTAAAAACCGCATTGCTATAAGTCAAAGCGTTTCTGAGATACAGGGTGTTTCTCAAAAATGTGCGTTTCTAAAAACCACTTTTTTATTTGTAAAGATAGAGATTTTCATTAAAAATATTTTCTGAAGATTTTTTAAAGACAAATCTACCTGTTTCACCGATTTTCTCTTAAAGTCTTTAGCTCCCGAGATATCACACAAAGTTATATTTCTTTAAATGGGATACCCCCAATTTTTCTAAAAAATCCATTTTCTAATAAAAATTTTTGTCGAAGTTTAAAAGATATTTGCATATTTTGATATTTACCATAGTAGCCCTAAATGTGTAAATAAAATTTTATTGTTTTTTTTTTGATACAAAATCAAGTTGGCTATGACACGAGGGGACACAGCAACCTCGAACTTTAACTTCTAGTTTACTATGATTACCAACCCTAAAACAATAAACAAAAATAAAATTATTAAAAGTTTTTATTTTAAATTTTTATTAATTAAACTATGTAACACCTAAAATCTACATCTAACAATTTTCTTTAATTCTAAAACAAACGCCCAAATTGACGGCCGTTTTCTTGTAAACATATCCTACATCTTCTCTTGACGCTATTTTCTGCATTAAGAAGTTCTACCGCACGAAGCTGCCTGAATGAAGTACGAAGTGCCTCTTCCAATTCCCTTCTAGTAGTTGGGCGATTTGGAAATACAAGGTCTTTGACTCTCCCCCACAAAAAGAAGTCGCGAGGTGTCAGGTCTGGAGACCTGGGGGGCCTTTATTTCCGATCCAGTTTTCGGCAAACACAATATTTAGCAAATTAGTAATGTCTCGTGCATTGTGAGGAGGTGCACCGTCATGTTGAAAGTATAGCTCATTATTTTGATGAAGTGGCAAATTGTCGATAAACGGAATCACCTGCTCTTCTAAAATTTGTTGGTATCTTTCGGCATTTAAATTTCCATCAAAAATATATGGCCCAATAATTTGTCCTCTGTAGAAGCCTACCCATACCTTAAAACTGAACCTTCCAAAATTCGCTTGTTCCACCATAATATGGGGATTTTGATGTTTCCAGTAATAGCAGTTATATCTGGTGAATATTTCCTCACTAGAAATCGTTGCCTAATCCGTCCAAATAACTTTTCTGGCAAAATCGGGGTCTTCTTGGTTTTTATTTAGGTACCACCTGCAAAATGCACGCCTTGGAGCAAAATCTCGTTGTCATAATTGGTGCACCCGTCGGGGTCGATAGGGCCTAAAATTGTGTTTTTTAAGCATCCGAACGGCATTGCTGGGTGGAATTCCAGTGTTTCTCTCCATAGCCTTTTAATTTCTATTTCTCCTAGAACCGTTAGTTCTTCCAACTCTCTATCTCTGGCTAGGCTTCTATACGTCATAGGCCGCGGTTTTGTAAAGTATCCGTATACTTTTAGATGACGTTTTAACTTCAAAAATATTTTTGAGCTAGGTTGTCTTCTTTCCGGATATCTCTGGAAATATAGATTTAACGCCGTCTGTCGATTTCGTTACTTTCAATATAACATTTTATCATGTCGTACTTTTGAAAGTTTTCAAACATTTTTATATCTTGACGAAGACGCCACTTTTGACATTTTGGCTCGATTATCATGGCAATTGTTTTTATTTGATCATAGCTACCTAGATAGATACCCTAAAACTGCATAGGTCAGAGTTAAACACAGCCTACTATGGTAATCATTAAAAATTGCAGATATCTGACACATCGTTTAACAGGAAATTTTATTAAAAAACTAATTTTTAAAATTCCATTTAAAAAAAATGAAACTTTATGTTATATCTCGTGAACTAAAGGCTTTAAGACAAAATCGGTGAAACAGGTAGATTTGTCCCCAAAAAACCTTCAAAAAATGTTTTTAATGAAAATCTCTATCTTTACAAATAAAAAAGTTGTAGAGGGTTTTTAGAAACGCACATTTTTGAGAACCCTGTAGCTCAGAAACGCTTTGACATATCGCAATGCGGTTTTTAGTTTTCGACTTCTCTTGAAAATCGAGCCCGTAACATGTATATTAGTTTTGGGCTAACTATGCTGCAAAAGCCTAAGGCTATAGAGGCCCCTCGAATTTGGACCACCCGTACAATTAAAAAAATATTTAACTGTCATCTTGAATAATTGGCCTAAAATTTTTGTAGTGGTCTTTGGTAAACTTTTAATCTGTTCGTAAATACCTACATTCGTAAAACTAAACTTTATCCTACAATAAACAAATTTTTTGTGGGTATGCAAGTTCTCGCAGTAAATTCTTTCGAATAAAAAATCCGACCAACCCTGCGTTATATCTTGTTTTCACATTTATATATTTAAATTACAATTGACTCCGTCAATGGTAATGGGAAAAGCAATTTTTACAGTGTTGCCGTTTTATTGCTGTATCTCTTTTCTGTTCATATAATCGTGCAGAAGGGGCTTGGATTGTAAACATTAGAGGATTTTAATAGGAAACGTATGGTCTCTTCTTTAGTTATTAGTCTGAGAATATACCTAATTTATTTTCTTATATCTATGGTCGCCGTAGCGCAGTGGGCAGCGTATCTACCTGCCGCACGGAAGGTCCCGTTTTCGAATCCCGGCTAGGTGCGTAGATTGCAAAAACTTTGCTAGCACTGAGCATTGATCCTGTAATGGATGAAAAGTCCCAGTATACAAAAAAAAGTTATTTTTTCATTGAAACTTCTAAAAAATTTCTGATTTTAGACTTTAGAGGGCTTTAAGCTTCTATAAGGTCCGACAAGAAAGGGTAAACAAACGGCAGTGAAGGGAAAGGGATTTAAGTAGTCACACGTTGGTCTATCTCATCCAGGACCAGGATTTTTCAAGAATAGAATGAGATTAAAAAAACGAAAAATAGACGTATATACCATTAAGCGTCGCTGGCTTTACTTTAGTTGGAACTAAAAGCCAAACGTAACGAAAGTAGCTCTAAAATTCAGCACTCTCAAATCGGCAGAAGTGCGCGTTTCCACCGCGATTACCGCGATTTCAGCTACCGGGGTCAAGCTATGTAACGATAAACCATCTAGCACCCTTATCTCATAAAAGTCTTGCTCAACGTGCGATTGACAACTTTTGTCGGATCTGACCTATGAAATTTACTCCCCTTTAATTTTCAATGAAAAAAAGTACCTACAAATGATTTTTATTTTAAATGGCAGCTAGTGCGGGCGGGGATGGGGCAAGCACACATGCCTCCCCCCATGATTTGCCAGAGGTAAATCGACTGCACTGAAAAAACCCATCAATCGAAGTTCATCCTAGAGCCAGCTATATCAAGCTGCACTCACATAGATCTAAATAACGTATCTGGGAGGGATGAGGGAGAGGAATGGGGGGGGGGGAAAGCTAATTTATAATAAATTGCGGTTTCTTAGAGCTAAAAAAATGTTAGTTCAGCACTTTAAAGGTAAAATTTAATCAACTCCAGCAAGAATTATCGTTTATTACCTTCGAACACAACTGTGTTGTGAAAAATCTTGCAGGTTTGACTAAAATTTTATCAAAGCTTGCCCAACGGAAAGAGAAGTGCAATACCAATTATGAAAGATCATTTCATGGGCTGAAAGTGATATATGACAGATGAAAATTCTCTAGAATATAGGTAAGTTATAATCCAAAATGTAAGTCCGTGCAGAATTGTCGACGTTTTTGTCATCTTTATCAACCTGTTCTATGTCTAACAGCATAGAACAGAACAACGCCACATTCTAAAATGCAAGATTTATAACTATCTTATACTCTTTCAAAAGTTGTACATAGCAAAAATCTCGACCGCACATTCGCTGAGAAATCGTAGGTTTTGTACGCAAATGTGCCAAATCTGAGAATTAACAAAAACATCTATCTCTATACACACTGAATTCTCTCGAAGAATATTTATTTTGAAGGACAACCTTCCGTGTAATATCTGAGTGGAAAATTTTGCATTTGAAGTCAAATTACAGGTGCCAGATTTATTTTGCTAAAATTATAGAACGAAAAATCAGCTATAATTTTATGAAAATTGAGGTTTGAGACCTATTATTTCACCACTGTCTGTGGTGAAATAGTTTTTGAATGAAAGCCTATTAAATGTTGTTGTGACAGATACAAATACAATACAAATACAAAAGCTTTTTATTAGAGAAAAGTAAATTACAGCATACATGATTTAACAAAGTTGCCAAGTTTTAAATGGGAATTGTAAATAAGCTTATGGGTAGTTACCTAAACTAAATACCTAATCTACAACAAACAATAAGAAAAGAAAACAAAATAAAACAAAACAAAGAGAGTTATACCAGTTTCCTACATAAGTATATAGTACAAGTACCATAATTTACAGATCATTAAGAATGGCTTTGAAGCGATCCAAATTTTGAGTGATGTAGAGATATATTGAATCTAGGGGAGAAGGCGTCAACGCAAATTTTGAAAGCGTCGCGACGCCTGATCAAAACTGATGCTGACAAAATTATTATTTTTCTGGTGATTCTTGAGGTGAATACTACTTGTGTACCAATAAAATTAAAAAACGGCCAAAATTTTCCTGAGAGAGGTACGTCTACAGTATATTCTGCAAGTATATGCAAAATAGGTTTTTATTTTAAATATTTACGAGATATTATAATGATATCCATTTAATAAATATACGTAGACGTATTTCCACTGTATATCCATATGCAAGAAGAAACTGAATTTTGAAATAAATATACATAGAAGTAATTATATTGTACATCCAGGAAGGTATACGCAAAATAGCTCATAATTTTTTATATCCACGGGATATGTAAATGTAACCACCAAATAATTATACATAGGTGTATGTAGATTGCATATTCAGGGGGGTAAGTGCAAAACAGGTCAAAATTTTGAATATCCACTGTAGCTCCTGTAAGGTATATATAAAATAGGTCACAATTTTAAATATCTAATGGATATGTAAATGTCACTACCCAATTAACATAAATAGGTGAAAATTTTGAATACTTACTGGATATGCAGTAAGGTATATACAAAATAGGTCACAATTTTGAAAAGCCATTAGATATACAAATGTCTCCACTCACTTAATATACATAAACTCTATATACATCATTTATAAGCAAGGTATGTGCGAGTCAGATCATACACTCCACGAGATGTAAAAATGATTTGATTCCCAAAATATCCCTGGGTTTCGCTAAAAACGTCCTGAAGTAATTTTGTAAGTATATTCTCTAAATGTTCTTATTTGGACATTCTGGAAGTATCCTTTTATGGATGTCTATTTGGGCCCCATTCAGATTGAATTGTAATTTATTTCAATGTCATCTATTGTAGGTAGATAGCACTGGAATCAATATGTTCCCTATGTAGCAGGTACTATTATTTGTGGATATGAATATCCCAAATAATTATGGATATGATTTTGTGATTCAAAATATGTCCAGTTGGGCACTAGGTAGGTATGCATGAAATATCTTAGGATATGCAGGGGATATCCACATGAATAATATATTCACTGCATATCTACCAAATATGCATTCATCTTCTAGTAAAGTGGGATTATGGAATAGCCTATAGATATTTACCGAATATTCTTTGTGGATATGGTATGGTTATGATTATGTAATTCAAAAAAGATCAATATGGATACACAGTGGATATTTAGGAATATGCCGAATATATCCACTTATTTATATACACAGCATATCAATAGGTGTACTATTAAGGATAAGCATATTATAGAAACTTTATGTCTTACATATATAATTATTGGATATCCTTATTCATATTAGTAGATATTCATTATATATACATGGGAAATTATTTTAGACGAGAATTATGTATTCAATTTTTACACAAACCTAAATGATTATTTTCAAATATTAGAAATATTATTTTTATAATAGTTTTAAAAATGCTAAAGCTTATGCTAAAAAACAACAACAACAAAATTTTGTACCGAAATATTAGCACACCTACAGGATCCGTTAATTAGTGAATTATAGATAGTTTGGTGATACTTACCACAAATAGATTATTTTGTCTAGTATTTCTATAAGGAATATGGAAACCTATTTTATTAAAAAATTCTGGACACTATTCAGTTTTTGATTATTTTAAATAACATACACAAGTCGTAGTATTTCCGGCAGTTTTCGAGAGTTGTTAGATTTGTCCATATCCACCAACACGAAAATTCTCCGATTAAGATTTAATCATGATTAACACTAATCGGAGTTCATAATGCGTTTTACCAAATAAAAATTGAAACTTATACATCACATTCCAAACACCGATTAGTATTAAATCGGAGAATTTTTGCATTGGTGGATATGAGCATAAGCAATGCCATAAACTAATCATAATTGACAGATTTTGCAGGAATGCTGAGCTTATAGTGCTTAGTGACCTACTTAAACAGGTTTTGTATCATCATCAAAAAGACCACGGAAATACCGAAGCACGCCAACTATTTTCTAAAATAAACTATTTAGCGTAAACTGAAAAAAACTCGCGAAAAAAAAATAAAAAAACAGCCAAAAAGTTTTATTATGGGTTGGGTTGGGTGGGTCTAGCTTGAGTTGGGTGGAGTTGGATTAGTAATAATAATTGTTTTTTGGGAATTTTTTTCGGGTTTTCCCCTGGGAATTTTTTCCAGGGTCTTTTTCGAGTTTTTTTCCTTTTTTTTGCGGATTTTTTTTCCAAATTGCTATTTACTTACAGATACCCGATGCTTAGGAAGACTTTGGTTATTACTAACTGGACAAACCGATCATCCTCAGCCACAGCACATCAACTGCATGCCCACAGTTTAGGAATCTATACCCACCGCCGCCGTCGATACGCGAGATTTCTAGTTCATAACCGTTTATTTAAGCACCGTCTCAGTGACCGGGTCACAATCAAGACGCTTTTATCCCTTTCCCTCTCTAACGTTTAGAACGTTTTGTCGTGTGTTTTTGTAAATAAACAGTCGTGTTTTTTGTTTGATTTTAAATTCAGTTCACTGGACTTCATTTCAGAGTAAAATTTTCTCCCCCTTTCCTTGTTTTAGGATGCAAAAACTACTTATACCGTTTTCTAATTTGAGGCACTTTACATGCACGCATTGTAAGAAACCTATTTCTTGTGGACCTGTCTATCTTCTTAGTGATTCTACTTTGATATGCGGAAGATGCCGGATGCTGGCTAAGGATCATTATAGGTAAGAAGAGACCTTATGGGACTTTTTTTTTGGTTTATTTTCAAAAAAATGTTGCAAATTTATTTTTTCGTCAAACCGATAATATACTTGGATCGACTTGCTTCTAATTTGCTAAAATTATCATTCCGGGAATAACGAAGTCACGGAGAAACAATTACCTCTTTTCATGAAACGCACAGAACCTATTGGTCAGTTTGCGAACATAAATAAATAAATAAATAATTTTCGGTGGCGCGGTTTTGCGGCGTAGTTATGTCCGCAAATCTTATTGGTCGACGCAGCCAATTCCCCCGGCAAGTGTGATATGTTGCTATGGCAACAACCCGAATTTGTTGTTTTTTGTTTCTTGCACGTGACTAGCTACAAAAGTAGTAAGTGGAAATTTCCCTGGCTTGAAATGAAGAAAAGTATTTATTTAAGATTCTGATTTGATCATTTTTTCAGTAGGGAGAAGGGAAAAGTTAATTAAAACGATTTACCTACCTGCAGTAAAAACTTTTTGGCTTTAATTCGCATAACTTGACACAATATTTTACAACTATTGAGAAGAAGTCAAGAATAACTGACAAACATAAAAATAACAATAAACATATTTTATACCACATTCACCGGGGCTCATATTTCTTCAAAATTCTCTGAATATTTTGGTTTCATCTTGATTCTATTCGATCGTCGAAGAATTTCAGGTTGATTTTCTTTTATAGACTTATTAGCAACATTATTACTTGATTGGGCTATTTGCTGTGTTGTATCTGCTTCTTCTGGTTCATCCTGCTTTCTTGCGTAATCTGTGGTGATTTCGTTCCTTCATCTGGATCGTGTTCCAAATCGAGTAGTCGTAGATCTCCTCTCGGGGCTAAATGTCTCATTGATACGATACTTTCTTTTCCATTCTGGTATTTTATTAGTGCATAGTTTCTTTAGAAATACTTTGTCTGAATTTTTTTACCAAGATGGGATTGATGTTCCACTGGTTGAACATCGCTGATACACAAATAAACGTTAATAAGAGTGCAATTAGTAGCTGTAAACAGCAAAGTTCTTATAGAGTGCTGGGCATCTGGTAATAAATTTCTAGTTTTAAGCACAAGACTGACTGCTTTTCATATTGTTTCATTATATCTTTTCACTTGCTCATTTCCAGCTGGATTATAAGGTGTTGTACGGCTTGAAGCAATACATTTTAAGTGCAGATAATTGATAAATTCTTGAGATGTACTTATCACGACCAGAAAGTATATAAGCAGGCATTTAAAAAGAAGAAAACAGTTCACTTAAACATTCTATTGTACTTTGGCTTGTTGTATCTTTACATGGGAAGGCCCATACGAATCTTGAATATTCATCAACAACTGTAAACATATAACAGTTTCTTATTGAACTTGGTATAGGGCCTTTAAAATTTATGTTCAGCCTTTCAAAAAATGCTGTTGCTTTGATTAAATATTTTCCTTCTTCATCTCTGTAAAATCTGTGATTGATTTGGGCACAAATGGGACATGCGGAGGTCATTTCTTTAACAGACTCAAGAGAATAAGGTAAATTTATTACTTTAACAAAGTGATACATACGAGTTACACCTAGATGACTCACAGATGAATGAAGGTCAAACAATTTATTTGTTACATTACTGCAAATTCGCGACAACGCATCTGCTGCATATGACATAGTGATAGCAAGAAAGTTTTAAATGCTATCGCATGATTTTATCATTTTTTATTTTATTTGAATGATTATTATTAATCATAAAAGATACAGATTTCTGATCAGTTAATAGTTTGAATCGTCTGCCCATTAGAAAATGTCTCCACTTCCTAAGTACTTTAATACAGGCATAAGCTTCTTTCTTTATGTAACAATGTCTTCTCTCAGAATTGATTAGAGTGGGTGAGAAAAATGCAACTGGTCTTCCTGCTCGACTCATTGTAGCAGCAATAGCAAAATCAGAAACAATTAATATCACTGTTCTACAAAAAAAACTTTTTTCTTTTTTCTGACTATCTGGTACTTGATTATTAATGACTTTTGCCTCCTAAACTCAGATTTACTTTCGAAATTTCTGTCAGGCACCGTTTTTGAGTAATTTGATTTTTTGTTTGATCCATTATTTATCAAAATACGGCAATGGAATGAAGAATATTTGAAGGCAGGATTAACTACACGTGGGTTAGTTGATGCCAGGTATTATATATTATGTTAATTTATTTAAAAAAAAATATTTGGGTCCCCTACACCTTCTATCTTAGATCCCCCAGCGGCGTGAGAACAATAACTGCTGTATATTTTACATGAAAAGTAAAAAGCTTTTACAAAATATATTTTTTTTAATACTAGAATATATACAAATATCGAAAAATATAATTTTACAAAAATGTATCTTTTCTTTTGTATTTATTGTCGCAATCACTTTTAAGATTCCTGCAGTAGTCTGCAAGCATTGGCGGTTGCCATTTTCCTTCATACCTCTTTTTCATTGCTGCTATTTCTTGATGGAAGCGCTCTCCATGCTCATCTGATACTATGCTGCAATCCTCTGGAAAGTAGTCTAAATGGGAATTAATAATTTTTAAATGCATTTAACAGTTCCATAACTACATTGATCTTTATAGTCTTCAGAACGATGTTTTCCCAAAAACTGATTACATACTTTCTTGAACGCAATCCACGAACGCTATTCTTTTGTAGACAAAAGTGTGTCGCAATTATGTTCTTTCATCAGATACCTTATTTGTGTACAAATATACCCTCTTTTGCAACGGACTGGCGGGGGAACTTGGTAGTGAGGTAAGCAAATCCTTGGCCATTTCTATCCATTGCTTTCACAAATTGCTTCATTAAACCCAATTTGATGTGAAGCGGTGGTAAAATTACATCTTGAGTGGCAACAAGAGATTCATTCGTTACATTTTTCTCTCCAACGGTTAATTTTCTGGTTGGCCATACTGTTCTTACAAAATGTTCTTTTCGAGCACGACTATCCCACTCACATAAAAAACAACAGTACTTCGTGAATCCTCCTTGCATTCCAAGTATCATTGCAATTATTTTGAAGTCTCTGCAAATTTTCCATTTGTGATCTTGGTATTTAATTTTTGTTAATACATGTTGAAGCACACCATAGGATTCTTTCGTCAAACTTGCATAACCAACAAAGACATTAAGTTACCGTTATGAAGTAATGCAGCTTTTAAGCTTGTTTTAGATGCATCTATGAATAGACGCCAATCAGAAGCCTTATATGGTCTATATAGGGCTGTCGTTAGGTCTTTAATGTCCTTAAAAGACGTAATGATGTCATCTTTTTCAAAAACATTGACAAAATCAAGCTCTCTGTCTTAAAACTGTTACATGTCTGCTTGGCTGTAAAAGATGCTTGCAAACGTGAACCCAGAAGCTCTGCCTTACTTTACTTAGAACTAAATCTCTGACTAAGTCACTCAATTCACCCTGAGACAAGAGATGTGGTACTACGTGTTCAGGAGGCTCATATGTTGGGTCTGATGCAGACAAGGCTCTTTATCATTTGAGTGACATTCCACCCCAGAAGATGTTTCTGCTTCTGTTTCTAGCATATTCTCAATTAGGCCACTGATATTATCTTCATCGCGAGGAACTGGTGGTACAGGAATTTGTGTGCTATGAGGTACTGGTGGCATAGCAGAAGGTACCTTTACGGGGTATCCTATGTTGTTTAGGCTTCCTGCTAGTAAAGCCCCGTACATTCGTTAGACAAAAGTAGCCATCTCTCACATGATCCTTGGGCTCGCGCCATACCATTGAAACACCAAAGGCCATCGAAACAGGTTTTCCATTCCACCACTGTATCAACTTCACATATGTACAACTGGAGAAATTTGTTTTTTGTGTCTTTCAAAAGTATATTCACCACAAATATAGCAGAAACTGTTTGGGTTATTACGGCACATATAACCTGACGACATTTTCTCGGACACTTAACATTCCTTACAATTCCATACATTAAAGAAGTATCAGAGAAAATTCGAAGAGTAGCGAACAACTTTAATATTAAAACAGCTTTTAAATCTAATAATAGAATTCAAAACCTTCTTAGTAAAACAAAACCGGAGAACAAACAAAATAAGGAATGCATTTACCAAGTTCCTTGTAGGTGTGGTGAATTATACATAGGTGAAACCAAAAGACCACTATTTGTTAGGCTTAAAGAACATCAGACGAATACCCAAAGAGGTAAAACAACGAAATCAGGACTTGCCGAGCACGCATGGTCAAAACAACACCGATTCCATTCCATGCATTAAAGAAGTATCAGAGAAAATTCGAAGAGTAGCGAACAACTTTAATATTAAAACAGCTTTTAAATCTAATAATAGAATTCAAAACCTTCTTAGTAAAACAAAACCGGAGAACAAACAAAATAAGGAATGCATTTACCAAGTTCCTTGTAGGTGTGGTGAATTATACATAGGTGAAACCAAAAGACCACTATTTGTTAGGCTTAAAGAACATCAGACGAATACCCAAAGAGGTAAAACAACGAAATCAGGACTTGCCGAGCACGCATGGTCAAAACAACACCGAATGAAGTGGACAGAAGCAAACGTTTTGCACAAGAAGTTACACTGGAAGAAACGAAAATTCCTTGAAGCTGCCTTTATTGGGCAGAATCAGGCTGTTTTCAGTAAACCAAGTGTTGAAATTCTAATTATTTGGAAGCCCCTTCTCGGGCAGAGCCATTTTTTTTAAACTGCACGGTTGAGTGATTTCTCATAGTATATAAGTACGGAAGTTAGGAATAGATTGTAGTTTGCACCTAAAGACGATCAGAGATTGTACTGATCGAAGCGTCGTGTATAAATAAAATATAGACAATGGAAGTCTGAAACACAGAATTAATTTCAAATACATCATTATCTTAAACTTTCAAGCAAAATATTATTTTATTTTTCCGCAAAAAATTAGTATTAGTCAACTTTTATTGAATGTCATATGACAGGTCGTGGCCTTATGGTTACTTAATGACAAAATTCGCTAAAAAGGTCAAGTGACCATGTTTTTTTAATTTTTCTCCTTTAGTGTCACAGCAACAAATTTTATTTTGCAGCAGAAAATTAGTATTAGTCAACCCCTATCGAACGACATATCGTGACCCTTTGATTAGGTAACAAGAAAATTCGCTAAAAAGGTCCTGTGACCAAGTCTCTTTTAGAGTCAAAAATTAGTATTGTTCAACTTCTATCAAATGATATGTGAAGCGTCGTGACCCTTTGGTTAGTGATCATGTTTTCCCCGTAGGGCCACAGCAACAAATTTTATTTTTCCGCAAGAAATTAGTATTAGTCAACCTCTATGGAATGACATACGAGACGTCGTGGTCCTTTGGATAGGTATTTTGCTAAAAATTCACGTGACCATCTATTTTTACTTTTTTTTCCTTAAGGTCAGAGCAATAAATTTTGTTATGTGTGAGACGTCGTGGCCCCCTGGTTAGTTAAAGAGAAAATTTGCAAAAAGCTCACCAGCCATTCCAGCATAACGGACGGGACACTTTGCACGATTTTTTTAAATTTAAAATTAAATATTGCCATTAGGCACAGCAAAATATGTTAACGCTGTTACCAAAAAATAAATATATTAATTATACTCAAACAATTCAAATGTAAACTTATTTTTTATCTACTTTAGTAAATTGGTAAAAAGCCTTTTAATATGCATAATGAAAGGACCAGCAAAAATAAGCATACCTTTATTCATTTTTGCTTTATTTATTTATCTGCCAATAGGACCTCAAAAGGTATCAAAACTTACTATAGGGTCATTCCATATCAAATCAACCAAAAAATCACAAAAATTTTACGCGACCAATTCCAATTTTGATGATTTTTGGTATATATTTTCATCTTACCATAAAAGTTGAAAATGCAAATTTTTAGATTTTTTTGATTCGTAGTTTTTTTTTTTTTAATTTTTCAAAATAAAAAAGTCAGCATTTTGACCTTAACAAGAATGTACAAAACAAGCAATATCTCGAGAACCACTTACACTAGGAAAGTAATAAATGGCTCATTTTAAAGTCATTTTGAAGCTCTTTTTTATGAAATATCACAACATAATTTTAACAAAAAAAAAAAATTAAAAATAAAAAATTGAAAAAAAAAATTGAAAAATTCAAAAAGGCCATTTTTAATTTTTTTGAAAAAAATATATAATTTTGGTCAAAGTGTTACTTAATTATCCACAAAATTTTATGATAGAGAAATGATGGGTTCAATGTCAAAAAAAATATCAAAAATATTAAGTACATTAAAAATCATGCATTTAAAAAAATAAACATATTTTAGGAGTACCAATAGTGCACTGGATATTAAAATAAATAAATTTGTTGGATGGATACAGGTTTTAAAAAATACCCAGAGGCTTTATCTACACATTATTTTATTTTAAACTCGTAAAAGAAATAAACAAACTTTTCTACTTCGTTGATAAAAATTAGACAGAAAACACTAAGACTAACTATATACCTTAAATTTATTTTTTTAACTTTCTTTTAAGAATTTCTGATGAATCTGACATTTCTTTTTTGCTGACATTGTAAGTTCTGCCAGTAGCAGTGTTGGGTTCAACTTTTTTTATAAGACTTTCTGGTTTAATAATTAAAATATCTTGAGGTGTTGGGTAAAAAAATGATGAGGCAGGTCCTCGTGGATGAAGAAAGCTTACTTTCAGTTCTCCGCTCTCATTATTTTTCCCCAAGACACAAGCCAGCCACCAAGCACTGTCATATTCTACAGTGACAAACCCTGACTCGATATTTTGCAAAATAATGCTTCCACCTTTAAAAAGATTATGTGTTTCGACCTCTAAGCATGTAGAAAACTGTTTTGCCAAAAACGTGCTTTCTGTAAGAGGAATTACAGCATGAATTTTTTGTGTCCCCGGTATTGTTAAGACTTCCGCAAATCTTTTATTCAAAATTATTTCATGATTTGTATAATCTGCTTCTGTGCAATATTTAAAATCAATGCCAGATATGTTTTCTTCACACCAAGTAAACAATTGTAGAGGTGTCATTATTTGATTGTCATAGGGCCTCTGCAAACTGGCTTTGGCAGCAAGTCTTTTAACAGTTCCTCCCAAGCCATCGCAGGCACTTTTGCCATGCGAGGTGGCAAAATAATGCCACTCTGCTTCAACACCAAAATCTTTTTTATGCAGGCATATATTCAGAAAATTCTTTTTGTTTTTGTACTGCGCAGCACATCCATCCGAAAAATAAAAAATTTTGTTAAGTCCTGGTATTTTGATTTTTAAATCAGGCATTAATTTTTTTAAAAATAAATGAAATGCAATTGTATTATGTGTCAAGCTTTCCGAAATAAACACATAATTCAGGTTGTGCAGTTTACCATCACTTAGAAAATAAATGGCAAAAGGGTGGAGGGTTGCCTGGCTGTTATTCCAATGATAAGACTGGACTTCATCTTGCATAACAAAGGAATAATTTTCCGCAAAGTCGCAAGTGATCAAAGACTCTCCAGGTTTAAGGTTAATTTTTATTTCATTGTATCTATCTTTTTGCATTTTTGCAATAAAAGAATGTGATTTAAGTTTTACAAGATCATCAGTAAATTCCTGGACAAAATCATCACTTTTCTTAACAACGGTTTCCATAGTACACCTATCTACTGAGACCCACTTTTTAAATGAGACCTCATCAATTAATTCTTCCTCAAATTTTTCTATTAACGTATTTTTAAACTGTTCTACTCCAGGACATTGCTTGCATCTATTGCTTAAAAAACAGTCCACTGAAGGTGGATTACACATTAGTTTATAAAGGCAATCATGATAAGATATTGCAAGAGGCCTGTTATTTTCATCATATAGCTTATTTAATTTGGAGCCATTGAGCATTAGTTTTATATTTTGATGTATAGTACATACACATACAGTATGAGTCCCACTTTTTCCTGCCAGTATACAGTTTTTGGGTCGCAGTTCACAAAATTTTGAAAACCCAATTTTTTCATTGGGGTACTCAGTTTTAAACAATGCATAAATTTCTTTTAAATTAGCTAAGACTAATTTTTTTTGTACATATTCTTTTTCAGCTCCATATTTTCTGATAACAACATAATCTTTTTTACCTGGCATGGTCCTGCTAATGTCATCCCTTTGGTAAAAATCTACCACTATTTGGGCCACTCTATCACTAAGGGTCTTTCCCGGTTTGGGGTTAGGAGAACATAATATCCCATTGTCCTTAACTAACTGTTTTACAGCTCTGGCCAAATATTGAGAAACTCCAAATTTTTCTTCAATCTTCTTTCTACTCCAACTTTGAGGTAAACATGATAAAACTAGTATTTTCTCACTCCTCTTTTCGGTTTTTAAAAATTTGTCCTTTAACTGCTTAATCATTTCACTTTCGTCACTCTGGCATTCCTTTACTAGCGTTGAATTTGATTCCTTTGTAAATGCTTTCGCAATTGTATGCTGTACAATATCAATTTTTTCTTTGTAAACATTTTTTCTTTTAATCGGCGACACACCAAGAAGCTCCAATGACTTGTTTAAAAGAGTAAATGATTCAGCAGGATCTTGAAAATCTGGATCATTTTCTGGAACTTGACTGGGTCTCAAAAAATTTAAAAAGTTAGTTTTTTATAAAAAAAAGGGGGTAACAGCTGACCCAAAATGTGTACATAATGCCAAGAAATTTGTACATAATGTCTGTATTCTCAAAATGCCATGCAAAATAATGCCATGAGATTTTTCCACTCCGTACTTGACGCAATTGGTTTAGTTTATTAATTTTATATTAAAAAATACTATTTGTTACTTACCCTGCCTCATCTTCTTCAGATGCCTTAAACTCCTTTGAAAGCTTTAGTCTACAACCATCACAGATTTTCATTCCCATTTTGACATTTTTGTAACTGCACATCCACTTGGTCACATTTCTTAATTTCCCAAAATGCTTGATTTTTAACTCTAGTGGATCACAGCACTTTACTTTATATTTAGTCCATCCACTTGCCTCACCCATAGTTGAAACTTTTAAAATTACACAGAGATGACTTCTGATAAACCTTCAGTCGAACTATTATGTATCGATTATTTGGAGCTGTATCAAGAAGATACTTGCCAAAAATTTAAAATCAATTTATGCAGGAATTTTCATGTCAGCAAATCCCCACAATGTACCTAAACAGACCAATAAAATGAAGGAGGTGTGTCCTTAATGTTAAACAGGAATAAACAGGCAGTATTTCACAAAAGTATTGGCAGGTTTATACAGGCATATTTTCCTAAGAATTCGAACATCCAATAGTACGTCTCCGGTGGAAAAGAGGTTTTGTAAGTAAATATTACAATGGGGGGCAATGTTAATCTGATTACTGATACAGAATGAAACGTAGGATATAATTTTTTATTAAATAAAATATTGTTAAATATTTTTATAATATCGCTTTAAACCCCATTATATTCTTCTAATTACCAAAATGCATTGTCTATTTATAGGCGATTTTTCATGCATGTGACATTTTTAATAAATTTTTTCACATTGAACCCATGATTTGTCCATCTCAAAATTTTGTGAATAGTTTATTAACACTTTAAAGAAAATAATATAATTTTTTGAAAAAAATTAAAAATGGCCTTTTTGAAATTTTTCAAAAAAAAAATCAAAAATTTTTTTTTTATTTTTTTTTTCAATATATGTTATGCAATATTCTCATATGAAAGGTCTTTATAAGAGCTTTAAAATGAACCTTCACCTACTTTTCTATTATAAGTGGTTCTTTGGATATTCCTAATTTTGTGCGCACATGTTAAGGACAAATAAGTGACTTTTTCGATTTTCAAAAATTAATTCAAAATAAACAACTGGTCAAAAAAGTCTGAAATTTTGGATTTTCCAGTTTTTTGGTAGGAAAAACATGTATACTAAAAATCATCAACATCGGAGATGGTGTGGTAAAATACCCTGGTTGACTTGATATGGACTGACCCTATAACCATAAAGTTATATCACACTTAAATAATAATTGTTACTATTTTACCAAAAAACAAAAGAGTTAAGAATTTAATTAACAAAATGTTGCATAACGGGCGGAACATAACGGTTGGAACACTATTTCCACTCAAAATAGAAACAATATTTAAATTACAAGAAAAGTGATTTACCCAAAATCTGGGTAATTCTAGCAAGCTTACTTTATTTATTTTTTATACAATTATTTCATGGATAGTGTGCACAAATATTTAAGAGTAAAAAGTTTAAGTTGACCTTTTAATATAAAAAAAACCCAAATTTCATGTTTTTGGCATTTTGACACAAAGAAACATTTTACGTTACTTTTTTAATAGAAACAGTTTTACCCAATGGAGGCAAATTAAAAAAACATATAAATGGTCACAAATAGTAGGTTAATGCCTTCGGTAAGTAATTCGAATTTTGCCAAATTACCTGTGGTGGACTTTTAGCTGGAATGGCTGTCACGTCACTAGCTGTGTTAAGATCCTGCTAAAATAAAACTTTAAAACCACCTAAACAAATTCTGGAAGGAATTTTTATGATATTTAAATGCCTTTGAAGCAATAGAATGAGACGTGTTTCCAAAATCCTGTTATTCGTTCATAAAAAAATTCAAAACCTTTTTTCGGAATTTTTATTTTTGAATACTGTATGTCGGCCCTATGAGCAACAAATTATTGCATATAAATTAAATCTGTAACATAAACCGAACGGGAGATATCGGTGGTCCCCCTAGCTTAACATGCAAGCTAGGGGGACCAAGTTTCATGGAAAACGGCTACAGAAACAAAGTTTATTTTACCGTAACCAAATAGCAACAAATTAGCAATAAATCGTGGCATTAAAATTTTAGTTAGTTACTTAGTTTGTTGACTATACATTTACAAAACTCTTTACTCAATTATCTGGACTCTTAAAACCTTCAAAATAAGGAGTCCCATATTTTTGCACCTTAAAATGCAAAAGGTTATGTTTAAAAATAATTTTCAAATATCTGGAGTAGGCAATACCATAAAAAAGTTAAATAATTTTCAGTAGACGTTTTCTCATTTTTAGTGATTTTTTCATAGAAAAGATCACTTTTGCGTATAAAATTTAAAAAATAACAAATTTATATGAACGTCATATTTGGTTTTGTTTACATAAACAAAAATCACCTGGCGGCGGAAAAAATGTTTTTTTTTCCAAAAGTCAAGCAGGGCTCCGTTTCGCTATTGTTTACCGGGTTTGGCTGGGGTTGAATTGGATTCGGTTGGCTCAGGTTGGATTGAATAGAACAAAAGCAAAAAAATTGAGGTTAAAAATTAGGTCAGGTGATTTAAAACATCATCGTGAAATACGCGTATAGGAAATTCAGGACCTAATGTTGTCTAAATATAAAAAAGTTTTAAAAAGCTCTTTATGCAATTTTTAATGCTTTTTTGCCTTCTACATTATCTTTTAAACCTATTTATCAGTGCAGAATACAGTTAGATACATTGGTACGCATTTTTTAGATATTCAAAAACATAATAAAAAATAAAATTATTTTTCTACAAGTACCTAAACAAGAAAGCCGTAAATCACTGGTTTGGTTAAAAACGGGCAACTAGCATGACTATAATAACTATTATTATATACCTATTAGATACATAAAGCAACATATAAATGTCCTTTTATCCCTATCCGTATACCTACCGGGAAAACATAAGTGACCTATCAAATATATACAGCGTGGATTCTTTAAACGGAACGGTGCTTCTAGCGGGTTAGAATTTGGTTGAATAAAAAAATCCTAAAACACGTCAACTGAGATTTTTAATTTCCCTATAATCATGCTATCTTGGATTTTTTTATGTCATTTTGTTTACGAGGTATGGCAAACTTTTTTTTTAAATAGGACACCCTGTATATTTTGCAATTTTTTAAATCTGCAAACAATTCTCTCTTCAGCAATAATATACAGTAGGACCTAGCTTTTACGATAATCAAGATATTTTTATCTAAATCTGTATGGAAAACTCCGATATTCATTCAAATATCCCCCGTAAAACAGAGGATAGACAACAATTCCAGGCAAGTTTAAATGCCTCTATGTTGGAAACCATAAGAGATAGAGTATTAGTGTGTGGTATTGTCAAAAAGATAATTTTTTTTAGAATTCAAAAATGTCAAACTATACAGGGTGTCCTAATAACATCAAAAAAATCCAAGATAGCACGATTAAAGAAAATTAAAAATCTCAGTTGACGAGTTTTTGGATTTTTTTGTAAAACCAAATTCTAACCCCCTAGAAGCATCGTTCCGTTTAAAGAATCCACCCTGTATAAAACACAGCCTTAATGGATTCAACCGACTAAATATTTTTATTTGCGTCTTTATACCAAGGAATAGGTAATTGGTTTGGAAACGTCACGGATGGCAATACGATACGTGTGCCGGATTGATAAGTTTCACGTAACGTATCGAAGCAGACGTATCGTGCTAGAGGCTGCTTTGTGTCTCTATTATTATTTTACGGGTTTTCATTTTGTGGTCCGGAGACCAAAATAAGCACCGCACCGCCAGGCCGACTATAGGTCGTCATCACGTCGTGATGACAAAAAAATAATCCAGCGAATTGGAGCAAATCAGGGTAAGCTCCTAGGCTGTATCTAAGTCCCTGACCTCGCACTGTGGAACGACCCCATGTAAAGCCCGGAAATTTCGGAATAAACAAAATATTGTAATCTTAAAAAAAAACCATTGAATAGTATTCAGTAAAGTCCACTCTATTTATTGGCACATAACTTTTATTTTATTTTTTTTTTATAGTTAAAATGGCTAACAAATGTGATTATGTAGAAATTTTTTTACCGAAAAAAAACACTTATTTAAAAAAAATATATTTCTGTGAGTATTACCAGTGTAAAAAAAAATTTCTCCCAATATCTAGACTGATTCTTCTTAAGAGTATAGTCTATGCCGAGGCCTTGGGGCGAACGTGACGTCACCAGTCGCGGGGCACGGAGAGGCCTCCCACACCTAAAATTGGTGTGTGCGTAGATACTCTGCTCGTCCGCAGGTGATTATAAGCCAGTCAAATAAGCATCTAAATAAATTATGACTTTTATTTTTTCTATGTTTTAAATACTACTACACTATTATTTTGGCAATAATTTTTATTGTAATACACCACATGCCCTCAAATTAGACAATTTTTTTAGGTCAGAAATTTATAAAACAAATAATTATGTTTTTATGCAGTATCGAGATGAGAATCTCGCACCTTCGGATCGGATACTTCTCCTTTGAGTGAGATGCATAGTGATTTCCTGGGTGTAAAGAAAAGAAATAAGCTTACGGAATGGCCGTGATTCGAGAACAAACCGGCAGATTATTACTTATTTTATATTATGGTTCGAGAGACAATTATTTTTGGGTGTCTACCTATGAACAAGTGTTTTGTTTTCTGAAAATGTTACTGGAAAAAGTCGTAAACTTAAACTTTCTTCAACCCGAAAAAAAAACTTCTTAATTTTGCCTTTACAATATTTTTATTTTGGTTGCAAATATTGTTTACTATATAATTTATATTGTTGTAATACATACCTACATACATACATACATATAGCAGAAAACAGCATTTTTTTTAAATCTGTACCAGTATCGAGCGTATTGGGGTGGGATTTTTTTTATTTCCACTAAAAATAAGTTATTTTTGTCCAAAAGAGAAATAAATATAAAATTTTGCGGTAGTTATATAAAGTTGAATTCCAATGAAAGTGGACTTTTATTACACTCTCTCACTCTTTGCCATTTACAAGCAAAAATGTTTGCATGAAAAGGAGTCTAGTGTACAATTTTCTACACCATTTTCAGTATTTTATGAAAAATTCTTTGTAGAGGCACTTACTAGTGACTCGTTAGGACACCAAATCCCTCGACAACTGATTTTTTATGCAAAAAGGGCTGCCAGGGACGGTTGGATTGTGATTTTTTAGTTGTTTGGGTTGGTTTGAGTTGGTTAAAGTTAGGTCCCGAAATTTTTCATATACTAAATAATTACCAATTTTGTAATGGTGTCTGACTGTCTGGGGCACGATAACTCAAAAGCCGGTAAACCGATTTCTAAATTTGATACGATAATTTTTTAGCACCAGGCGATAGGCTGATTAGTTTTTAAATGGTGGTAAGGGGAAAAGCAACATACTGTTTCCACATGTAAATAGATAATTTCACTTTCAAAAAAAATTGTACTTCTTCGAAGTTTGTCAGAGTCGTAGATTTTGACATATTCAAAAAAATAAACTTATAAAAATTCTCACTTACAAATCGTAGCAGCTAGCGAAACACGGTTATCACATTCAGGGCCGGTCAATGGCGAACGTCGTTGAAGTATTTAAAATTTTCGATCGGAATTCAAAAAATATGAAGTTGAAAGATCCCCAAGTAGTATATAACGGTTTTTGGCATCGAGGATTACGAATTTTCGATGAGAATTGAAAAACTTTAAAATTGATAGCCCCTCGCTGAGTTGGCGGGGGGGGGGGGGGGGGGGTACCATCTAGTATCTCAGATTTTGTTTAAAATTTTTATATGGCGGTTTTTAGGGTCGAACCTCAAAAATTTTCGATCAGAATTGAAAAACTATAAAGTTGATAGCTTCTAGCTGAATTGGGGGGGGGGGACCAGCCAGTTTCTCCGATTTTGGTTAAAATTGGTATATAGCAGTTTTTGGCGTCGAAGATTACGAATTTTCGATCAGAACTAAAAAAATATGAAGTTGATAGCCTCTCGCTGAGTTGGGGGGGGGGGGATCTAGTATCTCCGGTTTTGTTTAAAATTGGTATATAGCCGTTTTTGAGGTCGAGGATTACGAATTTTATATCACAATTGAAAAACTTATAAAGTTGATATCTTCTCGCTGAGTTGGGGGAGGGGGGTACCATCAAGATCTTTGATTTCGTTCAAAATTGGTATATAGCGGTTTGTGGGGGTCAAGGATTATGAATTTTCGATCAGATTTGAAAAAATATAAAGTTTATAGCTTCCCGCTGAGTTGGGGGTACCATCTAATATCGTCGATTAGGTTCAAAATTAGTATATAGCGGTTTTTTGGGTCGAAAATTACGAATTTTTCATCAAAATTGAAAAACTATAAAGTTGATAGCTTCTCGCTGAGTTGGGGGGAGGGTACCATCTAGTATCTCCGATTTTGTTTAAAATTGGTCTATAGCGGTTTTTGGGGTCGAGGATTACAAATTCTCGATCAGATTTAAAAAACTACAAAATTTTTGACCAGATTTCAATTGAAAAACTATAAAGTTGATAGCTTCTCGCTGAGTTGGGGAGGGGCTACCATCTAGTATCTCCGATTTTGTTTAAAATTGGTATGTAGCGGTTTTTGGGGTCGAGGATTACGTGTTTTCGATCAGAATTGGGGGGGGGGGGTACCATCTAGTAACTCCGATTTTGTTTAAAATTGGTATAAAGGGGTTTTTGGGGTCGAAGATTACGAATTTTCGATCAGAATTAAAAAACTATAAAGTTGCTAGCTTCTCGCTGAGTTGGGGGGGTACCATCCAGTATCTTCGATTTCGTTAAATATTGGTATATAGCGGTTTTTGGGGTCGAAGATGACGAATTTTCAAAATCAGATTTGAAAAACTATAAAGATGATAGCTTCTTTCTGAGTTGAGGGGGGTACAATTTGGTAACTTCGATTTTGTTTAAAATTGGTATAAAGGGGTTTTTAGAGCCAAAAATTAAAAATTTTTAACCAGATTTCAAAAATTAAGCTGTCTGGAGGGGAGCGTATTATCTCAGTATCTTGGATTTAGTTCAAAAATGGTATAAAATGGTTTGGGGGGTCAAGAATTACGAATGTGGGTTCAGATTTCACAAGTTATGAAGTTAGCAGTTCTCCGGGGGGGGGGGGCATATTGGTATATAGAGTTTTGAGAGCCGAAAGTTACGAATTTTCTCGCAAATTATAAAGTTAACAGTTCGCCGAGGGGTGAGGGGGTTCCATCTAAGCATCTCAGATTTCTTTTAAAATTGCTATGTTGGGGTTTTAAGGCGGAGAATTAAAAATTTTAGAACAGATTTCAAAAATTATGAAGTTGACAACTAAAATTGGTACGAGACTAAAGTACGAAAAAACAACCCTAAATTCAGAAAAAGCTTGAATTTTGCAAGTTTTTTATAGTTTTAGAATTTCCTTGTCACTCCATACGGTATACATAAATCAATAGCCATCAAATGTGAAATTTTTACAATTACCGATTTGTGTATACCGTATGACGTGACAACGTTACGATTGGTATAGATTCGTGTATACCGTATTGGGTGATAACGTCACGATTGGTGTTTAGAAATTTTAAAACTTTCAACCATTTTGTCATTTTAGGGGTGTTTCTGGGCATCTTAGGGTTTGGTACAGTAAAAAGAAATTATGCCTGCGTGACAACGTCTCGATTGGTATTTAGAAATTTATATAATAGGGGGTATTTTTCAGCCCCTTAGGGTTTCACACAGAAGAAACAAATTAAGCCTGTAAGAAGACCATTTTGACAGCTATCGATTCGAGTATAATGGATGGGGTGACAACGTCACGATTGGTATTTAGAAATTCTAAAACATGCAAAATTCAAGCATTTTGTGACTTTAGGGCTGTTTTTCCGTACTTTAGGGTGTTGCACAGAAAAAACTAATTAAAGTAACATTCGTGGCATATCGGACAAAGCGTTTTTGTTTCTCACCTCATTACGACCAGGCCTCGAATGTCTAATGAAGAATCCAGACACCTACAGACCTGTTTCATCCTTATTAGGAATCATCCTAATAAGGATTAAATAATCATTCCTAATAAGGATGAAACAGGTTTGTAGGTGTCATCCTAATAAGAATGAAATAATCATTCCTAATAAGGATGAAACAGGTCTGTGGGTGTCTGGATTCCCCATTAGACATGCCACGAATATTACTTTAATTTTTATTTGCGGACACGAGATTCACTTTGTTTTTTTAAAACTAATTAAGTCCGTATAAAGGCTATTTTGACAGTTATCGATTTGTGTAAATCATATGGCGAAAGAACGTCACGATTGGTATTTGCAAATTTTGTAACTTTAAAAAACTTCAAAATTCAACCTTTTTTCTGAATTTAGGGGTGATTTTCCATACTAAAAGGTCTCGTGCAGAAAAAAAAATATGCATATTTAAAGGCCGATTATGTCGATAAAATCTGAGATGTTTATAGGTGGTACCTCCCTTGTTTTCAAGGAACCGTCGATTTCATGATTTGTGAACCAATGTTCGTAATTCTTAATCTCCAAAACCCTTTATACGAATTTTGAACTAAATCCAAGATACTTAGATGATACCCTTCCCTCCAGAAACTGTCAACTTAATTTCTGAAATCTGGACAAATATTCTTAATTTTTGCCTCCAAAAACCCCTTTATACCAATTTTAAACAAAATGGTAGATGATACCCCCCACCCCATTTCAGAGAGAAACTATCGACTTTATAGTTTTTCAAATCTGATCAAAAATTCGTAATCCTCGACCCCATAAACTGCTATATACCCATTTTGAGCTAAATCTAAGCTACTTAGATAACACCCTCCCCCCCTCTACAGGCTGTCAACCATTCACAATTGTCTGTCAAAATTCTTAATTTTCAGATCCAACAACACCAATATACCAATTTTAAACAAAATAGAAGATACTAGATGGTATACCCCCCCAACTCAGCGCGAAACTATCAACTTAATAGTTTTTCAATTTTGATCAAAAATTCGTAATCCTCGACCCCAAAAACCGCTATATACTAATTTTGAACGAAATCGAAGATACTAGATGATACCCCCCCTCCAGAAGCTGTCAACTTAATTTTTTAAATCTGGTCAAAAATTCTTAACTTTTGCCTCCAAAAACCCCTTTATACCAATTTTAAACAAAATCGAAGTAACTAGATGGTACGCCCCCTCCCCAACTCAGCGAGAAGCTATCAACTTTTTTTTAATTCTGATCGAAAATTCGTAATCCTCGACCCCAAAAATCGCTATATACCAATTTTGAACCAAATCGAAGATCTAGATGGTACCCCCCCCCCAACTCAGCGAGAAGCTATCAACTTTATAGTTTGTCAATTCAGATCGAAAATTCGTAATCCTTGACCCCAAAAACCGCTACATACCAATTTTAAACAAAATCGGAGATACTAGATGTTACCCGCCCCAACTCAGCGAGAAGCCATCAGCTTTATAGTTTTTCAATTCTAATCGAAAATTCCTAATCGTCGATCCCAAAAACCGCTATATACTAATTTTAAACAGAATTGGAGGTACTAGATGGTCCCCCCCCACAACTCTGATCAAAAATTCGTAATCCTCGACCCTAAAAACCGCTATGTACCAATTTTGAACAAAATCGAAGATCTAGATGGTACCCTCCCCCCCCCCCAACTCAGCGAGAAGCTATCAACTTTATAGTTTTTCAATTCTGATCGAAAATTCGTAATCCTCGACTCCAAAAACCGCTACATACCAATTTTAAACAAAATCGGAGATACTAGATGGTGCCCCCTCCCCAACTCAGCGAGAAGCTATCAGCTTTATATTTTTTCAATTCTGATCGCAAAAACGTGCGCAAAAACATGTGCCACAGTTACTTATATACGCCTGTTTTTTGTTTGAAAACGAAATCTGAAAACTGCATATTCTTAGCAGCTTTGGTTCAAAAGTTACGAATTTCCAAATATATTAACCCTCTCAGTCACTCCCCACGAACGTAGTTTTTTTTAACATTGTTTTCTCACCGAACCTATAACGCACACCACATGTTATAAAAATAAGATCATTATGTTTTTACCCATATTGTGATTTAACGAAAAAGTGAATTAATAAATAATATTTATAATTTATCTTTTATTAATTAAATAAACACTCTGTATATAATGTTAGTTTGCACATAAAATCGATTAAAAAAATCCAATTAAAACACGAATAATTTACAGCACGAATCTAAGTCTGCCCTGCCACTTTCGGTATAGAATGTAATTCGTAAATTTCGCTTGTAAGGGTTACTTCGTCCCTAAATTTAAGCGACAAAATGTTTTTTTTCATTTTTTTTAAATTATATTTGATAGATGAAGCTTAGGTCTAGGGTTGTCTAGTGTTAATTTTTTCATTTTTTTTTCTGGTTTCGTGTGTACAGTGCTGAAAATGGGCAATATATGTCATATTTACACCAATATTGTACAAAAAAAATCAAAAAACTACCACTAGACAACCCTAAATTTATCCTTTATCTTTAAAACAATACCAAAATTATCAAAAAATTCCTTCGCTAAAATAGAAAAATTTTGGTCAAAAAATACCTCTGCATCGGACCGTTTTTTAGCGAAGACTATACCCTTAAATAAGCTTCTTTGAATGAATACAAATAGCATAAATTTAGTGACCTTATTCTTTCTAATAGTCATTTTATTTGAAATAAGCATAAAGTAGGTTGGGTATTCGAAGGGAAAAAAAGTCATGTATTAACATATAGCATAGTGATCATGTCTAATGTAAAGACCTCCCCCCCCCCGCCTTGAGAGATAAAACGTCATACATGTATATATGTACCCCTTTTTTGTAGGGTTTACCCAACGAATATATGTGCAGATTATGCGACGTAGTCTTCTTATTACTTATAGTAGAGCAATAAAACTAGGCACATTTATATCTTGTACCGCAATTTAGAAACGTATTAAGTTTTGTCCCTGAGTAGCGTATAATGTTATGGGGGTAACCAACGTTTTCAGATTGAAGTGTTTACTGATTTTCTTAGAACTTTCTCGATCTTGGTTACCTCCTACGTATGTAACGAATTAAAGCAACAAGCATGAAAGTTGGGTAGTTTTTGATTTTATCCGCCATCTTGGATTTCATAATGCCGGGTCAAAAAATACATAAAGATAAAAGCCTCATCGATTACCTACGCAACGCAGTTTATTTTACTAAAATTGGTTTAGAATTTCCGAGAGAATTTCAAAACTTATTTAAATTATTTTGTACGGTTTTTATGGACCACCCGGTATACCGATTGTCGTCATCTTAATTTTGTTTTTTTTAATTAAGAAAAGCATATTTAAGTACATTCCAATCAAAATACCGAGTCAAAAAATTGTCATTAAGCTTTATAAATATATCTGTATTTTGATTAATTCTGGCCGGTAAGACATATTATTTAGCAAGAACTCGCCATCTTATAATCCAAAATAATAAATATTGGAATAAAATATAGTAAAGGCTGTAGCTTAAGCTTTCGAAAAAAGTATAAAACATTAAAATCGGATAAAAAATTTTCATTACTAAATTTTACTTTGAAATGTCCGGGTTTCCCTATACCTCGCTCCACTGTGCGTCAGGTCGTATTTGGCGACATCATTCCGTCGAAAAATTACTACTTGGGAAGTTTGACCCTTATGTGCCTGTGTTGTGTGTGAGATATGATGACAAATGAAGTGTAACTTCTGATGAATCATTCATCCGACTATATAATGAAATTTGAGGTCTAGGTGTTTATACATTAGGTACAAGAATATAATTATGAGATAGTATCTCATGCCCAAGGATCGCAAAAAGCATAACAATTATAATTGAAAATCAAAGAAAATAATGTAAATTCAGGGTTGGCCCTGAACAAGTCCAAAGGCGTAAAATCTACTACGCTTGCTTGACGCAGTCTACTCGCGCCCAGGGTGTCTTGAATTTCGAGAGAATGGTCGCCTGGGAACGTTCACATCCTTGTTTCGACCAATAAGAAGGCTCAGAAGCTGCCAAGCTTGTACGGTGCACGCGCAAAGCTGACTTGATTATCGTTTTTCAAAAGCGCTCATTCTCCTGTCCAGACTCAGGTTTATGAAAGTGTAGGAACGTTCTTTCGATACACATCAATCGGGTGAAGGGGTGTTAAAAGTTTTTAATTTTATTTGTTAAAATTTGATATAGTTTTAAAATTGTGGACATTTGAGCTTTTATATATTTCTAAAGTTCTCTTTATTCTTACAGAAATGAGTGCTTTGAGTGCCTGGCCTCGGTTTTTCGATACCCTTGCTCGAACTGGAAAAATTACTGCTCCGTAACATTAGAATGGAATGAAAGTCTTGTTCACGAGCAGGAATGTTATTATGACGGAAGCTGCTGTAGCATTTTTTGCTCGCATCCAGGGTCCTATTTTAAAGGCAAAAGGGATTATCCGAAAGAAGGTAAGACAAGTTATATTGTACCAAAATATTTTTGATTTTACACATCTTCTCTCTAATTATATGAAGAGTTATTTTGCAAGCCATGTTTATGTATCTACACACTATAGCGATTATATATGTTTATACTTTTTGTTGTATCCAGACCACATACAGCGTATACATGATGTTCCAAATTCAATGCTCAACATGGGGATCTCTTAAACGGTAGTTGCGCAATTTTTATGGTTTTCTGAAAACTAAAAAAAAAGTTTACAAAATCCTAGTAGTTCCGGAGATAGGCGAAGAAAACCAACACTTTAATTTTTAAAATTAATTTTTCTGCCGCTTTGTTCCTAACGCTGTCGAAAAACGCTTAAAACTTTCTGCAGGCACTTTTTTAAGATTTACTTAATTGACAGCAATTTTTCAAATTTAACATTTCAGTGTGGCAGGCGTAAAGTTCATTTTTTTACGCACATGTCGTTTGTTTCATTAGAGATGACAGATATTATTTTGACACCTTATTTTGACAAGTCACCATCATCAGCCCAAATTCAATTTTTGCTTTTCACTTACCAAAGATATTTTGGAAACCTTCTTGCGGTACCTTTTTTTGACATTTTAAAATTACAGTTTTTTTTTAACAAAACAATTTTGCCTAATATTTTAAAATTATGTTTTTTCTTAGTTCTTAATTCTTATTTTGCCTTAGGTTTTTCTTTGTTTTAGTTCTTAAATTTTGTAACTTATGATTATAAACAACAAGTAGAAAGAAATTTTATTAAGCAAAATTTTTTTGTTAAAACAAAATGTCATTTTTAAAATGTCAAAAAAGATACTGCAACGGAATTTCCAAAATATCTTGAGTAAGTTAAAAGTAAATATTGAGTTTGGAACGTGCCCATAAGAAATAAATGGCGCCAGCATGCACGTATAGCCATCTATAAAATCTTTTTAAAAAAATTCAAATTTTTTAAATGTTTTTATTTTTTGTTTATTTTTTCAATTCTTTTATTGGGTTGAAAATTCAATTATCGATTTTATTGTGAAAACTGCGTATCGCTAGCTGTTCCGGTTCGTGAGTTACAATTTTTTAAAAACTTTAATCCCCCCTCCAACCCTCTTACCAACCCCTTACCCCCAACAAAAACTAATCAGCTCGCCGCCTGGTGTCAGACAATTTTTGTGCCAAATTTGATAAAATTCGGTTAAGCGGTTTTTGAGTAACAAAATTTTGTAGTTAGATCTTTTTTAACCCAAATAACTTATTTTTAGTGGAAATAAAAAAACAAACAATGCTCCTCTCATACTGAAATGACAAATCTCAAAACCAAACTTTTCATTAGGTAGATCTTAAAAAGTAAGTGTACAAATTGATTTTTTACAACTTTAAGAATAAAAGGCTAACAAAAATAAAAACTAAAAATGGAAATTTCGATCGTTTTCGCCCATCTTCGGAACTACCCGGATTTTGTAAACTTTTCTTTTAGTTTTGAGCAAGTATCAAATTGCACAACTGATTAAACCATCTCCTATCTCCTACCGTTTATCAGACTCTTTAGAATAGAATTTGGAACATCCTGTACATCACTATATGAATATATTTATATGCATGATTTTTTATATTTAGTGCATATCCATAAAAGTTTATTGGTTTTAATAACCATGGGATATTCAAATTATATCCATATTCTGCGAAATATATGCAAAATAGGTTTTAATACTATTAATTTTGAATATCCATTGGATATTATGTAAATGATATTTAGTATACATACACGTATTTCCACCGTACATGCATAGAAGTAAATGTACCGGGCAAGATATATGCAAAATAGGTCACGATTTTCAATATCCATGGGAGATGTAAATATATCCACCCAATTAATATTCATATAAAGAATATGTCCACTGCATATCCAGCGGGTAAGATGCAAAAATTTACAATTTTGAATATATGTTAATGTATCCACTCCATTAATATACATGGGAGTGTGTTCATTGCATATCCAGTCATTGCTATTAGAAATAATTTAAAAATAAAAATCCAACGTTAGCAAACTATCTTTAAAATACAATCGATATTATAATTTAAAATTAATTTACCATAATAACATATTTCATTACCTCAAAATAGTAACCGATGCGGATGCTTATATAAAAAAAATTAAAAGAAAAATAGCACATTTTTATATTTTATTTAGGTAATACAACAAAAACACGTTGTTTGTTTATAATACAACCATTTTGATTGTGACAGAAAAATTAAAAGAAATCATAACATCTTGCACTGATAAAAAAAAGCCGTAATTTTTTTAAAAATTTTTATTTTTGTTTTGGTTGAAAATGCAATTATCTATCTTAATGTAAAAACCGTGCATCGCTCACTGCTACGGTTCGTACAATTTTTAAAAGAGTGTTATCCTCCCTTTTACCCTTCTACCCTCTAGCCAACCCCCTAACCCCATCAAATACTAATCAACTTTGCGTCTGGTGACAAAGAATTTTTGTGCCAAATTTGATAATAATCGGTTTAGCGGTTTTTGAGTTATTGTGTTACAGACAGACAGACAGACAGACAGACAGACAGACAGTCAGGCAGGCAGGCGTCATCCCAAACTTTTGTATTTATGTCTTTTTTGACCCAAATAACTGATTTTTAGTAGGTAAAAATAAAAAAAAATTGCCAATCCTACTGGCTTCCATACTATGTATGGATGGCTAATAATATCACACGACACTGTCAGAGATTCAGCCACGTCATTATGCAGTTTTCGCTAGCAATATATTAAAAAATTAATATAATTACATTACATAACTATTTTGTTTCACGAAAAAGTCGGTTAAAGAAATCTAACCTCAAACAACACTGTGCTGTCAAGTTAACCAAAGGTAACCCCGCACAGGAGCTGGGTTTTTTTTGGATTGAACCAAAAGTGAATTAGCTGATTATTGACAGCAAAATTTCTCCTACTTTGATTTAAACTGCGATTGCTAATATGCTCTGGTCAAAATTGGTTAAAATTGGTTATCCGTTAATAAATGGCTATAGCAGTGGGGTAGCGAGAAATTGACTCTGGGGGGGGGTTTCATCATTTAATAAAAATCAACTACCTACCTATGGCAAATTTTTAAAAATTAGGTTGGTGCCTATTGCTTGAGCTCTTGTACTGTAGGGAGGGTAGAGAGGCGGTTTAATAGGTGTTTTATACGAAACAAAAATACTTATTTTTAAAGGCAAGCCTCATCTAGTGCCATTTGTAGATTTTTTTAAAATTAACTAAATGCGCCGGAAGCAAAAATTAAAAAAAAAATACAATTAAATATTTTTTTTACGCGTCTCAAATATTGATATTTAATATTGGTGTAGCGTCGCAGGCGAAAATTTACAAAAAAAAAAACATAAAATATTTTGATCTTGTAAGATATTTTTGAAAAAGTAGATTGGGTTAAATGCCAAGAAGCGGTGGGTTGCAGTGGTATATATATAGATTTATTGCCAAATCATAAATGCGCCGCAGATGAAAAGAAATTTATACTAAGAATACCATTTATTACACGTTGTGAATGATGATAAAATTTCCTTAGAATTCAATTAATATTATATTAATTAATGACGTCATAGCACCACAGGCAAAATTTAAGACATCACACCAAACACACGTCACAAACTGGAGTAAAGGGTTAAAAAAGTGGGGGAGCTATACTGCCGTCCTACGGAAAAACACCGTATGTTAATTTTTTTCAAAAATAAAATTTTTTGTTTTTTGGATTTTAAAGAATCAAGATTTTTTAATTTTTCGTAAAAAATATTTTTTTTATATCTATTAAAAAAAATAAATAAAATTAGGCGATTTGTGCATATTAAGGAGAAGCCTTCATATTAAAAAGCATAAAAGCCGTATATATAAAACTTTCACGTATGTCCCTGAGGGATTTAAAAAATACCAAGCAAAAAGGCCGTATGTTTAATGAATTGTGTAACATACGTCGTTTTTGCTTAGCAATCGCTAACTGACTCTGTCACACTTACATATTCAAGCGTATGTTTGAACTTACGTTGTAACGTAATATATATGTAATACATTTGTTTCTATAAGGTTTACAATTAATAATAACAAAAACACACACGACTTTTACAAATAGAAATAAATAGAGAAACTTACTAAAGTCTCTATGAGGCTTGTGCGTGATGTAAGTCTCTAATTTTTAACTTACGGTATTTATGCTTGGGAAAAAAAATATTTTTGCTAATGAATAATAACGTATTTTCCAAAAAAACGATATTTAAAAAAAAACTAAAATAAATTTTTGCTTCACGTTGAAATTTCAGGGATTTAATTAAGATTAATTTCGTCGAATTTTCAAACGTCGTTTTCTCAAAAACAAGAAATCATAACATACGGTGTCGAACGTAGGACGGCACTATAGCTCTCCCTGGGGCCCTTGATCATGATTAATTTATTGTAGATTAAGTTGAACCTTCTGGGGGGGGGGTTAACCTTCAACTCCCCGCCCCCTTCGCTACGCCACTGGCTATAGTAAAGAGGTTCCACTTGATTGACAAAATGGCGGGCATATTTCAAATATTTAGTTTTACTTAATTTTTTTTTTACTTTTTCAAGTACTAAGCACCACTAATATGTTATATTAAAGGTACTGACCAGGTTTTTGATCTCTCAATAAAAAAATAAAATGGCGTCAGGAGGCACGTATAGCCATAAAATCTTAAAAATTCGAAAAAAAAATTCAAAAAATTTTTTTATTTCTTTTTTGGTTGCTAATGCAAGTATCTATCTTAATGTGAAAAACGCGTGTCGCTAACTGCTACGGTTCGTGAGTTACAATTTCCTTAAAAGTTTAATACCCCCTCCTACCCTCTTCACAACCTCCCACCCCCATCAAAAACTAATTAGCTCTGCTTCTGGTGACAGAGAATTTTCGTGCAAAATTTGATAAGAATCGGTTTAACGATTTTTGGTTTATTGTGTTAGAGACAGACAGACTGACACCCTGCCAAAATTTTGTATTTAGGTCTTTTTTGATCCAAATAACTCTATTTTACTGAAAATAAAAAAAAATTTAATAACTTCATCAAAAACATGATTATAGTAACTGTCTGCAGATAACTAAAGCATGTCTTTTTTCGTTACCAATGTAAAAAAACTTTTTTTTGGTCACGGGTGCAAAAAAAGATTTCTGTCCGTTTTTTACCAAAAGTTAAAAATTGGTGGAAAATAGTAATATTGCAAAAATCTAATTATTCTTGCCTAAGGATTAAGCCATTTCCGCCAGTTTTCACCAAGTAGGTATTTACGCTATGGAAACGATTGTTATTTCATTTACTAGCCGCCTTGATTTGTTTTAAAAATTCTCTGTTATACAATATTTAAATAAAAAATTTTGAATTGATATTTGGTATTCAAAATGTCGGCCAAATAAAAATTTATCTTTCCTATCTAGTGTAATATTTACACTATAAAGTCATACAATTTATAATTATATTTCGATTAGGCACATCCTATTAGATATACCAGGTAGTGATACTTCGTAGCACGTCATGCGTATATCTAATAGGATGTGACCAATCTCGTATAATTTGGATTGAACTTCCTTACAGGTAAGCCGTTTAATCTTTAAATTTATACTAAATTAAGAATGCTTATTTAAAAAACTGCAAAAAAATACATGTGCGATCCTTAAATCAAAATTTTGGTGATGAAAATAAAAAAGAACATTTTTTTTGGCGTTAGCTATTTTGTAGAAACACAGTTTTAGGATGAGAAAAATTAATTTTGAATTTTTGTGTTAAAAATAATTCCATTTTAATAGCTCATAGTACAAGCGTTCGCAGTAAAAATTATGATGGATACGTAACTCTCGCCATTTTTTGATAAGATGTGCAGTTTCTCGTCTTGAATACGAAATGGACAATCTTGTACCTTAAAATTGTGACCTGTCAGACCTTTCGGAATTTCACTTTTTTCAGACAAAAAGATACCTGCGACTCAAAATTTGTATCAATTCCTTATAATCCTAATTATACGAAAGGATTACAAAAAGTATTTAATAACACCGGTCTTAAATTAGTATATCAATCCGGTAACACTATAAGAAGTTTACTAGGAAATCCCAAGGATAAAACTACAGTTCTAGAAAAAAGTGAAATTTGCGAAATTAGTTGAATGGATTGTGACAAAAAATATGTTGGCCCAACGAGACGCTCTATTCAAACACGATGTAAAGAACACTTAGCACACCTAAAATACGGAAAACAGAAAAGTAAATTGTGGCCGAGCATGTTTTTGAAAACATTATATAACCTAAAACTTCTAAAAAGTGTACCAAACAAAAGACTTGAATGCATATGAAAGTATGGAAATCTTTAAATCCAGAAATAGTTTAAATAAAGATAGAGGACCCATCCTGTTTAGTACACTTTATTCTTTAGTTGAGGGGAGATAGGATTATAAAGCGTGATCAATCTCCGCCCACTAAAAGATTGTATATAAGATAGAGCGTAGGTTAATTTAGTTTATTGTTTATCGTCTCCTGATGATGCTAACGTTGTTAGCGAAACGCGCGTCGAGTGCAAAAAAGTGTAGTTTTAGTTTGTGGAAAATAACCATAACTTTGTTTTAGTGCAACCAAAGGTTCCAAATTCCCAACATAGTTAAAATTGTGGATAAGGATTCGGGACACCCATCCAAAGGTGGGCAATTTTAGAGGTCACGTGATGGATAGGGTAACCTCCACCATTTTCACATATATGATGTAGTAGTACCACCAGACCAAAAATCACCTCATTCATGTATAAGGGTTCGCCACACCACTCTAAAAGTGGACATTTTTAAAGTGGTGTGGCGAACCCTGATCCATTAATGAGGTCCAGAACACCAGTTGATATTTGGTCTGGGGGTACTACTACATAATATATGTGAAAATGGTGGGGGTTACCCCACCCACTCTAAAATTGCCCACCTTTGGATTGGTGTGCCGAGCTTTTATCTACAATTTTGAGGTACAGGATTGTCCATTTCGTATTTAGGACGAGAAAATGCACATATTGTCACAAAATGGCGAGGGTTAGCTATCCATCATAATTTATACCTTGAACTCTTGCTCTATCAGTTATAATAGCGGACGCTTGAGTAAAAAAATATTTTTTGTCTTCTTTCGAAGTTACACAATAAGGACCTTGCAAAATAGTAGGTTTCGTTGTTGGACATAGCGATTCCAAAAATTAAAACAACATTATATTTTTGCGCGTTCATGTTTTTACACAAAAAAAGCAGTTTTAGGATGCGCTAAATTAATTTAAAATTTTTAATTATACTGGCGGCGCTTAAGTAAAGAAGTATGTTTTTGAGGCCATTTTAAATTTAAGATCATACATGTATTTTTTTTAGTTTTTGGAATCGCTGTGACTAATTTAACAAAATCTGTTTTTTTGGCCCGTATTGTATCTTCTGGGGCCGGAAATGGGATCCTGGCCTGGAAATTTAGTTTTTGGTATTAGGTGATACCATGCTAAATATAAAAATACGAATTTTCTCTACTAAATCTGAAATCGGTACTTTGCACGTGCGCCGTGTGCAATAGAATATTACATAACAAGAGAAGAAAGTGTCCAATTTGTAAGAAAGTTACTTTTTATCGAGTTTTATACACTATTTTTCCTACGCACACTGATGAATGGTAATAATTTTTGTAAAAATTGGTCTTTAATTTTGCACAAATCAAATGAAACTGCTTTTCCGCACATGTGCGGAAAAGTACTTTATAACACATATGCCGAAAAGTATGGTGATAGTGAAGGTCATCGTAGACTTTTCCTCACATGTGCGGAAAAATTTCTGCAACCGAGTGAAATTGAACGTTTTCAAATCACGGATAAATATGTCGACTTTGCACACTCATGTGTCACAATTGCACTCCAATATGTCATCTTTGCGCTGCACGGTTTATTAATTTACTAGGCGCTAGTCTTTAATTTTGCACAAATCAAGTGAAGCTGCTTTTCCGCCCACGGGTGAAATTTAACGTTTTCGAAGCACGGATATGTCGACTTTGTACACTGATGTGTCAACATTGCACTCTGATGTGTCATCATTAATTTACTAAAAAACCAAAAAAATTGATTGAGTTCTTATTTGCAGTTGCATAAAAAGTATCGTAAAAAGCTCGTTTGAAAAACACTTAGCAAACTGCTCGCTCGACTTGTGGACCTTGCTTTCGGCTCAGACCACCAATGTCTCGCTCGTTTGCAAAGAGTCGTCTTCAAACCTTGTTTTTAATGTACTATAATTTAACTGACAAAGCGAACGTTCATTAAGTTGATGGTTTTAAAACAAAAAAACCAAAGCAAATAGTCACCTCCAAAAATTAATATGTGAATTTCTATGGAAAGAGCTACCTTTTTGTCAGATCTTAGGTTGGCATCGTGGTTTGGAAATAATAAAGGTATATTTAAAAATAACTAATTTTTCTTATTTATCGGTTTTCTTAGACAATATTTGATTTAATAATAGTATAACGTTTAGAATTATTACGATGTCATATTTTTGACGTTTCTGTCTCAAAAAAATGTTTTTTTATAAAATTTTTACTTCTTGAGTTTTTGGGTTTTCGACGACACTTTACTTTATGAAGTGATTCTTGAAATATTTAAAAAGCCGCAAAATTTCACCGTCATACCGTTTTGCAGAGAAAAAATAATGATTTCATAAAAAAAATCCAAAACAGAAACAAGATATATGGCTGCCATGCAAAGCAAAAACAGTACTTTTGGAAAATTGACTTTAAAAGTTTTTTACATCTCATTTTTACATAACTTTTTTATTTAAAACGACAAAAAGGATTTTTTTTTACTTAACTATCAACTTTGTTTACGACTGTCACTTAGGCAAACTGTGGTCTCTATATTTTAAGTAGAAACGCTGATATTAAGACAAAGTCACTTACCTGGTCCACAAAATATAAACCGCTTTTTTGATTTGTACAAATGAAACAACCCAGTAAGTCATTTTTTCAATACTAAAACCATGTAAATCAACTTACTCTCAACTGTTTTTAATTAAATTTAAAACCAATTAAGTGAAGATAGTACAAAAATTTTATTATAATATATGTTGAAAATTAGCAAATAAAAGTATATTTAAATTTACAGAAGTAGATTAGTAATAGGTAACAAACAAAACAAAATTACTCTGGATCTTCTACCGAAGAATTATTAGACCGAAAAAGTGAACTTTACAGATCGACCAGAAATCTGTGGAGAGCTGTATAGTCAGTTTCCGGTCGTGTATCATACTTTTTTTTAGCCAACTAATATCCACCTATTTTTATTCTTATAATAAAATAAATAAATAAAAAAAATAAAAAAAAAATTTCAATAAAAAGTCAAAAAGAGAAATAATAATATTAAAAAAATTTATGTTTTAAAACTACCAGTACAAGACACAGGCAACTTGACTAAACATGGGACCGAAAAATAATACATAGACCGGAAAAGATTATTTTCCGGTCTCTTGTTCCTTTTCCGGTCTATGTTTTATTTTACGAACCCATCTTCGTAAAGTCTTCCATACAAAAAAATTGTACAGAAAGTGCATACTTTCGAGTGTGTTAAAAAAAAAACAATTTTTTTATAGATAGGTATTAATAAATAGGTATAGGTATAAGATAAAGTGAGTCTAGTTACAGGGGTGTACGTTGGCAATAAATTCTTGGATTAGGAATTTAAAACCAATGAAGTGAAGATAGTAGAAACATTTTATTATAATAATAATTTTCTTTTTGGCGATAAGATTGATATGTTCAGTGGACTTGCTTTATTTTTGTATGAAAATTCTTTAAAGCCGGAACCAAGCAAGTGAAGTTACTTTATTGCGTAAAGACTACCATATTATTGATAGAAGTGTTTTTTACAATGAAAAAGCTTTGCTTTAAACGACGCTTATATCAAACGCGTCCAGATCAAGATTATATGACAATCTTTAATTGAGACACAGAAACATTATTATATATTATAATATTTAAAAGCCATACATGCATATTCTTTTTTAGATTGTTGTGGTTCTGAAAAGAACCGTTGTTTTTTTATGTGCTATACCTAGTAAGTATAGATATTAGGCTTAACCTCCGAAACCGTATAGTGTACGTCCTCGCCTTTTCATGCTTGAAGTAACTTAACTTGCTTCTTTTTTTAAATTGTAATATTTTACTTTAAAGATAATACAACTGTACTTGCTGTATTTTAGTACGGCCAATTTAGGGCGATAATTATGTACAAGTTGACATACTGGTATTGATATGGAAAAATTATTTTAAAAAAAAGTCTAAAAAAGCAATCAAGTAAATCTAATAACTTTTTTATTTTATAAGATACATTTTTCGAAAAAATTACTTGATGTAGCATTTTACTGCGATTGTAGTGGTATAAAAATCTCAATTTTCAAGTAAGTTGACTTACTAGGTTTTTGCTTTGCATGGCAGATGGTGACTTAAAAGAAAGTTTATTTTATTTTGTTTGCCTCAAAGTTTTTTTTGAGATAAATCGGTTCATAAGAAAAAATCATAATTTTTTGCAGAATACTTTTAATTTAGAAGAAGTTAAAGAAGTCTTTTAATTGACGATTCAAGATGCCAGCTTCGTACATGGAAAAAATTAATCTAATAGTAATAAATAATAAAGTTTTCTTAATTAAACCCTTTTTTAAGGTATTATCCCCTCTATTTTTTTTGACAGTTAAAATTTTGCAAATTTAACTTAGGGGCTAATTAGAAAAGTTATTCTTGTTAAAAAAACATTTTGCCGCATTAAAATCGGTGCAGTCGTTTTCGAGTTAAAAGAGTTATTAAAAGGTTATTATTTTAAAAATCAATATCTGAAAAAGGATTTTTATTTAGTTAGATTTATTGGCTTTAAAAAATTTTTACATAAATGAACCCCCAGCATATGGCGTTTTCGAGATTAGCGAGACGTACGATTTTATAGTTTTTTCAATTTTTGCAATTTTGTTTTTTTTGTCGTTTGAAACTCCAAATAAACAAAAAAGAACAAAAACTCGTGCTTGTAGGTCCAGGGGTCCTATTTTTGAAACCATCTCTTCTATACCGTATATAATAGGAGGCAAAAGACATGCCGATATGCTGATTCGTGGGTAGTACGTGAAAGAATAACCAGTTTTTAATGCGCAACAACACGAATAACCTCCACCCACTCGTGCAATATTGCGCTAAAACCAGTCGAATTCGAACGCGGTCCACACATACCGTCTTATCTTTCGCCTCTCATTTCACACGGTATAGAAAGAGACTGACATAAAAATTGTCGATTATTTAGTACACGTATGCGGATATTTTCGTATGGATTCGAAAATCGGACCCCTGGCAATACCTTCAAAAATTTCTAACATTTGATAAAATCGGTTTGCTGGTTTTCCACTTATAGCGGTTTTTCTGCAAAAATGGGCTGAATTTCGAGGTTGATATCTCGAAAACGAAAAACTAATTTAAAAATGTCTTCACGTTGTGACATCTGAAATTTTTTTAGCTATCCTAAACTTTATCCGAAAAAAGATTTTCGCCTGATTTGCGTTCTGTATCCGAAACCTACTTGCTGAGCCTAAGACGTAGTATAAACTCCAATTGGGGGTGGAGTTGCTGCGAACGTTGTCTTCTTTCAGTAACCGGTACCATTTCGCAGGTTTCTTTTTTTCCTGCTCGCAAATTTCATTCTTATTGATATTTGCATCCTTTAACGTTTTGCTTTTCGCTTTATTCCGATAGGCGGTGCGCTGCATATAGCCATCCAAATTCGCTGGGTGTGGTTGTTGTTGTACCCTGATGATTCCTAACAAGGATGAAACAGGCCTGTAGGTTTCTGGTCTATTCATTAGATCTTGGAGGCCTGGTCGTAATGAATTGAAAAGCAAAATGTGTGTCCGATATGCCACGAACCTTTCTTTTTATTTATTTTTCACGGACAACAAATTCCTTTTTTTTTCTACTAAATCATTCAGTGTTTCATTCGGATCAATAGAAGCAGACAAATATGGCCATACAGAGTAGGTAGAACCTTGGACTAGAAAAGCTTAGGCTTTAGAGAGGTCACAAAAGACGAAATTTAAACGTTTCACTCGTCCCATAGAAAGTTAACACATTTCATTTTTTATTGATCTAGGGCATCTATATGGATCCAGGGCACCCATCGGGTGATCGTATCACTAATTGGTTTCAATCAAAGTCAACACACCAGTCGGGCTTTTAACTACGATGAATCGATAGCAAAAAACAAATTGTGTAATATAATATATAATCCACCGGAGTACCACAAGAATACATACCTGGTGTGGCATGGAGTCTGGACGCAAAAACGCGTTTTACCCTTATTAGTTATGCGCCAAATTTTTATAGGTGAATACAAACGATCAAATCAACAAATCATGGACAAATCTCCATAGTGGAGTTTAATATAAAGAGAATTTTGAATTTTTGGTCTTCTCCACTAGTTCTAACACTTATAGTTTTCGTAATTATATCGTTTTTTATTTTTTAAGAAAAACTATCAATTTTTCTTGAATATTTAGCGTATACCATCGACTTTTAGTCGAAACCACTGGTCCTTTTTATTTAAAACGATATCGCTTTTTACTGCTTAATGTTTAAAATTTAAGATAAATCCAAACCAAAAACATGCACCATATCTTAGTGATACGATTTTTTATCTACCTCTGTTGATCTCAAAAAAAAAAAACAACAAACAGACAACACGGATTACTTAACCCCAACGATTGTTTAAAAGCAATAGTAAGATTTCATTTTATTTTAATCATGGTTAATTTTTTTTCACAAACCTTCTAACCTGGTGTTATAAGGTTTATGTTTTCTTTTAAATATATAATAAGAGGTATAATTGTATATTTATAATTTCCATAAAATGTAAAAAGTTACAAAGTTGTGCATTTTTAAAAATAGAGTAAAACTGGAGTGTTAAAATAAATAAACCTAAATTATAAGCGGCATTTTTGGCAAATTTTATATTTTATAATTTTTAGCGTAATGCTTTTCAAGAACGTTATAGTAAATCTAAGTTTTAAATTAACGACTTTGGTCTTTACTTCTATTTTTATTTTATTTATTTTCAGACTATCGACTGACGCTACTCCCCGAAGATATCTTCCAATATATAAAATGCATCCTGTGTAACTCTTATCTAAACAGCGAACCCGTTTTTACACAAGTCAATGGAAAAAGCATTTGCCACAGATGTGTTAACTCCAATGGACTACCCCCAAATTGTAGAAGAAACCTTCCTTATGAAGCCTTTGCTACAGCATTTGTTTTTCCTTGTGTCTATAATACACGAGGGTGTGTAGAACGAAAAGAGTTTGGTATTCGGTTGTGGCAGCACGAGGCGGAATGTCAATATAGTGTACAAGACATGAGTTACAAGAAAAATTATCAAACTAATAATAATTATAGTCATACTAATAATCTTGTACAAAAAGAAAAAGAGAAAGGATTAATAAAAACGCATTCGGGACACATTTGGGCAACTATAACACCAAATTCACAACCGCAACTTTTTGCGCCTCCAGAAGATAAAAACAACGATATAAACAAGGCAATGTTTAAGTCTGCCAAAGCAAAGAAACAACAAAGAGATATAAGACGGGCAGATGAAATTAGTGATGACTTTAAACGCGAAAGAAGAGATTCAAGCGACAGTGCTTTCTCTAAGGTGTCAATCAGTACAAACAATTCAGTATTTGAAGCCAGTGAAACAAGTATTGATTTTCCGCGACAAATTTTAACACCTGTGGAAGACTACGCATCCTACAATAATTTCTCCCGGACTAGCTCAATCAGTTATCACTCAGGATCAAAGGAACCTATTGAGACACGGATTATTCCGCCTGAAGGGTATTTACCGCTAATTCATTCAGAACTAGAATCGCCTTTGGCCAGAAGAGTCTCAACAAGAGAAAGTTTTAAAGAAAATTTGCAGCTTATACATGAATTAAAAGCCAGACAAAATATAATTCGCAAAACACATTCTATTAAGGGAAAAGTAGACTTGGATCCTAAAAATCCTTACAAACAGTGTAACAATCTTGATGATTTGGTCATAGTTCATAAGCAGATTTAGTAAAATTTGGACATATCTATATAGAATTAAACTTGAAAATATGGACGATTAAAAACTATTGCTGTTACCAAATAGTTATTTACCTAACTAATGCGGAAAGTGATACTGTTTAGCACGCACCGGCGTTTAGAAAAGACGCTTTCTGCATGCTTATATATTTTTCCTATTGAGTGTGAGGATAATTAAAAACATTTTGTTTCACATTGATTTTGTCAAAAAAAAAAATTCCCACAAAAAAAATTTTGTGCGCGTGAAAAAATTATTGCATGCATGAAAATTTTTTTGCGTGCTTGAGTAGTTATTTACCTAACAAGTAAAGAAAGTGCGCACTACTTTGCCGCATGCGACGGCAGTTGCACGAACGACGCTGAGTTAAGTACGGGAAGGCCGTCAAGGGTGGAAAAGACATTTTCGGCATGCGTTAGCTACAGTGTTTTTTCTACGAGTGTTTTTGTCCATCCTATTTATTAAAAAAAATGTTATTAATACGCAAATATTTTGTAATAATTCTACAAAATGACACATAAAATAGAATAGTTACATAACTTATTTAATTAGCCCTAAATATCTTCATTTTTAACAATACAAAAAACGTGCGGAAAAGTAAGTTTTCAGCACTAGTGCGGAAAAATTACTTTTCCGCACGATATTTTTAGTAAAGTGCCTGTATGTGCCTTTTTTAAGTTAGTGGTTAAGACTATGAATTTTCTGAATAAAAAATAGTACCCATAGATATTATAATAGATAATAGATAGATAAAATATATCTTGAATTAAAATATTGTCCTTTGAATTGAAAATCGTGCGTTGCATTAAAAATCGTGTGGAAGAGTAAAAATCGTGCGGAAAAATAAATAAATCGTGCGGAAAAGTAAAATCATGCGGAAAAGTACAACTTTCAAAACGAAAAATCGTGCGGAAGAGTAACTTTTCCGTGCGCTCGTAGAAAAAATAATTTTTGACCTGCGGTGAAAAATAAATTCCGCACGCTCGTGGGGAAAGAATAACACCAAAAAACTGTTCAGCCTTTCCATAGTAACGGATGCGACATGTTTAATTAAAAAAAAGGTATTAAGCGCATATCCTTAAAGCAAGCATTAAACTTTCACCAAAGATAATTATTTAGAAAACAAATGTCAATAGTTTCAAGACCACAGACGAGAGTTATAAAATCCTTTGGTGGAAGTTGGATCTTGCTTTAACGATACGCGCGTGAAAACTTTTTGAGTCAAAATTTCACATCCGTTACTATGAAATGGCTGTGCTCTCATCAGGAGGTTTGTAAATTCATATTTTTCAGTTTAATTTTTAGAGTAGGGATAGGGATACTAGAAATGGGTTCGGTACGTACTTTAATAAAAACAAAAATTCTTATTATTAGCAAAATTTTGTTTATTTTGCATAGTTCTAATTGTGCATATTGAGTGGACAATTGGGACAATCCAAAAAAACATGTTCCTTTCCACCCTCTAGGGCCAAATTTAGTTTTTTTTTTAATTTGTAATTTTTCGTTGCTAGACGACTCGTATGTGAATCCCAAATTTTATTTTTGTAAAGGTTCAAATGAAAAAAGTAGTCGTTTTGTAAGTTACAAAGTAGAACAAATTGTAGAGTTTAAACGTAACGCGGCGATGTTCAATATGAGTAGTGTAGTAGTGGAGGTTCTAGGCCAAGTGCACATGCACTGAGAGGATGGCATGAATCCATCCATCAGTCGGTCTGTCTGTCTGTTGCTGAAGAAGTGAACTTGGTATGACCTTGGGACTAAAAGAATTGTGTAAGAAGTTGTGAGCAATGACGTAACAACCAGAGGCTGTTGAAAGGCCCTAATGAGTTAGGTGCCAATGAGGGAGTAAGATAGCTACTTCACTAGCTTCGCCTGGTCTAGGTAAGGCTTAGCTGTTGAAAGGCCCTATTGGTCAATGAGTTAGGTGCCAATGCGAGAGTAGGTAAAATGAGGTGGGTTTTTTAGTTTGAGCTTCACTAGGTTAGCCTGGTCTGGGTAAGTCTTAATGTGAAAAAGGCCTTAGTTAGGTAATTGTTGGTTAAAAAATAAAATAATTTCTAAAAATATTTGTTAAAATTAATCGGGATAGCCTGTTATTTTCTCTGTGTGTTAAAAAATAATAATTGCTAAAAATGCTTGCACGAGTATCTTATCGGATAACCATAATGACCCCATACATGTTCTTATTTTATCTAATTTGCAAAAATATGATGCAACTTTTGTAATAATTTTGTACACTGAGAGATGTTTATAGTTTATAGTAAGCATTTTTGATTGATATGACACATTTTTTCAAAATAAATTTTATATAAAATGAGTCAAAAAGAGGATAGGGTATCAAAAAAAAAAACAATAAGTGATTTATTAAATAATATTTGGTAAGTCTTTTTATTAAAATAAAATAGTGAAAGAAAAATATAAAACTTAGTCAAACTTGATGTTATAATTATATTTCTGTTAAAAAATTCTGCATGCCAATTTTCTTGTTTCTGGGTATTTGATTGCAGATTCCAATAAACAAAACTTGCATATCCGAAAGTTGTTTGGCACTTGTGCACGACACAGGATACATGTCTTTTGGATCTGAAAAAATAAGAAAATATACTTCAAATATTTTATTTTTAATTTATTTAATTTTAAACATATATTAACGAGGAGAAGGAGATATTTGCTCATAGCAAAATAGGTCTTGTTCACCTCTTATTGTATAATATTTTTCTATGTTCTTATGATGTTCAATTGATTTCTTGCAAAAACAAAACATTTGCTTACAACTAGAACAAAGCCTAGTGCCAATATTGCAATGTGAATAGTTTTGACAGAAACAAACGTTTCTTTTACAGTAAACACATATATTTTTACTACTACTACTACTACTATCCATCTGGTCCAGAAACCCAAGTTGCTTGGTTGTCACACATTCTGCAGTCTTTTTCATGTTATTTTTCTTCTGCCATCCTTGTGGTGATGTTTTATTTGTAGCTTGATAAATTTCTAGGTTGTTTTTTTCTGTTTTTTGATGTGATGATTTCTTGTTCATTGTTGTGGTGGTATCTCGGTTAGACTGAAATAACAATTAAAAGGTAAGTATAATTCTTTACAGATTTTTTTATTTATCATGTTTTTTTCTTCTAGGTGTTAATTTTTTAGGTTGTTTACTTACCTAGTTTAATGAGTTCCTAGACACACACAGTGTCCGATGTCTGAACAAGTTGAGAGGATTCTGTAGACTAGTTTAAATTTAAGATTTATTTAAGTTATTGGATAGCCCCATGGTGCTGTGTTGGTGGAGTGGGGTAATAGTTGACGTTTATCGTCAAAAGGACTTAAAGCAATCTTTTTTTGTTTGATTGTGTACACTTCGTGTTTGTGAGATCGGATCATGGTTTGAGAGATTTCTGTGATTTTATTTTTAAAAAGGCACTCAAGATAGTCATTAAATGTAATTTTTCTAAGTGAAGCCTTTTTTACACCCTTTGCTCTTTTACTAATATTTAAATTTAAACATTGTTCCTGAACCTCTGTTAATGAAAGGCCTTTCTGCTCAAGTTTAGTTTGAAGATTTTGCAAATCGCTCTTATTTTCCAAAATCTTCACACTATACATTTTAGACCGTAATCCTACAAACTCTGTCATTATAGCACCATTATTTTCATCTTTCATGAGTCCCAAAACTTTTTTATTTTTTAATGGCATGTTAAAAATATTGTCTGGTGGGTAGTCAGATGGGTCAAATTTGTCAATGTCAGTTTTCATATGTTTGTATATATCATCAACATCAGGTTATAAATTAAACTGTCTGTGTCCGTATATAGCAAAAGGGCTTTATCTTCAAAGTTCGTTTTAATATAGTTATAGTGAAATTCATAAAGAAAAGTTTTCGACAAGTCCAAAATTGTAAATCCTACATATATGGGCTTATTGAAAATAATGTTGTTTCTAGACATTTCAGTAATAACCATATCTTTATCAAATATGGTTAAACTATGAAAAGTAGGTTTTGAAATATAGAATTGCGCACCAAAACGACCCGACCATCGAGTTACCAACTTAACATACTTATATTTTCGAACATTCTCCATAGTCTTCCCAAATACTGCATTAATCATTAATTTGAAAAAGTTTTTTTCAAAACTGTTTTTGCTCTGTTGACGCATGTGAATGTTTAAGTCAATATAAGGCTTTAACCATGGAGACTGTTTAAATTTAAGGACTCTGTGAATTTTTTTAATTTTTAAACCCAAACCAAGGACCTGTTTAAAGTTACGATAATGGATGATATATCGCTCTTTATTGTAAAGTGTAGTCATCAGTTTGGGTAGCTTACTTTTTGAGTTGGGTGGCACTCGATGCTCAGGGCAGACAGGAAGGTCTTTATGTATTTCAAATAGGTTAGCAGGGTATGAAATGTCTGCTTCAAAAATGTACCCTATGGGACTATCATCTGAAATATTACATACAGACCGCTTCAAGCTACTGCGAACATAGGGCGAAAGAAGTCTAATTTGCCAGTGTACGTACATGCAGAGACACCGCACGCCTATCAGTGAAGCAACCAACACTCAGGCTTGCGATCACCACTTGCATTACTTTCCTTTGGTATTTAGTACGCCTCTAACCACGGGGCTGTGTGGAGCGTAGTCAATGAAACCGGAATTTGGTCAATAAATACGCAAATTTTTATAACGTAATGTTCTTATTTTTTGTCACTGATAAATAAGAGCGTTTTATTGTCAACTGCTCAGATTTATCAGTGACGACGTGTTACAATGAAAATAATAAGGAGAAACAAAATAAAAGCAAGTTCTCAAAATAAAATAATACATTCCAGAAACCAAAAAGATTCTCCCAGTCAAAAAAAATTAAAGCAAATGTTCGAAAAGTCCTCCTTGCTCGGCTAGACAATATCCGAGCCTACTATAAAAACCCCTTCCAACGTTTCCAAGCATGTTAGGGGTGATAATTTGAAAAGCTTCTTCAAAAACAGATAGAAGTCATTAGGAGCAAGATCGGGAGATCGAGCTGGCCATAAAATAGTTCCCCGTGTACTTATAACCCGATTAGGAATTACATTATCAAGATATTCCCTAACAAGGCCAACATTGTGAGCGGGACAGCCATCTTGTTGAAACCATGTTTCACCAAATCTTACACCTAACAACTGCCTAGCAGTTGGAATAATGTGCTGCTGCGGTAGATCCAAGTATCTAGGACCATTCAAATTGCAATTGCCGTTAATAAAAAATGGCCCAATTACGTGTTCCCCTACAATACCCCCCCCCAAACATTTAGTTTTTGGGGATACTGTGTTCTTTCGTCAAAATACAAATGCAAATTTTCCCTCGACCAATATCGAACGTGTGTTGGGTTATGACGATTTGACCATTTGACCATCTGCACTTTTTCGGCAACTTCGTAGACATCCATTTTTGGTTTTAAAAATGTATTATTTCAATTAAGAACTTACCCATCTGTTTCTCGAGCAAGGCAGAAATAAAACAAAATAATAAAAACAAAATGAATTTCCAAAAGATAACACTGCAGCGTGCTTCGAATCCACCTCGGTCGTACGGCACGGAGAGTAAATTGGACTTGATTCCCCCTATGTTCGCAGTAGCTTGAAGCGGTCTGTATATCCTCCTCAGTGAATGAATTGTTATGAACTCATTCAAAACCATCATAGGGCAATGGTAAAGTCATAGCTGTGCCATAAAGTGAATTAACGTCATAGTACATTAAATATGATGTTTCCTTATTGGGGTTGTACGACTCTCCCATGTACCTATTGTTGGCTTTGGCATATCTGTTTGAACACTGTGAAACTCCACCTCTTATCCCTCTTTCTATAAACATGATTATATCAGCATCAGTCAAAAGTTGTAGCTCTATTTTGCACTGTTTAAGCATGGCTGAAAAGGCCAATCCTGGACTGGTAAAATAATGAAGCGGATCAAGTTTATAGGTGGAGAGACAGATGTCACGGAACGAGCTCATTATTTCAGATAACAAATCTACATCAATTTTCATGTAAAAAAGCGCATATTCCAAAAGCGAATTAATATTAAAGGTATTCCAAATTGTTTGTGCCCTTTTGTATTCATCATTTGAAACACCTTTTCCTTCCAAAGTACTATAAAATGCGTCTTTAGGAGGAAGAACAGTTTCATGTAGCTTTTCCAAAAAATCGAGATACTCATAGGGCAGGACACCCTTACGAGTAACTAAATTTTTCCTCTTTCTTGTAAAAACTTTTTAAAATTGTCTTTTTGGAATCATCTAAATATGAAGCTAGTTTGTCTAACGCGGAAGGCATAAACCGAAAAGAATCAATAAAACGAAAATTTACTTTGGTGCCTTCAATGTATTTAGTAAACGAAATATATTTTTCCTTGTTTTCAGGGAGAAGTTGAATTCTACCCTCTACATCCTTTGCTAAAGATTTTATAAGGAAATGACTATCATAACCAGAAAGGTTGTGGAATACTACAGGAACACTGTATGAATCATTAAAATTTAAATTACAACCCGGATGAGCTGCTCCCCTATATTTTCCCGCCAAGTGACAATGATCTAAATGTTTTCTGTCTCCCTCTTGAAAAGCCTTCTCACAGATATGACAATGGGTTGCATTATTAAAATCAAACTTTTCCATAGTGTTTAACGGTTTTAAAGGAACAATATTTGAAAAAATGTTACTGAACTTTTCTGCTATTCTTTTCAGCTCATGAGTAAAACGTGAAATGCAATCATTTCCTATAATTTGATGATAATAGGAGAGCGAGTTATCATATGAACATTTCACATAATACCCAATAGCAAAAGGAATATGGTGTTGAATTCTTTGTGTATTCGATGGTGATGATGCACTTTTATCATCGTTGTCAATTTTTTCCAACAAACTTACTAAATCAGCAAAAATTGTAAAAGGCACTTGCTCTTTATTTTTAAATTCTGTAAATTTCAAAATATCGTCATTTTTCTTTGGTAGAGTTAGTTTGGTAAAATTTAAATTTTTACAATCTAAATAATGCTTTTGCAGCACTGCCTCCGAAACAAATCAATTTAAACATCTATCACATACCCATTTTTTATGATTTTGTCTACCCACCTGACTTGATATAAGACGTGAAAGATTTTTTATTAGGGCAAAGTGATAGATCCTTTTATTGCGCTGGAGAATTTCAAAATCTTCAGAATCTACATCTATCTCATTTTCACTATCAACTACATCATCATCATCATCACCACACGTTAAAATAAGTAAATTAATTCGTTTGGAAAAATCTGATTTGCTTAAACAGATAGGTAGGATTTCATTCTTTTCAACTCCAAAAACATTTATTAATAAATTATTAAGTTTCTCAAATTTTGAAATGTCTTTTAGTCGCATAGGAAACTCAAGCTCCTCATATTTTAACCCCACCTGACTAAAATGAGGGTACGAGGAAGTTCTATACCCATGCTGAGCGGCAGGGTGTAAAGCAGCCATAATAGACCAAAGAACACAATAATTATCTTTATTTTGAATATTGATCACCCCCTTGGTGTTTTTAATCCACTGCGGTAACTCAACATAAGTTGAGTCACCACAGTTGATGGGGGTGTGTTTATTAATATTAACCTTAAGATGAAGAATTTCATACAGCGCCCAACCAGAATCTCGCTCTTGAAAATCCTCCATTTTGGTTAATATTTTTTGAGAAACGTTTTCCTCATACCATTTTTTTAAATTTGTTGTTTGGTCTATTATACTGTTTCTCGTAGAAAAAGCCTTCACATCAGTTTGCGTAGTACCTTCATGTAATTTAATAAAATTCCCCGAAAAAATGACATTAACTTTTAAAATTGAATGTTTAAGTGACTTTTTAATTTGACTTGAAAAACTCTTGAACGCCTTTTTAAAGAAAATCTTGGGCTCTTTAATGGTAAAATTAGTGATAATACCTGTTCTAATTCTACCACCAAAGCACGTTTCAACATCTTTCCAAACCAAATTTTTTTTGACCGACCTCACCCTATTAGTTTTGCCAAAATGAATTCTTTTTTTATTTTTTAGTAATATTAAATAATGTTTTAAAAGTGCCAAATTCGATTCTAATTTAGAAAAGTTTTGTACACAATCAAGTTTATTTTTTACACAACTTTTTACGGTTGAAATTAAATTTAGAAGAAAAACTATCCAATAATTAAATTCCTTTTTTGTTTTCACCAGTCTACTCACCTGTTCAACCTTTTTTACAGACTCAGACACCAACACATCAAAACTTTGGGAACTCATTTTTTCTATAATATTCAACTGTGCAAGATATGTTATGAACAACGTTCTTTGTCAGAATGAATTCATACGTTGTCAAAATATAATTAAATATTGGTTTGATAAGAAAGTTCTTCTTGAATACGAGGGAAATTTTTAAAGTAACAAATATTTGAAATCAGTTGGATCTCAAAATACTGAACAAATTAACAACTGAACTGCATTTGATCTATAATGCATTGCTGTCAAAAGTGTCAAAAAGACATTTGAGTTTAATTTTAAACGTTCACAATTTAGTTGCTAAACTTTTTTATATTCACCCGTATAATTAAAGAATGGAAAATTCCACAAGAAAAACATGAATGACGTATGATGTGATACAATGTAACCCGCGCCATGAGTCTATAAAAATCGTCATTTTTTTCAATTAAACTAAAACATAATGTTTAGAAAATTTTGTAAAAATGTTTATCTTTCCAGTGGCAGAGAAGAAAAACATACAGTGGTGGAACAAAAATTAATATTTGAAAGGGTATAATATTAGAGAATTTTAGTACTTTTGCATATACGGTATTCACAATGAAAAAACTAGAATCATACAACTTAAATGTATTTTAAAGAAACGATTTGATTGGGTTAAACTGACAATCTTGACAGAAAGTAATGATTTCGTTGTTCTTTATGTGTCTTAAAGTTACCGCCTAAATTAATGGTAAGTTAATTATTGTTTTGAAGAACTTTTCTATTACCAGTTTTTGATTACGTTTTGGGCCACGTTTTTGATTAGGATGAACTTATGATATTAGCATCACATCATCAAAGTGGTATAAAAGCCAATGCCTTTGGCTAAACAAAACATCAAAAGTTCTTACTTCAGTGTAAACTTGTCAGTAATCAATATTTTTAAAAACTAAAAAAAAAATGAATACCCCATCATGTTTTATTTTTTGGTCGTCGAAACCAGAATTTTCTCTGAGAGAGGTGTACGTTTGCGTTCAGCAAATGTTTGGGTAAGTTTTTTTATTTATGGCAAAATAGTTTTGAGTACCTAAAAATAGTGTAATTTTTTATTTTATTTTATTTGAAATACAATTATTTACACAACCCCAAAAAATATGTTATTAAAAAATTCAACTTACATTGTTAGTATTTTTTATGGTAAAATAATATACAATCAAGGGCTAACCTGCACTTTAAACCCCTAATTCCTTTTTGTTTTTGAATTTTTAGAGAGCACGGAAAGTCCAAGATAATGAGCGAGAAGGTAGTAACCAATTTGGACTATAGCCCGAATTTCGAAAGATTATCAAGCAAAATTGGGGAACTACCTATTAGATACATTAGGGCAAGGATGTCGTTTGAATCCGAAGATGATTTAAATCTTTATTTACAAGTGATACAAAAATATAAAATTATAGGCAAAAAAGAAACACTTATTTTTCTTTGGTACGTTTCGGACTTTATTAGTCCTTTTTCAACCCTGCAAGAAACACATTACTCTTTAGAGGTCAATCTAATTTTTTATAAACTAGGCTATAAAATATTAAATAAACGAAAGAGGGTGGAGTTCCAACCACCACCACCCTCAGAACCAATAATTATAGACGATGTTTTATCTCAGTATTTTTAAGTATTCTTTATTTCTTTTTAGGTGAGTATAGCTAACATTAAAAATATTTTCTTCTTAATGGTAGATGCCCCCAAAAACATTTCTTACAAAGACTATAAAATTTTAGAGACAGTAAAAAATTTAATGAAAATGGTGTATTATGAAAGTGGGAAAAGGTGTTGTATAGCTGGCGGGTTTGCAAGCTATCTTTTTCAACAAACAGATCGATATACAGATATCGATCTGTTTGTTGAAGAAGATAACCGCTTTGGTTTACCAATTCGTTGCCCACATTCTTCATATCCTTTTTTTTCAAACCATGATAGGGTTAAAGTAAAACTAAGTGAATCTGACAGTTTTTTTATTGATATAAATATAATTTTTCTTAACGAATTTTCTGTAAAATGTCAAAATTCTGAACAATTTACATTTAGTGTTCTAAATCGTTTTGATTTAGGTGTTTGCAAAGTAGGATTTTATTTACATTTCTTGAAAAACCATTTTTATTTACATTTTTTAAAATTTAATATAACAGAACCAATAAAGTTGAACAAAACAACATTAGCGAGATATAACAAATACAATTTAAGAAAACATCATTCAAAAATTGTTTTTCAACCTCAAAGTTTGAGATATTTAAGTATGTCAGTTTTACTCACCTAAAAATTTAAAGAATAGTAGTGTAATTTAGTAGTAGTAGGTAGTAGGGATAGTGGTTTTATAAATATAATATAAATAAATAAATAAAAGGTTAAAACTGAATATGCTTTTTATTTATATACCATCTATTTAACAAAATTACATTTTCTCTAGCACAATTTAAATAATTATTATTATGCATTTCACAGTGAAACTTATCATTACAATAATTTTTTAATTTTTTAATATTGGGACATCCCAAGTCATATAAATCTACAACATTATTATTAACTAAATTACATACCCAAACTTTTTTTTCATTTCCTTTTACAAACACAGTTTCATTTTGAATTAAATCCTTAATAAATAAAGCGAGGTTTTCAAATGGTAAATAACTAAAATCAAAAGTGTCCCAATTTATACCATGAAGTTTGTTTGTATTCCATTCAGCTTGACGTTTAAAGTCTTGATGTAACCAGATGGACTTCATGGGTAAATTAACGATATGGTGCTGAATTTCATCAGTATGGGTGTTTAATATAGCAATTTATTTGCATATAAAGTCACTATCTTTATATTGATAACCTTGCACGTCCAGAATAAACATTTTTAAACAACTCTTACGGTGCTGGTTAAGGGGTTGTATTTAACCAATCGATCGTGTAGTATTAAGCAGTATGCTACAGTTTTCTCAGGCACAGCTTTTTTCGTTTCAAACTCAATTCTGATATCGACTGCGCCACCTTTAAGCACGTCTTCACTCTGTCGTGAACAATCGATAACTATCAGTGGAGCATTATTCTTAAAGTTTATTGGGTAGAGACATGGTTCGCTCTGCTCGCGATAGTAGTAGGATTTTTGAAACTGCGCATACATTTCATAGAGTATGGCATATTGATTGCTAGCAAAATCCAAATTTAAGTTATCATATGGAAAAACTTCAGAGTTTAAATAAACTTTTAGGTTCGTTAATGATAAGTGGTCGAAACGGCTCATATTTTTACTAAACAAGTTTTCTCTATCTGTCTGAAATCCAATAATAATGAAACGTGGTGTCTCCAGTTGATTTGAAGTTTTCATTGCCCATGTGTGATTAGTTGTAGTTTGAAGTTGTGGATACTCATGCAATTCCCAACTTGGAAAACTAATATTGAGATCTCTGTTACCCTCTAAATACTTGTAAAGGCACAATTTTTGATCATCTGACACTCTAACATGTGGAATTTTCCAATGAACTTTATTTAACACCACCTTATATTTTTCTTTTTTATCCTCAGTTTCAATTAAAGCGTTTAAATCGGAATTGCTGCGAATCAACACAAGTTCTTGTCGTACATTTAAAATAATTTTATGATGGTCCTCAAATACCCCCATAAGGGTTTTTAGGGGTAAACATATATTGAAATTACCGGAACCATCTAATATAGGTGGATTTTCTTTAAGTGTCCAACCAGCATTTTGAAGGGTGTTACCATCACTTTCCTTGAATGAGCAGTAACCTTTTATTGTTGATGTAATCCCAGGATTTCTAACACGGTCCACAATCACCCCTCCTAACTCATAACGAATTTCATCAAATAAATGTGCTAAACCATTGTTTGCAAAGTGCACATTAGTGCTGGCAGTATTGTCATCTTTCAGTACTTTTCCTTCAAGGTAAAGAACACTTTGACTAGGCAGGGTATAGATGTCTTGAGTTTGTATTAGAATTCGAATTTCATCATTGTTGTTTAAGGTGGTTGAAGCATATGGTTGATGAGTGTGTAGTTGGTAACTCACGATCGAATTATCATAGAGCACGTTTTCACCCACTCTTAGAATGTTACGACTCATTTTTTTCAAAACACTTTAAACTACACCGCACTGAAAAAAATATTCTTCTTATACCACAACTGACACGTACTTTTAAATTATACCAAAATTTCTTAAGTCTTTTGCCTATGATGGTAGTTATTGTCCTTTTAGTTTAAATCCTAAAGATACTAAAAAAGCTCTATTTTCAGGTGTTAGCTCTTTGACTAGCTGTTTATTACTAAATGGTCGTACACTATCAATCTTCTTCTTATAAATTTTATTACTTTCCTCTAAGGCGGTAATTTCTTCATAAGGAATACCAAAAGTATTATGATTATACAAAAACACTATTTTTAAACGGATTTTTTTAGATGCAGTCTAATCGTGACCACTTCTCCACGAAAATTGATGGGTTTTCCATCTTGGTCAGTTATTTTAAGTAAAATATCATCAATATAATGAGTGCTGATTGGTAGATATATCACATTTGAGGGTCTTTCTATAATTTTATAACCTGGAGGAGAAGAGGGGTAAAACATGTGTAACATTTGCACTGCTTTTCCGTTATTATAAGAGTTTATAACCAAGTTGCACTCAACACATATAGCATTCGCTTTTAATATATCAACCGGATTTTCAGATATATGTTTTTTATCTGCCTCTAGAATTTTTCCTGCAAATTCTAGTAAACTTCCAATGGAATTTTCCTTTTCAAAATTAATCTTTTTATTGCATATAACCTCACACTGTAAGGTATTATGGTTAGCTGTTATACTTATTTCAAATTGTTCCTCCTTTAAAGTTTGCTTTGAGAGAGAGAAAATCGTTCAAGTCTTTGATTTCATATGACCCCTCAGGTATTTTTATAATTTTATCATCACTAAAACAAAATATATTATTTGAACTATCCACATTCGGTATTGAGTTGTAACTCTCGAAATTAATGAGCCCCAAATCATATTGCTCAAACTCGTTTAGCACTATTGGTGGATAGATGTTTGCTGAAAGGAGTGATGATTTTCCGGATAAGGTAAAGGTATAGGACATGTTTACTATATAGCGGTTCACTGATAAATGAAAAACCATGTAGTTTAATAGACGTTTTTTATTAACCCTTAAAGTAATACAAAAAACTTAAACACAAGTGTCCACAATTTACAGAACTATAAGTCTGGTAGGGGTTATAATTATACAGTATTTTTGAGTCACCATTAGAACTAAAGTATCTTACAGATTCTATAGGAGGTCGTAAATTACCAAAACTATCAAAATAGTGTACATTATTTTTAATTTTCTTATAACAAGTCCAATGACTTCCTGATCCTTTGCTACTATCTAAATTAATTATCCCCGACTCAAATTTATGTATCTTTGAGGGTAGTTCATCTCTCATAAACACACCTCTAAAATGTTTAATTTTTAACAGCTTTGTATACTTTTTCAGGTCAATATTTGTAAGAGCTCGCTGTGGTAGTGAAATCGGTAAAGTTTTCTTGAAAAACTTTAGGTTTTTGTTTTTTGACATCCACCTTTGTGTAAAAAAAGACCCATTCCTAGTTTATATAGTTTGAGAAATAATCCTTTACACATAGCAATGGACTCCATACTTTGGTTATGTCGTTGAGCCTCTTGCAATTGTTGATTTGCAGATTTAGCAGCATTAATGGCTTTCACTATTCCTGCGTTGCCGCTCCCTAAAGCACCAAGGGCAGAGAGAGTCGCCATGATTGGTATTAAAGGCAAAAAAACCACCCTTTTTTATTATTCGTGCAGGTCGTACTTTTCCTTTGTTTTTTTCCGCTGTCTTGAGAGCAACTTTGACTGCAGTTTCAAAGTCTTGTGGTTTTCGTTGTTTTAATCTATCCTTTATCTTTTTTGTTGCTTGACTGAAACTCAACGTTTTGATTTTTTTCTTTACAATTCTTGCCCTCTTTCTTTTAAAAGTTGATGTTTTTCTACTTTTTATAGGTTTTCTTGATTTTCTCGTTTTACTAATTTTTTAAGAATGATGTTACTACCTTGAAAGTTTACACAAGAATGAAAGCAACTGATATGTGTGTTTGAAGGTGTTTAAGATTTATATAACTTTTGGTTTTTTAATGTTGCTATGCATATTGTCATTTTCTTCACCATCAATGCTTAGTTTCCGCTTTAGTGACTTCTGCTCCAATGGTCCTTCACTCAAAACAGCAGTTGTGTCGGTTTTTGGTAATTTAAAGGGAACATCAACCGAATCGCCTAACATTCTCTTTCTTTTGACTTTTAAAAATTTTGGTAATTTAAAAGGAATATCCACCGAGTCGCTTAACTTTCTCTTTCTTTTGACTCTTAACAATGATGGTTCTTTATGTAAAGGGGGTGAATTAGTTTCCATAGCTTCTGTTTCAGGTTCATCTTTTTTTACTTTTTTTAACCGTGGTTTTCTTGGTTTAGATGATGACGATTTTCTCGTTGTTGGTAATGGATTTTTAATTTGACCCTCTAGAGTTTCAAGAGAGCCTAAATAATTTTTTGTCATCTTTATCCCACGTTGAATCATATTTAGGCACTGACGCACTGACTTTAAACGTGGCACTTGATCACTTTTTGATACATTATTTACCATACCCATCCCTAGTTTTAGCTTGGTACCCATAGCAGCAGCCACACCAGAAGCAGCCAGTTTTTCATACAAGCCTGAATCCGTTGCTCGCATCCGTTATAAAGCTTTTCTCATTAAAACTTTATCTGCCTCATGACGGTCGGTCAACTCCATATTAGTTGAATAGGAAAACCCTGGGATATGCATTTCAAAGGGCAGATTATTTATAGCACTGTTTAACAACCCTTGCCCTTTAACGTTTGAACTAACATATTACTTCATAGCGTTCCACTTAAGACTAAATAAAAAGCAGAGTCTTTACTTTTTTTTATACATTACCAGTTCAACATTGTTGAGTTGACATAATATTTCTATAGAAAATGAAAAAGATTGTTAAACAAAAAGTGCATTTAGAAGTTAAAAACCATGATATTAATGCAAGTACTACATCAAGACATGGTTTCCTGTTTCCATCATCTATTAGATGTCTTATCGTGGGCCCATCAAACTGTGGAAAAACCAACCTTATATTGAGCCTTTTGAAACATTCAAACGGTTTAAAGTTTAAAAATGTGTATGTGTATTCAAAAAGTCTATACCAACCAAAGTATTTATATTTGGAGAATCTATTAAAACCCATTAAAGAAATAGGGTACTATGCTTACAACAGTGGCGAAAACATAATTCCTCCATCAGAAGCAAATCCGTTTTCCATTTTTATATTTGATGACGTAGCCTGCGATAAACAAGATGTGATGCGTGACTACTTTAGTATGGGTCGACATAATAATATTGACAGTTTCTATCTCTCTCAAACATATGCAAAAATACCTAAACATTTAATAAGAGACAATGCCAACGTTTTAATTTTATTCAAACAAGATTTACTAAATGTAAAACATATATTCACCAACCATATTGACACTGATATGACATTTGATGAATTTCAAAAGATGTGTGCATATTGCTGGAAAAAACCGTATGATTTTTTGACAATTTTTAAAGATTGTGATATTGATAAGGGAAGATATCGGTATCGTTTTGATAACTTTATATATCTTTAGATTCAAATACTGCTTAGAGTTAATAGTTTTAACACACTTGTAGAGATAACATAGATAAAAATGTCAGAAGAAAACATAAAAATTGTTAGTGGTGGTGAAAAAAACTTAAAGAAACAATTAATTTCTAAAAGAAAAATAATACGTGAGAAATTAAATTTGTTAAAACAGGGTCAGATTTCACAGGCTAACCTATTTCAACCCATTACAAAACACTTGGAAAATATTGAATCTAGTTTAACCGATAAAAAGCCTCCGAAACTGGTCAATATACCTTCATTATCACCCAGATTGACAACTCCTCAAAAAATCAAGCAAGAAAACGAAAAAAAACAACAAGAAAAACAGGAAGAACTTGAAGATCTGCAAACTTTATCGGTTTTTCATAATAATTTTGATAATAACAGAGCAGAAGAAGATGAAAAACAGATGCCTGAACCAAGTGTTTATTCCAGTCAACTCCTCGAAACCCAAATCCTACAACACCGACAACCGAAAAGAGAGCTAAACGAAAATTTTTTTCTTTAAGTGCTAAAAAATCAAATAATCCCACCACAAGTGGTTACTTTTTGAGAAAAGCAGTGTTAAAAGATGCAGCAGAGAACTTTACACAGAATGAGACCAGAAAGCAAGAAGAGTTTGAAAACGGACGGCTTAGAGACTTGATGAATAAATCCGAGAATGATTACTACAGTCAGTTTCATCCTTCACTTGCAAGCTATATTAAAGAATTTTTAGATGATCCATCCACCGTGCCTTCTGACCCACAAAATTATTTTTCCAAGTTTCGTGTACGGCGAGATGATATTGACAATTTTTATATTGATGATTCGAAAATTGAATTTGATGGAGCTGATTTAGTTATAAAAGGTAAACGCTATAAAGGTACACATGGTTTGTACAAATTACTCTTTCGAAAAAATATGCCTACAAAGTACACCCAAGATGACGCAGACGCCTTTCGAGACATTATTGAACACACCTATGCAAACAGAAAACATCATAAGGCCTCTGGAGATGTGATAACCGATAGCTACTCAACAAAATTTGAGAAACTGTTTAGTGACACATATAAAGGTGGAGATCTAAAGGAGGAAATGGAGTACTCCAATAGTCCTATAGAGTACGTGTACTGGGATGATCCTAATGAACTTGTCGAGCACTTGCGTTTTTTATTAGCATCTCAGACAGCTGGCAACACAGGTCACACAAACGAAATCTACTCTATAGTTGAGGAGCTGCAAGAAGCCAATATTATTTAGAACAGAGATGGTTAATGATTTTATTACAGATGTTAAGCAACAAGTAGTTAATGAAATACACAAACCGGCTAGAGTTAATTTTTTACGACGTAGAGTGATTGTGAAATCACTAAATGATCTATTTCAAGCAGATCTTGTGGAGATGATACCGTACGCAAACGAAAACAAAGGTTTTAAATACATTTTAGTGGTTATTAACTGTTTCTCGAAATATGTTTGAGCCTATCCATTAAAAACAAAAACTGGGGAAGAAGTGTCGAAAGCTATAGAAAAAGTGCTTAAAGAACAGGTACCACTTCATCTTCAAACCGATCATGGGAAAGAGTTTTACAATTCGACTATAGAAAAACTGTTGAAAAGATACAAGGTCAAACACTATAGTTCATTTAGTGAAAAAAAGGCTCAAATTGTTGAGAGGGTAAACCGAACCCTTAAAAACCTAATGTGGAAAGAATTTAACTATCAAGGATCTTACAAATGGTATGGTATCCTACCAAAGATTGTTCAAATTTATAACAATCGGAAACATCGAACTATAGGGATGAAACCCTCAGAGGTGCGACAAAAACATGAAAAACTATTGCTCAAAACGGTCTATAATCATATAAAGATGACATTTAAACCAAAATACAAGGTTGGTGACCATGTTCGCATTTCAAAACTACGAGGTGTGTTTGATAAGAAATACATGCCAAATTGGTCTACTGAAATTTTTACTGTTAAGAAAATTCAGCTCACCAACCCAGTAACATACCTATTGGAGGATGCTAGTAAAAATGAAATTAAGGGAGGATTCTATGAACTTCAGCTGCAAAAAGTAAAATATTCTGATATATATTTAGTAGAAAAAGTTTTGAAACGTGCCAAAAATAAGGTGTTTGTAAAGTGGTTAGGATTTGATAATTAACATAATAGCTGGATAGATAAAAGTAATGTTGCTTAGTATTAATTAAATAAAAACATATAATACTTATTGGTGCATATTTTATTTACTATTTTCTTAAAATACAGTTGAATATTACTTAAGTCTTATTTTTCATCCTGGTTTGGGTTTCTAAAGTACTTGGAGGGAACATGCTTAAACCCATTACAGTTGACAAATATCTTTTTGGAACGTACATGGAATACACAGCTGATTCTCGTAATCGGTTTTTCCTTTACATTTAGGACACACATATTTAAAGGGAACAACCATCCTGTGACCACAACAGTTGCTAAATAACTAAAATGAGCCACCCATTGATGATATTCTAAAATTTGATGGGTTATTATACAGCTTTGAAGTACCATTTAACTGTTTCTTCCCATTTCGAATATTAGTTGACTCTTCCATTTGCTCATCTTCATAAATTCTCCCCTCTTCTGGTTTCATATGTTTCTGACGCATCTCTTCAAAAAACTCTGGAGAGAGATGTGTTTGATACTTTAATAAGTATTCCCAGTCGATGCGCCATTCATTTTCTCTTATAAAATTTTCAGACATCCGTTGATAACGACAAAGAAAAGGCCAATAGAGTTCGCTTTTAAACATATGCATAAACGCTTCGCTTAAATTTTGATATCTAAACACATTGGGGCAATGCATCTTATTAATATAGGTCGTCATAAACATATCAGATAATCTTTGTTTGCGACAAATTACTTCCCAGTTCACATGGTCACAAAACCACCCAATAAAGTCCTCTGTAATAACTGGTGACGCAGAGATCTCATCCCACACTTTATTAATACTATTATTTTCAACCATCTTTAAAAGCGTTCTTTCTGAAAGTAAGAGTTTCAACTTATAAATCCCTCTATTTATAGGTTGAAATAAAAGTAACCTTTGACCTTTGATACTTCTTTTTAACCTCGATAGCCTTGTTGAATATATTTCTTAACTTCTTCGTTTTTCTTCTGTTCACAACAGCTGTGTTTTGTTACAATCGAATCAGCAGGTCGATGTGGATTTCCTTTGGTGCAATAGATGCAACGGGGTTTTTTTATTCTTGGTTTAATCCACTCATAGGTTGGTAACATTGTATATGGTTGACTTAAAAAAAAAACACCAAGTTTTGATGATCTACACTGTTCAACGGTTGACTATAAAATAACCAACGCAGTAAGTTCAATCGTTTTAGTATAGATGAAATAATCCTTTATCTATATCTACAGTTTTAGATAAATCAGTTTTTCTGTGTCTGTCGTAGCGATAGGTTGTGTGTGTGAAATGGGAAAATGTTCCCAACCACCATCAATTTATCATAATTTTCGCTGTGATAAATGTGGAAGAGTAGACATAGTTAAAATAAGCACGGGCAACAAAATTGCTTCATATTTGTGTGATATTTGCAGAAATACAAGTCCGGGGAAAAACCAAGGAAATATTTTCCGAAATACAACAACGAGACGTGGTAAATTAAAATTTAGAACACAGTAAGATGGACTTTCAATATGATTATTGGTCAACTAAAATTGACTTTGAACTAGAAGAACTTTTAGAAGAGAAAAGTTATGAAAATATTTATAAATGGTTAGCAGAATGGATATATTTTGGGTTTGATTCATGCAGATACATCATTGAGGAAAAACTACCAACATTATACCCATTATTACCTACAATATGGAAACGTAAATTAACAGAGGCAGCGCTGGAATATACGAAAATATATCCAAACTATGACGTGAAAAAACACCTCCAATCAATTATTTTTAAATTTGATGGTCGAGGTGAGTGTGGTTTATATGATATATATGAATAAAAATATATAATTAAAACATACTTTAACTTTTTATTTTAGAATTATTTACTTTGAGACATCCTGTACAACATAAGTAACCAGCTGTATTAGATAAAACAGGAACGTGTGCAGGTCATAAGGTTATCCTATAACTGCATAAACACTGATAAGATACTCGTGCAAGCATTTTTAGCAATTATTATTTTTTAACACACAGGAATAATAATTCTTAATCAATTAACGCCTTTTTCACATTAAGACTTACCCAGACCAGGCTAACCTAGTGAAGCTCAAACTAAAAAACCCACCTCATTTTACCTACTCTCGCATTGGCACCTAACTCATTGACCAATAGGGCCTTTCAACAGCTAAGCCTTACCTAGACGATGCGAAGCTAGTGAAGTAGCTATCCTACTCCCTCATTGGCACCTAACTCATTAGGGCCTTTCAACAGCCTCTGGTTGTTACGTCATTGCTCACAACTTCTTACACACTTCTTTTAGTCCCAAGGTCATACCAATTTCACTTCTTCAGCAACAGACAGACAGACCGACTGATGGATGGACACATGCCATCCTCTCAGTGCATGTGCACTTGGCCTAGAACCTCCACTACTACACTACTAATATTGTTCAACAAAAGCTCGTTGTTTATAAATCTAGAAAAAACTCATTATTTAAGGTTTCATTTTCCCTAAAATAGAAGAAATTTGGATCTATTCATCTTAGTTAGCATTAGCAAATATAGAAACTGTAAAATTTTTGGGTGTCCATGTGGATGAAAATCTGGATTGGAAAAATCACCGGGCTAAAGGAAATACCGTGTTAAGATACTCATATTTTTTATTTAAAAATCTAAAAACTGTTTAAATATTAACAAACTTAAAGTAATATATCACGGAATGGGACAAGTGGACGCGGCCAACTGGACGCGGCCATCTGGACGCAGAGACAACTGGGCGCGAAGCCAAGTAGGCGCGGCCAACTGGACGCAGAGACAACTGGACGCAAAATATATTTTATAATAAAATATGCAGATGAAAAACAGAACATAATAAACATTTACGGTGGGATTTACTAAAAGGGTTTAGTCTATTTTAGAACGGTCCTAAGTTTAAGTGAAATTTTTGGTTTTAAGCATTTTAAATGAACCCTCCTTGGATTTTGAACACAGATTGATTTATAAGAATAATCTTCTTAACACAACCGTTGGTAGGATTTAAGAAGAAAGTTTTATTTTAGAAGAAAAGAAATTAAAAAAAATTAAACCCACGCAGGCGGGGTTTAAATAGTAAACACTTTGTAGAACAAATTAAAATTGGGGTTATATGTCATTCTAATAAAAACCTACCCTTGTTATGTGACACAACGATTTATTTGTTTAAAAGATTACTTATTCCCAATTACCACAAAACAATCCTTTCTGGGGGCTAAAAATTTAAACCACCCCCCAGAAATGGTCTCAAATACAGATAATGAAGCTATTATGGTCCAAATTTTTGGCGTATTCACCATTTGCCATTTTGAAACCTATCAAAAAAAATTAGTGTTAGGGAATTTTCTCCTAAAAGATGGTATATTTTGAGAAGAAAAGCAGTTTTTCAGTGGTATTTTGCAATAACAATACAAAATAATCAATACCTTTGTGTTTTTTCTGTATAGGTTAGTGTTTTTTGTAGTACCTATAACTATATACAAGAAATTAAAAAGCAGTTGTATAAAAATACAAGCCTTGTCAAACATGTCTTTTTTGCTGTGAGTTATTGTTTCTTCTTCCTCGTAAATTTTAATTAATTTTTTATTAAATGGACTGTATACTCAAAATCGACAGTTTCAACAAATGTACGGTTTATTTAAGAATAAGATTTTAATACAAAATAGTCGAAATACAATATATATCGGCCTAGCGATTTAATAACTTTTTATTGTTTCAATGCTCGCGGTCTGAGAGCGTCTGTTCTCTGACAAAGCCGCGCACCTGCAGCTTTTTGAGGCAAACTTTTCTTCGAATATTTAGGGAACCATATAGTAGGTATGACTGACAGGATCGCAGATACAGTGGCGCGAACATCCCGCCCGCCTTGAAAGGTTTTAGCTCTTTCAAATGATAGCAAGTGCTTACTTAATTGCTACTAAGCACTTATTTTTATGCGCCGTTTTAAGTTTTTAATTGTCAATCGGCAACACACAAATATTTCGCACAGATCGGCGTATTATATTGTTACCATTAACTTTAATGTCTACCACGCGGGTTATATTGTCACTACCCGGGTATAAAGCGGTTATTCTCCCCAACTGCCATTTACACACGACAGGATTGTCATTTTTTACTAAAACTAGGGTGCCAATACGTACAAGTTCTGGAGATTTTATTTTCCATTTTGTGCGTAGTTGTAATTCGGAAACATACTCTTTTTGCCAGCGCTTCCAATAGTGCTGGACAATATTTTGAAGTTGTTCGTACTTATTAAGTCGGGATTCATTAACTTCAGTATAGTTATAATCTGGCCATGCTGTTATACTTTTCCCTATCAGCAAATGTGCAGGCGTCAACGCTGGTAAGTCTTCAGGATCTGAGGACATAGAACAGAGGGGACGGCTATTTAAAATTCCTTCAATCTGCGTCAAAATAGTTAAAAAATCCTCAAAAGTTTGAGGTTTATCACCAATTACTCGTTTTATATGGTATTTTGTGCTTTTGATGCCCGCTTCCCATAGTCCGCCAAAAGAAGGCGACCGCGCTAGTATGAAATGCCATTTTATGCGTTGAGTGGCGAGTTCATTGGCGATATTATTGGAGTCTCGTTCTAAGAATTCATAGATTCGTAATAACTCGTTGTTACTACCTAGAAAATTTGTTCCGTTGTCTGAGTACACGTTAGCTGGCTTTTCCCTTCGGCTGATAAATCTCCTAAAGGTTGACAAAAATGCATTAGTGGTGAGCTCAGTCACGAGTTCTATGTGTACTGCCTTACTGCTCATGCACACAAACAAACAAAAATAACATTTTAAAACTTTAAAATTCCTACCCTTGCGGTCTCTTAAGTTTAGAGGTTCACCGTAATCACGGCCAACGTTAAAAAATGGAATATAATTATTCACCCTGCAATCAGGTAAATCCCCCATAAAATAAGGTTTAATTGTTGGCCTCGCCTTTACACAAGTTACACAATTTTTTGTAATTTTGCGACAGAGATCTCTACCAGATATCGGCCAAAATTTATCTCTTACTGAGCTCAACAGTTGCTGAGCTCCACAGTGAAACAATCTTTTGTGTTCGTTTCTTAATATCAGGGTAGTTAAAACACTATTTTTCGGCAACAAAATCGGGTGTTTTTTATCGAAATTTTCCTTAGAATTTTTTATTCTTCCCCCAACTCTAATTAAACCTTCGTGATCAAATGGATTTAAGCCCGAAATTTTGCTATTAGCCATTGGTTGTCTATCTTTTAATTTTTGGTACTCATTTGAAAAGTTTTCCATTTGACATACTTTTATTATTAAATTTAAGGACTTATCTAGTTCCATAGGAGTCAATGGCCCACTTGGTTTAACCTTCGGATTTTTCTTTGACAAAAAATAATCTATAATTCTCAGAATTATTGCTGTAACACGCACAAGTTTGTTTATGTCTTGATGCCTATTTAAAATATCTAAAATAATACAGTTTCTCGCAAGTACAATATGGGCTATTGCTTTCTGTTCGGGAATCTCAGAATCTGAAATTTGAATAGATGAGATATCTTTTATGTTTTTGTCAAAATTTAATTCGCTCAAAAATGTTGGCCCGTGCCACCACATATCATTATTTTTTAACAAATTTGGTAGACAACCTCGCGATAATATATCGGCAGCATTCTCAGCTGAGTTAATGTGGTGCCAATCTGATATATTTGTCAACATTTGGATTTCGCTTACGCGGTTTGCAACAAATGTACGCCAATTAGTTGCATCTTTATTTAGCCACGATAAGACTATTGTCGAATCCGTCCAAAAGAAAGTCTGGTGAAAATCTATTTGCATAGCCTTAACGGTTTTTCGTGCTAAGTTGCTCAGCAGCACTGCACCACACAACTCTAATTTGGGCAAACTTATTTGTTTAATAGGTGCAACGCGCGATTTACTGCATAGTATATTTGTAACTACTTGCCCCGATGACGTCACGCACCTAATATAAATTACCGCCCCGTACGCGCGCTTCGAGCTGTCGCAAAATCCATGAAATTGTATGGTCACATATTCTGAGGGTAAAACATGCCGAGGAAATTCAAATTTATTAATTTCGGGCAACTCATTTACTCATTAAATTTCGCGACAACAAGGATAGGCCCCAATAATCCCAACAGATCGAATATTTAGCATACCATGGAGAGCATTATGCGTTTTGTTATTTTGCTAGCATACTCCGAGTAGCTTATTGAATATTTAATTTTATCCTTAGAAGCATCCCAATAAACGCCAAGGGTTTTATTATATTCGTCTTGGCCCAATTGTAAAATACTGACCTCCAAGGTTTTGTCAACTTCAAATTGGTTTAATAAATCGCGATCGTTGCTAAGCCATTTGCGCAAATAAAATCCCGTACTTTCTAATATTCGCGAAACCCCTTTTTGCAATTCTCGTGCGCTTTCTTTTGTCTGTGCTCCTGTTAGCAAGTCGTCCATTTAAAAATTATCTTTTATGACCTTGCTTTCTTTTGGATGACTGTTTTCGTGAATATAGGCCAATTCGAATAAACACCTAACGGCTAGGTATGGTGCACTCCCGGTACCGTACGAAACTGTTTGTAACGTGTAACATTTTAACTCTTGGTCAAGATTCGATCGCCAAAATATTTTTTGATATATTTTATCTTGGTCGTTTATTAAAATGCAACGATACATCTTTGAGATGTCAGCTGTTATAGCGTATTTATAGATTCTAAAATTTATTAAAATCGAGAAAAGGTCTCGTTGCAAAGTAGGCCCTGTATGTTGAACCATATTTAAACTAAGGCCCGTATCCGTTTTTACCGACGCGTCAAAGACTACGCGACATTTAGTAGTCAATGAGTCCGATTTTATTACGGCGTGGTGTGGAATAAAATAGCCTTCATTTTTGGTTAAGTCAGTCTCACAAGTTTCATTCATGTGACCCATTTTTTCGTACTCATTCATAAAGTTCACATACTCTAACTTTAATTCGGGATTTTTATTTAACCTATTTTCAAGGGAGTAAAACCTTTTTAACGCTTGTTCCCTAGAATTTCCCAGCTCATGCAAGTTTTGTTTGAATGGAATGCTCACAATAAATTTTCCTGTATCATCGCGCTTTGTAGTTTTTTCAAAATACTTTTGGCAATATCGATCACTTTGGGATAACACCTTTTCCGGATAATTTATTGTCTCAATTTCCCAAAATTTTACAATGTTTTGATTAGTTTGATCCAAAATTGAAAGGCAACAATTATTGTATCCCGTATACTGGCCCATTGCCTCAGACATTGTCATATTGCCCACTATAACCCAACCTAGTTTGGTTTTATGCAACGCGGGTAAGTGCGGTTCTAATTTTATATGACCTGGGCACATGATAGACCAGAATACTTCGGAACCCAATAAGCAATCAATCTCCCCCTAATGTGGTAATTAGGATCTGCTAATTGTAGTCCGGGTGGTATTTTTATTAAGTTTTGATCAAACGTAATCGCAGGCAGTTTGCCGGTAATTCTAAGGAGAACCAAACAAGAAACCGTATTGCACTTGTATGTATTCATGTAGGACTCAAACGAAATATCTACCTGACTTTTTATTTTTGACGTGCTTTCACCAACCCCCTTGACAACATGATTTACCGGTTTACAATTCAAATTTAATTTTTTGCATACGTTTTCTGTTAAAAAGTTAGATTCAGATCCGCTATCCAATAGCGCCCGACAAACAACTTCTTTTTCTCTGAATTTAATTTTTATATTTGCTGTGCTCAACAATATTTGAGAAATCTTTTTATTTGACGCGACCGCTATATCTAATTTTTGGTCCGTGTTTATCATAGAGTTCGCCAAAACAATTGCGGCGGCGCCTGTGCTAGTGTCGCCTAGCAACGAGCTTTGACTGCCTGGCGACGGTTTATTTTGCGGCGCGCTCGGATTTCCCTGAACTACTGGCGGTTGTTGTTGCGGCACTGACCGAGGACTATTATAGTTCTCAATATGTAACAGGTCATTATGCAGTTTTCGACATTTTGGGCATTTTGCAGCCTTGCACCTCCAAGACGGGTGATTATCGCGGAGACAGTTTAAGCATAGTTTGAGGGATTTTATTATTTTGATCCTATCTTCAATGCTTAAGCTTAGAAAACTTGAACAAGAGTTTATCAGATGATCGTCCTTGCAATGAAAACATCGGGGAGATACAGCCGCGAGACCGTTAGATGAGAAATTTTTTGGTTTTTGATTTGTTGGTTTATTAGAGCTGGTTTTATCACCCGACTTTGTTGCATGTATTTTCTCAAGTAGTTCACATTTTTGCTTTAAAAAATCATTCATATCTCTTAAACCGGGTAATTCGCCCTCAAACTTATAACTTTCCCAATCTCTTCGCGTTGTCTGGTCAAATTTGATTGACATCAAATAAATGATTAACCGATCCCACCCACCAGTTTTTTCACATAAGGATTTCAAAGCCCTGAGATGTTTGTTAAATTCATCATTAAGGTTCCTGAGCTCAGTAAAGGATTCTTTTGTCATATTACGATATTCAAATAATGCTTTAATATGATTATGAATCATAAGATTTTTATTTTCAAACCGGTCTACCAACATAGACCAAGTTTCAGAATAATTTTAAGAAGAAACTTCCATTGATTTCAAAAGTTGTGCAGCGTCCTTCTCTAAACTATTCCTTAAATAATAGAATTTTTTAATATTACTTAATTTTGGATTTTCGTGCACAAGAGCAGTAAACATCTCTTTATATTCCAGCCAATTGCTGTAGTTGCCATCAAAATTGGTTAATTTGATTCGCGGTAACTCAAATTCCGAGTCATTTTGCGTATTTTGATGAGAACTTGTGTTTAAGCCCCCCACTATGCTGCCAGAGTCACTACTCGATTTATTTGTTAAATTCTGACAGTCTCGACTCTCTCGTCTGGCTGCATTAACTCAATGCTATTTTTCAAATCGTTCCATTCATACCAGAGAGGATCTACCTTCTCTAGGCGTGCTACTAACCTAAAGACATATTTTTCGTCGTTTAAATTTTCCTGGGTAAGGGAATTAAAATAGGTTTCAAACCTTTCAAGTTTTTCGAAAATAATTCTGCGCCTATTTAAAAGGGAAGCGAGGTCTTCCTCACTACTTGCGCTACTCATGTTTATTTCCAAATAGTTTACGTGTAAACTAATTTTGACTTAATTAAAGAAACTTTAATAGGTAAACGGAATTAATTAAAATGATATGGAACAGACTTACATCGGTATAGGGAACCAAGGAATCCTTTAGACACTTTATTGGTGCTTGATATCCATTGATTTCGAGTCTATACGCGCTGAACTGTATTTATTTTAATTTAATTATTGTTACTGTCCATAACTGTCCATTTTACCCTTAGTTTAAGTTATTGTTTTTGTAACCGCTTTTTATTATTTATTATGACTGATCTTGTAAATCACTAAAGTTTTATTAGTATTTTTTTTAAATTCTTTGCCGCACACTGGTAACTGTCCAAACGGCGTAATTCTCACTTCATGTGGCTGGATGGAACAATGCTTGCTTTATATGGTTCGAATGACCAATGTTTCTTCTTCGTCGTAAATTTTAATTAATTTTTTATTAAATGGACTGTATACTCAAAATGGACAGTTTCAACAAATGTACGGTTTATTTAAGAATAAGATTTTATTACGAAATAGTCGAAATACAATATATATCGGCCTAGCGATTTAATAACTTTTTATTGCTTCAATGCTCGCGGTCTGAGAGCGTCTGTTCTCTGGCAAAGCCGCACACCTGCAGCTTTTTGAGGCAAACTTTTCTTCGAATATTTAGGGAACCATATAGTAGGTATGACTGACAGGATCGCAGATACAGTGGCGCGAACAGTTATGTTTATGGATCTATTTGGTAATTATGTGCCAAACATCTTAAATATTCTATTATGTTTCGGTTAGGAAAAGCATTAACAATATTAAGAATTCTTTGGTCAGTTTCTCTATATTTTCTTAATTTAATTTGAGGAGTGTTACCGGCCATAATTTGTTCATAATAAATATCCCTATTTGCCTGAAATTTTTTTAATTCATCTATATGTTTCCAATCGTTCAGTTCTGTCTGTATTCTCCGGTGTGATGCCTCCGCATGGTTGTTGGTTCGGTCTTTTCCATTCAAAACTTTTGTGTCCACATTCCACCTTTCATGTGGAAACATCGATGCTCTTCTACAATCCGACTGCCTACTCATTTTAAAAAATAATCACTTTAACGACAATAATCATTTTAACCAAAATCACTTAATCCATAATAATTTTGAACCAATAAATTTTTTGTGTAATGAAATGAGTTTCAAGGAACTCTCCTAGCAATGCAAACAAAGCATTTTTCTGCGTACGCGCCGTTAAGTTTTCACTTTTCTACCCGAAATAGAAGTTTCAATTCTTTTAATCAGTACATAGTTTGTTGTTCTACCCATAAAAACAAAATTATTATGGTATATTATATGTTACAATAATTGGCTGTGGTTAATAACATATACTGCACATTTTGTTTTATAACTAAACAATGTATTTTTGAAATATTTTTTTCGAGTCCACTTGTCTCTACGTCCAGTTGGCCATGCCCACTTGGTTTTGTGCCCAGTTGACTCTGCGTCCAGTTAGCTGCGTCCAGTTGGCCACGTCTAATTGTCCTAGACCGATATATCATGGTCAGGTTGAATCAAGTTTGAGGGATGGCATTATTTTTTGTGGTGGATCAACTAATTGGGAGGAAGTTTTTATTGAGCAGGAAAGAATAATAACACATACATGTCGTGACAGTTTAAAAAAATCAAAATTTTGTGCTATCTCTATTTGTATGAATTGTGTAATTTTATATTTTCGAGAAAACCAACTCTAACGTAATATAATATATATTATTATGTATAATATAAATATAAGGAAAAAAATCAATATAGGGCGGCCTTTCATAAAACCACATTAAGCAACAATCTTATGGGAATAAAAGTTTTTATGAACCTACCAGAAACATTACAGGAGATTGCAGAGCCGGCTCCAGAGATTTCGTTGCCCCGTGCAAGAAATATTTTGCCGCCCCTCTCATCTGTAGTTAATTTTATATTGTAGTAGCTAATTATTAAAATAAAAACTCATGTATAAAGGTAGTTATACCTATTTTAACTAAAGAACCTGGCTAAAAACCACACACAATTTGACATTGGCGAGATGATACTCCTTATTATTACTACCCTAATTAAATATTTTCAAACATAGGGTTTAAATAGGTAGCTATTTTCACAAAAAATAATAAGTAACATAATTACCCAAAAAAATAAACAACTTGCTGTATGTACTGAACATCAATTAAAAAAAACAGTTAAGTAACTACCTAAATAAACTTATAGCAATGCCATTAGGAATAAAATGTAGCATTTACTATTGCAAAAACAACCACAGTGCATAGGTTAAATTTTTAACAGAATCAAGTAGTCCGGGCTAGATTTGACCTCGTGTTGGATTTTTTCTTGATGAAATTCGCTATAAAGTAAATATCCTCCACTCCGCAAGTTTTAACTAATTTATCAATGACTAATTTAGAAGCTATGACGTGTTCTGTAGAAATTGTTGCAAGTCCCTTTAATCCGCTTTAATCGCTCCTGTGTCATTGTCGACCTTAAATAAGTTTTAATAAGTATAAGTTTCCAAAAACTGCGTTCCCCATTTGCTACGGTAATGGGTAATGTCAAAAGAATCCTCAGTCCTCAGTGCTATAATATAACCACATTTGGAGAAATATTCATTTTTATTATTAGTTTAAGGACACTTAAAGCTGATTTTTAAGGTTCAGTTAATGTACATAAAAACTCTAGTTCAGTTTTTAACTCTATTCCATTAATATCCGAACTGCTATCCACGCTATCTATTAGATAAAAATGTAAGTCTTTGCAGTGTGCAATAAGTTCTTTACTAGGCATATCCTTTATACTATAATTTCGTATAGGAAATTAAAATAAGATCGATGTTCCATTATTTGTTGAAACCTTTCGTCCGTTGAATTTAAAGCTGCAGCTGCTTGTTTGAAAGTTTGAGACAATGATGTATTTGAAATTAACTCTGTGTTGTTGTATTTTATTATACACGACGTTTCGATTAGTACAATCTCTGATTGTCTTCAGGTGCAGCTGCTGTTTAGAGTCTTCTATCGGTTCGTCTTGGCCTTCATATAGAAACTGTCTCTTAACGCAGTACTTGCGTACACTACGAGTGAGTATTTTAAAACTTCAATTTCTAGTTCTAGTGCTAATTCCTTTGCATCTACCAAAATTTTCCAAAAGAAGCCTCACTTCGTTGATTTCTCATGCAATCTAAAGTCTTTTTTTAAGTTCACATACAGATAAAAGATCGAGCTGCATGCCTTGCCTGAATTTGCTGATAGAGTTTATATGATTTAATATGTCATTACAATTGGCTAATACCAAAGCTTCTGACCTAACTGTTGCATCATTGCTGCTGTCTTCATATATTTCAACTAAAGCATCATAAATGTTGCCAATTTGATATCTTAAGAGTTTAACATCATCAACTCGACTTTCATATGTTTAGCAAAAACATAAGTTTTTTGTACTGTGCCAAAAAAATTTGCAGCTTCAAAAGATATCATTGTTATGTCGTTTACAATTAAAGTTAAAGAATGGTTACTGCAAGACACAAAAAATGCGCGTCCGTTTAAACTGCGTATACGACTTTACTCTCCAGAACAAATTACTCTCATGTTTGCCCCACTGCCGTATTCTTGGCCTCTCATGTTTTACACTGGTATTTTCATATCCGCTAAATTTTGAAGAATAACGTCACATAAATTTTTTCCAGTTGATTTTTCAATAGGGCTGTCTAAAAAATTGTCAAAGTCAGCCATTACTCACGTGACGGTCCTTTAAAAATGGTGGGTGTAGGGTAAACAAAGCGATTTTCGATAACATGTAATGCTAATAAAAATGAAAATTTTGAGAAAGTGAAAAAAGATACGAGTTAAACAAAGTGACTATTTTATAGATTAATCGTTTCTGAATCGGAAGAAACGAGCATTTTGCCGAAATTTTAAAAATAAACTTAAAATTTGCAGTGTAAAGAGGCAATGTCATGTACCTTTATCTCTCTCGCACTTGCACGATCGGGACAGATCGGCTTGAAGAGAGACAGTTGCGGTATCTGATTTGAGAGAGACGACGTACTTTGTAATTAAACGGGTGCAACAGAGATAGGTAAATGGACATTTCCACGTTTAATTGCTAAATTTTGAGTTTATTGTTAAAATTTTAGCGAAATGACTATTTTTGCCCGATTCAGAAAGGATTACTCTTAAAAAAAAATCACTTTTCTTAATCTGCGTCTTTTTCCACTTTGCCAAACTTTTAATTTAAGTTAGCATTACGTCTTATGAAAAAACGGTTTGTTTACCCTAAACCGGCTATATTGAATAGGCCATATTATTTCTGTTAGACTCCCCTATAGCAACGATTCCTAAGAAACTTTCAGACTTCTAGTAGTAGACTTTGCGTGGCCAGACACGACACTTCTTATTTCTCTAACCTTATTTTAAGAAAATAAAACAAAATTCACGAGTTTTTTGGCGCCCCTTTCTATTTGCCGCCCCGTGCGGGGCCACGCACTGCACGGTGCCTGAAGCCGCCCCTGGGAGATTGAGGAAAGTCATAAGTTTTGATTTAAAGGCTTTCTTAATACATAACGCTTTTATGATATGCAGGAATATTTTTTAAATAGTTTTTAGCTTTTGGCCTTTGGGTTAAGTTATTGACGATACTATTTCTGCTAATTAAGACTTTAGGAATTATTTAATGATAATTGTTATTTGAGTCTACGAAATATATTTTTTTTTCGTTTTGTTTTCTTTATTTGAATTTTGTTCCCTTTTAGGTCTTTTTAATTTTGACGTGACGGAAAATAAAGAATTATTTTGTATTTTATTGTATTTGATAGCAGCATTTGCGAGGCTACTCTCAGATGGGGTAATGTTAAGTGGTAGGTATATTATAGAAATCCATAAAACATATAATAGGATTTTTCACACAATTTCATCGAAAATGAATCAGTCCGTTCTACGTCTACTGAAATTGACAACACTACCTTTACCGTTGTGATAAGCAACTTCCAAATCTTGCAACAACATAGATGCCAAATCCGCCTTTTGACGCGCTTTATCAAATCGAAAAGTGTCGATCGATACACTTAAAGATAAAAAACGTTCGGTGATGCAGAGCGAGCCGAGACTCTTGGAAGCAACTTCGTGAATTTTGATTAAGCTTGTTTCGATATCCTCCTAAAAAAAAATAAAAATAATTAATAGATCTATTGGTATCTAGTTTCAGGTTTTTTTTTTAATGTAATTTGAAAACGGGGTCGGGGGCTCCCCCCAGACAAGAATTGTCAAGGCCAAAAAGTCACTACAGAAACTAATAGAGGACTTCTTTTCCTTCAAAAAAATATCACTTATAAAAATTTTGGGTTATCAGCTCCCGAGAGAACCTTTTTTTCTTTTGTTAGTCCGCAACAAGTGTACAGCCTCTGATTTGCTTCTTCCTCGTGGATTTTTTTAAATAAAGTATTCTTGTGTGGTTGTAGCCGTCCGATTGAAAGTTTATTATAATAATAGTTTAAAATGACCACCATTTTCTTTATCAAATATTGTCATAGGTAATGTGTGTGCCAAATTTCATTAACATCAATCAAGTAGTTTAAATACGTTAATTGGAAAATAGCAACCGACTAAAAACGTCTTAAAATTGGAAGGTAAAATCCATTTTAAGATATTAGGTTTCGACTTATTGACTGCAATAATTTTACTTTATTGTGATGGGTAATAAATGAGCAAATAAAAGAGAATCGGAAATACCCCGACTTAATTTTACAAATTTAAAAAAAAAAGAAAATCAAAAAATAGTTATTATTCTAACCCCTGGTGGAGGAATGTGCGGATGCACTAGAATCCTTGGGAGAGGGCAAACAAGTGACACTTATGTGTGTACCGAGACATATGGGGGTGCCGAGTAACGAGATGGCCGACGAGCTCGCCAGGATCGGGGCAAGCACCCAGTATGTAGGGCCGGAACCACTCCTAGGAACAACCAAGAGGCAATTGCAAAGTCGACTCAATAAATGGGCCAACGATGCCATAACGACCGCTTGGAGAGGAGGAACAGTATACAGACTGACCAAGGACTTCGTGAAGGGCCCGGATGTAGCCAGACAAAAATGGCTTGTGGGGAGATCGCGAAGGGACGCTGGTCTGCTGACAGGAATCACAACAGGTCACAACTGACTAAGGAACCACATGACCTGGATCGCGGTGGAGAATGACTCGACCTGCCGGGCCTGCGGGCGGGCAGAAGAGACATCTCTTCACGTTATAGCGAACTGCGAGGCATACCAGAGGACGAGATACCAGGTATTCGGTTTCCCGACCCTGGATGAGGAGGACCTGCACACGCTCAAATGGGACAAAATACTAGACTTTGCAAAAAGAACAGTGAAACCAGATGAGCAGACTGCCAGACCAGTGGTGCAGGCGGTGGATTAGGGGCAGGCTCGGGGTAGGGCAAAAAGGGCCCAGGGAGTCCTACTTGCCAGGCTTCGCGCCGCCCCTTCTCTACTACTACTACTACTATTATTCTAACAAGTGCAGAAAGTTATACGTTCCCGCACGTGACTGCCGGTGACCAGGCAAGCAGTCAAGGACAGAAATATTCGATTTGTCCAGCAGCTTCACTGTCGCTGACACCGGGCTGGTAGAGTGAGGGAATAAATAGAGCAAAAATTTATATTTAAAAAATACTTTGTCGTATATTTCCCTCTTGCCCTTTGCTTTGTTCACAATATATTAAAAGTGTATTTAAAATTCTAGGGTACTTTTTAGCTAAAGCTGACTATATGACTTGCATTGAAAATTTTACGGATATACTTAAAAACTTCCTGGCCTGCCCCCCCCCCTTAACGCCTTGCAGGACACCTTAAAAAAGAATTTATTTTAAAGTATCAACTCCTTGAATTTTAACCTCCTTTCCCCAAAGATATTCAACTAAAACCTTTCGGTGGGATTTACTAAAAGGGTTTAGTCTATTATAGAACGGTCCTAAGTTTAAGTTAAATTTTTGGTTTTAAGAATTTTAAACCAACCCTCCTTGAGTTTTGGACACAGTTTGAATTATAAGGAGAATTTTAATAAATTTGTTTATTGATTAATCATCTTAACACAATCTTTTCTTGGATTTAAGAAGAAAGTTTCAATTTAGAAGAAAAGAAAATTTAAAAATTGAAACCCACGCGAAGTTTAAATAGTAAACACTCTGTAGAACAAATTAAAATTGATTTTTCCAATTAATACTTGATGTCACACAACGATTTAGATGGGTGATTATAAAATAAGGAGTAGATTAATTTTGTATTTATTTAAAAGGTGTTTTTATTTCTGAAATGTATTAAAAAACTTAAATGCAAGTTTTTTTTTACATTTCTGTCACTGTCGAAATGTCAGTATAAAAATATTAGCGCTGCGTTCAAACACAAACAGCGAGTTCGGATCTTTTACCTCTGCTTGCCTTGGCTTGCACCAAGCTCTACTGATAAAAGCTATAGCTTTAAAATGAGTGGGCTTTGAGTAAGAAAAGTTATTTTGACTGAGCTTTTAGATAACCTCAATGTTTTACTTTCAGTTTGTAAATAAATTATTATAGTTGTTTTGGGTTTTTTTGTTTGGTATATTTTTCATGCATAATCAATGACCTTCACTTATGTTTGTTTTGCCTCGTAGTGCCCTCATAAATATATTTTTTGTGCTGAAAACGGGTTGAAAATATGGCGTTTTTCTGAAAATTGAAGGTGTTTTATTGATTAATAAACAACTTGGGATATTAAATAAGGTAAATTACTTCCAGTAAAAACGGTTACTTAGGGAAATTTTAAACGAACTTATTACCAATTGCCACAAAACAATCCTTTCTGGGAGATATAAATTTAAACCACCCCCCAGAGGTGGTCTAAAAAATCACCAATTTTATAACCTCAAACACAGATGATGAAGCTATTATATTTCGATTGGGCACATCCTATTAGATACACCGTAGTGATACTTCGTAGCACGTCATACGCAAGTTTTAGAGATAAGAAAAACATACCGCCATGGCAGTCGGCCTGATCTCTGCTAGGTACTTCAGTATACTTCTTGCGCTGGCATGCGACTAGTTACGGTATCGCGCGTGCGAATTGTGAAAATACGCTTTTAAAGAAATCTAACAAAAGAAAACGTAAAAAGCAAATGGATTACCTAAAGAAGAAAAGGAGGAACCTGGAAAAGGAAATGAAAAGGACAAATATTATGCTTCTGACTAATATTTTTTGGCATGGGTTTGTTTATTCTTCTAAAAACTTAAACCCTGCATAGTTAGACTTATGCCCGCTAAATTAGTCTCAATAAAAAACTCCAAATGTTTACTTACTAGCACGTGGTTTTTCATATATTATACATATGTGACGACGAATCTGACAGAACGAATAAAATGCCGAAAAAACTTCACAAAAGAAAACGTGAAAAGCAAATGGATTACCCAAAGAAGAAAATGAGGAAACTGGGAAAGGCAGGGAAAAGTAAGCGTCGTGATTCCAGTACGTAAGGCGCATTGTCTGTTTTAAACAGTGGAGTGAGACAAATACTAGGCTATTGGCTAATATTTTTTGGCATGGGTTTATTTATTCTGAAACACATATGTTTTTATGACTCATAGAAACTTAAACCCTGCATAGTTTTTGACTTATGCGCGCCATATTAGTCTCAATAAAATACTCCATAATGTTAAGAAAATCCGTTTCCAAAATATCACATTTTAATTTCCAGAATAATTATTATAACAAAAACCCTTCACCCGTCGTAATGTAACAAAAATTCTCAACCGAATTTTCCATGTAGACGGAGCATCACTCAGAATTTTTTTGCCTAGCACGCTATATCCTATATGCTGCACGTAAAAACAAATATTATCATATCTCACCCATGCTCACGATGCATGGTTTACTCTACCGGGTGTCCAATTCTCTAAGAAGATTATAATATGTTTACTTAAAAAATTATTATTAGCACATAGTTTTTCATATTATTATAAGTGACGACGAATCTGACAGGCAACGCTTCTTGCGTATCTTGTAAATTGGTTAAGTATAGTCGAGCAGAGGGCGCTCTCATTTGTTTTGTTTTTAATAAGAATACCTAAAAATTGTTGTTTTTTTTATTTTTTTTTATATTTCAAAAATGGAATTCTTAATTTTTGATGATGACGATGAAGAAAATGATGACATCGATTATGCCATTATTGAAGGCTCAGCTTTGACAATGTTGCCAACCGTACCGTAATAGTGGTATTTGTACCGTTTTCGGATCCCACGATGGTACGCCAAAAATACCACTATTTTGACATTCACAGAAAAACAACATTTTAACCAAATACACCAAACCAGTTAAGTCTCAAAATATAAAAACGGACTTGAATAATTTGAATTTTAAAATTTAAGCAAAAAATCCTAAATCTGTTGTGCAATCCGCATTCTAATGCCCAATGTAAGAGGGTGTGTAGTAAGGTAAATCTTATAAAAACCAAACAAAGAAATAAGCTGATTACACAGACAGTTAATGGCGCACTTCTTTCTTCATAATGTGTTAAGTATAACAATAAAAACTGTGTCAAATTTGAGCCTACCTTTAGTATGTACAGAAAATTCCGAAAATCGACTTCAAGCAGGTGAAGATGACTTTGAATTATTTCAATAGTTAGTTTTAAGTCAATATTCATATGGTTAACCTTTTTGTTGTTTCAGTTGGTTTTTAATGATTTTTGCGGTTAAATATATAAAAACATAAAATTAGAGTTTGTTTTGTTATGTTTTCTTTTTTTCTCAGTTAAAAATTCGACAAGTGAGCATCAAAAAGTGGTAGGTAGTCGAAACGGATCCTGCATAAACATTCTAGCGGAAGGTTGCTATTTTGGGAAATATCAAAAAAAATGTCGCGTACCAGAATTTTTTCCAATGTACCACTCATTTTCGGTCGATTGTACCATTTCGATGCTTAAAGTGGTTGGCAACACTGAGCTTTGACGAGGTGGCGGAACCAGAGTGTTTGACACTATCTACCGCGCCTCGCTACATGTCTGGGAATACCAGATATGCTTATAGTAAACAACTTTCTTTTGATCAGGGATTACGCATTTACGTACGATACGCGATGTAACGATACACCGCGCGTAAAGCGTATCGTACGTTTGGATTTTACTGCACATGCGCACTTGATCAAAACTTACGCGATCAGCTAGCGTATCCTAACCATTTTGATATCTGTGACTTTTCATAAATGCCCGATTCAAAGTTTTACTCCTTCTATTTTCCATTCTATTGCCCTCTCACTTTTTTCGAGAAGGAAGGAAATTGAAGTGAGTGGTATGTAGTAAAACTGTGCATCAAGCACTGAACAAGAATTTGTTTGGTTACGTCGTACGTTGTAAGCACATTTTTAACTCTTTTTTTTAAGAACGCTTTCACGAACGCATCAAAGATACGCTAACAACAAGGAATCAAAAGTAGCTTGCCAACTTTGTATCTAATAAATTAAACACACAAATATTAAGTGCTCTACAGGAAGAGTAAGCAATAATCTATAGCCCATTCCAATAAAATTAATAGTTTGAGCGCTTAGAACATAGCGATCTTTTGATATATGAACCCCAAAATGAACCCCAAAAGATGTTTCACTCTAGGTTCAACTTGTTATTATTTTTTAGACCATTCTTTAAAATTTTGGCTGGTTTTCGCACTCCTCACCCCCTGAATAGTCCAGTAAAAAAAATCGAAATCCTTGTTTCTACGCGAGTATAAAATTTGTTATACTCTTCTTTTTACCAACCTACATAACTTTAATTTTAACAATTTACAAATTTTAGACAAAAAAACTAACTATCAAAAACGGGTAATCAATGAAATGATACATATTCAAAAAACGGAAAACCCGGTAAATTTTAGAACGGACATAAACGAATTAAGTCATTTCTATTATCATCTTCTATAGCAATTAGTTTATTGCTGTAAAAATCCCGACAATATAATATCCGATTTTTTGTTATTACCTACCCTACAGTTTAGCCCATAAAATTAGTTGTTCTTCAAAGATTCTGTGGTAAAATGTAGTGCCTAAGTTGTGCAACATTTATCCTTAAGTACAAATTTTTATATTGTTTATATAAATTTAACACAAAGTTCAAAATAATGTATCTAAAAAAAATTTCTTTAAATTAAATTAAGTTTATAAATAGGTGAGCAAAGATACTTTACACATGTGTAAGGTTTATACCTCTAATCCTCAAAAAAATAAATATTTATATGTCAGGGTGGGCACTGCGAAAAAACAATTTTTTTATGATTTAATAACAAATTTTGAAAAGTCACTTTTCTGCACGGCGTGCATGAAAAAAAATTACCGTACGCACGGCGCGCCGTGCGGAAAAAGCCTCTTCACGCTTTCATTTTTTTACGGCTTGCCCGAACTTCGCTGGTACGTTATTTCGGCAAACGCCGCGCGCTGGTGCGTGTGGAAAAGTTTAATTTTCCGCACTTTGACTTAAAAACAATAACAAGTTGAATCTAGAGTGAAACATTTTTTGGGGTTGAAACAAGGATTTTTTCTTTATTTTCGATTTTTTTTACTGGACTATTCAGGGGGTGGGGGGTGCGAAAACTAGCCAAAATTTTAAAGAATTGACTTAAAAACAATAACAAGTTGTATCTAGAGTGAAACATCTTTTGGGCTTGAAACAAGGATTTTTTCTTTATTTTCGATTTTTTTTACTGGAGTATTCAGGGGGTGGGGGGTGCGAAAACTAGCCAAAATATTAAAGAATGGACTTAAAAACAATAACAAGTTGAATCTAGAGTGAAACATCTTTTGGGGTTGAAACAAGGATTTTTTTATTTATTTCAGATTTTTTTTACTGGGCGATTCAGGGGGTGGGGGTGAGAAAATTAGGTAATATTTTAAAAATCAATCATGATTAAATATCCTACAGGAAAACACTGGAAAAATGCAATATTCAGATTGACAATAAGCACTTTTCGTTTGGAAACTACTAATTTGTCTATATTTTGAACTTAAACGGGGGGGGAGTGGCTAAGATGTTCAAAATTGAAATCAGGATAAAACCGTAGATAGAGGAATAGGAATAGGTATTTTCTATCTACGATAAAACAAATATATATATATTTTTCGCAATGTTATTGACGATCAGCAGTATTAACCTGGTCTGCCGTAATTTGTCCGGAGCTGGCAACAAGGTGCCAGCAACAAGGAGCCAGCTTCTCGGGGGTACGCCCTACTAGCTCTGTCTAGTAGGAAGGCATAAACTGCCTTGGGAATTTTTACAAATCATACGACGAGTGTCGTTGGCTCAGGCGCCACGATGCCGTTGTTAACTGAAGAAAAATCAGTAAACATTATTTACGAAGGAAGATCGAAAATAATAGTGGTAAACTAATACCTAATAATTATCGATATACTTTACGTCGATGGTAATAATTAAAACTGTCTTTTAGTTCAAAATAGTACCCAGGGTATTCCGTTATATAACCGTGAAAATATAAAATACTGTATATCTGTATATGTAGGTAAGTAGTACGAGTTTTTTTAAAAAAAAATAGAGTATATTTTTTAGAAATATTTTAATAAACCTATTAAAATAAAAAAAAGATTTTTTGCAAAACACAAACACACATTTATAATTTCCAATTCGACAACCACCACTGCTTTACAAGAACGGATTTTTTCCCAAGACATACGTTTTGTGAGATAGCTTTATTATTGTTGACGTCAGCATATTTTGGATGTTCCTTATCTAAGGTTAGTACAAATCAAATCAAATCAAAAATATATATTAAAAAAAAACAACAAGAACGCCATTTTCAAAAGCGTTTTTAATAACGTTTCAATTAGGAAACATTTTTCCAGGACGTGACTGTATATAAAGTGGCAAAATCACCTAATCGCTGAATATTCTCATAACTAAATAAAAAGGTCAAATAATGACATACGTCTATTAATGTAAGGGGACACAGAAATAAATTCGGTAAGCTTCTGCGACGGGTTGTTGTGCTTCGTTTTAAATTAAAACAATATCCACTAATTCGCTGTTTCTCAAAAAATTAATAATTTTATGTTATTTTTTAAAACAAAACACAAAACAAAAACATTACAAAATAATAGTCCGCACCACAACGCGTCGTAACATTCAACACTGAATTAGTTAATATTGCATAGTTTGTTTACTTTCTGTGGTACAATACTGAGATACGAGCGGGGCGGGCAACGCACCTTCTTGCTTGATGCTTGTATTTCTTGTCACATTCTTTGTTGATAAGCATCAATGTAAAGTCAAAGGCGAAGAAAATGTTTGAACCACATTTTTGGTTGTTTTTTTAAGAAGTCAGAGTCATTTCAAGCACCGACCAGTATTATAAATCACTTCTTTCATTTTTATACATAAGTTGTGAACACCTTATATAGCAAATAATATTCTAAAGGCAAAATTAACAAGCCAAAAAAAAACCATTATAATTCTCTAGGTTTCGCACTTTTTTGTGGGTTGAAGAAAGCAAACTTTTTCTAGATTTGGCTAGCCTTTCGTATTTTTTTAAAATTGTTACATAAAAAAACACCTAAAACAAAAAAACATTTTTTTGTCAAAAAGTTATTAGGTTGAAAATGCCATTATCTATCTTAATGTAAAAACCGCATGTCGCTATAGCTGCTTCGGTTCGCGAATTACAATTTTTTTAAAAGCTTAATCCCCCTCCTACGTTCTTGCCAACTCCCCACTCCCATTAACTAATCAGCTCTGCGTCTGGTGACAAATAATTTTTGTGTCAAAATTGATAAGAATTGGTTTAGCGGTTTTTGAGTTATTGGATGACAGACATTTCAAAATTTTGTCGTAAGGTCTTTTTTGACAAAAGTAAAAAAACTTTTTTTTGCCGATTCCACTAGCTTCCATACCATGTATGGATGGCTAAAAAAATAATTGTCTCTTGAACCATAATATAAAACACTGTTTTACTTATATATTCTCGCGGATCAAGGTGCACTATGCATCTCACTCAACCGATCTCTCATTGGACAAGCACACACACTATCCGGCCTATAAAAATAACTATTTTTTCTGTTCTAAAAAGATAGTCTACAAATAATTGCTAAAATAATAGTATAGTGCTTATTTAGATTCCCATTTAATTCTTATTTCAATCACCTGCAGACGAGGAGAGTATCCACGCGCACACTAATTTTAGGTGTGGGAGGCCTCTCCGCCCCCCGCGACGTGAGACGTCACGTTCGCCACGAGGCCTCGGTAAAAACTATTGGCAGTATTGACAAATCTTTATTTTATTGATGTAGCATGCAATCACATATAGCATGAGAGTAATCATATCTAATCATTATCAATGTCCCCCGGTTGCATCTTTGTGAAGGATTATAAATTTTTTTGCCTACGACCAACGAATAATAATAATTTTACGACCCTCTCAACACGATTGTAATGGCTCATTTACGGTCCTAGGATAATAATGAAGCTTGGACGTAAACCACAAGATCGCGTGACAAACTTTATTTTATAAGAGCTCTAATTGACGCAAAAATGTGAATTATTTTTCTATATTTTTAAGTAATAAACGTAAATAAATCCAATATAATTTTAGTACCTAACCAAAAATAAGTCCGTTAAATTGACATATTACGCATTTAAAAAAAGAACTAGTTTCTAAAAAGATCTATGAAAAGTCCCTTAGTAGCCTTATTTGTTTTGACGTTTTAGATAGAACGTCATTGAAACTTCAGGTTATGAAGGTTGTTGACTTCGAGTGTTTGCGTTTGATATTCTTAATAATTTCTGATATGTATGATGACATCTTCATTGATCGTAGGTAAAGTATAGTATACTAACTCGCATGTTATGGTCATTAAACGCTCAGATAAATTAAGACACTCGCCTGCGGCTCGCGTCTCAAACTTTATCTTCGCATTTAATGATCATCATAACATGCTTGTTATGTAAACTATTACCTTTATAAGCTTTGTAAAAAAAATAAGCCACTTACTTTTTTCACGTGCTCGCTTGCGACTGGAAGTACGGTAAAGATGAATCCCATAACCATGGCAAATCTCAATTTTCTCGCGAAAGATCTTATCTCCATTATGCATTTTTACTGATGCTGCAACAAAAATAAACAAAATTGAAGAAACTTTGACAAAACCATGGAGAAATAGATATAGCTGTCTTCACTTTCAAACTTACGGCGACTACGTGACAGCTTTACGGTTACCGAGCGATACGTACCTGTAAAACTACGTATAACGTTACGTGTGGTTCTTACGTATCATATTTCAAGACAAAATTCTATCATTTTTTATCAGCTGTTGCCGTCACGCGGTCGTCAAAAGTTTCCATATCTATACGCGTTCAATACAAAACCAAAACACGCTAAATTTTTGCCAACGAAGACGCTGTTTACGTGCTGACAGGACATACCTACTAGACACTAGACAGAGGACATGCTCGTGCATGAACGTAGTTACGCATAAAAGAGGGGCCTTGATTTAAACTTGATATTAACATGTACTAAATGTATTTTGACTGTGTTGTGAAGCTATACATAGAGAGATACGTTTATTCATTGTCCCATGTCCGAGCCTATAACTGGGTAACGATTCTGGAAGTCATAGAAAGTGATCGTTCGCCTGAGAGAATAAAAGTAAATTCAACCAATAAACGCACTTAAAAGCAGTGACGAGACGATCGAATAATCACCAAACTATTATGGTCACGCGCAGAGCTGCCTCGAACAACAATTTTTGAGCGAAGCCGTTCTCTCGAAAAGACCCGGTAGTTGGGAGTTGTAGGAAAGCTCGTGTGAAAAACGTCACTTGTATTATTTCAGAGCACGCTATTGGACGAACAACCGATCGATATTTTAATCTAATGGGCATGCTACGCCAAACTTAATCGTCTTTTAGAGTAGGACTTGCACATTTTTGTAAAAACGCGGACATTAAAAAAACTACCACATTGTAATTTAATCGTACAAAATATTTAGTTTTAATAAACAGACAGGATGATCGTGAATTTTCACATTTATCTTAGGACATTTTTAAGAGGAAAAAGATATATATTTATTAATTAGCTAAATTAAATTAAAAATGTTAGTTTAGAAAAAGAAAAAGAAAAATAAAAAAAAAAACAAAAAGAAATAGAAAAAGAAAAAGAAAAAGAAAAAGAAAAAGAAAAAGAAAAAGAAAAAGAAAAAGAAAAAGAAAAAGAAAAAGAAAAAGAAAAAGAAAAAGAAAAGGAAAAAGAAAAAGAAAAAGAAAAAGAAAAAGAAAAAGAAAAAGAAAAAGCAAAAGAAAATATATGTCAACCGAAACTTTTAAATGAAGCAGCCAGTATATTATTGCATTTTTGCATTTTGTTTTTAAATTCTAAGCATTTTTATATAACGTACCCTATGTCGATCTTCAACTGTTTTCGAGATATTAACAGTTGAATACTGTCATACTCTGGGTCTTCTATTTGAAATTTGATGTTGAATACTGATTCGTAATGTCAAACTCGTAAAAAGCATAGTTTATTCTTTGGCCAACTATTCGCCTAGTATCTTGACAACCATATAGGGGAAAATTTAAATACATTTTGAGTTTTTTAATTTTTCCATTTATGTCCGCGTTTTCCGGAAAATCGACCACCGTGCGTCGTTCGAATGACTTTTGTGCGATCGGCCGGTCCCAGAATACGGAATTTTGGATTTTAATAGAAGTGTTCACCTCTCAGGGTATGATCGTTCTCTTACGCCCAGAATCAAGCCCCAAGGAGTACACTGAGAGAACCAATTCTTTGTGTGTACCCAGTAAACAGAAGTAGTCCGGTAAAGGTCCGGCCCAGTGAGCTAACTGCTGCGAAACCGTCTGGGTCGGATTTTTACTGGCTAAACAGCGCTGGCTCGTTGTCATTTTTCATAAATTTTCCCAGTCCGCCCTTATAAAATGGGTTTTTTGGTATCATGTCATTGCCAAAACCGATTCGAACTAGTTTGGTCCTATGAAGGGGCCATATCCATTTGTTGTCCAAAAGCGCCCGCATTGATCACGGAGTCGTTATGGACATGACAAAAAACTTAGAATTTATTCATCGAGTTATGGCCGTCATTGGGGACATTTTGAACCATGTAAAATAACACCAAAAATAACTACTTTTGTGGTTATAGTAATTAACGATAAGAATAACAACTGTCAAATTTAAAAGAGTTTTTGGAATGTTAAAGGAGATAACGTAAAATTTCGTTAAATGAAACATAACCTAACTTTTGTGAGGTCAGTGCGTGGTGTGAATTTTGTGGATTTTTTCTTTTTATTTAGAATATATGTATATATAGAAATATATATATATAGAAAATGTTAAATATTGCAATGATGTAAAATATCCGTTCTTATGAAAAAATGAATGATTTAACCAACCATTTTTTAGTCTGGGATAAAGATAACCACGAAAATCGTTATTCCTATATGGCGCAAATAAAGTCCGTCGTTATACTTATTTGATTAGCCTCCCTTCTTTTCTCTTACTGCGCAGCCGCACAAATAACGATAACCACAAAAAATGTTATTTTAAGCGGTCCAAACTGTACCTATTGTAAAGAAACTGTTGTGTTTTTTTGTGATGCTTTCAAGTTTTGATAGTGAAAAAAGATAGATAAAGCCACCATCTCCAGTTTGATTAAACGATGAAGGACTATCCCCCTGGGAACTGCTATCTTACAGTCAGCTGTAGGGGTAGCGTAAGTAGATAAAGATAAAGCCGATTAATTTTTTTTATACCTTCATCTGCACATAACAAAAGCGTAGCTTTTTTGGTTACCGATGCAATTATTTTTATCACGGTTGCAGGAAAAGCTTTCTCTCCGTTTTTTACCCAAAATTAAAGAGAAATAGCGGAAAATAGTAATAAAAAATCTAATTATTCTTGCCTAAAAATTAAGCCATTTTCGCCACTTTTCACCAAGTATTTACGATAAAATAATTTTAAAACATCGTCAAAATATCAAACTGTCAAAGATACAATGAACGTCACTGACTAAAAAGGCACATCGCTATGGAACCCATTGTTATTTTATTTACCAGCCGCCTTGATTTATAGTGTAAAGATGGTGTGTTGCGAGAAGTGCTCTGCGTTCGAGATTTTTAGAAGTACTTTTCTGTTTTTCTTGGGTTTTTTGATAAAGCTATTAAAAAAATAGTGTTAACAACTTGCGGAAAAACTGTGCTTTTTTTTACTCGCGTTTTTCAATACCTCGCTGCGTTCGTTATTTAAAGCAACGCTTGTAAAAAAAGCACTATTTTAGCTACTTGTTGTGAAAACTACTATTATTTCTGTAAGCTCAATATGGTGGGGTCACAAAAAATCAAATAAATGCACTTACTAAAATTAAAGGCTCTCTACTGTTGGGGTTGCGTTGATTGTTTGTTCTTTTGGGTTGGTATTTTTGGAGTTGGGTTGTGTTGGTGTTGGGTCCTTGTAAAAATGTAAAACAACGATAAATTAGGGACTGCAGTAACTTTTGCCACAAGCAATAAAAATTGACCTATGTGGAACAGTGTAGGCGTTTACACATAAGCACAAAAGCCAACACACTAAAAAGATACATGGCTAGGTATAATTTATTTTATTTTGCATTTTTGTTTTTATTTTAAATACTATTGCTTTACTTTCATCTGCCTTGCAACGATACATTCTATTGCTTTTATACAGATGGACACTTGAAGGAAATATAGGTAGTTTGTTCCCAATTTTGCAACAAAAATATTGATATCTTTGGTACCTTTGCATGAAGAGAGACTATTCTCCTGGCGACTGTCTTAATGTCTAACCTTTGCAGGGTAAATTATATACAAGGTGTAATTGGTTTCAGTGCAAATATTTTAAGGGGTGACTGGAAACATCAAAACAAACAAAAATGTTCCTATAAGGTAGTGTCCGATAATGTGTATTTTTTGGGAAAAAAGGGTTAAAGTTTTGCCCTAGAACTTTAACTTTCTAAACTACTAAAAATAATTTTTCAAGAAAATGTTCTCGTATAGTTGTGCAAAACTCTCGCATAAGCCCTAAAAAGGGCTTATGCGAGTCGACCCAAAAACAAACTTATTACTAATATTTTTAAATTTTAATTTGGAAATAAGTAGAAGTTCTAGTTCTAATAAGTAGTTCTAATTAATATTTCTGAAAAAGTTATTTGTTTTTATAAAGTAAATAAAGCCTAGTCTGCTTGACACCCCCACAAACACCCAGCCAACCCTCCTACGGGCCAAGATCCCACCAGGGGAATCAGAAAGGAGTGTAAAAAATATAAAGCTATATCGGCAAGAGAGAAGAATAAAACTTTACAGTAGTTGTTGCTGTTGTAGCAAAATATTTTTAATATATTTAGAATAAGAATTTAGGGATAACTTTTTAACTTCTTTCGGAAGTTGATTCCAGAGTTTAATAGCACAAAAAGTAAAAAACCTATGAACATTTCTTGTTGTCCGTGACAATGGCAAAAATTCTAGCTAAATAAGCAGGTTTTCCAGTTTTTATGACACGGTAGACAAAAGTATACATATGGTGCTTGCGTCAATTGATCATATTTAAAATTTTGTTATCATTAAGATGAGGGGTTATGTGACTTCTGTAAGATATATTGTAAGCAAATCTCATGCAACTATTTTGAATTTTTTGTATCGATTTTTTAGTTTGCCATGATAGAGCGTCATTATAGACCACATCAGCATAGTCAAACAAGGACAAAACCAAGAAGTCGCACAGAAAATATTTCTGTTTTGATGACAAAAATTGTTTGTATTTGTATAATTTTTTCAGACGAATGTAACCTGCAACAAGTTTGTTTTTTATATGAAAGTCGAAAGAATTGCACTGCTGAATGCAATAAATATTTGACAGCTCTATTGACAAGGGTATTTTTAGTTTTTGTTTTACAGTGGGAACTTGAAGATTAACAAAAACCCTAAATTATTATGTGTTACCTACCTTAGTATTTTAGTCTTATGGCGAGCTCCTTGTAGTACGTTTGCGTTTTTTATTTTAAATTTCGAGCTTGTGTAGAAAACTTTGAGGGTGTGAAAAACTCTTCTGAAGTAGCCAGTGCAGTGTATATCAGCAAAGTTTTTTTTTTAATGATTTTAATTTATGGTAAAGCTAATCAACATGCCAATGTAGCTAGGCAGATTTACATTGAAAGATTTGCCCGAATGTTTGTCGCCTGCGTCCAAAGAATATTGGATACCGGAAGCATACAGCAACAATTTCAAAATCATGGCCCTGATAGGCAAATTAATTCAGAAACCGAAGAACAGATTTTAGATCTTATTCATGAAAATCCTCGCCTTAGTACGCGAATGATAGGGAGGCAAGTTGACGTATCCCATTATGTGGTACAAAGAACTTTTAAGGAACAGTTAATGTATCCATATCATTGGCAGAAAGTTCAAGGCTGAATCCAGCGAATCGCTGTTAGTCGGAGAGCTCGCGAATAAAACGTGCAAGAGTTTTGGAAAGGCTGATATTTTCAGGATGGAATATACTTTGTCCATATAAAGGAACCTGTAGAGCCAGCAAAGTGGGTGTGAGGACACCCGGCGCGGCGGTGGGACGATTTGAGAGTGAGCGGGAGAAAGCGATAGTGCGAGGCAATTTGCCATGGACCTATGAAAGCGCGAGCCGTCGCACCCACGACGTCTTAATTTAGTTGTGACGTGTAATACGGATTTTAGGAAAGTTAAATACTTATTTAAAAAATATTTACAAGAAAGTTGGTAATGTTTAAAGTCCACTAGTTTATTTAATGGAAGGATTCGTTGAGAGATAGAAAACCCGTAACAATATTTTTGCCCCCATTTAGTCTACGTAAGGGTACAGCAATATTGGGAAAGCCTTCTACAAATAGTCCATAATATAAAGCTTCTAAATTCATATTTGTCACGTGGTCGACTTCTTTCCATCGGTGTTTGTTCGTTTTGAAGATTATTCATATGATAATTATAACTTTTTCCTATGACGTTGTCCAATTACACTAAACATGTTTTCCACGCCATGCCTCGCAACATGATTTTCATTAGTCTTTCAAATGTGGCATTCTGCTAAAAGTGAACTAAAAAAAATCTTCTTTTGAGTGGTCTGTGGACAAAATAAATATATTTTAGACGGTGCAATTGATTGTCGTAGGCAAATTTATGTTGTGGAATTAAATCTATGTCAAGGATGAATTAATCTTGTATATCTGCGACTACTACCTTGTGACTTAACCCCAATCTTCCTAGTTGTATCTCGACTTCTGTTTCTCCCAGAATCTTAGCCAATTCTTCAGTCACAATTCGAAGCCTAATTTCTCGTTGCAGAGGTCAGATTTTTTAATCTAATGGGCATGCTACGCCAAACTTAATCGTCTTTTAGAGTAGGACTTGCACATTTTTGTAAAAACGCGGACATTAAAAAAACTACCACATTGTAATTTAATCGTACAAAATATTTAGTTTTAATAAACAGACAGGATGATCGTGAATTTTCACATTTATCTTAGGACATTTTTAAGAGGAAAAAGATATATATTTATTAATTAGCTAAATTAAATTAAAAATGTTAGTTTAGAAAAAGAAAAAGAAAAATAAAAAAAAAAACAAAAAGAAATAGAAAAAGAAAAAGAAAAAGAAAAAGAAAAAGAAAAAGAAAAAGAAAAAGAAAAAGAAAAAGAAAAAGAAAAAGAAAAAGAAAAAGAAAAAGAAAAAGAAAAAGAAAAAGAAAAAGAAAAAGAAAAAGAAAAAGAAAAAGAAAAAGCAAAAGAAAATATATGTCAACCGAAACTTTTAAATGAAGCAGCCAGTATATTATTGCATTTTTGCATTTTGTTTTTAAATTCTAAGCATTTTTATATAACGTACCCTATGTCGATCTTCAACTGTTTTCGAGATATTAACAGTTGAATACTGTCATACTCTGGGTCTTCTATTTGAAATTTGATGTTGAATACTGATTCGTAATGTCAAACTCGTAAAAAGCATAGTTTATTCTTTGGCCAACTATTCGCCTAGTATCTTGACAACCATATAGGGGAAAATTTAAATACATTTTGAGTTTTTTAATTTTTCCATTTATGTCCGCGTTTTCCGGAAAATCGACCACCGTGCGTCGTTCGAATGACTTTTGTGCGATCGGCCGGTCCCAGAATACGGAATTTTGGATTTTAATAGAAGTGTTCACCTCTCAGGGTATGATCGTTCTCTTACGCCCAGAATCAAGCCCCAAGGAGTACACTGAGAGAACCAATTCTTTGTGTGTACCCAGTAAACAGAAGTAGTCCGGTAAAGGTCCGGCCCAGTGAGCTAACTGCTGCGAAACCGTCTGGGTCGGATTTTTACTGGCTAAACAGCGCTGGCTCGTTGTCATTTTTCATAAATTTTCCCAGTCCGCCCTTATAAAATGGGTTTTTTGGTATCATGTCATTGCCAAAACCGATTCGAACTAGTTTGGTCCTATGAAGGGGCCATATCCATTTGTTGTCCAAAAGCGCCCGCATTGATCATGGAGTCGTTATGGACATGACAAAAAACTTAGAATTTATTCATCGAGTTATGGCCGTCATTGGGGACATTTTGAACCATGTAAAATAACACCAAAAATAACTACTTTTGTGGTTATAGTAATTAACGATAAGAATAACAACTGTCAAATTTAAAAGAGTTTTTGGAATGTTAAAGGAGATAACGTAAAATTTCGTTAAATGAAACATAACCTAACTTTTGTGAGGTCAGTGCGTGGTGTGAATTTTGTGGATTTTTTCTTTTTATTTAGAATATATGTATATATAGAAATATATATATATAGAAAATGTTAAATATTGCAATGATGTAAAATATCCGTTCTTATGAAAAAATGAATGATTTAACCAACCATTTTTTAGTCTGGGATAAAGATAACCACGAAAATCGTTATTCCTATATGGCGCAAATAAAGTCCGTCGTTATACTTATTTGATTAGCCTCCCTTCTTTTCTCTTACTGCGCAGCCGCACAAATAACGATAACCACAAAAAATGTTATTTTAAGCGGTCCAAACTGTACCTATTGTAAAGAAACTGTTGTGTTTTTTTGTGATGCTTTCAAGTTTTGATAGTGAAAAAAGATAGATAAAGCCACCATCTCCAGTTTGATTAAACGATGAAGGACTATCCCCCTGGGAACTGCTATCTTACAGTCAGCTGTAGGGGTAGCGTAAGTAGATAAAGATAAAGCCGATTAATTTTTTTTATACCTTCATCTGCACATAACAAAAGCGTAGCTTTTTTGGTTACCGATGCAATTATTTTTATCACGGTTGCAGGAAAAGCTTTCTCTCCGTTTTTTACCCAAAATTAAAGAGAAATAGCGGAAAATAGTAATAAAAAATCTAATTATTCTTGCCTAAAAATTAAGCCATTTTCGCCACTTTTCACCAAGTATTTACGATAAAATAATTTTAAAACATCGTCAAAATATCAAACTGTCAAAGATACAATGAACGTCACTGACTAAAAAGGCACATCGCTATGGAACCCATTGTTATTTTATTTACCAGCCGCCTTGATTTATAGTGTAAAGATGGTGTGTTGCGAGAAGTGCTCTGCGTTCGAGATTTTTAGAAGTACTTTTCTGTTTTTCTTGGGTTTTTTGATAAAGCTATTAAAAAAATAGTGTTAACAACTTGCGGAAAAACTGTGCTTTTTTTTACTCGCGTTTTTCAATACCTCGCTGCGTTCGTTATTTAAAGCAACGCTTGTAAAAAAAGCACTATTTTAGCTACTTGTTGTGAAAACTACTATTATTTCTGTAAGCTCAATATGGTGGGGTCACAAAAAATCAAATAAATGCACTTACTAAAATTAAAGGCTCTCTACTGTTGGGGTTGCGTTGATTGTTTGTTCTTTTGGGTTGGTATTTTTGGAGTTGGGTTGTGTTGGTGTTGGGTCCTTGTAAAAATGTAAAACAACGATAAATTAGGGACTGCAGTAACTTTTGCCACAAGCAATAAAAATTGACCTATGTGGAACAGTGTAGGCGTTTACACATAAGCACAAAAGCCAACACACTAAAAAGATACATGGCTAGGTATAATTTATTTTATTTTGCATTTTTGTTTTTATTTTAAATACTATTGCTTTACTTTCATCTGCCTTGCAACGATACATTCTATTGCTTTTATACAGATGGACACTTGAAGGAAATATAGGTAGTTTGTTCCCAATTTTGCAACAAAAATATTGATATCTTTGGTACCTTTGCATGAAGAGAGACTATTCTCCTGGCGACTGTCTTAATGTCTAACCTTTGCAGGGTAAATTATATACAAGGTGTAATTGGTTTCAGTGCAAATATTTTAAGGGGTGACTGGAAACATCAAAACAAACAAAAATGTTCCTATAAGGTAGTGTCCGATAATGTGTATTTTTTGGGAAAAAAGGGTTAAAGTTTTGCCCTAGAACTTTAACTTTCTAAACTACTAAAAATAATTTTTCAAGAAAATGTTCTCGTATAGTTGTGCAAAACTCTCGCATAAGCCCTAAAAAGGGCTTATGCGAGTCGACCCAAAAACAAACTTATTACTAATATTTTTAAATTTTAATTTGGAAATAAGTAGAAGTTCTAGTTCTAATAAGTAGTTCTAATTAATATTTCTGAAAAAGTTATTTGTTTTTATAAAGTAAATAAAGCCTAGTCTGCTTGACACCCCCACAAACACCCAGCCAACCCTCCTACGGGCCAAGATCCCACCAGGGGAATCAGAAAGGAGTGTAAAAAATATAAAGCTATATCGGCAAGAGAGAAGAATAAAACTTTACAGTAGTTGTTGCTGTTGTAGCAAAATATTTTTAATATATTTAGAATAAGAATTTAGGGATAACTTTTTAACTTCTTTCGGAAGTTGATTCCAGAGTTTAATAGCACAAAAAGTAAAAAACCTATGAACATTTCTTGTTGTCCGTGACAATGGCAAAAATTCTAGCTAAATAAGCAGGTTTTCCAGTTTTTATGACACGGTAGACAAAAGTATACATATGGTGCTTGCGTCAATTGATCATATTTAAAATTTTGTTATCATTAAGATGAGGGGTTATGTGACTTCTGTAAGATATATTGTAAGCAAATCTCATGCAACTATTTTGAATTTTTTGTATCGATTTTTTAGTTTGCCATGATAGAGCGTCATTATAGACCACATCAGCATAGTCAAACAAGGACAAAACCAAGAAGTCGCACAGAAAATATTTCTGTTTTGATGACAAAAATTGTTTGTATTTGTATAATTTTTTCAGACGAATGTAACCTGCAACAAGTTTGTTTTTTATATGAAAGTCGAAAGAATTGCACTGCTGAATGCAATAAATATTTGACAGCTCTATTGACAAGGGTATTTTTAGTTTTTGTTTTACAGTGGGAACTTGAAGATTAACAAAAACCCTAAATTATTATGTGTTACCTACCTTAGTATTTTAGTCTTATGGCGAGCTCCTTGTAGTACGTTTGCGTTTTTTATTTTAAATTTCGAGCTTGTGTAGAAAACTTTGAGGGTGTGAAAAACTCTTCTGAAGTAGCCAGTGCAGTGTATATCAGCAAAGTTTTTTTTTTAATGATTTTAATTTATGGTAAAGCTAATCAACATGCCAATGTAGCTAGGCAGATTTACATTGAAAGATTTGCCCGAATGTTTGTCGCCTGCGTCCAAAGAATATTGGATACCGGAAGCATACAGCAACAATTTCAAAATCATGGCCCTGATAGGCAAATTAATTCAGAAACCGAAGAACAGATTTTAGATCTTATTCATGAAAATCCTCGCCTTAGTACGCGAATGATAGGGAGGCAAGTTGACGTATCCCATTATGTGGTACAAAGAACTTTTAAGGAACAGTTAATGTATCCATATCATTGGCAGAAAGTTCAAGGCTGAATCCAGCGAATCGCTGTTAGTCGGAGAGCTCGCGAATAAAACGTGCAAGAGTTTTGGAAAGGCTGATATTTTCAGGATGGAATATACTTTGTCCATATAAAGGAACCTGTAGAGCCAGCAAAGTGGGTGTGAGGACACCCGGCGCGGCGGTGGGACGATTTGAGAGTGAGCGGGAGAAAGCGATAGTGCGAGGCAATTTGCCATGGACCTATGAAAGCGCGAGCCGTCGCACCCACGACGTCTTAATTTAGTTGTGACGTGTAATACGGATTTTAGGAAAGTTAAATACTTATTTAAAAAATATTTACAAGAAAGTTGGTAATGTTTAAAGTCCACTAGTTTATTTAATGGAAGGATTCGTTGAGAGATAGAAAACCCGTAACAATATTTTTGCCCCCATTTAGTCTACGTAAGGGTACAGCAATATTGGGAAAGCCTTCTACAAATAGTCCATAATATAAAGCTTCTAAATTCATATTTGTCACGTGGTCGACTTCTTTCCATCGGTGTTTGTTCGTTTTGAAGATTATTCATATGATAATTATAACTTTTTCCTATGACGTTGTCCAATTACACTAAACATGTTTTCCACGCCATGCCTCGCAACATGATTTTCATTAGTCTTTCAAATGTGGCATTCTGCTAAAAGTGAACTAAAAAAAATCTTCTTTTGAGTGGTCTGTGGACAAAATAAATATATTTTAGACGGTGCAATTGATTGTCGTAGGCAAATTTATGTTGTGGAATTAAATCTATGTCAAGGATGAATTAATCTTGTATATCTGCGACTACTACCTTGTGACTTAACCCCAATCTTCCTAGTTGTATCTCGACTTCTGTTTCTCCCAGAATCTTAGCCAATTCTTCAGTCACAATTCGAAGCCTAATTTCTCGTTGCAGAGGTCAGATTTTATAATATTTTATCATATCACATTTAAGCAAGGATATTGCGACATCTGAATCAGTGGTGATGTCAATTCATCTTTAATCCCTGTCCGGCTAGTTGGACAGCGAGACCTCATTGGAACACGTCAATCTATTTTGGCGAATGTCGTTCGCCAGTTCCACTCACGACAAATCTTTATTTAATAAATAGTTCAATTATTTTATCGAGATTCGAGTTGTTCTCTATTAGTTGCTTTTGGTTTGGTTTCTGGATATTTGCAGCTCTTAATTGGGGCCTTGCAGTATTACAGGCTGCCTCAATCTCTAAAGTCCTTTTAAGTGCCTAGCTGCAGCTGGTAAATCCTTGAGCAAATTTCTTCTCTGCCATCTGATCTCTTAAATGTTCTGATATGTATAGTGTAATAAGGCGTCTAATGTCATCTTCAAACTCTTGTAGATATTCTTCTTTATTCGGATCTTCCGACGTTTTTAAAACATTTTTTGTTTGCATATGTTTAAAAAACGTTTCGGGACCGTACTGGGAATATGAATATTTTTCTAAAAATTCGTAAATGTCCCAAAAACGTTTTAAAAACTTCAAGGAACGTTTTGAAAACCATTTTAAAGACGTCCAAAGAACATATTAAAAACGTTTGAGCAGCGAGTTGAAAGCGCCCAATAAACGTCTTAAAAACGCCCCAAGAACTTTTAAAACCGACGAACATTTTTTGTACTCAGCAGTTCCATAAATAAATATTTTGTAAGATGGTTGCAAACACTTAACCGCGTTGAAAATCTCATCTGTTTTGTAGAGAGCTAAAACAACCGGAAGGGTATCTTCATTCACTGCAGCTCTTTCACCACATGCTTTTTTTTGTAATATGCCATATCCGAAACAAAAAGAACCTATAGATACAAAAGGCCCAAGAGTCACACAACTGCAAATAAAAAAAATTGTTTTTTTTTCAGTCAGTCTATACTGGTTTTAAAATTTTTATCTCCTAACTTTCTAGAAAAATCTAGAAAAAATGGGCCCTGATGCAGGCAAATTTGTTCTTTCGGATGTAAACCACTTAATTAACCACTTTGGCCCCAAACTGCACTATGTTTTTTTATTTTTTATAATAGTGGATAAGGCACTTTTAGGAATGTCATATTCTTGGCAATCAATCGTTTTTAAAACGTCGTGCCATGCCATTTAATGACTAGACCATCAAACAATTATTTTTGCACTGACAGGACGTGGCTTTCGGTTCGAAATATAGAGGTGTTCGATTAATAGAAATTTCAGTAACAACTAAAATAGCTGGAGATAAAGAAAGGTTCAAGTTATAGACGTTTGAGTTAGGGAGGTTCGACTGTTCAACTTTTTTGACAATAACATTGACACTAATTTATTTTGTATGACAAATTAGTCGACAAAGTTAATTTTAATTAAATTTACAATTCAACGTCTTTTTAACGTACTTTACTGGATGTTTTTTAAACGCACACAGTTTGACCTAGTCTACATCATACCTAAGTAACCATTTAAAAACCGTCTTTTGAAGGTTCTAACAGAACGTTATTTTATAGACTGATTTTTAAAACGGGTTCCCCCAGAGAAGCTATGAGATTTTATTGCGTTGAAGTCTCTTCGCATTAGCTGTAACAGTTTACTTTCCACAGTTTCGTATTTAACTCTCCAAATTTCGTGTCTACTTCTTTAAATTTCGTGTCCAATGCAGTTTAAACTACTTCCATTTGCATCTGTTGAAATTTAGTGTCGATATTCTATATTTAAGTGTCTAGTTTTATTTCCAGGCCGGTATGTAGTAGTAGTAGTAGTAAATCATGCTTTATTGTCCAAAGATACATGATCCTTATTGACAAAGCTAGTACTTAACCTAAACGCTCAACTTATTAATATATGCAAATCATACAAATCATGAGTAAATTAAAAAATATATACATAAATAGAAATACATGTAGTAGGATTAAATATTATAAACAAAAACAAAACAAATTAAAATAAAATAAAACAAACAAAAAACAATAAAGAGGTAACATATGCACATATTCGACAGAAATCACAATCATCGGCCACACAAAACACTTAAAGTATTAAAAATTAAGACTAGATAAGTCTGAAATAATTATAAAAAAAATCACTCAATTTGGCTGTGGGTTGGAAGCATCATGGTTGGAAACTTTGATCTAAAAGGCAAATTCAAAGAAATCATCAACTGAATAGAACGCTTGTTTGATGTTATTTAGTGCTTTTCGGAATTTTGAAATATCCATAATGGATCTGATAGTTTCGGGAAGATGATTATAGAGTCTTACACCATAATATATAATTGATTTTTGGCCAAGTGAAAAGAAGAGAAATTTTTTTGAATGAGACTAACAGATTCGAGAATGAAAAGCGATGGAAGAGTTAAAATTCGGTAGTTGATGAAGTGTGGCCTACAGTGATCCCTAGGGGAGATACCAGCGATAAGTCTTACAGCGCGCTTTTGCAACTTAAAAGTCGATTGGAAAAGGTATTGGCTGCAACAGCCCCAGAAAGGTAATCCATAAGAAAGGTGTGAGTGAACTACAGCAAAGTAAACGGATTTAGCAACAGCAGTACCTAGGGTAGTTAACACTGTACGAACGAACACAATAGCAACCAGAGGCAAGCTTTTTGTTTAAGGCTATAATGTGAGATCAGCGTCTACCTGTAGTCCAAGAAATTTAGTATTTAGAGCACTTTTTATGGTGAATAGCTCGCAGTTTATTTGGTCGATGTTGCAGCGAAATCCTAAGATCTGAGTTTTGTTGAAATTAAAGATGAGACCGTTCGAATCACACTCCGTTTTGATAGAATTGAGATCAAGTGATATAACTCTGGTCAGATCATCGGAATTCAGTTTATGCCACACCACAGTTGTATCGTCCGCGAACGCAGCAAAAGTACCGGCTATGTCAGGATAGAGTAGATCGTTGATATATAAAAGAAATAGAATGGGCCCTAGCACCGAACCTTGTAGAACTCCACAGGTAACAGGCTGTTCCGACCATTTTTCACCATTTACGTTGACTCGTTGTCTGCGGCATGACAGGTATGACTCAAACCACTTCAAAGTGACACCACGGAAACCATAGACCTCCAACTTACGCAGCAGTGTTCTATGACTCACAAAACACTTAAAGTATTAAAAATTAAGACTAGATAAGTCTGAAATAATTATAAAAAAAATCACTCAATTTGGCTGTGGGTTGGAAGCATCATGGTTGGAAACTCTGATCTAAAAGGCAAATTCAAAGAAATCATCAACTGAATAGAACGCTTGTTTGATGTTATTTAGTGCTTTTCGGAATTTTGAAATATCCATAATGGATCTGATAGTTTCGGGAAGATGATTATAGAGTCTTACACCATAATATATAATTGATTTTTGGCCAAGTGAAAAGAAGAGAAATTTTTTTGAATGAGACTAACAGATTCGAGAATGAAAAGCGATGGAAGAGTTAGAATTCGGTAGTTGATGAAGTGTGGCCTACAGTGATCCCTAGGGGAGATACCAGCGATAAATCTTACAGCGCGCTTTTGCAACTTAAAAGTCGATTGAAAAAGGTATTGGCTGCAACAGCCCCAGAAAGGTAATCCATAAGAAAGGTGTGAGTGAACTACAGCAAAGTAAACGGATTTAGCAACAGCAGTACCTAGGGTAGTTAACACTGTACGAACGAACACAATAGCAACCAGAGGCAAGCTTTTTGTTTAAGGCTATAATGTGAGATCAGCGTCTACCTGTAGTCCAAGAAATTTAGTATTTAGAGCACTTTTTATGGTGAATAGCTCGCAGTTTATTTGGTCGATGTTGCAGCGAAATCCTAAGATCTGAGTTTTGTTGAAATTAAAGATGAGACCGTTCGAATCACACTCCGTTTTGATAGAATTGAGATCAAGTGATATAACTCTGGTCAGATCATCGGAATTCAGTTTATGCCACACCACAGTTGTATCGTCCGCGAACGCAGCAAAAGTACCGGCTATGTCAGGATAGAGTAGATCGTTGATATATAAAAGAAATAGAATGGGCCCTAGCACCGAACCTTGTAGAACTCCACAGGTAACAGGCTGTTCCGACGATTTTTCACCATTTACGTTGACTCGTTGTCTGCGGCATGACAGGTATGACTCAAACCACTTCAAAGTGACACCACGGAAACCATAGACCTTTAACTTACGCAGCAGTGTTCTATGACTCACACAGTCAAAGGCATTTGATAAGTCACAGAACACCGCCGCTGTAGAGAAGCCGTTATTGAAGTATCTGAGCAATTGTTCGATAACACGGAACTTTGCATCGTTAGTGCCTTTTTTGGGGAGGAAGCCAAATTGAGCGGGATTGAAGACGTCATGTTGTGTAAGAAAATCCATCATCCTCTTTTTGACTAGTTTTTCTACGACTTTGGAGATTGTTGATAAAAGTGAGATTGGACGATAGTTTGAAGGGTCTTTTGCACAGCCATTTTTGTGGATTGGTATTATAATTGCCTCTTTTAAACGGCGAGGGAAAAGGATTTGTTAATGGCTTGAGCTAGAACTGTAAGAGATTGGTCAGGCAGTTCCTTTAGAATTTTTGTCGATATCCCATCGGAACCTGCTGCTATTTGGTTCCTTATTGATTTAGGAGTATCTCTAATTTCTTGGAGATTTGTAGGAAGAAGCATAAAAGATGCAGGGACATGTAGATTCTTCATATAATCAATTGGATCATTGTCCGACCTGATGGTTTGGGTTAAGTTGTTCGCTACAGTACAGTAGTAATTGTTGAGGTATTCAGGATCAATATCGATCTTCGTTGCTTTTATGGGAGCGCTTTCAGTTACCTCTTTGACAATCTTCCAAGTATCTTTTATCTTGTTGTTGGCTTTACTTAAACGGTTAGAATAAAACAAATGTTTAGCTGTACTAACTAGTTTTCTATAGATTTGTTTGTATTTTGTGTGGTAGAACAAGTCGATTGTTGTGGCGGTTGATTCAGTCACTCTTGTGCGACTTTTAAAGTGCATTTAAAGATTGAATGATTCAAGCAAATTTAAAAGAAGAATGGTCGAATTCTCCTTAGGTTTCTTAAAATCGATGTTGAGGTCTCCAGCAACAATTAGTTTGGCTTTTGATGGAATACTAGATAGGATGATCTCAAAATTCACGATAAAACTTGCAACGCTAGTACTGGGTGAGCGATAAATACAGAGAATGTAGGGGTTCAAAGAGCAAGAGTAAAGTATAGAGAAGTCGAATATTTTTTCAGAGACAAGAAAGTCATACCTATCGCAGTTGGAAAAATCCGAGTTCGATAAGAACTCAGTGCTCAGCAAAATAGTTGTGCCCCCATTTTTAGAGCCGGTTGGACAGAACTTAGAGACAATATGGTAGTTAGGTAGATGGAAAGGTTCACCATCTTTAAGCCATGTATGTTGGTATTCTAGCAACTTTTGTTATGTTTCCTTTCCCTGCTGTTTCTAGTTTTGAAGGAGGCCGGCCCTGTTGTGTCTGATTTTCTTTCTCTGTTAGCGACTTTGCCAGCAAGCCTGTTAGCATCTTTTCTAATTTTTCCTGTTTTTACTATCTCTTGGGAATTATCGTTCCTGTTTTTGGTTTCTGCTAGCAACTTTTGTTTGTCGTTCAATAACTTTCTTAGTCGTTCCTGCTCTTTTTGTCTCTCATTCCAAAGAAGGCCCTGTTCGTCTTATATTTTTTTATAAAATCTTACATCTGTGCTGCTTATAGTCTGGTAAATGTACTAATAAACGATTAATAGTCCCTTTTTACGACTTGCGATTAAGTCAGATTTTCGCGACGTCATCTGGTTTTTGAATAAAACGTCGTAGAATGTTCTAGAATTTCATGGAAAATCCTTAACAAACCCTGTTTATGTAGGTCAAATTGAGTGGTGAAATCGGTTTCTTGCTATCTACAACGGTTCTCGAATAGACCGTCATGGAATTATCTAGAATTTTCTGGAAATTCTTTTAAAAATATATGACCAACTTAAAGTATCTATTAAGGTGACAATAGATTCCCAGATTTTCCGCACTATAGGTTTATTTTTGCAGAAATGATCCAAAGCAGTGTTATTGATTTTTTGTTATCACATTAATTAACCGAGATTTTTAGAAGAAATTAAAGCGGATCTCTATTTTCACTACGCCATCAAATTTTGGGCTTTATCAAACCTTTTCGGTAATACAAGCCTTGAAAAAATATGACATGATCTGCGATACTGACATACCTAATAGCGCGTTTCACTATCCTGCACTTAGCTCGAATTTTCATATAGCCCACATCTTCCACTGTAACTATTTACTATTATAACAAAATATAACCCTCAGCTTTTGACTTTGTTGATAAGGAGAAATTTGAACTGGCCATTAGCAATCTGTAATTACATTCAACTGCCATTAAAAAAAAAACATTTATTTTCAAAAGTTAAAAAAACGTTGAAAAAATGGAGTTACGTGAAATAAAACCGTCAAAAACCACAGTTCTATAAGCTAGAATTTTTGGAGCTTCGTAGCACCTACTGAGGTACGAAATCGATTGGCACGCTAAAATCCAGTGAAACACGCCAAGCTGATTGCACCACACAGATTGTTTTGGCTACTGAAACAGGGGAGAGTTCGACTCACAGCTCGAATAATTCTGCGCCGGGACAGGTATAGTGAAATATAATAATTTCAAAACTTAACAATTTTTTTCGTTCCTACGAAAAAAAAAATCAAACTCCTATAATATAAACACTGATTCTTTGTAGAACAAAGTAACTTAAGGAAATAAAATAAATCAGATAATGGGGGTTTTCGAGTTTTTACCAAGTATAACAGACCACAGAGTAGCGACGGCATCCGTCGGCAAGGCATGATTGGAGGACCATTTTTTGCAAACGATATTAGTGGAATGCCCACCATATCTGCTCAACTTAATATATAGGGGGATGTGGAATAATATATAGAATATATAGAAAAACTTTTAGGATCAAAATAACGTTGATTTTAACACAGTAGTTTACCCATGCTGCCTCTTTCTATTCTATACCACAAAATTATACAGGCTTGGTGGTACACTTTGAAATGATATTCATTTAATACTAATACTGTCTGTTATTTGGGATCGATAGAAGGCCAGATTACAGATTTTTATTTCTTCAAACGAAAAAGAATTGAAATTTCGTGTTAGTTCGTCTAAATTTCTAAAAGATGACACTCTCCATTATATTGATTTTGTTTTGCCATTGTTTACTGCTGTCATAGCCCTCTACAGTTAACCCCCCCCCAAATTCAATTTCTGGGTGCGCCACTGGCCCGCTATTCCATAGTGAAAATTTAATAGGTAGGCAGTGGGTAGCTATGCATTCCATATTATGTGAATTTTAGGAAATTAACACATATTTCCTTTAACTTTAATATTTTAAACAATAATTGAGTAGGTACATACCTATATATGTATGTATGTATCACTACCTACGTACCAAAAATAGGAAGATAATAATTTATTTTTTTAATTTTTTTATAAGTAAACAACAGGAGGCATTTTTTTTCATAAAATATGTTTTTTTTTTAATGAAATGTATCCAATTCCAATATAAGAGTGAGAAAGAGATGATAACATTAGCAGTCTCTTTTCAACCTTTTTCATGAGTTTCAAGGTCAACGTTAAAAGTTATTTTGACCAAAAAACTGATATGTGCATAATAATATGATGTTTTACGTGCCTGGGAACCTTTTTTTACAGGATAGAGAGGGAAAACATGGTTCAGGGCTATAGTTCTCTCTTTTTCTGACAAATGATAAAATATTTGACATCAGCACTAAAAACACAAGTGATATTTGTAGACTGGTTATGGTTTTATATGTTAATATATAAATGCAAGTTTTTCTCCATCTTGAAAAAACGTCAAGAAAAGATGTTCTGCAAATCCGATTTTGTCCGGTTTTGGATATATTAAAAAGTAGATATTTTAAAGTTAAAATTGGTGCTCTTTTTCAAAATCAAAGCATATGATTTGTTACTTGTTTTGGGAGCCTTTTTTTAGGGTAGAGAGAGAAAACAAGATTCACGGATACAGTTCTGTATTTTTCTAAAAAATGATAAAATATTTGGAATCGCGGTAAAAATTGGTCCAAAAACATTTGCCACAAGTGCCACTGACCTAATGTTTATAGATGTATATGTTAATATATAAATAGAATTTTTTTTTTATTTTTTGGCGGCCATCTTGAAAAAACGTCAAAAGTAGGCTTTTTTTACAATAAACACCATTAAAACCGCTCGTGTTGCCATTTGTTCAAGGTAAGGCCTGTTTTTCCGCTAATTTCAGTGGACTATAAGAACACCAAAAAAAAAAAACTTATGCAGGATGTAAAAATTTTATTTTTTGCTCGATTGACTTAAAATAAAAACAGTTACTTTTGATTTTAGCTGAGAAATATAAACAAAGAATATAATTGAAAATATATCTTAAAAAAACTTTTATTTGTCGTTTTTATTCCTGCAAAAAAAGTATGAACTGAAAATTTAATAGCTTTTAATACCCCAAGGCAGTTAGCAAAAATAGGAGAAGTTCTTCCAATAAAGCTGGTTTTTTCACAGATGATAGTACCCGTTAATACCTACGTAAAACTGCTAGAGCACTTGCTTCCTCCGCCATGTTGAATTAAAGATGGCGGCTGATTCTTTAAAACAATCGTAAATTTCTTATTTATTAACCGATTCCCGTCGAGTAAAGACATAACCTTTGCTTTTAACTAAAGAATGAAATAAAAATATGAAACTAGTTTGACAGGTTGTATTTCTGTCAAAGATTAAAAAAATACAAAAAGATATATTTTGTTTTCTTCAATTGTTTTGAAACGTATTTGTAAGCAAATAAAGATAAAAAAATATGCGCTTTTTTGTTCTGATTTTGAAACAGTCTTTGAGTTTGTGATAGGTTGAGTAGTTCGGGAGATATAGTCAAAAAAGAAGAATACCAAAAAAAATTATGCAGGAAGTTAAAACTTGATTTTTTGCTGGATCGACATAAAATAAAAACAGGTACTTTTAGTTTTAGCAGCAAAAAACAGAAACAATTTTTATTCTAATTATAAGAAATATTGATATTCTTTGTACTTCCCTCGATCGCTAAGAGAAATAACCTTCACGAATTTAGTGGTTCCGAGTCCAGATAAGCGCGTTTCTAGACGCCGGCCGCCGCCGTCGCTCTGTCTGTCTGTCCTTCGCTCACTTTGTAGCCACTCAAACTCAAAAACCCCTGCACCAATTCTAACGAAATTTTACATAACGATTACTTGTATTAACGAGCAGATCCCTATTGTTTTTACGCTTTCCCTCATCACACCCTTCAAAGATTTTCTTCATCAATTTTTTTTTCTTACCTTGTGATATCTCGTTGGGATGGGAACCTTATAAAAATCTTAATGGAATGGCGCACATTAGAAGTGCAAAAAACTTTTCAAAAATTTTGTGTGCCATATAATTCCAAGTCATTAAGCGAAATGACAAATAAAAATTAGGCTATGTTAGAAACGAGGTTTTATCCAAATCGGTTTATCCGTGTTTAAGTGATTGTTAGACTAAAATGTTAGTTTATTAGCGCTAAAAATTTTTTGACCAAATATATAGCATCTATAAAATGTAATAGAAAAGTCCGGCACCCTGAAATGGTCTGGATAAACCCTGGAAAAGTCAGGATACACCACGTAAAAGTATGGATACACCCAGGAAAAGTCTGAATACACTTTAAATACAGCCTGTAAAAGTTCGGATATGCCCAGGAAAAGTCTAGATACAAGGTCTAGAACCACCCTGGAAACGTCTAGATACACCCTCGAAAAGTCTGGATGTACCCAGGTAAAGTCTGGATAAACCATATAAAAGTCCACATACAACCTTGGAAAAGTCTGGACACACTCTGGAAAAGTCTCGATACACTCTGAGAAGGACACAACCTCGAAGAGTCTGGACTCACCCTGGAAAAGTATGGATACACGATGGAAATATCTGGATACAACCTAGAAAGATCTGGATACACCGTAGAAAAGTCTGGATACACTCTGGAAAAGTCTGGATACACCCTGGAAAGTCTAGAATCCTTCAGTTTTTCATAGTTTTGGACAGGAAAAAAATTAATAAATAGGTTCTTGCCAAACTTCACCTCAATTTTTAGAGAAAAATGTTGAGCCTAAAATAACATGAGAAAAGAAAATGTTGATTTTTTTTGACAGAAGAACAGCCAAACTATAGAAAAATAAAAATAACTTCTCTTCTTTCTTAGCACGGAGTTTGTTTGACTTAAATCGGTTAAAAAATAAGAAAGTCACAGTATTTGAGAAAAAAAAATGTCGGCCATCTTTAATTCAACCTGGCGGAAAAAGCAAGCCTTCTAGGAGGTGCAGCTGTTTTTTACTGATTACTATTGATGAGTACTATTATCTGTCAAAAAATCAGCTTGATTGCAAAAACTTCTCCTGTATAAAAGGCCATTTTTTGAGCTAACTGCCCTGGCGTGTGAGTATAGTAATTAATCGGTGATTATTAAATACCAAAGTCCATGCCATTTACAAAGATCGAAACAAATTTTTTGTCCTGGTCTAGTCGCAATATCGGTGTCTTTGTAAAATGGTTCTTTAATATTTTTCCTTTCTTCAATACAATTCGGGCAATTTTTTACCAAGACTTCGATTTGAGATGAAAGTCCCAACAACCAAACGCTCATTTTTGCCCTTCCCTGCACTTAGTTATGCCCTGATATTCCAAATGTATAAAATCTAAAACTTGTTTTGGCAGTGTGGGTTAAATTACCAGTCGTAGTCGTATGCCTTTAAGTAAAAAGTTTTCATTGACAGAAATGTCATTTCTATATTGATAGTAAGGACTTAAATCGGGTGTCAATTGGTGTTTTTCCGGCCAGCTCGTAGATGAGTATTCTATTATTCTTTTACAAATTAAATCTTGCCGCTGCGCTGTTCGTCAGCGATTAATTTTAAAAATTTGTCTTTAATTGAAAGATCCTCAATAATCATAGAAACATGAGCCCCTATTTCGCTTTGTAGTTCCTCTGGCACTGTATACTTCAGTGGATTTCGACTTAACGTGTCCGCCACCGTGAACTCTTTGCCCGCTGTATAGTAAACTGTATAAAAAACAAAAGATGAAAAGATCTTGGGTAGAACGAAAATTAAACCTTGGATGAGCATCACACAAGGAACACACAAAGAACCAAAGCGAAAAGAGAAATGAATAAACGGCGTTTCGCTCTAGGTAACCAGCGTGGGCTCATCAGTGGTTTTACTGGTCACCCTCCACCATACATCACTAAACACCATCATACACTTTGATTTCCAACTTTGAATCACTCACATACACACACATTTATGATCCATTTCTAAAATAACGTTTGAAAGCCCTAAAATATCTTCACTAAACTTTTCACAAGCCCAAGTTAATCCCAAACATTCTTTTTCAATCTAAGCATATCGCACCTCGCTCTGGGTCAGAGTTCTGGATGCGTATGCCACAATTACCTCCACCAGAATCATCCACTTGGAAAAGAGCGGCCCCCAGCCGATAAGAACTAGAATCTGAGCTTACTATTATTTTTTTATTTGGGTCATAAAAGCTAAGCATGGTGCTTTTTTTGATAAAGATTAATTAATTTTTTGGAAAGCTTCCATCTGGATAAATTTCCAAGTAAATAAAACATTGTTTTTTAATAACTCGTTTAAAGGAGCTAATATATCAGATTTATTAGGAATAAAGCGACCCGCAAAATTGACCATACCTAGCCACGTTTACAGGTGGGTTTTGAAAATTTGGAAATGGCTTTTACCCTGGAATACTCAATTTCTATCACTTGAAAAGAAATCCAATGTCCCTAAAAGTTTATTTTTGAAACCCCTATTTAACATTTGTTTTTATTAAGCGTTACTCCCTCACTACAAAGTTTTCATAATAACTCACAAAATCGCGTCGTGCTCTTCTATTGTTACCGGGTGCACCAAAATATCATCGATATGCTGCACAACGCATTTAGTTCCCGTCAAAATTTTATTGAATTTTAAACAAAAGTATTCTGGAGCGCAGCTTATTCCTAACGGTTAACGAGTGTATTTATATTTTCCAAAAGGTCTTGACTTTCTTTTTTAATTTTAATCTGATAAAAACCATTGTTGGCGTCCAATTTTAAAAAATATTGCGATCCGTTGAGTTTTGCTAACATTGTTTTTCACTTTATTTCTTGAAGAGTGTGATCTTAAAACGTTCTTGTTGTATTTAGTATAATCGCAACATACACAAACAAACCCCCTCCTTCTTAAGAACTACTACGATCGGAGAGACCTATGTAGTTGGCTCTTCAACTAACACGATTATACCCGAAAAATCAAGACGTTTAAGATCTGTCTCTAATTTAGGTAATAATGGCAATGGTACCACCAACCTAGTAGCTGCCTGAATAAACGGTTTCGCCCACTCTTTAATTTTTATGTCGATTTCGTCTTTGAATTCACCCAACCTGTTAAACAACTTTTGTTTGCATAATCTGACAACTTATTTTAAAACATTAGATCGACTATTCCAGGCAGAGTTTTAAAAATGTAAATTTGTACCTGTGATGCTTCCTCTTGATATGAGATAACCAATTTTATAGTATCTAAAACATGTAGAGGTCGACCGTCTGGGCCCGATATGGTTTTTAATTTAGTTAAAAGAATTTTTTTTCTTTCTGAAACAAGCTTTTCCGGCATGCAAATCACATCGGCTCCATAGTCTACTAAAAACTTAATTTTATTTGGAAAACCTTCTACATCTAATTTACAAAACCATTGTGACATTAAATCAGGATTTTGATTAGACCCAACCATTAACCCTAAAAACCCCTCTTCGCTATCTCTCTCCCCTTCTGAACTGGATTCTGCGTCTGACTCTTTTTCTATCGCCCTAATGCCCTGCTTTTTGCAAATTTTTTAACAATGTCTAACCTTCTAAGGCGCGAACAAGCAGCCTTACATGCTGAATACTTGTCACATGAGTGTGGATCCTTACCGCAAAAATAGCACCCCGTCTCTTCTTACTTCTTCTGCGGTTTCCACCCATCTTACTTTTTATTATCTCTGTTTTTCGACGGCCTACACATGTTTACCAGCTCCTTCGCCATTTCGGAAAATATTGCTTTGTTTTAAAAGCATTTCTGACGGCTTCGATTGGAGCACTTCCTCCTCGAATTTAAGGTCCGATTTTAGCTGCAGTCTGTCGCTGAGATTTTGGTCCATAATCCCGTTTACAAACCTGCCCCGAATAAAGTCGCTTCGCATAACACTAGTCATAACCGGAGCAAGTAAACTCGCAATGTTCGGAAAATACATGCAAATCTGTAATAAAATATTTAACTGGCTAGCCTGGTTGTTGCTTTCTACGGTTGAACCTGGCTCGCTAGAACACTACATTTTTCTTTGAAGTATTATCTTTTCACTTTCAGAACCCATTATGTACCTGCTACTGAGGCCTGAGACCGCTAATCATCTCTCAAACCGCCTTCCTTATGTTGTCCAAGCCCCTGGTTCCTGAAAATAAAATTTCTCTGGGGTTTGCGATTACGAAGGTACCTGCACTGCCACCGGAGCCCCCACCTTCCACAATATTACTTGTTTGGCACACATCGGCTTCTGTTTGGCCACTTCCGGTCCCTGTTTGACCGCCACCGGTTTCTGTTTGACCGCCACTAGCCCCAGTGTCCTTTGGATCCACCATTTGCTGCCCCCTTTTACCGCAACTCTACTGTCTATTTTACGGTTTTTACGGTTAGAATTTTACTTTTACCGCTGCCACCATATTTTGGTGGAGGTTTATAAATAATAAAACATGGTTCTAAAACGGAAATAAGTACTTTATTGAGGTAAAATTCGCAAGACACAAATATGCCAGTGGAGGCGCTAGAAACAATCTGACCTCTCAAACAAGTGATATTTGTTAAGGTCCGTTCACATAACGTAACTATTGTTAACACCTTTTTAGACCCTAATACAACAGAGGCTTGTTGCGCAAAACAAAGCCAAGTAAAATTAAAAAAAGTAGATTTGTTGTTCGTGAAAAAAAAATAAAAAGAAAGGTTTATAAATGGTTTTGCTATCGCGTTTTTTTTTTGAGTCAGTCATCTTACACAATCTTGGTATTTTCTCGTAATTTCAAAATAATTTTTTTGAAGAAAATCTAAGGAAATGGTTTATGGACAAACTTTTTTGCACCCGTATATGGTAACCAATAAAGATTTGGTTGTTTGCGAAAGATACTTAAATCAGATTTTTTATGAAGGCATAAAACAGCTAATATTTGGGTATGGCACATATATTATTTAGTGCTCATTGCATTGCTACAAACTTTACGCTAGTTTAACGCATAAAAAAAATATGTAGGAAAGGAAGGAAACGCATGCGCTACGTCCTCAATCTGCCTGACATGGATATTTTTTCCAGGTGATGTACAACAAGTATAAAATTATAAAAACGCTAGTATTTTTTCAGGGCCCGTATTCTTGACATTCGAGGAGGAGTAGTGAGTAAAATTCCTGGGCGCGAATTAGGGAGTAGTCCAAATCAAAGTATATATCTAGCGAAGGCTATTAATATATCTACTCTATTCCTTTTTTAAAATCAATATTAAGAAAAGGAAAAGAAAGTTAAACCTTTGAGGCCACAAAAGAAGTTGATTTTGTTAAATTCACAAATACTCTATACCTTCCTACTTTTTTAGACATCTACTTAACTGTATTAATTTTTTGTGTTGATCATTTATTCACGTTTTAGAAATCAGTAACATAACAATAAAATTAAAAAAAATCAATGCAAGAGAAAACTGATTCTCCGCTACAATTAACCTCTATACATTGTTCCTCTATTACGATGTTTTTAAGCTCGCTTTTCTTGTCCGTCTGTGTGTCTATCTGTTTAGTACAAATCTTGTTTTATTAACTAGAAAAACACTACATACCTACCTATAAAACACAGTCACATTTCACCGACACCATCAATATTTCAAGTATACTATGCAACTAATCACCTTTATTACTGCCACCTGTTAGAGGCTATGCATAAGCGCGTCGATTTGCGTGGAATAAAGAGTTCTATCACGAAACTTCCTTCACACAATGTTTAACGGGGGCAACTCCCGATCCGGCACTTTGAGAAAAGCCGAGCCAACTGATACGGGGAGCCCAGGGTATTTGGGAGACGGCAAAATTTCGTTTTAAAGGAAACGCATGCGCTACGTCCTCAATCTGCCTGACATGGATATTTTTTCCAGGTGATGTGCAACAAGTTTAAAAATAAATATCCATGTTGGTAGAGGAGATAGCGATATAATCCTACTACAAAAATATTGGTTCAAATAACAGAAAAAATATATATTTCTTTTATAGTCCAGGCCCCATCGTATACCCCCGCAAAAAAATGTAGGTCCGGAAATGTTGACTTTTGATTCATGTTTTTGGATCATTGTTGAGGTACTTAATTTATCTTGAGTAGACATTGATCACCCGGGCCAAACTATTTTAGTGAACAGCCTGTATTTTTGTTTTAAAAAGCTTAAAATTTGCATTTTTTTTTGTGATTCCCTTGTGGAAAAAGGCTAAATATCAGAAAATACTTGGCCAATCGGAAAAAGAAAACCACTGATCGAAAGGTGAGTCCTTTCTGCGTGTTATGTATTATGTTCTTTGTCTGTTAAAGATAGGTACGATTTCCAAAAAAAAATCGCAGATTCAATATAGCTGATTTTATTTATGTTTAGGGATTTTATTCGTTAAGCCAAGAAAAAACTGTATTTAAATCAATATTTACTTCAAGCTTTATTTCTCAAAAAATCGGTATAGCCATACTATAAGTTAATACTGCTGCAGTTTTGGGTACAATTTCTGTTGAACCAGGTTTGGACAAGGTATTGCTTTTGTGATTCTGTGGACTTGAAGATATTTGCTTTATTTTGAGTGTGTGTTTTATTTTTAATTTTTAAGGTTTATTTTATCTTATAATCTACATTTTTCCAATTTATAAGTAAAATCTTATAAAATTTAAATCAATGTAATTTTTAATATTATACAGGGTATCCAGAAAACGACTTTAAATGCATGTTTTAAAATAATGGTCAATTTTTGTAAGTTTACACGTGATATAAAATGTCCTAACACACATTTTGTGTTATTACCATTTTTACGTAATTGTACAGGGTGAGCCAGCAATGAAGAGTAAATTTCAAAAAATGGCCGTTTCGGACCTTGATTTATGAGAAAACTATAAGGTTTATAAAAAAATTCCTTTTGAAATATGATTGTACATGTAGGTCCGGAAATGTTGACTTTTGATTCATGTTTTTGGATCATTGATGAGGTACTTAATTTATCTTGAGTAGACATTGATCACCCAGGCCAAACTATTTTAGTGACCACCCTGTATTTTTGTTTTAAAAAGCTTAAAATTTGCATTTTTTTTGTGTGATTCCCTTGTGGAAAAAGGCTAAATATCAGAAAATACTTGACCAATCGGAAAAAGAAAACCACTGATCGAAAGGTGAGTTCTTTCTGCGTGTTATGTATTGTTCTTTGTCTATTAAAGATAAGTACGTTTTCCAAAAAAAAATCGCAGATTCAATATAGCTGATTTTATTTATGTTCAGGGATTTTATTCGTTAAGCCAAGAAAAAACTATATTTAAATCAATATTTACTTCAAGCTTTATTTCTGAAAAAATCGGTATAGCCATACTATAAGTTAATACTGCTGCAGTTTTGGGTACAATTTCTGTTGAACCAGGTTTGGACAAGGCATTGCTTTTGTGATTCTGTGGACTTGAAGATATTTGCTTTATTTTGAGTGTGTGTTATATTTTTAATTTTTAAAGTTTACTTTTATTTTATGTTCTACATTTTTCCAATTGATAAGTAAAATCTTATAAAAATTTAAATCAATGTAATTTTTAATATTATACAGGGTATCCAGAAAACGACTTTAAATGCATGTTTTAAAATAATGGTCAATTTTTGTAAGTTTACACGTGATATATAATGTCCTAACACACATTTTTTGTTATTACCATTGTTACGTAATTGTACAGGGTGAGCCAGCAACGAAGAGTAAACTTCAAAAAATGGCTGTTTTGGACCTTGATTTATGAGAATAAAGGAAAATTCTAGCGCACTAATAAATATACAGAAAAGATTTGTGGCGTAGAAGGCAAAGGGTGAGGGAATAAATTGGAAAAAATTTTTAGAAAAATTACGTACAACTCTTAAACATGGTCATTAGGGCATGAAAGGATTTCTCTAAAACACACTATTTCGGTTACGAAATCTTTTTACTTTAAACAAATGCAAAACGAACGGTTACATTTTTGTGAACAACCTAACCTCTCTTATTATTTCTCTACACAAATCTAATATAGCCTGCGCCACCTATCCGAAACTATGCTAACTAAATACAAGGTGCGTTCGACTGAACTAATTGGAATCGGTAAGGTAAGTACACACAGCTTAAGATAAGTATACAGAGCTTAAGGTAAGTACCCACATATTTAACACGACCCGTCAATTTAAATGTATTAATTAAATAACATGTTGTAACGTTGTTTACGTTTTAAAGCGGTAGGCATCGGTTTCTGTTGGATTAACTACTCCTCTCAAGCATCTCGTGCTCTACCCTCTGGATTTATGTGGTAGAGGGCCCACAGCGTCGGGTAGCTTTTAAACAGTGGAGACGGTTAAACCAGGGGTCTAGCTGTCTCGATTCTTAATCTAAGAAAAACGAGTAAAACAACCAATTTTCCAGCATGGCGGATTCATTATAACCAACAAAAAATATTAGAAATAATCGGTAACTTGCATGTCGCATATATTTAATGTTAAGGGTAGAAAACTCCTTAATACGGCACCCCCAACATAGCGGAATTTACATATATAGAATTCATAGCAGGTTTAGAGAAATAAGAATTAGTGTGTCAGACAAAGCTACCTTTATAGCACCACTACTCCATAAATCACTCCATATGCTGTTCCACCGTGTGTTAGAGAGAGATGCAAAGAGAAAAAAACAGTCCTAAAGGTAATCCGATCGAGCGATAGCACTGTCTCACTCTCACTCACTAACCGGTCAAACAACACAGGATCGACCTACTTAGGTAGTTTAGCCATGTGTTAGAGAGAGAGAGAGAGAGAGATGTATTACTCGTATTCCGAACCAGCGATAATACACCTAACCTCCAATTACGGTGCCTTTGTCGTCACATGCTTAAATAAACGATCCGATGGCGCTACTTCTCAATGAATTACTCCACACGCTGTCAAACCGTGTGTTAGAGAGAGATGCAGAGAGGAAAAGACAGTCCTAAAGGTAATCCGATCTAGCGAAAGCACTGTCTCCCTCTCACTCACTAACCGGTCAGACAGCGCAAGACCAACTCATTAATAGCTTTGCCTTGTGCTAGAGAGAGAGATGCGTTACCCGTATTCCGAGCCAGCGGTAACCCATCTCACCTCTACTTACCATACTACATTTTACGGTATGTATAGAAAACCCCGCTATACTGGTGAGGTGCTTACCTATCGGGTTCTGGAAGGTGATGTTTCTTCGTTGCGGTCGGTCGGAATGAATGCCAGATGAAGTTATTTATTGGGAAATCAATTTAACCGTGGCGACCTGATTTTTTTGCAAAACTTTACGTCATTGCATTTGTTTTCCATGGCAACGCGGAGAGTTTATTTATTTTTGTCCACAGTGGGACACCAGAGCTTTTTTTGCACCGGGCCAAAAATTTGGCGATAGTTTACTTATTTTGATTTCGCATTCCGCGCTGCTAAAGCACATAAGTTTTTTTTACTTTCGCTTCCGTGTAACTCATGATTCGTTGCTGTAGCCCGAAATTGCCTTGCATCATCATTATCGCCGCTGTACGGTACCACCGCGCAAATAAACTTTTTGGTCCATGTCACTGCGTGTTTATTTTTCAGGCAAAAACAATAAGTTTTTCTATTTGTCCCTCGGTTTTTGCTAATGTAGTACATTTGCTATGTTTTCATGGGTATTGAGTTCGTTTTCAAAACTCATTCTATCTTTTTCTTTTATATAGCTTGTTCTTGGTCTTGATAAAGAACACGCTATGTAAAAGAAAAAGATACAATGAGTTTTGAAAACGAACTCAATACCCATGAAAACATAGCATATATTTGCCTCTTGGTGTGCTTAAAGACTCCGAAAATATGCAATGGATCAAGAAAAAATAAAATGAAGCAAATTCTTAAGGTAAGACCTCGGGTTGACTATACATTTTTTGAATAAGTATTGTTGTCTTTATAAGGGATTTTCCCTTGGTTTTTCCTTGGAAGGTAATTATGCACTATACGGTCTTCTGCCATTTTTTATTTTTTATGAAAAATTCTTTATGGGGACACCTACTAGGGTCCTAGGGTCCCAAATCCGGCTGCGCCCGATTTTTTTTTTTTAAAGAGAAAAGGGTGCCTGGAGGGGGGGTTGTAATGTGTTTTTAAATTTAAAAAAAAAAATAAAAAATGGCAGAAAACCGTATACTGTATAATTACCCCTTGAAATAACTACAAGGGACTAGGCAACGTTGTTAGGTACTCATTTTTAGTTTAAGGAAATTTATTCCTTCTAGATTCTTTTAAGGTGTATTCAGAGTTCCATAACTATAGCAAGCATATGCTGCTGTCCTCAGTTACTACGTTTATATGCACCTAAAAGCGCTTTTATATATTGATGGTTTTAAAGAAAATCGCTTTCTTCGAGGGTTATGTCCTTCATTAAATGTCAGTTTAAAGAAAAAACAAATAAAACAACATAATTAATTAATTAATTAACAACAGATTTTTTGAAAGACTAGGGTTTAGTATTTTCTTTAGGATAGAAGAAATGCACTAAAGTGTTTATAACGACCCTAAAATGGGCCAACACTGTTCTTAACTAAAACAACCAGTTAACTCATTTTCATTTTAGTATCCTTTGGCCTATGATCAATGCCATATTGACACCAAACTGACAGAAAATCTACGTTTTACTTGTCAATTTGGTTATAAAAATGGCAGCCACAGTAGGCTAAAGGGCACTGAGGCCGTAGAATTTAACTGACCTTTTAGTTGAGAATGGTGTTGAATGGGCTTTTTTTGAGTGATAAACTGCTTCCAAATAAAATCAATTTAGTGCTTAAATCGGTTTTAGTGGTGTTTATATGACAACATTTTCAAACCATCCTTATATAAAAGCGCTTTAAGAGGCCTATATAAACAAAGTAAGTGTTCCATAAGCCACAAGCGGTATGCAGTAAAAGCAGCATGCATTTGTTATTGTTTATTTTCCTTGCATCTTACCTCATACCACTTGCCTTAAGGAAAAGTATGTTTTTCCTTTTTGACTACCACTAACATATGTGGAATTAGGTACCATACAAATTAATAGTCCCACAGCCCATAACTTAAACTGTTAAGACCTTGCCGGACTTTGCATAATATTTATTTTTTATGTCCACTCAGATGACATTTTAAACATATATATACTTAAATTTGTAACTTTTTTAACAAGAAATGGACAAATATTTTGTCAAAAAAATATATTTTGTCATTAAGCCCCTCTTGATAGCATCGAAAAGTTAAATTAAGCTCCTCACAGCTGATTTTCCAAGGATTGCTTTATAAGTATTTAAAACACATGGTCACATTATCTAATTTAAACATTTCCGAGAAATTCTTTTGAAAGGACCTTAACTTAAGGGCTCAGTTAAGGGTTAAATTTGGAGGGGTCTCTAAAAATATCCCTTAGAACATCTTGAAGAACACATACAAAGTCTCAACGGTGAGGTAGTCATAAATTTTCATAGGCCTGGGCTCACGGACTATAGTGAAAATATTAGGTAAACATTTTGCTCACTTTGGCTCATTTACTTATTTCTAAGTTTTCTCTACAGTAAAGCTAGACAAAGTCCAGTTTTAATACCTACCTCTATGCACTTTTTAAGAGTTGAAAATAAAATTAGGACCTGAATATTTATGTAAATTTAAGGTGTCCAAGATAAAGGACCGAGAGGTGAGGTGAGCGAAATTCCCCTCACGTTTGTTCAAGATTAAGCATACTGGCCTGAGGAAACTGTCTAGGAGGGAGGGTTCCTGAAAATACTAATAAGAAGGCTGCTCCACCTGGCAAAAAAAAACACCTATGTGAACAGTAGAAAAGAATATGCAATGAGGAATACAATAAGCCTTGCAATAAGCAAACTAGCTGCAGTATCAGGGATTTCCTAAATCATGCCTTATTGTAGGAAAGAAATCTATATATCTATATATATATATATAAAATTCAAAATTTAAATTCTTATTGTAACAATTTTAATCAGTCAGAGTATGTATGGAACTGAAAAACCGAGAAAAGTTGAGAAATTTATTCTTTGAAAAGGTCAGGAAATTTGACAAAAAAATATACAAAAACAAGGAAAATCTGGAAGCCCACCTGGAAAAAATTGATTTAAAAACAAATTAGAATCATGAAATTTGTCAAACTAAAATTTTGCAGCTGTTTTCTTTTATACAAAATTCTTGAAAAAATTATGATAAGTTTTTTACAAATGGTTAGGAATAACTGGGAGACATCAGAGAATCAATTAAAGATTTTCTGTACAAACTCTGTTATTGACCTTATGTACTGATGCCTTTTTCATTTAAATCTCTTACCCAAAATTATTACTTCTTGTGCAAACTCAAAAATAAATAATTCAAATAAAATCCAAAAACTTAATATTTAATATGCTTGAACACACAGAAATACTACCTATTTATTTTTGTTGGCATATAGGTAGGTACCAAATGTAATGTTACATCTCTTGCTATCGTTTATGTAAACTTGTGTTTTCTGCTAGTGAATCATTTATTGTTTAAAAATTTGAAATGTGTAGCTTCTGAAAGAGATACCTACAGGTCCAAAAATCTCTAATTTCCTAATAAAAGATCCTTTAACTAAAACTCTAATGCCCAATGTAGTTAAAAATGCATAAGATAAGGTTGCGGCATAGATAGGGTTGCAGAAATACTTTTCTCTTTTTTGGAGTTCTGTTTTGGTTGTAAGTGAACATTTATTAAAGTACTCCTTACTAGTACTAAAAAAAGCATTGTAGCTAAATTAGACAAATGTTTACCTCTAATTTTTTTTATTTTCAGATTTTGGAATTTAGGCAAGAAAACTACCAGAATGAACAATACAATTTTTATACATTTTAGTTATTCATAGAACACTAACAACTATATGGGTAGAATACTTTAGCATTTTTGTGTCGTAGAAATATTTTTAGCAATTTTAATTAACTATATATAATAAAATTTCAATCAAATTCATTCCAAATTCTCCGGACCCATTTCAATATAGCGGCTGATAATTAAACACAGAAGCTAAATGGAACTGTCATTGTCAGTGTCAAAAAACTGGTCTGCAGCAATTTGGAATGGAGTGTAATAAATATTTCAATTTAAAACATAATTAAATGTATTTGGTGTTTAGAATGTGACACCCTCCTATTAACACATTGCCCATGCTCACATGTGGGCATTTCTGTTTTACGTCTCAGGACCGCGTGCCTACCGATGGTCACAAAACAGCGGAGGATTTGTGTCCACCGGTGGGCATCTGGTCCTTGGAAGTAAAACTAAATACACACATGGCTCAACTTGTTGAGGTGATTATGGCCACAACATTATAAAAACCTATAGATATGCAATTAAATAAATTAATTTAAAAACTTATCTCAAAAATACTTATTAATAATCATTTAAATTAAATCTAACTTAAAAAAGAAAAGAATAACATGTTATTTTTTCCTTCTTTGGAACCGCAAACTAGTAGCTGTAGTTTCAAATATCAGGCTTCATGTGGTTAGGTTCTGAAATTTAAAAAAAAAGTATACGTGTATGAACTGAAAAAATATTTTCTTTAGAGAAAACAACAAAATTGAAGAAAGAGCTTGATAACATATTTTTTTTTGATTTTGGGGAACTTGAATCCAGATATTCAAGGTGGTGCCCATTTTTTAAAAATAACTAATAAAAAAAATAAAACAAAATATAGGCATCTGATACATCAATTCAGGGGTTTTTGGGTTCCCTTAATCCATTTATGTGATTTAAAAATTCTTAGAAGTATCTAAGGGTTCTAGTAGCAGTTTTAAAATTAAACATTTTGCATGCATGGTTGACTAATTTCAGTTTTTTTAGTTGATTTTAATTGGTACAGCTGTACATTTTATGAATCCGATTAATGCCACTCTGATACCCTTGTAAAACTCAAAATATTTAAGATGGGACACAAATATTTTAGAAGAAACCAGATCAAATACAGACATCCACTGATATCATCCTTTGGATAAAAAAAAAATCTGGAGATAATAAAAGGATCTTAGGACAAAATTTTGGGACCTAGCCCAAACTTATATTACCTCTTAACATATATACAACTTTAGAAGACTTAAAAATATCCAAATTGATATATTTCCCTAAAACTACCTCTAAATCCTCGTCTGAATCCCTATTGTAATAATTGGAACACCAAAATTAATTTTGGAAGACCCAAAAGACCCCTAAAATAATATATCACATATCTTTTACACCAATAATTTTTTATGTTGCCCTTTCAGGCTCCTTACATTACCTCTAAAAACTGTTTAACCCCCAAAATGAATTTAGTTAACCCCAGAATCTCCAAAGTGATGTCTTTCTATCAATACTATGTTGTTTTTACCACTTTACCCCTAAAACTCACCCTTAGGCCCCTTAAATTACCCCTAAAAATTTTTTTTTACACCAAAAATGAATTCAGTTAATCCAAAAATTTCTTAATTGAGGTCACAAGTTTTTTTGTCATTTACGATTCTTTTTGCCCCTAGGAACCTTAATTATATTATTCCCAAAAAATGTTTATTCTAAAAAATGGAATCAGTGTTTCCAAAAACCCTGAGGTTAATGTATTATACGTGTGTACTTGATCTAGTTTCTCATGAAAATTTTGTGCTTTTAAATCGCCGTCATCGCCATCTGGAATATTTGGGGTCTCAAAAAAAATATATATTCCGACAAAAGTGGATTTATATATAGTCCATTTTTGATGTGTTTATTTAAAAAAATGTTTACTTTTAAATCTGTTCTTAGAACCCTTATGGTGCCTATATTATGTTTTATTTTTTGGAGTTCTCCCAAAAAAAAAATCACTTGGATTTGTAAAATAGACCCCCTTAGCTACCAAAATCCGTCAAAAAACCTTTATTATCAAGCGCTCCCTTCAAACATGGAAAAAAGCCCATTGGCACCTTGATTTATGCTTGAAATAATTCAAATTCATGTTCAACGAAAACATAACAGAGGTGTTTTTGAGTATTTGGTGAACACTTGAAAGACGTTATACAATTTTAGTAGTCTAGAAATTACTTTTTAATATATTTTTTTCCATAAACAGGCTTTTTGGGGGTGACTTGAGGGATATGAGTTTTTCCAGGAGAAATTATATAAAAAAGTGGCTCGAATGACATCTTATTTAGAAGATCGTTTAAATTGCTTTACAAACATGCAAGATATTAAGTTTAAATTTGTCAAGGAGCGACAAATAAACAATTTCTTGCACAAAATTCAGGAAAAAACGTTGGTTTTAAAGTTACATTTTTCATAATAAAAAAGGGAATAAACATTTCATGATTTTTTTCTGATTGTTTTCTCAAACATATCATCCAAATAAGCCTACTTTTATTATTAATTTTGGTGGTCAAACTGATCCGCTGAAAAGGTTCAAACCTTTTCTTCATTCCATACCAAATTTAAAAGCAAATATCTTAAACACCAGTCATCCTAGGTTTTTAAAATTTTGACATAATTAATAGTAAATACCTTTCCCCTTTTAAATTCCAGAGATAAAAATTACCCTATGGAGCCAAAAAGTATCTGTGAGTATCCCCCTTCAAAATTGTTCTCTGTTTTGTTCTTTGTGTATAGTTTTTCTTTTTTTCCTAATGAAATTGAAATAGATGAGGGGAGGCTCAAAATATGTCCAGAAATAGGTCCAGGAAATTTGCAATACACAATAAAATTTTGTTTATTTAAGGAAGTTTCACCAAATATAATTGAAATCAGAAGCAAAAACTTACTTTGAGTTTATATATTATTATTCTTTGTTTGGTGCTGACTCTATAGAACCATCTTGTTTTGCTATACATTTTAGTTGGCAAAATATCCACTGCTCTGTATGTTTGAGTACAAATTGTAGACTTTTTAATTTATAGTTTATTATTCTTCTCTGGGTGGTGGCACTTTAGAATCTTCTTCTTTTTCATTTAAGGTAGTTGCCTAAATATCCACTGATGTTTTGTTATTATATACAGCTTCTAAAAGAATAATAAAAATAACAAGATATATTCTATCTCTAAATTTTGTTTCTATATTTTGCACTTTAGGCGAGGACAACCAATATTTCTTAAAAATTTTCTCTTGAGTGGCACATGTTTATAAACTGTTTAAAAGATTTTTTGAATAATAATTTTTTAGTTACAGAAGCAGAGGTTTGGTTTTGTTATCTAAGTTATAAGTTAGAGACAAAAGTATCAAGCCAAAGTAAATCAAGTTTTGTAATCTGCAGTTTAATTTTCCTGTGTTATGAGTTTTAAAATCTAAGCAGGTTCACAGTGCATGATTCAACTTTCATAGAAGTGTTCACTAACCACCAGTTATGACATATACACATAGTATTTGATCCTGTGTATTTAATTTATTTGAAAGATGAGTGAGCAACTATTTATATTTTAAAGAATTTTTCCTGATTAATTTTCTCCAATTTTCAAGTCACTAACCTATTTTATTCAAAAAACAAGAGAGACTAAGGGCCGGTTTCTCAAAAGCGAGTTTGTGTTAACTCAAGCGACATAACCTAGTAAAAATCTTTAAAAATCAGGTTAAAATTAACTCCAGGATAACCAGGGCTTCAAGGTGAGGGTAAGTTACATTGCCTCAGGGTTAACCTAAAAAAAATATTGGCATAAAAACAGCAAGGAAACTGGGATTTATAGTGCGCGAGTTTCTGATAATCCGCTATTGAGAAGAGAAGAGCTATTATCAGTAAAATTTTCTACAGTATTATTTCATGCTGCTCACTTAATATATTAAGGCTAAACGGTATTAGTGTAGTAAACAGTTTTCTTTAGATACCTATTTAGCACTTACCTGAGCCCCTAGGAATTTCAAATTTACCAGTGATGAAACTTTTTTCATTTTTTTTAACTAAAGCGGGAACTAAACCACCCAAATCCTGAACTCAAACCAACCCAGCACTTTTTAGCAATTTCAGCGCTCATAAATTTTAACTCTTTAGGGACCCTAGTTAGTGCCTACATACAAGATTTTTTTCATAAAAAAAACCGAGTAAAATACTAAAATAAAAAAAAAACCATTTACTGCACAATTACTTGCTAAAAAAACGCTACCCAACTACATATTAAAGTAACTGGGTTTAGTGTTTAAGGTTGCATTTACAAGTGCATTTATAATTGAATTTGAAACACTCCTGCTAGCTGTTGTCACTGATTTAAGGACAACAGGTTAACTTAAAAAGCATGCAGATTTAAAAATCGGCTGCTGACGCTAAACGAAATAATCATATTCTATTTTAAACAGGAGCATCAACGACTAGCAAGAGTCTCTTCAACCTGTAAATGGAGCTTTACTGACCTGTTTTGTTAATACTCAAGTATCCGTGTGTTTTTGAAACTGCTGTTGGGATCTAAAATATATCCTTAGGCCTCTAAGATTTCACTAGTAAACTTGCACATAACTTATGCCGCAATCATTTAAATTTTAAAAAAAATTGAATCAAAATAAAAACAAAATTATGTGAAGTTATCGGAATGTTTCTAGGCGAATTCCTAGTAATTCCAGCGAGCCAGTAAAGTTCTCTTGGTTCTTTGATAAACTCGGGGTAATGCTCGCGCAGCGCTAGGCCATTTTCGGCGGGCGACCGCACACGCGGAGTGGTTTTATATTCGTTTTTGAAAAAATATTTTTGAAAGATAAACATAATCTCGAATGGTTTTCTGTCAGAAAACGTAAAAATACCCTTCTGCCTACTGTGGGCCTTGTTGACAAAACACCTGCAGTTGTCATGGTATCGGGGGCTTTAGGATAGTTGGGGGCTTTAGGTTAGAGGGCGCTGTGCTTATCTTGATTTCCCAATAGCGGGCGGTCGGTAGAATGAATGCCCTGAAACGCTCTCCTACCATACTCCCGGCGAGCAGGCTGTGCGCGCAAAGCGGTGGGGTGTAGCTCGCTGACCGTGCAGCATAGCAGGAAAGGGAAACGTGGCGAGTCAAAGCGATGTCTAGAGTCTAAGAATAGCAAATAATAAAACATCATGGAAATTATGAGACATGAAGTACCTAAAAATAAAAGAAAAGCTGAAATAAATAAATAAAATTAGTAACTTCGTTACACACCCCCCTTTCTTTAAAAGAAAATATTTCACTTAAATATTTTTAAACCTAAATTTTACGTGCGAAACTAAAACCAAACTATTCTTCAAATCGGAACAAAAACCTGATGGTCCCTCACGTATGACGTTCATAATACGTGGTACCTCGCCAGTCGTCGTGGCTGCGTTGACTGGTGGTGGCATTATCCTGGTACCTCATTAGGGTGAAACGGTCGGATCCTTAGGTTTTGGGAGTAAGTAAACTTTCTAGAAAAACGGTTGGCCAAACGGACAGCCGCAGTGTTGACACGGTCGGTATCGGATTGGACGAGAGCAACACTGAGTTCCAATGGAAACGGTGCGTGGCTAGTATGCTGGTTTTAAATCTTTAATGTGAATGTGACGGAGCTTTCTACCGGATTGATTTCTTAAATCAGAGACAACTGGAGACACGACTTTTACCACGGTATACGGTCCTGAATATTTCGGAGCTAATTTAGCTGCGAAACCTTTTGCTACGGATGACAACGGATTTTCTTTTCTCATCACCTTATCTCCCACGTGATATCTCCATTCTCGGTGACGCAGGTTGTAGTGATGGCTTTGTGTAGTGAACGCTCGGTCTAGATTAACACGGACAAATTCATATACTTCCTTTAACTTCTGTAGTCGTTGTGCTTGCGCAGTTACGGCTTGGCGGTCAGTATCTTTGGGTTCGTCAAATATCACGGGCTCTTCGGAATCGTCTTCGGAGAAAACAACCATATACCTGATAAAAATCGGCACTATCTTGCTTCGGTTTGTGTGTGGGCCCTTAAGGCATTAAAATTCGGATTTTACATATCGAAATTACTATAAATAGAGGTATAACTCGGTTTTTCGGTTTTGCGCATGCGCACTCAAAACAGGCGGAAAACGGTTGTTTACTAGCCGGTCCCTACTGAAGCGCCAAATTTGTAACGTTGTTTACGTTTTAAAGCGGTAGGCATCGGTTTCTGTTGGATTAACTACTCCTCTGAGAGATAATCCAACAAGCATCTCGTACGCCACCCTCTGGATTTATGTGGTAGAGGGCCCACAGCGTCGGGTAGCTTTTAAACAGTGGAGACGGTTAAACCAGGGGTCTAGCTGTCTCGATTCTTAACCTAAGAAACACGAGTAAAACAACCAATTTTCCAGCATGGCGGATTTATTATAACTCATTTTAAATCAACAGTTCTTTTTATTTAGCATTCAACGGACGTATACAATAGAAAAGGACGGAAAATATTACAAATAATCGGTAACTTGCATGTCTCATAACGTTTACGGTAAATTCCGGTATTTGATATTTAATATTAACGGTACAAAACTCCTTAATACGGCACCCCCAACATAGCGGAATTTACATATATAGAATTCATAGCACCACTACTCATGCAAAGAGAAAAAAACAGTCCTAAAGGTAATCCGATTCTCACTAACCGGTCAAACAACACAGGATCGACCTACTTAGGTAGTTTAGCCATGTGTTAGAGGGAGAAATGTGTTACCCGTATTCCGAACTAGAGATAATACACCTAACCTCCAATTTCGGTGCCTTTGTCGACACATGCTTAAATAAACGATCCGGTGGCGCTACTTCTCAATGAATTACTCCACACGCTGTCAAACCGTGTGTTAGAGAGAGATGCAGAGAGAAAAAGATAGTCCTAAAGGTAATCCGATCTAGCGATAGCACTATCTCCCTATATCACTAACCGGTCAGACAGCGCAAGACCAACTCATTAATAGCTTTGCCTGGTGCTAGAGAGAGAGATGCGTTACCCGTATTCCGAGCCAGCGGTAACCCATCTCACCTCTACTTACCATACGGACAACTACATTTTACCTAACGGGTTCTGGCAGGTGATGTTTCTTCGTTGCGGTCGGTCGGAATGAATGCCAGATATAGTTGTTTATAGCGGGCGGTCGGTAGAATGAATGCCCTGAAACGCTCTCGACATCGCTTTAAATAGCCTCGCATATCCCCACCTACCATACTCCCGGCGAGCAGGCTGTGCGCGCAAAGCGATGGGGTGTAGCTCGCTGACCGTGTAGCATAGCAGGAAAGGTAAACGTGGCGAGTCAAAGCGATGTCTAGAGTCTAAGAATAGCAAATAATAAAACGTCATAGAAATTACAGAAATTATGAGTCATGAAGTACCTAAAAATAAAAGAAAAGCTGAAATAAATAAATAAAATTAGTAACTTCGTTACAATGTAAAATAAAAGCCTTATAAATAAGCAAAAATACATTTCAATTGCTTAAGTACTTATTTACTTACTAGGTATTCTCTAAACTTTTGAAGTTTTTCCCTGCCCGAATGTTTAGTAAAAATATCTAAACAATTTTCATTTGAGCAGACATACTTAAGAATAATCTTTTTCTTTAGACACAGATCTTTAATGATTTGATATTTTATTTCTATATGTTTAAACCGTTTACAGTTTTCAAAATTTTTAACTAAAGAAATAGCACTCAGTTTGTCCAAATTTAAAATAATTGGATCGGACTCACCAAATTCAGAAAGTATTCCTCTTAGATTGATCAGTTCTTGAGCTGCTACGTCTGCTGATATATACTCTGCCTCCATTGAGGACAGGGCGACACAGTTCTGCTTTCTGGAGTGCCATGCGACTACGTTTCCATCATGAATCCTAACAAAACCACTAATACTTTTTCTAGTTTCTTTATCGCCACTCCAGTCGGCATCACACATTACCTCTAAACCACTGCATCCTTTCGTAAATTTCATTCCATAATCTCTTGTAGCGCTAAGGTATCGTAAGATCCTTTTCCCAGCTTTCCATAGTTGAAGTGTTGGTTTGTCCGGATAGCAACTTAAATAGGAAACAGTATAGGCTATATCTGGTTTAGTGACTATTGCTAGATACATTAGGCTACAGATAAGTCTAATGTAAGGTATATTTTCCAAAATCGGTTCATTTTCATCCACTTGAAAATTCTGCTCCATTCGAGTTGCAATTTGACGACATTCTGTCATGTTAAATTCACTTAACAATCTGGAAATCATTTTTGTCTGGCTCATTTTTAATCCATTATCGATTTTTGTAATTTCCATTCCCAAAAATGTTTTCACTTCATTCATATTTTTAACTTTAAATTCTTCATACAGGTTTTGCACTAATTTTTGCACTTTTAATTCTGGTCCAGTTATTAAAGCATCATCCACAAACAATACTAAGTACACATCTTCATTGACATATAAACACTAGTCATATTCTGCTTTCTTGAACTTTAGCTTTGTCATAACTTCTGAAAAATTAGCATTCCAGCATTTTGGTGCATTTCTTAAACCATAAAGAGCTCGGTTTAACTTAAAATATTCATATTTGCACTTCACACGTTCTGGTTTTTTAATAAACACCTCATTATCCAGTAAGCCATTTAAAAATGCTGTGGGCATATCTACTTGTCGTAATGTCCAATCCTTTTGCACCGACACTGACAACAAAATTCTTATTGTTGGCATTCGACATACTGGTGAGTAACTGAATTCTTCATTGTTATTTGGCACTTGAAAACCTTTTGTCACTTTAAATAGCCAGCCTGTGTCAATAACTACTTTTCCTTTAGCTGGTGTCCATGTTTCTAACCTTCTTTCTAAGCAATAAGCTACATATATCTCATAATCATTTAAGTTCTTTGGTCTTTGTATTCTCCTACCAGATCTTATTACTTGTTCTTGAGGAATTATTTCTTCTCTATCTTCATATTCACTTTGTTCACTTTCTTGATTTTCTTTTTTATCTTCTGCATTTTCTTCGATATTTTCTATTTCTTTTTGTCTATTCTCATAATTTTCAACGGTTTCATCTGTCTCATCCAGGATTATATTGTTACTTTTTGGTATTGTTTTGTCTCTTTCCTCTGTCTTTTCCTTATACTCCATCACATTTTCATCAAAGCGTACATCCCTTGATCTTATGATTTTATTTTCTTCTGACAACCATAACCTGTAGCCTTTTTCACAGTATCCAACCATAACTGCCTTTTTAGCTTTTGGTTCTAACTTATTTTCTTTTGGCATCACAGTATACCAGCATCTACAACCAAAAATTCTCAGTTTACTGATATCATTTCGGCCATTCCAAATTTCTGATGGGGGTTGTTTGTTGCTTAAGGCTGTTGTTGGTGTTCTGTTTAACTCATACACCGATCATTTTATAGCCTCGCCCCATAGTGTTTTTGGTATACCGGAATCAGCTACTTTAGTCCTAATCATGTTCAAAAGAGTCCTATTCATTCGTTCTGTCTTTCCATTTGCCTGACGACTGTATGGTATTGTGTATTCTAATTTAATACCTTTTTGTTTGCAATAATCTTGGAAGTGTTTTGATGATACTTCACCTCCATTATCTAATCTAAATCTCCTTATTTTTGTGTTACGCTGTCTTTCTGTTTCTTCAATGTATTCTTTCAAATTTGCTTTTGCCTCATTTTTCGGTTTAAAGATTTTTACCACTAAAAAGTGAGAAAAATTATCCAAGATAACTTGAAAATATTTGCAACCATCGTAGGTACTTGGAGTTATAAGGACGCATATGTCACTATGTACAAGCTCTCCAATACTTTTGGTGCGATGTTCATTTGTAGGAAAAGGTGATCTAGTAGCTTTTCCTTCTACGCAAGGTGAGCAAACAATCTTATTCGACTTCAAAATTTCCCCGTTTGCAATGTGAATTTCCACAAAATTTGGCAACTGTCTAATATTTTGCATATATTTTTCCAAGTTTACTTGAAAAAAATTAACTAACTCCAGAATCCAAAACAAATCACACTTTGTCTTCACCTTGACTGCATATATTGGCTGCATACAGTGCTATATCCTCCTCATTAGCAGTATTTGCCTCTTCTTTTTTCTCATTTTTATTTTCTTGCTGGTTGCCTCTTGGACTATTATTTTTACAATTTGGGTTTTGCCCCCTGTAACTATTCTGTCTATAGCCATCTCTTGCACTTCTTGCCCCTCTATTATTATTTTGTTTTCTCTTTGGACAATAAAACTGTATGTGCAGTGTACTGCCACATGTAAAACACCCTTTACTTGTACTTGCCTTGAATACAGTTTCATTTTCAGAGTTGTCTCCCTTTGATTCAAGCTTTATCTCCTCATCTAGTAGCCGTGATTTTACAAAGTCCATTTTTACATCTGCAACTGTCTCGATAGCTGTCACCACTGTGTCAAGCTTTGATGGTAAGCTAAGCAGAAGATGACATACCTGGTTACTCTCGTCAATGTTCGGTGGGTGATCTTTCAACTCTCGTATGATGGTTTCAAACTTTAAAAAGTGATCTTCCAGCTTATCATTTACTCCACGTTTTAGGTTTAGCAGTTTTCTCCACAATGAAAGTTTTGTAAAGCTGCTTGCTCTCAAAAAAATTCTTTTGAGTTTACTCAATTGATCTTTTGCTGTTTCACAGTCTTTTATTAGATCTAAATGTTTATCTGATATCCCTTGCACTATAATCGATTGGACCTTAATATCTGCCTTTAAACTGTGCTTTTTCTTCTGTCGAAGCGTTCGCTAGTGGGGGATTACCTAGGGCTTGTTTACAATTTTCCCTCTTTAAAATTAAGGTCATTCGAAACTCCCAATTATTGTAATTATTTGCCTCCAAAATGGGCACTGATGTTAGATTACTAACAGCCATTTTCACCTCAATTTTCTCACAAAAACTAACACACAGGACCCGCTTACTGATATCCTTCTTTTTTCTTTAACGTAACCCTACTTTTCGGCACTCAAACTGTTTAGTTTTGGCGACCGTTTCCCGACTATTTTCGCATCGTTTTTACGCACTGTACTATCTGGGCCCATAACCTCTTAAACATGGTCATTAGGACATGAAAGGTTTTTTCTAAAACATACTATTTCGGTTACGAAATCTTTTTACTTTAAACAAATGCAAAACGAACGGTTACATTTTTGTCAACCACTTAACCTCTCTTATTATTTCTCTACACAAATCTAATATGGCCTGCGCCACCTATCTGACACTATGCTAACTAAATACAAGGTGCGTTCGACTGAACTAATTGGAATCGGTAAGGTAAGTACACACAGCTTAAGATAAGTATACATAGCTTAAGGTAAGTACCCACATATTTAACACAACTAATAATCGTAAATTTGTACCTCCTTGTCTTTATAACATGTATAGGTTTTTAAAGCCGCAGTAGGCTTCAAAGATCTGCCCACCACTAACAAATAAATCGGACGAAAGGATTTCCGAATAGCCAAAAACCCCAGTTCCTCAGTACCTCAGTTGGTAGAGTATAAGACTGGTGTTCTAGAGGTCCTGGGTTCAAATCCTGGTCGAGGAAAAAGTTTTTTCCGACTTATTCCCTCACCCTTTGCCCTCTACGTTACAAATCTTTTCTGTTCATATATATACTTTAAGAAAAATTGATATCATACTAGAGTTTTATTAAACAACTGTAATGACATTTCTACTCAAAGGCTACTAGATTTTTCTTAGCGTGTATTCTGAAGAATGACGTATATAATAACTATATTTATTTTTATTATTTATGTTATATTTGACTCAATTTAACAATATTATCCATTTTTTAAAAATTTGTAAGAAGGTTTCTACGTTTTACAAGTTACTGAAGAGTACTAAGACACCCTATATAAAATTTGTATTTTTTGCTAAATAAGGGTTAAAAATCCTTAGTAATATAAATTTTTCTACAGGTGGTAACTTCAGTACATAAATGAGGAATAATATAAAGAAAAAAATAAGTAGATCGTGGACAAGATAATCATGTATAAAATGATTGCAAATTGGATTTGTAATTTATTTAGCGATTTCCAACCATTTTTTTGCCTGACCCTGTACAAAAATTTTAAGATTGTTACCAAAGTGATTTTTGGAATATTATATTGTGAATATGACAGGAATGTCCCAGGCCTATCTTTTGTTTAATATTCTTTAAGAGTTTGTGGTAGTTACATTTCTTTAAGATAATAATATTCTCATGATAACGTGATAATCAAGTTATTTCTATGAATATTCCCAAAAAGAATATTCTTGTCGGGATTTTGGCATGTTTGTTGAAAATATTCCCAAGTAACAATTTCTCGACGTTTTAACGTTGCCAAAGGCGACTTAACGTTGTGTGTCGACGTTACCTGCGACTAGAGTCGCTATCAAAGTTTCTACACCGTAGCCGAAGCGACTACGACTGAAGTGCCTTCTGGATAATATTTTTATTAATATAATTGATTTGAAATCAAGACTTTCCAAACACCATTTATCAATAATTCTAAAATACGTAGCTACATAGTTCCCACTAACTAAATTTAACAACGAACCTTAGTTTTCCGTCAAAAATGGACATTTATTTTTTTAAAATAAGGGGGCCTTCAATCCTTCTTACTTTTTTGCTAAATTATTTTTTTATTTAAATACTAAAAATTTCAAAAATGCTTTCAACCTATTTCAAACAGTAGCCAATCTAAAAGAATACTTAAAAATTTCCAAAATTAACTAAAAATCATGAAAATCCAGCAAAAAAACAAGATTCTTTTAACGATTTACACAAATGGTGTAGCGGCGCAAATCAGGAAAAGAAAACAGTATGGCACTATGGCGGCAATAATCATTTCTTGATTTACTGAAAACCTAACCATTCTGCGACTAAAGAGGTGTGAAAAATCGATTTTCCGCACTTGTTAGGAAAATAGCTATTTTTTATTTACTTGTCAGAATGAAATCCAGAACGACATGCTTTGACAGTTGTAGACAAATACAATGATGACTGACTTTGTTTGTAAAAATAGACCAAGTTATTACAACAAAAAGTAGTGCGTACCACTTTTATGATGCCGGAAGTGTACTGTCTACAAATGTCCAAGCCATGACTTTCCTAATTACCGATGCAAATAAAATAATTTTGTCTGCGGTTGTTATTTAAACCAACGCTTGTAAAAAGGCACTATTTTATCCAGTAGATTTAAAAACTACTATTATTTAGAAAATGTAATTCGTCATGTCCCAAAAATATAATTTAATGTTTGAGAACCACCGACTTACCTGCTCAAGGAGTTTATTGCTTAGCGGATTTCTTACAACGAATGCACTTTTTTTGCGGGGGTATACGATGGGGCCAGGTATTATGTTACTTCGTTTTAACATTATCCAATTAATCCCTTAATTTTAGGGGAAATGTCCCAATAAACAAAAGCCTAGCGGCAAGAACGCGGTAGAGTACTGGCACTGGTGACCAACCATCAGTCGGTCAACCAGCTCTGTGCCGAAAGATTAAAGAAAGTCGGAAAGAGGTGGCTGGCACGTTTCTTTCCTAGCCCACAAACGGTATTCAAGCGTGTTGTCACTGCTCAAAATGAGTCGTCTGCATGAAAGAAATCCACAAGGTGACAAAATGTTGATAAGCTACTTGCCAGACATAGCAATCAAATGCGCGGAAAGGTGGATCAAGTGATAGCTTATTTTGAAGACCTTTTAAATGCCTTTATAAAATTGTTAAAATTTTAAAAATCTAGCGTTTTGTTTTTAAGTAAGCTCAAATTGAACAGGTGAATTTCCTCTTCCTAGGAATGTATCCTAGAAGAAAAAGTTAAATGATAAGTTGTACTATTAGTAAAAGAAAAATTGAGGTGTCACGAGATTTTTTAAAAATTTTAATTATAATTAATAAAATAATCGCTAGACTTTTAAAATTTTAACACTTTTGTAAAGGGTTTTAAAATACCTTCAAATCAAGTTATCACTTGACCCACTTCTCCATTTAAATTCTGGTGGTGAAACTCACCCCTCAAAGGGGGTCTATCCTACGAAAATTCCACTCTAAATTCTCTAAAACGCGTTTGTTTCGCTTTTGTTGGGACCGTATGTGTGTAGATAACATGGTCTCTCAATTTTTTTAGTTTTGTTATGGACAAATAATTAACAAGAGAGATGTTTTTCTTAAAACCAATTTTGAGGTTTGCTTAGTACCTATTACCAATAATTAATTAATCTAACGCAATGTACCTAGTACATATAGTAATCTTTTATGAGCTAAACACAGTAAACGTTGTTATCTTCTTTCAATTGCATCAGTCTCAATCAAAAGACTCCCAATTGTTTTGTGTTGCAATTGTGGCTTTTATCATTGAATATACGCTCCACAGTGACGATGCTTTATGCTGTTTTGACTTAAAATATGCTAGCAGTACCTTTTCTTCTGTAAATTCTCCTATATTCCGTTCTTTGCACCATTTGATAAACTCAGTTAACTGTTTTTTATATTTTGTCTCCAGATTTTCTTAGTAATAATTTACCTAAAGCCTCTTGAGTTGCCTTTTCGATTTGTCTTTCAGTCGATATGACGTGTTTGACTAATATTTATCGAGTGGCTTGTGTTTTACTTAGTTACTTGTCATAACACGCCAAGATTTTCAGTTGACAGTGACAATCATGATCTGGATCATTATAGTACAATAATGAAGTCGTTAATATCGTTAAAATGTTTTTAAATCCCTCGACAAATTATAGCCCCCCCCCCCCCGTTGGTCGGGCTATAAACTTTTTCACAGAATGATAAATAAATTCCCAATGTTCAGATGGTGTTAGATACAAATAAAAAAGAGAGTTTTACCAACAGAAAACTATTGAATTTTTGGCCTTTTCCACCAGTTCTACCACTGAATGGTATCAGACACAGTCCATTCACCAGTCGCGCTTTTTACTATGCCGAATCGATAGCAAAAAAACGAAGTTTACAAAATACACCGGAGTATCACTACAATATATATACCGGGTGCGGCTTGAAGACTAGATGCAGACCTGTGTTTCACTCTTGTTAGGGATCATTAGTACGACATAAGTTTTTATAGTCGAATAATATAAACGATCAAATCAATAAGTTATGGACAAATGCACGGCAAAACATTAGATAACAAAATGAGAAATAAATTCCCAATGTCCATGTGGAGTTATATATAAATAAAAAAAAGAGTTTTACCAACAGAAAACTATTCGATTTTTGGTCTCCTACGCCAGTTCTACCACTGACTGGTTTCAGACACAGTCCACCCACCAGTCGGGATTTTTACTATGACGAATCGATAGCAAAAAAACGAACTTTACAAAATGCACCGGAATACGACAACAGTACATACCGGGTGCGACTTGGAGACTACACGCATACACGTGTTTCACCCTTGTTAGGGACCATCAGTGTGACATAAGTTTTTATAGTCGAAAGTCATGGACAAATACTCGGCAAAACATTAAATAACAGAATGAAAAATAAAGTTCCTATATCCATAGTGGAGTTAAATATAAATAAAAAAGAGAGTTTTATCAACAGAAAACTATTTGAATTTTTATTAAAAAAGACTTTTAAAGAACAAGCTTTTATTAAATGCACTCAAAAGTAGAAAATAATTTTTTACCTTTCTTATACCATAATAAAAGCGTTGGGCGCAAATTAAAAATTTTAACTTTACTACAAAAGAAGAACTAAATTCTTCTTCTATTCGAATGATAAACATAATGCTTTCATCTAAAGAAGCTGAGAACGGGTGAGATTGCCGTGCTTGCGAAGCCTTTGAAAATGTTCTTAAGTTATAGAGTAATACAACTGTTTCTTAGGTGAATCGTCGATGTGACCGATATACGATACCAAAAGTTTAAATTTTTAATTTGCCCCCATCGCTTCTATTATGGTATAAGAAAGATAAGAAATCATTTTCTACTTTAGAGTGCATTTAATAAAAGCTTGTTCTTTAAAAGTTTTTTTTAATAATTTTTTTTTTTGACAGTGAAACCCTAATTTTTTGACAACAGCATTTATGAGGATGTTCACTGATATAAGCACATTCAAAACTACAGGTACACTGAGAAATCGTCCAACAAGAAATACTTTAATAGAATTTTTGTGGCTGTCACTGTCAATTTTTTGGTTATCAATGCAATGTTGATCTTCTAATATAGCACACAACACTTTACTGAACTCTTTTTGCTAAGGTAGCGGAACATTTTGCTACCCTTGCCAAATTTCTTCCGGTAAAAACTAAAAATATTTTTGTAAAACTATTTTGACTATCCTGAAAACCTTTCATTTCTATGGCAGTAGAGCGCTTTGCTGGAGTAGAAGAAAAAAGCTGTCGTAGCAAATATCCTTGCTGAAGCAACATTACAACTCTCCTATAGCAGCATAAGAAAAGCAGATCGAATGTTTTCGTATTTCGTCGGACCCCAATTAGTTGGTCGGGCAATAAACTTTTTCACAGAATGATAAATAAATTCCCAATGTTCAGATGGAGTTAGATATAAATAAAAAAGAGAGTTTTACCAACAGAAAACTATTGAATTTTTGGCCTTCTCCACCAGTTCTACCACTGACTGGTATCAGACACAGTCCATTCACCAGTCGCGCTTTTTACTATGCCGAATCGATCGCAAAAAAACAAAGTTTACAAAATACACCGGAGTATCACTACAATATATATACCGGGTGCGACTTGAAGACTAGATGCAGACCTGTGTTTCACTCTTGTTAGGGATCATTAGTACGACATAAGTTTTTATAGTCGAATAATATAAACGATCAAATCAATAAGTTATGGACAAATGCACGGCAAAACATTAAATAACAAAATGAGAAATAAATTCCCAATGTCCATGTGGAGTTATATATAAATAAAAAAAAGAGTTTTACCAACAGAAAACTATTCGATTTTTGGTCTCCTCCGCCAGTTCTACCACTGACTGGTTTCAGACACAGTCCACCCACCAGTCGGGATTTTTACTATGACGAATCGATAGCAAAAAAACGAACTTTACAAAATGCACCGGAATACGACAAGAATACATACCGGGTGCGACTTGGAGACTACACGCATACACGTGTTTCACCCTTGTTAGGGACCATCAGTGCGGCATAAGTTTTTATAGTCGAAAGGCATGGACAAATACTCGGCAAAACATTAAATAACAGAATGAGAAATAAAGTTCCTATATCCATAGTGGAGTTAAATATAAATAAAAAAGAAAGTTTTATCAACAGAAAACTATTTGAATTTTTATTAAAAAAGGCTTTTAAATAAAAAGCTTTTATTAAATGCACTCAAAAGTAGAAAATAATTTTTTACCTTTCTTTTACCATAATAAAAGCGTTGGGCGCAAATTAAAAATTTTAACTTTACTACAAAAGAAGAACTAAATTCTTCTTCTATTCGAATGATAAACATAATGCTTTCATCTAAAGAAGCTGAGAACGGGTGAGATTGCCGTGCTTGCGAAGCCTTTGAAAATGTTCTTAAGTTATAGAGTAATACAACTGTTTCTTAGGTGAATCGTCGATATGACCGATATACGATACCAAAAGTTTAAATTTTTAATTTGCCCCCATCGCTTCTATTATGGTATAAGAAAGATAAGAAATCATTTTCTACTTTAGAGTGCATTTAATAAAAGCTTGTTCTTTAAAAGTTTTTTTTAATAATTTTTTTTTTTTGACATTGAAACCCTAATTTTTTGACAACAGCATTTATGAGGATGTTCACTGATATAAGCACATTCAAAACTACAGGTACACTGAGAAATCGTCCAACAAGAAATACTTTAATAGAATTTTTGTGGCTGTCACTGTCAATTTTTTGGTTATCAATGCAATGTTGATCTTCTAATATAGCACAAAACACTTTACTGAACTCTTTTTGCTAAGGTAGCGGAGCACTTTGCTACGCTTGCCAAATTTCTTCCGGTAAAAACTAAAAATATTTTTGTTAAACTATTTTGACTATCCTGAAAACCTTTCATTTCTATGGCAGTAGAGCGCTTTGCTGGAGTAGAAGAAAAAAGCTGTCGTAGCAAATATCCTTGCTGGAGCAACATTACAACTCTCCTATAGCAGCATAAGAAAAGCAGATCGTATGTTTTTGTATTTCTTCGGACCCCAATTAGTTGTGCTAAATATGTAGTTTTGGCGATTCCGGTGTTCATTTCCGTAGTGAACGTGAACGCGTGAACTGTGACGGCGGCGCGGTCCCTGTTTGTACGGAGGAGTAGAAAATATTGCAGCCATAGTGAATAAGGTATGCTAAGCATTTTTTGCCGTAAAAAACTGCTACAGAATAGAGGCATATGATATTTGTAACTCATCGCGGTATACGTATCCGCATCTAGCGAGAACCAAGCACATTGATTCGTCAGAAACTTGTAGCACGTTCGAAAATGTGCTTGGTTCTCGCTAGATGCGGATACGTATACCGCGATGATTTACAAATAGCTTTATGTTGCTAATGTTATATTTTAGCGAATTTTAAAATTACGCGAAGATTATAATTTTTTACAGGGCCCTATATTTTGACACTTATAGTACGGTTATGATGGTAATTTAAAGCCTAAAATATTTTAGCGTACTTTAAGCGGTAGCGTTTTTGTTTATCGGATTTTTTAAAGTTTTTCACATTTCCACCAATTTTAGGCACATTTTATAGTTTTCTTTCCAAAATGTCGATTGTTGAAGTTGAAACAGTGTTTAGAAAGAATTTTAGTAAATATTTTTTAATTTATTATGATTTTATCCTTAGGTTTTCTCGTTATTTTTTATTTATATTTTTGAAAACTCCATTTGCACTGATGATGATGATGAAATGCCTTTTTCACATATCTTAGGCCAATCACTATTAAAATTTTGCACTGTATAGCAGAAGGCTTCTTTTGACCGAAAAATGAAAAATTTAATTCTTAAGTCTCTATAGTTTATCAGAATAATGTTCATCATAACAAAGAACAATAAAAAATAAGCACCGTATTTTGTGAAACTCATTCCTTATCATGATTATCACAATCGAGCAGTAGGGTCATGAGTTCTGGAACACTTGGACTTTTCTAGTGTGTTTGGTATTTCATTTTTATTCTACACTAAAGCAAATTGCCTCGCAAATGTACTTATTTTAAAGAATAAAAAAATTACATAAATGTGTTATTATTTCAAATTATGTGTTATACCAGGTTTGAATTTAATTGTGGTTTAGAATGTGCTTTCATAATAAACTAAAGACATCAAGGTATCACATTCTAAACATTAATTAAATTTAAACCAGGTTTGTGTGGTAGCAAAATTACTTTACTAGAATAACAAAACTACTTTGTTGTCGTAGTAAAGTAACTTTGCTGTGGTAGCGGAACCACTTTACTGTGGTAACAAAAATTACTTTTCTGTGGTACCAAAGAGATTTGCCGGCATAGTAAAGAACTCTTCTATTACAGCAAAAAATATTTTAGAAAGAGTTTTTGCTGGAGTGACAGAAAGAGAAAGTCAGCAAAGTGGTCTCTGCTGGCTTGGTAAAATGTTTTGGTTGACGCCTATGCAGCCAAAATTTTTGACTGGTACCAAAAATTTTCATTACGGCTATAAAGAGGATTTCTCAGTGTAGAAAAAAGACCATACTCCTTGTATGATTGGTGACCGATCTAGTTCTATTAATTTTGGCCTCCCATATACATACACATAAGAATGGAACTTTAACTAACGATTACTCAAAACACGGAAAATGGAGTTTGGTCATTTTTGTACTCAGGTCCAGAATTAGCCTAATATAAACTAATTAAAACAGGTTTCGTAAAATAATCCTTAAAACACCCACGCAACTTTTTTAAAAAATTACAAATTAAGTTTAAATATTCTGGCTAGATACAATTGAAAGTAATTTTTCCTTATAAAATTTAAATTGTATTACGTGACTTAATGATAAAAAGCCACATATTTAGGTCACTCTTAAATAAAAAAAAAATAAAAATATTAACATTGAGCATTAAATAAATTTGTACTACTCGTTAGTACGTGAATAACTTACAAAGAACGTTATCATTACTCGTTCCTAAACAATGTGTTGTTGATAATAATAGATCGATATTGGCCCCTTATACTGAGTATATTATATACTAGTGGAGTAAATTCGTAGTGATTTTCCAGAGAAATCTGCAAAAAGGGTATACTTTTTTTACATTTGATACAGTTATACCTATAAATACCAAAAGCTAAAATTCCGATCTAGGAACTTCCATTTTCCAGCTCAGAAACCAAGATGACGGTGGTCAAAGTTAGGAAAAAATGTGTTTTCTACGTTTTCAGAAAAATCAAATCGAAATCAATAGATCAAAATTCAAAAAGGACTACGTACTAAATACATTGAAAACCGGTCACGGTTAAATTGCTTTACGTTGTAGTATGTTATAGCCCTACGAATCTCCTTCAAATAAAAGCAAAAGAAATTGGGGGTCAGTCGGGCCGTTTGGGAGATACGGCCCTATAAATTCGCCACTGCAGGGCTTCTTAAAATTCACAGAAATTCAATAAGGGCATATTTAGAAGTATGATATATCAATTCAGGGGTTTTTGGGGATGTCTAATCGAATAATGATATTTTCGTTTAAATATTTTGACGTTTAAGTATCAGAATACAATTTGGCCGCTACAGTTAAGTTCATTTTAATTTAAATATTTTCGAGTTAATGGTTGTGATATAACAGGGACTTTAATGGGCCAAATCGGAAAATTGCATTGTCATTTAATTATTTTGACGTATAAATGTAATAACTTAAGATGGCGGATAATTCACATTATTGGTGTTATTAAAAGTTTTAACTGGAATGAGAATTATATTATTATTTTAAGCATATTAGGTATTCAACTATTTTATCCTTTCGAGGCTCAGAAAATATGATCCCTAATTCAAGGAACGACATAGATTTGGTTCGAATGATCCCACGTCGAACGCATTTCGTATTCTTGAGCCGTGATCGCTCATTCCACTCTATCAAAAATTGGGTGTTCGCGCTCCCCGACTCCAAAGCCAGGGATATCGATCCCATTTCTCAGGCAAGCATGCGCGTAAAATGTATATTTTTCATTCTAAAATTTCGAAGACGTTTCAAGGAAAAGCATCTTTTTTTCGAGGTATCCATGCGATCATTCCTCGGGATTTATCCCTTCTCATTAGGGATCGTTCCTTCTCTCGAGATTCAAGAATGAGGTCCCTGGGTTATTGCCAAAAGTGGTCGTTTAACAGTTATTTCTCTAACAAGTTCAGAAAGCGGCACTTTTCCCCAGGCGATGGCAGTTGCAGGAACGACACGCAAGCCATCGAGGGGAAAAGGAACTTTACGCATGTTATGTGTAAGCAAAAAGATTTAAGTAATAAGCTCCAAATATTCTGTTAAAAAATGAAAATATCAGTATTTCAATTTTCTAAAATAAACGAAGATACTCACTTTCCGCACTAGGTGCGATAAAGGTAGATCTTGGTAAAACTTAAAACACGTTATACAATAAAAATTGAATAAGATAAATAACATGTTGACTGGAAAATAGTTATGTTATTGACAGATTTATTATATTATAGGTTATCATATTATCCCGTGTTGCTAGTGTTGTTTGGTTGTTGGGGTACGCTAGGTATCAAGACAATAGACACTTGATAGTTATTTACCTAACAGAGGCGGAAAGTTATACTTTTCCGCACGTACCGGCGTTTGCATGAACGACGCGCCAACGGAGTTCGTGCAAGCCGTAAGTGCGGAAAATACTTTCCGCACGCGTTAGGTACATATTTCAACGCATCGATATACCTAACGCGTTGAAAACAAAGCCAAAATACACTACATTTTTGACTTGTTCATGCCATGTTTCGAACGACGCGACGCCCGCTTCTTTGACGGGTGCGATTACAAAACACCTGATTCCACTCGTTGCGTAAGGAGGGATGTATGTACATAACTTTACGGACCCACGAACGTATCCAACTATTTCAATGAGTAGTTCTGTCATCGCACTTTTCAAAAAAGCGGGCATCATTCGAAACATCGCATAAACAAGTAAAAAATGTAGTGTATTTTGGACTTATTTTGAACGCGTTAGGTATACCGATACCGATGCGTTGAAATATTTACTTTGTGTCTAATATTAAATACCCCCCGATGCGTATTATAGAAACTGTAATGGATGCCCACATTAGACATTGGTTTAACCCATTAAAAATTGTGTTAAAATACTTTTTTATTTATTATTAAGTTTTCAGCGATCTTTAATTAAGTTTTAGTGTATTTCGTTATTTTAGAGATATGTAAAAATACTTCGTTTTAGGTGCATCCAAATTGTTATTTTATAGTTTCTTTAAAATAATAATATAATTCTCCGAATCCATTGCCAGTTAAAACTTGTAAAAACAGCAATAATGTAAATTGTCATTCATCTTAAATTATTACACTTATACGTCAAAGTAATTAAATAAGAATGCAATTTTCCGATTTAGCGTCAATTAAAATCCCTCAGCTATATCAACTACCTTAACTCGAAAATATTTAAATTAAAATGACCTTAACTATAGCGGCCATATTGGATTCTGTCCCTTAAACATCAAAATATTTAAACGAAAATATAGTTATTCGATTAGACATCTCTAAAAACCCCTGAATTGATATATCACATTCCTACATACGCCTTTATTGACTTTCTGCGTTCAAAAACACCTTAAATTAGCATATATCTGCTCTTTTTGAACGTGCTACAAGTTTCTGACCAATCAATGTGCTTGGTTCTCGCTAGATGCGGATACGTATACTGCGATGAGTTACAAATAGCTTTATGTCTCTAATGTCTCATATTAAAGCTACAGACCGGCTTCTTGATCTCACAATAAAAAAGAATAGAGTTTATAAGCGGGTACAAAGATGACGCTTTATATGTCAAAAATATAAGACCTTATTAACCTATAGACAACATTAAAGAAAAAAAAAATTGAGTGGATGCTACTAGCGATGAGTCCGTTTTGATTTGGCATTTGGTATTCAAAATGGCGGTGAAACTATCGATAAAAAAGTAATTCTGGTGTGGTATTTACACTTACGTCATGCAATATATCAATTTGTACAAATGTCAGTTTAAAAATATTAGCGCTGCGTTCAATCACAAACAGCGAGTTCGGATATTTTACCTCTGCTTGCACCTTAGCTTGCACCAACCTCTTCTGCTTTAAAATGTGGGCTTTGAGTCAGGAAAGCTTTTTTGACTGAGCTTTTAGATAACCTTAATATTTTACTTTCAGTTTGTAAATAAATTAATATAGTTGTTTTGAATTTTTTTGTTTGGTATATTTTTCGTGGATAATCAGTGACCTTCACTTACGTTTGTTTTGCCTCGTAGTGCCCTCATAAATATATTTTGAGTGCTGAAAACGGGTTTAAAATATGGCGTTTTTCTGTACAAAATAGGAGGTGTTTTTTATTGGGTAATGAACAACTTGGGATTTTAAATAAGGTAAATTAATCCTTATAAAAACGGTTACTTAGGGAAATTATAAACGAACTTATTACCAAATGCCACAAAACAATCCTTTCTGGGGGCTATAAATTTAAACCACCCCCCTGAGGTGGTCTAAAAAATCACCAACTTTATAACCTCAAACACAAATAATGAAGCTATTATGTGCCAAATTTTCCCAGCAAACATCGTTCTACTGGTACTTTACTAATATTTTACTTTGACCGCTGGCAACTGCTGGCACCGGCAATGATGTGCAATTTTTTATTATTTTTATATTGCAGAGTTTTGCAAGTGCTAAAAAAGAAACATTTTACTACTTTCTTTTTAATAAAGCAAGAAATTGCACTTTATTTAAAAAAAAAAATCTTAGTGCAGCTAGAGTTAATGGCAATAAAATCTTCTTTAAGTATATGCAAACAAGTGATTTAAAAATATTTTGGTATAAGCAAAAAATGCCATTTTGAAACCTGTCAAAAAAAAATTAGTTTAGGGCATTTTCTTCTAAAATATGGTGTATTTTTGGAAAAAAAGCAGTAAAAATAGGTCATCTAAAAATTAGTACAAAAAAATACAAAAAATCAAGCATATTATCAGTAGTGGAAAACATGTACAACAAAAGTTAACTTGAGTCGCAGGTATCTTTTTGTCTGAAAAAGTGTAGTTTTGGTTTGTGAAAAACAATCATAGCTTTGTTTTAGTGCAACCAAAGGTTCTAAATTCCCAACATAGTTGAGATGGCTTCAGGGTCAGCGGAACTAAATCTCTATCGTAAGTTTAGTACTAAGATTAGGCTAGTTGGTGCAGATATTTGGTTTCTAAAATCTTGCAAAAAATTCATAGTTTTTCCAAACTTTGTTCAAGTACAGTTTCTTCAAAAGTAGTCCTGTTCGCAAAACAGAAATTTAGAAATCAAAAATTTGTACGCAAAACGAAGTATGTTCTAGCTTGAAGCATACCGACTGTTTAAAAAGTTGAAATTTAGACTTAGTGATAAGAACTTTGAAGAATGGTGCGATTTCCAAAGATATATGTTTGTAGTAATTGAGAAAAAATTTACGAAGAAGATATCTTCACTTAATAAAAAGCTACAAAAGTTAAAACGTTCTGAATCAAAACCAAAAAAGTCGAAGGAAATCGCAAACATTGTAGAAAACCTATCCTCTCAAACTTTTAATAACAAAGAAATATCACTTTTAAATAAAGGTCTTAATTTTGCTCTGCCCACACAAAAAGATAATTTAAGTGCAAATATTGAAAGTTCAATCTCTAATCTTTCAGAAGGCACAAAGGGCTATGTGCGAGATGCTTGCCGATATCAGATCTCCAAAAACATCATTCAAAATAACAAAAATAGTATATTAAATCACAATAAAACAATTACAAATTTGAGAGAAAAAGATGTTCTCTATCTAAAGGCTGACAAGGGTAATAAAGTTGTTATATTAGATAAATCAGATTATTTCGAAAGGGTAGATAACCTAATAAAAAATGGACCCTACAAACAAGTCACGAAGAACCCCTTACCAAAAATGATTAACGAGGTAAAAAACGCAATTAAAAAAATGTAACAATATTATTACTGACAAGCAATCCCACTATGCCGAAACTGTATTGTCTTCCGAAAATCCACAAGCCTGGAAAATCGGTTAGACCTATTGTTTCTGCTGTAGGACCACCTACTTACAACATTTCGAAATGGCAAGCAAACGAGTTTGAAAATTTACCTATAAAGGAAAAAGGTTTTTCTGTTGAAAATTCCCTTGAATTTATTAACAAAGTTAAAGATATTTCACTCCAAGAAGGTGAAATTTTAATCTCGTTTGATGTTAGTTCGTTGTTCCCTAGTGTGCCGATCCCCAATACCTTACAATACCTAGAGGAACTACTAAGAAAAAACAATCTAGAAGACAAAAGGACTTTAGAATACCTATCTTTAACAAAACTCTGCATGAATCAAAATTATTTTCAATATAAAAATAACTACTACCAACAATTAGAAGAAACCACAATGAGTAATAGTTTATCACCTTTTATCACAAACCTCTTTATGAACAAATTTGAATCAGATATAAGTAAAGAATTTGAGTAATTCCCCAATAGTAGTAGAGAAGGGGCGGCGCGAAGCCTGGCAAGTAGGCCTCCCTGGGCCCTTTCTGCCCTACTCCGAGCCTGCCCCTAATCCACCGCCTGCACCACTAGTCTGGTAGTCTGCTCATTTGGTTTCACTGATCTTTTTGCAAAGTCCAGTATTTTGTCCCATTTGAGCATGTGCAGGTCCTCCTCATCCAGGGTGGGGAAACCGAATACCTGATATCTCGTCCTCTGGTATGCCTCGCAGTTCGCTATAACGTGTCGAGATGTCTCTTCTGCCCGCCCGCAGGACCGGCAGGTCGAGTCATTCTCCACCGCGATCCGGGTCATGTGCTTCCTTAGTCGGTTGTGACCTGTTATGATACCTGTCAGCAGACCAGCGCCCCTTCGCGATCTCCCCAGAAGCCATTTTTGTCTGGCTACATCCGGGCCCTTCACGAAGTCCTTGGTCTGTCTGCATCCTGTTTTTCCTCTCCAAGCGGTCGTCATGACATCGTTGACCCATTTATTGAGTCGACTTTGCAATTGCCTCTTGGTTGTTCCTAGGAGTGGTTCCAGCCCTACATACTGGGTGCTTGCCCCGATCCTGGCGAGCTCGTCGTCCATCTCGTTACCCGGTACCCCCATATGTCCCGGTACCCACATAAGTGTCACTTGTTTGCCCTCTCCCAAGGATTCTAGTGCAAATTCCCCAGAGTATGGTTCAGGTATGTAGACGATGTGTTTGCAGTATTCAACACTAAAGTAACTAGTGTTGAAAATTTTATGGAAAAAATAAATAACAAATTTCCCACAATTAAATTTACTTATGAAACAGAGAACAACGGTACACTGCCATTTCTAGACACTTTAGTTATAAGAAATAAAAATAAATTGGACTTTGACCTATACCGAAAAGGAACGGCCACCAACAGGTATATTCCAAATGACTCTTTTCATTGCTTACCACATAAGCTTGCAAGTTTGCACTTTTTAACATATAGATTAGTAAATTTCCCCTTAAACAAAGAAAGATTTGAAGCAGAAAAGAATAGGATTAGGAATATAGCTGGCGAAAACGGTTACGACGAAGGCTTAATAAATAAGCTGATAAATAGACATTATTTTCAAAAGACCTTTCGGAATTCCACTTTTTTCAGACGAAAAGATACCTGCGACTCAAAATTTATATCTATCAATTCCTTATAATCCTAATTATACGAAAGGATTACAAAAAGTATTTAATAACACTGGTCTTAAATTAGTATATCAACCCGGTAACACGATAAGAGGTTTACTAGGAAATCCCAAGGATAAAACCACAGTTCTAGAAAAAAGTGGAATTTACGAAATTAGTTGCATGGATTGTGACAAAAAATATGTTGGCCAAACCAGATGCTCTATTCAAACACGTTTTAAAGAACACTTAGCACACTTAAAATACGGAAGAACAGAAAAGTCAAGTGTGGCCGAGCATGCTTTTGAAAACAATCATAGATTCACATGTACCAAACAAAAGACTTTTGAATGCATATGAAAGTATGGAAATCATTAAATCCAGAAAAAGTTTAAATAAAGATAGAGGACCCATCCCGTTTAGTATACTTTATTCTTTAGTTGAGGGGAGATAGGATTATAAATCCTGATCAATCACAAATTATTAGTCTTATCTCCGCCCACTTAAAGATTGTATATAAGATAGAGCGTAGGTTAATTTAGTTTATTGTTTATCGTCTCCTGATGATGCTAAAGTTGTTAGCGAAACGCGCGTCGAGTGCAAAAAAGTGTAGTTTTGGTTTGTGGAAAACAATCATAGCTTTGTTTTAACAGAAGTTAAAATCAGCGAGTATTGTACAAAACACTTAAATCTTGTTATAAAATAGTTAGCTTGCATCTATTGTAAGTAGATGGCGCTGCTTTCAATATTTTTACTCTACAGAAGATACTACCATTAGATATATTTGTTTAGACAGCGAGAACTGGCAACTTGAAAATTATTATCAAGAAGATTAGGATGTGGTGATACATCTAAGATTCTAAGGTTGGGATTTGACCTAAATGGAACTTCTGTTATTTAGGCAAGCCCTATTCCCTGGGATATTTTGAATATCCCAAAGGGATGATTTCGGGGATATCCCTGGGATGTACTGTGCTATTAGAGTGTGAGGTGACGTTGTTTATTTTATTTTTCTTTATTTTTTTTAAAACTACTTTCTACTTAGTACATATCCGTTATGTTTTTACCATTATTAAAAAAGTACAAAGAAAAAATACATTACAAAAAAAGTACATGCAGGCCGTTGTTCCAAATCAATGCTAACTAAGTACTTCCTACTTAGTACTTTGTCGTTGTTGGCAGCGCGGAAAGCAAGTACTTAAAAAGTATTATTTTTTTAATTCATGTTTGCTGGGTTTGGCGTAGTCGCCATTTGCCATTTTGAAACCTGTCAAAAAAATTAGTTTTAGGACATTTTCTTCTAAAATATGGTGTATTTTGGGAAAAAGCAGATTTTCAGTGGTATTTTGCAATAACAATACAAAATAATCAATAAATTTGTCTTTTTTCTGTATGGGTAAGTGCTCTCTTAATAAATCCCACTGTAAGTGTCTATTATTTTTCTGTCATTTACATTTTTTTACAAACAAAGTCAGTCTTAGGATAGGGTAAATTGATTTTTAATTTTCTGTCAAAAAAACCTTAATACCTCAGTTAAAATGGCGGACATGAAGTAAAAAAAGTATTTTTTTTCACAAGATAAACATGAAAAAGGTAAAAGTGGAAAATTGACGTCTTTGAAACTTTATATTCGGTTATTTCTTTGTTGTTTAGCAAATAAAACAATTTCTGTTTGCACTTCACAGCCATGCATCTTTATAAAAAAGTCAGGTATTATCATTTCTAATTATTTCTACGCGGATCCTTAGGTACTGGATACTTGGTAGAAACTTTTATATCTGATATATTACTCTTTAAAAAAAACTGTAGCCTTAGTTGTAAAATTACGTCATTTTAAATAATATGAACTGAGTTACAGAAAAAACAATATTTTTGGATCTTGTTTACATATTACAATATTATTCGGTCTTGATAGAATTTAAATCGTGATTTTTTGTTTATTATACATTACTTTCACATTAAGTGTCCGGCATTTTAACTGAGGTATATATTTTTTTTGAAATATGATATTAATTTAGCTCGTTCTAAAACTGCTTTTGTTTGTGAAAAAATGCTAAATTTTGTTTTATTTTAGCTGCCGCCAGCTTGATTTGGAATGGCTGGCATTGTAATTGAAGCATTAAAATTTGATTTTTTTTTACACAGAAATTTAAAGTTATTTTTTTTGTGCAAAATTGCTAACGCGCAGAAAAAATAATGACGTTTCCTAATTTTAGGGCGATCATCTTGATTTGGGAATAACATGTGTAATTTTTTTTGCAATTTTTGAGACAAGCGTCTTCGATTTAGTACAAATTGATCTATTGCATGACGTTAGTGTAAATACTACACTTAAGGGACTAAAAACGTATTTTACTCCCACATTTCAGGAATTAAAACGGTACTTTTTATCCCCGAGACTAAAACATTTTAGTCCCGGGGATATCCGCTTATTATAAGGCTATATAAATTAACTTAACGTCAGAACGAATGAAGATTTGGTAAAAACGCATTTTAGGAATATTTATATTTATTTGTAACATCCGAAAATAGGCATGAACACAATATGAAAAAGAACTAACCTAACCTATAATTTCTTAAACTATTTGATATTACTGTGCGTCACATTAATATTTACAAAGGCCCCACTACAGCCAACTAAATGAACTATTGGTCCCGAATCTGAGGCGGTTTCGCTTCGTTGCTGTATTGGAGTTTGAAAGATTGCCGATTGGGTATGTTCAGTGGCGCACTGTTCAGTGATTGCAGTGCATATGGTATCTGATGTATCTTTGCTTTAATAAAAACAGTGCTCAAAAGTGCAAAAAATAGTATGTATACCATGTGACTAAAGTGTCTTTTTATCTATTTGACATTATTGTGAGTCACATTAAAATTTCTCTCTAATTTTTTTTATTGTGAGGTCAAGAAGCCGGTCAGTGGCTTTAATATGAGACATTAAAAAAGATCATCCATTAAAAAACAAAAATTAATGAAAAACTTTTGATATCTGGCCGCCATTTTGTTTTGAAGTGTCAGATGTCAAATTTTTGGATTAAGTGGAACCTCTTCAGTATTACACAATTAATTTCAATTTAATTTGTCTGAAAACGTAAAAAACACATTTTTCCTAACTTTGACAACCGCCATCTTGGGGGATTCTGGACTGGAATATTAGCTTTTGGTATTAGGTACTACTTTGATGTCAAATATAGAAAAATATTTTCTTTTGGCAGGTTCTTTCTTTTCACGAATTTACTCCACTATACCTTCCCTGCCAATAGCATATATATTTTTTAATACGTCCATTAATGGCATATTTGCATTCTTAACTCACACGATAAAGCCATAATAGGAATTTAATTTAACTCATCCTAAAAATGCTCTTTTTTGTGCAAAATTGCTAACGCGCAGAAAAATAATGACGTTTCTTAATCTAAGTCGCCGCCGACGCTTTTTTGCAATTTTTGAGACAAGCGACTTCGATTTAGTACTAATTGTTATATTGCATGACGTTAGAGTAAATACCACACCAGAAAGGAGAAATTACATTTTTCTCGATAGTTTGGCCGCCAATTTGAATATCAAATTATCAAAAATTTATTTTAATGTTGTCCATAGGTTATAGGTCTCTAACAGTGGGATTTACTAAGATCCAAAATAATACCCCCCACAGGTTCAAATATATACACACTAAATTTTAAAACCAATTTTTTAAAAACACTTACCCATACAGAAAAGACCCAAAGTTATTTATTATTTTGTATTGTTATTGCAAAATAGCACTGAAAAACTGCTTTTTTTGTCAAAATACAACATATTTTAGAAGAAAATGCCCTAAAACTAATTTCTTGACAGGTTTCAAAATGGAAAATGGTGAATACGCCAAAAATTTGGCACATAATAGCTTCATTATTTGTGTTTTAGGTTATAAAGTTGGTGATTTTTTAGACCACCTCAAGGGGGTGGTTTAAATTTATAGCCCCCAGAAAGGATTGTTTTGTGGCATTTGGTAATAAGTTCGTTTATAATTTCCCTAAGTAACCGTTTTTACAAGGATTAATTTACCTTATTTAATATCCCAAGTTGTTCATTACCCAATAAAACACCTCCTATTTTGTCCAGAAAAACGCCATATTTTGAACCCGTTTTCAGCACACAAAATATATTTATGAGGGCATTACGAGGCAAAACAAACATAAGTGAAGGTCACTGATTATGCACGAAAAATATGCCAAACAAAAAACCCAAAACAACTATATTAATTTATTTACAAACTGAAAGTAAAACATTGAGGTTATCTAAAAGCTCAGTCATAAAAACTTGCCTTACTCAAAGCCCACTCATTTTAAAGCTGTAGCTTTCATCAGTAGAGGTTGGTGCAAGCCAAGGTGCAAGCAGAGGTAAAAGATCCGAACTCGCTGTTTGTGATTGAACGCAGCGCTAATATTTTTAAACTGACATTTCGATAGTGACAGACATGTAAAAAAAACTTGCATATAAGTTTTTTAATACATTTCATAAATAAAAACATCTTTTAAATAAATACAAAATTAATCTACTCCTTATTTTATTTTTACTCATCTAAATCGTTGTGGGTTTAAATTTTTTAATTTTCTTTTCTTCTAAATTGAAAATTTCCTCTTATATCCAACAAAAATTGTGTTAAGATAATTATTCAATAAACAAACTTATTAAAATTCTCCTTATAAATCAAACTACGTCCAAAACTCAAGTAGGGTTCGTTTAAAATGCTGAAAACCAAAAATTTCACTTAAATTTAGGACCGTTTTAAAACAGACTAAACCCTTTTAGTAAATCTCACTATTATATTTTTGACTTATCAGGCACCATCTTTGTATCCCCTTATAAAATCTAATTTTTTTATTGTGAGATCAATAATCCGGATTAACTCTAATACGATACATTAAAAAATATCATCACTTAATGAGTAAAAAAAAATCAATGAAAAACTAATGGTGGGATTTACTAAAAGGGTATAGTCTATTTTAGAATGGTCCTAAGTTTAATCCTAAGTGAAATTTTTGGTTTTAAGCATTTTAAACCAACCATCCTTGAGTTTTGGACATAGTTTGATTTATAAGAAGAATTTTAATATATTTGTCTATATAATAATCATCTTAACATAATCTTTTGTTGGATTTAAGAAGAAAGTTTCAATTTAGAAAAAAAGAAAATTAAAAAATGTAAACCCATGTACGCGGGGTTTAAATAGTAAACACTCTCTAGACCAGGTACGAATCCCCAAGCTCCAAACATTTCCATAAATGGCCATTTTCTGCAGAACGTGGAACATTATCCATACCTTAGGAGCCACCTATCACCAAATACAACTATTGGCGCAGAAACACAGCATCGCCTAAAATGTGCTAGCGCAGCGTTCGGACGGCTTTCGTAAAGAGTCTTCAACAATTACGACATCAATGTGGAGACCAAGCTTCGTGTCTACAACACAGTTATAATACCAACTCTAACATACGGGGACCACCTACAGAAGGCATATCAAACGACTAGAAAAATTTCATCAAAGTTGTTTAAGACGAATACTGAGAATCAAATGGCAAGACCGACGAACCAACATAAGTGTTTTAGAATAAGCCAGAACAACTAGTATAGAAGCCCTAATCTTCAAGCACCAGCTTCGTTGGACTGGTCGCATTATCCACATGCCCGAAACACGTCTCCCAAAGCAGACATTTTATGGACAACTGAAGGAGGAAAAGAGAAATCAAGGTCAACAAAAAGGTACAAAGACGTTCTCAAAGGCAATATGATGAAGGGTTATATCTATATAAATAACTTCGAGACCATGGCAAACGATAGGGCTTCATGGCGCCGAACAGTCCATGAGGGAGCACAAACTTTTGAAGAGCAATGACGTAGACTAGAGACGGAAAAGAGAGAGCGTAGAAAGGAGCGACAAAATGGAAGACTGGATCACTAACAACACCAGGCTGCTGCCGGAGACTCGGTGTGCCAGAACCAGTGTTACCAATCGGAGCATAATTATGCGATTGGGCATAATTTTACCAGCGGGAGCATAATGATAGCATAATGGGTAAAAAAGCATAATTGGGCATAATATAGGACAAATCGCATAATACGAGCATATAATCACACCCATAGCAACATATCAATCGGCGAATGCACCGCTCACAGTTAGTTTTCATAATCTACTGATTTTGGCTGGGAAACGAGCCGAACGAATTCTCACGCGCTCGAGCGGCGACCGACGACACCAACCACCTGATGACTGGCTGTCTTATTCTTTACCCGTGTAATAGAAAGAGACGGAATGTTACGCATAGTGTATCGCGGGTGTGAATCCCAGAAAAAAAAATAGTGTGTTTGGTTTTATTTTGCAGTGACTTTTTTGCATCCAGGCAGAAGCTTTTTGTTTGTTTTACAATCTTCAAAAATGGATAAGTGGCTTTTATCTTCTAAGGCTAAGGTTGGTATATTCGGAGTAGTAGCAAGTGGAGAAAGGCATTGAGTTTTTCTTGTATATTTTCTTTCTCAAAAAAAATATAGCAGTAGGTATATATAGCTACAGGATCAATTTAATCCACAGGGCCAAGAAAAAAAGCCAACTGCTCCAGATGAGGCCTCAAAATCCACAAGCTCATGTTCAGAAACATAAGTTCCAGGTTGTAGTTACAAAAGTTCAACTAAAGTCGATAATGCGGTTCAGCAGACACCCCAGAGTCCTCAGACTCAGCCGAATGATAGTGGAGGTGAAATTCTTGATTATGATCTAATGGTAAATATTAAAAGTTATATTCTAGATCATATCTACATGCATACATAGAGTACCTATACCTAGACTACCTATAAGTACGATTGATAAAAATATTTCTTTTGATTTTAGTCTGATTCTTCCACGAAGATCATTCCACCCATAAAAAAAGGAAAAATGGAAAATATTCACCAGGGCACAACAAAAAAGTGCACTTTTATTGCGACTTGGCAAACATTGCCCGAATTCAAAAACTGGATTCAAAAATCCGAAACAAAAGTCGGCGGCAATGAGTATGCATTTTGCAAGGTATGTAATCATGATATTTTGGCAAAAAAAAAGTGTATTAATTTTACACTCAAAGTCTGAGAAACATCAATTAAACTGGCAGAAGGTATCCAGTACCACGAAAATTGATGATCTCTATCGACCCAAACCGGAGGACATAGCTGTCAAGACTGCAGAAATTAAGTTATATGCATTAATGGCTAGTAATAACCCTCCATTTTTATTAATGGATACCTTGACTCCGCTACTTAAAAAAATATTTCCAGACTCTAAAATTGCCAAACAAATGAGTTTAAAAAGAATAAAAGCAAAAGCTATCCTCTGCAAAAGCTTGGGGGAAATTTTTCTCAAGGATTTTTACAGTAAGTTAAGGGAGCCAGGATGTTTTTTCTCCATCATAATGGATGAAACCACAGATATATCTTCCAAAAAACAATGTGCATTTACAGTAATTTATTTTGACAAAAAAAGTAATGTCACAAAAACACAGTTTCTTGACCTTGTAGAGGTAGATGGATCGACGGCAAACGACCTATTTTCCACCTTAAAGAAATGCTTACTATCGAATGTTGCAGGTTTCGCCTCAGACACCACCAATGTTATGGTTGGAGAACACCATTCCGTCTTTTCCCTACTAAAGCAAGAATTTCCGTACATAGTTTACATAAGGTGCTCCTGTCACATGGCTCACCTAGCAACTTCGAAAGCTTGTTTGTAGCTTCCGCGATCAGTGGAAGACCTTCCTAGAAATATCGGTAGCCATTTCAGCAGGAGTGCTTTACGGCAACATAAATTTAAATAGTTCCAATTTTTTTTTCAAACTGCAATACACAAGATACTTACACCAGCTATAACACGGTGGTTGTCAATTAAAGAGTGCGTGGATAGAGTGCTCGAACAGTATGATCCTCTCAAAGCATATTTGACTGAATCTGTTTTTGAGGATCCATCCATAACTACAGAAAAGATGCTTCAAACAATGTCAAACTATTTCACAAAGGTATACTTAGAGTTTATGTCTTATACCTTGGGCCTCATGACACAGTTCAACTTGCTTTTTCAGTCAGAGAAACCACTTCTCTACAAGGTAAAACCGGAAACAGACATGTTACTCAAAACTCTTTGTTCCTATTTTTTAAAAATCGATGTTGTAAGGAACACCAAAGATATTTTCAAGTTGAATCATGAACGCTTCTCCAGTTTTGTGCCTTTGGAGGATATATACTTTGAAATATCAGCAACTAAAACTTTTAACGAAATAAAAAATAACGTGCAAAAGCAAGACATTCATAGTTTTCTCACCTCAATTCTTTCATTCTACATTGAGCTTGCATAAAAGATAAATTCAAATTTAATGATCCCATTTTTAAAATAATTGAAACATGGGATCCGAAGACAGCTCAGAATTTTGAGATAAAATCTCTCAGACATGTGACCGATAGGTTTCCTATTTTAAAAGAGTATGTTGAAATCCAGGAGTTGGACAATGAACGTAGAAAACATGCTCTTTTAAATTTTGAGGAATTGGAATTAAATGGCTCTGATTGTGAGCAATACTGGGGCAAAATTTTTGAATTGAAAAGTCAAGGTCCTCTTGTTCCCCAATTTAAAACTAGTTTTTTCTTTACTTCTTATTTTACCATTTTCAAACGCCAGTGTCGAGAGAGTTTTCAGTGATTACTTCAACATAAAAACCGATAAGAGGAACTTGCTCGACACTGCCACAATCAGAGCAATTTTATCCACTAAGGCGGGGGTCGATGCAAATGGTGGTTGCGTTGAATTCCAACCTTCAAAAAATATGTTGGAAAGTAAAATCTGGCAGGACAAAAAATAATAATTTAAGTCCACTTTAGCCTTTTTTTTTGTATCTATGAATGTCAAAGCTGAATGCACAATTAAAAATACAAGCTACTAGATACTAGCGACAGAATTTCAATTAAAATAAAAACCCTTAATACAAGCTATACTAGTAACAGATACTAAATACCAAACTTGGTATTTTGTATCTCATTAACGAAATTCGCGCACAAATTTAAGTTTAAATCACTGTAATTTGTATTTAGTTTCTTGTAATTTTAATTGTGCTTAAAGCTTAATATATAGTTTGTATCCTAGTTTTTAAGTCGTTTTTAAACATACAACTAAAATTTTATTTTTTTGTACAGACCCATTTTATAGCAAATGTATATAGAATAATAAAAAATACAAAAAAATCTTCTTCTATTTTTGGTGCAGGAGACATGGCAGTCTTATGAAACGTCTGTAAATACGGCCCTTTAACCGCCGTACCCCACCGCCGCGAAGATCAACACACTTATCAGAACTGTGGAAGGGTGTGTGGCTCGAGAATTGGCTTACATAGCCATCAAAAAACGCACAACAGATAGCGACGATACAGAATAGAGGAAAATCATACTCGGTATCAAGTGATTGCCTATGATGATGACTCTCTAAAACAAATTAAAATTGGGGTTATATGTATGTAATTAAAACTTACCCTTGTTAATTAAGTTCTCGAATTAATACCTGATGTCACACAACGATTTACCTCTGCTTGCACCTTAGCTTGCACCAACCTCTACTGATGAAAGCTACAGCTTTAAAAATGAGTGGGCTTTGAGTAAGGAAATTTTTTTGACTGAGCTTTTAAATAACCTCAATGTTTTAATTTCAGTTTGTAAATAAAAGAATATAGTTGTTTTTGGGTTTTTTTGTTTGGTATATTTCTCGGGCATAATCAGTGACCTTCACTTATGTTTGTTTTGCCTCGTAGTGCCCTCATAAATATATTTTTTGTGCTGAAAATGGGTTCAAAATATGGCGTTTTTCTGGACAAAATTGGAAGTGTTTTATTGATTAATGAACAACTTGGGATATTAGATAAGGTAAACTAATCCTTGTAGAAACGGTTACTTAGGGAAATTATGAACGAAGTTATTACCAATTGCCACAAAACAATCCTTTCACCATCACCAACTTTATAACCTCAAACACAGATAATGAAGCTATTATGTGCCAAAATTTGTAGAAAATGATACTAAAAATGACATTACTTACATATTTGACATGATTTTTTTTTTAATTATATTAAAAATTTTGAAAAAATGCCGAGTAAAATGTAACCATATTTTATATTTTGAAGGTATGTATCAAAGGTCAAAATAGTGAAATTCTATGAGGACCGTATATGATAGGAGATATGAGCCGTCAAACAACGTATGTCAGGCAAACAAAGGCTTTTCTCATAATTTGAATACTGCACAGGGGCGTATCTAGGGTTTTTTCTTACAGGGACTTTACTATGAGAGGGTTAATTTTTAAAAAATTACGTTAACGAAGGTAAAAAGTTTTTTTGTTTGGCGTATGCAGGATTTAATTTGAAGGATGGCATGAGCTTTAAAATGTTGATAAATAATAAAAATGTTAAAAAGCAGAGGACTACCTTACATTTTTTGTCTATAGGTACTCTTTAAGGTATGCAGGGTGGGAGTTGTAAGCCCCCCCTTCCAAACTATTAAATATGGACTGAAATATTGAATTTTCCCCAAAAATTAAGAATTAAAAATACAGTTACTCCTCTCCAAGTATCCTCAGATTCTCCCCTAAAATTTTTTCTCCTTATGACACTGACTATAGGCAAATTTTGGGTATCAAGTCACGAAGACGAAACAAGGTTGGGTGGCTAAGGTTATTTGGGGAAAAGGAGAGTTGAGTAACAGCATAGTCTCTAATAACCATTTTGCTCTTATTTTTTTGCGGAAAATTCAATCTTTATATTTAGTGGTTTGTACGCCACTATACCCTGAAAGAGTACCGAATTGAATAAATGTGATAAAAAATATAAGTGCAAAAAATCAGGTTGTCGTTTGCTTTCAACATTTTTCTTATTTATTGACTTTTCAAGGCTTATGTCCTCCTTTAAATTAAATCCTGCCTACGACATTTAATTACCTTTCGAATGAGATTAAACCCATAAAAAACCACCAGGGAAAAAGAAACAAAAGCTTTTTACTTTAATTTAAGTAATTTTTTTTTAATTAACCCTCTCAGACAGTAAAGCCTCCATAAGATAAAACCCAGCATACGCCCCTGTGCAGTATTCGAGTACCTTTTAATTGAGACCCAAATAGGAAAATTTTTAAAGTACTTTTTAAATTACGAGAAAAAGTCTTCGTAGACATACGCTTTTTGACGGCTTATATCTCCTGTCACAGACATACGATCCTCATAGAATTTCACTATCTTGATCTTTGGTGCAATACGTTTAAAATATGGTTACATTTTACCGCGGGCCGTAGGTCCATGTTATCCGTGCAGGGTTCTGTAAGCCAAATTTTTTAAAAAAATTAATGTTTTTCTCAAATATATATACATGAAAAAAGTGGAGTTAGGTAAGCTGCAAAGTTGAGGGAACGATTTTTTTGTTTTTGGTAGAAGAACGAGTAACTACAAAGAAGTCTTTTTCGCCGTACTCAAATTAAACTTTGCAGTGGCTTGACTCTGAACCCCGCCTTTAGTTTGGTTTTGCTTGTGTGCCCACCTTGTCGTTAAATCATCTCTGTCAAGCTGCCATAGGAAATTTAAAATAAAAGAAATTCGATTAACTAAAACTTTTTTAAAGAATCAATCATTATGTAAATACCTAGTGTTGCTAAGGTAAAACTCTCGATTTGTTAAAAACTTTTTTTACAAAGTAGACATTTTTAAATAGTTCTGTTGTTTTTAAATTGCAAGGAATTTATGGTCCAACACTTTCTTATTACGCTTTTTAAAATTCCAGATTTTTGTCGAAATTCTGTGACATTTCCCTGACCATCAAAATTCCCTGACTTTTCCCGGTTTTCCAGAAAATGACCACCTTGTGATGGGTTTTTAAGGTTATTTTAATTATTACCGTTTGGGAAAAAATACCACCTGTAAGTAAAGTTCTTCTGAGCGGATCTGCCATTGCCAATATTTTTCATAATTAGTAAAAGGGCAGTAAGCCTCTTAAAAATCGGAAATATAATTTCATTTAGCAAATTTTTTGTGAGCTCAACATAGTTACCATTGTTCACTTCACTTTTAATTGCATCGCGCGGTCTGAAAAAGATCAAGTTTATCAGATCAGAAATCAGAAAATCGTTCTCCTGCCCCATGAAATTATAAGTATCTCCTTAAAATATTTATCGTTGACACAGTGGCGGTCGCAGCTTTTCCAAAAGGAGGGGGGGCGTGAGGGCAAAATTTTGTAAAAGCAAAGAAAAAGTTTTCAAAAGATATAGAATTAAAAGTTAATGTAACTTTCGAACAACAGGGTGCCGCAGGCGAAAATTTTTGAAAAACTATCAAAAATGTTAGTTTTTATGAAAAACCGGCGATTTTTTAAATAAATTTTCGAAAAAGTAGAAGCGGGCGCGATCGCCCCACCCCCTGGGACCGCCACTGGAAATGCCAAAATAGGCACCAACTGATTGACGATCATGGAAATATAATTCTATTTTTACGACCGATCAAAAGTTAACTTTTTTTTGTCTCACGGCAGGCACACCTATACTATAAGCAACTCCTGTCGCGTACGCGCTGTAAGAAGGCTGTAAAAAACCTCGGTAGCACCCGCGTACCAAAACGAGGTAATAGGAGTAATAAGTATGGGAACACGCAGAACGATGGGTAATAATAAATTACCTATTACTTACACCATACCTTGTCACCCATTCGCATAACCCTTCCACCAAAATACCAAACTAAAACCAGTCACCACAGAATCGTTCACGGTTTAGTCTAAACTGCGCACTTTTCCTTTCTGTTGGTTTTTAGTTGACCTACTATTGAATAGGCGCGCCTTTTAAATCTGGTCTTTAACAATAATTTAATTGTTGTTGTTACGGGATAGGTGTGTTTATATTTTTAGACAAAATGTGGAAGTTCTTTAGTGTTTTGGTGCTTTTTGGCGCAGTTTTTATCAAAAATAGTAAGTTTTTTTTTTAATTTTCCAAAATTTTTCGCCCTGCAACGATTTTTTTATATCCACGTAATTTTTCTTGTCTCAAATTTTGTTTTGGGGAAATCTTGTAGGGAAACACTAAGCATACTCAAACAAGCTAATAATGATCTTAATGAGCCCAACATTATTCGTTTTTTGCAGAAATGCATACAAATCTATTAGCGCAAAAGTAAGTATATAGATTAATTTGCTGGTAATAATGGGCAAATAAGTTTGGGTTGGGTTGAGCTGGGTTGGGTTGGGTTTAGTTGGGTCGGGTTGAGGAGCTGTATCTCCTCCGCCCCTGTAATAAAGGTGAGATAAGTAATATACCCATATATGTTGTTAAGCCGAGAAATGGCAACTCCTTTTAACAAGTTTTTTAATACTGCGCTTGCGTCCAAGCACGGATTTCGGCGCGAGGGGGATTATTTACCCCCCCTTGGACTTTTTGTTTTCTTAATCCAAAATTTTAAGGGTTTTTCTCTCGGCTTTTCTGCATCAATCAATATAACACCATTGATATTTACGATTATAATTTAATTTTGTTTCCAAAATGGCATTTGCATTGTAATTTTGTTAAAAATTTTCTCTAAAAGTCAAACAGAACTTCACGAAAATTTTTGCCTCTGGCTCATTTATACATATTTTTACCCCCTCTAGATTTAAGGCCTCCCTCATTTATTTATTTATTTTTGATGGGTGTTAAAACTATAAAAAACCGAGAAGGAGAACATTTTACTGCATTTAAACTCTAGATTGCCATTTTTTTTTTCATTATTCTAATGCGCCTTGCACAACCGCTATAAGGTTGTAATCAATAAATTATACTTATGGTACTAACTACTGAGATTTTATGGCAAAGTTATTTTTCTAGAATTATTGTGGAATAGTGTTGGTTTTGTACTACTATAGATTATTTTTTATTGCATGCGACCCTCTTTTAGTCTAGGAAATGAATCCGCGAAAGTTGTTGTGACTCTTGTAACCTTACTTTATTTGGTTGTGAGTCTTTTTGTGACCTTTTTTTTAAGTATTTTGCAACTTGTTTGATAGTTTCGAGGTTTTCTAACTGACAACCAAATAAACTAAGGTTACAAACATGACAACAATTCCCACAGATTTCACTCTCCTCACCTTAAGGGAAGGGGGTCAGGAATAAGCGTTCAGGGCTCATACCTTAACAACACGACTGTTATATGCTATGTTTTCATGGATATTGAATTCGTTTTCAATATGTTTTGAAAACTTTTTTTTCATGAGTTTTCATCGATTTTGAATCGATTTGAAAACGGTTTTCAAATTTTGATATTTGGCAGCTGACATGTGTCATAGTTGTCAAGTATTCATTTTTGAGTTTTGGTACTTTTTTTAAAAAAATTTATTTTATTCAAAAGATGATGTTGGCCCTTGCCACACATTTTTTTTTAATTTTAATTGCTATTCTGTTTGCAAGTGGAAGTGAAGAAAGAAATGCTGGACTGGCATATAATCAATATCTCCAGATGACCATTTCTGGAAATTAGTAATTTTTTAATTTTTTTGTGTCGGCTTCTACCGAGGCTTCTATCCAACCTATACATACCAAAAATCCAATTTTTAGAAGTTTTGTCTGTTTGTTTTCTTTTTGTCTGTTCGTTTCTACCAGCATCACACAAAAACTACTGAACGGCTGTTGATGGGAGTTTCACTACTGGATGTTATCAAAATCGGTTCACGGGAACAAAAGTTATGACCATTTAAAGCAAGAAAAATGGATAAAATCGCAGGCAACGCTAAGGTTTTAAGCTAGTACTATAATATAAAAGGTCCGTATTAAAAGAATATCGGTGTAATAGCTATTTACGTTATTAGACCCGAAACGTGAACTTTACGGGGCGACACAGGAAATATAGAGTGCAAATTTTCTATCGTGTAACGTACGTAATTTTATCAAAAATTATTGTGAAACTTTACCTCAAACCATTAAAATTACGTTGGTATCAGCATGGTGGTATTAGCAAGCATGTCAACTTGACTGAAAACAAGTCATTGCTAAATTGACTGTACAACTCCCAGTAAAGAAGAACTTTCTGGGCTAAAAATACGACCGGAAAGTATGCACTTTCCTGCCTGTTAAAAAAATATATATCAACGGTTTATTCAGTAATACAAACGCCTACTAAGAAAAAAAATAACCAAAACCACTTGATCTAGAGTTGATAAAACAGCAAACATTAATAATTTTTTACCAGGCAATCGTCTACAGCACCTTGACTATTTTGTCATAAAATATTTTTACTTAACCTGTTCGCCTTGAAGTTAATCAGTACCCTGCAAATTGCTTTTTATTAAAAAAATATTAACCATACTCATAGGCTGGGGATCTACTATTTGTATTGCTTTTGTGAAACAAAATATTTATTCTCTTCATTAAGGTGTGTAGGTAGTAGTTAGTCATACATTAAAAGCTCATATCTTTATTATAATTTTTTATCGTGAATCTCAGGGAAAGTATTCATATTCTTTTATTAATTTTTTTTATACCTTTATCAAAAACATGATTTTAGTAACTGTCTGCAGCTAACTAAAGCATGGCAAAAAAAGATCTTTGTCCGTTTTTTACCCAAAATTGAAGAGAAATAGCGAAAAATAGTATTATTAAAAAAATATAATTATTCTGGCCTAAAAATTAAGCCATTTTCGACAGTTTTCACCAAGTATTTACGAAAAAATCATTTAAAAACATCGTCAAAATATCAAACTGTCAAAGATTAAAATGTCGGAACAATGAATGTCACCGAGTAAAAAGGCACATAACTATTGTTATTTCATTTACCAGCCGGCTTGATTTATGTGTGTTGCGAGAAGTGTTTTTCTTGGATTTTTTTATAAAAGTATTAAAAAAAAATAGTGTTAACAACTCGAGGCCAAACTGTGCTTTTTTTACTTGCGTTTTTAAATACCTCGCTGCGCTCACTATTTAAACCAACGCTTGTAAAAAAAAGGACTATTTTAGCCACTATCTTAGTAACGTATAAACGCCTGCAGTTTACCGACTTAAAAAAAATAGGATTTTTTTTTAACGGTTTATTGTAGGATCCCACTAAGCAAAATCTGTTACATTACAGATTTTCAACGTTGAAGAAATGTAAAATTGGTGTAAGTAAGTTCAAAATTAACATTCTATGTGAAAGTATCGCTGATACACGAAAGAAGCACTAACTTTACGTTAATATTTAATCTTGGATTTAACAAGGAATATAAACGATAAAGTAACTGAAAAATAACATTATTTGAAGTTTAAAAAATGTCACTGTCGAAACAAATTTGCTTCTTTACAGTATAGTTACATGATATTACACAATATTGCAAGTTTTTTAAATGTCAAATTTTAAACAAATTTGGTTCTTTATTGTGACATGACAAAATACAATATTGTAAGTTAATAAACATCAATGCTGTAACAAGTTTAGTCCAATGATCACATGAAAGCAGCAGCATTGTGAGCTCAATTAATGTAAACTTTAAAACAATTACGTGGTTGCTCATTGGAAAATGACTAAATCCAATTGTAAGTTTTTGTAAAAATTCCAAAATTAATGAAACTTTTAACCCAAATATGGTGAAAATGTTTGAAAAAGTAAGGAATGATATCAAAAAGTTTTTGGATAACTTCCCACGAAAGGGAAAATATACCTATTATACCATTTTAGGATTTAATTTTTTTACGGTTTAAGGAAATTATTATATATTTTCAGTTTTTTTTAATTTCGCCAAATTATGATTCAATTAATTGTGATTCAATATTTGTATATAATTTTTTTTATTGCAACTGAAACCTTTTTATATGTATTTTATTAATTAAAAACAATTAATTAAATTAATATTAAAAAAACCAACTCCCGATTTTCTGTAAAAATCAACCAATGACATCACTGCATTAATATACCGTGAATTGGTGACAGTTCTCAACAAAACCGAGAGGGTCTAGTGTTCTAAGGCTCTGAAACCTTCGTGTATCACCTTTGTATTAAGAGTTCGGATGCCGTCGGCTCACGTTTTTTTTTATATTTGTTTTTTTTTATTTGTTTAATATGTAACCGCAAAAATATATTTTTTATTTTGTTTGAACCAATATTTAACAAGTTAGAGGTAAATTTAAAAAAAAATAATTTTACCTAGCCATGTAACATACTTCGAAATCGAATGTAACACTGTTATACGTAAATTTTTAGGACAATTGATGTACCGGCAATGTAATATCGTCGTTAAGGTTACAAGTTGCGTTACATAACAGCTTACAAAAATACATGGAGGTAATGTAAATGTAACAGATTTTTGCTTGTTAGGATTTTTTTCTATATAGCGACGAGAAATCTTCATAGACACCGGTCTCTGGTAGTCTACCGAATGTGCCCGATTCATCCTCTCTTGAGGACGCCTACAGACTAAAACCCTCCGCTGTAGATTTGGTCGAAATAGCGGAACCATTCTTAGGAATATACCGTCACTATTTCGCCGTTTACTGCTTTGATCTCTTAAGTGCGTTCGTCTTTCTGTTTAATTTTTAGAATCGTTCTTGTCATATCATGTCCCTGGTTCCATTTGTCTACGTGTTGTATCATTTCTTTACAGAGGTTCCCTATGGTCATATTCTATCTGTAGATCGTGTTTTGTTGTTTGGCGGTAGTTCTCAAATCTTGGACAGTAAATTAACGTATGTTCTGCGTCATCTATGATTTGACAGTACCGACATATGTCGTCCGTCTTCCCTATTCGCTTTGTGTATGTCCTAAAAAAACCCATGTCCCGTTAGAGCTTGTGTCATATAGTAATCCATTTTTTTGTGTTTGCAGTCTATCCATGTTCCATTATCGGGGATAATTCTTTTCGTCCATTGTCCTTTTTCGGTATTTCGGTCCCATCTTGGTTGCTAGGACTCCAGTATTCTCTCTTTTGCAGCTTCTTTGTTTTCTTCACTGTGTCCATTTTTATCTTCATATACAATTTCTTCGACAATTAGCTCTATGGGCGGGATTAATGTTATAACCTGAATAACTTCCGTTGATATCGTTCGGTGCTTAGTGGAATACAGTGTATTTAAAAACCTATCAAAAATTTAGCAATGTGCGAGTTTATAAATTCACCGATGAGCTCACCGATGAAAACAATCGAGTTTGTAAATTCATCTATGATTCTTGGTGACATTCATCGGGTTGTTAAATTACCCGATTGATTCCACCAATTCACCAATTGATGGCATTGATGCTCGCCGACTCTGGAGGCCGGTAAGCCTTTCCGATGAATGTCACTAACGTCACTTAATCAGCAGTTATTTTTTTTTTAGTCCATCCTACCAATGGGGACTATTAAAGTCGTGAAATTTTGAATTTTCTTAATTTTATCAAAAATTAGTTACTAAAACACCTTAATCCACGAAAAAAAGAAGTTGTCTGTCGGTCGGTCGGTTTGTTTTCTGTCTGTATACACGATAACTTCAGAATGCCTTAATCGATTTTAACGAAATTTGGAAAAAAATCCTCTATGGGCTGACCATGAACTAATTAACTTTTGCGTAGGGTGCTGGAGGCCTGAAGGTGGGAAAGAAAGATAAAATATTTAAAAAAATTGTAACTTTGGAACAAAAGCAAGTAGCGATATATGGTTTTCAGATTTAAGTTTCCAGGAATATGTACTACAAATTTTGTTATAAAGCAAAAACTCGTGGGAGCGTAGTTTCTGAGTAATTTGAAAAACATTAAAATATATAAAAATCATAACTTTAGAAGTAAAGCAGCGGTTTTCAGATTTTACCCAAAAATTTTGTTACAAGGTTCAAATCTTTCAAAGCTAGAGTATTCGAGATATTTTCATTTTCTTTCAACATAAAATAATTGATTGTATGGTGTACTATCCGTGCTTTCTAGCACCAATTTTTTAGTAATGTTTGCCGACTTGATAAGAAGTCGCTTTAAAACAAGGGCTTCAAGAGGATATGGCCAGGATAAAACCTTAGATCTCCTTATGCTGGGTTTATACAGCAAATAAAATAAAACAAGAAATAAGAATTAGCCCTATGATTGGTAGAAAACTGTCTTTCACATAGTTTTAACTCGACTTTTTATCCATAACAACAAAAAACAGCTGACTAATTGCCGTTAGTGACATTCATCGAGAAGGCTCACCGGCCTCCAAAGTCGGTGAGCATCGTTGCCATCAATTGGTAAATTAGTGGCTTCAATCTTTGACTCGATCTTTCGTCTTTATTGTAATACATGGGATTTTCAAAAACCGTAAATTTCTTAATTGAAAAAAAATTAGGCTTTAGCTAAATTGTGACTTAATTTTATCGCGTTTTTTTAATTTCCGATGGCTCATCGAACTCAACGACCGGAATGTCAGATTAACGATATATTTCATTTATCAAAAAATCGATGACATCGGTGAAAAAAATCTGATAAATTTACAAACTCGCCCACTGGAAATGTCAAAAATGAAAAATTGAAAAACAACAAAACTATGCTGGATTTTAGGAGCTGATCACAAATATATTAACAGTTGGACTTACAAAATCAAAAATTACTGCATTATGTTGATTACCTGATGTACACTTCTCTCCACATAAAACTGGTACAGCAGAAGTTAGCAACCTGTTTAATTTTTAAAATTTTTATAGTACGGCATTGTCTTCCTATAAGTGACAATGTCACAGACTCCTGACAACATCACGTTTTGCATGTCAGTGTCGTCCAAATTTAAAACATGCCGTCGCATCTTTCTGAATTAGACGGTGGTTGGTCTATTCGGCAAGTAGCTGTTCATTATGGGAGCAGCAAGTCTACGATAGTAAACATAGAAAACCGATTTCAAGAGGAGGGAAGTATCTACCGAAAGGAAGGCACCGGTTTGACGAAAGTTAGTAGCCCAAAGGAAGACCAAGAAGCAATCAATTTTCTGGAAAATCATCCGTTTGCTAAAGCGAAAGAAGTAAAAATTGAATCAAATTTTCCAGGATCTATAACAACATTAGGCAAATTGATTAAACGTTCGAGGGTAAGGTGTCGCATTGAGGCAAAAAAATTATACTAAGTGAGGAAAAGAAGCAGTGTCGATTAATTTTTGCGTTGAATTATTCTCTGAGGGACGAAGAATTTTGACAGCAGGTGGTTTCCACAGATGAGAATTGACCTCCAAGAACCCGATACGAAGAACGATATATTGCTGGAAACGAAGACCGTACCGTACCGTACGGGAAGATTTTCGGTAAATGTTGGAAGCTGGATATCGGCTAGAGGACATGGACTATTTAGAATTAGCGCTATTAAAAATAATTTTTTTTTATATGTTTTTAATTTTGTTATTTTTTTTAAATTTATTTTATCGTTAACTTGATCCGGTCTTTTAATTTTTTTGGCTAGTAACTTTCATCAAACCGGTGCCTTCCTTTCGAGGGACAGTTTCTACTTCTTGAAATCGATTTATTATGGTTACTATCGTATCGTCGGCTTGCTTCTTTCATAATCAGCTAGTGGAATAGACCAGTTATTGTGTAGCTTTTCTTTAGTTCATAAAAAATTTTTGCTTTTTTGAAATGTAGTTTTTATTTTTAGTGTCCTTATATTTTGAATTAGTAAAAAATAAACAATCCTTCTCCTTTCTCCTCAAAAATGTAACCTAAAATGACAAAGTCAAAAAGTCACAGTTGCACATAGGAAAATATAAAAAATCTTTTTTTTGCAGCTACCTTCTACTGTACCAGTTTTATGTGGAGAAAAGTGTATATCTTTACCCCTTCTTGTAAAACTTTCCTAAAAAATGCAAGGATGAAGATGAAAAAGTGCTTAAAAAAAGTATTGCATATAAGTGTCTATTTTCTCGGGATGTTTTACATGGATTAACATAATTTTGATATTTTAACATATTTTTAATTACTTGAAAAATGCCTGGCCTGCAAATAAAATCATCAAAACTAAACATTTTTTGAAACCAGTAATCCTTAAACATGGTTTAGGTAGGTAATACTATAAGCTATTTATTATTAGCGATAACCAAAATATCTTGGTTCAACCTATGTGCTATCCTTGGTTTGTCATATGTAATTACCCCCCCCCACTAAAATACTGATAACTATTAAATTCGCCAATAAGGATAGGATTGCTTATTGTTGGTTAATCATAAGGTTAACAAATTACCATAAACTGACTTGAAAATTTGAGTATAAACAGTCCAAAGAGATCCTACCTCTTGCGATAGTTCTATAAAACAAGCCATTAAAACGAGTCAACCTACTTGACAAAAAAGGAAAATAATATCTCACGACACTGTCGGAAATGCAGCTACGGCAGTAAGCAGTTTTCGCTAGCAATATTTATTAAATAATAAATAATTACATTACATTCCTTTTTTTGCTTCGCGACACAGTGCACAGGTCGGTTAAAAAATCTTACTTCAAACAACACGGTGCTGTCAAGAGAGCAAGGTTAAAGTGAAAGATCTGATTATTGACAGCAAAATTTTTTTTGGTACAAACCGAGATCGCTAATATGCTCTGTCTAAATTGGTTAAAATTGGTTATCCGCTAAAGAATGGCTTAAGTTAAGTTGGCAAAATAAATACACACATATATATCTAAAACCAATTGTTAAATTTTAAAGTAATTATATCTTTAAGGCGTATATATACTCGGTTATATACGTTTAGGCTTATAGTTTTTACTATTTTTTTTAGAAGTGTGGATAATTATAGTTTTCTTTAAACGAGCTACAAAGTATTAAATAGTATACGGGTATCCTAAACGTCTATAGTAATGGATTTTTGGAGAGAACTATACGTTGGTTTTTAAAAAAATTATAAAGGTGGCACAAAGTTACCTTTTTGTTTAATTAGACACCCTGCCCAAGTAGTAATTTTATGCACCACTAGTTGTTCTTAGTGGCGCTATCATCTAGCAAAGCCTCGTGGCCCGGCGATGCAAGGGGCCCACTGCTGTTAGTATTTCGATTAAATAAAATTGTTTATTTATTTTACTAAACAATCTAAAACCCGATATAAATTTTATTATGCCCAATTTTTATGTTATTGATCAGAGGTTACAGGTCAAATTGAGAATCGATTCAGAGATATGATGACGGTACGGGATTATTTTGATTTTTTAGATGCCACAAGCATTACAAGTTCTACTAAAGAAATTGAATAAAAACATTTTTTACCACTTCTAAAAAACGATCTAAAAAATATTATGTCGACTGGCGATTTTTTTGAGCTAATTAATAAACAATATGGGGTTCTAGAAAGTAACTTTGTGTAAATATTTACCGCATTTTTATTGCTTTTAACATTGCCGGTAACAGGAGCAACTCTTGAGAGGACATTTAGTAAATTAAAACTATTTAAAGATTACTTAACATCACAAATGGGTCAAAGTAGATTAAGCAGCTTAGCTTTACTTTCAATCGAAACGAAAGTGGCTTACGGAATGGGATGACTCTAATAAAAGAATTTGCCAATGAAAAAGCGAGGAAAAGGGACTTTTAAATTATTGACCTTTCAAGACTTGCCACTGTTCCAGATAATGTTAACAATAAAAATGCGGCAAATAAAATAAATAACAATATACATCTAATAGTATGTTAAGTTACCATTGTAATCAAAGTAAAATAAATATTTGTTTTCCAGAATAAAAAAATACTCACATTTGATAGTATTTTTACTTGAATAAAACGCAACTTTGGATAACTAACACCTTTTTAATTTTTACAAAAAAAAATTAAATTTACATTTATACATGTATTAGTGAGGGGGCATAAATTGTCATGTTACTACGCCACTGGTCGTTCTGACTCAGAAATCCACCAAATATTATGTCACATATTAATGCAAAATTTAGTCGTACCGCCACCACTCCGACTGACTACCATAAAACAACGCGCATTCTTACCTAAGAAATGGGACCGATACCTGGCTTTGGAGTCGGGGAGCACGAACACCAAATTTTTTGATAGGATAGATTGAGCGGTCGGTTCGACGACACAAATCTATGTCGTTCCCCTGCTCAAGAATTAGGGCCCACGTGTGTTTAGGTGCATGTTTTGAAATTTACATGACAATATAATGACGCCATTCGAATCCCGTTATTTGTAGTCGCTGTTTGTGACGTTTTTCGGAATGAAACAGTCGAGGCATTTTTACCGCCGCCTTTTTTTGAGTGTACATATGTTTTTTTTATATGTAAATAAAACCAAATTTTTGGTTGAATTTCTACTCTCTCTCTACTCCAGATATTTAAAAATTATTTTTGGATATAATTTTTGTTTTTTTTTTTAATGCAAAAATATGAAACACCCTCATTTTAAAGTTTTTAAGATTCTCTGATAATTGTGCGCAAATAACTTTGTCAATCATTGTACAGTTAACAAACTATGAGAAAAAGCAGTGTCAACATATTTTAAAAAACCTTTCAAAACTATTCAACGACTTACAAAACTCTTTACACAGAACGATTTAGAAACTGGAATCTTTCAAAATAAGGAGTTTGATATTTTTACACTTCAAGGAACAAGAAAGTTATGACAAAAAATAGTTAAAATAAATAAATTTTGAAAGTTTCAGAAACTTGTAAAAGTATTGCATCTCAAAAAACAAAAAAATAAAAAATTTATTTTGGTTTACAGAATCAGCTAGACAGTCAATGACGTTAACAAAATTGCAGTGTTGAATATGTGTCGACCGTACTATTTATTTTTTCCCAAAAGTTGAGTACGTTATCGGGTTTTGTTGGGTTTGGTGAGGTTGGTTCGGGTTGATTTGGATCGAACTTGATCGTGTTGGAGTGAATTGGAAAGAAAATCATTTACTACGTTTATACGCAACTAACAAAAAGCTTTTATATAAGGACGGTTTTAAATAAAATCGCTTTCTCCGAGGGTTTATACGTCCTTCATTAAATGTCATGAAATATGTCAGTTTAAAGAAAAAACAAATAAAACAGCTTAAAATCAGGGTTAAGTATTTCTTCAGGTTGAAATAAATGCACTAAAGCGTTTTAAAAGTGTTTATAACGACCCTAAAATTATCTTTAAAGCGATAAACCGCTTTCTTAGATCGCTTTAAAATAAAATCGATTTGGTGCTTAAAACACTTTTTATTTAGTGGTGTTTATACGACAAGATTTTTAAACCGTCCTTTAAAGCGCTTTAAAAGGCCCGTATAAACCAAATAATTGAGAATCTGTTCCCTCCGAACAAAAACAAAAAAAAATTAGATTAAAAATTAGGTCACGTGGTTTAAAGCACAAATAGCAAATGATTGACTTTCAGCATTCCTTTTTTTCTGGTTCTGCGCAAGCCAGATTGACAGAGGACGGGACCATCCGAATACGACCGATTCGACGTCGCCATTATTCGAAATTCACGACCTAATGTTTTCCCTCGTGTTTTCTAAATATGAACAAGTTTTAAAAAGCTTTTTTTGTTATTTTTTTGCCTTAATTATCTTTTACGCCTAATTATATCAATGCAGAATACAGTTAAACACATTTGTACACATATTTTAGAAATTCAAGAAATAATAACAAATCAAAATAATTTTTCTAGAAGAAAGTGCGTTCATAGATTTAGGCACTAGCTTGATTAAAAACGGGTAATTAATTTCCCTGTGCCAGGTATGTCTAAATAGGAAGTATTTCCTTTTATGATAAAAAAATACACTACCAAACTAATCAAACAAATTGATACAAATCAGGTTATGCTCCTAGGCTGTTACGTAAGCGCCTGACAACGGGTCGTATTTGGCGACGTCATTCTGTCGAAAAAATGCTACTTGCGTGTAAAAAAAAATTCACCTTTTTAAAAATGACAAACACGGGCATATAATTTATCTTTTTTTAAATATTTAGGTTAACTATGATACTTATTTTCCTATCTCTTCGACACAAATTTAATCTTGAATATCTTGAAAAAGATAAAAGATAGACCCATAGTGTCTGGTATTTTGATAAGCTTGGAGAGTGCAGGGTGTCCACAACCTGGAAAAACCTGGAGTCAGGGAAACGTCAAGAAATTTGAAAACAGTTAGGGAAAGTTTCGATGGATCAGGAAAAGTCAGAGAATTTTCAAAAATGAGAGTAATTTGAGGGGATTTTTCACAGTGCCCTAGGTTTATCCACAGTTCAGTGGATGGCTAGAACGCAGCAAGGCCTCGAGAAGTGCACACTGTAAAGTTTGCTAGAAATATCTATGGTGGTGAATGGTCAGCTTAAGGGATGGTGGAGGCTGATTTTGTTTTCTCTTTTTTAATAAATACGCACCTAATATGAGTTAAGTGAAAATTTGAGTAAAATCACTTGAATTTTATAGTAAGATTAACATTATAAAAATGTTTTCCTTTTTTGAGACTGCTAAAAATATCAGTCAGAGAATTTTTTAATCTGGTCAGGGAAAGTCAGGGAAAAGTCAGCGAACAAAAAGGGTGCGGAAATGGAAACTTTTCTAAAAAAACGAATTTTGTCTTTTAAAACATTGAGTTTTCCGACTGGAAAAAATAACATTTTTGACCTAAAGAAAAACCCTTCGTTTACAGACTAGGTAATACTAATTTTTTTTTCTTAGTTCAGCCGTGCCCGATATAATGCGGGTTATGCATTTACCTACGCAGCATAGGGATTTTATGCATTGGAAAAATATTCGTACTAAACATAGATAAACAATAAAACCAGTAGAAATGGAAACCACAAATTTTTTACTACCAAGAAATTTTCACTAATAATACCAAGAAGTTAAAGTATTTCCGGAAATTTTTACGAGCCCATGAACATTTTGAAAATTTTACCGAGTTGAGACCAAGGATAATTTTCTGAAAATATTCATGATAGAGACAAAATTTCAGGATTTAATTTAACCTCGCACGTTATTCGGTAAGAAAATTTTACATTATTTTGTTTATAAAATAAAAAAAATTTATAATTATATATTTTGACTTTTTTTTATATGAACTTTGAGTAACTAGAAGGAGTAGAAACATTTTTTGTCTTTTGAAAGAGAGGAGGAATTTATGCAAGTAAAATGTAAGTTTATAAAAAATTTAGACCCTATTTTGTACAACTGTGATTTTGCGAAACGTAAACTTGTTTGAATAAACAAATTAAAAATAAAAAACAAATATTCTATGCTAAAAAAATCCGAAAAATACGCTCAAGGAAAAATATGTAGCAGACCATTTTGCAGTTTCCAACCGCTCAAACGTAGCTACAAAATTATTAGAAATTTAGACTTTATAGAGAGAAACCTTTTATAAAGTCCAGATAAGAAAATACAGTAGCATCCTTATGTCACGGAGGTGAATGCATAACCCTGTATAATAGCCACCACAAAAAAAAGGGTTTCCACAATTGTCCAAATTTTTTAAACATGTAAAATATACTATTTTATACTTTGTGGTTCGATTACATATGCATAATATTCCTAAAAAAAGTTATAAAAACTATTTTTTCAGCTCGAACATATGTAACCTTTTAAATGGTGAATCAACAAAGCGATTAAAACAGGTCTATGTATATCTTTCCCATACAAATTAGGAAAATAAAAGTCACGAAAATCTTCGTAAATTATTGTTCGTTGTAACTAATAAAACATATTTTTTTAAAACAATATTCCAAATTAGTTTAGTGTTTTATAGGCATCGTTCTACTTATATTTTTAGTATAGTTATTTTTATTTTAATAATTTATTTTAAAGGTCATTTTTGTGGCAAAAATGGGGTCTTGGATAAACAAAAGAGTAATTCCCTACCTCGGTGTCAAGGTTAACTGAATTAAAAATGTATTATCTATTATAATAATATGTACACTTTTTTCACCCACCACCATTAATGGGACATTCCCATCTACAATTAAAAAGCTGAAGGGCAAAATCCACGAAAAAAAAACCTTCTGAAAAGATATTTTACCTAGTCTAGTTTTTTAGGTATCATATTATTTCTACTCTTATACCAGTGGACGTCGCACAACATTCATTTATATTTTATGAGGAATTGTAGTGTAACCTACGCTACTATACTTTTTAATCAATAGAGAATATTTTTGTCTTTCTAAACGAATATTTCTTAAATTTTTCTACATCTTCGGTATTTTCTCCAATTTTTGTTAAAAGTAGCGTAAGCGACAGATTTGTATATTTTGTAGGTATATTTGTATTCTCCGCAGCTTCACCGTTTCTCTTGCCTTAAATAATCATAAATTTCCGCGAACCAATTTTGATGAAATACGGCCTATGTTCTTCCCAGGACACTAAGGAATTCCGTAGTGAAACTCCCAACAAAATCCATTTAGTAGTTTTTGCGTGATGATGGAACAAACAACAAACAGACAAACAAACGAACAAAAAACAGAGAAACAAAGAGACAGAAATTCAAAAAAATTGATTTTCGGTATTTATATGATTTGTTTGGAGGCCAAAAATAAACGTTGAAAAAAATATTCAATGTACAAAAATGGTCTCTCTAAAGATTTATTATATCTATAGATTTTGTAGAATAATTTAAAAATCAATAACATGCAAGAAATGTAACTTTTTGTCACAAATTAAAAAAATGCTAATAGGGCAGTCTAAATGCCCAGCTCATTTACATCAACCAAAATCAATATTGGCGTCTGGAGTACAAGCAAAGGGTGTGACCATATATAGATTTGTGGTGTTTTTTTCGCATTTTTTCGTTTTTTTTTTTGTAAAAATAAAAAAAATTTTGCGAGTTTTCATCACCTTTAGTGTCTACTAGAATACGTTTTTCTTTCAAGAACTGAAAAGTTTCTTCGATTTAGCGACTTTTTTTGTTGAGACATTCTGTGCTTTTTTACAAGATTTTCTAATTAACATGAGTGATTATTATATGAATGAATGCGGGCCGCCCCCTATTACTACTACTACCCCAGCAAACATCGATCTGCTGGTACTCTACTAATATTTTACTTTGACCACTGGCAACTGCTGACACCGACAATGACGTGCATTTTTTTTAGTATTAGTAAAAAAGTGCCAAAAAAGCAACATTTAAGTACTTTATTTTTAATAAAGGGAGAAATTGCACTTTATTTAAAAAAAAAAGATTTAGGCAGTTAATGGCAATAAAACCTTCTTTAAGTATATCCAAACAAGTGATTTAAAAATAATTTGGTATACGCAAAAAATAAATAAACTTCCGGAAGTAAAATCATATTATACAGAAGATAGTACTATAAGAAACATATATATGCTATGTTTTCATGGATATTGAATTCGTTTTCAATATGTTTTGAAAACTTTTTTTTCATGAGTTTTCATGACAGGTTTTCAAATCGATTTTGAATCGATTTGAAAACGGTTTTTAAATTTTGATATTTGGCAGCTGACATATGCCATAGTTGTCAAATATTCATTTTTGAGTTTTGGTATTTTATTTTTAATGTATTTTATTCAAAAGATGATGTTGGGCCTTGCCACACATTTTTTTAAAATTTTAATTACTACTCTGTTTGCAAGTGGAAGTGAAGAAAGAAAAGCTAGACTGGCATATGTGCATAGCACATACACTTTCGAGCCAAATTTCTTTTATTTTCCATAATTAATTTTTTTATTTAAAAAAACAAATCTTTAGTTATTTAAGTAAGGTCATGTTATTAATCTTGTTTTTTCTATACACTCCACCAAATTTTAGAATGCCGGTTCCACAGTTTCACTTCTATTTCTCTCTCTCTCTCAAAAAGAGTGAGAGTAATAAAATATAATTTGGCGGATGTATGGTAATCCTACGCAATACGCATGTGTAAAGTCAATCCCCGTTTTCATGGAAAATCGGTATTTCGATCTCAATACGATCTTGATCCAACCCTAAAAATTTTCAGGGTCGGATCTAGATTGAAATCTATGTGAATACTGGAAAAACAGGCGTTTTCATGGACGGTATCGGATTGAAATCGTTTTCAGAACGAACTCAATTCCCATGAAAACGTAGCATTAGACAGCGAGAAATCGGAATTGCAAATTATTTTCAAGAAGATTAGGAAATATAATGGTAATACATCTAAGAATTATTATCTTCTTCTGTACATATGGGATTGTGATTTGACCTAAATGGAACTTCTGTGGGAAAATTAGGTAAAACCTATTCCCTGGGATATTTTGAACATCCCAAATGGATCGTTTCGGGAATATCCCTGAGATTTGCTATTAGGGTGTGAGATTATGTTGTTTGTTTTATTTTTATTTAATTTTTAATTTTTTTGGAAACTACTTTCTACTTAGTACTTATCCGTTATATTTTTACCATTATTAAGTTTTTAAGTTTAAAAAAAATAAATTTGTGAGTGGTTGCAGAACACATATTTTTGGATTTTACACCCTAGTTATGGCAAAGGTGAGCAATTTTTACTCGATTTTGTTTCTCCTGATTTATACTGAGAAGTTTGGTTTTTACCGTTTTGGTTTGGATGCATCTAGTGTTTTGACAGTTTTTCTATATAAAAACTGTTTGTATATAGAAAAACGGTCAAAATACTAGGTGCATCCACATTAAAGTGGTGTAATGTAAGCGGTATGAGGTATGTGGTAAGACGCAAGGAAAATAAACCATAGCAAATGCATGCTGCTGTTCAAAGTATTCCGTAACCCACAAGCTATAAATACTACAAACAGCAGCATGCATTTGCTATAGTTTATTTTCCTCGCGTCTTACCTCATACCGCTTACCTTACGGAACTCGGAATTCGCTTGTACAGTACCCCAATAAATTTTGTACTTTTGCCTGATTAAATTCATAATTCTTTCAACATGTATCCAGACATAAGCTATTGAACGAGTATCTTCCAATAGGGTGAAGTTGGGACTTACCTATAGTAAAAACCGGGATTTTTACTGTAGAATTAAATAATTGGACAAACTCTTGAATTAAGTGGGATAATCTGTTAAAAAATAGCTTGTCAACTTTAAGTGTCTAATCTCCATTTAAAAAATTTTTACATATCATTTTTAGGGGTTCTCAGAAGTGCTAACCTAACCTAAAAAAAATCGGGCGCAGGCAGATTTGCATTTCTGTGGGACCCTGATAACATTCTGTAAAAGAATTTTTCAAAAATAGTAGAAGACCATATATGTACCTCCTAAATATCTAATTATACCTACCGAAAATTAGATTTTTTAAAGTGACCAGTGCAGAAAATCAATTTTAAATACCTGTGACAAAAAGTTTGGAGAATATTTTCATATAGTTTAATTTTTTTTTGTTAAATTTTCCCTTTTTAAGATCTGAATACATTTTTCACATCTTGTTGATTAGGTGTTTCTATGTTTAGAACGTAAAACAGTAAGAATTCTATAAAAATTACCGTTGTCTCTTCGCCAGCGATTGCCGCATCCCACAAACCCACAATAATTTGGCATTTTAATTAGTTTTTTTAAAAAGAATGACGCAAAAAACACACTATTCCATGTAAAACCTATGTAAATATTTGATTTGCTTGTATTCCAAGTAATCAGCTGATTTGAGTCAATCAACCAAATGTGGTACCGTAGACAACTGTAGTGTAGGGGAAGTTTTTGAAACAAAATATTTTTTGAATAAATTGGCTAACTTTTGGGGAAAAACCTAAACAAAAATAACACTTATCAGACGCAAGCGGAACCTATTTTTTTAAAACGAAGCGTAGGTGACTGTTAAAGAAAACTTTTAGCTGTTTTCTGAATTAAAAGTCTATATAGAGTAAAAAGCCATAACAATTAAAGTAACACACAGCCATAACAATATCGGGACTATGCGTTTAAAAGAGTCAAACAACAATATTAGTAAGTAATCACTAGGGCACTGATTTTGTAGCCATGTATGAAAGTACTTATAGAAAACATAACATAGACCCTCACTGATTTCGGTTTTAAATTGACTAAAATTAACAATGTTTCAGAGCATTTCTTGAGCTCTTGTACAATAAACGAAAGTATTAAAGTTGAACCAAAACATATCACTTTTAGAAATCTTAAAATAATTGATCAAAATCAGTTACTTATTCTTCTTAAAAAACTAACTGTTGATCAAATTCGATATTGCCTGGATATTAATAAAAAAAAATCAGCATCTAGCACCAACTAAAACTACTTTAATTGCAAAACAAAAACCACCTTGGTTAACAGACAATGTAAATAGAATGATTAAAGTAAAAGAAAAAGCCTATAATCGTTTTAAGACTTCTGGAAACCCTACACATTTTAATTATTATAAACAGTTACGAAAAAAATAGAAAAAGATATCTCGAATACTGCACTCGCAGCTTGGATCAAAACCTTTTTTGGAAAAGATTAAAAGAACTTGACATTATAAATAATTCATCAGAAACAAAAGGCCTATCGGAAATCCTTAATAAACCAACAGATATATGCAATGCTTTTAAACTTCTATAGCTATAATAAAAAAACAACATTTAACGAACTTTTTTATTTCAAATCAATCACTATTAACCTAATTAAAAAATATCTTTATATTATCAAATCGCAAGCACCAGGCCGGATTTAATTAATCTTTAAATGTTACTCCAAAAATCTTACAAAAAAAAATAGAACACCTTTCCAACAGAATGGCAAGTAACAAAAAACTGCAACACCAACACACATAATTATTTACGACCCATAAGCATCCTTTCATGTGTTTCAAAAATACTTGAAAAAGCAATGGATAACCAAATAAGAGAGCACTTGGCAAAATACCATATTTTGCCTCAACACCAATCCTGCTTCAGACCAGGTTATAGCTGTACCACAGCACTTGCAAAAGTTACAGATGATATTTTTAATCAACACGATATTGGCAAAACCACCGATCTTATCCTCTTGGACTACTCTAAATCGTTCGATGCAGTAAGCCATCCATTCGATCCTCTTTGCAATACTTAAGTTTGTAGGGTTCTCCGCAGGGTCGGTTGCTTTAATGAGTAGTTACCTGGAGGAATGATATCAATTTGTAGAAACAGCACAGGGACAATCGCAACGTAAACTTATAAAAAGTGGCATCGCTCAAGGCTCAATTTTGGCTCCGCTCTTATTCTCAATTTATACCTGCCATTTAACATCATGCCTGAAACACTGCGAAGGCCATCAATATGCGGATGACAACCAGCTTTATTTTTTATTCGATCCAAACAATTAGGCACAATCAAAAAAAATTAATTGAGGAAGATCTCCACCGTCTTGTCTTCTTCTCTGAAATACATAATCTTAAAATAAACCTTAAAACATCAAAACCATCTACTTTGGCAAAGAAAGATAGTGATCTTAGGTTCCGTCAGCACGTTAATGATAAACTGGAAAAAGCGTTTTTTTTGCTAAAGATGTTATAACATCATCGACACTTATTAACTATAAAGCAAAAAATCCAGCTGACAGACACATTGGTACTACATTTTAACTTTGCAGATGTGGTTTACGGGCACTGTCTAGATCAAAATGACCAAAATCGAAATCAGAAGGTCCATCTCACCTATATACGATACGTTTACAGTATACGAAAATTTCTACCTATTTCACATAACCTTAAGGAAGCCAAATGGTTAGACATGAAAAAAAGGAGAAAGATCCATTCATTAATTTTTTATCATAAAATAATTTTAACCCGAAAACCATCTTATCTAGTAAACCAATTAAATATAGGACTGACATACATAACTTTAACCTTTAAGATTTAGGGGGTTGATAACTCCACCGCACCTCTCAACTAAAATGTTCGAAAGGAGCTTCTCATATAACGTCTACAGCTTGTACAATGATCTACCTGAAAAATTCAAAAATCTAAAAACTGAATTATTCAAGAGAAATGTAAAAAGTACCTTTTTTGTTATATTATTATTATATTATAAGTATCATGCATTTCTCTTACATCTCAATATCCACTAAACTGCCCAAACCATCTTTTTTTCTTTGTAAGATCTAAATTCAAATTAATTTAAATATTTTTAAAATTCTTATGCTTTAACTACTGTATGTATTCACATATTTTTAATATCAATAAGTTAACAATATTTGTATACCTCTAACATATTTTTTTATTGCCTCTCCATGTAAACATTATTATCAAGGGGATGAACTAGATCAATATTATTGCTCTTTAGTTCCTTTTATACGTATTAATTAGTATTTAACTGCCATGTAACAAATTGTAATGTAAGAATGTATTGTGATTACTTTGCTAATACAAATAAATTATTATTATTACTACATTCAATTTTTTTTTGAATAAAATAAAATAAAAAATTTGAACTACTTTTTCTTGCGTTCATTGCATTATTGTCATTACAGTTAAACTGTTAGAATAAAGTGGGTAACTAGACTCAAGATCGACTTTTGGTTTTTTTTTACCCCAAAATGACCTTAATACCTATTTGCCTCAATGTACCTAGAACATATGAGAATCGACTCAAGCCTTCAACATAGAAATTAACAAAGGCAATAATAAGCAAGAAACTTTTTATAAGGTCAAAGTTTGTGCAGGGCAAGACAAAATTAAACTGTTAAAAAGTCATTGCTTTAAGTAGTTATAGGTAATGATGATTAAATACCTTCTTAGTCACTGCTGAACTTATATGTCGCATTTACAACATTGCAATACAATTTTTATAGATTTATTAGCGGTTCTAGAGTGGAATTTTCGAGGTCGGGAATATACAAGGTGCTTCATTATACCTTTTGCCAACCATTTTTTTGACCACGAATTTTTGTCATTTAAAAATAATTTAGAAAGCGTTTCACTCGACAAATTTTTTTCATTCTAATTGACAATATTCTGGGCGGACATTTTGGTTCGCGTAAATGTGCTGTCCACCTTTTCTTAACAACTGTTGTTTGAAGGTGGTAGACAATGTTGAATGAGAGAGTGTTTCGAACTTCCATTGTCGTAATTTTTTTCACAACGTTTCGAATGCTTATGTATCTGCAATCATCATCAGGTGAACAAAAAACTATGACGACTTAATCTTATATACTGGCATATGTTCAATAAACCATAAAACTAACTTGTGTTCAGTGAACCATGAAGTTTAAACTTGGTTGGTTCCGCTGTTTCGCAGTTAAAATGTGTTACCTCCGAAAATTATGGCTGTCCAAATATCCTTGATGGTGGTACTTTCTGGTTCCTTCGCTTGAATAGATTTTCCTCTTTGGCGACGACTTTTGCCTCTTTCCATTTCATATGATGTTTTTTGTTACCCCAGTGTAAAGTTTATACTTCGGTTAGCCCAAAACCGTTCGAAAATCATGACTTCGAAAATAAAAATGTGATAGTCTGGGGTGCGCAGGGATCGCCGCGGTCTTGGGTGTGTTTTGCTCCATTTTTTTAGTCTCGGCGAACAAAAAGTGTATTTTAAACAAAAATAATAATCAAGGATGTGGATGGGGTCAAAGAATTGAAAAATCAAATTTTTCATATGCCGACGTTTCGGATATATATTTATCCATCTTCAGGGCACTACAATAAAGGTTTTTTTCCAAATTAGTATACATATGTAAACAGTTCAAAAACAAATTGAAATAATGTTAAATCACATAATATCTAAAGTAATTTCTACACAATTATCCACATTTGAAAGTTGTTGTGTATCAACGAAAAGCCAGGAAAATTAACACATAATAACAAACAATTAAAAAACACAAAACCCAACAAAACGTATTAAAACTGTAAAATATTTACTTACTGAAAGTGGTGATTTTTCTTGTCAAACTTATAAACTAGTTCAAAGGACATAACATTAGTCTTTTAAAAACAATAATTTAGGTGAATAATTTACTTCTTTAGTGCTTAAAATGCAGGTACTTTCTGAAACCTTATCATCTTCCGATGTTTAGTTTTTGTTTATCCTTGTTTTTTGTTGCAAGTTTTGCGTAAAAAAATTTTTGATGATCGTACCATAGTATACATAAAGTATTGATTAAACAAATAAAATAAGATCCCTTTATTTGGTACCTTTTAAGCGTCTTTGTCTTTCTTTAACTATTTATTTCATGAAAAAGTCATTGTGTAGTTGGGGGAGGGGGGTGTGACGACAATTAATGTGTGTGGTTTGGCGGGGTTAGGTCGAAAGGAGGGGGTTTATTTTTTTTAAATTAATTTTAAAAGATTAAAATATGCTGTACTTAATTCTTCTGTGTCCTGTTTTTTGTTTACGCTCTTTTTGTTTTGTATAGATATCATTTCAAACCCATTGTACCTTAAAATTCTTTACATTCAGAACCTCTCGGAAAAACTTATCAAAGTCTTGACTACTGAGAATACAAAAATTGCGTACAAAAACGAAAATACAATAGGGAATCATTTTTCAAAATTAAAAACCAGAACACCAACAGAAATGATCAGTGGAGTGGTTTATGAGATCCCATGTTCAGATTGTAATTGCATATACATCGGACAGACTGGTAGATACTTAAAAAATCGAATTTCAGAATACCAAAGAAGTGTCCAATCTTTGCAACTTTATACATCTTCTAATAAAACTGCGTTGGGAGAACATGCTTTTGGCTATTTACATAAGGTTGACTTCACAAAAACCAAAATTTTAAAACATCAAAACAGTTACAAAAAGCGTCTCTTTCAAGAAATGATATCTATACAAAAAAACAAAAACAGCTTAAACAAAAAACAGGACACAGAAGAATTAAGTACAGCACATTTTAATCTTTTAAAACTAATTAAAACAAAATAAACCTTCCCTTTCGACCTAACCCCGCCAAACCACACACATTAATTGTCGTCACTGCACATAGACTTTTTCATGAAATAAATAGTTAAAGAAATACAAAGACGCTTAAAAGGTATCAAATAAAAGGATCTTATTTAATTTTTTTAAGCAAAAATTGCAACAGAAAACAAGGATACACAAAAACTAAACATCGGAAGATGATAAAGTTTCAGAAAGTACCTGCATTTTAAGCACTAAAGAAGTAAATTATTAACCCAAATTATTGTTTTTAAAAGACTAATGTTAGTTTATAAGTTTGACATTAAAAATCACCACTTTCAGTAAGTAAATATTTGACAATTTTAATACGTTTTGTTGAGTTTTGTGTTTTTTAATTGTTTGTTAGTATTTGTTAATTTTCCTAGCTTTTCGTTGATACCAAACAACTTTTAAATGTTTTGTCGATAACTGAGTAGAAATTACTTTAAATATTATATGATTTAAAATTATTTCAATTTGTTTTTGAACTGTTTACATATGTATACTAATTTGGAAAAAAAACCTTTATTGTAGTGCCCTGAAGATGGATAAATATATATCCGAAACGTCGGCATAGGAAAAATTTGATTTTTCAATTATTTGACCCCATCCAACTAATATCCACACCATTAAATATATACATTGGGTCGCAAACATGCAGCTAAAAAATAATAATATTCGGAGTAATTCATTTTGCAGATCTATTCTTCCCATATAAGCTGAAACCAAGCTAATTTTCAAAACAAATCCAATAATCGCATTTAAAAATTCAAGACATTAATCACCCTAGGTTGAGCCGCTGATTTTTAATAACGTCATAAGCATTAGCTTATCCTACCCTTGCCTCACCGTCACCTTTTATTTTCAAACGCACCCCTGCCTAGCCAAGCATCAATTTAAGCGTAGCGACATTGTTAAATGCGACCCGACGTTATGATGCAACGTCGTTTTAGCCAACATGCCGACCCGGATTTACACCAAAATGGTGGATGACTCTTGAGTCCTTATGTCGTTGTGCAGTGACTGAAGTCGGAATAGTAATCGTTCTTGTTACGTCGTAAAATACGACCCAAAATGACCACACTAGCGCACTCTTTATTATTGAATTTTTGGTGGTGATTCACTACCCAAAATGTTGCCCATCTCAAACTTTGGAATTTTCGGTTACTAAAATGAACTTATTTTTATAAACTTTAGAAAATGCCAAACAAAAAATTATAATTTGATAATTACCGTTTATTTAAATAGTATTTATATGACCACTATGGTAGCAAAATTTAAAAACGCAATTCGGTTTACTGACAAATATGCTTAGAAAAAGAATGAAAAAACATGCGCGCCCTTGATTTGTTTGTGTGTAAACGAAACATATTGCTTTTTTTTAATGTAAAAAAATGGATGCTACTACAGCCCTCTTTTTAGGATTCCATGGTCAAATACCTATCTCGCCCGGAACATAAAACATCTTCAAAATACCATTCAATGGTGTTTGTAGTATTTTTTTCCGTGTTTAGTAAATATTATAAACAAGCGGCCACTTCGAACATAAACAACGGCGTCAAAAATAGCGAATTTTATGAGAATCCCAAAATATACACGTAAATGGACTACAGTCGTCAAATATTCCCAAATGAACCACTTGCCACGACCGTTGGTCACTATCAACCCAACATGCGACTGGAAAACGCTCCAACAATTCCGCTGATGACAGTTGACAATCCCCATAACCTTACTTTTTATTCGATTTTTCTAAATAAATGGTCGGTGAACTGTGAAGTAAATTTTTTTCAAATATGGCAGGACACTTCAAAGATCCTACTTCTTGGAAGCAAAAGCATAACGTATTTGTAGTCAGCGGCAAGAAGTAAAGCTGTGGATCAGACATTACTGTTTAAAGAGCACCAGTCTTTCTCTTTCGCCCATATACTTATAGGATATTGTCATCTCTCTTTCAGGACCCTAATTCTTGAGCAGGGAACGACATAGATTTGTGTCGAATGATCCCACGCCGAACGCATTTCGTATTCTTGAGCGGTGATCGCACATTCCATTCTATCAAAAATTGGGTGTTCCCGCTCCCCGACTCCAAAGCCAGAGATCGTTCCCATTTCTCAGGCAAGCAAGACGTTTCAAGGAAAAGCATATTTTTTTCAAGGGATGGGATCATTCCCCGGGATTGATCCCTTCTCTTGAGGGATCGATCCTTCTCTCGAGATTCAAGAACTAGGCCCCTGACCAGTTGAGCCAGTTATTTAAAATCTAGAGCGAGATAGGGCGATCTGCCGTACATAAGTGCGGCAGAGAAGGAGAATATAATGCCATTAGTTCCTTTGGAAACTTTTCTTCTTCACAAGAAAAGGGCACTTAAGTTCGTCAAAACTCCGGCCGGAAAACGTCGCAAGACCGGCCAGAAATTTCGCAAGTTCACGTAATGTGAAAGTTGTTTAGACGTTGATACGTCGGCAGAACGTAACTAGAGTTCCATAAAAATGTCCACACGACGTAACTGGATTACTAGAAAATGCACCAACTTGTGACAGGTCGGCTAAACGTTGGGTAGACGGTAACAATGTTACTGCATTATTATCTAACGTTAAAGCAACGGAATTTTGTCGTAGTATGTAAGACCGTCTGAAGATCACTAATTTATACACCCAAATTAACGTCCATCTAGGTGAAGTATGTGGTCATTGGTCAGAAAATTGTTGCTTGGGTACTAAGTAGGCAGTATTGAAAATATTCTGCGCGGACATTTTGGTTTGGGTAAAGATGTTGCAAAATTACTACACTAACTGTTTACTAAGTTGGCAGTACAAATATACCCCACAAAGTTCGATTTTTTTCTACTGGTAACCTAGTAAACAAAAAGATTGAAAGCACTTTTACGGAAACCAAAATGTCAGCCCAGAATATTGCCTAATAAAATCCCCAGAAAAGTTGACTTTTTTGGGATTTTTATACTGAGAATCTAGTAAACCTTTAGTGACATTTGGTTCAAAAATGTTGACAATTTTAACAGTTTTACGCAAACCAAAATGTCCGCCCAGAATATTGACAATTATAGCCTAACATTAATTCTTACATTTACCATATACAGGCGGCATCGGCAGGTAGAAATAACATTTAAAAAAATAAAACCATATGGTGCATTTAGACAGGGTGGATTCTTTAAATGGAACGGTGCTTCTAGACACTGTTGGGAAGAGGTTTTAAAAAAAGCTAAAAGCGAATCTTCAATGATTTTTTTTATACCTTCATCAAAAACATGATTTTAGTAACTGTCTGCAGATAACTGAAGCATGGCTTTTTTGGTTACCGATGGAAAAAAACTTTTTTCACGGGTGCAAACAAAGATTTCTGTCCATTTTTACCCAAAAAAATATAATTATTCTTGCCTAAAAATTAAGCAATTTACTCCAGTTTTAATCAAGTATTTACGAAAAAAACCTTTAAAAACATCGTCAAAATATCAAACTGTCAAAGATTAAAATGTCGAAACAATGAACGTCACCGACTAAAAAGGCACATCGCTATGGAAACGATTGTTATTTTTATTTACCAACCGCCTTGATTTATAGTGTAAAGATGGTGTGTTGCGAGAAATACTCTTCGTTCGACATTCTTAAATGTATTTTCCTGTTTTTCTTGGGTTTTTTTGACAAAGGTATTAAAAGAAATAATGTTAAGAACTCGCGGCTAAACTGTGCTTTTTTTACTTGCGTTTTTAAATTCCTCGCTGCGCTCGTTATTTAAACCAGGGCTTGTAAAAAGATGCACTGTTTTAGCCACTAGTTGTTAAAAGTACTATTTACGGACTTCCTGCCCATGACAAAAAGCTGGAGCTCCCAACTGGAGGCCCAGGGCCCAGCAAGTTTTTTTTTTATAAATGAGAAGGTACCACTTGTGGTACCTTTTTGGAAAGCCTGTTAAAAAAGAAACCTAACGCATTGGTTTTTTTTTCATCTGTCAACAAATGTGTCAAAAATTTTAAAAAAACTTATTTTTTGTCAATTGTTTAAGCTTCAAAATAAACTAAACTACATATTTTTCTATTTACTAAGTGACATATATATATATATATAGAAAATACCACAGAAGCGGGGGGCCTCACTGAAGGTCCAGGGCCTACCATCATTTTTTTCATGAGTAGGTACCACTTGTGTCACCTTTTTGGAAAGCTTGTTTAAAAATAAATTGGAATATATATATTTTTTGACATCTGTCAACCTATGTGTCAAAAATTTTAAAAAAACGTATTTTTTGTCAATTTTCTTAGCTTCAAAATATAGATACTAATAATATTTAACTCTTTATTTACTAAGTGCAATAAAGAAACTACCACACAAGGATATTATTGGCGTAAAATTCTTAACACATTTGTTGACAGATGACAAAAAAATTTATTTAATCGAAACAAGGTTACCAAGAAGGTGCCAAAAATGGTACCTTCTTGGTGAATGAAAAAAATGTTGGTAGGCCTCGAGCCTTTAGTGTTATTTTCTTTATTCCGCTTAGTAAATCGAGAAATATGTAGTTATTTTGAAGCTAAAATAATTTACCAAAACATAAATTTTTTTAAAATTTTGTAAACATTGGTTGACAGATGTTAAAAAAAACTAAAGCGTTAAATTAAGCTTTTCGAAAAGGTGCCAAAAGTGGTACCTTCTCATTTAAAAAAATAGTTGATAGGCCTAAATTTTTCTTTTATCATGGACGCAAATTGCGTAAAAAATGCTTTTAGATTTTTTTTTAAACCTCTTCCTTTAAGTCGCTAGAAACACCGTTCCATTTAAAGAACCCACCCTGTATATATATAATATATAATACATCCAACCAATTTTATGCTATACTAGTCAGTATGACTCAAAAATGCACCAAACATGACGTCGCATATTGACTGACTGACGTCAATATGTTTTCTAAAACAACGTTACGTCCAACTATATACAGTCAATTTACCGACCTTAAAATCGCCTCCTCGATCACGTGTGTTAAGGTGCAGATTTTGAAATTTACACGACGATATCATGACGTCATTCGAATCCTGTGGTCTGTAGTCCATGTTCGTGACGTTTTTCGGATGGCCGTAACAACGTATTTATATGGTATCTTGAATAGAATACTCAATGCATTTTTACCGCCGCTTTCGTTTTGACGTCATTGACTGTCCAGCTGATCTTCTTTTATGTAATTTGAAGTTAAAATGAATTTGTTAAATTTGTTTCGCAAGTGGTCTTTTTACACTGAAAACATACTGGAAATAAGAAAACGGCCACTAAAAATTGCCCGTTTTTAATAAATAAAGTTATAACTGTTTTTGTACATAACTTTTTTGTTTTTTGAGGTGCAAACATATAAGATCCCTCAATTTGAAGGATTCAAAATTCTAGATGAATATGTCTTAATGAGAAAAATATTAAAATTTTTCCCACAACTAAACACTTAGCATCTCGTCTCTTCTGGATCTGCGCAAGTCACATTAAGGCTGGACCTAGACAAGTTTTTTTTTTCGCGTGGATTTTGAAATTTTTACCGACGTAAGCGCCTAACGTCGAATCGTAGTTGGCGACGTCATGCCGTGGACTAATTGCTGCTTGGGTAGTTTTTTAAAATTTTGGTAGATCTGTTTTGGTAGTAATACTACGGTAACACGCGCGTTTTCGCAATTTTCAGACTACGTAAAACATATGACCTCGTTTCTCTCAATCTTTTTTGGTAAGAGCAATGATTGACGAAATAACCACGTATTTTATTTTTCAATTACTGCCGCTATATTGCATTTTGTGAGGTTCATCTGAGAACACAAAAAAAGATTGTTTTTCTACGACGAAAATTAATGGTCAAAATAGTGGAAAGAAATATAATGAAACAGCCTGTGCGTCAAGTCTAGTCGGATTAGTATTTTTTCCATGACCGTAAAATACAACTTTCCCGAACGTATTTTACTTCGAAAGGTGTCACTTTTTACCGAACTAAGTGCAGGAATGGGAGAGAGAGAGAGAGAGAGAGATAGAGCGACATGAGACTGAGAGAGAGAGAAACAAAGACTTTCCCGCACTCGGATTTTTAATTATGGTAGTTTTTTCTTTATTTTTGATATTCAAATACTGATCCTAACTCATGCACTAAGTTTCTCGCTCGCTTTCTTACACACCTTCCGTACTAAATAGTTAGGATGATGACTATTTCAGAATCAGACAGATACGATAAAGATTAAGTTGGGGAAAAATTACGAAATTTGATTTTCCTAAATACCAACAATAGCCCCGTAGCAAAGCGTTTTTTGGAATTTTGTATTTTAGTTTGATTACAGGTCTGTCGAGTTTTTTCTTTCTAGAGATTCCTTCTACTTACGCACGAAAAAAATTATTTGTGGCTGAAACTTAAAATTCGATGAAAAGCAACGGTGACGCATTGGGAGGGTGGGGGGGTAGTGGGGGTAATTAACCCCCGCCAGGATTTGTAGTTATCCCCTTTCTAGATCAATGAGCCTCAGAAAGCGGTTTTGGAAATATATAGGTATTGTTATGTTTAAAAACGTTTTGATTCATAAAGTGTATTTTTTTTTGTTTTAATTTAAATTTTTTTTCTGGTAGCCTATCTCAACGCTTTGTTAACCCCTACAGAGTGATAGTCACGCGTCGCCAGTGATGAAAGGAATAAAAGGAGAAAATAAAAAGGAACAGAAATCTAAATTTAATTAACCACCAAATTTATTTAGACGGAGAAAAAAACTACGCTCATTAGTTGGTAAATGTTTTTCACTGCAATCGGTGTCATAGAGAAATCAAATAAAACCATTTCATTCGTAATATCAAATAAGTGTCATATGTCAATAAGAATATTTTCAAAATTTTTAATATTTAAAGCAAATATGCCACCTCTGAAGAAGTCACTAATAAAGTTTTACCGGAAAAATCAGACAAAACGGCTTTACACACTATTAAGCATTTTTAAATACTCTTCTGGACGCTTCGTTCAAGAATAAACGTCCGGAAACTTTAAGAATGATAAAACGTGCGGCTGCCATACTTTCTGGAGAACACGAAGGTCTCACATTTTTTAAAACTTTTTATACTTATTATCCCTGTTTTTTTTACTGTTTATCCCTAAAATGCGAAAACATCTTGGAAAAGATAATATTAAGAGCCACATATATTACAGATTGCAGAGTTGCCACAAATTTTCTGCATGATTTGGAATATTAAAAAATCAGAAAATAAATACATATATTTAGAATCAAAAACAGTGCATATATAAAATGAAAATAGCTTAATGTCAAACCGACTAAACGAAAAAAAGTTAAATATGACGAAACTAAAATAAAAACAATTTACATTCATAGGTAGCTCATTCATTCCATAGTCACGAGTCGCATTCATTACCCAAACAAAAATATATTACGTGCGAATCCAGAGACTTTTTTCAAAAGTCGTGTGATTTAAAATTAGAGCCAGGGTAACTGACGCGACATCTGGTTTCATTTTTCGTGGAACAGCTGAGCTGTTAATACAATGTTAATCTTAAAGGGGGCCCAGCAAAAATACAAATTTTTCTTCAGTTTGTAGTAGAAATGATCCTAGCATTTGCGGTGTAATTTATTTTTTGATATCACTTTAAATAATCTGATTTGAATCTATCATACATCTTAACTTTGAAGAGTGCACATATAGACATGAAAATGACATATTCTTCTTCTTCCCTTGAGGCAATGGGTTTCGCGCTTTTTAGCTCCAACAATGTCATATTCTATTTGTTAAATACAAAATAAGTAAAACTTATTAGTGGTAGAAATGTATCTCTGGATCTGTTATCTGAGCGAACCAATTTTGCTTAGTTTGTATGTTATCAGATGTTATGCAGGCTGGGCAACCGTATGGGATTAGCCACTGCGGGTTCAGTATTTTGGGCAACCATACTGGAAAATCCACATGTCCTAGATTTATTTTTAAATTAGTCATCTTTTATGTTCTTTTTTATTCTGTAGTGCGCTCCACTCTCTAAAAATTCGTATTCCTTATCCCCAAAAGCCCCCGTATACCAATTTTGGTTGAAATCGGACAAACTTAGGTGTTTTACCCCTCCACATCCCTCGTAAGGGGGAGGAAGGGTGCCTAATAATGACATATTATTGTATTGTTAGCGGAACTATAAATGTATGCCACATTTGAAGGCAATCGGATGTGTATAAGCTAGTTAAATTGGTTAGCAAAAGATGACCAAAAATCGTCCATCTTGAATCCGCCATATTGAATTTCCAAATCTTACTAAAAATTCGTTATCTCCATCCCCAAGTTCCCCAACACACCAAATTTCAACGAAATCGGGCGTACTTCAACTGTACCCCCCTCCACCCACTTCGAGCAGAGAGGAGCTGTCAATTTCATCACACTATATTCTTGTGTTGTCACGGCAACTATATAAGCATGCCAAATTTGAAGCCGATCGGATGTCGGGAAGTTTGTCAAAATTAAGTTGCAAGATTCCACCCGAACAAACATGTCTAGTTCGTTACATATATATATATATATATATATATATATATATATATATATATATATATATAAGTAACTACAAAAATACATTGCAAGTTAAATAAGAACTTATTAAAAGAAACAATGCGGATGTTAAATAAAACATGTAAAACCAAAAATTGCGTTACTAAATTAATTAATGATAATAAATCTTTAGAGAGACCATTTATGTGCATTGAATATTTTTTAAAATTTTTGACTCTGGATTCTAACCATACCATATAGATAGATCCCGAAAATACAATTTTTACAATTTTTGTCTGTTTGTTCATCTGCTTGCTTGTTTGTGCCAACACCATGTAAAAACTACTAAACGGATTTTGATGGGAGCTTGGCTACTAGATACCTTGGAGTTCATCAAAATCGGTGCACGCGAAAAAAGGTTATGATTATTTAAAACATGCAAAACAGCTAGTAAATTATATTGTATAGGTATATAGTTTCACAAACATTCTACGCTTTGTCCAAAAACTGATTAAGTGTGTCATTATTGTTGGTAAATTCTTAAATATTTGGTTTTTGAATCTTTATAGGATTTAACTTGGTATAAGTAACAGTACACACACAAACATACTAAACATAATAAACAAACTATTATTCAACGGCATCCAAGTAATCAAGGTTTTTCTAGTATAATTGTTGTTTACGTTGCTCACTTGTTGGTCGAGGTAGAAACCATTTGTGATGCAAGAATTCTGTTTAAATAAATAAATAATTTAAATCAGTGGTGTCCACTGAACATTTTATAAATTACCTATACAATCCAGTTTTTACGAGTTTTTATCTTTCTTGGGAAAGGGTTGAATTAAAATGAAGTAAGCAGTTTGAAACCTTATATTATTACCTACTTGATACTATGTATTATAAGTTATTCATGTTGCAGGGTGCTGAATACTTTAAATGGGAATAAACCGCAGTCGCAGGCCAGTTATTATTATTTGATTCAACATAAATTTACAAACAACAAACTTTGCACACATTCGACAAAACCAAAACAACCTTTGAATAATATTACAGAATTTTCGCAAAATTCCACATGGTTCAGATATTTGTTCAATATGTTTTATAGAGAGGGCGCTATAAAAAAAATCAATAAAATATAAGCGCCATCTAGCGGTTCTACTAGTAGTAGTAGTAGTAGTAGTAGAATAAGGGGGGCTCCCGGCCCGGCGACTAGGCTCTGCGCGAGCCCTTTTTGCCATCCCCCAGTGCTTCCCCCTTATGCTCCTACTCCACCATGGTCGAACCTTCCCGTCTTTTGGATAAAGGTCAGGATATCCGACCATTTCAGCGTCGGAAGGTGTTCCGGCTCGAACACTTCCTCTCCGAAGATTCCCTCTCTGATTCCTCTGTAGGCCGGACACCTTGCAAGATAGTGGTGTGCACAGCACTCTCCGCAAGTTGAGTCCCGCACTACCTCTATCCTTGCCAGGTGGTTTTGGAGCGCGCAGTGTCCAGTGAGGACTCCTATTAGGGGTCCTATCTCTGTTTGTTTCCTGCGCAGTAACCAGTCCCTTCTTGTTTTGCTGAAGCCCTGGATGAGCTCCTTGGCTTGCCTGTCTTCCCCTGTGTGTTGCCACTCCTGATTTAGTCTTGTATGGGTCCATTCCATGGTGTCAGATTTCATCTGACCTCTGGTAAATCCCAGACACGGTTCCGGTGCAGCGGTTCTACTATGTTTTGAAGGTTTTTTTATTTTAATATTTGCAATAGCTACATTTTACAGGTTTTTTTTAATTGAAACCTTAATATCTCCACTTTTTTATTTTGAGGTTTACCACATGTTGCAATATGCTCTTCAATCCTTGTGAAAATTATATTTGTTTGGCCAAGATGATTTTCTGTTCTATTTAGAGTAAAAAGTAGACTACATTTTTATTATAATTCTACATAATATATTTATGATGAATAAAATAAAGCACTTTGAGGAAGTCAATAATTAAATTTCATGTTATAAAAAAGTGAGTCAGAAATAATTCAAACATATGTTATCTTATTTATTCAACTTCTCTTTTCAAGTTATTTTTTTTAATAAAGTCTTAGTCAATCGGGTAGTTAATATTAATAACATCTTTCCTAAGAAAAAAAAGCTGTCTTTCTGTAAACCATAACAATAACATAAATAAAAATTTCACAAAAAAAACAGGCGATGTAGTTACTAAAAAAGGTACTGCTTTAAGTACCCACCTATTGGTATTAATTGAAAACCATATAAGTTTAGTGGTAAAACCTACAAAATAAGAGAGTGGGCTAAAATTTCTAAAAAGTCTGTAAAATATTGGTTTTAACATTAATAGGGACTTATCGGTTCATCACGTTGGCATAGCCTAACGTTAATAAAGTCCGGCACTATCTTTGACAGTTCCGCACGAAAGTTAAACAACTACTACATATTTTTAGGCACTTTACCCATCTGTTATTTTGACTGAAATAAATAGCATCTTTCAGGAAAGTTTCACTTAAACTTTCATGTTTAGGTGCTCTTATCCAACTATATAAAGGAGAAAACACAGTTATTCTTAACGTAGTCCAGGCTCCATCGTATACCCCCACAATAAAATCTATGTCTGGAGATTTTGACTTTTGATTCATGTTTTGAATCATTGTAGAAGTAATTTATCTTGGGTAGACAGTGATCACCCGGGCCAAACTATTTTAGTGACCACCCTGTATTTTTGCATTAAAAAGCTTAAAGTTTGCATTTTTTTGTGTGTTTCCCTTGTGGAAAAAGCCTAAATAACCAAAAGTACTTAGACAATTAAAAAAATAAAACTACTGATCGAAAGATAATTTCTTTCTGTGTTTTATGTATTATGCTCCCCGGTTGCCGTAGCGCAGTAGGCAGTGTATCTGCCTGCCGCATGGAAGGTCCCGGGTTAGAATCCCGGTTAGGTGCATGGATATTTTGTGTTTGTCTTCAACTTTGCAAAAACTTTGCCAGCACTGGGCATTGATCCTGTAATGGATGGAAAGTCTCAGTATAAAAAAAAATTATTATGCTCTATGTCTATTAAAGATAAGGGTTACCATGGAAACCAAGATAAACAGGATGGTTACACCAAATTATGTTTTTCAAAAAAATTCGCAGATTAAATATATCTTTTGTGATTTTATTTATTTTTAGGGATTTTATTCGTTAAGCTAATACAGGGTTCCTAAGCAAATCCTTAGAGGGCCAAGCAGCCGTGTATAAGACGCAGACAATCGGAAAAGCACATTAGGCAGAAAAGGATGGGCATGGAGCGATGTTGTCACTACATCTCATACGTAGTAAATCCATTCCAGGTTGTTGTTTTCTAATGTTTTCCATTTTCGTACCTTTAGGACTGGAATAAAAATTGTTTTTGCTCGACTTTAATACTAAACTGATGAAAGATATCGTAAAAAAATATTTTTTGGCTTTTCATTTTGTAACCATTGTCCTTACGCACTGTTTACAGGCTGGGGACTGAGATACATGCAAATGCCTAATCTAAAGCGTTCATACACGGCCGGAGAAATCGACTGAGATATTTCCGTAGAAACTTTATCAAGCAAATAGGACGGGTTGACGCCTTCGAACGTCCAACCCGGGTTTTGCACTTTGATTCGAAATCAAAAAGGAGGAACAGTCAGATGTGGGGCCGTGCACAAATTACGTAACGGTGATTTTACCAATTTTTGACCCCCTCCCTATATAATGTTTTGTAACGGTTTGGCACGCCACTCCCCTAATATTATGTAACGATTTCAAGACCACTACCCTCCCCCAAAAAAAAAACTTTTCACTTATTTTCATTACAAATTTTCTTAGTTTCACACAAATGCAAACGCTATCGAAAACCCCCCTCCCCCCTGCGTAACGTTTTGTAACCCCCCTCCCCCCTATGACCATTACGTAATTTGTGCACGGCCCCTGTAGTCCCAGTGGAGGAAGGCGAAAATATTGATATTTTTTTCTTAAAAATTATACTCTTTAGACCTATTGCTTTGCGTTCCCGAAATTACGTCATTTTTGAAAAAAAATTGTGAGCGGCGCCATTTTTATTTCTTGCTTTATTTTTGCGTTCGGCTAATTTAATTGAAAGATGTTTGCCTGCGGCGCCTTTTATCTTCTCACTCGAAACCAAGATCCCCCGTTTTAGGAAAACTGATCCCGTCTCTGTTTCTAAATTTTTTCGAATAAAAGTAGAGTATGACCATGGGGGAAATAATTTTTTTCTACGGTATGACGAAAATTTCGAGAAAGTTAAAGAAAAAAATAAAAAAAAGTGGCAGAGCTCAAGTTTTTCGTAAAAAAAAAACGTTTTTTGTAAAGAAACAGAGCAAAATAAATCTTTTCACCCCTTTTTGGGTGTTACAAATATTGGCAGCCCCTTACTTTTCGTAAAACACCTCGAAAATATCAAATGTAGTGTAGAGCTAGCTTTATTTAAAATCAATAATATCGCAGGAAAAAAGCTCTACAGGAAAAACAGCGCTGTTTATTGATTTCTTTGGCTGCTAGTGCTAGCTGCATGGTTTGGCCGTTTCCGGATAGATGTCACTAGTAGAACAGAATGGAAAGAAATTTAATTAAAAGCGAAGATATTTCTTTCTAATGTTAACAACCTCACGAGTTTATCGCTCAGTATCGTAAATAATGGACCCTGCCGCCTCCTTTAAGCAAGAAAAAGCTGTGGTTTGGACCTGAAAACATCTAATTCTTCTCGATCATCTCATGGTGTGGCCGCCATCTAGCGGAATTTGCAGACATCTTGTCAAAGGTTATTATTACAACTATGATTTATGCTCACAATGAAAGAGTGGCGACAATTTTTTCTCATGAAAGCAGTCCGGAGATAATAACAAACCGGCACCATTGCTCAATATAACTGTTTCTTTTGTGCGCGTAGAACTTTCTATGCCATTTCTGTTTGATTTTTTGAAATCCTATCCCTAAGGAAAATCTTAGGAACCCTGTATAAACTATATTCATATTAACGTAATTTTCAATATTTTACAGGGTGTCCAAAAAGAGACTTTAAATGCAAGTTTTTAAAATATTAGTCAATATTTATAATTTTTAATATGTAATAAAGAAGGTTTTAACAAACATTATTTATCATTACCATTTTCCTGTAATTGTACAGGGTGAGCCAGCAATGAAGGGTAAATTTTCAAAAATGGCCGTTTTGGACCTTGCTTTATGAGAAAACTATAGGATTATAAAAAAATCCTTTCGAGATATGATTGTACATACGGTTATCAATAATTTTTATTTGGCGTTTATCTTCGTATATATTCGGGGTGACCCAAAAAAAAATCATTTAAAATACCCTTAGTCACACGCCCTAAAATGGATTTTCAAAGTGACGTAACACAATAAAAGTTTTTTTGACATAAGACAATGCATTGTAAAATATTTTTTTCCAACGGTAACAATCTATTAATTTGTGTAGAGGGTGAGCAAAAAAAATACCTAAGAAGTCTTAAGAATACCATTTGCAAATATTTAATATGTGAATTTTCTTGACCACGACCTACTTATTTTTCTTTACATTATTGAGGAATAGTAATCATATTTTGGGGTGAGTCAAAAACAGTTAAAAAAATTGAACTGAAATTATTTAAAATCGTGTGCTTCTAAATTTGTCTTTAAGTGTCCATTTTGTGATAAGGAAAAGTCAAAAGTACGGCTGCTCCAAATTAAGTTCAGAACAGTGTCAAAGCATTCAAAGCAGTATATTTTGTGTAGGATGGCAAATAATATTTTGATAGCTGTTCTTAGTGTGTATTCTGGATAACCTATATCATAACAGGGAAAATTATTATTATATTTGACCCAACTTAAAAATATGTATTATCCATTTTTTTTTATTTCTAAGGAGGTTTCTACTTTGTACAATTTACCGAAGCGTATTAAGACACATTGTATAAACGTTCAAAATATGAAAATACTATCATACATTAATAATTTTTATTTTTTGGTAAATATGGGTTAAAAATCCTGAATAATATAAATTTTTCTACAGGTGGTAACTTCAGCTTACAAGTCTATACAGGGCATAGTTTTGACCCCCCTGTACATAAATGAGGAATAATATAAAGAAAAATAAGTAGATCGCGATCGATTTATAATTTATTTAGTGACTTCCAAGGACCATTTTTTTGGCTGATCCTGTGCAAAAATTTTAAGATTGTTACCCTGGGAAAAAAAATCTTTTCAAATTCCTGGTATTACCTCAAAAGAATACTTTTATTGTGTTACTCTTCTTTGAAACTTAACTTTAGAGGGTGAGATTAAGGGTATTTTCAAACGTTTTTTTTTGGGTTACCCCGAATATACACAAAAATACATGCCAAATAAAAATTGTTGATAATGATATGTACAGTTATATTTCGATGGAATTTTTTTCATAAACCTTATAGTTTTCTCATAAACCAAGGTCGAAAAACTGCCATTTTTGGAAATTTACCCTTTATTACTGGCTCACCCAGTATGACTACAGGAAAATGGTAATGACAAAAAATGTTTGTTAGGATATTTTCTATCAAATATTCAAAAATTACAAAAATTGACCAATACTTTAAAAACTTTCATTTAAAGTCGTTTTTTGGACACAATAAAAGTTTTTTTGACATAATACACTGCATTGTAAAATATTTTTTTCTAACGGTAACAATCTATTAATTTGTGTAGAGGGTGAGCAAAAAAAATACCTAAGAAGTCCTAAGAATACCATTTGCAAATATTTAATATGTGAATTTTCTTGACCACGACCTACTTATTTTTCTTTACATTATTGAGGAATAGTAATCATATTTTGGGGTGAGTCAAAAACAGTTAAAAAAATTGAACTGAAATTATTTAAAATCGTGTGCTTCTAAATTTGTCTTTAAGTGTCCATTTTGTGATAAGGAAAAGTCAAAAGTACGGCTGCTCCAAATTAAGTTTGAAACAGTGTCAAAGCATTCAAAGCAGTAGTTTGTGTAGGATGGCAAATAATATTTTGATATCGGTCCTTAGTGTGTATTCTGGATAACCTATATCATAACAGTAAAAATTATTATTATATTTGACCCAACTTAAAAATATGTATTATCCATTTTTTTTTATTTCTAAGGAGGTTTCTATTTTGTACAATTTACCGAATCGTATTAAGACACATTGTATAAACGGTCAAAATATGAAAATACTATCATACATTAATAATTTTTATTTTTTGGTAAATATGGGTTAAAAATCCTGAATAATATAAATTTTTCTACAGGTGGTAACTTCAGCTTACAAGTCTATACAGGGCATAGTTTTGACCCCCCTGTACATAAATGAGGAATAATATAAAGAAAAATAAGTAGATCGCGATCGATTTATAATTTATTTAGTGACTTCCAAAGACCATTTTTTTGGCTGATCCTGTGCAAAAATTTTAAGATTGTTACCCTGGGAAAAAAAATCTTTTCAAATTCCTGGTATTACCTCAAAAGAATACTTTTATTGTGTTACTCTTCTTTGAAACTTAACTTTAGAGGGTGAGATTAAGGGTATTTTCAAACGTTTTTTTTTTGGGTTACCCCGAATATACACAAAAATACATGCCAAATAAAAATTGTTGATAATGATATGTACAGTTATATTTCGATGGAAATTTTTTCACAAACCTTATAGTTTTCTCATAAACCAAGGTCGAAAAACTGCCATTTTTGGAAATTTACCCTTTATTACTGGCTCACCCAGTACAATTACAGGAAAATGGTAATGACAAAAAATGTTTGTTAGGATATTTTCTATCAAATATTCAAAAATTACAAAAATTGACCAATACTTTAAAAACTTTCATTTAAAGTCGTTTTTTGGACACTCTGTATAATAATAAAAATTACATTAATTCAAATTTAATTAATTTAAATATATTTTATCTTGGCTTAACGAAAAGCTGGTTTAATCTATGTAATTTACATTATTCTCCGTCTCCTGGCTCCAAAACTCACAACAAAAATTTGGTAACTTTCTCTGTGAAAATATAATTTTAAATAAAATTCAAAATTCAGTAGATCCAAAATCAAAAGCTCGCCGTCTAACTCTTTAAGAAAAAGAAAGCAATGCCTGGCTTGACGCCCTTCCTTCTCCTCCACTGGGTACTTTATTGGACAATAATACCTTTCGTAATTCTGTCGCACTTCGTTTGGGTCAACCGGTGTGTGAACAGCATGCCTGCACTTGCTGACAAGTGGTTGACATTTTGGGCCATGACGGTCTGTGTTGTTCCAATAGTGCTGGTAAGTTGTCTCGACATCGATTCCATTCATCGGTCTTGGTTGTAGCAGATACACCAAATATGTTGGAACCAACTGGTGTATGTAGGAGTGATGGAAAACGAGGAGATAATTTAACATATTTTCCATGGAGGGAGGGAAAACAACTCATTTGGGATGTAACCTGTCGGGACACTTTAGCAGATAGTTACGTATCCAGAACGAGCGCCAAGGCAGATGAAGCTGCCTATCGTGGTGAAAAACAAAAGAGATGCAATTATAAAGAGTTAGTGGATAGGTTCATTTTTCTACCCTTTAGTGTGGAGAACTTGGGACCTTGGGGTGATGATGCAAAGCGTATGGTCAGTGAGATTTCTGCGAGAATAAAAAATTCTGGCAGAGAGTCACTAACCAGGAGTTTCATTTTACAGCTGATTAGCTTGGCTATTCAGCGGGCGAATGCGGCCTCGATCCTCGGGACCCTCCCAGACCAGAATGGCTTGGAAGACGTTTTTTATTTAACGAATTAGTTATTGTTATTTATTTTTTAACTTTTTAAATATACAAATCAGAAAAACTATCTTGAATCTGAGAATTTTTTTGGAAAACGTACATAATTTGGTGTAACCATCCTGTTTATCTCGGTTTCCATGGCAGTCCTTATCTTTAGTAGAATGCAGAAAGAAATTATCTTTCGATCCGTGGTTTTCTCTTTTCGATTGGCCAAGTACTTTTTGATATTTAGCCTTTTTCCATAAGAGAAACATACAAAAAATGCAAATTTTAAGTTTTTTAATACAAAAATACAGGATGGTCACTAAAATAGTTTAGCCCGGGTGTTTAATGTCTACCCAAGATAAGTTACTGTTACAATGATCCAAAAACATGAATCAAAAGTGAAAATCTCCGGACCTAGATTTTTTGAGTATAAAGTGCCTAAAAATATGTACTGTTGGTAAACCTTCGTGCGGAACTCTCAAAAATAGTGCCAACTTTATTAAAGTCAGGCTATATCCACTTTATGTACCGATAAGTCCCTAGGGTTTACGTTAAAACCAATGTTTACATAAAACTAATACCTATATATTTCTAAAAAAAAATTTTGGTGTACACAAAATGACGACCGAGCCACCCCACAGTGGAGACTGAAAATTATAACACAAAAAATGTTATTTATTTAATTTAAAAATGAAACTGAAAAAACAAAACTTCGCCATCTTCTCCTTTCCATCACTTATGATGAATAATCACCTTTCTTTCTATGATTTTGGTCCGTTTTGGTATGACGAGTCGTCATCATCAGGTCTGGCGTCTACAGAATTTCTACCGCACTACTAGCCCCCACGAAGGAGGGGCTAAAATGCACTTGGGTGCCATAAGAGTAAAAATGCTGTTTTCCTATGACTGGTGTAAATTCCATGCATATCTTTCTAAATGACTCCCACCCTTCAGTAGCTACGGCGCCGGCGTGCAACTAAACGGAAAGCCACGTGCCGTTGGCAGCTGTGTTCTTGAACCCTATGAACGTGCATTTGATTTGCATTGACTGTACAGTATTTCCGGCATTTTTAAATATAGAGGTTTCATCCTTTTTAAAAGCCTTCCTTATTCTAAAAATTAAAACGAAACATGCTGGAAATAAAAATTCAATTTCAATCCCTCTTATTTTAAAAGTAATAATGAAACCTTGTCGAAATGCACCGTTTTCGAGAAAACTTTTAAAAAAAACAACCCACCTTTTAGTAAAATGTCAAAAATTAACATTTTTATTTTATTAGCAACATATTAACCTACATTTTGGCCCTACCACCCGCTGCCGCTGATTTTATCATTCCAAAAAATTGGGATTTATTTTACAAAACCACTGTTTTATATGTTGGAACCTGGTAATATTTTATTATTTTTAATTAATATAACCCGCCCGAAAATTCTTTATTAGTAAACGATAAAAATAACCACAAGCACAACGGATAGCAATGAATAGGGACATTTTAGAAGGCTTAAAATTTTGACAACTTTGACAGCCTTTATGGTACAGCGAGAAAATCTGGCCAGCAAAAAGTCGTGGGCTAGACGTATGGGGCTGGGAAAACTAATTTTTGTGGGCTATTTCATTGAATAACTACAACTAATTTTTTGGGTCTAGAATACGTCGGGGCTGGCGAGGTCAGAAATTTGGTAAAACTCTTGCTTTACTCCAGTTTTACTAAGGCATTGGGCTGTAGCGATCTTTAACCAAACGAGGTAAAAAATGATAGTTCCAGCCCCAAGTTTAGCTGTGCCAGCTATTCTCTGGAATTACCTTAGCCTCGTATTTGGGGCTAGCACAGCCCAGTAATGGGGTTTTCGGATTATTTGGTATCTACTATTTGTCACTTTCAGTTAACTTTTAACGCGGTAAGACTGCGGAGCACCACCCTATCAGAAAACGTTGCGTTTTGTCTGTTTGTGCAGAAAAATGACTGATTTCGATATATGGTGTCCGAAAATAATGATACCCCTTATTATCTCAAAAACCAAGCGTTTTTTAAATAATAATAATAATAATCATAATAATAATAATATATATATATATATATATATAATAATATAAGTAGCTAGGGGTACGGCAATAATAATAATAATAATAATAATAATAATAATAATAATAATAATAATAATAATAATAATAATAATAATAATAATAATAATAATAATAATAATAATAATAATAATAATAATAATAATAATAATAATAATGATAATAATAATAATTGAAAGATAGTTTGTGTGCACCCATGAAACTCTTATTTGAAAGATTTTTTCAAAAAATGCTTGGTTTTTAAGATTTTGGTTAAAGGTATCGTTCCTTTTCGGAAGATTTTAAAAAGTGTTGTTCCAGCCCCAAATTTGGACTGCTCTAGCCCCAAAATATAGACTGCTCGAGACCTAAAATGTGGGCAGCTCTAGCCTCAAAATAGGTTTGCATGGCCCAAATAACTGAGGCACCAGAAAAAACCAAACCCCTTAATCCAGGCCCAAATCCGGGCTGACCCAGCCAAATTTGAGGTTGTTCCAGCCCAGTACACTTTGGTTTTTACAGCCCCACAAAGTGCATAAAAAAAAGTAATGCACACTGGTGGGTTGCTGTAATACAAAAACAGTGGACTGGGGCAATCCCGAAAAATTAGCTGCAGGAATTCAAGCTCGGGTCTGTCCTTATATCAAACGAAGGCTATGGGTTGGATTAGCCCATATTTGGGGCTACGGTTACCATTATTTTGCTCAGTGTAGTGTTGACCAACCACTACCACGCGCAGATTTTACCAGAGTTTTTGAACGCATTAAAAAATGTCAAAATTATTTATAAATAAATCCAAAATTTCCCTAATTACCGCAAGAAAATAACAATTAGCTATTGCGGAGACACAGCACACAACCGTTGGCATATGCAGAAATTTTGTCTTTGTGTGGGGGCTTCAGTAACAGAATAGTCACAGATTTTCATTTTATTGCTGATTTTTGGAGAAAATTCAACCTTAGGGGTCGATTTTTAGTAGTAGGGACTTGAGCTTATATGCTCGCTCCGAACTACGCCGCCGATGCCATAACCAGCACAGAGTGTCAAATAAGCTTTCCAAAATGTTCCTAATAATATAACCAAAATCTTCGTAAGCATCGGGTATCTTTACGTACCTAGTTGATCTAAGTAAACGCGATAACTTTTTACACTGGCGCAGCAAGGGGAGGGGGAGGGGAATCGACGCAATAAAATAACTGCAGAAATAAAATATATATGGAGAGTAAAATAGCAAAATCCAATTAATCAGAATTTCGAAAATATTTTTTCTCGGTCATAATCTCACTCTTGACGTTCTCGCAACGCGATACCAACGGTTACTAAACTTTCGCTGAACAATCGGTGGTCCAGTTACACAATATAAAAACAAAAAATGTTCTTCTAAGCCCGCTCCAGTAATCGAGAAGCAGAGCATAAAGTTGGATTTACTGGCATTCAGCGTCAAGTAGTTCTTATTGTATTGTATTGTTCTTCTTTTATTGTAAAAATTGCTTTTTCTGCAACTTGTTTACCTCTTTGGTATGTTGTTTCTTTAATAATTGTGACCGTGTGATCACTTGAACATTTCATAGAAGTTTCATGATTTCATTAATATAAATTGAGTTTTTTAATACCAGAATATTTTTTCAAGCCAAATAAAATATATTTTAAAAAAGTAATAAATTTTCCGGGCACCATAAACAGTTTTGGAAGGAATCCTGTATAGAAGGGTGATATTTCCAAAACACTCTGATCGATCATTTGAAAAATTTGCTCTTTAAGTTTTTTTTTGCGAAAATGGTATTGAGTATCCCGTAATTTTTTTAAGTATGTAATTCGGAGCTTTTAATTTTACCCAATGCTGTAGAAACAGTTTTAGTTGCCCTACTCTGAATATTATGTTGTGGTAGTCATTGTCTTATGGTCTTTTAAAGGAATTTCCTGTTAAAAGATTTTTTGGGTGACCTAAATGAACTTTGGGTAGAGTTTTTATTAAAAGGTCTTTGTTGATAAGCTGTTGATTGAATTTTTTTTGTAGTAAGGGCGAAAAAGAGGTCCTTGCTGTTTCAGTAAATCGGCAACATGATGATCCTCCTCTGATGAATAGATGAGTAGCAGAAGGGATATTGCCTCCAGCAGAAAAGCGAAATGATTATTATTTCTCGGAATAAAATTTTTTGTTCTTTGATCAATCGCTTTTACTTTTTTTCCTAACAGAAATTGTAACAGATTATTTGTGCTCTGTTTGAAAGGTGAATCCAGACGTCCAAAAAGTTTAGAAGCATCCTTTGTAATGTTAGGATGAAGCGCAATCAGAGAGTTCATACAGTCAGTAAACGTATTTCTTTGTAACAAAACCCCATGAAGCGCTACACCCCAAGCTAAGTCTGATTTAAAATTTTCGTCAAAATTTGATTCAGAATTGATTGGAGAAGTAAGTTGGGGGATAATTTTGAAAGCACTAAAGACAGGAAAATCCTGTAGCTTCTTTTGAGCATCCATATAACGAACTTGATTGAAAGAAGGTTGACCCAGTCTTAGACACTGAAAACCTGGCGCCTCAATAGCAGGTACAGCAAATCTTCTCCACTTCTTCTTCATCTTCTTCTTCTTCTTAATATTCCTCTTTACCCTTAATTTCGAACTGCTCATGTTCCTCACCAAATACAATTGGTTTGGATTTCTGCTGAGCCACCGTGCTCATGAGCTCTTTGAGCATACTTTTAATTTCTTCATTATTTTTTTTCCAGCCTATAATTCAATTTTTTGATGAGCAGACTGACGTAATTTTTTCCTCTGAAAACGTATTTCTTTGTTGTCAACAGTTCGCATGTCAAATAATTTGTTGCTGTCAATTTTAAGGAACATTTGAAACAATCAACGACATGATATATTTTTACATATTTCTTGTCGCTGTCTAAAACAATGTATCAAATAGCGATCCAAAAAAATGACGTCAGTCCGCTCATCAAAAAATTGGACTATATTTTCCATAGCCTGTAAAGTGGAATCTGAATCAGACTCCAAATCATTCGTTTTTGCAAGAAAACCTGCAGAATTGGATTTCGATAATACTTCATTGATCTCCTTTCACCATTCAGTGTCACCGATACAATTTCATTGTGAACAGCTGAGTTTCGTATTCTACATGCCAAGCTGATTGGGTATTTAATAAGGCCAACACATAACGGCCATTCTAATAATTTAGATTTAATTTCTTTATAAACCTTTTCTCATATTGACCTATCATCTCGCTTAAAAGCTTTAACCAGATCTACAGAGGGAATACCGAATCGTAATTTATTTTAATTTAATTAATTACACTATGGCCCGATTTGAACCTTCAAACAAATCTTGTTTGATAAAACTGCAAGCTTCCCAAGTTTTCCTCTATGAAGAAAACTTTTCTTTCAAAATTTTGACAACCCTCTTAAAAATCTCCGCATCACACGGATGCTCAGGAACCTGCTCAGAAAGCTCTGGCAACATGCTAATTGTGTGACTGCTTGCTATTTTTCTACAACTAAAAGAAAAAGGTATTTATCTTTTTGTTTTTTAAGCTGTAACAATACAACTTGTGATCCGCGCCTGTCAAATTCTAGACCGCACCCATCGTGATCCGCGCCGGTCAAACTGTGAGCCACGCCGGTCAAACTGTGAGTCGCACCGATTCGGCCAATTTTTGGGCCGCGCCGGTAAATTGAACCACGCGGACCAAGCAAATCAATCTGCCAATGCGGCCGAAGCCATTCGAGTCATACATTAACTAAAAGAAAAGGTTTTAAATTAAGTAAAAGACTCATTTACCCTGATAGTACATCTCGATTAGGACCATGGGTACTTGGATCGAAAGGGTAAATTATTAAAACGTCCTGTAAATATAGAATAAAATACAAATTCTTACCAACAAATCACAAAAGTTGCACTATAACACTGAATAAAACGTCTGTCAGCAAAAAAAAATATTTGGTTATATGAAACGAGAGCTAGACTATAATCGAAGATTATATAACGCGTACTGAAGGAATAAATTTCTTTCAGGCTGGTTTAAATTTTAGAAAATATAAATCGTATTCTGAGCCTGAGCGCAATTTCTGGACGAGTATTATTATTTAAATATCTTTTAGTATGAAAATTGAAGAAAATATAATGACCTAATCTCATATAGGTCAAGCCAACGGCAAAGTAGTAAAATATCTATATTACACAACAAGTGTCTAAAGCGAGGTGGAAAGTAACCGATTTCACACAAGAGCGAAATTACGCAGGCGTAGAAAGGTCAATTTTTAACGAGTTGTGTACAGGGTGTCCCATTTTCGATCAGTTGGAAACTCCGTTGTGATTGAAGATAGAGACATGTAGTTTTCGCATTATTGTCTTACTTTTTTAAGCTTTAAAAATCGTATTAACAGATTTATTCTTCCCTTTGTAGTTTTTGAGGGCTACAGGGGAAAGTTTAAAAATAATCGGAATTGCTAATTGATGATATCTCCCAAGAGATAATTGAGTTCTGCAAAAACATGTCTGTGGTAATCTTTTTAGACAAATAACGGTCTTTTCGAAATTTTAATCCGACGTTTCGTTTTGTAGATACCATCATCAGGATCAAAGAGTTAAATACACATCAAAATCTTTTACTTCCTATTTTAGTTTCTTTTTAAGTATGTTTGATAATAGAATATATATTTTTTATTTTGAAGTTTCGATCCAGAAAAAAATCAAAAAAAAATCAGTACATGTTTTCTTCTGGTATGGCCCTATCCATTTTAATTTATTATTTTAGAACATTTATATTAACTACTATGTAGTAGACTGGACGATCAAGATGTGAACCGAAAAAAAACCTTTACTAATTTCAATAAAAAAACTATTGATAAAACACCGGATAAGACAAATAAGTCTTTAAAAAAAAAATATTTGCTTTCCGCCTTATTTAAATCGAAGATGGCGGATAAAATCAAAAGCCTAACTTTTTTAAACCCTTTTTTGTTAGATGTTGACATTTCTTTTCTAAATACTTTGTTTTTTATGTCGAAAAGTAACATTTACACTTGAATAAAAAAAACAAGTTTGAAAAAAAGTGCGCATATGATTTTATGCGACATCTTGGATTTAAATATGGCGTCAAAGCGAATGATTTTTTTTCAAAAGGCCTAATTGTTTTTCAATACAGTTTCTTTTATTGGAATTGGTAAAATTATAGCAAAAAACAATTTGTCTGGTTTTTTTCTGTTCTCCTGGTATGTTCATATAATATATCTTGGTTTTCCAGGTCTACTACAAAGTAGTTAAATATAAATGGTCTCAAAAAACATAAATTAAATTGGACAGGGTCGTACCAGAAAAAAAAACGAACTGAAGATGATTTTTTTGGAATCAAAACTTCAAAATAAAAAAAACTATAATGAAACGTCGGATTAAAGTTTCAAAAAAACCATTGTGTTTTTCTAAAAAGGTTGACACAGACATGGTTTTACAGAACTCAATTATCTCTTAAATTAGGTGAGATATCATCAATTGGTAATTCCGACCATTTTTCAACTTTCCCCTGTAGCTCAAAAATTACAAGGGACAGAATATATCTATATATCTTCAATAACAACGGAGTTTGCCATTGAATCCCTACGAAAATGGGACACCCTGTACACTATTTTTCCTACAAACAAAAAATATTGATCTTATAATATATTAATATATTGAAAATAAAAATCAATATGCATATCAAGCAAATTTGCAGTGCAAATTTATGTATTTTCCTATATGTATGTAAACTTCATTCCAAATTCAATCGTACCAGTTTTCTATTGAAATAATGTTTTTCTACGAGCGTGAGGTAAGTGCCACTTTTCTGAGACAAATTTTTACCGTACGCCGGGTGGAAAAATAGTTTTTACCCGCGTAAATAAATTCGCACGCTCGGAGTAATTTCACAGACGCATTTTTTTTTTACGATAGTCCATTTGTTTTTTAATTTATGTATAACAAAATGTTTTTAATGTTGCTCACGCTCGTAGGAAGCAAGCGTCTTTTCCAAACTAACAGATTGCCTTAATTTCGCTGGCGTGTCGTTCGGGCAAACGCCAGCGCTGGTGGATGCAGAAAACTTTGATTTTCTGCACTTGTTAGGTGAATAAATATTTCTCCACTCGACTGCTTAACCGAACTTCTACATGGTCCGATCTGGGTATCGATTTTGGAAGTCATAGGAAGTGATCGTTCGCCTGAGAGAAGAAAAGTAAATTCAACCAATAAACGTGCTTAAAAGCAGTGACGAGACGATCGAATAACAGTTTTTGGGCGAAGCCGTTCTCTCGACTAGACCCAGTAGTTGGGAGTTGTAGGAAAGCTCGTGTGAAAAACGTAATTTGTATTATTTCAGAGCACGCTATTGGACGAACGATCGATCGATATTTTACTCGCTAATGCGCATGCTACGGGAAACTTGACCGTCTTTTAGAGTAGGACTCGCACAGTGGTCGATTTTTGTAAAAACGCGGACATTAAAAAAACTTCCACATTGTAATTTAATAGTATAAAATATTTAGTTTTAATAAACACACAGGATGATCGGGTGAATTTTCACATTTACCTTAAGATATTTTTAAGAGGAAAAAGATATATATTTATTAATTAGCTAAATTAAAGTAAAAATGTTAGTTTAGAAAAAGAAAAAGAAAATATATTAAAAAGAATGCCAACCGAAACTTTGAAATGAAACACCCAGTATATTATTGCATTTTTGGATTTTGTCATACTCTGTGTCTTCTATTTGAAATTTGATGTTGAATACTGATGCGTAGGTCGCGATTCTTCAGAAATGACAAAAAATCTCACCCGTCAGAATTCTGGAAAGTGGCGATTTTTACTTATCGCCTCATTTAAAATAAAAACACAGCGACCTTCATATTTATCATAACGTTTATGTTGGGAATTTGGAACCTTTGGTTGCACTAAAACAAAATTATGATTGTTTTCCACAAACCAAAACTACACTTTTTTGCACTCGATGATGCTAACGTCGTTAGCGAAACGCGCGTCGAGTGCAAAAAAGTGTAGTTTTGGTTTGTGGAAAACAATCATAATTTTGTTTTATCCTAACGTTGTAAAAGAAACTGCGTCATTTTTAATAAAATTTTGTAAATTTAATATTTTAAAGATATTCTGCAGGACTAGTTTATGGCGGTGCTAAATTGTTACTACGCGTACCAATAAACGTCAAAAAGTGTCGAAAATTCTCACCATGTAAAAGGAAAGACATAATTTGTGTGACTTCTCTGAATAGTGACAGCAAAATATTTCATGGCTATCTATGGTTTTGTATGTTAAAAGTTTTAAAGGTTTGTTTACACATAAAAAAGGGCTTAATAAGATACACTTTTAAATAAAAAAACAGGGTTTTCAGAAAAACAGTCTATAAAAATTAAAACTTAAGGAATATTGGCAAATAGTTCTGACAAAAAAGGATTAAGTGTAAACTTGTGTTTAAAAATCATCAGATTTTTGGTAAGGGCGAGATTTTCTGACGCTATTTGAAGAATGGCGACCGTAATGTCAAAATCCTAAAGAGCATAGTTTATTCTTTGGCCAACTATTCGCCTAGTATCTTGACAACCATATAGGGGCAAATTTTGATACATTTTTATGTTTTTTAATTTTTCCATTAATGGCCGCGTTTTCCGGAAAATCGACCACCGTGCGTCCTTCGAATGACTTTTGTTCGATCGGCCGGTCCCAGAATACGGAATTTTGGATTTTAATAGAAGTGGTCACTTCTCAGGGTATGATCGTTCTATTACGCCCCAGGGGCTCGATTCTGGGCGTAATAGAACGATCATACCCTGGGAAGTGATCCATCGCACAAAAGTCATGCGATCAACGCACGATGGTCGATTTTCAGAAAAACGCGGACATAACTTGAAAAATTAAAAAATTCAAAATGTGGCTAAATTTGCCCTTATATGGTTGTCAAGATACTAGGCGAATAGTTGGCCAAAGAATAAACTATGCTTTTTACGAGTTTGATATTACGCATCAGTATTCAACAACAAATTTCAAATAGAAGACCCAGAGTATGACAGTATTCAACTGTTGATATCTCGAAAACAGGTGAAGCACGACATAGAGTATGTTTATATAAAAATGCTTAGAATTTCAAAACACTATATATATAAAAAATATACCAGTATACTGTAACACATATATTATGTGAATTACTTTAAAGTAAATTTTATTGTTCTAAACTAACATTTTTAGTTTAATTTAGCCAATTAGGAAATATGTATCTTTTACCTTCTTAAAAAGTAAACGTGAAAATTCACACGATCATCCTGTGTATCAGCTAAAAAAGAATAAATGCCTACTTATTTAAATATTGTTAAGGACATAGGGTATGGTATATAAAAATGCTTAGAATTTCAAAACACTATATACATAAAAAATATAGTAGTATAATGTACACACATATATATTGTGTCAATTACTTTAAAGTAAATTTGATTGTTCTAAACTAGCATTTTTAGTTTAATTTAGCCAATTAATAAATATGTATCTTTTACCTTCTTAAAAATGTCTTAAGGTAAATGTGCCACTGTGCGACGTCGTACTTTACGAGACGGTCAAGTTGGCCGTAGCATCGGCATTAGCGAGATCTGTCACGTGATTTCATCCAATAGCGTGCTCTGAAATCATACGAGTGATGTTTTTCAGACGAGCTTTCCTACAAGTCCATGCTACTGGGTATAGTCAAGAGAACGCCTTCGCGCAAAAATTGTTGTTCGAGGCAGTTCTGCGCGTGCCCATAATAGATCGGTGATTCTTCACTGCTTTTAAGCGCGTTTATTGGTTGACACTGCTTTCCTTCTCTCAGGCGAACGATCACTTCCTATTTCTTCCAGAATCGGTACCCAGGGAGGCAGGGAGAGGAAAGTGGTTAGAATATATAGGTAAACTAATTTTGAAGGTTTTTTTGGTCTAACACGCGGTTCCCACCTACGACTTTTACGTGCGTGCCCGTTCACGCGTCACATGACTGTCATAGTAAGCACTCACAAGAAAGTCGTAGTTGGGAACGGTGCGTTATTTTTCTCAACACAACATATCTGATTCGTCAAAATATGTTGGATTGTAACAGCATATTTTTAACAACCAAATTGGTTTGCAAAAATGTTTTTTCCTAGCTTGCAAGAAACTGCAACTTCTACAATTATTAATAGTTATTTAAACATCAAGGTTTGAAAACGACTCTTTGCACACGATCGAAAAAGTTTGGTGGACCGAGCCGAAGGCGAGGTTCACAAGTCGAGGGAGTGTGCAAAGAGGTTTTCAAATGAGTTTTTTACGATACTTTTTATACGACTGCAAATAAATAGAGATCAAAAAAATCAAATTTCAATTTAACTCGTTTTTATTAATAAAATGTTTAATATTCTATTTCAAATATCTAATCAACAAAACAAAGGAGCCGTGACGGTTGCTATGGAACTCAGCCAACTTATATTGTTGGGTGACAACAACAAAAATCACAATTACGGGAGACCCGTGTGCAAAAATGATGTAAGCGTGTGCAATACGTTTTCAGATCGTGTTCTCCATGCGCAAAACCCCCTTTTTCAAGACAGTCATATAAAAAATAATTAAATTATAATATATACTTTTCTGCCCAACTTTGTCTTTTTTGCAGGTCACAGTCTACAATGTTGGCGCTGTTCTAGTGATATTGATAGCGACTGCGCAGATAGATTTAATCACACATTAGATTATCTGAGATATAGGTAAGATTACATCTCTGTTACTAGTGGGGTCAGTAACTAGTCATCACTTTTAACTTAGCCAAGAAAATATACTCCACTCCACAATAAAATAAAAAAAGATTTCAGCTTTTTTTACATCTACTGCAGACGTTTCGATCCTGATCCGGACACTTGATGTAAAAGTTTAAATAAAAATAACTGTCCGAAAAGCTGAACCTTTCTCATTTCAATTCAATCCAGTGGACCAAACCATAACAGCTTTTAATTAATGAAGATAAAATTCGTGAAAATTACATTTACTTTGGTAGATAAACTTCAACAAAAAGTTAACATGGCGCGATTTTCACCTGCTCTTAAAATTACCAACTATTTAACTAAAAATAACTTTAAATTAAACAGACCCCGTACCACTGCAATGAATTCAAGTTTGAAACTTACTTGATTCCATTTTATAAAATGATCGAAAAAATTATCAGTATAAGATATTATATTTTGCGAATGAGGTTTGTCTTCAGAGAAATTGGAATAAAAGGTATTTTGATGTTTTTAGCAAATGTTTACAATAATTTAAATACCGGAGATATTTCTTTTTAAGAAGGCCGCCAGAAAATTCCTGTGTGATAAAAATAATTAGGTAGTTTTGCTACATAACAAGTATATAAACTCAAAAAATCAAAAAACGATAGCGCCAGAATTAGGTGCCCCTTAAATGCTAATTTGGTCCCCAAAATAAAAATTAAGTGCTTTTCTAGTTTTAGCACAAAATTAGAAAAACGGTAGGGCCGCTAGGTTAACGTTAAGCTAGCGGTCCCATCCATAATTGTTGGAGAAAAATTTAATGTTACTATTTTCAAATTAGGTGCTATTTAAGTGCTCCCCAAATATTAAATCACAACTTTGAAGATTTTTTTTTTGGTATTTTCGCAAAAAAATATAGCTTATCATAAACCTAGCGGTCCCACAGGTGTTCCTTCAGATAACCCAAATTTTAATTATTTTAAAATAAAGAGCAATTTAAGTGCTAATTTGGCCCATCTTTCGAAAATTATTGCTATGGAATCAACAGAACGACTTACGGCCTTAGCAACGCGTACCTGGAGTAAACAAATATGCCGACGCGCTGAGTTTCCGAGCTTTCCTGTAATAATTGTACAATTAATTACAATAAATATTCTAATTTCTATATTCTTGAAATTTTTTACCAAATAGCATTCGCGCTTTGAGAATTAATTTTGAAAAAACGTGTTTTGGTTGAAACCCGTTATTTTTGTTGTATCAAAAAATTGCCCTCCTGCGGAGTCGGGCAATTTCTGCTTTTACACAACGGAAAAAATAAACTTGTGCAGTTTTAAAAAAACACGTTTTTTCAGAATTATCGATAATTCTCAAAGCACTTATGGTATTACCCCCGATAATTTCACACAAAGAGGTAATAAGCATAAAGTGATTAATATCTTCAATTTAGGGCTTAGTTTAAAAAAAAAAATACACGCGAAAACCAGAATTTTTGCATTTTTATTGAACTCCTAAATTAAATATTAATCATTTTAGGCTTATTATCTCGAATTTGCGTGAAATCAGTACTTAAAGTGCTCTTTATTTTAAAACAATTAAATGTTTATGTTGCTAGTCCCTAGCAAGTTTTAATTTATTATTTGGGTTGCACTTTAATAGCACCTAATTTGGAAATAGTAACATTAAATGTTTTTCCAAGAATTATGGATGGGACCGCTAGCTTAACGTTAACCTACCGGTCCTATCGTTTTTTTTTAATTTTCTGGTAAAAGTAGACGGGTTCTTAATTTTTAGATTGGGGACCAAATTAGCCCCTAAAGAGCACTTAAGTCTGGCACTATCGTTTTTTGATTTTATGGAGGTGGGACCGCCTAGTTTATATAGGTCTACATAACACAGCATTTCTACACAGCGGTTAGTCAAACCATTATTACCAAAAAAAAATACATTAGTCGCAATCTTAAAAAAATATCAAGATTTTGAACATGGTAACTGAGCAGATATTAGTGGTCGAAACAACACACACAAAAGGCTAGTTTATTATCCTTCTAGTATCCTTTGACCTATTGCAGCCATAACAAACTGACAGAAAATCCATAATTTACTTGCCAATTTTGTTAAAAAATTGCGGCAACAGTAGGCTTAAATGCACTGAAGCGCAAGGAGTTAACTGGCTTTTTAGTTGAGACGGCATTAGTCGGAGTTGATCCACCATGGTTGGGTACTGTTCTGGAGCAACACCATTCTCAACTAAAAAGCCTGTTAATTCCTACCGCCTCAGTGCCCTTTAGCCTATTGTGGCTGCCATTTTTATAACCAAATTGACAAGTAAAACATGGATTTTCTGTCAGTTTGGTGTCAATATGGCACCGATCATAGGCTAAAGGATACTAAAACGAAAATGAGTTAACTGGCTTTTTAGTTGAGTACGGTGTTGTCTGCAGTCGGTTTTCTAATGCCGACGAAACTTTTTTGTTGTGACTTTTTTTACGCAAAGTTACTGCGATTTGTTCGTTTTCTGCATAATTTGATGTTTATAAGTTTGATATAGGGCAAGTTAAGCCTTCTATAGTTACTAATACGTTTAATAAACACTTTCTAGTCCCCTCAGTTCTATAACAATAAAAGCAATCAATTTTTGGCTAGTTAAGGCACATGCTGTGCGACTAATGATAATCATTTTTGGGTGATTATCCTTGAAGTGATAGAAGGAAATCCTTTTGAAGACAATACACTGAGTGACAAACAGGGTATGCAGATCCAGATAATAATTACATTTGAAGGTTTTAATTATTTCCTCAATATATATTTCTATCGACTTTTGCCACTTGCCAATCTCCCTTCTACGTCCCAACCCCGCCAATTGAATGCCTTTTTCTATATGATATTAACTATATGATATTAACTAATATGAAACTTTGGGATATCAAGTACATACTCAATAAATAACTGATTCACAATTATTCAGAATACTATATGTAACTAGTTCTTGTATTAAGTAAGTACTTTTGGTTATGTTCGAGGGTATTTAAATAAAAGAGGGTTTACTATTGTTCTCTTTTTCTAAAGGTATACCAGGAAAAATACCCGCCTGCACACCCTTCATTTTTATCCATGAGATTTGTCTGATTTGCTAACCAAAATGTTAGGATGTTCTCTAAGAAATTGTTTTGGTATTTTTGTTTTGTTTAATAAGCCCTTTTGTGTGATTTTTTGACTACTGTTATAATAATTTGTAATTATTTTAGTGGATCGGGCCCTTGATCTATCTTTTTCCTCATTTGAAATTCGGCTGTGCTCTAATGCAATATTCATATTTTGAGTATAGGTATTTCATATTTAGTTAATGGGAGACCAAAATTTGAACCCAAAATCACTGTGATTTCCACTTCTTGCAGTAATTGAATATCTGTGTAGTTGTATTGATAATTTTGTTCTAATTTAATGCTTACGTCTCCTTGTGCTTGTTGTATTGAGTTTTTTAATGTTTATTTCTTTAACCTTGTTAAATTCTCTGTTATATCTTATGTTATTCTCATTTGCACAATAAAGGAAAATTTCGTCTGGAATAAGGTTTTTAAGTTCTGTTTTTGATGTTTCAATTGATTTTATAACTGTCCAGTTTCCAAATGGCGATATCAATTTCCAAATTTAAGAGAGATTTTTCAAATTTGTCTGCTTTATGCTCAAATTATTGGTTCCTAGAATACAGTGGATACATACAATTAATACTTCCATATAAATTTTTGAGAAGAATGTCAAAACTTCTACATTTAAGTAGGAAAATTTTTCTGTTTTTTAAATTTGCTAATTTATTATGCAATATGACCAATTTTTTAATGAGTATTAAAAAAAAGAAAAGGCACTTAATAACTCGCATAAAACTACCCTAATTAAGTATAGCGAAAATATAACAACCGTCATAAAACATATTTTGTCAGACTACTTACTCGGTCTGTAGTTAACTACAATACTTTAGTAACTCATTTTGAAACTTGGTTTAAAACTATTTGGGCGTTTGAGAAAACTGAATTTAAGCCTGCCTCCAAACTTGGTTTAAGGCTCAACCAAGATGGAAAAGCTCTTCCAAATACCAGTACCAAGTTTAAACTTTAAACCATGTTTAAACTGCTATTGAAAAACTGCGCCTATGACGTGGCTGGGAGAGCTTAAAATTAGAGCTTCATTAAAGGCTGCATCCGATCTACGATCCTTGATAAAATTTTTACAACTTTTTAAGAGTTTCATAGCAGATGGTAAGTCATAATCTTGTGTCTGCAAAAGCAGTAATAATCCATCATTGGATTATTACAATTTAAGATTTTGTGCTAAATTACAATAGGGCATAAGAACTTAAATTGTTTAACACAACTTCATAGTCCAGAAGCCTATGATCGAGAGATACAAACAGCAACTAAATAATGGTATATTCCTCCTAAAAAATACCTCAGTAGTTTTAATGCATCTATTCGACTTTCCTAACGAATGTAACTTAGGGGTTTTAGAGTTAGTCCCTGAAGATATTTGTTTAATATCGTTCATCCAAAAGTTGCCATGTCATTTACTTATTGATAGATTCCTGACCGTTTGGTATAATAAAGCAGTAAAAATCGTGGGTTTCGGTCATTTGAATTATTTATTATTTTTTATACTACGTACGTTTCACCTTACGCCATCATCAGGTAAAAATGATATGCAAAAATATTCTTCTGTTCTTTTGATTCGCCATTTTTTTCATCAGGTATCCATAGTTTTTTTAAATGCCGTTCATTTTCTAAATTTGGTAGTACCATTTTTCCCCCTTTTTTTCCTTCTTTTTTCTTCTCTTATCCTTTTTTCCCCAGGAAGAGTAATTTATTGATAGATTCCTGACCGTTTGGTATAATAAAGCACTTTCACATAATAAAGCAGTGAAATTCGTGGATTTCGGTCATTTGAATTATTCATTATTTTTTGTACTACGTACGTTTCAGCTTAGCCATCATCAGGTAAAAATAATATGCGAAAAAAATCAGGTAAAAATGATATGCAAAAAAAATTGCATATCATTTTTATCTGATGATGACTTAAGGCGAAACGTACGTAGTATACGTACGTATAATAAATAAATAAGTAAAGTATTTATTAAGATTTCTATTCTTAAATGGCGAAATCTAGCAATAAATCATAGCCTAATTTAGGATAATAAACAATTATAGTAAAATAAGTATAAATCCTGTACAAAGGTACACGTTATTAAATAAGGGTGGGTAATAGAAAAAAAATGCAATAAAACCACCTGTTTTTAGGATTCAAATTCACTTTTAAGGATATTATTTCTAATGTTTTTACAGAAAGTTACTATCAAACAATTGAAGATTAAGTACTTTTGTTATTCATTATAAATTTTAACTGCGTTATAAGTAAAACATTGTTGATCTTAGAGGTAATTGATGCAGTTTACTTTAGTGAAGTAAATTCGTACAAATAAAATGAAAAACGGTCTATTTTTTATATTTGGCATACTAAATAAAACAAAAATTTAAAATTAACTTAGATTATTCTAAAACTGCTTTTAATTTTGAAAAAAATGTAAACGGGCAAAAAAAGAATGTTGTTTTCTTATTTTAGTCGCCGCCATTTTAACACGGAAATGACAACTTTTTTTACTTAATCGTAAGCCATTTTAACTGAAATATTAAAATTTGATTTTCTCTGACACAAAAATTTAAAACTAATTTAGCTCACCCTAAAATTACTTTTGTTTGTAAATAATGTAAACGGACAGAAAAATAAAGTTATGTGTTTATCTTAGTCGCCGCCACTTTGATTTGTGAATGACATGTGTCGCTTATTTTATTTTTGGAATGGCTAGGTCTTACTTAGCGCAACCCAATATTTTGTCAAGTGCGTTGTGTTTAACTTATGAAAAAAATTACAATTTTTTTTTTACTCAATCGTCCGCCATTTCAATTGAAGAATTAAAATTTGTTTCTTTTTGACACGAAAATTTCAAATTAATTTAACTCAGCCTAAAGCTTTGAGTTGTGCAAAACTGCTAACGTGCAAAAAAAAAATAATGACGTTTCTTAATTTCAGTCGCGGCCATCTTGTTTTGGAAGCTACATGTGTAATTTTTTTACAATTTTTGAAACAAGCGTCCTCGATTTAGTGCAAATTGATACATTGCTTAATAAGGTCTCTTATATTTTTGACATATCAAACGCCATCTTTGTACCCGCCTATAAACTCTAATTTTTTTATTGTGGGATCAAGAAGCCGAGCAGTAGCTTTAACATGAGACATTAAAACAGATCATCACTTAAAACGTAAAAAAAATCTAAGAAAAACTAAATTTTTGCAATCTGGCCACCATTTTGTTTTGAAGTGACATATGTCAACTTTTTTTGATTGCTTGGATTGGATTGATTAAGTGGAACCTCCTCATTATTAACCAATTAATTTTGATTTGATTTTTCTGAAAACGTAGAAAACACATTTTTTCATAACTTTGACAGCCGCCATTTTGGTTTCTGGGACCGGAAAATGGGGGATCCCCCACCGGAATTTTAGCTTTTGGTATTCGATATCACTATACCAAATATAAAAAATATCCCCTTTTTGCAGCTTTCTCTTGAAAATCCCTACGAATTTACTCCACTACTTCGAAACATTAGTTTGTTTTTTAAATATGAAGGGGTGGAAGTTTTAAGTAATTTAAACAATAACACCAAGAACAAATAATTGTTCATGTTTTTTGTTTTTAGACAATTTAAGGTCTTATATAAATCGTACGCAATTGTTTTGTATTGTTTATAACCTATGCTTATCCTCTTGCGTTAAACATTAGACCATATCAATATGGTTCGCAGATTTTTTGCGCACTTTAAAATTTTAAGTGTTTGTTTAAATACAAGATTTTTTTGAGGTAAAGCCCTTTTTTTCGCAACAGCAATCGTCTGTATATATAAATGTATACAATACTTGGGACTTTTGCAAAAAGGTCCGTGACACATTTTTTAATCGGATTTTTTGGCGGAAACTGATATTTGTATATCAACAAAATAATATCTCTCCACTATCATCTCCGCGTCTACCCTGCTGCCTAGGAAATGTTCAGGTTGCTTTTGCAGCACTTGTCTAAAATATTCTTTTAACGAAGACCTGAAATCATTACTGTATTTACTAGATCAGGCGGGGGAGCTGGAGGACCATACTACCAGGCACAGCAGAGCTACAATCAAAATCCTTACAGGGACTACAACAACAGGGACTACAACAACAGGGACTACAACAACAGGGACTCTAACAATAGGGATTTTAACAACCGTGATTACAACTACGGCAGAAATTACGATCAACAAGGAAGATATGATTCCCAGGTAAGACTTAACGTCTAAGTCAGTTTCAAAATATTACTCTTAATAAGATGTAACCCTAAATATTTTTAAATCACGCCACCCATAAAAATAAGAAATCTAGGCTTTAATATATACCGGGTGTTTCACGAGACGGTTCTCAGCCTTTTTTTCTGCATTTTTTAGGAGATCGAAACTTATATCATATAATGTCAAATTTGACGTTGTTTGTCAATTCCCTTGACTTCCGTTGACTGCCGGTTTTACCGGAAGCAAATTTAACTTTCGATTTTTAAATGAGAGACTTTATACATTCTGCGTCCAGCGATATAAAGTTTAATTTTATTCATCTAGGTGGACATGATGAACCAAAATTAATATTTAGATCTTAATTAACCTAACAAAAATTAAAAAATCACTGTAAATTTCAAAATAAAAGTAGCCTATTTTTTAAATAAGAGACGATATTTGTTCACACTATTATTAAAAAATGTAAGGTAATAAAAAATAATTTTTAGTGAAAACATAAGAAATTAAACAAACATTTATGCTCCTAAACTCCAACGCAAAAAATCCCCGATTAGGCTTTAATCGTGATTAGTTACTAATTGGTGGTTAGAATGTGGTGTTTTACATTTAAACTTTTTTTGACAAAACTCATTCCATTTATTAGATTAGTGTTACTCATGATTAAACCTTATTTGGAGAATTTTTATGTTTGTGGATATGGACACCCTGAGAAGGCCAATATTTTTTTCTATAACATTTTATAGTCTTCTGGAAGCAGAGAAGATTATATAGGAAATATATAATATTTTACCAGCTTGTAGTTTTTCAATAATTTATAAGGTTGGATAAGACTAGTTACTTTTATGAGAATCAGGAATTTTTTATGAGACAGAAGTCTAGGACATTTTATCAGTTTGTGTAAGTGTGTCGGTTTATACACATTTTTAAAGGAGATTTGATGGGAATGGGGTATTGAGGATGTTTGAGGAGATTCTGAGAGTATCGCGATTCTAGGAGTTCCTACTAGCAATGATTTTGGAGAAATTTTTCTGGGTTTTTGTGGGGTCGGATTCTAGGATATTTGATAAGATTCTATCAGTATTGTGATTTTAAAAGATCCTATGAGAAATTATTTTATGGGTTCTTGTGGGATCGGCTTCTAGGATATTTGATGAGATTCTATCAGTATCGCGATTCTACGAGATCCTTTAAGTAAGTATTTTGAAGAAGTTTTTATAGGTTTTGTGAAATCGATTTTTAGGATATTTGATAATATTCATCAGTATCGTGATTTTAGAAGATCCTATGAGGAATAATTTTGGAGAAGTTTTTATGGGTTCTTGTGGGATCAGTTCCTATGATATTTGATGAGATTCTATCAGTATCGTGATTCTAGAAGATTCTGTAAGGAATGATTTTGCAGAAATGTCTATGGATTCTTGTTGAATATGTTTCTAAGATATTTGTTGAAATTCTATCAGTACTACAATGATTTAAAAAGTATACTTACGGCAAGTTAATTCAAAAAACGAATTTTTCAGACCTTCTAAAATCACCATAACGATAAAAGCTCCTCAAATGTTCTAAAAACCAATTAGATAACAACTCATATAATCTTCTAGGATCGCCTCGAAATCTGTTTCAAAACCGACACAAAATCCGATAACATCTCCTCGCCCATAGCATCTTCTAATATCACCATAACGATAAAAGCTCCTCAAATCTTCTAGAAACCAATCCCATAACAACTCCTCTCTCCTCCAAATTCATAGACCCATAGACCTATTAAAATATCCTAGGATCTCATCGAAATCTGTTCCAAAACCGACCCAAAACCCGATAAAATCTCCTCGCTCATAGGATCTTCTAAAATCACCATACCGTTAAAACCTCCTCAAATCTTTTAAAAACCAATCCCATAACAACTCATATAATCTCCTCCGAAATCATAGACCCATAGCCCTAATAAAATCTTCTAGGATCGCCTCGAAATCTGTTCCAAAACCGACCCAGAACCCGATAAAATCTTTTCGCCCATAGCCTCTTTTAATATCACCAAAACGAAAAAAGCTCCTCAAATCTTCTAGAAGCCAATCCCATAGCAACTCATATAATCTTCTCCAAAATCATAGTCTATGGGACCTAATAAAATATTTCAGGATCTCATCGAAATCTGTTCCAAAACCGACTCAAATCCCGATAAAAAATCATACAAAAATTCTGTCATTTTTTTATGATATTCGATGGGAAAATTTCAGCAGGGCAGTAGCCTTTTAAAATTTAAATTATTTGTTTTTCTTTTGAACTCGTAGGCTTGTTGATAGTTGAAAAGGTAATATCTTGCTTTTCATTACCTGTAAAAATGTATAAAATAGGCTTGCAAATTTTTCATCTGCTACACTATAAATAATAATTAAATTTTAAAAAGTTAACAGTGGGATTTACTAAGATCTAAAACAGTATCCCCCACAAGTCTAAATATTTACATTTGTGGGGGTACTAAATTTTAAAACTAATTTTCGACAGACACTTATCCATACAGAAAAGACACAAAGTTATTCATTATTTTGTATTGTTGTTGTAAAATACCACTGAAAAACTGATTTTTTTTTTTAAATATACCATATTTTCAGAGAAAATGCCCTAAAACTAATTTTTTTTACAGGTTTCAAAATGGCAAATGGTGAATACGCCAAAAATTTGGCACATAATAGCGTTATTATCTGTGTTTGAGGTTAAAGTCGTTATAAAAATTATTTAGACCACCTCTGGGGGGTGGATTAAATTTATAGCCCCCAGAAAGGATCGTTTTTTGGCAATTGGTAATAAGTTCGTTTATAATTTGTTACAAGTTGTTCATTAACCAATAAAACACCTCCAATTTTGTCAAGAAAAACGCCATATTTTATATATTTTATGAGAGCATTACGAGGAAAAACAAACATAAGTGAAGGTCACTGATTATGCACGAAAAATATGCCAAACAAAAAACCCAAAACAACTATATTAATTTATTTACAAACTGAAATTAAAACCCTTAGGTTATCTAAAAGATCATTCAAGCTTTCATTAATAGAGGTTGGTGCAAGCCAAGTTACAAGCAGGGGTAAGAAATCCGAACTCGCTGTTTGTGATTTGAACGCAGCTAATATTTTGAAACTGATATTTCGACAGTGACAGAAATGTAAAGAAAACTGGCATTTAAGTTTTTTAATATATATTTGATAAGTAAAATACCTTTTAAATAAATACAAAATTAATCTAAAACTTATTTTATTATGACCCATCTAAATGGTTCTGTAACATGTAGTATTAATTGGAAATTGGTAGTAAAACTTCACACTTTTATATCGCATATATTATGCATACTAGCCATACCCAAACTAACAAATATGTATCTATGAATCTATGCTATCAAAAAGAACTGAATATAAATTTTGGAACTAATTTACTCCTTTTTCGACACCCTCATATATGAAAGCGAATCCACGATATATCAGCAACGTGGTTGCGACATAGCAGTTTGGTATTTGATACCTAAATTTGAAGTCGTGGCAACTTAATAATAACCGGAAAATTGTTCCCCATTTAGGGAATTACTACGTCGCGGTATGGTAGCACGTCGCGGTATGGTAGCACGTAGTGGGGGCAAGTTGCGGTTACTTTCAGGTAATTCTTTGTGGGGTCGCTTACGTCGTGACAACTTTAAATATTAGTTTCTAACAATTTTTGCAAAAATTTGTGATTATTTTATTAAATGATTTTAAAAAGTAATTTTTAATTTACCGAAGTAAGACGCTAACAAATTAACTTAGTCTCTAAGTTGGGGAAATTGTACACAATCTGGCAACACCGTGCCACGCCTAGGTCTCACACCTCAACCGCGAAATTTTAACGCTTTAGGGCGCAAAAAAAAATTACTCTGCCCCGTAGCCGAATCTACTTATATATGGCTCCTAGTATACAAGAATTGTGACGTTACTTTTCGAACACTTTCTAGAAAATACCAAAGGTACGGAATGGCCATAAAAGAAGATGGCCGCCGTTGGGTTGCCATTTCTAGGGAAATTTCCCTAAATCTGGGGAAAATCTGCAATTAGTAGGGAAGAAGCGAAATTTTCTATAATATAGGGAATTTTTATACTTCTTGGATTTTGTGATAATTGTAAAAAAAATATTAGGCAATCATTTAAAAAGTTATTAAAAAGTCCGATATACTATTAGCAACTTAGAATCTAAGGCAGGTGGAATTTATGATACACCTTACTCTCAAGATGTAAACAACGAGAAAATCGGTAAATCCCAGGCCTCTGTTCGCTGCTATTTTAAGAGGAATCACACAAGAGGACCAACTGTTTCGATTTCAAGATTGATGCCGAATTATAGCGTGTTCCATTGAGCCACTCGGTGCGCTACTGACTGGTGCGCACCTGGTTCGGTTTTTGTGTTCCATTGACAGGCACTTTTTCAGTTCTCCTGTTCCATTGGGGATATGACATCTTCAGTGTGGCACTGAGTGCCGCTTTTTCGGCACCGGCTCTAAGGGCTCGTGCCGCACGCAAAACTGTTTCCCGCCATTAAAAATTCCAAATGCGAACAGCGAAAATGGCAAGTGTGAAAGACTTTTGTACATTTTCTTCGCTGCTGAGTAGTAGCAGCGATGAAGACGACGAAGAAACACCAAAAATAAAATAAACTTGTAGAATGGTTTAACGACCCTATTTTTAATTTTTTGGAGGTGTAGATTTATGGGCTGAGGGATCTTATTAATGAAACGTCCTTTTTTGGAATTCCAACGTTTCGCAAAATTTATTTGCTTCTTCAGGGCTATTCTATTGCTAATAAACGTAATCTTTTGGTAAAAAGGCACTTATTTTAAAAAAAGTACACGTACAGTTTCAATTGAAAACTTTTAAAAAGACATAAACACACACATTAAAATCTTATTACTACGGCGACTATTTCGTTCGCATTTAATTTTATCAAAACACACACATTAAAATCTTATTATTATGGCGACTATTTCGTTTATCAGTGATAAAATTAAATGCGAACGAAATAGTCGTTGTAGTAATAACATTTTAATGTGTGTGTTTATGACTTTTTATAAGTTTTTAATTGAAACTGTACGTGTACTTTTTTAAAATAAATGCCTTTTTACCAAAAGATGACGTTTATTAGCAATAAAATAGACATATGGAACGGCCGTCTTGAATAGACCTGAAGAAGCCAATAAATTTTGCGCAACGTTGGCATTGCAAAAAAAGAACGTTTCACTCATAAGATCCCTCAACCCATAAACCTACACCTCCAAAAAAAATAAAATAAACATCGAAATCTGGTTTATAGGTTATGAAGTTGAAAACAACCACATAATTGCAACAGAAAACAAAACCAAAATTACAATCCGAAAATGTGAGGTTAACGGTTTGCCAGTTTCTCATCAACTAGTTGAGAACGGTGTTGGCAAGTTCCGCTGTTGCAGTCGTGTTCCATTCAAACAGCACCAGTGCCATTTTTTTACAGCACTGGGCCAGTGTCAGTGTGAAACTGGAAACAGGCGAGTGCGGAACTGGATTTTACAATTGAATACGCTATTAGTGGCTAAGGTAGGCAACCAAATTTACAACAGTTGATTAATTTTTTTCAATTTTCTGTGTTAATATCAATAATTTAAGTAATAGTTGTGACCAGTTTACTTTGTATGTTTTTATCTTGTATTAAATGTTTTATTGTTGAATAAAAAATATATTATTTTGGAATATTTTTTTTTATTTTTGAACAATTTATTTACAGAAAATATTTTATTAATAAATAGAGATATGTTTTGTTTTCAAGTATCTTTTTTGTCCGTTTCCAAATAAAAAAATCTGGGGAATTTTTTAAATTATCAAGGGAAAAAGTTTTGACCTGGTATGTGGAGTTTGAGCAGTCTAAAATGATAAACATAATAAACGAACGATTTTGGTACATATATACAGAGTTTAGGACACAACCCTACTTTTAATAAAATAAAATCTCGTTTATTTTTAATTTCTTGTGTGTAGAGCATAGTTAAACCAAGAAGAATTTTTTGTGTAGAGCCTGTTTTAAAGATCGTTTAATGTTACTTAGTCAAATTGTGGCTAGTTTACGTGGATGTTATGAACTAACATTTGATCCTCTTCCGTAAATTCGTTTAGTTATTCGTTTAGTAAGAAAAAGAACTAAAATGGCGATCATACAAAATGGGGTAGGAATTTTTAGAAGCTCACTGCGCTCGCTTAACAAGCACCGGGCGAAAAGAGTAGCTTGATTCGCTCACTCATAAATAAACGAACGTCAAAAAGAGCACACTGTTTACTCGATTTTTAAGAAACGAACGGGATTTTGTGATTTTGAGCACATGGTGTGCACAGATTGAATAAACGAACACCCTAAGTATTGGCTGAGCACGAGTAGTGATCTCAGATAGATCCTAGATAGATATAGTGAACTTAATTGGAGGCCTGCGAATACAAAACATTTCTCTATTCTGTAGGTAATAAACCCTATATAGAACTGGCAGTCGGGTAATTTTGTATTAATATTTTTTTTCTTGGTTTAAGCTTCTGTAAAAAACTATAGCTTTTGCATGCGACTTCGTTCGCTTGTTGTAGTTAAGCTGATCACACACAAAATTGCATAGTGCATAGCATGCTGCATAAAAAGTTCAAACTTATGGAAATATATCTATGTATATGCAATATGGCGACTCCAAATCCGTCTCTGATTGTTCGAACTGTTATGCTATGTGTTATGCAAGTTTGTGTGTGATCAGCCTTACCTCTCCGCTCCCCACTTCTCCCCCATTTCTATGCCCGTGCCACAACCCCACTCGCGTTCCCTAATGCTGCCTCTCACACCCCTCCAGTCGAGTACCTACTTCGCCAGCGGTTTTCCCGTTTATGTCCGCCCCAGTAGTTTTTTTGTCATGCCGGAACAAACCCGCAGACAAACAAACAGACAAAAATTCTTAAAATTGGATTTTTTTGGTATCTATATCAGTTGCTTAGAAGCCGATATCAAACATTAAACAAAATATTTAATGTACAGATATGGCCCATATCTAGATATATATTATATCATATATACAAAGATTTATATACAATAAAAATAACTGATGCTTCTGTAACTCAAAATTGGTACGGTTGGAAAATGTTCACTGTTGAATTCGCAATCAGAAATTTGTTGAGTAGTGTTTTAGAATTTATAACTTTTTATGTTTTTACAGTAGAAACTTTCTTACAATAATATGTTTCATTTTATATCTGTAAAATGATGACAAATAAGAAATTCTTAAGTCAATATGTACCTAATACCCAAATAGCATTTTTCCATCTTCCGACTAGTTTTGTACGGCATCTAACGTTAGAGGGAGTATAAAATATAGTCAGTTGACGACTTTAGTCGAATAACATTTGGAGCCATTGTGTGTAATGCAGATTTCGACGTCGTTAAGGAGAACATTTGCATTGCAAACGTGGTTGCAAATCATAAAACGGAAGAAAAAATTAAAGGCAGTTGGAAAAGGCGCAAAAATTATCACAAAATTTTGCAGGTTAACTCACTGCTGCCACCTTTCTGGGTCTTGGTCCGATGTCGGACAGACGTAATGGAGGAATCTTTTTTGGTCAGATCCACCAGATCGAGTCAAACTTACACGGCTGGCGACCTCTAGGATCTTGCAGTGGCATCACTGTAGATGAAAACGTTTCGCCAGAACGGGCGACCGATTAAGTAAACAAAAATTTACTAGGGGTTAGGACCAGTCAGATTTGAAAAACAAAACGGAGTTTCAGTAGAAATCAGGCAAGTTTACTGGAATTCTATGACGTAGCCATCTTTTCCTTGCGGTATTTGTGGTTAAGTAATAAAGCCGATCGGAAATTTTGTATTTTTGTGTAAAATATCATGAAATTCCATGAACTTTGCAATAAAATATTGCTGAAATGTCTAGATACATCATTTACGCATATTTAAAAAGATTGTGGAAGTTTTTTTTCAACAAAATCTTATTTTTTATTGAAAAAGTGAGAATATTCGTGGCGAACGTGTATTTTCGGCCCTGCATTGGTCATGTGTGTCAGTAAAGTGAAGTGCGTTGGTAAGTCTTAATGTTCTCATGGGGTATGTAATAATTATTTATTTTATTATAAAAAAAAGAATTTATTGTCCGTCAAGAATAAATAAAAACAAAGGTTCGTGGCATATCGGACACACCCTTTGCTTTTCAATTCATTACGACCAGGACTCCAAGATCTAATGGATAGTCCAGAAACCTACAGGCCCATTTCATCCTTGTTGGGAATCATCAGGGTAACATAGGACTGTACTTGGCGTATGAAGCATAACATAAACAACCACGCCCAGCGAATTTAAACAACTTTCGTCGTCAAACAACGCAGGATGTTGGATGGATATATGCAGCGCGCAGGTCTATTGGAATACAGCGAAAAGCAAAACGTTAAAGGATGCAAATATCAATAAGAATGAAACTTGCGAACAGGACGAAAAAAAAGAAACTTGCGAAACTGTACCGGTTACTGAAAGAAGACCGTTCAAAATACAACATTCGCAGCAACTCCTCCCCCAATTGGAGTTTATACTACGTCGCCTTATATTAATGCTCAGCAAAATTCATTCCGGAGGAGACTTATTGCGCAAAAAAAAGCCCAGTAAAATTTAAAAAAAAGGAATATAAATAAAAAGAAAGGTTCGTGGCATATCGGACGCACATTTTGCTTTTCAATTCATTACTACCAGACCTCCAAGATCTAATGGATATTCCAGAAACCTACAGACCCATTTCATCCTTGTTAGGAATCATCAGGGTAACATAGGACTGTACTTGGCGTATGAAGCATAACATAAAAAACCACACCCAGCGAATTTAAACAACTTTAAAGCGTCTATCGCTGGGTATGGTTCATACGCCAGGTACAGCCCTATGTTACCCTGATCATTCCTAACAAGGATGAAATGGACCTGTAGGTTTCTGGACTATCCATTAGATCTTGGAGGCCTGGTCGTAATGAATTGGAAAGCAAAATGTGTGTCCGATATGCCACGAACCTTTCTTTTTATTTATTTTATTATAATTTATTTATGTTATATTTGTATTTTTTTGACCCTTGCTTGTTATTTCGAATCAAAGCGTAAGGATTTCCTAAATTTGGACAAAAATATTAACCAAGTTTGCTGTTCAGGCGTTAAACTATTTGCACTAAGCAACTTAGTTTATAGTAAAAATTTGTGTATTCCTTCTATGGAACCCAAGTAGGGTGACGTCGGTACAACCCGGATTTGTATTCCCCATTTTGGTGTAAATTTTAGTCGGTGCGTGGTCGATCTGACGTAGCTTTCTGATGTCAGGTTGTCTACGCCAACGTCGAAACGACGTCTTAATGCTAATTGGGTGAGATGAGATATATTATTGCTAAATAGTATTTACAAGTAGAGATTGTCTTTTTTCTGTCAGTTACTTTAGCACAGGAAATGTCGAAGTCACGTTTAAAATGAGTCATGTGAGATCCATACTTTATGGAGTCAAATAAACAGATTTGGCTGAACTTTGAATGAAAGACAAATTTTATAAAAACTAAGACACAGCTCAGAGCACTTTTTTGATTTTTTGCCGAATAGGCTAAAATTTCTTTCTTAGGCCACCGATTCAAATGCTTAAATATTTAGAATTTGAGTTTTCGTTAGTTTACCTCCCTTTACCGCGGATGGCGGTCCCAGCCATTTGAAAAGGGGGGGGGGGCGGTTTCGATACGAAAAAAAAACTAGAATAAAAGCATAGGTTTTATGAGGAACATATCAATATATTCAAACAAAACATAGTTACTACAAGCGCGGATTTGGTCTCAAATCTAGGGGGGATACTCAGATTTTAAGTCGTTTATTTTACATATTTTTTCTTTTTTTTTACATATGAATTTCCGTCATAGTGTTTTTAAGACTTATGTTTTCAATCTTCTGACATATGAGAAGCTTCTTGCTGACGAAGCCTTACTTACTTGCAAACATGAATATTTTTATCAACGTAAAAATAAGTTTCATTGCCTCGAAAACGTTATAAGGTATGTTTTCCTTTAAGCTTTTGCCTACTTCTGACCAATATTGTTTCCAAATACTGACTTCTCCCAATAAAAGTTCAACAATTTATAGTATTTACAAAAGACTTTAGTTAATTTTGCGTTCATTTTGGCTTCACGTTGTATAAAACTTGGTATGATTTTGTCTAAAACTTGTTTATAAATAGAAATTCTATAATACTGTTCTGTATTTCCAATGGTTTTCGCGGTAAGTACGTCATGCGTTTGTTTATGGTGTGACGAATTGAAGGTCAAACTGTCTCAAAATACTGTGGAGGGATTCTAGAAAGGAACTTTCTGCAATTTGTCGTTTTTTCTCCAAAGACTTTACGGTTACCACCGCAGCATCTTTGTTATCTACTTTTTTTCTGGAGCAAAGGGGGGGCAACCGCCCCGCCCTCCCCCCTGGGACCGCCACTGTTTGTTACTGTATTACAAGGTAGTAGATAAAATCAGATACATTCCTCTGGAGTAAAGTACATTTTCCAACAAACCAAATAACTATTATCTACTAACTTATTAGAAAATGAAATTTTCAACCCGCATATGAGATGAAAAATGCACCTTTATTTACCTCTCTAGGAAGTTTTAAATATTTTAACTCTCTCCGGTAGTTTTCGGTACATTACCTCCCTGTACAGGGTGGTCCAAATTCGAGGGGCCTCTATAGCTTTGGGCATTTGCAGCATAGTTAGCCCAAAACTAATATACATGTTACGGGCTCGATTTTCAAGAGAAGTCGAAAACTAAAAACCGCATTGCGATATATCAAAGCGTTTCTGAGCTACAGGGTGATTCTCAAAAATGTGCGATTTTAAAGGCCTTCTACAACTTTTTTATTTGTAAAGATAGAGATTTTCATTAAAAACATTTTTTGAAGATTTTTTAAAGATAAATCTACTTGTTTCACCGATTTTCGCTTAAAGCTTTTAGTTTCCAAAGTTATATTTCTTTAAATTGGATACCCCAATTTTTCTAAAAAATCAGTTTTCTAATAAAATTTCCTGTCGAACGATGTGCCATACAGCTATTTTTATTAAATAGTTTAAAAGATATTTGCATATTTTGATATTTACCATAGTAGGCGCTGCGCGCCCTAAATGTGTAAATAAAATTTTATTGTTTTTTTTCCTACAAAATCAAGTTGACTACGACACGAGGGGACACAGCAAACTTTACCTTCTTGTTTACTATAATCATCAACTCTAAAATAATAAACAAAAATAAAATTATTAAAAGTTTTTATTTAAAATTTTTATTAATTAAACTATGTAACACCTAAAATCACATCATCTAACAATTTTCTTTAATTCTAAAACAAATGCTCAAATTGACGGCCGTTTTCATGTAAATATATCCTACATTTTCTCTTGACGCCATTTTCTGCATTAAGAAGTTATACCGCACGAAGCTGCCTAAATGCAGTACGAACTGCCTCTTCCAATTCCCTTCTAGTGGTTGGGCGATTTCGAAATACAAGGTCTTTGATTCTCCCCGACAAAAAAAAAGGTCTGGAGACCTGGGGGGGCAATATATAGGACCTTTATTTCCGATCCAGTTTTCCGCAAACACAATATTTAGCAAATTAGTAATGTCTCGTGCATTGTGAGGAGGTGCACCGTCATGTTGAAAGTATAGCTCATTATTTTGCTGAAGTGACAAATTGTCGATAAACGGAATCACCTGCTCTTCTAAAATTTGTTGGTATCTTTCGGCATTTAAATTTCCATCAAATATATATAGCCCAATAATTTGTCCTCTGTAGATGCCTACCCATACCTTAAAACTGAACCTTCCCTGATTCGCTTGTTCCACCATAATATGGGGATTTTGCTGTTTCCAGTAATAGCAGTTATATCTGGTATATATTCCATCACTAGAAATCGTTGCCTCATCTGGCCTCTCTGGCATCTCTCAACTTTTCTGGCAAAATCGGGGTCTTCTTGGCTTTTTAGGTACTACGGTGGTACTATATTGATGCACCCGTCGAGGTCGATAGGGCCTAAACTTGTGTTTTTTAAGCACCCGAACGGCATTGCTGCATGTAATTCCAGTGTTTCTCTCCATAGCCCTGGTGGAAGTATTCCGGTTAATTTCTATTTCTCCTAGAACCGTTAGTTCTTCCAACTCTCTATCTCTGGCTAGGCTTCTATATGTCCTAGGTCGCGGTTTTATAAAGGATCCGTATTCTTGTAGTGTCAAAAATATTTGAAGGTTGCCTTCTTTCCGGATATCTCTGGAAATATAGATTTAATGCCTTCTGTCGATTTTCGTTACTTTCAATATAACATTTTATCATGTCGTACTTTTCAAAGTTTTCAAACATTTTTATAGACGTCTTTTCGCGACCGATGATTTCAAAACCGCTTTGAAAACATGCGTAAAATGTTATTTTGGCGACGAAACGGTGACGTCACGGTTCAAAACATTTCAAAGGATTTCGAAACCGCCTCGGCCGACGTTTCGAACATGGTTCAATATGGCGGTACTTGTCATTTTTTAGCAATAATGAAAATAGACCAAGGTTATCTAGCGGCGACAAAAAAAAAGGCTCACTTGTGGATCTAGGACATCTATTTCAAAAAATCACAAAAAAAACTTCAAAATCCAAAAATCGAGAAGCCACACAAACACAGCTGATTAATGTCAGTTAATAATTGTCATTTTGGCGATCAGTGGCGATGGTTCGAAATGGTGACGTTGCGGTTGAAACGGTGACGTATGTCTTCAAAATGTGCTTTCGAAATCATCGGTCGCGAAAAGACGTCTTATATTTTGACGAAGACGCCACTTTTGACACTTGGGCTCGTTTATCATGGCAATTGTTTTTATTTGATCATAGCTACCTAGATAGATACCCTAAAACTGCATAGGTCAGAGTTAAACACAGCCTACTATGGTAATTATTAAAAATTGCAGATATCTAAAAATAGGTGTATGACACATCGTTTAACAGGAAATTTTATTACAAAACTAATTTTTTTAAAAAAATTGGGGTATTCCATTTAAAAAAATGAAAGTTTGTGTTATAACTCGTGAACCAAAGGCTTTAAGACAAACTCGGTGATTTGCCCTTAAAAATCTTCAAAAAATGTTTTTAATGAAAATCTCTATCTTTACAAATAAAAAAGTTGTAGAGGGTTTTTAGAAACGCACATTTTTGAGAATCACCCTGTAGCTCAGAAACGCTTTAACATATCGCAATGCGGCTTTTAGTTTTTCGTTTCTCTTGAAAATCGAGTCCGTAACATGTATATTAGTTTTGAGCTAACTATGCTGCAAAAGCCCAAAGCTATAGAGGCCCCTCGAATTTGGACCACCCTGTACAGCGTATGTATCCTAGCTGAAAAGTAAATCGGTTGATATAATATTTGTTACAAACAAACCCTAAGGGAAAAGTGACACTTTCCTCTCTTGGTATGTAAATTACTACAAAGGGTGTTCGAGTTTCTGTTATGGCCTAAATCTGGCCATAAATTTTAGGAAAAGAAATAACAGTGTGTTATTTTTCCAAAACTTTGGGGATACCTATATGATCGATCCCTCTGGCAAATGCTTTTAGACACATGAAATAATTAATGATAGGTTCTAAATATTGTTGGGCGACAATCAATTGTTGTTTATTTATCTGTTAGGGCAATATCAACAATCGAGACAGAGACCACTATATCCCACAAGATAGAGACAGAAATTATGATTCACAAAGGCGAAATTTAGACTCACAGGTAAAAAAACATTACCCATTAACATTAAATATCAAATAGGTGTTGTAGGTGTGTAAAGTGCAAATTTTTTAAAATGCACCTCATAGTTTAATTACAAAAATTGGATGTTAGGCGATTTTTTCTCTATACTTACATAGGATTTACCAAAATTCCGACCAAATTAAATAGGTAAATATTTAACTAGTCCGGTGCTTTTTTTGCCTTATACCTCTATTCCCGAAAGAAAAACAAAAAATTCGTAAAATTTTAAGAAATTATGGTGGTGCGAAAAAATTTGGCACAGTCTCAGCAACATTTTAACATATGTTACTTACTCAAGGTCTCTTGCTGAGTGGCGCAACTCTTGACGTCAAATTAAAAAAATAGGAAATAAGTACCCATAATATCAATAGCAACCCTCCAAAAAGCAAAACAGATTTCGCACGGATATTCTCATAGCTGTTATTCGTTTACCAATTTGTTTAAAATTTAGCTTTTTAAAAAGGTAAAATAACAATTTTTACAAAACACGTCAAATATCAAAAATCCAAGAACGGAAATTTTTTTGACTTAATTTTTCTTATGCAATAGTTACGTTAGCTCAAATTTCCTTTAGTAAATACAGCCTATTCTATTTTTAATGCATTTTTGCAGATTTCTCCTCTTTAAAAAGGCAAAAACATGAAGGTGGCGGATATGTCCAAATATTAGGTTTTTTAAGATCTGAATATTTTTTTGACAAAAGCACAAAAGCTTTATTTATCTTTTTACATTTAATTACAATGATGTATCAAGATTTCTCCAGAATAGCGGTTTTCCTAAAAGTTAAGTTTTCACACATGCGAATTCAGTTACACGAACGACGTGAAGCGGAGCTCTTATAAGCTTTAATTACATTTTTTTGAAATATATATTGAACCCACAACCAAATATTATGTCTTTAAAGTATTTATTATTATGTGTATTTATGATGGTAATTTTGCTAAAGCAAGTCTGCGAGAACATCCCAGGGTAAATTTTTTCTGGCACCTCATAGAAAACATCAAAACATATCAAAAATGTAATAATTATAAGATTTCGAGTTGTTTGTTCGGCTTAAATTTGTTGTAGACTCTTTTAGAATGCTGCTCATAAAAATTGTTTAAACTAAGCTAAAATAAGAACTATCAACGGTCTTATAGCGCCACATACGAACATTTTACGAATTTAAACTTCGTCGAGCCGTAAACAAGTTTTTACTTTTTCTATAATTAATCTCCCCTTCCCGATATCCGCAACTGCATAAGATTATGTCATATACCTATATGTAGAAGTCTTAAACATACTAAGATCACAAATCAAATTATAACAATTTTGATAAGTTTACTTTTCAATTTCTTCTTTTCCTTAAATTATCCACTATATTTTTATTTTTAATATTTTTTTCTGATCAATTTGCATCGGTAATATCTGCAAGTTTTTTCTTTTTTAATTTCATTTCTGCAAAAACGGATTATTATATATTATAGTATCACCGTACTGATGAGCTCCACTAATGCGAAATTCGATTGTGCGGTTATCTTATCATTACCTTTTTTGAGGGAATGCTCGAAATTCTATTACTTTTGTTCAGCAAATTTATTTTGGAATAAGTTTATCACATACCTAATGCAAATAGGAGAAAATATGAAAATGAAAATATATATTTTTTCAAAAAAAGTACCCTTAAAAAATAATAAAAATGCAGAAATTGCTGATGATTTCCATCCGAAACAAAAATTAAAAAAAATAAAAATATGGCAGATAATTTGATTAAAGGAATTAAAAAGTAAACTTATTGAAATGCTTATAATAATTATTTCGGTTTGGGTCGACTAAGTTTTTACTTACTAGTTCGGGGAGACGGAAGGGGAGTAATAACCTAACTCAAGAATTTTCCCAAAGTACATTAAAAAAAAATCTCCTAACTAACTAACTTTCAGTGTATTGCAAAAATTTTCCTCTGCGGCGCTATACACTGTTGATAGTAGCAAGTTTTTTCCAACAAATTTACGGTAAACAAAAAACTCGATTACCCCACATTTAAAAATGATTTAATTTTTGGTGATCAGGGAAAACCTAAAAAAGTCTGAGAATCTAAAAATCAAATCAATTAGTTTCAACTCTGGTGTTAAGAATAGGTTCCATATTCAAGAAACTTTGAGCAGCCGAAACTATTGTAGAAATAATCCGAATCTGAGTTACCTTGCTAAACGTGAAAAAGCATAACGGGTTCGTATCCAAATACGATCTGTAACTTCCAGATGTTTTCCTGGATTTCCAGGTTATTTTTTACTAAATTTCTAGTTTAAAAAAATGGATGAAACATCAAAACCAGACTAAAATTTAAAAAGTAATAAGTTTTAATATTTTTAAAAACTGTATTATTTTTGTAGAAAAATTTGCCTTTTAAACAAACTGCTAAAAAAAACAAAAAAAAAACATTTTCTGAGAGAAATGGCTACATAAAAAAAATTCTTAACATAACCAGGGCCGATCAAAGCTTTTTTTATGGGGAGCGGTTTTATATAGGTGTTAGTTTAATTAGTGTGTCCAAAAATAAATCGCGCCAGCAGGCACGTTAGCAGTCCATAAAATCTTGTAAAATAATTTAAAAAAAAATCAAATTTTTCTATTTTTTTTTTGTTGAAATGCAATTTTGCATCTATCTTAATGTTAAAACCACGTGTCGCTAGCTGCAACGGTCCGTGAGTTACAATTTTTTTAAGTTTAGTCTCCCTCCTACCCCCTTGCCAGCAGTTAGTGACACGCGGCTTTTACAAATTGCATTTTCAACCAAAAAAAAAATTTCAAAAAATCAACATTTGCTCGAAAATTTGTTTTTCAAAAAATTTTTTTTTTTTTTTGGTTGAAAATGCAATTATATATCCTAATGTGAAAACCGCGTGTCGCTAGCTGCTACGGTTCGTGAGTTACACCTTTTTTTAAAAGTTTAATACCCCCTTCTACTCGCTTGCCAACCCACCACCCACATCAAAAACTAATCAGCTCTGCGTAGGCTGACAAAGAATTTTTGTGTTAAATTTGGTAAGTATCGGTTAGCGATTTTTGAGTAATCGTGTTACCGACTGACAGACAGACAGACATACACCATGACAAAATTTTGTATTTAGGTCTTTTTTTGGACGATCCCAATAGCCTCCATATATAAAAATATGCAGTTACTTATCCTTGGACTGTTCTAGTCTCAATTTTAGATTTAATGCCAACAGTAGCTTTGATCGCCCCGCAGTCGAAAATTTTGAAAAAAGTGTAAAAAATACCATCTTTTATATACTTGAAATGTTGGTTGATAAAAATTAACAATCCATAATTTCAAAATGGAATGCTGTTAAAAAAATTGCTTCAAATTAAACTAAAATTGTACCAATCGATGTTAAAGCCCCGCAGGCAGAGATTGTCGATATTAAACCAGAGAATCGTTTTTAAAATTGGGTTGTGAAATATTTTTAAACCAAAGCAAGGCGGACAAAATTAACAAAATAAAATAAAACCTTTGAGCTGAAATATTTATCCAAATAATTTTTCCAGGTGATAATGTCACATACCGATATTTTTTCCAGGTTTTTTATTTTTTTCGTAATTTTTTAGGTATTTTCCAGGTTTTTTTTTCTTTATTTTCAGGTGTTTTCGAGGTTTCCCATTAGCTTATGAACCCTGCATGAGCTTTCCTAGTTTCATAGCAAACAATTGCAGAATGGTGGAAAAAATAGTTTCAGATCCTTTTTTTCAAACCTAATTTTGGATTTTTGACGATTGACGTGTTTTGTTAAGTTTTGTTAGGCATTACATAATTTTGCAATTTTCCCAGAAGACCAAGGGTCCAAACTCCAAAATGGCGGTACTTTTAAAAAAATACCCATTTGTGAGAGTTCCTTATTAAGCCTAGGCAAAAATGAAATATCTTTAATCTTGTTTTTGCTTTGCGTTACTCAGTCAACTACCTTGACGTGCGGAAAAATATGACTTTCCACACCAAAAAAAAAACTCTTATGACATATAACTTAAAAAATTAAAAACAAAAAACCCATTGATCATTGTTACGTCCCCAAATTTAATAATATCTACTAACTTTCAAGCCCGGATTTAGGGAGGAGTATAGAGGCTAATTATTTCCTTCCTTTTTTGGATTTACTTTTGCCAAATTGCAAAAATTTTAGCTTGCAACACTATAAAACCGTTGATATTTAAAATTTTAGTTGACGAAATATGCGATTTGTAGCTAGGCACGAACTTTTAGGGAACCGTTTCGTCATCATCCTTTTTTGCATATTGTTTTTAAAGCTGGAAATTTATTAAAAAATTGCCGAAAAAATCTGGAGGACACCTGGACGTATTCTTGAACAGGGAGCGGCATAGATCTATGGCGAGAGGGTTTTTTCTTGAAATGTATTTTATCCTAAACTGCTTTTCGATTGTGGTAGCCCGGCCAAGAAAACTGCATTAACAATTTTTTTTTTTAAATCGTTAGAGTTAGGGTGACCAGATTTTTTAGGACTTAATACAGGACACTCTCAGTGCCCTTGTTCTCGAATTGATAGAAATTTTGCTCCCACGCAGTCAAATTCTCTTGCTTCTATGCTTCCCATTCATCCAAATCTTCGGCTTATATCGGTTTTTTTTTTCACTTTTGCCCGATATTGATAGAAAGTAATTCTATTGGTATTGACTATGAGGAAATTAATTTCGATCAATATCGGACAAAAGTGAGAGAAACCGATTAAAATTCTCTCCATCAAAAATACAAGTGGGGTTTATTTTTCGTCGTTTTTTGATATCACTTCTTGTAATCGAGATATGCCAATTACTCTAAAAATGTCATTTTTGAAATCAAAATTAAACTAAAATCGTTATATTAAGTGGTGTTATCGCGTCGCAGGGAAAATTTGTTGCAATTTATGTAGAAAAATCTAAGTGGGAAGCAAACTTAAAATACAGAATATTTTGACGTAAACAGGACATTTTACGATGCAGGACATAACTTGCAAATAAAGGACTATCCCGCCTAATACAGGACGAATGGTCAGCCTATTAAAGTTGACAAGTTTTGATAGCTTTCGACGGTCAAAATTGACGAGATTTTGGATTTCATTTTCACCATCAGCTTGGGGAACACCATTTCCTGCTGAAATCTAATAAAACTTTATTGAGGGTGAAAAAGGACACACTTTTCGCTTATTTAAATCTACAAGCTTTTACCAGATCCTGTAAGATTTTATGACAACAGTGAGACGATTTTTACAAAACTGAATGTTACCTGTGTTGCACCATTTTCTATTAAAATCTTATAACAAGTTTTCATCAGAAAAAAATATACGATTTTTCAAGATCCTAACAAAAAAAATATGCCGCAAAACTAGTAATGGTAGCAATAATACCAGGGGTACCTAGAGGTTTTGCCTTATAAATTAATTAATATCTAATCTAAACTACCAACAAACTACAACTTATACCTAAGTACATTTTTCTACCTGGAACCACGTGCTCTCCACACCTTGGGTGGATCGTGCTTTACATATCCAACATAAATGTGTATTCGTATATTATTATGTAGTTAGCAGTTACCGGTCATCAAGGAACGAGGGAGAAATTCCATAAGTAAAAATTTGAAAAAAGTTTTTACAAGGCTTTATAAGCTATCAGCTACGTCAAGAAAGAAAGACTAGAATCATGTTTTAGGAGTTTTTAAGAGATGCTTAAACCACTAACTCGGAGTTTAACAAGATCTCAAATGATTCTATGAAGTAACTGATCAGATTTGACCTGTATTTACAAAACTAGAATGTTTCTAAGAGTTTCTAAGAGATGCTTTAACAAATTAATCGGAATTTAACAAGACTTTAAGTTTTACCTGTTTTTACAAAACATGCACGTATATCATCAAATCTAACAAAACTTGTCAAATACTTAAAGAAACAAAGCTTTATCATCGCAATAGAAACTTACAAAATCTTGTAAATATTACGTGAAAATACTAACTTTCACAAAAAAAAATGTATGGTGGAAATGCAGAAACTCTCCATACTTTTATTCCTTCCTGCTTGTTAACGTTGATAAAACCTTGTATAATTGGTTAGTATTTACTTGTTATACTCGTCAAATCTTTTGAAAAATTGTGATGGTAGAAACGTATATACTTTTGTTCCTTCCCGCTTATAAATGTTGATAAATCCTTGTAAAACATTTGCCTGTAATACTCTTCAAATCTTTTAAAAAAATTTCTTGGTATTAATGTATAAGCTCCCCATGCTTGTGTTCCTTCATGGTTGTTTATCTTAATTATGCCTTGTAAAATATTTGCTTGTCTCGCCAAATCTTTTTAGAAATTGTGCACGTAGAACTGCAATAGACACTTATAAAGTATCCATTGTTACTGCCTTACTAAATCTTGAAGAAACCCGTGCTTAATAAACTTTGTTAAAACTGTTAGAAAAGTCTTTGGAGAAAAAACGAGAAATTGCAGAACGTTCCTTTAAAGATATTCTAGAATACTCCACAGTTTGAAACAGACGAAAACCACGATTTTAGAAATTCAGAACAATATTCTAGAGTTTCAATTTATAAACAAGTTTTAGACAAAATTATTTCGGACATAAAATCAAGGTTCAATAACGACACTCGAAGTATTTTTGACCTGAACATATTCCTACCAAGTTTTATACAACGTGAAGTCAAAATCAGGCCAAAATTAACTAATGTCGTATCAAATACTATAAACTGTTTGATTAATATAAAACACAAATTTTTGGACTTTTATTGGAAGAAATCAGTATTTGGAAATAATATTGGTCCGAAGTAGGCAAAACCTTAAATCAAAACAAGGCATGTTGTATTTGAGATATGCAATATAAAAGGTAATATTTCAACATAAAAAGCTTTTTAGATCTCAAAAAAGTATTTAGCTATTAGGTTTTGTTTGTGGTTTGTATGCTTTTATAACTGAAAAAATGTACGTAGTTACTCAAGCGCGGATTTCAGGGGGGTAGGTACAAAAATATTTAGAAAATCAAAAGTAAGGCATTTCGGTATTAGTTTAATTTGTGTCACTTCCTTAAAAATTTTCGCCTGCTGCGCTTTAAAACGATTGATATATTTACAATTTTATTTTAATTTTAAATAAAAAACTACAGTTTTTAGTGCAATTTTTTTTATGATATATGATCTGATATGTTGATATTTACGATTTTACTTTAATTTGACTCAAAAATTACATTTTTAATGTTTTCTCTAAATTTTTGGCGAATTGAAATATTTTTTAAATAAAAAATGCATGAAATAAACAATTTAAAATCTGAGTACCCCCCCCCCCTTGATTTGAGGCCAAATCCGATCTTTTAGTTACTAAGTTCTGTTTGCATATATTGATATGTTTCTCATAAATGCTATGCTTTTATTTTAGTTTTTTTTTGTATCGAAACCGCCCTTCCCTTTTCAAATGGCTGGACTGCCACTGTATACTATCAGCTTTAAAGGGCGGATTTTGAAAGGGGTGTACCCCACTCTCCCTCTAGATTTATTTTTTTCACAAATAATTTAAAAAAAAAAACAAAACGTTTACAAAACTTCCTGTCTAAATTGCAAAAATTTTTGCCTGCGACGCTATAAAACCGTTGATATTTTCAATTTTATTTAACCACATAGACATTTATGGAAATACATATTGTGACAATGCTACAAACGTTTAGGAAGCTAATCACCAAAGAAATTTATGAACATTTTTTTTTTAAATTACAAGAAAGCTGGGACAGAGAATTGACTCAGAAAGAAACTAAACTTAAATTTACTCTTCTCAGTACTCCAAATTAGATGGAGTGGCTGGAAAAAAATCTACCAAATAACATTTGCGTAAAATATACTACGTTTTCAAAATTATCGTAAAAACGCGAATCGAAAGCGAATCCAAGTTTTTTTTTTGTTGGCCCTGCCTAGTTCAATACGCCTTTTTTTGGGATCGTATCGGAAACTAGCTGTCGTGAAAACGCGAAACGTGTCGAAAACGAATGAAAGTTGAACCAGATTGGATTTACAGTTTATTCTGTGGACGAAATAACTGAAATGTTATGTTTGTTTTCTCATTTTTGAAAATTTCGAAAAAAATCCGTACAATACGAAAAAACACGCCAAAAAGTCAAATCATGTTCAAATTCCTTTATTGATACCGTATTCAGTGGCTCCTGAAAACGTAGGAATAGTAGGCTATCATAATAATATGGTTTTGAACTTACCTTTTGTTTTAGTAAAAGTTTATGGAAGTCCTAAAACACGTTGATTTTGTCTCTAATTTAGACACTTTTAACAATATTCAAAATTTTGTAAAATGCTCCCCATTTAAGCATAATCTCCGAAATTTAAATACGAAGAGTGGGTCATCTATAGCACTTTATTTCAAAGTCGTTTAGGGAACTTTGAAAATATTGTTTGGGTTTATAAAATCTGTCGATTATTTTTTGATCACGTGACAACATTTTTTTTAAAGAGCACAATTCATGAAAATACATTTAAAAAACATTTTTTGCTAGAGGAAAACATTCAGCTTTGTAAGACCGAGTGGAGTACAGCTGTTTCCCAGGGTAATGTTTTTTGATAAAGGTAGAAAGTTTTCTTGTTATCCCTGCTTCTTTTATTCTATCCTAAAATGATTGTTGTTCCTACAGTTAGAAATAAATCTTCTTTGCTTTTTTGTTTTTTTTTTGTTTTTGATAACGACATAATTTAAACAGCGTACTCTAGTTGGTATTTTATGTAATCTGTAGCTTAAAGCTAAACAGTCTTTAGTCTAATTTTACCCCAAATGCGAGTTTATAAATAGTTTAAACTACATTTTTCTAGTGTAGTTTAAAAATTAACCTCTTTTGGGATAAAATTTGACTTAACGACTAATTACCTCTTTCACTAAAGCTTCAACGCATAAGTTGAAGACAAAGTATCAAGCCTAAATCAAGTTTTGTAGTCTGCAGAATTTTTTACTTTCCAGGGTCGCATGTGTCTAAATTGCGATCTTTAAAATCTCAGTAGATACCTGGGCACAATAGGCCCATTTGAGGCCGCAGTGGATGGTTTACCCTTCGGTAGAGAGCTAACCACCAGTTTTGAATACATACATACAATTACCTCTGAGCCACACCTTTTGGAGATCAAGTAGGGTACGTGTGTACCTCATGTTTTCATACTTTGATTTTCATCGTCAAAGTAGTTTTTAAGTGTCAAACTAAAAAAAAAACTAGCAAAAAAGTTTGGGGTACACATGTACTCTCTTCTTGGTCTCAAACGAAAGTTTACATAGCTGGTCCAAAAACCATTGTATATTATTTAGCTGGTCTTATGAAGGTTAATATAAGTGTTACTTAATATCAACTGACATTTCTTGGAGTATACATGAATAATTTAACTGAAAACACTATACCACCATACTAAACAAATTGAGTTTGTTTTGGGGCAAGAATCCTTTCTCCTCTAAAAACGAGCCATTCGTACTATATATTCTCTTGAAAGGTTACAATCCTGTAGGCCATATTTTAAAACCATAAGATTGAAACCTTTACATCTACACTGCTGAAATTTTATTGCATAAAATTCCCAACGAACATGTCTACAAAAACAAGCTTAAAAATCTGCTACATGCTCACACTTTTATATTATAGACGATTTTTTAACCATTTATCTTAAGCTTTACATTAACGAATTTTTAAACATTTTAATTTATTATATTACTGCCAATTTTTCTTTTTGCCTACTTACTGGCTACTTTCGATTTTCTTATTTTTTTTTCTTATTATTTGTGACTTTAGACTTTTTCAACTTGTATTTTACACTTTTATTTACTTACTGTAAACGTATCAATTTTCAGAGAGTACAACTTAATTTAATATTCTTATTGTATGATAAAAATTAGACATTATTTTCTCCAATATATCTTTTGCAAGTTTCTTAGCTGTTATTCGTTTTATTTTAGTTTTAATGGTGACGTAATATTTGCCAATAAATATAGAACGCATATACAAGCCCTTAAAAAAAACTGTATAGACTCTCATGAAAGTCAGCAACTTTCATTTTTATGCTGTTTTATAGGATTTTATAAGATTTTACAAGCCAGGCTTCCACCTAAAAACTGACTGAAAAAAATCACTTTAAGAGAATTGCCTTGGTTTTTACATGCTTTTGGAATGATGAAAAAATTAATTGGTGTTAAGTTCACAAAACTATGCGAAAACGTGTCGGCCGAAAATCAATTTTTGTTTATTTATCCGTTAGGGCAATATCAACAATCGAGACAGAGACAACTATAACCCACAAGATAGAGACAGAAATTATGATCCACAAAGGCGAAATTTAGATCCTCAGGTAAAAAAAAACATTACCCGACTAAAAAGTAACAAAAATATCAAATAGGTGTGGGTGTTGAAAATCTAATTATTTTTAAAAGCAAATAATAAGGTACTTACTAATCGGTGTGGGCGGGTTTACAGTTCTTGCTTATTTCTATGCGCAACTGCGATGCATGTCTAGGCTGGACTGGTATGAGCGATAATATTAACTTACTAAAAAATATTTTTTTTATACCTTCATCAAAAACATGATTTTAATAACTGTCGGCAGATAACTAAGACATGGCTTTTTTAGTTACCGATGCAAAAAACTTTTTTTTTGATCTCAGGTGCAAAAAAAGATTTCTGTCCGTTTTTTACCCAAAATTAAAGAAAAATAGCGGAAAATAGAAATAAAAAAAAAAGTCTAAAAACAAAAGATCAAAAGATCTTGGGTGGAAATAACGAAAATTCAAACCTGGATGAGCATCCCACAGGGAACACACAAAGAACCAAAGCGAAAAGAGAAATAATTAAACGATGTTTCGCTCTAGGTAACCAGCGTGAGCTCGTCAGTGGTTCCACTGATCACCCTCCCCATACATCATTAAAGACCATCATACACTTTGATTTCCAACTTTGAATCACTCACAAATAGGCATCGTTCCGCACTGGTACTTATCCAAGTGACCTGATACGGATTTGTCCTGGCGTGTTAATATTTCCAATAGGATTATGCTCCTAAGGCAATTAAAAATTAAAAAAAAAAGACAAAAAACCCCCAAATCAGTTACATCAACCGAAAAGAATCTAAAAACAAAATATCAAAAGATCTTGGGTGGAAATAACGAAAATTCAAACCTGGATGAGCATCCCACAGGGAACACACAAAGAACCAAAGCGAAAAGAGAAATAATTAAACGATGTTTCGCTCTGGGTAACCATCGTGAGCTCGTCAGTGGTTCCACTGGTCACCCTCCCCATACATCATTAAACACCATCATACACTTTCATTTCCAACTTTGAATCACTCACAAATAGGCATCGTTCCGCACTAATACTTATCCAAGTTGCTTGATATGGATTCGTCCTGTTGTTGTAAATGATTTTCTCGTAAATACTTGGTAAAAACTGGCGGTAATGGCTTAATTTTTAAGCAAGAATAATTAGATTTTTTCAATATTACTATTTTCCACTATTTTTTTTCAATTTTGGTTAAAAAACTGAGAGAAATCTTTTTTTGCACCCGTGATCAAAAAAAAAGTTTTGTTGCATCGGTAACCAAAAAAGCCACCCACGCTTTAGTTATCTGCAGACAGTTACTAAAATCATGTTTTTGGATAAAGGTATAAAAAAAGTATTTTCATAGTCTTAAAAACTTGCGGCTAAACTTTGTTTTTTTTACTCTTGTTTTTAAATACCTCCCTCGTTATTTTAAACGCTTGTAAAAAAGCACTATTTTAGCCACTAGTTGTGAAAACTGCTATTTTAAATCTGAACGGTTCGATATATCGCAGTACAATTTGGTACACATATTGGCCTCTTAGCAACAATATATAACAAATTAAAAAGAATACAAGTAGTGAAGTCGAAAACTAAAAACCGCTTTGCGATATGTCAAAGCGTTTCTAAGCTACAGAGAGATTCTCAAAAATGTGCGATTTTAAAGGCCTTCTACAACTTTTTTATTTGTAAAGATAGAGATTTTCATTAAAAACATTTTTTGAAGATTTTTTAAAGACAAATCTACCTGTTTTACCGATTTTCTCTTAAAGCCTTTAGTTGCCGAGATAACACACAAAGTTATATTTCTTTAAATGGGATACCTCCAATTTTTCTAAAAAATCAGTTTTCTAACAAAATTTCCTGTCGAACTATGTGCCATACAACTATTTTTATTAAATAGTTTAAAAGATATTTGCATATTTTGATATTTACCATAGTAGGCACTGTGCGCGACTTAAATGTGTAAATAAAATTTTATTGTTTTTTTTTCATACAAAATCAAGTTGGCTACGACACGAGGGGACACAGCAACCTCGAACTTTAACTTCTAGTTTACTATAATTACCAACCCTAAAATAATAAACAAAAATAAAATTATTAAAATTGTTTTTTTTTTTAATTTTTATTAATTAAACTATGTAACACCTAAAATCTACATCTAACAATTTTCTTTAATTCTAAAACAAATGCTCAAATTGACGGCCGTTTTCATGTAAACATATCCTACATTTTCTCTTGACGCCATTTTCTGCATTAAGAAGTTCTACCGCACGAAGCTGCCTGAATGCAGTACGAAATGCCTCTTCCAATTCCCTTCTAGTGCTTGGGCGATTTCGAAACACAAGGTCTTTGATTCTCCCCGACAAAAAAAAAGTTGCAAGGGGTCAGGTCTGGAGACCTGGGGGGCCAATATATAGGACCTTTATTTCAGATCCAGTCTTCGGCAAACACAATATTTAGCAAATTAGTAATGTCTCGTGCATTGTGAGGAGGTGTACCGTCATGTTGAAAATATAGCTCATTATTTTGCTGAAGTGGCAAATTGTCGATAAACGGAATCACCTGCTCTTCTAAAATTTGTTGGTATCTTTCGGCATTTAAATTTCCATCAAATATATATGGCCCAATAATTTGTCCTCTGTAGATGCCTACCCATACCTTAAAACTGAACCTTCCCTGATTCGCTTGTTCCACCATAATATGGGGATTTTGCTGTTTCCAGTAATAGCAGTTATATCTGGTATATATTCCATCACTAGAAATCGTTGCCTCATCCGTCCAAATAACTTTTCTGGCAACATCGGGGTCTTCTTGGCTTTTATTTAGGTACCACCGTAATTGATGCACCCGTCGGGGTCGATAGGGCCTAAACTTGTGTTTTTTAAGCACCCGAACGGCATTGCTGCGTGAAATTCCAGTGTTCCTCTCCATAGCCCGGGTGGAAGTATTCGGGTTAATTTCTATTTCTCCTAGAACCATTACCCAATAAACATTTTTCTGACTTTCGACCAAATTTGCACCAATCGCGACGTCACCTTAGGTAAAAAATATTGTAGTTCTTAAACGCGACCAAATTTGCATCAATCGCGACCTCACTTTAAGTAAAAAATATTATAGTTCTTCATACGACCTCGAATTATCGTCGTATTTTCGTTGGCATTTGGAAGTCTTCACCGGAGACGTCATCCGACGGTCATCAACTTGGAAGTGATTTCTAGTAAAATTTCCGACGTTTTAATGTTGTTGGTAGCGACCTTTTCGAGTGGAAAGTAATTTTAAGTAAAAACTTCCGACGTCTGAACGTCGTTGATGCCTTTCCTGGTTTATTTGGTCAATTTTTCTGAACAGATTCCTACCTCGGTTCAACGTCATGCCGCAACGGCCAATTGTTGTTGTTGGGAACCTAACCTCACTTTTAGGTTATGAATTTAAAATTGAAAGAAAAACCGTCTTTTGAAAATATGCCTAAAAAGAACTACGGCATACTAACACATTTTATAGAAAGAAGAACAAACTACTTATGGATATAAAAAACACAGTGGTAAGTAAAGCTAAAGAGCTATTTGCCCAGTATTGATTTACTTATTTTAAAGATAGTCATTTTTGGCACCTACCTATTGTTGCTAATGTATACGTGTCGTCAGCCAGCGTGTCTTATTGAGATAGATACTTACATTAGGTTAAACAGATTTCAGGACTGGGTCAGTGCTCCATCTTGGATCTACTTCATTGTTTTCCACAAAGTTGATCGATTATTTTTGCTCTTGTTCAAGTATCTGAATTCTTACCTTAGATATTTTTAAAACGTCGTTCGGTGAGAGAATTTTATTAGTTCAAATGACTCAAGGTCGCAATTTTGTCGGGCATTGGAATTCTAATCTGCAGACGTCGATGAAACGTATTTTTGTGGGATTCTGGTTAACCGACGCGGGCAAAATAGGTGCAACGCCATTTTTTTGCCAAACGGAGGATGTGACACTGGGCGCCATTTAAAAGTTGTGCTTTTTTTAGATTTTAGCGGTTATTTATTATCGAATAACATATTTTTTGTAATTTTAATGCTAGTTTTTATGGTATGTATTAAAATATGAATTGAAAAACATACTTTTAAAACTTCTTTTTTTTGCAAAAAAAATATAAAAAACATAAAATTTGCCTTATTTTTGAAGCCCACGCATTTTTTTCCACCTAACCTTACTATATTTATCAGTAATATACCCGTCGCATGGAAATTTCGATGTGGAACCTTCCTTAAAAGTCAATTATTATCAATGTTACTTTGTCAACTTGTCTAATTTTTCTCTACTACATTTCTAGTCAAAAAATTTTAACGTCAATTTTAATAAACTCTATTGCTTTATGGTTGGTCGGAAGCCGACCTCGTTACGACCCAAATTCGTATTTTTTTAAAATGGGGTATTCCATTTAAAAAAATTTAACTTTGTGTTATATCTCGTGAACTAAAGGCTTTGAAACAAAATCGGTAAAACAGGTAGATTTGTCCTTAAAAAATCTTCAAAAAAAGGTTTTAATGAAAATCTCTATCTTTACGAATAAAAGAGTTGTAGAGGGTTTTTAGAAACGCACATTTTTGAGAATCACCCTGTAGCTCAGAAACGCTTTGACATATCGCAATGCGGTTTTTAGTTAGTTAACATGTATATTAGTTTTGCTATTAACTATGCTATTAACTATGCTGCAAAAGCCCAAAGCTATAGAGGCCCTCGAATTTGAACCACCCCGTACAGTGGAAGATAATATTATATATATAATGAGCAAAGATATTTCAAAATTAGAATGCGGACTTGACAAGATGGTGGTACTTCTCTACAAGAATCACCTCTTCTACCACTTAAATCAGCCCGACTGGTTAAGCACCCGCGTTATCGAAACTTTGTAGTAGTAAAATTTACCATTGGTCCGACGGCGGGCTACAGTCTAACTCTATATCGGCAAACATACATTGGTCCTACATCGCAAAGCGGACAAAAAATACTGCTGGTTCGATGTCGTAAATCGACGTCGTGCCGATGACGACAAATTCGGCGATCAATATCGGACCGAGGAAGGCCCGAGGGAACCGTGTTTGCTGGGCTAGGTGCCACAAGGGTGCGAAATGTGTTTTTCGATCATCCTCTATATCTTCTAAACGACTCGCCTTCAGTTTTGCCAGATATTTCAAACTGAAAAGCGGGACAAATTGTCTATAAAAGCCTCGATAAAAGCTAAAAACTATAGAATGATGTGTTTATTTATTTACTTTCTGAAAATACATTCAGTAATTTCCCTTTGATTACCTATTCATATTTAGTGATTTTGATTTGTAGTTAATTTTTAGTGGGTGTGTGGTGAGAATAAAGAGCTTAAATTATTTTGTTTCGATTTTAAATTATTCTTATTATTCTAAGCTTATACCCGAGTTTAACAGTTTGTTTTACTCGGCTTATACCCTAGGATGTTTTGTCATGTAGTTCACCGTAGTATGCACCGAATCTGTTTAAAGAATAAACGCGCTGTGAGCCATTCTTGCATGCTCCAGGCAGCTTATCTTTAAATTGTAAAAAGCTTTGGAAAAATTATAGTGTAGTGCCTACTAGCTTCACACAGCTAATTCAGTGATGACTGACGACCAGTTATGGCCGACCATGGGCAACTTATCAAGCAAAATAATATAAGAGCATATAAAAGGCAGATTTCTAGGTTTGTTTTTTATTTACTTATATTTATAGTATAACTTACTTTGAGAATTAAAAATGTGTGCTCGGTTTTTCGGTGTATGTGACTTTTGAAGCAGCTTCTATTATTTCCTCCGGATTCAAATTATTTTCTAGATCTGAGTCCGTTTTTGTAAACAAAACTTTTGAAGCAAATTTAAAAGAGCTTTTTTAGACCAACCAAGTTGTATTTTCTTTTCACTATATTCAAAAATGTTATCTTCATATTTCAGAAATTCTGGTGCTTTGTTGATTGAGTACTACAATATATAAAAAAAATTATGACATTTAGGCGACAGCCATTTCAAATATAATTTGTGCAGCGTTCTTTCCTTTAAAACGATGTATCACATTAAATTTTTAATGTACCTAATTTTTTTGTTTTTTCTTATTTTTTCTGCAATGTCAAATGTTTGAATATTTCGAGTTGGTGGCCTTGGAAAGACATTTTAGCTTATTCGGAAAAAAATCAAAATAGCGCTCCGACTCCTGTCTTAGTTTTTACAAAATGTCCTTCCGTTCAATGTTCAGCCAATTCGGATGTTTATTTGACTTCAAAAAGTATGGATATCAAATGTCTACACCTGTTTTGCTATGGTCACTGAAAAAAAAGTCTATACTTTTAAGTTATCTATAGAAAGGCAATTTACACCAAAAATAAATCTTCATCAATAAAAAAGTTTTATATGCCAAATTCTAAAACGTATATTTTTTAAAAAGCCCCTGTAATTCAAAAACGAGTTGAAATATTGACATGCGCGGTTTTTACTATTATAATTTTTCAAAAACTGAGCCCATAACAAGCATGTTTGTTTTTCGCTAACGCCTTAGAAATATCGAAAACCTCAGAATCCGCTCGAATTTAGATCACCCTTCACACTTGCATGCCGAAAATTTACGTAAGGTTTTTAATGTTAACGTGATGCAAAACCTACATATCACATCGATATTCTTTAAATTACATTAATGTCATATAAAGTTGCATACCTTAAATTTACGTAAAGATTGTAAAGTAATCCTGAGATAAAAATATTGACATAAAACTTAACACCAATGTTTATATTAATGTTTTAATTAAATCACCGTTGCAAAAAATTGCATACCTAAAATTTACGTAAGGGTTGTAATTTAAACCTGCTGATGTAAAAAGGCTTGTGATCTAGATAATTGTAATCTAGGTGGCCAGATGACGCTGGTGTCAATATATTTTCCTGACATTGGAGATGATTCAAAATTACATAGAAAGATTTTAACTGTAGGTATAATTTGTTCTCCTGAACAATAATTATTAAACATTTTTTTAAACTTTTTTCTAACCACCAGGAACAAAATATGAAATTAAAAAAAAAGATTCAGTTAACTCTTCTTGGATGATATCTAACCAGTGCTAAAATTTTTCTAGGGAATTTTGAATTACCTTGTATATAAAATTTTGCCTACCTTTTGTTATTTTTCTAAAATAGATTAATTGTTTAGTTAGTTCATAAAATCATTTGACTTTTTTTGGCACGTACTGGATTAACTTCATTATTTTTAAAAAGGTGATGGGTAACTAAATCTAACACGTAACATTTCATTCAAGGGTTTTTATAATCCGCCACAGGGTAGGCCCTACGACAACAACAACAACAGGCCCTATGATCCAAATTATCCAAGAGACTACAACAGGCCACAATCTCAAGACTATGGAGGCCCTAGACTTGTAAGCTGTGATGACAACGAGGCCTCATTGAGACGAATGAGAAACGTTTGCTTGAAGAAGGTTCAAAGAAGTAAGTAATATTTTTATTCAAATACTGCACCATAAAAAAGAAAAAACTATCCATGTAACATTATACACACTATATAAATATATATATATATATATATATATATATATATATATAAAAAGATATGGTTACCCAGCAAACACGAATTAAAAAAATAGTACTTTTAAGTACTGGCTTTCCAAGCTGCAAAGTATTAAGTAGGAAGTACTTAGTTAGTATTGATTTGGAACAACGGCCAGCATCGGGCCAGCAGGTATATTTTTAGTACAAAAAAACACACTGTACTTTTACTTTAATATTTTTTTGTACTTTTTTAATAATAGTAAAAACATAACGTATAAGTACTAACTAGAATGTAGTTTCAGAAAAAAATTAAATAAAACTAAAACAACATAATCTTACACCCTAATAGCACAACACATCTCAGGGGCATACCCAGAATGATCTATTTGGGATGTTTACTGGTTATGGTTACTATATCCACAGTGTATATAACAAACTATATCTACTCGATCCCATTAATAGACAGGAACCTTAAATAACTAAAATTGCTCTAGATACGATCGGCACTTATCTAGCTGTTTAGTATAATATATAATTCAAAAAAAGCACAAAAAAATCACCTGAAAAATTAAAGAAAATATCAAGACTCAGACTTTATTAACTTTTACTTACACTTTATTAACGCCAACATAAATTACTATTGATAGGCTCCCTGTAATGGTTTTTTTTTAAATAAGGGTTTTTTACGTGATAGGGGACGTTTGACCAAATTGTTGAAACATTAAAAATTTGGGTACTTCCAGGCTGAAAACCGCAAATAATAGCAGTTGCCAATAGTTAAAGTACAATTTTAGTAAACTACCATCAGATCGATGTTTACTGGTTATGGTTACTATATCCACAGTGTATATAACAAACTATATCTACTCTATCCCATTAATAGGCAGGAACCGTAAATAACTAAAATTGCTCTAGATACGATCGGCACTTATCTAGCTGTTTACTATAATATATAATTCAAAAAAAAGCACAAAAAAATCACCTGAAAAATTAAAGAAAATATCAAGACCCAGACTTTATTAACTTTTACTAACACTTTATTAACGCCAACATAAATTACTATTGATAGGCTCCCTGTAATGTTTTTTTTAAATAAGGGTTTTTTACGTGTGACCAAATTGTTCAAAAATTAAAAATTTGGGTACTTCCAGGCTAAAAACCCGCAATGTTCTCATGAAACTAGTGAATGAATGAAATAGACTTAATGCGTTTTTGGCAGGGCTATAACGTTCATTTATTTAGATTCAACAAAATCATGTATGACAGCTTTTTGTCTGGTAGCACTAGATACCTAATAATGAGGGCTCCAATTTTGGTTTAGGCCTTTTAATTTTTTCATTCTTAGTTAAATTCGTAGATAATAAAATTTTAAACTGGTGGTCCTAAAATATAAGGCGGGCCACAAAAAATGAGACATTTTAGATGGCCTATAATTTGGGAACGAATGGTCCGATAAAAAAATACATGATTGGAAAGAACACACTTCATATTTTTCAGAACAAGTGTCAAAAATAACGTTTTGTAAAAATCCAAGAAGGTGGACAATTTTAAAAATTTGATGAAATATTTTTCTCTGCACTACTAGCTCAAAAAAATGTATCACTTATAAAAATTGATGTGGAAATAACTACATTAAAAATTCTTAAAGAACCCTGAACAAATTACATTGAAAATTGCTTTTGGCAAAACATCATAATTTTTTTATATGTTATAGTACTTGATCACCAAAGCACAAAAATAAAAATAACGAAATAGGGGGAGCAAGATTACTTTCTGAGATATGAAGCTTTAAGTTGACATGTTTTAAGGCTATATTTTTGGACATGGTTAATTTTTTTTCCACAACTTTGTTAATTACCGCTAAAATAAAAGGCTTCGTGTCTCTATTGCCATCCATGTTATAAAGATTCCATATAGGTTATTTGGTACCACCAGAAAAGTTTTGTAAGATTTGTAAGTTTAAAAAAAAAGAAAACGACAGTTTTTAAAAAAATTACAATTTTAATTTTATTTAAAACAAACGGCCAGATTTTCATAGTTTTTACATATGTTAATAAAAATAATGCCAGTAATCCAAAAAAATATTTGTAGCTTGAGTGATATCATTAGTTGCAAAAATGGTAGGCATGAATGCTTTTTAATACTTTTGAGATATTGGTGAAATACGAAAAGTGATTTAAAATAACTTATAGGTAGATCATACAAACTTTTTCCGGACAAATTCAATGCAAAATCAAATTGCTCGTGTGGTAGATGCTAACTTAGGGTTGTCGGTAACGAATATGATAACATTTTTCCGGTTGTATACACTGTTTTAAATACACTAAGAAAAGACCCCTTACATTGTCAATTCTTTGCCAATTTTCACAGGTGACACACTAATTTATTGTATAGACATATTTTTGTATTCGGAAAAAATTCTTCTTTCCGATGGGAAAATTATGTTTCTGCCAGTGGCGCACAAAAAAAAGTTTCATGTGTACGAACACCTGTCGCGCATCAGAGTAGCAGAACATCTCGTCTGTCCAGTCCGAGCGTTGGAAGAAGAATCGACACAGATTAAGGCAGAGGACGTGGGGTTCATCCATGATAGCCGCACTTGCTCAGATGGGCCGATATACTGAGCGTCGGGTCGCGTCGTAAAAAAGACAGAGAGGCCCGGAGAGTTGCACTCCGCGTAGCGGAAGAGGAACATAGTGGTGCAAAACGGAATATGATAAAAAAAAAGTCCATAAAGTGGCTTAATTGCCATGCCCACGGGCCGCCCTCTGCCACTACCACTACTACTTGCCTTTGATCGAAACTAAAATTAATTTCAAAATTAAAAAAACAAAACTAATTTTTAAAATCATTTTTTTTTTTAGTCGGATATGACTCTATTACAGTCATCAGAAGATGTCAGATGATTCCGCTCGATAAACAAGTGGGAACCTGCTATGATGCAGTTGCCAGAGGTAATAAATAATATTATTTTAAGTTTGGTCAATATTTTAAGCTATCCCTGATTACAAACAAACTCACTTTATTTAAAATCACTTAATAATACCTGACTACGGTAATTTCTATTTTTTTTTTTGAAATACATGTTTTGTAATATATCGGTAATCTCTCTTGACAAAACTTTATAAAACACGCGAGAAGGGAGGCTTTAATCTTTTCTTTAATTTAACTGAAGAATCGGCTAATGTTTCGGGAAACACATTTTTAAAATAAAACTACATATTTTTCTATAGGGCACTGCTAAAACTTTTACAGAGGGCAACTAGTGTCGAATTGTTAGAGAGTTATGTATGTATGTATTCAAAACTGCAGCTTCAAACGAGCCTATTGTGCCCAAGTATCTACTGAGATTTTAAAGATAGCAATATAAATACATACAAAAACTTGATTTAGGCTTGATACTTTGTCTTCAACTTATGCGAGTTGAAGCTTTACTGAAAGCCAACAAAAGTGTTATACTTACATGCTATATTTAAACCGAAGAGATCAAAGTTGCCTCCCTCCCCTCTCTCACTTATTTTCTAACCTAGAGAAAAATTTAATAGGCCGTTTTGTAGAAAATTGATTTATTTACAACGTTGCTTTGATAAGTTGTTCTGATATCTGCTTTAGTTATTAAGTTAGAAAACAATATGTTTAAAAATTGTCAAATTTTTTTTTTTTCGTTGGAGGTTTGGTTCTTTTTCTGTAGTCACATCAAAAAAGTCCAATAAAAAAGTGGGTAAATAAAAACTGTAGAGATTTAAATTTTCTACAATTTTGGTATAAACATGTTTTTCTGCAATAAACAATTTTCGCTTTACTGCTGGAACATAACTATAGTTTTTTTTTCATTTAAATATCTTTCATAAATTTAGCGTTAATATAAGGGGTTCTGTTGCTTATAAAAATACTTTTTAAGACCATGAGCTAACAGTACAAAATGTAAAACATAATTTTGGTTTTAAGCACTAAATACTCATGGATTAATCACATAATCACCTTATCTTAATCTTTTATTGTCCTCTGATATGCGTTCTTTGATGTTTATGTAGACCAATTCTGGAGCCGCACATTCTTCCGCAATTCTGGCGATAGTTGGAGATTTCTGGTCTTTTGATATCTGCGATCCCACTTTAGCGTCTATAGTCTACGTCGATGCTCTTATGGACCAAGAGCCAAACCTTGAAGTTGTTGGTATCCATGTTACCCTTAAGCTGAAGGCACAATTAAAAATACAAGCGACTAAATACAAATTACAGTGATTTCTAACCTCACTTTTTTGCACCATTTTCGTTAATGAGATACAAATTACAAGATACAAAATACCAAAACTTTGGTATTTTGTATCTATTACTAGTAGCCTGTATTTAGTAATTTTATTTTAACTTACAGCATTGATTTATTTTGTATTGTGTCTTCAACCTTACATATAACTTTGATTTCAATTTTTCGATCTTTATTGTTTTTTGTTAGCTACCTGTATTTTCATCATTCAATTCGTGTAAAGTCGTGCAGCTTTCCAGAGCAATTTTTACAGACTGGCGAACAGCAATCCAGCTTTTATGCAACCACATGCAGATCCATATTTTTTTGGGCAAGTGACTCTGACGCAACTATTGCAACGGAAGCAATAAATATAGCTTCTAGTGTTGAAGCAGTTTTTATAATCGGTGAAGGCTGCTGGTTACTTTTACTGCGTTGGCTTCCTGAAAATTGTCATAACATTTTTATGAAAAAACAACCAATTAAAAGGACAAGAACCACAAAATATTTTTTGTAAGAATGCCTAAAGTATGACAAATCTGTATCCATGGAAATTGCATGCACTGAAGTACAAAAAACTCCTGTTTTTCGCTAAATCTGTATCTGACCAGATTTAATTTCTTTATGCTTTTAGCGGCTGCGATATCACTTAGCTCTCTTTAATGTTGGAAAAAAGAAACCATTTTCCGTTTTGCAAAAGCATAGGGATGTGCATCTAATCTTGCAAACTGTTTTTCCGACACAAGCAGCAGTAAAACAACACTGTATGAGAACTTACCACCAAGTTCAGTTGATGCCATATGGAATGGGGATGGAAAATCAGTGCCATTTAAGGACTGATTCCAGCGCCAAATATTAAAGAACATGCACCACAAACCCTGAAGATATTGGTTTCCCGCAGTTGCTAAAAAAAACGTTAATCTGCATGTGGAGCTGGATTGCTTTGTTCGGCAGTCTCTAAAATTGCTTTTCAGAACTGTTCAGCAACGCAACACAAACTACTTTACACAAATTGGTTGATGGTGATATAAGCAAGGTTAATTTGACCCAATAAACCATATCCCCACGGACCGAAATCGGCAAACTGAAGGCTTTCCGAAATGACGGATTCGGGCCGAAGCGGCGTGCTTAACGTTTTGTCCGTTCTGCCTCCAGGCGGCCGCGAGTTGGATACCGGACCGGGGTCTTCTTTCCGAACATCAGCCGCGGGGGATTACCGCTTTCGGCCATCCAGATTTTACCACGATAATTATGCAGTATACGGTTTTCTGCCATTTTTTATTTTTATGAAAAATTCTTTATGGGGGCACCTACTAGGGTCCCTAGGACCCCAAATCCGTCGGCGACCCCCCTCAGCTCCATTTTTTCTCTTAGAAAAAAAAACGGCGGCAGCGGATTTGGGATTCTAGGGACCCTAGTAGGTGCCTCTATAAAGAATTTTTCATAAAAAAAATCAAAAATGGCAGAAAACCGTATTCTGCATAATTACCTTTACCACCCCTCACTGGCGATGGCATATTGCACCTCAATGTTAAACCTTAGAATGTGATACCTTCATGTTTTTATAATGAAAGCACATTCTAAACCACAATTAAATTCAGGTTTAACGCAGCTGTCCAATTTGCAATAATAAGGAACACAATTTTATGTAATTTTTAATTCTTAAAATTATTACATTTGCCAGGCACTTAGCTTTGTTGTAGAAAAAAATCATTTGACAAACATACTAGAAAAGTCCATTGCAGTTTTCCAGAACTCATGACTCTACTGCTTAATTGTAATCAAACGTCTGCCATCTTCATTATCTGTTTTCAAAGGGTGCCAGAGTGGCATCAATCGGATTTGTAAAATAGACCCCCTAAGTTACCAAAATCAGTCAAAAAACCTCTGTGTTATCAAGCACTTCCTGCTGAGATTCTTCCAGGCTGTCAGTCAGGCAGAAAACAGGCGCAGAAGTGTACCTGGATGACCTAAAAGTTTAAGAGAGTACATTTGGCGAGCACGCTACGATCATTCAAGCAGGAAAGACACCTACATCTGCTCTGACAGCCATAGCTAGTGAGAGAAAGGCAATCAGCGCAGGACCTGATAGGTGATACATACGCCAGATTGAGGCATCTGACGTGGGGTTCAGCCACGATAGCATATGCATTCTGCGGTGGCGATCCCGTTTTTTTATTGGAAGGTGGTAGTTAAGCAAGTGTTGTGTTGGATTAGTGTGACAAGAAAAAAACATAATTAAGTATATTTAATAGGTCTTAAATGCGCCTCAAGCAAAAATTTTTAAATTGGTTCTTATGAAAGTTGGTGAGTTTTATACTGTTTTATTGAGTTTTATAAGATTCTACGAGCCAGGCTGTCCTTCTCGTTAAAACTGATAAAAAAATCGTAATTCATGAGATTTGCATAGGTGTATTACAAGTTTCTTTCACATACCTAATAGAGAACATATAAAACCTGGTAAAACATTTCTAAGAGATTTGACGCGGTTTTTTGGCAGGGTTAACCTAAAAATACAACTTTTACACGTTTTAAATTTTGTTAACGAAAATTAACCTAAAATTTTAACAATAATAATAATTAAAGTTCCTTTATTAAAGAGAATAACAATTACAGGAGTACTTATAAAATACAATACAATCAGTGATGCCGACGCGCCGCGGGAAAAATTGTTGCAGTTTAGGCAGAAAACTCTTCCAAAAATTATTTTGGAAAACTTAAAAAAAAGGAGGTTGGGTTTTTTTTTACACGTGAGCGTAATAGCGCATTTAGCAGTAATATAAATCGGCCTAATTGCCAGGCCTACGAGTCGATCTAGTACCGCCAGCTCTGGAGCTCAAGCGAGGGGTGGCTAGGTAATGCACTTTGGTGTACACCGCGCGCCGGTGGCATTGCGTGGAATTTTGTGGCATTTTGAAGCATTATTTCGAGGCATTTCGGGAGATTTAGAGTCATTATATGCATTTTAAGGCAATTTATGGAATTTGGTGTACAAAAAATGACCACCGAGCCACCCCTCGGGCACTAGCCCTCCAGAGCCACTTAAAATCGCCAAACAGTTTTTGCCTAGACCACTGGTACAATTACTACCAACTGAAGACAACGTAGGACATAAAACCTCAAATGATTTTAATATTGTTCGAAGACTCCGTAAAATTCTTAAACTTAACAAATGTATCAAAAATCTTTTTTTTTCAGATATTACTCTTGACTTCTGCGAATACTGCGACTACGATGGTTGTAACTCTGCGCACAGTGCCAAAATCAGCATGTTCTTATTTAGTCTAATTTCGATTGCTACATTTTTTATGTTTAACTCGTAGATTTATCTCAGGTGTAATTTTTATTGTGTGAAAAAGAAAAACTGTTTTTATAAATCAAAGTTTTTTTAAATAAAAATTTGATAAGGCGGATTAAAAAAGTTCCATACAAAAAAAAGCATTTTGTTAATAAAAGGTCTTTAGGGATTTAACACCGATAAATAAGTAACATTTTGGAAAACCGTGAAACGTTAGAGCATTTTAATATTTTTCAACAACTATACTTGTTAAAAATTAGCTATCATACTACCCGCCGTTTCTTCGGTTCCATTTCTGACTAATTTTTGAATTTTTCTCCACGTAGTGTATTAGAATACTTTTTTGAAAATGTAATAACTTATTTACAAAACAATGCTTTAAATACTTTGAACTTCAGACGTATTCGTATCGATTGGCATCAATTCGTTTCGATTTTTGTAAGTAACAGACGTCAACCAATCGACTGATCTTTGATGAATATTGTTACCTAATAATATTTGCAATATATATAAATAACAAAACAAATAAAATATTTTTTTTCTTTGACGTGAAGTCATCACCGCTGGATGCGTTGGGTTTTGAATAGTATGTACTTATATACGTAGATATATAAACGCTTAAAAATGTTTTATTTTCATCAATTAAGTCGATACGTTACGGATACTAAAACGTTTAAAAAGATAAATTTAGGGTTTGCTTCTATGTCCAACAGGTACAGGGTCATCCATTATTTTTTTATCATGTTTGAACACCTATATCTCGATAACTAGATGGGATAGCTACGGCTAATAGATTTTAGTCTATCTATTGGATTCTTTACTACACGTTTACTAAATTTCACTTTTTAACAAATCTTATATTTTTTTAAATGGAACCATACGGTCCTAAAAGATCATTTTAATGAATCAGAAATTCGCCCTTCCAAAAATATATTGTATTCCTATGGTTCGTTTAACCTTTTGCGATATATCTGCAAATAAAGCGTAATGAATATGAATTTATTCAAAGTATATACACACGATTATGAAAACAGTTGAGGTTTGTAGTTTTTCGTATGACAGTTGACAAAATAAAAGTAAAAAAATTCCGTGTGTGTGTCAAGCTTCTGCCGCAGTTGCTTACTTAAAATGAAAGGTTTGGTTATTGTTATTCATTTCTTGAGTTTTTGCAAATATCCCCTAAACTTATAATAAAAACCCAGGCATCTTGGGTCAATAAATGACATTTATCTTACGTACAGATATTAACAGATACTATAGATTAAAATATATTAGCGGTAGCTATCTTTTGACACGAAAATCATATTTCTATTCCAACCAGATATAGGCTTCCAAACATGGTCAAAATATAGTAACTCACGCCGTTGATTTAAAAAACTTTCTTTTTTCTTTCTTTTTTGCTAAAGGTCCCTATCGACAATATAACAATGAAATAAAGAAAAGCTTTGATTTTACTTTGTTACTTAAAAAATTTAAATATACAGGGTGTGAACGATCTAACTGCAAGGAGGTCAAAACAAAAAATTTAACATGGAGGTAAAGACACATTTATGCATGGAGTGTTTAAAGTCTTAGATACAGGGTGTTAAATTCCGGATTTTTTTTTATTTTTCTTGAAAGATTCATACGTCATAACAGTGATTGAGGATAACAAAAATTAATAAGGATCGTTTGGTGTTCAAATTTTAAAGAAAATAAAAAAAAATAAAAAAGCCTATCAATTTTTTGCTAGTATTTAAGAATCCCTTAGTTATACATAACAAAGAGTGCTGATACTTTTCGAAATGGTTTTTTTATCCAAATCGTTTATAATACTTACCCGTTACAGAGATTTTTTTTAACAACCTGTTTCTCCACAATATTAATTAATAAATTAAAAAAAGATTGGGCTCCATCAAATAATTTTAAATTACTTTCCCAACTCCTTAAATTTGAAAAAAAAACTTTTTTTCTTAATTTGCACATGGATCGTTTACGAACTCTTAATGTAAAAATGTTTTTTTTTCTCAGGTCACAAAGAATTGTTACCATAATGTGTACCTATCTTAGAATGAAGTAATATATTTTTGTAAGCAAATTTGCAATACCTTAATAAAAAATGTGTGATTTTAATTATTACCGGTATACTTACGTGTTCTCAATCAAGTGTGCATGAAAGTACCAACTTTAATTAATCTTAAGATAGGGTTAAGTATTATCTCATAACATAGCAGGTATTATTCTCTTAGATTTTAATATAATAAATTGTTATATATGGAAAATATATTGTACATAAAAGGAGTTTTCTGAAAACAGTAGCGCACTCAGGAATTGACTTCGGAGGGGGGGGGGGTTAGGGATAAATAATAAACAAAACTTAATTTGAAGTAAAAATGTGACCATAACCAGGCTTCTCGGGAGGGTTAACCGCAAACCCCCCCCCCTCTCGGTGCGCCAGTGCTGAAAATATTTTATAGTTTTCTAAATGTTTTTATGGTAAAAAAAGTTTGCGTTTATGAAAGCTGCATGCTCTTTATCTTTTATTATTAAAAAAAATCTATTACTTCACAGGAAAGGGCTTAACTAGACAGTGACACATTTAATAATGTATTTTAAAAGGTTTCGTTTTTTAGACACAAACCAAAGTAATACTTAGTATTCAAAGATTTAAATTTAAAAAATTAAACAAATAAGTTTCTTTTGATAGAAAGAGCTAATATAGTACCTAGGTTGTTTAAATATAGGAGAAGTTTTAAAATATTACGATTAGTTTGGATGTTGATTTTATTAATAATATTTAGTTAATAAAAACGTTTTAGATTTTGTTGTGGTTCTTCATTGTATTTTAAGGTATAAGGTAATATATGGTCTAAAAAATTGCACCATTTAAAATAAAACCAAAAACGATCTCGTCTATTAAAAGAGCCTACCTATATAAATGACAAGTTTTCAACTAACGGATAAGATAGTGCTTTTTTGCAACGCGGTTCTTAAAAACAAGCATAATGTGTAATTTAAAAATACGAGTAAGAAAAGTACAGTTTAGCCGGGAGTTGTAACCACTATTTTTTTTAATACTTTCATCAAAAAACGGAAAAACATAAAAAAAAAAATGTGGACCATTAATTTTTTACCTACTCGCGTGCGGTAAAGAAACTTTGCCGCACTCAGAAAGAAAATCTCGAGAGGAATAAACTTTAGGTTTCACACTTTTACAATGTATACTCTTTTTAAAATTAATAATCTACATATATTAATATAATTACAATTTGTACGAATTTTTCAAATTATTATGTTTTTTTTAAAATATAAGACGCTAGTAGGTAAAATTTTTACCTAACACATGCGAAAAGTGCCTTTATCGCCCTTGACGGCGTGGCCGAACTTGTTAGGTAAATAACTATTACATCCCTTACAATTACAATACAAAAAACTTTTTCATCGATAATCAAAATTCTTGTTTTTTTTTTATTTGCGGACTGTGAGTAAAATCGTGCATGTTTTTGGTAAAGGAAAATGTTTACAAAGAATTCGTTTTGTTTGTACCACGTGCAGTTCATACTTCATTCATGTGCTATATTCCATCAGAGCCGGCGCTAGGGGAGGGCAGGCCGAGCCCCTGTCCAGGACGGCAAACTTAGGGGGCGGCAAATTGGCTGTAAAATTACATATTTTAAGGACAAAATAAAGTTATATTCATTTGAATACTTTGAAAAATTTATTAGGTGTAATTTTCTTAGAGAAAGGATGGGACGGCATTTTACCTTTCTTTCCTGAGCCGCGAAACTGCCAGCGCCGGCCATGATTCATTCCATTTTTAATTGAAACTCTCTCTAGACGTTTTATGAAAAACTGGTATAGCCCACTACCTATGTAGCCTAAAAAACTGACATTTCTTTTTTGACATTTAGCAACGAAATTAAAATAAACTAAAAACCGAAAGGCACACGTGGGCTCAAACCCTCGGAAATTTAAACGGTTTATTCAACAAAATTGCCAAGTTTTCATAATTATCCTGTAGTTTATTTCCTATAATTGCACTTCATTCCAAATTACATTGGACCAATTTTGTGTGTGAATTTCAACCACCATATTGAAATTCTTCCAGAGAATTTGGAATAAACAGTACGTAATTGTATATATGACTGATGAAATTTCATACTTACCTGTATGAAGATCAATCTATGGGATATTTTACTATGTAGTTCACCGTGTTATGAACTGAACCTACACAATGATTGCGATTCTTTAACACCGTCAGAAAATCTGATTTTCTAAATAATCTCACCACCCTAGTAGTACAAGTTGCTGTTAAGCGGTTGGCAAAACCTTTTGCCAGAAAAATTCTGCAGCCATATGGTTTTGGATTTTGTCCATCACAACCTCTTTAGATGGTTTTGAGAACCTTTTCCTAACTATTTCCGCCTAGATTTTTGACTTTTAAAAGGTTTTAAAAACCATATAGCTATTTCTCCTTTTTAAACTATGTGTTAAAGAATAAACCAAATAGTTCATCAAAATAAAAATAAATGGATGTTATAAAAGATGCTTTAGCGCGCGCATAAATTAAGCGTCTAGAGGTTTGCCCATGCCAATATTTTCCTGCGGGGATCACTGTACTGGGGTCCTATTTTCGAAACCATACGAAATTATTCGGATGCGACTACTTCCGTCTCTTCCTATACCGTATAGAAAAGAAGGCAAAAGACATGCCGATATGCTGATTCACGGGTAGTACGTAAAAGAATAACCGCGAAAAACTTCAAGAATTTTTTAGTCGCGTGTATTTTGAAAAGGTAAAAAAATAATATTTATCAGGGGTCAGATTTTCAAATCCATACGAAAATATCCGCATACGTGTACTGAATAATCGACAATTTTTATGTCAGTCTCTTTATATACCGTGTGAAATGAGAGGCGAAAGATAAGCCGGTATGTGTGGACCGCGTTCGAATTCGACTGGTTTAACGCAATATTGCACGAGTGGGTGGAGGGCATTCGTGTTGTTTCGCATGAAAAACCGCGGTTTTTCATGTGACGGTATGCCAGTGTCAGCAAAAGTAAAATTTACCAAGGCCCGAGGAAACCGTGTTTGCTGGGATGGGATTGCTCCAGCCCAGTTTCATGTATTAACTTTTTGGATCTGTGGTAATTCACGGTCTAGGCTACGATAACTCACGGCCTGAATTGTTCTAACTCATGATCATGGTTATAATTTTTTCCGGCGTCTAGTAAAACCGAGGGATTTACACATAGGCGGTACTTGCCGAATGTTGAGTTTTGCGCATATATAGCTTCATTTCCAGTTGTGATGTAGTTTGTGTAGGTCATATATATGTGCAGGTACCCTGGCCGGTGCAGCGGTAGGCTCACGAGTGAAAAATATCAACGTGTTTTATTGTATTTTCTAAATAATATGAAAGTGTGGAGTGCGAAATGTATAAGGTCTGTTTTGTATTTTAAACAGTTTGGCTGAGATTTACTAACGCCGCTAACTCTTTCCTAAGCCTAATTTAAAACTATATGTATATTAAAATTGAAGGGTAATGGTTGCGTGCCAAAAACATGTTAACAAATTAAACAAATTTAAGATTGCACAATATACAAAATTTGGTTTTAATTTGAATTTTAATATATTGTCACAAAACCCAACTAAGGACGTTTTTTAATATACACATTCTTATTTTCACTTACCTAATTAAAATAGATGCATTGACTTGCAAACTTATTGAATAAGTGTAGGTAAACGCTCATGTTCGTCATAACCGATATTGCTAAATCAGCATTAATTTAATATAAAAGACAATCGAACGCACTAACCAATTGTCCATTTGACCCGGTCCAATTCTAGCGTCTAATCTTGAATGAAGTTGTCCGTACGAATAAACTAGAAAAGGTTCTCTCATGAATAAAGAGGTCCCCCCTTTCAGTTTATCTTAAGTTTTGGTCCTGTACATTTGAGTCCCTTAACTTCGAAAGCCCATCAGGCTAAGGACACTAATCCTCCTCGCTCTAGGATTAGTGTCCTTACATCAGGCCCTTTAACGCTACGTTCTTTAACGACGGGCTATGATTGCCCTATTTATAATTGGGTAGGTTTATTTTAGTTGATTTTTACTTTATTTATTTAATCGTACATGTACCGACTTGTATAGATTTTATTTGTTAACAATATACGAAAGACTTTTTTTTAAGGGCTAATTTTACAACCAAAGGTAAAACTCCAGATTAAACCATAGTTTAAACTTCAGTTTACTCTTTGGATTAAACCACTGGTAAACAAGTTGTTCAATTTTATAAGTCGCATTTAAACCACGGTCAGGAAGAAAAGCAGAGCTGTTGGATTAGCTGTAGTATTAGGAGGACAAAATTTTTTCTTTTTTAAAAAGACTAAATTTTTTTGGCATATAGGATTGATTGATTGATTAATATCGCATCAACTAAAGCCAAACCCAGCATAGTATTTGATAAAAATCAGTCCAGTCGTTTTTGAGATACCAGCGTTAGTTACAGACAGACATATAGCCAGACGCCACAACAAAAAATATTCAGAATTGTCAGAAACGCAAAGATACAGTATATGTATACGTGTGCCATGAGCTCGGTGTGAGAATAAACTTATACTGGTCTGTGGGATGTTCCAACTCTTGTCGAATTTCCTCGTGCACAATTTCGCATGTCTCTTTGGATAATCTAAAAGCTCTTTTTAAAATCTACATCGTCGTACTCCTTCAAAGGATTTGTTCTAGGACAAATAATTTTTGGTCTTCTTGGTGCTTCGACAATGTCAATAATTTCGTCAACTCAATCGAGTTGATCAAAAATAAATTCTAAGTCATCCATCATAGCGATTTTAGTTTTTTACCAAAAACCAATTTTAAATAAATTTTGCATAAATTTTTTAATAAATGTTTTGCGGTTAGAATCTTTCGGTAACTATTAAACTAAAGTTTAACAAGCACCCAGATAAAACGTAAAAAAGTTGACATCTGTGGTTTAAACTGAAGTTTGACGTTTTTTGAATTTCGTAGGAAAGATCACACGGGAACGGTCCTCTTCCTGATATCGACCAATAATAAGCTTTGAAGCGATCACGAGTTATCCTGGACCAGGTGTATGAAAGTGTAGGAAAGTTCCTACGATACACGGCAATCAGGTGAGCTTCGGTCGTGGTCGGATACGTTTCGGATAACTCGTGATCGCTTCAAAGCTTATTATTGGTCGATATCAGGGAGAGCACCGTTCCCGTGCGATCTTTTCTACGAAATTCAAGAATAAGCCCCCAGAGGGATTTAGTGCTCCCATATAGTATGGAAGACGTCTAACTTTGGTATAACAACCTAAAGCGCGTTTCTGCGAGCTTAAAATATTTACTATTATTTTCTCTTTCTAAAAATACCCGCCTTTATACACCCTTCGACCCCGCATATCTGTCAGGAGATAACTATCTCAAAAAGGTAGTTAGACAGTGGTATCGAAGGGTGTACAGGCGGTATGTTCCTGGTATGCTGTGTCTCATAGTAAAATTTGACTACTTAAGTTTTACTTAAATTATTTTTTCTGTTTTTGGTGTTTTTTGAAGTTTATTCGGCCTAGAATCGTCTTTTTTACTCTAAAAGAAGTATTCGAAGACTCATGCCAAACAATTCGGGAAGAAAATTTGGAAAATAGACACATAACCTATACGAAGGTCTTTGTTTACATGGGTAGTGAAAATTTCAAATCAAATAAAATCAAGTAAACTTTATTGTCCGAAGATCTAGAATCTTATTGACAAAGCATTATTATTGTCTAGCTTATTATTTCTAAATGTAAACATTTTTTAGTTCTGTTACAGTATTAAAAATAAATAACTATAGGGTACAAAATAGGATCTTCATAAACAATATAATCATCAAAATTACACAAGCCTAAAACTACACTAAAAGAAAAAAAACATTTTATAAACTATCTTAGCCTAAAAACACATAAGTAAAAGGAACACAATCAAACGTGCAAAGTCGTTACAAAACATATTTAAAATAATTAAGACAGCATATGATTAAAATAGTAAAAAAAACATATAATTAAAATACTTAAAATAGCAGACACCACAAAAACCAAAACAAGTATCACAGAAAGTAACACAGACTTGTAGGCTGGGTTTATGCTATAGGAAGTTGTTTTGCATTGCTACTGAAGGCAGTTTTTAGGAAATTGAGTTAGTACGGGACGACGAAGAGAACGACGAACTTTTGTTTATCATCAATGGGATACCTAGACATAGATTTGTCCACAATGACTGTTTTAATAGTTTCGACTATGATAATTTTAGGACAAGATTTCGTCTTACCAAGAAAGCACCCCAATGACTAGTGAGTACGAAAAACAATCACTCGAGGGGTTGGGCAGGGATCTTCTTGATAGTGTATTTGCTTGACCCCTTAAAAACGACAACAGCATAGCAGTACAATATGCAGATGATAATGGTTTCATAACAAGATTGAGAAAAGAACAAAATATTGTCACAGCAAGCGATAAGGTATTGCGGGCAGCTGGCCAATGGTTTTCGGCAAATCGCTTGGCATTGAATATGACTAAGACTGTGATTGTCGACTTTCAAATTAGGGTAAGCCAACTCGTCAATCAAGAAAGTAATGCAAAGTTCTTAGGGGTACTGTTGGATCCAAGTCTTTCTTGCGGTGTCCTCACATAATAAGTATGTGTAACAGGTTGCCAAAATCAGTGTATATGCCCTAAGAAAGATAGTATCAATTATAAACAGGGGAGCTGAAAGAACTGCCTCCTTTGCAATTTTCCACTCAATAATCAATACAACACTAGAAATAAAGAAAACCTTGTCGTATCCAAATTTAGGACTGAAAAGAATAATTAGCTGGGAATACATTTATTTAATTATATACCTATTGAGCCAGAAAGATGAATCTGGAAGAAAGGAAAAAAGTTTAAAATATTTTTAAAGGACATTTTAATAGATGCCTGCCCCTACAGTGAAAAGGACATTTTAGATTTTTATGAAAAACATTTTAATTAAACGTAAATAATTTAGGTTTGTCTGTTTCTTTTTATTTTTCTGTAGCCTATATTAAGTGTGAATTTTATTCAAAATCTTAAGAATGAAGGTTTGTTAGCAAACAAAAATGTTTATGTAGCATTTACCTATTTCTGTTTATTATTTTTGTTATGTCCTTTAATACTGTTTCTTTTTCTGTAAAAAATCTCAAATAATTTATTAAGTATAATTTCAGCTTATGACATGTCGGGTGATTTTTTTAATTAAACACTTTATCCCCAATTGTAACATTATTAAGCTAAGAAAAAATGGATGTTTATTATTGTTATAGGAAAATTTAGTCAGCCTAACTTCTATAGACAAATTTCAATAATTTATGATGTAATGTTAATCAAAATGACGTGTCGATAAAAATGTAAATTTTTTTATGACTAATAAATTGAATTGAATTGAATTGAATATTCAGAAGGCAGATTTTAAGTTCCGTAAGGTAAGCGGTATGAGGTATGTGGTAAGATGCAAGGAAAATATAGATATAGCAAATACATGCTTGTCTTACCGCTTACAGAACACCATAAACAGCTGCATGCATTTGTTATATTTTATTTTCCTTGCGCCTTATCTCATACCGCTTACATTATGGAACTCTGAATCCGCATTTACTCTCCATGGAAAGAAAGAGGCCTCGATTTCTGTCAGACAACACACAGACCCCCAGCTACATGCCACAATAACAGGTAGTCTACTCTCTCCATCTACTGCGGTCCCTGTCAGATGAAAATTTAGATCCCCTAGTTGGAATTATCCCTGCAAACAACACACAGACCCCCCGCGGCTCCAGCCCCAACATAAACAAATTCATTATCAACAACAAAAACTGAAAAAACCTGCTGTCAAATGTCAATTATTTGATGTTGGTTTGGTAAAATTCCAAAATCCCTAAAAAATCTGTCATCAGTCTACAGCGTTGCCAGCTTGTTTGGAACTTAAGTTAAGTATAAGATAAGTAAAACTTTGGCAAGCTGATTTTGAAACTTAAGAGATGTTTCTACTTAACTTAAAACTTAAGTTAAAACTTAAGATAATCCGGCCAGGTCAGAAAGTGGACTCAAGGGACTCAAGTAGAGCGAGCATCAAAAACTTCCAAATCAGTTACATCAACCGAAAAGAATCTAAAAAAGAAAAGATCAAACGATCTTGGGAGTAAAGAACGAAATTTCAAAATTGGACGACTGTCCCACAAGGAACACACAAAAGTCCAAAGCGAAAAGGAAAACAATTAAACGATGCTTCGCTCAGGGTGACTAGCGTGGGCTCGTCAGCGGATTCACTAGTCACCCTCAATCCAGACATCATTTAACACCATCCCACACTCTGACTTCCAACTCCGAAACACTCACAAATAGGCATCGTTCCGCATGGTACTTATTATAAGTCGCCTGATACGGGTTCGTCCTGGCGTGTTAATCTTTCCAATAGGAATATGCTCCTAAGACAATTAAAACAAGAAGTCTAAAACTTCCAAATTAGTTACATCAACCGAAAAGAATCTAAAAAAGAAAAGATCAAAAGATCTTGGGAGGAAAGAACGAAATTTCAAAATTGGACGAGTGTCCCACAAAAAACACACAAAAATCCAAAGCGAAAAGGGAAACAATTAAACGATGTTTTGCCCGGGGTGACTAGCGTGGGCTCGTCAGTGGATTCACTAGTCACCCTCAATCCAGACATCATTTAACATCATCGCACACCCTGACTTCCAACTCTGAAACACTCACATATAGGCATCGTTCCGCATGGTACTTATTATTAGTCGCCTGATACGGGTTCGTCCGGGCGTGTTAATCTTTCCAATAGGAATATGCTCCTAAGACAATTAAAACAAGAAGTCAAAAACTTCCAAGTCAGTTACATCAACCGAAAAGAATCTAAAAAAGAAAAGATCAAAAGATCTTGGGAGGAAAGAACGAAATTTCAAAATTGGACGAGTGTCCCACAAGGAACACACAAAAGTCCAAAGCGAAAAGAGAAACAATTAAACGATGTTTCGCCCGGGGTGACTAGCCTGGGCTCGTCAGTGGATTCACTAGTTACCCTCAATCCAGACATCATTTAACACCATCGCACACTCTGACTTCCAACTCTGAAACACTCAAAAATAGGCATCGTTCCGCATGGTACTTATTATAAGTCGCCTGATACGGGTTAGTCCTGGCGTGTTAATCTTTCCAATAGGAATATGCTCCTAAGACAATTAAAACAAGAAGTCAAAAACTTCCAAATCAGTTACATCAACCGAACCATGCGGAACGATGCCTATTTGTGAGTGTTTCAGAGTTGGAAGTCAGAGTGTGCGATGGTGTTAAATGATGTCTGGATTGAGGGTGACTAGTGAATCCACTGACGAGCCCACGCTAGTCACCCCGGGCGAAACATCGTTTAATTGTTTCCCTTGTCGCTTTGGACTTTAGTGTGTTCCTTGTGGGACACTTGTCCAATTTTGAAATTTCGTTCTTTCCTCCCAAGATCTTTTGATCTTTTCATTTTTAGATTCTTTTCGGTTGATGTAACTGATTTGGAAGCTTTTGACTTCTTGTTTTAATTGTCTTAGGAGCATATTCCTATTGGAAAGATTAACACGCCAGGACGAACCCGTATCAGGCGACTTATAATAAGTACCATGCGGAACGATGCCTATTTGTGAGTGTTTCAGATTTGGAAGTCAGAGTGTGCGATGGTGTTAAATTATGTCTGGATTGAGGGTGACTAGTGAATCCACTGACGAGCTCACGCTAGTTACCCCGGGCGAAACATCGTTTAATTGTTTCCCTTTTCGCTTTGGACTTTTGTGTGTTCCTTATGATAATAATAATAATAATAAACATGCCGTTTTCTTTTTCTTGCGGTTACGGTTAACCTTGGTCCTAAAATTTCCCAGAAGGATAAGCAAAAGAAGGAGATCTCGATTGTGTAATATCTTTGAATATTGTTTAGCTTCATTCATTAAAATTAAAAACTTGTAATTATATACACATGTAAACATAAACAATTATTTGTAAATTGAAACAATATTCAAAGCTATTACACAATCGAGGTCTCCTTTTTTTGCTTTTACTTCAGGCAAATTTTAGGAGCAAGGATAACCGTAACCGCGACAAAAAGAAAACGGCACAGATTTTAAAAGGCGCGTTTCTGCAAGCTTAACATACTTACTATTATTTTCTCTTTTTAAATGCATTCGTCTGAGAGATCCAGCATACTACACCATCACAAAAAATACCCGCCTTTACAGCCTTCGGATCTCTACCTCAAAAAGGTAGTTAGACAGCAGGGTCGAAGGGTGTACAGGCGGTATGTTCCTGGTATGCTGGGTCTCTCTCAGACGAATGCATTTAGAATAAGAGAATATTAGTAACTATGTTAAGCTCGCAGAAACGCGCCTAAAAAGTCTTCGTAGGTTTTTGCCAGACATACGCTTTTTGACGGCTCATATCTCCTTTCACACACATACGATTCACATAGTTTCACTATTTGACCTTTGGTATAATACCATTAAAATTTTACCGGGGGCCGTAACCATGTTATATATCCGTGTAGGTCCGAGTTCTATCTTTTAGAAATTCATGTTTTTTTATAAATATATACAGGATAACAATTTAAAAACTATCCACCCCAGGCATTCCGAGAACCGATCGAGATATTAGCTAATTCCGAAAAGAGTTCGAGGGATTGGAGGGGAAACGTTATTTTTATGTATTTAGTGCCTTGGTCGCACCAAACATGTTGGCGCAGGCCACGCCCACCGGGTTTTCTTAAATTGGACCACCCTCTTGTGATACCTCTTTGGAAAGGTTTTTACATCAGCTGTTAATGATTAAAATGTAAAAACATTAATATTTTTACCATCGAAATGATTTGATTACCGTTTACAAAATACACAAAAGTTAATTCAAGGGTTCACAGAAGAATGAAAATTAAGCAATTAGAATGTTTCCAGGCCTCACGCTCTCGGTGCAGACCACGCCCACTACTTGTAGACATCGAAGGATTAATCGCGAACTGACCAATGATCTCAACTTGTGCCTTGACTTCATCCAAAATTAATGACCCATTTCGTTTTTTTTTGCCTAACGCTTCCAGTTTCTTCAAACTTTCTGACCAATTTGTAGGACGTAGGAATCCCAAGTAGCAAACACACGTTGGAAAACGTCTGCACAACGTTGGTATTAGGTTCTGAACGTGTACTGACGTTTCCGACTGTAGGACAACGTTTATTAAACTAACGTTCTGTCAACGTCATCAAATTTAACGTCCTATAAACGTGTACTGACGTTAATGACTTTAAGATAACGTTAACTGAAGGAACGTTTTCTCAACGTCATTAGCTTTAACGTCTTATAAACGCGTGCTGACGTTCTCGACTTTTAGATAACGTTATATAAAGTAACGTCTTGTCAACGTCATTAAGTTTAACGCCCTATAAACGTGTAGTGACGTTCACGACTTTAAGATAACGTTAACTGAAATAACGTTCTGTCAACGTCATTAAGTTTAACGTCTTATAAACGTGTACTGACGTTCTCGACTTTAAGATGACGTTAACTGAAGTAACGTTCTGTCAACGTCATCAAGTTTAGCGTTCTATAAACGTGTACTAACGTTCTTGACTTCAAGATAACGTTAACTGAAGTAACATTCTGTCAGCGTTTAACGTCTATAAAAGTGTATACTGACGTTCTTAGCAATTCGGAGGGTTCAAGGATAAGGGAGGGGGTTGTATATACTTACCCCACAAACAATGAAAGGTGGTAAGGTGTATTTGCTTTATTGGCAATGTTGGCAAGTAAATGCCATTGGTTATTTACTACAGTAGTATTATTGGCAAAATTGCGCTATTTTGCCAATGATTATTTACTAGTGCTGATGTATTGGCAAATTTATGTTATTTTGCCAATAACTGAAAAACGTGTTTTACATACCAAGTGAAACGAAATTGTTCCTTTAAAAATTGCATGCATTTCTAAACCACCTTTCCGGTCCGATCAAACGCATTGCCGGATATCGTGTCTTTTGAACGCCGCATTTTTTAAATTTCCCGCGCGATTGACATCTGTCGTGCGGTTGACAACTTGACGTACTTGCCGACGCCATTTTAATAATATTCTGCGGATTCTTCCTATGTGGGTTCCTTTTCGTGGTTTGTTTTTTGTGTTTTGCAAGTTTTCTTTTAAAATGGCTTAAATTTAGTTTGAGTTTCAAGTCACCATGGATGCGGAAGCCGATACTGAGTCAGTACTCATATTCTTTTGTTCTTAAATAAGGTCGGCCTAGAGTAGACTTAAAAATGTTCAGAACTACCAGTAAAGAGACCAAAAATCGTCATTTTTGCTGGGTTTATACAGGCATATAAAAATTAAAATAAAAAATAATTCTGGTTTATACAGCCAAATAAAAATAACTTTGAACCGATCAGCACACAGCTTCTGCACATGTATACAAAAGTGAATGACACCAATAGTTGAAATAATTAAACTAAACTCCATCATGCTGTTTTCCTTAATAATATACGTTAAAAACAAACCAAAAAATGCAAAAAACCCCCATTTAAATTACAAAAACAAATGAAAGTGAGGTTATGTGCGTCAAAGGGGCATGCTCAAATATGTTTTAAGATAAAAATAAATGTTAAAAGTTACTCATCTTTTTATTTATGCTTTGTAAATGCCTACACTGTTCCCCATAAGCTCATTCAACTTTTATTTTAATTTGAATTATTATTTTTTTTTTATTTTGATTTGCCTGTATGAACTCAGCATTAAATCGTGATCTAGACGCCACTTTACAAGAAAATCAATGCTTAAACGATACTGACACTGATAATTTACAAATTTCTTTTGTAATCGAGCAAAATTTTTCAAGTTGGCTGACAGTGATATATGTTGTAAATGTAGTCGTGTTTTTGCTTTAAATTCCAATTCAATTGAGTGTAGTTTGTGTAGTGGGTGGTACCATAGGGGTTGTACCGGTCTCACTGTGTCCAGTTTTAATAAATTTGTTGCTGCCGCAAGAAGAACTAGCACTCATAATTGGTCGTGCGAAAAATGCGAGGCCGTTAAGGTTAGGTGTCGTGCATCTATTTCAACTGATCCAGTTAACCTGAGTGACCGAAAACATAACGCATCGTCGCACCGGTGCTCGAGTTTCCGATGATCCAACCGACTCTGTGTCATCTCAAATCGAAGGTGGCTCGGCCACTTGCGGATTTTGATCATTCAGTTCGCCTTTATCTTCTTGTAGCAAACTTCTGTCGGATACCGATAACCGAAAACATTCAAAACATACTGGTTAATAAACAAAACATCGAAATGGCTGATATCGTGTTAATTATTTTAAATATTTTTAATGCCATTAACGAGCAGAACAATAAGTTAACATGTCTGTTAGAAGAGATTAAGGTACTTAAATCTGGTGAAACTTCTACTGAAGTTGCTGAGATGCAATCTGAGCTTATGGTGCTTAAAACCGAGTTAAATCTACTTAAATCTCATGCGGTAAGTCAATCACATTCAAAAGCCCTTGGCAGGAAAGAAACTAGTAATGAGGTGTTCAGTGAGATGCAGGACAGAGCTGACAGGTCCAAAAATGTAATTTTCTACAAAGTTCCCGAGAGCACAGCAGTGGATTCAAAGTTGCGAATTGATCATGATAGAAAGATTGTTTCTGATATCTTCACTGGAATTAATATCACATGCGATCATTTTAAAGCGTTTAGACTGGGAAAAAACATATCTCAAGGACCTAGGCACCTAAAAGTCATTTTATTTGATAGCTCCCTGGCTTCTCTGGTTCTTAAAAACCGTAGGCTACTCACCAACAATTCTATTCAAATTAGAGCTGATTTAACAGTCTTACAACGTAACCAACTTAGAGATACCCGTGAAGAACTTGGATCTCGCTCTAAAAATGAACCAAATCTGCATATACAATATATTAAAGGCATGCCAAAGGTTGTTGAACAGAGAAACAAGACCAAACCAAACCCAAAAAACTAAAGATTTATTACCACAATGCAGGTGGGACTCGTACTAAAATAAATGCTCTACGGAATTCTGTCAACTGTTGTGTTTATGATGTTATTATTTTGGTTGAATCCTGACTTAATGAAGACTACTCAGATACTGAATTAGGGCTTAAAGATTTTAATGTTTTTCGTCAGGATAGGAGTAAGCTAAAAACAGGTAAAGCCAGAGGTGGTGGAACACTTATAGCCATTCGTAAAAATATAATGGCAAATCTGCTACAAAAGAATGACTCTACTTTGGAGCATTTTTTGTGTGTGCTTCACATGGCTCAAAACAAATAATTTTTGGTGCAGTATACATTCCACCTGCTTCGGTCACTTCAGTCTATGATGAGTTTTCTAATCTGGCGGGTGATTTGTTGGGTGAATACATTAATTATGATTTTCTGATTTGTGGTGATTTCAACCTTCCCAGTGCTATCTGGCTTAACAGTGATAATGGGTTGTGTGTAGTGGGTGGTACCATAGGGGTTGTACCGGTCTCACTGTTCACTCTATTGCATCCGCTAATTTATTGTGCACATGTTTTAATTATTTTAATCTAAAACAGGTAAATTTTTTACCAAATGCCTTTGGAGATTTTTTGGACCTGGTTTTTTCAAGCATATCAGACGCAAAAGTCTCTAATGCCTTGGAAAATCTATCCAATGTTACTCAGCGCCATCCTGCCTTTGAAATATGTTTTCCTTTAAATTGTAATGTAGTTCTTAAGTATGATGTTTATTACTACGATTTTAAAAACTGTGATTTTGTTGCATTTAACAACTATTTACCTAGTGTATTTTGGGCCCATGTACTCGATTCTAGTGATGTTAATAAATGTTTGGAATGTTTTTATGACATTTTGTACTCTGCCGTTGAGTTATTTGTTCCAGTAAAACATTTTAAATCCACAAATTTTCCATCTTGGTTTAGCCGTGAACTACAACGGTTGATTATTGAAAAGAAAATTGCTCACTCCTAATATAAATGTTTAAGAAATTTTAATGATTATATTGTTTTTTCACAATTAAGAGATAAATGCAAGATCATGCATAATCAATGTCATAATCAATATATCTCAAAGGTTAATAATGATGTAATGCAGGATCCAAGTGTATTCTGGAAACACATAAATAACCTGAGAAAATCGAGTACATATCCCAGTAGTATGTATTTGGGGAATGAGGTGGCAGAAAGTGGCCAGCAAATTGTCAATTTATTTGCAAAACAATTTGTGTCAACATACACAAACCATGAGGGTGAGGTCCCTAACTATAGTTTTAACTACAATCTGGATTTGCACTGTGTTGAGCTCTCTCTGACTGAGATTTTTGAGGGCATTACCAATCTTAAAACTAAATTTTCCCATGGACCTGATGGCATTCCATCTGTATTGCTGAAAAACTGTGTCTGTACTTTGAGTAAACCCCTGCATTTTTTATTTAATTTAGTCTAATCAACCGGAATTTTCCCTGATTATTGGAAAGTAAGCTTTTTAACACCAATACATAAAAACGGGGATAGATGTGATATGAGTAACTACCGAGGTATTAGTATTCAGTCGGTCATTCCTAAGTTGTTTGATATGCTTTTTTGTGATCATTTTTCCTGGCACTGTAAAAAAATTCTAGGTGACAATCAGCATGGGTTTGCTCGTGGTAGGTCGACAGTTACCAATCTTTTGAGGGGTCTAAGCAGGTGGACAGTGTCTACACTGACTTCATCAATTCATTCTACGTCCAAGTCATTTTTTAACACTGAATTTCTCTTGCTGACCCAGAGAATGATGACCCTTAAATTTCTTGTGAAACCGAGCTGTCTTTAGTTAATATCTTAAAATCTTTTTTTAAATTAATTTGAAAAAATTCGGCTGTGGTACTATTTTTTTATTTTAACGTAAATTTGCAAATAAAACAACTAGATTAAATTTTTTAATTTTTTTTTTTTTGATAAACTGATATTTTGTCACTTTTTAAGCAAAAAGGCATACTTTTTCCTAAAACAAAATACTGGTTTCTCCAAAAAAAAAATAATGTACAGCTATACTTACCACAATTTAAACTTTTTTAGATTCTGTCAAAAATCCTTTAAGAAGTCAACCAACTTTTCCTCATTCTGTCGTTGAAGATGCTATTAAGGCTTGGTTACGGGGTGCCTGTGACTGGAAAGGGGGCAGAACATCCAGGAAAAAAGATGCTGAATAAATCTTCATCTTATCTTATAACAAGAAGAAGGAAGTCCTAAATTTTTAAATTTTTGGCCAAGGAATTTTTATATAAAGCAACTGAAGCAAACCTTATTGTTTTGATTCACAATCAAAGAGATTCTAAATAAAATTTTCCCTGTTGCAATTTACTGTGGTATGTAAAACCTCCTCTTAATAAATATTTAAAACAATTTCTGAAAGAATTTTCCTGTATCTTTGGCATGACCAAGACGACAAATATTATTCATATGGTTTCCATCCCTGTCTTCATGTTAGGATATAAATATAAGTGTATAAGATTTTGTTTATAGTAACATTTATTTATTTATTACATTATACAAAAACCAATTTTCTAGGAATTTTTGTTCGTTTAAGGATAAAATAAAATAAATGTGCATTCGTAAATTATGTGCATTATTTTATTTTGAATCCACAATCATTACAATTTTTATTTTATGCATAAATACTTTAAATAGGGAGAAAAAGCCAATTATCAGTGGTATCGGAATTTGCATCTGTATCGCTATTGAGCAGACCAATCAAGGAGGTGCACTTTTAAACTTTTAATTTTTGCGTGGGTTTGGCACTTGGTGGTACAGGGTGATTCACCATATTTTCCCAACTACATTACTCATTTATTCTTAAAGATAGAAAAAAAAATAATACAAAAGTTGCTTAGTTTTTCACAAATTTTAAGAAAATTTAACCAAAATTTTCAAAATGTCAAATTTCGACATCAATTTTCTTATTTCAAATGGAACACCCTGTATATTTTTCAAGAAAAACGTTGACTTAAGAGCAATGTGTTGAACAAAGAACCATCTAGACTCTTTTTCCTTGGCTAACACATCGCCCTTACGGCAAATTATTTTTTATTTCACTCGAGAACTGCTAAAGATAAACCCTACAAGATCTACCGAAATTTTATAAAATATACAGGTTGTTCAATTGAAAATTTTTATTGAATTTTCTTAAAATTTGTGAAGAACTAATCAACTTTTGTATTTAAACTATTTTTCTATCTCTAATAATAAATGAGCTATGTAGTGGGAAAAATATGGTGAATCACCCCATACATTTTTGCCAATATTTCTTGCCATGCCGGTATTTAGTATGCAGTGCTCCTCTACATTTATACCATCCTAAGTCTGTATTTGCCATCATTTTAAACGTATTCGATGCCGTCACTCGGCCGGTGGCTCAAACAGGAGTGTTTAAAGTATTTATAACTCACAGATTGCCGTGCGTTAAATTCTTATTGCCAATAGATGGTAATATTTTTAAGGCACTTTGCCATGCCGGCATTATTTGTGGGGTAGTCATATATTGCGTATTGGTAAAAATTAACACATTGATTTAATAAGAATCCAAGGAGCTTTTGCCGAAACGCTAATATATAAAAAAAATTCCATAGCCGCAATGGTCCAGTGGTTATATGGTATTATGGCTTGGTAATCAAGAGGTTACGGGTTCGAATCCCGCCATCGTCTCCATTTTTTTGAATTATTTTTTCTTAGAGTATACATATATTGTGATTTAAGTAGCAACGCGCGTTGAAAAACGTCTGTACACTGTTGGTATTAGGTCCTGAACTAATTACGTTTGGTCAAAGTCATCAGGTTTAACGTCCTATAAACATTGTTTTTGTGACGTTAGTATTTGTAACGTCGAATTAACGTTTTTTTCTAGATTCAAGTTCTTTATCACAAATAAGTTTTATGTGTGAAGATACTAGATTAAAAAAAAACTTTCATTTACCTATATTTCTACCTACCTACATACTTTTTATCAAGCTTTTTGTTCTTACGTTATATATTTATGACTTCAAAATAAATCGCAAAGGATTTGCAACAACGTAGCAGAACATCGCATCAACGTTGTCTAATGTACTCTGCTACTGCAATGGGGTACCCAGCAAACACAACCTTTCGGCAAACGGTTGGCCGCCTGCTGGCACTGGTGGCTGGCCGATTATCGCATAAAGCGTATTTTTAGTGGCCGGCCAACAGGTCAGAAATGCGGGTTGTCTGCAAAGTCCAAAGGTGGCTACCTGGTCACGCCGAGGAGGCTAATTGTTTGTATAAACAAAGGCGGGTGCCAAGCGAATACCATCTTTAAAATTATATGAGGGTGACCGAGAGTTAGCCGAAAGTCGGGATTACCTACAGAAAGCCCAGCAGCGGATGGTTGGTGTCACAGCCTAAAGGTCAATTGCATTTCTAGCCGAAGGCGGCTGCTAAGCTGGCATATGTCTATAACATTAAGCGGGTGACTGAGAGTTGAGAGCAACGGCTAGAACAAAATCGTCCACCAAGAAAAACACGCGGACGACCTCCAAGAGGTCCAGAAGCGGGTATCTGGATGCTACGCCGTAAAGGGAGATTGTATTTCTAGCCGAAGGCAGCTGCCATGCGGATAACCTTCTATAAAACCAAGCGGATGCCCGAGAGTCAGCCGAAAGTTGGCATATCGGCGGCGTGTCATCAAGGCTTGTTTATCTTCTAACCAGCAATGGTCAGAACTAAGATCAGCCACCAAATAAATACGCGGAAGGTCCAGCAACGGATAGTTGGCATCACACTGTAAAGGTCAATTGCATTTCTAGTCGAAAGCGGCTGCCAAGATCGCATCCGTCTATAACATTAAATATGGGTTACCGAAAGTTAGCCGAAAATCGGCATATTGGCATAAGGCATCGTAATCTTCTAACCAGCAACGGTTAGACCCAAATCAGCCACCGAGAAAAACATGCGGATGACCTGCAAGAGGACCAGAAGCGGATATCTGCTGATGCTATGCCGTAAAGGGTAATTGTAATTCTAGCCGAAGGCGACTGCAAAGTGGACAACCGTCTTTAAAATTACACGGGTGACCGAAGGTCAGTCGAGAGTCGGTCTATTGGTGGCTTGACATCACGGGTATGTAATCTTCTAACATGCACCGATTAGTAAGAGGTCAGTTGATTAACTACAGTTACAGTGTACAGGTCAATTGCACTTTTAGCCGAAGGCAGCTGTCTAGCGGGCATCCATGTATAAAATTAAGCGGGTCACTGAGAGTCAGCAGAAATTCGGCATATTGGCGGCGTGTCATCGAGGCTTTGTAATCTTCTAACCAGCAACGGTTAGAATGAAATCAACCACCGAGAAAAACACGCGGATGATCTGTAAGAGGTGCAGAAGCGGATATCTGGGGCGCGTTCAGCGGCGGCTGGAGCCAAACCAAAAACGGTTTTACCCCTTTCACTCAAAATGTCAATGGCTTTGATGCAGCTTTGAACGCGCAAAGCCGACTGTCGCGTATCTTTAGTATTTTTGCTAGGCACGGACAGTCTGTTTAAAAAGGAAAGGGACTGTCGGAACTTTAAGCCACAGACATTTGATAGCTTTTTCTAAAGAAATACCTACTCCCTACCTTCTGTCCGCAAAATAAACGCATTCTCCTCACAATCCACAAGTGTGGCGTCTACACAATTCATTGTATGCAAGAAAAAATGGAGAAACATGTTGCACTTTTCATTTTAAAATGATTTTCTAAATTTTCTTCAATTTGTTAGGTTAGGAAAACCTCGCAACTGAATTTTTTTTCGTTGACCTCGCCCGCGGACCAATAACAATGCCAATTCTAGCGGCGCTTTCGAGTTCCTCCAAAACTGGTATGGCTTCAGCCGATCTTGAACGGTATATGCTAACCACTTTTGGCAAGCTGGACGCTTATTCTTGAACGACCGTGAGGTAAGGTGAGCTTTTTTCACCACCTTTTTCCACGGGGAATTTCGCTCACCTCACCTCAGGGTCGGTCAAGAATAAGCGTCCTGGAACCATTTCTGAAGGGCTAATGCCAATTTTGGTTTGACTCCAGCCGCCGCTGAACGCGCTCCTGATGCTATGCCGTAAACGGCAATTGTATTTCTAGCCGAAGGCGGCTGCCAAGTGGACAACCGTCTTTATATAAAATTATGCTGGTGACCAAAGGTCAGCAGATAGTCGGCGTATTAATGGCTTGCAATAACGGCGGTACACTGGGAGAACCGTATAACTAGATCGTCTAGTTATGGTGTGTAAGATAAAAGTTACTAGAAAAATTAAACGTCTTGAAAAAATAACAAGTCATCTGATTAAATTTACAAAAATATTTTAGTTAAACTTTTTTTAACATTCTTTCTAGATTTAACTAAATCCTTAATCATTTCTATTGGAGTGCTTTGTTATTTTAACATTTCAATCATTTCATAGTAATTGTTTTCGCGTTTAACTCTTCGTCTATTTATTTTTACTGGGAATCACCTAGTTAAAACGAGCGTCCAGTTTGTCTTGCACACTACATGTACTATGCGCAGTGAGTTCGAGTTGGCACCCTGAGCTCCCCGGGGTCGCCTGTGTATCTCTCTTACTAACGTAAAGAAACGCAGAAGTTGATTGTTGGGGCGCCCGGGTTATCTAAAGCGCGGTCTACACGTTACCTCTTATCGTACGATTTATCTGTGTCAATAAAAGGTTGTAAATAAAATGTTTCAGAGGAAACGTGTTTACACTGAATGATTAGTTGAATACAATTTGTTGTGATGAGACGTGATCTGTACATCGTGGAAGAAATACTTTTGTGGTCTGTGTTCGCCCTGTAATAATCTCGTAAGCTTGATTTTTTTTATCCCGATCCATATACTCTTTTGACTTTACCTGCCATAGGCAAGGAAAAGTGTTGTACAGTTCAATAAATTCCGATAGAAATTCACGCGAACATTGTGGAAGATCGGACATATTTACCGAAAATTATTTATTTTTTTATATTATTATTTCCGAGACACATAAATCGTCACAATATTTCACTTCGGTATGCCGATAATACAGTAAATCGATAGATAAATCGAGAGGAGAGCGTCCACACGTAACGACTTGTCTGTACAAATCATCCAAATCTATGCTCGAAAGCTCAAACTTTCAACCCCGTCGACGATGTTTGCACAGTTCTATTATCGTTCAAACTTGCTGTCTACACACAACGTTTTATCTGCAACGTCTTATCGATACAGACAAATCGTACGATAAGAGGTAACGTGTAGACCGCGCTTAACATGAACTCACTAGCGCGCGGCTTCGATCGACAGTTTATTTCTCGTGACCCAATCAGCAGCAGCTTGCGAACCTCCATGCTGTGTCGTCATCAACTGCTTGTTGCAGTATATACCAGTGTTGCCAATCACCGTGCAATTGCACGAATTGCGTGCGTTTTCAGGTCGGCCGTGCATTTTTCTAACAACCACGAAAAACGTGCGTTTTGAAAATAAGAATATTTAAAATTTCTGAATTGCAAATATTGCAATTGCGGTCAGTATTAATAAAAAGTAAACTTAGTTAGGATTTCCACAGGTAGGCTGACACTTGGCGTTGGTTTTATAATACCTATTTTTTCTGTACAAATACAATGTTTAATATTGTTTCTGCAGATTTCCTTATTAATATGTTTTATGAGATTCTTAGTATTAAAAAATAACTTTAAAATATACTCACTGATGTTCATTATATAGTAAAATAAACCAATAAAAAAGTAGTTTTTTTTTACTGGATTAGAATTTGAACATTTAAAGCAACTGCAAATCCATGTTCCGTCACGTGATGCGTTTTTTGAAGCAAGATGAGCACGCATAGGTGCCAGAACTTTTTGGGGCCGCAATAAAGGCCTTCACACAGGAATTACGCATAGCTCCGTAACACGTTACGTATGGATTCATAACCTATAAACGCTCGAACTGCGGACGCCATAATGGATGTCCGTAAGAAAAGTTCATAGAGTTGAACTTTTTATGGAGGCTTCTTACGTAATCCCAATAAAATTGCCCCCTTTGGTCACGTCATTCGTTGAAAGAAAAGACGTTACGTCTTACGGACCCTTGCGTATTTTTCTGTGTGAGGGCCTTAAGACTTTATAGGCCTTTAATAGTGAATGGTACCCTGTAAATAAAGAAATAAACATTAAACTATTAAATTAAAACTGCGAGCGAAAATTGTGCGTTTCGATTCCTAACACCGTGCAAAACCGTGCGTTTTGAACACTTCACCGTGCAATCTAATAAATTTTAATTGGCAACACTGGTACATACGGGTCGTGTGCATGTGAAATTAAGAAGCCGCCGCAAAAATCTTTTTTTGTTAGAGAAAGAGAAAATTATCTGGGACCGAAGTATGGTAAGTACATGATTAATTTACTTCGTAATCGTAATTATTGTTTTACAGTATAGTAGGGAAATGTTATCAAATGTTTTAATAGGTGGACAAGTTGAAAGCGTGACTTGATATGGCTTGATATTAAACCTTCAAAAAAGAAATATTTACGTAGTTTTGTTATTTTAGAATATTAAATTTTAATTGTTTGTTAGTTTAGGCCGATGGGCAGTATTTTCACAGATAAAATCAGAAACAATTTAAGCCGCTTGATCGACCTAGAACTCACACGTTTATTATTGCCTAAAATCTACGGTATAAATATTTTTTTAGGATTTACTTCTTTATGTGTCCAGAGTTACGTAAGGCAAGCGGTATAAAAAAATTAATTTAAATCAGATTTCATGGCTTTCTAAAGCTAATATCTGATCCACAGCTTAACTTCTTGCTGCTACCTTATGATAATTATTTTATTTGTTATATACAGATTTCTGCCATTTTTGATTCTTAATAAAAAAAAATTTATGAAGGCACCTAGTGTACAATTTTTCTGTTTGTTTTTTATTTTTTTTTAACCAAAGAAAAACCCAACCTAACTTAAACAAAATCAAACCAACCAAAAAACATATTACAACCCCCCCCCTCCCGGAATCCTTTCCTACATTAAAAAAATTTTGGATGTCGCGGATATAAGATAAAAAATTAAAAATTAAAAAAACCTATTTTTTTTTAACTAAACCAAATTTCGCGATAGAAAATGAATTGAGTTTCTCAGTCTTCACAAAACACGCAAAAACTTAATAGAGTAATGGCCATGATGTTAATTTAAGGCTTAAAATATTTTGGTATAATTTAAGGGGTAACGTTTTTGATTAAGCTATTTTTACTATGTTTTTCAAATTTTTATGCCATTTTGCTCAAATTTTAAAGCTTCTTTCCAAACTGTTGATTTATAGAATAAAACACTCAAACTTTTCACTGTTTTTTTAGCGTTCTACACAATTACTGTAAAAAAAAAACATTTTTTCTCTGTTAAAATGTAAAATATTTAGAGAGAGAGGGCAGAATTTTAGAGGTAGGTGAAGAGATATTTTAGTGAAGTGCAAAAATATTTAAGGTTGTTGAAGAGAGACAGCAGGCTATAAAAAAGTATTTTGGAGAAAGATGAAAATAATTTAAGGCAATTGTTTAATAAAAATTTATGTTATGTCATCTGTCTGTCATCTTCAGTCATTGAGCCATTTTTATACAAAAAAAGCAAAAATTGTAACTTTTCAAAGCATAGTGTGTAATTTAATTAAACGTTCTAAATTTTAATAATATTTTATAAACAATATTTATAAGTGATTACTATATTCAGATAATGATATTGTCTACGTTTTTTATTTGTCCTACTACTCTCACAATCCATTTTTTTTTCAAATAATACAAAAATTTTGTAGTAATAATAGTGTCGTTTGTGAGTATAGACTTCAATTAATTTTTCTTACTTCAAAGTGGAGGGAAGGAGGAGGTTACCTTGACGTCAAGTTACTCACCCAGTTAATTATCTTAGGGCCGGATGCTTTTTTAAATGAAATGTAACCTTTTGTAGAAGTACATATTATATTAGTACAAAATTATGACATAACAATTTTTATCAAATCTATTTCCTATTCCCCCCTATTAAGTTGTTATTTATCTTGTGAGTAAAAAAATGAGAGGAAACAAAATTCGTACCTACATAATTTTCACAATATCAAATTGGAGTTTCGTTGATGTGGGGGCAGCTTGATGGAAGTAGGTATAATTTTTTTTAAACTTTAATACTTTTCTTGGTTAGAAGTCGTTAAGGTGCTTTTTTCTGCAACTTCTTGTAACTTAAAATATATTTTTAAAAATTTTTCCCACGTTGATCTGTTGGTCTACCGGTCGGTCTCTCTGCTAACGCTGTGACTGAAAAAATACTTAACAGTTTAAATTTTTTGTCATTGATTCATTTACCGATTTTTTGTATGTTCCAATAAATCTGACCTACACATTTTTAAGAAAGATTCACATTTGCCCGAGTTATTTTGTTTTTCTTAATGTTATTGTGACCCTAAAGTTGAATTTAGCGAGGGTAAATTGTTGTTATATAAAGATATACATTTTTTTATTTTAGTTGCTTGAAGAATTAAATCAAAGAATAAGAGAGAAAGAGGAGCGATTAAATAGTCATGACCTAACTATGAAACCATTTGGTGATATAGTAGGAAAACTTAACATCCCCGACAGCTACTTGATTACGGTGAATGACTTCAGGTATGAAGTATCAAGCAGCATTCGAATGCTAGACGTCTTATACAAACTATTTTATGCACTTTCTGTCCCCTATCTGCCTGAATCATTCAAGAATATGTATGGATCTTTGTAGACGAGATGGTCTATGAACAAAAACCACCAACCAACGCTTGGTGATTGATGACCAAGCGTGTCTTCTGTTGTCGCAGATATTCAATATGAAAACATTAAGAAACCATGTCAAATTAAAACTTTTCACCCTATACATAAAACAACAATATATTCCTTATTTCGGTATAGATTTTACCAGCTGATACTTTATTCTACTCATAAAAAATATTGCTTAGGTTCCAACTTTGTTGGAATAAAGATAGGGTTTTTTGTTTTACTTTATTCTCGTTAAGCGTTCAAGAACTTTTTTGGCTTTCCACATACTTTTTAAAATGATGTATAAATATGTCCCTAGGTCAATTTTAACAAAATAGATTATGTTATTTAGTTTACTAGTTGGTAATAACAAAAAACTACCAGCTAAAGCTAAACATGTAAGACTTCTCATTTCTTAAATTTTAGAACAAACGTCTCACGCAATTTTTACTTAGGTAGGTATCGTTTGTTGTTTTGATGTGTGGATTGAATGTTATTTAAAAAAACCATTTCCATATAAAAAATAATTTTTGTTTCAGTGTTAACTTAAAATCCTTAAATAATTTATGTACCTACCCTTCATATTGTCGGTTAAAGCAGATATGAATATCATGGGATAGAAAAATTGTATTAATTTATGGTAATTTGAGGTTTAAAGTAAAAATTGGTGGTAAAGCAACTTTCTAATCATTGGCGACAATACCCTAATAACACAAGTTGGTTTTTAAAACGTACTTAAAACGTTCGCCTACGACTTGGGGAACGTTTTTAGGACGAACTATCGGGTACGTTTTTAAAACGTGCCCGTGTGTACAAATACTTCGTCCAGGGAACGTCTTTGGGGGACGTTCTTAAAACATCATATCTCGAGTGTTTAAAACAATCGTCAAAAACGTCACTAGACCGTTTAACGGGTACGACCTCCATAGACGTCCCCTGGACGAAGTTTTTGTACACATGGGCACGTTTTAAAAACACCCGAGAAAGACCGTCTTAAAAACACCCGAGAAATAACGTTTTAAAAACGATTTCTAAAGACGTCCCCTGGACCAAGTGTTTATACGTTTTAAAAACGTACCTAATAGGGCGCCTTAAAAATACACGAGAAGTAACGTTTTTAAAACGTCCCTGGGAGGTCCAATGTTACAAAATAATTAGTCCACAGGACGTACCACAAAGGCGTCCCTGGAACGTACCCGGAAGGCGTCTACAGGACGTACGGTTCGGACCTTAATAGCGGCAATAGTAGTAGTTATATATGTATTCACAAACTAAATGTAAACCACACCTAAGTATCCTAAACTTAACATAAATTAAACTATGATCTAGCCACTAATATAATATATAATATACGTACACCTTAGACTCGCATGAGCCGTACACATATCTAATACAAAATTATACTGGTATAAGTAGATATTTTGCATGGGACAGTTTGAGAGAAATGTTACTCTCATATTTTATTTGATATTTGGTTAGCTGCTTGCTTGTGTCGCCCATAGAGCGCGCTGCGCGTTCGCTTTGAATCGACGCTATTATTCCTGTATGTTACAAAATAATTAGTCCAAAGGACGTACGACAAAGGCGTCCCTGGGACGTATACAGAAAACGTCTGCAGGACATATTTACAGGACGTCTTAGGTACGTCCGCTTTGGGACGTATGATGTCTTTAGGGCGTCCCTGGGAGGTCCAATGTTACAAAATAATTAGTCCACAGGACGTACGACAAAGGCATCCTTGGGACGTATACAGAAAACGTCTGCAGGACATATTTACAGTCCCTAGGAGGTCCAATGTTACAAAATAATTAGTCCACAGGACGAACGACAAAGACGTCCCTGGGACGTATACAGAAAACGTCTGCTGGACATATTCACAGGACGTCTTAGGTATGTCCGCTTTGGGACCTACGCCGTCTTTAGAACGTCCCTGGGAGGCCCGGTGGCCAGCGTCCCAAGGACGTTTTTGTGACAGATGTCTGTGACTTGGGATGGCGCATCGGCTATTCTTTTTGTTTTTTCAATAATAAAATGATGGAGTCTGATTTGGTAATGTGCCAAATTCAATTGGGATAGTTCCTCTTAGAGGAAGATTCGGACACTGCCAAGCAACTTCCGTCAGGAATGTTATTTAATGGTGGGTTTATACATGAAAATATCAAAGGATAAGATAACCACGGAATTACCCCACAAACAATGCCGTCATGGCAACGTGCCTTACAAATATTGGCATCTATTGGCAATGAGAATTTGACGCACGGCAATCTGTACGTTATACATGATTTAAACACACCTGTGTGAGCCACCGGCCGAGCGACAGCAACGAATACGTTTAAACTGATGGCAAATACACACTTAGCATGGTTTAAATGTAGAGGAGCACTGCATCCTAAATACCGGGATTGCAGGCAATATTGGCAAAAAATGTATGGGGTGATTCACCATATTTTTCCCACTACATAGCTCATTTATTATTAGAGATAGAAAAATAGTTTAAATACAAAAGTTGATTAGTTCTTCACGAATTTTAAGAAAATTCAATAAAAATTTTCAAAATGTCAAATTTAGACTTAGACATAAACTTTCTTATTTTAAATAGAACACCCTGTATATTTTTTAAAATTTCGGTAGATCTTGTAGGGTTTATCTTAAGCAGTTGCTCTTAAGTCAACGTTTTTCTTGAAAAATATACAGGGTTTTAAATTTCAAATAAGAAAGTTGATGTCGAAATTTGATATTTTGAAAATTTTGGTTAAATTTTCTTAAAATTTGTGAAAAACTAAGCAACTTTTGTATTATTTTTTTTTTCTATCTTTAAGAATAAATGAGTTATGTAGTTGGGAAAATATGGTGAATCACCCTGTACCACCAAGTGCCAAACCCACGCAAAAATTAAAAGTTTAAAAGTGCACCTCCTTGATTGGTCGGCTCAATAGGAATACAGATGCAAATTCCGATACCACTGATAATTGGCTTTTTCTTCCTATTTAAAGTATTTATCCATAAAATAAAAATTGTAATGATTGTGGATTAAAAATAAAATAATGCACATAATTTACGAATGCAGATTTATTTTATGTTATCCTTAAACGAACAAAAATTCTTAGAAAAACCAATATGTAATAAATAAATAAATGTTACTATAAACAAACACTTATACACTTATATTTATATCCTAACATGAAGACAGGAATGGAAACCATATGAATAATATTTGTCGTCTTGGTCATGCCAAAGATAGAGGCAAATTCTTTCATAAATTGATTTAAATATTTATTAAGAGGAGGTTTTCCATACAACAGTAAATTTCAACAGAGAAAATTTTATTTAGAATCTCTTTGATTGTGAATCAAAAAAATAAGGTTTGCTTCAGTTGCTTTATATAAAAATTCCTTGGCCAAAAATTTAAAAACTTAGTACTTCCTTCTTCTTGTTATAAAATAAGATGAAGATTTATTCAGCATCTTTTTTCCTGGACGTTCTGCCCCCTTTTCAGTCACAGGCACCCCGTAACTAAGCCTTAGTAGCATGTTCAACGACAGAATGAGGAAAAGTTGGTTGACTTCTTAAAGGATTCCTTCTTAAAGTTTAAATTTTGGTAAGTATAGCTGTAAATTATTTTTTTTTGGATAAACCAGTATTTTGTTTTAGGAAAAAGTAGCCCTTTTTGCTTAAAAAGTGACAAAATATCGGTTTCTCAAAAAAAAAACTTTAATCTAGTTGTTTTATTGGCAAATTTACGTTAAAATAAAAAATAGTACCACAGACGAGTTTTTTCAAATTAATTTTAAAAAAGATTTTAAGATATTAACTAAAGACAGCTCGGTTTCACAAGAAATTTAAGGGTCATCATTCTCTGGGTCAGCAAGAGAAATTTCAGTGTTAGAAAATGACTTGGACGTAGACTGAATTGATGAATCTTTAGATGGCTCGATCCAACACTTCAACTAAAAAGCCAGTTAACTCTTTTTTGATATAGTATCCTTTAGCCTACTATAGAGGCCATAGTGACACCAAACTGAGAGAAAATTCATGTTTTACCTGTCAATTTGGTTTTAAAAATGGCGGCAACAGTAGGCTAAATGGCACTGAAGGCTGAACACAGGTAGGAGTTAACTGGCTTTTAAGTTGAGAACGGTTTTGCTTGATTACAAAAGAAATTTGTAAATTATTAGTGTCAGTATCGCTTAAGCATTGTAGATCATAATGTGACCTTTGATTTTCTTGTAAAGTGGCGTCTAGATCACGATTTAATGCTGGGTTCATATAGGCAAATCAAAATAAGAAAAAAAATAATAATTAAAATTAAAATAAAAGTTGCTTATGGGGAACAGTGTAGGCATTTATACAGCATAAATAAAAAGATGAGTAACTTAACATTTATTTTTATCTTAAAACGGATTTGAGCATGCCCCTTTGACACACATAACCTCACTTTCATTTGTTTTAGTAATTTAAATGGGGGTTTTTTGCAGTTTTTGGTTTGTTTTTAACAGATATTAGTAAGGAAATCAGCATGATGGAGTTTAGTTTAATTATTTCAACTATTGGTGTCATTCACTTTTGTATACATGTGCAGAAGCTGTGTGCTGTTCGGTTCAAAGTTAGGTAATTATGCAGTATACGGTTTTCTGCCATTTTTGATTTTTTTTGAAAAATTCTTTAAGGGGGCACCTTCTAGGGTCCCTAGGACCCCAAATCCGTCTGCGCAGATTGGTTTTTTTTTTTGGTTTTTTTTATTTTTTTTTTCACTAAAACAAACCAAACCAACACAGTCCAACCCAACCTAATCCAAACCAACCCAAAACAATTAAAAAAACACTTTACAACCCCCCCTGGGCACCCTTTTTTCTGGTTTAAAAAAAAAATCGGGCGCAGGCGGATTTGGGGTCCTAGGGACCCTAGAAGGTGCCCCCATAAAGAATTTTTCAAAAAAAATCAAAAATGGCAGAAAACCGTATACTGCATAATTACCCAAAGTTATTATTTTTTATATGCCTGTATAAACCCAGCAAAAATGACGATTTTTGGTCGCTTTACTGGTAGTTCTGAACATTTTTAAGTCCACTCTAGGCCGACCTTATTTAAGAACAAAAGAATATTAGTACTTACGCAGTATCGGCTTCCACATCCATGGTGACTTGAAACTCAAACTAAATTTAAGCCAATTTTAAAAGAAAACTTGCAAAACACAAAAAGGAACCCACATAGGAACACAGAAAAAAAATTGGGTTCGGTCGTAGTTTGTCTATGCATAGGAAGAATCCGCAGAATATTATTAAAATGGCGTCGGCAAATACGTCAAGTTGTCAACCGCACGACAGATGTCAATCGCGCGGGAAATTTAAAAAAATGCGTTTGATCGGACCGGAAAGGTGGTTTAGAAATGCATGCAATTTTTAAAGGAACGATTGCGTTTCACTTGGTATGTAAAACACGTTTTTCAGTTATTGGCAAAATAACATAAATTTGCCAATATATCAGCACTAGTAAATAATCATTGGCAAAATAGCGCAATTTTACCAATAATACTACTGTAGTAAATAACCAATGGCATTCACTTGCCAATATTGCCAATAAAGCAAATACACCTTACCACCTTTCATTGTTTGTGGGGTATAAACCGGGGATAAGAAATAAAAACAAAGTTTGGTTAGGTTTGTAATACTGTCACTGGAAATTCATTTTGGTGATGGCAAAAACCGGTGACGGCACATTTCGAAATCACGCAAGCGCCATGTTCTACGCCAAAAAACGACACTTATTAAACCAATTTTCTAATAGGGATGTCCTGGGCACGTTTTAAAACTGTTTGAGTGGTTTAATCCGAATATTGGTACCACGTCAACAAGCGCGGATTTCGGAGGGTGGTAGGGGGGGTAATTACCCCCCCTGGACTCAAAATTTTAGCAAATAACATAACGAAAATCGAAAATTTTAAAGAACAAATCGCAAAATTTTTCGCCTGCGGCGCACTGTAGGCAAAATTCCAAAACTAAGTAGCAAAAAGTAAGGTTTACGGTAGGCATTTCTGAAAACAACATTTGCTTGAGAAAAGGTGAGTTAAGAAAAAGTCACATAAAGTTTACAAAAAAACCAACTAGATACTTTTTGTACCAAAAATATATTGACAAAGTAAGTAAAAAAACAGTTTTTGTTCCAATTTTGTTAGATAAAAACTAGGTGAACGCCAACGGATGCCAACGTTATTTATAGTTTTTTTAATAGCGGCAAATATGCTTTATTAGGAAACGTATATCAAAAAAATCGCAAAATTTGTTAGAGACCTAAGTTTAGGGTAGTGTTCCTGCTAAATAAATTTATTTGCACGACCATTTATATGAATAACATAAAGATGATTCAATATTTTTTTGTTTTTTTACTTTTAATTGAATAAATATGTACAATATTAATGATAGAGATGAAAATATGTTTTGTCGATAGGGGGCGCTGCAAATTTTTCCTAATATTTTTGCAAAGTATGATTTTTTACATAATTTTTATTTTTTCAGCATGTTTGAGCTGTCGAGGAAGGCATTCCTGGAATTTTGGTGTAGTGCTGAAAAAGAAAACAAGTAGAAATTATTTTGGCAAACATAATTAACCATTTTAATGTAAACGATACTATATCCCAAGAAACAAAATTGTATTGGAAAAACCTAAGTTGGGACAAATGTGGGAAAAGAAAAGATAGGTTTTTAATGAAGAATAATGAATGGGTCAATGAAAATGTTGTATTTAACATGCAAATTTTTATTGAAATTGAAACAAACAAAAAATTGTCTTCACCTTCAGGTCTGGACGGCCGGCAAAGAATTTTTAGGATGTTAAATATCGCTCAAAAAAAAAAACAAAAAGTACAGCATTTAATAAATAACTCCAGTTTAGAAGAAATTACATTTGCAGCAGAAGTTTGCGAGAGGCAGGCCGAAGGGATGCGGCTAATTTAGTTAATGAATTATGCACCGCATCTCCTACTAGATCAACTTCTATTAAAAAAAAAACTGAGACAGAGCCAAAGTAATCTCAACTCAAGACCTTATTCCAAAGAAGAATCTCTGGCTTTGTTTATAGATTGCCGATTGACAAAAGAATCATATATAAACATTAAAAAAAGTGCCATTAATGTAAACCATGATCTTTATCCTCCTTATTATAAAGTTCAAGAGTGTAAAAACGAATGCTGTCCAGCTAGCGAGCACATATTTGTGGACGAAGTCAAAGCCGAAATAAAAATCCAAGCATTGTTGGATCATACGACTGAGAGGCTGCTTAAAGTCCAACAACCAGTTTTGGACCAATTTATATTATCTTTAAGTTCAAGTAAGTTGGATTTAACTCTTGTAAGCAAATATGGTTGCAATGGAAGCTCGGGGCATAGTAGGTACAAGCAAAAAACTGTATTGCAAGATGTTGATGACGAACATCTTTTCATGTTTTCATTAGTCCCAATTAAGTTACAGCCACTTAATGATAAAAAACTAAGTATTGTCGCCCAATTAAGTTTCTAATTGCAAAACAAACACGCGAGTTGGTGACTAATGAAATTAATCAACTTCAAACTGAAATTGAGAATTTGCAATCTACCCAAACCAAAATTGGCGAAACTTCTTCATACAATGGTTGACGAAAAAATATGCAATACCCTTAGCCAAACAAAATCTTCTCAGACCTGCTATATTTGCGGTGCCACACCAAAATCTTTAAACAAAATACCTAAAAGCAAAAGTCCAAAGACAGAAAATTATGGTTTTGGTTTTTCGACATTTCACGCCCGCATTAGATGTTTTGAGTGTCTTTTGCATATCAGTTATAAGTTGGAATTTCAGCAATGGCAAGTTAGAGATGCATAAAAGCTACTAACTAAAAGAAAGAAAATTTGAAATTCAAAAAAAAATTAAAAGCGAACTGGCTCTATAGATGTGGATAGACCTAAACCAGGTTTTGGGTCTAGCAATGATGGAAACACGGCTCGGGCTTTTTTTAATAATCCCGAAGTAAGGGCAAATATAACAGGTCTGGATAAAAGATTAATTGAAAGGTTTAGTGTTTTACTCAACACAGTATGCTCGGGATACGAAATTGTTTTGGAGTTATTTGAACAATACTGCGTAGCTACTAGGGAACTTTACTTAAATCTTTATTCGTGGTATTTTATGCCAGTAACAGTACACAAACTTCTATTCCATTCAACCGAGATTATAAAAAGTTGCATTGTGCCTATTGGGCAGTTGTCTGAAGAGGCACAAGAGGCTAGACACAAAGATTGCCGGAGATTTCGAGAACACAACACCAAAAAAACATCACGAAGTGCTACGAATAAAGACCTATTGCGAATGATCCTTATTACATCTGACCCTGTAATTAGCAGCTATCGTCAAAGGACTCTAAAACCAATTTTCCGAAGAAGTGAGAGGATTATTAAAATGCCCCGACGTTCCATCGTACAATCCTAATGTTTGTGTGAATGGCTTTAAAAGTGAAAAAGAATCAAATGAATCTGAGTCCGAGTGAATTTGAGTTCGAGTGAATCTGAGTCTGAGTGAATTTGAATCCGAGTGAATTTGAGTCCGAGTGAATCTGAGTCCGAGTAAATATGTTAATTACTTTTAGTGATAGTGCATAGTTAGTTTAGTAAGTTAATAATAATTTATTATTATTTTTTAAATATTACTCGAACAAAATAAGTACTTTTGACTGTACGATAATTTTTAGAAATTCGCTAATTGAATAAAAGGCTTTAGTGGTGAGAAAATCCTTACACTCATAGTTTGGCAAATTGTTATATAATTGTAAACCGGTATAAATCATTTATTGTAAATATAATAAAATATAATTTATAGAAAGTTCTTTATTTTAATGTAAAAAATTTATAAAAATTTTGTAAAACTATTGTAGTTCTAAAGGTATAATAAAATAATAATTTGCAGTGTAGCTTAAACGTACAAAAAAGTGTCAAGTTAGAAAAGTATGCTTTTTTGTATTCTGCACCTACGCAACGGTATTAATTTTGAATAACCTATATCTGAAATATTTTTAAGCAGGCATAGACGCATTTTCTTTATTTAGCGTATTTTGTATTTCTTTAACTTTGTTATTCTATGTATATTTGGACACACTGTATAATAATTTTGCCGTTTTGGCCTCTAAGCTATACCTAAACCATAAGTCAAATTTAAATTAAATCGGACAAAAAGAACATTATTGCAACACAGTTTCGGGATTTTGCCCACTGTGCGGCGCTAGATAAAACTATTAATGTTCACAATTTTAATTGAAAGGGTTGACAAATACAATTTTTAATGTAATTTTATCAAAATTTTCGCCTGCGGCGCATTTGACGAATATTCTTATTTACACACTTAAGATAAACTGATATCTCGAAATCTGATTACCCCCCCTGGGTTTAAGGCCAGATCCGCGCTTGCACGTCAAACGTCCCCAGAACGTAAATTTTGGACCTAGGGCGTTTGAGCATTAATGGATTTTATCACTATAAATAACTTACAAAAACAATAAAAACGAATTAAAATGGGACCCAATCCAAACCAGTCACGAAATAAGTATAAATCAATTTTATAGTATGGATGTCCTCGGGACGTCTTAAAATTGTTTGAGTGGTTGTATCCGATTTCTGGTCCCATTTCAAACGTCCCCAGAACGTAGGTTTTGGACCTAGGTCGTTTGAGCCTTAATGGATTTTATCAATATAAATAACTTAAAGAAACCAATAAAAAACAAATAAAATAGCAACCAATCAAAACCAATCAAGAAATATGTATAAACTAATTTTATAGTTATGCTGTCCTGAGGACGTGTAAGTGTTCCCAACCGATCTTTGGTCCCACTTCAAACGTCCCCAGGACGTACGTTTTAGAACTAGGACGTTCGGACCTTAATAAAACGTCCTGAGTACGACGGGTACTAATGGGAAAACAACCGTACAATTTAAAGCCACTTTGGGAACGTTCGTGCCACAGATAAAAATGTCCCTTGTTTAAAAGATTAAAAAAAAACATCACCTGGACGTTACGCCTACGTATTTTAAAAAGGATTTAATGAAAACATCTTAGTCACTTAAAGTCACTCCAGAACGTCCCAATAATGTATAATGCCCGTGCTAGATAAAAATATCCCTTGTGTAAAGGTCTTAAAAAGAACGTCCTCTGAACGTTCTACCCGCATGTTTTTAAAACTATTTAATGAAAACATCGTACAAACGAACAATTTAAAGCCACTTTAGAACGTCGCCTTAATAATGTATTTTTTCGGACGTTTTTGGAACGTTCGTGCTGTAGATAAAAATGTCCCTTGTTTAAAAGAATTAAAAAAAAAACGTTCTCTGGACGTTCCGACCAAAAAAAACGATTTAATGAAAACATCGCATAGTCCTGCGATTTAAAGTCAACTCCAGAACGTCCCATTAATGTATTTTTTTGGACATTTTTGGAACGCTCGTGGTATAGATAAAAATATCCCTTGGGTAAAGGACTTAAAAAGAACGTCCTCTGAACGTTCTACCCGCATGTTTTTAAAAATATTTCTTGAAAATATCTTACAAACGAACAATTTCAAGCCAATTCAAAACGTCTTAATAATGTGTTTTTTCGGAGGTTTTTGGAACGTTCGTGCTATAGACAAAAATTTCCCTTGTTTAAAAAAACCGTCTCTGGACGTTCCGCCCACGTGTTTTAAAAACGATTTAATGAAAACGTCTTATAGACGTACGATATAAAGCCACTTCAGAACGTCCCAATAATGTAATATTTTGGACGTTTTTAGAATGTACATATTAAGGCTGAAACTGTTTTAAAGTAAAGGATCCATAAAAAAACGTCTCTTGAACGTTGAACTAGAAATGTGTCTAAAACCAATTGATTGAAACGTACTAAAAATGTACAATTAGGGCTGAGACGTTCCCGACCTATGGGTACCTAAAAAGGACGTCCTGAGGACGTCCAGTGTTATTAGGGTACCTCTATAGCTATTGGTGGCAATGCCACTTTCTAGCGATCAGCGATACCACTTTCTAGCCATTGGCGGCAACTCTTTTTTCTAGCCATTGAACGGTAGATCATTTTCTAGCCGTTAGCGGACAGCCAGTTTCTAGTCGTTAGCGGCACGGCCACTGCCATTAGCTGCAGAGCCACCTACTGGCCGCATGCGGCCGCCAAGGCGGCTTGCCAGATGGCTAGCTCGTAGTGACCAACCGAGGGCCGCTGTTGGCCAGTCAAAAGACTACTTGACCGATGTCTAGCCGTTAGCGGTATGCCGTAATATTACACGTTAAATTAGGCGGCTGCCACCTTCCGCCTTAAGCAGGCTTTCGGCAAGCCGGAAACGGGCCGCAGCTGGACCGCTAGGTTTGTGTTTGCTGGGTAATATCTGTATATTTAACCATAGAATATTTTTTACTCGCATAATACATTAATGATTCCCATTGTATTGTTATATTTTTCTTATCCAAAAATATCATAAACCTATTCTGAAATTCCCGCGCCCGCGGAGTTGTGGAAGAACACACACGGATACGCACACTATAGCGATCCCTGATACATGATACATCGGACCAATAGAGTTGCAGATCGTACAGAAATTTCTAGTCTAGTCGTTTGGGATTCCCCCGGGGATTCCCCAAATACGGAATTTGATAAAATTGAATTCAAAAACGTATATTTTAAAAAGGCTTTGTTTTTGCGATATATTTATGGGTTTCACTATTTTTGGAACACTGTGAGTACAAATGTTATTAAAGAAAATAAAAGTGATTTTAATGATATTTTTTTCTATGTAAATATTGTTCGTAATAACGTTGGTTTAAACGTTACTTTGCTGGGTTTAATTAACGTTTATTACTGACGTTACTTCAGCTGTGACATTGTTACGTTGAGTTGAAGTTTCAACAACGTAACTTGCCGTCAAAATTCACGATAAACGAACATTACTTTACTACATTTAATCAACGTTTATTGCCGACGTTACTTCAGCTGTGACATTGTTACGTTGAGCTGACATTACAACAACGTAATTTGTAACGTAATTTGACGTTAAACCAACGTTACGTTGCTACCTGAGATGTTAACATTTCTTGAATGAACAGCAGTTCTACTCGCACAACGTTCCTGGGACCCATGAATAAAAATAATTTCTACTCTTTCAGCTGTCGTATAAACCATTTTAAAAAATGTAAAATTCACCAAGAATACTAAAACAATGCAATGAAGCAGTCAATACCTACTAAAGCAGAATTAAAACACCTTTTTGGGTCATTCCATATCAAATCAACCAAAAAATCACAAAAATTTTACGCGACCAATTCCAATTTTGATGATTTTTGGTATATATCTTCTTCTTACCATAAAAGTTGAAAATGCAAATTTTTAGATTTTTTTGATTCGTAGTTTTTTTTTTTAATTTTTCAAAATAAAAAAGTCAGCATTTTGACCTTAACAAGAATGTACAAAACTAGCAATATCTCGAGAACCACTTACACTAGGAAAGTAATAAATGGCTCATTTTGAAGTCATTTTGAAGCTCTTTTTTATGAAATATCACAACATAATTTTAACAAAAAAAAAAATTGGAAATAAAAAATTGAAAAAAAAAATTGAAAAATTCAAAAAGGCCATTTTTAATTTTTTTGAAAAAAATATATAATTTTGGTCAAAGTGTTACTTAATTATCCACAAAAAAAATATCAAAAATATTAAGTACATTTTATAGGCGATTTTTCATGCATGTGACATTTTTAATAAATTTTTTCACATTGAACCCATGATTTGTCCATCTCAAAATTTTGTGAATAGTTTAATAACACTTTAAAGAAAATAATATAATTTTTTGAAAAAAATTAAAAATGGCCTTTTTGAAATTTTTCAAAAAAAAAATCAAAAATTTTTTTTTTTATTTTTTTTTTCAATATATGTTATGCAATATTCTCATATGAAAGGTATTTATAAGAGCTTTAAAATGAACCTTCACCTACTTTTCTATTATAAGTGGTTCTTTGGATATCCCTAATTTTGTGCGCACATGTTAAGGACAAATAAGTGACTTTTTCGATTTTCAAAAATTAATTCAAAATAAACAACTGGTCAAAAAAGTCTGAAATTTTGGATTTTCCAGTTTTTTGGTAGGAAAAACATGTATACTAAAAATCATCAACATCGGAGATGGTGTGGTAAAATACCCTGGTTGACTTGATATGGACTGACCCTAGGGTCATTCCATATCAAATCAACCAAAAAATCACAAAAATTTTACGCGACCAATTCCAATTTTGATGATTTTTGGTATATATTTTCTTCTTACCATAAAAGTTGAAAATGCAAATTTTTAGATTTTTTTGATTCGTAGTTTTTTTTTTTAATTTTTCAAAATAAAAAAGTCAGCATTTTGACCTTAACAAGAATGTACAAAACTAGCAATATCTCGAGAACCACTTACACTAGGAAAGTAATAAATGGCTCATTTTAAAGTCATTTTGAAGCTCTTTTTTATGAAATATCACAACATAATTTTAACAAAAAAAAAAATTGGAAATAAAAAATTGAAAAAAAAAAAAATTGAAAAATTCAAAAAGGCCATTTTTAATTTTTTTGAAAAAAATATATAATTTTGGTCACAGTGTTACTTAATTATCCACAAAATTTTATGATGGAGAAATGATGGGTTCAATGTCAAAAAAAATATCAAAAATATTAAGTACATTTTATAGGCGATTTTTCATGCATGTGACATTTTTAATAAATTTTTTCACATTGAACCCATGATTTGTCCATCTCAAAATTTTGTGAATAGTTTAATAACACTTTAAAGAAAATAATATAATTTTTTGAAAAAAATTAAAAATGGCCTTTTTGAAATTTTTCAAAAAAAAAAATCAAAAATTTTTTTTTTTATTTTTTTTTTCAATATATGTTATGCAATATTCTCATATGAAAGGTCTTTATAAGAGCTTTAAAATGAACCTTCACCTACTTTTCTATTATAAGTGGTTCTTTGGATATCCCTAATTTTGTGCGCACATGTTAAGGACAAATAAGTGACTTTTTCGATTTTCAAAAATTAATTCAAAATAAACAACTGGTCAAAAAAGTCTGAAATTTTGGATTTTCCAGTTTTTTGGTAGGAAAAACATGTATACTAAAAATCATCAACATCGGAGATGGTGTGGTAAAATACCCTGGTTGACTTGATATGGACTGACCCTTTTACATTTTAGCAAAAAATTATCTACTAAAATAGAAATGAATGATTTTTCTGAATACAGAATTTCAGTCATTCATTGTGAATAATAATGAAGTGCTCTTATTATTTTTGTGTGTTTTTACATTTGAATTGCTAATATCTCAAAAACTGCTATTTCAAATTAAGAAAAACATAAAACGTTGTAAAGATAATGCAAAACCCTTTCCAAAGAGGTATCACAAAAGGGGTGGACCAATTTATGAAAACCTGGTGGGCGTGGCCTGCGCCAACATGGTTGGTGGAACCAAAGCATTAAATACATAAATAACGTTCCCCCTCCAATCCTTCGAACTGCTTTCGAAATTAGGTAAATATTTCGAAATACCTGATGGGGTGGATAGTTTTTAAATTGTCACCCCGTGTATGAAAAAAGTTCAGTTGGGTAAGCTGCAAAGCTGAGAGACCGATTTTTTTGTTTTTGGTAGAAGAAAGGGCTAGCTACAAAGAAGTATTTTTCGCCCTACACAAACTCCACTTTGCAGTGCGTTTCTTGACTCTGGACCCTGCCTTTAGCTTAGTGGTTTTGCTTTTTTGTGCCCACCTTGTCGTTAACTTATCTCTGGGAAGTTGCCATAAGAAATTTAAACTAAGAAAAATATTCGATTAATTAAAACTTTTTTAAAGAATCAATCAGTAGTAAATATCTACTGTTGCTAAGTTAAAACTCTGAATTTGTTAAAAACTTTTTTACAAAGTAAACATTTTTAAATAGTTCTGTTGTTTTTAAATTTGAAGGAATTTATGATCCATTATCATCCAATTATTCTTTTTAAAATTCCAGATTGTCGAAATTCCATGACATTTCACTGACTTTTCCCTGATCGTCGAAATTCCTTGACTTTTCCCGGTTTTCCAGAAAATGCCACCCTGAAACCACACAAATATTGTTTTTCCTGGTTCGAGTAAGCTTTTTTCGTTTTTTTTGGCTACTTGAGTATCATATACTACTCCCAAACTTCCTCAAGGAAAACTTTATAAAACAGACTCGTGGAGGAGCTTCCGAGGCGGCCTCAGCCAAGGGAGGACTCAAGGCCCGACTATAAATTTCACCCTTACTTATATAACAACGTTTAAAGATGGTGCGATTCTAAAAATTGCTACTTGGGTAGTGGTAGCGGCGATAAAAATGAGGGAGAATTTTGTGCTTTATGGCCCGCAGAAGACATCCCCAAAATATTCTTTTATTAAAGATGTCTTTTATAGATTAGATGGTTTACTTGTAATATGAACAAGGTGTGTAAATTTTTTGTTAGCAACAAATAATAAATTCTTCGGTATGAATAATTTGTGAGTAATATTTATTAAAAGTTAACTTAATACTCCAAGTGAGCAGGTGAGCACAAAAAAATGGGCACACCTTGAAATTTTTATGATAGGTACAGGTAGTTTTAAACCCTGGATACCAAAAAGACATAATTGCCACCTATAACGTGGAGCATTATAATATGGCAACACTGTAAACATAAAAACTTTAAATAGCTTTAATTTCAAAATCTGTAACTCCTATTAAGAAAAAATGTTCTTGGTATTTAAGCTAAATCTGACCTCTTTAAATGAAAAATAACAAAATGGTCATATATATGTCACCTAAAAATAATTAAAATATGTCAATTTTTAGAACAACACCTAGGGAACAACGATTACAATAAATTTTATTGTTATTCTTTACATTATTTAAGCAATTATTATAAACAAAAAAAAATAGGAGTGCCACCTGAGTTCACCTTGACAAGTAATTGACGGCCATTTTAAGCTCGCCTTGTAAAAACACCATAAACGCCACTATTTCCTATACTATAAACACTAGGACAATGAATCTTTTTGTGTTCGATTAGTACTTTCTTTCTACATATAAGTTTAATTGCTTTTGATATGTAACCGGGTTTCCAAGATATAACTCAAAAATTACCAAATTGGCAGAAATTATTCATCATCTAAGTGCTAAAAAATTCAGCTTTATAATTTGTCTTCGATAGTTTTAGCAAATGTATTATAGGTAATCTTAAGAATGACAAAAATACAGTGGCTCGCGCAGAAATTGTCTACGGGGGTGGGGAGGGCTTGAGTAAATACATGGTCTCAGATAGGTCACCATTTTATTATTATTTTTTTAGGAAAGTTAAATCTTTAGGACTACCTACATATTCAATGGCTCTGGGGGGGAGGGCTTGAGCTCCTCCCTACTTACGCCACTGAAAAAGACAACGCTATAAAATATAAATTATGTATTGCATTACAAAACGGAAAACCTGAAATTTTTTTTTCAAAACCATCGAAATCCAATTTAAATATTTTTTTTTTTGATTACCCAAGTCGTTCTACCTCACCGATTAAAAAAGCTCATACCCACGTTTTTGTCTCTGAGAGGTCTACCCAGAAACATTTGTAACTTCGACATAACCAGAAATACCTAAAATAAGAAAATAAAAATATCTAACGCATAAATTATGGAAGTAATTTACTTTACGAGTATAATTAAAGCCGTGGTAACATTATCTTCGTTGGTTTGAAAAGAGAGTGTGTTCTCTTAACGGGACGGGGGTATTACTATAGGCCCCTCCACATCTTGTAATACGTTTGGAATATTAGCGCAAAATGTATGATGTATTCCTAAGCCAACCACCCGTTCAGTGTTTCAATCCCGTGCTGAACGCAGTTAAACTATTATTTAAATTTAATGAATGAATATTACAACCGGGTATCTACTTTCGGAGTCGGAGTATATGAAATTTGAGAAAGGAGAATCATTCAATAAAATTTGGAATGATAAGAAAATTAAATTTGGAAAAGTTAGACAACTTTTTGAAACCAATAAAAATAGAAATTACAAATTTTTCTCCACCGGAATATTATCTATAATAGAGAATGACCTTCACAACAGCGAAGCGCATGACTTTAAACTACATTTCATACATATTTCCTATAATTAATTAACAACAAAATCAACAACCTAAAATATGCTGACGATACTGTCATAATTGCGGACACGCTGTAGTTAAATTTCGCGCAGTAAAAAGCGCGAAATTTGAGCTAACTTGAATGTTGGCAAAACAACATTATGATTATGTATAGCCAAATTTAATTTTTTCAAATTTAATATACTTCGACTGCCACACGCTCGTTCGTTCACAAGATATTATAAAAATAAATTGAAAGTGAACTTTATTTCATTTCAATTCTTCCAAATTCTGCTGAATTTTATTACGCCAAGTGCGTGCGATGCGTTTGCCCCTATGCTCAGAGTTTGAGAGCGGTGGGGGGGTTCAAAATAAAGTTATATTACACATAATAAAGGAGCACACAAAAAAAATAACGGCGCCAGGAAGTAGCAGACCTTCTCCAATCTCCTTAGGTAATAAGAGGAACTCCGCTCTAAATAAAACCAGCTTTGGAATAAATAAATGCACGAGATGGAATGAATAATTCACTTACCTCTTAGGCAACAATATAACCAATCACAACAGTCAACTTTGATTACTTTTTGTAATTAACTACAAGTTGTTGGTAGTAGTATTATCCTCTCAGTTACGAAATGGCAAAATTAAATAATTACTTGTTAATAAAGATTCATTTTTAAAGTAATCGAGTTATTTTCTTTCTCTTTTTAACTAACTTAAAAAAAAAAGTCAATATTTAACAATAGGCCGAGTTTTATTTTTTAGAAAACCTTTAAATTTTTACACAAAAGTACAACGCACCTTCGGTGAAGTTTGTTAATTAAATTCATCGGTCATGGATTTCTATAAGTTTAGTAAACTTAAAATTCCAAGGTTGTAAAAAAAAATTATAAGAAAAAAAAACTACCGTACGCATTACCGCATAGTGATCACTAAATGGCTTACAGACGAACGCAGGGCGCATTAATACTTAATAAAGTTTAGACTCGGTAAGTAAAAAAAAATAATACTCAAAAAAAAAAAATTGATATTTTTTTAACGCAATAAATGTACCCATTTAAAGTGAGGATAGAAAGAAAAAAATAAAAAACTATAATTTCCAAATCGTTTAGATCATACCAAAAGCTCCTTAGTGCCGTGATGTCGTCATCATTTCGAGTTTTCTGTGATTGTCTATTTATTAGCCAATTAGATAAGACAATAGGTGTGCTGTACAAAGTCTCCTTTGTAAGTCTGTATAGGAAGTAAACCAATAAGTCCAGCTCCGATGAGTTTCCAATTAAGAAGAGAGTGGTAAAATTGATGGAAAAACCACTAGGTGGAAGAACCCTACAAAATTCAGCTAATGTAGGCAACAACCAAAACTAGAACTAATGCATTCTTATTATTTTTAATTTATTTCTTTTTTTCTTGGAATTTAAAACATTAATTTATTTTTAACGTTAGTTTAATTACACTTATAATAATTAATATCCCAAAAAAAAAAATAATAGCAAATTTACAACAAATTGTAACAATAATTTTAAGTCGGTATGTTACTGCAAAATGGCTGACTAGACCACGTAATCTACTTTACTTTGTAGTTTTAACTATTTTGGCAAAGGAAAAATACCTATGAAAACTAAAATTACCTACAAAATAAAATACGCACTAAAACTGAACAAGATAAGAAAAGAAAAAGATATTTAATTACCTCGTTTGATGTTCAGAGGGTCAAGAGCTGAGTAGGCTAACATGCAGTTTTGTGTTCCAAAAATCCTTCTCACGAAGATATGCAATTCGCCAATAAATTACAAAAATAAATACAGCAAAATATAAATCACAATAAGCTCTTTGCAACTTTGAGTGAAATTTAAATGGATCCACTAAGATGACCAAGAAAATGGTCGATATTAAATTTCACTTTCTATAAGTGGAACAACTGCGTAAAAGTGACCCTTGAAGCAGAAGAGGCGCTTCAAACTCCTAAAACGGAAATTAGTAGCGACACCAACGGGAGTTTTAGAAACTAAAATCGAGTTCGTTCAAATAATTGGGCAGGATGATCTCCAAAAACTATTTACACACTTATGTACATTTACTAAATGCAGGGGAAGAAGTAAGATATAGGCGAATTCAAGTGGATTAATACTAATCTAATAAGGAAAAATGAATATTATAACCATCCTTTTCTTTTCCACGCATGTGGAAAAGAATAACTGCGGAATAAAATCCCACATAAAAGTTCGCACCATTTAAGAGAGAAAGACTTACGTGGAAAGTAAGAAAAAAAGAAAGACAAGAAATACGCTAAAAGCAAGTTGCCAGATTAGAAAAATTTCATAGGTAATAAGGCAAGGAGCTGATGAGATATTAAATGTTGAAAATTCTTAAGTAAGAACCTATTCCTAGAAAAATACATCATAAAACCTAATTACAGAGTGATTCCAAAAAAGTATAAAAAATTATTATTGTTTAAGGACTTTTATACTAAATGAACTGGCAACATCGTATTTAGGACCTCAAAAAAAGAAATGACAAAAATAACATACTGCGATTTATTTTATTCTAATATTTATTTTGCTCGTGAATTAAAGGTGTGAAATTATTTTGGAAATATTTACAATAGGTGCAAAATTTAAATAATGACAACCATAAAAACAACCAAACTCACGCTCTGCGCTCCATTTTATTTACAAAGGATGAAGGAGGATTATTGAAATAGTCAAGGTAAGTCTAATAACTAGAATAGAAAAATAGATAAACTAGGAGAAAAATAACAATCTATTTAGTTGTTTTAGTCTATGGACTAGATAAGTCGTGCTTATGGAGGACTCATAGACAAAATAAGTTCTAGGAGGATAGATAATAGATCATAGAAAACTTGTAAAGATAGCACAAGAACAAGACTTGAAGCGAATGACATACAATGCTAAAAGACTATTATAATGTGAATCTTCTTGGATAATAATAAGGTGAGTACCAGGTTAATCAAATTAGCATTATTGATAAGAAAAAAAAATAGGTAAGTAAGTTAACTATTTGTATTTATTTCAGGTGATATTCTAGGACAACAAGCGTTACTAATTATTTAAGACAGTCAGTACTATAAAATTGGTGGCCTTAGTTATGGAGGAGATAGTTGAGCAGGTACAGTTGCCTAGGTACTAAAATAGATCATAGAAAAATTTCTCTAAAGCTAGATAGAACAGAGAAGAATATCACGAAGAAAACAAGACTATATGGTGAGTAATTGACGGTTTAAACCTTAAGAAAATAATAGATACATCGGTAACTAGATAAATGTTTATTGATAAAATAATTGCTTTTTAGGTCTAGCAAAGACGAGAAAGGATTATGTTCATAGAAACATTTTGGGAGCCTTTACTTTGGGTTTTATGGTAAATAATACTATAATACAGAATATAGACACAGATATTAAACAGTTATTTATTATTAAATAAATTATTATTAATTAACGTAATATAAATTTACTTTTAGGTCCAAGATAATGAATGTGTCGACAAGAGAAGTCATTGTGGAGTAAACTGAGCTATGACTGAGGAACGAAAGATAGGCCAAAATAGAAATATACTAGTAAGATGATTAATCTGTAATTATACGAACAGAGGTGTTGTAACCATTACTCTAGACATTTTAAGCAATAAAAATATACTTTTATATCACAGTGCATAAAGTTAATTCGTTTCTTTTATTTTTACTTTTTGATGAATGCGCTAGTAAAGATGATGCATCCACCGTAGCACAAAATATTACTTATTATTTTAGTTTGTAGTCTTTCTATTCCATAATTTTTATAGCTACCTATACATAAAATATAGTAAGTTTTAGTGGCAAATTTAAAATGTTACACGACTCCCAAAGTGGCTACCCAGTTGTAATTTTTAATTTGTAACTTTTTTAAAGCACTATGCTTCCAGTTTCAAAACTAAGTAAACATTTATTCATTCAATTTAAATAATAGTTTAATTGCGTTCCGCACGGGATTGAAACACTGAACGAGTGGTTGGCTTGGGAATATTACTTTTGTTAAAATTTTCTAACAATCCATTTTGCGCTAATATGGCAAACGCTTTACAAGATCTGGTTTACGATATTCCTGACGTGGTGGGGCCTAGGAATACTCCCGACCCGTTAAAGAAACGCATTCTCTAATCAAACCAACGAGGATGACGTTTTACCACGGCTTTAATTATTCTCGTAAAGTAAGTACTTAACTGCCATAATTTATGCGTTAGATATTTTTATATTTTTATTTACTTATTACGGTTATTCTTCTTATTTTAGGTATTTCTACTGATTGTCAAAGTTACGAATGTTTCTGGGTAGAACCCTCAGAAACAAAAAAAGTGAGTATGAGTATTTTTTAATCGGTGAGGTAGAACGACTTGGCTAATAAAAAAAAATATTTAAATTTGGTTTAGATGGATTTGAAAAACAAATGTCCAGGGTTGCCGTTTTGTAATGCATTACATACTTTATATTTTATAGCAATGTCTTTTTCAGTGGAATAGATAGGGCGGAGCTCAAGCCCCTCCCCCCATAGCCACTGAATATGTAGGTTTTCCTAAAGATTTAACTTTTATAAAAAATAATAATAAAATGGTTATCTGAGACTATAATATGTATTTATTGAAGCCCCCCCTAGACTATTTCTGCGCAAGTCACTGTATTTTTGACATTCTTAAGACTACCTATAATATTTGTGCTAAAAAAATCGAAGATACAGCACAAATTATCCAGCTCAATTTTCTAGCCCTTATATGATGAATCCTTCCTGGCATGAAATTTGGTAATTTTTGGGTCATATCATGAAAACCCCGTGACTTATCAAAAAAAAAACTTATTTTTAAATCACTTTAAACCCGTTAATTTTTGCATAATGGTGGGATTTTTTATACCAATTAGTTTTTTTAAAAAAATCATGTTTTATTTTTTTATATTAAAAATGTGTTTTTTATATATTTCAGTGCCCAAACGTAATTTTTTAAACTAAATGTAAAAGAGATTTATGTAGAAAGAAAATAACAATCGAACAAAAAAATATTAATAGCCTAGCGTTTATAGTATACGATATAGCGGCGTTTATGATGTTTTTACAAGGCGAGTTTAAAATGGCTGTCAATTACTTGTCAAAGTGAATTCAGGTGGCTCCCCCATTTTTTTTGTTTATAATAGTTGCTTCAATAATTTAAAGAATAAAAATAAAATTAATGCAATCGCTGTTCTCTAGGGGTCGTTTTAAAAATCACGAAAAAATGGTACTTCAAGTTTTTTTGGATGACATATTTCGATTGTTTTTAGGAGACATATGATAATTTTGTTATTTCTCATTTAAAGGGGCTAAATTTAGCTTAAACTTATAGTGCATATTTTTTAATTGCGTATTCACTTGGGAATATCCGTGCGTCAGTCATATTCTAATAAGGCTGCTCTGGGGAAAATATTTGACAGCACCAAAATAATGTGGCGCACTTATTTTCTTAAAAGAATTCGCTCGCTAAGGAGACTTTTTTTGACTGTTTTGGTACGTTTTAAAAACGTCCCCAGAAGACGTTCTGGGGCGGTCGAAAAAGTACTTTTACCAAAAAAAAAACGTCCTCGGTCCCGCAAGGGCACCGTACGTTCCCGGGACGCCCAGAAAATCAAGGTGGGACGTTCCAGGGATGTTTTAAAAACGTACTTGTGCTATTAGGGTAAACCATAAGACATGTCATTTTTGGGAGTGAGTTTTTCTTAATATGAAGGCACACTTAAACCTGGAAAACTACACCTTAAAGTTGGTACATTAAATCTTGTTTCAAAATATCAACAGTGTCCTCGTCACCCCTATAACTAAATTTCCTTCGACTGATTTTGTCTCTTTCTTTCTCACATAAAAAAAAGCAATCCCAACCTATCCTAAGTAGCTAGGCCCGTAAAAATGTGTCTTAAAATAGAACTACTTTCTAAACATCCATTAAATTTAAACCAGGTTTAACAGTGCTGTGTCGGCCCTAAGAAAAATAAATTGCTGGAGTATTTCAGTATCTTTTAAAATGTAAATAAAAGTAGGTTGTTCATCCAATAAAAAAAATAGTTAGCTCTCAACTAAACTAATCATTTATTTCACCTTTTGTTTCAAATTTGTCTAATTTTGGTGTGCTAACAAAAGTTGTCTTCAACAATATACTGGCTGTTAATATAAAAATATTTAACCATGACTTGTTGGGTTACTGCCGCATTTTTTTTTATCACAGGTGCAATTTTTTTTTATCCTTAAGCAAACTTGAAAACATAGCGTTAAATGGTAATATTAAGAAATAGTTTAAAAAAAAAAAATTGTTTTATTTTTTTTACATTAAAAATGAGTTTTCTTATATATTACTACTAATTAGGACACTGTAGGTCTCAAGTCTTGAAAATAAAGCAAAAAAAAAAACGGTTTTCGTTGATTTCTACTGTCAATGTCACTTTTTGCAAACAAGGGGTAGGATCGTCGTCTTAGTTCCCCCATGCAAGCTAACCATATATCAAATAAAATACGTGACTAACATTTCTCTCACCCTGTCTCATGCAAAATATCTACTTATACCAGTATAATTTTCGATTACATGTGTGTATGGCTCATACGAGACCAAGGTGTGCTGTATATATTAGTGGCTAGGCCATAGTTTAATTTAGGTTCAGTTTAGGATACTTAAGTGTGGTTTAAATTGAATGTGTGAATACAAATACATATAACTACTACTACTGCCGCTATTATATGTAATTGTGTGTAAACATCTTTTATTTTTCGTACTTCCCGGAGATGGACTTTGCCACGTCGGCAGTTTATCTGCGGCCGCACGTCGACCGCCGGCCAAAAATGCTGATGGTTCGAAGTCGGTTTGCTGGGGTAGTACAAAGAATATGGTCTAGATGGTGCATACGTATAAGAGGACTTTTTTTGACCTTGACCGTTTTAAAAACGTCCCCAGAAGACGTTCTGGGGCGGTAGAAAACGTATACTTTTACCAAAAAAAAAAACGTCCTCGGGAGGTCCCGCGACGGCACCGTACGTTCCCGGGACGCCCACAAAATCAAGGTGGGACGTTCCAGAGATGTTTTAAAAACGTACTTGTGCTATTAGGGTAAATGTCATTTTTGGGAGTGGGTTTTTCTTAATATGAAGGCACACTTAAACGTGGAAACTACACCTTAAAGTTGGTACATTAAGTCTTGTTACAAAATATCAACAGTGTCCTCGTCCCCTCTATAACTAAATTTCCTTCGACTGATTTTGTCTCTTTCTTTCTCACATAAAAAAAAAGCTATCCCAACCTATCCTAAGTGTCTTAAAATAGAACTACGTTCTAAACATCCATTAAATTTAAACCAGGTTTAACAGTGCTGTGTCGGCCCTAAGAAAAATAAATTGCTGGAGTTTTTCAGTATCTTTTAAAATGTAAATAAAAGTAGGTTGTTCATCCAATAAAAAAAAATAGTTAGCTCTCAACTAAACTAATCATTTATCTCACCTTTTGGTCAAAATTTGTCTAATTTTGGTATGCTAACAAAAGTTGTCTTCAACAACATACTCGCAACATCACGGGTGCAATTTTTTTTTATTCTTAAGCAAACCTGAAAACAGCGTTAAATGGTAATATTAAGAAATAGTAAAAAAAAATAATTTGTTTTATTTTTTTTACATTAAAAATGTGTTTTCTTATATATTTCAGTGCCCAAACGTAATTTTCTAAACTAAACGTAAGAGATTTTTTTATGTAGAAAGAAAATTACAATCGAACAAAGAAAGATTTATTGTCCTACCGTTTATAGTATAGGAGATTGCGGCGTTTATGATGTTTTTACAAGGCGAGTTTAAAACGGCCGTCAATTACTTGTCAAAGTGAACTCAGGTGCCACCCCCATTTTTTTCTTTATAATAGTTGCTTAAATATATAATTTAAAGAATTAAAATAAAATTTTTTGGAATCGGATTTTGAAATAAAGCCATTTAAAATTTAAATATTTACAGTGTTGCCATATCGTAATGCTCCACGTTATAGGTGGTATTTTTGGTATCCCTATACATACCTCTACTAGGTCAAGATCCTATATTTTAAATCTGGCACTTCGACTCTAACTCACAGTCCATATTTTTTAATTGCGTATTCACTTGCGAATATCCGTGCGTCAGTCGTATTCTATTAAAGCTGCTCTGGGGAAAATTTTTGAGAACAACAACATAATATCAGTGCAACACAAGTGGCGCACTTATTTTCTCAAAAGAATTCGCTCTAAAAAAACTACGAATTTGTTTGCTTTAAAATAAAAAACTAACTTTATTTTTAAAAAATAAAAAAGGTATAAAAACATGTAGAAAATTACAACTTAAACATTATTTATAAGTAACATTTGGATGGTTTATTTTATTCCGATTTAGTTGACTGAAAACTTACTGGATAATAAGTAACTTAAAGGGTTTCTTCTGTTCCCAAAAGAAAAGGCCTACTTGTATTTAAATTAAATATTGCTTTCAAAACAAACATTTTTATGATTTTATGTCAGTTAACGACAATTATTGCATTGTTTACCTAAGAATGAACGTTTCGGGTACAGAAACATGCGGAACAACTCGAGTTAGCTTTTCCGTTAGTGCATTGGCTATAAAATCGGGACTCGTTTAAAATATAACATAAAATCTGGTTTAATCCGAGTATAACAAACCACATGTTATACTCTGGTTTATTACCGAACTAAACCATAAGCCATGTCATTTTTGGGAGTGGGTTTTTCTTAATATGAAGGCACACTTAAACCTGGAAAACTACACCTTAAAGTCGGTATATTAAATCTTGTCACAAAACATCAACAGTGTTGTCCCCCCTATAACTAAATTTTCCTTCGACTGATTTTGTCTCTTTCATTCAAAAAAAGCAATTCCAACCTATACAGTATCCTAAGTTGTTAGGCCCGCGAAAAATGTGTCTTAAAATAGAACTACATTCTAAGCATCCATTAAATTTAAACCAGGTTTAACAGTGCAGTGTCGGCCCTAAGAAAAATAAATTGCTGGAGTTTTTCAGTATCTTTTAAAATGTAAATAAAAGTAGGGTGTCCATCCAATAAAAAAAATAATTAGCTCTCAACTAAAATAAATCATTCATCTCACCTTTTGGTCCAAATTTGTCTTCAATAAGATACTGGGTATTAATATAAAAATATTTAACCATGACTTTTTGGGTTAATGATGCATTTTTTTTATCACAGGTACATTTTTTTTAACCTGAAGCAAACTTGAAAACAGCGTTAAATGGTAATATTAAGAAAATCTAGTAATTCTTTCCCAAAAACTAGGCCATTTCCTCAAGTGTTTTTTAAGTTTAAAAAAAATCATTTCGAAAATACGACAAAATAATAAACTGTAAGAAATTAAAACAATGTAAAGTTACCGACTGAAAAGAAACGTAATTATACAAAGCTCAGTGGTTGTTATTTTTAAGTATTTTCCTGTGCTTTTTATTAAGGCCTAAAAACAAAAAATCAAAATGGGATATACTTAGATGATAGGCCTCCCATAATACACCCGAAAACCTTTATAATCTACTTTTAAGCCTATTTGAAGATATTAAAATGCTACCTACCCCGGAGAGCAGTTAACTTCATAATTTTTAAAACCCCTATATACCAATTTTAAACGAAATCGGAGACTTAGGTGGTACCCCCTTCAACCCCTTGATGGTTGTTAAATTGGTTTGATAAATATAAAAAGCTTCGCAATCATGCGCACAATTATTTGGTTTTTAGTTGTGGATTCCAGACTTTATTTCGTAATTTAAAAGCTTGTACAAAATATGTTGACAGATCAAGCCCATGCCTCAAACAAAAAATCGCAAAAATTATAATATAAAAACACTTTTCTCCATTCCGGACTTTATTTTCGTTATTTTGATACCACACAACCCATATTTTAGTCGGTCAATATTTCCATTAAATATGAGGTTGAGAGAGGTAATAAAAAATTGCAAAAGTTAATAGGAAAACCGTTTTTTAGATTCCGGGCTTTATTTCCTTCAGTTTGATACCCAACAACCCATATTCAAAATTTTTATCAAATGTGGGGGATAATCCCCCCTATAAATAGGGGTTGGTAGAAATACATACAGGTATAATAGCAATTTCTAAACCTCCGTGACTTTTTTCTTCTGAGATACAGAACATCCCTTTACCTCCTTCGAAATCGAATTATCCCTATTTCTCCACCCTCAGTTGAAATTTCGAAAAACGCCAAAACATGTTTACTTATTTTATTAGTAGAATCTAAATACCAATTTTCAGACCTCGGCAGCTTTTCGTTTTCGAGTTATAGAAAACCTCTTTACAATTTCAGCCTCTATTTTTACTCCCTTAACACAAACCCCATAGGTCCTTAAATTTTTATAACTGTAGATCAAGTGGTATGACCTGTGCATTTATAGTTGACCTATGGTATTGACTACCGCGTTCTTTTATTAGTACAGATAACTGATTTATTTTAGTTGAATCACAAAAAGAGGGTGCGGATAAGTAAGTTTTTACTTACTCAAAACGAATGGCACGGAAAAAGGATAATTCTAAAATATCCTCAGTTTTCAAGAAAAATAATTAGTTTCCCGTATGCAACGACAGTTGACCGAACTCGCTTTGCTTCGTTCGATCAAGCCGGCAAGGGTACAAGATTTTTACATGTAAGCCTCAAAAATTCCCAAAAAAGAAATATAAAGATCTATGTTCATTTTCTGAAATAAACGTGGTCACTTTACTGCACAGTATGCTGTAAAGTGCCATAACGTTAGTTTAACGCACAGTATGCAGTAAAGTGCATTTTACCGCACGCGAGTAGGTAAAATATTAATCTAATCACTATTACAACGTTTCCATGTAGAGCTGAATAAATTTTCTGTATGATTCACTTTCAAACCTTCCATGAAAACGGTGCGAATAGACTTTTTTCGTTGGCCCTGTCCAAGTTCAATAACGCTTTTTTTGGGATCTTATCGGGATCCATCGTATCGAACTGACTTGACAGGGGGACACAAAGGAGTCACACATTTGCAACTACACCATGGACCAAAATTGGTCGAATCGCCTATTTTTGCAGTTAGCCACGTCAGTTTTCTACGGTTGACGCTGAGTGTAACAATTTTTATAATTTAGTTGAAGTTTGTTATATTATTTTGAAAAATAATCAAAAATGTTAAAACGACACCCATTGTTTTCGGCAAGCTTTCAAAAATAATCTAAGTGTAGGTAACGTACGGATTTGTAAGAAATACCTATTTCAAAATTGATGTTTTTTTACCTCTTTAAAATGAAGTTAAACCTCTTTGTTTCGTATTTTTTGTGCTTTTAGGTCAGTTTTGACTGGTACATGTGTAGATTTGAGACCAATCCTGGCCCCAGAGACTACACAACTTCAATGATTAACGATGACTAAACCTTTCTATTTCTAACAATGCGAGGAACTTAATAACTTTAACAACTGGAATGACATCAGTTTCTCTGTAAGTACCTACACAAGAAAACTTAGTCTACTATGTCACTATGTATTATTATTTTTATTTTTCTGTTTTAAACAATTGACCAGGTTAGAATTTGATAATATAAGTCAATAAGTTTTGGGGTTTGAACTTTGATAAACTTTGAGCTACGATGACCGACTCGGTCTTAAGTTATATTGTTTTTCTTTATTTCAGGCTACGACGGAGGTCAAACAACCTTTTTGAGCTACGAACAACGCGTGTAGTTATTTTTGTAATACACTTTGTTTAATATTTTAACAGTTTTTCTAAGATCCGTAGAAAACAACTACAACTACATTATCTTTTACCTGGGTAACAATCGCTTTCAAAGACTTAGTATTTTCATATGCTAAGGTGCATTTTTCGGGAAATTTGTTTTATTCAGTTTATTTAAACCTCCACAAACTTCTTTCCTTTAATGCACTTTTTGTAGTTTCGAAAAGAAAATAGAAATATAATTTGAGGTTGTACCTGTAAAATAACACCGTTGCAAATTTAAATTTCCCGTCTGTTGAGTAGACCTACCCTTTTTTAGAAACGAAGTTCAAATAGAATTTAACTTTTAAATTAACTACATATAAATTAATCTTACACTATAAAAACTTTATTAAATGGATCATTTATTTACTGTTAATTTTATTTAGCTTCCGATGTAAACAGTATAATGCTTTAACCAGACCAACTATTCCATGTTGATCCTATTGAGCAGGTTAAAGCCGTTCTTTAAATCCCTTTTATTTCTATGCATGAGCTATTAGCACTTTCAATATTTCTGCAAAAACTAGGTAAACCTTTATTTTAATCATATTATTATTCTGTAAACTTATTGGTCCAAAAAAAAACAACAATAGAACAGAAGTAAAACTGGCAAAAAATAACCTTAAGATGCTCCAGGCGAATGTCAAAAATTTGAAAATTTCATGAAAAAGAGTAATCGTATTGAAAACGTATTCAGTTCCACATGTAAACGTAGTATATGTGTCATTTTCGTCGCAAAATTATAAAGATTTTATATTTTTGATAAAGAAAGTGTTCAAAAACACATGTAGGAAAAAATGTACATTCCTAGCAATAGATGTGGTGGTCGCAGTCAAGTGCCAAACTGGCTCAATCGCAACTAAATCATTAATTAATTGACGACGAAAAGTACACCTTTCCCCACTAGTTAGGTAAAAAACGTTTTTCGTAAGGCTAATGCAAACCCCCAAAAGAAGGTCTTATTAGTAAAAATTAATCCGTCATGGACATAAAAATGTTAGAAAAGCTACAGTTGAAAAATTATAAAATTCATATATATAACTTATCTAAATAAATAATATTTTAAACAAAATGTAATTTCTCCAAAAAAAACTTTTCGTGCTTGAAACAAAAACGTCGCGTCGTGAACTTTATCAAAAATAATATTAAAATGAAAATTTAGATAATTCAATACAAAAATGTAATTTTTTCTAAACGATAAGCCATTATGGCCGTATAAAATTTATATACTTCTTAGTAATACTTTTATATTAACAGTATAAATATAAAATAACACTGCTACAAATTCAGAGCACTGCAATGTTTTCGAGAAAGTAAAAAAAAAACCTTTTGTAGAGCAACTGTGATTTGTGGGAGACACATCATAGCGTATATTAATCATATTTAGAATGTGTCAAAAAAGTTCAAAAAAAACTCCTGTCTTATAAAAAATGATAAAATATTAAATATTGGTTTGTGAAATCAATTTGTTGGTAAACATAAATTAAAACTGGTATTCTAGAGGTTTTGAGGTTCAAATCCCAGCCAAAGAAAAACTTTTTCCTGATTCGTTTTCTTACTTCTCGCACATATCATTTTTTTGTTCATATTTATGGGTTCTAAAAAAAATTTATTTTGCAAAAAAATTGTTTGTCTTTTTTTTTTCATTTACACACGGCAATTCGCTAAAAAATGATTGCAGTAAATTGCGTTCCTTCCACTTTGTTCTTCTTACGGTAATAAACAGCTTTTAAGTTTCAAATTAGTTAATTAATATGGCTAAATATAATTTTTTAAATCTTAATAATTTTGTGTTTGAAGAACATATTATATCAGATCACTAAAATGAACTGTTAGACCAAATCAGATACTATTTTAAAATTCCGGGTTACTTAATTAGCCAAAAACGCCAAAAAAAATATCCGACACCACCAAAATTTAGTGCGGATCAGTGTAGGGAATCAAAATCGAAAAGAGCTTTAGTATCAAAGATAAAATCAAATTAAAAAAAAATATAAGAAATAAATTTACCAATACCCATGGTGGCGTTAAGAAAAATACAATAAAAAAAAACGTTTGTGAATTGGATTTTAACTTTGAAAGCTCTCTCCGATTTTTATTCTACAATGTGCTCATATTGATCACTACATTGGTCAACACACAATTTTGGTGGTGTCGGATATTTTTTGGCGTTTTTGGCTAATTAAGTAACCCTTTTGGTCTACCAGTTCATTTAAGTGATCTGATATAATAGGTTTCATGTTCTATAAACACAAAATGAATATTTCAAAAATTATATTTAGCTTTAGTGTTTTTGTAAAATCTAATTATTGACAAAGCTTGTTTTTACAATAAATAACGTAAGAATGATATTTAAAAAAGTCCTAACGTAAGAAGGTAAAATAATAACTGTTTAGCATGGAGATGCCTAAATTAAAAAAAAAAAAAACGAAAAAAACGAACTGAAGTAAAGAAGAACATAAGATACGGCTCAAAGTACCTACAAATATTTTTGTGACACATTTTATGACATTTTTATGATTTTAGAACATTTTAGGAGACCTGTTTTGGTTTTATGACATTTTTGTGATTTTAGAACATTTAGGCAGTCTGAAATAGAGATAATGCTTTTCTGGATGTAAGAACGTATTTGGTAAAAGTGTTATGTAGTCTTAATAACTCATTCAAGAAGAATGTAATTTCCCAGAAGCAATAAATAAATTGGACAAATAAATAAATTGAGTCTATAAATAATGTGAAAACGTAACAGCTTTAAGAGTGAATTTGAATCCTAAAACCGTACATCAAAAATTAACAAAATTTTGCACAGCGGAGACTTCTGTTATCCCCCACAGACCATTCGCGTGGTTTTTCAAAAATATGTATATATATATCTTTAGTTTTTATTTAGTTTTTTTAAAATAATCGATAATTTTGACCGTGAATTAAACATTTTTAGGTTACTAAAAATTATGCAAAATGGTTCCGGGATAATGCTTTAAACTTCAACCGTACAAAATTTAATACAAATTTGATTAACAGTTTTTTTTTATTCGAATTCAATCTTAAATAAAATTAATATTTTCTTATTGTAAAAATTATTATAGCTAGATTATTTTCCCCACCTTCATCTCTCGTAGAAAAACAATTGTCCCTTATACTTGCAGAAAAACTTTTTTTTCACCCTTAACTCAGTCACAGAACACCTATTAGGAAAATAGATTTTTCGACACTAATAATAAATTTCAAGACAACGTAAACACGCGACTCTCTCTCAACACTTCTCTACAATGAATATTAAAGATACAAACCTCAGAATCACAGAGGGATAAATTTTTTGTATTGTCTGTAACTTCGCCAATAGATCCCCGATAAGTTTTAGGATAACTCAAATTTTATTTAATGTCAAAACTGCCACTTTTTAAAATAAACTAAAAATTTCAGATGGAGAACAGTTTTCAAAATGAGATTATAAGGTGTCGACGTCAGACATAGGGATAAAAAAAGTTTTTTAGGGTGACCATGCAAATCCTTTTTTATATTTTTACAGAATTTTGAAAAAACAAAACTTTAAAAGTAATTCTCGGGCTTTATACAGAAATTTTAGAACATTTTTAAACTATAAAATATGTATTATTTACAAAAAAAACTCAGGGGCCTTATCTACTTTGTTATTACTCAAGGAAGGATATATCTTCTAGTTTATCTGCGAAGCCCGGTATGGTTTTCTAGCCTCAATGCATATCCTTGGGTAATACCAAGTGAAGAAAAGCCCATGAGTTTTTCTTGTAATTTTAAAAGTTCCACTGTACTTCTGATTTGTTGTTCAAACTGCTTTTTTAATACATTTTTTTTTAACTAAAAGATTAAGAACACCTAGACCTCATGTGAGGTACGAAAAATTTATTGTTTTTTAAGGGTTTCCCCTGGACGCTTATTCTTGACCGACCGTGAGGTGAGGTATGCGAAATTCCCCGTGGAAAAAGGTGATGAAAAAAGCTCACCTCGCCTCACAGTCGTTCAAGAATAAGCGTCCAGGTCATAATTACGATGTAAGGAAATAGTTTTAAAAATTGCATACATACTTATAATTACCATAAAACCTATGATTCCATGATGATTCATAATGAGGATGAAACAGGTCTGCAGGTGTCACCTGCTCGCAATAAACTGAGAAACAAAACGCTTGTGCTACGAGTGTTATTTTAATTTTTTATTTACTGACACAAAATTTCACTTTTTTATTTTAAGTTCTGCACAACATGCCTCCTTCGGGTCGATTGATGCCTTAAAATTAGGGCATTATGCTGCGAACGTTCCTTCTTTTTTTAAGAGTCATGTCACAGTGACCCTACATTTTGCAGGACTCTTTCCTGCTGTAAAGTTCTTGCATTACAAACCAATGTTTTGTTTCTCAGGTTATTTGACAACATGGGCAACACGTCTGCGGATTTTTTAAAAATTTAAAAGATGTGAGAGTTTATGCGTAGATTTTACAACCAGGGGCCTAAATCTCGAATATCGTGAGAAGTATCGATCACTTCAAAGCCAATACAAATTTTTCATATGATCATTATTTAAGAATCAGCCCCCAAGGGCTCGATCCTGGGCGTAATAGAACGATCATACCCCGAGAAGTGATCACCTCTACTAAAATCCAAAATTCCGTATTTTGCGACCGGCTATAACTATCCCGATAGTTATTCGAACAACGTCCTACCTGAGTATAACAAACCAAGTAGAAGTAGCGACAGCACCCGCCAGCACCTTTGATGTTTGGGGGACAAAGAAACAAATTTTATAAAATCTTGTCCCAACTACTGGGGCTAATCGAGAGTATGGTTGCGCTAAAAAAATCGTTGTTCGAGGCAGCTTGCTCTGCGCCCGTTCATAATAGTTTGTAAAACTTCTCCTCTCTCAACGAAGGGATTCCATCCTACGAAATCCAGAATCAACACCCAGGTAGAATTACTTTATTCTTAACAAAAATGAAACAGGTCTCTAGGTGTATGAACTCTTATTTTAAAGGCCGGGCCGTAATAAATTAATAAACAACGCTTGTTCGATAATCCGCGAGTGTTATTTTTATTTTTAAAATTATTGTTGCCGCCGGGGGTCCATATAACTATGAGACACTATAACGGCCCTGCCCTTGTGTTTTCCGAAAAAAAAGCTGTAGCGATAATAACACTTTCAATCGAGTTAGCCTGGAAAATATGCAGAGTTAAAAACTCTTCTGTATATGCGCAGTAGATTTTATAGTTATATGAGTGCAACACTGTAATTTTGCAAAGATTTCGGGTAAATGATAAAAAGAATTGGTAAAAAAATAAATAAGCATCTGCATTTGGTAACTTTCTTGGGGTAAAACTCCTTATCACTAATATTATTAATTATTATAATAATTATTAATCTGTCAGTTTGTCAATTTTAACACTTAAAATTTGAGGCTTTCCGTTTTAACAAACCTACATTAGAAAAATTCGGAAAATTGGCGAAGTCATTTTACATAATACAGTATTATAATATTTCTCAAAGTTTAAAAAAATTAGATTCATTCTTACACAATAACTTGAAATAAATAAAAAGTTTATTTTTTATGAACAAAATACTACCAATTCTCTTTCGTAAGGGCCCATTTCCAAATTCTTCATTGTCGTCTTATTACCTTGAAATCCAGGAAAACAAACCAACCCAAAACAGCGACCAAAACAAAGTTGTTTGCGACACAGCAACCTGTAAAGATCCATTGCAGCCATCTTTGCTGTTACACGTGCAATATTCCATAAAGATGTTGTAGGTCCCAGTCCTCATGAGGCAAAATCGTTCGTCGCCCTTAACGCCGATCTCCCCGAGAAAAGCACAGCCTCGGAAGTACTTCCATACACCATTGACTAAAACAAGTAAAGGGTATGACAAATGTTAGGGAAAAGTGTAAGGATCTCTTCCCTGCCAAAAAAAAAACTACATAAAACCTCATAAAAAAACACACCTGAATTTTATCAGTTTTTATAAGGTCTGTGAGCTTTTGTGAGGCAAAATTTTAGGAATATAAAAGTTTTTAGGAATATAAAAGTTTTTAAGAAATCATGAGGTATGCCTTTGATTTTGGTAAAAATTTATGTGGTTTCATATGTGTGTTTTTTATCTGAAGCTATAATCAGTCAGGCTTATAAATGTTTATAAAAATTTTTGTTAACGTATTTTATGGTTTTATAAAAGCACTATTTTCTAAGAGATTTTATAATCAAACCAACACATCAACTTTTATGGGTTTCTATAATTACATTCTTTTTCTTTTATGATGTACGTATTATGGGATTATATAAACCCATGTTTTTATAGTTTTCTGACAAATTTTATTAGTCAAACGAACTCATAACATTTTATGGGTTTCTATGATTACATTCTTGTTTTTTTTTTATGTTTGAAGAGTTTGTAAAAAAACGTTTTTTCATGAGATTTTGGGATATTTTATGAACAGACCAACTCATAGAATTTGACAGATTTCTATGAACATTTATAATTTTCTAGGAGTTGGTAAAAACCTGCAAAAAAAACCTCATTAAAACTCATAAAAAACACACCTGATTTTTATCAGTGTTTTTGACCACCTGAAAACGAATTAAAAAAGCTATACGTATACTTACTCTTCTACAAAAAAATATTTTTTGATTTATGATCTAAATCTTTTTCCCCCTCTACTTCCCACGTTAGAGGGAGTTGGGTACCTGAGAATACCATATTATTGTATATCTATTTGATAAGTCAGTTAAAATTGGTTAGCAAAACATGACCGAAAATCGTCCATCTTGAATCCGCCATATTAAATTTTCAAAATCTGATAAAAAATCGTATTACTTATCCACAAAAGCCCCCATATACCAATTCTGGTTGAAATTGGACAAACTTAGGTGTTATCCCCCCTCCACTCCCCTCGTAGGAGGAAGTGGTGCCTAATAATAACATATTATTGTATAGTCGCCGAACTATAAATGTATGCCAAATTTGAAAACAATCGGATGTGTATAAGTTAGTTAAAATTGGTTAGCAAAAGATGACCAAAAGTCGTTCATCTTGAATCCGCCATATTGAAATTTTAGAATCCGATTAGAAATTCGTTATCGCCATCCCCAAGTACCTCGACACACCTAATTTCAACGAAATCGGGCGTACTTCAACTGTATCTCCCTCCACCTCCTTCGAGTAGGGGGGAGCTGTCAATTTCATCACACTATATTCTTGTGTTCTTCAACTGTACCCTCCCCCCTTCGAGTAGGGGGAGCTGTCAGTTTCGTCACACTATATTCTTGTGTTGTCACCGCAAATATATAAGCATGCCAAATTTGAAGCCTATCGGATGTCGGGAAGTTGGTCAAAATTAAGTTTCAAGATTTCACCCGAACAAACATATCTTGTTCATTACATAGATAGATACATTGCAAGTTAAATAAAAGCTTGTAAAAAAATAGTTTTTTGCTTATGAAATCTCATAGAAATTTACCAAAGTAACATCTCTCCCACAGCTCCTGGCGATAAATAAGTACTTATACGAGAACAATTTTCCATTAGATATTGTACAAGCCCAAGGAGTGTTATTGTATTATAGTGGGTTAGGTTGTCGTAGTTTAATTATAGTTTAGGTTAGGTTAAAGTTTAGTTTGACTGTATATTAATCTCTTACATTACTTCTACTTTATTACTACTACAACTGCTAAAGTTGAGCTGTAATTTTTTATTTTCGCATATTACAGGTAGATCTTATAAAATTTTATAAATCTTTATGAGGAATTGTCATATTAAAAATCATGACATATTGTAAACTTTTATAAGCTGATAAAATATGATGAACTCCTATGCGGTATTTGTGTTTCACTTTCACTAGTCAAAAATTATAAAATATCATAAGTTTATATGAGCATAGATTATAAAAACTTATGATTATCTGTTATTTGCTATGATCTTTTATGAGGTTTTTTTGACAGGGTTTTAATCCAATTAGGAGTTATATCAGTTTCATCGAATAAAAAGGTTTAGCCCCAGAATTTTTCTAGACCAGTCATCCCGCGTTTTCAAAAATGGTCGCGCCGGTCGCGCCCTGTTTTATGTGACAATCTAATTGCCATCACTTCGGTGTTGTAAAGGTAGGTACTCTTTGGTTGTTGTAAAAAGAAAATCATAGTAATTTTGCAAATTACTGTTTACTTTAAATAACTTTGAGTCATGATGTCTAAGGCAGGATACAAAAAAAGCAGGCAAACATTTTTAAAGGTGCCGGAAAAACGCATTTTAAAAAGTTTTCCAAACCAAAACATTGAACTGACACTTCTATTGTTTACATCTTGATTGACAATCTGTGGATGTCAGCTAGACCTGAGCAACACCGTTCTCAACTAAAAAACCAGTTAACTACTACCGCCTCAGTGCCCTTCCCAAGTAACAATTGTATGACCTACTGGTTGTGATGACTAAAAACTTAACCAATATTGTCACGTAGGGGTTTTCGTAACGGGGTTGTTCTTATTAATTGACTTAATAAACCAACCGTACCGGGTTTTAATGAATTTATTATAAGTATAAAAACGTTACTTACTTGTAATTAATTAACATCCAACAGTCTTAATACAGCAGCGTCACAGTTCTATCTTAGGGGTAGGTCGTGGTTCAGCAGTTTATCTTATTCTTGAGAAATACATCACAACTTTCTGACTTAGTGAACTTACTAAACTTATTGACCCCTTCTTGCTGTTCTCGATTGGTTTTATAGGATGTATGTGATAACAAAACGTGAGTTTACAAAAACATCTATTCATTGAACTTAAAACATCACATACTTCCTAATGCTAACTGTTAGGTTCATAACCTGAGTCGTTAACATTTAAAAACCAAGCAAGGGCAACATAGAATGACTAAAGGACATTCACGACATATCCCCCCGTTTTAAATAAAACTGGACCCACAGTTATATAAAATTAAAGTTTTACAAAATAAAGGAATTGTAGCTGAATTACAATTTAAAAAAAATACACAACATCAAATCAAAAACATAATTCGCTCGACCCACTTGCTCCCTGTTCTTCTTTCTTCACTGATGCCCTTCTCTTCACCGGAAAGCATAGTACGTGATTTGCGCCGATTTGTGCCTTTAAGGTCTTGCTTTGTCAGTGGATTTGCGGTACTTGCTCAGAATTTCATTCAACAGGTACTTTCAATATAGTCATTTTGAATACATCATTCCCAATTCCAATGTAGTAATAAATTTATATTTTCCAAATGGAGTGTGATGAATAATACTTGTCCCTTTTCTTCAAAAATGTGTGGATCTATATGAGACATCTCTCGCTGATACAGCCTGAATGGTAACCCTTGTGTTTCTAAAGAATTTCCTTTGGATCTCCATACGTGATACTGGATTTTACCACTATAATTTTTATTATCATGTTGTGAGTTTTCCTGCGCTATGCCTCTGACTATGCAAGACCTTGGAGTTGTTGGTCATCATTGGTCTCTTCCTGTATTATCTTCTTGGAAAGCAAGCGGTGCCGGCGACTCTAAAAAAATTAAACAAACATACTCCTTAAAAAATCTAACATTATAGTAATATTTACTTGCGCATATTTAACCCGAAAAGGATTTTAAATCTGAATTTCTGGTAACCGAGAGAAAAAAAAAATAAGTGAATATTTATTTTGATGCTCTGATTTTTATTAAAATGATTAACCCTCATTTAATAAGGTTTTACGGTATGTGAAGATTTTAACGTAAATACCAAAATACTATATTACTATTAATTAATTTTTGACTTAAATTCGCAAGAAAATAGTGATTTTGTGGAATACATTTTTTTTTTCTAAATTATGCTGTAGCTATTAAAACTTATATGCTTAGGTAGAGCATACTTATATCACTATTTACTGTTTTTGTCTGCACACCCAAAATGTTAAAAATACTCAATGTTTTGAAATCTGTTTACATATTGCAATTTCACGCTACCTAGATAAGCTAATAAGGTAACTATGATAATATTAAAGTGGAAAGATTTCAAAAAACACCTCTTTTTAATACTGGCAAAATATAATAATAATACTAATTTCTACTACTTATATGCCACTAGATCGTAACCATATTCTCAAAATACTTATTATTGTTTATTTGATTTGCACTTAGATTCTCTCACTATATCTCAATAATCAAAACTATACTTATTATTTTTCTTTACTTTTACCCTCTTTACTATACTTAGCTCAAAGTTATAACTAAAACCATAGGTATATATATATATACTGTTTATTGTTCCTTACATTTATCAGGCTTCACAATTACTTAACATTTAACACTATTTTTCTTAGATGAACCTAGCACCTTGCATGATCATGCCCTGTTCACTTTATAGCAGACGGATGTACCTTAATATTTATCCAAATGTCTTTTAGTGGGCCCAGACACTGGCGTAAATAAAAAGATAAATGCTTTATGTATTATATTTTGACTTGACCGTGTGTCAAGCAGAATATTGACATTATTATGCCCATTTATAGACCCTTTTATTTGAAGGATATTGGAGTATGTTGTGAAAGAAGACAAATTTAAATCGTCCTTATATTCGCTATTAAGATAATCCTCCTCTTTAAACCTGAAAATTTGATCCAATTTTTCAGATTAATTTTTATTTTTACATTCGGAAATATGGTTCAGTCGTAAAACAATATCTTTTAAATTGTCTTGTGTTATGTTGGAATAAGATAAAATTCTAAAATTTTCGTAATACTCAGAGAGTAAACCATTTTCAAAAACTTCGAGAAAATCAGAAAAGGAGATTTTTGTTTCTAGTTCATATGCCAACGTTAAGAGATTGAAATAGTAACTTTTTATGCTTTCATGAACCAGCTGTTTTCTATTTGTAAAATTAGATTTCAATTTCTTGTAAGTATAATCACCTCCAAAATATTTAATAAAATCCTCTTTAATGTCTTTCCACGTTTTACTGACATTTTCGGACTTTTCCACATAGCTTAAATACCAAAAATTGACTGGACTTTTTAGAAAAACGCTCAAGTGCCGCATTTTCAGACAATGTGACCAAAAATTTTTGTCAAATATTTTGTCATAATTGTGAATAAATTTAACCGGACAATCATAAATTGGATCAAATGTAGGTGGTTGTGTAAATTGAGGAGTAATAGCGTTTTGAGTCATTTTAAAAGCGTTGCTAAGTTGATCCATATTTAAATTTAAATTAAAAATAAATTACACCACGTATCTAAAAAAATATAAATTAAACTGTAACTATTAAGAACCTACAAAAATGTTTTAAAAACATATGCACTGTCCTTAAAAAAAATGATTTACCGTGGGCGATTTCAATAACGACCTACCAATTTTAACCCTTAGACAGTAACCTATCAATGCCAATCCTTAACTATTTATATTTATACCTTGTATGGTATATATAAAATAGAAATAAAACAACATTAAACTTGAAAAAAATATTTAAAAAAAACAAATTTTAAAAATGGAATTACTGAAAAAAAAACTTTATTAAATAAATTGTTTTTGAAAAAAAAATTTGATTTTCTAATTTGAGAAATAGCCTTACAAAAAAGACAACGGCACCTCCACCATATGTCGTGACGCTCCTTAGAGCTACACAACTATGCAACTAGTATGAATAATACACGCATTTAAATAAATGGTTGTATAATAATAAAATAAATAATAAACAAAATAGTACTTACATTAAAAATACACACACTTTCTTCATCATGATGAGCGGTTTATGTCTTGGGTTGACTCTTTACTCTCAAATATCGAATCACTACTAACTGACTCCTAACCTCTCTGAAACGTTTTTATAAACCTATTCTAACATTGATAGTTCATTCAACAGGACCTTCCGACCTTTCGTTGAACTAGGATGTTAGGATAGTTAGTTATTGTAAAATACGAAAAGTTTATACTTAATAATAAAGTAATAATTAAAACACTAGGTTATTGAATCGCGAGTTTAACCTTAAACGTTGCACAGAGGTAACTGTCTTGAGAGTATGTGATTTTAACACATAAACACGTCGCGGATTGAATTATGTTATTAAAATATTACTTTTTGTAATTATTGGAAATTACCCTTATGACAATATTAACGTTGTATTTGGTGGAGAAATTGGTTATTTTCGGGACGACCTTCGTTAACGAAATAATTACCGGCGCCTAAACGTTAATTTTACCCTTTAGTTAAACTGCAACGTTTTGTTAACGTTTTCGTATGACTAATGAGATTTCGTGATCATTTTTGTGTCAAAATAACGACCACAAAACGTTAAAGGGTACACGTCGCGCATCCTACGTAATTCTTCGTCAAATTTACGTTTTTTGGTCGTTATGTGGTAAGAGCACGGAAATAGGTCTATTTTATGCACCAACCATTTCTGATCGTTCTATGCAGAGAATGGGAGTCGCTTGGTTTGGTATTTCAAGTCTTGTTATCAACACAGAACCTTACTTTTTTTATTTTTCATTTCATTTTTTATTCTTAATTTTATTTGTTTCATAAGGCCTATTTACTCAAGTTTTAATGGCTAATTCTCAACGCGTAATTTTTTCTTCTCTCTCTACTTTTTGAAGGAAAATAGACAGAAATAGAAATTTAAGCATTATATAGGCATTAAAACTTGAGTAAATGGTCAAACTTTTAAAAAATATGTATTTTTTTTTTTGGAACAATAAAGAAAAATAAAACCTTTCTTTTGACTAATTTTAATACAAAATACACATTGAACTCTACAAAACACAAAGTAGGCACTTACATTGTAGCTTCTTTAAAAGTACAGAACACAACTAATAAGGACAACATTTTGAATAAACTAGCAGAAAGAAAAACCTTTTTTTTTGCTGAATCTATCTAATTATAAAACTAACCTAAACAAAAATAAAGAATATATTTTTTTTTTTTAATTTGAAAAAATATTACAAGCTTTTTTAGTACGTACAGTATAGGTACTCACACGAATACCTAAATACTGACATAGCTTCAATATTCAGCACTAAGAGGCTGATAGTCCCCATTGTGAGCCGGCCCTGGAATGAATATTTTAGCTCTGCACACAAGTATTTATTTGGGTTGAGTACCTATTTATTATTTAGAAATCTAAAATAGGTATGTAAAAAACACTACTATCTACTTAAATGATCAAAGGATTATCCCCTTTTTCAAGTTCTTCATCCAAAGTATTGTTTTCCTCTTTAGATCCAATATTTCATTAGCCTTCGGTGTAACTTTCTTTATTTAGGTCTTAAAGGAGGTACAGTTTTACATCCATATTGTCAATTTCTTCGCACCTAAGAAAATAAAAAAAGTTAAGGAAAATTAAACAAAAAAGCAGTACTCAGAGAATTTTTAAATTAAATTAATTAAAAATAAAACGTCCATGACTGAAGAAGCTCTACTTAGCTATGCTTTTAATGCTCATAAAATAAAAATTCTGAGATTATGCATTAATCATGACTAGATACTAATCGGGGTTTAAAATGTGATGTTTTATATTGGAACTTTATTTGTGAAGATCCATTTCAAACCCCAATTAGTGCTAATCATGATTAAAGCTTTATCGGAGAATTCATGTTGGGAGATATGAACATAAGAGAAGTTATTGTGTTAAAGAAAATTATCCTACAAAATTGAATGTGACTGTTTTCATATAAATCTGTCATTTAAGTCTTGACAGTTGTCAATAAAAATCAAACATATGGATACTGGGTGTTCACTAAAAATAAAAGAAAACCAGTAAAGTTGTAGTACTTACATGCAGCTATGAGGTTGCAAAGTTCGTTAAGCTTCTCAAGAACATCTGGACTTTTCTTATGATCATCAGATGTGCGTGTGGGACTTCATTATGTAGTGTTTCTGAACTTTCTCCTTGTTGACCATTAACTTTGTATAATACAACAGTTTTTACAAACTTTTTCTGGGAATGAATCTGATTTTCTTGCAGCTATTGCTATGATGGTCCAGATTAGGATTTTATAACTTTATTCACACCGACAGCCTCTGTAACTGCCCTTTTTGTTGAGGTTTTACAGCTGTAAGTAAAACTGTTCCTTTACAACATACGGGTAGGTACTGGTTTCATGAGCAGAGCTCCGGTACCATCAGACTGAATTCTTCTCAACAACCTCAAAGGTGGCGGCGAATAGAGGTGACCCTCGTTTCCCATGAATGTGGAACAGACTCCACTTTGTCAATTTTCAAAATATGGACCACTTTAAACTAGCTCCGGTCTATTTTTTTATTTGGCAAAAACCATCGAGCAGCAAAAAACAATTTTTTTTTAAATCGCGGACAGATGAAATTGACTTGGCAGTCTGTCAGGTGTCACACAAGGAAAAGATTTAGGTACGTTGACATTAGGCGCATTTTGGTGAAGCAGCTGTCGAATCTGTTACCAAAGGACGTTTTTTGGTTGGCAAACGGTAAGTACGAAACGACGGATAAGCGCCATGTTGCTTTTTACAATCACCTTTTTAATTTGAAGTCATATTGCCAAACAGAATGTAAACAAACGCGTTAGGAATCTTTTATTAGTTTTTCCTAGCAATTCGTAGCTGTTATTACTGTTAAATCACTAATTTAGTTGTATACAGACGTAAAAGTATTTCTGCAACAATTTTTTGTCTTATATAAAATTTCAAAAAAAATTACTTTTTTTCTAAATCTGCCATATATTTCAGTCCCGCGTTTTTTTTGGACCTAAAAATATCATATTTGACAGTACACTAAGTTGCGTTTCCGATTATAGTGTACAGAAAGCCTTTAAAACGTACATCTTGTTCATGATTATTAATTTGGAAAATATTGATTATTATTAGTCTGAATATTATGATAGATGATTTTTGAGGAAAAATATAAAATGTTGACTACACGTTATATTTTGGGCAATAATAAACAACTCTGGCGTACTTCTAACAAATAACTTATTGTAGGTGGCGCTGCACACAAGGTTGTGATCTGGGTCATTTCTTGACTTGGATGCATACCAAAGGTTGCGAGCAACGTTGAGACAACTCGAAAAGTATTTACCAAATTGGTGTAAAATAGGGTTGGCAAAACGTTTCCTACGTCACAGCGCAACGTTGTGGTTGCGTTTGGAAACGTTGTTGCGTCGACAAATTGTTACTTTTTATAAAAAAAAATTGACAAGTAAATCATGGGTTTTCTGTCAGTTTGGTGTGAATATGGCACCGATCATAGGCCAAAGGACACGAAAACGAAAATGAGTTAACTGGCTTTTTAGTTGAGAACGGTGTTTACCTGAGTGACACTCTATGTTGGCAGGGGTAGTGGGGCAGGAAAAGGCGTATTCAACAGCGTTCTCAGCTAAAAAGTCAGTTAATTTCTACCTCTTCAGTGCTCTTTAGCCTACTGTTGCCGCCATTTCTATAATAAAACATGGATTTTCAGTCGGTTTGATGCCAATATGACCTCTATAGTAAATCAAAAAAGAGTTAACTTGCTTTTTAGTTGAGAAGGTGATGGCTTATTATTTGAAAAAAGAGCTTGTGTTCTTTTTACGATAGAAGACATGACAATAATAACTCCAGTAAAGTTGTTGACAAACTAAATTACAAACCACGATACTCTTAACACGGTATGCTACTATTTATGCCAAATTCCGTCGCCTTCCGCGAAATCATACACTGACGTCAACACGAAGTTTTATTAGCGTGCTCGATTAATCGAGAATGAGTTCACTGCGTTGATTTTGTCTCATATTTTCTTTGAAACTGTTTGCCCTCCCAAATGAATACGATTTGATTTAGAGACTACCTTCTACGATGTTCTACGATACCAACAGACAAATTGTGCAAGTACCATTTAGTTGTTTGATAATGATTATTTCAGTTTTCAGATTACCAAGGGAAAAAGATTTAGAAATGAAATGGCCTGCCAAATAAACGACAAAATAAAGTCAATATCATTTTGGTCGAAAATGGTTTACCTCTGTGGTACAGATATATAGTTCTTGAGATCTCTGAATTTGAAAACCTAAATAGATAGATACCCTTTGTGTAAAGAGTAAGACTGTACATAGGTAAGTACCTTAAAGCACCATTTTTTTAAACTGTCATAATATAATTTACACTTAACTCATGTACATAGTGGGTAGCGTATCTGTCTGCAGCACGGTAGGTGTAAAGAGTAAGACTGCACATAGATAAGTACCTTAAAGCACCATTTTTTTAAACTGTTATAATTTACACTTAACTCATGTACATAGTGGGTAGAGTATCTGTCTGCAGCACGGTAGGTTCCGGTTTTGAATCTTGGCTAGGTGCATATATATTTTGTGTTTGTCTTTAACTTTCCACGTGGCTACACTAGATATACGATTAAAAAACCCAGTACATAAAGAGATACACTTAAAACAGTTTAATATAATTATATTTGGTAATGATTTAGTATGCGGTTGTCTGCCATTTTTTAATAAAAAATTCTTTATGGAGGCACCCATTAGGGGCCTTAAGACCCCAAATCCGCGTCCGCCATTATTTTTTTTAACTAAATGAACCAAACCCAACTTAAACAAATGCAAGCGAACCCATGCCAACCAAAAAACACATTGAACATGTAGCAGCTCAAAATTACAATCAATAAAATAAAATACCATGCACATATGTTGCTATCGGAGTCACAAAGTGATGTCACGCCGAGATGCGCATTGTCATACCGTGTTAAGTGTAACTACTGAAATCTAAAACAAGCCACACAATAACAAACGACTATAAATGATGCCTTACATCTATGTGTTTGGTTCTTGCATGGTAGGCCACATTTGTGCTAGATTTTGGGCACCTTGGTTATTAATGTTTAAGTGGCTCGCATACACTGATAAAATTGTTCACTCAATCTTCTTAACCATAGAGCCTTTGTACTCACTTTCGGTTGTTAAAAGTGCACCTGTAGAGTGATTTTTAGTTGCTCACGCAATGGCTGTACCACTTTTAAGAATACATAACCTGTGATCGAGGGTAATCTATGTTGCTGGCCCAATCACCATCTGCATAACCAACTATTACCCTTTTCTGCTGATCAGAACCTTTAAATTCTAGTCCATAGTTTCTTGGGGCCGATTCTTAGGCAAAACGACGAAATTTCGTCGCGTCAATTATGTGGCAACGCCGGCTCTGCCAAATGCGCCTGTATCATACCGAAGGTGAAACCATCAAGTTGGCCATGACCGAAACCGCTGACTCCTAAATATCAACGTCACTTTTAGGTTATATTTTGTTAAAAAATTTTGTTTTGATATCATCGTAATATTTTTTGACCATTTTTAAAGAAAATGTGTTGAGAAAGAGACCAGACTAGGCGTAGATTTGAGAAGACGGATGGACCAACAAAAATCACAAAAAAATATTTTGGGAATGCCAGCCATATTACAGTAAGTCGCAGGTTAAATAAGTCTTAAATAAAAGCTTTTTACAGTTGTACCTGGGCCCGTATTCTCGTAGTTATAAAAACGCTAAGCGTTTTCAAGAAGTATAGGCAAAACAGCAAGTGGTTGGTAGATGTTTTGTGACAAAGGTACGCGCTCCTCAAAGCGAACGGAGAACCACAAGCTAATACAGAGTGTTCTGCGATTTGTTTTGGAAAGCGCTTCTTAGCGTTTTTGATTACGAAAATATGCCATTAATTTTACTTTGTGCATTTTTATTAAAAGTTTAGAGGGACCTAGGTAAATAATTTTAGCATGAGTAAAAATAAAATCGGGGCGTCCTGGGTTTGGTACCTATTTATTAAGTCAAATGACCTGTTTTTATTACCCAATTTTAAAAATTAAAGCACGTTTGATTTTTTATCGTTCTCTCAACAGAAGCAAATATTTTATTTAGCTGATCACAGTCATAGTTTTTTTTTTTTATAGTAAAGCCATAATTTTAAGGCTTAAAATATTTTAGCATAATTTAAGGGGTAGTTGTTAACATTTTTATGCGATGATTTTGCTTACATTTTAAAGTTTTCTTCAAACCTTCGATTTCTAGAATAAAACACTTACATTTTTCAAGTTTTTCACTGTTTTTTTAGCGTTAAAAAAAAGTACTGTCAAAAAACATTTTTTCTCTGTTAAAATGAAAAATATTTAGAGAGAGGGGGCAGAATTTTAGAGGTAGATGGAGAGATATTTTAGTGACGTGCAAAAATATTTAAGGTTGTTGAAGAGAGACAGCAGGCTATAAAAAAGTATTTTAGAGAAAGATGGACATAATTTACGGCAATTGTTTACTAAAGATTTATGTTATGTCATCTGTTTGTCATCTTGAGTGGTGTTATGCATATGATTTTTATTTTGCCATTTTTATCCAAAAAACAGCAAAAATTGTAATTTTTTAAGCGTAAAGCGTGTAAAACACAAGGTGGTATTAATTTCTTTCAATCAAAGTTCTTTACAGTCTTTAAATTTATCAAAAAACGTGTCCTACTAAAGTGTATTTTAGCATATCTAAAAATAATTTAACAGGTATTTAAGAAAATTATTTTAAGGATCATCATGGCTTTATGGTAAAGCCATGATCACCCTTATGTTTTACAAACTTTACGCTTTGAATTACAATTTTTGATGCTTTTTGGATAAAAATAAAAATCATATGCACGACACCACTCAAGATAACAGACAGATGACATAACAGAAATTTTTAGTAAACAATTGCCTTAAATTATGTCCATCTTTCTCTAAAATAATTTTTATAGCCTGCTGTCTCTCTTCAACAACGTTAAATTTTTTTGCACGTCACTAAATTATCTCTTCATCTAACTCTAAAATTATGTCCTCTCTCTCTAAATATTTTTTATTTTAACAGAGAAAAAAAATGTTGTGGCAGTACTTTTTTTGAACGCCTGAAAAACATTCAAAACTTAAAAAATTTTAGCGTTTTATTCTAGAAATCGAAAATTTGGAAAGAAAGCTTTAAAATGTGAGCAATATCATGGCATAAAAATGTGAAAAACATAGTAAAAATTGGTTAATCAAAAACGTTACCCCTTAAATTATGCTAAAATATTTTAAGCCTCAAATTACCATCATGGCTTGACCATTACTTTAAAAAAAAAAACTTTCCAGCTAACCCGACCCACTTTTCCTAAAATAATTTTAAAAAAACTCGAGGAAGATCTGACGCATATTTTGGAAAAAAATCTAGAATTAAGATTTGTTTATAAAAACTTACTAAACCCAAAAACCTACTAAACATTCCCCCTCCCTCCGCGTCTGTAAAAAAATCTGTGACCGCCCCTGTATGAAGAACAATATTTAGGGTTTTTTTTTTATACATTTTTAGGAAAACTATTGAACTGGACTACTTCGACAACAATTACCTTCTATATTTAAAGGCAATTATAAGGAGGAAAAATAGTAGGCATATGTCATTTCGGAATGTGTGTAATTTAATTTGTCGAGGGATTAAAAACCACTTCCTGAGTCCTAAGGTGTACATACTATTTCTAGTAGTAAAATATAATCCCGGAGAAATAAAGTAAAAATTTAATCCTTGGGAAATAAAGCAAAAATTTAATCCCCGAGAAGCAAAGTAAACACGGTTGGTCTAGAGAGGGGTTTTAAGAAAAAAAATATATAATCTTTAAAACATAGATTTTTGTTTTCGATACATCGCCAACTACCATTTACCGTGAAAAGTAAAATCCCCTATGTAGCCCTTTTCTGGGGTGCTATTTTTGGAAAATATTCTGAGAACCTTAAAGAGCAACCCCCTATTTTGACTTCATATTTAAATTTTCGCTAAAATTCTCTTTGTCTAATTTTCGAGATATTAGCTTTCAAAATGTCCAAAATTCAATTTTTGAAGGCTCATATCTTAGAAACTAAAAAAGATATCTCTATTGTGTTTATTATCGAGTTTAAGGATATTTTAAGACTTTAATAAAAAACGATAACAGTAACGTTTGCACATTCTTATTTACAGTTTATTGATTTTCAATGATTTTGACGATATTAATCCAAAAATATGAAGTAGAAGGTCAAATTGTCAAACTATTGTCCTTTTTTATTTCCTCGTAAAAAAACCATAAAATCAGTATTGAACACAATAGAGATATTTTCTTTAGTTTCTAAGATATGGTCCTTTAAAAATTCAGTTTTTGACATTTTAAAAGTCAATATCTCGAAAACTAGTAAAGTTGGAAATAGAATTTCGGCGAGAATTCAAATATGAAGTCAAAATAGAAAGTTGCTTTTTAAGATTTTCAGTAATATTTTACAAAAATAGCCCCCCAGGAAAGGGCTACATAGGGGATTTTACATTTTACTTAAAACCCCTCTCTAGACCAAAAAATGTGTAAAAATTTAATCTATAATAATAATTTAATGATTTATAGTAGTAAAATTTAATGCTTGGCAAATAAAGTAAAAATTTAATCTTCAGAAAATACAGTAAAAATTTAATCCCGGGGATTAAATACCCCACTTTACTCCTTAAGAACAGGAAATAAAAAGCTACTTTTAATCTCTAAAGTGCGTAAACACGCTGTTAGGGAAAAGTCAATGAATTTTCTAAAGCTCCCAAACTAATTTTTTCAGTTGAAAAATTTGATCACCATATTTTTTTCTGCTCCCTTATTTTTATGAAATTTTTATTCACCGTTGATTTTATCCGATTTTTTTCTTGCAGATACTGGATAAATTTGAAAAAGTGGAATAAATTGCTGCAGTGTTAAGAGGAAAATGATACTTCCCGGGCAAAGACATCCCTCTCAGACTTCATGACGTTTTGCACAAACCCAAGATTGCATTTGTGTCCCAATGAAGGTGTTTGTATATTTTTTTAACCAAAAAAACAAAGTCTCATTTGCTGTTAATGAAGTATAATATTATTCAACTACTGTTTTTTGCAATATTTTAGTTAGTTAGTATAGAAATTAAATCATTTATTATTTTTACTCATTTTAAAAACTAAATTCGTAAAATAATAGCGGCCATGAAGCTATAGCAGCCCATCTCTTGATTTTTTTACCAAAAAAAATCCATTAAAAAAAAACAACTAGATAATAAAAGCTTATTTATTTCTCCACATTTATATCGGTAATTCGTTAAAAAAATCTTGAAAAAATCACATAATCTAAAAAAGAATGAGGCTTTGCCTTTTTTACAAAATATACAGGCTGAGTAAAAAAATATCGACATAAATAATTATAGTTAACACCCAGATATATGAAAATCACAAATCACTTAATCCTCAGTAGTTGGGGCGGATAAACAAACACCGGCGATCTGAATGCATTTGATTGGGAGGGGGGGAGGGATAAAAGCCATTTTCCCAACTAATATTAAAGCGATTACCAAGTAACCTGAAAATTTGACATTTTTTTATTGTTGTTTGAAGAAATTAGAAATACAAAATGTTTTTTAAAATGTACTTAAATTTCCCAACTGACCCTTCATATTTCCCAACAGCAAGCAACTGGAAAGCAACATTGGGGGGTGCCCCCCCCCCAAGGAATCGCCGGTGCAAACAAAATATTCATGACCAGGATTGGACTTTTCGTTAAGCATTCTGCATAACATACAATAATAGATATTTAAAAAGCGCCTCTGCCTACCTGTAGTCACTATTTTACTGCAGACCCTTTTTTGCTTTCGGGATTATTTTCTTCATAATAGGTATTATAGAAGCTAACCGATAGTGATAACGAAGAATGTTTTGCGACGTCGACATATCTCGGAGCCAACCATATACATAAGAGAACTTTAATTTTGCAAAAAAAGTCGTCATTTTTTTATTCTTTTAATAAAAGTGAGTTTTAACCACTTTCAACCAAGCCTACCTACCTATTTGCGTATTAGTGTAGTGTAGAAGATACAAATCTAAAATGTTATTCAATAGTCCGATTTTTACGTTAATTACTTAGTGACCAAGTGATCACTAATGACCACGGTAACTTTAGTTTGAACCGTGGTTAACTAAACCACACAAGATAAAATTTTTAAAAACACGTGGAAAGACTGGCATACTAATATTCCATATTGACAATTTGTTTGTCTACCGGTTACATAATTTCTTTAAACCAGCAAGGCGAAAGTTTTATTTTGAAATCAAAATACATATTTTTACTTTTTTAAATTTAAATAGTAGCACTCTTAACATGTTTTAAAAAAAAAATTAAAAGTAGAAGGTTAACAAATTGGTCCCTGCACCATTAAAAAAAATTAATATAGCAGGTAGTCAAAAAAATTGGTGAAATGGTTAATTCTTTCATAAAACTTAAATGTATTATAAATTAAGAAAGTTCAATTTCTGTATGGTTTAAACTCTAAAATTTAACACCATTTCTTTTTTTTTTGTTTCAGATTAGCGGTGCCCAAGCTGTTCAGCAAATATGCAAGCAATTCATGACCATCAAAATGTAACTTAAAGTAAATTTACTTCTAAATTTTAATAAAAATATATGTAAATAGTTGGAAATAAATAAAATAAACTAAAACAATATTGTGTTTTTGAGATTGTTATAAATTTTGGTCACTAACTGATAGTTTCACTTGGTTATTATTTTCACCCAAATAATTTATTAATAAAGTAACATTTTTGCCACTTAAAAATCATTAACGTGAATTTTGAACACATTCAAGCAAAAGTAGTTAAAAATCAAAGTTTTAATATGTCTTTTTTTGTGCATTTTTGGTAATATAATTTTAAAAGACTAAAATAACACAAGAAAAATAATGATAAGGAAAGGGGTAAAAAAGTACCTATGAATATCATTTACCGTGCGAAATTTTGTATACTTTTGACTCCGGACATTTGGGCACCGGCAAAAGAAAAATTTAGGAAGCAACCAACCCAACCTTATTATTTTTTTGAACCTTACGCACTAAAATAAAGCGAATCTACCAACGCGGTGAAATATTGACAACATTCTAAATTTTTCCTTTGGTGATGCCCAAACGGTCGACGCTTAAATGTTCACAGTCCAAAAGTCTTGCATTGGCATTTGCTTAACTAATTTACCCAATTTTTATGCACGGTTCAAACTTCCTCCCTAATTTTTTTATTCTAATTCTAAAACAAAAAAATTTTGAGATTTACTTAAAATTTAAATAAAAACCTAAATTTGCTTGCTCTCTGATACCTAGAATAGCAACTAGTTTTGTCCTTAAAAAATATCAGGTGAAGGTGTAGCTTGAAATTAAGCTATTTCCGTTTCCATGCGTTTACGAGAAAAATTTGAGAAGCTATTAGGTCATAGTTCTTTACTCGTTATAAACTTGCAGGAATTCCCATTACTCAACGAAACGTCGCGTCGAAACTTTGTCGCCAAAAATAAACGAAAAAATATTTGATGAAAACGGCCTACTAGATTCCAAAATTCTTCCAGTATTTAATCATCTCTAGCAAAATTTAGCTTTTTTTATAATTTTTGTATGGGCAGTAAACTATTTTTAACACCTATCTTAATTAAAGAGCAAACGATAATTTGGGGACTGCAGGAACATACCTCAAATAGATGACATTTGTTATCACAAACTGACTAGAAAATGGCGAGTGAAAATGTTCTCATTTGAAAATCTTTATTAAACCCCTTAAAGTTGTACTAAAGTCATTTGTGTTTAATAAAAAAATGTGTGATCAAGTACAAGGAATGAAAATTAAGCTACATATCTCAGGTAATTTATTACTACTGTGAAATACCTCAATATCTTTTGAAACGTCGGAAATTTTGACGCGCCGAAATTTCGTCGTTTTGTCTAAGAATCACCCCCCTTGTACTTTTTAAATATCAGGATCGTTTTGTGGCAGTCCAATGTATAGGTCCTGGATTTTGTGTAACTAACACTATTTACTGCGTAGGATATATCAGGTTTTTTACACTTGTGCTGCATAAAGGAGACTTCCTATAACTGTGGATATTTTCTCAATTTTTTATTTTGTCTTCGGTGTCATATACTTAGATATTTTTTAGCAAGTAAAACTGGGGTATCTACAGACACAAATTGCTATGATAATTATAGATGGCTTCGTAAATTTCTAATAAATACATAAATCAATTTTGAATTGAGTCAGGTCCCAATTTTACTTAAAACAACCATATTCTGCTGGCCTTTTTAAGACCATAGTGATTTTCTGAGTTTGAAAAATCTTCTTTGACTCGATGAAACACTCCGGTTGAATTACATGTACCTCTTCTGTAAGATCACTTTGTAGGACATCCGTAACAGCATCTAGCTGTTCTTCATCGCCATCAAGATTTTCCTGTTCTTCGTGATCATCATCATCAAACGGTGGCGAAAAAGATGAATCAATATTTTTCTAACTCAAAAACTATATATCTCTCGTAATCTCGTAATAGACTTTAATTTCAGGCATTGAAGACTCATTTGCAAACGAAAAAAAAAAATGTTTTTCATGCTTGTTTCTTCTGCCTTTTTCATTTTCAAAAAACACTACATGTCTGGCACCAAAAACTTTATTAGTGGAAGGGTACTTTCAATAGTATAACCAACCAAAATACTAACTTTTGCTTCGCTGTTCTTGTAACGGTCAGCTGGTATACTACGCAAGTCTTGTAAAAATTATCAAACCAACGTTGTCTGTATAGTCTTTATTGTTTTACCCGTCTGGTTTTCCACTCATTTTTGAAGTCTTAAAATGATTAAATGCTTCATTTCTCGTCTTTAGAAAATAAAGAAAAACTTGTACACTCAATAGCACTGCATAAATCCGAATCCGGAGTTTGTGACATTTACCAATGACACAGATAAAAGATTATAAAGTATAATATATAAAAAAGTTTAATTGTAATTTTAAGTGTAGAATTAATGTAAAAATATATAAAAAGATTGTAAAATTTTTAAAAATCTGTTGACTTTTGCTGACTTCAAACTTTCCAAACTTGTTTTTGAAAATCCATGTTTTACCTGTCAATTTGGTTCACTGAAGAGGTCGAAGTTAACTGGCGATGTTAAGAAAAAAAAAACATTTTATTTTCCCAAAAAACATTATAGAGAATGCCTACCTAGAGACCTCTAATCGTAAACAATTTTAATTAGGGCTTGACGAGCCTAAATAGGTTTGTCATTAAATGACAGCTTAAACCTACAAATCTTTTAAATGAAAAGTACTTAAAAATACTTAATCCACTCCAACACTACTCTACATAGTATAAAATGGTGTAATTTGTTTCAAACAATTTTTAAATTTTATAACGGTAAATTTTTAAATATTATCATTAAGATTATTATAATTGAACACTATCTTCTAGTAAATCGAGTTTTTGCCATATTCCGATCTTATCTGAGGAAAATGTAATTTGACAGTTTGTCTGATTGTATAATTATGCATTTCATATGGATCTGGAAAACAAATAAAGTTTGAAAACTACATATACTTTTGATGGACATAATTTTGTACTTGTCATATAAATCTTGCGTAGAAAATCTTCTGTCTAGAGCATACAGATTTTTTATGGTTTTATTTTGGATTATTTTGATTGGTTTAATTAAGATTCAAGTTAAATTTACCCAGATTAAGCTTAAATATTGAATATACGAATTAATTAATTAATAGATAGAACTAATAAAATTTTTTTGGTGCTGTATAGTTCGATCTTTTCGCAACACCCACTGCTCCCGCAATTTTCTTCCTTATATAATTTATAAAGCAGTGAAAGTCGTGGGTTTCGGTCATTTGAATGGGGCTTTCCCATAAAAAAAAAGTTACCTTTTTTTTGGAATATACAGAAACATAAAGGTCCAAGAAATCCATCTAAAAACTTTTTTCCCCAAAAAATTTTGGTTTTCTATGTGAAAAATAATGTTTTTAATCGTCGATTCAGTGGCCTTACGATTTTTCAAAACGAATATAGGTGACGTCATAATCAATACAGGTGACGTCATTTTTGGCTGGTCCATTGTAATTTGTCAAGTGCAGTTTTTATTTGGACCACTGGGTTGCGAACTGCGGCCTGCGGCTAACTTTAAGTCATACTGTCAATTCGTTTTTTTGTGTTTTGCTTTTTTGGTTGTGATTCTTTTGAAGTTAATTTATAAAATTATAAACATTTAGTAGTGCGGAAGTTTATATTGTCGTTTAGAAATCCTACAAGTAATATACAACTATATATGTAGTGAATGTTATTACAAACAGTACGGTTCCTGTCCACCATAGCCCTAGCTGCTAAGAAAATTTAAGCTGGGTTTATAAGCTTAATTCGGAGACAAGAAGAATAAGAACTTTTGATTGCGATTTTTAACAGAGTGTGCGCATACAAATTTTGATATTTGGTAAGTTTTTTTAAGTAATTTTATATAAGGGAGTGTCTATAAAGAGCCGACAATTCGGCTGAATAGACGTGAGGGTAAAGAGCCGACAATAATTATTTATTATGTGTTTCATATTTTCATATTTTTTTAAACTAAATTAACCCAACCTAACCTAAACAGACTCAAACCAACTTATTAAAAGCCAAAACAACCCAAACATTTTTTTTATGCCAAAAAAAGATGTAGGGGTTGTAGTGTGTTTTTTTGGGCTGTTTTGGCTTTGAATAAGTTGGTTTGTTTAGGTTAGGTTGGGTGAATTTAGTTGGTTTGAGTCTGTTTAGGTTGGGTTAATTTAGTTTAAAGTGTGTTTTTTTTGGGGTGTTTTGGCTTTTAATAAGTTGGATTGAGTCTGTTTAGGTTAGGTTGGGTTAATTTAGTTTGAAAAAAAACGAAAATATGAAAAACACATAATAAATTGTCGGCTCTTTAGACACTCTCTTTATATAAAGCCGCTTTCTGATGCATCGTCAAAAACCACCATAAAAACTCAACCCCAGATCCAAGAATTTTCATGCTTGCTACATGTCTATTAGAAGACAGAATTTTCTCCTAAAATCTATATCTTTTGATAGCTTTTCTTATTTGCTTGTAAAAGTGTAGATTCATACTAGTAACATTATAAAAACTTCGTTCTGCTATTGTTTAAAATCTGTATATTGGTACAGCCAACGGGTGAAATGATCCCATATTTTGTACGTCTCCTGTAAAAAGTGTCCATATTCCAGTTCCTCCTGGGTTTAGGATAAAATGAAACTAATAATATAGGAAGCCTGCAAGTGCTAAAATATAGTTCCTGCCAAATATTTTGTGCACTTGCTGGATTGGTTCACCCCTTGGGTACAGCCATGATGGTATTTTCAGACTTCAAATATAGCTATCTATTCTAAAGCGATAATATTCTGTTCTTTTAATTTTTTTGCACTTATTTTAAAGGTTTCAATATTTATATTAAAAAAAGTATTGATAAAAAGATTTTTAAAGAGAGCTGTAGGTAAGTAGTTTTTTAACTTTTTGAATTTTGTTAAGATTTTTTCTTGATTTTTTTTTAGAGAATATGGCTCAGAATATGGAGAAGGGATTTGTGAAGGGTGATTCTAACAACTTACCCAAAGTGGATCATGAGATGATTAATTTATATTATTTGGATAATATGGATTTCTTTAGCGCTGAGATGAAGAATGTTAAGACTGGAAGTGAGTATGGTTTAACTGCGCACATTAAAAATCCAAATTGTGTCAAAATATATGAGTAAGACTGTTAAACATTTATTATAAAAACCTTGTCAAGTGACTTGAAATATGATTTTTGGACACCCTGTACATATTTTTTTAAATTTAACTTTTTTTTCCCTGATTACAAAAATTCAAACCTTGTTACTTTTTTATGCCAAGTAAGAAAAAGCAAGGTAACTTTTTGAGAAAGGACCTCAGCACAAGTAATTTAATTTATTTATTTATATTTATAGGGAACAGAAACCCCATTAAAATCAATACCTTGTCAAAAGAAAAAAATTTTACATAGTCAACACTGAATACTAATTAATAAATAAAGACATGAAATATAGTATAGTAGGAGTTATAGTATGAACAATGCAAAATATTTGAAAACAGACACACAACAGTATAAAATTTAACTAAAAAAAATATTTAGTCTGGTAAGATTCTTTTTGTTAGTCTTTTTAAGGAGTTAACAGATACATTAAAAACATTAATAACTGGTTACTGAGTTAAGCAATAAAGTTCTTTCAATAAATTATTTTTTTGTCCATAATCAGTTGTATGAAAAGTAATGTGAAAAGTATGATGATGTCTAACAGTCAGTTAGACCGTTAATTAATTTATGCATCAAACAAATGTCAGTAATTTTTTATGCCTCTCTAAACTATCAAGATTGAGCTAAATTCTGACATGATGATAATTTAGTGCCACATTACCATCAAATTTCTTTACTAACTCATTAGGCTTATGACAGTAAAGTTTTTTCAGAAAAATGCAATGTTAATTTCAAGGTTAATTTATATACTTAGCAAAAGCTAGTTTAAAAAAAATACAAAAGAATGTCAATAAAGTAAAAAACTAAACTAAAAATAAATATTTAAAATTAGGATTTTGGGTTTAATAAAACCTGATGACTAGCTTATTAAATCATTCAAGTATCTTTCAAAGAAAATCCCAAACATTTAATTAAAATGACTTTTAAAACAAAACATTATATAATAGTCAATTAATTTGTTGTGAAGAGGGTGGAATTGTAGCAGCTAGCAATTACATTTACGTTGAAGTCAGATCTGTAGTTCTTGAAATATTCAAGGAAAATAAAATATACTTTTAGCAGCTAGCAACACACGGTTTTAATATTTAGATGGATAATTACAGTTCCAACAAAAACTATATCAGATTTGTAGTTTTTCAGATATTCAAGGAAATATTGGACTCAACAGGATTTCTTACTAGTTTTGACCAAGGTTTTGACCAACTTATTAAAAGCAAAATATAAATGACAGTAAATAAGTAATTTATTACAGTTACTATATTTTAAACATCCTGGATTTTTTTGTAACAGTGAAAAGCTGCAAAATGTGAAGATAATAAAAAAGTCATTTGTAGGTACACCTAAAATTTTGCTATAAAATTTAAAACAAAATGTTAGAAAAGCTTTATCAGAAATAATTAACCACAGCTGTAAAATCTGGGAAAACTATTTTGAGGTATATAACTAAGACAGATTTGTAAAAATATAAAAAAAAATTGTATTTTTTTTATCTTATATTTTTAATCTCAAAGAATTTCCAAATTTAATTCATGTTATGAAAAATATCATAGCATGAAAAATTAACAGCTAATGAAGTGTCACCACATGCCATTCAGTGCATTACAAAAAAAATATGATTTCTAAACTTTTGCCATACCTAGAGGACTCATGGTATGTAAACTGGACATATGAAGTTTTGTCTATCTATCAGTTATTCTCGTGTCATATGAGAGTTGCAATTCTACGTGTATATGAAATTATTTTTACTTTGTTTGTACCTTAAAAATGTACATGGTCTGGTTGATTTGGTGTTAAAAGTGAGATGATTGAAGGCTTAAGTGTTATTGTTTATTTTAGAGTTACGAAGGAGGTCTATGGTGACAAGTTAAGAGAGAAGGAGATGTTTGCACAGTCAAGGCGAAAATAACTCCGGAGCACAGAGTAAGAAATACTCCTTATACTGTTGAAATTTCTGTTAATGAGAAGGAGGAAAAAGTGCTGCATTCTGAGTGCAAAGATTGTTCTGCTTCTGCAGGTAGTTTTAAAAACTTGAAACTATACACATTTTACATTACATTTAAAAAAAAATATTTGGTTAATCTCTTTTTAAAGTCTTCTTAAAATTACTTAATAATTGTTATTATTTACATTTTTTGAGAAAAAGAGGTAAAATTATAACTTTCAGAATAGCAGCTGGCACTATTTTGCAATTACACCTGGTAGGAAAATTATATCTTTAAGGTATCCAAACTTACAGAATATTAGGCGCTGCTCTTTTTTTTGTACATATCTGGGGTGGAAAATCCAAGTAAAACTGCTTTAAATTTTTTAAAAGTTCACCTTTATGCATAGAGTTTTTAGAGCATACCAACACAAAAAGTTACGTTTGTTAGGACAAAATGAGGAGCTATGAACATTGGAATAATTTTTTTAGACATTAAAAGGTTGTATCCCCAAACCATCTCCGAGACTTGTTTAATTATCAAATTTCGGCGTCATTTCACATTTCTCTGGTGGGGGGCATTCCTAACTTCAAAAAAAAAATATGTGCGAAAAAAAAACACTTTATTTATATCAAAATAACTCAAATAAACATGAAAGACCTAAATACAAAATTTCTTAATTGGTGCCTGCCTGTCTGTCTGGACAACGATGACTGAAAAGCCACTAAAGTTAACCGATTTTGATGAAATTTGGCACAAAAATCCTTTGGAACCAAAGAATGAGCTGATTAGTTTTTGATGGGGATGAGGGTTGTAAAGAGGGTAAGAAACGGGGTTGAAAATCATAACCCACAAACCGTATCAGCTAGCAACACACATACAGTTTTCACATTAAAAGAAATAATTATATTTTCAACAAAAATTAGCAGATCAGTAATTTTGGAGATATTGAAGAAAAATAAAATTTATACATGCCTGCTGGTGCCATGTTTTAAAAAATATTTTTCTGGTATTTTCTAACTATGATGTATTTTTTGTACCAGTTTCTGTTAAGCTAGGAACACACAATGCAAATTTAGTTTTCACAAGATAAAAAAAGACGCAAGCAGAATGTGTCTCCTTTTAACCTGTTATTAGAAAATTGTTAACTGTTTTTAACTTTTCTTTTTTGATACTTACAGGGGGCTGCAAGCATGCCATTGCTGTCCTTTTTTGGCTTCACAGAAGAAGTGAAGAACCAGCCTGCACCTCTACAATGATGTTGGAAATGCTAAAATGGATTTGCAGTCACTTAAACGAAGACGTGCCAGCCCTCGGACCAAAAAGTCATAATTATGTGTCTCAATTGATGTAAATCTGCGCAGATAACAAAGGGGTAATATATACCATTTTGCGATCTGAAGACAAGTACACCTATATCGATGTATACCAGCTCTGGTTCAAGTTTAAAACTGCAGAGAAAATGGACCAAATGGAATGTTGACAGGTTCATTAATTACATGCGGTCAAATATGAGCGATTCCTTGTGTGTCGAAGCTGAAACGGATACTCGACTTCAAGCCAATTCTCCATTATGGCACAGCTTGCGATTTGGCAGAATAACGTTAACTGAGGCTATTTTTGGCGCTTGTAAACACCTGGGCACTGAGGCAGTGGAGAGGGGGAAAAAGTTAAAGATGATGTCTTGAAGGAAACTCAAAAAATTAAAATTTCAAAATCAGGCTTGTACCTGAGAAGCCAATACCCATGTTTTGGTGTGGTGTCTTTTTGTTACATTAGTGGAGAGCTGCTAAACCGATTTTTATAAAAAATTTACAAAATATCTTTGGCATCAAGCAATGAGTTTTTAATGGTCGTGGGAGGTTGGAAAGAGGGTTGAACTTCTAAAAACATCCTTACTTACTGTAGCTGCTAGCTAGAGATATTCAAGAAAAGGTTCTTTGGGCGATATATGTGTCTGCTAAAGCACTTTAAAAAATCCGTGTTTGTTTAATTAATATCTGCGTTTTTTTTTTTGTTTTTTAATGTTTATATTTTTTTAAAGTCTCATTCGTTACTTAAATATCTGGTCATAAAACAAAAATTTAATCTCAAAGTGCCATAAAAAATGTAGATATCTCAAAACGCGCATACTTACAGTAATACCAAAAATATAGTTACTACCTAAACTAATGCAAAACATTGAGTTGTTTAATAAAACGCGGAAATTATTTATAAAACATGGATTTTTTTTTGTGAAAATCACAAAAATATATGATAAACTCCAAAAAATGTTGTCAGCCTGAATTTTTTTATCTCTGTAGAAACTTCAAAGTGATAGATCACAAATGAACCCCAAAGTGAAGTACCGTTTTTTATCAAATCTTGAAGTGTTCTATGTGAAACATTGTTTTTCGCCAATTTGAATAACATTTTTTGTTTCATGTAAACCATTTATAATGTACAGGGTAAATCAGATATCGTGATTAAAATTTAAAACCTGCTATTAATATATTTATAGTTTGATGACCCAAGTACTCAGATTGCTAAAAAATCAATGAGCATAACTACTAAAGACTTAAAATAAGTGTTATAAAACACTTTTATGAAATTTTCGTTATGATTTCTGTATTGTGTATTTTGACTATGACAATATACTAAAATTTTATACAAATTGGTGGAGCACAATTTTTTACAGATGAGTCTTATGACAGGACTATCAAAAACTTAAAAAAACTGTTAAGAGATAAAACCTCAATGTAAGGTACCGCCAAATAAATTATAGGTTTTTGGTATTGCTAAAAAGGTCTTTTGACAAAGATTTTGAAAGAAAAAAAATCTTCACTGATTGATGTTAATACATTGTTTTGATTCCCTGTACAAATCTTGGCATAATAAGAACCGAAGACAGGCTGTTAGGATAAAAAATTGTCTCTCTGAAGAGATATTAGTGAAGTCTGGAGTACCACAAGGGGACCTATGTCTACAATTCTTTTCATTTGTTTTATTAATGATATTTCAGACTGTTTCTGTTGCTGTCTAATCCTTCTATATGCAGACGATTAAAAGATTTTTAGAATTGTTAAAGATTTTAGGGATTGTGAAAGAGTGCAGAATGATCTCAACACTTTTTCACAAAATTTAAAGACTTAAGGGCATTATTTGACCCAAGCTTAAGCTTTAAAAATCACTATAACTTTATCTGTAACAAAGCTTTTAAACTACTGGGTTTCTTAAAAAGGAGCCTATCTGAATTTAAAAATATAATCTGTTTTAAAAATGTTTATTGTTCTCTTGTTAGATCAATATTAGAATATTGTAGTTCCATATGGTCCCCATTCTATAAATGTCATGTAGAAAATCTGGAAAGGGTATTGAAGAAATTCTTATGTTTTGTAGCTTTTAAACTTAAAATTCTATCTGGGGAAATAGTTTATTGTGATGTTTTAAAATTTCTAAAGGTCACAACTCTTGAAAACCGTCGAGTAATGTCTTGATCTAGCTTTTATTTTCAAGATTTGAAATGCAATGTTTGATTCTCGTCAATTAATACATAGAATTGGCTTAAGGGTTCCACAGCGGAGTACAAGAAATAGGAATATTTTTAACTTAGAATATTATAATACAAATTACAACCTTAATAGACCTATACGAAGAATGTGTAGCTCTGCTAATAATTTGGATATTTTTTTCCACCTCTCTGGATTCCTTCAGATATAAAATTAAAGTTTTGTATATTTAGAATAATAAAAAATTGTATAATTAAAATAGTACATTTATTTATTTTGTTTTATTAATAATTTACTATTTTCTTGTGTATCTAACACTCCTTTTGTTTAAATAGTACGTATTTTTGACCATATTATTTAATAAAACTATTTAACTTTAGTCTTGATATTTTTTTGTCCGCCTTTAAAAGCTTGAGTTTTAGGATACATAAAACATGGTAAATTTACAGTAGGTATATATTTATTTCTTACAAAACAAAAGAACAGGCAATGATTTTATTTCACTTCACTTATTAAAAATAAAAATTATATAAAACTATTGTAATATTAAAAATGACAATTTTTTCCATTGAAGGTCCCAAAATGAATCTTATTTACAGAACATGCTTCTAAAAAAAGATTGAAACCATTTCAGACAGTATAAAACCACTAGGCGCCCACCCCAAACATCATTTTGAATCACTCACAAATAGGCATCATTCCGCACTTGTACTTTATTATAAGTCATCTGATATGGGTTCGTCCTGGCGATGGCGTGTTAATATTTCCAATAGGAATATGCTCCTAAGGCAATTGAAACAAAAGAGAAATAAAAAAAAGAAGTTAAAAAAAACGCATCCAATTTTGAATTTCGTTTTTCCACCCAAGATTTTTTTCGGTTGAAAGTTATGAGAAAAAAGTCTTCTTGGGTGTTTGCCAGACATCTGTTATTTGACGGCTCATATGTCCTATCATATAAGATCCTCATAGAATTTCACTATTTTGACCTTTGGTACAATACATTAAAATACGGTTACATTTTACAAGTTTTTGTGCAGGGGGGAAAATAATGTCATTTTTAATATCATTTTTCACAAATTTTCGTCTGCAATGCATTAGTAACTTGATTTTCCCAACATCTAAAATTAAGACGAGATTCGACCCCAACCCAGTCCTTGGCAGGTAAACTAACCCAGAAGTTTTTGGTTTAAGAAAAATTTGGGAAGAAACATTGACTCTTGCTAATCAATGCATCTCTCTAAATTACTTGCTATGAACTTCTTAAACTACAAAAAAATTAACCCTGAGGCAATAAATTTAAATATAAGTTTAAAAAAATTCCACTAAACTTGAAGAAAAAATATTAGAAAAAAAAATAACTTGAAGTGATTTACCATATTTTTTCACTCCCATCACTGGAGCTAAAAAAAATTTTTACAGAAGTTTTATACGTCCCTAGATTCCCATAAAGGTGGGGAGGACTGACCTTATCAGACTTTTCTATGTCATAAGTGGGAAGTTTGGCTCGGTCAATTTTAAATAAATCTTTTCTTTCCAGTTTTTAAGTAAATCAACAAAAGTCTTATTACAGAATGAGATATAAATTCCCAATGTCTATAGTGGAGTTAAATATAAATAAAAAAAAAGAGTTTTACCAACACAAAACTATTGGATTTTTGGCATCCTCCACTAGTTCTACCACTGACTGGTTTCAAACAAATTCCCACTATCCATAGTAGCCATCATTTCTCATCCTGTTATCTATAATGTTTTGCCGAGCATTTGTTCATGACTTGTTGGTTTGATCGTTCGTATTATTTGTCTATAAAACCTTATGGCGTACCGATGATCCCCAACAAGGGTGAAACACATGTTTGCGTTTATTCTCCAAGTCACACCCGGTATGTATTCTTGTGGTACTCCGGTGTATTTTGTAAAGTTCATTGTTTTTGTTATCGATTCGTTATAGTTGAAGGGCCGACTGGTGGATGGACTGTGTCTGAAACCAGTGGTGGTTGGTAAAACTCTTTTTTATTTACTTTTTTATTTAAAAACTTTATTGCTATAAGAATAATGGGTTAAACAAGAAGTGAACTAAATTTTACTTGTCTTAACAGATTGTATGAGGGTTATTTTACGCGAGAACCATCAAAGGTAAACCTATATTTTTTTACATGATCATGAAATATTTTTTTGTAAAGAAAAATTTTTCCTTTGGGTGGCGATGTCTCTAATGGGGTTGTATTTGAATTTCAGCTGTGATCTTCACACACTATTGCGCCCAGCCGTGGATAATTTTTTCAGCTTTAGTGCCTCTAGAGCCACAATTTTCTTCTTGGTCACAAAGGGAAGGGCAAAAATATCTTAAATTTCCAGGGGAATTCTGACATTTATTTATTTTCACATCCGCGGAAAACGCACTTTTTCATTTTGATGCAGAAAAAGCTCGAGAAAAAATAAATACAACTTTTAACAGATTGTTTACTAAACAGAAATGACATTTAGTGACAGCTAAGCATTAAACTGAAGTTAGGAAGAGGCTGAGAAAAAGGTCACCACTCGCTACTTTTCTCGTAAAGTTAGTTGGCTAAAAAATTTTTTTGAGCGTTTTTGTAGAACTCCAACTTTAAAAATTTTTTTCTACAAAACCAAGAGTTTTTCAGAAGAAATAATAAATGCGTTTTGGATAACTCACTCTAAGGTACCAAATTCCGTTGCTTCCCAAAAATGTGGGAAAACCCCATTATTTATTATTTTTTATACTACGTACGTTTCGGCTTACGCCATCATCAGGTAAAAATTATATGCTAAAAAATTTATAATAAAATTTAGTTAATGCATACAACATTATATATAAGTAGTTAATTATAAGTGTTCATTCCAATATTAAAAGTTTTTGTAAAAATTAGCAAAATTTTTAAAAACATAAATTAATATTATAAACAACGAGAACATTTAAACATGAAGAAAGACAAATTGAGTTTATCTATAAGGATTATTTGTGGCGATATTTTGTTATCAAGCAATCTTTTTAATAAAATGAGAAACCATTTTTAGGCATAGTATAATTAATTTTATTTCAAGATAGTAAGGATGAAAAGAAATTGCAATTAATTATTTGAAAATATTGCAATAAATTTTAGAAAGGTTAATAATATCAGTTCTAAAGTTAATAGAATTTTTATCTTTCTGTATATTAATAATTTCAATTAAATTTCTTTTAAAATAGTCATTTTCTTTTTCAATTATCTGCACATTATTAAAATCAAAAGAGTGATTTTTATCAATAGAGTGTTTACTTAATGCAGTGGTACCTTCGTTTCCATTTCTAACATCATATTGGTGTCTGTAGATAAGTTTATGTAAATATGGTTGTGTCATGCCTATGTATGTGGAGGGACAATCCTTACATTTTATCTTGTAAACAAGGTTAGTTTGCTTTGTAATGTTAATTTTTTTGTTTTAATTTAGTAAATAAGTTTTTAGTGTCATTGGTAGGTTTAAGTGCTACAGAGATGTTATATTTAGAGAACACTTTTTTAATATTTTCGGAAACACCTTGTGTATAAGGTATAGAAAAAAACTTCTCAGATTTGTTTGTGTACTATTGTAAAATTTATTAACTTGATTTGTAATTATTTTATTAGAAAGATTTTCGGTAACCATTTAAATCTAAAGTATCCCTGACTTTTTTTAAACTGTTGGGTCGGTTAATTGTAATAGTAATAATTTATATGCTGAACCCAGGAAAGCTTTTTGTAGGTAATGGTAACCGTAGATCCGGATTTCGCACTTGTGGTGCTCATCAGTACGGTGCTAGGAATTAGGAGATGAAATGATGATGAAAAAATGTGACACAGGATTCATGTAAAAGACAACCATCTGTCAAATTGCAGAATCGGCAGATGTACCTTCAATTTGAAGGAAAATTAAGCATCACTTGTTTATTCTCTCCTGATGATGCTGACGTTGTTAGCGAAACGCGCATCGAGTGCAAAAAAGTGTAGTTTTAGTTTGTGGAAAACAATCATAACTTTGTTTTTGTGTCACTACGGAGACAGATATAATTATCTTTACAGATATCCTAAGCTCTGGAGTTAATAAATTTAAAAAGGGATTTAGTGAGGGTGAATAAATAATAAAATCAATGAATAGGGAGCTTTCCCTCAAAAAAGGCAATGGTAACCGTAGATCTGGATTTCGCACTTGTGGTGCTCATCAGTACGGTGCTAGGAATTAGGAGATGAAATGATGATAAATTGCAGAATCGGCAGATGTACCTTCATTTGAAGGAAAATTAAGCGTCACTACGGTGCTATTCATTGATTTTGTTATTTATTCACCCTCGCTAAATCCCTTTTTAGATTTATCAACTCCAGAGCTTAGGATATCTGTAAAGATAATTATATCTGTCTCCGTAGTGACGCTTAATTTTTGCTTCAAATTGAAGGTTCATCTGCCGATTCTGCAATTTGACAGATGGTTGTCTTTTACATGAATCCTGTGTCACATTTTTTCATCATCATCTCATCTCCGAATTCCTAGCACCGTACTGATGAGCACCACAAGTGCGAAATCCGGATCTACGGTTACCATTACCTTTTTTGAGGGAAAGCTCGCTATTCATTGATTTTGATATTTATTCAACCTCGCTAAATCCCTTTTTAGATTTATCAACTCCAGAGCTTAGGATATCTGTAAAGATAATTATATCTGTCTCCGTAGTGACGCTTAATATTCCTGCAAATTGAAGGTACATCTGCCGATTCTGCAATTTGACGGATGGTTGTCTTTTACATGAATCCTGTGTACATTTTTTCATCATCATTTCATCTCCTAATTCCTAGCACCGTACTGATGAGCACCACAAGTGCGAAATCCGGAAGTACGGTTAACATTACCTTTTTTAAGGGAAAGCTCGCTATTCATTGATTTTGTTATTTATTCACCCTCGCTAAATCCCTTTTTAGATCTACAAATTTTATTTTATACGTGTTTTTCAATAAACTATTATTAAAATGAATAACTTCTTTTACGTTTTGTTTTATTTTTTCCCTATCCATATATAACCAGACTTATTCAGCTATTTTGTGATTATATGAAGGTCTTTAATATTGCTTATAACTTGAAGGCACAAATCTCCATGGTAAGTACCATTGAGATCTTGCCTATAGAGGAAGTTTATATGAATTAGGAAGAGCGTGGGCTCCAAGATTGATCCTTGGAGGACCCCGCAATTAATTTGTTGTTCCTTACTTTTTTTTCTTTGTTAACACACAAAAACTGTTTTCTCTCCTCCATCAGGTAGCTCCCAAACCACTGCAGACTCGTGCCGTCAAATCCTAAAATGATTTTTTTTTTCACCAAAACTTTGAAATTTACAGTGTCAAATTCCTTTCTAAAGTCAAGTGATAAGATATCACACTTTTTTCTGCTGTCAAGTTTCATTTGGATATCTGCAATAACGTCGACTGTTGGTGAGCTTGCGTCACTTGACTTTAAAAAGCCATATTGATTCGGAGACAAAATCTTTGACTTTAGAAAGACATATTGATTCGGAGAGAAAATCTTATTAACCTGTAGATACTGCCTTACTTGAATATCCACAATCCTCTCCAACACTTTGGAAGGACAGAAACAGGTCGATCATTGTTCACGTTATCTTTATTTCCGTCATTAAACAAGGGAAGGACTTCTGCGAACTTTAATATATTGCTGCTCAAAGATTGATTTATTATAACTTACGCCTACAGTGCCATATTTTTCATGTCTAACTTACACAAATCTTTTACAGCCAGTTCATTCAAAGACTACTGCTGCTGCTTTCCTTAACTATTTGACTTACCGAGAGAAAATTTACCTTCTGTCACATAAACAGTGTTTTTCACTTCGGTATTAAACGAGTCTGAGACTGTTAGGATGACTACCTTATTTGCACACATGTTTTGGTTGTTTGCGGTGATTATGGAGCATTTTGTGGTACTTTTAACATTTTACATCAGGTTCTAATCGTAGGTCATGTGAATAGTAGCAGCCGAATCTAAATACCAATTACTTTTGTTTTGATCAGAACATGGTGCAACTGATATTGCTGAAGAATACATTGCCACATTACCTTTTTTCTGTATCCTTCACCTTTTCTTCCTTCTGTTTATCACAGTTTTTTGCAAAATGTTTATAGCGACTGCAATGGAAACAGCGAACTGTTTTTTTTGTATCGGAATTCTTGTTGGCAGAGCTATTGCTTCCACTTGTATTATCTGAGTTTCTGTTTTGGTTGTGAAATCTGCTCCTATACATAGCACCTTTCTTTGACTTTACATCCTGCTGTAATTTAGTTTTTATTGAATCTCCAGTCACCAATACTCCAGAGCTATTAATACCTATTATCATTCAGAGGTACTTTTCACATTTTACATCAGTTTCAAATCGAAGGTCATGGGAATAGTAGCAGCCGAATCCAAATACCAATTACTTTTGTTTTGATCAGAATATGGTGCAACTGATACTGCTGAAGAATACTTTGCCACATCACCTTTTCCTGTATCCCTCACGTTTTCTTTCTTCTTAAAAAGCAACCAAGTTTCTGGATCCTTTTTAGTGGATCGCCGGTAAAACAATTTGTTTATAACAAAATATGAGAAGAAAAGCAATCGAAAAAGAACACTAAAATCGGAGATGAGCCCCAAAATTGGCGTCAGAAATGGTAAGGGAGTCGGCACCTCGAGCGCTCAGCTGCCTACTCTCTCCGTCGCTTATGGAGAGTGGGGGTGTACCATCGCACGATTTATAGCGATGGCGCGCGGGATTGACCAAAAACTAAAACCCAAGGCTCAACTTTCATGTATCATACTTAATAATAACACGTAAATTAATAATTAACATTACCCAGTTGATTATTGGTAAAAATATGACAAAATATATTATTTCTGTCGGAATAAAAAATAAAAATAAATAATTCCAAATGGAAGGGTTCCAACAATTTACTCAAAAGTGAACATACCGCCCACCAAATACAGCGGTATTTTACAAGAAAATAAAATATTCTAACATTGATATAATAGTATTGATTCTGCTTAATTTAGTGGCAGAGGACATAACTTAACCACTGGCCTTTTAAGTAAACTAGTTTTAGTTTTCACCGTGACCACCCGGGTAACACCATCAGCACCAGGATGTACAGAATCAACTCTACCAAGTCGCCATTGGAGAGTGGGAAGGTTATCTGCTTTCAGGACAACGAGAGTACCAGGAGCAATAAGATTAGAATTCTGATGCCACTTAGATCTCTGTTGCAAAGAATGAAGATATTCAAGATGCCACCTTTTCCAAAAGGTTTGTTGTTTTTGGGTGAGTAACTGCCACCTGTCAAGCCTATTAATTTTAAGAGAAGTTAAGTCAGGATCTGGAACCGCGGATAAGGGAGCCAGTGAAAGGAAATTTCCTGGAGTTATACAAGAGAGGTCGTTTGGATCACTGCTCATTGCACACAAGGGCCGCGAGTTAAGAACAGCTTCCACTTGGGTAAATACCGTGTACAATTCCTCATAGGTAAGGACTTGCTCGCCTATAATTTTTAAGAGGTGGGATTTGACAATTTTAATCCCAGCTCCAGGAAGCCCTCCCAAAATGGGGGGCCGAGGGAGGCAAAAACTGCCACTCAATAAGTTCCTCGGCGGCTGCGTTAGCCATGCAATCCGTCAAATATCGAGCCGCGCCAACATAGTTTGTCCCATTGTCGCTATGAAGCATAGAGCATCGGCGGGTTTTGTTAAGTCAGAGACTAACTCTAGGTGCAAACATTTTGTACTACAGCAGACAAATAGTGACAAATAGGCCTTCTGTGTTCGACATCCTCTATACCGAGACACTAAAGTATGATAAGGTCCACCAAAATCTAAAGAGGTACACTGAAAAGGTTTGTACTGTGTAATACGGTAACTGGGTAGATTGCCCATTTTTGGTTCTATAACCATGGAATTAACTCTAAAACAGTGGATACAACTATGAACAATGCGGCGAATAGCCCTTTTGGGATTTATTATCCAAAATTGCTGAGCAATAAAGTGATGAAGGGCTTGTTGTCCACAATAAAGGTATCGTTTATGAAAATATTCAATGATAAGATCTGTGAGTCTATGTTGGCTGGGAAGCAAGGCAGGATGCATTGCTTGAAACTGTAGCTGAGAGTGGACTAATCTACCGCCCACCCTGAGAACACCTCCTGTGTCAACAAAAGGGTCTAGCTTTCTTAAAGGTTTTGAGCAAGGGCGTTTATTTAAAATATTCGATATCATCATGAAACGCTTCAGCCTGTACTCTTTTTACAGTACACAAGAGAGTTCGAGATAATTCATATTCTGAGAAAGGCCCCTTTTTTCCCTCAAAAAAGGTAATGGTAACCGTAGATCCGGATTTCGCACTTGTGGTGCTCATCAGTACGGTGCTAGGAATTAGGAGATGAAATGATGATGAAAAAATATGACACAGGATTCATGTAAAAGACAACCATCTGTTAAATTTTTTAAGTAAATTAGGTAGTTTCATACTTAAGTCTGTTTTTGCGAGCTTACCATGGTAAATATTCAAGCAACCCTACTGTTTCCCATACTCAGTACAAACATACGGTTTCGAAGGAAAAAGACAGCAAAAAACGTGAAAACATAGCATTACAATGTGCACAGTACTAATGTAAATGTAAAACTTAACAATTAAAAACTTCTCTGATTTTAGAAATGTGTGTATGTGATTTAAATTAATTTTAGCTATTAAGTAATTATTTTAAAGTGTTTGTTAATGTCTTAGACTAAAATCAGAGAAGTTTTTAATTGTTAAGTTTTAAATTTACATTAGTACTGTGCCCATTGTAATGCTGTTTTCACGTTTTTTACTGTCTTTTTCCTTCGAAAGCGTATGTTTGTAGTGAGTGTGGGAAACAGTAGGGTTGCTTGAATATTTACCATGGTAAGCTCGCAAAAACAGACTAAAGTGTGAAACTACCTAATTAACGTTTAAATTGAATGCACCTATTGGCCCACGAAAAATACAAACGCTTGAACTAAAATGTAACTGACCAAAAAGTAAATTATGCCAGTAACCATAAGGTATTCTAAATCTAAAAAAAAAATGTTGGAATTAATTTTGCCAATTGCTTTTTTTTTAATTGAATAATAAAATGGTGTTTAACCAAGGGCAAAGTGATGAATCCCATACGCACTACCAACAGGCTTTTTGACGAGCTTTTCTGAAGTAAGTTTTTTTTTTAAAAAAAGTTTTCTCTAGTAATTTATTTCATACTTCTTCGTTACAACCTTGTTAATGAAACAAAGAACAAAACAGTTTTTGCTTATTGTTTGTGTTCTGTCTTTAGGGTTGAAAATCAATATAGACGCGAAACGTTCCAAACAAAAAAATTGTCTTCTTCTACGGCCAAATCCCATAACCCACGAAATTAACATAAATGATGCAAGGAGGGATACGAATATGAACAAAATTCAGGAATTAACTTAAAACGGAAGTTTAGGAAGCGTAGACAGTAGGATAATATCCTAGGAATTTTTTGCAAGCATGAAAACCTGTTTAAAATGTAACTGATGGGATCATAACCCTTAGAGATCATAAGTGCTACAGGTCTTTCGTCCGGTAAAGGTTCTTCTAGATCAATGGGCTTATTTGTAGGCCATCGCTCAGTAGGAAGGGACAACCATGAGGGTCCCGCCCACCATAGAGAACAATTGACTAATTGTGAGGGAAGAATAGGACGACTAGCATAATCAGCCGAGTTATCTTCTGATTTTTTATGAAACCAGCAGTCTGGGGCTACATTTTCTTGGATCTGACTGACCCTGTTTGCGACAAAAGTGCGTCATCGATGGAGCGCTGACTTAATCCAACCTAGGGCAATAGTTGAGTCAGACCAAGCATATATTTTGTGTACATTAGGAATCTTATAGGTATTTATAACAAATTTAAACAATTTTGAGGCCATTAGGGCCGCACTAAGTTCCAATTTAGGGAGACTTAGTTTCTTTAGAGGTGATACTTTACTTTTAGCGTAAAGTAAGTAGGTATACATTTTACCATGTGAGGATTCTAGGCGAGAGTAAACGGAACTACCAAAGCCTAGTTCTGAGGCATCCCCAAACGTATGGAATTCCAAACTAACATACTGTGAAATAAAACAATAGCGAGGTATTTCCAATGAAGATTAACTCGAAAGATCCTCTTTATAGTCTGTCCACTTTTGAGCGATATCTACGGGCACTTCTGCGTCCCAATCGATACCTCTAGCCCACAACGATTGCATAAGTTGCTTGACTAAGAGAGTTATAGGACATAAGAGACCAATAGGGTCGAATATTCTGGAAATTTCTGAGAGTACAGACCTTTTTGTACAGGTCGAGTTAAGCAGTTGTATTTACAATACAATACAATACAATACAATGTGTCTTTATTTCAAAAATAAGTTATTTTTACAAATATTAATACAAACGACGGCGAGATCTAGCAGGGCTACTCATATCTAACCGCCTCAGTAAAGATAAAAAAATAAGCATAATAAAAGTAACAAAAAAGATAATAAGTTAAACTAATTTGCTATATCAAAGTTGAGCATGATTTAGCTAACCTAATAGAATACCTAATAGAATTAAAATGATAGAAAATATTAAGTAAAAAAAAATGTAACCTATACTACACAGTGTCAAAAAAGTTTAAACAAACCTTAAGTAAATATGACAAATAAGAATAAATGTTTAGATATAAACCAGCAAATTTAAGATATAAACTAAAATAGCACATTAATTACATTTTTGTTAGTTACTAATTTCTATTCTGTTTAACATATTTTTTAATTTCCTTTTTGAAGTTAACTATAGAAGTACATGATAGTAGATTTTCTGGGAGAGAGTTGTATAATTTAGGAGCGTTGTATAAATAGGATCTTTGAAAAATAGAGCTTTTGTGATTCGGTAGGATAAACTTATGTCGATTTCGAGTTTGATTGCCGTGTACCTGACTGTGTTTTATGAATCCATCAAAAAGGTAACCAGGTTGTTTATTTGTAAGAATTTTAAATGTGGTGGTTGCTACATGGACCGTATATCGTTCGTCCAGATTTAGCCACCCGGAAGCCAGTAAGAGGGGTGAGACATGATCAAATTTTTTAGCTCCGTATGCAAATTTTAAACACGCATTTTGAAGTTTTTGCAAACTTTGTCGGTCTTCTGCTATAAGAGCCGGCCAGTACATGATATCACAGTAAGTTAATTGTGAGAGAATAAGGCTGTCACATAGCCTTAGTTTAATGTCTGTTGATAAATATTCTTTGTGCATATAAAACGTTTTTAGCTTAAAAAATGATTTTTGTAATAGATTAGAAACATGATTTTTGAATCTAAGTGTCGAGTCAAACATGATGCCAAGGTTTTTGCAAGTGTTCTTGGCAGTTAAAATAATATCACTAATCTTTATCTCAACATTTATATCAGTAAGCTTGTTTAAATTTGCTGGAGATCCAAAATGTATTAGCTGAGATTTATTTTGATTAAGAGAAAGACAATGATATTGAGATATTTGACTAATAATTTTTAGGTCGTTGTTAATGTTGTTTTGAGCGATTACGGAGTCCTGAGGCCTCCAAGAAAAATGCACTTGATAGTCGTCTGCAAATTGATGTGACTTACATGACGTTAGAAATTTGGAAAAATCCGACGTGTACACAGAAAAAAGAAGAGGCCCCAAGATACTCCCTTGAGGGACGCCCCTGCTTAACGGCAGCCATTCCGACACCTCCGCACCCTGTCTAACATTTTGTTTTCTGCCCCCAAAATAATTTTGGAAGAGTGTCAAAGGAGTAATGTCCAATCCAAAGTACCTTAATTTAGTAAACATCACATTGTGATCAAGCGTATCAACTGCCTTGCTATAGTCCAAAAGTACCAGAGAGGTAATCTTACCTTGGTCGCAAGCAGTGTAGATATCGTTGGAGACATTAAGCAAAGCTGTAGTAGTGCTATGGTAAGGTCGAAAACCAGATTGAGTCGTAGGTATAATTTTTGTTTTGGTACAATACTCAAACAATTGGTAGTGAATTATCCTCTCCAATACCTTGGACAGCGTAGGCAAGATACTAATGGGCCGAAATTCTGAGACTGAACTAGGGTTGGTAACCTTTGGAATAGGAACCACGATTGCACTCTTCCACTCAGTAGGAAACTCGCCTGAGGAAAGACAGTGATTAATAATAAAGGTTAGGTGGTCGCTGAGATGGGGTATTATAAGTAGCAACATTTTAATGCTAATGCCGTCGATGCCCACCGCATTAGTTTTGATTTTTTTTTAAATAATTGACTCAACTTCGCGGGTAGAAACCAAGGTAAAATTAAACTTGGACGTTACCCCCGGATAAAGTCTGTTGTTATAAGTATCATCCAGAAACTGTTCATTATTTGAAGCGATAAGAAGCAATGAGTTTATAAAGTAATTATTAAATGAGTTTGAATCACCCAAATTATTAGTAGGAGGGGACTGCGCCTACGCACCAAGATTAAGCCACTTTAGCGTCTTCCAGAAAGATTTTGGATCAGATTTAAATTTATGTTGCAAATAAGCCTTTTTTTCATTGCGAATAGCCGTCGTTAAATAATTTCTTAAATCTTTATATTCTGACCAAAAACTGTCTTTTCTAGTTAATTTATATTTGGAAAGGGCTTTGTCTCTTAGATTCATCAAAAACCGGATATTTTCTGTTAGCCACGGCGCCGGAGGCTTCGTAATCCTGCTCGTTTTAAACGGCGCGTGAACGTCAAGTATTTTATTTAAATTACTGTTAAAAAAGGAGACCATATCATCTGCACAGGCCATGCTATAGATTAAATCCCAATTTACAGACAAGATATCATGTAAAAAGATATTTTTATCAAAATAAGTAAAGTCTCTGTATGTTCGATACGTTATTGGACGTTTTGGTTTATAAATTTTTATTTCTGCGTAAATTAAATGATAGTCTGAGATATCACCCATCCCCATAACCCCCGAGTTTTGAGCCAAATCTGGAGAACTAGTAACCAGGATGTCAATTAGAGTTTTTGAATTTCCGGTGACTCTAGTGTAGTCACTGATTATCTGTGTTAGACTAAACTTGTCCAGCAAGTTTTTTGTTAATCTGGACCCATCTCTATCCCCACCACTCAGATCCACATTAAAATCTCCCCCAAAAATGACACAGTCGTAGGCAGGTATAAATTCAGTTAAGACGTTTTCTAAATCATCAAGGCAGTTTTTTAAATTTTTATCAGGGGGTCTATACAGCGAACCTAAGCAAATTTTTTTTCCTTTAAGTTTAATATTTATCCAGAGCTGCTCCAGGTCGCTGACCCCGTTTGGAGTAGGAAGTACTTTGTAGCTTAAGAAATCTTTGATGTAAAATGCCACCCCCCCTCCACTTGAATTTCTGTCTTTTCTTAATAATCTATACCCTGGAATGAAGTATGGTTTATCTGGTAATTTATCGTGCAACCAGGTTTCTGATAAGCCAACCACATCATACAACTCTCCCCCAACATGCTCTACAAACTTGTCAAATTTAGTATTGCAGGACCTAATATTGAAAAATGACACTGTGAATTTATCTGAATTCCATCCTCTTTGCATCTTTTTTATAATGTATAGCAGGCTTTTGTGCTCCGTATAAAAAATATATATAAAAAAAATAATTATAAAAACTAAAAATAATTAATATATAAATTAAATCAAATAAATAAATAAACTCAAAAAAATCATGGAAAAAAGGTCAAATAGAGAAATAACATAAAAGAAAATGTAGTTATATTATATTGTAATTAAGGTGAAAAATGGAAAAAAAATAATTAAAATTATAACAAATCAAAATAATTAAAAATTTTTTTAATAAAGGTCAAGTAGTAATCTGACAAAGTATATAATGATATGATATTGCAATTAATATGAAACATCATTTAAATAAAAGCTCTTCAATATATTTTTTACTATAAAATAAAGGATCATCGTTTTTCCTAATGTTAAGAATAAAATTAAAAGTCCTTCTAAAAAAAAACCAACAGTCGAAACAGATAAGGAAGGCTGTGAGTTCCCAAATAAAATAAAATGAAATAAAATAAATTTTTTAAAGAAAAAGGTATAAACGCTAAGTGGATATCAATGTGGCTCGTCCGGGCTTATTTATTCATGAACATCTTGCAGTAAATCATTTGTAACAGCCACTTTTTTTTTAGTTGATTCATCCCAGTAGAAAATGTTACCTCCTGTTGACCACACATTTTTGACACCAAATTTCTTTTTAGCTGCTGAAAGAGTTTTGAATCTAGTAGAAGTCAGATCCTCAAATATGGCACAGCCACTGCTTTTCAGCTGTTTCTTAGCTAGAAAGACCTCATTCCTTTTTATGTTTCTTGTAAATTTAACGATAATGCAACGAGGTTTCTTATTGTCCGCAGAACTTGACTTAGATCGAAACACATAATCTATATCACGACTGTTGCAAGCAACCTTAATCTTATTTGTAACAAAATTTGCCACAACATCTGCTAAATTTTCATTTTCCCTCTCTGGCAGTCCAGTAATACGTAACGAGTTTCTCTTTGCTTGTTGTTCCAAGTTATCAAGGCGGTCTTCGGCCTCGGACATTTTGGAGCTCATAACATCCATTTTGCTCACAATATTTGTCAGTCCTCCCTCAAATATTCTGAGTTGTTGATCTATCTTTTTTTCCAACTTATCAACAAAATTTTGACAGACCTTGTTAATGAGTCTTTCCATAGCTTTTTCATCCATACCCATTGTTGTGCAGTGCCCGATTCTTTTAATGAAATAGCGAAGATTAAGTCGGACCGGTAGAGATACAGAGTAATCTGATTGGCTAGGACTTTAATTGCTAATTGTTCAACCAACTTTAATTAAATCGTAGTAAGAAGTAGAGCAAATTGTTACTTACAGGTTGCTGCGTCACTGGTACTTAAAATCACTGTTTTTTACATTAAATGACAGCTACTTTTGATATATTTTACGGAGCACGTTTGCCAAGCGTCTACTCGCTACACATGCTCAACAACAACTTCATATGAAAATATATCTTTCTCAGGTGACCATCGCAGACCCAGAACCTTCATACAAGGATCGGATTTACTGTCCAAAGCGAGAGGTTTTTGCAGAATATCCGAAGGTATAGAGGATAGAAAATCTGTGCTGTTGCTAGACCACTTGCGAAGGAAAAAATCCTCCTTCCTTTTTACAAACTGAACAGCTGATTTTTTGTCTCTACTGCTTCCTCTGATTCACACGATATACAGGTATCATCAATATAGATTTTATACTCTATAGAATTCCCGCCGCTTTAGGATATTTATTTTTTCCTGTGTTGGCTAATTGTAGAAGACATCTTAAAGCCAAAAAGGGTGCGGAGCTAACTCCATAGGTTACAGTTCCTAGTTTAAAATCCTTTAGAGGTTCCCGGGGAGAAAATCTCCAGAGAATACGTTGATAATCCTGATGACTTTTGTGAACGAGTATTTGCCGATACATCATTTTAACATCGGTTGTTAAAGCAATAGGAAATAGGCAGAAGCTCAAGAGAATACTAGAAATATCATTCTGTAGCTTAGGCTTAATCGACAAGGTGTCATTTAATGATTGTCCTTGAGAGCGACTAGAGGCGTCAAAGACTACGCGCAAGGTAGTAGTCGTACTATTTAAATTGGTCACCCCGTGATGAGGGATATAAAAGTGACGCTGTAAATAGTCAGAGGCGAGAGCGGCCACGGATTCCATATGCTCAAGTTCTAGATACTCCTTAATGAATTTAGAATAGACCTCATACAAGGAGGGATCTTTTAGTAAACGTCGCTCTAAGCTATAAAACCTTTTAAAGGCTATTGATCGAGAATCTGAAAATAATGGCTCACCATTAATAAATGGTAGCTTAACAATAAAATGTCCTTCAGAAGTGCGAGAATGCGTTTCTAGGAGGGAATTTTCCGCAGGATCATCCAACGGTATCAAGGATCTAGGGCGAGGAATTTTTTCAATTTCCCAAAATAATTGCAAAGTTTTGTTTTTATCCTGGTTTTTCGCTAGAGAGGTGCAAAAAGAATGAGATTATTACCCAGCCAAACAGTGTATTAAAGGCAATGGGCTCAAACTCCTGCCCGCACACCTTTTCGGGCAACAATACAAGGGGAAACAAGTCACAGCCTATTAAGGCATCTATAGGCCCTGGAACATTGTAACTGTCATCCGACAGTGACAGCTGTTCTAAATAACACCATTTTTTATATGGAAAGGCAGTGGTTGACATGGATTGGTAAACTTGAGGCACGATTATGCATTCGATGGTAAAAGATGAATTAAGTTGCCCTACCGGAGAGATCGTACACGTGGTGACTCCATTGGATGCTACGAAAGTCATTTCACCTAAACCATTGATAGGAACATTTAATCGAAACCGATTTAACCCTAATTTTTTAAAGCAGCGTTCAGACAAAAAGTTGCCCTGCTCGCACTATCTAGTAGTACCCGGAGAGTATAAGGGTTAAAGAACCATTGGAGTGGGTAAGATTAACAGAAGCGGTGGCACAAAATTGGGGATTATTTTCAGATAGTGTGTTTTGAGAAAAGGGGTTGGTATTATTACATGATGTGATGGCGGTTTGTGCAAGAGGTACAGGTCCTATTAGAATTGCACTTTGAGAATTTATGGGTACTACTTAAACAGTTCACGCAGAGGCGGTTTTCCTTAACAAGTAAATAGCGCTCATGAGGGGTTTTACTAAGAAAAACAGAGCAATTATAAATGGAATGTGCGGTTTTACAGACGCCATAATTTTGTGTATTACCTGTATTAGGTTATTATTAGAGATATTAGTAAAAAAAGTTGGTATAATTACCATTTGTACGAGAACTTGCCTTATTTTGGCGGTTACTAGTAAAATTCTTGTTATTATTATTACTAGAACTCGATCCAATTTAATGTATCCAATACTTTGCATCGATTATTTAAAAATACTTTTAACTGAGTATAATTCGGCATATCGAATTTTGCATGTTCCATCTCAAACCTCTGAAGGGTATCAGAATCAATTTTTAAGAAGTAGGTTAAAAAACCAAAAATCCCATTCTGTGGTAGGAAAATTCAATAATTTTAACGCTTCGACATTCTCATTAAAATTGTCCACTAAACCACGCAATGCTCGATTTGAAAGGGTAGAGATTTTAGGCAAATTCATAATTTTATTAAAATAAGTCGTGGCTAATAGCCTCTTATTATCATACCTCTTTATCAATGTGTCATAAGCAATAGCGTAGTTATAGTCTGTGATGGGGATATTGTTTAATATGCTAAGCGGTTCTTCACTTACAAAAGTAAGAAGCAGCTGAAATTTTTGTGAAGACGAAAAATGATTTACATTACGTATCGAACTTTTAAATAAGTCAAAGAATGTTTGCCACGCTTTTAAATTTCCCGAAAAGTTAAATCAAGTCTAGGAATATTAAAATTAATTTGCGGGGTTTGATTAAATTGATTGTGAGCTACTGGTGATGGTGGATATGACATAGGCATGTCTGATTTTACGCGCAATTCGTTATAAATGCATTTAATTGAAAAATACTGATCATCAACTTAGTCCGAATTTTGTCGTGCTCCTGTAATTGGGTCCCAGTGACCTTTTTTTCAGAAACTAATTCTAAATGAATCTTATCAAAATCGGCATTCCAAAGAAGTATATCGAATTTTGAAATCCTTTATTTTGTCAGGGTCAGCTGTGGCCTTATAGGCCACATCATAAAGTTCCATAATCTTCTTAATAAAAACACTTCCATTATTTGTGCTTGCCATAGTACCTTTAGCCATAATCACAAAGTATTTTTATTAAAATATTAAAAGCGAGGAAAAAAACAATAATTTTAACCCGCAAAATAAATTATCTAATAAAATATGTCTTCTATAAGGCACCAAATACAACAATCAATACCTATAAAACCAAAAAACAGTTTAAAAATAAATTTGGAATGTATCAAAAAAAATTTTAACACGTAAATTCTTTATCTATTTTCTTTTAAATCTCTAAATTTAATAAAATGAAATTCTAAGTTATTTTTGCCAATTTTCAAAAACCTTTAAGATAATTTAAAAATAATTATTTTAATTTTTGGTTCAAAAATTTAAAACCGGCTCGAAGACCAATGAAAAGAACAAAACAAAGGATTGTTTTCCACAAACCAAAACTACACTTTTTTGCATTCGACGCGCGTTTCGCTAACAACGTTAGCATCATCAGGAGACGATAAACAATAAACTAAATTAACCTACACTCTATCTTATATACTATCTTTTAGTGGGCGGAGATAAGACTAATAATTTGTGATAGGTCACGCTTTATAATCCTCGCTCGTTTCAAACACGTTTTAAATAACACTTAGCACACTTAAAATACGGAAGAACAGAAAAGTCAAGTGTGGCCAAGCATGCTTTTGAGAACAATCATAGATTCACATTAGATAACATAAAACTTCAAAAAAGTGTACCAAACAAAAGACTTTTGAATGCATATGAAAGTATGGAAATCATTAAATCCAGAAATAGTTTAAATAAAGATAGAGGACCCATCCCGTTTAGTAGACTTTATTCTTTGGTTGAGGAGAGATAGGATTAAAAATCGTGATCAATAACAAATTATTAGTCTTATCTCCGCCCACTAAAGGATTGTATATAAGATAGAGCGTAGATTAATTTAGTTCATTGTTTATCGTCTCCTGATTATGCTAAAGTTGTTAGCGAAACGCGCGTCGAGTGCAAAAAAGTGTAGTTTTCGTTTGTGGAAAACAATCATAACTTTGTTTTAATAATTAAGAAGTTTACTAGGAAATCCCAAGGATAAAACTACAGTTCTAGAAAAACGTGGAATTTACGAAATTAGTTGCATGGATTGTGACAAAAAATATGTTGGCCAAACGAGACGCTCTCTTCAAACACGATTCAAAGAACACTTAGCACACTTAAAATACGGAAGAACAGAAAAGTCAAGTGTGGCCGAGCATGCTTTTGAAAACAATCATAGATTCACATTAGATCACCTAAAACTCCTAAAAAGTGTACCAAACAAAAGACTTTTGAATGCATATAAAAGTATGGAAATCATTAAATCCAAAAATAGTTTAAATAAAGATAGAGGCCCTATCACAAATTATTAGTCTTATCTCCGCCCACTAAAAGATAGTATATCAGCTGCCTACTCTCTCCGTCTCTTATACCATCGCACGATTTATAGCGATCGCGCGCGGGATTGAACAAAAACTAAAACCCAAGGGCTCAACTTTCATGTATCATACTTAATAATAACACGTAAAAAAATAATTAACATTACCCAGTTGATTATTGGTAAAAATATGACAAAATATATTATTTCTGTCGGAATAAAAAATAAAAATAAATAATTCTTTATGGAATGGTTCCAACAATTTACTCAAAAGTAAGTTTTTTGCAAAATGTCCATAGCGACTGCAATGGAAACCTCGAACTTTTTTTGTATCGGAATTCTTGTTGCCAGAGCTATTTCTTCCAGTTGTATTATCTGAGTTTCTTTTTTGGTTGTGAAATCTGCTCCTATGCATAGCACCTTTTGTTGACTTTACATCCTGCTGTAACTTAGTTTTTATTGAATCTCCAGTCACCAATACTCCAGAGCTCTCAATACCTATTATCACATCATGGGTAACCCAGATAAAACGATTGTACCAACCCATTCATCACTAACAGAGAGTCCAACACTCATAACTATGTGCAGTATCAACAATCTTGTGGAAATAATCTTCAGCAGATTCGCTTTCTCCGCAGCAGCCCGATCCGCCACAGGAGCCCTTTGATCTCAAAAGCCTGTGTTAAAGCGTGACATACATTTTTTGCATTGGCAGCGCTTCATGAACATAATTAATCGGTTTTCAAATTTCCAGCTATCGAAATTTTCTTGTCCACGCAACTACTCTATCGGCGGAAAGACGGTCGACATTCTGTGTCCTTTCAAACTTCGCCGCCATATTGACAGAAAACTGATGGATTTCTGTCACTTTTGAGTAAGTGGCGGCGAAGGTCGATTAAAGGACACTAAATCGCTAGGAATTGATCGGTCTATAGTATAGTTGAACCGTCGTGAAAAACGATCTCAGCTTACTTCAAAAAGCTTTGAGATATTTGCATCTGTTTAGTTTTTTACAAATATTTCGAGGACCTTTTATCGTAAAATAAAAAAATCAAAAACGAAAATGTTTGTAATAAAATTTCGCATAATTTCGGTCAAAATAGTTTTTTGGAGCCGTTAAGTATTTTTTTTTAATCGGTCACTTTCTCACCGGGTTTTTTCGCGAATTATTCGTAAACAATTGGAATTTCAAGAAAACAGTTTTGTAGGACCAGCCAGAGCCAACCTATTCACGAGTAAAAGTTGCACTGTCAGGTTCTATAGGTATCCAGCTGCGGTACACTGATACCCTTATCTGGGATCGATTTTTACTATAACCAATTTCGAGCATTCTAGGGTATCTATTAGCATTGTTTAATATACAGGGTTTGTCAGCGAAAGTTTGGATATAGGAATAGCGTGCGTTGATTGAGAACGCTATATAAATCAAATGCACTAAGAGAGATGCCTAAGCCACGCGATGTTGACAAGTGGATAATTTAGGAAAAGTGATTCCTTAACAAATTATTGACGCCACTCTTACATACATAGCTTGCAAACTGCTACCTTGAACCGTGCAGAAGCGAACCAGTAAGAATAAACTAGGTTTCAATTTAAATACTTATTATTTATTACCTGACACGAGCTCTTAACTTACAGGGCGCGGTCTTGTTAAAAATAAAATATTTATTTTGGGTGTTAATTTAAGTAAGGCACTGTTTCTGTTTTGGGTCGAGTCACCATTTTGTCGAGAAGGATGGATTGTGCAGTGAAACAATAAAGTTCAGAAAAATTATACAAAAAATATATTGTGTATATTAAAAAAATATCAATACAATGGTTACTTTGGTAAAGGAGCTAGTACCTACAAGAAATGTATTAAATTTTAAAATAATTGGGGCATAAAGCATAACTAAAATTTATCACAGGTAGGGTAGGGAACTAAGGGTGCCTTCCTATTATCGGCTATCATTTAAATTAATGAAAATTGGGTACCAATGGCAAGTATTAGGTGGTCAGGGACACTGGCACATAATATGGCCATTGAAAGTGACTAGTTAATTTTTAAATTGATGGTGGTTGTGTTGGTTGAAAAAATTCAAATTTTGAGGTTATAAACAAATTAATAATAAATATAGAAGAAATAAGACCCAAAAACAGATTTTATGTTTAAGTTGCCCAGAGTGATATGGGTGGCCCCAGGGTGATATGGGTGGCTCCAGGTATTCTGGGTAGCCTCCAGGGGATCCCTACGACAACCAACAAAAAACACTATAGCGAACTCCTACCCCAATTACCATCATTCAAAAAATAAATTTAAACTATCATATCTTAATAACTAAACAAGTGCATAACACTCACACTTACAATAAAAATACACAAGGGCAATTATTTACACAACTTGGGAAAATCATAAATCTTACCTCAATTAAATGAGGGAAACACAGTCCGCCATTATGGCTTGCGGCTGCCGGTTCTCTGACAGCATAGTGCTTTCGTCTACGACAAGGAAACAATAAAATAGTACAATTGTCCAGGGAAAAAAAGGCAACAACTCAAAGAGAAAACTAAAATAGGTATAATTACTATAAAAATAGTTACATTCATAGGTTGAAGTGCCATGTGGCATATTTAATACATTTTAATCGGAATAAAATCCATAAAAAACTAATCTTTTTTAGAAACTTCTTACTAGGAACTGTTTCCACAAAAACAAACTAATTTTTTCTTTTTTATTTTCTCTCTTTTAAAAAAATCGGCAACACATGGCCAAAAAAAAAGTGAAGAAAATCCCGCACTAGCGTACGCCACATGATGAAAACGACCAATCAGGGAGCGCGATGTAAAGGATTACCTTATTTGGTCACCGTTTAGCGACGAAAATTACCCCTCCCCAGGAAGGTATGAATTTTCAATTCAATAGAGATTTATTGTCTACTAGAAAATATATTTTCGGATGACCAACCTCACTAACTAAGCCTTAGCAGGAATAGAAGTAGTCATTCTGTTTCTCACCCTCAACCTCAACAAGAATCATAAAAAAAGATTCAAACTTACTTTATTTCGCAAAACTACGACAGATAATAACTAGTCTTGCCCAATACGCAGGCGCGAGAGTAACTAGAAATAGCGGCAGGCATAACGGAAAATTAAATTGGAGCCGTCGACAGGCAGACAACAACTCTCTAATCTCTTCTAATCCGTATACAAGTAAGAAAGAGACGCCAGTAAAAATGTGATGTTAGAAAAGGATATTCTTTCCCGAGAGGATGGCGATATACGGCACAAGTGAAAGAGAGAGACACGTTTTATGTAAACATGAAAAACAGGTGGAAATTCTCGGGTGTTCCTTCGAAAACTGGTGAAAAACCAAGGCATCGTGCACAGGTAACTAATAGAATTCTGTCAAGTATTATTTATTTGTATGTTATTGTTCAAAACAATGGAGCCTTATACTCTTTTATTTACTTAACGACTCAGCCCTGCTTCAACCTAAGATTAATTCCTTTTTTTCAGAGGCGAACCTTACATAAAAGGGAAGAAAATAGGCTGACAATCACTCTTAACTACTCACAATAAATCTCGGCAAGATTCAGTTGGTTACAACAACTCAAACGACAGGTAAGGCCCAAACATTCGGAGCTTCGTAGATCCATGGGACATCAGTCTATACGCATCATAGATGGATTCTTAAATAGGGAGATACACCGTAGATAACACCGGCTAGGGCCACTTTACCTCTTTGATATTATATAAATATAGGGTGGGCCACAAAATTCCGCACTTTTTGGATTGGCTATAACTTTTGACTTGATTACTCGATTTGGAAATATATTGACTTTTTGGAAAGATAAAACTTATAAAAAATTCAAGATGGCGGACAGTTTTAAAAAATGTGTAATTTTCACCCCCCCCCCTGAAAAAAGTTTATGTACGACACTGAACAAACTCTGAAGCTTTCACTACAAACGCTCATTGTTTCTGTGTATATTGAAGTACCATTTAATTAAATCAGTTGGGAAATAAAAAAGTTATAACTTTTTTTACTATGTGTGCTTTGGCTTCGCATTGAAAGAAAATCACAAAATTACATACATTTTCCATTTGCTATATCTTTGAACCTAATTATTTAATTAAGAAAATACATCTAAATACCCATTACTTTTTTATTTCTTATCCGATTTAATTAGGTGATACCTCGATATACGAAGAAAAAATGGAGATTTGGAAATACCAATTTATTAAGGTAACAATCGTGGCATATCGGACAAAGCGTTTTTGTTTCTCACTTCATTACGACCAGGCCTCCAATGTCTAATGGAGAATTCAGACACCTACAGACCTGTTTCATCCTTATTAGGAATCATCAGAGAGTCATAGGATTGAAGGTTGAAGCTACACAGTGACCATGCACACCTCTCGAATTTAAAACAAAAAGTTTGTAATCCGTGGGGACAAAGTAACTGTGTGCGCCACCTGCCGAATAAACCGAGAAACAAAAACATCAAAATTGAAAAGTGCAGAACACCGTAACTACAGAATCCTGTACCTTTCAGTACCTTATTTGCGGACACGAGATTCATTTTGTGGTTTTTTAAATATTTTATACTAATTTATATTTTGTCCAGTGTCTTACTTACAAAAAAAATAAGGTGTGTAAAACACTCTTTTTAAAACTATCCGCTATCCTGAATATTTTTTTAATGTCAACTTTTGAACAAACGGACGTAACTCTCATGTTTTGTCTCCTTAAACAATTTTTTTTAAAAATAAATATTCAGGCCAAAAGTTATAGCAAATTGAAAAAATAAATCATTTTGTGATTTTTTCCAATGTTAAGCCCAAACGCTCATAATCTAAAAGCTTATAACTTTGTCATTTCTCAATCGATTTGATTAAATGATACGTCAATATACACACAAACAATGAGCGTTTGTAGTAAAAGCTTTAGAGTTAGTTCATTGTCGCACATACATTTTTTTCAGGGGGTGTGAAAATTACACATTTTTTAAAACTGTCCGCCATCTTGGATTTTTGAGAAATTTTAAATTTTCAACTGAATCGAAAAAGTATCACGTTTTATCTTTCTAAAAAACCAACATCTTTAAAAATCGAGGACTTATGTCAAAAGTTATAGTCAACCCAATCCGGAATTTTGTGGCCCACCCTATATAAGGGAGGGAGCTACCAGGGTGACTAAGTACAGTTGTCATTATTACCATATAGCACCTTACAAAAGTGCCATCCTTAATAATAAATAGTTAGGTAAGCTATCGATTAAGCTAATGTTTTTGTCTTTATTTCAGGAGCCACCAACTACTCGCCGTGGCCACTGAGAGTTCAATTCACCCAAAAAAGGTTATAGGCATTATCAACAGAAATCAGTAAAAAGCACTTTAATTTTATTATAAATGACATAAAAGAATGAATTAAAATAGATTAGAAAAACTGTTGTTAGCATTTTAATAAAATACCGTTCTATAGGCAAAAGGTTACGATAAATTCGTCTAAAAAAATCTTGGGTGCAAAATTGAGTAAAGGGCAAACGGTGAAGGAATGAATCGGAAAAAAGTTTTTCCTCGAGCAGGATTTGAACCCGGGACCTCTAGAATACCAGTCTAATGCTCTAACAACTGAGCTACCGAGGAACCGAGGTTTTAACCGGGTACTCGGAAATCTTTTCATCCGATTCATTTGTTATTAGTGGGGATATCTTTGAAGCCTACTGCGGCTTTAAAAACTTTTTTCCGATTTATTACCTCACCCTTTGCCCTCTACGCCACAAATCTTTTCTGTAAATTTATTAGGGCGCTAAATTTTCCCTTCATTTTGCCAAACTGAGTGTTTTAGTTAATGTATCATAAAAATCTTGAAAGCGAATTGAAAGTTTTACTTTAGTATTTTAAACAATTTTAATCATAAGAATAAGATAACAAACTAACCAGCTGTGTAGGTATTTAAATCATTCTTCCCTATAAACTCTGGGCGAATCAATACAAAAGTTTGTTGGGGGGTTACATAGATGGCGCAAGTAGTTAGTCGACCACATTAAAATATTAATAAAATAGCACTTTTAAGGAAATTTAAGATTTAATATAGGTAATACTTTTAGTGAATTTTGAGTTCGTTCTGAGTGCATCATGTGCGTATGTCCAGGTAATTTTTAAAAGTGAATATCGCGTATACCCGTGAAAAAAAAATTTGTATTGTTAAGTGGTACTTAATGGGTGAGGGTTTTTTACGACTTGATTGGGCGATTCGTGCATACATTTTCAAATATACCTGTTCCTGTCCTTCAAACGGTTCTTAACCAGTACCCTAATTTTGCCGTTCCTCCTGAAAGGGTAAAACGGGAGGAGATGGTATGTGTCTTGTTGAGTAAGAGTCATGAACCGTGATCGACAAGGACGATTTCTGAGGAGGTGGAGGTTCAAAATCGCACCTGCCAAAGGATATTAAAAAAAGTATGGGCGTCACAGTTCACTTTCAATATAAAAAAAATATATTTTTTGGGTCACATATTTTGGAAATCTACATATTTATAGCTCTTAATCTAGCAAACAAATAAAACGATGTATGTGGGGCTTTTTGAATTTTGGGCACGTTTCGGATTTTTTCCCATAAGCCCAATGTTAAATTTAATATTGCCCAAATATTAAGTGTGTTGGATTCCGTATTTTTCCACAATAAAGTCCTTGACCCAAAATTTGTCATATAGGTCGCGATTCTTCAAAAAGCGTCAGAAAATTTCGCCAGTAAATAAAAAATAGGTCAATTTTAATTTTTGTAGGCAGCTTTTGAAAAAAATATTTTATTAAGCTTATTTTTGAGTCTTAACAAACCTTTAAAACTTTTAACATACAAAATCATACATAGCCATGGAATATGTCGCTGTCACTGTTCAGAAAAGTCACACAAATTCTGTCTTTCCTTTAACATGATGAGAATTTTCGACAATTTTTGACGTTTATTGGTACGCGTAGTAGCAAGTTAGCTCCGCAGTAAAACTAGTCCTCCAAAATACCTTTGATACATTAAATTTACAAAATGTTTCCAGAATTCTGAAGGGTGATATTTTCTGTCGTTTCTGAAGAATCGCGACCATAGAGGCAACTCTTAGTTCGGTCTATTTTTTGAGACAGGGTAGCAAAAATTACTTTTTAGCAGATTTTACTGGATTTAACAACCTTGTAACGCAAAATCTAGAGCGAATAAACGACTTTTGACCAGTGGGAATATATGAAATCAAACAAACGAACTTAATTTTTGGCCAAAATTAAATTTAAAATTGAGGCTTATGGGAGAAAATCTGAAAAATGCTCAAAAGTCAAAAAATCTATACAAGATTAATTTTTTTTTGGTAGGTTAAGAGCTATAAACATGTGGTTTTCAAAAATATGTGACCCACATATTTTTTTTCTTATAAGGTATGAAAAGAAATTTGTGATATAAATCCTAAAAAGGTAAAGAGCTCTCAGGAGTTGTTTGAAGGTGATTATTTTCGTTGCATGCGAAAAAATGACACCAATAGGTTCCAGAAACTCAACATTAATTTGGAAGCACCATGGTTTCAGCAATACGGTTGTCCTCCTCATAATTCACGAGTAGTTTCAAATTCCCTTCGACAAATATGGGGTAAGTGGTAAGGCGTGATTTTAACTTGGATTGGATTTAAGACTCTAAATTTAAGGGCCAAAATTGGAGATGTAGTTCTCACGAGTACCAACGAGGATACAAGCTAAATAGAGGGGACACCTAATGGTAAATTTCGACCCTGCTCAACTGAAATGAAAAGTAGATGGCGCAGGCTATCGTGTTTTTAGTACTTAAATCCACAACTTGGTGCGCCACTTTCGTTTTCGAACTTGCTTATTTTTAACGATCGAAAGCATTGGCGGCACACTGGGAAATCGCATTCTTCTGGACGTGTTTCGCGTGGGTTCATTGAACTTCATTTGATTGCCCGCGTCGCGCTGCAGGGGACACACACAGGCTCGTTCCGGGGCCAGGGGACCCCCAGCCCCGCCGGGGTTTCACAGGTTCGTTAGTTTACGATACAGTGCTTTCGTGCTGCTTACTATTTTTATTGAATTGTCTCGTGAATTGTAATCGAAATAAATTAGAAAATGTCAAGTCTTGTTCGTATTTGAACTGCTCCAACCATAAAAATAAAAACAAAGATGTTGGTTTTTTTTATTTTCCAATCAACGACATTGTAAGATTGTAAAAATGGAAGAAACTTTCGGGAAACTTAAACATTATTTGTAAAATCGAGGAAGAACTGAAAAATTTTGTCATTTGTGAAAAAATTTTGCCCCAAATTTTATATTGTTCAGCAATGCAAAATCACGTGGATTGAAATCTGTTATTACCTTTATTCAAAATTCTCAATTACATTTTTGAAAATTTCGGTTTATCTCTTCTGGTTGAGCTAAAAAAAATAACGAGTTTCTGCATTTTCATAAATTTTGTTTGCTAAATTTTATATAAAATCCCGAGTTCTTTAAGAAAGCCAAAAAGGTCGTTAGGAAAGCCTTTCATTTGGGTGTTGTGATGTGAAAAGCCCAACTTTTTTTAATTTCGCGTGTACCTAAAATAGTAGTTTTAACAACTAGTAGCTAAAATAGTGCTTTTTTACAAGCGTTGGTTTAAATACCGAGCGCAGCGAGGTATTTAAAAACGCGAGTAAAAAAAAGCACAGTTTAGCCGCGAGTTGTCAACACAATTTTTTTTAAATACCTTTATCAAAAAATCCAAGAAAAACAGGAAAATACCTTTAAAAATCTCGAACGAAGAGCACTTCTCGCAACACACCATCTTTACACTATAAATCAAGGTGGCTGTTAAATGAAATAACAATGCGGTTTCCATAGCGATGTGCCTTTTTACTCGGTGACGTTCATTGTTGCGCCATTTTAATCTTTAACAATTTGATATTTTGACGATGTTTTTAAATAATTTTTTCATAAATACTTGGTGAAAACTGGCGGAAATTTTATGCTTTATGGACTATTGTTTTTTAAAAACTGCTAAAAACCGTTTTTTTATACCTTCATGAAAAACAGGATTTTACTCAATGTTCGCATAAAACCAAAACATGGCTTTATTGGATACCGATGCAAAACTTTTTTTAGAGGGTCAAATAATTTTTTGTTATACCTTTATTAAAAACACGATTTTAGCCACTATGCGCAATGTACCCAACCATGGCTTTTAAAAATTCATGTCTTTTTTTTACCGAAATTTGAAGAAAAATAGCTTTAAATGTTAATACTAAGAAATTCTTATGATTCCTACCTAGAAATTAATTCAAAATTATTCACAAAAAGAACATTCAGAAAATACGAGAAAATTACAAACTGTCAAAATTTAAAATATAAGTGCTATGTTTTCATGGGTATTGAGTTCGTTTTCAAAACTCATTGTATCTTTTTCTTTTATATAGCGTGTTCTTTATCAAGAGTAAGAACACGCTATATAAAAGAAAATGATACAATGAGTTTTGAAAACGAACTCAATACCCATGAAAACATAGCAAAGGTTAGCAAGGTTACCATAGAAACCATTGTTTTGTCATGTACACAGCCACCATTGATATTGATGCTATATAGTATAAAAGTGGCCAGCTTTCAGTGGATGTTGTGTTTGAATTTTATTTTGTAAGTTTTTTTCCTGTTTTTTTAGGAGTTTTTGATAAAGGTATTAAAAAAAGTGTCTACAACTCGCGGTTAAACTCTGTTTTTTTTACTCGGGTTTTTAAATAACAAGGCACCTAAAAAAACACTTTTTAGCCACTTGTTGTAAAATAGTAGTTTTCACAATTAGTGGCTAAAATAGTGCTTTTTTAGAAGCGTTGGTTTAAATAACGAGCGCAGCAAGCAGGTATTTAAAAACGCGAGTAAAAAAAAGCATAGTTTATCCGCGAGTTGCTAACACTATTTTTTTAATACCTTTATCAAGAAATCCAAGAAAATCTCGAACGAAAAGCACTTCTCGCAACACACCATTTTTAAACTATAAATCAAGGCGCTTGTTCTTTAAAACCAATCTTGTAAAAAACACGATTTTAGTCACTAGTTTTTTAAAACTATATTATTTTTCAAATTTTATTCATTTGTCACCCGCTGTGTTTCTATCCAGGCAACCCTACTCAAAATGCGAAATAACATAATTAGTTAAAAACTGATCAATCGACAATATTCTGGGCAGCCATGCTGGTTAATTTTTGTTGCCCACTTTCAATAACAAAATAATGGTAATTTTTTGGGAGTTTTGTATTGCCAACTTAGTGATCATGCAGCTAGTAAAATTTTAAATTTTGTAAAAGAAGGTTGAAAACAGTTACGCTAACCCGCATGGCTATTTTATATGTGGAAATTATTCTGAATAGTAGCAGAGGGAATCATTTTGAAGTTTAACAAAATATTATGTCAAACATTATTAAAGATACCTATAAAATAGTGTATATATATATATATATATATATATATATATATGCACCATGATTTTATATCGAACTTAAAAATATATAATGTGCCATTTACGCCTGTAGTAAACAGAGATCGGCCAAACTATTTTTTACTTTTTAATGGAATTTTTTAATAAAATCGTTTAAGTTAAAAAAAATATTTGTTTTATTTTTCACATATTCCTAATCAAAAAGAAACAAAATGCAAAATGTATAGGGTGTGCCTATAAAAACCAGTCCGATTTTAATAATATTAAGCTTTTTATAGGACCAATTTCAAACTTGATATTTCCTAAAAATCCAAGATGGCGGACCAATTTGAGAAATAGGCATTTTTAACCCCCCTAGATATTTTTTTGTGTGGGACGCTGTAATAAATCTGAAACATCGGTTACGAAGCCACATTCTTTCGAAGCACATCGATGAAACATTTTAAAAATTCGGACAAGAAATAAGATTGAATAAATTGTTTCAGAAAAAGTTTTTTCTAGGAGGTGAAATTTGGCTACTTTTGAAATAGGTCCGCTATCTTGGATTTTTAGTAAATGTAAGTTTTATCATTAGTTCTATAAATTTTGAAACTTGTACCTTTTAAAAAGTTTAAACTTATTAAAATCGATCGATTTTTGAAAAAGTTATTGCTATTTAGACAAGTAGATTTTTTCTTGATAAGCTTGATTTTGCAGGTAAACTCTGGTCTATTTAAAAATTGCAAACTTCCTTATTTCTTGTCCGAATTTTTAAAATGATATCGATATCGATTCTTTTTCGCTTTCGCTTTAAAAGAATGTGGCTTCGTAACCGATGTTTCAGATTTATTACAGTTTCGCACACAAAAGAATATCTAGGGGGGTTAAAAATGCCTATTTTTTAAATAGGTCCGCCATCTTGGATTTTTAGGAAATGTCAATTTTGATATCCGTCTTATAAATTTTGAAACCTTAGAATTCTAAAACGTTAAATATTTTTAAAATCGGACAATTTCCCGCTAAGTTATAATCATTTTAAAAAGTGCCGTTTTTTTGGCACACCCTATATAATTATTTTTTCACAACCTTTCCATTTCTAGCAATGCCTTATTATTACAAGATTTCTTTTCTGTCAATTTTGTACAAGTTCTTTCCCAATGTACTCTGCAAAAGTTCTGAATTTACCTTCTTTACACCCCTCACACACCCCCCACTTTCGATTTTTTTTTTCATGAAGTTGTATTGTCACTAAATCAAATCGTAAATCTGAAAACCGCATGTTTGTATCTGTTTTCATCACAGAGTTCTGAATTTACACCCTTTACACTGCTCACCCACCCCCTACCACCGGTTTTTTTCATAAAATTATATTGTCACCAGATCAAATCATAAATCTGAAAACCGTACGTTTGTATTTTTTTCATTACAAAGCTCTGAATTTATCCCCTTTACACCCCTTAACTATCCCCGTACCCCCGATTTTGTTTTATAAAATTGTATTGTCACCAGATTCAATAATATATTTGAAAACCACATGTTCGTATCGTATCTGTTTTTATTTCAAAATTCTGAATTTGCTCCCTTTAGACCACTTTAACCCCTTTACACCCCCCCAATCACCCACTACCCCACCCCCATTTTTTCAAAATATTGTATTGTCATCGGATCTACATTACTGTGCCAAATGTCATTAAAATCGGTTCATGGGAAGTATGTCAGTGAATTTAGCCCCTTATTTTACCCCTTAATCACCCCCTACCCACCAATTTTTTTCATAATATTGTATTATCATTCGACCTGCATTACTGTGCCAAATTTCATTAAAATCGGTTTACGGGAAGTGTGTCAAAAACGAATCACAAAAGTTGATAGTCAGCCAGACTGTAAAGTTAAATATAATTGTGTAATAATAATAAAAACTGTCCTGCTTCATTCAGCATATTCATCAATTTATATTATGATCTCTCTACCAGCTCCCATTCCCTTAGCAACAAGTTCATTCATTTATATTTATTTCATACACGTAGGCCACTGATAAACCGGTATGCATTCGACGACGAGTTCAACGCGCTGGATAGTTGGCGTTTTAATTCCAAATAAATATTACCCAGATTCATCCTAGCGCATTCAGCAAAGAATCAAAAACTTGCGGTAATTCCCCTTTCATGGCTTGGCTTGCTGTTCGCATACCGTTGGCTTGCTGGTCGGATATTAGCATTACGTGTCCTCTCTATTTAGTTTATATCCTCGTTGCAAGTACCCCTGAAATACTTGCAAATACCCGCCGATATTTTTATGATCGGCTGGGATATTGCCACGCCCAAGATGGAGGTAGACTTGAGCATCTGATACATAAAACGTAGTTTAAATTTGCAAATCTATTTACAAACCCGCTTCTCGAGTTTACGTGTGGTTCATTTTTAAAACACCAGATTTTCGTTACCGGAAGGTCATACTGGGAAAGTCTTTAAGCATTAAAAAAATTATAACAAAAAGGAATATACTACGTTCTTAAGTTTTTGAAACAACTAACGTCATCTTTTCGATAATATCGCAAACAGAAATGCCGTCGATATTGCGTCGATATTTCACAGACGAAGTTTGTAGTACGCACATCGTACATGTGCAAATCTTGTAATCTAATTCTTAAGTTAAGTCCTAGACTCCTCAAAACTGAAGATTTTCTCTGCATGACCAACAGTAGTTTTTTCAAATAAACGAAAGGAAAAAAAGAAGCGCCAGGAGATTATTCTGCGTCAAAAATTAAAGAGATTGTTTTGGTTTGTGACAATTAAGAAATCAATTATATTATTTAGAACAGCTTTAAAGAGAGTAAGAATTGATCGCCAAGATAATATTAGATATGCAATAGCACAGGAGACCTAAAGGGGAAGAAGAATGAAAAGCTGTAATTTGACTAAAAATACATTTTTGGTAGCCCCGGAGTCATTTAGTTACAGTGTGATTTCTAGTCAAAAAGTTTAATAAAGAAATTAACATTTTTTTCATTTGACGTTTTATGTTTTTGGACCAAAATGAAGAGAAGTAAGCGTTTACATTGTACAGATCCTAAATTGGAAAGTTTCCCATCAATGCTTTTTGACGCTCTGTCTGTGAAGAATTGTTTGCAGATTTCAAAAATTGCAAAATATACAGGGTGTCCTATTAAAAAAAAATAATTATTATATGTTATTGGTGGGCTCTAAAAGTAAGATCTTTAAGTTTGTGTTTCCGACACTAGAGAAACCATCCGCCGTTTTGAAAAAACTTTGTAATTGACTTTTTTCCATTTATATTGGTCGGAGGCGAAGAAGTCTGAGAACACAAATATTCGGCATAAAATTTTCAACAATTTTGTCAAAGTGCTCAACTTTCTGTAGTTAGTTTCCAAAAAGTTAGATGGTGAAGTTACAAAAAATCAGTTTTAATGTATTTTGACCAACAAAAAGATATTTTTTTAAAAAACTTTAAATGACAAAGTTGTGTAATTAATTAAACAGTCTCTGGGCTTTCTGGGCATGCATGAAGTCGCGTGTTGGATTACATAATAATATTTATGGTAAGAGCAGTACAAATGAGGTATCAAATTAAAGCTTGTGAATTGAGCTACACAAATGGCCCGGTTTCTCGACATGAAAATTGCCGAAAGTATCTGACAGACTGACATTTATTTATCAAACTGATTTTTCGTAACTTCAACGCCTTCTATCACGGACAATGGAGAAAATCGGTTCCAAAGTTTTTTTCAAAATGGCGGATAGTTCCCAAATAGTGGGGGAAACGCAAACTTGGGAATTTTACTTTCAGGCCCCTCAAAGAACATACAAAAAACTCAGCCTGTCCGGTTTTTTTTTAATTCAAATGATAATTTTACTGTACTACCATCAATTATGTAAAACCATTTTTCCAAATTTTGACCCCTTCCCCCCCCTGCAACACTTTATAACATTTTTGCAACCCCTTCCCTCGCTCTTTTAACTTAATAACACACTTCTATCTCTCTTTCTTGTCGCGTTTATGTAAGCGATGATTACCCAAAAGGACTCGACTATCGGTACCCGACTAAACGGCAGTCTGTCAGATACTTTCGGCAATTTTCTGCAACAGACTGGGTCATTTGTGTAGCATACGTACAAACTTTAATTTGACACCTCATTTGTACTGCTCTTACTATAAATAATAATATATAATCCACAACACGCGACTCTCAGAGAGAAACAATTAAACGATGTTTCGCCCGGGGTGACCAGCGCATGCGGAACGATGCCTATTGTGAGTGTTTCGGAGTTGGAAGTCAGGGTGTGCGATGGTGTTAAATGATGTCTGGATTGAGGGTGACTAGTGAATCCACTGACGAGCCCACGCTGGTCACCTCTGGCGAAACATCGTTTAATTGTTTCTCTTTTCGATTTGGTCTTTTGTGTGTTCCTTATGGGACACTCATCCAATTTTAAAATTTCGTTCTTTCCTCCCAAGATCTTTTGATTTTCTCTTTCTTAAAGTAATTGTTGCTTACAAATTTTCGATAATTTTGCATGAAAACATATTGCCTAAAAACAACATGAGTTCATTTTCACATTTTGGCAAAATAGCCCGGCTCCAGGGAGGGCAATTTTACAAAATGTGAATATAAACAAATATTCGTTTTTTAAGGAAATACGCTTAAATACAAAATTATCTGATAATTCTTATACGTGAGTGTAATTTCTGGAGAAAATTACTCATATAAATATTATGGGAATGTCAGGCTGATATATTTTTATATATATATATTATATATATTCGTTATTTCCTCCCAAGATCTTTTGATCTTCTCTTTCTTAGATTCTTTTCGGTTGATGTAACTGATTTGGAAGTTTTAACTTCTTGTTTTAATTGTCTTAGGAGCATATTCCTATTGGAAAGATTAACACGCCAGGACGAACCCGTATCAGGTAACTTATAATAAGTACCATGCGGAACGATGCCTATTTGTGAGTGTTTCAGAGTTGGAAGTCAGGGTGTGCGATGGTGTTAAATGATGTCTGGATTGAGGGTGACTAGTGAATCCACTGACGAGCCCACGCTGATCACCCCGGGCGAAACATCGTTTAATTGTTTCTCTTTTCGCTTTGATATTTTCTATGTTCCTTGTGGGACACTCATCCAATTTTAAAATTTCGTTCTTTCCTCCCAAGATCTTTTGATTTTCTCTTTCTTAAAGTAATTGTTGCTTACAAATTTTCGATAATTTTGCATGAAAACATATTGCCTAAAAACAACATGAGTTCATTTTCACATTTTGGCAAAATAGCCCGGCTCCAGGGAGGGCAATTTTACAAAATGTGAATATAAACAAATATTCGTTTTTTAAGGAAATACGCTTAAATACAAAATTATCTGATAATTCTTATACGTGAGTGTAATTTCTGGAGAAAATTACTCATATAAATATTATGGGAATGTCAGGCTGATATATTTTTCCATTGGAGGCATTGTGAATGGTGTCTCATAAATTAGTTTAACAATGAAAGTTTTCTTTTTTTTTTCATGTCATGTCAATAAACAATAAAAACTTTGCTCTTATTTTTCGATAGCCAGAGGGGTTGTTTTTTGATGTAATCAATCGGAAACAACACTCCTAGCTAAAAGCGATGTATAAGCCATTGACCAATAATGACCGGTCATATTTGGCCAAGTACAATTCATCTAAGCGACACCGGTTTTAACCAAAATACAGGAAATTGTGACGTCATTGATCAGCTTTTTTACTTTTGGTCATGACCAAAGATGACCGTGCTCGGGAGGTGATTTATGGTTCCGGTCATTAGCTTTGGAGAGGGATATATTTTCAATTTTCGATTTTTAAATTTATTTTACGAACTTCGATGAGAATCTTGATCTAAAGGTGAGTTATGTCTTTGGATATTAGATTTAAAGCTGATTCAAGGTTTTGTGTTGAAAAATATCTGGGGTGAACAACTCCGGCATTATAGGGCTGCGCCTCATTTATAGACTACACTGTGGTACCGTTGAACTTAAGAAGTTAGGTAGGTCCTAAGCCGAAAATTTTTGTCCTTGGCGCTATTACTAAAATTTTCCAACCAGTCAGTTTAACCGTTCCATGCAAGCGAACGGTCGGTTAGGTTACGGTTTTTGTGAACTACGTCATAGCCTAACCTAAAAATCAATGACCAAAAGAATAACCGCGGTCAAAACCGCTCCTCACTGGTCAATGGCTTATAAATAAATCACTTATGAGTGCAACTTTCCGTAGAATAATCTAATGCTGTACATACCTTTTTGTCGTATTTTCCTGCACATCGTAGATCTCTGAGTCTTAATGTCGTCCTTGTCATATATGTAGGGAATTAGTTTGCTTTGAGAACAGTCTGTTATGGCCAGCGTTGTATTGTCAAAGGGATCCGCACATTTTGAATCAGCATCCGATCGGCAGTCCCAACATTTTATGGCAGAGCCTACAATAAACTCCAAATTAATGAAAATGCAGACTTTTTGTATATCTAAGTTCAAGCTAAATAGTCTTTAATAACAACACTGTAAATCATAAAAGGGATATGCAGTAAAGGAAATAAGTTTAATATTACAAAAATCTGGCTATAACGTATACAAGCATTAAATTTCGTAAACTTATTCTTGACTATTTTAGCAATTTAAGTAGAGTCCCCGAAAATTGTACACTTTGAGTATTAGGCTAATTTTATCTATATTGATCATTTGGTTTTAATTATGAAATATTGTTAGCTCTTTTTCCCTATTCTCAATGAAGAGATATAATAATATTTTTTTCCTCCATAAGGTTGGAAGAGTTTCCTTCATTTTTTCAAAATGACCGATTTTTTTTAAATATCTTCATAAGTCATAGTTTTCTTTTTTCTTTTCTTATTTAAACACTGTACTATACAGGTTGCTCCAAATTCGAGGTGATTGTGGGGTTTTAGGTATTTCTAAGGGAGCAAAAAACATACAATTATGACTTCGATTTTTTAGAAATTATTGATGGTCAAAACTGCATGTGCAACTTTCTTGTTAATAAAATGTCTTTTTGGTGTAAATTGCTTTCCTATAGATAAACTGAATCTTATCTGTAGCTTAGTTTTTGAGTTTTTTTTATTTTCTTAATTGCTTCTTTTATCGCCATTTTTATTAAAAATTGTGCTAATAAATAAAAAAGGAATACATAAAATAAAAATCCTACAAAAAAAAACAAAAAGTAAAATATCAGGCGCGATGCATTATTTAAAAATAAATTTCACGATGATTTAAAAATCTGAGTAAAAAAGAGTTAATTATATAACAATAAAAAAGTTTAACAGTAATAAGTAATAAAAAAAGTAGGTATAAATCTAAGTTTGTATTTGTATTGTTTTGTTGCGCCAACTTTCTACATCAAAATGACGTCAAAGTTGTCGAAATCGCACGCGGAATTTTTGATATATTCTACTGACCTTATATGCTATCCAACCTTAATGAAATTTTAATTATGAAATTTGACCTGACCGCCTTTTTAAATACAAAATTCAAAAGGTCAAAACTGCACTGCACTTGAAACCTTAGGAATAGTAACAAGTGTGAGAGGATGGGGGTAAATTATTGCAAAAAAAAAATAATTAATTTCAGGATAGAGAGAGTTAAAAAAGTTTTTATAGGGAGGGGCGGGTAGAGAAAATGTTAAAAAAGATTACAAGGCAAAAACTTGTCAAAAATGGACTTTCATAATTTGTGGACGGCCTCTTGATTTCTGTTCATAATGCAACGTTTTCTCCGGTGCTGTCGCTCACTGGTATTAAAGAGCGCAAAACAAAACCGCGGGGACAAATTCGCACATCATCAAAAACGCTGTTACAAAATCACGCAAGGACAAAAATGCTAAGGACTAAAAAGACGCCTACACCAAAGCGCAAAGGTCACAAGCGTGCTCGACAAATTCTAACCAGCACTAACACAAAAAAAAAATTGTTAACCATTATCTATCCGATATTTTCTAATAAATGTGATAATTTAATTCAATTTTTCAATTGTCACAAATCGTCTTGTTTATAATAACCCCCTTCTTAAATCACTTCACAAATTCCTCATATTCGTCGTTAAAAAACAAACATAATATAAAAAAATCCTGTAGGAAATAAACGTCCAAAAGAATTTTTAATTGCAACCCCCAGCTTCCAATAGATATTTTATAGTTTTGACATTAAAATGTTACTAAAATGGCATTTGTGAAGTACCCTTTATCCCTTGTATCATTTTTCAGTACCCTCTCCCCCTCGCTCCGTAAACTAAGTTATGTGTTAAATTCGACCTTCTTAAATTTTAACTACGTTTTATGTGCGCCTGATCTTTATAAAAAAAGGGCCGCGCATTAAAGACCCAACCTTAACCCACCAATCAAACCAAAATTAATTTAATATTCAGTGCTTCAACCGAGAAAACAAAACCGCGCAAAACAAACGCGTGTCAAAACAAAACCGCGCGCAATGCCAAAACCGTTCAACAGTAAAAGCGTGGGCAATCCAAATTGAACTAATATATTAATTATAATTAAACCTTACTCACTAAAAAAAAGTAACAGAATCCAATCCAACACGGTGATATAATAAAAGTTTGTTGAACCTTACCCACTAAAACTCAGAAAAACGAAGTGAATCCAACCTAACTCTAAAAGTACCTTATTAAACCTTACCCTCTAAAACTAAGAAAAGTAGTGCTAATTCAACCCAACCCGGTGGCGCGACTTGGCGCGCGGTTTTGGAATTTATTTTTTTTAGATAAAGTTCTTTTTTCTAAAAATGCTCTCTCATTTGAAAGTGAAATTTTAGGCTTGTATGCAAAATTTCATTTCTCTAGTATTTGGCTATGATTTCCATAAAATGAAAATTGCTATTTTGCACAATATGGCAACCACTGTTTAAGGTATCTGAAACACTGAATTTTTAAGCCAATTTCTTATTTCAAATTCACTTGGTTTGTCTACACTTTTATTTCAACCATAAAAAAAAATTAAACCAAGATTATCAATTTACTTAACATGATAGTGGCTGGAAACTTTGTGAATAAAGTATCCTTATTTCTGAAGGTGTCACCAATGTGGCAGACATTTTCAATGCGACTTTGTCAGTGTCAGTTAACTTAACAGAATATGGTTATAAATAAAATAACCTAAATGTTAATTTTTCAAACAAACGTTGCCATATTGTGGTTGTGCTATATAGTGGGGTTCCCTTCTCTTAACTATTGCACCACCTCGAATGAACTTTTCATAGTGCAAACCGCAAAAAGAAAATGGAAAAGAGCAGTTTATAATGCGAGCCATATAGTGAGATACCTTCACTTAAAGAAGGCGCTGGAATAGTCAACTGAAGCAGAAAAGTCTGAAATTAATTTCTTTATAATTATAAATAAATAAAACCAACAATCAACAAAATCGTGATATGTTAAAAAATTAAAAAAAAAAAAAACACATTTTAAAAATGTTTTACAATTAATGCTGATTTCACCCGAATTTTACTCGGAATACCGTTCCTTTCCTCTTTGACAGTTTCCAAATTTCTTGTTTATCCAGATTTTTTTTTTTTTGACGTATATCCAGGTAAAATTATCTTATTAAAATTTTTCGATGCCCATATATATGTCAGCGTTCAAACCAACCTTTCCATAAACTATAGTCCTTAGTAAATATCGCCCTATATGTCTTTCTAACTCTCTGACCATGCATATGTGCAGTCACAAGTTAGAGATTGTTATTTTCAGAATTCTAAAGTTGCTTGAGAGTTATCCTTAAACTAAACAAAAGACAGATAGACCAACAAAATTAAAATAAAAGACAAAACAATTTTTAACAGCAATTTGATGAGTGGAAATGGTAAAAGGGCTTCTGAAAAACGTTTAAAAAAAAATGCGTGAGTGGGGCTCTTGCGGGGTGGATTTGGTGTGGGGAAAGGGGGAGAAAATGGTATTATTGCAATTTCCGGCAAAACTGAACGTCATAGAGTAAAAACTTTAATACAAAAATTATAGACGGTGCAAAGATCAACAACTCTTATAAATTTTACTTTTTAACATAATCTCAAAATTTTCGAGAAAAATACGCAAAATCGTAATATTTCTATTTTCTTGTTTCTTATTTTTCATTTCCGCAAAAATAACTGTATTTTCACGAAACTGTGTCATTAATGCCTGCAAATTTTTTTAGTTAAAAAAGTTAAACATTTTTTGAGATATTAATTTTTTTCGGTCCAAATCACTTTTTTTTAATAAAAAATTATATCAGGAAAATTCTCGTAGTATTTTTTTACGTTGCTCATTTTTTTTGTTTTGGCATATACTTTTTGGTGGGATAATAAAAACTTACAGGTAGAATTAAAAAACATCCTCAGAAATGCAAAAAAAAAACAAATAATGGCTTTTGCAACAATGAATTTTTCAGCAATTGTTGATAATTTCTTTCCATTAAAAAAAATCGAAAACATCTATTTGTACGGAAAAAATACAAAGGAGACGGTTTTTAAATTACTACGATTATACGCGCCTAAAACCGGTTTTATATAAGAACGGTTTTAAATAAAGTCGCTTTCTCCTTCATTAAAATCGTTTTCTAACAGATGATCGATGTACTGTCAATCATCTTTCCTTACAGTTTCGCACAAATTGAAACATATATATTATTATATTAAAAAAAACCTTATATCACATTTTTTTTTTAACGCAAATAAAACAACTGAGTTAACAATTTTTTTTTTGGGTTAAAATATAATTGATTAAGTATTTAAAATTGTTCTAATGGTATGTTTAGGACAAGCATTTTCAAACCGTTATTTGTTTAAAAGCTCTTTAAGGGTACCGTATAAACAAAATAATGGTTTGACCTAAAACTTTTAATTTTTTTCGGTATTGCTTTGAACATCATATTTCGATTAATAAAATGTCATACTAATATTTGTCATAGAATCGATTGGAGCACTTTTTACCTTATAGTTAAATTTGAATCTAAACTTCCTGTTTATCTGAATGTAAGTTTTATGTAAAAAAGATGAATCCGATTTTTGCTTTCAAAAATAGTATATTTTTCTAAATTTTTACAATGGATATTTATATTACTGACTCACGAAAAATCGTAAGGCAATCTATTAGAGTTTATTAAGCCGGAATTGCAAAAGCAATTGTCGTTTCCAATATTTATTTATTTTTTAATTTCCAACAAGCTAAAATTTTGAGCTATTTCCGTCCAACAATTATTTCGATAGAAATAGAAAAAATACGCCTCTCATATTATCCTGATTTAAACAGAGTTGAAAAAAAAATTAATAAAAAGGTTTTTTAGGGAAGGTAGTTTAGATAAAAAAAATACATATTTACTAAAATTACCAAAAAAAAGTGCACATAAAAATAACGTTTTTGCATTTTTTCCGTACAACTGAATGGTGTAATCGATTCTCAATTTTTTTAATTGAAATAAATTATAAACAATTACTGAAAAATTAAATGTTGGTAGTGCCATTATTTTTTTTGCATTTCTGAGCATGTTTTTTATTTGTAACTATAATTTTTTTTATCTCACCAAAAAGTATATGTCAAAACAAAAAAATGAGCAATGTCAAAAAATTCTACTCAGGAAAATTCTCGTTAAAATAAAAAAATTAACAAATATTGAAAAAGACAATTGCTTTTGCAATTCCGGCTTATTAAGCTCTAATAGATTAGCTTACGATTTTTCGTGAGCCAGTAATTTAAATAACCATTGTAAAAATTTAGAAAAATATAGTATTTTTGAAAGCAAAAATCGGAATTTGAAATAGTTTATTAAAAAAATGACCTATTCATTTCTTAATTTTTTGTTTCATAAAACTTCTATTCATGGAGACATGGAATTTACATTGAAATTTAGTAATAAGGTAAAAAAAATAATTTTAAATTATATATTAAAAACACTTATTTTAATTATTAAAATAAAATAAAAATTAGGTGCACCAATCGATTCTACGACAAACAGTTTTTGTTTATGTGTGATACTTTATTGATCGAAATAAGATGTTCATAGCAATACCGCACAAAAATAAAGTTTTAGGTCAACCAATTACTTTGTTTATACGGTACTCTTAAAGCGCATTTAAACAAATGACGGATTGAAAATGTTTGTCCTAGGAATACCATTAGAACAATTTTAATTTTTTTTTAACTTAGTTGTTTTGTTTGCATTAAAAAAAAATGCAATATAAGGTTTTTTTAATATAACAATATATATATGTTTTAATTTTTGGGAAACTGTAAGGTAATACGATTGACAGTACATCGATCAGCTGTTAGAAAACGATTTTAATGAAGGAGAAAGCGACTTTATTTAAAACCGGTCTTATATAAAACCGGTTTTAGGCGCGTATAAACATAGTAAATTAAATACCGTGTCCTTTGAATTTTCTCCGTAAAAATAAATGGTGTAATTTGTTGTTGATTTTTTTTTAATTGAAAGAAATTATCAACAATTGATGAAAAATTCATTGTTGCAAAAGCCATTATTTGTTTTTTTGCATGTCTGAACATGTTTTTTAATTGTAACTATAATTTTTTATTACCCCACCAAAAAGTATATATCAAAGCAAAAAAAATGAGCAACGTCAAAAAATACTACGAGAATTTTCCTGAGTAGAATTTTTTATTGAAGAAAAAGTGATTTCGACGGAAAAAAATTAATTTCTCAAAAAATGTTTAACCTTTTTATGTAAAAAAAAAAATTGTGGGCATTAAGGACTCAAAGAAGTATATTTTGACCGAGTTTCGTGACAATGCAATTATTTTTGCGGAAATGAAAAATAAAAAACGAAAAAATTAAAATATTACGATTTTTGGTATTTTTCTCGAAAATTTTAAGGTTATGTTAAAAAGTGAAATTTACAAAATTTGTAATCTTTGCGACGTCTACAACTTTTATATAGAAGTTTTTACTCTAAGAGTTCAGTTTTTCCGGAAATTGCAATAATACCATTTTTCTCCCCCTTTCCCCCCATCAAATCCACCCCGCAAGAGCCACACTCACGCATTTTGTTTTAAACGTTTATCAGAAGCCCCTTTACCATTTCCACTTATCAAAAGGCTGTTAATTTTTTTTAATTTTTTTCTCGCTTAATGAGTTAATCCGATCGGTCTAAGAGTTATAAAACCTACTTTAATAAATTTAAAATACAGACAATTCATTATTAAAAACCCAGATCTGTTTGAACAACAAAATACAGTACAAGACAAAGGGACAATTTAAAAGCATATATTCCGCACTTTAATTATGTGCAAAAAAAATTTGGTTTTAACATAATAAAAATGTGGAACATATTGCCACTCTGACTTAGAAAACAAAATAATATTATCGAATGGAAATTGAGATTTCTTCTGGAAAATAGGCAATACATTGTGGATTCAAGATCATACAAAAGTCCTTGTTTTCTGTTAAACTAAAAGAGTAATTATTTTTATTCTTAAAATTAGACTTTAATAATTAAGGATAGATTTTATTATTATTTGCATTCATCTTTGAAACAGATTAGCAACTATTATGGCCATATCAGAGATACTTGGATCTTTCACTTTACTTTTGCTAGCAGTATAAGAAATAAAATTAAGATCATGTTGATTGTTGCTGAAGAAAATTTTCTAAAGTCTTATCAATTATTTTAGAAAGACTCTCCAGGAAAATTATGTCTACATTTATGAAAAAAGACTTTAACAGTAAAACATATTTTTTTACATTCTGATTCAGAATATTATAATAAATAAGTTTGAATGTATTTATTTTGACATTTGGCCTTAATTTAAAACATAATTACACAATAACTATTGATCAAAATATAAAAAATACTTAGTCGGGTCGTTTTTCAAATCAATAGGAAGATTTTTGCTGATTTTGTTTTAACTTGGTACATACCTAGGTATGGCTCTGGGGACCACCAATTGGATATTATTTTTTTCGGTGTCGGCATCGGTTAGGCGTCGCGACGCCTTTAACTTTTTTTCTGTCAATGCCCCACTGCCCCAGTCTGTCAATTGCTAGAAAGCACACAAAAAGATCTTTAAAATGGCGGGTGCAACATTTTTTACCATTTAAAAACTTTTGTACACAGAGGTGTATTAATTAATATTGTAAAATTTCCCTATCTAAAATTTACAAAAAAATTCCTGTCGGCTACCTCTTCAATGGATTTTTAGCAAGCGTAATGAATATATTTTTTGCATTAATTAGAATATACTTACTTAGTAAATTTTGTTAAAATTGCATTAATTATATCTACCTGTTATTACATTTATTATGTTTTTTGTAAGTTCCGACCTGTAAATAAATAGATATCTAAATACATTGTATGTCTAGAGTCATTCCATAAAATAAGGGCAAATCGGTATGAGGTGAGTTCTCAGAATGAACAAAAACAAATCATCATAGGGTGACTACATCTCAAGTAGTCCAAAAAATTTTTTTTCCGAATCCCCACCGTTTTTTTTTGGAGAGGGTTCAAAGTTTAGTATTAAACGTTTTGTAAAGGTATTTTAAAAAAATTCTATCACTTAAACCGAGGAAGCTAGCCATTTAACAACAACGTTTGTTATTAAAAGACAATATTAGGTCTATTAAGGCATATACATGTTTTTTTAAATTTGCAGTCCGAAGGGCCAAAAATTTTTTTTCGTTAAAAGCTAAATTTTTAAAATGTCTCCAATTTAAAAATTTTGTAGCCCCTTACAGCCAAGAAGTTTTAGCCTCGGTTTTAGCAAGCAAAAGTAATATTTAGGAACTCGAGTCTCTTGCCTTTATATCCATGTAAAAAATTTGAAAAAAGTTTCGTCTTCATGAAGAAATATTTTTTTTCTACACTCGAGGCAAGCTTAGGCCTTGGTTTTGGTATTTTTCATATACACTTAAATTTTGGATGAGTGCGCTTGATTTTCATTTCAGAAAAATGTAATTAGCTCAATTTGCCTAAAGTCATTTTCGGTTTATTTAATGCTTTATTTTACTAATGTACTTATTTTATACTGTATTCCAAACAACAATAAAATTTTTAGTAGAAGCTACAATAGGATTAATATTAAATTAATGATAAACATATAAGTAGTTTTCACTCTTAAAAATAAATACAAACCACAATGAACAATTTTAAAGAAAAAAAATAAAATAATGATAATTTCATAACTACCCAAAAAGTATTTATAGCAAGAAAAATATTTTAATATTTTTACGTTCTGAATTGTTGTAGAACAAGAATTTTTTTTATTTTATTGTTTGCGTTGCATTACATTTTAATTTTATTTTGTATATTTTTTCAAAATAAAAAATTTAATTAATTTAAACTAATGATTCTTATGTATTATGGTTTTTCATATATTTTCCTTATCAAAATCATATAAAATATAATTTTAAGTATACTATAAGATGTACCTTATAAATACTAAAGAAGTAAGAAATTAACTCTGTGTTTCGGACTTCCATTGTCTATATTTTATTTATACACGACGTTTCGATCAGAGATTGTACTGAATTTCAAACGCATCATTGTCTCAAACTTTCAAACAAACTAAATAAGTAGTTGTATTAAATAAATCAAAAATGACTTTACATTTTTCTACATGAATATAAAGGCAAGAGACTCGAGTTTCTAAATATTACTCTGGCTTGCTAAAACTTTTTGCCTTCGAGGGGCTACAAAATTTTTAATTTTGACAAATTTAAAAAAATTTGCTTTGAAAAAAAAAAATTTGGGCCCTTTGGACGGTAAATTTAAAAAATTGGTGCTAGAAAGCACAGATAGTCCACAATACAATCAATTATTTTATGTTGAAAGGAAATGAAAATCTCGAAAACTGTAGATTTGAAAGATTTTTTTTGGGTAATATTTATGATAACCAAAATCTAAAAACCGCTACTTGCTTTTGTTCCAAAGTTACAATTTTTTAAAATATTCTATCCCCCCTACCCAAAAGGTAATCAGTTCATGGTCAGCCGACAGATAGATGGCGCGCAAGTAAATAGGTTGTGTCCGGTAGTTCATTCAAGTTTTTTTTTACAAAGTCTAAACAACCAAAGTGTTTGGTAAAGTTACATTTGTGCTTAAAATTTCAGTAATTCCTACAGTCTGGGGTGTGCTATAGTTTCAGCCCAATAGTGTGTTAGTTCTGTGATAATTCCTCACTTCTCAATTTAATTTGTTCGCCGCCATTGCAACAACATTGCAACAACATGGGCTTGTCATCTGTGGAACTGCGGGAAATTAAATCAACTATTATCAGCATTGTGGACAAGGTAGCTTCGACTCTGGAAAAGAAGATTGAGGCGTCCAAAAAGAAGAAATTTCAGAACTTTGGAGCATAACCGCGAAAATGCAGGAAGAAAACAATCAACTGCGCAAGACTTTGGATTCGCAGGAGCGGTCGGTGCGCAATATGAATATACGTATACAAGTTGTAAAAGTAAATATTCAAGAGAGCGATTTAAAAAAGTGCCACAGGGTGCTTGATAAAAATCCAAGCGATAAGCCGCCCGCAGTCCTAGTGAGGTTTTCGTCGGATACCTCTCGACTATTGGTGCTGAAAAACAAGAAAAATTTGAAAATAGAAATTTTCTGTTGGCAAGCTCCTACCTAAAACGTCGAATCCTTCTAGTTTTAACGATTTTCGTGTTATCAGTATCCTTCCGTCCTTATCTAAGATTTTTGAAAAAGCTCTTTATAAACAACTTTACGATTACTGCATAAAAAACAACATTATTCCTAATACTCAATGTGGATTTTGTAAAGCTTTTGGTACATCGTTAGCTCTGACTAATGTATTGGATGATATTTTCAAAGCTTATGATAAAAAAATGAGTTCAGTACTAGTACAATATTACGGGCTTCAATCTATTTTTTCAAACGGTGAGTTCTCACACAAAGCAGAGATATTGTCCGGTGTTCCTCGGATCAATTTTAGGCCCACTGCTTTTCCTTATCTACACTTCTGATATTCTAAGATCCCTAAAATTTTGTAAAGTTCAAGCCTTTGCGAATGAGACACAGATTTACTGTTGTTTTGTTCTTGAAAATTACAAAGAGTTTGAGAAATATATAAACGATGACCTAAGTATCTTGAATCAACTCTCTTGTGATCATAATTTAAAGCTCAATCCAGGTAAATCTTGTGTTATGGTGTTTGGCAATGACAAAAATATAGATTTTTTAAAGAATAATCTTAATATAGTTATAAATAACTCAAAATTAATTTTTAAAGATTACACAAAAAACTTAGGAGTTATCTTGGATAACAAACTTAGATTTAAAGAACATCTTAAAAAACTATTTAAAAAATCATTTACCTCAATGAAAGTTTTATATACTAATAGGCATATTTTTAGTAAGCAATTAAAACGAAATTTATGTGAATCCTTGGTCCTCTCTAATTTGAATTATTGTGATTTTGTCTATGGATTCTGTCTAGATCTGGAAAGTAAAAATCGTATTCAAAAGGTGCAGAATGTATGTGTGAGGTTCGTCTATTGTCTGTGCAAATTCGATCATGTTTCACATTTCTATAGACATAAAATGGCTGAAGATGAATGAACGCAGAGTTCTCCATTTTTCGCCTTTCCTTATAGATGTAATAAACAGTTCTAGTGCACCAATATAAAATTAACTATGAGACATCATAACACTGCATTTTTTCAGCGTTCGTTTTCTTACAACGCCGTAAAACAATATAACTCAATACGTGAGCAGTTTCTTAACCTATCATCAAAAGGGTTTAAATCAAAATATGAAAAATATCTTTTAAATCTTAATCAATGAGAAAAAAAAAGTATGAACCTTCAAAAACTTCTAACATGTTAAAAAGAGCAAAAAATTTTCTTATAATGTATACCTAAAGTTTTGTAAAATGTATATAAAGCGTAACTTTTATTTAATTTATTTAAATAAGCATATTGGTATGGTGGACTAAAAACCTGTATGTGCCCTAATAAACTTAATATTGTCTATTAAAAATAACATTTGTTGTTAAAGCGCTAGCTTCCTCAGTTTAAGAGATAGAATTTTTTTTAAATACCTCTACAAAACGTTTAAAACTGAACTTTGACCCCTCTCCAAAAAAAAAACGGTAGGGATACGAAAAGCAAAAATTATTTTTGGGATTACTTGAGATGTGGTCACCCTATGATTATTTTTTTTTGATTGTGAGAACCCACCTCATACTGATTTGCCCTTATTTTATGGAATGACCCTATAGTAAACCACAAAACATTGGGTTAGGTAACTAAATAAGTTGTGCTTTAAAAAAATAATGCAAAATAAATACAATATACATACAATACAATCAGCGTTTTTAGCTACTTTCATAACTGAAATTTTTGTGTCAGGGGGTACCACAAGATTATACTTAAGAACCACTGGACCTTGTCGTAAGTGGGCATTTTTTCCTATAAGAGGAGTGTTTTTTCATAGAGTGCACGGTTTCATGGAAAAAAGCAAAAAGGTCGTAAAAAAAATTACACTTTTTAACGATTTTTTTTTTTAATACACGAGCCTTAAAAATACAAAGTATTGATGTTGGTCGCAGCCGGGCAAAAAGTTAAAATGACAAAAGATTTTCTTTCGATTAAGCAAAACAATGCACTTTTTTATTTAAGACCTTTTAAAACGACCTTAAACAAATTAAGGCATTAAAAGACGTAATGTTTTTAGTATAACCTGTAACAAGTACAAAAATCATCAAGTTTGGAAGCTTCTGTATCAAACCATATCAAATCAACCAGGCAATTGTTTTGACAATGTTCAATTTTCATGAAATTTGAAAATTTAAAATTCCAGATTTTTTGGATCAGCAGCTTTGATTTTATCAATTTTTGAAAAGCGAAATTTTCAGCAATTTGTGTGCTGCAGGTAGTTGAAAAAAAAGCAATATCTTAAAAACTATTTGTACTAGAAGAGCGAAAAAAAAAATATTTGAAATTTTAAAGTTTTTTTTTTCAGTATTTTTTCAACATATTTGGAAAGTTTTAGGATGGAGACATAATTGGTTCTACTTTTATTTTTTTAAAAAAAAAAAACCCTACAAAGAAAATACTATGTAAAATCCCCTTTTTTAGTTATTAAAGTGTATGTGTGTATATCGAGACTGGTTAAACTTTGAAAACTTGTTAATTCTTGCAAATTCTGTAAACTTCTTTTGCTTCAAATTTTGGCAAGGACTTGTTTAATCACCATCCAAGATCACTACATATTACTAGTTCGGACAGGAAAAAATTATTTTTTACAACATTATTTGTGACCTATGTTATAAATTAATTGATCTATTTTCAAAAGCCAAGATTTTTGTTGTGTTACGTGCAAAATGGCACAAAATAATAACGAAAAAAAGTTGCGTTTTTTTGTAAAATGTTATGACCATTTAAGTTATGGGAAACATTCGGGAAAGTTACGGAATGTAACACATGTGTACATTTAAACGAGTGGAAGCGGGGATGAAAATATGTGATAGTTGCAGAATGAAAATTTTAAAAGAATATCATTCAGTACAACCATCTCCTGAAGCAGGGTAAGTACTGAGAAATGTATTTTGTTCTACCCAGCTCCACATTTGGACTAATTAAGAATTGTTAATTTTTTTAGATCACAATTAATGTTTTTTCTTTTTTTTTTCCTCGGCGGTAAATTACCATCAATACTCACCTATTTTTACAGAACTTCACGTTCAAGTCAAACTCCAGAATTTAAAGAACCTGACAATAATTCTTTGGATTTCTTTTCCGATTTCTTCTTCTTAAACCAATCTCTGAAAATTATGGTGGAATCACAAATTAAAAAAAGAAGGCTATCTAAAGAAAAAGCTGAAAGAGTGAAAACTGTGACAGAAAAGAGATTAACTGAAGAACGAACGAACACAAAAGAGGGGAGCCCAAGCAGAAAAATATGGATGAGTGCGAAATGTTGCAACAGTTAAAAGAAAAATGTTAATTTTATCTTATCTTCCTAAGAGCGAGACCAATACATGGCAAGAATGGTAAAAAAAAAATGTTACAGGAAAAAGGGATTTTATCCACACCTAAGTCAAAACCAGGTAAAACACTTGGACAGGGTGTTGTAAATAAAGTAACATCATTTTACCTCAGAGAGGATGTTAGAATAATGCCTGGGAAGAAAGATTTTGTTGTTGTGAGGAAAGAGGGAATCAAGCAGCATTTACAGAAATGTTTGGTTTTGTTCAATATTAAAGAAATATACTTGCATTTTAAAGAATAGTATCCAAATCAGAAAATTGGCTTATCTAAATTTACCGAACTTAGACCAAAAAACTGCATTCTACCAGGGAAGAGCGGCACATTATGATGGAAGGTTCTAAAATGAACAAGTTTATTCTAAATGACAAAAATAATCCTATTCTTCCTAACTAACACGCGTGGATAAATGTAAAATGCGTCCTGGAGTAGAAAATTTAAAAAATTATTTGAGTGAAAAGTTTGAAGACCAAATGATAGACAATGTCACATTTAGAAATGGATTACAGCGGATAGTTGTAATATGGAAACGCTAATGCACAATACGGTTGCTTTCCACTTATTTTTAAGCCACCTTTTGCCAGAATTAAAGAAAAAAAAAATAGATAATTTAGGCAAAATCTTTTATTTTTCAGATGGATGTGGTACCCAGTACAAAAATAAAAAGAATTTTGTAAACAACAACAAAACAAGTACCTTGAAAATAGATACCTCGAAGCTCAAACTATCCCAGGTACTCAAAAACTACACGCTATAGTTCCAAAAATTGTGACAAAATTATTTTCAATGAGTCATGAGGGAAATGTTGAAAACCTTATTGTAACCAGTGACTTATCCAGAAAGGAACTTGAAAACATTGACTCTGGTTTTGTTACAATAAATTATGTTCGATTTTGGTGGGTAGGATACATTATTAGCAAAAATTCGGAAACTAACGAAGTCAGTTAGTTTTTTGCATCCTCACGGCCCCTCTCCCTCCTTCTTTTTTCCAAGTCCAGCAGATAGATTGACCATAAAACAAAATCCGATCTTGAGAAAAGTAAATCCCAACACTGCCAACACAGTTAATCTAGAACATACACTCTATATGCTGTAGAAATGATGGATTCCTCTAATATTTTAAAAAGAAAGTTAAAAGATGGCTAAATACATTTTTTGTGGCAGATAACATTTAATATGTTGTACCTATATACTTTTATTTGTTTAAATTTCTTACCTACTTCCTATATTATAGTTTTTCCTTGTAAAATAAAACTTTAAAAAATTATAAAACTCCTTATTTATATATATATACAGAGCGACAATTTTAAATCAGTCCACCCTAGATATCTGGAGAACCAATAGAGATATTTACCTAATTCCAAAAACAGTTCAAGGGTTTCGAGGGGGACCGTTATTTATGTATTCAATGACTTGATCCCCCTGCCATGTTAGCACAGACCACGCCCACCCAACCTTCATAAAATAACCAAAAGTTATGTTATTTAGTGTTGGTGATAATTTTATAACTCTAATATATCTCTTAAATGAGTAAAAAAGACTTGAAAAACAACTGTTCAACACCAGCTTATAAAAATTTATGGTACATAGTAATGGATAGAAAAACAACATATAGATTTTATAAAACTTCCTTATGAGCCCTCCCAATGAGCACTTTTGTCTATATAAAAGTTACAGCAAATAATATAAAACCTTCATAAAGCAACCAAAAGTTATATTATTTAGTGTTGGTGATAATTTTATAACTCTAATATATCTCTTAAATGAGTAAAAAAGACTTGAAAAACAACTGTTCAACACCAGCTTATAAAAATTTATGGTACATAGTAATGGATAGAAAAACAACATATAGATTTTATAAAACTTCCTTATGAGCCCTCAAGTATAGAGATTATTATAAAAAGGTTTTACAACTGTTCTAACAACACTACATAACAACTTAAAGGTTTTTATGGATTTAGAAATATAGATTTTCCATCTTTCTTCCCTTTGCTTGTTATGTATTATTCTTTTTCTTTTTACAATAAAAAAATTTATAAAATGGTGTTTACCAATCTTCTAAAATAAATAAAAATGAAAGTGAGATAAGCTGAAGCAGGAATATGAATATGTATATACTATAGTCAAATAAAAGCTGTTTGTCAAGTCATCCTACTCTGAAAATCAGCTGCAGTCCCGTGTGTAATGTATAGTTTTCGAATACACTCACGTAAATTTAATGGGCTCCAAAAATACTTGAGAAAACGGGAAAAAAAATATTCATTTAAATATCAGTTTTTTTTTTCATACGCGTTTTTTTCTTTCTGGGACAAATATTGAATTTTGTATGTTGTTCTTAACCCTAACAAGCAATATTTCAATTGAAACACATGTTGAAACCCCATAAATAACGTTTTTATTTAGGCCAAAAACCTATTTTTGTAATCCAAAATGGCAAAAATTTCCAACAATTCTATAAAAAAAAACAATACAACTATACCACTGTTTACCTCGACAAACACTATTTTATGACCCTTTTAAAAAATGATGCTACTTGGAACAAAGGGCTGCAGATGGCGCAGTGTTGAACACTGATGGTCCGTTTCTGCGAGCTTAACATAGTTACCATTGTTCTCTTTTCCTAAATGCATTCCTCGAGAGATCCAGCATACTACACATACCAGGAAAAATACCCGCCTCCACACTTGAAGCCCGCATAACTGTCAGAGGTAAATATCTCAAGAATATAGTTAGATTGCGGGGTCGAAGGGTGTACAGGCGAGTATTTTCCGGGGTGTTCACATTTGCCGCCGACCAGCAGTATCAGCGTATGCGCTCGACGTTTCACTGTGCGTTTTTGCGAACTTAACACGGTTATGTTCTCTCTTTCTAAAACACGGTTCCCATCTATGCGTTTCTCTTTCGTGGGTTCCCCGAATCAAAACACGTATCACGTTGTCTAAGCGCGATTTGCCTATACAAGTTCATGTTGGACCACGTGATGAGTTTTTTTGACTCCGCATGGCAAACGCTGGTGGGAATCGGGTGTAAAATGCATTCGATCCCGATATCTGTCATCGTCAACTATCTCAAGAAGATTTGGATCTCTTATCTCTCTCAGACTGATGTAATTAAAACAAGATAATAATGGTATGGTATATCGCAAAAACGCGCCTTTTGATGTGGCAAAAACGCTCCTTTTGATGTCGCAAAAACGCGCCTTTTAATGTCACAAAATTAACCTTAAAAAATCTTGTTTGTTTTGTTATTATAATTGCCAAAATAAATTAAAATTGTTTTTTTTTTGTTCTAAAAACAGTTGTATTATAATCACTATATAAAGAAATTAATAACAACATTATAGAAAAAACCTTATGGGCAAAAAAGGTTTATGAATTTCAAATGAGTTCATAAGAATATTACAAACACCAATTTATATAACTATTGTGTGTGAGTTCCCAAGTTTTTATAAGTGTCTCTCGAAATATTTTCAATCTTATCTTATATAAATTTGTTATTGGTTAATTAAGTTTTATAAGTGGGTTGATAGCAACATTTTAAAAACCAATCTATTATATATCTTTAATTGATAGTTACTTACGGTTTTATAGGTGGGTTGACAGAAAGATTTCAAACACCAATTTATATAACTTTTGTCACTGATGACTTATATTTTTATAAATATGTTGGTGGAAACATTGTTAACACCAATTTATATAACATTTGTTACCGATGACTTTAATTTTTATAAAGATGTCCGTGGAAATATCGTTAACTCCAGTTTTATGATACTTTAGGGTACCATCAATTTAGAGCCTTTAATAAAACAAATATACAAACTCAATTCTTGTAGGAAACTTCTAAATACCCTAGGGTATCAATGGAACCCTCTTTATAATAATTATATAAATATCTGTCACCAGAAGTTTCTGAAAATGCTCATTGGGAGGCCCCGCCTACCTGTTTTTCCTAAATTAAAAGACCCCCCCTTGTGATACCTCTTTGGAAAGGATTTTGCATCAGCTTTGCAACGGCGTAGGTATTTTTTTATTTGCCAATTAAAAAACAGAAAATAAATTGTAAAAACAATTGTAATGTAAGAATTCATTGCAAAAACAAAAGAATTACAAATGTTGTGCAAAGTGACATCCATTATGTTGTAGACAAAAATACAATCGGTTTTCGAATTCTTGTCGAAGTCTTGCCAACATTTCAGAAGGAATTTCTCTGCAAGCATCAATAAATCGCTGTCGCTACTGATCTAAATTTTCTGGAGGTGTCCTAAAAACGACTGACTTCAAATAGCCCCAAAGGAAAAAATCGCAGGACGTTAGATGGGGTGATCTTGGGGGGCACTCAATAAAACCGCGTCTTCCAATCCAACGGTCTTGATAGAACCGGTCGAGCCATTGCCTGAACCTCAAAAAAATAATAGGGTGGTGCACCATCTTGCTGAAAATGCAAGAGGTCTTCTTTCAAAGCTAATTTTCCATTTTCATTACGCTGTTCTTCTAATTCTCGGACAATCAATGGTTCAATGTAGTTTTGGAGCATATCCAAATATCTCTCCTCCGTCAAATTGCCATCAATAAAAAATGGGCCTAAAACAAATAAGTGCTCATTAACGATTGAAAATGTGTAAATAGCTGTAATATGGAATAAAATATGAACCTATTATTTCTTCTGTCTTTTCAAAGATTTACCTATTATTTTGTTTCCAAGAATTCCTGCTCAAACATTCAGCTTTTGAGGAGTTTGAGTATGATCTTCCCTTATGATATGAGGATTTTCATCGCTCCAATAACGAGAGTTTTGCTTGTTAACATTACCGTTTAGGTAAAATGAGCTCTCATCGCTGAAGCAAATGTTCGTAATTAAATTTGGTTGATCTATTATTTTCTGGGTCATACTCTCGCAGAATTCTATCTGTCTATCAGGATCGTCATCTCAAAGCTCTTGGACAATGTGTAAATTGTAGGGGTGAAATTTATGAAACTTTAGTACCTTCCTAACTGACTCTCTGGAAAATCCAGTGAGTTTCGGCATTTCTTGTAGACATTGAAGGCTTCATCGCGAACTGACCGATGACCTCAATTTGCGCCGCTTCGTCCATAATACGTGGCGCATTTCGTTTTCTGTTGCCTACACTTCCAGTTTCCTCAAACTTTCTGACCAAATCTAAGGATGATTGACATGTTTATCAGGGTGTAACTCATTAAAACGAGTAGCAGTTTTTCTCGCACAACGTCCCCGAGAGCCATAAATAAAAATAATTTCTACCCGATCAGCTGTCGAATAAACCATTTTCAGAAAAGTAAATTTCACGGAATTTACCAAAAGAAAAGAAACAATGGAATGAAGCAGGCATATCTATCAAGGCAGAATAAAAACATTTTTGTCCGATTTTAACAAAAAATTATCTACTAAAATAACAAGCAATGAATGCGGTTTACTTATTTCTGATTTATCTGATTAGAGAGTTTTAGTCGTCAATTGATGTTAGAAGACGTTATTACTGACTGAACGTAGAACTACTTTTTTGGCTATTATTGACTCAAATTAAGATAAACATACACTGTTGCAAAGCTGATGCAAAATCCTTTCCAAAGAGGTATCACAAGGGGAGGTCTTTTAATTTAGGAAAAACAGGTGGGCTTGGCCTGTATCGGGGAGGTTGAGGTCTGAAAACAATTTGAATGCGTAATTCGTATTCTTGTATGATGTTTTAATTACTTTTTTGGTATTATGTGAACAATATTTAATTTTCTAGAAGGTTAATTTCTAATTTCTCGAAAACTAGTTGCTCAAATTTAAAAAAATACACCTTTGTAAAACTGACGCAAAATCTTTTCCAAAGAGGTATCACAAGGGGGTGGTTTCAATTTAAGAAAAGTGGGTGGGCGTGGTCTGTGCTAACATGGCAGGGGGGATCAAGTCATTGAATACATAAATAACGTTCTACCTCGAAACCCTCTTGGAATTAGGTAAATATCTCTATTGGTTCTCCAGATATCTAGGGTGGACTGTTTTAAAATTGTCATCATATATATATGATAAATATATATATATATATATATATATATATATATATATATATCCTAATATTTTCCAATGAAAAGACATGGAAAAAATATATTTAAAAAGTTTTTTTAGATTTTCAAAAAAAAATATCAAAAAAAATGTTTTCAAAATTTGTTCAAAACAGAAATACTAGCACATCATTCAAAAGATCTTTTAAGCTTGCAAGCTACTTTTTGAAAAAATAATAGTAGTGTCTTTTTAAAAGCAATTTTTTTTTGTAAGCAATGAGTGATAAATAATTGAAAAGGTCTTTTAAAGACCTTTAAAACGAAGTAGGAATTACTCGTCTTTGTAGTCAATATACTAACTAGGAGATTTTATATATGATTTTCTTTGTGGGATCTTTTAAAAAAATAAAATAAAAATAGAGCCAATTATTTCTCCATCTTAAAACTTTCCAAATATATTAAAAAAATACTAATAAAAAATATAACTTTCCTTAAGAAAAAATCCAAAAGGTACTTTAAATTTTTATGAAAATTTTTATTTTTTCAAAATTAAAAAAAAAAATGTTTAAAAAAGGGTGATGCATGACACATCACTGAAGAGATATTTTAAAGACTTTAAAACAAGCCATCACTTGCTTTTTTAGTAAAAATAGTTTTTAAAATATTGCTGTTTTTTTAAGTACCTGCAGCAACCAAATTGGTCAAAATTTCCATTTTCAAAAATTAATAAAATGAAACCAAAATCCAAAATTTTAGATTTTTTATGTTTTTTGAAAACAGTAATGCGTGTACCATACCAAATCATCAAAATCGGAGGTGGTGAAAACAAAAAGGGCCAATTTTTTGGTTGATTTGATATGGTTTGACCCTTGACATTTTTGAAAGTAGGTACATTTAATTGCCCACAAATTCGTACAAAAATTTCAGGGATCCCCTGTAAAAATATGCTAAAATGTGACGCGTTTTAAAGTTTATTGGTTATGTATATTAAAACTTAAAGACCTGTAAACTTTTTGGTTATACTGAATTTTAGCAGGTTAAATGCCCTTTAAAAAATATATTTGGCAAATTTGTGGCATGCATGGTTATTGAAATTTTTCTGTTAATCTAGAGCGAGATCTAGAGGTGTCAGAAAGTGTACATTTTTGAAAATTTGTGAACATGGTCCATTTTCCGATTTTTTTCTGAATATCATGTGGCATTCATTTTTACTTTTTTATGTTTGTGACTGTGGATGAGCCTAGTTAACTTAAAAAGAGAAAAAATATCAAAATCCCTTGAACAGGTAGGGGACAGGAATATTTTTTGTAAATTTTAACTTAAAACACCTCTGTATACAAGTTTCTAAATGGTAAAAAATGTTGCAAATGTCATTTTAAAGAGGTTTTCGTGTACTTTCTAGTGGTTTGATCAGAATTTTAAAGTATTGAAATATGACAGAGATATACCTGTCAAACTGGGGAAAAAAGTGAAAGGCGTCGCGACGCCTAACCAACGACGCCGAAAAAAATAATATCCTATTAGGAGTCCCCAGAGCCATACCTAGTTGTGTACAACAAAATCAGCAAAAATGTTCCCATACATTTTGACAAGAAAATAACATAACCAAAAAATGTCAGTTTTATTAATTTTAAGGGTTTTTCTTTGAAGTAACTACAAGGTACCAGGTAACCTGGTTACTCGTTATGAGTTTTTCTTTGCAGAGTAACCAGACTATGTACCCAGCCTAGGGGATGTGGTTTTGTGAACAATTGCTTTGTTTATACTGGCCTCTTAAAACGCTTTTATATAAGGACGGTTTGAAAATATTGTCATATAAACCCCACTAAAACTGATTTACACTAAATTGATTTTATTTAAAGCAATTTAAGAAAGCAGTTTATCGCTTAAGAACCTAATTTAGGGTAATTATAAACGCTTTAAAAAAAACTTTTAGCACGTTCGTTCCAACCCAAGAAATACTCGGACCTGGTTTTCCAAAAAATCTGTCATTAACTAAGTTGTTTTATTTGTTTTTTGGGGCCGGTGCACTATCCGAACATCGATTTTACGAAAAAAAAAAATTAGCCCTTAAAATAGACCTCCTAAATAGTGCAGATTATCCAGTATTTTTTGAGAAAATAAATAAAAAAAATCTTAATAAAAAAGAGCACCGTAACCTTACTTTTTAGCTAATTTTTGGCTTCTTCTTCTTCTTTTTACCTAATGGGCCACTTTTTCACCTTTCACTTAAGTCCTAAATTACACTTATCTTAAGTTAGTCGGTTGCAGGTGCTGTCAAAGTTCCACTTAAGTACCAAATTTTCACCCTTGGCTTAAGTGGTAAAATTTGAATACTTAAGTTTTACTTAAACTATTTTTTTTCCGTTTTTGGTGTTTTTTGAAGTTTATTCGGCCTAGAATCGTGTTTTTTACAATAACAGAAGTATTCGGAGACTCACGCCAAACAATTCGGGAAGAAAATTTGGAAAATAGACACATAACCTATATAAAGGTTTTTGTTTACATGTGTACTGAAAATTTTGTATCTAAATTTTAGGCTGGGTGTATGCTATAGGAAATTGTTTTGCATTGCCACTGAAGGCAGTTTTTAGGAAATGGAGTTAGTACGGGACGACGAAGAGAACGACGAACTTTTGTTTGTCATCAATGGAATACCTAGACATAGATTTGTCCGCTATGACTTTTCATAGTTTCGACGATAATAATTTTAGACCAAGATTTCGTCTTACAAAAAAAAGCACGGTAATTGTGCTCCACTTGATCGAGGCTCAAATTGAGCCCCCCAATAACTAGTGAGTACGAAAAACAATCACTCGAGGGGTTGGGCAGAGATCTTTTTATTTAACATATATTTATAACAAGATTAGGAAAAGAACAAAATATTGTCACAGCAAGCAATGAGGTATTGCGGGCAGCTGGCCAGTGGTTTTCGGCAAATCGCTTGGCATTGAATATAACTAAGACTGTGATTGTCGACTTTCAAATTAGGGTAAGCAAGATCTAAGTCTTTCTTGCGGTGTCCTCACATAATAAATATGCATAACAGGTTGGCGAAATCAGTATATGCATGCCCTACGAAAGATAGTATCAATTATAAACAGGGGAGCTGCAAGAACTGTCTACTTTGCAATTTTCCACTCAATAATGACATCTCCATCAAAAGATATTCTTAAAACAAAAATCAGCAATAAGAATAATCGCTAGGGTGCAGCAGAGGAAGTATGCAAGTCTCTCTCTTAACAAACTGTGCAGGTTTAAAACTCAGAATCATATACAGCAGTTTAGTCAGCATCAATACAACACCAGAAATAAAGAAAACCTTGTCGTACCCAAATTTAGGATTGAAGAGAATAATTAGCTGGGAATACATTTATTTAATTATTTACCTATTGCAGTCAGAAACATGAATCTTAGGAAGTTAATTTTGTTTAATTTTTAAAGGACATATTAATAGATGCCTGTCCCTAGAGTGTAAAGAAAATTTTAGATTTTGATGAAAGACATTTTAATCAAACGTAAATAATTTAGGCTTGTCTGTTATTTTTTTGGTTTTTTTGTAGCCTATATTAAGTGTGAATTTTATTCAAAATTTTAAGAATGAGTGTTTGCTAGCAATTTAAATTTAAAAAAATATTTATGTAGCATTTACCTATTTCTGTTTATTATTGTTGTTATGTCCTTTGATACTGTTTATTTTTCTGTAAAAAATCTTAAATAATTTATTAAGTATAATTTCAGCTTATGACATGTCGGGAGATTTTTTTATTAAAAACTTTATCCCCAATTGTAACATTATTAAGGTAAGAAAAAATGGCTGTGCCTATTTATTGTAGGATGTTTATTATTGTTATAGGAACATTTAGTCAGCCTAACTTCTATAGACAAATTTAAATAATTTATGATGTAATGTTAATCAAAATGACGTGTCGATAAAAATGTATGACTAATAAATTGAATTGAAATGAACTGAATATTCATAAGGCAGATAGTTCTGTAAGGTAAGCGGCATGAGGTATGTGGTAAGGAAAATATAGATATAGCAATCACATACTGGTCTTACCGCTTACAGAACGCTATGAACAGCAGCATGCATTTGTTATATTTTATTTTCCTTGCGCCTTACTTCATACCGCTTACATTATGGAACTCTGAATCTGCCGTATAAATATTCAATTCAATTCATTAGCCATAAAAAAATATACATTTTTATCGACATGTCATTTTGATTAACATTACATCATAAATTATTTAAATTTGCCTATAGAAGTTAGGCTGACTAAATTTTCCTATAACAATAATAAACATGAGAGTTTTGCCAACAGAAAACTGTTGGACTTTTCGCCTTCTCCACCAGTTCTACCACTGACTGGTTTCAGACACAGTCCATCCACCAGTCGGTCTTTCTATGTATATAAATATACATTTTTGATGACAATAATAAACATCCTATAATAAATGGACACAGCCATTTTTTCTTAGCTTAATAATGTTACAATTGGGGATAAAGTTTTTAATTAAAAAATCGCCCGACATTTCAACCTGAAATTATACTTAATAAATTATTTGAGATATTTTACAGAAAAAGAAACATTATCAAAGGACATAACAACCATAATAAACAGAAATAGGTAAATGCTACATAAATATTTTTTAAATTTAGATTGCTAACAATTCATTCTTAAAATTTTGAATAAAATTCACACTTAATATAGACTACAGAAAAACCAAAAAAAAAACAGACAAGCCTAAATTATTTACGTTTGATTAAAATGTATTTCATCAAAATCTAAAATTTCCTTTACACTGTAGGGACAGGCATCTATTAAAATATCCTTTAAAAATATTTTAAACTTCCTAAGATTCATGTTTCTGATTTCAATAGGTAAAGAATTAAATAAATGTATTCCCAACTAATTATTCTTTTCAATCCTAAATTTAGGTATGACAAGGTTTTCTTTATTTCTGGTGTTGTATTGATGATTCTGAGTTTTAAACCTGCACAGTTTGTTAAGAATTATCTCCCCGAACAGAGTCAGAATTCTGCGTTCTACAAACAAAGGTCTGCAAGTCTTCCTGCTTGCTGCACCCTAGCGATTATTCTTGCAATTGCAAAGTAGGCAGTTCTTGCAGCTCCCCTGTTTATAATTGATACTATCTTTCATAGGGCATACACTGCTTTTGACAATATGTTACACATACTTATTATGTGAGGACACTGCAAGAAAGACTTGGATCCAACAGTACCCCTAAGAACTTTGCATTATTTTCTTGATTGACGAGTTGGCTTACCCTAATTTGAAAGTCGACAGACAATCACAGTCTTAGTCATATTCAATGCCAAGCGATTTGCCGAAAACCACTGTCCAGGTGCCCGCAGTACTTTATCGCTTGCTGTGACAATATTTTGTTATTTTCCCAATCTTGTTATGAAACCATTATCATCTGCATATTGTATTGCTAGGCTGTTGTCGTTTTTAAGAGTGTCAGGAAGGTCAAGTAAATAGACTATCAAGAAAAATGGTCCTAATAAAGATCCCTGCTGAACCCCTCGAGTGATTGTTTTTCATACTCACTAGTCATCGTAAAATTATCATCGTCGAAACTATTAAAATAGTCATAGCGCACAAATCTATGTCGAGGTATCCCATTGATGACAAACAAAAGTTCGTCGTTCTCTTCGTCGTCCCGTACTAACTCCATTTTCTAAAAACTGCCTTCAGTAGCAATGCAAAACAATTTCCTATATTATAAACCCAGCCTAAAATTCAGATACAAAATTTTTGCTACACATGTAAACAAAAACCTTTACATAGGTTATGTGTCTATTTTCCAAATTTTCTTCCCGAATTGTTTGGCATGAGTCTTCGAATACTTCTTTTATAGTAGAAAAGACGATTCTAGTCCGAATAAACTTCAAAAAACACTAAAAACGGAAAAAAATAGTTTAAGTAAAACTTAAGTATTCAAATTTTACCACTTAAGCCAAGGGTGAAAATTTGGTACTTAAGTGGAACTTTGACAGCACCTGCAACCGATTAACTTAAGATAAGTGTAACTTAGGACTTAAGTGAAAGGTGAGAAAGTGGCCACAGAGCCTGTTTTTTCTTTAAACTGATATTCACTATTGAGGTTAGGTATGGATGAAAGTCGAAATTCTAGTGGAGAAAAAAAAAAACAAAGAAATTAAGTGTAAATATTGCAAAAAAAAGTATTAGACTATAAAGAGTGTTAATTGCAAGTCCGGTTATCACCCTAGCTGTTCATCCAGTGGGTCTATTCTTGAATCGAGAGAAAATTTGCTCCCAGGGTCCCGATTCTGGAAGTCATAAGAAAGTCATAACTGCTTAAAAGCAGTGACGTGATCGAATAATCACCAAACTATTATGGGCACGCGCAGAGCTGTCTCGAACAACAATTTTTGAGCGAAGCCGTTCTCTCGACTAGACCCAGTAGTTGGGAGTTGTAGGAAAGCTCGTGTGAAAAACGTCACTTGTATTATTTCAGAGCACGCTATTGGACGAACGACCCATCGAAATTTTACTCGCTAATGCGCATGCTACGGCAAACTTGACCGTCTTTTAGAGTAGGACTCGCACAGTGGTCGATTTTTGTAAAAACGCGGACATTAAAAAAAAATTCCACATTGTAATTTATTTGTACAAAATATTTAGTTTTAATAAACAGACAGGATGATCGTGTGAATTTTCACATTTATGTTAAGACATTTTTAAGAGGACAAAGATATATATTTATTAATTAGCTAAATTAAAGTAAAAATTTTAGTTTGCCAACCGAAACTTTCAAATGAAACACCCAGTATATTATTGCATTTTTGCATTTTGTTTTTAAATTCTAAGCATTTTTATATAACGCACCCTATGTCAATCTTCAACTGTTTTCGAGATATTAACAGTTGAATACTGTCATACTCTGGGTCTTCTATTTGAAATTTGATGTTGAATACTGATGCGTAATGTGAAACTCGTAAAAAGCATAGTTTATTTGGCCAACTATTCGCCTAGTATCTTGACAACCATATAGGGGCAAATTTAGATACATTTTGAATTTTTTAATTTTTCCATTTATGTCCGCATTTTCCGTAAAATCGACCACCGTGCATCGTTCGAATGACTTGTGCGATCGACCGGTCCCAGAATACGGAATTTTGAATTTTAATAGAAGTGGTCACTTCTCAGGGTATGATCGTTCTCTTACGCCCAGAATCGAGCCCCTGAGAGTCGAATTCTCTCGCTACTATGCAAATCTTCGGTTAAAATCGGTTTCTTTCACTTTTGCCCGATATTGATGGAAAGTAATTCTCTTATGCCCGTGTGCACGGATTTGGCTTGACATGTAAGCCGAGCTTAAGCTTTAGTTTTGGTGTGCAATGGTGTGGAATATCATGTAAGTGGCACTTAAGCTGCAGTTAAGATAAGCCGTAGAATTACTAGGCTTAAGCGCATTTTGAGGTTATGTGAGGTATTTTTTTGATTATGTTTTTAAACAAAAGCCATTAATTCAATCAGATTATAAAACTGTTCTGTTGCCTTAAAATATTTCTGTGATTATAATAGTGGTCTGTACTTAAAATGGAACTTCTTTGGGATGACGAAGAAGATGAAGAATTAGACTTTGTAATTAATGGAATATCTACCAAGGATTTTTCAAAGAATGAGATGAAGATACCATTTACAAAAGATTTAGAATGTCCAAAAAAAATCATGTTTTTTTTGCTAAGCGAATAATTCACTTTTTTTTTGCAAATTCGTTGTAAATAAACTGAAAAATGGGTTGGGTTGGTCTGGTGTTGTAATAGTTAGTATGTTTTCACATCATATTTAATAAGTATCGAAAATCAAGCATCTTGTTCTTCATTTGTCGGAACAGAGAGCATGCTCTATGAAAGAAAAAGAAGACATACTTGTCAATGCATATTGATTATGATATGAAAGCATATACTAAATAAATAGTCAGGTTTTATAGTTAACCAATTATAGTACTTTTATTTGCCTTTTCTTCCATACAATCATAAATCATCAATAAAATTTGTTTTTTTTTAAACAACCTCAAATTTTACGTGTTTTTTTGACAGCTGACAGGTGATAATCATGATCACCACACAAAAAAATGCAGATAACTGCCACGTTGCCAATAATTTCCTTACTTTTTCCAAGTGGAACATATTCGGAACTTTTGCAAATCAAGTAAATCTCAAGGGTCACTCTCAGTTCAAGCGGCACTTGAACAAGTGTAAGAATTAATGAGAATGGGAAAGGTAGGTGAAAATTGGTGAAAGTGCAAAATGAGCTGAAGTTAAAAGAAAAATAAAGGAAATGAGAGGGCTGACCACAAAAAAATGTAAATTCGGTGTAAATTTGAAGGGGAAGAAAAGAAAATATTTATTAAGAAAGACATGCCAATGAGCAAGAGAGTTCTCTTTAAAAAAACAAGAGACATGAGAAAGTTGTATGGATACACAGCAGCATTCTATTTAAATGGTACAATTTTCCTAAAGAAAAATGAAACTAAAGGAGGGGAGTGGTTGCGTGCACGTGAATTACAAAATGAAGCAAATTCTGTATTTCATGCAAAACTTGTTTATTTCTTATCAAACCGGTTCTGGCTCATTTATGAGCCTTCATCAGTAAATTTTAACTTCTTTAAAGTTGTCAAGCCAGGTGTTGGCACTTGGTTTTTACAATGAAACAATAAAACAGGTGGTGTAAATAACGAGGGCCTAAGTAATTTCCTTTGCAGACAAACATTAAGTACATATAACGAGAAAAATGCCAGGATCAGTTCTTTTTTGTTTAATTATTAATTTCTTGAGATTTGCGTGCGTGGCTTTTTTGGAGGTTAAAATTTAACCCGGATCAGTTCTTTTTTGTTTAATTATTTATTTCTTGAGATTTGCGTGTGTGATTGTGCTGAATGACATTTTAGATGAATATAAAATAATTGATACAAATACATGTGATAATTTATAGAAAATAGATTACTTCGAAAATAGTATTAGTGACATTAACATGTTTTATGTGAACATACATAGCATATATGAAAACTTGGATCAGTTTTTAGTTTTCCTGGAAGCAGAAGGTAAATCTTTTGACATTATAATAATGTCAGAAACGCATAATATTGCTTGCACAAATGACTTTATTATACCAGGATATAAAATATGTTTTAATGAAAGAATTCTCAAGCAGCAGGATTATCATGTTGAAGATCGAGTAATCCAGGAAACACTTTAAAATTGATTTGTGTTACAATACAAAAAAATAATAAAACTCTAGAAACATTAGCTACAAGCGAAGATTTTACTATAAATATGGAGAGAGCACTTCAAAAGACAGTTATTGATCGGAATAAAGTCTATGTGGTTGTAGGATTGACTTGATGTCTACAGAAGTAGAGTCAACTATTTAGCATTAATAAACAGATATGGATTTGTAAGTGCAATCAACGGAATAACAAGGAAAACAGAAAATGGAGGAACCTGCCTTATCCATTTCTCTATTAAATGTAAGAATAACCTTTTAAAAAGCTACCCCATCCTTCTTAATTTAAAGCTGGAAAAAGTAGATCATAATAGTGATAAGTCGAACAAATATAAAATAATTAACTATGAAAAACTTTCTAATCAAATTGAGAATAACGGATGGGGTATTGTTCTGCAGGAAAATAATGTTGACTTATGTACAAACTTATTTATAAAATCTAAAATAATACAAGATCGTAGCTAATTTAATCTTAGTTATTTGTGTTCAAAATAACAATAACCAAATAATTGTAAACAGATATAAACATTATAGAAAATTATTGGGTAAATTAATAAAAAATGCAAAATAGTAAGTAAAGAAAAATGATCCTAAAAACTGTGGAAAGTGATAAGAAAGGCTACCAGTTACCGTCAGTGTAAGATGGAAATTAAATGTATTACTAACGAATTAAATGTAGAAATTACTGATAAGAAAATAAGAGCAAATGAATTTAATTATTATTTTAGCAGTATTGGAAAAAAATTAGATAGTAAGATTACTAGATCTCTGAATGGCATAAGGATGCGTAGAAAAATAAGTACAAAGTCTTTATTTTTGAGTGATGTTGCTTATGATGATGTTAGAAGGGAAATATTAAGCTTAAAGAATGGAGTTAAAGGGGGGGAAGATAACATATCATCAAACATAATCAAAAAATACAAAGAGAAACTTGCAATACTGCTGAGACAAATAATAAATCTCATTTTCGGTACAGGAATTCTTCCAGAAAGTCTAAAAAATGCTACAATTTTACGATTGCACAAACAGGGTGATACTATTTATTAAATAATTACAGGCCAATATCACTAACAAGTACTTTAAGCAAAATCATGGAAAAATGTTTTAGAAACAAATTAATAATCTTCCTGGATAAAAATAAACTTCTTAATTGTTACCAATTTGCTTTTAGGGAGGGTTCAAATACTGAGAACGCTCTTGTAAAAGTAACTGAAAAAATTCCCAAATAAAATTATCCAATCATATATATATCACGAAAAGAAAGCAGAAAACAAAAATAACTGGAGACGAAAGTGGGGAACATACAGTTGAGTTTGGTGTGCCGCAGGGAACAGCTAGAAAGTGAAAATATCAGTATCTTATTATTATGCAGATGACACAGGGATTGTAATCAGTGGGTGTGATTGGGAAAGGACAAAACAAAAAGCAGAAAGGGCATTACAAATAATAACAAAATGGTTGGATAAAAGTTTGTTATCTTTGAACATTGAAAAAACAAAGTTCATGACCTAGCCTCTATCTCAATGTAGCATCCCTGATTTACAGTCACTAAAAATTCATAAGTCATGTAAAATGAGCTTTGAATGTGGATATGACATGACAATAGTAAAAAAAGTAATTTAAAATATCTTGATGTAATTTTATTATTATGTAACAACAAAAATAAGAAAACTAATTCACAGATTTTATGAATTAAGAAAAATATTAACATTAAAGACATTCAAAACCATCTATTTTGCTCTAGCTCAATTATTAACTATGGAATAGCTGTGCGGGGGAATGCAGGGTCAACAATAATAGCTAAACTATTTGTGGCTCATAAATGGATAATTACAATAATACTCTTCAAAAATAAAAGATAACCTTCTGATCTTGTCTATAAGGAAAGTAATCTACTAAATATGGAACAACTATATATTAAGTCAGTAATTATATACATGATTAATAACCTGGATTATAAAATTAAACTAAATCATGGTCTAAATACAAGAAATCTTGTACAAGGAGAAGTTGAGCTGCAAAATCCTAAACACAAAATCTGTCAAAATCACATCTACTCTACAAGACCAAAAATTTTTAATGATATGCCAGATAACATTAAACAAAACAATAGATATATGAAAAATAAAAAAAAATTAAGTAAATGGATCATAGAAAGCAAATATAGAATCCATTATATTATATAGAAATAATTGTTAGATGATCGTATTTATTATGATACTATTAATTAACATTACTTAATCATACCATGCCAAAACCTAGTTAAGTATACTTATTTAAAGAAAATGGGTGCACACACAATATTATAAATATCACTTAATATTTTGTTAGCAGTTCTTGATATTGTTAACTAGTATGATATTTTCAATTTCAACTTATATAGAAAAAAGAATAATTACAATAGCAGTAATATAACTTACAAGAACATGAAAAAAAATTACACAATAAATTTATAATAGGCACCTAGGCGTAAGCCCATATGTGCCAATGAGTTACATAAATATTATTAGTTACCCATAAAGAGTCTATCACATTTATATTTACCATTGCACAGTTAAATTTAAAGATATAAATTTATAATAGGCACTTAGGCGTAAGCCCACATGTGCCAATGAGTTACATAAATATTATTAGTTACCCATAAAGAGTCTATCACATTTATATTTACCATCGCACAGTTAAATTTAAAGATATAAATTTATGACACAAAGTACATAAACAAAAAAAAATCTATACATTAACGATCGACAACCAACACAAGAAGCTATGAAAGGTACAATGTTAAAGATTAAAACAATTATCAGGATTTTGAAAAAAGAATTTTTTAAATTTGTTCTTATAGCGCTTTTTCTCTTTGGTATCTCTAATTTCCAATGGTATCTAATTATAAAGTTTTGGACCTAAATAGCTTATGAAATGTTGAGCTAAACTATTGTTACATAAAGTTGAATTCAAAAGATGATTTTCATTACCCCTAGTATTATAATTATGATTAATGTATAGTGTCATATATCTATTATTATTATGAACAAAATTACAAACACTTAGAATATTCAGACTTTTTACATCAACAACCTCATTAGAATATAATAAATTTGTAGGATAGAACCTTGATTTTTTAAGTATAATTTTAACAATGTAATTCTGAATTCTCTTTATCTGTTCTACTTATGTATATATTGTATGTCCCACCCCAAGCTATAATTGCATAACTAAACAGTGGTTCGACCAAACCCTTATAAATCATAATAAGAAGTTCTTTGTTAAGAAAATTTTGCAATAAATAGAACTTATAGAAATATACAGTACATGCTCATTCCATTTTAAGTGTTTATCTATTATAACTCCTAGATATTTTGTTTTGCTACACTCCTTTAAAGGTTTAGATATCCTAATCCTAGTAATTATAGGCCAATTTCAATTGTGCCACTATTCAGAAAGGCTTTTGAGAAAGTCCTTAAAATACAAATCAATGATTATCTGGAATCTAATAACTTTTTTCTCACAGTCATTTTAGGTTTAGACAAAAAATGTCAACTGGCAGTGCCATTAACAGATTGGTAGATTTAATCAACAAAGGATTTGAAAATTCAGAATGTCTCTGTTCAGTTCTTAGATCTAACCAAAGCTTTTGACTGCATTTCTCACGATATTTTGTTAAGGAAGGTGTCATACTATGGTTTTGATGATATCAGTGTGCAGTCAATTAGGTCATATCTATTCAATAGAGAGAAATTTGTTTTTTTTGCAGGGAATAGCTCTGAAAAATGACCATTGCACTATGGAGTTCCCCAGGGGTCGATATTAGGGCCGGTGTTGTTTCTTATTTAGGATAACGACCTAAACCAATCCTGTCCTTCAACAATTTTTATTCAGTTTTGTGATGGCACCACTGCTTTACAATCCCTCTTGTGCGCAGATGAACTTGATAACATAGCATCAAGATGCTTAGCACTCATTAAGGACTGGTTTTTGGCAAATAAACTCAGCCTAAATAATTCCAAAACAGAACAAATGACATTTACTCTTAAAAGTATTCATAGATCTGGTGACACTGATCCTGAAAAATATGTTCATTTTTTGGGAGTCCATTTGGATGCTAAATTAAACTGGGACGGACATGTTAATCAGCTAGTGGATAGATTATCAAAAAATACATATTTATTAAGGTCTCTCTTTAACATTGTTAGTCAGAAAACTGGTGTGTTACTATGGTTTAGTTCAATCACTTCTTTTGTATGCCCTACTAGCTTGGGGACACTCGCCTCATACAGATTTGGCATTTCGGAGAGCAGTCAGAATTTTAGCAAATCTTAGTTATAGGGCAGATTGTGTGGAGGCCTTTAAAACACTGAAGATACTTACTCTTCCATGTCAATATATCTTATTATATTTATTATATATTAAAGAGAACCTTTCCAGTTTTACAACCCATAGGGATCTCCACACAATTCAAACTACAAACAGAAATAATATCGTTCATCCTCAGCAGCAATTGAATAAAATCAGAAACGGTACCACATATTACTGTATTAAATTTTATAATGTTTTACCAATCAGGGTTAGGGATTTAGAATATAAATCATTTAAAAGAGCAGTCAAGCAGTTTATTATTAAATCGTTTATTTAGCAATAGCTAATCAATCAATAATACAGTAGTACAGTTAACAAAAAATAAATAAAAAATCATAATATGAACTAACTACAGCTACAAGAGTAGACACAATAAATAGGTAATAATATAAAAAATTTTAGCAATAAGGCTATCAGGTAATTTTCTTAACCAATCTAAAAATGTCTGTATCTCTAAGATACCATAAAACAAACATAAAATATAGGTATCAATCAAAGTGTCACAGCACGAAATTTAAAATCTAAGACATGAAACACAAAAAATACAAAAACATACATATAATTTTCATTTCTGTTTGAATATAACACTAAACCAACCTATAAGTCAGGATCATAAATGTCACCATGAATCAATAAGTGTGTTTTTAATTTCTTTTTAAAAGTATTAATACTGCTGCAATTCTTTATTTCTTCTGGGAGATGATTAAAATCATTCATACCTTTGAAAAAAACAGATTTTGTTGCTGATACTGTCTGGTGTTATGACGATTTATTTGTCTATTGTAAACAATTTTTTGAGTAAGATACGTGGGAGCAAGTCCAGTTTTTATTTTAAATATAAAGACAAGAACACAAAATCTAGCATATTCAGCTACTGGAAGCCACTGCAGCAGTCGAAGCATGCTCTTTATAGGGGAGATCTGTTACATAAAAGAATAATTCTCATTGCTCGGTTTTGCAATTTTTGTAACCTTTGCATCTCATTCTGGTTAAACAGATAAATTATGGTTGCACAATAGTTATAGTGTGGCAATATTATAGTGTTATATACAATTAATCTGGCCCAGATTAAAAGGGATATTGAACATCGTTTAAGATAATTTATTTTGAAACTTATTTTTGAAACCAGGGAATTACAATGATCTTTAAAAGATAATCTGTTGTCTAAAATAACAACAAGATATTTGATTTTCTCAATTTCCTCTAGTTCATTTTTTCCAATCACAATTGAGTAGTTTCTTTGTAAAAACAAAGACCTGTTCTTATGGGTGTTTTCTACCAAGAAATCCAAATCTTTTGAAAACGCCTAAAACAGACCATCATCTGCAAAGTTGTGTAATTCTATATTATCTATATGATCTGGCAAATCGTTGATGTAAATGATAAATAAAAGCGGACCTAACACACTCCCTTGTGGTACACCATGGTCATTTAGTACCTCTGTTGAGCAGATAGCATTTAATCTGGTTACTTGCCTTCTACCTGTAAGATAACTCTCAAACCAGTCATACACAACACCCTTAACACCAATTTTTTTAAATTTTTCAAGCAATTTTTTTCGATCAAATGTTTCAAAGGCCCTTTGTAAATCAAGTTCTTGATAAAGCATGCATTTTATAGCCTGGATCAATTTTTGGCAGCTAACTTTGCTGGTTTTTAAATTGTTTTGTGTGTCATTGATAGTTTTTGCTTTTTACATTGTTGGTTTTGTTAAGTGTTTTTTTTTTAATTCTCTTTACATCTTAGTTACGTGTTCTTGTATAATTTTTGTTTTGTACAATATTTATTGTTTTATTGTTTTTTTAGCTACCTACTCTGTTTACATTTTAAGTTTTATTAACCTTGTATATACATGTTTAATTTTGTTTTAACTTTTGATTTTACCATATGTGTTTGCAACCTAGAATTATTTTTGCAACTGTTTTTGTAAATTTTTAACTTTGTGTTTAGCTAGGTTATATGTTCTTGTATACTTTTTTTTTGTATAATATTTATTGTTTTATTTTTTTTTTAAGTACCTACTCTGTTTACATTTTAAGTTTTATTAACCTTATACATGTTCTTGTGCATGTCTTTTTATATTTTGGTATTTTCTTAAAATTTTGTTTTAACTATTGATTTTACCATTTGTGTTTGCGACCTAAGATTATTTTTGAAACTGTTTTTGTAAATTTTTAACTTTGTGTTTAGATGGTCTAATTATTTTGAAAAGAGAAATTAATCTCACATAGGATTTAATTACTTTTAATATTTAATTTTAATTACGGACTACCTTAAATTGTAATAAACTTTTGACTTGTGTAAGTGCGTAAGCATACTATAGCACCAATAAAAGAATTGAAAATTTAATTGAATTGAATATATTATCAAGTGAGATTTCATCAAAAGCGGGGCGATTGGCATCAGTTCAAGAGAATGCCATATATTATGTTTTTTTAATATTGACAGACAGTTAAAAGTATCCAAATAATTTTTAACTTTTGCAAAACCAGACTTTAGATTATCGCACACACCTTCCCAGGTTTTACAAGAAAAAACAATCACTGTCCAGGTTTTACAAGAAAAAACAATCACTGTATCATCAGCATACACTATGATCCTCCCCTTCACACCAAGATCGCAAAGAGCATTCATGTAAAGTATAAATAGAATGGGGCCCAATACAGTACCGATATATATTTTATATAGTTATATTAATTGTTACATTGATTGCTACAAATAAATAAATAAATACCTAAACATATTTAATGAAAGACATATAAACCCTCGGAGAGAGCAATTTTATATAAAACTGTCCTTATTGAGGGGTTATCCACGCCTCAAAATATGTACACCTACCGCCAAAATTATAGGAATTTATTATCATTAGTACTGCAGTAGTGCGAGTGCTGCCAAACACTGCCAAAAATTTGTACACCTACTGGCAAGATGGACAACCCCTCAGTCCTTATATAAAAACACTTTTAGGTGTGTATAAACATAGTTAATGAGTTTAAAGTGCAGTTTATTTGTATTTTTCTTTTAAATCTCATGTTTTTGAATGATGATGCCATAACCACGGTCACTGAAAATAACATGACAAGTAACCCAAATAAGTAACTGTTGTCCTCGAGGAATAAGCCTTTTTAATGGGGTTGTCTGTAGGACCAACCTCAGGACCACCTAGTTTATAAAAAAATCCGCTAAAATCTGATAAAACACAACGCTAAAAACCTGCTAAAAAAGCGAGCACCAACGCAACCCAACTACATAAACGGCAAACTGTCCTAACATTAGCCACAGCAGCTAAGGACTGTCACCTAACTGGCGTAACATTAGCTGCGTCCTAAAACTTACCTCCATGAATTACAAAATATATAAAAGCTATAAAAAGGAAGCAAGCACCAAAACTTTCCATGTTTTTTAAGGGGAACTAATTTTTAATAAAAAAAAATATTGCTGGTTTTGTATTGACAGATGACAGTGAAAACGCCGGAGCTGTTTTCTTTTTAGGCGCGTTTCTGCGAGCTTAACATAAGGCGAATTTGTCAAAGTAAACTACTTATACCATGGTTATGGTTATCCAAATCACTCGTATTTTCGCGTGTGTGGTTTGCAAACCACAATCAATTGTATTTGAAATGGCTGAAATGGCGCATCATGTGTGACGTCATACTTAACTAAACCATAAACCATGTCATTTTTGCGATTGGGTTTTCTTACCATGACGTCAGACCAAACTAACCTGGCAAACTACCTCTTGCAGTTGGTTTGGGATTGTAGTTTGAAAATGAGGTTAGGGGGTTTTCGCTTGGCGAGGTCTGTGTTTGCTGATAAATTTTTGCATTTTGAAAATAGATATTTTTGTGCATTTTTATTGTATTTATAAATTATTCTTTAAAGTGAGCCACGGGCCATCAAAAATTTTTTAAATCCGACAAAAAAAAGTTATATATATCTAAGAGTTTTTATTATATCCCAGTTTAATTTTTTTCGCATTTCAACCACCATTTATAAACCCGACGTTATCGTTCGACGTTGACCCTTATCTGGAATTCCAACGTCGAATTTATAAGTGGAGGTTTACCCTTCTCCATATCTCTGATTTTTTCACATCAATAGGTATACAGATTTATGTGGGTGTAAGTAATAATGCTGGATTATGCAGTGGTCGTTAACAAAGAACTTTTTATTATGAAAACAGATGACCCATTGGTGTTTGAAAATATAAGAAAAGGTACCTTACCTATGTATCTTATAATTTTCCTGTTGCTCGGCATTATTCGTAAATTTTGTTAGGTAGCATATATCATGGTACACTTGGATTGCTTTTGATACTGACCTATTTAAAAAATGCAATTGCAGTGTGCTTGAAGGTGTATACGAGTGTTTGAATAACTATGAATTGTCGAAAGGCTGATGGTGTTGCTTTATTTTTCACGGAAAATTGCCACGATAAAAATTTGTGAAGCATATCGATTTTTTTTGAAGAGACTAATTTTTGGTAATTATACAGTATACGGTTTTCTGGCATTTTTGATTTTTTATGAAAAATTCTTTATGGGGGCACCTACTAGGGTCCATACAACTCCAAATCCGCCTGCACCGTTTGTTTTTTTTAAACTTTTTTTTCACTAAAACAACCCAATCCAATACAGACAAACCCCAAACAATCAAAAAACACATTATCAACCCCCCCCCCCCCTCCCGGCAAACTTTTTTCTTTTAAAAAAACCGGCGCCGGCGGATTTGGGCTCCTAGGGAACCTAGAGTAGGTGTCTCTATAAAGAATTTTTCATAAAAAATCAAAAATGGCAGCAAACCGTACACTGCATAATTACCTAATTTTTTTACTCGTTTTTGGTCTCTGTGTTTTTCTTTTCTGGCCCACGCGCATCTAAATGCTGTTTAAATTGTACTTCTAAATTTTAATAGGGCTAGAGTCCATGTGGGTATGCATTTTTGACATATTTGCATAACTGCCTCTAGGTTGGTAAAGCAGCACCATATAGTAGTACCTAGTAGTAGTTCTGGTATGTCCAACCTTTTATTTACATAAAAGTGAGGTTAGAAGAAGACAAAATCACAGAACCTTACTTACTTTTTACCTTTTATTGAACGCAGCTACCAGGAAAGCAGTTTTCTTTTCCTGGAAGGATTTAATTTAGCCTAAACCCCTTTGTCGGGGCTAGGGATCTTTAACGTGCTCCACTATCAATATATGGATCACACGGGACCGTCCTCTTAAAGTCCTCTCCGAGGGACGGTATGGAATCGAATTAGCCTGCCTTCTAGCTAACTCGGCCTACTCCGCTTCATACTGCGTTTGACCTTAATCTTACAAAATTCTGTAATTTTATAAGAAAAAGTCCAACCGACCCGGGGCTTGAAATCACAGAACCTAAATTGGTATACTATATTTGTCAACCAGATCAGCTGTTAACCAGTGAGTTAACCGTGACGTCATTCCTGACGTCATTATCCTAACAAACCACAGAGTGGTTAGTATATAGTATATAGTTACTATTATTTTCTCTTTCTAAATGCATTCGTCTAAGAGAAATCCAGCATACTATACCATCACAAACATAGAATTCCCCTTTGATTTCTATGATCACAAAAAATACCCGCCTTTACACCCTTCGACCCCGCATATCTGTCAGGGGATAACTATCTCAAAAAGGTAGTTAGACAGCGGGGTCGAAGGGTGTACAGAGTGCGTTTTCTTTTTGTCGCAGTTACGGTTAACCTTGGTCCTAAAATTTCCCAGAAGAAGAAGCAAAATAAGGAGACCTCGATTGTGTAATATCTTCGAATATTGATTAAATTTAGAGTTAATTGTTTATGCGGTAATTATGCAGTATACGGTTTTCTGCCATTTTTGATTTTTTATGAAAAATTCTTTATGATGGCACCTACTAGGGTCTCTAGGACCCCAAATCTGTCTGCGCCCGTTGTTTTTTTAAATTTTTTTCACTAAAACAACCTAATCCAACACAGTTCAACACAACCTAATCCAACCCCCCCGGGCACCCTTTTTTCTCTTAAAAAAAAAATCGAGCGCAGGCGGATTTGGGGTCCTAGGGACCCTAGTAGGTGCCCCCATAAAGAATTTTTCATAAAAAATCAAAAATGGCAGAAAACCGTATACTGCATAATTACTGTTTATGCTTACATGTGTATATAATCAAAAGTTTTTAATTATTGTGAATTTCCGGATTATACTTAAATTTTCACATCAAAACTACTATGACGTCATCTACTAGCTGACATGAACAGAGCAAATGGACGTAGATAGCACGTCCTGTGAAGATCCATACCTTGAGAATCGCAACCATTCTAAACCGGCAAAAAATGCTGGTTCCGATTCTCAAGGTATCGAACATGACAGGATGCGCTGTCTACATCGATTTTTTCGGTTCCTGACAGCTAATACATGACGTCATAGCATTTTTGATAGGAAAATTTAAGTATAATCCGGAAATTAATAAAAATTAAAAATTTTTGAATACATACAGATGTAAACATAAACAATTATCTGCATATTTAATCAATATTCAAGGATATTACAAAATCGAGGTCTCCTTCTTTTGCTTATACTTCTGGGAAATTTTAGAACCAAGGTTAACCGTAACCGCGACAAAAAGAAAACGGCACGCGGGCATATGGCATATGTCGCACCATAAAGTAAGGAACTACTTACTTTAAGAATTTACGATTTAAAAGAAAGCAGTGCGTTTTGTGGCTAATATTCACCAAAGAGAGTCATGTAGGCCTCATTTTGTTAATCAAAAAATTATAACTCTGACGTCATTGTTTGTTTTAGTTAGTTGGCAAGTTTGGTTTTTAAAAATTTTAATAATATTTATGGTTCTGGACCAAGGCGTATGACCAGACAAAATTTCAATCTTCCTTTAACAATTTCTAAAAGCACTTTGGCTCAAAAATCTTTAATTTATGAAGGAAGGAAAATATTTAATCACTTGCCTTTTGTTATTAAACATGTTACAACCCTCAAAAAATTAAAAAATCTTCTTGTAGAGAGACCATATTACTCTTTGGCCGAGTTTTATGAGGACCAGTTGTGTTTTATTACGTTATTATTTTATATTCTTAAATTTAAAAAGTATGTTAAACATCTAGTCATTTTTTTTTAAGCATCCTTTATTTTTTTTACCTCTTTATTATATTTTAATCTTTTTGTCTAGTTTTTTTGTTTTATGGCTTTTATTTATTTTTTCGTTTTTTTTTAATTGTAATCCAGATTTTGTTTTTTTTTAAATTATTTATTCTGTTTGTTAGTCTGTTTAAATTTTCATTCTGTTTTATTATTAGTATATTAATATTATTTTTGTGGTATTTTTCTTTTTTTCTTCCTCTTTTGACGTATTATCATATTAATTTAAGAATTTACTTTTATCTATTTTAGTGACAAATTTATTAATAATTAGATTATTTACCCTGCGTTGTCAACAGAATTTTTTTTCTTGACAATAAAGTATTTTTTGATTGATTGATTGATTGATTGATTGATTAAGAATTGGTCCTGGTTGACATTATTTTGACATAAATTTTGACAGAGGTTCTAAAATAATGACGTCATTTAAAATATTATTAAGATATCTTTGATTTTACTCAAAAAACGATCATCTATAATTTTGCAAAAGTTTAGGGGTTATGTTTACAACCAAAGGGGCGAACCAACCTCCCAGGCTACTTCTAAAATTTCATAACCGGGTTGCAACTGTGACGTCATTGTTTTAAAACGAAAGGATCGGTTGCGGTTCTGGTTCAACCAGGTTCTGGTTCAACCAGAACCAGGACGTAAAACGAAAATCCTTTCTATGGTCGCACGGACCGTGCGTGCGTCGGATGTTCGGTCACGATAAGGCGCGTTTCTGCGAGCTTAACATAGTTACTATATTCTCTTTTTCTAAATTTTTGTTTTTAAAAATATTTAAAACTGTTTTTTAAAAAATATTTTCCTTACAGTAAAACATTTTGATTCCTCAAACAATAGTGAAGAGGAAAAATTTCTGTCTTTTTGAAATATAATTTTTATAAAATATATTTGCATAATCGCATGCATAATACAATCACCTGGTAAGCATATAAAAGTATTTCATTTAACAAAACAAAGAAACAAACAAACAAAATATAAGGCAGACATACAGTACAGTAAAAGTTATTAAAAATATTATAATAAACAACAAGTAAAGTATAAATATCACAGTTTTATTTAGACTAGATTATTAATTAATTATTATTGAGTTTAAGATACTTTTTAAGTTTTCCTTTAAACACTGTTTCACATGTTTTGAGTTCATTTGGCAGATCATTAAATAATTTTAACCCCTTATAAAAAATTGAATTTTTTTTGGTCGTTTTATGAACTCTTGGCAAACGGAAATCATTTCTAGAACGTGTGTTGTAGCTGTGCATGTCTGAGTTGAACCCTATTTGCTCTAGTAAATAATATGGGGAATTATTTGTTTTTATTTTATGAATAAATATTAAAGTTTTGTATGCAAAAAACGATTTTACCGGCAGCCAATCGAGTCTGGTCAATTAGTCCTTAATTGGGGATCTTTTAGGAGCTTTGAGAATAAATCTCATTGCTTTATTTTGCAGCTTCTGTAATCGATCCAGTTCGTTTTACTGCAATAGAAATAAAACTGTGGAGCAGTAAACATAATACGGAAGTATTAATGAATTGTATAAAAGTAATTTCGCCCATGCTGATAAAAAATAGGAACATCTGTAAAAGTAGGAAAGCTTAAAAGAAATCATGTTAATAATGTAATTAGGATTCTGTTTAAATAACAGCTTTTGATCTAGCATGACTCCCAAGTATTTAAATGTTTCGACTACCTCTATCTTCTCCTCCTTAAATTTAATTTGTAGGTTTTGTTCTGTGAATGCTCTTTTATGCTTCTCGTGTCCTATTAACATAAACCTGTTTTTTTTTAACATTTATTTTTAGTGAATTGACACAACACCCCGTGTATACATTATTAATATCGTTATTAATGACAGTAACTATCTGGTTTACGTTACAGCTCGAGAAATAAAGTAGCATGTCATCCGCAAAAAGGTGAATGAAACATTGAAGTACAACATCTGTTATATCATTAATATATAATAAAAAAAAGTAGCGGGGCAAGCACGCTGCCCTGAAAGACGCCATTAGAAGAGAGCCTTTGCCTGTTGACAGTTTCAAATTCTTTTTGCAGGTCTATAAATAATGCACTGTAGCAATTATTATCCCAATTAAATAACAATTGCAAAACAGATAGTACGGCAGCTTTTCATCGGCAGCATTGGGGCAGATTCGTTTTTTTTTAAATATGTTTCCATACTTAACTGAGTTTTACCTACCTTATTTGGACGCCATCAAATTTTTTATAACAGTTTTAATTAGCCCTACGACTAATTATTAATAACAATGAGATGATAATTTTATTAAGAAAATTTGAAAAAACTTAATTTAGCAAAAATTATAAAATAAGTAGAGAATTTAATTTGAAATTGTTATGGATTCATTTTCGAGTTAATAATAAAGTTTATTGATTAATCTCTATTGTTCATTGATCTTGATTAATTAATAATGTTTTATGTTTTCCTTTAAGCCTGAAGTTTTCAATAAATAATGACACAGGTTTTAAAGAAAATCTTAACAGATTTTATTCTACTTTCTCTAGAGAAACAAATAGTAATAAAATAGGACACGAAAATAGTAGGTACACCTAGGATGATTGACTGTAGAAAATCATGGTCTATAAATATTGCACTAAAATATTATAGGGAAGTACATAGCCAAAAAAAATAAAAAGGAATGGCTATTGGTTAATAAAAAATAATAAAAATAAACGCATTTTCTAGGGAAAACCTGGGGAAAATTCTAGAATTTTCAGGGGCTTAATGGGAGTTTACTACCAACTCATTTTAAGGCAAAATACCGTTATTTAACCAATATGGCCAATTACAAAAAATAATAAAGTGTAAATTTCAAATAAGTATTTCCATATTGAAATTTATAAAAACTTCGGTAAATCCTAGGAAAATAAATTTTACTTAAAGTATAAAAATAGGTCAATTCAGGGAGAAAAAGTTGGTCATCTAATAGGTTTCTTAACTGCTAATCAAACCTGTTTTTTCTTTGTCATAAAGAGCAGCAAATCTTAGGACAGCTAGTTTTGCTTTTAAAATCCCCACAGAGCAGCAACATTTCTGCCAGGAAAAAGGGTTCAAATCTTACAGAGTTTGGCGGAGCGCCTAGTGCAAACTTAGTCCATAAGGCAGGAGCAACGATCTCAAGAAAAGGATTTTCAAATTGACAGGCAAGAAGACTCTAAGAAAGACAGGTTGTTGAAGAGATTTGACAAAAAATGGAGGGACTTTTTAACATAAAAAAACCCAAAAAAATATAACTTACCCCTATTAGAATAGTAGAGTGAAACGATCCAATACAGCAAAACGCCAATAATTTGTCATCACCAAAACAGCAGCATAATAAGGATCTGTAACGACAAAAAAACTTCCCTTATTCTTCATTTTAACTTTTTTTTAGCGTTTCAGTATCTGTTAGTCTAAATTCAGACAAGATATAATTTATTGTTGGATTGACATCTTGTATATCACAATGCTCTATGCTGTTAACTATTTGCTCTATACTCTTAATATAAAAATCGTTTAAGTAATCTGATATTTCTTCTGGTTCTTTTAATACTTTATCTTCCTCTGTAATTAATCTATCTATGATAATTCTTTGATTCTTTTTAATTATTGTTTTCAATATACCCCATAGTTCGACGGAATTTGTTTTATTTTAATTTATTACCTTCTCGTAGTAGTCAACCTTTTCTTGCTTTATTATTTTTACTGCTCTATTTCTCCTAAGTTTATATTCATTCCAATTTTCCTGGGTTTTGTTATTAATATACATTATATAGGCGCTGTCTTTATCTTTGGTCACTTTTATTAGTTCAGACCACCAGGGTTAAAACTTTACCAGGGTTGAAACTTTACTTTCTTTCTTCACGATTATAGTATCTTCTTTTGCTTAACCTTAAAAGATAAACACCGTATTTTTACCAAATCCTTTTCTTTTGCAGGAGACAGTGGTTATTTCCGAAGGCCATATTTGTTGACTCCATTACTTGATCCACAAACAAGAGGACAACAGCTATACAACGAAGCTCATATAAGAACCCGCAACATTATTGAAAGGGTAAATGAAATAATAAAGAGGCGTTTTCCTATACGTGCTTATGGATATCGTCTTAAACTAGACACCATTTTAATAGTTATAGTAGCTCTGGGAGTCCTGCACAATATATGCAGAGACCAAAATGAGGCTGACCCACCAGATCCAGAAAATTTGTAGAGATTTTTGACAAGCATGGAAGAGGATGTAGTTCCAGAAATTCCACCTGTAGGCCAAAGTGCAGACCTTCAAGCAGTCGGCATAAGAGAGAGAATACTTAATTATTTTTGACATTTAGGTAGATAAAAATGCAGATCACGTATTATTTCAAATATTTATTAAAAATATAATTATATCAACAAGGACATTTTAAGAACAGTTTTTAATAATTTTTATTTTGAATTAGTTTTGAAAAAACTAGTTAAAGACATCTAAAAAAATATCTGTATCATCGTTTTATATGGAAAGTTATACAACCTTATGGACTAATGATTTCCAAAAATATGTCCATTGTTTTGTGCATATATAAGGTTGTATTATATGTATTATAAAACAATAGTAGTATATTAATTCATAAATATAGAAGTTTTTTAAACTATTATAATGTCATTAATAACTACTAAACTACGTAAACTACGAAGTAAAAAATAAGGTTTACAACATAAACTCAACTTCAATAAGGTTTTGTATTCCTAAAGTAATTAACCAATACTTAAATCAAAGGTAATAAGTAACAAACACAGCACACTAACTAAAAAGGAACAAAAACCGTTAAAAAACTAAGCTATAACTTTTGCTTACAAGATAATCACAACTGAGATCATAACGTAAAAAAATACTGTAAGGTTGTTAATTATTAATAAAAGCAACAGACAACTTCAGATGATTTCAACATTTATTCTATCCATAAATAGTCCAGTAAATGGGTATAAAAAAAAGCCTTTGGTTTGCCAAAGGTGGGGAATAAACGATTTTGAAATATGTTATAGACATATAGGCTCTAATAAAAATCCAAGTTTTCGACCTTGGGGGGGGGGACGCCGATCGCATCCCAATCTTGGATTATATGTGCAACAAAGTCTTTTTTTAGCTTTATTATCCTAAAAATTCAAACAAACAAATCCCCTGCCACTGTTGAACTTCGTGATACGTTCTTAGTTGGAGGCAGAGAAATTTCATCTTTGTGTTCATGTAACTTTTCACATGCTAGGTATACAAAAGAAGTGTAAATACATAAAATGTAGAAAATTTTATTCTTTTCACCTATGCAATTGAATGTTTTCCGGTAGGGTAAACTGTTACGGAGATATAGTTAAAAAAAAGTTGGTTGCACATAAAACCCAAGATGGCGGCGCGAGCGGCACCCCCCCAATGTCGAATATTTTGATTTTTTTTAGAGTCTATCCGTCTATAAAATATTTCAAAATCGTTTACCCCTACTGCCTGGACTAAAAGGGCATGAAAAAACCCCATTTTGACAATATTTTCTTTTAATTTAATTTGTTTAAACATGTGCTAAAATAAATTGAAATATCTCGAGAACTACATACACTACAACATGATGTACTTTGAATTTTTTTTTGATGAAATTTTTGGAAATAAGTCGTGATACCTTATTAATGATCTTAGTTAAAATTAATAATTAATTATTAATAATAAAAAAGTTCTTTTAAACAATTAAACATTAAATTATAAGTACATAATGTAATACCTCGGTAATACCTCGTTTGGGCGTAATGTAAGTAGTTCTCGAGATATTTTAATTTCTTTTAGTAGCAATTTAAACAACCATTGCAGTTTTTTTTTATTTTCATCCACATTATGGGTAGAATTTTAATGATCTAAAAATGATAAAAATCGGTTGATATGGATTTTTAAGAATAAAGATTATTTTTTTCTGTCAGTGTGTCTTAGCTCAGAAAATATCAAAACGTTCAAAACGGGTCATGTGATATCCATACTTTTTGGAGTAAATAAAAATCAGAATTGGCTGAACTTTGAATGGAAAGCACATTAGTAGTATAGCTGTGTAGGTTCTGGACCAATTAGCGTTAACATTAACGTATGTTTGTCTGTCTGTCTGTGCTGAAACTCTTTGATGGCTGAAACTGTAAGTGACGTCAGAAGTGTTATGTGATCACGTGACTTGTGTTCTACAGAGTGAGTCTTCGGGGTTCTACAGGGTGCTCTATGTCCAAGAGGGTTGTTAGGGGGTTGTAAGGGGATACCATAAAGGCCTGTGTGAATAGGGGATGTGATCACGTGACTTATGTTCTACAAAGTGCGTCTGCTTGGGGTTTATACAGGGTGCTCTAGTGTGTATGCGTGACATGCACCTGTCATATAGTCATCTGTCTTTGTGCCCTCTAGCCAAGCTGTCAAGTGCCACAAGGTCTTACACTACTTAGCGCTAACGTATGCCTGCTGAAATTCTCTAATGGTTGAAATTTCCTAATATTATTTGCCCATTCTCGGTCACAAGTGCCAATGTATGGAACAAAATGACGTACACCTGTAGCATTGGGGCCTTATTATGTCAAGAGTGTCAAAGGGGCACTATTTGAAAAATGTCGAGGTGAGAGAGATTGCTATCAGCCGGTGTACCAAAGGTACTTTTTCCGCTATGTGCGCACGTTTTTCTCCTATGGTTTCTGTAAAAGACTAATTTTAGTTTGCTGCGCAGGGGACAGTTTAGTAGGGACCTTAGTAGTTTTCTGCGAATATCTCGAGATCTTGGATTGCTGTGTTGCAATGCTATTTATTCTTAGAGAGATGGAGAAGCCAAAAGGGCATTAAGTGGTGAAAGAAAGACCTTAGTAGTTTTCTGCGAATATCTCGCGTTGTAGCGATGGGATTTAAAAAACTCTTTGTTAGTGTTACAAAAGGGGAGGGCATGGCAAAAAGGTTGTATTATGTGTGTGACCTAGCTGTGCAGCTCGAGTTAAAAGGCTTTTATTTTTACGGTAAATAATATTATTATTATATGGATTTTAAATCGATCAAAATGTGTGATTTTGTGAAGACAAAATCGAGTATACTCAAGATAACCCATGACCAGGTTTATCAAGAATTTAAAATAACATGTTTACGTAAAGCTTACTAATGAGCTAATTTAGAACAAAGACGAATAACCTATGCGATGATGATAAAATGCGACAAAAAATAGAAACTAAATGGGATACGACGGTGATTTAAATAAAAAGACACTTTTTTAAATTATATTTTAATGTTACCCCACTTCATCTACACCATCGTATTTACAAACCGTGTTATGAATATATGTCTTCGCAAATTCCTGATAGTTGGGATAAATTTTTGTTTACAACAGCACGGCATCTACAAAGTCAACCTTCCATTCGTTTGGTAATATAGGATAAATGTGTGTAAATTTTTCCTCAATAACATGTTTACAGGTTTGAATACTGAAACAAATCCAGCCTCTGAGCCATGTGAAAATTTTTCCATAATCTTCTTGTTCCAAGAGGTCATCGAGTTCCCAATCAATTTTATTTAACCAATAATTGTCTATCTGCTGATAGTTTTCCATAATATTAGAATGTTTTTTTAATGATTATTATTATTGAATTCAAATTGTCCTTTTCCAGTCGACTTTCTTTTATGTATTTTTTTAGGATGTTTTCCTAAACTTGAATTTCGACAAATATCACACGTGTACGAAACTATGCTATTGCCTGGGCTAATTTTTACCAAGTCAAGTCTCTGACACTTTTCACACCAAAGGGAATGATATACTACTGAACATTGGCATTGCTTCTCATTTCTAAAGAAAAGCAGCAGACGTGTGTTCTACACCGCTTTAGAACTACAACTGAAATGATTTGAATTATTAAGAAGCTTTTTTACCATAATGCAACCAAGGAAAACTAATTGGTTGGTTTTGTTCTGCCAAATGTAGAATTATTATTATTATGAATGTCTCTATTTAAAACACGTTCATCAGTAAGACTTTAAACACTAAAACATAAAGAAGTAAGAAAAAATGCCAATACCCGTAAAATATATATGACCTAAATGTAAAGGGAAAACTGGTTTACAAAACTATTACTGTATACCATGCACAAGGGATCGAGATGTTACTAAACCTGGTGGATGGAAGCACACGCCCCCCAAATACTCTACAAACCCAAAAAATGATGAAAAAACTAAAAATAAGTATGCTATAAAAGACATTTTTTATTTTTATTTTATAATATATTTTTGAAATTAATTTTAAACAACATTAGATTGATCTATCTAACTGTTATGTTTACTATCTAATCCGAACCATTTAACAAACACTTTATTTTTAGAGCGTTTTAAGATTTTTTCCACCAGGTAGACATCAGGATACGTTACTTTTTGCAGCTGAAGTTCATAAAATCCTCCCTTAATCTCATTTTTCTTGTCATCTTCCAATATGTATGTGGTGGGATTTGTAAGCTGAATTTTCTTTATAGTAAAGATTTCCGTCGTCCAATTAGGCATGTACATTTTATCAAACACACCACGAATTTTTGAAATGCGCACCTGATCTCCAATCATATATTTAGGTTTAAAAGTCATTTTTGTACGACTATAGGCTGTATTTAACAACATTTGTTCATGTTTTTTCTTTACCTCGGCAGGTTTCATGCCGATTGTGCGATGCTTTTGATTATTATACGTATTTACTATTTTAGATAGTAAATCCAGCCACGTGTAGGACCCTTGGTAATTAAATTCTTTCCACATTAAATTTTTTAGTGTTGTGTTTACTCTTTCCACTATTTGTGCCTTTTTTTCGCTATAAGAGCTGTAGTGTTTTACTTTAAATTTTTTTAACACTTTTTCCATGGAAGAATTATAAAATTCTTTACCAAAATCGGTTTGAAGATGTATGGGGGCTTGCACCTTAAAAACTTTTTCCATGGCCTGAGATACTTCATGTCCCGTTTTGGTTTTTAAAGGGAAAGCCCAAACGTACTTTGAAAAACAATTAATTACAACCAAAATATACTTGAATCCCTTATTTTCGGAAGCGTCTGGTATCATTTCTACGGGGTCCGCTTGAAATAAATCATTTAATGATTTTAGTATTACTCTGCGTCGGGTGAAATTTTCCCTAGCCGGTTTTTGTATCTCATTAACAACCTGACGTTTGACATCCGTAATAAAGTTAACCATCTTTTTACTCGATAATATTAGCTTCCCTTAGCTCTTCAATAATAGAATTAATTTCGTTTCTGTGACCAGTGTGGCCTGCTGTCTGAGATGCAAATAATAAACGCAAGCGCTCGACAATTTCATTTAAATCATCCCAGTATATGTATTCTATAGGGTTGTTTGAAAACTCCATTTCCATCCCTTGTTGACCACCCCGTTTTTTAAATAGTTTTTAAAACTTCTCTGAATCACTGTCCGTTATGATATCCCCTGTAGATTTAAAAAAAAAATTTATTCGCATTACTTCTGGTAATGATATCTCTAAAAGCGTCCGCATCATAGTTTGTGTATATCTGGGGCATATTTCTTTGAAATAACAACTTATACAATCCAGGAGTACCTTTATAACTTAGGTCCTTAATCATCAAATTAGGTCCATCAAAATTTATTTTTGAGTCACCAATATAGAAGTTATCAATTTCATCTCGTCTAACTTAAAATTTTGAAAGGGTTTTAGGGTCCATGGTTAATGGGTTTGTTAAGGGATCCTCCATAAAATCTCTAATATATCGAGCAGGTAAAGGATCAAACCGATTATAGAAATCCGATAAGGATCAAGAGTTTTTTTCTCTGCTCCTCCTCATATTCACGCTGTTTTTCATCTTCTCCCATCATTATCAATTATAACTGTGCCCATGCTGTTCTTTTGAAATTTTTTTTTTTAGCGTGTGAAATTTGTCCTTGTTTTAATAAATTTAGCTTTCCACGTATATTTTTCTTTTTGATATTAATTTTTTCTTTAAGTTCTTTTCACCGGAAACGGCTTCCGACATACTTTAATGTTTATATTATCTGTTTGAGTAAACAATAGCAAATAAAATAAAAAGCTTTTCACTGTTATAGATATATGAAATTATCGAATCTGTTACAATATCTGCCTTCATCAATTTTGCTATCCTTGAAGATTGAAGAATGTTTATGTTATCTGTTTGAGTAAACAATAGCAAATAAAATAAAAAGCTTTTCACTGTTATAGATATATGAAATTATCGAATCTGTTACGATATCTGCCTTCATCAATTTTGCTATCCTTGAAGACAGCTAAAAAGTCATAGGGATTTTTCCAGCAGTACGAACATATGTTTTTAAATTCGTCAAATGTCATATCAGTACCCACATGGTCCGTGTAAATATGTTTTAAATTCAAATCATCCTGTTTAAATAATATTAAAACGTTAGCGTTATTCCTTACCAAGTGTTTTGGAATCTTTGCATATGTCTGAAAGAGATAGAAACAATCAATGTTATTATGTCGACCCATGCTTAAGTACTCACGTATCACGTTTTGTTTATCACAGGCCACGTCATCAAATTTAAAACTGAATATGGTTTTGCCTGAGACGGGGCTATAATGCTTTCTCCACTGTTAAAAGCGACCCCTTTAAGAGGTTTCAGTAGATCTTCGAGGTATAAATATTTTGGTTGATAAAGGCTTTTTGAATACAGGTAGACGTTTTCAAATCTCAACCCCTTTGAGTGTTCTAAAATACTAAGAATCACGTTGGTTTTTCCGCAGTTGGATGGTCCTACTATAAGACACCGAATAGAAGATGGTAGTAAGAAACCATGCCTAGATTGAATTTTTGCGTTAACATCATGATTGTCCACATTTAAACGAACTTTTTGTCTTACAACTTTTTTCATTTTTCAAAAGAAACATGTCATTTCAACTCAACCATCAAGAACCTAATGCATAAAAAATGTAACCACCTATATTTTTATTCAGTTTTAGTTATAACATTGAAATATGAAGTACTATGGTATTCCACGATATGAAGGCAATGGGGTTGGGTTGTTTACCAGGGTTTACTTTTTGTGGCCCTGGAACTAAGCTACCAGAGCGTTTAGCTAGGGGAGATAAGGGCATTAATCAGTTGGATGAAGCCCGTAAAGAACACGACATCTCCTATTCAAATTACAAGGAATTAAACGATCGACACATAGCCGATAGGATATTAATAAGGAAGGCTTTACAGAGAACGCATGCATCCGATGCAAATTGGAAGGAAAAGTTGACTTCCATGGGTGTAGCCGCAGCTATGAGTACCAAACTTAAATTAGGCATGGGGTCAAAAACGTAAGTAAATTTGTAATATATATATAATTTTGAGTGGATATAATTTTCTTTTCATTCACACCTAAACCGTGGTATAAGACACACCGTTAAATTTCAAAGAAAAGAAAAAAATGTCTAACAGTTTATCTAAATATAAAAAATTGATTTCAGAGAAAAATAAGAAGAGAAGGCAAACTAAGAAAAAACTAAAACACATTAGAAAAACTGTGCGTTTCAGGGAGGTAGTAAGAAATATAAAGGAAAGTCTAAAACAACAGAAGCCCCAGGATTTTAGCAATGCAGTAAAACTTGCACTAAAGATAACACAAAGAATAAAGGTAAAATACGACCAGTAAGAGTCATAAAAATCCCAAAGAATGGGAGGCTGTTACCAATTTTACCAATCATGGCTGCATTAAGCGCCTTGGGGGCCCTGAGCGGAGGAGCAACAGGTGTGGCGAAAGCTGTAAATGATGCCAAGGCTGCCAATCAACAACTTGATGAAGCACGACGTCACAATCAAACAATGGAGTCGATAGCCATAGGCAAAGGACTGTTTCTAAGATCCTATAAAACAGGATTGGGCCTTTTTTTAGGCAAAAGCAAGTGTCCACTAAAAAAGACTTAGATTCATTCAAAAAACCATTACCAATTAGACTACCAAACATTACCTTATCTAACGTGGACTTAGAAAAATATGCAAAATTACTTAAAATTAAAAATTTTAGAGAGTAGAAAAGTTCGAGTCGGGTATAATTAATTTGGATGACAGCACCGGCCCCGGATTACACTGGACTACGTATACGAAAAGTGGAAAAAAATGTGCATTATTTTGACAGTTTTGGTAACCTGAAACCACCTGTGGAGGTTGTAAAATACTTCAGGTGTAATGGTGATGTTAAAATATACTATAACCATAACCCCTATCAGACCTATAATTCTGTAAACTGTGGACATTTATGTTTAAAATTTCTGTTTTACTCTAAAATAAAATAAATGTATAGAATAAAGTGACTAGTGTTTTATTTATAAGCAAACCTTCAAAGTGTAAAGATCATGTCTTTTACCTTTATACTGTCAGGTAAAACGTCACCCTCTTCACCATACCTTTCAACGAGTATTCATCCCCCTATAGGTTTGGATGATAAAAAGCAGTATGATTTGGCACTTTTGAATTTCGAATGCTACAACTATATACCGAACGTAGACAGCTCTAATAATATTTTCTATTATAATAACACAAAAATCATTAAGATACCAGAGGGGTCCTACAAGATAGAGGATTATGTCGTGAATGCCCTTTAGGTATTCTATCTTGCCCTTGCTTGGTTTGTAAATGTTAACGACTCAGGTTATGCACCTAACAGTTAGCATTAGGAAGTATGTGATGTTTTGAGTTCAATGAATATATGTTTTTGTAAACTCACGTTTTGTTATCACATACATCCTATAAAACCAATCCAGAACAGCAAGAAGGGGTCAGTAAGTTTAGTAAGTTCACTAAGTCAGAAAGTTGTGATGTATTTCTCAAGAATAAGATAAACTGCTGAACCACGACCTACCCCTAAGATAGAACTGTGACGCTGCTGTATAAAGACTGTTGGATGTTAATTAATTACAAGTAAGTAACGTTTTTATATTTTGTTATAATAAATTCATTAAAACCCGGTGCGGTTGGTTTATTAAGACAATTAATAAGAACAACCCCGTCACGAAAACCCCAACATGACATATGGTGGAGAAAAATTCTCAAAGGAAAATTTAAAAGAAGACCAATTTGAAATAAGCATAACTGCCAGCCGCAATACCTTACAGTGCGAAATTTTCTGCAATAAAAAGATTAATTTTGAGAAGAAAAATTCCATCGGGTAATTACTAGGATTTAGTGGACGGACTCTTCAACCGGACAAGAAGCATATATCTAAAATACCCGTCGACATATTTAAGGTGAACGCCATCTGTGTGGAATGTAATCTAACTATAAATTCCTATAATAATGAAAATCCTGTTCATATACTACACATGTTTTACCCCAATGTTGAACCGTGGTTTAAAATAGTATAGAAGCCGTTAAATGTCATTTATCTACCAATCAACACGCACTATATTGATGAAATTCTACTTAAAATAACAGACCTGGGGCCACCAAGGCGCTTAACAGCACGGTAAACCAATCAATTTTCGTTATATTATACCTTGCCTAACTAAAGTATTTAGCTTGAGGGTAAGGTACTAAAAGATGGTAATACTGCCAGCACAAATGTGCACTTTGTTAACAACGGTTTGGCACACCTGTTCGATAAGATTCGCTACGAGTTGAGAGGGGTAATTGTGGACCGTGTGAGAAATCCTGGCATTACATCGACAATGAAGGGTTACTGCTCATTTAAGGAGAGTGATAATAATGCTCTTGTAAACGCCGGCTGGTTAGTTAAAGACAATCCAGCACTTTTAGATGGCTCTGGTAATTTTAACACATGTTTACCACTTAAAGCCATTATGGGTGTATTTGAAGACCATCACAAAATTATTTTAAACGTTCGCCAAGAATTGGTACTAATAAGAAGCAACTCTGACTTGAAAGCTCTCATTGTTAATGAGGATAAAAAAGAAACCTATAAGGTGGTTTTGAATAAAGTTTTATGGAAAGTGCCCTATGTTAGAGTGCCCGATAATCAAAAAGTAAAACTCTACAATTATGTAGAAGGAGATAGGGACCTTAATCTTGCCTTTAGAAGCTGGGAGCTGCATGAATATTCTCAACTTGAAACCACTACTAGTCACACTTGGGCTGTAAAATCATCCAATCAACTAGAAAAACCGCGGTTTATTATCATCGGTTTTCAGACTAACAGAAAAAATGATAAAAATATGAGTCGTTTCGATCACTTGCATCTAACAAATCTAAAAGTCTACCTAAACTCTGAGGTTTTGCCCTATGATAATTTAAACCTGGACTTTGATAGCAATCAATATGCCATACTTTATGAAAAGTATGCGCATTTTAAAAAATCCTACTACTATCGCGAGCAGAGCGAACCCTGTCTCTACCCAATAAACTTTAAGAACAATGCTCCACTGATAGTTATCGATTGTTCACGACAGAGTGAAGACGTGCTTAAAGGTGGCGCAGTCGATATCAGAATTGAGTTTGAAACGAAAAAAGCTGTGCCTGACAAAACTGTAGCATACTGCTTAATACTACACGATCGATTGGTTAAATACAACCCCTTAACCAGCACCGTAAGAGTTGTTTAAAAATGTTTATTCTGGACGTGCAAGGCTTTCAATATAAAGATAGTGACTTTATATGCAAAGAAATTGCTATACTCAACAGCGAGACCAATGAAATTTGTCACCATATGGTTAATGTACCCATGAAGTCTACCTGCCTCCATGAGGACTTTAGACGTCAAGCCCAATGGAACACAGACAATCTACATGGGTTGGAATGGGACACTTTTGACTTTAGATATTTACCATTAGAAAATATTACTCATTTTATAAAAAATATTATTCAAAATGAAACAGTTTTTGTTAAAGAAGTGGATAAAAAAATTTGGTTATCTAATTTAATAAGTAATAATGTTGTAGATATGTTCGAATTGGGTTGCCCCAATTTTAAAAAGTTAAAAAGAGCCAATATGACTTTTCACTGTTTTACACATTTCAATAATTTTTTAGGCTATGCAAAAGAAAATGTATTATTGTGAAACAATTGGTTTAAAAATAAAAAACTATAACTTTATAATGTGGTTTATATTCATACTGCAAAATATTAGTTTACAAAGTAATCTCTTTGAGATTCAATAAAAGTTATCTCCTCATCATCATTTTCATTCAATTTCACATTAGACAACAGGTTGATCTTTCTCTCTTTTTGGGGCTGATGGTGGTAGTGGAGGTAATAGAACCTGTTTGGATGATGTTCCAGTTCATTAAATCCTGTTCATTAAATCTAAATTTTTTACAGGCCTCCTACAACAGTTTAAGCTCCTCATCATTATCTACATTGATACGTAGATAACTTACTGGCAGATTCCCCAGCTTCTTTGCGATTAATTCCGATATGGGGAAAAAGTTTAAGTCTACATGCACCTTATCTTTTTTGAGGGTGACATTTTGCACTTTATATCTGTAACAAAAATAAAAAAAAATTAACTACCTATACAATACCAGTATTTTCTTATTAGATTTGCTAATCACTTTTAAATTGCCACTCTCTGAATTAGTATCATCTTTTAAAACGTTATAAATAAACAATTAGATAAAGTAACTAAAATTCACTGTTGCCAACAACGAATTTAAATTTTGTGCCCTTGGTCACTTGAAAATATTATATTATTTTTAATGCGCTCAAATTGTGCTACAACCCTTAAAATTAGGCTCAAATCACACAATTATGCTACAATTGCTAACACTGTTAAAATTTTATATACTGAATAACTGACACATAAAAAGTATATTTTAAATAAAAAGAAATAAAAATACTTATTTAAAACTATTTTTCATGATTACGTACACCATTCGGGTGGACATTCCACTTTATTTAAAGAACTTATTATTAACTTGGTTTTTTTTCGCTCGACATTTTCTATTGATTTTAACTTCCTAACACATAAGTTTGCAACTGAATTTTAAACGCTTCTTCAAAAATATTTATATGGATTTAAGGAGAGATAAAACAATTAGTATTCAGCATAAAATCATCATTGTTCTTTGATAAAACATTTTTATAAAACTTTCAAAACATGTTGTTTTGCAAAATCGTGGGTCACGCATTAGTTCAAACTCGTGTATTTTTTACAGTCTGACTGTCGTCGTTTTACAATTATCAACTTATTTTCATAACTTCTCTATATACAAATACTAGAGGGTTACTCTAAAAACACATTCTATAGGTACAGTACTTTATTCTACATTATATTACTGCGTATGCGTCAAAAATATCATTTGACATCTGAGGCATAATAAAAATAATGACGTAACGAATATCTCATTACTCTGAAATTAACCTTGTAGACTAAAACTTAAACCAGTACTTTTTAAACAGACCCTGTATAGTCCTTAAATTGACTAACAAGCATATAATTATAAACCATTGTATGTATGATATCATTTCCATTTTCAACCTTCGATAGATACAAAGTTTTAAAATAACCATGAGTTCCCAATCGTTTGATGTGTTGATGTCTGAATCTGTTAAAAAGATTGAAAAGGTATGTAGATTGATTAAAGCAAAAGAAGAATTTAATTATTGGATCACTTTTATTATAAATTTAATTTCGAATATAAAAATTTGTTTGAAAAATAAGCTTGATTGTGTACGGAATTTTTCTAAATTAGAAGCAAATTTGGCCCTTTTAAAATATTTCTTAAATTATTTGAAAAATCAAAAAAGGATTAATTTTGGCAAAACTAAAAACGTTAGAACTTTAAAAAAGGAATTTAGCGTGGGAGGATGTTTATTTGACTCCAAAAACTATTAATATTATATGACCCATTTTAAATGTTACTTCGACATTTTCTGAGCAAAGGTCACTGACAGAAAAAAAAAAGAATCTCTACTCTTAAGGCGATTATTTAAAAAATCAAATAGAACTCTGAAGTCGTTTTATCTCCAACTTTTTTTTTGAGTATCCAGCTGTAAACTCTCTCTATTAAGTTCATAGAGTTCTGATTAAATTTTGATGCGACTTTTAGCCAGTTTAAGTTCTTCTGAATATAGTTCCAATTTTGCTTTGGCCAAAGAAGAATATTACAGTTCCGCTAGTATCTTTGATTGCAGGTTTTCTTCTGGAACTCTATCCATTTAAAGAATCATCTTTTTTTGTTTTAAAGATGTTTATATCCTTGGTTGATTTATTCTGTAAACAAAAACTATAATTAGTAATGGAAAATGATTGACCACTCTTCGATCATCATTGACCATCCATTAGATTTTTTTGACCGCTCCTCCTTATTTCAATTTTTTTAAAATATATTTTAGGGGGGCCAACTTCACACGGGTTAAAATGCATTGTATTGTATTGTATTGTATTAAACTATCTTATTGGACTGACCACTTTCTAAATATTATTGACCACCCTTTAGATTTTTTGAACAACCCTTTAGTTTTTTTTAAACTTACTAAATTTTTTAAAAAAGCTACATACAATGGCATTTTTAGCTATGTAAAGTTGGCCTCCATGTAATGAGTTTAAAAAAAAACTGAAAAGTAGAGATGGTCAAAAAATTTAATTGGTGGTCAATGCAAATATAAATTTTGCCGCTGTAAAATTATTTTTTTTAATATGAAAAAAGGAGGGATGGTCAATGATGGTTGAAGAGTAGTCAATCATTTTCCAAATTTTTTGTTTAAAAAAAGATTCTTTGGAGGGCAGAGTGATGTTAGCCCCCCAAAATGTTTTTTCTCAATATCTCAGAAACGGTAAGTGGTCAATTCTTTAAAATAATAATTTTATAAATGTATCACAATTTTGGTGGGCTAACTGCCTAATAGTCCTTATCATTATATCACTTGTATCATTGTTTCCACTAGTGGTGACCCGAGTAGTGGTACTGGCAGCAAATTTCTGGCAAGTTTCAGGTTTAACCAGTTGAGTAAGAGTTGTTTAAAAATGTTTATTCTGGACGTGCAAGGCTTTCAATATAAAGATAGTGACTTTATATGCAAAGAAATTGCTATACTCAACAGCGAGACCAATGAAATTTGTCACCATATGGTTAATGTACCCATGAAGTCTACCTGCCTCCATGAGGACTTTAGACGTCAAGCCCAATGGAACACAGACAATCTACATGGGTTGGAATGGGACACTTTTGACTTTAGATATTTACCATTAGAAAATATTACTCATTTTATAAAAAATATTATTCAAAATGAAACAGTTTTTGTTAAAGAAGTGGATAAAAAAATTTGGTTATCTAATTTAATAAGTAATAATGTTGTAGATATGTTCGAATTGGGTTGCCCCAATTTTAAAAAGTTAAAAAGAGCCAATATGACTTTTCACTGTTTTACACATTTCAATAATTTTTTAGGCTATGCAAAAGAAAATGTATTATTGTGAAACAATTGGTTTAAAAATAAAAAACTATAACTTTATAATGTGGTTTATATTCATACTGCAAAATATTAGTTTACAAAGTAATCTCTTTGAGATTCAATAAAAGTTATCTCCTCATCATCATTTTCATTCAATTTCACATTAGACAACAGGTTGATCTTTCTCTCTTTTTGGGGCTGATGGTGGTAGTGGAGGTAATAGAACCTGTTTGGATGATGTTCCAGTTCATTAAATCCTGTTCATTAAATCTAAATTTTTTACAGGCCTCCTACAACAGTTTAAGCTCCTCATCATTATCTACATTGATACGTAGATAACTTACTGGCAGATTCCCCAGCTTCTTTGCGATTAATTCCGATATGGGGAAAAAGTTTAAGTCTACATGCACCTTATCCTCTTTGAGGGTGACATTTTGCACTTTATATCTGTAACAAAAATAAAAAAAAATTAATTACCTATACAATACCAGTATTTTCTTATTAGATTTGCTAATCACTTTTAAATTGCCACTCTCTGAATTAGTATCATCTTTTAAAACGTTATAAATAAACAATTAGATAAAGTAACTAAAATTCACTGTTGCCAACAACGAATTTAAATTTTGTGCCCTTGGTCACTTGAAAATATTATATTATTTTTAATGCGCTCAAATTGTGCTACAACCCTTAAAATTAGGCTCAAATCACACAATTATGCTACAATTGCTAACACTGTTAAAATTTTATATACTGAATAACTGACACATAAAAAGTATATTTTAAATAAAAAGAAATAAAAATACTTATTTAAAACTATTTTTCATGATTACGTACACCATTCGGGTGGACATTCCACTTTATTTAAAGAACTTATTATTAACTTGGTTTTTTCGCTCGACATTTTCTATTGATTTTAACTTCCTAACACATAAGTTTGCAACTGAATTTTAAACGCTTCTTCAAAAATATTTATATGGATTTAAGGAGAGATAAAACAATTAGTATTCAGCATAAAATCATCATTGTTCTTTGATAAAACATTTTTATAAAACTTTCAAAACATGTTGTTTTGCAAAATCGTGGGTCACGCATTAGTTCAAACTCGTGTATTTTTTACAGTCTGACTGTCGTCGTTTTACAATTATCAACTTATTTTCATAACTTCTCTATATACAAATACTAGAGGGTTACTCTAAAAACACATTCTATAGGTACAGTACTTTATTCTACATTATATTACTGCGTATGCGTCAAAAATATCATTTGACATCTGAGGCATAATAAAAATAATGACGTAACGAATGTCTCATTACTCTGAAATTAACCTTGTAGACTAAAACTTAAACCAGTACTTTTTAAACAGACCCTGTATAGTCCTTAAATTGACTAACAAGCATATAATTATAAACCATTGTATGTATGATATCATTTCCATTTTCAACCTTCGATAGATACAAAGTTTTAAAATAACCATGAGTTCCCAATCGTTTGATGTGTTGATGTCTGAATCTGTTAAAAAGATTGAAAAGGTATGTAGATTGATTAAAGCAAAAGAAGAATTTAATTATTGGATCACTTTTATTATAAATTTAATTTCGAATATAAAAATTTGTTTGAAAAATAAGCTTGATTGTGTACGGAATTTTTCTAAATTAGAAGCAAATTTGGCCCTTTTAAAATATTTCTTAAATTATTTGAAAAATCAAAAAAGGATTAATTTTGGCAAAACTAAAAACGTTAGAACTTTAAAAAGGAATTTAGCGTGGGAGGATGTTTATTGGACTCCAAAAACTATTAATATTATATGACCCATTTTAAATGTTACTTCGACATTTTCTGAGCAAAGGTCACTGACAGAAAAAAAAAGAATCTGACTTTTAGCCAGTTTAAGTTCTTCTGAATATAGTTCCAATTTTGCTTTGGCCAAAGAAGAATATTACAGTTCCGCTAGTATCTTTGATTGCAGGTTTTCTTCTGGAACTCTATCCATTTAAAGAATCATCTTTTTTTGTTTTAAAGATGTTTATATCCTTGGTTGATTTATTCTGTAAACAAAAACTATAATTAGTAATGGAAAATGATTGACCACTCTTCGATCATCATTGACCATCCATTAGATTTTTTGACCGCTCCTCCTTATTTCAATTTTTTTAAAATATATTTTAGGGGGGCCAACTTCACACGGGTTAAAATGCATTGTATTGTATTGTATTGTATTAAACTATCTTATTGGACTGACCACTTTCTAAATATTATTGACCACCCTTTAGATTTTTTGAACAACCCTTTAGTTTTTTTTAAACTTATTAAATTTTTTAAAAAAGCTACATACAATGGCATTTTTAGCTATGTAAAGTTGGCCTCCATGTAATGAGTTTAAAAAAAAACTGAAAAGTAGAGATGGTCAAAAAATTTAATTGGTGGTCAATGCAAATATAAATTTTGCCGCTGTAAAATTATTTTTTTTAATATGAAAAAAGGAGGGATGGTCAATGATGGTTGAAGAGTAGTCAATCATTTTCCAAATTTTTTGTTTAAAAAAAGATTCTTTGGAGGGCAGAGTGATGTTAGCCCCCCAAAATGTTTTTTCTCAATATCTCAGAAACGGTAAGTGGTCAATTCTTTAAAATAATAATTTTATAAATGTATCACAATTTTGGTGGGCTAACTGCCTAATAGTCCTTATCATTATATCACTTGTATCATTGTTTCCACTAGTGGTGACCCGAGTAGTGGTACTGGCAGCAAATTTCTGGCAAGTTTCAGGTTTATTGTAGGTATTGTTTTGTCTATTCTGTAAAATTTAAAAAAAAAGAATTTGAAAGTTAAATTTAAGGTATTATTATAATCAGAAACCTCATCAGACACTAAACTCGTTACATAACACTTGAATAATTTTCACTAGTGAAATACTCTGACAATTTGGTATCACAGATCTTCCATAATAAGGTGAGTTTAACCTCCTTAAAATGGGAGAAGTAGTTACCCACCATCAAAATCAGATCTATACCCTTTGAGTTATGAGCCTTGATTACAGAGAGATTGGCAGAGACCAACAGACATTTTAAGAAAAGTTGTAGAAAATGTGAAGATATATAATCTTTAAAATCAGAGCATGTTATCACCACAGCCCTTTGAAGGCATGGGAAGGGCCAAGAACCCACACAATAAAGAAAATTAACCCATTTTCTTACCTCTAATATTTGCTTTTTGGGGGTGGACATGGTCACAATTTCAACTTCATTATTAACCATGTAATAATCATGGTCATTGTCTGACAGATCGTAAAAGTCTTTGCTGTGTCCTGGCTGAGGTGATTTACTTAAATTGTTTGCTGATAACCCATAAACAGTCTGACTATTCACAATGGATAATATTTGGTCTTTCATGTCATTATCTGCTTTTGGTTTCTTTTCAGGTGGTGGCTCGCGTAAAAACCGCGTGAAAAATAAAAAACGTTAATTTTGAAAGTTGCGAGAAAAAAACGTTTATTTCATATATGAAAACGAGCTTAATAGGTCGCTTTTTAGCGTTATAAAAAAAACGTTGTTAAAAAAAGGCGTTTAAATAACGCAATTATACTTCGATTGGGATTAGATACACCACACTGTAAACACACATTTGTTTTTATGACTCATAGAAACTTAAACCCTGCATAGTTTTTGACTTATGGGCGCCATATTAGTCTCAATAAAAAACTCCATAATGTTAATAAATTCTGTTTCCAAAATATCACTTTCTAATTTTCAGAATAATCATTACAACAAAAACCCTTCACCCGTGGTAATTTAACAAAAATTCTTAACCGATTTTTCCATGTAGGCGGAGCATGACTCAGAATTTTTTTGCCTAGCACGCTATGCTCCCGATGCATGGTTTACTCTACCGGGTGTCCTATTTTCTAAGAAGATTATAATATGTTTACTTAAAAAAGTATTATTAGCACATTGTTTTTCATATTATTATATGTGACGACGAATCTGACAGTTCCTCAACTCGTCAGACACTAGTAGTTCCTCTAACACTAGCATAGAGAGGCACCCCTTAGAAAGTATATTAGGGGGGACAGATGATAGTACATTGAGTCCAGATATATCAGCAGAGCTAGCTTGCAGATGGAAGAAGCATCTTTCTATGGGAATATATAGATAAGGAAACTAAAAATAATCTCCTCGAAAAATACAAAATTCCCGGAAAAATTGCCAAATTCTTAAAGGACCCAAATTAAATCCAGGATGCTAGCATCCACAAAGCAAAAAAGAGATACGTAACTCTTGAAATTGTAAACCATTTTGGGAAAAGGTTTGACAGCCTTAGAGCGGGTTTTCTCTAATTTGGCCTAAACAAAAAAGAGAAGCACTTGATAAAGATCTTTTGGGTCTTGCCGTATCGGCGCAGTTGTTTTGCATTGGCCACAATATTGTTTCATGCAAAAATATAATAAATTGCTAATGCGCAAAATCCAGATCTTTTCTCTTTTAGCGAAGGTTTTGCCGAAAATTGCAAAAATATAAAAAACGCGCCGAGAGGAAATATTAGCGCTAAACAGTAAAAGAACGTATTCCTGTCGAAAAAATATTTTTCAGAAGAGTGGAATTAAATAACTCAAAATAAATTAGCTTTGAGTTGGACAAAAGGTTACAAAATTCCCTTTGTGGACAAACCTTTTCAAGTTTTCACCCCCAAAACCTGCAAATTTACCAAAAATGAGTTAAAAATTTATTCGAAAAGCATACAACATTTATAAATAGGAGCAGTTAGAACTGTTAATAACTGTCAAGATCAGTTTTTGTTAAGATATTTTTCAAAACAGTACGATAACAGGGGATTTTAGGTTTATCTTTAATCCTAGAAACCTACATAAATTTCTTTCGCCCACCTCATTTTCAACTGGAAGGTATTAGAGAACTTAATTACTAAAAACTGCTTCCTTGCGACATTAGATCTTAAAGATGCATATTTTTTAGTTCCAATGTTTGATGAATATAAAAAAATTTAAGATTTTCTTTTCAAAACAAAAGTTGAATTCCAATGTTTACCATTCGGTCTAGCCACTGCACTTTTTTGTTCCACCCTTTCAGGCTAAAAGATTAGACTTTTTATTAACAATTAAAAAATCATACACAACCGACTCAAGAGATACAATTTTTAGCATTTATCCTTAATGCAAAAAAGATGTGGATATATATCGCACAAAAAAGAATAACAAAAATAAAACCAGCCATTAGGATTATTCAAAGAAAAAAAAAACAATTAAAGAGGTTTCGCAAATTATAGGAAGGCTAGCCTCGGTTTGTACAGAGTACGGCTTGTTGTACGTAAAAACCCTTGAGCGAGAAAAATATCGTGCCTTAAAGGCTAACAGGAACAACTATAACAAAAAAATGCTTGTGAGGTTCTTAGTTAAAAATAAACTTGAGTGGTGGTTAAAGCACATACTATTTTACAGCCTAATTATAACATTAAAATTTTCTCCGATGCATACAAATCGGGATAGGGGCGTGTTGCAATGGGAAGGAAGCAAAAGCGGATTTTTTGGCAACAAGGTGAACAGGAGAAACACATAAACATTCTTGAAATGAAGGCAGCTTTTTATGGCTTAACAAGCTTTGTAAAAGACTTTAAAAAATTGTCATATTTTACTAAGAATTGATTGCTATTGGGAGAATGATGTGGCAGTGAGCTTAGATATATTTTTTGTATTTGCCACGTACATAAATACATTGAATAATCATATAGCGGACAAGAAATCTGGTATAAAAATTGTATACTTATTTGCAAGCTACCTGAACAAAAAATGCCACCGGTTTGTGTCGTGGCTTCCAGTGGATGCATTCACAATGAATTATAAAAACCTTAATTCTTATATATTTCCTCCTTCGTCACTGTTTCCAAAAATGTAAAAAAAAGAAAAAATTGAAAACGATAATGCGATATGTCTGGTGGTTTATTCTATCTGGAGAACTCAAGCATGGTATCCAAAATTAGAATCCGTGATTCGCTTAAAAGTTATCGTTTTAAATCCGAAAGGTGATTTACTCTTATCCTTGTTTAGGTAACCCCACCCACTATGGGTGTAGCAATCTTATCAAGGTGACCTATAGTAAAAGGGGCGTTTGGGAGGATGAAATTTATTTTTTCCAAATGATGGAAGTTTTGCGACAATAATATTGAGACCATCTTGAAGCCTAATGTAAATCAAGTTGTATCCATTTTAGAAACAGAATCTCAAAAAACTGGGAAATATTTAACTCTTAACACACATAGGTCTGCCTTAAATTTAATTTGCGAGCAGAAAAATCAGAAATGGTAGATAGGTTTATGAGAGGCATTTTTAAGCTGCGCCCTCAGTTTTCGAAATATAAACTTGGTATCGGGAACCAGTACTTAATTAAAAAGCAGGAAACAATTTTAATATATCTGTTACATGGTTACCATTTTTTTTACTTAGTTGCATTTTTGGATTTTTTGTACCCTGGAAGAAGCATAGCAGGAAAAATCTAACGAAGCCTTGTCAAACTCGTAGTCACTGACTGTGAATGTCTCTAAGGCATTCTGAAAAAAAACGTTTATTTCATATACGAAAATAAGCTACAAGGTCGTTTCTTAACGTTACATAAAAAAAAGTTTTTCTAGTTAATTCCTAAGTAGGTATGTAATTTGAAACTGTTCAACAAAAAAAAACACAAAAAAATCGGCGCCTAAAGAAATTTTAAATTTCCTTTTTTTTTGTTACTCTTAGTCTTACTTAGTCTAATAATTTTACCTACTTACAGTTTTTATGAAATTTTAAGTTTTTTTTTTGGAGGAGCTAGCACAAAAGGTATGGGTCTCATACCCCTCAAAAAATTATATAAAGTCCTGTCTCCATGCTCTGAGACAGCTATATCGAAGAATTTTAAATTAAAACAATTAAATTTAACAGACCACATGACATGGTACAAGTTTAATACTATACATACCTGTAATACTTCTCAGCTCTGAGACAAATATGGAACTTTATTTCACCATCTATAATTTTTCTAAGGTCTCTCTGGGAGGTTTGTCCTCTATCGGCTTAATGTTTTTTACTGTAAAAAAATCAGATGTCAAAATAAAAATCTCAACTCTATGTGCATGGTTATTTGCGGGATTCACAAAACATAAAAAATGGCGAGCAACAAGGCACTGGCCACTCGACACGAAAGATCTCGTCAATAAGCAAGGTGGCCGACTACAGCGCCCCCACATGTCGCACATGTCAGAAAAATTAGTGAGTTTTTATAATAAAAAAAAAGAAGTGAAAAAAAACGCGACAAAAAAAAAACGCAAAAAGTTAATAGATCTGCAAAATCTTTATTTAGTGTGGTTTTGAAACTTGTTTTCGACGACTTTTTAAGTGACAATTAGTAACGTGAAATTAATGAAACTAAAAAAGTTGTTAAATACACAGCACCTAAAAGCTTCCGCAAATATGATATATTTTACTTTTAAAGATGTAGTTATAAACGAATAAAACATTACTATATTGGGAATTTGGAACCTTTGGTTGTACTAAAATTTATGATTGTTTTCCACACACCAAAACTAAACATGGTATGAGGTTCCTTTCTAACGTTAATTTTACTTTAATGTGATTTTTGTATTATGTGGGCAGATGAGTACTTTTTTTCTTCTGCCACTTGTTTACTAACATTTTTTTAAAGATTTTCATAAAGCTTCTTTAGAGAATCTTTAGTTCGGAATACTCCTTCCATCGATTTTGAGTTAAAAATATTTGAGATCTTCTCTCATGCACAATCTTTTTCGCGCCAGGTGACTGCGTCAATTTTTTTATTTTCAATTATGTTTTTAAAACTTTGCACAATGTTCAAAAGCAAACTTTTTTCGCTCAGCGAGTAATTGACCTTTTTTTTTTAGCAAATTCGTCCATTATAAAATAAAATTTGATTTTTTTTAAATAACCTCAAATTTTTCTTTTTTTGACACCTGAAAGGTAATAATCATGGTCAACATACAAAAAACACAAAATAATGCAAATTACTGCCACGTTGCCAATAATTTCGTTACTTTTTCCAAGTGGGACATATTCAGAACTCTTGCAAACCAAGTAAATCTCAAAGGTCACCCTTAGTTAAAGCGGCACTTGAAAAAATGGAGGAAGTAAGGGGAAGTGGTGCACACGGGCATAAGTGCAATTTTTTTCGCACCGGCTCTGAGGGCTCGTGGCGCACCGAAAACTTTTTCCCACCTTTATATTTTAGGTCAAAACTCACTAGTCAACCTCATAAAGAGTTTTCAATGGTCCTAAGCTACTTTTATATACATTGAGTAAAGTGTTTGAATGAAACGAGTGTTCTGGTTTGGGTGCAGTTTTTTTCATGTCACCAAGAAAGTGTTAGTCTCATATATGTATGAGCTTAAATATACGCCATTGCAGTGCTTTCGGCGTGTATCATTTTGTAAGCTGGATGTCCTATATATATATATATGTCTATACCTTTCTCTTTTACTATTTTATGACTCTTATTGTCTCTTTCTGGCGTCAAAGCTTAGCGGTCCTGCACATGCGCGGCTATCGTCATCGGTTAACCAACCAAAATCCAGAAAGACAACTGCGCAGTTGTCAAAATTTTTCTATTTGCTTACGTTTTTAGAAAATCAGTCTTTTCTATTTTAAAATAAATAAATATATCAATAGAAATAATTTTTAGGTATTTTCACTTTTTTTCCTTCAAATTTTAACAAAAAATAACTACCAACCTGTGGAACTTAACTTTTGTTGTTTGGCGGCATCCACCACAAAGCATATACCTGGTACATATTTTGTGGCATCCTCAAACACATCCCGTTTTTTTATGCAGCGACATCTTAAACTCCAAGATAAAAACAGTTTTTATTATAACTCCGCAAAACTTTCGCGTAACCAAAGATTAAAAATATCACAATAAAAAAATGTGCATAAACGAAAACGCGGAAAACGACTTATGTGTAATCAAAACAAAATCAACAAAAATGGCGTCTCGACTCAAGGGCAAAGACGAAGGTCGTAAAACCGGCCGTCTCGTAAAATTTTCGCGCATGAGCATAGGCGAGGAGCTAAGACGGCTTCATGGCCTGCTAGATTTTAGCTCTTGCTTAAGCTGATCACACACAAAATTGCATACTGCATAGCATGGCTGCGTAAAAAGTGCCACCTTATGGAAATATATCTATGTATATGCAATATGGCGGCTCCAAATCCGTCTCTGATTGGTCGATCTGTTATGCTATGTGTTATGCAAGTTTGTGTGTGATCAGCTTTACAAGTTTGGCCTGGGAAGGCCTATGGGCCACTTTCTCACTTTGGATTAAGTTAAAGCTTAGACTTAAGTGCTTGCAGAGACTGTCGAAAATTGCAACTTAGGCTTAAGTGTTTGCAAGTGATGTCAAATTGGCACTTAAGTACGTTTTTGGCCCTTATACTTAAGAGCTCAAATTTGAGGACTTAAGAGGCAAAAACGTTTATTTTTTTAATAAATTTTTGATTTTTTACGTAAAAAATCGTCCTACACGCGAGACCAATCTTTCGGTAATTATGCAGTATACTGTTTTCTGCCACCTACTGGGGTCTCTAGGACCCCAAATCGGCCTGCGTCCGATTTTTTTTTAACGAAAAAAAAGGTGCCTGGAGGGGGGTTGGGTTGTGTTTTTTTTATTGTTTTGGGTTGGGTTGGATTACGTTTGGTTGGACTGTGTTGGATTGGGTTTTTTTAGTGAAAAAAAAAAATAAAAAAAAACAAAAAAAATCGAAAAAAAAACAATCGCCGCAGGCGGATTTGGGGTCCTAGGGACCCTAGTAGGTGCCCCCATAAAGAATTTTCCAAAAAAAAAATGGCAGAAAACCGTATACTGCATAATTACCAATCTTTCCTCTAAGCAAAAATCCGATGTAAATCGTTTTATCCTTGCTTCATATTAATTTTTTTTGGCACAAGGTTTTAAGGTCGATTTATAAAACTTAAAATATAGTTTTCTGTGGAAAAGGCGAAGATCGAGTCAGAAGTAATTGAAGTAGGTAAGTGTACAAATGATATGTTAGCATCACCATGAGGTTCCTTAGCAAAAAATCCTGTTTTTGGTCTTATTTTTTGTCAGCTCTTAAGCTTGTCTTTGTCGAGGGACTTTTTAGTTTTTTTTTGGCAAAAATTAAACTTTTCCAAAAACAACTTTAGTAATTTTATTACTGTGCTTTTTCTCTGATGGAAATAAAGGTAAATTTACGCTCGTAACTTAGATCAATGTACATCCAAATTTTTGACCCTAAGCCAAAGTCAAATTCTAACATCTAAGGTTAGTAAATATTAAAATGTTAAAGTTTAAAGACGATTTTTGGCTCATCCGGAAAAGCCACAAAAAAATTGTAGTTACCAAAAGTCCTTCTTTGAACGAGGAGAACACATATCAAAACATAAAAGAAATCGGTAGGTCGCCAGGATTGTATGTATCCAATGCGATGTTCTTTGTCCTAAAAGTGAATCGCGATCGATTTTTCTGTAATTTTTTATGTTTTTCTTACAAAAAAATATATTTTTTTTTATTGGGCAACCGTTTTAAAACGAGCAATGCGTACATTTTAACTATTTTTTAGTCTGTGGTTGGCTTAGCCAAGTTAGAACTTATTATAATCTCTGCAAGCCATTTACGACTTAAGTTCAAGTTACAACTTATCTTTAAACTTAAGTTAAGCCAAAGTGAGAAAGTGGCCCTATATTTAACCCATATGTATGAGGTTAAATATAGGCCTTTATCCCAGGCCAAACTTGTAAGCAAGATCTAAAATCTAGCAGGCCATGGAGCCGTCTTAGCTCCGCGCCTATGCACATGCGCGAAAATTTTACGAAGCGGCCGGTTTCGCGAGCTTCGTCTTCGCCCTTCGATCGAGACGCCATTTTATATCTTGTAGCTTAAGATGTTGCCGCATAAAAAGACGTGCTGTGTTTGTGGATGCCGCCAAACAACAAAAGTGAAGTTCCACAGGTTGGTAGCTATTTTTTCTTAAAATTTGAAGGAAGAAAAGTGAAAATACCTAGAAATTATTTCTATTCAGATATTTATTTATAAATACAAAATACTGATTTTCTAAAAACGTAAACAAATAGAAAAATTTTGTCAACTGCACAGCTGTCTTTCTGGATTTTGGTTGGTTCCGATGACGATGGCCGCGCATGTGCAGAACCGCTAAGCTTTGACGCCAGAAACAGACAATAAGAGCCATAAAAGAGTAAAAGAGAAAGGTATAGGCATATATATAGGACATCATTACAAAGTTGTGCACGCCGAAAGCATTGCAAGGGCGTATATTTAAGCTCATACTTCATTCGGCTTTTGTTTTGTTTTGCAAGGGTGTGGAATATATATATAGTTAAGATAAGCCGTAGAATTACTTCGGCTTAAGCGCATTTTTAGGTTATGTGAGTTATTTTTTTGATTATGTTTTTAAACAAAAGCCATTAATTTAATCAGGTTATAAGACTGTTCCGTTGCCTTCAAATATTTCTGTGATTGTAATAGTGGTCTGTGCTTAAAATGGAACTTCTTTGGGATGACGAAAAAGATGAAGAATTAGACTTTGTAATTAATGTAATACCTACCAAGAAGGATTTTTCAAAAAATTAGATGAAGATACCTCTTACAAAAGGTTTAGAATGTCCAAAAAAAAAATAATAAAATCAATGAATAGCGAGCTTTCCCTTAAAAAAATAATGGTAACCGTAGATCCGGATTTCGCACTTGTGGTGCTCATCAGTACGGTGCTAGGAATTAGTAGATGAAATGATGATGAAAAAATGTGACACGGGATTCATGTAAAAGACAACCATCTGTCAAATTGCAGAATCGGATGTACCTTCAATTTGAAGGAAAATTAAGCGTCTCTACGGAGACAGATATAATTATCCTTACAGATATCCTAAGTTCTGGAGTTAATGTTACCATTACATTTTTTGAGAGAAAGCTCGCTATTCATTGATTTTGTTATTTATTTACCCTCACTAAATCCCTTTTTTTTTTTTAAATGTTTTTTTCTCTAAGCGAATAATTCACTTTTTTTTAAAAATTTGTTGTAAAGATACTGAAAAATGGGTTGGGTTGGTCTGGTGGTGTAATAATTTGTATCTTTGCACATCGTATTCAATACGTATCGAAAATCAAGCATCTTGTTCTTCATATGTCACGCTCTTTGCCGGAACAGAGAATATGCTCTATGAAAGAAAAAGAAGACAATCTTTTCAATACGTATTGATTACGATGTGAAAACATATACTAAATAAACAGTCAGGTTTTATATTTAACCAATTATAGTAGTTTTATTTGCCTTTTCCTCCATACAATCTTAAATCATCAATAAAATTTATTTTTTTAAAGCAACCTCATATTAGGGATATTTTGGAACACTTACTTGACACTTCGTAGTGGTTGTCGTAATTACTGAGTCTGCGCAATAGCTCAATGTCATTCCTTTGTGGTAATTAACCACTACCACTGCCGTAAGCTACGAATCCATTTCGTTGTGGTTGTGGTTATTTTTTATATTTAATTTTATAGATTTTTTGCGAGGCATATACTCAAAATTATAAAATATTACAATTTTCCACTATAGAAAACATTTATTTTATAAAATAAGCCCAAATATGCATTTTTTTGCATCTCTATAAAAGCCGAGTTAACCAATATGCAACTTGTGGTTTGACAGATATTTGGAGGTTATTCGTTAATTTCTGTTTGTTTTTATTAGAATTTTTTTTTAGTATGATTTTTTATCTGATTGTGGTCACATAACACCGTTGAAGGCCCCGCGTGAGGGTGCATGTTATGGTGAAAGACTGGAACATGTACAGCAATGGTAAGTTGGTGTGTTTTAAATTATTTCAAGGCTGTGTCCACGACGGTCGTTTTTGTAGTTGGGTTTGTTGGCGCTTTTTTTTGTGTTCCATTGGGTTGGGTTGGATGCTTTGTAATAAAGATAGGGACTGGTTGTCCCATTTCTCTGGAACTGATATGTGACTGTTGTAACTTTAACCATGGCCTAGGCCTTCTTTCAATTAATATAGTACTTATGTACTTTATGCCCATATCAGACAAAATTTCAAAAGAACTCATGAAAATTTAAAAGCCTGGTAAAAAGTAGCAGCTAGAAGTCAATGTATAAATATGTAGGAACATCCAGCAGTCTCTGCCCATGCCTATGAGATTTAATTCCTATTGGCAACAATATACCCTCAGATATACCTAGTTATCCGTTTCATTGGTGAAATTGATTAAGTTTTTATGTCATCATCACCTATCAGAACACAAATCCTAGATGTTAAGTCATTTAAGATGGTTTTATGCAATGATATTACACTATCCTAGGTGTTCTGATGTTCAAACAATTCTGAAGTTTATAAACTTAAAATAAATAAATTCTGTACCTAATTAAATTCTTAATTTATTTATTTTAGGCTAACTCATCATTTAAAAAACCCAGACTTACCTATAGAGAAGAAGACAATTTTCTATTACTAAATGAGGTGCTGGCCAATAACCCCTATATTAACCCTGCAATTTCGGATGCTATTAGGGAGCAAATACTGTCTGTTACAGGGAAAGATTTTTCCATTAAATCTTAAAGTATATGAATTAATGCAGGAATTTAGAAATAAATCTAAAGGAAAATATAACAAATTTAAAACCCAGACCAAAACAGTAAATATGGGAATAGAAAACAGAAACAGATGTGCTGAAATGTTATTACTAAAAAAATATAATAAGAATAATCCTCCGAATAATCATAATGAAAACGTTTTTGATCATCCATATTCAAGTAAGTAATTATTTGCTGGGTAGTGTGAAAAATTGCAATTCAAGAAGTTCATTTTGCACTGAAGTACAAAAACTCTTATTTTTTCGTTAGATTTACAGTGCTACAGCCATCTGTTTTTTAAATATTCTACTCTACTTTTTTCCATTTTGTAATGATGTTAAAACTCATTGCTGTAAATAAATCGCAGTCATTATATCTCCTTAATTTGCTTTGTGGTAAGTCCATTTTTAATTTCAGTGCTAGCTGTTGCCAGCTCTGACTACTTGGAAGTACTACACAACAGCATTAAATTATTTTGTTTTAGGGTGTGAGGAAGAAATAATAGATAATAAAACCAATGCAGATAATTACTCAACAAAATGATTAAGATTAACAAAAACAACCTTGCACCTATTTTACATACAAAAAGTAATTTAGGTAAGTAGATTTTTTTGTTTAAAAAAAGCTTTACAAAAATAAGTGAGCTTTTATAATATGGCCCATTTTGATTTTTCAGATATTGCATCATCTTTATTAATGAACTAATAATGCTACTGAGAGTCCTAATCGAACATTAATTAAAATAAAATCCAGAAATATAGCTGAAACCGAGGCTGAAACCATAACCCAAGAAAATGTTGAAAAAGAAGAAAGCCCATTAGGATTTGTTGGGACTAGTATTACTAGAAAGTTTTGCAAAATGACCTGAGTTGGTAAGTTGCAAAAAGCGTAATTTTAAGCTTTCCTGCAAAATTTGGTAAAACGTCTTAGTTATATACTTTCTAAATAAAAAATATCGTTGAAAGCGATAAGTTATAAAAAGAGATTTAGTTTTTGTTTTGTATCCTGTATTTTTCTGAAAATTTAGTAATCTTTAGAGTTATTTGATCAAAAGTTGAAGTTTCCCTAATAGGTCAATAAAATATTTCGTTTATTAGGTTTTAAACTGCAGTTTGATATGTTTTTGGTATTACTAGGTTATATAAGCTCTTATATTCATCACTAGATTATTTTTAGTATTCTTGTAATAAAAATAAATAATTAAAACAATTTTTTTATGTTTTTTTTAAATATTATTTTATAATCTGTTCAACAATAATAAAAAACAACAAAATATATTACACATTATTAGACTTACATATTTAGTTACACAAACATTAAGATATTCTCAAACTGAAATTGATTGTAAATTAAAACGCTGGGCTGTCTGATCATTATACAGACATGAATAGCAGTTTGCCCAAATAGTAGCAGTTTTGTACATATTTCATTCAGTTTTTAAAGTAAAAGTTTTGATTTTTTTTATGCAAAAGAAATTATGTCTCCTAAGCATGGTTCCAAATATAATGCAAAATTAGTTCCATCTTGAAACTGGGCTCTTTCTTCTAATTGATTATTTAAATTACTTTTGCGAAAAATACCAGCATAATGTTTCCTTCCATGAAATGTTCCCAAATAGCCTAAAAAAAATGAAAAAAATGTTAATATGGTTCTATCCCTAAAAAAAACTTAACTATAATTTTGTCTTGATACAGGCTTGTTTAATAGTCGGTATATTAAATAACACTGTTTCAAAATGATGGCACAGGAGCAAGATAGTACAATAGAATATAAGATCTCGCATAAACCAAGTTTAGTAGTCTGCAGGAGTTTTAATTTCCTGGGTCGTATTAAAATAGAAGCTGGACTAAAACCATGTTTTTTTATAGGTTATTACAGCAAAAGGTGCAGCAGTACCAAACTGCTGGGCTTTCTTGGATGGAACCATCAGGCATCTGTAGGCCAACTATTGACCAACAAAACTATTATTCAGGCCACAAACGGGTCCACTGTTTAAAGTATCAAAGTCTTGTTACCCCAGATGGGGAAAGGTCGGCAAGGTTCCCTCGAAGAGAATTTGTAATTTATGGCGACCAGGCCTATGGAATCCAAGCCTTGCTACTAACCTCCTTTCCTGGTAATGGTCGAAACCAGCAGAAACAAGCCTTCAATATTTCGATGTCTACAGTTAGGGAAGCCGTGGAGTGGTCGTTTGGTAAGGTTGTAGCTGAGTTTGCATTTGTTGATTAAAAAAAAAATCAAAAACTCCTAAAGCAAGAGATTGCAAAAATCTATAAAGCAGCCACAATCTTAGCAAATTGCCACTCCTGCCTATATTGAAATCAAACTTTTTTTGATATAGAAGTTTTACCTTTAGAGCAGTATTGTGAAGAACGACTCTTAGGGCCTTATCCAGAGTTCGAGCGGAAAACGCTGAGGTCTGGAGGAGACGCCTCAACTTTTAAATAGGTTGGGCATGAGTGTTCTAGTGTGCCTAATCTAAGGTTTCGGGCGGGTGGTAACTTGGAATTAAGCAACTTGATTTCATATTAATGTCCCATTATATTTAAACAATCAATGGTTAAACACAATACAGTATCTAATATTTACGGTTTAACACTACAGAAAATCGTAATACCTGTCCAACAGTGTCAATACCTCGAAATCATACGATAATTCGTTTAAAAAACAAAATACCTGGTCATCGTTCAACTGTATATCAGATTTTCTAAGAGCTTTCAGTTTTTAAACACTTACATGCTAGACAGTTTGGGATTTCACTAGTCCGAGAGCCACCAACATTTTACACTACTAACTAACTTATTCACTAAAAGTACAATTTTTATCCTTAAAACAAGACACTTACTTTTTGAGTCATTTTGGCACTATTAACACGACTTAGTTCTTGTAACAATTACTTTTGAAACACTAGGCTGAAGCTTTTAACTAATTTGCTGGTTGTTTTTAGACTGCCTTTCTCTGGTTCCAATTCGCTGTTTTATATAAAATTTTTACTGACGTCAGGCTTGATTTTTCGTAAGCATTTTGGAATTTCTTTAAAATCACGGGGTTTTGTTTTTCTGGGTCAAACGGTCCCCAATTTGGAACACGGGCCCCTTTCTTTAGAAGGAATGTTGGTGTATCAGACGTTTTAATAAGAAAAGGCAAGAATCTCGTGACCTACTTTGAGCTGGTGACCTGCTTTGATTTTAATTCAGCGAAATATAATTTTTGCCCTAATATGAAGACATTGGAATGCGAGATGACGCAGATTTTTTTCTAACGTGGGGACTCATTTGTACAGAATAATTTTTGTGAGCGTTTATTTAGTTACAAATCGCGAGATGAACAGGTCGCCAGTTCGGTGCATCAATAGTGGTGGCTTAAAGTATGCCGGTGATTATACTTATCTTGGTTTAATAGTGCTGGTTATTAAGTGAAGTTTAGTAGCCAGGGTTGTAAGTACTTAGTTACTTTTATCATTTTATTTTATTGTAGTTTTAAAATCTCGCGCTCTGGTTTTTGTTTTTTAAAATTTATTTAAATAAATTTAGCCCATGAACTATTTTTCGTAATAAAGTATAGGTTTAAATTTTACCGTGATTTTTTTTTTATTCGAGGCGTTCGCGATTTTTAACAATTTGCAATGAACTGGAATCATTTCATGAAAATAAAATGGTACATATCTTTTAATTTTTTAATGGGAAACGCGTGTTCTTTACATTCCTCCCTATTTTGGTTCAAATAAAGTTCTCGGAAGATCTTTATTTGGTCGTAAATTATGAAATCTAATACCCTCTTGGGTTAGGCACACTTGTAGGTTTTTTTTACAAGGTGCAGTCAGCTGTGAAATTTCGTTTTTTTAACGTGAATATAATAACAGAGGTTTTCGTCTAAATCTACTACTTTTAAAACTCAATTGTTGTGGTTTATAAATGAATACCTTCTGTTTGATATGTCACAAGCGGGGTTTTTAAAATTTGATGACCATTTGCTTTTTAATTTTTACAGGTTATATATCCACGGACAGACTACAATGGCAATTATACGATAATTTGGACGATTGTGGTTTATTTCTTAGTTTTAAATATACTTATTAAAAGCGTAGTTCTAAAAATAATTATATAATTTTAAGGATTTTTAATTTTGGCTTCTTTAGGGTAGGTTTGGTGCGTGTTCAACTATTTTATTGATGGTTGTATTTCTCTTTATTTTTTTTTTAGATAAAACTTTAATAATCAAAATACCCGACAGTTTTAATGTTCAAAAAAAACGTACCTTCACAGTATTCTCCTTTTCTTGTATATATAGATGGATTTTTGTTCTTTTAAATGATATTTATGCCTCGTTGTAGGTCATTTTAAAATAATTAATGGAATGCCGTAAGGCTATTCTCAACAATATCTTTCGAGGATGTTTGTTTTAATATTAAAGCCCATTAAATTTGCCAGTGGCCACTATTTTATTCGTTAGGGCCTAGTGCATTATTTTTATGACTCAAAAGGTAAGGATTGCTTACTGCTAAAACAGAAAACTTAAATTGAATAAAATTTTGTATATAATAAAATAAGTAAATGGATATAGGATGGTTAAAAATATATAGGTATAAATATAAAAAAAATAATATATAAAAAAAATGGTTAATAATGAAAATTGTTCATAATAACAACCTATCAAAATAAACTTGTATAAGTATAATGTATATAAAAAAACTGAAAGATTATTACTATAAGATTACTTCAATTATTCCTCTACTCCTCTCTTTCTGGTTCGGGGATTCTTGGTTCGTCCACGCCACTGTCCGGTGATTCTGGGCGGCGTCTGCGAATTCGAAATCTCAAGGCATTGCCAGGTTCTTGAGCAATGACATATTGGTTTCGATCCAATGGGTTGTTGGGCCGAATTAATAAGTTTCGTAATACTGGCCGTACTGCTGGTAACTGCTGGTTTCTGTGGGGCATCGGAACAAGGGGTGGCAAACGGTGTCGTGGTGGCGGTGGGTTTCCTTGCGGTGGAACTGGGGCTGGTCTTGGGGAAATTAGTGCTGCTGGCTGAAGCAGTGCCTGAGGTCGTGCGTGCTGTAGTTGCATGTGCTCGCAAGGCATGGTAAATACACATATAGGGCAAGCACAAGTAAAAAAATTTATTAAATGTGCCCAGGTGGCCCAATAGTGTCTTGGGGTGAAAAGATTCACCTGGGGTGGTACGCACAGCGCGCACTGACATGGAGGAAGCTGGACCTGTGGCCCTTCATGTAGCTGGTATCGCAACATTGTATATTCCAGGTGAATGACCATTCTCCATGTGGCCAAAATCGCTAGGGTGGCCTCGTACTGGGGCACCCGGTACTCTGGATTGGCATAGTTTGTGGTCAGTTCCCACAAATGGTAAAGGGCCAAACGATATACCAGCTCCTTCACTGGTAGTTCTTGGATACACCGCACATAATATAGAAACGTAGTTATCCAAATCATCTTTATTGTTCGTTTTTTTTTTAATAACACTAGTTAGTTTTTGTTTTGTTTTTTTTTTCTTTACCAGCACTCACAGTATAGTTTTTAAAAATATTTTTTTTTGTTCAACTATTTAACTTGGTTTGGATTTTATTTAAAAAGAAATCGTCTTTAATAACTAGCCCCCACTGATTAAGGATTAGAAATGGTGCAAGTTTTTATTAAATGACCAGAGGTTGTTGATCGTATACCCTACTCCTTGCTCTATTTTAAAATGTCTCTTAACTACTCTAAGTGAATTGGGTTCTCATTTCGTCTCTTTTACTCTTTTCTAATAATTGTCACGACATATAGTCCTACTAAATCTGGGTTTTCAATAAGGTTCTATTGACTACGGCTATTAGCTCGAATTTTTTAAAATGTAAACAAATTCTGGATATCGAGCCTCTTTAAAATAACAATTCAGCACTTTTCTTCCCGTTTTAGGTCACACTTGGTCATGCTCCTATGCTTTAGATTTCTTTGAAGAAATTTTATTAGTCTAGGTATCGGGTTATAGGTATTTAATCGCAATCATAGATATTATTTTATTTGTATTTTGGCTGGTACCCCTACTTAAGCGGGCCAGCTGTAAGTTAGCGCGCTGCGTATGGCAATCGATTTCTTTGGATAGCTGTGTTCGTTGCGGCCTGTAAATATGTCAAGTAAAATTTAGGTGGCGCTAACAGTATAAAGCACGTTATAAAATTATTTCTTTGGTGCGGTGGGCAATTCATGTTTCTCATATAGGCTCCAAGTTACAGGGGGAATTTCTTTTAATTCCTGTTGAAAAGTTACATATGGCGAAGTAGATGGTTTGTTGACAACGTGTTTCAGAATTCCTTGAGATTTCGGCGGTGTGTCACTTTCTATTCTAAATTCACTGCATAAAGTTTCTGAGTTTGGCCGGTAGGTCTTTTCTGAAGACGAGTTTTGCGATTGTTGATGGTTGCGGTGTAAAATGAATAATGTCAACGTGTCCCAAAACGATGCCAATAAGTGGAAATTACAACCACCCATTTTGTGCAATGCTAGAGCATTTAAAAATGATTCCAGTATAAATTTAATTACTCTATAGATAACATAGACGCCTAGCATACTGGATGTAAATTTTCCTAGCATTTCGAAAATTCCATATAATTTTCTGATGGTAGAATCTGCTAACTTTTCCAGTTCCTCTGCATCAAATAACGATAAGGTAGTAAAGCCCTGGGGATTTACGGGTTGGCCGCTAATTTTTCGTAACAGGATATTGTTTAATGCTGGACGTTCTATTTGAAAAATCATTGCAGTTTGAGCTTTTTCAATTTCATCGTTGGTATAAATACCGCCTGATCCTAGACTCTTTATAGGGCTAAAAGTAAATGGTTCCTCTGTATCTGGTCTGAGCTGATGAGGGGTTCGTCCTAGCACCGGAAATGGATCAAAACTTATCCATTTATTGTCCAGATAATAAGATGGTGGTATTATGGAATTACAGTCTACTTGTTCTCCATGCTCGGTTAAAATTTTGGTAATAGGTGAAACGAAATAACTTCGGTTGTATGCTGTGACTGGTAGTTCTACATAACAGTTATTTTCTCTGCGTACGTCGACCACAATCGGAAAACATTTCATGATATACAATGTCTCACCCATCATTCTAGCTGCCCACCCAAGAGTGTCTTTTAGTAACGTAGCTACTAAATTAGGAGCTATGGTGGCCATTATTAATCTATTCTTTAAAATTTCCCTGTGCAACATGCACCTGCGATGAATTGTTTCAGCGAACATGTTGTTTAAACTTCTCTTAAAAGACTGCTCAACATATAGAAACTTGGTATTTACATACGTTATTAAATCGGCGTCTCTGTGGTAACCCCCCTTTATTGACCATGGTGTAAGTTGCTTTGAGTCGGTTTTCTCTATAATTTGTAATCTAGGGTGCTCGCTTTCCCATAAGACTATACCGCAAACTACAGTTTTCTTTTGTAGCTGTATGGCAAATATCTTTGCTCTGTCTTCAATGACTACATATTTATGAGTCATTATAGCTTTTTCTTGAATCAGTGAGGCAGGGCCCTCGTACAGAATACTATACTGATCGCAATCCTGGGGCTTGAATTTCTCCCAAGTGCTTTCTCCTATGGTGTAGTCTAAACAATAGCCTAAATTATAAGAGCACGATACCCCGTTGAATAAACGGATTTCGTTCGACTCTAAACTAGCTTTACCTATGTAGTCTTGCAGTATTATTTTTACTTCCGCAGTAACTACTACTTGCTTCCATTTCTTGCTGTCTTCAATGTATTCAGTACCTTCACAATTACCTTTATCGTCTATAGAGCCTGCCAACGTTATGGATATTGTAGTGGTTGAGTTTGGTTTCAGATTTGAGAAAACTTTACCGAATCCTCGATATTCTTTGTAGCTGTGGATTTTTTGACATTCTTCCGCACCTACTTGATGTAAAAATGTGCCATAACCGTCTTCTACAGTAGATGCATGCGAAAATGCACCACAATGTGATATTAATCTGGTTACTTGTAGGAAACACGATTTAACGTGTAAGTACTGATATCGGTTCTTTTCAATTACCTGCACATAGATGGATCTTTCTATGTATCCGTCATCTGGATCTGGACAAACTCCAACGTCTCTCAATGAAATAGACGTTATATTGGTTGAAGGATTTCTGCAATCATATGCAATTAAGGTTAGGCTTCCTTTTAACACTACTTGAATAATGATTAGATGCACCCATAATTCCGTTATATATATCTACAACAATAACATAACTTTAATTCTAAATTTTATTCTAACTTTCTGGTGGCTCCCTGGTTTAATTTACATTTGATAGTCGCGAAATCGCACAGGCAACCTGATATCCCTAGTTCTAGTTCGTCTAGGTGGTTCAGGCTCGTCGTCTGTACTCTCGTTGTCATTTTCGCTTGAAAGTGCGGAATACAAACTTTCCTCGCTAGAAGCATGGTTCTCATTATCCTCCATTTCTTCATTTATTACTATAGGGTTGCGATTTCTATGCTCTAAGTATTCATCTATTCGATCTTGTACTCCATCATCATCTTCCGCATTATTTTCTAATTCATCGGGTTCTTCTGGTCGAGATCCGTGAGATAGTTGGTCCACCGGTATCTCGTTGGAACTGTAGAGCTTAAGTCGTTCTGCATGTACCAATCTCTCTTTTCCACCACTAAGCTTCTTTATCGTAAAATTAACTGGACTGCTTTGTTTTATAATACGGTATGGTCCTGACCATTTACTATAAAATTTTGTAGCCAAACGTTTTCGTGTTCCTGGAATAGCTGGCGTATACAGGTAAACTAAGTCTCCAACTTTTAACTCCTTTCTAGTTTTTCGCCGATTGAGCCGATTACATCGGTAGTCAACGCTTTCTTCAATACTCTTTTTAGCTTTATCGTGGGCAATTTTTAACCTAGCAATCATCTCGCTTGCATAATTCTCATCTAGGTCGTAGCGTACCCGGTCATCTTTGGTTGTTAGGTGTATTGGTAGTTCCATATCTCTGCCAAACATTAAGAAAAACGGAGTGTCTTGAGAGGCGGTATTAACTTGGTTTCTATAGGCCATTAAGGAATAAGGAATTATTTCATCCCAACTATTCATGAAATCGTTGACAAAATGGCTTATCATAGTTTTTAATGTTTTATGAAACCTTTCCAATAACCCATTTGTAGCTGGGTGGTACGGCGTTGTTCTCAATCTTTCTACTCCTAAGATTTTACTGACTTCAGTAAACAATTTTCCTACAAACTGGGAGCCCATGTCTGTTAGAATTTGACGCGGGATGCCAAATCTTGTTATAATGTTTTCTACAAAAGCTCTTGCTACAGTTTCCGCCTTAATGTCGGGAATAGGTATGCATTCCGGATATCTAGTTAAATGATCAATACAGGTGAGTAAATATTTATTGCCCTGTTGAGTTTGATTTAAGGGTCCTACTAAATCCAATGATATTCTGCCCCAAACTTTTGCTGGCACTGGCATCTTTTGTAATTTTACTGGTAGTTGAGGATGTGTTTTATGCAGATTACATGAATGACATTTTTCTACAAATTGTTTAACGTCCTTTTGCATAGTTCGCCAATAAAAATCCTGACGTAAACTTTCCAGTGTTCGTTTTTGGCCTGGATGAGCAGAATAGATGGTAGAATGATACATTCGTACTAGTTCCGGTTGTATAACTTTAGGCGCAACAATCTGGTCATTGCGTTCATTGTTACGTCTTTTCTTACGCAAAATTTCGTCCTGATCTAGGTAGAACTGGTCATCATTGTCATCAAGCGTTTCTCGCTGAGCTGCAATTTCTATATCCTCAAGTTGAAATCTTTTAAAATCAGCTTTACTCCAAACAGCAGTAGGCATAGGCAATACTTTTAGTTGTTCCACAGCAGCAATTAATTTTCCTTCTGACGTATGGTTTTCCCGTTTGGAACTTTCTCGTAGTCTTGTTAAACTGTCTACGTTTTGATTCATGCGGCCTTCTCGGTATTCAATAGTAAATGAATATTCCATCAATTGCATGGCCCATCGACTTAACCGACTGGAGGGATCTTTGATATTTAAGAGATATTTCAGAGGACGGTGGTCGGTAAGGATAACAAAATGTTGGCCTGTAAGATACACTCTATACTTTTTCACTGCTTCTACTATAGCAAGCATTTCCCGTTCAATGGTACTATATCGTCTCTCGGCTGCATTTAGAGTTCGGCTTGAGTAATATACTGGGTGTTCAATTCCTTCATGTTTTTGGGTGAGAATTGAAGCAATAGCTGTGCTACTGGCATCTGTGTTTACAATAAATTGTTTGGTAAAATCGGGATACTTTAGCACTGGTGGTATGATAAGTGCTTCTTTTAAAATGTCAAATGCTTCTTGTTCAACCGATGTCCATACAAATGGCACATCTTTTTTGGTAAGGTTGGTTAGTGGCTGACTGATCTTGGCAAAGTTATTTACAAATTTTCTGTAGAAAGAGCATAGTCCAAGATACGCACGGATCTCTCGTACTGTCGTAGGTACTGGGTAATTTCTAATTACTTCCGTTTTAGCTGGATGAGGAGAAAACTCGCCTTCTCGAACTAAATATCCCAAATACTCTATTTCTTTTCGTAAAAAATGGCATTTTGTAGGTTTAAACTTTAAGTTACTTTCTCGCATCTTTTGGAAGACTTGCCGAAGTCGTGAAATATGGATATTAACGTCATTTGGACTATATACAATCAAATCGTCAAGGTAAACCAGAACTTGTCCAAATGGAATCTTGGAAAAGATATGATTCATCATGCGACTGTAAGTAGCTGGAGCATTCTTTAGTCCCATGCTCATTCTAGTAAATTGGTAATGATTATCTGGAGTGGAAAAAGCACTTTTCTCTTGGCTTTTCGCTTCTAATGGTACTTGGAAATATCCCGAGGCTAAGTCCATGGTGGAAAATAAACTGGCACCAGCTAACTTGTCAATGGTAAATTGGATTAAAGGTAATGGAAAGTAGTCAGTACGAGTCACTTCATTAAGTTTTCGATAGTCTATGCACAAGCGGTACTGAACATCTTCTCCAGGATGTCTCTTCTTTTCCACAAGCAGTGCTGGAAAACTCCACGGACTTTCACTTTCCACGATGATTCCATCGTCCAACAGTTTCTGTATTTCTTTTCTCATTATATCCTGCCTAGCATAAGGAACTCTGTAAGGTCGTTGGCAAATTGGTGGTACTTCTTCTGTTATAATTTTATGGGTCACTTCACTTGTACAGGTTAGTTTCTGATTTGGGGCTCGGAATATATCTATATATTCTAAGACCAAATCCCGTACTTTCTTTTCGTCCGTATTGTGAATGTCGTTAAATTTTTACTGGGTTAAAATCTCTTTTATATCTTCAGTTTGAACTTGTCTTATTATTTGGTCATCTGCAGGAAAGCTTTTGCTATTATCATCTTCCTGGGAACTATTAATTCAGTTCCTGTAATGTTTGTTAACTGTAGCGGTACCCTGTCTGTATTCCTACATAGTACTCTGGCCACAAGTAGACCCCTTGGGGTATTCCAAACTGGTTCTAAAACTAGTTGCTCGGCCGAGGCTTTTGAATTTCTACTTACAGTGGCTGAACAGAGTGCATGACTATGAGGTGGAATATATAAATCTTCCTTTAAGTACACTGAAAATCCCTTTTCCTCATATTCTTTCCCCCTACTCTCTTTTTTATTGCTAGCTTCTGGGCGGTCAGTCACTTCTGTACAACTCTCCGATGTCTTAACTGTCTTCTGAGTGGAGCAAATTTTCTTGGAAGCTGCAGTCTTCCTTTCTTCTGTCGTCTGAGTTCCATGTTCAATCATCTGGGTGGTAGGGTGTGTAGGACAGCAGCCAACTATCCTAACACTAGAGTCTTCAGTTATTGGCTGTAACTGAATTCTCGAACTAAACACTTTATCTTTTGACAGCGAAATCTTCTCCAACTCATTTTTAATTTTAATCCACTGTTGTCTCGCTTCTTCCTTGATCTCAAGTATCTGTAGTTTTACATCTTCTTGGACATCAAGTAACTGTCGCTTTACTACCTCTAACTGCTTAGTATTACTTATGCAACAAGCCTCATCTTGACTACTTCTTTTTTCATTAAACAAAGGTATTTCCTTTTCAAACGCGTACATCACGCCATCGCCCCAATCAATCTTTATCCCATACTTGTGTAGGAAGTCTAATCCTAACAGCAAATCAGCTTTAAAGCTATCCGAGTCTATTAACATAAACTTATGGGATACTTCGACGTCCTTTTCAAATATTACTGAACACAATACCTGTCCTCGCGTAGGTATCGTGTTGCCTTGAATATCCACTAATCTTTGTTGCACATTAAATTTTTTTCTGAACCCCTCCGCAATATGGGTTTTCATGAGGGAAATCACAACACCCGAGTCAACTAATGCACGACATTTTTGTCCATTAACTTCTACATTTACTATATTAAAGGGGGTTCCCCTCGGCGTGCATGCGTAGATCCCTACCCTTTCTTCCTTTACTCCCAATTTGCTTCGTTGACAGCTGGACCCCGGGGTTGCTGAGTAGCTGTACGATAGTTTAACGAGTTTCTGTTAGCAGAAGACGTCTGTGTCTGGTTGCATTGACTCATGATGTGACCTGCTTGGCGACAACGGAAACATATGACGCTTCTCTTCTGCGTACAGTCCCGTTTCATGTGCCCTTTCTGCTGGCATCGAAAACAGACAATGTCTCGTTGGTTGCTGGACGGTCGATAGCTTCTTCCGTTAGATTCACTTGTCATAGCACGAACCTCTCTTGTAGCTGGTCGTAGCAAATTTTCAATCGATTCCTCACGTTCCGCAATCTCTAAGGCACTGTCCAAGGTTTGAGGATTGCTAGATAAAACTCGTTGCTTAATAGGCATTAGCAGTCCTAATGAAAACTGGGTAGCAATGTCTTCTTGTAGTTTATTTTGAATGTGTTGCTGGCCTGCCTGAGTACTAGAGACGGTAAGATTAGCTAACAGTTTTAACCTGGTTAAAAATTGTCGGCAAGTTTCTCCAGATCGCTGACGGCACTCGATAAAATTTTTCATTGCCGAACCTCTTACATGTTGTTTGACAAACTGTTGTCGTAAGGCCTTCTTTAAATCATTCCATGAGGTTGTACTTCCTTTTAAGGATGGCTCGGAATCTATATACTGTTTTGCTTTAAACCTGAGCTTTAGTCTTGTGACACTAACCTTTTGTTGCTCTGACCAATTTCCAAGCGTTGCTGTCTCTTCTATGATTGCCAAAAAGTCCTCTATACTGCCTTGTCCGTCGTAGGTGGGTATAGCTTCAATTCCAATTACTACCTGCTGAGGTACATGGATAATAGTCTGTGTTACGGTCTCGTCCGCCATTTTTCCCTGGGATTATGCACTGTCTGAGGAGACCTAGAACTTTTCGGGAAAAAAAAATTCCTGCCAACCAAAAACCAAAATCCCACTTCTGACACCAATGTGAAGAACGACTCCTAGGGCCTTATCCAGAGTTCGAGCGGAAAACGCTGAGGTCTGGAGGAGACGCCTCAACTTTTAAATAGGTTGGGCATGAGTGTTCTAGTGTGCCTAATCTAAGGTTTCGAGCGGGTGGTAACTTGGAATTAAGCAACTTGATTTCATATTAATGTCCCATTATATTTAAACAATCAATGGTTAAACACAATACAGTATCTAATATTTACGGTTTAACACTACAGAAAATCGTAATACCTGTACAACAGTGTCAATACCTCGAAATCATACGATAATTCGTTTAAAAAACAAAATACCTGGTCATCGTTCAACTGTATATCAGATTTTCTAAGAGCTTTCAGTTTTTAAACACTTACATGCTAGACAGTTTGGGATTTCACTAGTCCGAGAGCCACCAACATTTTACGCTACTAACTAACTTATTCACTAAAAGTACAATTTTTATCCTTAAAACGAGACACTTACTTTTTGAGTCATTTTGGCACTATTAACACGACTTAGTTCTTGTAACAATTACTTTTGAAACACTAGGCTGAAGCTTTTAACTAATTTGCTGGTTGTTTTTAAACTGCCTTTCTCTGGTTCCAATTAGCTGTTTTATATCAAATTTTTACTGACGTCAGGCTTGATTTTTCGTAAGCATTTTGGAATTTCTTTAAAATCACGGGGTTTTGTTTTTCTGGGTCAAACGGTCCCCAATTTGGAACACGGGCCCCTTTCTTTAGAAGGAATGTTGGTGTATCAGACGTTTTAATAAGAAAAGGCAAGAATCTCGTGACCTACTTTGAGCTGGTGACCTGCTTTGATTTTAATTCAGCGAAATATAATTTTTGCCCTAATTTGAAGACATTGGAATGCGAGATGGCGCAGATTTTTTTCTAACGTGGGGACTCATTTGTACAGAATAATTTTTGTGAGCGTTTATTTAGTTACAAATCGCGAGATGAACAGGTCGTCAGTTCGGTGCATCAATAGTGGTGGCTTAAAGTATGCCGGTGATTATACTTATCTTGGTTTATTAGTGCTGGTTATTAAGTGAAGTTTAGTAGCCAGGGTTGTAAGTACTTAGTTACTTTTATCATTTTATTTTATTGTAGTTTTAAAATCTCGCGCTCTGGTTTTTGTTTTTTAAAATTTATTTAAATAAATTTAGCCCATGAACTATTTTTCGTAATAAAGTATAGGTTTAAATTTTACCGTGATTTTTTTTTATTCGAGGCGTTCGCGATTTTTAACAATTTGCAATGAACTGGAATCATTTCATGAAAATAAAATGGTACATATCTTTTAATTTTTTAATGGGAAACGCGTGTTCTTTACAGTATCTAAATGCACAGCAATAACTAACATAAAAATATGTTACCCTATTTTAAATGTTAAACATTTTGAATTAATAAATATTTTAATATTTTTCAGTGTTTGGGAACTTACATTAGCAGAAAGCTGCATATATTGTTGCATTTGGTTTTGGTTTAACACCCAAAAGTGTTAAAATTGTTCAACAAATTTTACTACTTGTCAGCTATAGAATGCATGTGATTGCTTATCTTGAACAATGTTGACTCTGACCTCCAAAAAAAGCCTCCATTCCTGCAAAAAATGGATAAAATAACTATCATTAATCCTTTTTCCTCACATAAATTAAGAATTTTAAGTGAAAATCACAGACTATAATTAATAAACAGTTATAATGGAGGATGGAGGTAACTTTTAAGTATCATTCATACAAGGCATAGTCTTAGTTTTTGGTTTAATTTTTGTTACAGTCTTAATCATAAAAAAGTTAAAACCACTGTTTCTTATGAAAGTGTTCATGCAATGCTTTTGATTATGCTTTGTCATAGGCTTATAGTCACAGTCCTAAGGAAAAGTTGGCAACTTTCAACTTTTATAACTAAAATTACGACTATTACTATATGGAGTATGGAGCCCATTTATGTTGACAGGAATGAAATCAATATTTTCAAAAATTTTATACAGGCAAATTAAAAACAAAAAACAAGCTGCTAATTGTTTTGTAGGTTCCAAAAAAAAACTGTTTCTAATAAACCTTATTGTCTTTGAAAACAAACTACAAAAAATAAAAGTAAACAAAACAAAACATCAAAAAAGTGAGGCTAGATGCACTTGCTTAGTGATTGTTATGACTATAACAAAGACAAGTATGAACAGAAAGGAATTTTTAAGACTAAAACTATAACTAACACTATAACAAAACCAAATACTAATCAAGTGACTAAGCCTATACCTTGTATGAACGATCCTTTACTCACCAGACCTTGTTTAAATTGTGCAGTATTTCTGGTACAAAAGTAAAGTTTGGTCTATATTTTTTCATATATATAAACAATCTGTGGTTCTATATTCTTCTGATTCCAAAGCTTAAGATAAAAGACATATCTCTTGTACAATTGCTGCATCATACCATCATTTGCCGCAGAAAATCGAAAAATACTCTTTATTTTAATTCACGAAGTCAACAATAATAAAGCCGAACAAGGTTAGGTTCATAGAATAGAAATAAGCCAGAAGTTAGTATTTTGACTTGACAAGTGACGGTTTTAAATGTGTTCCAAAAACTCTGGTAAGGTCGACCCGTGGTAGTGGTAGTGGTTGTTAAATACTACCACAACGGCTGTCAAAGTTGTCAAAACAGTAAGCGGTCCAAAATATCTCTAATAGAGTTTTTTTTTTGACACCTGACAGGTACTATTCATGATCACCACACAAAAAACACAAAAAAATGCAGATAACTGCCACGTTGCCAATAATTTCCTTACTTTTTCCAAGTGGAACATATTCGGAACCTTTGCAAACCTAGTAAATCTCAAGGGTCACCCTCAGTTCAAGTGGCACTTGAACAAGTGGAAGAAGTAAGGGGAATTGGTGCACACGGGCATTAACCTCATACATATATGGTTAGTGCACTACCAGTGGCGCACCAATTTTACCAATGGGAACACCTATAAAAATTGTGTTCCCAGATCGAAAGCACCTTTGTTTATAAAATCTCAGGCAAAGATTTAGGTTATGTTATTCTGTGGTAGAACCATTGAATTAATTCAATGGCTAGAACCATGGCGCTGAACGGGCAGTGTTTATGAATGTTTGAATCTGGAAATATTTATTTGTATTTTTTTATAATCTTTTTACACTTCAAATTTGTGGAAATAAGTACTTTTTAAACCAAAAAAAATTATGGGAGGTTTTAGTGCCTGTTTCCTTTTTATGGCTTCCATATATTTCGTAATTAATGGAGGTAAGTTCCCTAGTAATTTTAAAGCCTCATGTAAAGGCCTGTTTACTAAACTTTTAGGGCCCAGTTACTAAAGTTTTAATGCCTAATGCATAATTTTTTATTTTTATTTCTGTCTATTTCTTATCAAAAAGTAGAGAGGGAAGACAAACTTGTGCTTAAAACTTGAGTAACTGGGTAGAAGTTGAGGAAATAGGCCTTTAGTAAATTGGCCTTTAAGGTCTATTTACTCAACCTAATGCTTAAATGGCTAATGGATAGATGTAATGGATAGTGCTTAATGCGTAATTTTTAAAGTTCAATATGTGTAAACCAATGGGATAGTAGGCTTTGGTGCACTATCCGGACACAAAAACGGGACGTTTTTTCAAGACGATTCTTTTTGAAAACAGTAATTTAGCAGTTTTTAAATTTATTTAGGAGCGGAAAAACAAAAAAAACAGCTGTTTTTTAATTAAAAAGACGTTTTTCATGTAAAATCCACGCATAACCAACAAAACTAGGGTCATACTGGCTATTGGGCCATTTTTCAGAAATGCGATGATGCCAAATCTCAGGTACCAGCAGGATTTTTTTGGGGAAGAAATCAGGTTAGGTTTTGGGTTGGGTTGGGCCGGGTTGGTTGGGTAGGGTTAGTTTTGTTTGGTTGGGTTGGTTATTATTTGTTTTTTTATAAATTTGTTTGGGAGCCAAAAGAAATCAGGTTAGGCACTGGGTTGGGTTGGGCCAGGTTGGTTGGGTAGGGTTAGTTATGGTATGTTGGCTTGATTATTATTTGTTTTTTTATAAATTTGTAGAGGAGTCAAAAAGTGGGTAGTTTATGGTTTTCTGCCATGTTTGATTTTTTATGAAAAATTCTTTATGGGGGCACCTACTAGGGTCCCTAGGACCCCAAATCCGCCTGCGCTGGTTGGTTTTGTTTTTTATTTTTTTTTCACTAAAATAACCCAATCCAACACAGTCCAACCCAACCTAATCCAACCCTACTCAAAACAATCAAAAAAATACATTACAACCCCCCCCCAGGCACCCTTTTTTCTCTTAAAAAAAAAAAAATCGGGCGCAGGCAGATTTGGGGTCCTAGCGAGGGTCCTAGGGACCCTAGTAGGTGCCCTCATAAAGAATTTTTCATAAAAAATCAAAAATGGCAGAAAATCGTATAATGACTAATTAACACCACTGGTACTGTTTATCCAATGTCTAATGCGTTATTCTTAAATTTATTGTATAATGGATAATATATAAATTTGGGCAACTTTTAAATTTGTGCATTGATCAAATTTATTCAAAATAAGGAAATGCGTGTGCGCAAACCTATATTTCAGTTGTCACTTTTCATTTTCTTTGCTACAGCTGATTTGGCTGACATAACCCCAAAATTTGTTGGAAAAACTTTTGTTGTGTTTGGACATTTTTTTTTGTGTTCTTTTTTTAAATGAGTGCTGATGATGGCTTGTTTATTAAATGTATTGAAGGGTTTCCTTGCATATGGAATGCAAGAGATCCAAGCCACAAAGATAAAATTGCTATAGAAAATGCTTGGAAGACCATTTTGTCTGTGGCAGAAATGACTGGTAAGTAGATTATTTGTCCATAAATAAACTGTCTTCAGAGCAAGGGCATGTCCTGTCTTCAAAAACTCTGTGTCTGTCTGTTTTGGTGTCAGACTCAAAAGGCTTTTAATTTTTTAATTTGGAATAGGATTTTGGCAATTGAAAAAACCCCCCCCCCCCCTCTCCCTATAAGTTATATAAATGATGGGTCTGTATTTTTGGTACATAGTAAATTTGTTTTCTTACATTTTTGGAATGCCAAGACCTATAGACAAGTATCAGGAAAAAATATGTAAGAGGGAGGGAATTGATTCAGAATAGTATACCATCAGGATCAGAGCAATATTCTGGATCATGAGCAGACAAGGAGGTAGTAAACTCAACTTAATTTAAAAAAATTCCAAGTATTCAGTAAAATGATGTGATCATTATAATTGCCATAAATTCTTATTTTAGGACAACGGAAAATGTTTGAAGAAAGAAAAAACTACAATTGAGCCTACAAAATGAACAGACTCAATTATTATCCAAGATGGTAAACTTCTTGACTGATGAGAACCATCAGCAAGTATCAGTATCAGTGGAATCTGAAACCATGATTATTGAAGATAGTCAGAGTTCTCAAGAAAGCAGGGAACTAACAGTGCATGCTGGTAGTAGTAGCAGCAGCAACTGCAACATTTGTAGGTATTTGTTGTTTTATATATTTAATTCATTTATTTATTTTTTCAATTTTTAATTGATTTTTGTCTTTTAATAATGAGAATTTGCCACTGACCTGCTGTTTTTGTCTGTGTTATCTTTATAGTTACTTATTTATATCTTTTTTATACTTTGTTATTTATTATATATTTTACTTTTTTGATTAAATTTATGTACTTTTCTTTTTTGGTGCTTTCTTTAAATTTATAAGCTTTGGAATTGTTCTTGTTGACTAATTTATCATTGATTCCAGCTAACCACTACTAACATTGGATATTTTTCCCGAGGCATAAAATTTAATTTTTTTAGTATTAGGATTAGTTTATTCTCTAAAGACATTACAAACTGACTGACTGAAAAAACAAAAAAAAACTGGCAGATCCGGATTCCCTAACCAAATTTGCTAATTAATGCTCTACATTGGGTGAGAACATAAATATGTTACTGTCCATAGCAAAAATGACATATCCGAAGTGGATAAGGAGGACTACCATTTTGGAATATCTTTATCACAAAGTATTAGCACCATAAAAAATAAACACAAAAAACTGTTACTTAAGTCAAAACTTCTTGTAGCTGAGGCTGATGCTGTAGATAATTAAGATGAATAAATGAAACACTTAGCCTAATTTGACATTTTTATTTATTTGTTTAAAGTTTAAAAACACTTTCTTTCAACTTCTTTTTAAAAATATTTTCTGTACATACTCTCAATATGAAGATTCTGCAGGCTAAACATGAATCATTTTTGTTATGGTCACCACACTGCAACATTACCACACTATTTGTACAGGGTGTTTGTTTATAACTGGAACACTCAGTATCTTTTTTATTAATGAAAATAAAGGCTAGGTTTGAACTCAAAAATTTCTTGGCAAATTGCAACGAACTTAAGCTCTATAACAACTTTTTTTTTCCCCTGGTATACAGAGTGTGGCAATAAAGCTAATTTTTTTAAATAGAAAAGCCAGTATATTTTTTCATTTTTGAATTTTTCAAGAAATTAGTTATAAATATCTTTTGTAGTTTCTGAGATATTTGCGTTTAAAATTTTAATAAAATAATTAGAAACGACCATCTGATCAATCTCCTCCAATCGCTTTTTTTCAAGGCCACTAGATTTTTAAGTTTATATTGTTAAAATAAAGAAATACATTCATGGCCCACTTGGTAGCTTGATCAGTTGGTCATTTCCAATATATTTTCATTTTGACAATTATTAAAACTTAAATGCAAATATCTCAGGAACTACAAAAGATATTGAAATAGTGTTTAATATTTTTGTAAAGCTAATTTTTTAAAAATTCAAAAATGCAAAAATATACAGGGTGTTCTATTTAAAAAAATATCTTTATTGCTATACACTGTATACCAAGGGCAGCAAAAAAAAGTTGTTATAGTGCTTAAGTTCGTTGCAATTTGCCAAGAAAGTTTTGAATTTAGATCTACCCTTTATTTTCAATAATAAAAAAGATACTGAGTGTTCCAGTTATAAACAAACACCCTGTACCAATAAAAACATGGAGTAAAAATTTTCTGTAGTGTATGTTAGCCAAATGTAACATAATTGTTATAATAGAATCGTAGATTTCTCTGGGACGAAGCTGTTGAGACATTATGAAATAACAATTGTTATATTCATAATGTTTTGGGACAAGTGTTTAGGTAACATTGGATTAAGATTACCATACCACAAAAATGTTTCATATTTAGCAGGTGCTAGGTATTGCGACAAAGCTGTGATTTCCTCATTTCTTTAAGTATACAATTCCTGTACTCTTTCCAAGTAATATAATAAGTTGGTGTTACATTAATTTAGTTTCACAAAAAAAATCAGGTAACTTCAATAGGAGTTACCATTTTTTTTTTTTGAATGACAGATTAGGATTGTCTTAGATTATTGATTATAATTTAATTAGCAGCTTCGATTCAAATTAATTACCTGCATGTTTTTTCTGTGCAGTATTACACACTTAAAGTTAATTTTCGGTTTTATCAGCAATAATTGTATTCTCATCTCTATTGAGTCCACCTAGTTTTAAACTAATGGCGAATGTGTGACAGCTCCAGCTGATCAAATGAGTGTAAACATTGTTTCGCACGCAGCGATGGTCATAAAGTTACGACTCCCTTGACGTACCTAACAATGTTTTCATGCATTTGATCAGCTGGAGCTGTCATGCATTCGCCATAATTTTAAAAGTGCACCTGCTTGATTGGTCGACTCGATAGAGATAAGGATATGAAAATTAACTTTTAAGTGTCTGTTATTATTATTATTCCAAATATTTTAGTTTTAATAACATTTAAAGTTTGTTATTTGTTCTTCTTTTTTTTACTTATTAGTTTGTAAACTATCCTAATAATTTATTTTTAGACTTACCTATTGGTTTAGTTTTATTTAAGAAAAAAATGTTTTGTTTCTTTGCATGGTTCTTTTTATTTCATTTTGTGAACCAATATAAAGCTTAAAGTATAAATAAGTTTTAATAAGCATTTTGGTAAGAGGAAGCAAATTTTCTCTCACATTTACTGTTCGGTATGGCTTTGCTAATTTTACGTAAAGCTAGCAATTTTAAACATTTTAAAGTAGCAACACAAAATTTAATTACATGTAATTTTTTAATTTTATAGGAATGGGATTGTTAGGTTTATGAAAGCATTTTTTAAACCGAGACTGGCACAGCACCCCTATTAATGTATTCCTCGTGCCAAGGCAGTCTTCCCTCTTTTGACACAAAATAGTTGGCTAAAAAGTCCCGTTGATCCTTGGCCCTTCTGCTATAGTTATTTTCCTCCTTCTTCCATGATCCTTTATGAAAAAAGCCATTATTTTCTGTTGGGCAATATCTTCTTTTGTGCAATGGTAGGTAAATCAAATTCAGCATTCTGTAAAAAGTTATGAAGCATTACAGTAGCTAACGTTACAGTCTCCAAACTTGCCTGAATTGGTCTCAACAGATCACGCCATCTTGAACTCAAAATACCGAAGGAGTTTTCGATGCATCTTCGTCCCCTACTCAATCTGTAATTGCAAATATTTTGTTTTTCATTTAAAACATTTCCTGGGTAGGGTCTGACAATATTATCATGAAGGGGGAATGCTGCATCAGCAACTAAGAAATTTTTAAGCTTGATCTGGGTCATTGGCAAATTTTTTGGTCCAGGAATGTCTATTTCTTTATTTAAAAAAAGAGACCCAAAATCTGCCTTAAAAATTGCTGAATCGTGATTTGATCCAGCCCCGCCAATATCAGCCATAGAAAACCTGTAAAAAGCATCGCATGTAGCCATCAAAACAATATTAAAAGATTTTTTGTAATAAAAAAATTGGCTGCCTGAATTTGGGGGGGGGGCAACAATTTCTACATGCTTCCCATCCAGTGCCCCTATACAATTGGGCAACTTCCACCTCTTCCAATATCCCACTGCAATTTCATTAAATTTTTCAGTGGATGGTTCTGGGTGTTCTAAAGGTTGAAGATTTGTCCATATCGCACTGCATGTTTCTTTGATGATTTTTGAAACCGTTGCTCTGCCTATTCTGTAATTCCAGGCCATTTCCGTCATGGAACACCCCTCTGCCAAGAAGCTGAAAAGAAGAGTAATGATTAAAAAAAAGTGCTTGACTATCTAAAAATTGAGGTGGGGTGAGAACTCACTCGGAACTATATGGTAAGGAGATTGCTAAAAGACAAGGGTAAATATTCTTGATTTACTGAAAGGGAGACTTGATATATACTAATAACAGAAAAGGAAGGTATGCACATGTTGTTCTATTTTTTTTGGAACTAGCACTTATTGGTTGACTATGACATATGATCCATCTTTTTCTTATGATGATAATATTAATGAATGTTATTAATGCTATAAAGATATACTTACTGTAGAGTAATAATCAATGCCCGTCGAGCTGAAATTTGCTTTCTTTTTCCAATGCAATATTGCTCTAGTTTTGGAAACACCAGGTCAAGTAAAAAGACAAATTGTTTCACTGACATCTTTATGTACCCAAACAAATCCTCAAGATTGTGCCACAAATCTCGCACCAAAGTGGCATAAGTACCCTCAATGTCTCTTTTTCTATTAATAGGGCGTACTTTCCATCGTCTCTTTTGTCTCACTTGTTGTGGTCCAGTAAGGGCACATATAGAGGTGGAGATTGAATAGAAAAGCAAGGCCATTCCAAATAATTTTAACTTTTTCAATTTAATTTTAAAAATTAAAAAATAAAAGGAAAAAATACAGGAAGTGGGGTTATTACAGCCACTGAATGTTAAAAAGATAAAACCCAACCAACCAAACTCTTGTTCCATGCATGAAATTGTGATTAACCACTATGCATAAAAACTTGAGTGAACATCATTATTAATTAGACATTAAACATTATGCATTGAACACTATCCATTAAATTTATTGATTAGCCATTAAGCATTAGAAGTTGAGTAAATAGGCCTTTATAATGCCTAAAGCCACGTTGTCAGAGCTTCGACGTGTCGCTAGCGACACTTCGTTGACCAATGGCGGTTAAGTAGTTTCCCCCATTTACATTTATTTACAGGGTTTCTCAATATTCTTGTTCCAAATTGTTTTGAGTCATATCAAATCACCCAAAAAATAATACAAATTTTACTCGACCCTCTCCGATTTTGATGATTTTTGGTGGACATTTTCTACCTACCAAAAAACTGAAATTCCCATAATTTTATATTTTATTTATTTCATTAAAAAAATCCCTAATTTGGTCTTGATATGTATATATAAAAAATGTAATTTCTTAGGAACCACTTAAGTAAGCAAAATGAGTGATGGCTCGTTTTAAAGGTATTTAAAATATCTTTCGAGTGATCTAGCACAATTGATGCATTTAAACAAAAAATTATGAAAAATCTTAAAAAGGCCATTTTTGATTGTGTTCAAAAAAATATATTATTTTATTCAGACCTTTACCTAGTTACCCTAAAAAATTCATGATAGAGAAATAAGAGGTTCATTGGCAAAAAAAAAATGAAAATGTTAAATAAAAAATTATTAGAATTTGGGTTTATATGGCTATGAATTTAATTTAAATTTGCTTATTTAATAATTAAAACATTACATTAAGATTTTTCGTACATTAAACGCATTAAACAAGTTAAATAAAAATATAAACAATAAATATATATACAATATATATAAATTCAAATAAAAAATACAAAATATTATAATATACAACTACATCTTTTTGTCTAATTGTCTTTTAAGAACTTGTGAGGACTCCATCATTTCTTTTTTGTAGCAGTAATAGGTTCGACTTTTTTCGCCAGACTTTCGGGATTTACTACTAAAATATCCGGATTACTTGGGTAGAAAAACGAGGCTGCAGGGCCTTTTGGATGAAAAAAGATTACTTTTAGCTCTCCAGTCTCAATATTTTTTCCCAAAATACATGCTAACTACCATTCTTTATCATATTCCACAGTAACAAAACTTGACTCAACATTTTGTATTTCAGAAATAATATCCCCTCTGGCATAAGGTGATGATTTTCTGTTTATAAACTTTCCGAAAAAAATTTTGCTATAAAAGAACTTTCTGTATAGGGAATTATAAAATTTTTCATGGCTGACATATTCATCCTCAGTGTAATATTTCAAATTAATGTCAGTAATGTTTTGTTGGCACCAAGTAAACAACTGAAGGGGTGGCATTATTTGATCACTGTATGGCCTCTGAAGACTAGCCATTGCTGCAAGACTTTTAACTGTGCCTCCCAAGCCGTCACAGGCTCTCTTGCCATGAGAAGCGGCAAAATAATGCCATTCTGCTTTGATTCCAAAATCTTTTTTATGAAGACACACATTAAGAATTTTTTTAATTTTTATATTGAGCTGCACTACCATCACAAAAATAAAATATTTTTTTAAGTCCTAAAATATATTTTTTTTAAGTTTATAAAGTGTCGTGTAGTGTAGTGTACAGGACTCGATAAAGAGGAACAGGAGCTATTGAAAGGTAACAAAATCTTCTGGACGTGCGATAATTATTCAAAGGAGGTTATGTCGGCAGGTGGCCGCCGTGAAGATAGTAACAGCACTAGCCAAACAGATGGCAAGGATAGCTAAACGGAATCCGACGGTGATGCCTCCTCTGCTGAAAGCGATCACCGACTTAGTCACGTGCACAGACCTAAAAACCATAGACCCTGAATCCCATTCATAAATTCTTATTTGTTTTGCCCCCAAGCTAGCCTGTGTGCCAAAAAGGGACAGAATAATTTTCAGAACGTTGCTCGGCAACACTGCGATAAAACATGTATATGTTTGTAGCCGTATGTCCTAGATACATCCATTTGTTTTACATACTCTGCCAGTAGCGGGGAAAAATTAATAAATATGTAAAAAAATGGGTTAATTTCACAAAAGCAGTAATTTGTAGTTTTCAGAACTAGCGGATAAAAGAGCGTTTTTTTTTACGAGTGTTGATTTAAATTAACGAGCGCAGCGAGTGATTAAAAAAAAAGAGAGAATTAAAAAAGAGTTTTTTTGCATCGGTAACCATGCTTTTGTAATTTACTGACACTTACTTCACACACGTCTTTTGGATGAAGTTATAAAAATCCACCCCCTTTCTTAACACCCTTTCAGAAACCCGCCACTAATTTAATTGTGTTATGTTGTTAAAGATAACTTTAATACAAGGTTGAGGGCAACAGTTATTTAATAGTCTTTCCTATCAACTGGAGGAAAAAGACAAAACCTGATGTTTAAATTAAACCCCTGATGAAATATACTAAATCACTTGCATAATTATAAGTTTAAAATATGTCATATAAAATATGTTAAGATAAAAGTAAAAATATAATAAGATACCTACTTTTTTTAAAAAAACTAATATTCAATTAAAGCTTTGAGAATTAAAATATTTTACTATACTTAACAATTTCGTTTTACCCATTGTTATTTTACATAGGTGAGGTACGCAGAACTTGAAACCCTTAGGTCTGTGGTCAGGTACCTGCTTTTCTAAATTTAGGACTAAAATACCAAAATACCAGAATAAACAGACAATAAAACATAATAATATTTTGATATATTATTTTTGCCTTTGTTAAGAAATTATAGCCTTGAGCACACCTGCATAGAGGGTATATAAACAGGCTGCTGGTCCTAACAACAAAGCATATTTTAAAAAAAAACAGCGTAATTATGCAGTATACGGTTTTCTGCCATTTTTGATTTTTTATGAAAAATTCTTTAGAGGGTCCCTAGGACCCCAAATCCGCCGGCGGCGGTTTTTTTTTATTTTTTTAATTTTTTTTACTAAAACCCAATCCAACCCAGCCCAACTCAACCTAACCCAACCCAACACAAAACAATAAAAAAAAACACCCTTTTTTCTCTTGAAAAAAACCGTCGCCGGCGGATTTGGGGTCCTAGGTCCTAGGAACCTAGTAGAAAATATACTGCATAATTACCAAAAACAGTAATACTAATAATTGAAAATAGGTAAAGGACGACACTGACCGGTAATTATCAAAACAAAACTACAACTGATTTTGACATTTACCTTTGAAAGGAAGAAAATCCCTTGATTTGGGTGTTCCAATCGTTTACACACGATGTACCCCCGCACCATCCTATAGTTTTTAACTTCACAAGTTTATAAAAAACACAAAAACCACACAAAAGGTTTCGAAATCAGAAATATTTGGACACGTTCGGTATGCAACGCTGCAAAACATATACAGGGTTCCTAAGATTTCCCTTAGGGATAGGATTTCAATAAATCAAACAGAAATGGCATAGAAAGTTCTGCGCGCACAAAAGAAACAAGTATATTGGGCAACGGTGTCAGTTTGTTATTATCTCCAGACTGCTTTCATGAGAAAAAATTGTCGCCACTCTTTCATTGTGAGCATAAATCATAGTTGCAATAATAACCGTTGACAAGATGTCTGCAAATTCCGCTAGATGTCTAATCTAATTAAAAATTAGATGTTTTCAGGTCCAAGCCACAGCTTTTTCTTGCTTAAAGGAGGCGGCAGGGTCCATTATTTACGATACTGAGCGATAAACTCGTGAGGATGTTTACATTAAAAAGAAATATTTTCGCTTTTAATTAAATTTCTTTCCATTCTGTTCTACTAGTGACATCTATCCGGAAACGGCCAAACCATGCAGCCAGAGAAATCAATAAACGGCGCTGTTTTTCCTGCAGAGCTTTTTGCTTGCGATATTATTGATTTTAAATAAAGCTGGCCCTACACTACATTTGATATTTTCGAGGTGTTTTATGACATGATCTCGAAACATGTAGCGAACCAATTCTTCAAAACTAGCGGGAGGGTAAAAGCGAAAAATAAGGGGCTGCCAATATTTGTAACACCCAAAAAGGGGTGAAAAGATTTATTGTGCTCTGTTTCTTTACAAAAAAACTTTTTTTACGAAAAACTTGAGCTCTGCCACTTTTTTATTTTTTTCTTTAACTTTCTCGAAATTTTCGTCATACCGTAGAAAAAAATTATTTCCCCCATGGTCATACTCTACTTTTATTCGAAAAAATTTAGAAACAGAGACGGGATCAGTTTTCCTAAAACGGCGGATCTTGGTTTCAAGTGAGAAGATAAAGGGCGCCGCAGGCAAAAATTTTTCAATTAAATTAGCCGAACGCAAAAATGTTAGAAAAACAAAGCACGAAATAAAAATGGCGCCGCTTACAATTTTTTTTCAAAAATTACGTAATTTCGGGAACGCAAAGAAATAGGTCTAAAGAGTATAATTTTTAAGAAAAAAATATCAATTTTCTCGCCCTCCTCCACTGGGACTACAGGGGCCGTGTACAAATTACGTAATGGTCATGGGGGGAGAGGGGTTACAAAACGTTACTTAGGGGGGAGGGGGGTTTTCGACAGCGTTTGCATTTGTGTGAAACTAAGAAAATTTGGAATGAAAATAAGTGAAAAGTTTTTTTTTTTTTTGGGGGGACAGTGGTCTTGAAATCGTTACGTAATATTAGGGGAGTGGCGTGCCAAACCGTTACAAAACATTACATAGGGAGGGGGTCAAAAATTGGTAAAATCACCGTTACGTAATTTGTGCACGGCCCAACATCTGACTGTTCCTCCTTTTTGATTTCGAATCAAAGTGCAAAAGCCGGGTTGGACGTTCGAAGGCGTCAACCCGTCCTATTTGCTTGATAAAGTTTCTACGGAAATATCTCAGTCGATTTCTCCGGCCGTGTATGAAAGCTTTAGGTTAGGCATTTGCATGTATCTCAGTCCCCAGCCTGTAAACATTAAATTTCTCGATTGGAAGTGTTTAGTAGTGAACTCAATAACAATGTCGACATCATAGTAATATCGGAAACATGGTTAAGACATGAGGATGAGGCTTTTTATGATTTTCCTAAATGCACCTCAGTGTTTGCAAGCCGCACCAAAAAAAATGGTGGAGGGGTGGGTATCCTTATCAAGGATGATATTAATTTTAAAATCATTAAATCAATAGAGATAAGAAACGTCTCATTTTTACTAATATATCTACCAATAAAAAACATATATGTAGAAGCCCTATACCACCCCCCTACCAAAAAAGCTCAGGACATTGAATTCTTCATAGAGCTACTTGACGAACAATTATCAGAACTTGCTGATAAAGAGGCTTATATACTTGGAGACATGAATATTAATCTTTTAAGAAACACAAACAAAACAAGATAATATATCGATACCTGTACAACAAATGGATTCTCTATATCTACTACCATGTCTCCAACAAGAATAGGGAAAAGAACAGTGTCCCTACTTGATCATGTTTTGTTTTGTCAAACATTATCTCATATCTCTAATCTAGCAATTATAGGTACAGCAATAAGTGATAATAAACTACAAATTCTGGAAGTTCTTAACACCAAGCAAAAAACACAAGAAGACAAGTTTTACAAGAAAAAAAACGTAACTGACTCCTTCAGCTTGGAAACCAATGTGCACGAAAATTGTATGAAGATAGTCGATTTTTTTACATGTAATACAAGTTACAAAATGCTGAAAAATCGTTTTAGAAGCAACACAAAACCGTGGTTTAGTGCAAAAATCCTTGAATTGATAAAAATACAAGAATATTACTATAAGAAACTTAAAAAGAATCCTTTCAATGAATATTTTATTAATGAACACAAAAAATCAAAGAAAACTCTTGTTAGAGATCAAAAATGCTAAAACTCAATTTTATGAAAATAAATTCTCAAAAACTAAGGAAAGTCCTAGAAAAACATGGAAACTTATAAATTCAATTCTGAAAAATACTTCGACCTTAAAAAACGATAATATCAAATCTGAAAAGATTCAAATGGTAGATGCGTTACAAATCCTGCTGACATGGCACACATTTAACATATTAAGAACTTATCAAATAATATTCCAAACAAAAATCTAGATTATGACAAAGAAACCAAATGTGACAGCATATTTATATTCAAGATAGTAAGTCCAGATGAAATTGGAACAATCATAGACAGTTTGGATGTAACTAAGGCGCCTGGTTGTGATGATATTGAGGCAAAAAGTTTAAAAGAGTGTAAGAGTGTGTTAAAACCTCTTTTATGTAAACTCATAAACCAATCTTTAAGTGCAGGTGTTGTGCCAAATGCATTAAAAATAGCCAGAGTTTTTTCGTTGTTTAAAGAAGGCGATAGAGAAGACATTAATAATTATCGGCCGGTGTCAATTCTCCCTGTGAGTTGTGGAAAATCAGTTGAGGTTATACTTATATTCCAATAAGATTTGATCTCCCAATCAATATGGCTTTCGAAAATCGAGTGACACTAGTTCAGCCACAGTAGATGTTATTTCTGATATATATATAAAACTAGACCAAAAAAAAGTGCGCTCTTGTGTCCCTCGATTTTCGAAAGGCATTTGATACCGTTGACTTTAAAGTTTTGTTTAAAAAAATGTCTCTTCTGGGATTCCGTGACACGAGTCTACGCTGGTTTCAAAATTACTTAGAAGAAGAAAGAAAGCAATTTGTTTGTGTAATTGGAGAAGAGTAATTGGAGAAGAAAGAAGCTCTGAAAGTGTTGTGGTGTACTCTATTCCCACAACTTTTTTTAATTTATGTCAACTCATTAAACCATCAAAACTGAAAAGGTGAAAATAAAGCCTACGCAGACGACGCGAATGTGACCTACTATGGAGACTCGTGTCATGAAATCACTGCTAATATTCAAAGTGATCTTAACCAACTCAATAATTGGTTACAATCACATAAACTTTCATTGAATGTTAACAAATCTAGCTAAATTTGGTTGGGGAAAAGAATTAAAGAAAATGTTAAAAAAGAAATAAACTTTAATCATGGCTCAATAAATCACACAAATAAAATTTCTTGTTTCTTGGGCTTATTGGGCTTTTCTTGGGCTTATCATAGATGAAAAACTATCATGGACAGAGCATATAGATTATGTCAGAAAGAAAATTGCGGGTGCAATAGGAGTATTGAAAAGATTAAGCTATACAACTCCGAAAATATTTTTGCGATCAGTTTATTTTTCCTTGATACATACTTGATGATACTTGATACATATCTACAGTATCTAACTGCTATTTGGACAAATGGCCCGCAAAAATCTTTAAAACTAATTAAGGTACTCCAAAACAAAGCTATAAAAATCTATATGCTCTGAAACGACGTTATCCAACACATAACTTATATAATAACTTTAAAATAATGTCAATTAAAAGAATTTCTCAATTTCAAACAAATCTATTTATATATAAAACTTTAAATAACTTAACACACCTATGAAACTAGACAAACTTTAAAACTTCACCTGCCTCGAGTACGGTCTAATTTCGGTAAAAACTCGATTCAGTTCAAGGGAGTATCTTTGTATAACCAACTAGACGATACTCTCAAAAGCTTGGATTTAAAAAAATTCAAACAACAACTCAAAACAACAACTCCATTTTATTTACATTAAGTAGTTTAAGTGGATATGTTTAAATAAGCTTCTATTTATTTTGCAAAATATAGATTAAAATTAACTATAATAATTGATAGAGCTTTTAAATGAAAAGCTGCTGCCTGTCAAAATTTTCTTTTTCTCTTTTAGAATTAAGTACTATAATTTTTTTTTTAAAGAGGTTCCCTACGTAAGCATACATTTATTGTAATGTTTTTTGAGACAATAAAGACTTTCATTTCAACCGGACGGAGGGGGAAGTACTTGAAAAAAGCTGCGCGTTTTACTTAAATTTCAAAATTGTACATACCCCTACACTCCTTAAAAACACATCTGTTACACAGACTAAAAAAGGAAAAAAAAGACAGTTCATCCCACCTCTTCTTTAATAATTTAAAAATCTTCGGCTGCGCATTTATGACCTGATTCTGGCAACAAATCTAGAATCGAGACATACATCTTAGCCCAATCTAACACATTTTTTAAAAATATTTTACAAAACACGTGAACGACCGTAAGATTTCTGAAGAGTTTTCATCTAAAACAGCAATATTTTTTTTTTATCTGCGGCGCTATAACAACACTGTTTGTTACAATTTTAATTTAATTTTTAACAATTTCTATCGACATTTAAAACGTGCTAAAAATCGCATTTTTAGTTTAATTTTCTCAAAATTTTGGCTTGCGGCGCATTTAAAACTCATATTAAATCTACCTAATTGAGGTTACAGCTAGATCCATCTAAGGATTTGCGACCTTCCTTTTAAATATAAACAATTTTTTTAACTATTTTAACCCAACACCTATTAAACAAACCCTCCTCCCCCACCCACGAAAATAGCCGCGACCGTCCCCGAATTTATTAAATTTTCAAATTTATTAACCCCGGTTCACCCCTCTTATAACCAACACCCACTAACTTGTTTTTTTTAAATATTGTATTGTCACCAAATCTACATCAGCATACAAAACCTCATTAAAATCGATAAAGAGGAAGTTTGCGAAAAATGCATCATAAGATTTAAAAGTATACGGCTCCTGTGAAGCAAAATAAAAGACGGTCAATGCTCTCTGTAATAAAATAATTCCAAACATAACACTATAATAAAAATAAAATCACCCAGTTCGGCCACGATTTAGACCACGCCTCTTATCAAAATAGGAAAACGAGCGCGCGAGAATAAGTTTGAAAAAGCCACCAAATTTGGGCCTGCAGAGGTTTTACAATCCCACTTTTTCTCCCACAGTTTTTAACATTTAAAAAAAAATTGTGTTGTGCAGTAAACATTAAACGCAGGGCGGAATTTTCATTAAAATTGGGACTGTAGTTTATTTCCTATAGAAATTGTGGTGCGAAAAGTGCTAAAAATAGGTGATCTTCAGAGCCATTTAAAAGAGGTAAAAAATCAATATTTTTTGATCAGATAAAAATTCCGCCCTACAGTTTTCTTCTATCTTTACAACACAAAAAGAATCAATAAAATTGGTTTTACCGTTTTTCCAAAAAAGCGGGATTGTAAAACCCTTGCAATGGCGACGGAGTGTGCCCCCTTAAGTTTTGAAGTTTGCCATCAGTTTTAAAATAAATTGCAAACGGATGGACGGTTGCCTGGCTGTTGTTCCAATGGTAAGCCTGAACCTCATCCTGCATAACAAACGAGTAGTTTTCGGAAAAATCGCATGTAATGAGGGCTTCTCCAGGTTTTAGATTATTTTTAATATCGTTATATTTTTCTTTTTGCATATTAGCAGTAAATGAATGCGATTTCAGTTTTATTAGGCTGTCTGTGAATTCCTGCACAAAATCATCGAATTTTTTCACAATGGTTTCCATTGTGCATCGATCTACAGATACCCATTTGTTATACGTTACCTCATCAATGAGTTCCTCTTCCAATTTTTCCAGAAGGATGTTTTTATAATGGTCTACTCCTGGACATTCCTGGTATCTATTTCCTAGATAGCAATTTATTGAAGGTGGATTACACATCATTTTTTACACTGATAGTAATTTGCTGCCTAAGACCTATTAATCTCATCAAGCATTTTATTTAATTTTGAGGCATTTATCATTAATTTGACATTCTGGTGAATAGTACACACATAGACATGTGTTCCACTTTTTCCTGCCAAAATACAGTTTTTAGGTCTTAAGTTGACAAAATTTGGAGAAGCCAATTTTTTCGTCTGGAAAATCAGCTTTAAATAAACAATATATTTCCTTAAGATGAGCCAAGACTAATCTTTTTTGTACATGTTCCTTGTCGCCCTCATTTTTCCTTATCACAACAAAATCTTTTTTACCAGGCATTGGTCTGCTTATATCATCCCGTTGATAAAAGTCCTTTACATTTTGGACAACTCTATCCCATTTAGTCGAGGGGCATAGAGTCGAAATTCGGCCTCCGTGGACCTTTTGATGATGATTTTACGAAACCTGTTTTAATTGGTTACTAATAGACCACTTAACCTGCCTGTGAACAGCCTCAAAAGTACTGCAGTTAAAAAGTGAGGTTAGGGCGACAAAATATTTTTTTAAATCTTAACGGTTTGACCTACGATGATGACATTTGGTACACATATTGGCCTTCTGGCCAGATTAAATAATATAATTTAAAAAATAAAATTTAGTGCATCGAAGGGCCGGTAGAGGGAAAAATGTGTTTTTAGATTTTTCCCTGTATCTCCTGAACGACTTATCCTGCATAGTTGAAACTATGTGGTTTTGTAGTACATACTATTACCAATCAGCCTGATATCACAAAAACAAAATTTAGCCTGTGAGCGGAGGGCCCTGAACAGACGCCATTTTTTTGACAGTTTCGAAAAAAAAAATCTATTTACGCAAACTTAACTTAAGGGCATCGAAAATTTATATAAATCGGTTACTTATAGACCACTCAATATTTCTCCACCTATGAATAGCCTCAAAAATGTTGCAGTCCAAAAGTGAGGTTAGGGTGACAAAATATATTTTTTTTAATCTTAACGGTTTAACCTACGATGATGAAATTTAGTAATCATATTGGCCTTGAAGCCAGATTGTATTATATAAATAAAAAAATAACATTTAGTGCCTCTAGGAGCCGGTATAGGGCGAAATGTGGTTTTGATTTTTTTGCGTAAATAGATTTTTTTTTAGAAATTGTCAAAAAAAATGGCGTCAGTTCGGGGCCCTCTGCTCACAGGCTAAAACATTGTTTTGTGATATTGGGCTGATTGGTAATAGTATGTACTACAAAACCACATAGTTTCAAATGGTCAGGATAAGTCGTTCGGGAGATACAGGGAAAAATATAAAAACACATTTCGCCCTTTACCGGCCCCTAGATGCACTAAGCTCAGGCTCAGGCTCAGACGAGCTTTCCATTAAGATCATACAACATCTTCCCGACTCTACTTTGATTACTCTAGTCGATCTGGTCAATCACTCTTTTGATATAGGTTATTTTCCGTACTGCTTAAAATCTGCTCTAATAATACCCATCCATAAAGGTGGAGACAGCGAAGATCCTTCTAAGTATCTCCCAATCGCCCTATTATAATCTCTTTCAAAATTAATAGAAGAAATCGCCAAAATCCGAATTCTCGAACACCTTGATAAATTTAATATTCTTGCTCCTTCCCAATTCGGATTTCAACAAAACAAAGGCACAAATGACGCAATATTTGCTTTTTTGGAGCAGATGTATTCGAGTATTAACGGGGGAAACTCAGTTGCGGCAGTATTTTGTGATTTCTCCAAAGCACTCGACTGTGTGGATCACAGGATACTGCTTAGCAAATTGGAAAGATATGGCTTTACAGGTTCTTCACTGAAATGGGCTGCATCCTATAACTCTAAAAGATTTCAAAGAGTTACCCACAAGAATTCCCTTTCCGACCAACTGGAGACTACCCGAGGCGTTTTTCAGGGCTCTGTACTTGGCCCCATATTCTTTCTCCTCCATATTAATGATCTCGCCTCTCTAAAAATAATGGAGCTTTTGTTGTATTTGCTGACGACAACACAATAGTTTGGCCAGGGAACCAAGCAGACTTGGAAGTAGTCATCTCAAATGATCTCAGAATAGTCCAAAGAATGGTGTGACACAAATTATCTCTGCTTCAGTATTAAAAAATTAACATACTTTCTTTTAAATTTAACTTAAATTCCCTCTCAACAATCAAGTTTTAAACTCTCCATCTTTTGTTAAATTCCTTGGCATCACCATTGATCAAAACTTAGATTTCAAAGAACATATTAATTCACTAAAATCTAAACTCTCATCAGCTTGCTTTGCTATTAGAGTGGTAAACTCTGAACTCGGACTTCACTCAGCAAAAATGGTGTACTATTCACTATTTGAATCAAGAGCTAGGTATGGAATAGCATTCTGGGGTTTTTCTTCAAAAAATCTCTTTGAGTCAGTGTTTCGAATCCAGAAGCGTGCAATTAGAACTCTATGCAAAGCTAGTCCTAGAGATCATTGCAAACCCTTGTTTGTAAAGTTAAGAATTCTTACTTTAGTTTCTCTTTTTATTTTGGAATCAGTCTGTTTGATATGCTCATATCTTGCAAAGAACAACAAGGCAAACAGCAAACCAGCTTATTCCCCTTCCTACTCCCAAGCTTACCCTTACAAAAGAATCAGTCATTTATGAAAGTTTAAAGCTTTACAACCATTTATCTTTAGATATAAGAACCATAAAAAACTATAGTAAGTTCAGAAAAACAGTCTCAACTTATTTTTCCAAAAAAGCTTACTATGACTGTAAAGAATTCTATAAAGATTTAATTAACTGATTGTATTGAGAGTAATCCTGTGTTTTTTTTTCATTTAATTGAGAGACATAATATCACCTTACGATTCTATTTTTTTTTGTAAACGTGTTTTAACTTGTAAGAAATTATGTTATGATTTTTTTTTAAAGAATTTTTTTATGTATTTTGTAAATGTGTTCAAACTTGTTTATTCAATTTTTAATTGCAATTTTAAACTATTTTAATAATCCTAGATTATGACATTTTAATTCCTGTACATTTTACTAATTGTTTGACTTCTACTTGTATAACTGTCTAATTTAAGTTGTGTTTTAACAGAATTCTAACTTTACCAAACTTTTTACGTGTCTGTTACTGCCTATTTTGGCGTCTAATCACTATTTTAATAAATAAAAACTAGTTACATTATTAACTTAAATTCACACCTTGTAGTTTTCTAGCTTTAATGACAGCTAAATTGATATGGTTACTTATATATATTTAAGTTTGCTTTGTCAGTGAGAAACTTTTTGAGACAATAAAGCCATTTTGAAAACTAAATATTATTTTTTAAATTTTATAATACAGTCTGGCCAGAAGGCCAATATGAGTACCAGATTTCATTATCGTAGGTCAAACCGTTAAGATTTAAAAAGATATTTTGTCGTCCTAACCTCACTTTTTGACTGCAGCACTTTTAAGGCTGTTCACAGGCAGAGTGATGTTAAGTGGCCTGTTACTAAACGGTTAAAACAGATTTCGTAAAATCATCATCAAAAAGCCCACGGAAGCCCCCCCCAACTAATTATCTTTATTTTCACTTCCTTTCAACATAAAATAATTGATTGTATGGTGGACTATCGGTGCTTTCTAGCACCAATTTTTACTTAATTGTCCGCCATTTTAATTGAAGCATTTAAATTTGTTTTTTTAATACGAAAATTTAAAACAAATTTAACTCATCCTAAAACTGCTTTGGATTGTGCAAAATTGCTAACTTGCAGAAAAATAATGACGGCAACACTCTAAGTATTCTGAGATGAACACACCTCAAGGCAGTATTCTTGAGCCACTTATTTTCTTCATTTTTGTAAATGCTTTTCCTGAACGTATAAGAAATGGAATAATTTTAATGTACGCTTATGATAAACAATTTTGGTCTTTCGAAGAAGCGATAATGAAATATTACAAAAACTTCATATAATTTTTAATGAATTCTCAAAGTGGGGTTCCTCCAATAATCTTATCATTAATTACAACAAGACGGTGTGTTTGGAATTCAAAACCAAACAAAGTAAGCTTTTAAATATTCAGGCAAATTTTCAAGGCGCCCTTATGGTGTTCTCTGGTACTGCTGAACTACTGGGAATAACCTTTGACACTCACCTAGATTTCAGTAATCACATCGACCAGCTTTGTTCAAAAATTAATAAGAACAAATATGTCTAAAAGACTCCCTTACTATTAACGTCCTATTTTTCAAACGTTCGTTCCATTATTGGCTATGATATTCCTCAGATTTGGAGAGAGTCGTGATTTCACATAAGCGAGCTTTACGAATAATATTTGACTTGAGGCCTTTAGACCCAGGCTGTAAAATTTAAAAAAAAAACATATTCTTGCTTACTGTTGTGTCCTTGTATGTTTATCAACTACTAATGCATGTGCATAAAACTAAAGATTTTTATGCTAAAAATAACTTTTCTCATCACTCTCGCACTAGACACGGCAACTAATTCTGCTTACCTTTACATAAGCCCAACTTACGCTGGAATTTCTTTGTCTAATTTACTAATCAATGATTTTCAACAATTATCCTGCAATATTGCAACCGAAAAATTCATACAAAAAATGACAACAGTAATTGAGGCAGCCACCAACTATAAAACAATACTTAAAAATTACAAAAAAAAAAGGATTGGATAACCCTGGAGTCAATAAACTCAATTAAAACTCGTGACAGGCTAAAAGGGGATACCTTACGTGATCCGCTTAATGAACTAAAACTAACTCAGTTTAAAAATTATAGGAATTGTTTAACAAAAACTATGAAGAAAACAAAGTATTTATTTTACAAAGATAAAATAAACAATAACAAAAACGGTCCAAAAATGATCGGGAATATAATTAGGGAAGTATCAAGTGAAACAAAACTATTACAGTAATGTGGGGAAGAATTTAAGCAAAAAAATACGTAAAAATAAACTTAAATTTAATGAAACAAGAACACAAACCTTTGCTAAATTTAATATTATCTCAGTCTACAAGTGCAATGGATAATATATCAGGTCAAATAATTAAAGACAATCATGTTACGCTTCTTAAACCCCTGATTTACTTAATAAATTTAACCTTAAAAAAAGGCATCTACCCTAAAATTCTAAAAAACTCTGTGATTACCCCAATTTTTAAAAATGGAGATATGGCAAAAAAAGAAAACTATAGGCCAATTGCAATTACAAGTACAATCAATAAACTCTTTGAAAAATGTATAAAACTGAGATTAAATTTTTACTTAGAAAATGATAATTTATTGTCAGACACCAAGTTTGGTTTTCGAAGTAAATTGAGCACTGAAGGTGGTATACAGCATATGACAGAAGGGTCGCGATTCTTCAGAAAAGACAGAAAATCTCACCCGTCAGAATTCTGGAAAGTGGCGATTTTTACTTATCGCCTTATTTAAAATAAAAACAGCGTTCTTCATATCTATCCTAACGTTATAAGAGAAACTGCGTCATGTTTTTAATAACATTTTGTAAAATTAATATTAAAGATATTCTGCAAGACTAGTTTATGGCGAATCTATATTGTTACGCGTGCCAATAAACGTCAAAGTGTCGAAAATTCTCACCATGTAAAAGGAACAGGGTTCGTAGCGACCTGGAAAACCTGGAAAAGTCAGGGAATTAAAAATGTCCTAAAAAAACCTGGAAAAGTCATGGAATTTTATGAAAATCGACAAAAACCTGGAAAATGATATGGGAACCTGGAAAACATATATTGGTCTATAATAATCAAACTATAACTTTTTGATTCAACAAAAGACAAATACCATGTGCTCGGGATTAATAAAGTTAATCTTACTCTTTGTTTTTATAAAGTGCAAATAAGTGATCAAAATAGGATTTCTTTATGCAGTCGATAGGCTTAGTTTCGTATAACTTACTCCACGTGTTTTTTTGATGGGATACTGCCAGGAATGTAATAGCTCGGCTTTTTAGACTCGCGTGTTTTTTCATTTCATAATCCTATACCTATTACCCCTTGTATTACCCATAAAATATTCAGAAAATGGCGATTTTTGTTATAAAACTGAATGAACAGCCAAATTTTGTACAGCAGAAGAAGTTCATGTTCATAACAATTCATGGCAAAAAATTCCTTGTGGGTTCGCCGCCATTTTGGAATTATGAGTAAGTAGGGGTGAGTTCGGTTCCACTCGGATGTTTCTGATTATTTTTTTAGTATATATATTTAATACCATAAATTGGAGTTTTGATTTTCTAATAAATTCTACGTTCCTTAACCAAATTTTATAAATTTTATAACTTTGGTTGCAGGAATTTTGAGCTAACGTAACTATGATATAAATAAGTCGAGTTTTATGAGTGTTACCTCGTCAAATGTGAAATGATATGGGCTTTCCTATTTTAATAACAAAAAATTACAGGGGGGTCGAAATAAAATATAAAACCTAGTTTTAGCTTTTTTTTTCATGTAATCTTGGAATTTTGACGTGTTTGGTAAAAAAATAGTTAATTTTTATCTTTTACTCCTTTGAGTGAATAAAAATCGGTTAAGGAACAAAAAATTTCTTAAATTTATGTTATTATTTCATTGAGAAAGTAATTACTCACTTATGAAAGACAAAAACAAGTCACAAACAGATCACTTTTTAAAAATCTATGGAAATATATATGGCATAAACCTGGAATTTTAAGAAAATTGGTCAGGGAAAACCTGGAAAAGTCAGGGAATTTGAAACTCGATGAGCGCTACGAACCCTGAGGAAAGACAGAACTTCTGAATAGTGACAGCGAAATATTAAATATTAATTAATATTATTAAAAGTTTTAAAGGTTTGTTTACATATAAAAATAAGATTAATAACATACATTTTTAAATAAAAAAACGGGGTTTTCAGAAAAACAGCCGATAAAAATTAAAATTGACATACTGTTTATTTACTAGAACATTATTAAGAAACTAAATTTTAAGGAATATTAGCAAATAGTCCTTATAAAAAAGCTTTAAGTGTAAACTTGTGTTTAAAAATCGTTAGATTTTTTGTAAGTGAGATTTTTTGACGGTTTTTGAAGAATCGCGACCAATATCTAAAAATTTCTAGGCGCTAAAAATTTCAACAATGGTTACAAAACCTTTGGAATATATATTGATTTGGCAAGGGCTTTTGACACTGTGGCACACGAAATTTTATTAAATAAATTAAAACATAGGAATAAGAGGTACTGAATGGAAACTTTTTCAATCATATCTTGAACATGACCGAACGCAACAAGCAAAAATAAAAAAAAAAACACATTAGCGATAAAGAAAAAATATAGTTTGGTGTGCCACAGGGTACAGTCCTTGGACCGGTTCTTTTTTCCATTTATATGGATACCATAACAAAAATCGTACCCAAAGAAATAGGATGTATAATATGCTATGCTGATGACACTGTAATATTAATTAAAGCAAAAACATGACAAGAAGTACTAAATCTTGCTAAAAAATACATAACAATAATAAAATTCTGGTTAGATCAAAATAACACTAAATGACACAAAACATTTTTTATAGCATTTAGCATGAATAACAGAAAAACATACTACATACTACATAACTACAAATGTTATAATGACGAAGAACCATGTAATTGTGAACAAAAAATAAAGGAAGTAACAAACATAAAATATCTACGTTTAGTTATTGAAAAAAACTTAAACTTAAACTACGTAACAAAAAAAAATAAGAAAAACAATATATGAATTTTATCAATTGCGTGAAATTTTGTCAAAACAACTCTTAAAAATAATCTACCAGGCGTTGGTAGAATCAGTCCTAAATTATGGAATTAGAATCCGGGGTAGTGCCTGCAGAACATTTTTAACCAACGTAGTAAATTCCCAAAAATACATCCTCAAGATAATAAATAAAAAACCTAAAAGATATCTCACCAACGAACTCTTTAAGGAAAGCGAAGTATTAAAGATTAAATAACTTTACATAATCAATATCCTCAAATATATGACAGCTAACAATAAGTGTATAAATCAACCCACTCACAAAACTGTCACAAGTTCAGTCGCCTAAGAACACATATCACTATCAAAGACACATATCATATTTAGGTCCAAGACTTTTTAACCGGCTACCTAACACTCTTAAAAAATTACTAATAAAAAGCTTTTTGCATTTAACATTAACAGATGGACTCCCGAAAATCTGGAAAGTATAACACACAAACTACCTCTGCTAAAATAGTTTTAATTTTAAATCTCAGTTTTCTTAATCTTAAAAAAGGTTAAATAAAAAAAACTTAATAATAAAAAATTATCTACCACTAATACTCTGAATGAAAATATAACACAGTAATCACCTCTTCTTAAATAGTTATAATTTTAAATCTCATAGTTCTTAGATATATTTAATTAAAAAATAACTTAATACTTATTAACGAAAATTACCTCCAATACTTATCACAAATGGTCTGAGGATCGATGCCGCCGGCGCCGGAATGGTTGTGGATGGTGTGTATGGTTCATTGTATTAAACTAAGTGTACTAGCTTGCTGTATATGTTTAAGTAATGTTGATTTGAAGTATTTCAGCACCTAAAATGTGATACTAATATTAGAAATAATTTCAAACCAATATCTCAATTATGTCACTGTTGTGAATAATGTAAATTTTAAATTGTAACTAGTAAATTTTTTAGTTAAGCAATAATTAATTTAATATACGTAAGAAAAATTCGATACATAAGTAATACAATACTAAGATTACATAAAGTAATAACTATACTAACATGATGAGGAGCACTATCCCGACGAGCCAATCATGGCTCAGAAAGACAGCTCCAATTCAAAATTGATTTGAAATTTGAATTTGAACCCTGAAACAGGTTTAAAAATGCTCTAAAAAATACTCTGTACAAAAGCATTTTATAGTTTAAATGAAATTATTTTATTTTTGGTAAAACCATAAATAAGTGTTAGTTTTTTAAGTTAACTGTAAATACCTTAAGCGTGTATGTTATTTATTTCTCATTTTTATGTTTTTATTTTTTTTTGACCTGTTCTAGCGTTCGTTAGGAGCAACCATTTTATGTCTAATGACAATAATTATTAACTTTTTTGACATTTTACATCCTATTATTTGTAGGCCGAAGTAATGAATAAATAGTTGGATTTTTTAAGTTTTCTTTTAAATAATAATGTTGAACAACGAAGTAATAGAATTTTTATATGAAAACTTACATTGGAATATGTTTATATAAGCTAATTTACCAAACCAGAAGAGCAATGGAATTGGTTTTCAGAAATTTTATATATCTTTTATACTTGCATAAAATAATTTAAAAAGGACAAAAACTGTCGTCTTACAATACAGATTTGTCGACTTTAGGTAAAGCAGTAAGATGTTACCAATGCAGCTCTGCCGAAGATCGAAAGGGGGAAGACAATTGCGGTGCATATTGGAAGTTCCATAAATGGAACCATATTGCAGTTGAATGTAGCAGTGAAGAAAGTCACATGCCTGGATCTTTTTGTATGAAAGTAACACAACAGAGCCCCAAGGGCTTTATCTGTAAGTATTTATCAATTGCTTTTTACAACGTGAATGATAAATTGCTCATGATACTTGCTTACTTACTCTTTTTAAACTGCTCGGATAACAAAGTTTTTTTACAAACAATCTAGCGTTTAAAAAAGTGCAAAAACATATTTTTAATTTAAGATTACTTGGCCCTACCGTCCTTTTCAAGAAATTTTTTTCAGCAGGGTATTTTTAATTTTTAAACAAAACTGGCTATCAAATGAAAAACACTAATATAATATAATGTTCTTTGTAAGAATATTAATGATCTTTAAAGTAAATGATTATTTAGCTATAGAGTGTGTAACAAAAGCCTGGAATAATGGATTTTTAGTCCACCATACCTATATGGTATGGGGGACTATTAAAATCGTGAAATGTTTACTTTTCTTAATTTTCTCAAAAATGAGTTACTAAGGTTCCAAAACACATTTATTGACGAAAAAAAAAGTTGTCTATCGGTCTGTTGTCTGACTGTATACACGATAACTCAAGAACGCCTTAATTGATTTTAACGAAATTTGGTACAGATATCCTCTATCGGCTGACCACGAACTGATTAACTTTTGGGTAGGGTGGTGGGGGGTTGAAGGAGGGAAAAGGGGGATAAAATAATTAAAAAAGGTGGAACTTTGGAACAAAAGCAAGTAGCGATATACGGTTTTCAGATTTAAGTTTCCATGGATATGGACTACAAATTTTATTGTACATTCCAAATCGAGGGAGCTTTAGTTTCCGAGTTATTTGAAAAAAACGTTAAAATATATAAAAAAAATAATAACTTTAGAAGTAAATATTAATCAAAAATTTTGTTAAAAAGTTCAAATCTTTCAAAGCTACGGTTTTCGAGATCTTTTTATTTCCTTTCAACATAAAATAATTGATTGTATGGTGGACTATTCGTGCTTTCTAGCACCAATTTTTTGGAAGTACTAGGGTTAAAGCTTTATTAGTCTGGTCCAAAGTAGTGAAGATAAGAAATTAAGTTGTTGTAGTTAATTAACCCCCTCGGTATGTCCAACCTATATGCAATATATCTAAGGAATCTTTGGATTCTTTCAAGGCGGATTTTATGCCCTTCATAGTGTGGCAACCAAACAAGACAAGCATAGTCAAGCAAAGATCTAACAATTGAACAATACACATTATTTAACGTACATAGATTTTAAAATTCTTTCAACGACCTAAACATAAAACCTAACATAATTAGCGCTCTATTTGCAATAGTGTCATATGATCAATAAAATTTAATTCTGAATTCTAAACTCCATAATTTCATCATTTTTGAGAAAGTATGTACGTACACGATGAATTTTGTCTTGAGAATGTAATCACTTTTAGGGTGGCCGCACTTGTCATAAAATTTTATGAATTCATGAGATAATGTCATAAAATATGCCCCAAATGTCATAAAATTTCGAAATTGTCATAAAATTCATAAAGTTTGCACAAAAAAAATCTGTTTTTTTTGCTTACTGCAAACTATGTAAGAAATTATTAAAAATTGATGGATGTGGAAATCGGAAAGTTAAATCTCAACCAGCTTCAGAAAAACACATGAAACTGGAAAAACCCTCTCCAGGTAGGTACAGGGTGTTCCATTATATTTTGATCATGTTTGGACGCCTATCTCTCGATAACTAGAGGGATAGGTTTATGATTCTGGTGTCAAAAAATATAGCTGCTGCCAAAATATTTTAGTCTACCTAATCGATTTCTTACTACACGTCCACTAAATGTCACTTTTTGATATAACTTACCTTTTTTTTAAATAGAACCATATGCTCCATGCAGATTATTTTAAGGTCGTAGTTACAATCTGGGGAATTGTTCTTAGCAACACTGTACGGGAAATCAATTTAACTATGTCAACCTGATTTTTTTGCAAAATTTTACGTCATTGAATTTGTTTTCCATGGCAACGCGGAGACTTTATTTATATTTATCCACAGTGGGACACCAGAGATTTTTTAGCACCAGGTCAAAAATTTGGGTTTAGGTTACTTATTTTGACTTTTCGCAACTTAACCTTTTTATCCATCAGTGATATTGACTTGATAGTTGAAGCTTTTTATAATCACCTGTTTTATGCCATTGAGCTATTTATACCCAAAAAACTTGATTATTTCAAAAAAAAAAAGCTCACATCATGTACAAAAAACTTTATCTGTTAAAAATTATCAAGATTTTCCTACAGTTAGAAATGCGTGTCGAAATTATTCTGCTATAAGTCACAAAAATTATGTTAGGCTGGAATTTATAGTCGATCCTTAAGGCCTTCCTTCGCTGAGGATTCCTTGAAGGCTCTTCATTGAATCAGTTTTATAAAGTCTTCCTAGAGAAAGTCTTGCTGAAGGCCACTCTTCTGGGCAATTTTATATTAGCAAATATATTTGGTTAAATGAATCGAGTTAATATTTACTTCAAAACTTCCCTCCCAGGTTTTCATTTTAAATATCTCTGACAAATTGTGGGTTGGGTTGAATCAGGTTGCGTTAGGGTGGTTGGGACTTTTCCAGTGTGTATCCAGACTTCCTGGGTATATCCAAACTTTCCCGGGGTGTGTCCAGGTTTTTTGAAGTGCATCCAGACTTCCAGGGTGTATACATACTTTTATGCGATATATCCAGGGTGAGTCCAGGCTTTTTTATAGTGTATCCAGACTTTTCCAAGAGGTATTCAGACTTCCTGGAGGTGTCTAGACTTCCTGGGTGTATCTAGACTTTCGAGGTATATCCAGACTTTTACAGGGTGTATCTGGACTTTTTTATTACATTTTGTATATGCTATGTGTTGTCAAAAATTTTATTGCCAATAAACTATTTTTGTCTATCAATTACGCAAAAATGGCTAAACCGATTTGGATGAAATTTGGCAAGAAAGTGGAGTGTAACCTGGATCTTAACATAGGCAAAAGTTCTTTGCATTATGTTGTAAAAAATTTTGGCGCCATTAAACCTAGATTTTTATAAGCTTTCGAACGAGGTAAAAATTTTTTTTTTAATGCGTGACGTTTTTTGGGGGTAGCTTCAAAGGGTATAATGGGGGAAAGTTCAAAAACAATAAGGGTCTGCGCGTCAACACACGTTTTTCGATTATCGTTAGTCTGTATGAAGCTGGAAATAATTTTGTTTTACTTTTTAGTCCATTTTAATCACGTGGCAAATTATTATTTTTTTTATTACTTCTTTAAATAAATCTACAAAAGTTAGGTTATTAATTATTACCTTGGTTTTTATTATCCATATTGAATCCGAAAATATCCACCAAATGGGTCATTTCATATCAAATCCAATGATTTGGCAGGTCACCTCTACGATGTTGATAATATTTGGTACAGTTATTTTACCCAAAAATAGGATAAAAAATCCAAAATTTTATTTTTTTTCGGACCAGTAGTTTTTCTCTCCTCTAATTCTCCTCAACACGCACCCAGAAAAATAGAATATCTCGAGAACTACTAACACTATATAGCTTATTTTAAATGTCTCTAAAATACCTTTCGAACGAGTTATCTCATGACATACTTTATATTGGAAAAATTTCAAGATGGAGAAATGATTGGAACAAGGTGAAAAAAAATGATAACAATAAAAATGCATGCAATATAGTGGTATTTATTTTAATAAAACTCAAACATTAGTAAAAGGAAATGAAAAAACTCAAAAAGTAAATTATGAAGGAAGAAAATTAAACGATTTCAGCTTTAGTTTCTTTTTCCTAAAATTTTTGAAGAATCCAACATTTCATCTTTGGTCAGCGTGTAGGTTCGATCGATAGAAGTAAGAGGCTGAACACCTTTTAATACTGCATTGCTTTCTGGTACTAAAATGTCTGGTCTGGGTGTCGGATAATAAAATGAACTAGCCGGTTCATTTGGATGTAAAAAACTAACTTTTTCTTCATTATGTCCAATGATACAGGCTAACCACCATAATTTATCTTATTCCATAGTGACAAAACCAGATTGAAGAGATATTATTTCAGAATTAGTGATTTCAGAATACCTCAAAAGTTACTGGGTATTTTGTTCCAAGCTGAGTGAAAAGCTTTTGGTCATTATTTTTGACTTTGAAACTGGAATAACTAAATGTACTTTTTGAGTTCCAGGAATAATTTGTGTTTCAGCAAACCATTTTTTTTAAACACATGCATATTATATTTGTTATGTGAAACCTTGAGACTGCATCATTGCTAAATAGTCATTATTTTCTTTTCTGTATTCTAAATAAGTAGTCAAGATATTTTTCCGCACGAATATTGGTCAGTTTCATCGGTTGCTCTTGTGTAGTTATTTGTATTTATTTGTTATGTGAAACCTTGAGAAAACATCATTGCAAAATAGTCATTATTTTCTTTTATTTCAGTTTTTAAAATATCTATATTCATTTCTTCAATAAAAATATGTATTTTGTTTTTTTTTCTATGGTTAGGTATGTTTCCAGACCTCGAGTAAAAGTTTTTTTACATGTGGGTGGTGTGTGTAGCAAGTAAAAATATTAATGTTTAATTATTTTTAGTAAAGTTAATTTTACCTAAACTAATGTGTGATAATTGTTAATTGACATGTTCAATTTAAAATTTATTTTATTGATAATAAAAATAAGTACGCTATCATTTTTATTTAATAAGCTCTCATTAAAATATTTAAAAAAAAACCTGGAGTAGTAAAGTTTTTTGTGTCTGTAATGAATTTAGTTTCACCTAAAATTATAATGTCTACGTCCTGTAGTTCTGCGGAAGTTAAAAAGTTACTTTTATTTATTGTCTGGCTGTAAACTATAACTATTTTATCAAGTTATGCTAAAAAACGAGTTTAATTCTAGATAATTATTAGTATATTTACCACTTATTTATTTTACCTTTGTACATTTAGTCGCATTAGGGCAGAACTATCCTATCTGAAAAAAGTGAACTTTTGAGTAGAGCGTTTTTTTTGTGAATAATGGCAACCAAAATTTAGCAGCATTTTTTACGTAGAATTTTTGGCTTTTTTATGCAAAAGTTCGGGCTTTCCTTAAATTATTTTTTTCGCTAAAAAAACGAAAATGGTCAAAATGTCATGATATGCCCAATGAGCATTTTTATCTATATAAAAGTTGCAGCAAGTAATATAAAACCTTCATAAAATAACCAAAAGTTATATTATTTAGTGTTGGTGATAATTTTATAACTCTAATATATCTCTTAAATGAGTAAAAAAGACTTGAAAAACAACTGACCAACACCAGCTTATAAAAATTTATGGTACATAGTAATGGATAGAAAAACAACATATAGATTTTATAAAACTTCCTTATGAGCCCTCAAGTCTAGAGATTATTATAAAAAGGTTTTACAACTGTTCTAACAACACTACATAACAAACTAAAGGTTTTTATGGATTTATAAATATAAATTTTCCTTCTTTCTTCCCTTTGCTTGTTATGTATTATTCTTTTTCTTTTTACAATAAACAAATTTATAAAATGGTGTTTACCAATCTTTTAAAATAAATAAAAATGGAAGTGAGTTAAGTTGAAGTGGGAATATGAATATTTATATACTATAGTCAAATAAAAGCTGTTTGTCAAGTCATCCTACTCTGAAAATCAGCTGCGGTCCCGTGTGTACTGTATAGTTTTCGAATACACTCACATAAATTTCATGGGCTCCAAAAATACTTGAGAAAACGCGGAAAAAATATTCATTTAAATATCACTTTTTTTTCATACACGTTTTTTGCTTTCTGGGAGAAATATTGAATTTTTTATGTTGTTCTTAACCCTAACAAGCAATATTTAGATTGAAACACATGTTGAAACCCCATAAATAACGTTTTTATTTAAGCCAAAAACCTATTTTTGGAATCCAAAATGGCGAAAATTTCCGACAATTCTATAAAAAAAAACAATACAACTATACCACTGTTTACCTCGTCAATACTATTTTATAACCCTTGGTTCGTTTCTGCGAGCTTAACATAGTTATCATTGTTCTCTTTTCCTAAATGCATTCCTCGAGAGATCCAGCAGGAAAAATACCCACCTGCACACACTTCCAGCCCGCATAACTGTCAGAGGCAACTATCTCAAGAATAAAGTTAGATTGCGGGGTCGAAGTGTTCACATTTGCCGCCGACCAGCAGTATCAGCGTATGCGCTCGACGTTTCACTGTGCGTTTTTGCGAACTTAACACGGTTATGTTCTCTCTTTCTCAAAGACGGTTCCCATCTATGCGTTTCTCTTTCGTGGGTTCCCCGAATCAAAACACGTATCACGTGGTCTAAGTTTATGTTGGACCACGTGATGAGTTTTTTTGACTCCGCATGGCAAACGCTGGTGGGAATCGGGTGTAAAATGCATTCGATCCCGATATCTGTCATCGTCAACTATCTCAAGAAGATTTGGATCTCTTATCTCTCTCAGACTGATGTAATTAAAACAAGATAATAATGGTATGGTATCTCGCAAAAACGGGCCTTTTGAGGTCGCAAAAACGCGCCTTTTGATGTCGCAAAAACGCGCCTTTTGATGTCACAAAATTAACCTTAAAAAAATCTGGTTTGTTTTGTTATTATAATTGCCAAAATAAATTAAAATTGTTTTTTTGTTCTAAAAACAGTTGTATTATAACCACTATATAAAGAAATTAATAACAACATTATAGAAAAAACTTTATGGGCAAAAAAGGTTTATGAATGAGTTCATAAGAATATTACTGACACCAATTTATATAACTATTGTGTGTGAGTTCCCAAGTTTTTATAAGTGTCTCTCGAAATATTTTCAATCTTATCTTGGTTTTTGGTTTGGGTATTCTTGGTTACTTAAGTTTTTATAAGTGGGTTGATAGCAACATTTTAAAAACCAATCTATATATCTTTAATTTATAGTTACTTACGGTTTTATAGATTTAGTTATATAACTTTTGTCACTGATGACTTATATTTTTATAAATATGTTGGTGGAAACATTGTTAACACCAATTTATATAACATTTGTTACCGGTGACTTTAATTTTTATAAAGATGTCCGTGGAAATATCGTTAACTCCAGTTTTATGATACTTTAGGGTACCATCAATTTAGAGCCTTTAATAAAACAAATATGTAAACTCAATTCTTGTAGGAAACTTCTAAATACTCTAGGGTATCAATGGAACCCTCTTTATAATAATTATATAAATTTCTGTCACCAGAAGTTTCTGAAAATGCTCATTGGGTGTAACTGTATTTTGCATGATATAAGTACATTAAACTGAATTGAATTTAGATGTTGTAGATGTTCTTGGATTCTCATTTAAAGTTGACTAGACCTCATCTCGAAAGTTACTAATTAAAATTGGAAAATCAGTTATAATTTATAGGAAATAAGAATACTTGGTTTGGTTAACAATACAAGCACATTTATCTATTCTATGATAAATTTAGCAATCAGTGAATTATCTTTATGATTTGGATGGTTTCTAATTTACCTGATACATATTCCAAATTGTTAATTTTTTGAATTTTTAATTTCATATCTTGGAACAGACAAAATCAGCATCGATTAAGTTGCTGCATAAAATTTGGCACATCTCTTCATATATTCGGTGTAGCCCGTATAATAGTATTCTCAAGTGATTTCCAAACAGTGCCCTTATTCTCGAACTGATAGAAATTCTGCCTGCAGGGAGTCAAATTCTCTCGCTACTATGCTTCTCATTGGTCCAAATCTTCGGCTTAAATCGGTTTCTCTCACTTTTGCCCGATATTGATAAAAAGTAATTCTATTGGTCTTGACTAAGAGCATTACTTTCCATCAATATCGGGCACAAGTGAGAGAAACCGATTTAAATCGAAGATTTGGACCAATGAGATGCATACTAGCGAGAGAATTTGACTCCCTGGGAGCAGAATTTCTATCATTTGAAGAGTAGAGGACTAGGTAGTTGAGGGCACGCTTCTCCTCTCTTTGGTATTGGTACGAAATTTCTGGTTTAAGAACAAAATTTTTCATTTCTCTACCATGATAAATTGCCAACTCTTTAAGAATAAATTCTGGTGTGAGCGTCAACTTCAACCACCCTCATTCTCTTGATTCTACAGTTAAACTGATGAAATCATTCTACGTACTGCGCCTGATAAAGGCAAATATTTGTAGACAGAATCATGAGTTATTACGCAGTAGGCCATCGCCTTCTCAGAACAGTTTTCTGAACTCTGATGATGATTGATGTCGTTTTGTATACTGCAGACTATGACATAAAGACTGTTACTAATTAATGGGTTTAAATCCATTAAAGGCTCGGAAAACCGTTTCCCATATTAAGAAAAAAAAACATTTTGCTTTTCGCTTTATTCTGACAGCTGCATATAACCATACCAACATCCTGAGTTATTTGAACGACGAAATTTGTTTACATTCGCTGGGTGTGGTTGCTTATGTTATGCTTCATACGCCAGGTACAGTCCTATGTTACCCTCATGATTCCTAACAAGGATGAAACAGGCCTGTAGGTTTCTGGACCATCCATTAGATATTGGAGTCCTGGTCGTAATGAATTAAAAAGCAAAATATGTGTCCAATATGTTACGAACCTTCTTTTTATCATAATAAAACTTTTAAAAATCCATACATTCGGTAAAGCTCGCTCGCGAGTTTAAGTAAAGAAGTCGGTCACTTTTTAATGATCAAATGAGCTGCAATCAGATTTTGAGTTATTGTAGCGTTCTTTCTGGACCCTTACAATAACGTATCGTGGTTGTTTCAAGCTACTCGTTGTCTTAACCATCCAGATATCCTTTTGTGTTTGCTTTAATGCAGGTAATTCATACAGTTCCTGTCTTCTAAAAGTTGTAAGAGGAATAGTTGCGGTTTCACTACCTGTACTTTTGTAACAGTTTTTATCAGACAATGTTTGTAATCAGAAAGGCTTCAAAGAAGAAAGCTAAGTTTTATACGTAAATTAAACTGTCAGGAAACTGCACCCAAAGTCTCAAAATTTTCATCAGGCCAATTCCAACCAGCTGGGATTAATGATTTACTATTCTGCTCGTTCAAACTTAAAGAGTTCTAATTCCAGGTTCCCGCACTCGATCTATCTCATTCCCATTCAGTTAATATGAGGATTTAAACAAGAATGAAGAAAATTGTTTGCGGTAGTTATAAAACCATCTCCTGCTGTTGATCCTCCAATTTTCCTTCTTCTTTTTTCTTTTTTTTTCACTATATCCACAAAGATATCCTGCTGATTTAACTCGATCTCAATCTCATCACTGTTATTAAATAACTTTGTAAAAGGGTGATAGGTATGCCATTGTTCTCGTACCACACTCTCGTCAGACCTTATTGAATATCTGTAGTTTTTCGAAGGTGGAAGCAATACCTCTGTTTTTATATTTGGTGACGTAGAAGGTCAGAATCAAGATATTCGATATTACTTAAGCAGAGGACGACATAACATAATTGATTCATTCTATCTCTCACGGAAATACAGCCAAATTCTAAAACAATAAATTCGAGATGACGCCAATCTCTTAGTTCTTTTTAAAACGGACAATATGAATCTTAGACATGTTTATGACGATCACGTGATCACAGATATGCCTTTTAATCCGTTTAAAAGTATTTTTTTCGTAGTGTTGGCGAGATGATTATGGATTTCTAGTTATAGTTAAATTTGAAACATATAAAGGTTTAATATTTGAAAAGAAGCTTAGTAGGTTAGAATCAGGTAATTGAAGTACATCTCAAGAATAATCGAAACTGTTTAAAAACTATTTGAAACGAACCTGTACAAGAGCTGTTTAAAATCTCGTTTATTAGGAACAGGCCTGTTCAAGAGTTGTTTATTTGAGAACAGACTCGTTTAAAAGCTTTTTGAGATGTTTATGGGTACCAAAAACATTCAAGAGCTGTTTAAAAGCTGTTTATTTAGGAACAGACCCGTTTGAGAGTTTTTTAAAAACTCTTTATTTGGGAACGGACCCGTTCAAGAGCTGTTTATTGGGGAACAGGCCCGTTCAAGAGCTATTTAAAAGCTGTTTATTTGAGAACGAACCCGTTCAAGAGCTGTTTATTCGAGATAAGACCCGTTCAAGACCCGTTTAAAAGTTGTTTATTTGGGAACAGACCCATTCAAGAGCTGTTTTACAGCTGTTTATTTGGAAACAGACTCGTTCAAGATCCATTTAGAAGCTGTTATTTGAAAAAATATCCGTTTGTAATGTTGAATAATAATGAGTAAATCCAATTGAAAGTTTTACGATGAAAAACAGACAATTTTAGAAGAACGGATAATAAATCCCAATGAGCATTTTCAGAAACTTCTGGTGACAGATATTTATATAATTATTATAAAGAGGGTTCCATTGATACCCTAGGGTATTTAGAAGTTTCCTACAAGAATTGAGTTTGTATATTTGTTTTATTAAAGGCTCTAAATTGATGGTACCCTAAAGTAACATAAAACTGGCGTTAACAATATTTCCACGGACATCTTTATAAAAATTAAAGTTATCGGTTCAAATGTTATATAAATTGGTGTTAACAATGTTTCCACCAACATATTTATAAAAATATAAGTCATCAGTGACAAAAGTTATATAAATTGGTGTTTGAAATCTTTCTGTCAACCCACCTATAAAACCGTAAGTAACTATCAATTAAAGATATATAATAGATTGGTTTTTAAAATGTTGCTATCAACCCACTTATAAAACTTAATTAACCAACAACAAATTTATATAAGATAAGATTGAAAATATTTCGAGAGACACTTATAAAAACTTGGGAACTCACACACAATAGTTATATAAATTGGTGTCTGTAATATTCTTATGAACTCATTCATAAACCTTTTTTGCCCATAAGGTTTTTTTCTATAATTTTGTTATTAATTTCTTTATATAGTGATTATAATACAACTGTTTTTAGAACAAAAAAAAAAAAATTTTAATTTATTTTGGCAATTATAAAAACAAAACCAAGAAGATTTTTTAAGGTTAATTTTGTGACATCAAAAGGCACGTTTTTGCGATATCAAAAGGAGCCTTTTTGCGACATCAAAAGGCGCGTTTTTGCGAGATACCATACCATTATTATCTTGTTTTAATTACATCAATCTGAGAGAGATAAGAGATCCAAATCTTTTTGAGATGCCGATTCCCACCAGCGTTTCCCATGCGCAGTCACCCTTACTCAAAAAAACTCATCACGTGGTCCGACATGAACTCGTATAGGCAAATCTCGCTTAGACCACGTGATACGTGTTTTGATTCGGGGGACCCACGAATGAGAAAAGCATAGATGGGAACCGAGTTTTAGAAAAAGAGAACAATATAGTAACCGTGTTAAGGTCTCAAAAACGCACTTGAAACGTCGAGCGCATACGCTGATACTGCTGGTCGGCGGCAAATGTGAACACCCCGGAAAATACTCGCCTGTACACCCTTCGACCCCTCAATCTAACTTGAGATAGTTACCTCTGACAGTTATGCGGGCTTGAAGTGTGTGGAGGCGGGTATTTTTCCTGGTATGTGTAGTATGCTGGATCTCTCGAGGAATGCATTTAGGAAAAGAGAACAATGGTAACTATGTTAAGCTCGCAGAAACGGACCATCAGTGTTCAACACTGCGCCATCTGTAGCCCTTTGTTCCAAGTAGCATCATTTTTTAAAAGGGTTATAAAATAGTGTTGACGAGGTAAACAGTGGTATTGGGAAATCAAAATAAGCAAAGAACCCTCTAACCTAAAGCCCCCAACTATCCTAAAGCCCCCGATACTATGGCAACTGCAGGTGTTTTGTCAACAAGGCCCACAGTAGGCAGAAGGGTATTTTTACGTTTTCTGACAGAAAACCATTCGAGGTTATGTTTATCTTTCAAAAATATTTTTTCAAAAACGAATATGAAACCACTCCGCGTGTGCGGTCGCCCGCAGAAAATGGCCTAGCGCTGCGCGAGCATTACCCCGAGTTTATCAAAGAACCAAGAGAACTTTACTGGCTCGCTGGAATTACTAGGAATTCGCCTAGAAACATTCCCATAACTTCACATAATTTTATTTTTATTTTAATTCAATTTTTTTTAAATTTAAATTATTGCGGCATAAGTTATGTGCAAGTTTACTAGTGAAATCTTAGAGGCCTATGGATATATTTTAGATCCCAACAGCAGTTTCAAAAACACACGGATACTTGAGTATTAACAAAAAAGGTCAGTAAAGCTCCATTTAGAGGTTGAAGAGACTCTTGCTAGTCGTTGATGCTCCTGTTTAAAATAGACTATGATTATTTCGTTTAGCGTCAGCAGCCGATTTTTAAATCTGCATGCTTTTTAAGTTAACCTGTTGTCCTTAAATCAGTGGTAACAGCTAGCAGGAGTGTTTCAAATTCAACTATAAATGCACTTGTAAATGCAACCTTAAACACTACACCCAGTTACTTTAATATGTAGTTGGGTAGCGTTTTTTTAGCAAGTAATTCTGCAGTAAATGGTTTTTTTTTATTTTAGTATTTTACTTGGTTTTTTTTATGAAAAAAATCTTTTATGTAGGCACTGACTAGGGTCCTTAAAGAGTTAAAATTTATGAGCGCTGAAATTGCTAAAAAGTGCTGGGTTGGTTTGAGTTCAGGATTTGGGTGGTTTAGTTCCCGCTTTAGTTTAAAAAAATGAAAAAAGTTTCATCACTGGTAAATTTGAACTTCCTAGGGGCTCAGGTAAGTGCTAAATAGGTATCTAAAGAAAACTGTTTACTACACTAATACCGTTTAGCCTTAATATATTAAGTGAGCAGGGTGAAATAATACTGTGGAAAATTTTACTGATAAAAAGTTATTTTTAGGTCCAGTTTCTCAATAGCGGATTATCAGAAACTTAAAGTAACTCGCGAGCTATAAATCCCAGTTTTCTTGCTGTTTTTAAGCCAATAACCCAACCCAACCCAACCATGAGGTAAGGTAACTTACCCTCACCTTGAAGCCCTGGTTATCCTGGAGTTAATTTTAACCTGATTTTTAAAGATTTTTACTAGGTTATGTTGCTTGAGTTAACACAAACTCGCTTTTGAGAAACCGGCCCTTGGTCTCTCTTGTTTTTTGAATAAAATAGGTTAGTGACTTGAAAATTGGAGAACATTAATCAGGAAAAATTCTTTAAAATATAAATAGTTGCTCATTCATCTTTCAAATAAATTAAATACACAGGATCAAATACTATGTGTGTATGTCATAACTGGTGGTTAGTGAACACTTCTATGAAAGTTGAATCTTGACTGTGAACCTGCTTAGATTTTGAAACTCATATAACACAGGACAATAAAACAGCAGATTACAAAACTTGATTTACTTTGGCTTGATACTTTTGTCTCTAACTTATAACTTAGATAACAAAACCAAACCTCTGCTTCTGTAACTAAAAAATTATTATGCAAAAAATCTTTTAAATAGTTTATAAACATGTGCCACTCAAAAGAAAATTTTTAAGAAATATTGGTTGTCCTCGCCTAAACTGCAAAATATAGAAATAAAATTTAGAGATGGAATATTTCTTGTTATTTTTATTATTCTTTTAGGAGCTGTATATAATAACAAAACATATGGAGCAGTGGATATTTAGGCAACTACCTAAAATGAAAAAGAAGTAGATTCTAAAGTGCCACCACCCAGAGAAGAATAATAATCTATAAATTAAAAAGTCTACAATTTGTACCCAAACATACAGAGCAGTGGATATTTTGCAACTAAAATGTATATCAAAACAAGATGGTTCTATAGAGTCAGCACCAAACAAAGAATAATAATCTATAAACTCAAAGTAAGTTTTTGCTTCTGATTTCAATTATATTTGGTAAAACTTCCTTAAATAAACAAAATTTATTATAGTCTAGATCCGATATCAAAAATTAATTTAACTCTTATTGTTTATTGCAAATTTTCTGGACTCTCCCCTCATCTATTTCAATTCCATTAGGAAAAACAGAAAAACTATACACAAAGAACAAAACAGAGAACAATTTTGAAGGGGGACACTCACAGATACTTTTTGGCTCTGTTGGAAATTTCATAGGGTAATTTTTATCTCTGGAATTTAAAAAGGGAAAGGTCTTTTAAACGTCTTTACTATTAATTATGTCAAAATTTTAAAAAGCTAGGATGACTGGTGTTTAAGATATTTGCTTTTAAATTTAGTATGGAATGAAGAAAAGGTTTGAACCTTTTCAGCGGATCAGTTTGACCAACAAAATTTAAAGAATAAAAGTAGGGTTATTTGGATGGTATGTTTGAGAAAACAATCAGAAAAAAATCATGAAATGTTTATTCCCTTTTTTATTATGAAAAATGTAACTTTAAAACCAACATTTTTTCCTGACTTTTGTGCAAGAAATTGTTTACTTGTCGCTCCTTGACAAATTTAAACTTAATATCTTGCATTTTGTAAAGCAATTTAAACGATTAAAACAAAGAAGTTAAAAAAAAAACCTCCAAATGAGTTACTTCAACCGAAAAGAAACTAAAAAACAAAAGATCGAAAGATCTTGGGTGGAAATAACGAAAATTCAAACTTGGATGAGTATTCCACAAGGAACACACAAAAGATCAAAGCGAAAAGAGAAATGAATAAACGATGTTTTGCCCTGGGTAACCAGCGGGGGCTCATCAGTAGTTTCACTGGTCACCCTCTACTATACATCATTAAACACTATCATACACTTAGATTTCCAACCTTGAACCACTCACAAATAGGCATCGTTCCGCACTGGTACTTACTTTTTTTTTTTAATGTCATTCGAGCCACTTTTTTTATATAATTTCTCCTGGAAAAACTCATATCCCTCAAGTCACCCCCAAAAAGCCTGTTTATGGAAAAAAATATATTAAAAAGTAATTTCAAGACTATTAAAATTGTATAATGTTTTTCAAGTGTTCACCAAATACTCAAAAACACCTCTGTTATGTTTTCGTTGAACATGAATTTGAATTATTTCAAGCATAAGTCAAGATGCCAATGGGCTTTTTTCCATGTTTGAAGGGAGCGCTTGATAATAAAGGTTTTTTGACGGATTTTGGTAGCTAAGCTAACAAATCCAAGTGATGAAACTCTGGCTCCTTTGGGAGAACTCCAAAAAATAAAAAATAATATAGGCACCATAAGGGTTCTAAGAACAGATTTAACAGTAAACATTTTTTTAAATAAACGGTCGGAATATATACTTTTTTTGACACCCCAAATATTCCAGATGGCGATGACGGCGACTTAAAAGCACAAAATTTTGATGAGAAACTAGATCAAGTACACATGTATAATACATTAACCTCAGGGTTTTTAGAAACACTGATTCCATTTTTTAGAATAAACATTTTTTGGGAATAATATAATTAAGGTTTCTTCATTTTTGGTGTAAAAAAAAATTAAGGGGCCTAAGGGTGAGTTTTAGGGGTAAAGTGGTAAAAACAACATACTATTGATAGAAAGACATCACTTTGGAAATTCTGGGGTTAACTAAATTCATTTTGGGGGTTAAACAATTTTTATGGGCAATGGGCAACATAAAAAAATTATTGGTGTAAAAGATATGTGATATATTGATTTAGGGGTTTTTTGGGTCCTCCAAAATTAATTTTTGTGTTCCAATTATTACAATAGGGATTCAGACGAGGATTTAGAGGTAGTTTTAGGGAAATATATCGATTTGGATATTTTTAAGTCTTCTAAAGTTGTATATATGTTAAGAGGTAATAAAAGTTTGGGCTGGGTCCCAAAATTTTGTCCTAAGATCCTTCTATTATCTCCAGAATTTTTTTTTGTCCAAAGAATGATATCAGTGGATTCCAAAACCCTCAATTTGATATATCATATGTCTGTATTTGATCTGGTTTCTTCTAAAATGTTTGTGTCCCATCTTAAATATTAAATTAAAATCAACTAAAAAAACTGAAATTAGTCAACCATGCATGCAAAATGTTTGCTTTTAAAACTGTTACTAGAACCCTTAGATACTTCCAAGAATTTTTAAATCACATAAATGGATTACGGGAACCCAAAAACCCCTGAATTGATGTATGAGATGCCTATATTTTGTTTTATTTTTTTTATTAGTTATTTTTAAAAAATGGTCACCACCTTGAATATCTGGATTCAAGTTCCCCAAAATTAGTAAAAAAATATCTGTTACCAAGCTCTTTCTTCAATTTTGTTGTTTTCTCTAAAGAAAATATTTTTTCAGTTTATACACTTATACTTTTGTTTTTTTTTTTAATTTCAGAACCTAACCAGGTGAAGCCTGATATTTGAAACTACAGCTACTAATTGGCGGTTCCAAAGAAGAAAAAAATAACATGTTATTCTTTTCTTTTTTAAATTAGATTTAATTTAAATGATTATTAATAAGTATTTTTGAGATAAGTTTTTAAATTAATTTATTTAATTGCATATCTATAGGTGTTTATAATGTTGTGGCCATAATCACCTCAACAAGTTGAGCCATGTGTGCATTTAGTTTTACTTCCAAGGACCAGATGCCCACCGATGGACACAAATCCTCCACTGTTTTGTGACCATCGGTAGGCACGCAGTCCTGAGACGTAAAACAGAAATGCCCACCAAATACATTTAATTATGTTTTACATTGAAATATTTATTACACTCCATTCCAAATTGCTGCAGACCAGTTTTTTGACACTGACAATGACAGTTCCATTTAGCTTCTGTGTTTAATTATCAGCCGCCATATTGAAATGGGTCCGGAGAATTTGGAATGAGGTGTATATGTAAAAATGTAATTTTTCAGCATATTTTTTAAAATTTTATTATATATAGTTAATTAAAATTGCTAAAAATATTTCTACGACACAAAAATGCTATAGTATTCTACCCATATAGTTGTTATTGTTCTGTGAATAACTAAAATGTATAAAAATTGTATTGTTCATTCTGGTAGTATTCTTGCCTAAATTCCAAAATCTGAAAATAAAAAAAATTAGAGGTAAACATTTGTCTAATTTAGCTACAACGCTTTTTTTAGTACTAGTAAGGAGTACTTTAATAAATGTTCACTTACAACCAAAACAGAACTCCAAAAAAGAGAAAGTATTTCTGCAACCCTATCTTTGCCGCAACCTTATCTTATGCATTTTTAACTACATTGGGCATTGGTAATTAGAGTTTTAGTTAAAGGATCTTTTATTAGGAAATTATAGAGATTTTTGGACTTGTAGGTATTTCTTTCAGAACCTACACATTTCAAATTTTGACACAATAAATGATTCACTAACAGAAAACACAAGTTTACATAAAAGAAACATTACATTTGGTACCTACCTATATGCCAATAAAAATAAATAGGTAGTATTTCTGTGTGTGCAAGCATATTAAATATTAAGTTTTTGGATTTTATTTGAATTATTTATTTTTGAGTTTGCACAAGAAGTAATAATTTTGGGTAAGGGATTTAAATGAGAAAGGCATCAGTACATAAGGTCAATAACAGAGTTTGTACAGAAAACCTTTAATTGGATTCTCTGATGTCTCCCAGTTTTTCCTAACCATTTGTAAAAAACTTTTCATAATTTTTTCAAGAATTTTGTATAAAAAAAAACAGCTGCAAACCTTGAAGACAAGAAAAGCAGTGTCATTCCATCTTGATAGATTTCTTTCCTACAATAAGGCATGATTTAGGAAATCCCTGACACTGCAGCTAGTTTGCTTATTGCAAGGCTTATTGTATTCCTCATTGCATATTCTTTTCTACTGTTCACATAGGTGTTTTTTTGCCAGGTGGAGCAGCCTTCTTATTAGTATTTTCAGGAACCCTCCCTCCTAGACAGTTTCCTCAGGCCAGTATGCTTATTCTTGAACGAACGTGAGGGGAATTTCGCTCACCTCACCTCACGGTCCTTTATCTTGTTATTTATTTATTATTCAACTCTTAAAAAGTGCATAGAGGTAGGTATTAAAAACTGGACTTTCTCTAGCTTTACTGTAGAGAAAACTTAAAATAATAAGTAAATGAGCCAAAGTGAGCAAAATGTGCCTCACTATTTTTTTGTATAATGTTTTTATTATTTACCTAATATTTTCATTATAGTCCGTGAGCCCAGGCCTATGAAAATTTATGACTACCTCACCGTTGAGACTTTGTATGTGTTCTTCAAGATGTTCTAAGGGGTATTTTTAGAGACCCCTCCAAACTTAACCCTTAACTGAGCCCTTAAGTTAAGGTCCTTTCAACAGAATTTCTCGGAAATGTTTAAATTAGATAATGTGACCATGTGTTTTAAATACTTATAAAGCAATCCTTGAAAAATCAGCTGTGAGGAGCTTAATTTAACTTTTCGATGCTATCAAGAGGGGCTTAATGACAAAATATATTTTTTTGACAAAATGTTTGTCCATTTCTTGTTAAGAAAAGTTACAAATTTAAGAATATATATGTTTAAAATGTCATCTGAGTGGACATAAAGAATAAATATTATGCAAAGTCCGGCAAGGTCTTAACAGTTTAAGTTATGTTAGTGGTAGTCAACTGAGTAGTCCACCCTTCAAAAAGGAAAAACATACTTATTATATATAGGTACCTACATAAAATAACTTGTTTTCCAGAGGAATAAAGGCGTATTTAGAGTTCTGTAAGGCAAGTGGTATGAGGTAAGATGCAAGGAAAATAAACAATAACAAATGCATGCTGCTCTTACTGCATACCGCTTGTGGCTTACGGAACACTTACTTTGTTTATATAGGCCTCTTAAAGTGCTTTTATATAAGGATGGTTTGAAAATGTTGTCATATAAACACCACTAAAACCGATTTAAGCACTAAATAGATTTTATTTGGAAGCGGTTTATCACTCAAAAGCCCATTCAACACCATTCTCAACTAAAAGGTCAGTTAAATCCTACTGCCTCAGTGCCCTTTAGCCTACTGTGGCTGCCATTTTTATAACCAAATTGACAAGTAAAATATAGATTTTCTGTCAGTTTGGTGTCAATATGGCATTGATCATAGGCCAAAGGATACTAAAATGAAAATGAGTTAACTGGTTGTTTTAGTTAAGAACAGTGTTGGCCTATTTTAGGGTCGTTATAAACACTTTAGTGCATTTCTTCTAACCTAAATAAAATACTAAACCCTAGTCTTTCAAAAAATCTGTTGTTAATTAATTATGTTGTTTTATTTATTTTTTCTTTAAACTGACATTTAATGAAGGATATAACCCTCGAAGAAAGCGATTTTATTTAAAACCATCCTTATATAAAAGCGCTGTTAGGTGCGTATAAACGTAGTAACTGAGCTCGGCAGCATATGCATGCTATAGTTATGGAACTCTGAATACACTTTAAAAGAATCTAAAAGGAAGAAATTTCCTTAAACTAACAACGTTGCCTAGTCACTTGTAGTTATTTCAAGGGGTAATTATGCAGTATACAATTTTCTGCCATTTTTGATTTTTTATGAAAAATTCTACTAGGGTCCCTAGGACTCCAAATCCGCCTGCGCCCGTTGTTTTTTTTTTGTTTTTTTTTTAACTTTTTCACCAAAACAACCCAATCCAACACAGTCCAACTCAAACTAATCCAACCCAACCCAAAACAATGAAAAAAACACATTACAACCCCCCTCCAAGTACCCTTTTTTCTCTTTAAAAAAAAATCGGGCGCAGCCGGATTTGGGGCCCTAGGGACCCTAGTAGGTGCCCCCATAAAGCATTTTTCATAAAAAATAAAAAATGCCAGAAAACCGTATAGTGCATAATTACCTTTCAATGAAAAACCAAGGGAAAAACCCTTATAAAGACAACAATACTTATTCAAAAAATGTATAGTCAACCCGAGGTCTTACCTTAAGAATTTGCTTTCTTTTATTTTTTCTTGATCCATTGCATATTTTCGGAGTCTTTAAGAACATCAAGATGCAAATAATGTACTACATTAGCAAAAACCAAGCCACAAATAGAAAAACTTATTGTTTTTTTCTGAAAAATAAACACGAAGTCACATGGACCTAAAGGTTTATTTGCGCGGTGGTACCGTACAGCGGCGGTAATGATAAGGCAAGTTCGGGCTACAGCAACGCATCATGAGTTACACGGAAGCGAAAGTAAAAAAAACTTATGTGCTTTAGCGGCGCGGAATGCGTAATCAAAATAAGTAAACTATCCCCAAATTTTTGACCCGGTGCAAAAAAAGCTCTGGTGTCCCACTGTGGACAAAAATAAATAAACTCTCCGCGTTGCCATGGAAAACAAATGGAATGACGTAAAGTTTTGCAAAAAAATCAGGTCGCCACGGTTAAATTGATTTCCCAATAGTTGTATTGTTTTTTTTTATAGAATTGTCGAAGATTTTCGCCATTTTGGATTACAAAAATAGGTTTTTGGCCTAAATAAAAACGTTATTTATGGGGTTTCAACATGTGTTTCAATCGAAATATTGCTTGTTAGGGTTAAGAACAACATACAAAATTCAATATTTGTCCCAGAAAGAAAAAAACGCGTATGAAAAAAAACCGAGATTTAAATTAATATTTTTTCCCGTTTTCTCAAGTATTTTTGGAGCCCATGAAATTTACGTGAGTGTATTCGAAAACTATACAGTGCACACGGACCGCAGCTGATTTTCAGAGTAGGATGACTTGAAAAACAGCTTTTATTTGACTTTAGTATATAAATATTCATATTCCTGCTTCAGCTTATCTCACTTTCATTTTTATTTATTTTAGAAGATTGCTAAACACCATTTTATAAATTTTTTTTATTGTAAAAAGAAAAAGAATAATACGTAACAAGCAAAGGGAAGAAAGATGGAAAATCTATATTTCTAAATCCATAAAAACCTTTAAGTTGTTATGTAGTGTTGTTAGAACAGTTGTAAAACCTTTTTATAATAATCTCTATACTTGAGGGCTCATAAGGAAGTTTTATAAAATCTCTATGTTGTTTTTCTATCCATTACTATGTACCATAAATTTTTATAAGCTGGTGTTGAACAGTTGTTTTCCAAGTCTTTTTTACTCATTTAAGAGATATATTAGAGTTATAAAATTATCACCAACACTAAATAATATAACTTTTGGTTATTTTATGAAGGTTTTATATTATTTGCTGTAACTTTTATATAGACAAAAATGCTCATTGGGATGCTTCTAATGCGATAAGAAAAAAATATTTGGCTTTAAAACTGGGTAAGGAGGTCGTCTGTAGGAGGTAGCGCTTTGGGGGAGTATAACGAAATACTAATATAAATTAGCTTATTGATCGATTGCGTAAGTTAGATGCTTCTATGCATGCTGGAAACACACACATTCAATGAAATATAATGAGAGAGAAACTTCGCTCTCTTGCTAAGGAAATTTTAGAACGCTTAAAATTTTGATTTCAAATAGAGATCCAAAAAAAATGACGTCAGTCCGCTCATCAAAAAATGGGACTATAACTACCACGCGCCGATTCACCAGTTTTTGGAATACATTAAAAACTGTAACTTGTAAAAAAAACTTAGAGGTAACGAAAACACAAAATTGGGCGTTATTTTACAAAAAAGTGTTTCATATGTTGTACCTGGTATTATTTTTTTATTTTTAAAATTAAATTGGGCCAAAATTCTCTAAAATTAACCCAAAAAAATAACCAACAACGAAATAGATTCGTAGCTTACGGCAGTGGTATTGGTTAATTACCACAACGGCATGACGTTTAGCTATTACGCAGAGGCATCAATTACCGCGTTCCAAAATGTCCCTAATATTAGAGTTATCTTCTCGTTAATTTATCTGTATTTTCATTTTGAATAAGTTTAGCTTTACCTTAAACCGCAACCACACGAACGTTTAAACGAAGTTTTTGAAATCAAAACAATTTTGTGTGTAATACCAGTCAAGATATTTGATACGGGAGTAGTAAAGTATCCCAATACCAAGATGAGTTCGTCTCTAATATGTCTTCTGTCAGCTGTAAATCTGACAGCTGACATTTTGGTTTGGTGACATGTAAATTTTAAACGTATTGTATTCTACTCCGCACACCCTATATATTTTCACCACACGCTGTATAGTTATCCAAACTGATCTTACCCTATCTCTCTCTCGCACTCACTGACAGACCTGACCCTCTTCGTCTCACTTATCATCCGAAGCGATGACGTCAGAGATTTTTTGCTGAAAAGCTCCCCCGGCTGCAGAAATATGAACGATTGGAATGATGTTGCTGTTTATTTTAATTTTTAAGTTAGGTTCAATTTGTTGTCTTGTGACTTTATCTTTGTTTATTATTATTAGGATTTGTGATTTAGATGCATTAAGCTTTAAATTATAGTTTTTTGCTTACAGGTGTTTTATCTGATTTTCTTTGGTTTTGTCTGCAAAGAACCCTGCACGAAATACATTGAAAAATTATTTCGGTGAAATTTGATAAAATTTTAGTATTTAATATTGGGTTATGAGATAAGAAAAATATGTAAATATAAAATGATGTCTATGTCTAGTTCCACAAATATAGACGGTCAAAATGTAAAAGGTATATTCGGCACGCTCAAAAAGGCATTTCCTGACCGAAATAAAATAAGTTATCGACGAATATGTGTTACTCAGGAACCAAAAAAGGACCTTCCTATAATTATGTTGGTAAAATGTTACCATGTTGTATATAGGGGCTACCCAAAAAAATAATTTTTTGTCAATTTGTTATTTTCTCCAATATGAAAATTACAAAATTATTTTTGAGCAAACATTAATATGTTCATGCATTTTTTAGATAAACTGAACAAGTTTTTCTTTTCGGTAACAGGTATTTTGTGTTACATGTTTTTTTTTTACCATAAAAAATTGTTTTCTACTACGAAATAATTATTTTTCAACTTAAAATTCTAAGTATTCATTAGCATTCAGTTAAAGTTATGAGTCAAAAAACTTTAAATATATTCAATTTTATTTTTTAATTTTTCCTACCTACGAGGTACATGCAAGAAGTTATATATCATGAATTTTTACAAAAAAGTAATCAATATTTAATTTTTTTAAAACTGATCGAGGGATTTTAAAATACTAACTAATTTAAACCATTTTATCGGACACGGGGTGCAATTTTTTTAACACTTTCTTATGTTTTGCATCCAGGATGATGATTTTATAAAGGTTTCTCAATGTTCTTTATACTAAATAATAACACTTTTGGTGGGGCTGAATTATCAAAAAAGCAATAATATGCCATAAATTATGATTACGGATAATTGCTCTCCCTTATACATATACAGTGGCGTAGCCAGAAGGAGGTTTTGGTGGTTAATAATCCCCCACAGGGCCTAACCCATAATAATAAAAGTAACGAAATGGCAAAACCCCACAGAGCCAACTTCTGGCTACGGCACTGCACTTACATACTCTATTGAGTACTAGTCAAAGTCAGTGGCTGGAAATGACAAACAAATTGCACCCTGTATTAGATAAAAGTATGATAAAGGCGTACGCAACATTAAATTAAAATCCCTTGATTAGTTTTAAAGAAATTAAATACTGATTACTTTTTTTATAAAAATTAATGATATATAACTTTTTGCATGTGCCTCGTAGCTAGGAAAAAAATAAAAAAAAATAAAATTCAATTTACTTAAAGTTCATTTACTTAATTACTGAATGCAAAAGAATATTTGGAGTTGTAAGTTGCAAAATAATTATTTCGTAGTAGAAAACATTTTTCGTTAAGTTTCTATAATAAAAAAAAATTAAAAAAAAAACATGCAACAGAAATTAACTTTTACTGGGAAGAAAAACTTGTTCAGTTTATCTAGAAAATACTAAAACATTAATGTTTTCTCAAAAATAATTTTTTTATTTTTATATCGGGGAAAATAAAAAACTGTCAAAAGATTTTTTTGTCTAGCCCCTATGTACATCCAGTTAACATTTTACTAACATAATAGTAAGAAGGTCGCTGTGTAACCCTCGGTAACCCATGTTCGTCGATAACTTGTTTTATTTCGGTCAAAACGACGTTTTTTTTAAACTTTGCCGTCTATATCTCTGGAACTAGACATAGAAATCATTTTATATTTACACATGTTTCTTATCTCATAAACCTCTATAACATACTAAAATTTTATCAAATTTCACCGAAATAATTTTGCAATTTATTTCGTGCGGGGTTCTTGTTTAAATTTGCAAAATTCAATACCGCGATTCATATCAGCAACGTAGATGGCAAAAAGCAGAGGTGAGAGAACAGAGCCTTGTGGTACTCCTTTTTTATTATTTTAAATGCTGATTTGTCTTCACCAGGGTTTGTGTTTGTTATTACACAGTTGTGTTTAAATGTGATAGGACTTTTTAGAAAGTTAGCTGATCTATAAGAGAAACCAAAATAGTGAAGCTTAGGAAGTAACATTTTGTGACCGATGGTATAAAAAGCTTGCTTAAAGTGAAGTAAAATCATAAATTTCTGGTTTTCTCTTATGTCATTTAATATGCTTGTCTAGTACTATAATTTTTGCTGCAACCTGATTGACAGTCTGGTATTATTTTGTTGTGTTAGATAAATTATTTAATTTGGTGATAGATATGTTTTTTAAATATTTTAGATGAAACGGAGGGTATGCTAATTGGTCTTAGATCTTTTAGTTTTTTGATTCACTTATTTTAGCCAGAGGGCGAACAGTTGCAAGATGATGGATAAGATGAAGTTAAGATACAAGAGTTTATCACGTTAATCAGCACACCCGCGCAAAATGGCATACATAATATAATATTCGTAATTGACAGCCCATCATGACCCACGTTTAAGGTTTTTTCTTTTGATTTTTTATGCGGTTTTTTATTTGATGTCATCACTAGAAAAATTTTGAATATATTTTTAAGCCCCGGAGAATATTAAAAATATGCCCGCAATATTAAAAACATACACGATTTAGATTTAAAAGTAAATGATTGAATAAAAGAGTACATAGAGCCTTTTATTTTTGAGCGAGTGGAAAACAATAAGAGGAGGATTGTCATAATAATGAAGCTGCTCATTTTAAAGATAAAGCTTGAATCTAGGAGTCTAGGGTCTTCCAGTAGTACTTTTTGCAAATGTTTTTTAAATGGGGATTGTATGGCATCAAATGAATATTTTAGTAGAGTACAATGAGACAATCCATAAAAATATATTTTGCAATAAAATATGGCTTGTATGGTATCAAATAAATGGTAATTTTGTCTAAAGTAAAAACTAAAACTAAGGTTTAAAAAAACATATTTGTATAGCTAGTGGGGTTCAAAGGAGGGGAAATTATTAAAATAAATATAATAAATATTGTTTTTTAGGGGATGGTAGATGGAGACAGGTAATCAGACGTTGCGCTTCTGTGGCAGACACTGGAGTGACTGGTGTTTGTAATTGGGGTGTTTACGACAACGGCATATATTGGGAGGAATGCTATTGTTCAGAAGACGAGTGCAACTCCGCCAGTTTTACGAGTTTGTCAATGTTAGTGGGATTATTGGTAGGTCTGGCAGTCTTGAAGAATGTTGCGTTGTAAAATGTTTTTGTTGTTAAAGACATACTTATACAGTGTTCCTGAAGAAGGTTTAATCGGTCATAAAACTTAGTCCAAAAACTAATTGTACTTCTTGCGAATATGGAATAAAATCGTTTAAAAATATTTTCAGGCGATTTTGGTAAAATTTGAATATATTATTGGCCTGGCAAAAATACACTAATTTGTCCTGAATTCATCAAATTGGCACGAACACAAATATGAATGAATTACTTCTGCACTAAACTCTTTAACAAGCTACCAGAGCCCTATAAACAGTTAACTGGGAAAGTATTAAGACACAAAAAACTACTAGTCTCAAAGGCATTTTACTGTATTAGTGAATTTTTAGAAGCTGACTTGTAAACTACACATATATGTGCAGTTTTGTTTGTTTTTATTTTTTTACTCTCTCTGCCTTACATAGTGCATAGATATTAAGAAATAAGAAATGAGTAAGAATGCATATAGTATTATCAAAGTAAGTCACTTATATTAGTAGCCTATATATATTTACGGAAATTATATTTATGTAATAATGTGAACCTATTTAAATTTTATCTATTTTTTATACTTTTATACAGTTAAACATTTAATTATTTCAAATATTCTATTAAAAATTCTACTTTTTTGAACGTGTGGAAAAATTGTAAAATTTTTTACACAAAATAAAGAAACTGAAACACAATTTTTTGTTTTTAATAAACCTTTCAATATGTACAGGGTGCGCTAGGAATCGTGATTAAAGTTTAAAAAACGGGATTTCAGAAAAACGTACTTTGATGTTCCTAGTTATTCCGTGTTTTCTATAATTTGGCAAGTCCGTATTGGTTAATTTTGGAACTCGAGTGGTATTTAGGGAATTATTTTATGATCGTCAAAGCAAGTGCAGCACTTCCTCCTCTGTCGGGGGGCAACAATACGTCAGCTGCCTTAATCTGGCCTGTGCATCACACTTTCCTATCAGGTGCCAGGTCGATTTCTCTTCCAACCCACATGCTGGACAGACGGGATCCCGTGCTACTCTGACGTGACACAACATTCCTATCAGCAGTTCAATGTCCTTCCGAGTTTTGCTCAGGTGCCATTTAGTTCTATTTTCGTCAGAGCCTATCACGAATAGTTTAGACTGTCTGCACCCTGACCTTGCCTCTAGGACTATCTGAATTCATTGTTCGCCCGTTTATTGAACTCACTTTAAACCTGTTTCCCTGTCATTTCCAGAAGAAGTTCCGATCCGATATATTGGGTTCCGGAACCTACTCCGGCAAGCTCGTCCGACATCAGTCAGCGCACTCCTCCACTAGGCTGCTAATTATTTTGGGTGCACTTAGAGCCTTGAGAGCTTCTGAACTTTTAGGTTTTCCACAGGTTCTCCTGCCCTGTGTTCTGACTGGTTGACAGTTTAGAGCCATCCGTGTTCCAGTTAATGGCGTTCGAAATTCTTTACTCACTCCTGCTACATTTTCTGTTCTGATAATGTGACCTTGCACTTTTTGTCAAAACTCCACGGTTTCAGGGCTGTTTTTCACTGGCATCTTTAGATAGGCCACTTTTTTCTCTTTGCTCTTCCAGAGTTCCTGGTCCCTCAGTCGTAGGTGAGTTGCCAGTGCCTCCTTCTTGAAGCAAGTTGGGAGTGAGGGGAGACCTAGGATGGTTTCCTGGGACTGAATTGAGGTATTCCTCATTGCGCCGATTCTTCTGCAAAAGAGCCCCTGTAGGCTGTGGGCCACCAGACCACTGTCCCATATTGGATTTTGGTCTTACTATTGCCGTGTATATCCAGTGAAGTTCCTGGGGTTAATTCCTCAGGTTCGACCGACCACGCGGCGCAACTGCCACATTGTTGCCTGGCCCTTTACGGTCATTTGACGTGAGTTCCTTGTCCAGTGTAACTCACAGATACTTTAGATATGATACCATACATTATTGGAGCTTTGAATTTCTTCAGTTTTTGATGACCATATCAGTCTTTTCATGGTTGACTGATAGACCGTTCTGTCTGCGCCAGTCTTTTATGTTTGACCGCTTTTTGTATTATTTCAAGAAAGCGACCAATCACTTTCGCCACACCGTCGCGCGTCGTCGGCAAATGTTTGCTCGTCAAGTCCTTGAATCAGGTGATTCAGTAAATCATCGACTATTAGGCACTGCAGGTGGGAAGAAAAGCAAATGCCCAGAAGACAGCCTCCCGTTTCATCCACCTTACCTTGGACTCTCTCAAATTGTCCTGTGCTTCCCTTTTTATTATCGTAGACTTCACTCATTCAGTTTGACGGGCTTCTGCTCCTCGTTCTTGATTGTTGACTGTACTGTTTGTGTTGGAGTGTCTTTTCTGCCTGTGATCAGAAAAATCTGTTTCCTTCGTAACTTTCCAGTCGACAATATCTTGAAGTAAGTTTCTTGATACCAGCGTTATGTTAATAACATTGTCTCGGTCGTTATTAGCGAACGTTGGCTCATTAACTTTGTTTGGTATTTCCAGGTTGCTCGCGGTTAGAAACTCATACAGGGCTTCCCTTCTTAGAATGCTGCTGCCCTACACTATGTGGTCGGGTTTGTGTCCGTTTAAGCAACAAAATTTTTTTCCGGTTTACTTTAAATTTCTTTCTTTCGATTTAAATTTCTGTCGATTTCTTCCTCTGTAGCAGCAAAAAAACGATTAATTTTAGGAAATTATAAATAAAAATAAAAATGTTAGGGTGTTGATTGATTGACAGTAAACAATTAACTAATAAACAATGCAATCAGTTGCTAATTTAAATTTAGTTTTTTTTTTACATTTTTAACATTTTAAACGCAAACTATTTGTTTTTATTTGTTATTTTTATCACTTACTTTGCATTTTATAAAACAAAATCTGTTCCTCAAAGAAGAGAGAGTAATAAAAATGCAAATTTGGATAAATTTTGTACTGAGTGATCAATCACTTTTTCTTCTCTTTTAAAAATTTTGTAATGTAGCTCAGGTAAAAATCCTTTATTTTTTTATAACTCACACTGTTCGACCGGAGTATACAATAGAACCCAAAACCGAGAACAATAGAAGGCAAGCGATAAACTATTCTCATTAACTACAAAAATAATTAAAATGAAATGGAATGGAACGTTTCTTTAAAACCAGTCAAAAATAAAAAAGGAATAAATTACTCAAATTCAGAAGAACTGTAAATGCTCTCATCATCACTCATTTTCTTCCAAAGAAATAATTAACAGTTCCACAGTTTCTTCGATTAAACAATCAAATTTCCATATTTTTTCTTCTACTACTACTGGAGTTATTTTTTTAACTGATTCTTGAAAAAGCACCTCCACATCCTTTAATTTATAGGTAGTATTATTCCTTGCTACATATCCTTTCATTTGAGCCCATATTAATTTTATTGGATTAAGTTCACAATGGTAAGGCGGCAGTCTTAATACTGTTGTTTCGTTTTTCAGCCATATCATCGACAACTTTCTTATTGAATTTTTCTTTTTGGCTATTTACCAATGATAGTGGTTCTTTTTTTACCATATCTGCCTCAAAATTTATGTTTTTTTCTGTATGCCACTTTAAGCCACTTACAAATATCAGCTTTTCTCCACGCTGTGGTTGGTACTTTTTCAATGTTTCTGGAATGGTAACTGGTGTTGTCCATTACTATTACTGAACCAGGAGGTATGAGGTCTTAACATTTGCTGAAAGCAAAAACAGAACACGCATAATAAACAATTTTTCTATCAGGTTAAAATATAATTATATTTTTAACTGCTGTCTCTTTTCTATTTTTTTTAATTTAAATGTTGGCAAAACACCTAGGCCAATGTTACGCTCGAGAAAATGGGTTTTAAATCGTTTTATTACTCTCTCTTCTTTATGACTAGACTTTAGCTCTACATTCTTTTGGTGTTGCCTCAGGCATTTTAATCTGCTTTGATTGGGATATCTTTTAGATTCTTAATTGTTGTTTTTACATTAGAGGAATGTTAATGTCACAATATGACATCGGCAGTAATAGTTGAGAACTATGATGTAGTACGGTTTTTGAAAGTTTATAAAAAGTTTTTTATTTCAAGTGTTTAATACTTAATGCTAGCTGCAAAATTAAGGGAGTTAAGAGGGGAGGGGGGGGGTGGAAAATTTGGAGATTCACACTGCTCTTGGTTTTTATTGACAGAACATTGACGTCCTGTACCTCCTAAAAGACTAATTAAGAGCATACTAATAAGGTCACTTTTTGCTGATATTTCTTCAGGATGAGAAGGAAAGAGAGAGATAATTTAATTTTTTATACCTTTTTACCATTTAAGATTTTTTTTGCCTTCAATTATTTTGGTATTTTCATCTTTTCGGTTTTTAACGGTTTCAACTTTTTTCGATTCCTTAGATAAACTTGTTTTAATTTCTATATTATATAAACTTTTTAGTTTTAGCCCTTTCACCTGTATCCTGCCTAAAATGCTTAAAAGAGGGCAAGAAGACTACAGTATTTCTTAAAGGAAAGGAAAGTCCTTAATTTTTACCATGTAGGATTCCTAAGTCCCTATTATTTTAAGAAAATTGTGTATTTTTGCCTCGCCAACAACACATTTACACTTTAAAATAGGATGAAAACCTTTTTTCTTGTAAAACTGTGTGTTCAAAATTTCAAGTTTAAAATTATGGTGAGAAGAATTCTTTTTTGAACTTAGTTTTATGTGACATATTATAAAACTTTCTGTACAAGGCATCAGAATAACTGAAACTGATAGATTGATATCATACAAAAAATGCGTTTTATATTTTGTACAAAAATAATGTAATTTGGCAGATGTCACTAAGCAAAATATTAAAGAAGCCTATGTTTCAATCCACGTCACACACTATCTTCTTAACAATTTTTATCCAAGTCGGTTCAACCGTTTTTGTGTGATTGAGGAACAAACCCACGGAGATATATACAAACTATCGCATTTATAATATTAGCAGGATTCCATTTCAAAATTTTATGAGTATTTAAGAAGTTAAGAATTAGGAAATAAAAATAAACTGGGTGTTCATTAGACAAACTTGAATTTTCCTAGATATCTGCTATGTTTTCATGGATATTGAATTCGTTTTCAATATGTTTAAAAAAAAAAATTTTCATGAGTTTTCATGACAGGTTTTCAAATCGATTTTGAATCGATTTGAAAACGGTTTTCAAATTTTGATATTTGGCAGCTGACTTGTGTCATAGTTGTCAAATATTAATTTTTGAGTTTTGGTACTTTTTTTAAAAAAAATGTATTTTATTTAAAAGATGATGTTGGCCCTTGCCACAAATTCTTTTTAAATTTTAATTACTACTCTGTTTGCAAGTGGAAGTGAAGAAAGAAATGCTGGACTGGCATTTGTGCATAGCACATACACTTTCGAGCCAAATATTTCTTTTATTTTCCATAATTAATTTTTTTAAAGTCTTTAAAAAAACAAATCTTTAGGTATTTAAGTAAGGTTATGTTATTAATCTTCTTTTTTCTATATACTCCACCAAATTTTAGAATGCCGGTTCCACACGTAGGTAACCTACGTGCGGTTCCACAGTTTCACTTCTATTTCTCTCTCTCTCGCTCTTTTTGAGATCTTATGTTAATTTGGAGGCTGCCTGGTAATCCGACATAATACGCATGTGTAAACTCAATCCACGTTTTCATGGAAAATCAGTATTTCGATCTCAATACGATCTTGATCCAACCCTAAAAATTTTCAGGGTCGGATCTAGATTGAAATCGATTTGAATACTGGAAAAACAGGCGTTTTCATGGACGGTATCGGATTGAAATCGTTTTCAGAACGAACTCAATTCCCATAAAAACGTAGCAATCGTCTTAATATTGATAGCCTTACCAACCGTGTTGTAGAAAATTAACAGCGACTAAAAGCTACCTTTTTAATCCTTGCTGGTTACCCGTTTTTATTATATTTATTTATTTTAATTAATTTTGTAGTTAAGAAAAGACTTGTCCTAACTAGACAGTTTGGGGATGGCGTTTGTACTATTTGATTGGGAATTAAAAAAACTTAACTTTAAACAGGAAAAATATACATTTTCTGAAACTAAGCTTATGGATATTATTAACATAGCATTATAAAGTATATAATTGATAACTTTGTTTAGAAACTTATCATATCGGGTGTTAAAACTTCAGTTTTTTTATTGTCTCCGACTTCGCCAATAGTTGCCAAAATTTTACATTAAATTTTTTGAGAAATATGTATGTATTTATATTCGATTTTATATGTCTCACTGTAATAAAATGATTCTGTTACATCCTTTCCATGTATATCACCTTTTAAAATAGGTTAGGAAATAAAAAAGTTTATATTTGATTAAAAAAATCCAGATTTGGATTGAGAGTTAAAATAACATTATAAAATTTAAGATAGTAGATATTTTCAAAAATGTCAATAAAATTAAAACTAAATAACTAATAAATGTTAAAGATTATATATTATTGACAAGGAGAAAATTCAGTTCGTTGCCTTTGCTTTAAAACCTGCATTTAAAAATGAAAATATTTAAAAAATTGTGATAGGGCAGTCTGATTTTTCTTTTAGATATTAGTAGCAAAGTAAACTAAGTCCGTCCATTTTATTACTATAGATCTTTTAAATTTATGCAAACATATTAAACTAAGTCCTTTTATTATATGACTATATATCTTTTTAATTTATAGGATCATATTTACAACTTAAAAAAATGTATAGATATATATAATTACACAATAATATATTTGTCTTAAATAATTAGTTTTTATATTGATACTTTCTATTCCTATAGAGGTTTTAATTAAAAATTGGACATTCACAAACACCCAATCACCAAAGTGGTTCGGCCGGGATTCGAATTTGGACCGCCGCACAGTGGAACGAGCCCATATAATAGTTGGACATTTTCTTAAAATTCATTTTAAGAAATTAAAAATTTATTCTGGAACATCTACATGGTGACAAAATCCAACACCATCGTCGACTAGATTTTGTGACAAAATCCAACACCATCGTCGACTAGATTTTATTAACCGATTCAATTTCATTTTGCGAAAGAAATCGCAGAGTCAAGACCCACTATATATAAACATTTTACTTGACTATAAGATGCTCTTCACAATGGCTGATGTTAAAGTTATCAATATTTTAACAAACATCAAATCGGCAAAAAGGTAAGTTCTTGGGTAAGTTACTTATGTTAAGTTAGTATTCTTCAGTAGTACATTATATACTTACTTAAAGTAACAAAATTTTGATATCTTAAATTTTATGCATCTTAAATTATATTGCATTTGCGTTTTATCTGCAACACAACGAAAATGAACCAACTCGACAAGGTAAGAAATAAAGTGGTCAATGAAAGTTACTATTATGGTTTATCTTCGCTGCATGCATGGATAAGGTGCTGTTACATGGACTGCAAGAACAGAGGAGCAAAAACGACTTCGCAATGGAAAAAAATTGAAATTCACCAGAATTTCAGATCCAAGACTGGATTATTAATAGATCTAGTGATGCAAGGCAAGGGAACAGCAAATACCAGCAATACTGCTTGAAAATTTTTTAGCGATCCTGCCCTTACTGTCGAAATAACAGGGCTTGATAAAAACCTAGTTTTTCGCTTTTCGGTTATTTTAAAATCCATTGCGCCTGGAAAGAAAATTAATTCTAAAAAATGTTCAAAAGTATTGTACTGAAACCGCAGACCTTTATTTATAGTTTTATAGCTGATATTTTATGCCGGCAACTGTGCATAAAATTCTTGTTCATGGAGGAGATATTATTAAACATGCATTGGTACTTATTGGGCAATTAAGCGAGGAAGCTCAAGAAGCAAATCATAAATTATTTAGATCATATCACTTAAATCATGCTAGAAAAGCATCAAGAATTTCAAATAATGAAGACGTTTTTAATCATTTGCTTTTTGCTTGTGATCCAATAGTTTCCAAATATCGGCTTAAAAGTTTTACACCTATTAGATTTGTCAGATATATAATTTAGTTTTGGTTCTTTAGGCTATGTGTTATTGTTATGCTTACTCATTATTCATATTGATAAGTTTTAAAAAATATTTGAAGGAAATTAAAATAAACCTAATAATGAATTAATTATTACACAGTTTAAGTCAGTAAGTTAAAAATACTTGGCACTTTCACCTAAGCCTATGAAAACTGCAAGGTTTAGTATTAAAAATTGAGTACTTTCTGTAGGTTTGGGGAATCCACCGCGCAAACATGACCGCGCAAATCAACAACCGCGCATGTCCATGACCGTGCAAGCCCACCACCGCGCAATCTCACCACCGCGCAAATCAACAACCGCGCATGTCCATGACCGCACAAGACCAAAACTGCGCGAATAAATAACCGCGCAAACGCACGACCGCGCCAACATATGACCGCGCATAATTCTTGACCGTGTAACGTGTGCCAGCCGCTCATATTTAAGTTTTTTTCGTATGGGACCCGCGGAAGTGAATGGAGTACTCGATCTTTTGTCTTTCGAAATACAAAATTTCGAAAGATAAAAATCGAAAACAAACCAACATAACCGACCCAACCCAACATAACCAGCCCAACCCAACCTAACATAAGCAACTCAACTCAACATAACCACCCCAACATAACCATCCCAATCCAGAAGAATTATGTTGGTTGGGTTGGGTTTTGTTTTGTTGGGTTGGTTTTATTGGGTTGGGTTTTCTTTGGTTAGGTTGGGTTAAGTTATCTTTGGTTGTTTGGGTTGAGTTGGTTATATTGGTTCGGGTTTAGGTTGGTTATGCTGGGTTGTGTTTTTCGATCTGTTGGACTTTCTATTTTATGTACTCGCGATACGTGTTGGCGCGGTACTTGGTCTAACTCGGGTCGTGTTGACGCGGTTTTGTCGCAGGCGCGGTCCGTGTTGGCGCGGTTTTGGGTCCCGCTCGGTTCATGTTGTCGCGGTACTGGGTCTGGCGCGGTCCGTGTTGGCGCGATACTGGGTCTGGCGCGGTTCGTGTTGACGCGGTTCTTAGTCTGGCGCGGTTTGTGTTGGCGCGGTTTTGGGTCCGACGCGGTTCGTGTTGGCGCGGTCCGTGTTTTTGGATAAAAGAATCTCTATAACAAAATTCGTCTTGTATCATATTCTTTTTAAGTGTCTTCCCCACCCAGCACCCCATTTCATTTCCGCGGGTCCCGTAGGAAGGAAAAAAAATAAATTTTAGCAAACTTCTTTTAGGATAAAAAGAAATGATTCTCAAATTTCCAATTTTTTTACTTCCTACGAGACCCGCGAGAGTGAAACGGGGTGCTGGGGGAGCAATGTGAAGACACTTAAAAAGAATACGATACAAGAATTTTGTAATGCTCTTGTAGAGATTCTCTTATCCAAAAACACGAACCTCGCCAGGCCCAAAACCGCGCCTATTCTTTTTAAGTGTCTTGCCCGCCCAGCACCCCATTTCACTCTCGCGGGTCCCGTAGGAAGTAAAACAAATGGAACTTTGAGAATCTTTTCTTTGTATCCTAAAAGAAGAATGGTTGATAAATTTTTTTTTTTTCCTACGGGACCCGCGGGAGTGAAATGGGGTGCTGGGCGGGGGAGAAACTTAAAAAGAATAGGCGCGGTTTTGGGCCAGCCGCGGTCCGTATTTTGAAAATGGCTCGTTTTATTGAAATTGAAAAATGTGCGAAAGGCAACGATTTGGCAATATTTGAATGTATTATTTTTCGAAGAGAAAAACAGTATGCAAAAAAGATAGTGTGGAAATGTGTTAAATATGATACAATAAAATGTTCATCAAGGATCCATACGACATGTGATAAGAAGGTAATTAAAAAAATAAATGACCACTGCCATCCACTAAGCCCAAGAGATATTAAGACAAAAAATGTGATGAATACAATGAAAACAATGTCTTCGAGTATGTTAAATCTCCAAAATCATTGTAAACATACAGGGATCTGTGTTAGCGAAGCTCCCAAAAATTCATTCTATAAAGTAGATGATCCGTAAAACAAAAACAAATTACAACAATACACCCAGAAATGCTAATAATCAGCAAAATCTGGACATTCCAGATACTTCTAAGGTAAGCTGTGTATAAGATGTTTTAAATTGTCTTCGTGTCCTACAGGCACTTAGGCACTTTATATAAACATAATATGTGGTTCCACCGCGGAATAAAACTTATCGTTCATGTGCATCAGAGGTTACAATCTCAAACATCAAATCCTTCTATAAAAATCTATTGTTTTAGGTTGTAGGAACTACTCCATTCCTCTATCATAATGGACCGCCAAACGATGACTGCATTGTTGTTTTTACTACGGAAACAAATTTGGAGTTTATGGCAACCAGCACAGAATGGTGTTGTGACGGAACTTTTAAAGTCACACCAACTATATTCGAGCAGATTTATACCATACATGCTTTGAAGGACAATTTATGCGTCTGCGTAGTATATGCATTGCTCTCACGAAAAGCAGAAATAATTCAAAAGTTTCGACCTGATGCAGCCCCGATACAAATAATGTTTGATTTCGAAAAAGCAGCATTAAATGCAGCAAAGTTAATTTTCACGAAATCTGAAATTAAAGGATGCTGGTTCCACTTTAATAATTATTAATATAAACAGATTTACATTGTTTCCACTCAAAATTATATAATATCCAATCAACTTATTTATTACTTAACTGACATAAAAAAACAACCCATATCATAAATTATAACTAGTCATATTAACCTACTTATATAACTATTTCTTTATAGGATATTTGCATGTCCAAAAGGGATTCCTAAGTCTTAAAATTTTAAATAACTGTAAAATATGAACAAAAAATAACAAAAATATAAAAATAAATTAAGGACAATAAAATTCATAGCATTCACGCTTATATAATTATCACATAAAAAGAAATAATAATAATAATCTAGAAGTGCTTGATAATACAAAAAAATATAAACAAAAAAACACAAATAAAACTAAGAATAAAAATATGTGATCAATAATGACAAAAAATTAAAGTCAAAAGATTAAAATTTTATAAAGTTATATAATTAATACATTAAACAATAATAAGAATTGTGTGAACAACAACAACAAGAAACGAACGATAAAAAGGTTAAAAATTTTATAAAATTAAAAAGTAGTTATTAGTTACACAATAGGTATTTACACTGTCCAAACTTTTTATTACAACAAATAAGTAGCAATGTGAAATAAGTTACACTTGATTTCAAAAAAAACTCATACATGCATTTTTTCGTATGCCACAAAATTTGGCTTTCCATTAGTGTTTACTATTATAAGGCACCACCATTTTAGTATGCCTGACAGCTTAAAATTCAGTGTGACATCCTTAAAAATGCCACAGATATCAACATTTAAAAAAGTTGAAATTATCACTCGAGTTATAGAAGACGGCTGGTCTATAAGAAGAGCGGCCACTCATTTTGGAGTTGATAAAATAACGATAATGTGATGGAAAAAGCGCTGGATTGAAAATAATTCTACAGATAGGAAAGATGGATCAGGACGACCAAAGGTAAGTTCTGAAGTGCAAGATGAGAGACTTATTGACCATCTCAGACAAAATCCTTTTTCAACGTCGGTTGTTGAAATCAGAAGTCTCTTGTCGAGTTGCTGCAAAGAAGCCTTTTCTAACAGAAGAACAAAAACAGGCTAGAGTGATTTTTGTACCGAACAACGTTCTTCGTGATAATGACTTCTGGGAGAGGGTGGTTTTCACTGACGAAAACATTTTTCATCATCATCTTCAAGCAGCAGGAGTCCACCAAATTCTATATTTGAACCCGAATATACAAACCAAATTAAAAAAGCTGGTAAACATTTGGGGCTGGTTTAGTGCTAGAGGTTTGGGTTTTTTTTGAGAATCGAAGGAAGATTCAATAGTGAACGATATATTGAAATCCTTAAAAACGTTATACTGCCATCTGTACAGGCTTTACATGAAAATAATAACTTCGCTTATCAGCAGGACAACTGTCCAGTACACACGGCTAATGTTGTTCGCCAATGGTTTCAAAATAATAATATAGAAACAGTTCCTTGGCCAGCCAACAGCCCTGACCTTAACCCAATGGAAAATATATGGGGTCGAATCGTTAGGAATTGAAGACCACGAAATGCTGAAGAGTTAAGCGATGCTATTTATGGCGCATTGGATCAGCTCTCAGAAGACCATCAGTATTTTCAAATTTAACCTTTTCAATGGCCAGACGTTTGCAGCTTGTAGTAGAGAAAAATGGTGATCCTATTAAATACTAAATTATTTATTTTAGTTCTTTTTTAAGTTAAAATAATTAGTATTACGTTTACCATCGTTTTTGTCCTAATCGAAGTTTCCTATTCGTCGAATTGTTTTTAATCCAGCGCTGTTTCCATCTTATTATTGTTATTATATCAATTCTAAAATGGGTTACCGCCCTCTTTATAGCCTTCGTCCGTTACTCGAGTGATAATTTGATATTGTTCAATAAAGACTTTACTAAAACATTATTTTTGCTGATTTTTTAGTATTATGCAAAATTTAATATAAAAAATAAGGTTGCCTTTAATTTAAGTAAAAAAATATTTTCAGTTTTAGAGACCTTTTTTAAACAATATGACAAATTGTCGTACTTTTGAAGTTTTTATGAATTTTAGCTAGTAGTCCGTATACATTATACACTTTTAGAAAGGTCAATTTTGTGACTGCATGCACCTAAGACGCTACACATTTGTTAAATAGGAAAACTTTTAGTTTTATTTTAAAAGAGACTAGAGATGGAGAATCTTTGATATGAAATGGTAAATTATTATACTCAATAAGTCCATTGTGAAAAAGTGACTTTTCGCCAGATTTTAATTTCTTTTGGATAACATGAAAATTATTTTGTGACCTTGTGTTGTAATTATGTATCTCACTATGATACACAATTTTACAGGTCAAATAGTCAGGCGCTTGACCTATTTTAATTTTATGAATTAATAAAAGTGTGTATAATTTGAGATAATCCCTAATAGGAAGCCATTTATTAAGTTTATTAAGTTATTTAATAAACATTCAAAAAACGATAATGCAACGTCGTTCCAATCATTCAAAACACACTTTATTGCAGTTTCACAACTGTGCATTCCCCTAAAGCCCGATTGTTTTGTTGATATTTTATTAGTGCTATTAATAAAGTCTATGATTTGGTTATACACACGTTTTTCACTAATTTTTTCAATGCTGGCTAACATATTTACTGGCCGATAATTAGACGCGTTATTTGAATTTGACTTTTTGGGAACTGGAATAAATGTAGAGATCTCGTAACTTTGAGAGTATACTACCAATTTCTAAACAACTATTTACCAAATGAATTAAGGGGTTTTTAAGAGCATCATAATTATTCTGAATAAATGTCATTTGTATGTCATCCGGATTTCCTTTTTTTGTAGAAAAAGAAATGTTCGTGTGTGTATGTAATATGTGTTTGTTACAGAATTAGCATGAAGTTACAAAATTATAAATTGTTACTATTATTAGTTATCAATATATTAAATAACTACTGTTCATAAAGATAAGTATGAAGTATAATAAATAATACTGCTTGATTTTAGTCTTTTATATCGCGCGTTTTTAAATTGAGTTTGCGACATTTTGGTTGCCAACCAAAAGACGTAGTATCGTATTCCTAAATAGTTTTTTCCTCGCCCAGGACAGGTGTTCTCGTAACTAAATACGCTCGGCGTTTCGTACTCGCTGACCGTATGATAACGTAATATTCGCATACCACGTGACCAAAGTAACAAAAATGGTATTCACGTATATTGAACGCAAGGCGTCGACGAAGTGCGCTCAGTGCTTGGCGACCGTTTGAGAAACACGTACGATTTTCCTACCCTACAATACTTTGTAGAGTGCTGCAGAAAATATAGTAGTTTTTTCAGTTTGCGTTTTTATTAATAATTAGAAAAATAAAAATCTCTTATTAGTAGCTTGGGGACGGGTGACAAACACGTACACATCAACCTTACTATTTGATGCTCGATGTAAGACAACTTTTTTTTTCCAAAAAATTGCAACAAAAACTTTTCTTATCAAAATCGACATCGAAATAATTGAGCATCCGTATAATACTAGAAATAGAAGCAATCAAAATTCTGTAAAACCAAGGGTAAAAAAAACAAATGGTCAGCGGTGCTTTTTGTATCTTTCATCGGATGTGTACCAAAAAATATCTGGTTTTGTTAGGCTCCTGCCCACATTAATTGTTTTCTTTCAAAAATAAACTAAAAGCTTTCATGAAATATGAAATTAGCAAACATGAAATAAATAGCTTAATTGATATAAAAAATAATTAGCAAACAATATAGGTAACTACCTTTATTTCTGTGTTTTCGTCTGTATTTTCTTTACTTTTCTGAAATATCACATTTTTCACATTAATTACCATTTTTATGTTTTTGATCTTTTGTCATTTTATTTATTCATAAATGTACTAAAAATTATTATTTTCTTTTTTTAATTCAACACTTCCATGAAAATATAAATTTTTCCACGCGCGAGGTTTCTCTTGTGGATGTATGAATTCTGTGTTTGGTGTTGAATTGGTTAGGTTATTTTTTGGGTAACAAATACCTTAGAGTTTTATTTTCTGTTTCTTAAAATGTAGAATGTTTACTATAATTATAAGGTATAACTTACTAGATATATAAGTAACTATTGTGAAACCATTTTAACAATAAATGCTATATAATAAAGTATCAATATCAATATACGACTGTGCCGGAAACACCACTTTCCCTGACTGAGTGCCGGAATAAATTTAAACTTTTCCGCACTGAGTGCGGAATTTTTTTGTAAGTGTGCGGTTAAGTCTCGGGGTAAACTTTTTCCCGCACACTGGGCGGGAACGTGCTACGAGTTTATATCACAGGGTCAAAGGGCGGGTTTAACTGAGCTAAACCAAACCATCAAGTAATTTTTTAAAGGATCAATACTTGTACAAGTCACATTTGATTTACCCTTTCTGAAATACGGCTCGAAATCGATCACACAATGGCCTCTTTCTTACACATAGAAAAAGAAAAGGAGCGACAAGGCTAACAAGAAATAAAAATGCAAAATTCGGTGATGCCAAGATTTGCTAAGCGAATTTGATTCTGTCTGCTCGCAGGGCAGTGCGTTCGGCAGAGAGAATACGAAAAGTCGTCGGTCAGCGTGCCGCTGAGCGCGCTGTTCGCTATTCGTTTCGCTTAGCGACTTCAAAACGTTACGTATTACGAGAATACCGGTCCAGTACCCCATTCACTTCCGCGGGTCACATACGAAGAAAAAAACTTAAATATGCGCGGTCGGCACACGTTGCGCGCTCTAAGATTGTGCGTGGTCGCCACACGTTACGCGGTCAAAGATTGTGCGCGGTCGGCACACGTTAAGCGGTCAAAGAATATGCGCGGTCATGTGTTTGCGCGGTTGTGGGCTCGCGCGGTTGTAGGCTTGCGCGGTCATGGACACTCGCGGTTATTGATTTGCGCGGTCTTGGCCAGCGCGGTTGGGATCCGCGCGGTTCGTGTTTTCGCGGTGGAGTCCGCAAATACTTTTTGTATCCCCCTGTATATATAACTTTTAAATATTCACTTATCATTTTAATAAGTAAACTATGATTTGCTTACGTTGTATTTGAATTTTTCACATTGGTTATATTTACTATCCTTTTATTTTCAATGTTTTATGATCCTATGTATTCACACTATTGCTTGCCTAACACTTTACCAGCTCACCAAATTTTACAAAGTTCCGATAAATAGTTTTAGAGATATTAGCACATGCACCCACTGTGCACCGGTGTGAAAGTCAGTATCGTTACCAACTACTTCACGAAGGATGTCTTTTTTTCAATGATTAATGTACCGAATAAACATTTACCATGGACATATTTTCAATCTATAGAAAACGGAAGGAGTTTGTTTGGAATAGCTGTTATAGCATTTTTTTTATTTTTTGCTCATTTCAATTTGTTTGAGAAATTCTGGTTTATTTAATAAATTAGTCATGTGACTTTGATTGGAAATATTTGGGTCATATGAGTTTTTTTGGGTAATACTTCACGAAAAAATACCACGTTGGGACTTTAGTGCGCAGCCGCGCGAAGAGCATGTGTTGTTTTTTGATCACTTCGAAAAAGTTGATTAAAGGTGAAAACAGAAAAAAAACTTCCCTTAGTTAGATTGGAGTACAATGTTAAGGGCCCTACAATTGGTGAAAATAGAGCTTTATAATTTTTTTAAAACTGTTTTTTTTTGTGATTTCGTAACACGTAAAATCTAAATATAAAAATTCGACGTGTGCTCATGCAATACTCCAAAACACATCATTTTTTATCCATAGTTCAGACACAATGATTCGTTATCCTTTATTAAAATTTAATACGGAGAGTAGCAAAAAAACTGTGGCATTTTTTTTAATCGACAGCAAAAATGAATGGTAACTATAAAAGTTATTTATGTTTTTGCTTAACCCTGTAGACAATTAGTAGTAGTAGTAGTAGAGAGGGGCGGCACGTGGGCCTTGCAATTAGGCCGCTTCATGGGCTCTTTCTGCTATACCCCGTACGTCCATTAAGTTGGGTGGGACCATCATAGAGGGTCACAAAAATACCAATGCCATAATTTGTAGCTAATTTGTTGCCAATTTGTTACCAACGAATAAAATTGTAGCTGCAGCCGTTACCAAGAAAATGGAACCCCTCTAACTTAACCATTAAGCTAGGGGGACCACCCTATAGCTGCCGTTTGGGTAACAGTAGGACAATAAGTCATATACACTTCCGGCCACATAAAATGCGTACGCCAATTTTATATAGTGTATTATAGTCCTCGCAACTCAGTAACCTTTTAGGTACTTCAAATTGACAAAAAATGTCACCGTCAGGTTTTGTTGTTGTCATAGGCTTATATTTAAAAATGCCCCAACTAAACGAATTCGAAAAAGCCCAAATTTTGGCAAAATTAGATGGTGGTTGGTCAGTTGAAAAAGTAGCGGCACATTATGGACGAAGCAAGGCTACAATCGTAAGAATAAGAAGATAGATTCAAGAAGAAGGAACTGTTCGTCGAAGGCAAGGCACTGGCTTGATCCAAGTGAGTACGCCTCAGCAGGATCAGCAACTGATCAACTTCTTTGAAGACCACCCATTTGCGATGGCCCCAGAGGCGAAAATTGAGGCATATTTCCCTGGATAGATTTCGCGTTGCTGCCAAGAAAATCTTACTGCGGAAAACAGGCAAGTCAGGTTAATTTTTGCAGTAAACTATTCACTACAAGAAGAAGAATTTTGGCAACAGGTGGTCTTCACGGATGAAAAAATCTTTCAGTCCCACAATGATAGCAAACAAATTTTGATATATCGCCCGCCACGAAGACGCTATCTCGAAAAATATATTGCTGTGAACGAAGACCGGGTTGGAAGATTTTCCAGAAGGTTTTATGTATCAACAGGATAACTGTCCTATCCATACCGCATGCATTTCTAAACAGTGGTTCCAGAAAAACAACATCGAGGTTTTGTCATGGCCGGCAAAAACTTCTGACGCCAATCCCATAGAAAATGTGTGGGGCCTTATAGTAAAAAAGTTAACACGAATGAATATTGTTCCTAGAAATTCCAACCACTTAATGGAGCTTATAGTCAGAGGGTACGACGAAGTTTAGCAGATTCCATGCCACGAAGACTGGCGGACATTATCGAGACTGACGGGGCAATGACACGCTACTGAAGAAACGTTTTCTTGGTTTTTTTTATTTACTTAGTGTTTTTTTAATAATTTCTTTTTGATTTTGAACATTTTTGGTTGTCTGCAAAGACTTAGATTACTCAAATTTACCGATCCTTCAGAGGTGCGCTGACTATGATTAAGATGATTAAGTTATTGCTTTCCTTTGGCCAAACAGTTCCTTCTTCTTGATACCTTTTTCTTATTCGCACAATTGTCGTCTAGTTTCGTCCATAATGAGCTTTAAGAATAAGTTTTTATAATAAAATAATTTAAAAAAAATTGTTTTATTCATTAGTATATTAGTCTTATGGTAAAGTGTGGCCAGTCTCCTTATTTTTGTGTTTACAATGTCAAAAGATCTAACCTGTAATTCGAAAACGTCAATGTGTGTACCATAATTTGTAGCTCGGAGGGTACATATGCACTCAAAAATAAAAATGGCAAAAAATAACCTAGATTTTTCTTTATTTCCGAAAGAGTTATTTAGAAAAATAATTCTTGTTTTATGGGTGACCAAAATAATGGGTTACAAAAATACTTATGCCATAATTTGTAGCTAATTTGTTACCGAAGAATAAAATGTGTAGCTGCAGCCGTTACCGAGAAAACTGAGACCCCTCTAACTTAACCATTAAGCTAGGGGGATCACCCCATAGCTGCCGTTTGGGTAACAGTAGAACAATAAGTCATACACCATAATTTGTAGCTCGAAGGGTACATCTGCACTCAAAAATAAAAATAGCAAACAATAACATAGATTTTTTTTTATTTCCACAAGAGTTATTTACGAAACTAATTCCTGTTTTATGGGTGACTAAAGTAAAGGGCCACAAAAATAATTATGCCATAATTTTTAGCTAATTTGTTGCTAATTTGTTACCAAAAAATAATATTTGTAGCGGCAGCCGTTACCGAGAAAACTGTGCACTCAAAAATAAAAATGGCAAAAATAACATAAATTTGTTTTTATTTTTAAAAAACTCATTTACGTATCTTAATCCCGTTTTATACGTTTAAATGATACATTAAAAACATCAGCATGTTGCAAACACTTTACTTGAATTTGTTACCGCCAATTTAAAAGTATAAAAATCATTATTTTTATAAGAACAAAATATATTTTTTTTACGGAAAATTTAATTTAGAAGATCACCCTATAAATCAAGTTTGTTCAACAGTGACAGATACATGAAACTTTATAATTTGTGGGTGAGCACTTATCTGCTAAAACAAAAGAAATACTATTAAAAAATGTATATTGCTAACCTTTTTGAAATAACCTTTGTTAGTGTGTGTAAATGTATATTGGTAACCTTTTTGAAATAACCTTTGTTAGTGTTTAGTTGTTGGAGGAGAAAATAATTTCTAGCAGCTGTCGTTACCAGGATATGCATGTTTAATGAAGTCACGTGACCTCAAAATCAAAATAGCTTATGAACTAACTGGAAAATCACAACTCTTTATACCCCTTTACAAGAAGCTAATTTTTTACGTAAGAAAATAATTTGAAGCTGCTTCCATTACTAATATATATCTCATTAAGTAAATCACATGACCTAATGAATGAACTAACCAGGGGGTCACAAATTTATATACCTAATCGGAATAAGCTTGGTTGGTACTAATTTGCTGCGTAAGAAAATAATTTTTAGCTGCTGCCATTACTGATATATGTCTTTTTGAGTAAGTCACGTGACCTAAAAATTGAAATATTTCATAAATCAACTAGAGGGTCACAACTTTTTATAACTCATCGGAACACAAAGAGTAACATATACCTCATTACCTGCTGCCGTTATCAAGATATAGCTATCTGGACACTCGACACAAAAAGTAACATAACTCGGAAACTAACCTGGGGGTCACAACTTTTTATACCTCATTAGAATAAGCTTGGATGGTGATAATTTGTTACGTAAGAAGTAACACCAATAAACGAAGTTCACGCGTCTACTACAAAATAAACTTTTATTTTTGATGGAGAACTCCTTTAATACTGATAGTAAAGAGTTTATTTATTTAAAATGTATCGCTTTTAATAAACTACGAGATGAGAGGAGTTTTGGCTCTAATTTAGTTTTTACGATATGTTACTTTTTGTGTCGAGTACCCATATCTCGGTAACAGCAGCAGCTACAAATTATTTTCTTACGTAACAAATTAGCACCAACCGAGCTTATTATAATGAGGTATAAAAACTTGTGCCCCTAGTTAGTTTCTGAGATATGTTACTTTTTGTGTCGAGTGTCCAGATTGCCATATCTCGGTAACGGCAGCAGCTACAAATTATTTTCTTACCTAACAAATTAGCACCATCCATACAAATTATGGTGTATGAATTATTGTCCTACTGTTACCCAAACGTCAGTCAAGGGGTGGTCCCCCTAGCTTAATGGCTAATTTAGAGGAGTCTCAGTTTTCCCGGTAACGGCTGCCACTACAAATATTATTCTTTGGTAACAAATTAGCTATAAATTATGGCATAATTATTTTTGTGGACCTTTATTTTAGTCACCCATAAAACAGGAATTAGTTTTGTAAATAACTCTTTTGGAAATAAAAATTTTTTTTATTTTTTTCCATTTTTATGTTTCAGTGCAGATGTACCCTTCGAGCTACAAATTATGGTGTATGACTTATTTTTCTACTGTTACCCAAACGGCAGCGATGAGGTGGCCCCCCTAGCTTAATGGTTGAGTTAGAGAGGTCTCAGTTTTCTCGGTAACGGCTGGCGCTACAAATTTTATTCTTCGGTAACAAATTATCAACAAATTAGCTACAAATTATGGCATAAATATTTTTGTGACCCTTTATTTTTTAAAGGAAATAAAAAAAATCTATTTAATTTTTTTCCATTTTTATTTTTGAGTGCAGATGTGTTTTATTTTTGAGTGCAGATGTACCCTTCGAGCTACAAATTATGATGTATGACTTATTGTTCTAATGTTACCCAACGGCTGCAGCTATAAATTTTATTATTTGTTAACAAATTAGCTAAAAATTATGGCATTGGTATTTTTGTGACCCTCTATGATGGTCCCCACAACTTAATGGACGTATACCCCATTGTGTACCCCATATAACTATGAGATCTATAACGGCCCTGCCCTTGGTTTTCCCGAGAAAAATGCGTACCGATAATAACTCTCCCAATCAAGTTGGCCTGGAAAAAACCAATAAACGCAGAGTGTAAACGGGCAGGCGCGTCGATTGCGTCAGCAGTGAAAGTATCATTAAATTATTGTAAGGTCACTACGACGCCAGGCATGGATTTGTAAGTGCATGCGCAGTAGATTTTTGGTTTATGGCCTGGTGACCCAAACAGTTTGAAAGCCAACCGCGATCTTGAATTTTCTCCTTTGTTTCTCCTAGTTATTTTCGTTACACATTTTGGAGCATTTGGGCCGTTATAGTATCTGCTAGTTATATGGTGTACCCTATCCTCCTACTCTCGCTACGCGTGCTGCGACTCTTTCCGGGCCTTACTGTTTTCTTTGCGAAGTTAAGTATGTCGGCCCTCGAAGCATCGTGGGGCAACCCCCTCGTCAGCTGCCTTAATCTGACTTGTGCGTCACACTCTCCTATCAGGTGCCGGGCCGATTTCCCTGCTTAGCCGTTTTTTTTTTATTTACTTACAAATGCTTTGTACCATGACCAAAAAGGCTTTTAATATTCAATTTTTCACATTTTGAAATCTTCAATTTACAATTTTCAAAAATTAAAGGATTATCGTTTTTGCACCAACGCCATCTCTGGTCTGTACCAACAGACACTGCACCAGCGCTATCTCTGGTTCTTTTTTTGCAATGTTTTAATTTACAAACCCTTTGCCAAGAAGACATTTGACTTTAAATTTTTCACATGTTTAAATCTTTAATTGGCAACTTTTCCCAATTTAAATTTGCAATTTTCAAAAATTAAAGGTTAATCGGTTTTACAATACAGTGTGACTAAATTATTTGGTTGAAGTCTCGAATTTACACGTGACATATTTTTGTTTAAGTAGCGAATGCGTCGCGTTACTACGGAATGTATGTACTTCAAGTTTATAAATAATCATCAATTGAATTATTTTTAATGTGGGCAAAGACATAAATAGATATAATTTTATATATCTCCGTAAAAATCAAATATTTTATTTTTTTTTTCAAGCTGCCTATAGGAGTGTTATGTTACATTACATACATTTACATATATATATACATACACATTACATTTTTGACGCTTGTAGATAATTTTTACTGTGCAACTACCGCCTCGCACAAACTTTAAATTTCTCATTTTTGAAATGGTCAAATTTTTAAATGTCCAATATTCACCCACAAATAGCACCGTCTACTCTGATTTCAAATCTATAAAAATGAAACTCCGACGAGTTTCAATTTTCATATTTGTAAATGAATTGAAAAAATTGATAATTGAAAAAATTCAGTGCTCAGCTGTTTACCATACAAACGCTTTGCACCGTGGCCAAAAAGGACTTTAACTTTTAATTTGTCACATTTTTAAATCTACAATTTGCAAATTTTTGAAATTTAAATTTCCAAAATTCAACCATAATTCTTAATTATAAGGTGACTAATTTTCAACAATTCACTGCTCAGCCATTAATTTCTTTAATTATAAACGCTTTGTACCATGACTAAAAAGGCTTTTAACTTTAAATTAAAACAGATGTTATAATGTCATGAATTTCTGCAATTGGGAAATTTTCTAATTTTTAACTATTAACTTTAAACTTTTCACGTTACATTTTTTTAAATGGAATACCCCAATTTAAAAAAAAAAATAGTTTTGTAATAAAATTTACTGTTAAATGATGTGTCATACTATGTTGGGAATTGTGTCATACACCTATTTTTATTAAGTAGTTAAACAGATATCTGCAATTTTTAATAACTACCATAGTGGGCTGTGTTTAACTCTGACCTATGCAGTTTTAGGGTATCTATCTAGGTAGCTATGATCAAATAAAAGTAATTGCCATGATAAACGAGCCCAAGTGTCAAAAGTGGCATCTTCGTCAAGATATAAAAATGTTTGAAAACTTAGAAAAGTACGACATGATAAAATGTTATAATGAAAGTAACGAAAATCGACAGACGGCGTTAAATCTATATTTCCAGAGATATCCGGAAAGAAGGCAACCTAGCTCAAAAATATTTTTGAAGTTAAAACGTCATCTTCAAGAATACGGATCTTTTACAAAACCGCGGCCTAGGACGTATAGAAGCCTAGCCAGGGATAGAGAGTTGGAAGAACTAACGGTTCTAGGGGAAATAGAAATTAACCCGAATACTTCCACCAGGATTATGGAGAGAAATACTGGAATTCCACGCAGCAATGCCGTTCGGGTGCTTAAAAAACACAAGTTTAGGCCCTATCGACCCCGACGGGTGAACCAATTACGGCAACGAGATTTCGCTCCAAGACGTGCATTTTGCAGGTGGTACCTAAATAAAACCCAAGAAGACCCCAATTTTGCCAGAAAAGTAATTTGGACGGATGAGGCAACGATTTCTAGTGATGGAATATATACCAGATATAACTGCTATTACTGGAAACATCAAAATCCCCATATTATGGTGGAACAATCGAATTAGGGAAGGTTCAGTTTTAAGGTATGGTATCTACAAAGGACAAATTATTGGGCCATATTTAACAATAACAAATTTTAGAAGAGCAGGTGATTCCGTTTATCGACAATTTGCCACTTCAGCAAAATAATAAGCCATACTTTCAACATGGCGGTGCACCTCCTCACAATGCACAAGACATTACTAATTTGCAAAATATTGTGTTTGCCGAAAACTGGATCGGAAATAAAGGTCCTATATATTGGCCCCCCAGGTCTCCAGACCTGACCCCTTGCTACTTCTTTTTGTGGGGGAGAGTCAAAGACCTTGTATTTCAAAATCGCCCAACTACTAGAAGGGAATTGGAAGAGGCACTTCGTACTGCATTCAGGCAGCTTCGTGCGGTAGAACTTCTTAATGCAGAAAATAGCGGCAAGAGAAGATGTAGGATATGTTTACAAGAAAACGGCCATCAATTTGAGCATTTGTTTAAGAATTAAAGAAAATTGTTAGATGTAGATTTTAGGTGTTACATAGTTCAATTAATAAAAATTTTAAATAAAAACTATTAATAATTTAATTTTTGTTTATTATTTTAGGGTTGGTAATTATAGTAAACTAGAAGTTAAAGTTCGAGGTTGCTGTGTCCCCTCGTGTCGTAGTCAACTTGATTTTGTATGAAAAAAAGCAACAAAATTTTATTTACACATTTAGGGCGCGCGCAGCGCCTACTATGGTAATTATCAAAATATGCAAATATCTTTTAAACTATTTAACAAAAATAGCCCCACAAACAATGAAAGGTGGTAAGGTGTATTTGCTTTATTGGCACTATTGGCAAGTGAATGCCATTGGTTATTTACTACAGTAGTATTATTGGCAAAATTGCGCTATTTTGCCAATGATTATTTACTAGTGCTGATGTATTGGCAAATTTATGTTAATTTGCCAATAACTGAAAAACGTGTTTTACATACCAAGTGCAACGCAATCGTTCCTTTAAAAATTGCATGCATTTCTAAACCACTTTTCCGGTCCGATCAAACGCATTGCCGAATATCGTGCCGTTTGAACGCCGAATTTTTTAAATTTCCCGCGCGATTGACATCTGTCGTGCGGTTGACAACTTGACGTACTTGCCGACGCCATTTTAATAATATTCTGCGGATTCTTCCTATGTGGGTTCCTTTTTGTGTTTTGCAAGTTTTCTTTTAAAATTGACTTAAATTTAGTTTGAGTTTCAAGTCACCATGGATGTGGAAGCCGATACTGCGTAAGTACTCATATTCTTTTGTTCTTAAATAAGGTCGGCCTAGAGTAGACTTAAAAATGTTCAGAACTACCAGTAAAGCGACCAAAAATCGTCATTTTTGCTGGGTTTATACAGGCATACAAAAATTAAAATAAAAAATAATAACTTTGAACCGAACAGCACACAGCTTCTGCACATGTATACAAAAGTGAATGACACCAATAGTTAAAATGATTAAACTAAACTCCATCATGCTGTTTTCCTTACTAATATCTGTTAAAAACAAACCAAAAACTGCAAAAAACCCCCATTTAAATTACAAAAACAAATGAAAGTGAGATTATGTGTGTCAAAGGGGTATGCTCAAATCCGTTTTAAGATAAAAATAAATGTTAAGTTACTCATCTTTTTATTTATGCTGTATAAATGCCTACACTGTTCCCCATAAGCTCATTCAACTTTTATTTTAATTTTAATTATAATTTTTTTTTTAATTTTTATTTTGATTTGCCTGTATGAACCCAGCATTAAATCGTGATCTAGACGCCACTTTACAAGAAAATCAAAGGTCAAAACCGTTCTCAACTTAAAAGCCAGTTAACTCCTACCTGTGTGTTCAGCCTTCAGTGCCATTTAGCCTACTGTTGCCGCCATTTTTATAACCAAATTGACAGGTAAAACATGAATTTTCTCTCAGTTTGGTGTCACTATGGCCTCTATAGTAGGCTAAAGGATACTATATCAAAAAAGAGTTAACTGGCTTTTTAGTTGAAGTGTTGGATCGAGCCATCTAAAGATTCATCAATTCAGTCTACGTCATTTTCTAACACTGAAATTTCTCTTGCTGAAACCGAGCTGTCTTTAGTTAATATCTTAAAATCTTTTTTAAAATTAATTTGAAAAAACTCGTCTGTATAGTATAAAACTATTTTTTTATTTTAACGTAAATTTGCCAATAAAACAACTAGATTAAAGTTTTTATATTTTTTTTTGAGAAACCGATATTTTGTCACTTTTTAAGCAAAAAGGGCTACTTTTTCCTAAAACAAAATACTGGTTTATCCAAAAAAAATAATTTACAGCTATACTTACCAAAATTTAAACTTTTTTAGATTCTGTAAAAAATCCTTTAAAAAGTCAACCAACTTTTCTTCATTCTGTCGTTGAAGATGCTGCTAAGGCTTGGTTACGGGGTGCCTGTGACTGAAAAGGGGGCAGAACATCCAGGAAAAAAGATGCTGAATAAATCTTCATCTTATCTTATAACAAGAAGAAGGAAGTACTAAGTTTTTAAATTTTTGGCCAAGGAATTTTTATATAAAGGAACTGAAGCAAACCTTATTTTTTTGATTCACAATCAAAGAGATTCTAAATAAAATTTTCCCTGTTGCAATTTACTGTTGTATGGAAAACCTCCTCTTAATAAATATTTAAATCAATTTATAAAAGAATTTTCCTCTATCTTTGGCATGACCAAGACGACAAATATTGTTCATATGGTTTCCATTCCTGTCTTCATGTTAGGATATAAATATAAGTGTACAAGTGTTTGTTTATAGTAACTTTTATTTATTTATTACATATTGGTTTTTCTAGGAATTTTTGTTCGTTTAAGGATAACATAAAATAAATGTGCATTCGTAAATTATGTGCATTATTTTATTTTTAATCCACAATCATTACAATTTTTATTTTATGCATAAATACTTTAAATAGGAAGAAAAAGCCAATTATCAGTGGTATCGGTATTTGCATCTGTATCCCTATTGAGCCGACCAATCAAGGAGGTGCACTTTTAAACTTTTAATTTTTGTGTGGGTTTGGCACTTAGTGGTAAGGGTGATTCTCCATATTTTCCCAACTACATAACTCATTTATTCTTAAAGATAGAAAAAAAAATAATACAAAAGTTGCTTAGTTTTTCACAAATTTTAAGAAAATTTAACCAAAATTTTTAAAATATCAAATTTCGACATCAACTTTCTTATTTCAAATGGAACACCCTGTATATTTTTCAAGAAAAACGTTAACTTAAGAGCAACTGCTTAAGATAAACCCTACAAGATCTACCGAAATTAAAAAAAATATACAGGGTGTTCAATTTAAAATAAGAAAGTTGATGTCTAAGTCTAAATTTGACATTTTGAAAATTTTTATTGAATTTTCTTAAAATTTGTAAAGAACTAATCAACTTTTGTATTTAAAGTATTTTTCTATCTCTAATAATAAATGAGCTATGTAGTGGGAAAAATATGGTGAATCACCCCATACATTTTTTGCCAATATTGCCTGCAATGCCGGTATTTAGTATCCAGCGCTCCTCTATATTTAAACCATGCTAAGTGTGTATTTGCCATCATTTTAAACGTATTCTTTGCCGTCGCTCGGCCGGTGGCTCACACAGGAGTGTTTAAGGTATTTATAACGCAAGGATTGCCGTGCGTCAAATTCTCATTGCCAATAGATGCCAATATTTGTAAGGCACTTTGCCATGCCGGCATTGTTTGTGGGGAGGTGAATGGTACATCGTTCGACAGGAAATTTTATTAGAAAACTGATTTTTTAGAAAATTGGGGGTATCCCATTTAAAGAAATATAACTTTGTGTGATATCTCGGGAACTAAAGGCTTTAAGAGAAAATCGGTGAAACAGGTAATTTATCTTTAAAAAATCTTAAATTTTTTTTTTATGAAAATCTCTATCTTTACAAATAAAAAAGAAGGCCTTTAAAATCGCACATTTTGGAGAATCACCCTGTAGCTCAGAAACGCTTTGACATATCGCAATGCGGTTTAATTTTCGACTTCTCTTGAAAATCGAGCCTGTAACATGTATATTAGTTTTGGGCTAACTATGCTACAAAAGCCCAAAGCTATAGAGGCCCCTCGAATTTAGACCACCCTGTACATGATAGCAATCCATAATAATAGAGTGAAGAAGAAGTAGAAGAAGAAGCACGTGATGTGACCCAGAGTGTCTTAAGTTTAATTCTTTATTTTTAGTATAAAATAAATATTTTACCGAAAATTTTCCATGAATTGGTTCTCATCATATAGGTCCAAGTTTCTTCTACAAAATTCATAGATTTTGTGTTTCTACAAAATTCAGCTTCATTATTTTTTTTACATTGCATTTAAAAATCTGCCATTGGCTTCGTCATCACCACTACTTGATGACGAGGTAAAAAATCTGCCAATGTCTTCATCATCACCACTACTTGATGACGAGGTATAATCTTGCCTTAATTTTTCCAAAGTTTTTGAAACAACAGAAATTTAACATTGAAAAAGCTGAATTTTAGGTTAGGCAGGGATTCCCCTTCTTTAGATCACACTGTACAAAACCCTCGACAAAAACTTTTAAAAAAGGCACGCGGATAATAAAATAATACAAGATTATACTCTGGCTTTTTATTATTTATCATAAAAACCCATTTATTTGTGTCTATTTTCAAGAAACATTAGAAACATAAAGCTATTTGTAACTCATCGCTGTATCCGCATCTAGCGAGAACCAAGCACGTTGATTGGTCAGAAACTTGTACCACGTTCGAAAAGAGCAGATGTATGCTAATTTAAGGTGTTTCTGAACTCAATAGGTGCTGAGATACGATACGTGTGACGTAACGATACGTGATACCTAACGCATTTCAACACCTATCGCGTTCAAGAACACCTTAGATTAGCATATATTTGCTCTTTTCGAACGTGGTACAAGTTTCTGACCAATTAATGTGCTTGGTTCTCGCTAGATGCGGATACGTATACCGCGATGATTTACAAATAGCTTTATGTCGCTATTATTTTTTCGGACAAACTTTACATACGTAAATGAATTTGCGCATACGTCAGAAAATAGTCCTAAACTGTACTGTACAGAACAGTATTGAACCGGTCCTGGTCAAATTTTCGGTAGTAACCGAACATAAAACTTCAGTTCAGAACAGTTGTGGTCGAACCAGAACGCGTTTTTTTAGTCGCGCATGCTCCGGATTGTTTAGAACAGGAAATTTCGACAATCCCGAACAAACCATAAGTGTATGTTATCCGAAACGAGAATTTGAGAATTATATAATACATAAACATTTTTAGAAATTTTAAAACTGAATCTTTGTTTTATTTACATTTTTTGTATAAGACACATAAATGGTCATAAAAAGAGAAAATATTCAAGAAGGTCTGATATATCCATCTCTGTTTTGCGAAAGCATAAAATAAACTTATACTTATATCTGCAAAACCAATTGACCGATTTATATATTAGAGATTAACCGAAAGCGATTAATCCAGACACTATCCGGTTCGCAGCGGTAAGGAAGGTTTAGTGAGGTTAATGTTGTTTGTTTTGGGTTTATAATTTTTTATCGTTTGCGAACGACTCGCGGCAGAACGTCTTCCCAGCAAAGCGTACCGAATGTTTTAAATAAATTGGTGAAGTAGCTTTTATGATAAACTAAACTCCTTTACCAAAAATCGGTTCATTATATTTTACATTTAGCGCGACCTGATGAGGCTATATGAGATAAAGCGTTTAAATAAGTGAGTAACTCATCCATGATATTGATTCTTTTGTTTGAAAGTTTGAGACAATGATGTGTTTGAAATTAACTCTGTGTTTCGGACTTCCATTGTCTATATTTTATTTATACACGACTTTTCGATCAGTACAATCTCTGATCGAAACGTCGTGTATAAATAAAATATAGACAATGGAAGTCCGAAACACAGAGTTAATTGATTCGTTTATTATAACAGTTACTTTTTCCTAAAATTCTGGATGTTTTCATTTATCCTCTATATCGTGTCCTAACAAAAAGGTAATGGAGTTTTTTTAATACCTTCATCAAAAACATGATTTTAGTAACTGTCTGCAGATAACTAAAGCATGACTTTTTTGGTTACCGATGCAAAAAAACTTTTATTGATCACGGGTGCAAAAAAAGATTTCTGTCTGTTTTTTACCCAAAGTTAAAGAGAAATAGCGGAAAATAGTAATATTGAAAAAATCTAGTTATTCTTGACTAAGAATTAAGCCATTTTCGCCAGTTTTCACCAAGTATTTACAAAAAAATAATATAAAAACATGGTCAAAATATCAAATTGTCAAAGATTAAAATGTCGCAACAATGAACGTCACCGAGTAAAAAGACACATCGCTATGGAAACTATAGTTATTTTATTTACCAGCCGCCTTGATTTATAGTGTAAAGATGCGAGAAGAGATTTTTAAAAGTATTTTAAGGTATTAAAAAAAAAATAGTGTTAACAACTCGTAGCTAAACTGTGCTATTTTTACTCGCCTTTTTAAACACCTCGCTGCGCTCGTTATTTAAACCAACGCTTGTAAAAAAAGTACTATTTTAGCCACTAGTTGTTAAAACTACTATTTTTAATTCACGTACTTTAGTTTGCTTTTTTTTATATTGCTCACTGTCTATTTTTTCTACATACCATAATCATCATGACGGTAATGTATTTTATCTACGACCAACGAATAATAATAATTCTACGACCATCTCAACACGATTTTAATGGCTCATTTACGGTCCTGGAATAATAATAAAGTTTAGACGTAAACCACAAGATGGCGTGACAAGTCATGAAACTTTATTTTATAAGAGCACTAATTGACGCAAAAAAGTGAATTATTTTTCTATATTTTTAAGACAATAAATATATATTAAACGTAAATAAATCCAATATAATTTTAGTACCTAACCAGAAATAAGTCCCGTTAAATTGACATTTACGTATATTTACTATGTTGTATTTTTAAAAAGCTAATTTTCTGGAGAATTCAATATTGTCAAAATATATATGGGGCTCCATAAGAAAAAAAGGAACTTTTTGGCAAACCCTGTATACTATTTGAACTAAATAATTTTTATTAATGATTTTGAGGTCCATATAAAGTACTCTTTGACCCAGTTTTTGTTTGGTTCTTCTGCGGCTCATCTCAGGGAACACTTATAACCGACAAATCTCATTTGCACCATCAGGATTAGGCTTAAGAACACACCACCAATTACAAATCTTGAACCTTCACACATTTTATAAGTTACGGATTTGCCGGCCATATTTAAAATTCTTTTTGGCTGCTTCTTGATCTAGGTGACTATGATGAAAAACGTTTATAATAAGGCAATCAAGTAGGCTGTGCTTACAAAACTAATGCTTTCCGCCATATTTGTTTCTTTTGTTATGTTTCAGAATTCATTTTTAACGTGTAAAAAAAGTATTCAGAAAATCGGTTTTTATAAATTCATAATTGGTAAGTTTTTTTCCAGGTTGTTTTTGCTTAAAATAGGTGGAAATATCTTGAAAGGAATACGTATAATTTCCCTAAGGAATATTTAAAAAAAACCCGTGGTTGTTCGGCATTCTATAGTCCAGGTCCCATCGTAAACCCCCGCAAAAAAATCTAGGTCCCCAGATTTTGACTTTTGATTCATGTTTTTGGATCATTGTAGAAGTAATTTATCTTGGGTAGACATTGATCAGACCAAACTATTTTAGTGATCACCCTGTATTTTTGTATTAAAAAGCTTAGAATTTCCATTTTTTGTGTCCTTCCCTTGTGGAAAAAGGCTAAATATCAAATACCTACTACTTTGCCAATCTAAAAAAGAAAACCACTGATCGAAAGATAATTTCCTTCTGCGTTTTAAGTATAATGTTCTATGTCGAATAAAGATAAGGGTTGCATTAGAAACCGAGATAAACTGCAGAATGGTTACACCAAATTATGTACGTTTTCCAAAAAAAATCATAGATTCAATGTAGCTTTTCTGATTTTATTTATTTTAAAGAATTTTATTCGTTAAGCAAAGATAAACCGAGAGATAAACTATATTTAAATAAACGTAATTTCCAATATTATATAGGGTGTCCAAAAAACGACTTTAAATGCAAGTTTTTAAAATATTGGTTGATTTTTGTTTTTTTTATGTGATAGAGAAGGTCGTAACAAACATTTTTGTCATTACCATTTTCCTGTAATTGTACAGGGTGAGACAGCAATGATGGATAAAATTCCAAAAATGTCCGCTTAAAAAAATAAAGCTTAATAAATTATATTTCCCTATCAAAATTGCACTGGGACCCAAAGATCTAAAATAGTCAAAAGACACTATCTACTTGTAAAATTAAAGGCTCTTACGCCAAAGAAATTATCACATCAAAGAAAAGGCCACACTGCACTAATGCATACAAGTCACTGCTAGTAAATAGCAATTTTTTGTGAGCTTACTATAGTTACTATTGCTTTCTTCTTTTAAGTGATTTATCAGACATTGACCAATAATGACCGGTCATATTAGGTCATCTAAAAGGATTTTCGTTTATAAAAATTGGTCCTAGTTTTGGTTGACAACTTTGATATTGTTTTATGACAGCGGTTCTAAAATAATGACGTTATTTATAATATTGTGAAGATATCTTTGATTTTACTAAAAAAAGACTACCTACAATTTTGCAAAATTGTAGGGATTATGTTTGCAACCAAAGAGCCGAACCAACCTCCCAGGTTGGTTCTAAAATTTTATAACCGGGTTGCAACTGGGACGTCATTGTTTTAAATCGAAAGGACCGGTTCCGGTTCTGGTTCAACCAGAACCAGGACCAATTATAAATCGAAAATCCTTTAAGCGACATCGGTTTTAACCAAAATAGGGGAAATTGTGACGTCATTGATCAGCTGTTTTACTTTCGGTCTTGACCAAAGATGACCGTCCTCCGGAGGTGAGTTATGTTTCCGGTAATTCGTTTTGGAGAGTGGTATATTTTCAAATAGCGATTTTTAAATTTATTTTACGAACTTCGATAAGAATCTTGATCTGAGATAACCCTACCAAAAAAACCGCGTCAAATCTCTTAGAAAAGTTTGACGAGATTTTATCATGTTTTATCAGGTTCGATATGTTTTCTATGCGGTATGTGAAACGAACTTGTAAGAACCAAGCGAAATCTCATAAATTACAGATTTTTTCTCTCAGTTTGTACGAGCAAAACAGCCTTGGCTCGTAGAATCTTATAAAATCCTATAAAACAGCATAAAATTTCAGAAACTTTGATGAGATTCTATGCGATTTTTTTACCAGGGAAGTTATGTCTTTGGATATCAAATTTAAAGGTGATTCAAGGTTTTGTGTGGAAAAATATCTGGGGCGAACAACTCCGGGATTATAGGGCTGCGCCCCATTTATAGACTGTACTGTGTTACCGTTAAACTTAAGAGGTTGGGTGGGTTCTAAGCCATAAATTTTTGCCCTTGGCGCTGTTACTAAAATTTTCCAACCAGTCCGTTTGACCGTTCCATCCAAGTGAACGGTCTGTTGGGTTACGGTTATATTGAACTACGTCATATCCACAGACCTACACCATTAGACCCTGAATGCTATGCTAATGCTCTGGCTCCTACAATAACAATGTATCTCGCAAAACGTATCGCCGGAATTAGGCGTTCTCTTTCTCTTTATATAAATTTGAAAAAATATTTGTAGTCATCCTAACTTCGCACTTTATACAATATCTTTTCCTCAAATATACCGGGAGCTGGACGTCAAAAGGTCTATGTATCAGGGGGGCTATTCCAGTGGCTCATACCGATATCGTTACGGAGCGAATTCGTTATCGCGGCAACACCGCGGTTTGTTTTGTTGTTTCACAATGGCCGCGGCCGTGTCAATTCAACTTTGACAACTAAACTCGCACAAAAATATAACTTTTGAATAATAATGGTGCTACAATGATTGAGAAAAATTAACATGATTTCTTCTGCGATGGTTGCAGTTCACACCATATTTGGAGCCCATAAAGAGCAGAACACAGTAAGTAAAATTAGCTATTGTTATGGGGAAATATTGGTTTTACTTCTCATCCTAAACTTGTACATCATAAGTTCCCGACTAGCTATTTATGAGACTGCTCTTTTAAGGTGGGTTTATATTTTATACTCTGTAAAAGAAAACGCAAGCCCTTATGGCAGAATATAGATAAGCATGGCCCAACCAGTTGAGTTTGCTGAAGTTTATTACCTACTTAAATTAAAGTCAGGGTGAGCGAGAATGTGATACGTTAAGGTGATTGTTTGTTTTTAATATATAAAATGTCTTTATTAAAACAAAAAACCGGTTGCACTATTCTGTTAGCTAAAAAATGCTTTAAATGGCCAAAGAGCTTCAAGAACATAGGTCTAACAAAACAAATAATCACAGATACAGAAAAAATAAAAAAGCATGTTCTTTGTGTTTTTAGTGTGTATGTTTATCACCGATAAAGAAGGTATTAGTAATTAGCGAACATAGTCGTAAGATGAGCCTAGAAAAATTATACAGTAAAATTTTTTTTTAAAGAAATTAAAGCTTAGTTGATGCAACATACTTTACCAATTTTGGACTTAAAGTTAACAAGTGAGCATATATGACATATATATTCTTTGCATCTGTGTATGGGCACATTAGCGAGGGCCATTGAGTCCATATATATCTTTTGAGTTCTACTAAGATAGTTTATTTAAAATAAAAACTACTGACTTAGATTCTTGCAGTTCACCAAAGAAAAAATAACTACTTAAAGCTGTGTATGTAAATGTATACTTCTTTTTAGGAATAACATGCTAGGGTATTTGAATGAATTATTAGAATCATTCTAGTATGATCAAGTCTCCGATCAAGTACCACAACTCGGGCCACAAATTAGGTATGGATGGATTCAAGTAAGACATAGACCAACCTTCCAAGGCACTAGATGAAAGTAGACAAAGATTCGATGTTCAATAGACATAGTGAAACTAACTTTCAGAAGAAACTGATGCAATATACGTACATGTATGCTAAATGTTAATCGTTCTCCCATTTAAAAAAATAATAAGATAACTTTTAGTGAATTAAAAAGTTGTGTAAAATATAGTACAGAAATAAAATTTTATTATTTAATTCTTTTAGGCCGCATTTGTTTAAATCAAAAAATTTAAATGTCACTTAAGTGATAGTTATAGAACATTGGACTTATTGTAACTACGATTTAAGAACTTTTTCATGAAAATTCGCAGATTTTTTGGGGGAGTCATCGAAAAAGAGTGGGTCATAGTTACTGCTCACTGTCACACCTATAAAACCAATTTATTTTAAACATATTAATTTAAGATATTGAAAACTTTTTAAAATAAGGCAGAGCTTTTTTTTTCAAGAGCCTTTAGATTGGTTTGGTGAAGAAAATTAAGTACAGTTTTAAGTTATTTCCAGCTCTGGTTGCTATAAAAAAGAATAGATGAAGATTTTTAAAAAAGTTGAACTCATGTGATTTAATATTTACCTAAATGATATTTCTTCATTATTTTACATCCATTTTTAAATTACCTACATGATATTTCTTCCCACACACACATAGCATAGCATGATATTTATATAGCAGTTGGCTAATTAAGCAAATTATTTTAATTTTTAATAGCTTTTTAATATCTGCTTTGTCAATTTATTTTTATGGCTACCAGAAAAACTAATAACTCAAAGTTATAGATTTTAAATAATCAAATAAATGCTTACCTCAGGAACCTATTTTTATAACTAATACCCTTGAAAATAGCATACCTTAAATCAATCTTTATGAATGTAAAGCTGAGTAATATAATTTAAGAAACCTACTTAGTACTTCAAATAAAGGGCCTAAAATGTATGCTACATTTTTAAATTAACTTTAAGGGTTTACTGACTGACATGACAAGTTTTTTACAATGCATTTAGGTAAATATAATTTTTGGGCTAAATTTATACTTTATACTAGTTTTTAATTTAATATTAATAATTTATTATGTTACAAAGAAAAAAATTGATTTGACTTGATTTTGTCACTTTTAACATTAGTATTAAAAAAAAAATAAAATTCGGGATAAAAAACTGATTTATTTTACTTATTGGTTTAAATGTTACTTAGAATTAAAAATTGTTTTCTAATATTTCAATATTTGGTGGATTGCATCTTTTCCTTCATCAGCTTGGGCACTGCTAACCTGAAACAAAAAATAAGATGTATTTGAAAATATAAGTCAGTGAACTGGCTACTTAAGATTGGAAGCGTTCAGGTTTGGTTTGTAAAATCAATAAATTACACCGATAGTAAGTTTTACTCACCTCCTTTGAACAAGAGTATAATCCAACTTATCAGACTTAAATCGACTATCTCTCACCAATTTTTTGGCCACCAGTTTTATTGCTGTCTGCCAATTTAGTTTCTTTTAGAAAAGTACGGAACATGTTTTACATCACATTCTACTTTGAAAATTTTATTATTGACTATCTTTTGTTTACCCCACATCTTAATATTTAAGGTAATCTAGAAACTTAAGTGCTGGTCAATGCGTGTGTGAATTTAGTCCAACGTACTTTGATTTACAAATTAAGGGAGAGGATAAAAGAACTTTCTGGCTAAGGTGGTAAAAAAATTTGCCTGTTAAATAAAAACAATATGAATTTGGCCCCTATATATATTATTTAGAAAAAATAATGTAAACTGTTGATCAAAAAAACTGTCAAGATAGTGAATAATAATTCAAAACCTTGGGGAAACAAAGGGAACAAGTTCAGAAAATCTAACAGGTTGGGATCCAAGTGGAAAAAGACTCTTGACTTTTTCTTGTAAATTAACGAAATAAGTGTGGCTTATCCCCTAGTTTTTTTTTTAAATATCCTGTGCCCATACAAAGTTACCTTAAAACTTTATTCCACTTTGGATTTCACTAATGAAATTTGAAATATTTATGTTGGAAATTTATATTTGGTTGAAACGACAACAATCTACCAAAAAGTAGCCAATTTTTTTAATTTTACTGATGAATTTTTGGATTTTAAAATGTTTTTTTTTTTTAATGTGAGGGTAGCTTACCATGTGTTTTGTCCTTCATATGATTTTGCCGGATTTTGCTAAAATGTTTTGTTGCGTGGGATGGGGCGCTGTCTGCTTAAATATCTTCATCATACATCTTAACAATTATGAGAAATCATTGATCTGAAATTAAATTTAAAATAATTTATTATAGGTGTGATGTATGTAAATCTAGTCTAAGCAGCTAACCAGTTAGTTCACTTGAATTAATACTTCAGACAATAGCCATACCATGTGTTTTTTTTTGTTTTTTTCCGAATATGTTTTTAAATTAAACAGGGTCTTTTGAAAGCTACTATTAGCTAGCTTGAAACCATAATTTTAAATGATAAGCAAGTAAGTACATATTTACAAACAGAGAAAAAAAATAAATCTAGGTTTTTTAACCAATACATGTAAATTATAGTATATAATTGTAAAAAATTATCAATTTTTAAAAATATTGAAGTTTTTGTTTACTTTTTAAACATGCCTTACTCGATAATACCTGACAATACTTGACTGTATGAGACAAAATCTTTGGATAGTTTGCATTACTTGACAATAGGTGTACCTACAAATTTAAAATTTGGTGTTGGAATTGAAAACTTACCAAAACTGATATGGATAATTTATCAATATCCATTGAGCAGCTACTGTAAGTGTTTATTCCCAAACTTCATAATTAATTTTTTTCTCTCTTATTAGCACTACAGCATGGGTCATGGTCTTGTAGATTTTCAACAGTTGACCTAAAAAAAAACAGTACATTACACATTAAAACATTAAAAGTTTGCAAACCTTGAAAAAAGAAAATGTGTACATTTTTAGAAAAATCAATTTGAATGTACGAAAATTAGGTACATGATTCTTGTCTGTCATTTATCCATTTAAATGTTAAATAAACAGTAGATAGAACTAAAACAGTTTTTAAGACAGGAATTTGATCAACAGTAGAGAGCTTGCTTGAGCTTAAAACTATGTAGAAACGCAAAGGATAAATATTTAAAAATTACATATTTATAATTGACATAATTTCGAAACTTAAAATGATGATTCTTTAAAAGCACAATACTCTACTTTTACACAAAAATATATTTTAAAAAAATTAGACCAATTAAACAGGGTCTTTTGAAAGCTACTATTAGCTAGCTTGAAACCATAATTTTAAATGATAAGCAAGTAAGTACATATTTACAAACAGAGAAAAAAAATAAATCTAGGTTTTTTAACCAATACATGTAAATTATAGTATATAATTGTCAAAAATTATCAATTTTTAAAAATATTGAGAAACAAATTAATCCCAAATTGGTGGATTTAAAAAGTAATGACCCAATGTCTATAAATACTGATGGTAAAATTTACTAGAAGTTTTTGTTTACTTTTTAAACATGCCTTATTATTAATCAGAGATTTAATTAAACATTTTTAAATCTCAGAATATAAAACCGATAGGCCAACACCTCCAATAGGTGTACGAAAACTCGATAATACCTGACAATACTTGACTGTATGAGACAAAATCTTTGGATAGTTTGCATTACTTGACAATAGGTGTACCTACAAATTTAAAATCTGGTGTTGGAATTGAAAACTTACCAAAACTGATATGGATAATTTATCAATATCCATTGAGCAGCTACTGTAAGTGTTTATTCCCAAACTTCATAATTTATTTTTTTCTCTCTTATTAGCACTACAGCATGGGTCATGGTCTTGTAGATTTTCAACAGTCGACCTAAAAAAAAAAACAGTACATTACACATTAAAACATTAAAAGTTTGCAAACCTTGAAAAAAGAAAATGTGTACATTTTTAGAAAAATCAATTTGAATGTACGAAAATTAGGTACATGATTCTTGTCTGTCATTTATCCATTTAAATGGCGATAGCGGACAGAGGGAGGGAGTTCAAAAGATCTACTATCCTGTGCAAAAGAAAATCATTGAAGAAGGGGGGACAGTATGAAAAGGGATGCAAAATTTTTGCTTGGTGATGCATAGCAATTCAGAATCAGCGGCCTCTCTTTAACTAGGTACTCAATGCGTTCTGTTGCAAGTACTATCATTTATATAAGGGATAATATTTAGTAATTTGGCGATAACCACAAAAAATACAAGCATAAATACAATGGATGATAAATAGGCAAACAAGTGTCAGTGTCCAGATAAATTATTAGTTGATGTCAGATTTTTTTCAATAAAAAATCAGTGTAATAACCTCGGACCAAAGAAATCCTGCATTCTTAAATAATTCCTAACTTTTTTGTCTTATAATGTTTAAATATTTTGTAAAATTATTTTTCGATTTTCTGACCACTGGCTCACGTCTTTTCAAAATGTATAAACTGTGCTTAAAACTGACCTACTATATCTTTTTGTTTAGATTATGTAGGTGGTGTTCTTTAAGTACCAAAAAAACAGAATAGAACATAAGATAAAGTAAGTATAAGTACTTACCCAAACAAAAAATCTGGCGGCACTTCCACACAAGGCCCATGTGGGTTTCTCTTCACAAAGAACGTGGCTTTTGCAAACAAAATTCAATCAAAAATTGATAACGGTCGTCCACCATCACATTGTAATCAGATTTTTAATCCATATTGCGTGCAAAAAGTTCATGAAAATTATTATTTTTCCCGAAATTTCGCCGCAAGTTCCAAGAAAGGTAAACAAACTTGACTGACTGTCGGCATTTCACAGTTGTTTTGGGAAAGTATTGCGGGTTGCGTGCCATTCAAGCCTTCTTCTTTTTACTTAACAATAAGCGATGTTGCCGTAAATGGCGATAGCAATCGTTTTCTCATAACGATAGCCCACTGGAATTGCCCCCCAGATACCAGAAGAGTTTATAACTAAAAAGTGTCACATTGATACGTTATAGTGTGTGCCAACTACAACTTTTTTCGAAATTTGATCAGGGAGCCGGAATTAAGCTAATTACTGTCATAACTTAACAGTCAAGATAATACATACAGTACCAGCAAATTTTTATTATATAGAGGTGTCATATTGACCCACCAATTATAAATTAAAAATGCTGCCAAACTTTCTTTTGGTCATATGCGAGGCACACCACGATTATGCAAGTCAAATACTAAGCGAAACGTATGGTGTCAAATATCAGAGTAAGTATGGTGGCACACATGTAATATATGACCATCAAATATGAAAATGTCATGCTGCCTAATTTTCACGTGTCAAAAGGCAAGGCATACCATTCCGAAAGTGGCCCATCTGGAAAGTATACCTATGTTTTTAATACCAACCAAAAATATGTTGGATGAATATAATTTAAATATTACCGATAGGAATTGAATATGCTGCCAAAGTTATTCTTGGTTAAATGACAGGCACACCTTTAAAAAGCACCCACTAACAAGGTATAAATAACTGTATTTAACACTAGCCCAATTTTTATGGCACACGTTTTATTTGCATTTTTTTGACGAAATTACATACTGCTACCAAGTGTCCTTTTGACAAGAGCGAAGGCACACCATTTTAAAACTGACAAATGTTAAACTTAATCTTATGTATGTATTACCCAAAGAATTTTTGGTTTTTGTGTGTCATAAGTATGTAATATATTAAAATTTGATGTGCTGCCAATTCCGTTTCTGACAAGAAAACTGGCACAGCTTCCTAAAAGGAAGAAAAAAAGGAGGTTTATCTATGGATCTAATACCAATGTAGATTTAAATTTATTTCTGTAATATGGTCCTTCTTATATTAAATTTATAATGCTGCCAACTCTACTTTGGAAAGAAGGGCAGGCACACCTTGTCAAACAGATGAAAAATTGAGACACATTTAATGTATCGAATACCAGTGCAGATTATACTTTATATTTGTCATATCACCCTCTATTCAAAAAATTTCTTATGCTGCCGAATCTTTTTTTGACAAGAAGGCAGGCACAACTTTCTAAAGTCAAATGCTTTTGGAGGTATAATGTATGAAATACCAGAATAATTTTTTGTTTGGGTGTGTCATATGGATCCCAGATTACGAATTTTAGTACTTTATTAAAGTTTAACCTAGGTAGAGGACCGACACACAAATTGAAGGTATTTTAATCTATTAGATACCACCGTCGATTTTATAATATATATGTCATATGGTCCTCCACATAGCAAATTTATTATGTTACCAAACTTTTTTGCTTACTTAAGGCAGGCACACCTCCTTGAAACAATGCAGCGAATGAGTTATACTTACTTTATTGCATACCAGAATAGACTAAACGTTATTTGTGTCATATAGAGGTACTGATATTATTTTTGTTTCATTGGTAGAAGGGCACCTATACCGTTCCAAAGAGGCACTCAATCAGGCGTATACTTACACCATTGCATACCAGAATTATTTTAGCTTTTATTATGTCATATGAGGCCGTCTTTAAAAATTCCGTCATGCTGCCAAACCTCCCCTTGATCAGAGGTTGGGCACGCCTCCGTAAGAGGACCGAAATTGGAGATAAACTGAATGTATCCAATACCAACGTAGCTTTTGTTTCCTATGTGTCTTATGGACCTACTGAATTCAAATTAGATATGCTGCCAAACCTTCTCCAGGCCGATGGGCCAAAACACGATCATAAGACATGCGAAGTTAGGGACAAATCCAATGTATCAAATACCATCGGGGTTTTGAGTTTAGTTGTATAATATGGTCCCCTGAATTTAAATTTAATATGCTGCCAGACCCTGTCCTGACCGGAGGACGGGCACACCTTCATAATATATAAGACTAAATGGCAACATTCTAAAAGTTCCAGGGAATTCTACGCCTGCACACTTCTTTTTACCCCCTTCAAACACCCCAGTTTGTTTGGTGATTTTTTTCGAAAAGTATCAACTTCATGACAATACCTCACGTTTCCATTCTGAACGCAAGCGGGAATTCTTGAAATGGATGAGAAGGAGTAGTCGCCGAAAAGAAACCCCGTACTGATTGATCAAAATCTCATCTTTTCTATCAGTTTTGTCATTCAGTAATGACATTAGCGGTGATTTTGATCTCCAACGGCAAAGCCGCTCGCGAATGTCATTAGTCCCAAATCTGACATAATAATGAGATTTCCATCAGTCAGGTGCGTACTTCCCAATATACTATTTAACTTTTTAATGTGAGTTTTTATGAGCTATATTTTGCACACAGTATTATATGAAAAAATGTGCGAATAAAGCAGGACGCACCTTTTGCCATACGGCAAAGCCGCTCACGAATGTCATTAGTCCCAAATCTGACATAATAATGAGATTTCCACCAGTCAGGTGCGTACTCCCCAATATACTATTTAACTTTTTAATGTGAGTTTTTATGAGCTACATTTTGCACACAGTATTATATGAAAAAATGTGCGAATAAAGTAGGACGCACCTTTTGCCATGAAAATAATTTTTAGTTTTAATTAGTGGCGCCCGAATATTTCCCAAAATGTGTCCAATGAAAAAAAAAGGATTTTTTAACAAACAAGATATACTTTTACTTTTTTCGTATTTTAAACGGTTTTGAAATCATAAAAAAATAAAGAACACATCCCTACCTGCATATGATTGTAGTAGTGCACTTTGTCTCCTACAACCAAAAAATTAGGACAAAACGAACGTAGGTACCTATATGAACTTTTTGTCTTAAAATGATAAACAAACTCACCTCCTTAAATATTGACATTTTATTATGAAACGCCGTGCGTTATTTTTACCCTCTATATATCTTTATATATATACCTCTATACTTGAAAACTTCCCACCCCCGATATTTTCATGACCAAAAGAGATATTCACATATTCTTAAAAACTTGTGATATCTTGTGTGAAAAAGTTTTTCATCAGCTATATAACGATGCATTGTATTTTTAATTAAAACCAGTAGCAGTTGAATTTCGGAAATGTCAATATAATTTATTTTTTCAAAATTTTAAAGACCATAAGGGGTCAGTTCTTGTATTTTAATATTCGGTGGGCGGCGGGTGAGTAAAGCCCGCTTGACATGGGGCAATATAACTTGCAATTGTCTGCAATTCCTTCTCCTTCTCCTCCCTCTTAATGTCACAATTTGTGTTGTTTGTTATATTTCCCTTTCACAACACAAATTGAGACGTTTAGAAGAAGGGAGTAAAAAAAAACATAAAAAATTTGTAAGGCGCATTTAAACAAACTTTCCTTTGATCTCTTGAGCAAAATGTTCAAAGAAAAGTTTGAGCAAAATCTCGTACAAAAAAACTCACGAAAATTTTGGAGGGAATGTTAGAGCAAAATTTGTTTGAAGAAATGTTGGTATAGAAATTTCTTACAAATTCAAAATATATATTGAAATATGAAAAACTAAGTTTTAAAACAAGGTATTTTTAAAATTAACTCTGTGTTTCGGACTTCCATTGTCTATATTTTATTTATACACGACGTTTCGATCAGTAAAATCTCTGATCGAAACGTCGTGTATAAATAAAATATAGACAATGGAAGTCCGAAACACAGAGTTAATTTCAAACACATCATTGTCTCAAACTTTCAAACAAAGGTATTTTTAATCAAGTGCTTTCCGACGGAAAAACGATTTGATGCCGAAATTCACATTTTACCTCATAAACACCTTCGATTGATTTGATTTTTATAGGGGATATGATATTATAATTGTAACTTTTTTGGGGTTGTAAAAAAAACGAGAATAAAAAAATAATAATTGGCACTTATTTATTGCTGTTGCCTGTAAAATGTAATGACAAAAATTAACGTTTAAAAGAATATCTCTTTATTTTACTTCCTAGTTTAGTCTTTTACACTAATAATTAAGTCAAATTAAAAAACCTACATACATTTTATTAAATCTCAAATATATGAACAAAAGCACGTTCGTTTTAAATAATACCCGTTTATTACCCACTTTTACAATCCTACGATCCCGACCCTTGTCTAAAAAATATAATTTAGCAGTAATAGCACGGATCACATGTCTGTTCGGTACTCTGTGGTAAAAAACTAGACTTTTGAATCGGAATGTTGCCCTTTGCATATTGTTTGTTCAGTGTCAGTAATCGACCTTGATTATTACATTAAATTGACAATAAATATCTATATCTTCAACATTTTCATGAATCTTTTGCTTTTTTAAGCAACCTTTGGGGCTTTAAACTAACTAGGTAAATCTGGTGTGAGGAATTAAAAATAAAACAATCAAAGCTAAGGGTAGAGTAAAGTTACAAAAATATGTTGAAAAAAAATCCCCCTCCCCACCACTCCTGATAGTCGTGAGGCGCGGATTACCGCTTAAAAGTGCAATTTTTGAGTTTTTTGCCGATATTTGAAAAACTCAAATTTTTTTTGAAAAAGAAAAATTTTCCTGGGTTTTTTGAATTTAGGAAAAAACCTTTGGAAATAAAAAACTTGCAAGAAAATCCCAAAAAACCCCCGGGCAAAAAAATCCGGGAAAAACCCTAAAAAAAAAATTATAATCCATGTGACAAAACTAATAGTAGAGCCAATAATAATGTTTCGCTTGCCGTCGGCTTTATTTCACAAAAATTTAAAATAAAAGTTGGTGTTCCATTTTTTTAAAAGAATTGAGATCACTGATGTGAAATTTTATTTATTCTCATCTTTAAAAATATGTTTCCAAAATAGATAGCAATAATTTGTTCAAAAATTTACCCGACCAAAATGTTCAAAGAAAAGCTCACAAAAATGTTCACAAAAAAGTTTTAGATCTTTTCCACGAGGTTTTGTTTGAGCATGTTCGTCTCTTTAATTGCGCCTTTATTATTTTGGAATAACTCCAAATTGCAGGCAATTGCAAGTTATATTGCTCCATGTCAAGCGGGCTTAAGGGGCCAATAAACACCCTGTTTGCAATATCCTTTTAAAAAGGCGTTCTCATGGACTTTACAACAAAGTCTCTTTTTTTTAATTTTATACATTAGTTTTTAAGAAAATTAAATTTGAAATTGAAATTTTCAGAAATTTAACTGCTAATATCTCGAAAACTACTGGTTTAAATTCGAAATGCATTACACCGTTGTAAAACTGAGGAAAACCCCTTTCAAACAAGGTATTACAAGGTACGTAGGGGGAGGGGTAAGAAGGCAAGTCAGTGAATACATTATCAGTTTTCCCTCGAAATCCTTGATACGTTTTTAAGATTATATAAATATCTCTTTTGGTTCTCAAAATATCGGTAGTGGGAAGTTTATAAATGAACACCATGTATACAAAAATAATTACTATATTATAGAAATCACGTTAGAAAAGCTATTCTCCTCTTTGTTGCACTTTTAGAATATATATAGCCTATTCTTTTTATTGACTCAAAAATGGTACTTCTTACCTGACGCAAACAAAATTTCCTTGGAATAACCCATAATTTGCATATTTTCTTTAATTTTGTATGTGTAATTATAAAAATAAGCTTCTTGTTTTTTGTAAGCGTTCTTATTAAATTTTATAAAGTAGGTACCTGTGATAATAGGCCAAATGGCCAATAGTGCAAAGACTTTATGATGAGTGGCTAACTTTATATTGTACATTTTGACATTTTAACATCTGCCTAATAAAAGCCATTCTATCGTCAACCGTCGTACTTATTGGTAGGGTCCCCTCCCCCCCTAAGTGCACTCCTTCACATGGCTGCTGCGAACAGAAGAAACGAAATGTAAGTTTGAAATTTAATTTTATCCAAGCCATCCTTCCAATATTCAAGATTTTTTTAAAATAATTATTTCAAAATGGAGTTCAGGTGTATTCAGCCCATGATATTTTCGGGGAATATTGCCGATAATTGGAGATATTGGAAACAAAAGTTCAAAGTATATTTAATTGCAACGGAAATAAACAAAAAATCAGAGGAGCTACAATGTGCACAATTGCTTACATTAATAGACGACGAGGGGATCAAAATTTTTAACACGTTTAAGTTTCGAGATGACGAAGTAGACAAAATAGAGAAATTATTGGAGAAATTTGACGGCTATTTTTTACCCAAGAAGGATGTGAATTTTAATAGATTTTTGTTTTTGAAATGTGAACAAAAGGAAGGTCAATCACTAGACAATTTTTTTACCGAAGTTAAAAGTTTGGCTGCCAGTTGTGAGTTTGATACATTGGAGGACTCTCTGGTACAGTCAATTATTATTCATGGGTTGAAGTCTGATGGGTTGCGAGAAAAATTGATGTCACAAGAATTTAAAGCTGTGGATGAGTTAATGAAGGCTTGCATTAATTCAGAATGCACTAAGAAACACACCAAAGTTATATCGAATGGTAATGGAAAAAATGGACAATCATTTCCAATACATGCTGTTTCAATGCCACAGTCTCAAGATCAACAAGGACGGGGATCAAGTCTGGCGACATCCAGACAGATGACAGCTCGGACAACGTCAAGCATTACAATTATGAGCATGCTGTCCATAATCCATGCCCGGCTCAAGGAAAAAAATGCAGGTCATGTAATTTTTTTAAACATTTTTCTAATTCTCCTTTGTGTAAAAATTTTAAAAATATTAATTTCAAGCGTAACTTTAATCATAACTTTAAGACAAATAATTTCAGGTCAAATAATTTTAGACATCCTAGTAGGTTTCAAAATAATCGACCAATAGGAAGATCAAACGTAAATTTCATAGATAATTTTGAAAATTTTCCACACACTAGTTCAAATTTTAACAGTTTTCCAGGTCAAAATTATGATACTTATGGTCTCAATAATGAGTTTGGTCAAACGTCTAATTTTGGTGGACCGAATCATAATTTTTGTGGGCAAAATAATCATTTAAATGGTCATAATTCAATTTTTACTAGTGGAAGTTCAAATTATAATAACTGTACGGGTCAAAATTCAAATTTTTTAAGTCAAGATAATTTTTTCCAAAACCAAAATTCAAACAGTCAAGTAAATATGATCGACAAGTATAGTCCTAACTTCGATACACACCAGAACTTTTTATTTTTAGATTCAATCGAGATGACACAGCAAACAGACAAGATGCAGGCTGCAGCGGCGGTGGTGAATGGTGTAACGGGGAGCTCTGGGGACTCGTCTTGGACAACTTGTCTGACAATCGACAATGGCAATACAGTTGGGCAGAAAATTAACTTCAAAATAGACACAGGAGTCTCGGTAAATGTTATTCCTCTTAACCTATTGTATAAACTAAACATAGATCCTAGAAAAATTGTAAAAACGAATGTTAGTCTTTGTTCATATACACAGAATCCTTTGCCAATAGTAGGAAAAATTGATTTAAATTGCTTTTTTAAAAATAAATTTTACTTAATTTTGTTTTTTGTGGTTGACCGACCAAATAGTATGCCAATATTGGGTTTGAGATCGTGTATTGAGTTGAATATAGTGAAAAGAGTTGATGATATTTGCGATAATTCTCTGAACAAGTTTTCTTTTGATTTGGATAGTTTGTTGGATGAGTATCAACATGTTTTCCAGGGTATTGGTTGTTTAAAAAAAACATATAAGATTCAGTTAAAAAAAAGATGCTGTGCCAAAAATACATCCTATTAGAAATGTTCCTTTTGGGTTACAAGAAAAAATGAAAAGTACTTTAGATGAGTTGGAAAATCAGGCAATTATAAGTAAATTAAATGAGCCAACTGAGTGGCTGAATCCTTTTGTGATAGTTAGAAAACCCAACGGTGATTTGAGACTTTGTTTGGATCCTTATGAAGTAGATCGTGTAACTTTAAGACAACATTGGAAAATTCCAACTTTGGAACAGCTTACTTTAAAGTTTTCTGGTGCAAAATATTTTTCTACCCTTGATGCGGCTCAGGAATTTTTACAAGTACCTTTAGATCCAAATAGTGCCAAAATAACAACCTTTGGTACACCTTGGGGCAGGTATTGTTGGAACAGACAGACAAAATGGTAAGCCTTGCGCATTTGCTTCTAGATCATTGACCAAAGCTCAGGAAAACTACAGTCAAATTGAAAAAGAACTTTTAAGTATTTATTTTGGTGTAGAGAAATTTTCTCAGTTTGTTTATGGTAAACACTTTATTGTAGAAAATGATCATAGACCTTTGATTCATATAATTAAGAAACCATTAAATCAATGCCCAGCTAGATTGCAACGTATTCTTATACAACTTAGAAAGTATGACTTTGATCTCATATACAAGCCAGTTAAAGATTTAATAATAGCAGACACCTTAAGTAGAGCTTTTGAAAATAGGACATTTAACGAAGGTATAGATTTAGAGATAGATGCACAGGTGTGTTTGATAGCGATGCAATTGAATGCAAGTGACGAGAGAATCAAACAACTCAAAAATGACACTCAAAAAGACCCAGAATTAAACACTCTAAAAAATTATGTCAAAAATGGGTGGCCTTGTTATTCTCATTTACCAACAAATCTAAAATTTTATTATAAATTTCGGGGGGAAATAAATATAGTACAGGATTTGGTGTATAAGGGACAAAAATTGATAATTCCAAAAGATAGTAGACCATATTTGCTCGATAAAATTCACTATGGTCATCAAGGCAGAAACAAATGTATTGCTAAGGCGAGGCTTTCCTTTTTTTGGCCAGGTATGATTAAACAAATTGAAGATATTGTCACAACTTGTCACTTATGTAGAACCTACCAAAAAAGCCAAAGACCTGAGCCAATGATCCCCCACGAGATACCAGATATACCATTCAACAAGGTTGCTGCAGATGTGTATCATCTTTTTAATGAGTCTTTTCTCTTGGTAACAGATTATTATTCAAAATATATAGATGTTTCTAACCTAAATCTTAATTACTGATGGTGGTAGTGAATTTAAAAGCTTTGAATTTGCCAAATTTGCAGAAAGTTATGAATTTAAACATATAAAAAGCTCACCAAGGTATCCAACAAGCAATGGGGCTGTTGAAAGAGCCAACTCTGGTTCCTGAAGATTTTACGACCAGGTCGGGTCGAAGAGTCATTAGACCAGCTAGACTGGATTACTAGTTGTTTCTAGTTTTAAAGAATGTTAGAATTTGCAATTTTTAACTTTAGTGACACAAAACAATATTTTTTTTGCTTTGCTTACTTATAAAAAAACTAGCTCTCAGTAAGTATCCTGTCATTCAGTAAACATTTTTTTTATTTTTTCACTTTACTAGACAGTTTGTCTATTTTTTTATCTATTACATAATAGTTAAAAACGTAAAATATCTTTCTTATTACATAATAAGATTTTACTTTTTCATGTGTCAGACTATTTTACAATAATTAATTTAAATAAAAGGTTAATAATTTTTTTTTAGCTTGCAATGTTTGCAGGAAACTGACTATCTTTTTTTAATCAAATCTAATTATTCACACTTGTAAAATTATAAAGTTTTAATTTTTTTTTAAATAGGAGATAAGAATCGCATAAACATAAATTAAAAGTTTACATAACCATTTAAAATTTTAAAATAAAATAATTGCTACCTACATAACTACAAATCGTTATAACTTTACCCTGTGTACAAATATAAGTGATAGTTTTATGTATAGCTTTAAGAAGTGCTCAAGACTCTGAAGAGCCAAAAGTGTAAAAGGACTCATAAGTTTTACTTGTGTATAATTTTTGTAAAAGTGCATTACTAATATTGGTTAAGCCCTACGGGGAAAATGTCGTTAAAATTAAATCATGTAAACTTGTACTAACATAACTTTAGTAATTTGAAACCCTGACTTTTTAATAGCGTCCAGTTTTCTAAAATTTTCTATTTTTAGATTAAGATCTTTTAAATCTGTACTACACGGTATTAAGTATTTTCTGCTACCATTGTTAAAGATAGGATTGTTTGTTAAACTTGTTTTATAGTATTTATTGTTTTTTATATTTTTATTTGTTAATTGTTATGTGACACTCCAAAAAAGGGGAGATGTGTTAATAGGCCAAATGGCCAATAGTGCAAAGACTTTATGATGAGTGGCTAACTTTATATTGTACATTTTGACATTTTAACATCTGCCTAATAAAAGCCATTCTATCGTCAACCGTCGTACTTATTGGTAGGGTCCCCTCCCCCCCAAGTGCACTCCTTCACAGTACCTACCTACCTACCTATGTTGAGTAATATGTAATGTTTTGAATTAATTAGGTTGAGGATGCTTGTATAATAAGGTAACCATATTTTTTTAGCTACCCAAAAGACGGATATTTTCCCAAATTGAGCTTTTTAATTGTCATTTAGAGCACCAAAGCTTTTCAGAAATTTTTGAGCAATAATCCTAAATTACCTAACCGATTTTAATGAGCGATACGTCGATCACCTTGGTAGAGACTAGGATTCAGAACGGTGTTATTTTTTCAATTCATTATAAACTGATTCTATGATTCTATTATAATTTTGAAGGCGAATTTCATGTTATAAATAAATAACACTCATTAAAATCGGTTAAGATATAACAAAACTGCAGTCATTCCGGTTTTTTCTGGGCCACCACCCGGTAAATAAAGTCTGAGATCAGGGAATTGCCAGTTTGTGGGGAATTTTCCGAATTGCGGCGATCTTTTTTTGATTTGGGGGATTTTGCGGATTTTGCGGGGATTAACAGTGCTACTGTAATTTTTTGAAATTCTTACCAAAATCAAAGACATACCTCATAAATTATTACAAACTTTTATAATCCTAAAATTAAACCTCACAAAAGCTTATAAACTTTATAAAAACTGATAAGGTGTGTTTTTTATGAGGTTTAATGCGGTTTTTTTGGCAGGGTTTAGACTCAATTGCCATTCATTTTTTGATACCACATATTTTATTGATAACATAATTTTGACCCCCCCCTCATTGTACACCACTGGTTAAAAATATATTACTTTTAACTTTAGGCTTAAGTACTATTCATTTGATACCATATACATACTATTTTGATAGAAATTTTAATATTTGAGAACTCCCCATTATTTTTACTGGCTATGGGTTTGATTTTAATAATTTTTAAATAAAAGAATGGGACCAACTATAGAACCCAAACTCAACATAAGTTCCAAATTTTGTCAAAATCGGTCGTATATTTTTTGAGTTATGTTACGAGCGGTGGTTACAGATAGATGACGCTACATTCTTTAATTTTACATAAGCTTTGAGTTACTACAAGTGGTGGAAAATTACTTTTTTTTCGTTTTTATTAAGTTTTTATATGTTCACTTTATCGTAACATCATGATTGAAGGATGGCAGTTGTCGCGTGATTATGCCAAAAAATTTCCGATTTAATTTGCTATTAGTTACCTACCCAAGCGAAAAAAAATTTCGCAAAAATACATGTTGACCTGCCAAAAAATCCATTTTGATTGGTTTAAATGTACTGGTGTGGAATTTTCGGTGTATTTTTTTTTACTTGTCAAGAAATACTATCACTGTATTTTTGCAAAATGTCACTTGTCCTTGTCTTATGGGATTTTTAATGCACCGGAGTGGCATAATCTAAGAAAATCACTTCAAAAACAAATAAAAGTTTCCTCTTTTGTACGAACACAAGGAGGACTACCAGGACAAAAAAAACCTGATTTTCCATAAAAAGCCTAATATTTTCAAAAATATACTTATTATGAATTAAACCAATTTTTCACTATATATAGAAGCAGTGGCGCTCGCAACTTTCTAAAACGGGAGAAGGGCGTCACGTGGAAGCAATCTGTTATTTCGTTTTTTTAGCAAAATATACAGTCCTGCTAGACCTACCGAACACACGCAGGCAAAAATTTTAGGAAAAATAATGTTTGATTATGTTGGGAATTTGGAACCTTTGGTTGCACTAAAACAAAATTATGATTGTTTTCCACAAACCAAAACTACACTTTTTTGCACTCGACGCGCGTTTCGCTAACAACGTTAGCATCATCAGGAGACGATTGATTGTTTATCGTCTCCTGATGATGCTAACGTTGTTAGCGAAACGCGCGTCGAGTGCAAAAAAGTGTAGTTTTGGTTTGTGGAAAACAATCATAATTTTGTTTTAATGTTTGATTGTAAAAAAGTGACCGTAATTTTTTGCGAAATTTTTGCAGAAAAATATGTTTCATTTCAAAAATATTATATCAATGTTTGCTTTCAAAAAATTACCCAAAAGACGCCGCACCCGAAAATTTAAGAAGAGGAATGATTGATTTAAAAAAAATAATTACCTATAATAATGATGCTGCAGGCTCAAATTTTCAAATAAGTAATGTTTATTTCAAAAAAAGTTACAAAATGCTGCCACACTCGAAAATTTTAAATTTTTATGAAAATTCTGAGATTTCCTGGAAAGTGCTCGACAAGCCAACTTAATGTGATTAAGAGTGGTCAACTGCAGTAAAAATTTTGATTTTGTAACGTTCAATTTTTGTCGTTACAAAATAAGTCTTACTTATCCTTAACAAAAACAAAATAGATTAATATAAATGATTTTTCCTGCGACCACATGAAAATAGCCAAATTTGCACTTTTTCCTGTTTCAGGAAGGTGCATGCATATTTCACAGGTATATTAATTTTTATTTTCGTCACTCTACGGAAGAAAATATTTTTTTCTCTGAATAGGAAAATGACTCACACTATAGATCCTAGAAGATGTGTTTTGGGTCCACTGTTTTGACGAAAATATTTCGTCTCTAAGGACGAAAGTAAAAAAGGTAAATTTTAAAATTACAAGGAAATTCAGGTTGATATCTTGTGCGTGGCATAATAACTATAACTGTTCAGTTTCGTGAAGCAATGCCAAAACAATAGTGCATACGACTAATCTATTTTTTAACTGCTCTTCATTTATCGCAATTAATGCAGAAAGCGGGAGTAGGACGCTGCGACAAATCAAATTTAAATTTCTTTGGCTGCAAGATAGACAACATTTTTTTTCGTTCGCGATTTTGATGTAGCATTTACATGTTTTGGATAAACTGCTTCAAAAAATCACTGCTATTTGTCACCGTGACCCGGCTGGAGCAGTCACGTCTTGTCACTGCTTCACTAAAATCGCGGGTTGGTCCATCCAACAGCATTCTCAACTAAAAAGCCTCTTAACTCCTACCGCCTCAGTGCCCTTTAGCCTATTGTGGCTGCCATTTTTATAACCAAATTGACAAGTAAAACATGGATTTTCTGTCAGTTTGGTGTCAATATGGCACCGACCATAGGCCAAAGGATACTAAAACGAAAATGAGTTAACTGGCTTTTTAGTTGAGTACGATGTTGGTCCATCTCTAATCGCAATACAAATTATTACATGCTGCCGCGTGGCTGACGTCGAGTAACCATAGCAACGGTGAATATCAAAGCCACTTGGCTGTGGGTTGGCTCTTCACTTGCTGCTTTGTTTTCGATAATTCGTTTCTTTTAGGAGCGTTGCGACGGGCGGTCGAGCCCCTTCACCTACTTCACCTGACGAGTCGCCGCTGGTGCGTGGTCGTACGAAAAATAGCGTAACTACATAACTCGTTAGAAAGTGTTGTGATTTTCGCACTCGGCTGACGCCTCGCACAAAAGCTTTTACACTTGTGTGAAATATGTCACTTTCTTCACTCGTTATGTATTATACTATTCTTCTCTCTTTAATCAAGGACGTCTTCCAAAAAAGTAGATAAGTTAATATATAAAATAAAAGAGGTTAGTTTTGGCAGAGACAATTCAACTGCATAAACAAACACATCCAGTAACTTTTACCCTCCTCACCCCCCAAATAAGGGTGGTAGGGGAATAAACATGATTGACCAGCGAAAAAGTTGTTGACCGGGTCCTTATCTTTATCCTATTTTGATAAAACTTGTAAACGTACCTAAAGTACACGTCCTGACAGCGGCGTAGCAACAGGCCAGCGGGCCTTGGTTCGGAGCAACATCGGCGAGCCCACAATTTATTTAATTATTTATTTCGTTTATTTTCCCCAGAGACAATAAATTTACAATTGTATTAGGAATAGTCTAAAACTTGAATCTAAAGAACCTATAAATAATTAAATATTTAAAAAAAAAAACGACTCACAAAGTGAAAATTGAGATCGCCTAACAAACATAATGTGAAATAGTATATTACATAACAAGAGAAGAAAGTGATAAACTCCACATAAGCGTGAATGTTGTAAACAAGGCGCTAGCTGAGTGAAACAACACGCGAGTGTAAGAAAGTTACTTTCTATCGAGTTTGTGTATGCCATTTTTCCTACGAACACTGATGAATTGCACTAGTTTTTGTTAAAAAAAAGGTCTTTCGACTACTAAAGAACCGAGTGGATATTTCGATCGTATCGAGTGAAAATAAAGAAAAATCCTCAAAAAACACCGTTTTGCTCTAAAATATCCTAAAAAATTCGGTAAATCGCAATATCCGAAAAGAATCCGATCCTTGAAAAAAAATCGGCAAATCGTATTTTTATCCGGTGATTGTTACCACTAATTATTTTTCATCGGTTTTGTTACTACTCCAGACACTTTAAGATGGTCATGACACGTGCAATTTTCTGGCTCGGATGTTTCTGTCTTTTCTTTCTTCTTTCTGAATTTTATGTTTGTATAAAAGTTCGGATGATTGTATTATATATTACTTTTTTCTGGGTCTCTGGGAGGGGGGTCAACCTCCCCCCCTGCTGGCAACGCCACTTGTATTAGAATTGTTTAAATATTGTAAACAATGGTATTATAGATGTAAGTGTCCTTTTAAAGCGGTGTGCCCAGGTTCTGAACAGGGGTAGGCTTGGCAGCATAGCAAATTTATAAATAAAATGTCCTTATGACAAGTGTGCCACAAAAATTGTGCTGGTATTCGATAAAGTAGGTAAGGCTTCAATATTGGATGCTTTTACAGGGGTGTGCCTAGGCCCTGGGCAGGGGTAGGTTTGGCTACATAGCAAATTTATAAAAAAGGTATTCATATGACAAGTGCGCCACAAAAAATACGCTGGTATTCGATAAAGTAGGTAAAAGTTTCATATTGGATGACTTTACGAGGGTGTGCCTAAGCCCCGGGCAGGGGTAGGTTTGGCAGAATAACAAATTTATAAAAACGATGTCAATATGACACGTGTTCCTCAAAAATCATGTTGGTATGGGATGGTGTAAAAGTTAGTTATAGGTTGTCTTTAGAAGGGTGTGCCCAGGTTCTAGACTGGAGTATGTTTGGCAGCATGGCAATTTAAAAAAAAAGGTATTCATATGACCTGTGTGCCACCAAAATTATGCTGGTATTCGATAAAGTGGGTAACAGTTCAATATTGAATGTCTGTACGAGGGTGTGCCTAGGCTCTGGACAGGGGTAGGTTTGGCAGCATTCAAAAATTATAAAAAAGGTGTCCATATGACACATATTTCACAAAAATTATGCTGGTATTCGATGAAGTACGTAAGAGCTTAATATTGGATGTCTTTACTAGGGAGTGCCTAGGCACTGGACAAGGGTAGGTTGGGCAGCACAAAATTTTTGTAAAAAAGGTGTCCAGATGATACGTGTGCCACAAAAATCTTGCTGGTATTACATGGTGTAGCTAAAAGTTAGTAACTGGATGCCTTTATAAGGGTGTGCCCATGCTCTGAAAAAAAGTAGGGTTGGCAGCATGTTAAATTTGAATTTGCTGCATCTATATGACACACGTACCGCCATAAAAATGCTAGTATCAAATAAAGTAGGTAGTCTTATATTTAACCCCCTCTTGATAGAGGTCTATCTGGTCTTTAGCGCAGAGAAGGTTTGGCAGCTATTTGAATTTTTATTTAAGGTGACTAAATGACACATAATAAACTAAAATTATGCTGGTAGTAAATAAAGTAGGTAGATGTTTAAAAAAACCAACTCTTTAAGGAGGTGTGCCTATCCTCCTGTCAAGAGGAGGTATGGCAGCATAGCCTTTTCGTAACAAAGAGGTTAATATGACACTCATAAAAGAAAAGCCATTTAGGTATCTTATGACTTAGGTTGGAGTCACGTATGACAGCAATCTATGGCAGTGTGCCAATTTTCTGGTCCAACTCAAGTTAAAATATGCTGGTACGTAATTCATAGGTAGGCTCGTAAGAAAATTGACATATATGTGGGCGCAATTTAGGTCTGGACAGGATGATATTAGGCAGCTTGGATATTCTCAATCAGGAATTCCAGTATTACATGTCTGACATCAAAATAACAGTGGTACGAGTTACCATAAGTCTAAGTTAGTAGTTGCCACACTTACTAGTGGTGTGCCTCGCATATGACCAAGAAAAAGTTTGGCAGCATTGTCAATTTAAAATTAGTGGGCCAATATGACACCTGTATCATAAAAAAATTGCAGGTACTCTATTCATTACCTTGACTGTCAAGCTATAACAGTAGTTAGCTTAATTCCGGCTCCCTGACCAAATTTCGAAAAAAGTTATAGTATATAAGCTCGTGTTCCCCAAATGATGAATACATAGTAGGATGAAGCCTTGTTGCCAACGTGAGGTTACTTTCTTGTTGGTTCTGAAATTTAATGAAAATCTTGGTGCTTTTTTACCACTATAAGCAGCTACATTCAAAAATATCATGAAAGCAATGTTTATTTATTTAAAATCTATAATTACAAAACAAAAGATAAAAAATAAACTCATAAAAAATAAAAAGCCCATATTTTTTCCAATACTCTCAACGATCCCTAAACAAGAACTGGCAAGTCGCAATACCTTGCCGCCTTCTGGGCACTACCTGGTGGTTTGCATTCATTATATATGTTTTGCAGCGTTGCATATCGACCGTGTCCAAATATTTCTGATTTCGAAACGTTTTGTGTGATTTTTGTGATTTTTTATAAACTTGTGAAGTTAAAAAATATAGGATGGTGCGGAAGTGCATCGTGTGTAAACGATTGGAATACTCAAATCAACGAATTTCGTTTCAAAGGTAAATGTCAAAATCAGCTGTAGGTTTGTTGTGATAATTACCGGTCAGTGTGGTCCTTTACCTATTTTCAATTATTGGTATTACTGTTTTTGGTAATTATGCAGTATACGGTTTTCTACCATTTTTGATTTTTTATGAAAAATTCTTTATAGAGGCACCTACTAGGGTCCCTAGGACCCCAAATCCGCCGGCGCCGGTTTTTTTTTTAAGAGAAAAAAGGGTGCCGGGGGGTTGTAACTTATTTTTTTTATTGTTTTGGGTTGGGTTAGGTTTAGTTGAGCTGTGTTGGATTGGGTTATTTTACTGAAAAAAAAAATAAAAAAAAAACAACCGGCGCCAGCGGATTTGGGGTCCTAGGGACCCTCTAGTAGGTGCCACTATAAAGAATTTTTCATGAAAAATCAAAAGTGGCAGAAAACGGTATACTGCATAATTACGCTGTTTTTTTTAATATGCTTTGTTGTTAGGACCATCACCCTGTTTACCCTCTGTGCAGGTGTGCTCAAGGATATATATATAAAAAAAATAAAAAAAAACAACCGGCGCCAGCGGATTTGGGGTCCTAGGGACCCTCTAGTAGGTGCCCCCATAAAGAATTTTTCATGAAAACGGTATACTGCATAATTACGCTGTTTTTTTTAATATGCTTTGTTGTTAGGACCATCACCCTGTTTACCCTCTGTGCTTAACAAAGGCAAAAATAATACATCAAAATATTATTATGTTTTATTGTCTGTTTATTCTGGTATTTTCGTATTTTAGTCCTAAATTTAGAAAAGCAGGTACCTGACCACAGACCTAAGGATTTCAAGTTCTGTGTACCTCACCTATGTAAAATAACAATGGGTAAAACGAAATTGTTAAGTATAGTAAAATATTTTAATTCTCAAAGCTTTAATTGAATATTATTTTTTTAAAAAGAGTAGGTATTTTATTATATTTTTACTTTTATCTTAACATATTTTATATGACATATTTTAAACTTATAATTATGCAAGTGATTTAGTAGATTTCATCAGGGGTTTAATTTAAACATCAGGTTTTGCCTTTTTCCTTCAATTGATAGAAAATACTATTAAACACCTGTTGCCCTCAAGCTTGTGTTAAAGTTATCTTGTGATTTTTATTTTTTTTTTGGTATTGCCCCAGCTAATTTTTCAATAATTATTAAAATTAATTATCACCTACCTTAATCGCTTTTACTCACCATTAGCACTTAAAAAAATATTTAACAACAGAACACAAATAAATTGGTGGCGGGTTTCTGAAAGGGTGACAAGAAAGGGGTGGGTTTTTATAACTTCATCCAAAAGACGATTTTTGTAAGTGTCAGTAAATTACAAAAGCATGGTTACCGATGCAAAAAAACTCGTTTTTTTAAATCACTCGCTGCGCTCGTTAATTTAAATAAACGCTCGTAAAAAGAACGCTCTTTTAACCGCTAGTTGTGAAAACTACAAATTACTGCTTTTGTGCAATTAACCCATTTTCTTACATATTTATTAATTTTTCGCCGCTACTGGTAGAGTATGTAAAACAAATGGATGTATCTAGGACATACGGCTACAAACATATACATGTTTTACCGCAGCGTTGCCGAGCAACGTTCTGAAAATCATTCTGTCCTTTTTTGGCACACAGGCTAGTTTGGGGGCAAAACAAATAAGAATTTATGAATGGGATTCAGGGTCTATGGTTTTTAGGTCTGTGGTCATATCCCAACCCTAAAATAAATGACCAAAAGAATAACCGCGGTCAAAACCACTCCTCACTGGTATATATACTTATACATCACTTTAATTGAACATAACTATCTCCTTATGATATAGTTATCGTTGACAGATATACGGGGTCGAAGGGTATACAGTCGGGTCTAACAGACCATTTTCCCGGTATGTTGTAGTACACTGGATCTCTCTCAGCCGAATGCTTTTAGAAAAAGGGAACAATAGTAACTATAGTAAGCTACTAAATCTAGATGGCTCTGGATAAATACCGACTACGCAACGATTATATTTTAAGTAACAGCACGCTTGATTGCCGCGTCTGGCTAGTAAGATGATATGTCGAAGCGGCTAGCCACCTTTAAGGATTTTTTTCGTAAAAGAACTCAAACCGATCAAAAGCGGTACTCTTGATTGTTACGTCTGGCTAGAAAGATAACATGCCGAAGCGGCTAGCCACCTATGTGCGACTTTTCGAGATTTTTTCGTAAAGAAACCCAAACCGATCGGGTACAAATATAAAATATCGAAGCGACTAGTCACACTTTTTTCACCTTGAGGATTTCCTTCGTGCAGCTACATAACATTTACTAGAGAGGTCACGCTTGATGGTCATGTCCGGCTATAAACACAATATGCCAAAAAGAGTTAGTCACCCCTTCGCCGCTTGCTGCAAACTATCGGTACCCTGCCAAAAAACCGCATCAAAAACTCTTTAAAAAAAAACTCGTCAAAGTTGACAAGTTTTGATAGGATCCGACGGTCAAAGTTGACGAGATTCAATTGTTTTTAACATCGGTTTGTGAAACACCATTGTCAGGTGAAATCTTATATAACTTTGAAGAGTTTATGGCTGATTAAAATATATTGTAACCTCACAAGATTTTAACAGCTGTCTTGTGAACTTTTATAAGAATTTGTGACATTTCATTGGATTACTGATTGATAACATTTATGAGATTCTATGAGGAGAAGGATACACCTTTGGCTTTTGAAAATCTACGAGTTTTTACGATATTTTATGAGGAACCCTAAAAGTTTTGACAAGATTTTATAAGATTTTGTTATAACAGTGATCCGATTTTGACGAGGTTTGACAAGATCCAGTTAAATTTCGTTGTCCTTGACATCAGATTTAACCGGTTTTTACAAGACTCGAGTCAAGTTTCTGAGAGTTTTTAAGAGTTTCTACGAGATGCTTGAATAAATAACTAGGATTTTAACAAGATTTTAAGAGACTTTATGATAGAATTGATCAGATTTTACCTGTTTTTACAAGACTAGGTTTAAGTTTCTAAGAGTTTTTAAGAGATGCTTAAACAAATAACTTTAATTTTAACGAGATCTTAAAAGATTTTATGATGGGATTGATCAGGTTTTACCTGTCTTTGGAAGACTAGAATAAAATTTCTAAGAATTTTTAAGAGTTTCTAAAAGTTGCTTGAACAAATAACTTGGATTTTAACAAGATTTTATGATGGAATTGATCGGATTTTACCTGTTTTTTCAAGACTAGGTTTAAGTTTCTAAGAGTTTTTAAGAGATGCTTAAACAAATAACTTTAATTTTAACGAGATCTTAAAAGATTTTATGATGGGATTGATCAGGTTTTACCTGTCTTTGCCAGACTAGAATAAAATTTCTAAGAGTTGCTTGAACAAATAACTTGGATTTTAAAAGATTGTATGATGGCATTGATCAGATTTTACCTGGTTTTACAAGACTGGGTTTAAGTTTCTAAGAGTTTTTAAGAGATGCTTAAACAAATGACTTAAATTTTAACGAAATTTTATGATGGGATTGATCAGGTTTTACCTGTCTTTGCAAGACTAGAATACAATTTCTAAGAGTTTTTAAGAATTTCTAAGAGTTGCTTGAAAAAATAACTTGGTTTATTACAAGAATAAAGACAAGTTTTTAAGAAATATGCTTAAAAAATAATTTAATTTTTAAAAAGTGCCTGAAAAGAAATAAATATAGATAGAATCGAGAATATTTTGCTTGTTTTGACGATTCTCGAGCCGACAAAAATTGTTATACAGGGTGTCCCATCAAAAACGAAACAGAGTCGAGTATTTGGAGTACGATTTCGAACAAAACCTCAAACACGTCAATTTATTATTCAAGAGGACACTTTTGCGCTATATTGGAATTTTCGTAGGGCACACTCCTTTCGAGAGGCGAGTTTCACCACCAGAATTAAAATACGACAAGTGGGTCATGTCGTAATAAAGGTAATAAACCCTGGGATAAACCGTAACTTTTATGTTCAAAAAATCTCTCTTCAAATAAAAATGTTCAAATATAAAATATGTCATTTTTTTGTTTGTAAAATCTGAAAGACTGCTTGCATGCCAACGATGCTTAAATTTTAACAAATATTTTCTTTGGATCATACATTTTTTTGGAAAATTGGGCTTACGTTCTGATAAAAACAAAAGTTTGTTAATTCTTTTTTAAAATATTTGACTTGTTCTCAGAGCCCCTGACTATTATGGTTAATAAAATATATTAAAATTTATTACTTGTAATACTCATCAAATCCATGTATGTTTTTAGAACGTTTTTAAAAACGTACGCCTATGTTCCAGGTCCTATTGCGAATCTTTTTAGACTTTTTGTGTACAAATGCGACGACGACGACCTGAGTGAACATTTAATAAACATTCGCATGTTTAAAAAACGTTTCAAAGGCGTATTGAAAAGGTCAATATTTTTCTAAAACTTTGTAATGTCCCAGGAACGTTCAAAGAACGTTAAGACGTCCATTGAACGTTTTAAAGCACCGCAGGAACCTTTCAAAAACGCCTAAGAAACGTTTTTTGCACTCAGCAGTTACATAGATATTTTGTATGATGGTTTAAACGCAATCAAACAAAAACATATAATTTATCTTTTATTTAACAAACAAAAGTTTAAAAACACTCCAACTATCAAGACAAACAACTAGCAACGCAAGTTCTACCCCTTATTTAGTGACCATCCTTTAGAAAAATATGTTGACCTTAAATCTTTTTTGTAACTTATAATAAAGAGGTAAAAAATAAATTCGCGAAATACTAACTCTATCTATAAGTAGTTACACAAGCAAGGCGCCTCAGGCAAATTATAAATATTTTACTATTTTCACAAAGAATTAAATTAGTAAACTTTAAAACTTAAAACAACGGTTTACTTCAAAAAAATTAAAATAGGGTCATACCTAAAACAATACCTTGATAAAATATTGTGCCATCAATCCAAATTAATATGCATTCAAAAGTTTTTTTTTGATATCCCATATATAGATACAATAAAACCAAAAGCCAATAAACCAATTATTTTTCCAAAATAAACTTGCACATAAATATTTATTTAAAACTGTTTAATCTTGTATACTATACTGTATATTATACTGTAATATTAACAAATGACAACTCACAAACAGCTCGCATAATGAGTTGTTAAAAATAATCTTAAAAGAAGTAATATTTATTAAAAAAAAATATAACTTCCTTACATGATTAGCGGTATTGATGTGGGTACTTAACATTCCAGTCCTTTGATTTAGTACCATTCCAGTCTTGTAATAAAAACCTGAACAAAAATACTTTAGCTGTTTGCATCATCACAAAAATTCAACTTTCTGCCGCTCTGTTTGCTGGCGCTGTAACTAAAGAAATATGAGCCTCTTTTAATCATACTAATTTTTTGTTAAGTTAAGTGAAATATTTATTGTGATGATATTTCTTTTTTGGTAAAGGGTTTATTTCTTTTAGTTTTTGCCCTTGTTTCAGGAAGTGTTTTTTTTTGTTAAGGGGGGTGGCATATTATATGAAGATGAATAGTCTTAATAGCTGTCTCGTTTATAGTCATGCAAAAATATTTAGTACCGAAAAATGTTTTTATCAAAAGGAGTTTGGCGTAAATAGAGTGTTTTTATTTTAAACCTCTTATTATTACTTCATTTTACACCTTTTGTTAATACTATCAAAAACTTATTCAGTTTTATTCCGCTTCTGTTAACACTTCCCTCTTCTTCCTTTCTTGGGCCCTTTTGAGCCAACCTCCAATAGTCGATTCTATTGCTTTTTTATTGCAGGACAGTCCTGAGTTTTCAGTTGCCTCTAAAAATTCTTAAAGTTAGGTGGTAAAGATTACTAATTAAAGCGTTTAGTTTTTTTGAATTGCACAAAATATCAAAGGAATCAAAATTACTAAAAATTAAGTTAGGTGAAGCAGAAGGTAAAAATGTTTAAAAAAATATTCTAAAAAGAAAGAAAAATCTATCATAAGGGAATTTAAAAAAAGTGATTTAAGTTGCATATAGTTTCTTTCTTCTTTTGGGTAAAAAAGGGGTGGTTAGGTTGGGGAAGGGGGTATTAAATCACCATGTTGTCATACAAAAAGGGAATATCATTAAATTTTAGTTTAGCACTTTTCCTGATGCAAATTTTTTTTTATTATAGACACAAATGCATATTTGAACTCACCAATTATCATCTTAAACAGAAAGATAATTGAATGGTGGTTTTTTCCTTTCACCCTAACAATGGATATTTTAGGGCCACATCATCAGTTATAAGTGCAGATAGTATTCGTCTAATAAACTCCTGGATATTATTACCAAGCTTTGAAAAATAGGCAACCTAAAATATAAAATTATAATAGATTTTAACCATAATAGATTTTTGGTCATTCTTAGTCTTAGTTAACTTAATTAAAAATCAGTCAAACTTTACGAAACAATTAGCAAAATCAGACCATTTTTGGAACTATTTATTTTTTAATTTTCTTTTTCATTTTTTTTCTCAACGTTTCGAGAATGATGTTGAACAAAATTATTTTAAGTGTCAGTTAATTTGGATTAAGGCAGGTTCATGGTTATATTCATTTTCCGTAACTTTTTCCTTATCTTAACCTTTCCTTTTTCCTTAAGTAAAAAGCTGGTTCATGCTAAAATTCAAAGTTGACACTAATGATAGGCAAACTTGCGATTTTGGCATTTTGTTTAGATACAAAATTTAAGGTTCTTTTTGTCCCACAAATGTGGACCAAATGCATTAAATGTTCAATATTCATTTTTGTAATAACTACTGCTTGAAATAATTTAAAAACCCATCAATTTTGAGGTTAAAAAATGTCAACAAATAGTTTACCTGCTGCACTTACATGACACATTTTTTTCCATTTCTTTTTCTGTAAAGCTAAATATTGGTTGACTTTTAAGGCTTAAGGAAAAACATATGGAACAAGCATGAACACCCACATCTGAATATATGAGATTTAATAATAAAAGTTACATCAAAAGTTACAGAAAAGGAAAAGGAATTAAAGCATGAACCAGCCTTTAAAAGACTTCCTAATATTTACTTCTGGTTAAAGTTCAGTAAAGTTGGGTTTATAAAAGTAAGAACTTGTTGATGGTTTATACAGGAAATAAAATTAAAATAAGAATAGTATTGAACCAATTGGCACATGTTTAATACACATGTGCCAATTGATGTGTCTACTGTCATTTTTTGGTGTTTATTATTTTTTTTAAATTTATACAAAAACTCACATGCATATATTTTACAGCCATGTCTTAGCAGGGGTGTGTCCCACCAGAAGCTAAAATTGTTGTCGAAGTCACATAACTACCTTAATCAGCATATTAATCAGTGTCAAAAACTTTACTTACCCTTTTATAGGAAAATACACCACCAGGTATCCTTACAAAAAAAGACCAAAATTATACATCTCCCGAGACATCTCCTTTAAAAAAATCAGAAGTGAGGTTATATGTAAAAAATCAAGTTAAAAAGTTACAAGTTGACGATCTTTTAATTTTATTTTCTTTATTTATTTAACCGAGGTTTTAGCTTTATAAACGCTTACAGGTATTCATATAGCTTTAACTCTTATTTTTATTTTTTCCTGTATAAACCCAGCTTAAATATCGGGCGCAGAAAACCGTATACTGCATAATTACCATTTTTTTATTTTAATTTTTATATGCCTGTATAAACCCAGCATAAAATGACGATTTTTGGTCGCTTTACTGGTAGTTCTAAACATTTTCTAGGACGACCTTATTTAAGAACAAAAGAATATGAATACTTACGCAGTATCGGCTTTTACATCCATGGTGAGTTGAAACTCAAACTAAATTTAAGCCAATTTTAAAAGAAAACTTGCAAAACACAAAAAACCACCACGAAAAGGAACCCACACAGGAAGAAACCGCAGAATATTAAATGGCGTCGGCAAGTACGTCAAGTTGGTTCCAATAATGCCAATAATGCCAATAAAGAAAATACACCTTACCACTTTTCATTGTTTGTGGGGTATACCTGCTTATAACACCTTTTAAAAAATTTGCATGTAATACTCGTCGAATCTTTTAAAAAATAGTGCTGGGAGAACGGTATGAACTATATTCTTTTGTTCTTCCTGCTTGTTATTGCTTATAAATTCTTGTAAAATATTTGCATATAATACTCGTCAAATCTTTTAAAAAAATGTGCTCATAGAAACGTGTAAAATCCTATGCTTTTATTCCTTCCTGCTTATTAATGTTGATAAAACCTTGTAAAATATTTGCTTGTAATACTCGTCAAATCTTTTGAAAAATTGTGCTGGTAGAACCATATAAACTCCTATACTTTTGTTCATTCCTGCTTGTTAATGCTTATAAAACCTTGTAAAAGATTTGCTTGTAATACTCGTCAAATCTTTTAAAAAATTGGGCTCCTAGAAGCGCGTAAACTCTCCATACTTTTTGTTCCTTCCTTCTTTTGTTAATATTGATAAATTTAAAATATTTGCTTGAAATACTGGTCAAATCTTTTAAAAATTATGCTACATCGCTGCAATTAAAACTTATAGAATCTTGTAAAACAATAAATTATAATGCTCGTCAAATCTTTTAAAAAAATGTGCTGGTAGAACCGCAATAGAAACTTATAAAGTCTCGATACTTTTCTTCCTTATTAAATCTCGTAGAAACCCGTGCTTGTTAAACTTTTTCAAAATTTGTAGAAATAAGAACATTATTTGCGGATAAAATCAGGTCAAAAGTTCAAGCTCATATAATCTGATAAAATCTTAACAACACTCGAAAAGTTTTATTTTTATTGTTATAAAATTTTTTAAACTCTTGCCCATTTCAAAAAATTATTATAGATTGATCCTCATAAAACCTCGTCAGCTTTTACAAGTCACGATTTTTGCCGCAAAGAATCTCTTAGACCTTATAAAATCTCATAAAATCTAATGAAAATGTTATCAGTTTTGACAAGTTTTTATGCGGTTTTTTTTGGCAGGGGACCTCCATACTTTTGTTCCTTCCTGGTTATTAATGTTAATAAAACTTTGTAAAATATTTACTTGTAATACTGGTCAAACCTTTTAAAAAACTGTGTCATTTTGCTACAATGGGAACTTATAGAAATCTTGTAAAATACTAATTTGTAATACTCGTCAAATCTTTTAAAAAATTGTGCTGGTAGAACCGTATAAAAACTATACTTTCGTTCCTTCCTGCTTGTTAATGCTTTTAAAACCTTGTAAAATATTTGCTTGTAATATTCGTCAAATCTTTAAAAAAATGATGCCATTTTGGTGCAATGTAAACTTATAAAATCTGGTAAAACATTAAATTATAATGCTCGTCAAATCTTTTAAAAAAATGTGCTGGTAGAACCGCAATAGAAACTTATAAAGTCTCCATACTTTTCTTCATTATTAAATCTCGTAGAAACTCGTGCTTGTTAAACTTTGTCAAAACTTGTAGAAATAAGAACATTATTTGCGGATAAAATCAGGTCAAAATTTCAAGCTCATATAACCTGATATAATCTTAGCAACACCCAAAAATTTAAATTTTTGTTCTTATAAAATCTTTTAAACTCTTGCCCATTTTGAGAAGTCAAAAATTATTCTACATTGATCCTCATAAAACCTTGACAGCTTTTACAAGTCACGATCTTTGCCGCATACAATCTCTTGGACCTTATAAAATCTCATAAAACCTAATGAAAATGTTATCAGTTTTGAGAAGTTTTTATGCGGTTTTTTTGGCAGGGTAAGCAAAGTGGTTTACCAACTAGTGGCTGCCCACCAGTGCCGCCAAGAAACCGCTTTCTTGCTGTAAGCCTTGTATTTACTGGAACGCTTGATTGCCTCATCTGGCTAGAAAGATAATATATCGAAGGTGCTAGCCACCAATATGCCACCGTTCGGGATTCTTTCGTAGAGCCATCTTAATTAATTAATGGCAGCACACTAGATTCCCTCGTCTGGTTAGACAGATAATATGCCGAAGCGGCTAGCCCCCTATATGACATTCAATGGCAGCACACTTGATTGCCTCCTCTGGCTAAAAAGATTATTTGCCGTAGCGGCTAGCCACCTATGTGCCACCTTTCGGGATTGTTTCGTAAAGCCATTTTAATCAATTAATGACAGCACACTAGATTCCATCGTCTGGCTAGATAGATAATATGCCGAAGTGGCTAGCCCCCTATATGCCACCTAATGGGATCGTTTCGTAAAGCCATCTTAACCAATCAGTGGCAGCACGCTTGATTGCCTCATCTGGCTAGAAAGATAATATAGCGAAGGGGATAGCCACCAATATGACAGCTTTCGGAATTGTTTCGTAAAGCCGCGTTAACCAATCAATAGCAGCTCGATTGATTGCCTCGTCTGGCAAGAAAGATAATATACCGAATCGATTATAGCTACACGTTTTCCACCTTGTGCAGCCACCTTATATTTACGAGTGGCATCACGCTTGATGGCCATGTCAGGCTAGAAACGCAATTTTCCAAAATGAGTTAGCCACTCCTGCGCCGCTTGCTGCAAGGTATCGATAAGCAAGTGGTTTACCGACTGATGGCTGCCCACCAGTGAGGTCTAGAAACCGCTTTCTTGCCGTAAGACTTGTATTTACTGGGTCTGTTCTCGGTAGCGGTGTTGCCAGGTTTCAAAGAAAAAAATAAGGTAGTCAAAATATGGATTAAGTTTTTATTGCCTCTGTCTGTGATATTTTCAGTTAAAAAAAAGAATAGAACGTAGGCCGTTCAATTTAAAAAAAGTTTAGAATCTATAATTTTGGTAACATCTACTTACTTTACTATATAAATATATAATAATAAATATATATTTGCTGTTCAAAGAAAATTGCGGAAGCTTGGCAACATGCCGGTAAGCACTACACGTGCGTGGACGTTTTAGAGTTTTTTACCGGGAAGAAGAACGATCGAGTGCCCAGACAGCACAAATTGCCACACAGCCATTTTTTATCCAAAACCGCATTGTCCATGGACCATTTATGGACATCCATTGGACAAAGGTTTTGCCTGATGCAGTGGATGACAAAAAAACTGAGGCCAATTTTGATCCATAGTGAACGGCTTTTTGTCAGTTAGTTTTTGGATATCCAATTGATAACGATTTTTTTTGGTCCATCGGACCAAAAATAAACTGTCCGGCGGACATCAAAAAATCTATATCAATTGGGATTGGCCTAGTTGGCATATTAAGAAATATAGTCAATAATCCGAACTGTTTTGATATCTAATGGATCATGTTTTTTTTTATTCATTACCAACAATAACATTTCTCTTATATCTAGCCGAATTATTTAAGTATTTTTCAATATTTTGGATTAATTGGTATTTTAGTATTTTAATACCCATCCTTTGCTAGGAACTCCATCCGCAAGGATCGACAGTCAGACTTATGATGAGTGGTTCAAATAGGTGGGTGATCCTATATACTTATATATTGAAAATATCGCCGCTTTTGACAAAACTGCCCACTGAATAGCCATTGGAACAAATAAGTATATCCAGTCTACTAAGAAAATTAGACCAACGGATATACATCGTAATTATTAATTTTTTGCAACAGTGAACCATAAAGATACTTTTTGGATAGCCAATGGATAACTTTTGGACAGAATTTCGTTCCACTGGATAACCAATGCATTTATTATAGTGGTACAATAGTCAAAATATTGAGACTTGGACTTTTTTGGAATATCCAAGTTTTGACAATTGTATTATCCGATGGATATGCCTTGGACAAAATTTCCTACAGATTTGGTTGTCCAATGGACTGCTGCATTGTCCAGAAAACTCTCTCCACTGGACATCCTTGAGACAGAGTTGTGCTGTCTGGGTGTAACCTCTTCAATCCATTATTTATGTCTTTCTTTTGGTAGAAACGAAAAAAATACATGTAAATAAAAATACCCCGGATAAAAAAAGGACGAAAAAAAAAACCTCTGAAAAAAGTCCCGAAAAAAACCTAGGAAAAATTAATTCAGTATTATAGGTATTAAAAAATAAGTGAAAATGAAAAACTAAGACACGGCTCGGAGCACTTTTTTGTTTTTTTGCCGAATAAGCTAAAATTTGTTTCTAAGACCACTGATTCAAATGTTTTGAATATTTTGAATTGCTGGGCTTAAAAAGAAATTTTTAGGTTATTCGCAAAAAATCAAAAAAAGTGCTCCGATCCGTGTCTACTTTTTACAAAATGTGTGAATATATGTCACCACGTGAAGGTATTGGGATCTTTTCTGCATATACATTTCTGGATATGCGGTGAAAGTACAGTTTATGAATGTCCATGGAAGGAATGTAAATTGCACATCCAGTGGATGTTCAGAATGGTGACATTTTTTGCATATATACGTCACCAGATGTCTGGTCGTGGTATATTTATGAATATAAATTGAGGATCCATTGGATGTTTAGGTTTCAGACCTTTTTGCATATACATTAAAATGGATGTCTGGTGGATGTAAATGGCACATCCATTGGATATTCAGAATTGGAACCTTTTTTGCATATACGTCACCGGATATCTGGTGGAGGTACGTTTATGAATGTCTATGAAATGGATGTAAATTGCACATCCATTCGATATTCAGAATTGGGACCTTTTTTGCATATACATTACTTGATGCCTGGTGGAGGTACGTTTATGAATGTCCATGAAAGGGATGTAAATTGGAAATTCATTGGATATTCAGTTTTTGCATATATACGTTACTGGATGTCTGGTGGAGGTATGTTTATGAATGTCCATGAAAGGGATGTAAATTGCACATCCATTGGATATTCAGAATTGGGAGCTTTTTTGTATATACGTTATTTGATATCCAATGATGACCTTGAAAATCACAAAAAAAAACAAAATTTTTGCCATTTTTTTTTCAAAAATGTTTAATTATTCAACGTATTGTCAGACAAACTTTAAATGTACCTCAAAACTATTGGGTCAAACCATATCAAATCAACCAAAAAAAAGGCACTTTTCGTTTTGACCATCTCCGATTGTGATGATTTTTGGTACACTTATTCGTCTTATCAAAAAACTCAAAAATCCAAAAAATCAAATTTTTTGGATAAGCGGTTTTTGTTTTATTGATTTTTGAAAATCAAGAAACTGACCAATATGTCCTTGACAGACACTTATAAAAATAGTAATTTCTCAAAAACTATTGATCCTATAGAAGCGAGTGATAGCTCATTTTGAAGGGTTTTTAAAGACCTTTTTAAAGATGTGTGACACAATATAGGTTGTTTAATTTCTTTTTTTCTTAATTAAAAAAAAAATAAAAAATTTTGAAAAATCTCAAAAAGACATTTTTTAATTTTTTGCAAAAAAATATTTCTTTTCTTTTCAATGTTTTTTTAACATTTTTGGAAAATTTTAGGATGGAGAAGTCATACTTTAAAAAAATAATAAGATATTTAATACCTGCATAATACCTGTATTAAATATGTTATTATTTTTTTAAAGTATGACACCATTATTTCTCCATCCTAAAATTTTCCAAAAATGTTAAAGAAACATTGAAAAAAAAGAAATATTTTTTGAAAAAAATGAAAAAATGTGTTTTTGTGTAAGTTGAGAAAATACTACAAAAAGCTGGTTTTTCACTTGTATATGTTATTTTCAAGGTCAGTCAAAGTCATGCATCAACTTAACTTTTTTTCATAGTAAGCGGCGAGAAGTCAACAAGAATTGATGGCCACCTTGTCATTTTTGTTTTTTTACGAAATTGGATAAAATAAAATGTATTATTTTGATATATCAGCCGCCATATGGAAACGCATCACAGTTGAACATAATTTTTTTTAACAATATTCTTGGACTTGACCTTCTTATCTTTACTAGCAAATTTAGTCCTCGTCGCTTTAATAGTCGATGAATAGTGACCTTTAGTATGTTATTTTTGCAATATGTTAATTTTACTGGGTTTTTTTTTGTAGGTCATGAAGCTTCAAACTGCATCAAGCTCTAAGGATCAAATTTGCCATATGCCTAATAGGGTCAAACCATATCAAGTCAACCAGGCAATAGTTTTGACCATCTCCGATTTTGATGATTTTTGATACACTTATTCGTCTTATCAAAAAACTCAAAAATCCAAAAAATCAAATTTTTTGGATAAGCGGTTTTTGTTTTATTGATTTTTGAAAATCAAAAAATTGACCAATATGTCCTTGACAGACACTTACAAAAATAATAATATCTCAAAAACTATTGATCCTATAGAAGCGAGTGATAGCTCATTTTGAAGGGTTTTTAAAGACCTTTTTAAAGATGTATGACGCAATATAGTTTGTTTAATTTTTTTTTTCTTAATTAAAAAAAAAAAATTTTTTGAAAAATCTCAAAAACACATTTTTTCATTTTTTTCAAAAAATATTTCTTTTTTTTCAATGTTTCTTTAACATTTTTGGAAAATTTTAGGATGGAGAAATAATGGTGTCATACTTTAAAAAAATAATAACATATTTAATACAGGTATTATGCAGGTATTAAATATCTTATTATTTTTTTAAAGTATGACTTCTCCATCCTAAAATTTTCCAAAAATGTTAAAAAAACATTGAAAAGAAAAGAAATATTTTTTTGCAAAAAATTAAAAAATGTCTTTTTGAGATTTTTCAAATTTTTTTATTTTTTTTTTAATTAAGAAAAAAAGAAATTAAACAACCTATATTGTGTCACACATCTTTAAAAAGGTCTTTAAAAACCCTTCAAAATGAGCTATCACTCGCTTCTATAGGATCAATAGTTTTTGAGAAATTACTATTTTTATAAGTGTCTGTCAAGGACATATTGGTCAGTTTCTTGATTTTCAAAAATCAATAAAACAAAAACCGCTTATCCAAAAAATTTGATTTTTTGGATTTTTGAGTTTTTTGATAAGACGAATAAGTGTACCAAAAATCATCACAATCGGAGATGGTCAAAACGAAAAGTGCCTTTTTTTTGGTTGATTTGATATGGTTTGACCCAATAGTTTTGAGGTACATTTAAAGTTTGTCTGACAATACGTTGAATAATTAAACATTTTTGAAAAAAAAATGGCAAAAATTTTGTTTTTTTTTGTGATTTTCAAGGTCATCATTGGATATCAAATAACGTATATACAAAAAAGCTCCCAATTCTGAATATCCAATGGATGTGCAATTTACATCCCTTTCATGGACATTCATAAACATACCTCCACCAGACATCCAGTAACGTATATATGCAAAAACTGAATATCCAATGAATTTCCAATTTACATCCCTTTCATGGACATTCATAAACGTACCTCCACCAGGCATCAAGTAATGTATATGCAAAAAAGGTCCCAATTCTGAATATCGAATGGATGTGCAATTTACATCCATTTCATAGACATTCATAAACGTACCTCCACCAGATATCCGGTGACGTATATGCAAAAAAGGTCCCAATTCTGAATATCCAATGGATGTGCCATTTACATCCACCAGACATCCATTTTAATGTATATGCAAAAAGGTCTGAAACCTAAACATCCAATGGATCCTCAATTTATATTCATAAATATACCACGACCAGACATCTGGTGACGTATATATGCAAAAAATGTCACCATTCTGAACATCCACTGGATGTGCAATTTACATTCCTTCCATGGACATTCATAAACTGTACTTTCACCGGATATCCAGAAATGTATATGCAGAAAAGATCCCAATACCTTCACGTGGTGACATATATTCACACATTTTGTAAAAAGTAGACACGGATCGGAGCACTTTTTTTGATTTTTTGCGAATAACCTAAAAATTTCTTTTTAAGCCCAGCAATTCAAAATATTCAAAACATTTGAATCAGTGGTCTTAGAAACAAATTTTAGCTTATTCGGCAAAAAAACAAAAAAGTGCTCCGAGCCGTGTCTTAGTTTTTCATTTTCACTTATTTTTTAATACCTATAATACTGAATTAATTTTTCCTAGGTTTTTTTCGGGACTTTTTTCAGAGGTTTTTTTTTTCGTCCTTTTTTTATCCGGGGTATTTTTATTTACATGTATTTTTTTCGTTTCTACCAAAAGAAAGACATAAATAATGGATTGAAGAGGTTACACCCAGACAGCACAACTCTGTCTCAAGGATGTCCAGTGGAGAGAGTTTTCTGGACAATGCAGCAGTCCATTGGACAACCAAATCTGTAGGAAATTTTGTCCAAGGCATATCCATCGGATAATACAATTGTCAAAACTTGGATATTCCAAAAAAGTCCAAGTCTCAATATTTTGACTATTGTACCACTATAATAAATGCATTGGTTATCCAGTGGAACGAAATTCTGTCCAAAAGTTATCCATTGGCTATCCAAAAAGTATCTTTATGGTTCACTGTTGCAAAAAATTAATAATTACGATGTATATCCGTTGGTCTAATTTTCTTAGTAGACTGGATATACTTATTTGTTCCAATGGCTATTCAGTGGGCAGTTTTGTCAAAAGCGGCGATATTTTCAATATATAAGTATATAGGATCACCCACCTATTTGAACCACTCATCATAAGTCTGACTGTCGATCCTTGCGGATGGAGTTCCTAGCAAAGGATGGGTATTAAAATACTAAAATACCAATTAATCCAAAATATTGAAAAATACTTAAATAATTCGGCTAGATATAAGAGAAATGTTATTGTTGGTAATGAATAAAAAAAAACATGATCCATTAGATATCAAAACAGTTCGGATTATTGACTATATTTCTTAATATGCCAACTAGGCCAATCCCAATTGATATAGATTTTTTGATGTCCGCCGGACAGTTTATTTTTGGTCCGATGGACCAAAAAAAATCGTTATCAATTGGATATCCAAAAACTAACTGACAAAAAGCCGTTCACTATGGATCAAAATTGGCCTCAGTTTTTTTGTCATCCACTGCATCAGGCAAAACCTTTGTCCAATGGATGTCCATAAATGGTCCATGGACAATGCGGTTTTGGATAAAAAATGGCTGTGTGGCAATTTGTGCTGTCTGGGCACTCGATCGTTCTTCTTCCCGGTAAAAAACTCTAAAACGTCCACGCACGTGTAGTGCTTACCGGCATGTTGCCAAGCTTCCGCAATTTTCTTTGAACAGCAAATATATATTTATTATTATATACTTATATAGTAAAGTAAGTAGATGTTACCAAAATTATAGATTCTAAACTTTTTTTAAATTGAACGGCCTACGTTCTATTCTTTTTTTTAACTGAAAATATCACAGACAGAGGCAATAAAAACTTAATCCATATTTTGACTACCTTATTTTTTTCTTTGAAACCTGGCAACACCGCTACCGAGAACAGACCCAGTAAATACAAGTCTTACGGCAAGAAAGCGGTTTCTAGACCTCACTGGTGGGCAGCCATCAGTCGGTAAACCACTTGCTTATCGATACCTTGCAGCAAGCGGCGCAGGAGTGGCTAACTCATTTTGGAAAATTGCGTTTCTAGCCTGACATGGCCATCAAGCGTGATGCCACTCGTAAATATAAGGTGGCTGCACAAGGTGGAAAACGTGTAGCTATAATCGATTCGGTATATTATCTTTCTTGCCAGACGAGGCAATCAATCGAGCTGCTATTGATTGGTTAACGCGGCTTTACGAAACAATTCCGAAAGCTGTCATATTGGTGGCTATCCCCTTCGCTATATTATCTTTCTAGCCAGATGAGGCAATCAAGCGTGCTGCCACTGATTGAGCCAATGAGCTATCACTCGCTTCTATAGGATCAATAGTTTTTGAGATATTATTATTTTTGTAAGTGTCTGTCAAGGACATATTGGTCAATTTCTTGATTTTCAAAAATCAATAAAACAAAAACCGCTTATCCAAAAAATTTGATTTTTTGGATTTTTGAGTTTTTTGATAAGACGAATAAGTGTATCAAAAATCATCAAAATCGGAGATGGTCAAAACTATTGCCTGGTTGACTTGATATGGTTTGACCCTATTAGGCATATGGCAAATTTGATCCTTAGAGCTTGATGCAGTTTGAAGCTTCATGACCTACAAAAAAAAACCCAGTAAAATTAACATATTGCAAAAATAACATACTAAAGGTCACTATTCATCGACTATTAAAGCGACGAGGACTAAATTTGCTAGTAAAGATAAGAAGGTCAAGTCCAAGAATATTGTTAAAAAAAATTATGTTCAACTGTGATGCGTTTCCATATGGCGGCTGATATATCAAAATAATACATTTTATTTTATCCAATTTCGTAAAAAAACAAAAATGACAAGGTGGCCATCAATTCTTGTTGACTTCTCGCCGCTTACTATGAAAAAAAGTTAAGTTGATGCATGACTTTGACTGACCTTGAAAATAACATATACAAGTGAAAAACCAGCTTTTTGTAGTATTTTCTCAACTTACGCAAAAACTGTAAGTGCCGGAGATGAAATTAACATCTTAACCATTTGGGATTTCAAATAAATTAAAAAACTTTGATCATTCGCCATTGTTTTATTTAAAATTCACCCAACAAGTTTCAACAGTATAGACTGTCATCTTCAGAGGTGTACTGAAAAAACCCAAGAAGACTTATTATAAAATTGATATTTGAATTAAAAAAAAAAGAGCTATGCTTGGTCTACCCATTCATCAGGCACAAGCACAGCGCCAACCATTCAATGGGAAGATGGAAGAAACACACAAGGGAAGGCATTACCGAGCCATTGACCAACTAATAGACAGACCAAGCATAACACAAAACTTAAACCTTCAGAACCTTAAAATCTAATCTTTAACAAAAAGTTACCCTTGACCCCGCCTGCTTAACTTTAAATTTTTTAATCCGCATTACCTTTACAGACCTGCCAAATATGTTTTTTAAAAGGCTATATAACACGCTACAATACTAAATGTAACAAGTTACGATGGGCCCAAAGTTTTAATAAAATTAAACAACATACATAAAAAAGCTTGCTAAAAACTTCAAAAATAACAAAAATTATGTCACGCTTTAAGTTTTGTCGTGAATTTAGAAATTTTTTCAGGGGATTTCCGAAATTTTTACAGCTTCTTGAAGGCAATGAATTATCCTTTTAAAAACACCAAATTTGAATTTTGGAAGCCTTCAGAATTTTTGTCTGTGAGCTGTCAAACATAGGTGATTTTTATACAAGTCGTCCAATTTTACTTGAAAAACCATGGCTTCTTTTGTTATTTTATTTAGTTTTGAGTAGGTAAGTATCATGTATCGGTGTGGGTGCACCTAATAAGCAATACGTACATAAACATAACATTTTTTACCGCCCCTCTTTACTCGTCTCTCCCATTTGAGGGTTTAATACATAATATTATATACAGGGAGGGCCAGAAAATCTTGGACTCATTTAATTTTCTTAAAAATTATTACGGGTTTTGGGTAGGTTTTTGCAACATTTTCTATGATATTAGAGGATATTTTATCAGATCTATGGGCAGTGATTTTGATGGGTTTGGAACAGTGGCGGTCCCAGCCATTTGAAAAGAGCCGGGGGCGGTTTCGATACGAAAAAAAACTAGGATAGAAGCATAGGTTTTATGAGGAACATATCAATATATGAGCACAAAACTTAGTAACTACAAACGCGGATTTGGCCTCAAATCTAAGGGGGGGGGGGCTACTCAGATTTTAAGTTGTTTATTTTATACATTTTTTATTTTAAAAAATGTTTAAATGCGCCGAAAATTTTTGAGCAAATTACATTAAAAATGCAATTTTTGAGTCAAATTAAACTAAAATCGTGAATATCATCGCGACGCAGGCGAAATTTTTTAAGACTGCATTTTTTTATTTAAAAGTAATCTAATTAAATAAAAATATATCAATGATTTCAAAGCGCAGCAGCCCAAATTTTTGTAAAAAAACGACACTACAAATGCCACTTTTAACACAAAATTAAAGTAATACCGTAAATATCAATATCGTCACACTTGTTCACTGCCTCGAAAATATTATCGTATGTTTTAATTTAAGCTTAATTTAAGCTTCTGAACGATATTTTTTCCAAATACTGACTTCCCCCAATAAAAGTTCAAGAATTTGGGTTTTGGATTAATCAAACAGTTTATAGTATTTGGGAAACGACTTTACTTAATTTTGCCTTGATTTTGGCTTCACGTTGTAAAAAACTTGGTATTAATATGTTCAGGTCAAAAATACTTTTTTATGTCCAAAATGATTTTGTCTAAAACCTGTTTATAAATAAAAAATCTATAATCCGTATTTCCAATATTGTAGTTTTCGCGGTAAGTACTTCATGAGTTTGTTTATTCTTGGTGTGACGAATTTCAGGTCAAACTATCCCAATATACTGTGGAGGGATTCTAGATAGAATGTCTAAAGCAGGGTTGGCTGCCCAGTGGATAACCCAAAAAAGCCTACTGGGATTTTTGGGTAAAACCCACTTAAAAAAACACGTAGGGCTTTTTTAAAAGTGGGTTTTTTCATTATTAACAGTCGTTTGAATCTGATCGTAAGGTTCCATAAACTTGTGTTGCAAAGCTTTTTCTAATCCCAAACAATTTCTTATTTTATTATTCCAAGTAAGACCGTAAGTTAAAATGTCTTTCAATGGATGCTGCACTGGCTGGGAAACAATGCAAATTATAAAAAAAAAAAACGATTCTGGTTCAGTATTTGCAAACTCTACTTTTATTACTGGATTCTAAAACCTCAGTCCATTCTGAAGCACTCTTTTTACCACTGCTCTTAGGCATTTTCGTTTAAAAAAAAATGGTTTAGATTTAATATCCTCGAAAAAAACTAAAACTTGAATCATATCATATTAAGTAAGCAGGTACTTACAATGCAGTAAATACACAAACTCCAAAAATAATTTTCTTTAGGTTTGTTTACATTAGGAAAATATGATACGAACATCGCATCCGCATAAAGCGCTGGTCAAACTAAACCAAAACTGCTTTGATTTATTAACAAACGAACAAATTGTCGATTTCTGTATTCCACCTATTTGTATATCGTATTTTATAGTAGATAAACGATTACGAGAATAGGCCCTAATTTTAAAGAAGAACAACAATCTGTATATAATATAAAAAGAAAACCATAAAAAAACCCAATAAAACCCATTTATAAAACCCAAAAAAGCCCAGTGGGTTGGTTTTTATATAAAAAAAAAACCCGGGTTTTTCCAACCCTGCTTTAAAGGAACGTTCTGCAATTTCTCGTTTTTTCTCCAAAGGCTTCAAGGTTACCACCAGCATCTTTGTTATCTGCTTTTTTCTGGAGCAAAGGAGGGGGGCGATCGCCCCCCCCCTGGGACTGCCACTGTTTTGAAGAAGTTTCTATGGGCACGATCGGTTTCTAGGATATTTGAGGAGATTATATCAGTATTGTGATTCTAGAAGATCCTATGGGGCATGATTGGAGAAGTTTCTATGAGTTCTTGTGGGATCGGTTTCTAGGACATTTGAGGAGATTCTATCAGTATCATGATTCTAGAAGATCCTATGGGCAAGAAGATTTTATCGGGTTTTAGATCGGTTTTTGCACATTTTCTATGATATTGGAGGAGATTTTATCAGATCTATGGGCAGTGATTTTTATGGATTTTAAAGAAGTTTCTATGGGTACGTGTGGGATCGGTTTCTAGGATATTTAAAGAGATTATATCAGTATCGTGATTCTAGAAGATTCTACCCACTAAACATCAAAATCGTATTAAACGTCAAATACATGTTGAAAAAAAAATGTTTTTTTTCAAACACTAAAATGTGTTAGAATTCATGCATCTTTTGGAATTTAAAAAAAAATGTAGGAAAACTTACCTCAAATTTTAAGCAAAAGCATGACTAAAAATATATATTATAAAAAACATTAATAAACAAACATTTAAAGAACGTTAATTTTATTAACATTAAAGAAAAGACCATTAATATATGTTTATTTTTGATATGTCATTAACCAGAGAATACTTCGAACATGAATTTAGGATGGAATAAGGGTATAAATATAATTGTTTTTTTGACATTAAAAGGCCACCATAAAAATTTGTTTATTTAATGAATGTTTTTTTCACTTTAAACTTTTTAATACAAATTATTAATTAATGTATGGGATTAACTAAAATTTATTTATAACATGCAAAAAATTCCATTAAGATATGTTTTCTTTTAATTGTTTATTTTCTAGCGAAAAACAAAATAAAAAGACCCTTCTAAAACATTCTGAATTACTTCAAAAATCAGTTAGGTATGTTTATTTAAATTAAAATGATTTTTTATAATCTAAAAGGTTGTTTTATACAACCTACTTCTTTTTAATATTGTTATCGTATGACAACTTCTTATTTATTTAATTTCTACCAAAATGTTATTAAAAACTCGATTTGTTTAATTTTGCATTTTACAGGCCCAGCAGTCATCAGCTGATTCTCTTCAATTTCGCCTCCTAGTTATCGCGCAGGCCGGAAAAAAACGGTACTGATCCAGTGGCCCAGAAGGTCCTTATTTTCTTCATTTTCTTTTCTTAATATCTCGATCAAATCCTAGAAAGTTCAACTATACTATTTCTTATGCTGCACTTTTATTCACCTTAGTTCTTTTTCTTCGAATTCAAGATATTATTTCTTGCCTATTTACTTTTCTGTACATTGGTGTTTAGCAGACTCTGCTTTCTGGCCTTAGCTTTAGTCGCCACGGCTAAAGATAGAAATAAAAGAGAACATGATTTTTGATTGATAAGAAATTGTAACCTCAATTTTTTTGACTTTTGACCTTTGTTTTTTCCTGTTTCCAAAAATTATTCTGGCATTATTTCAAAAATCAGTTATGTTTATGTAAATTAAAATTATTTTTTATAATTTTCGAATTAAATAGATTACGATTGCCTAAGTAGTTTTTGTGATGGATAACCCTCTGATGAAAGGTATGTTCTTTTTATATATTTCTTTTAGATAGAAGTGTGGTTATGGCAGAAAACCATATACTGCATAATTACCTTATTTTATTATCTGAACTATTCTTCTAAGAGTGTGTACTTTGTATTGAATAGGGTGCTCCGTAGATTCCTCCATGGATTCCATTGACGATATCTCTGAAAGTCTCCCAAAATGTTAAGACATTTTTCTGATAGACATGCCTTCCCTATGTGAGTCAACTATCACCCATGCCAGCCTACTTTACCTGATGATGCTACAGACCTACCTCCAGAGGTGCTGCTTAGAACCTGCTGTGACCAATGCCCTTGTCATGCCTGTGTTGGACAGCTTTGAGAGGCTTGCCATCAATTGCAGAGTTTTGTCTACTGAATGTCATAGACTCAGGCCTGTATACCTACCTACCTTTGGAAATGTATACCCCATGTTGTGTGTTTTCTGTGCTTTTTATTCCGTGTTTATTTAAACTTTAAGCTATTAAACCTAGTAAGTACCGAAAAAGCACATTACCTATAGTTAAAATTATTTAACTGTACCTTAGCAAAATGTTACCTTTCCTTAATTTACCCTTATAAATATTAAGTTTAATTACTTTAACCTTAAATTAACTTACCTACAATTCCCAGGTGTACCTTTGTAGATTTTATGGCGGCGACTAGATGTCATGATTCCCTGATACCTCGAAGAAAATATAAGAAAGTATTTATTTTCTTAAGCCCCTAAGTTGTGCACAATTTTCGACGATTCTACACAATTGTAGAAAATTTTTAGACAACATTCCTTCCCATGTAAATATATATTTTTTTTTTAAATGTTATATATTGGCAATTGTAAATAAAATTACATTTTTGATTTTAAACATTCCTGCCGTAGGAATCTTTAGTTTAGAAACAAGGTTATTTTACTTAGTTATAGTTTAAGGGATGTTTTTTTTTGTCTAAGAATAGTTGACTATTTAAAAATAAGCGACAATGAGAAAGTTAATTTTTTTGTATTTAATTAAAATGTTTTCAAATAAAATGTTTATTTTTTTTGACTCTCTTGTTTTAACCAAAAGTTATTTAACTACCAGCAATAATAAATTTTCTTTAAATTAATTTAAATAAAAATTGTTACTTATTTAAACAATAAGTTTATAAACAGAATGTCTTATTTCTTTTTAATCTATATAATTTTATTTAAACAACAAAACTTATCGCTGGACATATTTCTGTATTTTAGTGTCCTGACTTACAATTATTATTTTAATATAAACACAGTGGCGTTCGTTACATACTAATTTTTTTCCAAAACACATGCCCCACATCTTTAATTGTTCATGCTAGTTTAGCTACGGTTTAGTGTTAGTGTTAGTTATTTCACAATTTTATGGCAGTAACTTTACAGACACATCTAGATATGTATCGATTGCAGTCAGCTGTTAGGGCCTCATTATAAACATGCCATATAAATCAGAATCCTAGTGTATTTTGGCTTTGTTTCAAACGCGTTAGGTATACGTATGAGAATACATTTAAATAATCTGCTTTTTCTGTCTAACTGTAAGTATTATGTATCTATTTAAATATGTTAAATGTTAAATTTATTTTAACAATAATGGCATTTTTTTAAATAATTTTCTTAGTTTTGTTAAGTATATGCAGACAATGACTAAAATCGAGTTTTTGAAGGCATAAACACGGATTTAATAGTTATATTATAGCTAGGAACTAAAGTGACATAAAATTTGTAGCCTGAACAAAGCGAGAGCTACATTTCGCTGAGTGATAAAAATGCGTGGTAGGTTTAATAATTATAATGTATACTATTTTTTGCACTTTTACCTAAAGGGTTCAAGGTCACCTTGTTTTTAGTATATTTTTTAAATTAAAATTTACTAAATTTAATTTTAACTCCCTAAAATTTTATTGTCCCTAAAATTTTATTTTACTCTAAAATTTCATTTTAATCCCTAAATTTGATTTCTTTGCTTCTTGCTTTACCAAAGAACTATAAATAAATCTAAAGTGAAACATTGGTCCAGTGCAAAAAAGTTTTTATGAATAACATTTTCTTCTTTGTCACGTTTTTAGTCCCAGAAGTGCAAAAACATTTTTATCTGGTTAAAAGTATTACCAAGTTAACCAAACATTGTTTAATAATTTGAAATTAACTCTGTGTTTCAGACTTCCATTGTTTATATTTTATTTATACACGACGAGACGTTGCAAACTAGTTTGCACCTGAAGATGATCAGAGATTAAACTGATCGGAACGTCGTGTATAAATAAAATATAGACAATAAAAGTCCGAAACACAAAGTTAATTTCAAATTGTTTAATAATGTTACAAAAACATTTTTTGTCAATGTTAGAAAAACATTTTTTTCCCATGTTAAAAAAACAAATTTTTTTCAGTGTTATAAAAACATTTTTTTTCCAATGTTAGAAAATTTTTTTTTTTTAATTATTAGAAAAACATGAAGTTATTTTTCTAACGTCAGAAAACGGGTTATTAAGCGCATTTTTCACAGTGAATATAACGTTAGAACTAACATCCAGGCTAACGTTATGTTTTCCGACTATATGTTATTTAAACGTTATTAAAATGTTTTTTTGTTTAGTGGGTATGGGGAATGATTCTAGAAATTGTGTTCTTGGTGGTTTTTTGCAACGTTTTCTAGAATATTGGAGCAGATTCTATCGGCTCTACGAGCAGTAATTTTGATAGTTTTTGAAGAGGTTTCTATAAGTACATGTTGGGATACTAGAAGAGATTATATATTTATATTATTATGTATATTTTTAGATTTTCGGTGGGTTTTTGCAACAAGTTCAAGGATATATCTGAGAAAATTCGATCAGTAACGTGATTATGGGCAATAGTATTATTTTGTAGAATATTAAATGGTACTATTGATATCATACTTTCATCTTATCTAATTGCAGCAGATTGGATGACTTTCAATTACTCCTAGGGACAACATTTCTAAGATATATAGAGATTTTATCAGTATCTTTTCTAGTCGTACCATATTGTAGGGAATTCAATAGGAGGATAATTTTATCCTATAGGATAGGAAGTTCTTGTGGAACCACTTTGATTTTCCGCTTATCTCTTAAACATTTTTATTGCTACAGAAAAATATAAATAATATGTGTAATTTTCTCAATTTTGTTGAGATACAATGATTTTTTATTTTAAAACACAGATAAACACCCCGGTATCCTCAATGAGAGTTACCATTTATATTTCTTAATAACAATCTCTTTAATGCAATAACGATGAGTCATTGAATAAAAAAATTATAAAAGCTACATATTAATTCAAAGGAGCGTGTTTGCATTAGGGTCCATATAGATTTTACATATTGTTGTTGTTTCTCATAGAGACTTTGGACAGGGATTTAAAGTTTTTACGAATTATGTTTTTTTTTTAAATTCGCATCTTAGTTAACACTAAAATTAGTTTTGACAGCATGGAGAAAATCTAGTTTGTAACGAGGCAATTTTGAGTAAGAACTTTTCATATTTTCCAATGTTTAAATGTTTTTTAAATACGAATTTGAATTTGACCATTTCTATTTTTTCATAATTTGGTACATTTTCTTCTGTTTTTGTTATGAAAATATACTTTGTTTTGTTGTCTTAACTATTTAGTTCTCAATTTTACTAATGATTCTCTTACGTTTTTATCCTGTAACCTTCATCCTATTTTATTTTTTTTAAATGAGATTGGCAGAAATAAATAAGTTAGATAAAGTAAATTAAAGTAGGACATATATTTATTGTTTAGAAATTTTGGCAAAACAAGTATAATTATTTTAAGAATGATCAACATGTCCTTATGTTACTCTAGTTGGTCTTTCCTTAAAATCTGACCAAAAGAATATAGGCAAAGAGATTAACGAATATCTCAAGACTGAAAAGTGCATAGTGGGGCTAAAGCCTGCGGACATAAATTTTGCATCAAGGTAAGTGGTAATTTCATAGTAACGAGAATTTTTAGACCATGCAGTAATATACCTGCTTCTTAAATTAACTCACAAAATGATTTGTTTGTTTTATAAAAAATCCTTAATACCTACTATTCCTGTCAAACCATAAAATATTCTTCAAACGCATTACGATACTGATAGAATCCCCTCAAATATTCTAGAAATCGATCCCACAACAACTCATAGAAACTTCTTCAAAATCATTGCTGATAGGAACCCTTAGAATCGCGATGCTGGATAGAATCTCATCAAATATTCTATAAACCGATCTTACAAAAACTCATAAAAACTTCTCCGAAATCATTGCTGATAGGAACCCCTAGAATCGCGATGCTGGAAAGAATCTCATCAAATATTCTATAAACCGATCTTACAAGAACTTAATAGAAACTTCTCCAAAATCATTGCTCATAGGATCTTCTATAATCATGATACTAATAGCATCTCATTAAATATTCTAAAAACCGATTCAAAAAGAACCCATAAAAACTTCTCAAAAATCATTGCGCTTATCCTAAGATTTTCCTTAGGGATAAGATTTCAATAAGGGTATTTCCAAATGATTTTTTTTTTGGTCACCCCGAATATATACGAAGATAAACGCCAAATAAAAATTATTGATAATGGTATGTACAATCATATCTCGAAAGGATTTTTTTATAATCCTTATAGTTTTCTCATAAAGCAAGGTCCAAAACGGCCATTTTTGGAAATTTACCCTTCATTGCTGGCTCACCCTATACAATTACAGGAAAATGGTAATGATAAAAAATGTTTGTTAAAACCTTCTTTATTACATATTAAAAATTATAAATATTGACTAATATTTTAAAAACTTGCATTTAAAGTCTCTTTTTGGACACCCTGTAAAATATTGAAAATTACGTTAATATGAATATAGTTTATACAGGGTTCCTAAGATTTTCCTTAGGGATAGGATTTCAAAAAATCAAACAGAAATGGCATGGAAAGTTCTGCGCGCACAAAAGAAACAGGTATATTGAGCAATTGTGCCAGTTTGTTATTATCTCCGGACTGCTTTCATGAGAAAAAATTGTCGCCACTATTTCATTGTGAGCATAAATCATAGTTGCAATAATAACCGTTGACAAGATGTCTGCAAATTCCGCTAGATGGCGGCCACACCATGAGATGATCGAGGAAAAACTGGGATTCACAGGCATTGCATTTTTATTTCCTTTCGAGTCGCTTCAGTTTCGTAAATTTTGTGTTTTTAAAATGCCGTATACTCGAGAAGAAAAGATTTTTATTATTAAAAACTACATAAAAAGTGACAGTGCGGACGAGGTCATTGGGTTTTTTGTTTTTGCGTTTCCAGATCGACCGGTTCCTGTGGCTCAAACTGTCTACAACACTTATCATCGTTTTGAAAGGTACGGGTGCATAAATGGTTGTAGAAAGTGTTACCACGACGGCGAAATACCAGAGCATCCCGTTCTTCCACACAGGGTGGAACGAGACGAAATGTTATGCGCTTACGTTGAGGCACATGAACCATGTTCGACGAAACCGATTGCGGAGGCACTGGATATTCCTAACAGTACTTGCCAATGGATCCTAAAAAAATACGGCTACAAGTCGTTTAAGATTGGGAAGTCGCAGGAATTACAACCAGGTGATTATTTTCGCCGGTTAGAATATTGTGAGGTTATGAGGGATAAATGTGACAGGAACGAAAATTTCCTATCAAAAGTTTTGTTTAGTGACGAGAAGACATCTGAACTTCATAGCTCTCACAATCCACAAAATAGCCGCTATTGGTCCCGCGAAAGTAAACATCTGCACGCAAGTGTATGAACGCAACATCCTCAAAAATTAAATGTTTGGAGCGGTATTGTCGGGGATCACATTATTGGACCCTTTTTCATTGAAGGGAATTTGAATAGCCAAAAATATGTTGATCTTCTCCAACACCAGGTTTTACTACGGTTGAGGGAACTCAAAATAAATTTGGACGAATTGTGGTTTCAGCAAGATGGCTGTTCATCCCACAATTCACGCCAGGCTACAAATTACCTTCGTCAGGTATTTGGTGATAGAATTTTTTCCACGTATGGAAATATCCGATGGGCTCCTCGATCACCAGATCTTGCGCCAAATGACTTTTTCCTATGGGGTTGTTGGCACGACAAAATTTTCCAACACCCTCACTTACGGCCTACGACTATACAGGAGTTGAGGGCGAAAATTTTGGAGGCGGGCAACTCTATCACCCCTGAAATATTGGCTGCTACGCGTCAAGAGTTGGGATATTGTGAGGCTCAAGAAGGGGACAGATTTGAACATCTAATCTAATTAAAAATTAGATGTTTTCAGGTCCAAACCACAGCTTTTTCTTGCTTAAAGGAGGTGGCAGGGTCTATTATTTACGATACTGAGCGATAACCTCGTGAGGTTGTTTTAATTAAATTTCTTTCCATTCTGTTCTACTAGTGACATCTATCCGGAAACGGCCAAACCATGCAGCTAGCACTAGCAGCCAAAGAAATCAATAAACGGCGCTGTTTTTCCTGCAGAGCTTTTTGCTTGCGATATTATTGATTTTAAATAAAGCTGGCCCTACACTACATTTGATATTTTCGAGGTGTTTTATGACATGATCTCGAAACATGTAGCGAACCAATTCTTCAAAACTAGCGGGAGGGTAAAAGCGAAAAATAAGGGGCTGCCAATATTTGTAAAACCCAAAAAGGGGTGAAAAGATTTACTTTGCTCTGTTTCTTTACAAAAAACTTTTTTTTTACGAAAATCTTGAGCTCTGCCACTTTTTTTACTTTTTTCTTCAACTTTCTCGAAATTTTTGTCATACCGTAGAAAAAAATTATTTGCCCCATGGTCATACTCTACTTTTATTCGAAAAAATTTAGAAACAGAGACGGGATCAGTTTTCCTAAAACGGGGATCTTGGTTTCGAGTGAGAAGATAAAGGGCGCCGCAGGCAAAAATTTTTCAATTAAATTAGCCGAACGCAAAAATGTTAGAAAAACAAAGCACGAAATAAAAATGGCGTCGCTTACAATTTTTTTTCAAAAATTACGTAATTTCGGGAACGCAAAGAAATAGGTATAAAGAGTATAATTTTTAAGAAAAAAATATCAATTTTCTCGCCCTCCTCCACTGGGACTACAGGGGCCGTGCACAAATTACGTAAAGGTCATAGGGGGAGCGGAGTTACAAAACGTTACGTAGGGGGGAGGGGGGTTTTCGACAGCGTTTGCATTTGTGTGAAACTAAGAACATTTGGAATGAAAATAAGTGAAAAGTTTTTTTTTTTTTTGGGGGGTAGTGGTCTTGAAATCGTTACGTAATATTAGGGGAGTGGCGTGCCAAACCATTACAAAACATTACATAGGGAGGGGGTCAAAAATTGGTAAAATCACCGTTACTTAATTTGTGCACGGTCCCACATCTGACTGTTCCTCCTTTTTGATTTCGAATCAAAGTGCAAAACCCGGGTTGGACGTTCGAAGGCGTCAACCCGTCCTATTTGCTTGATAAAGTTTCTACGGAAATATCTCAGTCGATTTCTCCGGCCGTGCATGAACGCTTTAGGTTAGGCATTTGCATGTATCTCAGTCCCCAGCCTGTAAACAGTGCGTAAGGACAATTTTTACAAAATGAAAAGCCGAAAAATATATTTTTTTACGATATCTTTCATCAGTTTGGTATTAAAGTCGAGCAAAAACAATTTTTATTCCAGTCCTAAAGGTATGAAAATGGAAAACATTAGAAAACAACAACCTGGAATGGATTTACTACGTGTAAGATGTAGTGACAACATCGCCCCATGCCCATCCTTTTCTGCCTAATGTGCTTTTCCGTTTGTCTGCGTCTTATACGCGGCTGCTTGGCCCCCTAAGGATTTGCTTAGGAACCCTGTATATTTTAAGCAAAGCTTCAAATTCGGCAACTTTGCCCTAATTTAAACCTTTTAATATCTCCCACTGTTTAGGAGATCCCCTTGGTGAGCATCGAATTTGGAACTACCTGTATATTATTATGGATTAAATTATCAAATAGGAGAGACGAGTGAAGAGGGGGCGGTAAAAAATGTTATTTTTATGTACTTATTGCCGATTAGATGCATCCACACGGAAAAAAAATACTTACCTACTCAAAACTGAATAAAATAACAAAAGAAGCAATGGTTTTTTAAATAAAATTGGACGACTTGTAAAAATCACGTATGTTTGACAGCTAACAGACAAATATCCTGAAGGTGTCCAAGATTCAAGTTTGGTGTTTTTAAAAGAATAATAGATTGCCTTCAAGCAGCTGTAAAAATTTCAGGAATGTCCTGAAAAAATTTCTAAAGACACGACAAAATATAAAGCGTGACATAAGTTTTGAAGTTTTTGTAAAAAGCTTTTTTTATGTAGGTATGTTGTTTAATTTTGTTAAAACTTGGGGGCCCATTGTGCCTTGTTACATTTAGTATTCTATCAGCCTTTTAAAAAACATATTTGGCAGATCTGAAAAGAGTATGCGGATTAAAAAATTTGAAGTTAAGCAGCCGGGGTCAAAAAATTGAGATTTTGTAAATTTTCTGAACATGCGTCAATTTCCGATTTTTTTGTGATTTTTCCGTGGCATGAATTTGCATTTTTTTGGCATCGGCGAATAGCTAGGACATTCTTACACTCACTTCAAAATAAATTTTCACAATCCCGTTCATAAATACTGAATAGGATTTTTTTGTGTAAATTTTTAGCAAAAAGAAAATACTTTTTTTGAATTTCATATTGACAATTTTTTTATGCAATCAACCGGTCAAAAATCATGTTTTGCATACCATATTAAAGGCCATTTTGTAGCTTTTTAAGACGTTTAACCAAAATTTTAAAATATTGATACATGACCGAGATACAGCTGTCAAAGTGACCTAAAAAAAGTTTAAGGCGTCGCGACGCCTAACGTAGGCCGTCGCCGAAAATATTTATTATGGTTTGGTGGTCCCCGGAGTCATACCTAAGTGTGTGTCAAATTAGATCAAAATCACCAAAAATCTTCCTATAGGTTTGGAAAAACCCCCTTACCAGTATTAGTCCTAATTTTATATAAAGTAATTACATTTTTTTCCTCGCTCAAAAGACTCTCTTGTTGGAAAAATTTGATTTTTATAATGATCCGATCTTACACGACTGTCCAATTCGCAGATAAAGCACTAGTATTTGGTATAATCTAGCTGCTCCCAAGCAAAAGTTTTAAATAACTATCTTTCATATTGTAGTCTCCAGTAAGAATTTTAAATTGCTACACGTTTCTTTTATGACTGCAGGACCAACTAGTACTGAAGGCAACTTGTTTCCATTATGGAGTAACACAGCTTTAAGACTTACATTTGAAGAATCAATGAAAAGTCTCCAATCTTTTGAATCATATTCCAGATTTAATACTTATCATTACTTAAATTCAAACACCCTCAAAATTTACTCTCTCAGACTAACTCCTATTAAAAACTGAACGTGAATATAATAGCAGACATCTTTTAAAATCATTAAATAGATTTGTATTTGTTATATAATTAATTAAAATAAAATAGTCAAAATATATTGTTACATAATTTTAATGAAAGGGAGATTAATATGAGCTTTGAAGAAGAAAAGTTTTTATTTATCCTCCGGTTTATCCTCGACTTAACTTTTTTATAAACTTTTCTTTAACTCGACTTTCTCAAATTTACTTTACCTTTCTATAGAATGAAAATAATATCATTTTACTTGTATGATATTTTAAAATCACAAAGATGTTTTATACATTTATTTTGACAAATACAAAATGATTTTAAATTACAAAAATCGAAAATCCCAATTTAAATCAATCAAGTTTTTTACAAACGCTTTAGAAAATAATTCCCTTTTAAAAAACTTACCATTTCAACACTTTAATTTAACTACTAAAAATACGAATTTTATTTTTATATTTTTAAAATAAATATTTGAGTTTTACTTGGAGGAAAAGTTGGCCATAACGACGCCTTGCAACCGCGTTTATGAATCTTTTGTCCCTCCCGACTGAATTTCGTGCTTTTATATGCAAAAACGGATGAGTTGATGAGTTGCTTTCTTGCTCTTCCCTGAGTAAGGCTTTACAACTTTTCTCTCTATCTATGGACCGTGAATACTTAGTTAAGTTAACATTTTTTTACACTTATCGTTCCTAACTCACGGCAGTTTCTTACATTTGTTGCATCTATTAAGAGCAGCTTACACAGTCCTGTTTATTAGGAGGAACTACTTTGTTTTTAAAAATCTGTTAAACTAATTTAATTATTTTTCCAAATCAATTAGTATATTTCTATGTCTGACATATTCCCCCCTTTTGCATGTGGGCGACCCGAGAACAAATCAGGTCACATACAACTCTTTTCTACGATTACTCTGCTTCTCCATCTTTCGCGTGTTTTTTGTTCTTGTTTTTTTCTATTCCAGAGAGTGTCTCTTCAGTTACCGTAATCAATTCCAATAACACACTCTTTTGTGGGGTTGGATGACGGTTATAAAGATGCCGTAGTTGAACATAACTGTGTACTGCGATTGCGATTTTCAGTTTTCGGTCAATAATCGGCAACTGACAAAGGACCACATTACTACAGTTGACTTTATTCCGACACCACTTTAGGACCGATGATGGTCCGATTGGAACTTTGTTTAATCGGTCAAAACTCGGTAACTGACGATGGCCCCATTTACTATAGTCGACTTTATGCCGACGTCCACTTTATCTGCTTTAGTGCCCACGACTGTCCGATTGCAACTTTGTTTAATCGGACGAGAATCGGCAACTGACGATGGCCCGATTTACTATAGTCGACATTATGCCAACGCAAACCTTATCTGCTTTAGGGCCGATGATGGTCCGATAGGAACTTTCTTTAATCGGTCGAAAATCGGCAACTGACGATGGCCCGATGTATTATAGTCAACTTTATGCCGACGCCCACTTTATCTGCTTTATTTGATTGTTCGAGAATCGGCAACTGACGATGGTCCGATTACGTGACCTTAAAATTTTTAAACTGCTAAATAGTTTCTTCCTAGTATGTAGAGATGGCGTTAATGCCACTATGTTCCCTGTACAGTGGAAGATAATGAGCAAAGAAATTTCAAAAACCAGAATGCGGACTTGACAAGATGGTGGTACTTCTCTACAAGAATCACCTCTTCTGCCACTTAAACCAGCCCGACTGGTTATGCACCCGCATTATCAAAACTTTGTAGTTTGCCAATGTCGGATCGTGTCAAGCAACCACCGACGGACCTTCGTCAAGCACCGACGTCGGGCCGCTTTGAGAGGCTAATGTGGGGCCTTATTATCCACCCATTATCTGACCTTTGTGGTTTGCCATTGTCGGGCCGCTTTAAGCTACCACCGACGGACTTTCATCAATCGCCGACGTTGGACCGCTTTAGGAAACCAATGTCGGACTTGAATAGTTTACCGATGTCGGCCCGAGACCAGCTTGCCTACGTTAGACCGACCAAATTAATCAGCTTTAACGGCGGATGGTCGGTACCATGTGGTTAAACCATATCGGACCTTAATTGTACGGTTACGGTATGCCGATGTCAGAAATACCATAACGATACGTCGGCAAACATACATTGGGCCTATATCGCAAAGCAGACAAAGAATACTGCTGGTCTGATGTCGTAAATCGACATCGTGCCAATGACGGCAAATTCGGCAATCGACATCGGGCCGACGAATGCCCGAGGGAACCGTGTTTGCTGTATTGGTACTTATTGTTTCTTGTATAATAAAAGTTAACTGTACGACTGATTTATCTCGACTTATTTTCTAAGCAATAGATGTGCTTAATATTTTTCGTGGTCTTTACGAAATTTTCGAAAATAGCTAAACTCACAATCAAAATTTACCATAAAAATACTTTATTTATCACATAATCTTTTGTCAAAATATCATCTTTTGTCGCAAATAAATACAAATACATTAGATGTTTACCTAAAAAAAAATTTCATACCTCAATTTTATCTAATATTGAAAGGCATAATAAAATACATAATATATTTGTTAATCAAACCTTTTAAAATCGGTTTATTACACATAACTATTGTCTAACAGTGCAAAAGCAACCTTTTTGTATAAAATTTTTAATAATAAAATTCATATTTTAAATTTTAGATCATAAATTACATAGTAACTTAAAATACATAAATATTTATTATTTACTCAATCTTGACATTAACTTATCAAGTAAAATTGGTTCCAATCATTCTTTTAACTATAAACCGTCTATAAAATTTTATTTGGATTTCTTTGGTATTTAACTAAATTGCTGTTTTGATGAGGGATGATAAGTAAATTAGTCGTTAAATTCCAAATTATTCTCCCTGTTTTCCACATTTTCACATACTCCAATACCTCATTTTTCACTCAAATTTTTTCTCCTAAAATAATTTCATATTTTATATTACCTGTTAATATTATTTCTCAGGAATTCATTTAATCATCATTTCATTTTTTCATCATTTAATTTTTTGTTTTATGCGTATATAGGTTTTACGGATTACTCCTTATAAATATATTTTTTTTCAAAAATTTCATTCATGAAGTCATCTTATTTAAATATCTTCTCACGGGCGATAACTTTATTTTGTACCGGTAAATTCTTCAAACTTCAATTCTTCAAACTTACTTAGGGTTTTTACAATATCTACAACAATAAAAATAAGGTTTTTTATTCTTTATTCTTTATTTTTTGAAAGAGAATTTACCTTTATATGTTTCTTTAAAACTGATTTTCTGTTAAATACAAAACTTTATTGAGTCACTGGTTTTCAGTGATTCAAAAAAACACATTTTCAGCATTTTATTTTATTTTCTGTAATAGTTTTCGATTTAGCGTCTGCCTAGATATATAGTTGTCTTTTGGTATTTAAAAATTTTTTATATTTAAGTCTCCATAAGTCATTTTTTTTCCAATTCTCTGGCCTTTCGATTGAATATTTTACTGAATTATAGTTTACTGTTTACTTACTTAGCCATAATTATATACACTTAAAAATCTTTTTACGTTACCTACATATATGTATAAAAATATTTAACGTTGTTTTTGTTAAACGGAATAGAAAGTTTATAAAATTTAAAAAAAAAATATAAAAATTTATTTTTCAATAAATAAATCTTATAATCGTTGGGTATTAAATATATTTAATTATGTTTTGTTGAATTTTAGATTATGGTATTTAGAGCAAATAAAACAACAAAATTTGTCAAATATGGTTTTTTTTTACCTATATCATCATATAATTTTGTAACTTAATTTTTCTCTTTTTTTTTTAAACATTTTTTCCCTTTCTTTAAAAAAAAAACCAGCAGTACGTCTCTTACCACCAAAAATAAAATTATTCATTTCATTGCCAACTACTCCTCAGGCAAATATTGTTAAAAAATGGAATAAGTTATTTTTTTGACGCTCTATTTCTCAGAAAAAGGTTAATATTTTTTGTTTAAAATTTGTAAGGAGTAAAAATTAAAAAAATGAAAAAAAGTATTTTTTTTGTTTGGCTTTTATGATTTTTTTTATAACCAGGGCAACCAAAAATCAATCAAATAAAAATCTACTATTTTTTGCTGCAAAAAAAGTTTAATCAAAATGTTACTAGAACTGGACAACTTTTACAGCCTCTAACAGTACTTGTCATGTACTGTTATGTACTACTTTGAGCACTGGTATGAAGATTAGAATCAGTTGGCGCTGGTGCGGTGCATGATTGTCCGAAGTACGGTTGAAAAGCATTTTAAAGGTTCTGGCGGCACTGTTTTTGGTACTGTAGATACAGTTGCATGTACTGTAAGTACTGTCGCGTATGTATATTACAGTAAAATTTTTTCGCTTACTTAGTAATCTAGCTAATAGAAAACTTTTTGTTTAAGAATCATGCATGGTGTGTCATGATACCTAATATTATTTGTAGCAAAGTGTGCCGTGGAATTAATAATAGGTCAAAAAATTTTATCAAAATTCAGTGTTCAGTTGGTCCTTACTTAAGTGAAATATGTCATAAAACCACATTTTCAAAAGGTCCATCAGTTGTTCACAATATAGAAGACTTTACGGAGGTTGAGAAACAATTATTGCAGTCTAGATGTTTTGAGGATATCTCTGATATATGTAGTACTATTCCTTAAAGTGTTTACAGAAATATAAATTATTTATTTTTGGGGAGAAATGTTGTGATCAATTTAAAAAACACAAAAAGGGTTTTTCCTCGAAGTAACCCGGTTGCTCGTTTTCAGTTTTTCTTCGTACAAAAACCCAAGTCATGACGTCACGAGTAACCAGACTATGTTACCAGCCTAGAGGATATGGTTACTTGAAAAATGTAAGGTCAAAGTTCGGTTTATTGATTGTTTACGGTTTTTTAATTTGTAATATTTTTTTTTGTAAATCTCATGTAACCGTGACGTCATGACAAGTAACCCAAACAAGTTACTATTGTCCTCGAGGAAAAAGCCTTAAAGTGAACATTAAAAAAGAACTCAAGGAAGTCACCGTGCAATTTGCCGAAACTTTGAGAAGTAAAATTTGTTTAATACCTGGAACATCAATTTGCGTCAGTTGCAAGCTTAAATTAACAGAACTAAATCAGGATAACGTCAGTTTTTCTGAAGATGGCCATATCACCCCTTTTTCGGACGTTGACTCTTTGAACACTACTTTTGAATTCATACCAGAAGAACAAAGAATTGAAAATATAAATAAAGCTTGTGTGACACTTGCTAAATCTCCTGTTGAGATTCAGAAGTTATTAATCAAGAAGAGAGCGCCATTTCTCGAAAAAAAGGTCGCAAAAGTTTGTAATATTTTAACTGAAACTATCCAATCCACCTATAATGCGATATTAAGAACTTATTTAAAAAAAAAACAAACACTGGGTCCGTGGGGTGATGAAGCAAAATCTTTAATTACAGAAATATCAAAAATAATAAACAACAAAGACGCCAAATGCTTCGTCACCCAGCGGATTAGTGTGACCATCCAAAGGGGAAATGCGGCTTCAGTGCTAGGGACTTTAGCAGCCGAATCAGGTTTAGAAGAATTGTTTTATTTATAGCTTTTATATATGTTTATTTTTATTTAGTTTTTTTGAATTTTTATAAATTTAGTCTCTATTTTTATATTTTTAATTTATTAATTATTATAATAGAATTTTATTAATTAAAATATGTTTTATGTTTGTGACAAATAAATGTACGTCTACCTAGAACTTATCACGAATTTAAAAACAAAATTTAATAACGCCAAATCTACATCTGAAAAAATAGCTATTTTAAGTTTGTTACCACCGTCACGTCATGGTCAAGAGAAAAAATAATTAGCGAGTTTGGCGCGTCTGAGTATATTGTAAGAATGAGCCGAAAGTTAGCCAATGATCAAGGCATTTTGCCACAAGCATCAAGTAAGAACATTAGAGCAAGTTACGAAGTAGTGACGAATATAGCAGAATGTGTCCTGGGCTAAAAGATTATGTGACTATGAGAAGCGAGGAAGGAGAGAAAAATAGAATACAAAAGAGACTAATTTTATGCAACTGCAATGCAAAGAACTGTTTTTGGAGTTCAAGAGACAATATCCGGACATTAAAATTGGATTCTCCAAGTTCGCAGAATTCCACCCTAAGTGATGTATTTTGGCTGGATCGAGTGGTACTCACTCTATATGTGTTTGTACCATACACCAAAATGTAAAGTTAATGTTAGATAGGATAAAATAAAAGAAAAATATTGTGAATTCTTGCTGATATCGTGTGACATAACTCAAGAAGCAAAAGAAAGGAAATTTACGACTTTCTGAATGCATTGTTATTGGAGACTTTGCAGAAAATTTTACATTTGTTATCCAAAATGAAATTCAAAGCTACCACTGGGTGAATAATCAAGCAACACTTCATTCATTTGTTGATTATTACCCTGGTAAAATTTTTCCCTCGAATCTCATCCAGAACGGAGAAGTTTTTATCATGTTTTTATAAGTTCTATAAGATCCAATGAGAAGGCCAATATTTTTTTCGATAATATTTTATAATTTTTTAGAAGCAGAGAAGATTATATAGGGAATATATGATGTTTTATCAGCTTGTAGTTTTAGAATAATTTATAAGATTTGATAAGACTAGTTACTTTTATGCGAATCAAGGATGTTTTATAAGACAGAATTCTAGGATATTTTATCAGTTTGTATAAGGGTGTTGGTTTGGAGAAGATTTTATCAACGAACAAATACACAGTTTTAAAGGAGATTTGATGAGAATGAGGTATTGAGGATGTTTGAGAAGATTCTATCAGTATCGTGATTATAGAAGATCCTATGAGCAATGGTTTTGGAGAAGTGTCTATGGGTTCTTGTGGGATTGGTTTCAAGAATATTTGAGGAGATTGGTGCCGTTTGCAACATATACGTGACAAATAACTGCTGGTTCAATTAGGTTTTAACAAAATCTTGTATTACGAAACGTTTACTTTACAGTAAAAAAAATGACGTCAAAAATTTACAATAGAAAATGTCATAGTTTGGATCGTTGCTTCTTCCGTATCATCTGGAAGGCAAGTCAGCTTCTCTACCCCCCCCGACCAGCTATCCTTCGCCCCACACCTGCGCGCCGACCAATAGCGAGCGCGTACGGCCAACATGCCCATATATGGTGATGCTTTTAGATTGGCGGCATGCAATAAGCCATATCGCAATTTTATTTTTGTGTGGCTCTTGTTGGTGGCCTATCCAGAGATTCTATCAGTATAGTGATTATGGAAGATCCTTTATGAGGAATGATTTTGGAGAAGTTTCTATGGGTTCTTGTGGGATCGGTTTCCAGGATATTTGATGCGATTCTATCCAGTATCGCGATTCCTATCAGCAATGATTTTGGAGAGGTTTCTACGAGTTCTTGTGGGATTTTTCTTTAATTTATACATTAGTTTACCAAATTCACATCTAATCGGCAAAAAAAATGCTGCTGACCATTTTGAAATGATATCTATGATAAAAAAAGTTTAGTAAAATTTTTATGTTGTAACGTAATTTTGAACTTTAAACGGCCTTAATATTTTAAATTCCTTTAACATACAATATATTTTAGTTTTTGTTTTATTTCCTATTTTCTATAAAGAAAAATTAAATTTTGACCTTTACTAAATTAATGCGTCTATTTCCCTTTTAACAAACCATATCGTCAACTATCCATAATTTATCAAAATTTCATATTGAAGCTTCATAATATATCCTCAAAACTGTTGTTTTTTTCTTATATTAGGTACACTTTTAATTTTTGTATGTTGTTTTTTTGAAAAAAACCTTTAAAACTATTAACATACAAAACCATAGAAAGCCAAGGAATATTTCGCTGTCACTGTTCAAAAAAGTCACACAAATTCTGTCTTTCTTTTTACATGGTGAGAATTTTCGACACTTTTTGACGTTTAAAGGGTACGCGTAGTGACAATTTAACTCCGCCATAAACTAGTCCTGGAGAATATCTTTAAAATATTAAATTTACAAAAGGTTATTTAAAAAATGACACAGTTTCTCTTACAACGTTAGGATAAATATGAAGGACCCTTTGTTTTTATTTTAAATGAGGCAATAAGTAAAAATCGCCACTTTTCAGAATTCTGACGGGTGAGATTTTTTGTCGTTTCTGAAGAATCGCGACCAATTTACAAAAACAAATATATAACTCTTTACTTAGGAAAATTGATTAAGATAATTATATCAAACATTTTTGGCGCATTTTGATTTTAAACTATTAATTTGACAGCTAATTTTACTAAACGATGCTTCCATTTCTTAAATAACTTTCCCTCAGGAAAAAAAAAATTAAAAATTCTTTGAACCAAGATTAAAACAAATATTTATAAAACAGAAAAAATCAAAATTCTTTGAATCTAGAGAAGTGCCAGCAGTGCATTTTGTCATTTAAATTACAGATTTAAAGAAATAATAAAAAATAATAATTTCGTGTTTTAAAAATTACGAAAACAAATTATGATTTATGATCAAAGTAGAATTTTACTTTTTCTGTTATCAGTTAAATACAAGTTACAAACATATTTTATTTTCAAAGAAAAAAAACGAATTTTTCTCAATAAAAATAAATTTCGATTTTCAAAAGTCCAGAAATCAAAAATATTGGAGAAATGTCGAGTTTGTTGTGATATCATTGTATGACTATTTCATTGTTTACTGGTTGATAGAAAATGATGGAAATGATTGATTGACATTGTCGTTATAAAAAAAGGATTAAAATAAAAAGATTATAAAACATAACATGGCGCAGTATCGATCCAAAATCTAATAGATTAAGCTCCTAAATACTATCAAGAAAGCACAAGATGCCGCCGAAAACTTCAACGAAAGTTAGGCCCAGAAGTTAATCTAAAAAAGTAGCAGCTGAAAGGTCAAATTCATTGGAAGAATCAGTACAAAAAACTCAATAATCCCTTATACTTATTGAGAGGAAAACCTACGAAATGGTAAATAATCTTCGATTCAACATGAACTTGCAAATGCAACAATTAGTATGATAACAGCAAAAGAAAGAAAGAAAACATAACTAAAGTAGTATCTCACAATGATTTTCAAGCTGAAGACAGCATAGAGATCATTCATCCTGTCGTAAAAATTAGTGGCAACTTTCCACCACCAGGAAAATTAGTAGAAAGTCTTTCATTTGCATAATATATCGACTGGCGAAGAACTTTTAAAAACTCTCTCACAGTTCAGGATTTCCCAAATGTTGGTAGTCCACAAGTAAGCGCAATACTTTTCTCATTATTTGATCAAGATATGCTAGACGTTCTACGCTTTGTTTTAAAGATTGATGATCCTAAGAAAACTAGTGTAGTGACTATTTTGGACGAATTTGAAAAATATTTCAAAAAAAGGAAAACTACAGGCGAAGTCAGTTTATGTCTAGAAAGCAAGAAGCCAGTGACTTATTTATGTAGTTTTATAGACAAAAGTTAAAATTATTTTAACTTCCGATCCTTGTATCAGCTGTTATGAATCAAGTCTTACAGAAGAAAATCTTACCAGAAAATGCCGTAGATGCAATAACAATTGGCATAAATCGCTCCTCAAATGTCCAGTAAATAATAATGTCTGTGGCCAATGCGGTACCCGAGGGCATTACACATATTTATGCCGAAAAAAAAACAAATAAAAAAATGTTGAACACGAAGAAAAACAAGAAACTTCAAATATTGGACATTTATCGGTAACCTCAATTGACACTGTCGAAAGAAGTTGACGTGACAGAACACGTCATATAACAGTCACAATAGAAGTACAGTGAAATTCAAAAACATTTTCATTTATCAATAAGGCCACTTCTGACACGGGTGCTGAAATCTCCGTAGCTGGCGAAGATTTTTTTTAAATGTATACAGGGACATACATTGGAATCAACAAATCTGAAATTAAATTCCACAAACAAAACAGACATCGAAACAATGGGCATTGTAAATTCCAAAATTGCACTTCAAGGTAGATATTCTCAGACAAAAATTATAATATGCAAAAATTTTAAGGAAGTTTTGCTTGACAAAAAGACTCTTATTGATTTGGAAATAATGCATGAAAAATTTCCAGAACCTTTGCCATTGATTTCAAAAGTCGAAAATTTTACTGAAATAACAGAAGAAAACTGCGATTCCATAAAAATCAAATTAATATAAAAATATTCTGATATTTTTGACACCAGCGCAAATCTCAAACCAATGGACGGAAAACCAGTTCATATTCGCCTCAAAAAGACTTATTGATTTGGGAATAATGCATGAAAAATTTCCAGAAACTTTGCCATTGATTTCAAAAGTCGAAAATTTTACTGAAATAACAAAAAAAAACTGCGATTCCATAAAAATCAAATTAATAGAAAAAATATTCTGATGTTTTTGACACCAGCGCAAATTTCAAACCAATGGAGGGAAAACCAGTTCATATCCACCTCAAAAAGGATATCATACCATATGCAATATCATGTCCTAGAAAAATTCCTTACGCGTGGAAGGAAGATGTAAAAACAAAGAACTTGAAGATATGGTTAAAAAATCAATTATTAAACCAGCTGAAGGAACTCCAAACTCCAACTGATTTTTTCAGCCCGCTAGTGCTAGTTTCAAAGCCAAATAGCAAGATAAGAATTTGCATTGATTATACAATGTTGAACAAATATGTAAAGAGACCGCTTCATCCATTCAAAGCACCGTGGAAAGCAGTTTCAAATATCAATAGAAAATCTAAATCTTTTTTAACACTAGACGGCATTAGTGAATATTGGCAATTAAGTTTGGACAACGAAAGTCAACAACTTACAACTTTTTTAACCCCATGGGGACGTTATCAATTTTTAAGAACACTAATGGGTTTAGTCAGTTCTGGTAATGAGTTTTGTCGCCGAGGTGATGAAGCACTTGATGGTATGTCAAATGTAGAAAAAGTAGTTGATGACATCTTACTCCTTGATGAATTATTTAAAGAGCATTATTTAAAAGTAGTTGAATCACTTAAACGTTGCAGAAAATTTAAAATTACTCTAAACCCTATAAAATTTTTATTTGCACAAAATGAAGGCAATACAGCATTTTCCTTGACCCAAGAACTTACAAGGAACTGATATCGTTCATGGGATAAGTGAATCAATTAGGACATTTTTCTGCAGAGATTAGTAGTTATGCAACACCCTTAAGAAGCCTAATGAAAAAACTAAACGAATTTTTATGATCAAGTTCACATGATGAAGCATTTGAAAATGTTAGATTAGCATTAGTTTCACCACCAGTCTTGGGACATTACGATCTTTTACTTGAGACAGAATTGTACGAGGATGCATCTCGTTTAAACGGACTTGGTTATATTATTTTACAAAAACATGAAGAAAAATGGAAATTAGTTCAATGCGCCTCAAGGTTTTTGGCAGAATCAGAATCCAGGTATGCAATGATAGAAATAGAATTATTAGCAATTACATGGGCGGTACATAAATGTAAGCTCTATTTACTTGGATTGCCAAATTTCAAGTCAACTGATTAAAAGAAAATCTCTGGTTTTAATTTTTAAGCAAAATGGTGTAAAGGTAAATAAAACATTATTCCTGATGCATTTTCCCGATCCCCTATAGATATGCCAACTGAAAATGAGTTACTAGCTGAAGATGCAACAAACATGATATCAGCAGTAATTGCATAACAAATACAGAATATAAACAATTTTCCATCCATCCATCCATCCATCATTAGCAAAACTTCAAGAAATAGCTAACCGAGATTTATAATATCGATGTTTATGTCAACAAATACAAAATGCCTTCCCGGGCAATAGAAAAGATCTTCAAGATTGCCTAAAGCCATTCTGGAATATCAGGAACGAGCTAAGCATAGAAAATGACTTACTGATAAAAGGTTGCCAATTATTGATACAAAAGGAAGCTAGAAAACTTGTTTTGGAACGATTGCACACGGTTTATGGGTCTGCCATGAAGTCAAAGTGTTCAGCCGTCTCAACAGAGAGAAACTATGATGTTTGATCTTCCACCGTCACGTCCATTTGTTGATGTCTCATCAGATTTAATTACATGTTCGGGCAAGCATTTCATGGTTTATGTAGATGGATTCTCAGGTTGGCCCATAGTATGCCATTTTAGAAATCAGGACTCTACTAATGCCAGAATTATACAACGTTTAAAGAAAATTTTTGCTGACACATGTGTGCCAATGAGACTCCATTCTGATAATGGCCCACAGTGTAACGCATATGAATTGAAACGTTTTGTAAAGATTGGAACATTGAACATGTTCCAACGACTCCATACTACCCAAAAAGCAATGGCCACGCAGAAGCAGCAGTTGGTGCAATGAAAAATATATGCAATGAAAATGAAAAGCTTAATGAAAGTAAGTTTCTGGCCGGTTTACTTGAATGGAGAAACACTCCCTCTGATGATGGTTTTTCACCTACTCAGAAGCTGTATGGTAGAAATATGAGGTCGTTAGTTCCAACGCATCGTCCCAGTTTTGACTTGAAATGGATAGAAATGACAAACCTGATCAACGTAAAAATTGCTAGAAAACAAAAGCAAGCAGATACCTATAACAGAAATACTAAAGATATACCTTTTATAAACAAAGGAGAAAAAACAGTCAGGATTCAAAACCCAATATCAAAGTTATGGGATAAAGTGGGTATTGTGATAGAAGTTGGTAAAAATAGACAATACACTGTAAAGTTACCCAGTGGAAAACTTTATAAGAGAAATAGAAAATACCTTTCACTATGTCATCAATCTAAAGGGGAGTGGTGGTGGAGTGGTTATTGTTTACTGGTTGATAGAAAATTATGGAAGGGATTGATTGACATTGTCATTATAAAAAAGAATTAAAATAAAAAGATTATAAAACATAACACGTGTGTACCCAAAACTCCCTTAAATTTGAATAAATAAAAGGGATGCACCTCTACCAAATGACGGTGGTGCTGCGGGCCGGCACCTAAACCAAGTGTCGGGACGGGGTTTATCCTCAACTTAAGTTTTTTATAAACTTTTCTTTAACTCGACTTTCCCAAATTTACTTTACCTTTCTCTAAGTAGAGAAAGAATGAAAATGATTTCATTTTACTTGGATGATAATTTAAAATTACAAAGATGTTTTATACATTTATTTTGACAAAGACAAAATTATGTTAAATCAAATTTAAAACACTTTACAAAACGCTTTAGAAAATAATTCCCTTTTAAAAAACTTACCATTTCATAACTTTAATTTAACTACTAAAAATACGACTTTTATTTTTACATTTTTAAAATAAATATTTTAGTTTTACTTGGAGGAAAAGTAAAAGCGATTGGGCATAAGGACGCCTTGCAACCGCGTTTATAAAACTTCTGTCTCTCCCGACTGAATGTCGTGCTTTTATGGGCAAAGACGGATTAGTTGATCAGTTGCTCTCTTGCTCTTCCCTGAGTAAGGCTTTACAACTTTTCTCTCTATCTATAGACCGTGAATACTTAGTTAGTTAGTTAGTTAACCTTTTTTTTTATTTATCTTTCCTCGCTCTCGGCAGTTTCTTACATTGTTGCATCTATTAAGAGCAGCTTACACAATCCCGTTTATTAAAAGGAACTACTTTGTTTTTCAAAACCTGTTAAACTAATTTTACTATTTTTCCAGTTCAAAATCAATTAGTAAATTTCTATATGTATTTTTAGAATTCAAAATCAGTTAGTAAATTTCTATATCCGACAATATCTTACTAATAAAATAGTAGTGTATACAACAAAAACCGGTAGTTTTATCTATGGGATATATTATAGAATATTTATTGTACAACCTACAATACACATGCAATTTTCTATTTTCGCTAAAAAATGTAATTTTAACTGGTTCTACAAAAACAGTTCTGGGGATGTTTCTCTATTCATTACATATGGTATCTCGAAAACTCAAAGAACTATTTTCCGTTGAAAAATTGAGGCATCTAACTTTTTAGAATTTGTCCCTTTAAAACCCACCGGGAAGTATGTCATATATTAAAATTTGATTGCCAATTTCGTTTCTAACAAGAAAATTGGCACATATCCCTAAAAGGAAGAAAAGAAGGAGCTATACCTATGGATCTTTAACTTTATTTCTGTAATATGGCCCTTCTTATATTAAATTTATAATGCTGCCAATTCTACTTTGGAAAGGAGGGCAGGGACACCTTGTCAAACAGATGAAAAATGGAGACACATTGAATGTATCGAATACCAGCGCAGATTATGCTTTATATTTGTTATATCACCCTCTATTCATCAAATTTCTAATGCTGCCAAATCTTCTTTTGACAAGAAGGCAGGCCCAACTTTCTAAAGTCAAATGCTTTTGGAGGTATACTTAATGAATCAAATACCAGAATAATTTTTTGTTTGGGTGGGTCATATGAATGACCCCAGATTACTAATTTTAGTAATTTATTAAACTTTATTAAACTTTAACCCAGGTAGAGTAATAATCTATTACATACCACAGTCGTTTTTATAATATTGCCTGTTTTTCTTGAGAAGAAGTCAGTAGCATGCAACCACATACACTCGCACTTTCTTTTCCATCAATTTTTTATTATTATTATTATTTTTTATTATTTTATTTTTTTTATATATTTGTTTTATATTCTTCTATTTTATTATAATTTTTTTATTTTTTTTTATTATTTTTTTTTAAACATATACTTTTCCACACTACTGACTTGTTAATTCACGTCTTCATCTGGAGCCCAAGATCATTGCATCGGCGGACAAAACTTTCTGCTCCTTGTATTGTGTTGGGTAGTAACCCCAAACTCTTTGAGATATGAACGGTTGTATAAGACAAAGAAAAACTAATGTTTATAAGTTTTAAAGATTTATTAGAAAAATTAATAAATTAATACATCATAACTTTAAAGTTTTATGTTTGTAAACAATTTATAATAAACAGTTTATGATAATTTCCAGGCTTACTTGATAGTGTACATAATTGGTTTAATTTGTAGAAAGTTATCATGACTTCGAGACTCATATTTTCTTGGTTTCAATAATTATTTCTTTAGGAATATAACGTCACTATTTCGCCGTTTACTGTTTTGATCTCGTAGGTGCGTTCGTCTAAGTGTTTAATTTTTAGAATCGTTCTTATCATATCATGTCCATGGTTCCATTTGTCTACGTGTTGTATCGTTTCTTTAAAGAGGTTGCCTATGGTCATATTCTCTATCTGTAGATCGTGTTTTGTTGTTTGGCGGTAGTTCCCAAATCTTGGACAGTAAATTAACGTATGTTCTGCGTCATCTATTTTTTGACAGTACCGACATATGTCGTCCGTTTTCCCTATTCGCTTTGTGTATGTCTTAAAAGATCTATGTCCCGTTAGAGCTTGTGTCATATAGTAATCCATTTTTGTGGTTTTGCAGTCTATTCATGTTTTAATATCGGGAATAATTCTTTTCGTTCATTGTCCTTTTTCGGTATTTCGGTCCCATCTTGCTTGCCAGGATTCCAGCGTTTTCTCTTTTGCAGCTTCTTTGTTTTCTTCACTGTGTCCATTTTTATCTTCATATACAATTTCTTCGACAATTAGGTCTATGGGCGGGATTCCTGTTATAACCTGAATAGATTCAGTTGATATCGTTCGGTAGCCGCAGGCTACTCTTAGTAAGGCTTTCCGTTTTTTTTGTACTTCTTTAGGTTGTTTATATGTTCGAAAGATTATTGTCATAGATTCTATGGCAGTAATATTACCATATGACGTCATAACCATAAAATCATTGTATAAAATAAAATGCTTAATTACTTGATGATGTAAACTTTCTGGCTTTAATGATTTGAACTAAACTCTCAACTGCAAAATGATTATTTTTAACATACTATTTTAAAGGACAGAACTGCTCTTTCTCTTATTCAGATATCCAAACCTATTATTATACACGGACCGAGAGCTTCCTCCACATCACAGTATAAAAACTTTTCAAACTATACACTGGGTACAAAAACATAGTCTGGAACTACCTCCCCCAAATATCCCATCCTATTATTATACACGGACCGAAAGCTTAAGCCACGTCACAGAGTACTTACAATAACTTTTCAAACTATATCTTTCTAGCCCCGGATGTAGCCCTAAGGCACGTTACTGGGTACAAAAACATAGTCTGCAACTAACTCACCCAAATATCCCATCCTATTATTATACACGCACCGAAAGCTTCCGCCACGTCACAGAGTACAATAACTTTTCAAACTATAGCTCTAGCCCCGGATGTAGCCCTAAGGCACGTCACTGGGTACAGAAACATAATCTTTTTTTTTCCTTTTTAATTTTTTTTTTAAGCGACGAGAAATCTTCATAGAGACCGGTCTCTGGTGTTCTACCGAATGTGCCCGATTCATCCTCTTTTGAGGACGCCTACGGACTAAAACCCTCCGCTGTAGATTTGGTCGAAACAGCGGAACCATTCTCAGGAATATAACGTCACTATTTCGCCGTTTACTGTTTTGATCTCGTAGGTGCGTTCATCTTCGTGTTTAATTTTTAGAATCGTTCTTATCATATCATGTCCATGGTTCCATTTGTCTACGTGTTGTACCATTTCTTTAAAGAGGTTGCCTATGGTCATATTCTCTATCTGTAGATCGTGTTTTTTTGTTTGGCGGTAGTTCCCAAATCTTGGACAGTAAATTAACGTATGTTCTGCGTCATCTATTTTTTGACAGTACCGACATATGTCGTCCGTTTTCCCTATTCGCTTTGTGTATGTCTTAAAAGATCTATGTCCCGTTAGAGCTTGTGTCATATAGTAATCCATTTTTGTGGTTTTGCAGTCTATTCATGTTTTAATATCGGGAATAATTCTTTTCGTCCATTGTCCTTTTTCGGTATTTCGGTCCCATCTTGCTTGCCAGGATTCCAGCGTTTTCTCTTTTGCAGCTTCTTTGTTTTCTTCACTGTGTCCACTTTTATCTTCATATACAATTTCTTCGACAATTAGGTCTATGGGCGGGATTCCTGTTATAACCTGAATAGATTCAGTTGATATCGTTCAGTAGCCGCAGGCTACTCTTAGTAAGGCTTTCCGTGGCATTCTTATCAGCATTTTTTTGTGTACTTCTTTTTGCGCAGTACTGGACTCCATATCACTGCACCATATGTTACGATTGAATAGATTACACTGTATAGTAACTTCCTCCTGCTTATACTGGGTCCGTTTATGTTGGGCATAAGTCTTTGTAGTTCAGCGAATCTTTTAGTTGCTTTTTTAGTAGTTTCTTCTATATGCTTTCCAAATTCCTTGTTTTCACCGATGTGGATTCCAAGATATCGTACGCTCTTTTGCAGTTTTATGAGGACTCCATTTAGTCGAAACTCAATATTTTGCCGGTCTCCTTTTCCGCTTAGTGTAACGACTTCGGTTTTTTCTGGTGCTAATTCTAGGTGGTTGTTTGTCATCCATTCGTTATTAAGTCTTTTTGCCTCGTTTGCTCTTTGCATAAGATGTATCGCTGTGTCAGCCCTGGCTATTACCATTAGATCATCCGCGTATCCTACTATGCCCACGCCCCTAGGGAGTTTTAGTCTAAGTATGAGGTCATAGTATATATTCCAGAGTAGGGGCCCTAATACCGATCCTTGTGGGATGCCTGCTGATGTTTTAACTTTATTTTGTTCGTTAAGTATGTATCGTTCTTTGAAGTAGCTAAATAAGGTATTTATAAGATATTGGGGTATACGAGTCTCTGTTAGCCTTTCTACTATTTTCAGCCACGAGGCAGAGTTAAAAGCATTTCTAACTACCCACTCACTTCTATTTTTGTTAGGATTTGTTCCGTTTGCTATTTCTAACACGATTTTTACGGCGTTCATAGTAGATTTGCCTTTTCTAAACCCGTATTGTAGGGGGGACAAACCTCCATTTGTCTCCATCTCGTACTCTATTCTGTTTTTATCAGGTGTTCATATGTTTAAGCAATCATGTTGATTAGACAGAGCGGCCTATATGCGTTTGCAGCATCGTATGGTTTTCCGTTTTTGTGTATTTTTCAGCTGCATGGAAATTCCTGTTTTTTAAGCAAACCGTTCATAGTCTGCAATATCATGTCCGTTGCTTTTTGTAATAGTTCTTTGATTACTTCTGGGGGAATTGAGTCAGGTCCTGGTGCCTTGCCTGGTTTGATTTTTTCTGTCGCTGATTCACAGAAACATAGTCTGGAACTAATTAAAAAGACTCACATTTTGTCCATATGAATAGATTTTTATATAGTCCTTCCTCCCGACTAAATTTCGATCCCGGTAGTTATCTAGAACATTGTGGAAGATACGGACGAGATGTTAGACCGACGATATCTACAGAAGGCGCTGTAACGCAACACTTACGTACTCTTTTAACATGGCTATCTTTGTTATATTATCATTTGTTATAGTCGCCTATAATCTATTTTTGTTTGTTATAGGCAGCTATGAGCTTTTGAGAATTTTCATTTAAAATTTAAATCGTTATATTATTTTTGTTTAAACTATCCGACACTAGATTGATTAGCAATATAGGAAGGTAGTAGGAAGGTCACCCGGGGTATGACCATTTCAATATATATGTCATGTGGTCCTCCTCATAGCAAATTTATTATGCTACCAAACTTTTTTGCTTACTGAAGGCAGGCACACTTCCTTGAAACAATGCAGAGAAAAAGTTATACCTACTTTATTCCTGCACACTCCTTTTACCCCCTCCCCGTTTCTATTATTGTTTGGTGATATTTTCGAAAAATATCAACTTATGACAAAACCTCACGTTTCTATTCTGAAAGCGTGCGGGAATTATTGAAACGGGTAAGAAGGAGTAGTCACCGAAAACAAAACCCCCACTGATTGATTGGAACCTCATCTGAGTCGCTTTTCTATTAGTTGTGAGCGATTTTGCTCTCGAACTTTACACTAGGGAACAAACTGATGGCAAAACCGATCACGAAAAATCAGCTGCCTTTGTGTAAGACAAATACTTCCCGGGAGTACTCCTTTTCGCCCGTTTCAAGAATCACTGCACTGATAGAATTCCTCTTCCAACGACATGGTAGTTAAAGTCAGTTTGTACTACCCAGTATACTATTCAACTTTTTAATGTGACTTTTTATGAGCTAAATTTTGCACAAGGCATTCTGCGAATAAAGTAGGACACATCTTTTGCCATGAGAATAATTTTTAGTTTTAATTAGTGGCGCCCGAATAATATTTCCCAAAATGTGTTCAATGCAAAAAAACAAAACAAGATATATTCTTACTCTTTTCGTATTTTAAAAGTTTTTAACTAATAAAGAAAAAATAACGAACATATCCGTACCTGTATGTCCTTATATCGCTACATAGTAGAAAAAAAATTGTAGTAGTGTACTTTGTCTCCTAGGGCAAAAACTTTAGGACAAAACGGACGTAGGTACCTATATGAACTTTTTGTCTTAAAATCATAAACAGACTAACCTCCTTAAATATTGACATTCGATTAGGAAACACCGTGCATTATTTTTACCCTCTATATATATATATATATATATATATATATACCTATATACAGGGTATTCTTTTGAAAACTTCCCATCCCCGATATTTTCAGGTCAAAATAGATATTCACATACTCTTAAAAACTTATCAAGGGGCTCGGGGGGAACGCTAATAATGTGTACTGACTTGCCCCCGCACACCCATACGGTGAAGGCCACACCTCCACCATTGTTTTTAAATTGGAACACTCCTCTCATTTAGCTTTATAGTTTTCGAGGTATTAGCAGCTGAATTTCCGAAAATATCCATTTTAAATTAAAATTGTTGAAGTAGTCCATCTTGGGTGGAGATGATTATTAATGTATTGAAAAAACAACATGTTTCGGCACTATAAACTATCATCATCAGGGTTTTTGGAAAAAACCCGAAACCTGAAGAAATGTTAAAGTCAGAAAATATTTATATAATTTATATTAATAATTTTAATTAAAAATATAAAATATTTATTTAATTTATATTCATACCTTATAATAATCACAGCATGTAAATAAAACATGCGTACTCTATACAGTATCGATTGAATATATATATCGAGTGATGAATCAGTTTTCTTTTGTTTAAGAACGAGAAAAATAATACATATCAGATAAGAACTTTTCCTTTGTCTGAATAATAAATAAAAACAGTCAGTGAGTCATCATAGGACACCTGTGCGTTTCATTATAAACAATCCCCATATTTTAATAGGTTATGGGGCCCAGTTTACGCTCATTTTAAAAAGAACGTAAAAAGTAAACGCGTACGAAAAAACACACGGAAATGTTCTTTAAAAATTACGCGGAAAGTTTCCACAGTTATAGTGACTAATCGTTTGCGTAATAATGGATAACGGCGGAAAACGCAATATCCAAGTACGGTACGCGATATAGTGTGTGGAAATTTATAATAAAATCGTTGTTGGCCGAGTTATGTGTTTTGGACATTGTCGAAAATGATCCTCAAGAAGAAATTTCTGACCAGTGGCGTAGAAAAGATCAAATTGCCAAAAATGCGATAATTGAATACCTGAGCGATAGTTTCATAAGTTTTGCAAAAGATAATGTGACGTCCAAACAAATTTAGACAAATTTGGATAGTATAATCTTACTTTGGTATTTGTCAAAACGAGACTTCTTGAACAAGAAATAAAGCTAAAAAATACTTGATACTGATAAAACAAATCCAACAACAAACAAAATAAAAAGTGTAAAGTATAAAAATGCAAAACCTAACTTTAGAAACAAAAATAAATTTAAACCAAACGAATTTTTTAATAAAACAAATTCTTTTAAAGTTTCCAACATAAGATGTGATTTTTGTGGCCGTAAAAATCACGAGAGAAAAGATTGTTTTTACCACAAAAAAAACTGATTGGTGAAAGTGCCAATCATGCAGCGAAAAGTGCTCAAAGTCATAGTTCGGCAAGTACAAGTTTTGCTTTCGTAATGAGTTATTCTCCAATCTTAAGTAATTTAGAAGGCGAAATTAGTTTTGTGCTTGATTAAGACGCATCTGATCACATAATAAATACACTTAATGTTTTTGAATCGTGCGCGGAACTGAATCCGTCAATAAAAAAATTTCTGTAGCTAAAAGTTGTGTTGCTATTTATGCTACAAAAAGAGGTTCAATCCAAATAACCATCAATCTTGGAATTAGTGGAAGATTGGACAATGTGTTATACAGTTCGGAAATTCCGAAGAGTCCAGGAGGCTGGTATGTCTGTCATTTTTGATACGGATAGTGCGAAAGTAAAAAATCAAACCAATGAATTGATTTTAAGAGGTAAGCCCTCAAGTGGGTTTTATTATGTACACCTGAAAATTTATGATATTATTGCAAATATTAGTAAACAGCAAGATTATTATAAATTGTGGCACCAACGCCTAGGTCAACAAAACTTAAGAAATTTAATTTGGTCGACGACATTACTAATATTGCAAATATTAATCCAGAAACTACGTTGTGTGAAGCATTTATTTATGCTAAACAAACGCGTATCACTTTTTCTAAAACTAAAGATAAAAGTTATGTTGAAAGACCGTTATTTATCATACACACTGATGTATGTGGTCCTATTTCACCAACTACTATAAACAATAAAAATAATATTGTTAATTTTATTGATGAATACACCCATTACACAGTCAAGTACCTGATAACATACAAATCAGGGGTTTTATCTGTTTTTAAAGATTTCGTAGCAAAAAGTGAAGCACATTTCAATTTAAAAATGTCAAAACTATAATGATGATAATGGTGGAGAATATTTATCAAAAAATTATCAAGAATTTTGTATCGAAAAAGGGATAAGTTATCATCTCACTGTGACTCATAAACCTCAACAAAATGGTGTAGCGGAGCGAATGAATCGCACCCTTGTTGAAAAAGCACGCACAATGTTGGTTCCTGCTGACCTCGATAAATCTTTTTGGTGCGAAGCTATTTTAACAGCTGCTTATATATCAAATTTATTACCAACTAAAGCGTTGCAGATGAACAAAACACCATACGAACTATGGCATAATAAAAAGCCTAGATTAGAAGGTCTTAAAATTTTTGGCTCGAAACGTTCATAACAAAAATAAAAAGACTATGGCATAATAAAAAGCCTAAAAAAACAAAATCTTTTAAATCTATTTTGACCTAATATGAGTCAAGTGAGTATAGATTGTGGGACGTTGAAAATGAAAAATTTATTACTGCTCGAGATATAATTTTTTGACGAAATTAGTTTTAAACAAACAAGACCCACAAAATTAGTTAGAAAAAGTGATGCAAATAAAATCACGGCATTCCTAAATGCAATTCTGAAAGAATAGATCTATATGACTGTTCGTAAAGGAAAAGAGGGTCAAGTATGTAAATTCCTCAAATCTTTATATGGTTTAAAACAGTCCTCTAGATGCTGGTATGAAAGATTTGATGAATTCCTAAAATCAATCGGTTTTAAATTCTGCAGCTGATCCATGCCTATATATCTTGAATAAAAATGATATCTTTAAAAATGTCTACATTGTTTTGCATGTAGAGGATGTTTCAATTAGTAGTAAAACTACAGACACGTTATTGTACAAAAAACACTTTTTAACAAAACATTTTAAAATGCAAGATTTAAAATCAGTAAAGCTCTTCTTAGGCAGCAAAATTGAAAGAACTTGTAATACTTTAACTATAGACCAAAGCCACTATTTAAAGTTAATTTTAAATAAATTTAAAATGATAGATTGCCACCCGGTGGGCACCCCATTACAACCAAAGCTAAATTTTCAAGCATTGAACCAGGAGAGTAATACCTTGTAGAAATTTCATTGATTGCTTGATGTATTTAATGGTGTGTACACGACCTGATCTCTGTGCGGCAATCAATATTTTAGGTAGATTTCAAAATAAAAATAGTGAAGAGTTGTGGAAAAATTTAAAAAGAGTTTTAAGGTACATACAAGGGACTATAAATTTAAAATTAACAAACACAAGAAAATAATTTTTTTTTTTTTGATTTACTAGTTGGCTACGCAGACTCTGATTGGGCAAATTGTGAGATTGACAGAAAGAGCACAACTGATGATTTATTTAAAGCATTTGATTTATGTACAATTTCGTGAAATTCTAAACGTCAGCGTACAGTCGCAGCATCTTCGACTGAGGCTGAATATATGGCTGTTTTTGAAAGCGTCCGTGAGGCAAAATGGTTAAAGTCTTTTAAAAAGCATGCATATTGAACTAACAAAGCCAATGGTTTTATATGAAGATAATACAAGCTGTATATCTATAGCAAATAATCCTGAAAATCACAAAAAAAAACATATAGACATAAAGTATCATAATATAAGGCAACAAATACAGCAACAAAATGTTATGTTGAAATATATTTCTACGGGACAACAACAAGCAGACATATTTACAAAACCACTGCCAGCTCAAAAATTTACACAAATCAGACTGCAATTGAGAATTAAATAAACTACAAAAAATAGGAAATATTTTCGTGTTTTAATTATTTACAGATATCAATTAAATATAATCTTTTATAGATTTCGAAATAATAATTAAAAGATATTGGTATAGTTATGAAAAGTTTTTTTTTGTCTAAAAAATTAAATGAGATGTTTATTTTTTTTCTTTAAAAGAAATGTTTTCTTAAAAAAAAAATATATATATATATATATATATAACTTAAAAGACGAGTCTCCGTAAAACCGTTTTTAAAAAATTATAATTTTATTGTTCAAAATTATACAAGTGATTTCTATCAAATCTAATTCTAGACTGAAACTAAAAGTAACTTAAAAATGGTAAAACACATGTTAATAAAATATAAAGATTCGAAGAAATATTCCATAGGGTTGCAGACTCAGCAGCTTTGTAACGTCTTTACTAGTTTGTCAGTATAAGGTGGTCATATAACTCCTCCACCCTTAGAAGGAAGCCTCCCCTGGGAGGATAACTCTAACATGTTCCCTTTCGGAAGATTCCAAAGTCGAAGTTTGCTTATTTTTTCCTCGTTTTTTGTAGTAGCAAAAGTACGTAAAGGCTGTAACCAATATGACATAAAGACAGATTGTCCAACCACTAGGCACGTACAAGTCGGATAGTGTATTTTCTTTATATAAGGGAACCAAAGGGTTGATGATTGGTTTATCAAATTCCAATTTTTTCAAATCAATACTGAATTTAGGTAATTCTTGATGACTGATTTCCAATATGGGTGAATTGATTATTAAGGGACTGCCAATTGTTTTTTCTTGAAAATGCAGTTGTTTTCCTTTAAATAACAGTTTGCATGTGTTTCCGGTGATCAGAAAAATGCCTCTTAGCTCCTTGACTTCAGTTTGCTTTTGGCAAGTAATTTGAAGATTTTCCGCAAAAGGAAAAACTGCCAAATATTTATTTAGTTCCGAAATGATTTCCATATGATTTTCTTCAATTTTCAGTTTGGTCAGTGTGCAGGTGTCGGCGGTTCCCTGCATAATAATACTCCTTTCGCAGAGTGCTTGGCTGTTGCTTAATAAATAGCTAGGACAGTGAAATGATTTACCTTGGGTAATACATTTGCCGTTTAGAGGTTTAATTTGATTATTTATTCGCGATTTTAAGAGGTATTGATTATTTGGTAAAACTGTTACAAAATCCGATCTGATTTTTGAGGGAATTGATATTAAGTGAAACAAGTCAAATTGTTCTTCGGTATCGATTGGAATTGATAGGAAGTACATAATTTTATTATTATCTATATGACAATTGATTTTTATCATAGACTCAATATAGAAAATATCCTCTGTTTTAATTTCGAAAGGAAATTGATTTTTATAAAATTCGGATATTCTTTTTAATTCTAAAATTAAATTTTTCGAGCTTATAATACTCGGATGCATCACATTTAATTTACAAAAGGTCAGTGAGTTTTCTACTTCTCGGAAAATGCCTAACACGCTACTATAAAGCAAGATTAGTTCATTGTACAATGTTTTGATAAAAATTGCATCATCTGAGGTAGCACCGTTTTTGATTATAGAATGCATTTGCAAAATTTTTGACCTTAACATAAGTTCATTATGCTGAATATTTTGGACAGTTTTGTTAAATTGGTTAATTATATTTTGATTTATTGAATATTGCAATGATAATTGATTTTGAATGCTCTTCTCATTACGCTGCATGTGATCTATTATGCTGTAAATTTTATTCCCGTCGTTTGAGTCTAGATTTCCTGTTACTCCCTTAATAACCGAACCTAAACTATCAATAAGGCCTCGTTTAATTCGTTTTGATTGGTGAATATTTATGTTTTCGAGTTTTTCGAAAATTGATTGGTTATAGAAATGGGCTATTTTGTTAAAATTATATGTATCTCTTTCTAACACGGTGAGATTCGCATAAGTCCGTTTCAGTAATAGGTGCTGCGATTTTATGTTTTCGTATTCTTTTAGTAGGGGTCCTAAGTCATAGTAATGTACAAATGTGTGTTCTGTCCTTTGAAGTCTGGCATGGCCTAGATTGATTGGCAGAACTCCTAGGTTTTGCGTAATGTTCGTTATTCCTGACCCTCTTGCGTGGGTGGCGAGGAATCTGAAATAGGTTTAATTTTAATTTTCTTTTTGGGTCTTTTTATATTAGAAATGTGTATTTTGTCTGATGTGTTGGGATGTGTAGTTTGTATTCTGGCTGTTTTTAGATTAGGATCCAAACTAGATATTTTTTCTTTTTTGTATTTATTTTTTGTCTTTTGCTGTTTTTGTTTATTTTTAACATACACGTTTTCGGGGATTTCTGGTAATTTTTCGCGCGATTCGTTTGCCTTGTCAATGACTCCTTGTTTTTTATTTTGTATATCTTGATTGATTTTTTCGTAAAGTGTTTTTATTTTCTCGCGGTGGTTTTCAATATAGTTATTGATAAGTTGTTTATTTATGTCCAGATTAAACGGTGACTCGTTGCCAAAATGGCCAGTAATTATCTCGTACGGTTTTAAATTTGTGACCGAATGAATTGTGTTGTTATAAGCTAAAATACTATAGGTTACTTTATTTTCTACAGGGTCATTTTTAAACTGTTCTTGATTATTAAAAAGTCTAATATGTTCTATTAATGTCGAATGAAACCGTTCCACTATCCCATTGGAGTCTGGGTGCTGGGAACAAATAAAATGAATTTTTATTTTATGTAGTTCAAGTAGTTCACGTATAACGGAGTTCTTAAATTCGCCGCCATTATCAAAAATTATTTGTTCTGGGATGCAATGATGAGAGAAATAAATTAATAATTTATTTGCTATTTCGATGCCTTGCGCAGAATCAATTTTATAGGCCTGCGCGTATTTTGAGAAAGGATCGACAATGGTTAAAAACTTGCTGTTTTCCAAACTGATAGTATCTGCGTGCAAAATCTGAAAAGGTTTGATCGAGGTGGGTGTAACATTGTATTCTACGCGTATTGGCTTTCGATCGTATTTTGTAAGTTGACAGACTTCACACTCGTTTATATAATTTTGGATTGTTCTAGATTGATTCGGCCAGTAATAATGCGCTTTTATGCGTTTTTCAGTTTCTTCGATTCCCCTGTGATTAGTTTTCCCTTCATGATTATTTTGTATCATTTCTTGTATTTCGTTTTCAGATAAAACATCGATTAATTTTTTAGAGCATTTGATCATTTGAATTTCTGAGTTTTTAAAATAAGTTTGTAAGACAGTACTGAATTTTTCGTAAATTGGGTCTTCGAAATAAACATAGTACTTTATTTTTGGAACCACGTACTCTTTAATAAACTGGACTACATCTTTTTCGAAATTATTTTGAGAGAGTTGAACGTGAAATCTTTGTTTTGTTAGGAATAATCTGGTAATGGAAGTTTTGGCAGGGGCAAAATTTACTTCCGAAATAAATATTTGATTTTTTCCAAAATTTACAGGGCAATCAACTATTGGTATTCCGATTATTGGGTTTTCGTGACTGGAGTGTACCGTTTGGTCGCTAACGTTGTCTTCGACCGCGTTATTATGATCGTCCAAGTCTCCTGTTTCAACGACGATCGATTGATTTTCTTGATCGTTTTTATTTGTCAAATTTTCGTTTATTTTTTCGACGTATTCGCGCAAGCGATCTAAGCAAGCCTGTGGATTTTGGGGGTCTACGTTTTTTGTCTCGTTAGTGTTTATTTCCACGCGCGAAAGAGCGTCTGCATTTTGATTTAAGCAACCTTTTTTGTATTTGGTTTCAAAATCATATTCCGCAAGCTTTAAGCTCCATCGTATTAACCTAGAATTCGGTTCTTTTAATGACATTAGCCATTCGAGTGGTTTATGGTCAGTTATAATGTTAAATTTTCGGCCAAACAAATAGGGTCTAAAGTATTTAACCGCCCACACTATAGCTAATAATTCTTTTTCGGTTGTGGAGTAATTTATTTCCGACTGATTAAGTGTCCTTGAACCGTACGCGATTGGAAGATCTGACCCAATTTTTCCTTGCGAAAGTACGCAGCCAATTGCGAAATTACTAGCGTCCGTAGTAAGGTTAAACGGTTCCTCAAAATTTGGGTATTGTAGTATGGGTTCGTTAATTAATATGTTTTTGCACGTCTCGAAGGCTTTTATATACGCGGGATTTTTCGGGTCAAGTATGGCATCTTTTTTTAGATAAACAGTCATAGGTTTTGTTATTTTCGCAAAATCCGCGATAAATTTACGGTAGTAACCCACGAGACCCAAGAATTGTTTTATCTGTTTTTGTGTAGTAGGTATCGGGTAACAAGATATCGCTTTAATTTTTTCAGGGTTGGGTTTCACGCCGTGAGGTGTAACAATGTGTCCTAAGTAGGCCACTTCTTTTCTGAGAAATTCCGACTTATCTAATTGCACTTTAAAATTTGCTTGTCGTAATCGATCAAATACTTCTCTTAAACGATTTATGTGTTCTTGCAAACTTGTGCTAAACACTATTATGTCGTCTAAGTAAACCAGACAGCGTTCGTTTTGGATACCTCTAAGGATGTTATCCATCACCCTTTGAAAGGTGGCAGGCGCATTTTTTAGGCCAAAAGGCATTCTTAAAAACTCGTAATGCCCATTTTCGGTATTAAATGCCGTTTTAGGAATGTCTTCCTCTGCCAACTCAATTTGGTGAAAACCTGATGCGAGGTCAAGAGTAGAGAAATATTGACAGCGCCCAAGCTTATCAAGAAGATCTGATATATTTGGAATTGGATATTTGTCGCCTATTGATTTAAGATTTAATTTACGAAAATCGATAACTATCCTCCACTTACGTTTCCCGGAAGCGTCGAACTTTTTGGGTACCACCCAGATTGGTGACGACCAGGGAGAATAGCTGGGTCTTATAATATTTTGTTCGAGCATTTCTTGGACCTGCCTTTTAACCTCATTTCTGTGAATTTTGGGGTACCTATACGATTTAGTGTAAATTGGCACTTCGTCCGATGTTTTTATTGAATGTTTTATTTGGCTGGTAAAAGTTAACTGATTTCCGTCGATATGAAAAATATCCGAATACTCTTTTAATAATTCGATTGTCAATTTGCATTCTTCGCTGTTCATGTGCTCGGTTCTAATTTTCGAAACCTCAAATTTAAATTTATTTACGTTAACGTTATTAAGGTTTGGTGTAGGTTTTTCTTGAAGTTCATACTCGTTAAAATCAATGACTTCTAAAGAGTCAAAAAGTTCAACTTTTAAATTTTTTTCGGTTGGGTTTAGGATCGTGCAAATGGCCTCATAGTTTTTTACCGTCGTAAGGCATTGCGGGATTTCTAAATTTGAAATTTTTGTGTATGGGATTATTACGTCACCATTTTCGATATTTTTTATGTTCATTTTAATTACTTGTTCTGACCTTGGTTGCAAGAATAAAATATTGGTGTTTTTTGACGAATTATGAAATTTTAATTTTATTTGAGAATTGGGAGTAATTAAGTTGTTTTTCTCAAGGTCAATATTTGCTTTTAATAAGGATAGATTGTCTATCCCCAACAAACAGTCAAAATAGTTGTGAAAATCAAAAATATAAAATTTTAATTGTTTTGTATCCACATTAAATATTTTTGAACAGGGAATAAGCGTGCTAAAATGTTCTATGGAGGTACCGTGAGCAGTTGAGATTTGAAATGGGTCATTTTTTATCGATTTTTGGAAATATTTTTGTGCGATTTCTGGTTTTACAAAAGATCTAGTACTACCCGTGTCTATCAGAATTTTTAGATTATTTTCTGGAAAAATAATATAAGGTAGTTTATTTTCGCTATTAGTTAGGTTCATTAATTCGTATTCGGGGGTTCCGAGGCTGGTTCCTGAAAAAACTCGTTTAACTCGTGATCGTTTTGAGAATATTCGGTGTAATCCGTGTAAAGATACTGATTTTCTTCCTCCGGATATTCGATTGTAGGGTCGTCCGCCGATTGGTCATCGATATTATTTATTTCTTCAATTACGAAGTTTGACCGGGGTTTTGATTGATTATTTTGAGCGTAATTTTGCATTGGTCGATAAGGAAAGTTTTTGTTTTGTTGGGGTCTAAAGGTTTGGTTTGATATGCCGCTCATGGGCGTTGGTTTCGATAATTTTGACATGGGTATTTGATTAGGCCTAAATACGTTTGTTTGGTTTGGATTTCTTGCAAAATAATTTTTATTTTGTTCGGGTTTGTATATTAATTGTGGTTGTCTGTAATTCGAAGTGGAAGCAAGCTGGTTATGAGGATAATTTGTTAACTGTAAAGGTTGGTTGGGTCGTGGTCTGTTTAAAGTGTGATTGGTGTTATTATGTAATGGTTTCGAATTTTGAAATTTTTGGGCACTTTCGATTTGAAAATCGTTTGTAAGCATTTTAAGCGCATCATTCATATCTATTGGATTTTTAGTTCGCATTAAGGACCCAACAGGCTCTTTTAAACCGCGTAATAAAACTCTTAAAGATAACCCTCTACAAAACACACCCATGATTTTTCTTTCATCAGCCGAGCCGTGAGTGGAAAGATAAGAAGTTTGGTGATTTAACTGGTGTTGTAATCTGTTGTAAAAATCGAACGGCGATTCATTTCCTTGTTTCATTTCTGTAGTTTCGATAACAAGCGTAAAAAGATCGCGTTTATCCCCATACGTATTAAGAAGAGCTTCTTTTAAATCCACAAAACTAGAAATGGTGTTTGAGGCAATATTTATTGCCGCTTCACCTTTAATTTTACCCAAAATACTCGACATTAAATATTCATTTTGAAAATCGCTAGTATCAGCGGTGTTGTAAAATTTGGTGATTAATTTTTCACATATTTCTATAAATCTGGCTAATAGTTCTGGTTCCCCATGAAATTCGGGGATCATGTTTAAATACTCAGATTTTAGTTGTGGTGTAGCCATTTTTGTTAAATTTGCTTGCAGATTTGTAGAGATATTATAATTTGGTCCTAAATCTAGCCCTAAGTTAACTTTTCCTATCAATTCCGATAAAAATATATCAATTTTCGGGTCTGAACTTTGACTTACACAAGTTTGTTCTTCGTCTTTTATTGAGTCAGAATCAGAATTTGAAATATCAGAATTTTCGAAAACGGAACCTCTAAATGACATTAAAAGTATTACTTACAGTGAAACTATCAAGATCTGTCCAAGCATTTGTCCTCTGATATCCATTCAAAGGGCACTGATGCAAATACTTCCGGTATTGATGTACGTTCAATAATCCTTCGGTAAATCTTCTCGTTGAGCTACTCAGTTCACTCAACTGGAACTTCCTCTTGATCCAAACAATTCGAATTCGCGAACCGCCCGGCACCTTTTTGTTATTTATTTGTTCGTAGAATCCCAATAAATCGTTAAGACGAACCGTCAATAATATTCATTTATCGCGATTGGGAATCCTACCGACTGCGCCACTTAAAAGACGAGTCTCCGTAAAACCGTTTTTAAAAAATTATAATTTTATTGTTCAAAATTATACAAGTGATTTCTATCAAATCTAATTCTAGACTGAAACTAAAAGTAACTTAAAAATGGTAAAACACATGTTAATAAAATATAAAGATTCGAAGAAATATTCCATAGGGTTGCAGACTCGGCAGCTTTGTAACGTCTTTACTAGTTTGTCAGTATAAGGTGGTCATATAACTTATATATATAACAGTTGTAGTATTTTGGTCCACTTTTTGAGTGGGAGTGTTGGAATATTAATTTAATTTATTTTCATATACATAGCCAAAAGCAACAAAAATAAATATGTACTTACGACCTTATAATAATCATAGCATGTATATAAAACATGCGGTACTATATACAGTATATATATCGAGTGATGAATCAGTTTTCTTTTGTTTCAGAACGAGAACAATAATACATATAAGATAAGAACTTTTCCTTTGTCTGAATAATAAATAAAAACAGTCAGTGAGTTATCATAGGACACCTGTGCGTTTTATTATAAACAATCCCCATATTTTAATACCCTATGCAATCCCTCCCCGCATCAACTCTCATTTTCAGAAGAAAGGCAAAATATAACATACCCAAAAAGTTACTGGAAAAAAAAAACCGATGCCTAAAAAGGTCACACAGTGTGCTTCTAACTTCAGGAAACCATCAGATATTTACAATATTAAAATTAAACAAAGCAAATTTTTTAAAATTTATCCTTTCCTAAAATTGATCTTTACAGAAACAAGTGAATTTTTTTATTATTATTAATTTTTTAATATAACGTACTAAAAACGTAATGAAAATATTTAAAGAATTCTTAGGAAAACATAACTTTAAGTTATATAACCATTTGAAGAGGACTTACCTAGCTTGAGGTACAAAATGGCGATCTCTCTGCAAAGAGAGCTAAATAGCGTCAGGTGGACATGATATAATTTAACTGAAAAAAAAAAGAAAAAGAGTAGTCAGCAACCATTGTCCAACTCATCAATTTTAAAAAACCGAAGAAATTATAGGTATAATAATGGACTTATGCATGTAAAGTTGAAAACCATCTGGCATCCATTTTAAACGTGGAGAAGAAAAGAAAAAATCTTACTTTATCAAGCTATTAATTAAAAAAAAATAAAACTAAAGACCTCTCTACAACTTATGCTGGAAGGGTCAAGTATTTAATTTGACCAGTTATAAGATGTATTCCTGGACCATTTTTATTTTATGTTGAAAAATTTATAGGATTAATTGGAATGAGAGTCACGAAAATCAGAGCCAAAAGGACACACTAACAAATTGACATTAGACTTCCTCTCTTTATTCTTATATTGGTTGGTTAAGACTTTTTTGACAAGTAAGGATAAGCAAAAACATAGGTCGTCGAACCGCTGTAATTCCTTAACAAAAGGTTAAAACCAGCTTAAACTAAGCTTACAAAAAGCGCTAATGATTATAATTTTAAATAATACACGTATTATACATATTCCTAATTGGTTCTAACGCTTAATAAACACCAAACAGTGGCTAAAGGTAGGGAAAGCCAACAAAGTTTGTAAATAATGTCGTAGATGGCACATCCATCAACGCCAAGCCCAATTCGTATACGAGAGCGAACCAAACAACACAATTTTTGGCGATTAAACCTTAATGAAACGCAAACACGGAAGTAAAAATAAAGGGGAATGATAATATCCTATAAATAAAATGACCGCTAAAATGCACTTGACATTTGTGAGGCTAAATCAGTTTATATTGACAAAACTCTGAGGCTAATAATAAAAAGGTTTATCGCACAGTTCTTATGAAAGGCAAAAAGCTAGTCATTCCTGTTGTATAACAGCACTGAACAAATCAAAACAGTATATTTTTAGCAAAAACACGCAAAAAAAATGAAAACACTTTATTTTGACTAAAAAAACAAAGAGTTTCTTTGTTGGCCGATGACAGGTTTGAGCCAAAACAGGATTTTGTGTGGTGAACTGCGGTGGTTGTCAAGAATGTTAGGTTATTTTTTAGTTTGTGTGATTTTATGATTTTGTTAAATTGCATGTTGTAGTTTTTAAAGCTATATAAGCCATGGGAAAACGAAAGGAGTGAAAATGGTGGCAAAATTTTCCATAATGAAATCCAAAAAAAAAACAGATGCATCACTTCAAAAAAACAAAATTATGATTGTTTTCCACAAACCAAAACTACACTTTTTTGCACTCGACGCGCGTTTCGCTAACAACGTTAGCATCATCAGGAGACGATAAACAATCTCCCAACATAGCATCACTTCAAAGAAAACAAAGGGCATGGGAAGAAATAACCAAATATTACAACAGCAATTTTTCTGCATGATCGAATTGAATCATCAATTCTTTCGACAGCCCTCTTCTATTATCTTTTTTTAATTCTATATAACCTTGAAATATATTTTTAGAAAACCAATATCGTTTTTTGAATGTCTTTTCAGAAAACCTCTCAAAGGGTGGTCAAAAGAGGGGTTCTTCTATCTATACCATATCCTGAGTAGTAGTCCAAGAAATCTTGAAGTTTGTCCAATATTCAGCAAAAAAGAACCCAAAAAAACTACTTTTTAAAAATCACACCAACAAAAACACATAAAACCTGAACCTATCCTGAAAAACACGACCCAGGGCCTCCTTAAGTTAGCCCCCGAGCTACCTTAGCCTTTACCCAAACTTAAGGCTTCTTTCAGCGATTATCAAATGCATTTCCGACCTTAAGGGATCCTCAAAGATCACTCAGCCTTAAGGAGGCCTTGAGGATCGACTTCCATCCTTGGTTTGGTTCAAACAAGTGTGTGGCTAATAAAAAAAGCAGGCAAATATTTATCATATTTAAAGGGGGACTTGCAACCCATCTAAAAATGATATAACTTTACTTTTTCAATTAAAAAAAAATTAAAAACCAAAATTTAAATTTATTACGAAAAATCATTGTAAACAATATACATTTTACTGATTGTGGAAGACCCATTAAAAAAAATAATGTCCAGTCGATTCGATTGATTCTTTTAGGCTCAGAACTGTCACCTACTGAAATTTCTCAGGGGATATTATCATTCCACCTTTATTTTTACTTCCGTGAACGCAAATAGATTTAGTTTTGATTGGAAGACGTTTATGTTATTTACTGTAGATGGCGCTTAGTTCATTATTTAGTCCACAGTTATTGTGGAACGTTAGTGTCTATTGGGAACCCCTAAATGTTATAATAGATGGCGTGGCAAACAAACTAAAGCTTATCTTTAAACAATTCGATAATTTACCTGCACTGTATTTTTTTTATTGACCAAGTGAAGTTTAATCTAAAAGTGTTGTAGAATGTTGTAAACCAGAAGAAATGCGAATGTCGAAACCCAACGCAAACAAAATTTAACGAAGGAATGGCCTGGCCTTTGCTTGTGTTGGGTTGGAGATTGCCCGGTACAAGCATTAACCCGGCCTAAGGAGATCCAGAGCTCCCTTCTCTAAATACCCTTGGGTAATTCTCAACAGGCGCGTCTAAGTCGCGGGGGAACGTTATACCGCACTCCATTTGACATATTACATCCTATTATTTGTAGGCCGAAGTAATGAATAAATATTTTGAACTCCCCTGGAACGAAGCTCTTTGGGGTCGGTATGCCGGAGATAGGGAGCGCTTATGTGAACCCAACTCTGGCTCGCTCTCGACTTCTCTGAGTGGTGGATCGGGGACGGGTGTGGGGGCCTTGGCTTGAACTCCCGGGTCACGTGGATGAGGAACCACAATAAAAACCTTCCTCAGGAAACCAGGCGCATCCTTTTGTTTATAGCCCCTTCCCCGAAATGCTGAAGAGATGATTCTGGCCGGTTTACTCGTGTGTGAGGGAACTTCAGAAGGACCCTCCGACGACTAGGAGGTAATGCAGGGAACCGAACAGGTACCCAGTGGAACCTCTAAAGATAAGGATCAACCAGGAACTGTTCAAGGACCCAGTAGATCTTCTTCAACACAAGAGGCCCAACAAGGAACTGCACAAGTACCCATTGAACACTCTACATTTGGATAAAAAACTGTCAAAACCGCAAATAATAGAGTAAGCTGAAATTACATCTGAAACCTGTAAGGAAAAATTGAAACCTGAAAAGAAGCAACGAAACAAAATCTTTTTTGGTAAACAAGGGGTTGTAAATTGGATGTTCTAGGTTAAAATTTTAGTGAATTAAAAAAAATGTAAGCACGGGTGAACTATTTGGACATTAAGGCAACCAAAATTATCATCGTTTGAAACTTTATTAATCTCAAATATTTCTAGTAAGTCTAGTTTATTTCTCTTATAACAAAAGTGTAAGAATTTAGTGTCTTTTTCAAAATTGTGATGCTTAGAGAGTCTAGCAAAGTTTAAGTTAATAATTGAAGAAGAAAGATTATGTTTCTTTGCTCTCGCGCTATCATATTTATGCTCCTGAATATGATGGAAAATCTTCTACCTGTCTGGCCGACATATAATGTACTGTGTGAACAACGGCCCTTAAGGGTTATTTTTAAAGTTCGAGCGGATAACTTTTAACTCCTTAAGAGACGCCACAATATTTTCTTACACTGTTTTGGCCTTGAGCGTTTTAGTGTGTATAGTAGTATTTAATTTTTGGGGATTTACAAACAGACAACTCGATTTTTCAGGAATATAATAGGTATTTTATTGAAATTGTTAAACTTCAAATCCATTGTGATATAATATTTCACTTCCACACAACAGTTTTTATACCGGGCTTCCAAAATTTTAGCATGTTGAAATAATTTAACAAAACAAACTTTACTTTTTACATTCTAACTATTTTTGAGAATTTATTGAGAACTTATCTCTTTGATAATTTATTTTGAACTGTTCTCTTATAGATTTATTTTAAAACTGTGGTCCGTTTAAGCTCAATTTTGCTTTTATAGCAAAAGATTTGCGTGGAATGTTCGACGTAAGCGCCGAAATTCCCAGAAAAACGCGCTTTCGTCACAGAGTACCGAACGTGCTAGAAGTCTATTCCTGAACAGGGAGCGGCATAAATCGCTATAGAGAATGATCAAATATCGTACGACTTTTAAGAATACACGTCCTATAAACACGGTCTTACAATGATCTCGCGGTCATGTGATGAAAAATTCTTGTTAACTGACGCCACGTAGGTATAGTTTTTCGGAGCTCTGCGAACTGAATTTAGTTTTTAACAAATTTTTGACGAAGCAACAACTCGGTAGTACGCGCTATGCCTTTAGACATAGAACACAGTGGTTGTTTGGACTTAGAGACTTGTGATTGTTGGGTTTTTTGAATTTAAATATTGTTTTTTTTATTTTGGGTAAGAAATATTTCTTTGAATAAATTTCCCGTTTTTTACAAAAGAAAATGTTGAAGAAAAAATTTATTAAAATTTTTATGAACATTATTTTGGAAAACTTTTATGAAAAATATTTTGGAAAACTTTGTTTAAACTTTTATGAAAATTATTTTGTAAAACTTATGAAACTAAGAAAAAATATTTTGAATATTTAAATTTTGAAAGTCATTAACTAAAATTATTATGACAATCTTTTAGGTTCGCTGCTAAAAAGAAAATATTTTTTTAAAAATATCGAAAGGAAACAAATATATTTTCAAATTGATCATACCTAGTTTCTTTTTTAAATTATTTTTTTATATATTTTACTACTTCTGAAACAAAAAAAAAACATTTAATATATTAATTTATAATCACTTTTGTGGAAAGAAAATATTGTACCAGTTATTAAAACAAAATAATTTTTAAATTTGTTTATAACTTTGGGATTTTAAGAAAAATTATGTTTTAAGTTTTTGTTTTTTTTAACGACTTTTGAAATATTATTATTTTTTTAAAACAAAAAGTAATAACTTTTTTTTAAATTAAATAATTTGATTTGGCATCTTCGAACTTTCACAATTGCAAACCTTCGGTCGAGCAAGAAACCGAGTACACTCCCGACCTATCTAAAGCGGGGACATTATTTTTAGAATTTAACAAAATTTTTTAGTTTAGCATACAGGTTTTTTAATTTATCTGATACCGGACCTCAGAAGGGTAAAGACCTATGGCCGTTTTTTCCACGTTGTCAAATAACAATTGACGGTTAATATTTAGTTCATTTTGAAAATCTCTTTATCCAATGAGATAGAGAAGAGAAATTTTTGGTTACGAGGATGGTTTGAATTAAACCGTATAGTAGAATCCGTGCACGTGGGTTTCCTATATCCAAAATTTATTTTATTGTTGTTTCTGGTAAGCAGGTCCAAGAATGGAAGGGAACCCGGTTCTAAAGAACCATTGGTCTCGAGTTCAAAAGTAAATAAAATACGTGAATGTAGAGAATTTAAAAAACCCTCAAAATCAGAAAAAACATCTCCCGTGATCCATGAACCATCATTAACATATCTCTTAATAAACGTAATATTTGAAAAAAGCTGGTGCGAAAGAATTTTCTTTTCTAAATCAGACATAAAAAACTCCACGAGAAACGGGTACAAGTTTGCTACCCATAGCTAAACCTGTGTTTTATTTATATAAATCATTGTTAAATTGAAAGAAATCCTGTTCCAGGACTAAGTTTACCAAACCACAGAGGCTATCTATATTAGTTCTATTATGGCGTGTACTAGACTCCAATAGCTCTCTCACCAACATTATACACTCTGTAGGGGGGATGCTTGGGAAAAGATTAGCAACATCAAAATACACCAAAAAGTGGAATCTGAAACACTGAAATTTTTTAAATCTTTGCAATTTTTTATAGCAAAAGGGCTTCTGAAATTAGTCAAAAATAATAAAGTAAGAAACCACCGGTCTAATTTATGGATTTTTGGTAAGCCATATAGTCTTCGGATAGAAGGGTTAATGGGTATAAGTTTGAATTCATTAGACCCCAAAGAATCAATTGTTTCGAGACTATCCAAAATAGTGTTTTTAACTTTACCCATGAACTTATTGATGGGGTTGTGTCTAACTTTGGTAAAAGAGTCTACTAACAGAAATGATTTTACTTTGTCGATATATTGTTGTTTCTCAACTCATCTTTGACTAATTTCAAAAGCCCTTTTGCTATAAAAAAGTCCATAGATCTAACTAAAGATTTAAAAAATTTCAAAGATTCAGATTCCGCTTTTTTGGTGTCTTTTGATGTTGCTAATCTTTTCCGAAGCATCCCCCCTAAATAGTGAATAATGTTACTGAGAGAGCTATTGGAGTCTAGTACATGCCCCAATAGAACTAATATAGATAACCTCTTTGCTTTACTAAACTTAGTCCTGGAACAGGATTTCTTTCAATTTAACAATGATTTATATAAACAAAGCACAGGTTTAGCTATGGGTAGTAACTTGTCCCCGTTTCTATCTGTTTATGTCTGATTTAGAAAAGAAAATTCTTTCACACCAGCTTTTTTCAAATATTACGTTTATTGGAAGATTTTGTGGGATTTTCAAAATTCTCTACATCTACAAAGAATGTCCCCGCTTTAGATAGGTCGGGAGTGTATTCGGTTTCTTGCTCGACCGAGGGTTGCAATGCAGTGTATGTCGGCCAAACAGGTAGAAGGTTTTCCGTCAGATTCAGGGAGCATAAATATGATATAGCGAGCGCAAAGAAACAGAACCTTTCTCCTTCAAGTATTAATTCAAATTTTGCTAGGCAAATTCTCTCTGAGCATCACAATTTTGATTTTGAAAAAGACACTAAATTCTTACAGTTTTGTAATAAAGGAAATAATCTAGACTTACTAGAAATATTTGAGATTAATAAAATCTCCAACGATGATAATTTTGATTGTATTGTGGGCAATTGCACCGTAAGGTTAACAGTAGTTTAAATTTTAACAGTAGCTTAAGATTGATTTTTGGCTTCCACCGCAAGGTGAGCCAAGTTTAAGTGCCATTAAACTACTGTTAAATTAAACCCTCAATTTCCGCGGATTAAATGGGTTTAATTTATAGTTAAGACAGTTCTAACCTAAAAAAGTTGTTATTGTTGCCATAAATAAATATTGTAAATTTGCTATTCTGGCGTTTTTTTGTGAGCGGTCATGGATAGTTTCGACGAAATATAGCTGGAAGATGATCAAGATATTCTAGTATATAACAGGGAAGACGATTTTAATGGGATGGACAACTGGAATTGAGATTCTGTTTGTTAAAGCCTACATCAGTGCTCAATATTCTTGTGCTTCATTTGTAAGTAGCTATTTAGTGATTAGATTAGATAGCTAATCGTAATAAAATGTCTGGTAAAGGTTAGAATCATATATATCCCTACAAAATAAACAAGTGCTAAAAATAAAACAATCAAACTCAGCAAAGTCCAACCAAGATCTGTCTTCATCTTTTAACAATCTTCTTTTTGTTTTTAGAAACAACAGTTTCTCGCCTATTAATCAATTATTAATTTTATGCAAGTTCAGTGCATTTGGCAGTCTGTATATGTAGGGGACTACATGGGAATTCAGGAATCAACAGCAAGTTCGATTGTCTGCTGAGTTTGCACAGCCTTGGCTTCATACTGAATTTTATAACAAAGCAGAGTGTTAGAGGTAATTACTTAAGTATGCCATAAAGTGCACAAAAATTCTTGCAATTCTTGATCTTATGGGGAAGAGGCTTGAGTAACAGCAGAGTCTTAGTAAACCGTTTTATTCTTGATTTTTGAGGAAAATTCAATGTTTAGAGTCGATATTCAAAGGGCTCTAGGGAGAGGGGACTTGCAGAGTTTTATTTAATAATAATATTTACGCATAAGTGCTTTTACAAGTCATCCAACAAAAAAAAATTGCATAGGTCTCTTTTCAATTATTTTGACATTGTTTTAGGTGGCGACCATCCAGAAGTTTTTCGCAATAGAAATGGGTATTTTTCTGTAAACACTCAAGCTGTAACTGATGCAAACCTCAAGTCTCATAGAATAAGACGAAAATTTGAAACAAATCATTTTCTCAATTCCATATTGTTAGGTAAGTAATTAGAAGGCAGAGTGGGAGAGACAAGTCGGCGCTAGACCAAGTGGGCGCAAGGACCAAAACAACAACAATTTTTTTTTGAATTAGTTTGTTTTGGGTTTGGTTTTTATTCCGGAGGATTTTTTTGGGGGGATTTCAACTAAGAATACTTTTGCGCCCAGTTGTCCGTACACCCACTTAGTCTTGCGCCCAACTGTCCTAGATTGATAAGAAGGTCAGTTGTATTGGTGCTTGTGCCCCATTAGCAGGAATCTGATAACAATTGGTAGAGCTGTGTTCAATAAATTTTGTCCCCCTTTACAGCACATATGAAATATATCAATAACAATAATTAGACAAACACTAATTTTTGACCCAAAGAAGCAGATTTTTTTACTGACATAATGACAGTTTTTTTTCAAAATATAATTTAAATATCATTCCTGTCAAAATGTCAGTAATTATGTATTATTTTGATTTTTTTAGGAGATCGTGGTTACACCCAGCGTTGTTAATCGATCTCAAGCATTGTGCAGTGAATCTATAATAAGGACAAGAAACTCTGTGGAAAGTGTTTGGAATATGAAACAGACAGTTGCCTGTCTTAGCTTGAACTAAGTTTTCCTCAAAAAGGGAAAGCTTTGTTTTTGTTATTTATTCATGCTTACTAAATAATTTTTTAAATTATTATTTTATTAAAATCATGTAGCAGTAGCTGCAAAACTAATTAACAGTGAAAAAATTAAAAACTTGCTTCAAATATTGGCTAGACCAGCCATTTTTTAAAAATCTAGTAAGTTATATTTTTTTTGGATTTCTTGATAACTTAGAACAATTTAAAGTAATATATTATTTTTCAAAGTGTAAAAACCTGAGTTTCTAATACTATCCATACCGTGACTAGTCATAACTCTGTGAATTGATTCACAATGAGCGGATGACACAAATCCCAATTGTATAGGAGAGCCAAAAACAAGATGCCTTTATAATGATCTAAATGATACCCGGACATTCGATTTTTGTAAATTTTCTAATTTTTAATACTTACAGTAAGATTCCAGGGTGAAATTTATCTTAAATGTATGCAGATCAATCAAGCGAGTCCAAATCTATAAAAAACTGAATTTTGCAAAAATTATGACATCCGGCCTTTGTAAACTAAGCCACAGCGCACAGAGTTGAATGTCACTATTTTATATTACAAGGGGTAAACCAATCCCAAAATGTCTATAATTTGACGACCTGTTTTGAATGATATGTATGCTGTTAATTTTACAATAAACTTGGCTGCTACTTTCCTCCAAATTTTTTTCTGTGTTTTGTCTCTCCCTTTGGCTTCTCTAATGTTTTTAAATTGAGGTTTTGCTATGATAATTATAAAGTGGATTTTTTCATTTGAGGAAAAATTTTATGACCCTGCCCTTTTGAAAGCAGTACAGGAGCTAGATCACTCAAGGATTATCTACGTTTCCATAAACCCAAGTAGCACACATCTGTACCAAAAACGTTCTTGGGACGTCCGCCTCCGGACATTCGTACATCCCCGGGACGTCCGCTTCGGGACCTACGCCGTCTTTAGGACGTTCCTGGGCGGTCCAATGTTACAAAATAATTAGTCCACAGGACGTACGATAAAGACGTCTCTGGGACGTACACAGAAAACGTCTGCAGATTCACAGGATGTCTTAGGTACGTCCGCTTTGGGACCTACGACGTCTTTAGGACGTCCCTGGGAGGTCCAATGTTACATTCCGGGTAATCTGTATGAAAATATTGGGCAGCAGAGTATGTTGATTTAACTGCATCCTGCATAGACCTTTTTTTTGTCACCAGGTCATCATTTTCTTTAATTTCAAATGATTGATTCAATGATCGATTCAAAAGATTCGATCAGTCTAGAAACGAATCACTGATCGATTCGTTCAGTACAAAATGATCGACTTACCCATCTCTAATTTAAACCACACCTAATTATCCTAAACTTAACAAACTATGACCTAACCACTAATATATATATATATATATATATATATATATATAATAGCACACACCTTAGACTCGCATAAGTAGATATTTTGCATGGGACAGTGAGAGAAATGTTACTCACATATTTTATTTGATATATGGTTAACTTGCATGTGTCGCACATAGAGCGCGCTGCGCATTCGCTTTGAATCGACGGTATAATTAGTTCACAGGACGTACGACAAAGACGTCCCTGGGACGTACACAGAAAACGTCTGCAGGACATATTCACAGAACGTCTTAGGTACGTCCACTTTGGTACCTACGACGTCGTTAGGACGTCCCTGGGAGGTCCAGTGTTACAAAATAATTAGCCCACGGGACGTACGACAAAGACGTCCCTGGTACGTACACAGAAAACGTCTGCAGGACATATTTACAGGACGTCTTAGTTATGTCCGCTTTGGTACCTACGCCGTCTTTAGGACATTTCTGGGAGATCCAATGTTACAAAATAATTAGTCCAAAGGACGTAGGACAAAGGCGTCCCTGGGACGTATACAGAAAACATATGCAGGAAATATTCACAGGACGTCTTAGGTACGTCCGCTTTGGGACCTATGCCGTCTTTAGGACGTCCCGGGGATGTCCGGTGGCGGACAATTTGTGAGACTTGAGATGGCGCACCGGCTATTCTTTTTTGTTTTTTCAATAATAAAATGATGGAGTCTGATTTGGTAATGTGCCAAATTCAAAGGAAGATTCGGACACTGCCAAGCAACTTTCGTCAAGTAGGTTATTTAATGGTGAGTTTATATATGAAAATAACAATGGATAAGATAACCCAGAAATTATAAACCGGGGATCACAAATAAAAACAAAGTTAGGTTAGGTTTGTAAAACTATCACTGAAAATGCATTTTGGCGATGGAAAAAACCGTTGACTTTGTGGATGAAACAGTGACGTCACATTTCGAAATAACGCCAGCGCCGTGTTCTACGCCAAAAAACGACACTTATTAAACCAATTTTATAGTAGGGCTGTCCTGGGGACGTCCTAAACCTGTTTGAGTGGTTTAATTCGAATTTTGGTCCCACGTCAAACGTCCCCAGAACGTACATTTTGGACCTAGGCCGTTTGAGCATTAATGGATTTTATCACTATTAATAACTTACAAAACCAATAAAAACCAATTAAAATGGGACCCAACCAAAACCAGTTATGAAATAAGTATAAATCAATTTTATAGTATGGATGTCCTCGGGACGTCCTAAAACTGTTTGAGTGGTTTAATCCGATTTTTGGTCACACGTCAAACGTCCCCAGGACGTAGGTTTTGGACCTAGGTCCTTTGAGAATTAATGGATTTTAACAATATAAATAACTTAAAAAACAAATAAAAACCAAATAAAATGGCAATTAATCTAAAGCAATCTTGAAATAAGTATAAACCAATTTTACAGTTATGCTGTCCTGGGGACGCCCTGAGCACGTACAAGTGTTCCCAACCGATCTTTGGTCCCACTTCAAACGTCCCCAGGACGTACGTTTTGGACCCGGGACGTTCGGACCTTAATGGGACGTCCTGAGGACGACGTGTGCTACTTGGGAATTCGTTTTACGTATTATTTTTGCACAAAAATCTTTAAGAATTAAAAAATTTACGGGCAACAAAAGCAAATTAACCTAAAACATAGATAAATTATAATAAAGAAAAAAAAAACTAAAAAGTGTTCTCTAAAGTTAGTTCCATGTACCAACTTCTTCTCAGATCCGTAGTTAAAATTTAACAGTTGGTTATGCTAATGTGGTGCAAGTAAATGGAAGTTAATCCACCAGTTTTTTAACAGTAGATTAAGCAAAACACTGCAATTGGACATTAATGTCCAATTCATTAAAATTTTAAACTAGAACATCCCATTTACAACCCCTTGTTTACCACAAAAGATTTTATTTCCTTGCTCATGTGTATACTAGAATGTAGTGTTGTTCCTTTTCAGGTTTCAAAGAATGTTTTTTTTTTCCTTACAGGTTTGACATGTAATTTCAGTTTACTCTTTTTATTTACAGTTTTGACAGTTTTTTAATCAAATGGAATGGCTTTTCAAATGACTGTTAACTGAAAAATTACCTAGGGCCATTTACTAAATCTTCGTTCATTTACTTAATCTTCTTTAGTTCATAAAACCAAATCCTAAGAATTTTACTTTTTAATAAGTTTCAATAAGTTATAAAACAAAAACAAAATTAACAATTTTAAGTTAACGCTCTGCTTGTTACGCAATTTCCTAGTTTTATTTTGTTTGAGATGGGTTTTGACAATTGAATTTCTTCTGGTTTACAACATTCTACAACACTTGTGGATTAAATAATGACACAAGCGCCATCTACAAAAAGTAGCTTAAACTTCACTTGGTGACTTAAAAAAAAATCTACAGTGCAGGTAAATTATTGAATTTTTTACAGATAACCTTTATTTTGTTTGCCACGCCATCTATTATAACATTTACGGTGATATTTACTAAAAGGGTTTAGTCTATTTTAAAACGGTCCTAAGTTTAGGTGAAATTTTTGGTTTTAAGCATTTTAAACCACCACTTCTTAAGTTTTGGACATAGTTTGATTTATAAGACGAATTTTAATAAATGTGTTTATTGAATAATCATCTTAACACAATCTTTTGTTGGATTTAGGAAGAAAGTTTCAATTTAGAAGAAAAGAAAATTAAAAAATTTAACCCACGCGGGGTTTAAATAGTAAACACTCTGTAGAACAAATTAAAATTGGGGCTATATGTCACTCTAATTAAAACTTACCCTTATTCGTTAATTTTTCCAATTAATACTTGATGTCACACAACGATTTAGATGAGTAATAATAAAATAAGTAGTAGATTAATTTTGTATTTATTTAAAAGGTGTTTTTATTTATGAAATTTATTAAAAAACTTAAATGTAAGTATTTCTTAAATTTCTGTCACTGTCAAAATGTCAGTTTAAAAATAATAGCGCTGCGTTCAATCACAAACAACGAGTTGGGATCTTTTACCTCTGCTTGCACCTTGGCTTGCACCAACCTCTACTGATGAAAGCTACAGCTTAAAAGGAGTGGGCTTTGAGGAAGGAAAGTTTTTTTTGACTGAGTTTTTAGGTAACCTCAATGTGTTACTTTCAGTTTGTAAATAAATTAATATTGTTTTGGATTTTTTTGTTTGGTATAATTTTCGTGCATAATCAGTAACCTTCACTTATGTTTGTTTTGCCTCGTAGTGCCCTCATAAATATATTTTTTGTACTTAAAACGCGTTCAAAATATGGCGTTTTTCTGGACAAAAAAGGCGGTGTTTTATTGCTTAATGAACAACTTGGAGTATTAAATAAGCTAAATTAATCTTTGTAAAAACGGTTACTTAGGGAAATTATAAACGAACTTATTACCAAATGTCACAAAACAATCCTTTCGGGGGGCTATAAATTTAAACCACTCCCCTGAGGTGGTCTAAAAAATCACCAACTTTATAACGTCAAACACAAATAATGAAGCTATTATGTGCCAAATTTTTTGCGTTTTGCCATTTTGAAACCTGTCAAAAGAAATTAGTTTTAGGGCATTTTCTTCTCAAATATGGTGTATTTTAAGAAAAAAGCAGTTTTGCAGTGATATTTTGCAAAAACAATACAAAATAATCAATAGCTTTGTGTCTTTTCTGTATGGCTAAGTGTTTTTTGAAAATTGGTTTTAAAATTTGGTACCCCCACAGTTGTAAATATTTAGACCTGTGTTAAGATCTTAGTAAATCTTACTGTTAAGGTTTCCCAATAGTCACTGACGTTCAACAATAACTGTGGACTAAATAATAATAATAACCAAGCGCTATCTACACTAAATAGCTTGACATTTCACAAAAATGACCTCCTCATGTAAGTGACAGTTATGAGCCTAAAAGAACGTATTCACATAAATCGAATCGACTTGACATTATTTTTTTTATGGGTCTCTTCCACAATGAGTAAATTATAATAATATATTCAAATTTTGAATTTTAAAATTTTTGTTGATAAAAAAAGTAAACATGATATATATTTGCCTGCTTTTTTTATTATCCACACACTTGTTTTTATTATCCACACACTTGTTTGAACCAAACCAAGAGTTACTAGGATGTTACTCACTTGATATGTTTTTTAGTCAAAATAAAGTGTTTTCGTTTTTTTTGCGTGTTTTTGCAGAATGACTAGTTTTTTGTCTGTCCTAAGAGCCGTGTTTTATTATTAGCCTAAGAGTTAGAGGAATTTTGTCAATACCAATTGATTTAGGTTCACAAATGGCAAGTGCCTATAGCGGTCATTTTATTTATAGGATATTATATTATATTTTTACTTCAGTGTTTGCATTTCATTAAGGTTTAATTTGCCAAAAATTAAAAATTTTTACTTTCTCTGGTTGTTGTGCCATCTACTTTGTTGAAATGTTGATGGTTCTTTGACTCCATAAACCAGTTATTTAAATGTTCAAGACGGTACTTTACTATTTGTATTTCACCTTGTGGAGTGTGGAGTGTACAATTAACTTTTAATTAGTTTGCAGTTAGTTGGAGTTCCATCTACACATTATTGTAATCCTGATCTACGTTTTCAAAAATATAGTTTATTCTGGATTCCTTTTCCAGAATGGGTGGGGAGTTTAGGGTTTTCCCTTTCTTTTTTTGTTGTGGAATTTTTACTTGGACGAATTTTTGTTCTCTGGTTGGCTCTCGTATACGAATGTGGGCTTGGTGTTGATGGATGTGTCATCCACGGCATTATTTACCAACTTTGTTAGCTTTCCCTTCCTTTAGCCACTGTTTGGCGTTTATTAAATTTTAAAACCTACTTATTAGGAATATGTATAATATCATCATTAGCGCTTTTTGTAAGCTTAGTTTAAGCTGGTTTTAACCTTGTTAAGAAATTACAGCGGATCGACGACCTTTGTTTTTGCTTATCCTTACTTGTAAAAAAGTCTAAACCAACCAATATAAGAATAAAAAGAGGTAGAGGGGGATCTAATGTCAATTTGTTAGTCGGTTCTTTTATTATTTATTAATTAATCCTATAAATTTTTTAACATTCATACATTCACGACATCATATTCCTGAACAAATTAAATTGTTAGGGGTCTTTAGTTGTAATTTTTTTTAAATTAATATTTTAATAAAGTAAGGTTTTTTCTTTTCTTGTCCACGTTTAAAATGGATTTCAGATGGTTTTCAACTTTAAACGCTTAAGTAGATTATTATACCTATAATTTCTTCGGTTTTTTAAAATTGATGAGTTGGACAATGGTTGCTGACTGCTTTTTCCCTTTTTTTTTCCAGTTAAATTATATCATGTCCACCTGATGCTATTTAGCTCTCTTTGCAGAGAGACCGCCATTTTGTAGCTCAAGCTAGGTAAGTCCTCTTCAAATGGTTATACAACTTGAAGGTATGTTAAAATTCTTTAAATATTTTCATTACGTTTTCACCACGTTATATTAAAAAATTAATAATAATAAAGAAAATTTTACCCTAGATAACATTGGAGGAATATTCATGTTGTAAGAATATTTTCTCAAAGTGTCTGTTAGACTATAAAATGCCCTGTTTTTCTGACTATAGACTCTATAAGAAGACTTATAAAAACTTTTTTTTACTAACCTATATAAACTATTAATAAAACATGGTGTTCAAAGAAACCTTTAAAATTTTACTTATCTGGCTGATCATAAATTCTCTCAATAGTCTCATAAATAATGTGCTTATACAAACTCATAATATATTATAAAAAACAAGGGTGTAATCATGGAAACTTATTAAGTTTAATGATTCGGTTTGCTAATAAAATAAATCTCTTAGAAAACGATTGTTTCATCAATATCAGTTTGTAGGATCAAGTAAAAAACAGACATATGAAACCGCGCAAAATCTCAGCAAAGTCAAAGACATAACTAATAAATTACCACAAACTTTAATAAACCTAAAACTTTACCTCACAAAAGCTTATAAACCTCATAAAAAGTGATAAAAATGAAGTGTGTTTTTTTATTACTTATAATATAGCTTTTTTGACAGGGTACAAATAAATAATAAAAAGCTAGAGGGGGCAAGCATTTTTTAAAAAATCACCCTGTACAGAGCCCGTATTAAAGTGACTTTTATGTGATTTTTGCACTCGTGTGGATTTTTTGACCTTTTATCTTTAATGTAACATACTATTTTATATTAAAAATATGTTAGGCACTCATTTTGTATTATACTACATGAAATTTATTCATATTTTTGGGTCAATTTTTTCAGAAAATCGCAATTATTCAAAAGTGAAATGCGCTCTAGAAAGCAAAGTTGGCAGCTAAATTTGACATTAGACACTTAAAGTTAATTTTCAGTTTTATCAGCATTCGTATCCTTATCTCTATCGAGTCGACCAATCAAGCAGGTGCACTTTTAAAATCATGACGAATGCGTGACAGCGCCAGCTGATTAAATGCACGAAAACCTCGTTAGGTACGATAAGGAAGTCGTAACGTTACGACCGTTGCTGCATACGAAACGATGTTTTGACGCATTTGATCAGCTGAAGCTTTCACGCATTCACCATTAGTTTAAAAGTACGCCTGCTCGATAGGTCGACTCGATAGAGATAACGATACGAATGCCGATAATTCCGAAAATTAACTTTAAGTGTCTATTGACACCGCATTAAAAAGAAGGTTTCATTATAAAATGCCTCATTAAAATTTGCACGGGATATCGCCGGATATGGTACTTTTGGTCCAGGGGAAAAGGTACACCTTTTTTGCAGATTTTACAAAATTGGCAGTTTAAAAATGAACAAAAAATAACGTGCTGACCACACCGATTGTCCGACATGAAAATAATTTATTTTACAATATATTTTCTTCACATAAAACAATTAGACAAACCTACGGAAATCCAATTATCTAAAACAAGATGGCCGCCCATAAAGCCGATACGTTTGACGGGCGTATGGCGGGATGTTTGTTATTTTAAGAGATTGAAATTATTTTTTAACAGTTTCTAGATCTGTTATAAAAGAAAACAGAATTAAATGTCAACGATTTTTGTATTTCAATAATATTTCAAGTTAAAGTAAAAGCATACTTACCAAGCAAAAAGGTATAACTTACCAACATTTTTTAAGAGTTCACAAAAATGATATAAATCAATTTCACATTAAATGTTAAATGTAGTCCTGCTATAAAACTAACTAATTTAAATTAAATAATATTTATTATTTGTTTTTAATCCCGAGGGTTTAATTCTTTTGAGTTGGGGCATAATGAGGTTTTTTGAAGTAATTGTGTCGTTTTTTTATTTTTAATTCTTAAGTAGCAAATTTGCAAATTTAAACAAAATTCTATTAATAATTAAACTGGTTTCATGTATTTTGCAATTGTTACCTACAAATGAAGTCATGTCTGCCTCATTTTTATTTCCCAAAGTGATTGTTGTTTAATTTTCCAGGGTTTCTTCTTTGGCAAGAATTTTTTCTACAGTTCAATGAGCAAATGCAGCACAAAATAGAACATCATCTTTAGTCACTAGCGGATATTAGATTTGTAGAAAAATTATTGTGAACTGAATTTGTCAAAGTTTTGTTTTAAAAAATTGATGTTTCTACCACTTAGTAAAGGCTGCAGCTTTTCAAAAAATATTAACAATTTTTAAATGCAAATTTCTCTGAAACGAAAGAGTTTACTAAAAAATAATTTTACTAATTCTTGTTCAGAACAGCAAATTCTACCTACAGTTAAGGTCTTTTTAGGGAATTTTGAATCACCCTGTATCTCAAGTGTGGCTCATAGTAGGTACCATTTAAGTAGTATAATAAGTAGCACCTGTGGGTAATAATTAAACAAAAGATCCCCAGAATTTGTGGAAAATTTTCTTGAAAGTTCCACTTATATTTTCTTTAAAATGCAATTCACATACTTAACAAGTACAAAACATTTTAAGTTACCACAAATTTCACTACTTTTTTCACTTCTTTATCTTACTCTTGAACTTTTGTTTGGGGTGAATTTTTCAGGTTTAATTGCATTCATCCATTTTCTGTTAGTTCAGCACTATTTGGAAATTGAAACACAGATATATTTGGTCCCTTATTTTTGTAATGGCTTTGCAAGAACATAAAATATTTATACCAAATTCACTTGTTACAAAATAACACATAGGTACCTATAAACAAAAAATCTCTAAATTATATGCCCAAACACTTTTTCGAACAAATTGCGTATTTATACCGGCGCAAAATTGTTCATAACCCTCTTAATACACGACCCGACCGGCCAATTTAAACATTTAAGAAACTGTTTCTAAGGTTTTAATAATATTTAGATAAAAAATTAACCGCTAAAAATAATAAATAAAACCTTCTTCGCCGAATGTAAACAAAGCACTGAGTATGCGGCACTCGCCGCCATTATGACGTCATCAGGCATACGATATCTCACCTGTGGTAGAGGTCGTTTTGGACAAACTTTAATTTTTGTTCTTAGATCTATTGGCAAATATTTTTTTCAAAAAACGCTAATTTTGTTGTAAAACGTTTAACAATTCCAGACTAGTTTAGTTTGGGGCAACCATTTTTAATTATTATTTTTTAGTAAAAATATCCGGCATATTATGTATTTTATGGACTATCGCATATTTTCCTATTGAAGCATAACTACTTTGGTGATTTTTAGTTAACATCCCTAAAGCTTATTTGCACACTAAGCATAATATATAGGCGGTGGACCACAAAAAACCGGACTGTTTTGTTTTAACTGCGAATTTTTTTTTTCTTGCCGGATTATAACGCAAAAAAGAGTTTTGGAAAGGTAATAAAATAGACTTTTTTCAAATATGTCAACACTGTATATTTTTTTGCAAATAAAAAAACTTCTATTTATTGTCTGTAAACCATTTGTATCATTAGATAAATTCTATTAAGAAATAAAAAAAATATTGGATTTTTCGAACACCAATTTTTTGCATAAAATAAAAACTGAATTTAAGTGAATCGCATTTCGTTATCTTTTTGCCAATTTTGTTGACAAGGATACTTTACAGATGCTAATATTAAGGATTATTTTTTTAAATGTCAAAAAATAACATTTTGTGACAATGCCCTACAATTTTATGCATTTTAAAAAACCCGTTGTAGTCCGGTAGCCTATGTCTTCCCGTGTGTACGTATGTTTCGATGGATTGTGACATACTTTTTTTTGTAGGAAATGCTTCCACAATTAATAATTTCCATGGTGGAGTAACGACATTTTGAGCAAAGGGTGTCTATGATGTCATCAAAGACGGCCGTCGTTTTAACCACAAATTAATGGTGGGTTTTTGACAATAACTACGCACTTGTGTAATCTAGAGACACCAAACTTGGCACAGCTTTACTAGATACATTGAAGACATAGTATGTAAAGTTTCAAAATAATGCGACTAATGTTGTTAAAACCAGAGGCGTACAAATTCAAGAAATATGTTTTAAAAAATGATGGAATTATTATTATTTTTAAACCTTTCTGACTGACAGGCGCTTTGGTATATGTCAACCCAACCTGGATTTTATGGTACATATATACATCATGCCTACATGTGCTTATCTCAATTTTTTGTTAAATATTTAAATATTCCTATGTTTGACTGGAAAAAAGGGGTCAAATGTCACCACCATAATGTTTGCCCAAACCAAATTTTCGATTTTAATTTATCATAATTTTCTTCTTTTAAGGCACTTGTTGCAAAATAGCATAGATTTTATATCTGTGAATATTTTTCTTAAACATGGAGTTAAAATTTCTTTTTAAAAAATTATCACTTTTTAAAACCAAACTTAATTGTAAAAAGAAAAAAAAATATTGTCATTACCACCACTCAGTCTTCCCTAGCTACTTTAGTCTTAGTGGGGGAATATTCTGTCGTCATGTTAGAGCGCGCTGCGATTTAGTTTGGCGATAGACATGAGAAAGAGTACATGCGGCAGGCCGAATAAAAAATAATTTAAAAGGTAAGTTTTTTTGCGAACACATTTTTTTGGAACTATGCTAATGTTACAACAATCGTGGCCAATTTTTATATATCTTTATAAAAGCAAATAAAAATATTACCATGTTTTCTTATAACATAACCTCCTTTTTTTTGTTGACCAGCCAAACAGTCCCTACCATAATTTTCTGCCTGGTGTTTTTGCATTAAGATAATGACCTAGCATTATGGACTATGTTGGGAATTTGGAACCTTTGATTGCACTAAAACAAAATTATGATTGTTTTCCACAAACCAAAACTACACTTTTTTGCACTCGACGCGCGTTTCGCTAACAACGTTAGCATCATCAGGAGACGATAAACAATGAACTAAATAAATCTACGCTCTATCTTATATACAATCCTTTAGTGGGCGGAGATAAGACTAATAAATTGTGATTGATCACGATTTTTAATCCTACCTCCCCTCAACCAAAGAATAAAGTGTACTAAACGGGATAGGTCCTCTATCTTTATTTAAACTATTTCTGGATTTAATGATTTCCATACTTTCATATGCATTCAAAAGTCTTTTGTTTGGTACACTTTTTAGAAGTTTTAGGTTATCTAATGTGAATCTATGATTGTTTTCAAAAGCATGCTCGGCCACACTTGACTTTTCTGTTCTTCCGTATTTTAAGTGTGCTAAGTGTTCTTTAAAACGTGTTTGAATAGAGCGTCTCGTTTGGCCAACATATTTTTTATCACAATCCATGCAACTAATTTCGTAAATTCCACTTTTTTCTAGAACTGTAGTTTTATCCTTGGGATTTCCTAGTAAGCTTCTTATTGTGTTACCGGATTGATATACTAATTTAAGACCGGTGTTATTAAATACTTTCTGTAATCCTTTCGTATAATTAGGATTATACGGAATTGATACAAATTTTGAGTCGCAGGTATCTTTTTGTCTGAAAAAGGTAGAATTCCGAAATAAAGATAGAGGACCTATCCCGTTTAGTACACTTTATTCTTTGGTTGAGGGGAGGTAGGATTAAAAATCGTGATCAATCACAATTTATTAGTCTTATCTCCGCCCACTAAAGGATTGTATATAAGATAGAGCGTAGATTTATTTAGTTCATTGTTTATCGTCTCCTGATGATGCTAACGTTGTTAGCGAAACGCGCGTCGAGTGCAAAAAAGTGTAGTTTTGGTTTGTGGAAAACAATCATAATTTTGTTTTAGCATTATGGAGTTGACTATAAATTTTGTTTTTTGCCTTTAAGCAATGAATTAGAATCAATACAGAAGAATGGAAAGTACCTGGTGTAATTAAAAGACGACTTAAAATCCAAGGAAGGCGAGAGTGGTAAGTCAAGATTGCGTTTTTAACGTTTCACGAAACTTGACTTAACATTAGGGCGTTTGTGTGGCTACATTATTAGTAAACGTAATAATATTTAATATTATTTTTATAAACTGAATAATACATAACTTTACAGGTGTAGATGCAATGCATGGTCAAAAGAAAATAATTTCGAATCCTCAATTAAAAAAAGTATCACAGAGCCAACCACAACTAAGCCCTAGACACAGTAGGAATATGAAAGGAGATGGATTCAAAAAAGAATGTAATAAAAACAAAACTAAAAATAAAATAAATCCGATAAAAGTTTTGGGCGGCTCTTTCAATAAAATAAAAACCAATTCTAACAAAAAAAAAGAGAAAGCAAAAATCTACATCTGAATCAATCAATCATCATCTACATCAAATATACAAAGAAAAAGGAAGGGAAAGCTATAAAAAGAGGAAGGAAAAAGGAGAATTTCCTTCTATAAATAAACTAAAATTATACAAAAAACGAGAAAAAAGAACGAAGTGGAGAGAACTTCAACAAAAATATCGGCTACGAAAGAAAGCTTTACGTCAGATTAATGAAAATACTCCCCCTACCAGTCGTCCATCTACACCGGTCATGCAACAAAACATATCTTTCCAAGATTACCATACTCCAGAAAGACAACATATCGGTGTAGATAATATGTCACCTGAAATTCCACAATTAACACCAAGACAAGTATCTTCCAGGTACAGTACACCAAAATTTCCTACAAGTTTAACAAACTCTGATAAAGTACTGGGTATCAGCAAATATTTAAGTCAAATTAAAAAAAATAATAAACCTAGATCTAAATCATATCGAGAAGTCCAATTATTAAAGCCGAAGTTGCAACAAACCGTTGCAAAATGTGAACGTTACAAAAAAAGGTACTAAAGGGTTCAAACACAATTATTTAATTAAAAAACTAAATCTGCACAAACACCCAGTCCCAACACAAAAGCTGAAGCAATATTGCGGTCTCCTGCAGAAGAAATTAAAAAGAAATTAATTTTTGGAGAATGCCTTATCAAACAATTAAAAGACTCGGGAAATTGTAAAACAGATAAGAAAAAAAATATTGTTGCGAGTGTTGTAAGTAGTAAGCTATTTAAGAAGTATCGAATGCAAAATCAAATCACCAACTTACTAGGGCGACGCAGAATTGATTCTCATTCAAGATGAGAATAGCAGTGTTGCACCAGGCAAAAAAGATAAAATTACACACCGTAAAGAGTCAATTCATAAAAGGTATTTAACCACCTCTATGAAGAATCTTCATAATACATTTATAAGGGAAAATAAGGTTTCGTTTAAGCCTTTTTTTGTAGTAAAACCGAAAGTACAAAGTAGAGACACGTGTCTTTGCAAAAGACATACTAATATTGATCATCTGCTTAATAAAATGCACCAAGTAAAAATAATTAAGAGCAAAAATAGCTATAAAGCATGCAAAAAGTTAGTCTGTGATGTTAACAATAAAGAATGTATGTATAGCGAATGTTATTCATGTAAAGGCAAACAATTTGAAGCATGTAACCTAAACATTTACGAAAGAAACACTTTTGACTACAAATGGACATCTAAGGTAGAAAAGCGGCTAGATAAGCATTAAAAGTCGATCAAAGTAAATATCTGCATAAAAGATAAAATTGAATGTACTGTTGGACAACTTCTTCAATGTGCCAACGATTGTTTACCAGAATTTTTAGTTCACGAGTATAATGCCAAACACCAACTTCGACAAATTAGACAAATTAAGGAGTCCCTTGAGCAAGGCGAAGGTTTATTACACATAGACTTTTCACAAAGCTACTTGTGTAAATATGCAGTTGAAATCCAAGGCGCTCATTGCGGCGCATCAAAACCGCAGATTTCTCTATATACGGGCGTTTTTTATTGTAAAGAAAACTCCAAATTAAAACATAAATTATTCGTTACTATGTCTGATGATCTTTCTCATGATCCCCATGGAATATGGGTCCATTTAGAACCAATTTTGCAAGAAATTAGAGGCTTGGAGAACTCCATTAAATGTTTGCATTTTGTAAGTGATGCCCCGACTACACAGTACAAAATTAAACTAAACTTTTTTTATGATCCATTTTGGAAAGGCGTACTCAATGCAATCGATATTTTGGCACTTTACTGAGGCAGGCCATGGAAAAAGTGCTGCTGACGGCATAGGGGCCGCAGTTAAGTAAAACGCAGATGAAGCTGTTGCACATGGACATGATATAATTAATGCCCAAACTATGTTCGATGTACTATAAATTATAAGCCTGAATCGAAAATTTCCTTGTTTGTAATTCACCTAAATGAATTTGGAAAATTTGGTGCTCTTTTCTGCGAAAAACTTAAACCCGTTAAAAACACTATGACAATTCATCAATTGTATGGCATTTAACTGATCCCAATTTCTTAAAGATACGTTATTTAAGTTGATTACTTTGTGCTCAAGATTGTGATCATTTTGCCTTAGAATCACAGATTATTCAATTTTTAAACATAAAAGATCAATCTGATGATGAGTCGAAAGAACTTAAACAAAATTATTGGATTGCAGTGGTCTACGGGAATGAGTGGTATCTAGGTTGCATTGAAGCAGTCATTGATCACGATAACTTAAGTGTAACGTTTATGCACCCTACTCCTTTTGGGGGAAAATTTTGTTGGCCTTCCATTGTCTTCCGTCAGACCATCGAGGCTAAAGGAATTTTATACAAAATAAAGCCTCCAAAGGCTGTAACAAAACGACACTTCCTATGCGAAGACGAAGCTATGATAACTTCTTTAAAAGAAGACGTATTAGATTAGTTAAGTCTTTGATTGCTATTATTTCAAAATTTTCAAAATATTTTGAATTTTAGGATTTAGTTTTTTTTTCTCAGGATTTATTTTTTTATTTTCTTTACAATTTTTTTTTCTTTTTGCTTAACACATGTTTAATAAAGATTTTTTTATATGCGCAAGTCATTTCCATAACACAACTGTCATTACCATAACTTTTCTTCCTTCTTATTGCATAGCTAAATTGTGCCAAAAAATATTCCCATTTGGTTTTTTTTTGTCAATTTTAACAAAAAAAGAGGCTTTATAATTATTCAAAGAGATTCAAAAGAAATAGATAGTTATAAAAACATAAACTATGATTTTAAAATTAGAAGTTTTTTTACATTACTTCTTCATAAAAAAATCCAAATATCTTCCCTAACAGAAATATTTACGTTCCAGTTCAGCTACCTAAACGCCAAAGCATTTCTTTGATATATAGTTTTACAAAACTAATAACAATGAAGGTAAAACCATTTCTTGGAAGAATAGTTATGTTAATGACCAAATTTCCTATATTTTCTATCTTCCTTCTACATTTTAGATAACCGGTCCATAATTTGTCATTAAAAAGTTTACTTTAAGAAATTAGAAACAATCAAGAACCCGTTTTTTTAGTGTAAACTGACCTATTTTCAAGTTTTGTTTTGGAAGAAAAAAATCTTCAAAATGTACACTTGACGAATATTTGCTCATATACACAAGGTTTGGAACTAGAGTAGGCATACTAAACTTAACTTAAAACTAATTTTAACAGAATGTTGAGGTCACAAGAAAGAACACCTATGCTGGAATGTTAGGAACATTATTCCCTGTTTCAAAAGTTTCCATTCGTCAAATTATGGTGTGTGGAATGCTGATGCGACTAGTGTTTTCACAAGGGAGCTAAACGGAATGTCTTCGGGAAAAAACTCATTATTCTTATATCTTAAATTATTGTCAATCCCCTGCCAAAAAAACCGCATAAAAACTTGTCAAAACTGATAACATTTTCATTAGGTTTTATGAGATTTTATAAGGTTTAAGAGATTGTATGCGGCAAAGATCGTGACTTGTAAAAGCTGACAAGGTTTTATGACGATCAATGTAGAATAATTTTTTGACTTCTCAAAATGGGCAAGATTTTATAAGAATAAAAATTTAAATTTTTGGCTGTTGCTAAGATTATATCAGGTTATATGAGCTTGAACTTTTGACCTGATTTTATCCGCAAATAATGTTCTTATCTCTACAAGTTTTGACAAAGTTTAACAAGCACGGGTTTCTACGAGATTTAATAAGGAAGCAAAGTATCGAGACTTTATAAGTTTCTATTGCGGTTCTACCAGCACATTTTTTTAAAAGATTTGACGAGCATTATAATTTAATGTTTTACAAGATTCTATAAGTTTGAATTGCAGCGATCTGGCATAATTTTTTAAAAGATTTGACCAGTATTTCAAGCAAATATTTTAAATTTATCAATATTAACAAAAGAAGGAAGGAACAAAAGGTATGGAGAGTTTACGCACTTCTAGGAGCCCAATTTTTTAAAATATTTGACGAGTATTACAAGCAAATCTTTTACAAGGTTTTATAAGCATTAACAAGCAGGAATGAGCAAAAGTATAGGAATTAAGTCTGTGTTTCGGACTTCCATTGTCTATATTTTATTTATACACGACGTTTCGATCAGTACAATCTCTGATCGTCTTCAGGTGCAAACTACACAGTTTTTTAAAAGTATAGGAGTTTATATGGTTCTACCAACACAATTTTTAAAAAGATTTTCGAGTATTACAAGCAAATATTTTACAAGGTTTTATCAACATTAATAATCAGGAAGGAATAAAAGTATAGGATTTTACACGTTTCTATGAGCACATTTTTTTAAAAGATTTGACGAGTATTATATGCAAATATCTTACAAGATTTTATAAGCATTAACAAGCAGGAAGAACAGAAGAATATAGTTTATACGGTTCTCCCAGCACTCATTTTTAAAAGATTTGACGAGTATTACATGCAAATATTTTAAAAGGTTTTATAAGCACGGATACCCCACAAACAATGAAAGGTGGTAAGTTGTATTTTTTTTATTGGCATTATTGGCAAGTGAATGCCATTGGTTATTTCCTACAGTATTATTGGCAAAATTGCGCTATTTTCCCAATGATTATTTACTAGTGCTGATGTATTGGCAAATTTATGTTATTTTGCCAATAACTGAAAAACGTGTTTCACATACCAAGTAAAACGCAATGGTTTCTTTGTAAATGCATGCATTTCTAAACCACCTTTCCGGTCCGATCAAACGCATTGCCGGATATCGTGTGTTTTGAACGCCGTATTTTTTAAATTTCCCGCGCGATTGACATCTGATGTGCGGTTGACAACTTGACGTACTTGCCGACGCCATTTAATATTCTGCGGTTTCTTCCTGTGCATAGAAAAAAAATTGGGTTCGGTCTGTCTGGCAGGTCTATGTTCCTGTGTGGGTTCCTTTTCGTGGTTTGTTTTAGTTTTCTTTTAAAATTGGCTTAAATTTAGTTTGAGTATCAACTCACCATGGATGTAGAAGCCGATACTGCGTAAGTATTCATATTCTTTTGTTTTTAAATAAGTTCGTCCTAGAAAATGTTTAGAACTACCAGTAAAGCGACCAAAAATCGTCATTTTATGCTGCGTTTATACAGGCATAAAAAATTAAAATAAAAAATGGTAATTATGCAGTATACGTTTTTCTGCCATTTTTGATTTTTGATGAAAAATTCTTTATGGGGGCACCTTCTAGGGTCCCTAGGACCCCAAATCCGCCTGTGCCCGATTTTTTAAGAGAAAAAGGGTGTCGGGGGGGGGGTTGTAATGTGTTTTTTTGATTGTTTTGGGTTGAGTTGGATTAGGTTGGGTTGGACTGTGTTGGATTGGGTTGTTTTAGTGAAAAAAAATTAAAAAAAAAACAAAGAAATGAACCGTCGCAGGCGGATTTGGGGTCCTAGGGACCCGTAGGTGCCCCCATAAAGAATTTTTTATAAAAAATCAAAAATGGCAGAAAACCGTATACTGCATAATTACCAAGGTAATTTATATAATTATATATTTTAATATTTAATTTATATAATTACCTTACCTAATTTATATAATTACCTTGGTAATTATGCAGTATACGATTTGGGGTCCCAGGGACCCTAGTAGGTGCCCCCAGAAAGAATTTTTCAAAAATGGCAGAAAACCGTATACTGCATAATTACCCTTTTTCTTTAAGCCTTAAAGAATGATCTTGAAAGTTAACTAATATACTTTACGGAAAAATAAATGGAAAATAGTGTTGCCGAATTGCGGCCTGCTAAATATTTGTTGACGTTTTTTAACCTCAAAATTGATTGTATTGTTTTTTTGTAAATATTTCAAGCCGTAGTCTTGAATGCACAAAGTTAAAGGAAACTATGAATCAGCCTTAACTTGTCTGCTGCTGGTACCTCAATTTATTTTGATGATCCTTCTCACTTCTAGAACTTAATGGAAAAATCGAAAATTAATAAGAGGTGGTTGTTCAGGAGGTCTATCCCAACAAGAAAACGACCAGGATGTTATGGATAGTTTATAACTACCTTTCTAACTGGAGGATGATCTAGTCAAATACCAAGCTATGGTAAGTTCAAAAAAATGTTCTAGATCTAGCAATTTATACAGGAAAAAATAAAAATAAGAGTTAAAGCTATAGGAATACCTGTAAGCGTTTATAAAGCTAAAACCTCGGCTAAATAAATAAAGAAAATAAAATTAAAAGATGGTCAACTTCTAACTTTTTAACTTGATTTTTTACATATAACCTCACTTCTGATTTTTTTAAAGGTTTTTTTTTTTTAATTTAAAAGGAGATGTCTCGGGAGATGTATAATTTTGGTCTTTTTCTGTAAGGATACCTGGTGGTTTATTTTTCCTATAAAAGGGTAAGTAAAGTTTTTGACACTAATTAATATGCTGATTAAGGTAGTTATGTGACTTCGACAACCATTTTAGCTTCTGGTGGGACACACCACTGGTAAGACATGGCTGTAAAATATATGCATGTAAGTTTTTGTATAAATTTAAAAAAAAATAATAAACACCAAAAAATTACAGTAAACACATTTTTAATACACATGTGCCAATTGGTTCAATACTATTCTTATTTTAATTTTATTTCCTGAATAAACCATCAACAAGTTCTTATTTTTATAAACCCAGCTTTACTGAACTTTAACCAGAAGTAAATTTTAGGAAGTCTTTTAAAGCCTGGTTCATGCTTTAATTCCTTTTCTGTAACTTTTGCTGTAACTTTTATTATTAAATCTCATGTATTCAGATGTGGATGTTCATACTTGTTCCTTTTCTATATCTTTTTCCTTAAGCCTTGAAAGTCAACCAATATTTAGCTTTACAGAAAAAGAAATGGAAAAAATTGTGTCGTGTAAGTGCAGCAGGCAAAATATTTGTTGACATTTTTTAACCTCAAAATTGATGGTTTTTTAAATTATTTCAAGCAGTAGTTATTACAAAAATGAATATTGAACATTTAATGCATTTGGTCCACATTTGTGAGACAAACAGAACCTCAAATTTTGTGTCTAAATAAAATGCCGAAATCGCAAGTTTGCCTATCATAAGTGTCAACTTTGAATTTTAGCATGAACCAGCTTTTTACTTAAGGAAAAAGGAAAGGTTTAGATAAAGGCAAAAGTTACGGAACAGGAAAAGGAATACAACCATGAACCTGCCTTAATCCAAATTAACTTGAAATAATTTTGTTCGACTTCATTCTCGAAACGTTGAGAAAAAAAATGAAAAAGAAAAAAGAAAAAAAATGTAAAAATAAATAGGTCCAAACATGGTCTGATTTTGCTAATTGTTTCGTAAAGTTTGACTGATTTTTAATTGAGTTACCTAAGCTAAGAATGACCAAAATCCTATTATGGTTAAAATCTATTATAATTTTATATTTTAGGTTGCCTATTTTTCAAAGTTTATTAGACGAATACTATCTGCACTTATAACTGATGATGTGACCCTAAAATATTCATTGGTAGGGTGGAAGGATAAACCACCATGCAATTATCTTTCTGTTTAAGATGATAATTGGTGTGTTCAAATATGCATTTATGTCTATAATAAAAAAAAAGTTTTGCATCAGGAAAAGTGCTAAACATAACCACCCCTTTTTTACCTAAAAGAAGAAAGAAACTATATGCAACTTAAATCACTTTTTTTAAATTCCCTTATGATAGATTTTTCTTTCTTTTTAGAATATTTTTTTAAACATTTTTACCTTCTGCTTCAACTAATTTAATTTTTAGTAATTTTGATTCCTTTGATATATTGTGCAATTCAAAAAAACTAAACGCTTTAATTAGTAATCTTTACCACCTAACTTTAAGAATTTTTAGAGGCAACTGAAAACTCAGGACTGTCCTGCAATAAAAAAGCAATAGAATCGACTATTTGAGATTGGCTCAAAAGGGCCCAAGAAAGGAAGAAGAGGGAAGTGTTAACAGAAGCGGAATAAAACTGAGTAAGTTTTTGATAGTAATAACAAAAGGTTTAAAATGAAGTAATAATAAAAGGTTTAAAATAAAAAACGCTCTATTTACGCCAAACTCCTCTTGATAAAAAAAATTTTTGGTACTAAATATTTTTGCTTGACTATAAATGAGACTATAAAAAATAATAAATTTTGGGACACTTGTTTCGACTTAAAATGTTATGTAAAGAAGCACTCAACTGTTATTAAAAAAATGATAATAAATAAAATTGCAGACCCCATTTTTATTTTTATGGACTATTCATCTTCATATAATATGCCACCCCCCTTAACAAAAAAAAAAAAACACTTCCTTAAATAAGGGCAAAAATTAAAAGAAATAAACCCTTTCCCAAAAAAGAAATATTATCACAATAAATATTTCCCTTAACATTTAGCCCTCATCTTGATATGTAAAATATCATGAAAAGAGGGGTAGATCCAAAAAATTAGTATGATTAAAAGGGGCTCCCATTTCTTTAGTTACAGCGCCACCAAAAAGAGCGGCAGAAACTTGAATTTTTGTGATGGTGCACGCAGCTAAATTATTTTTATTCAGGTTTTTATTACAAGACTGGAATGGTATTAAATAAAAGGACTGGAATGTTAAGTACCCACATCAATACCGGTAATCATGTAAGGAAGTTATATTTTTTTTTTAATAATTACCTCTTTTAAGATTATTTTTAAAAACTCATTATGCGAGCTCTTTGTGAGTTGTCATTTGTTAATATTACAGTATAATATACAGCATAGTATACAAGATTAAACAGTTTTAAGTAAATATTTATGTGCAAGTTTATTTTGGAAAAATAATTGGTTTATTGGCTTTTGGTTTCATTGTATCTATATATGGGATATCAAAAAAGAACTTTTGCATGCAAATCTATTAATTTGGATTGATGGCACAACATTTTATCAAGGTATTGTTTTAGGTGTGACTCTATTTTAATTTTTTTACCAAGTAAGCCATTGTTTTAAGTTTTAAAGTTTATTAATTTAATTCTTTGTAGTAAAATATTTATAATTTGCCTGAGGCGCCTTGCTTGTGTAACTACTTATAGATAGAGTTAGTATTTCGCGAATTTATTTTTTACCTATTAATTATAAGTTGTAAGTTGTTTGTCTTGATAGTTGGAGTGTTTTTAAACTTTTGTTTATTAAATAAAAGATAAATTATATGTTTTTGTTTTATTGCGTTTAAACCATCATAAAAAATATTTATGTAACTGCTAGTGCAAAAAACGTTTCTTAGGCGTTTTTGAAAGGTTCCTGGGGCGCTTTAAAACGTTCCTTAGACGTCTTAACGTTCTTTGAACGTTTTTAAAACGTTCCTGGGACATTACAAAGTTTTAGAAAAATATTGACATTTTCAATACGCCTTTGAAACGTTTTTTAAACATATGCGAATGTTTATTAAATGTTCACTCAGGTCGTCGTCGTCGCATTTGTACACAAAAAGTCTGAAAAAGATTCACAATAAGACCTGGAACATAGACGTACGTTTTTAAAAACGTTCCAAAAACGTACATGGATTTGATGAGTATTACAAGTAATAAATTTTAATATATTTTATTAACCATAATAGCCAGAGGCTCTGAGAACAAGTCAAATATTTTAAAAAAGAATTAACAAACTTTTGTTTTTATCAAAACGTAAGCCCAATTTTCCAAAAAAATGTATGATCCAAAGAAAATATTTGTTAAAATTTAAGCAACTTTGGCATGCCAGCAGTCTTTTTCAGATTTTACAAACCAAAAAAATGACATATTTGATATTTGAACATTTTTATTTGAAGACAGATTTTTTGAACATAAAAGTTACGGTTTATTGCATTTATTATGACATGACCCACTTGTCGTATTTAAATTCTGGTGGTGAAACTCGCCCCTCGAAAGAAGTGTGCCCTACGAAAATTCCAATATAGCGCAAAAGTGTCCCCTTGAATAATAAATTGACGTGTTCGAGGTTTTGTTCGAAATTGTACTCCAAATATTCGACTCTGTTTCGTTTTTGATGGGACACCCTGTATAACAATTTTTTTCGGCTCGAGAATCGTCAAAACGAGCAAAATATTCTCGGTTCTATCTATATTTCTTTCTTTTCAGGCACTTTTTAAAAATTAAATTATTTTTGAAGCATATTTATTAAAAACTTGTATTTATTCTTGTAATAATGCAAGTTATTTGTTCAAGCAACTCTTAGAAACTCTTAAAAACTCTTAGAAATTGTATTCTAGTCTTGCAAAGACAGGTAAAATCTGATCAATCCCATCATAAAATTTCGTTAAAATTCAAGTTATTTGTTTAAGCATCTCTTAAAAACTCTTAGAAACTTAAACCCAGTCTTGTAAAAACAGGTAAAATCTGATCAATGCCATCATACAATCTTTTAAAATCTAAGTTATTTGTTCATGCAACTCTTAGAAATTTTATTCTAGTCTGGCAAAAACAGGTAAAACCTAATCAATCCCATCAAAAACTCTTTTAAGATCTCGTTAAAATTAAAGTTATTTGTTTAAGCATCTCTTAAAAACTCTTAGAAACTTAAACCTAGTCTTGAAAAAACAGGTAAATCTGATCAATTCCTTCATAAAATCTTGTTAAATTCCAAGATATTTGTTCAAGCAACTCTTAGAAACTCTTAAAAACTCTTATAAATTTTATTCTAGTCTTGCAAAGACAGGTAAAACCTGATCAATACCATCATAAAATCTTTTAAGATCTCGTTAAAATTAAAGTTATTTGTTTAAGCATCTCTTAAAAACTCTTAGAAACTTAAACCGAGTCTTGTAAAAACAGGTAAAATCTGATCAATTCCATCATAAAATCTTTTAAAATCTTGTTAAAATCCAAGTTATTTATTCAAGCAACTTTTAGAAACTCTCAAAAATTCTTAGAAATTTCATTGTAGTGATCAATTCCATCATAAAATCTTTTAAGATCTCGTTAAAATTAAAGTTATTTGTTTAAGCATATCTTAAAAACTCTTAGAGACTTAAACCTAGTCTTGTAAAAACAGGTAAAATCTGATCAATTCTATCATATAGTCTCTTAAAATCTTGTTAAAATCCTAGTTATTTATTCAAGCATCTCGTAGAAACTCTTAAAAACTCTCAGAAACTTGACTCGAGTCTTGTAAAAACAGGTTAAATCTGATGTCAAGAATAACGAAATTTAACTGGATCTTGTCAAAACTCGTCAAAATCGAATCACTGTTATCACAAAATCTTATAAAATCTTGTCAAAACTTTTAGGGTTCCTCATAAAATATTGTAAAATCTCCTAGATTTTCAGAAGCCAAAGGTGTATCCTTCTCGTCATAGAATCTCATAAACTTTATCAATCAGTAATCCAATTAAATCTGACAAATTCTTATAAAAGTTCACAAGACTGCTGTTGAAAACTTGTGAGGTTACAATATATTTTAATCAGCCACAAACTGTTCAAAGTTAAATAAGATTTCACCTGACAATGTTGTTTCACAAACCGATGTTAAAAACAATTGAATCTCGTCAACTTTGGCCGTCGGATCCTATTAGAACTTGTCAACTTTGACGAGTTTTTTTTAAAGAGTTTTGATGCGGTTTTTTTGGCAGGGTCAGCTAAAAAGTTAGAAAATGACACGTCCCTGAAGTTGGCTTGGTATTGGTATTGGGATTGTGAAATATTACAAGGGACCAAACAAATACTGTGCTATTTTTAAAAAATGTAGTAATTTTGTAGAAATATTTGCTATGCAAGTGTCCATTGATGTTGCTGTGAAATTTTGAAAAAATTGCAAGGGGTGGGGAAAGAGAGGTAGTTTTGTTGGACGTGGCAAAATTATAGAAAATAATATGAGAGTTCTGCATCAATGTGAGTACCTACCTACTCAGGTAAAAATATATGCTGTAGATACCTAATTAGATATATTCTAAAATGGTCAACTTTTTTTGTTATTGAAAAAAACAAAAATTGGGGAGGGGTTGCGCTAAAAAAATAATTACTATGGCTTGTGAGGTATTAAATTGATTGGAATGGAGCGTAGATTTCTCGATAGAATCTAAAAACGGTCTTTAATTAATTTTTGCAAAAAAAATTAGAGGGGTGGGGGGGGGGAAATGGTAAAATGGTTAAAGTTCATTAAAATATGACTTGTGGGATATCAAACTACGTTAAATCTAAAAAGAGTTTTTTTTTCAATTATTGAAAAAAATCATCTTTTGGAAGGGAGGAGGGGGGATTATTCTTATAAAGTATGGCTTGTGGGGTATCAAATTGAAGGGAATAAAGTATGGAAAGTAAAAACAGTGCTTTTGTATTTTTTGAAAAAAAACTGGATGTAGGAAGGGAGGGGAGCTTGATAAATTAACTCCGGACTAGCTTGATTTTGTGTTACATACATTGTGCTGCATGTTGCTTTTCGAACCACCTATGGTACCCTCTATCAGCTTGGCACCGATCGGTTTGAAGAGATTAAAAAAAATACTAATTATTTTTCATTTAAAAAAGAAACACAAATTTCAAATTAACCTGACGTTATGCCCCTTAGGTATATTTTGATAAATATTCTACTAGGAACCAACTATGATAACCACTACCAGCTTGGTACCGATTACCTTCGAGAGATTTAAATAAAAAATCTTCAATTTTTTCTCAATTTTTCAAAAAAAAAAACAATTTTGGACTTACTTGACGTTGTGCCACCTGAGTACATAGTGATAATGATTCTACTAGAAACCACCTATAGTACCCACTACCAGTTTGGTACTGATTACCTTCGAGAGTTTCAATTTTTTCTAAATTTTTCAACCTGAGTACATAGTGATAAATATTGTACTAGAAACCGCCTATAATACCCACTACCAGCTTGGTACCGATTATCTTCGAGAGAGTTAAATTAAAAATCATCAACATAGTGATAATGATTCTACTAGAAACCACCTATAGTACCGTTCGTCATTTTTCAAAAAAATTACAATTTTGGACTAACTTGACGTTGTGCTACCTGGATATATCGTGATAAATATTGTACTAGAAACCGCCTATAATACCCACTACCAGCTTGGTACCGATTACCTTCGAGAGAGTTAAATAAAAAATCTTCAATTTTTTCGTCATTTTTCAAAAAGATTACAATTTTGGAAGAACTTGACGTTGTGCCACCTGGGTACATTGTGATAAATGTTCTTCTAGGAATAGCTTGCGGCAACCACTAGCAGCTTGGTACCGATTACCTTCGAGAGTTTTAAAATAAAAAATCATCAATATTTTCTTAGTTTAAAAAAAAAATACAATTTCGGACTAAATTGACGTTGTGCCACCTGGATATTTTGTGATAAATAGTGTACTAAAAACCACCTATAATACCCACTACCAGCTTGGTACCGATTACCTCCGAGAGAGTTAAAATAAAGCATCTCAAATATTTTTGTCATTTTTCAAAAAAATTACAATTTTGGAGTAACTTGACGTTGTACAACCTGGGTATATCGTGATAAATATTGTACTAGAAACCACCTATAATACCCACCACCAGCTTGGTACCGATTACCTTCGAGAGAGTTAAATAAAAGTCATTTTTCGAAAAAATTACAATTTTGGAAGAACTTGACGTTGTGCCACCTGGGTACATTCTGATAAATGTTCTTCTAGGAATAGCTTGTGGTAACCACTAGTAGCTTGGTACCGATTACCTTTGAGAGAGTAAAATAAAAAATCTTAAATTTTTTCTCAATTCTTCAAAAAAAAATTAATTTTGGACTAACTTGACGTTGTGCCACCTGAGTACATAGTGACAATGATTCTACTAGAAACCGCCTCTAATACCCACTACCAGCTTGGTACCGATTACCTTCGAGAGAGTTAAATAAAAAATCTTTAGTTTCTTCTCAATTTTTCAAACAAATTCAATTTTGGACTAACTTGACGTTGTGCTACCTGAGTACATAGTCATAATGATTCTACTGGAAACCGCCTATAGTACCCACTACCAGCTTGGTACCGATTACCTTTGAGAGTTTTAAAATAAATCATCTTAAATATTTTCGTCATTTTTCAAAAAAGTTACAATTTTGGAGTAACTTGATGCTGTGCCACCTGGGTACATAGTGATAATTATTCTACTATAAACTACCTATAGTATCCACTATCAGCTTGGTATAGATTACCTGCGATAGGTTTAAAATAAAACATCTAAAACTTTTTCTTCATTTTTCAAAGAAATTACTATTTTGGACTAACTTGACGTTGTGCCACCTGAGTACATAGTGATAATGATTTTACTAGAAACTACCTATAGTACTCACTACCAGCTTGGTACCGATTACCTTCTAGAGTTTTAAAATAAAACATCTTCAATTTTTTCTTCATTTTTCAAAAAAATTACAATTTTGGACTAACTTGACGTTGTGCGACCTGGATACATTGTGAAAAATATTGTACAAGGTACCCACCACAAGGTTGGTATCGAATAGGTTCGAGAAGTTTAAAAAAAACAAAGTTCAAACGTTTAAAAAAAAACAAATTTCAAGCTAACCTAACGTTGTGGGAACCACCTAACTTGACATTGGAGTACCTGGGTACATTGTAGCAAATATTGTACAAATTTCAACTAGGCACCCATTATCTAATCAGCTTGGTATCGATTAGGTCTGATAAATTAAAAAAGTTCTTATTGGATTATTTTTTTCTAATAAAATCTATTGAAGTAGGTATTTCCATAAATAGTTATTTAAACAACAAATTTGGACAACGTTTTTTTTTACTTGGATGAGGCAGTTTGTTGAACTGACCTGTAGGTGAGGTCTACAAATCGAGGGAGTATAAAAAAAGTTTTCAAACGACTTTTTTACGATGGTGCAAAATTAAGAAGCACATGCTCTGTGAAAATCTTCATTTTCAGAAGCTGTTTAGTGAGTTCAACTCGGTTGTCAGAGGCAGTAATAGAAAAAGTGTATTTTTATATATGTAAAAACATAAAAAAAAAACATTGGAGTAATATTAAAGTTTGCGTTATTGCACATTGGTTAAGAAAAAGTAAGTATACCTTAAGCGGTATATACAGGGTTCCTAAGATTTTCCTTAGGGATAGGATTTCAATAAATCAAACAGAAATGGCATAGAAAGTTCTGCGCGCACAAAAGAAATAGGTATATTAAGCAATGGTGCGAGTTTGTTATTATCTCCGGACTGCTTTCATGAGAAAAAATTGTCGCCACTCTTTCATTGTGAGCATAAATCATAGTTGCAATAATAACCGTTGACAAGATGTCTGCAAATTCCGCTAGATGGCGGCCACACCATGAGATGATCGAGGAAAAACTAGATGTTTTCAGGTCCAAACCACAGCTTTTTATTGCTTAAAGGGGGCGGTAGGGTCCATTATTTACGATACTGAGCGATAAACTCGTGAGGTTGTTAACATTAGAAAGAAATATCTTCGCTTTTAATTAAATTTTCTTCCATTCTGTTCTACTAGTGACATCTATCCGGAAGCGGCCAAACCATGCAGCTAGCACTAGCAGCCAAAGAAATCAATAAACGGCGCTGTTTTTCCTGCAGAGCTCTTTGCTTGCGATATTATTGATTTTAAATAAAGCTGGCCCTACACTACATTTGATATTTTCGAGGTGTTTTATGACATGATCTCGAAACATGTAGCGAACCAATTCTTCAAAACTAGCGGGAGGGTAAAAGCGAAAAATAAGGGGCTGCCAATATTTGTAACACCCAAAAAGGGGTGAAAAGATTTATTTTGCTCTGTTTCTTTACAAAAAACGTTTTTTTTTTACGAAAAATTTGACCTCTGCCACTTTTTTTATTTTTTTCTTCAACTTTCTCGAAATTTTCGTCATACCGTAGAAAAAAATTATTTCCCCCATGGTCATACTCTACTTTTATTTGAAAAAATTTAGAAACAGAGACGGGATCAGTTTTCCTAAAACGGGGGATCTTGGTTTCGAGTGAGAAGATAAAGGACATCACAGGCAAAAATTTTTCAATTAAATTATCCGAACGCAAAAATGTTAGAAAAAACGTAATTTCGGGAACGCAAAGAAATAGGTCTAAAGAGTATAATTTTTAAGAAAAAAAATATCAATTTTCTCGCCCTCCTCAACTGGGACTACAGGGGCCGTCCACAAATTACGTAATGGTCATAGGGGGGAGGGGGGTTACAAAACGTTACGTCAAACTAAGAAAATTTGGAATTAAAATAAGTGAAAAGTTTTTTTTTTGGGGGGGGGGGTTAGTGGTCTTGAAATCGTTACGTAATATTAGGGGAGTGGCGTGCCAAACCGTTACAAAACATTACATAGGGAGGGGGTCAAAAATTGGTAAAATCACCGTTACGTAATTTATGCACGGCCCCACATCTGACCGTTCCTCCTTTTTGATTTCGAATCAAAGTGCAAAACCCGGGTTGGACGTTCGAAGGCGTCAACCCGTCCTATTTGCTTGATAAAGTTTCTACGGAAATATCTCAGTCGATTTCTCCGGCCGCGTATGAACGCTTTAGGTTAGGCATTTGCATGTATCTCAGTCCCCAGCCTGTAAACAGTGCGTAAGGACAATGGTTACAAAATGAAAAGCCGAAAAATATTTTTTTTACGATATCTTTCATCAGTTTGGTATTAAAGTCGAGCAAAAACAATTTTTATTCCAGTACTAAAGGTATGAAAATGGAAAACATTAGAAAACAACAACCTGGAATGGATTTACTACGTGTAAGATGTAGTGACAACATCGCCCCATGCCCATCCTTTTCTGCCTAATGTGCTTTTCCGTTTGTCTGCGTCTTATACACGGCTGCTTGGCCCCCTAAGGATTTGCTTAGGAACCCTGTATACCGTCAATATCATAAAAAAGCACTCAAACGATTAATATTTTGATCAATAACGGTTTAAAAAATAGCGATTTGTAGCACTTATTTTTTTTCTCTCTGTAAAAAATCCATCAATATATTGACAATACTGAATGTTTCTCCTCACACGGTCAATATTATTGTCAATATTTGCAGTATTGATGAAGATATTAACAATAATATTGATAGTGTGAGGGCCGCCTTACATAAATTAAATAACAGGGGTTATAAGTCATGCCACTACGTATGTCTGAAATCCAGCAGACTTGCGACGTGCGACTGTCAACTTCTGTCAGTTCTGACCAATGAGAACGCTGTATTTCAAACGTACGTTGTGTTTACGCAATGGTATGACTTATAACTTCTATTTAATCAAATATTTTACTAAAAACTGATGTAAACTCGGTTACAGCAAAAATGCGTACAAGAGATATTTTGAGTATTGTGACTAATGTCAATTTTATTTGAAGACTCATTTTAAAAAAAGTCAAAGGCATCTGACACCTGAACTTCTATTTACGCATTTTTGTGCAAGAGAGTGTACCTAAAGCCTGCTTGACATAGAGCAATATAACTTGCCTTTCCCCGCAAATTTGAGGTCATTCTAAAATAATGTTACAAAATTTTTATGGTTGGTTTTTACTCCCCCCTCCTAATGTCACAGTTTAGGTTTTAAAGGGAAACATAACAAACAACAAAACACAAATTGTGATATTTGAGGGAGGAGTAAAAAAAAATTGTGATCATTCATCCATTGCAATTGCAATATAACTTGCAGTTGCAGGCAAATGCACATTATATTGCTGTAGTGGGTACTATAGGTGGTTTCTAGTAGAATCATTATCACTATGTACCCAGGTGGCACAACGTCAAGTTACTCCAAAATTGTAATTTTTTTGAAAAATGACGAAAATATTTAAGATGTTTTATTTTAAAACTCTCGAAGGTAATCGGTACCAAGCTGGTAGTGGGTACTATAGGTGGTTTCTAGTAGAATCATTATCACTATGTACCCAGGTGGCACAACATCAAGTTACTCCAAAATTGATTTTTTTTTTTTAAATTGAGAAAAAATTTAGGATTTTTTATTTAACTCTCTCGAAGGTAATCGGTACCAAGCTGGTAGTGGGTATTATAGGCGGTTTCTAGTACAATATTTACCACTATGCACTCAGGTGGTACAACGTCAAGTTAGTCCAAAATTGATTTTTTTTTTAAATTGAGAAAAAATTGAAGATTTTTTATTTAACTCTTAACTCTCTTGAAGGTAATCGGTACCAAGCTGGTAGTGGGTATTATAGGCGGTTTCTAGTGCAATATTTATCACGATATACCCAGGTGGCACAACGTCAAATTAATCCAAAATTGTATTTTTTTTGAAAAATTACGAAAATATTTAAGATGCTTTATTTTAAAACTCTCAAAGGTAATCGGTACCAAGCTGGTAGTGAGTACTATAGGTGGTTTCTATTAGAATCATTATCACTATGTACCAAGGTGGCACAACGTCAAGTTATTCCAAAATTGAATTTTTTTGAAAAATTGAGAAAAAAATTAAGATTTTTTATTTAACTCTCTCGAAGGTAATCGGTACCAAGCAGGCAGTGGGTATTATAGACGGTTTCTAGTACAATATTTATCACTATGTACTCAGGTGGCACAACGTCAAGTTAGTCCAAAATTGATTTTTTTTTTTTTAAATTGAGAAAAAATTGAAGATTTTTTATTTAAAACTCTCGAAGGTAATCGGTACCAAGCTGATAGTGGGTATTACAGGCGGTTTCTAGTACAATAATTATCACGATATACCCAGGGGGCACAACGTGAAATTACTCCAAAATTGTATTTTTTTTTTGAAAAATGACGAAATATTTAGGATGCTTTATTTTAAAACTCTCGAAGGTAATCGGTACCAAGCTGGTAGTGTGTACTATAGGTGGTTTCTATTAGAATCATTTTTACGGTGTACTCAGTTGGCACAACGTCAAGTTAGTCCAAAATTGAATTATTTTTGAAAAATTGAGAAAAAATTTAAGATTTTTTATTTAACTCTCTCGAAGGCTATCGGTACCAGGCTGCTAGTGCGTAACATAGGCCGTTCCTAGAAGAACATTTATCACAATGTACCCAGGGGGCACAACGTCAAGTTCCTCTAAAATTTTTTTGAAAAATGACGAAAAAATTGAAGATTTTTTAGTTCACTCTCTCGAAGGTAATCGGTACCAAGCTGGTAGTAGGTATTATAGGCGGTTTCCAGTACAATATTTATCACGATATACCCAGGTGGCACAACGTCAAGTTACTCCAAAATTGAATTATTTTTGAAAAATTGAGAAAAAATTTAAGATTTTTTATTTAACTCTCTCGAAGGTAATCAGTACCAAGCTGGTAGTGGGTGTTATAGGCGGTCTCTAGTACAATATTTATCACGATATACTTAGGTGGCACACGACGAAAATATTTAAGATGCTTTATTTTAAAACTCTCGAAGGTAATCGGTACCAAGCTGGTAGTGGGTACTATAGGTGGTTTCTAGTAGAATCATTATCACTATGTACCCAGGTGGCACAACGTCGAGTTAGTCTAAAATTGAATTTTTTTTTGAAAAATTGAAGGTAATCGGTACCAAGCTGGTAGTGGGTATTATAGGCGGTTTCTAGTACAATATTTATCACTATGTACTCAGGTGGCACAACGTCAAGTTAGTCCAAAATTGATTTTTTTTTTTTGAAAAATTGAGAAAAAATTGAAGATTTTTTATTTAAATCTCTCGAAGGTAATCGGTACCAAGCTAGTAGTGGGTATCATAGTTGGTTCCTAGTAGAATATTTATCAAAATATACCTAAGGGGCATAACGTCAGGTTAGTTTGAAATTTGTGTTTCTTTTTTAAATGAAAAATAATTAGGAATTTTTTTAATCTCTTCAAACCGATCGGTGCCAAGCTGATAGAGGGTACCATAGGTGGTTCGAAAAGCAACATGTAGTACAATTTATGTAACACAAAATCAAGCTAGTCCGGGGTTAATTTATCAGCCTCCCCTCTCTTCCTACATCCAGTTATTTTTTTTTCAATTTATAAGAATGATCTAGCAATCCCCCCTCCTCCCTTCCAAAATTTGATTTTTTTTCAATAATTGAAAAAAAAACGGTTTTTAGATTTAACGTAGTTTGATATCCCACAAGTCATATTTTAATGAACTTTAACCACTTTACCATTTCCAACCAAAAATTAATTAAAACCCGTTTTTAGATTCTACTGAGGAACCTACGCTCCATTCCAATCAATTTAATACCTTACAAGCCATATATGATGAAGTAATTATTTTTTAGCGCAGCCCCTCCCTAATTTTTGTTTTTTTTAATAACAAAAAAAGTTGACCATTTTAGAATACATTAAGCATCTAATTAGGTATCTACAGCATATATTTTTACCTGAGTAGGTAGGTACTCACATTAATGCGGAACTCTCATATTATCAATGGACACTTGCATAACAAATATTTCTACAAAATTTCGTTTATTTCAGACCACAAATAAGGCCAGAATTGCATTTTTTAAAAATAGCACAGTATTTGTTTGGTCCCTTGTAATATACCCAATACCCATCCAACTTCAGGGACGTGAAAAACGCCCAATTCTCTAAAAACTTAGGAATTTGTCAATCAGATTTTATATAAAAGTTTGGCAATCAGAAAAATACCACCAGTTTTGACAAACATATTTTATTTGAGCAAATTTGGCATCAGATTTTGTATCAACTTAATTTTTGGAACCAATACGTTCATCAAAAAACTTAGTCGACATGTCAAATGTCTAATAGTTATTGGTGTCACAAAAGTGAACATAAAGTGTTAATGAGAAAGGTGTCCGACCCTGTGATTTCATTTGGAAAATACAGAAGAAAACAGTGGGTCGCCAATAGCAAATCTACGGAACATTTTAAAACACTTGCGGTTTTTAAATCTTAATTAACTACTGAAACGATTCTTGAAAGTTGATCGAGAACTTGTTGGACGGGAGGGTCTTTCGAAGAGAGGGAGTTGTTGTCTTTCTTTCTGAAGGTATAAATTCAAAAAAGACCACACCACATTACTTTGAGTTATTTATTCATCATCGCAATCACTAATCACTACTACAATTGTATTTTTGGTATCTATATGGTTTGCTCAGAATTTTCCGGGTTAACTTTAATATGGCGTCTGACATTTAAACAATGAAGTTAAATGGAAATGTCACTGTCAGTGTCAAAAAGTTGGTCCGGATAAATTTCAAATGGAGTATAGATTATATTTAAAAAATTATAGTCTGGCGCCACTGGCATTAACAGTATTAGTATCTTGCCAGTCCACCTTTAAAATTTGTATGTTTTAAAATAATCGCAATAAACAAATGTCACTCTGATTGGTGCTTGGTTCAATCGCTGTCGGTCGGCGATTTAAAAAAATATATTGTAAGGTAAATAAAATTAAAAATATGTTTCTGTAATTACTACGCCACTGGTAGTAATAATATTTATACCTAGTTACTTGACTTTTAAAATTTTATAATCTAGGTTCCAACCGAGTACAAAAATGACCATCGTGCAGACTTCTGTCCAAACTACGTCGATCAGAATTAATTTTTAAAAGAGTGTATTGACAAAATTTATAAAATATAGCTGTTTCTGATTCCAGCGGCATATAACAATACTTGTATCTTACCACTCTAATTTTTAAAGTAAAAAGTAATTTTAATACAAAAATGTCATAACCGCTGCCAGTCCGATATTTTTGAAATTGAAATGCCTTAGAAAATATTTATACCAATTTCTGCGCCTCTGGTACTGTTAGTGATATGACCTTGTCACTCCACCATATTTTTTTTTAAATTTAGGAACACTCTGAATTTAAAAATACCAACCGTGCAAACATCTATCAAAAATAGCTCGATCAGGAATATTTTGTGCAAAGGAGATATACTAAAAATGAAATATTATAACTGTAAATTCTAACGCCATTGACAATAACACTGTTATTATATGGCCCTCCAGCATCCTAATTATTTCATTTGAAAGTAATCCTAATTCAAGGGTATGAATCTGGATGATATATGTCAAAACCGCTGTCATCCAGGAATATTTAATAAAGGATTGGTACATGAAGATACACAAATCTTTCCATAAATTTCTACGCCGGTGGTACGAATAGTTTGTGACTCAACCACACAAATTTTTAAAGCTGGATAATATTTGAATGTAAAAAAACTAATTGTGCAGACATCTGTTGAAGGTACGTCAGTCAGAAATATTTTTAAATAAAAGGTAGTGAAAAAATAATAAAAAACATATTTTTAAGTTTGGGGGTCCCTGGCTTTAACAAAATGAATATTTTTTCACTTCAACAAAGAACTTTTTTGAATTTCAACTTATTTCCAATGCAAAAATATTAGTTGTATTGACATATGTCAAAAGGGCGTCAGTGAGTAATATTTGAATATATAAGGTAAAATGAATTTATTAATAAAAACTAGTATATTTGTACGCCACTCGTACTAAAAATAACAAGAGATTTGTATTAAAACTTTTAACGAAGTATCCTCTGGCTCTTTGGTAAAACTGTAGCAAATCTTGTGGCAGTTGGTAATTTCGGCGAGTAGATAATAAAATAAAACGATTTATAAATGAAAGCACACAAGATTTTTTGATCCGTAAAATTAAATGACACTATAGGTACTCCTTGCATGATACCTTACAACTCCACTATCAAAATTCTTCAATTTGGAAGTAATGTTAACGCAAAAACGTAAATAATGTTGACAAATGTTAAAGCGGCTGTCAGTCAGAAAGGTTTAAAAATAATGTGTTGCAAAATTTGTTAAAAAATATTTCTTGAATTTGTACGCCTCTGGTTTTAACAATGTGAGACACATTATTTTGAAACTTCGTATATTTTGTCTCCAATTATATTGATATTAATATATTGACACCAAACTGACAGAAAATTCATGTTTTACTTGTCAATTTGGTTATAAAAATGGCAGCCACAGTAGGCTAAAGGGCACTGAGGTGGTAGGAGTTAACAGGCTTTTTAGTTTGGAACGGTGTTGAGCTGTGCCAAGTTTTGTGTCTCTAGAATATACGAATGCGGAGTTATTGCCAAAAACCCATTTCAACACCATTAATTTGTGGTTAAAACGAGGGCCATCTTTGATGACGTCATAGACATCCTTTGCACAAAATGCAGTTACTCCACCATGGAAATTATTAATTCTGGAAGCATTTCCTACAAAATAAAGTATGCCTCAATGCGTCTAAACATACGTGCACACGGGACCCATGATTTTTAACACAGGCTCCAGGACTATTGGCTTTTTCTTAATCCACTTTGTATATTTTCTTGCTATAACAGAAAAGTATCAACTATTATCTGTTAACCCATGTATCACTTGTTAAAATCTAATAAGAAATTAGAAAAATATAGGGATTCTTGTGTAACACATTTTTTGCATATTATAAAAACTTTCCGGTAATTTTGCTTATTAGAACATTTTTTAAATGCTAACAAATTAACAGGTATATTTTTTTGTCAACAACAAAAATATTATTTGTTAAATATTCATGATGGCGGATGCATTCACATCCTAATTCTTGGATATTATTAGTATTATATTCCATTCCTCTTCATTAGATTTTTGTATGTATGTTCTAGTTTACAAAATTAACGTTAATTTTTTATTTTATGTATAAAAGATTACATTAGAATCCCAATATTTTTCTTATTTCTGAATAGATTTTTACAAATGATACATGGGTTAACAGATAATAGTTGATACTTTTCCCTTATAGCAAAAAATATGCAAAGTGTTTAAAAAAAAGTCAACGGGTTTTTCAAAATGTATAAAATTGTAACTATCACAAAATGTCATACTTTGACATTTAGAAAAAGAAGCCGTATTATTAGCATCTGTAGAGTTTGCAACTACAAAAAACTTATATTTATTGTCTGTAAACCGAGATATCATGAGGTACATTCTATTAAGAAATAAAAAGCTATGGTATTTTTCGTACACCAACATTTTTGCCTTGGCATAAAATAAAAACTGAATTTAAGTAAATCGCATTTCGTTATCTTTTGCTAACCATAAGGATTATTTTTTTAAATGTAAAAAAATAACATTTTGTGATAATACAATTTTATACACCTTAAAAAATCCGTTGGCTTTTTTCTTAAACCACTTTGTATATTTTGTTGCTATAAAAGAAAAGTATCAACTATTATCTGTTAACCCACGTATCATTTGTTAAAATCTATTAAGAAATAAGAAAAATATTGGGATTCTAGAATAACACCCTGTTGGCATATAATAAAAACTTTACGGTAACTTTGCATACTAGAACATTTTTTAAATGCTAACAAATTAACAGGCATACTTTTTTTGTCAACTGTCAAAAAATTTTATTTGTTAAATATCCATGATAATTCTTGGGTAAGTCATTTCATTAATTTTTTGTATGTATGCTGTAGTTTATTGTTACAAATTTGACGTTAATTTTTTATTTTATTCATAAAAGATGTTACACTAGAATCCCAATATTTTTCTTATCTCTCAATAGATTTTTACAAATGATACATGGGTTAACAGATAATAGTTGGTACTTTTCTCTTATAGTAAAAAATATACAAATTATTTGAAAAAAAAGCCAACGGGTTTTTCAAAATGCATAAAATGGTAACTATCAAAAAATGTCATATTTTGACATTTAGAAAAAGAAGCCTTATTATTATTAGCATCTGTGGAGTGTCCTTGTCAACAAAATTGGCAAAAATATAACGAAAACCGGTTAACTTATAAAATTAGCAGTTTTTATTTTATATATTTCTTAATAGAATTTATCAAATGACACATTGATTTACAGACAATAGATAGAAGTTTTTTTTAGTTGTAAAAAAAATATACAAAGTGTCTCAAAAAAAAATTCCGACGTTTTTTTAAGATGCATAAAACATTTTGACATCCGCCAATTTTTCATAAATGTAATTTTTTTATAATTTGCAAAAAATCTATTTCATTACCTTTCTTAAACCTTTTTTTTTGCATTAAAATCCGACAATAAATAAAAAATTGGCAGAAAACAAAACATTTTGTTTTTTTTGTATTTCCCTTATAATAGGTGGAGGAAAAATGAATCTGAACACGTGTGAAGTACATCTGGGTAACAAGCCTCTAACGAAGAAGAAAGATGTGGAAGTCAATAAGTTTCCTTCAATGGGACCTCCGCAAAATCCTTTAAAGAAAAAAAGTTCGAACAGTGGCAGATCTTTGCAACTTCCATGGGGCCTAAGTCATGTGAGGTAAGTAAAAATAAACAAAAAAAAAGTACTTATATATTAAATTTTTTATGGTTTTCAAAACCGTAGTACAGTTTGATTTTAATAAATCTAATTTTTTAACCAATTTCATCGAGAACAAAAAAAAATTTGCATCGGTAACTGAAAAAGCTATGCTGTGCGAGCGGTTACTAGTATCATATTTTTAATGAAAATATAAAAAAAAATATTTTATAATATAAGGTAGGGGAATAAATTGGAAGATTTTTCTTCGACCGGGATTCAAACCCGGGACCCCTAGGCACCTATATCTATATCTACTTTTTTTAAACATTTTAAGAAACAAGTACTTCTAGCAAGGCAACTCATGTTCAGTATACACGAAAAAATTTTTTGAATATTTGTACACAATTGTGTAGATCAGACAACAGTTTTAAAACAATTTTGGCTGAGCCAGCAACAACAATATAATATAATACCATATTATTGTCATTGTCACCGAAACATTGAATTTGAATTCAATCGGACATCTAGAAGTTAGTCAAAATTGAGTTGCAACATTTGACTCTGGTGCATTTAATTGATATGAAAGCGTAATATAGAGGGTTACTCGGAGTGATTTCAGGTTAGCAGGGTAGTTATAATGCCGATTACCAAAACATAAAGCGTTTGATTTTGGCAACTTAAAAATCTGGTTTTTGTTCTATGGAAATTTTATTGTGTTCCATTGTCGATGTACATAGGACAATATGTAACTTTAAAGTAAGTTGGGAATAGATTTGTTTTCTACCGAATTCGTCCGACATCGTTGTCGAGAGGATTCGTCGGTAGTTCGGATTCGCAATCGCTGAGTTTTTTTTTAAATCTTAAACCGATAAAAACAATTGATAACCTTTAGTTTCGCGAATATTATTTGACAGGTGGTTGTGATCCCGCAATTTAAAAATAGGGAAATCAGGAATTTATTTTGGTATAGCTGTATTAAATATTTTAAGGATATTGTCTTTGTAGGCGCAGAGAACAAACAAACCGATAAGCCGTAATATTAACAAAATTGTAAATTTTTCTAAATCCACTAACGATGTAGTTTGTAACGTTCCCAAAATTACTTAAAATTCTGACCGTCTAGAATCGCGATATTTACTAACGGCGCGCAACTAGCTTCAAAATTCGTTCGAGCAACCACAAACCTCAAGCGTACTCGCCAAAATTAGCAATTTTGTGTGTGCTTACTATAATTACTATTGTTCTCTTCTTTTAATTGAATCGGTCTGTGATAGCAAGCTTAACAGAAAATGCTCCCCCTGCACCCCTCTGCCCATAAAACATAACTATCCCCTTGATATATAGTTATCGATATATCGATATACGGGGTCGAAGGGTGTACAGGCGGGTCTGACAGGCCATTTTCCTGGTATGTTGTAGTATGCTGGATCTCTCTCAGCCGAATACATTTAGAAAAAGAGAACACTAGTAACTATAGTAAGCTCACAAAAATTTGCTATTTGTCAAGAGGTAGTAACGTCACCTGCTTATTTACTTTACTAGAGAACCTATACTTACCCAGCGCATTCGCCAAAACAGCAATAATACGCCTGATAACTTGCCTGTATTTCGGAGATTTGACTAATCATTAATAGGCTGTAATTTTCTAATTAAAGTAGTTCTAACTTGCCTTTACTACATCCTTTGGATAATTATTGTTTTCAAAAATATCTTAAAACAAAGAACGCATCTTTTTATGATGGATTTTGATCAAATTTTATCTTAAATAGCTGCCTTATAAAAAATTAGTGGAAATAACAACACAGCCCCCCCCCCCGAAAACATACGTAAATATTGTATTATTGTAAGTATTGTGTGACTGCAGTGGGTGACTGCGGTGTGTGATTTGGCAATCTGGGATAGTGCAATCTTCTTCAGTGATGGTGGACGCAGGTGCGGTTTTCCTAAAACCAAAAAGATAAATTAACTATCCATCTCAAGCCTTAAGTAAAAGCTGAGGTAGACATGAACACGCCTTAACTGCGGTGAAAAGCACCTACTTGTGTCAGTACTTGTAATAAAGAAATTGAGCGGTACATGGAGTGAATACTAACCTGTGTCACGGGCGTGGCACCTTTTCTGCTCCATTTTGTGTTGGTGAGGTTGTTTGGTTATGAGTCGTGTTAAGTGGGAATACACCGTGTTTTCAATACTCTAGCGGGACCAGCGTGTGAAGATGTCTTACTGTTGGGCGGTCGTCGTTTATTTCGACTGAAACAACAAGGAATCTTCGTTTATAAACCTCCCTTTAGGTGTCAACAGTGATACTTGTTGCAATAAATTCTGAGTTACCTGGTTGTCCCTTTGCTGTGCCCTTTGGTGACTTGTGGCAAATAAATAATTGTTCAGCTTTCTTCTAAGGCCAAAATGCGGTGTCAATTGACGGCTGTCATTGTCATCTGTTATACTGACGTTAGAGGGGACGTTGCCGAATTGGATGATCATTTCTGCACAAGATCCGGGATGCGCTCACAAAAGTATCAGAATCGGTCGACACCGACGTCACGTAATATCAATATCAATATTTAGCCGGCCGCCGTAGCGCAGTGGGCAGCTTATCTTCTTGCCGCACGGAAGGTCCCGGGTTCGAATCCCGGCTAGGTGCATGGATATTTTGTGTTTGTCTCTAACTTTGCAAAAACACTTCGCTAACACTGGCCAAGGAATTCAACAGTACATTCACGTTGACGCTGTCAAGTCTAGTATCCCAGGACAGCAAGAGGTCTATGCGTTTTCTGGTCTAGGATTTTTAGTTTAAATTGTAGGATGGCTGTTCGCCAAAGTTGATTTTTCCGTTTTTTTTGAAAAATGGACTAGTGTCCCCTTAATGTCGGAAAATAAACTAAATTAAATTATTAAAGTGGTGATACTACCAGTTGTGCTTTTTTATTTAAGCCGCGACGCAGGATTAAAATGAACATGCCTTGCTAAAGGCTGCCATCTTGGCTTGGGCCTGAAGGTAATTAGTTTTCTTTAATTTTGTTAAATTCTAACGTATGTTTTTTTGTTCTCTCTTGTTATAGACGGGCGAGGATATGTCAGTTCAACCGGCCGCCATGTTAGGCAAAACCGAGCGACCCTCGATTTATCGAGGTAAGTTTGCCTCATATTTGCCCCACTTGCTCTCTTGTAATATTTCCGCGAATAAGAAAAATTGGTAGTAATACTTGTTTTTTGTACCTGACTGGCCCTTGTTAATTTTTAAATTATGTGTCATATAATGTTTTTGAAAGACCATCTCTGTACCACTGTTAGTTTATTTTGTAGCGGTCTGTTCAGTTTAAGTATTTAAGAGGTATGATATGCCTTGTGTTTCTACTGTCTACATTTAATGCTTCGTGCTAATAGTAATGTGGTAGGGCGGCTTTTTTCTAAACCGCTTTGTTGGGCCCATCTCACTCTTGGGTACCCATGTCATCCGTGGGGTTCCACGTCACTTAATCGACTGCTGCTGAGCCTCTGGATATGTATTCTTGAACAGGGAGCGGCATAGATCTATGGCGAATGATCACATGGGATGAAAAAGTTATATTCTTGAGCGATGATCCGATCTTATGGATCTCATGAAAATCATACGTTCCCGATCGCATGGTCCTAAACCGAGGAACAGCGTTGAATCTAGTGACGCCTCCGCAATAAAGAGGTTTTTTTGTGTAATGTATTGCTTCCTAAACTGCTTTTCGATCGAGGGAGGTGGTAGATCCCATGCGATAGATCCCATCGCACGAGAGAAAGACCGGATCGTATAACCAGAATACACGTCCTGGAGTCTACTAGTCTCTGTTTCAGGGCTTGGGGAGTGCCGGCCTACTTCTTCAGCTGCGAGGCAGCATTGCTATCCTAACCAACTGGAAAGCAGAGTGATGTGGTGGATTTACAGAGAAGCCAAACATATTATCTTTTCGTGTCCTTTTAAATAGTAGTTTTAACAACTAGCCGCTAAATAGTGCTTTTTTTCACAAGCGTTGGTTTAAATAACGAGCGCAGCGAGGTATTTAAAAACGCGAGTAAAAAAAGCACAGTTTAGCGGCGAGTTGTTAACAGTATTTTTTTAAATACCTTTATCAAAAAATTCAAGAAAAACAGGAAATTACTTTTAAAAATCTCGAACGAAGAGCACCTCTCGTAACACACCATTTAAATGAAATAACAATGGTGGTTTTCATGGCGATGTGCCTTTTTATTCGGTGAAGTTCATTGATGCGACATTTTAATCGTTGACAGTATGATATTCTGACGATATTTTTAAAAGATTTTTTCGTATATACTTGGTGAAAACTGGCGGAAACGGCTTAATTTGTAGGCAAGAATAATAAGATTTTTTTAATATTACTATTTTCCGCTATTTCTCTTTAATTTTGGGTAAAAAACGAAACGAAATCTTTTTTTGCACTCGTGATAAAAAAAAGATTTTACATCGGTAACCAAAAAAGTCATGCTTTAGTTATTTGCAGACAGTTACTAAAAATCATGTTTTTGATGAAGGTATATAAAAAAATATTTTCCCTCTGGACACTAACCTTTTTTGTTTTAAACCATAGCAATTTTAAACATTTACAGTGGGATTTACTAACACACTACTACACCCCACAGGTCTAAATATTTACACCTGTGGGGGGTACTAAATTTTAAAACCAATTTTCAAAAAACACTTACCCATATAGAAAAGACACAAAGTTAATGATTATTTTGTATTGTTATTGCAAAATACCACTAAAAACTACCTTTTTTCTTAAAATATTTTAGAAGAAACTGTCCTAAAACTAATTTTTTTTTGACAGGTTTCAAAATGCCAAATGGCGAATACGCCAAAAATTTGGCACATAATAGCTTCATTATTTGTGTTTGAGGTTATAAAGTTGGTGATGTTTTAGACCACCTCAGGGGGTGGTTTAAATTTATAGCCCTAGGAAAGGATTGTTTTGTGGTATTTGGTAATAAGTTCGTTTATAATTTTCCTAAGTAACCGTTTTTACAAGCATTAATTTACCTTATTTAATATCCCAAGTTGTTCATTACCCAATAAAACAGCTCCTATTTTATCCACAAGAACGGCATATTTTGAACCCGTTTTCAGCACACAAAATATATTTATGAGGGCACTACGAGGCAAAACAAACATAAGTGAAGGTGACTGACTATGCACGAAAAATATACCAAACAAAAAACCCAAAACAACTATATTAATTTATTTACAAACTAAAAGTATAACATTAAGGTTATCTAAAAGCTCAGTCAAAAAAGCTTTCCTGAATCAAAGCCCACATTTTAAAGCAGTAGAGGTTGGTGCAAGCTAAGGTTCAAGCAGAGGTAAAATATCCGAACTCGCTGTTTGTGATTGAACGCAGCATTAATATTTTTAAACTGACATTTCGAGAGTGAGAGAAATGTAAAAAACACTTGCATTTAAGTTTTTTAATACATTTCATAAATAAAAACACCTTTTAAATAAATACAAAATTAATCTACTCCTTATTTTATTATTGCCAATCTAAATCATTGTGTGTCATCAAGTATTAATTGGAAAAATTAATTAACAAGGGTAAGTTTTAATTAAAATTACATATAACCCCAATGTTAATTTATTCTACAAAGTGTTTACTATTTAAACGCCGCGTTTCTTTTATTCTAAATTGAAAATTTCCTCTTAAATCCAACCTAAGATTGTATTAAGATGATTATTCAATAAACAAATTTATTAAAATTCTTCTTATAAATCAAACTGCGCCCAAAACTCATGTAGGGTTCGTTTACATTTAAAATGTTAAAATTTCTTAGGTCCGTTTTAAAATAGACTAAACCGTTTTAGTAAATCCCATTGTTAAAGTATATTTTTTTTAAACTATATCATGATGTGCAAATCATTTATTGGAGGGTGTTGGTTGGAGAAATTTACTCTCTTTTCCCCTTTTGATTATGTTGTTACGTAACTTTAAAATGGGCACGAAAAAAGGCCTAAGTATTCGACAGAGAGTACTAATTAGCTGTAACACAAAAAAAAGAAGGTATGTGCCGCTAGCTGACAGTCGAAGTAGGTTGCTGGCGTAAAATTTATTATGGTAGTCAAAAGGGTGCCAGGTGATTTGTTTAAAATCACATACCAAAAAAGAAGAAACCACCAAACCAAAATTTAGCTACTGGTGCCTCAAAAAGTTGATTGGAAAAGTAAAATAAACTATTTGCACAATAGTTTATTCATTAAGAATTAATTAAAATAAAAAAACAAAATTGGATTTGAAATATTTAGATGAATTTTATTCTGGGCTTCAGGGCGACACTTAAATCTAAAACCTACTTTTTATACGCATACGTATCCTCCAAGGAAACTAACTTAATCCTAATATTTATCAACTTCTTAATTAATATGTTAATTAATTTACCACAAATGTTCTTGAAATTAACTCTGTGTTTCGGACTTCCATTGTCTATATTTTATTTATACACGACGTTTCGATCAGTACAATCTCTGATCGTCTTCAGGTGCAAACTACAATCAATTCCTAAGGCTACGTACTTATATACTGTGAGAAATCACTCAACCTTGAAGTTTAAGAAGTTGGCTCCGCCCAAGGAGGGGCTTCCAAATATTTGGGATTTCAACACTTGGTTTACTGAAAATACCCTGATTCTGCCCAATAAAGGCAGCTTCAAGGAATTTTCGTTTCTTCCAGTGTGACTCCTTGTGCAAAACCTTTGCTTCTGCCCACTTCATTCGGTGTTGTTTTGACCATGCATGTTCGGCAATTCCTGATTTCGTGGTTTCACCTTTTTGGGTATTCGTCTGATGTTCCTTAAGCCTAACAGATAGTGGTCTTTTAGTTTCGCCTATGTATGATTCACCACACTCACAAGGAATTTGGTAAATGCATTCCTTATTTTGTTTGTTCTCCGGTTTTGTTTTACTAAGAAGGCTTCGAATTGTATTACTAGATTTAAAAGCTGTTTTAATATTAAAGTTCTTCGCTACTCTTCGAATTTTCTCTGATACTCCTTTAACGTATGGGATTGTAAGGAATGCATTTGCCTGGTTTTGGTCATGTAATCTCTGTCCTGTTTGTTGAAATTTAGAAATAGTATCTGTTATAAGTTTCAGGCTGTAACCATTCTGCTGCAGATCCTTCTTAATGTTTCTTATTTCGATTTCCAAGTCATGAGAATTGTTACAAATTTGAACGGCTCTGTTATACAAAGTTTTGATTATGCCTCGTTTGGTTGTAGCAGAATGATTTGAACCTTGATTTAAATATTGTCCTGTGTGAGTGGGTTTACGATAGACTGTTGTTCTGATGTCGCTTTCTACTCGTGTGACAAGTACATCAAGAAAAGGAATTTGACAATTTTGCTCCAACTCCATTGTGAATTTAATGGTGGGTCTTATGTTATTTAGGTGGTGAAGAAATTCTGAAAGTTGTTGGTCATTCCCGGTCCAGACAATAAAAGTATCATCAACATATCTCAGCCAGAGCTTAGGTTTATATGTTGCGGTATCAACCGCGTGTGATTCGAACCACTCCATGTAAATATTGGCCACCACTGGCGAAAACGATGAACCCATTGGCAGACCGTCTTCCTGAGCATAAAACCTATCTTTCACTTGAAAATAAGAGTTATGTAGGCAGCACTCCAACAAATCCATCACTCCCTCCAGCGGTAGGCTGGTACGTTCATAAAGGGATTCGTCATCAACCAGTCTCTTTCTAATAATGTCTAACGATTCCTTTATTGGGACATTGGTGTATAGACTTTCGACATCAAAACTGACAAGTCTATCCTCGGTTCCTAAAACAAAAGATTTAAGAATATTAACAAAATGGTTTGAATTTTCTACAAATGAAGCGGTCTTGCCTGCAAGAGGTTGAATAGTTTTCAAAAGGAATTTAGACAGATTGCTTGTTGGAGAATTTCTGGAACTTGTAATTGGGCGTAAGGGCATTGCATCTTTGTGAATTTTGGGAAGTCCGTATAGATGAGGAGGCTTGCTATAATGTGGTGTAAGTTGAGATCTTGTATTGTCCGGAATATATCTGGAATACTTTTTCAAAATTCTATAAACCTTACTTTCGATTGATTGCGTCGGATCTTTTGGGAGAAGTTTATAGTTTCCTTTAGCAAGTACCTCTTCAACTTTCTGGTCATAGGTTTCCGTGTCCAAAATCACTGTTGCATTGCCCTTGTCTGCCGGTAAGATTTTAATTGATTTGTCCTTTTGAAGATTCTTCAACGCGATTTCCTCTGTTTTGCTGCTGAAATCGCGTTGAAGAATCTTCAAAAGGACAAATCAATTAAAATCTTACCGGCAGACAAGGGCAATGCAACAGTGATTTTGGACACGGAAACCTATGACCAGAAAGTTGAAGAGGTACTTGCTAAAGGAAACTATAAACTTCTCCCAAAAGATCCGACGCAATCAATCGAAAGTAAGGTTTATAGAATTTTGAAAAAGTATTCCAGATATATTCCGGACAATACAAGATCTCAACTTACACCACATTATAGCAAGCCTCCTCATCTATACGGACTTCCCAAAATTCACAAAGATGCAATGCCCTTACGCCCAATTACAAGTTCCAGAAATTCTCCAACAAGCAATCTGTCTAAATTCCTTTTGAAAATTATTCAACCTCTTGCAGGCAAGACCGCTTCATTTGTAGAAAATTCAAACCATTTTGTTAATATTCTTAAATCTTTTGTTTTAGGAACCGAGGATAGATTTGTCAGTTTTGATGTCGAAAGTCTATACACCAATGTCCCAATAAAGGAATCGTTAGACATTATTAGAAAGAGACTGGTTGATGACGAATCCCTTTATGAACGTACCAGCCTACCGCTGGAGGGAGTGATGGATTTGTTGGAGTGCTGCCTACATAACTCTTATTTTCAAGTGAAAGATAGGTTTTATGCTCAGGAAGACGGTCTGCCAATGGGTTCATCGCTTTCGCCAGTGGTGGCCAATATTTACATGGAGTGGTTCGAATCACACGCGGTTGATACCGCAACATATAAACCTAAGCTCTGGCTGAGATATGTTGATGATACTTTTATTGTCTGGACCGGGAATGACCAACAACTTTCAGAATTTCTTCACCACCTAAATAACATAAGACCCACCATTAAATTCACAATGGAGTTGGAGCAAAATTGTCAAATTCCTTTTCTTGATGTACTTGTCACACGAGTAGAAAGCGACATCAGAACAACAGTCTATCGTAAACCCACTCACACAGGACAATATTTAAATCAAGGTTCAAATCATTCTGCTACAACCAAACGAGGCATAATCAAAACTTTGTATAACAGAGCCGTTCAAATTTGTAACAATTCTCATGACTTGGAAATCGAAATAAGAAACATTAAGAAGGATCTGCAGCAGAATGGTTACAGCCTGAAACTTATAACAGATACTATTTCTAAATTTCAACAAACAGGACAGAGATTACATGACCAAAACCAGGCAAATGCATTCCTTACAATCCCATACGTTAAAGGAGTATCAGAGAAAATTCGAAGAGTAGCGAAGAACTTTAATATTAAAACAGCTTTTAAATCTAGTAATACAATTCGAAGCCTTCTTAGTAAAACAAAACCGGAGAACAAACAAAATAAGGAATGCATTTACCAAATTCCTTGTGAGTGTGGTGAATCATACATAGGCGAAACTAAAAGACCACTATCTGTTAGGCTTAAGGAACATCAGACGAATACCCAAAAAGGTGAAACCACGAAATCAGGAATTGCCGAACATGCATGGTCAAAACAACACCGAATGAAGTGGGCAGAAGCAAAGGTTTTGCACAAGGAGTCACACTGGAAGAAACGAAAATTCCTTGAAGCTGCCTTTATTGGGCAGAATCAGGGTATTTTCAGTAAACCAAGTGTTGAAATCCCAAATATTTGGAAGCCCCTCCTTGGGCGGAGCCAACTTCTTAAACTTCAAGGTTGAGTGATTTCTCACAGTATATAAGTACGTAGCCTTAGGAATTGATTGTAGTTTGCACCTGAAGACGATCAGAGATTGTACTGATCGAAACGTCGTGTATAAATAAAATATAGACAATGGAAGTCCGAAACACAGAGTTAATTTCAAACACATCATTGTCTCAAACTTTCAAACAAACACAAATGTTCTTGTTTCCAACTAAAAAAAATACGCTTTGCAAACAAAGTCTATAAAAAACTAGAAGCGAAGAAGTCACTATATAACATTAATACAACACCGCAATTATCAGTTTAGCTGGCAGCTGACTACTGGTTCTTGGCAAATTCCCTGATGGATTTCTCTTAGTTTTGGGTAGTTTACAAGCCAAAACTTCGTCAAATAAAAAAACCTCTAGAAATGGAAACCTTGCTTAGAATGCGGTATTTATTTATTTTTTGTAACTTAGATTTATGTAAATATTGGTTTATTGTTTTATTTATTTAGAGAGAGATTTCTTTCTTTTTTTTTCGAGTGATCCCCAATATATTTGACTTGCAAATGTCGGTTAAACGAAATCCAAATATGGTTTACCACCTTCTCTTTTTCTTATATTAGAGTTTCGATGCTAATTTTGTGTTTTATTTACACATGATGTTATAAATAAAATACCCCATGAATTTCCCAGCGCTCAGTTACAGTATGTAAGCCGAGTCAGAATTTTGAGAAAATAATCTGTAAATATTAGACGAAACTCACCCCGGAAATCAATTTTCACAAAATTTCACGAGAGTTTTCCTTTTCCACTAATATATAAACGTTAGCACCAAATTACTACCTCTTTCTAAACTTGTATATAAAACCTTTAACAAAATTAGCAAAAAATGCAAATTTAAAATTTATTATGACTTATGAACAAATCTTTAAATTTATATGCCTTCTTGCCTTGATTCACGTCGTCATATCGAATGCTGTTTTCTCTAATCTTTTAAATTCCAACCGCTCAACGAACAAAAAAAATTATTGCCTTAGTATTTTTCCTGCGATATACCTGATTCTTATTTACTTTAAAAATATGAACAGGGCGTAATTAACTATTTCTTAAAAATAAACGTAACAAACTCCCCTTTCGCTTCAAAAAAAAAAGAAAAAAAATGATTACTCATTCGTTTTAATATCTTTCATGTGCCATAAACCTAAAAATTTACCAGATTGAAACAACTCATACACATTAGGAGACCTCTTAGCCACAACCTTACACTTATGAACTTGGGGGCTAACTTGAAATTAAAATATTGACCGGCATTGGAAAGAGTGTAATTCTTCTTCCAGACGGTTTAACCTATCTCCAGATCAAAAGATCGGCGCCGTAAGTTATCACGATCTGCACTATTTGCATAAGCTTTTGCCAAACGAGATTTAATATCTTGATACAGTTTTCACCCAAGTGTTCAGCATACTTCTTCCGATTATCGAACAACAACTCAACTCCTTCCCTATCTGCTAAATTATTAAACTTATTATGTTGCTTTCCAGATATAAATGGTTCTCTACAAAATACAAGAAATGCTGGTGTAAAGCCAGTAACTTCGTGTACAGCAGTTCTCAACGCAAAACCAAAATGATGTAAATGCAGTTGCCAATTTCTATGATTATCTTTCACATATGATCTTATCATGGTTTTTACGACTTGTTCACCCGCTCAGTCCGGTTAGCTTGGGGATCATAATAAGCATTGGTAGAGTCATACGATGAAACCATTTTTTTAAAGCTATTACTAACATATTGTTTTCCATTATCACAAATCACAGTTCTTGGAACTCCATAAATCATAAAGGCATCCTTTTCAAGATGATCAGTAATAGCTTGACTAGGTGCTGTACGAATAGAAAGCATAAGGACGTATTTCGTGAATAGATCAGTTACCACTAAAATATAATGATTCTGCTTATGAGAAAGTGGGAAAGGACCTTGAAGATCGGTACTGATAACTTCCCATGGAGCTGAAACAGTTCTACTGCTCATCATACCGTGAGGAGCTTTTTGTTCGGGCTTTTGAACTTTACACACTTCATACCACCTTACATACCGGGCAATATCAGAATCCATTAAAGGCCAACAGTACAGACATAACACGCTTTTTCGTCTTAAAATAACCTAGATGTCCGGCAGTATGGGCGTTATGGCATTTAATTAGAACAGTCTCACGAAGATTCGTTTGTACAACTAACTTCCAATCGTACTCACTATTAAAAGGTGGACCAATAGAACTTAACCTATACAATTTTCCGTCTCTCACCGACCATTTAGGAAACTTTTCAGGGTCTTTTCCAACTTGATCAATCATCTTTTTATACCATGGTGACATCAATTAATCCGATATCAACATCAATAGCTCTAGAAAGAGCATCAGGGACTAAATGGTTTTTCCCCTTTCGATGAATTATGTTAAAATCATAGCCTTGTAATCTCAAGGCCCATCTCGCCAAACGTCCAGAAGGGTTTTGAAGTTTATCAATGTCAATGTAAGGACGAAATTTCTTTATGCACCAATGTACTGCTAAGCACTCTAACTCAGTAACAGAATATTTAGTTTCTTGTACAGTTAATGCTCTAGAAGCATAAGCAATTTCATGTTTGCTATCCTCAATATTTTGAGTATGAACACAACTTAAACCAACTTGCGATGCATCACACTGTAGTACGAATTCCTTACTAAAATATGGACATGCCAATATGGGTGCACGAACAAGTAATTCTTTAACCTTAAGGAAAGCCATATTAGCTTCTTTTGACCAAGAAAATGTTGAAGATTTACGAGTTAACTTAGTTAACGGGGACACAAGAGCTGCATAGTTTTTTACAAATCGCCTATACCAACCTATCAAACCTAAAAATGAACGAACATTTAACAATTTAGGGGTAGGGTAGTTTGTCATACTTTCAATTTTAGAAGGACAGGTACGTAGAGTTTGGGAATCGACCACATAGCCGAGATACTTTCATTCGGATTTAATAAAATCACACTTCTCGGGGTTAATGGTTAAACCAGCAGCTAACAATTGATCAAATATTTTCTTTAGGACTTCGATATGGGTAGACAAGTTCTTTGTGGCAATAATGATGTCGTCTCAATAGACCCACACCATATTTTCTAAATCACTACCCAAAATCTTATCAACAAACCTTTGAAATATAGCCGTCGCGTTGGCTAGACCAAACGGCATTCGGGTAAATTGAAATAAGCCGCCATTATACCCAGGAACTGTGAAATCAGTCTTTGCTTTGTTTGATTCTTCAAGGGGAATTTGCCAGTAGGCATTTTTAATATCAATAGATGACAACACTTTACGATGCAAGATACTATTGACGTAGGGAAGGGGGTAATCGTCATTAGTGCTATTTTATTCACCGAACGAAAATCGACACAAAAGCGATATTCTCCTGATTGTTTTTTAACCATTACTATAGGGGAAGATCATGCTGCACTTAAAGGTTCAATTACATCCAATGACAGCATCTTTTTAACTGCGTCATGAATCTTTTCTAAAATATAAGGGGAGACTTGATAGTACCGCTGCTTAATTGGTATATGTACGCCAGTATCAATCTTATGTTCGACTCCCTTCGCACAACCTAAGTTAGTACCCATTTTATTTACAAAATCTGTCACTAAAATATTAACTTGATCTCTCTCTCACTCGCGCTTATTGAAATTAAACCAAGTTTCTCTGTCAACACATCAGAAGTCTCGTTAAAATATCACGCATTCTTCGAAAAATTTGCTACTTATTCATGTCTTTCCAAAAATCTACACCAAATACAATCTCCAAATCAGTATCCAAAATAACTAAAACCTTAATGACTGCAACCTTACCATCTAATTCTATAGGTAAACATACTTGGCCTAATACCTCGCAACTACCCCCGTTTGCCACCTTAACATTATTATTATTCTTTTCTAACAACAAATTTAAATTACGTAACTTTTCCCAACCCTTACGGCCAACTACAATTTGAAAAGCACCTGAATCAAGAAGACCAAAAAAATCTAAATCAAAAATTTTAACTTTTAAATATGGTCGAGAATCATTTTTGCTTGAAGAGAAAATAGAATTAATTTTAGTTCGCTTTATCTCAACCTTAACAAAATCTAACCATGCTTGCCATGAAGAGTTCGCTGGTTGTGGAGTCATTGAGATCGGCGGTCGGTATTTTGCTGATCTCTTTGGTCGTTTCCCCGAGGATTACAAGTACAAGAAAATTTTGTAACTCCTTTCTTACCGCACGAATAACAAAATTTATCAGATCGAGGCTTGGAACAGCGTAAACATGAATGCCCCGATTCTTGACAGTTCCAACAAAGAAGACTGCTGACTCTAGCGGTGTAATGCTAAGTATTTCCAGTTTAATGTACACCAGAAGTTGCAGACTCTGAACTGCGACAAGCTAAGTCGGGTTTTAGTAAATTAACACGATTATTTACAGGTCAAAAATTTGTAGCTAAACGTTTAGAATGTTCCAATTTTTTTGCATGCCTCTTGAAGTTCTTCAACAGTATTAAAATCAAGAAGGCTAACAGTATGAATAAAATAAGGAGCCATATTAGGACGCAAAACTGCAAGTTTTTCCGCTTCTGTAGCTGAACTAGGTAAACGGTGAAACAGATTAAGCATTCGAGAAAAGTAATCTCCACTACGCTCATGCGAACCTTGCGCACTTTCCCTTATTTCTTTCCACAAAACATTCTCATGGTCTAACGAGAGATATTCTCTTCTTATTTCACGCTTAAAATCATGCCATGTTTTTATTTTATGCCTATTTCCTCGATACCACATACGCGCACTTCCATCTAAAAGATCAAGAGCAGAAGTAACTAACTCAACTTCAGTAATACCTCTTAATTCCAACTCCTCTGCCCTTTTAAGAAAGACTACTTTTAAAATTTGAGGTTCCATTTATATACAGGGACTGAATTATTATTTTTCACAGTGCTAGATTGATTACCAACCGCACTAGAAACTGGATTGGGACCTGTGGCTCCACCTACTGTAGAAAAATTTGGAATCGCCAAACCACCAGAATCATTAGCTAAATTAAATTGAGGCGTGACTAATAAATAAGTAGGGGAGGTTGCACGAGAAGAACTAATAAATAAATTATCTAAGTAGGTCTCCATCGCGCTTAACTGTTGATACAAGTTTATCAAACTATTCTGTAAACTTTCTTTTTCTTTTTCATTATCAGAAATCTTAAGCCTACCTAAACGACTATAAGCGTGTTGTATCCGCGCCTCTTCTATCCTATGCTCATGACTTGTGCAGTCTTAACCCTATCATGCAAAAATGTTTCAATCTCTCTGATAGTCTTTGTAGTTTCAGAAAGTTCAAAAGTAATATCAAATTCAACATTTTCAGAAGTAACAAGTTGTCCAAATCTTTCTAGCTTTTGTAATTCCGAAAGTTTTTGACGCAATTTGGTGGTTGAATACGCTTCCAAATTAGAAAAACCGCGTACCAATAACTCATAGGTAACATCGGAACGGCTCAATCGACTCACGTCCATTTAGAATCTTAATCAGGTAATCAATGGAAAAAGAAACAAAAATCAGGAAATGCTTAAAAAAGTATTAAAAAAAAAAATAGTGTTTATAACGTGAAGGAAAAGCTAAAACAGAATACTTTTGTATTAATTTTTTATACCGCGAAGTCCCCAATTCCTATCTACTATTTTTTCTAAAACTAACGCTAAAATAAAATACCTTTTGTATTAGGTTTTTATACCGCGATGTCCACAATACCTATTTACATTTTTTTTCTAAAACTAACGCTAAAATAAAATACCTTTTGTATTAGGTTTTTATACCGCGAAGTCCACAATATCTATTTACTATTTTTTTCTGAAACTAACGCTAAAATAAAATACCTTTTGTATTAGGTTTTTATACCGCGATGTCCACAACACCTATTTACTATTTTTTCTGAAACTAACGCTAAAATAAAATACCTTTTGTATTATGTTTTTACACCGCGTAGTCACAAAGTTACCAAAACTTAAAATCTAAATAAAATCTATCTGAATAAAATTTTCTAAATAAGAATATTCAGAATCCTACTTTATGCAAAATGTAAAGGCGCATTTACACAGACAAACTTTCCTTTGATATTGAAATGCCGACAAACATTTACACGAGCCTCTTGAGCAAAATGTTCAAAAAAAAGTTCGAGCAAAATCTCATACAAAAAGACTCACGGAAATTTTGGAGAGAATGTTAAGCAAAATTTGTTTGAAGAAATGTTGGTATAGAAATTTCTTACAAATTTAAATTTTTTAGTTTTATGGGAATTCATTGAACTTAACTGAAAATAGAAAGACTAAGTTTTAAAACAAGGTATTTTTAATTAAGTGCTTTCCGACGGAAAAACGATTTGATGTCGAAATTCATATTTTACCTCATAAGCAACTTCGATTGACCTGATTTTTATAGGGGATATGCCAGTATACTTGTAACTTTTTTGGGGTTGTAAAAAAACGAGTATAAAAAAATAATAATTGGCACTTATTTATTGCTGTTGCCTGTAAAATGTAATGATAAAAATTTACGTTTAAAAGACTATCTCTTTTTTTTTCTTCCTAGTTTAAAACACAATACAATAATAATTAATCATCAGCATTTTCATGAACCTTTTGCTTTTTTAAGCAACCGTTGGGGCGTTAAACTAACTAGGTAAATCTGGTGAGAGGAATTAAAAAAAAAACAATCAAAGCTAAGGGCTAAGCAAAGTAAAGTTACAAAAATATGTTTAAAAAAAATCCCCTCCCCACCACTCCTCATAGTCGTGAGGCGCGGATTACCGCTTAAAAGTGCAATTTTTGAGTTTTTTGCCGATATTTGAAAAACTCAAATTTTTTGGAAAAGGAAAATTTTCCTGGGTTGTTTTTTGAATTTAGGAAAAAACCCTTGGAAATAAAAAGAACTCACAAGAAAATCCCAAAAAAACACCCGGGCAGAAAAATCCGGGAAAAACCGTAAGAAAAAAATATTATAAGTAACCCTAATCCATGTGACAAAACTGATAGGCAAGAATAATGTTTCGCTTGCCGTCGGCTTTTTTTCACAAAAATTTAAAATAAAAGTTGACGTTCCATTTTTTTAAAGAATTGAGATCACTGATCACTGATGTGAAATTTTATTTATTCTCATCTTTAAAAATATGTTTCCAAAAGAGATAGCAATAATTTGCTCAACAATTTACCCGAACAAAATGTTCAAAAAAATGCTCACAAAAATGTTCACGCAAAAAATTTTAGATCTTTTGCACGAGCTTTGGTTTGAGCATGTTCGTCTGTGTAAATGCGCCTTAAGATTTTAGACGCGTTATCAACTTTATGTCCACTCTTTATTGGCTTTGAATTTTAAACCGCTTTTTATTAGCCTCAAAAAAAAATCGCCAAACAAAAGTCGTAGCTAAGTAGCACTTTACTACAACATAATTTTAAAATTAAAAAAGCTAAACTTACCAGCTAAAACCTACTTAGCATTAAAATAGTGCCCAATCAAATTTTCATTGCTTTTTGACAAAAAAAAAAACAAATCTTGTCATGTCGAAAAAAATCGAGCCTCACGTTGGGCGCCAAAAATGTGTTACGTAATTTCAAAATAGGCACGAAAAAAGGCCTAAAAGTATTCGACACAGAGGTCGCGATTCTTCAAAAACCGTCAGAAAATCTCGCTAATACAAAAAAACCGATAAATTTACACTTAATGCTTTTTTGTCAGGACTATTTGCTAATATTCCTTAAAATTTAGGTTTTTAATACTGTTTTAGTAAATAAACAATATATCAGTTTTAATTTTTGTGGGCTGTTTTTCTGAAAACCCTGTTTTTTATTTAAAAATGATGTTATTAAGCTTATTTTTATGTGTAAACAAACCTTTAATACTTTTAAAATACAAAACCATAGATAGCCATGCAATATTTTGCTGTTACTGTTCAGAAAAGTCACACAAATTCTGTCTTTCCTTTTACATGGTGATAAATTTCGACACTTTTTGAAGTTTATTGGTACGCGTAGTAACAATTTAGCTCCGCCATAAACTAGTCCTGCAGAATATCTTTAAAATATTAAATTTAGAAAATGTTATTAAAAAAATGACGTGGTTTCTCTTACGTTACGATAAATATGAAGGCCGCTGTGTTTTTATTTTAAATGAGCCGATAAGTAAAAATCGCCACTTTCCAGAATTCCGACGGGTGAGATTTTCTGTCGTTTCTGAAGAATCGCGACCAGAGTACCAATTAGCTGTAACACAAAAAAAAAGGTATGTGCCGCTAGCTGACTGTCGAAGTAGGTCGCGGGCGTAAAATTTATTATGGTAGTCAAAAGGGCGCCAGGTGATTTGTTTAAAATCACATATCAAAAAAGACAAAATCACCAAACCAAAATTTAGCCACTGGTGCCTCTCAAAGTTGATTGGAAACGAAAAAACTATTTGCACAATAGTTTATTCGTTAAGAATTAATTAAAATAACAAAAAACACCAAATTTCATTTGACATGTTCTCGATTCTTCAAAAACCGTCAGAAAATCTCACCCTTGCAAAAAATTTGACGATTTTTAAACACAAGTTTACACTACTGCTTTTTGTCAGGACTTATTTTGTATAATATTCCTTAAAATTTAATTTCTTAATACTGTTCCAATAAATAAAAAATATGTCAATTTTAATTTTTGTAGGCATTTTGTGTGAAAACCCCCTTTTTTTATTTAAAAATGTATTTGATTAGCTTATTTTTGTGTGTAAACAAACATTTAAAAGTCACAAAAATTCTGTCTTTCCTTTTAGATGTTGATGATTTTCGACACTTTTTGACGTTAATTGGTACGCGTAATAGCAAATTAACTCCGCCGTAAAATTAGTCCTGCAGAATATCTTTAAAATATTAAATTTACAAAATGTTATTAAAAAATGACACAGTTTCTCTTATAACGGTAGGATAAATATTAAGGACGATGTGTTTTTATTTTAAAAGAGGCAATAAGTAAAAATGGCCACTTTCCAAAATTGTGACAGTTGAGATTTTCTGTCGTTTCTGAAAAATCGCGACCATTTAGAGGAATTTTATTCTGGGCTTCACTATACAATTGAACAAAGTCAGAGCGACACTTAAATCTAAAACCTACTTTTTATACAAAACTAACTTAATCGTAATATTTATCAACTTCTTAATTAATATGTTAATTAATTTACCACAAAAGCTCTTGATTCCAACTTTAGAAAAACATACGCTTTGCAAACAAAGTCTATAAAAAACTAGAAGCGAAGAAGTCACTATATAACATTACCGCAACACCGCAATTATTACTTTAACTGGTAACAACACTTAACTGGACGCCTAGACACGTTATCGTAATAAAGATCCACTAGGTGGGAGATGTACACAAAATTCAGGATTTTTAACAGCTGACTACTGGTTCTCTTAGTTTTGGGTAGTTTACAAGCCAAAAATTCGCTAAATAAAAAACCTCTAAAAATGGAAACCTTTCTTAGAATGCGGTATTTATTTATTTTTTGTACCTTAGATTTATGTAAATATTGGTTCATTGTTTTATTTATTTAGAGAGAGATTTATTTTTTTTTCGAATGATCCTCAATTTATTTGACTTGCAAATGTCGGTAGAACGAAATCCAAATATGGTTTACCACATTTTTTTTTCTTATATTAGAGTTTCTATATTAATTTTGTGTGTGTTACAAATTACACCGCAACAGGATGTTAAAAATAAAATACCCCATGAATTTCTCAGTCCTCAATAACAGTATGAAAGGCTTAGTTTGGGTAAACCAAGTCCGAATTTTGAGAAAATAATCTGTAAATATTAGAAGAAACTTACCTCGGAAATCAATTGTCACAAAATTTCACGAGACGTTTTCCACTAATGTGCAAACTTTAGCACCAAATTACTACCTCTGAGGGTTTCTAAACTTGCATACAACACCTCAAACAAAATTACCAAAAAAATGCAAATTTAAAATTTATTATGACTTATGCAGAAATCTTTAAATTTATACGGCTTCTTGCCTTGATTCACGTCGTCATATCGAATGCTGTTTTCTCTAATCTTTTAAATTCCAAACGGTCAACGAACAAAAAAAAATTATCGCGTCTACAACTTTAGATGATATTAATAAAATTAATTATTTCTTTAAAATAAACGTAACAATGTTGCCTGTTTTTTTTATGGGCTTACTTATATATATTTTTTGGAGTTAAAGTAAAAATAGAAAGGTGGGAAAGTCGCCCCAAAGGTCGAAAGTGAACTTTTTAGACATATACAATGTGAATGGTACTATAAATATTATTTTTTTTCTTTCTAACCGTTCGTCTAGGACCATTGCTGTACTAACACTTTTTTTTATATATTTATTAATATATTTACAGTTGTTGAACTTTTGTGTGTTCACTGTACGAATCCTCCTAACTTTATAATTTTCAGCATCTATTTTATTTGAAAACATAATTTTAATGATTGTTTTCAGTCAATAATACTTGACAAAGGTTACCCCAGTACTACCAAAGAGGCTTGATGGACCCAGAACATAGGCTGGTTATAACCTTATGTTCACTGTAATGTATAATATACATTACTTTAACTTGTCCTTTCCTCTTATGAGAAGTGGCAATGTTACACTGGCGCACCAACGTGGTTCTCTGTTAGATGGAAAAAGTTTTTTTTTCTCGATTTTGTTTGTTTTTTTTTCAAGCGGTTTAAGACTTGTGAAAATACCTGTAGTTAGTTCTGGGTTTAACTTTGAAAAGTTTATGAGATGTTATTTTTTTTATATATTTCCTTTTGGAAAGTTTATTAGATGTCATTTTCTTATATATTTCGTTTTCATTAATGAGAATTTAGGAGGCTCTTTGTACAGCGGAAGGTGATTGGTACGTAACTTTGAGAGGGTGGATGTATTTTTTTTTGTAGGTTGGTGTGTTTTTTGGGTTTTTCTTAAAAAACGAAGAGGGAGGGTTTCCCTTCGGACAAATAGACATTTCTTTTTCTTCAGGTTTAAAAAGTTTTTCTTTTGGGAAAATACCAAAAGGACGCAGATCATTTTTTTTTTAAATTCACAGTCTTACCTATTTATTTCATAATTTCAATATTTTTCAATCAAAATTACAACACAATAACCTGTTTGCTTTAAATTACTTTTATAAGAAGACAATCTTTTGGAAAAATTTTATACTGAGAACGAAGGGAAACTTTCTTCTAATTTAAGTAGTAAAACCAGTAAACTTTGTAGTTTTTTTTCTTGTACCGTTACCCAAAAATTTTTTTTTCATAGCACTGATTTCTTTTTCTCCAAGTTTAAAAAATTTTTCTTTTGGGAAAAAGACCAAAAGGATGCATGACATTTTTTTTTGAAAAAAAAAATCACAATGATAAGGTTTTCTTACTTATTTATTTCATAATTACAATATTTTTTTAATTAGGATTTAAATTATTTTTTTAAGACAACTTTTTGAAAAAATTTTATTCTGAGAACGAAGGGAGACTTTCTTCTAATTTGAGTAGTAAGACCAAAAGATCCTTGCGGATTTCTTTTTATTCCGTTGTGTACAAATTTTTTTCATAGCACCAATAGTTACAATTACAATATATTTTCCCGTAGTCTTATTCACAGCCATATTTATTTGCACTCATGATTGCTGGGATAAGCGTTAAGTTCACCCTTTTAACTTCACCATTTGCTTATGGTGCTATTAAGTTATGAAATATTCCTCTACTTTCACAAAATTGTTTGAAATTTTCTGAAGTAAACGCTGTACCTCTATCAAAAATCATTTTTGTTGGGTTTCCAAATTTCTCAAACTGGTATTTTAGAACTGAAATAATTTCTTCGGCGTTTGTTGTCTTATCAGCATGTAAAGAAACAAATTTGGTCAAGACATCAAAGATAACTAGCACATAAATGTTGTCTCTCTCAGATTTTAATAGTGGTCCAATGTGGTCAATATACAGAGCGCGTCAGGTTACTGCGAACATAGGCCGGAAGAAGTCCAATTTGCCAGTGTACGTACACGCAGGGACACCGCACACCTATAAGTGGAGCAATCAATACTCAGGCTTGCGATTATCGTTCGCGGCGTGCGTTTAGTACGCCTCTAACGATGGTGCAATGTGAACTGTAGTCCATGAAACCGAAATTTGGTCAATAAATACGCAGATTTTGATAACGTAATTTTCTTGTTTGTTGTCACTGATAAATTAGAGCGTTTTGTTTTCAACTGAGCAGTTTTTATTTATTTATCACTAACAACGTGTTACAATGAAAATAATAAGGGGAAAGAAAATAAAATCTCACTGTGTAAATCATGCAATCAGATCATCTTGGTGGCTTTTTAACATCATTGTCGAACACATTTGTCTGTTCCATAATCCTATGAAAATTTGCTTTTTGGTCTCTTCAAAACCTAGGTTCAATTGGGTACACAAATTCACTTTCTCATGATAATATTTATTTCTTTTTTCTTTGTTTTCATTGTACCTTGTTTTGCATTCTGCTCCATTTTGTAGGTAAATATTTTTGTTCCGCAAATGTTTTCTTAATATAAAATTCAAAATCTGCAAAACTTTGAATTATCTGTAGTTCTTCATTATTCCCGTTTTTTTCATGCGAAATACTGTCATTAAAGCTATCACTATCACACCATTTTATTTCAATTAAAAGTTTTTCAAAAACAAATCAAAACAAACCGTGCCTCAAAAGAAACGCCTTCAAACTCTGCTCTCCATAAAGTCTCCTTTGCTAAAAACCCATCAGCTTTCACTATATTAGGTTAGCAAACAAAGCTTTCATTTTAGTGTGCACTACGAAGCTTGAGTTATTATTAGCTCTGATAGTTCAAATTCAAGTTCAAGTTCAAAAGTAGCTTTATTGTCAAAAATTAATAAATTATAGACAAAGCCATGCTTAACTTAAATTAACAATAAAAATAAAACAGTAAAGTAAAACTACTTAACAGGTATTTGTTGTTGTGAAAATAGTAATTTAAAAAAAATGTTATTTCAGATAAAAAGAAAAATAAAAAAACCCAAAATAAATAGAGACTGTAAAAACAAGTTATCAATCACTTAACAGTTAGAATTAAAATAAACAATACAAGTAGCTAGGTCAACTTGTGTCCAAAGGACATTAAAATTGTCTTACACAAATACATTAAAGAATAAAATTTTTAGGACACACATTATTACCTAAATAAAAAATTATATAGAAAAAATAAATAAATGTATTTTAAAATGCCATTCGAAGATATAATATCATTCAGAAAAAAACTCATCTAGTGAGTAGTAAGTTTTAGATATAAAAATTTTTTTTGCCATGCGTCGAAAATGCTTATAGCTATCAATTTCTCTTAGGTTTATAGGTAATTTATTGAACATCTTTTTTGCATTGTAAACAAAATAATTCTTAAAAAGAGTTGAATGAGGAATAGGCAAATGTAACATACGTGGGCGGCGATTGCTATATTCTCTTTGTCTATATAGCTCTTGTTTGTATTTTTTAAAAATAATACACACACTTTCCAAAATATATATACGACACAATGTTAAAATTTTTTGTTGATTAAATAAAGGTCTACAAGAGGTTCGTCTGCTAATTCTACATACGCTTCTAACTGCTCTTTTTGCAATACAAACACAGATTTAAATAGAGAGTTTGTACAGGACCCCCAGAAACAAATTTCATAAGACAAGTGAGATTTGATTAGGGAAAAGTATGAATTTCTGGCTACATCAAGGCCAAGATTTTCTGATATCACTCTTAGTGCATAACAGCCCGAAGAAATTTAATTCTTGACATTTTTGACATGTTCCTAAAATTTAAGGTTTTTGTCAATAGTTAATCCAAGAAATTTATTTGTTTCGACATTAGAAATATTTTCATTTTCCAGAAAAATGTTATTAATCTCACATTTAAAGTTTAATATGTTTGTTTTAGATATATTAAAAGATAGCCTATTTGCATCATACCATTCCTTAATTAGTGACACGTCATTCTGAACTGTTGCAGTCAATCTATCAATGTCCGAGTCATGCCATAGGACACGCTATCTACGAAATATGGCGACACTGATACTGATAAGGTCACTGACAATGAATTTTCCGGAATGTTTTCCCGAATTTTTCGATTATAGCACAAGTTTTTCGCTTCACTGGTTTCACGTTTTCGCGCACGTTAATATCTGACTTCTCAAAGCTTTTTGGCCTTTGCCTCCTTTAATCACATAGGTAAAAAGAACAACGGCACAGAAAGAACTCTTTTATACGACTCAGGATTTTAAAAGGACTTCAAACATTTTCTAATGACTTTAAATTAAAAATAAACGACACTACGACCCAAAACTCAGGTATTTAACGGCTCAAAAACGTCTTACAATTCTCGCGGTCCTCAAACACGACTGCTCCCCTACGCCATCTTTTTCTTTCTCCGCCTGTAACTTCACGGAGGAAAAATCTAAAAAATACTGGTTGCCTACTCATGCAATTTATAACACACTCGCCATTTTTTTTTTGTTTGATGACCTGGCAATCGGAAAAATTCGATCTGTTAATTAATTCAGTTTTTGTTTTATCTTTTTTTAAAACAGCAAAAATGTTATGGGGAGGTACAGCCGGTTCCAAAAAAAATACAATACCCCTTTTGCTCTGGAGAAAAATGATTAGCAATATCTTTGATAAATTTTAGGGGACATTTATTTAAGTGCCAATTAAGGACAAATTTGACATGTAGAGGGAAAGTGACAATAGTGCTGTATGTTATTTTAATTTAGAAATAGTTTGACATTTTTACATTCTGCACCCAGAAGAAATAAGTCTTCTTCCAAATATCTTCTGAAATACTATTCTGTTCAATGAGATCCAAGATGTCAAGTATCCCAGAGGTATCTCATCGTCAACTCCGGTATCAGCCTCACTATCATTTGAAGAATTTTCAGCTAAATATTCTTCAATATTTTAGTTAGATTTTCATTTTTCTGCAGCAACTTTGTCGTCTGACTCTTCATCGACTTAAAATTAATATCATCGATGCCATCTAGTAGGTCATAAAATACTTAGCGATCCCTCTGTAGCTTTTTAAAGTCCATACCAGACCCTAATATAAAAAAATTCTATCTATATTCACATTTGTAAGTGGATCCTTTTATTCCCAGTGTTACCAATTGTGACAACCAAACAATTACCTAAACTAGAACTAAATAACTAATAACTGGAACAAAATAAGGAAGGGACGTTTTAACATTAAAAATATATAGTTTGTTAATTTTTTATTAGATTTTTAGTAGTTCTAGTAAGAAATAGGTGCTATTTTTTATAAAAAAAAAGTGTACCTGGTGTCCAAAATTCGATGGTTTTGGTGGGTTTCGTGAATTTCTAGAGGAGATAGAGAAAATTCGAGCCTCTTTTGCAAGGCTCAAATTTAAAAAAAATATTTTTGGTAAAAGCGCATTTCAATATGTCACCCCGTCTTCGAGCTACAAGGGCTTTTTGAAAAGTCTGCATTTTGGGATAGGCCCTATAACTTTTTTATTTATAAAAATATCTTTCTAGTGTTAATTGAATTTTTGTAGGGTTTTTAAACTAGAATTTAATTGCCAACCCAGATTTCATGAGTCGCTTTTGGTCTTTGGGATATAAAACAAAGTCGGTATTTTTCTTATTGAACACCCCAATTTTTTTTTTATTTTTTGAATGCTTTTTTAATTTCCTTTAAAACATTGTGCCTCTTACAAAAATCGGATAAAAAGTTGTCGAGTTATTAAATATTTTCTATGAATCATATAGTAGGATGTGATAAAGCCACATTATTAAAAAAATCCAGAGTGCCTTGGTTGACAATCTGAGCATAAAATATAGGTATAATAATTTATTTGTGATATAATAGTAGGCCTTGAATTCAGTCAGGAAGCAAAATAGTTTTTTTATAACTTCATCAAAAACATGATTTTAGTAACTGTCTGCAGATAACTAAAGCATGTTTTTTTTGGTTACCGATGCAAAAAAACTTTTGGGGTCCAGAAAGATTTCAGTCCGTTTTTTAGCCAAAATTAAAGAGAAATAGCGGAATATAATAATATCTAATTATTTTTGCCTAAAAATTAAGTCATTTCCTCCAGTTTTGACCAAGTATTTACGACAAAATCATTTAAAAACATCGTCAAAATATTAAACTGTCAAAGATTAAAATGTCGCAACCATGAACGTCACCGAGTAAAAAGGCACATCGCTATGGAAACTGCATTGTTATATTTACCAGCCACCTTGATTCATAATGTAAAGATGGTGTGTTGGGAGAAGTGATCTTCGTTCGAGATTTTTAAAAGTATTTTCCTGTTTTTCTTGGATTTTTTGATAAAGGTATTAAAAAAATAGTGTTAACAACTCGCAGCTAAAGTGTGCTTTTTTTATTCGTGTTCTTAAACACCTCGCTGCGCTCGTTATTTAAAGCAACGCTTATAAAAAAAGCACTATTTTAGCCACTAGTTGTTAAAACTACTATTTATTTCTTCGTTACAAATTATTTTTATCATCTCAGATTGACAACCATGGCACTCTAGATTTTTTTGATAATTCACACAGCCTACCATATGAGTAATAGAAAATATTTCATAATTTCGACAACTATTTATTCGATTTTTGTAAGATACATATCGTTTTGAAGGAAATTAAAAAAGCCTTCAAAAAAAAATTGGAATGTTCCATAAGAAAAATACCAACTTTGTGTGTGTGAAGTACCCGAAACCGCCCAAAACCATCGATTTTTGGACACCCTGTACTTACGTTTGGTTGTTATGGAGGCAACCCTATAAACACTTTGTGACGGTTAAATATTGGCCCAATGTAAATTTTAACTTATTCGTTCAATGGACCAATGAAGGTAGCAGATGTCTAGCCGGTAACTTTTTGTCTAACTTGGGAATACTGCCCCGTCAGTCACTTAACCGATATACCACATCATTAGGCCAATGGTGAACCAATGGTGAACCAATAATGAATCATTAACAAAAAAATATTGGCAAATTAGAGGATTGTTGTCACAAAGTCATTGGTCCAATGTAGGTAGTCATCATCTAACCAGCAACATTTGGTTAGTCACTGGGTATTGGTGCAATGAAGGGAGCAGATGTCTAGCCGGTAACTTTTTGTCTAACTTGGGAATACTGCCCCGTCAGTTACGTACGTACATTTTATTAAGGTGTTTTTCTTCTTTAAATTAAGCATTGATAGGAAGGAAAATCTAAATTTAGAGGCTTAAATAAGAAGGCACAATTCTTAACTTTTTTGATTACTTAACAAAACTTGATATAAAGAACATACATACATAAAACTAAAATAAAATACAAAATGTATTTTATTTAAAACATAATAAATATTGTTGCCAAAAGAGTTTCACCTTACAGCAATTGGCATAACCAGAAAAAATATAAATAATTAATGATCTAATGAGGTCCACATCAAAATGTTTGAGAAATGGCCTATATATAAAGATTTATTGGAAATTTAAAAAAATCCTGTACTTAAAGAATTTTTGAAATTGAAATATTTTTATTATTTAAATTTAACAATAATTTTACAAATTTAGTTAGTAAGTAAGATAGCACCATTTTAAATAAAAATTTGTGATATGATGCCCTAAATTTGTACATAGGGAACTACTTAGTTAACATTTCATTTATTATATTTATACGCGCTTTCTTAAATTGCTTTAAAATAAAATCGATTTAATGGTGTTTATATGACAAAATTTTCAAATCGTCCTTACATAAAAGCGCTTTAAGAAGCCCGTATAAAAAAAGGAACTGTTAGTCTATATAGATGTTTTAAGTATCGCACAAGTAACTATATAGGTATAAAAATAAACAATTTGATATAAAACGATGTATAGGTACTCTAAAAATAATTGATTAAAATTGAACAAACAATAAGGTTGAAAATAAAACAATAATTGAGTATAATTGAACAACAAGATTGCCAAAAACCAATAATAGATTAAAATTGAACAATGATAGAAATTATTACATATAAGTTTATATATTTTTATAATAAATAAATTGACATGTAACTCTCTAGCTATGATAATAAACAATAGGGTAACAATAAAGCATCTAATAATTATAATTGATTAAAATCGAAGAATCATATAATTGTTTTTAAATTGAAGCTTTAAAATCTATAAAAAAATAATATTATAATTGGTTATGTAATAAAAAAAATAGTTTTACAATAAAAAAATTATTAAAAATTTTGCAAAATTTAGAAGGAATTTACATCTAAGCTATTTTTTAATTTTTATATTAATTTGAAGCTGACAGTACATGTAATTCAAACATATGTTATTTAGTGTCTCTATATTTTTTCATGATAATAATGGCCTGTGTTTTAGGTATCATTCATAATTGGAATAGTCATAATTTTTATTGTAACACACACTCTGTCACTATCTTATTAACAAGAAAGACAGTGACAGAGTGTGTGTGTGTGTGTATAAATTGACCATAAATTAACAAATAAAAAAATTGACACCTGTCAGCGTAAGATGCAGGCTGCATGCTATTCTAAATGAGCCTTTTAAGCTGAAGGCACAATTGAAAATACAAGCGACAAACGAAGTAAATTTAGATTACCGTGGTTTCTAACCTCAATTTTTTGCGCCATTTTCGTTAATGAGATACAAAGTTTGCAAGTCTGTCGATAGTATCACCGAGTATCTAGTAGCTCGTAATTTTAATTGTGCCTTCAGCATATATCGATGGCCTTCAGCCTTAAACATAATTTTATAAACCTCCCATAAAATAGGTCAAACCAACACTTACTTGAAAATGTACACAAGTTCGCAGCCCTACTTCGCTAACGCAACACAAAACAAGACGGAACGACACACAAAAATATAAATTATAGCTATGGTATATGCACGTAATGATAAGAAAAAACAAAACATAGACAAACTAATTCACACCGAACCCAATTTTTTTTTTATGAAAAAAATGTTGAAGAGTTTTGCGCAGCATTCCAGTGTATAGCAATAAAATAGGTCGTTATGTTTAAGCAGGGTTTATTAGTAAAACATCAAAACGATTATAAATGTGACATAAACGTTTTAGCGCGGTCTTTCAACTACTTAACCTCAAACTACTATCGATTTACCTTGACAGTCACAGTATAGTTTTCACACAGACGTCTAACTCTAGTACACACACACACATAAACATAGTAACACAGAAGTGTAACTCCAACACAAAATGATACAAAAAAACACGAAAAAGGAAAACCCAATTCACAAAAGCTTGTTCTCTGACAAAAGAAGCCAGCGCTTGTTCTCACAAGCAGGGTTGCCAAATTTTAAAGAAAAAAGGAGTTGAAAACGTGTTTTTACTTTTTAAAGGCTTTTCATTACCTGTTATAATTTTAGCGTTATTTAAAATCAAATACTAACAAAATATTTTGTTTATAAAGTAAACAAATTCCTTGTATTTAATTTCCCATTTTTTTAACATTGGCTATAGTGCCGGCTTGGCACCATTGGAAACGGTCGAAAGGTCACGTGACCATTTGAGACGGTGTCACACGGAACTGTTAAAATAATGCATTTGCAAAATGATAAGCAGTGGCGTAAATAACAAAATGTAAAAAATTCAAAATATTTTTTTAGGACAACAAGAAAAATATAAGATTGTCAAAAAGTAATTACAGAAAAATCAGACTTTAAGTTATTACGTCCAGAAGTGTACATCCTAAAAAAACAATATTCACAAGAAATAAAAAAGTAGTATGGGAGTATGGGCAAACCAACTGACGTTATTCAGTGAGCCAATAATGTATGCTCCAGTATCGGAGAGATGAAGTTTTTTCTTCAATGGCTCAACAACAAAGTTCGTTGTAATTTAGATAAAGATTCTTCTCCGTCGATTTAACATCGAATCAATATTGGCGAAACAACTTTGTTGGCAAATTAACTGATGTTCGTCAGCGGTCCACTGAATAATTTCCGTCACAGTCACTCAAAAGTCATCCAGTTATCCAACCAATGAAGAACCATCAGAAATCCGCCAAACCTTGTTTATAGGGAAAACATCAAAAACATGAACGAAGTTGAGAGTAACTTAGAGTTTTGAACTTCCATTGTCTTTATTTTTACTTTTTTCATAACGCTTCGGATGCTTATGTATAATGCTTATGTATCGGCAATGAATACAGTATTCACCTGATGATGATTGCAGATACATAAGTATTCGAAACATTGTAAAAATAAAGATAATGGAAGTTAGAAACTCTACTTTACTGTCAAGTTAAACATTGTCTACCACCTTCAAACAACAATGAACAAAGATGCTGTCGTCCGACTGTGAAAAATAACAAGTTCGAGTTAAAAGGTTGCCCTCTTCATTATTGTTTTACACCGTCCGCGTCACATGCAAATCGGATTTTGACCTTTATGTAGTTCGAACAGAATTAATATTTCTATCGTCGAATACCAAACTAAAATATTTTTTTTTTCGGTAACTTGCTTTATTTTGTTTTCAAAGTAAATTAATATATAACATAATAAAATGAATTAGCATTAGACATACTTTTTGATACACTATTTTTCATTGAGCAATGTTTATGGACTGGTGAATGCGTTAGGAAAATTTAAAAATGAAAATTACTTTGAACCCGTGTTATAGTTGATTGATATTTTCGTGAGCGAAAGTAGTTTTGCAATAAATCTTTATTTGATTTATTTTTAACTAAAAAAGATTTGCGTCACTTATGCACCGTGCTATAATTCTGTTTTATTTTTTAGCGTGGCTTTAAATTCATCATCCAATAAAAAATCAACGTCTTCAAGATCATCAACTGCTGAATTTGATTCTAGGATGATTATTGGTAAGCTTTTTTATTCATTTACACAGTGGTTAGTTTTGCGATCCTCTATAATTTTGCTAAAAAATAAGCTACGGGACTAAATGAACATACAAAAAAAGTTTAATTATTTTTTTTTCAAATATAGATTAATGGAAAAAAATTAGTTTAAAATTGCATTAAGTACAAGTTTTATTATAAAAAAGTAACAGCAATTAAGTTTACAATTATTATTATTTTTTTTATTTATTTAGATAGAAAGTCAGAAGGGCGATTCAAGTGGAGGCTATTTTTATATCGATCCCACTTTCAAAGCGAGCCTGTACCGGTTTTTCGACTGAGTTTACACTTTATATGTAGGATTTTAATCCACTATTTATATATTTGAATGAAATATTTGTTATCTTCAAATAAAACTATGTTATCAAAATATTAAAAAGTACCTTTATCTTTACTTTTAGCATCAATAAACATATCTGAAAGTCTCCTAAACCACAAATTTGACCTGTGTATTGTTACCAGTGTTATTTCGACTATCAAAGCGATCTTTTTAACAAATCAGTATTTTTAGAGATAAATAGGTCTTTTGCTAGGCTTTTTTACTGCTTATTTTGAACTAGAGAATGGTCTGACTGAAATTTTAGGACTTGCTAGGCGATGCATAATATTAGTAGAAAACTATAATATTTTGAGTTATAGTACTACATACACCAACGAAGGAGGTATGCAACCAACTATACCTTAGTGCGTAATGCTGGTTTTTCAGTTTGGCTTTTAATATAGTCACTGCACTTATAAACGATAATATTTTAAAAACGTTAAACGTGATTTTTATAAAATATTTTTGCGATTAGTTTTTTTGTGTATTTTAGAAATTTAAGCTAAAATTAAAGGTAAAGAACTCGGTGAGGTCAAAGAGTTATGTAATGTGAAAATTAAGAGAAGAAAATAATCAAAAGAGAAGGTGAGTGTCCATGGTTAAAATATTCTAGCTACTTTTAAAAGACAGACTTGACTAAATTATAAACAAAAAAGTCAGAAGTCAGCAAATATCGTCTGGTGCAGTAACTCTATTAATAAAACCACTCATCTTAGCAACCACACGAGATGTGATGGGTCCAGCCTGTATCGCCAGATACCGGAAATCAGGTCGTTATAAAAAATAGCCGCCACTTGAATCGCCTTCCAAAGAGGCTGCAATTCATGAATTAAATAAGTAAAATGTGTTTTTTATAGAATTACCTTTTAAAATATTTTTAAAGAAAGAGAATTTATGAATCTTTTTTAATTCAATAGGTAGCTTGTTATACAAATTCATCGGTAAAACTCTAAAACTATTGCCTACCTTTGACAGCTTTTATATGGGAACCTCTTAGTTTAAAATTGTTCTTAAATCACGTTAAGTAGTGCTGTTGAAAATAGAATAATTGGAAATATTTTTTTGTCATGCATGGCATGGAAAAATAATTAATGAAGGTAAAGTTAGTATTCCTTCATAGATCAGGGAATAATTGCTTATAGGAATAAGTATATGGTTTACATAAAATTGTTCTAACTGCTCTTTTTTGACCTCTAAAAACCTCGCAGTGTCCCACACATAATACCGTATGATAGGCACGAATGCACATAGCCATAATAATAATGCACGTAGTGTAGATAAAGAGTTTTTTAAGACCTGATTTGACCAAGTACAATAATTACTAGTAATAATTAATATGCATTTTAACAAGTAAGCTTTTATATATATCTGTAATTGAAAACAGCATCATTTCGGTCTTTGATTGATTCAAAACAAGACCATTATTCTAATAAAAATTGGTCATCGTATTAAAAATTGATGTTCTTTTACGTTTTTGAAATATCCTATATTTTGTATTGTTTTGTTTTTGTTTTTTTTTTAAATGAGCAATATTAAGTAAGTAAAAAAAGTACATTCCCAAACAGCAATAGCTAGTTGGATTACGAATTGTTTTTATCGGGGGTGAATATTGCTTACTTAAATATATAATCCATTTATTAGCGATCGCTTTCAAACTGTTTTACAAAAATAATATCAATAATAGCACAAAGGAACTACCTTCCGTAGTTTTTAAAATAATGTTACATTTAAAAAATGCGCTTTTTTATTAAAAAAAAACTTGAAAAAAGTGCAATATCCTATAAGGCACGATTCCACAAAAGGGGTTTTCAAAGAGGTCAACCGTTCAGGAAAAATAATCATTAATTAGTTTTTAGCTACAATTTTAAAACTCTCATACTTTCTTAAGGTTTTCTGTGTACTATTATTTAGTTAGAGCTTTTAAGACTAATTTGATAAATTAATCTGAATATTACTATTATCACAAAGGAACTACCTACGGAAGGTAGTAGGATATTGCACTTTTTTTTCCAAGTTTTTTTTTAAATAAAAAAGCGCATTTTTTAAAGGTAACATTATTTTAAAATTATTTATTAATTGATTGTGTATTATGGCACCACATATATCTAGTAAGTAGGCTTTGGATAACTAGGATAGAATATTTTGTTTCATTTAAAAGTATTTTCACCTGTCAAAACTTAATGATATGCTTACAGTTTTAAAAATAGAATTAGAAGCATATTTTTAATGTCCTTTATATCTAGAAGTGATACAGATTGACTGCTGTTTGTCTGGTTTCCGGATGCAACACAGTTTTATTAAATCCCGGATCTACTAATTAAAGTGACCTTTTTGAAATTATTTTTTTCACGATCATGTAGAGCAAGACGACAATTACCACACAATGAGCAAGAATAGCGAGAATCATTTTTGTCAAACTTGAAACAATAAATTTATTATAATATATTATAATATATATATTATAATATATATATATATAATTATATATAAATTATGCAGAGCTTATCTGTTATTTGAAACTTTATTTACGTTTGTGTTTACCGAAAAGTATTTTTTGGCCACATAACACACAAAAAATTTTTTGATTGTCTTCAAGATTTGACGTTCTTGGCATTTTTCAATTTTTTTACTTCTAATTCGATTTTTAAAACTAAGCATATCATCAATTTTGACAGGTGAAAATATTTTTAAGTGAAACAAAATGTCCTATACTAGTTACTCAAAGCCTTCTTACTAGATATAGGTCGTGCATCAGACTAATAACTTTTTATTTTTTAATCCGAGGGTGGTGCCATAATATAGTACCATAACATAGAATTTTAAAATAATGTAAAATTTTTTTTAAATCGCTTTTTTATTAAAAAAAACAACGACAGCACAAAAGGGGTTTTCAAAGAGGTGAAACGTTCTGGAAAAATAAATTAGTTTTTGGCTACATTTTTGAAACTCTCATACTTACTTAAGACTCTCTGTGAGATGTAATTATAAATATCTGCAAAATAAACCTTTTCATTAAAATAAAATGTGTTCTTTTGTTTAAACTTTCATAGATAATTATCTATCATTTTAAATTATGACGCTACACAAACAGCATTTTGCTTAAACCTGTAACACCCAATTTAAATTCACAATTTTAAACTCAACGATAAATGTCAATTTTCACATCACCATTTTTCAAAAATTCACCGCTCAACCATAAACCTTTTTAATTTACAAACGCTTTGCACCATGACGAAAAGGGCTTTTAACTTTAAACTTTTCACATTTTAAAATATTCAATTTGCAAATTTTTCCAATTGAAATTTCCAAAAGTTACAGGATTATCGTTTTGACGCTACGACGTTACGCATTTCTTCAAATGGCAAATTTTTTCCAAAATTCAACAATAATTTTTAATTGTCCAAAAAATTTTTAATTTTTAATTTACAAACGCTTCGCACCATGACCAAAAAGGCTTTTAACTTCAAACTTTTCACATTTTAAAATATTTAATTTGCAAATTTTTCAAAAGAACAGGATTACCGCTACCGCTACGCTATGATATTCCACATTTCTCCAATTGGCAAATTTTCCAAAATTCAACAATAATATTTAATTGTCACACAATTTTCAAAAAGAAAATAATTTTTAATTTACAAAAGTTTTACACCATGACCGCTTTTTTTTAAAGAAAAGTGAAATGTTACGCAAAAACTAAATGTCACTAATAACTTTTAATACCTCACTCATATCGTGTGATTTTTTAGTTTTGTTTTAAATTTTAAAGACAATTAAGATGTTAGCATAAAATAAATATACCAAATAAGTCATACTTACTAAATGATTTAAACTTTGGCATTTGGTAAAGTGGAAAAGTACAACTTTCCGCACGCAAATGAGTAGGTAGGTTATAGAAGTTTTTTTATACCTTCATCAAAAACATGATTTTAGTAACTGTCTGCATATAACTCAAGCATGGCTTTTTTGGTTACCGATGCAAAAAAACTTTTTTTTTGATCACGGGAGCAAAAAAAAATTTCTGTCTGTTTTTTACCCAAAAATATCTAATTATTCTTGCCTAAAAATTAAGCCATTTCCGCCAGTTTTCACCAAGTATTTAAGGAAAAATCATTTAAAAACATCGTCAAAATACCAAACTGTCAAAGATTAAAATGTCGCAAGAATGAACGTCACCGAATAGAAATGCACATCGCTATGGAAACCATTGTTAATTCATTTACCATCCGCCTTAATTTATAGTGTAAGCATGGTGTGTTGTAAGAAGTACTCTTCGTTTGAGGTTTTTAAAAGTATTTTCCTATTTTTCTTGTATTTTTTGATAAAGGTATTAAAAAAAATAGTGTTAACAACTCGCGCCTAAATTGTGCTGCGCTCATTATTTAAACCAACGCTTGTAAAAAAAGCACTATTTTAGGCACTAGTTGTTAAAACTACTATTTTCTAACCGAAAATGTGGCCTAATTTTATTTTTCCGCACACTTGTTTTAATAAAATATGAAAAAGTACCTATCGAAAAAAAAGTATTGTTCAAATCACCAGGGTCGGTGCTAGCAGTTTCGGCGCCCCGGGAAAAAAAGGTAAAATGCCACCCCTTTGCATCCTTTTTTTAATTAAAGCGATTAAAAAAAAAACATTCAAGACCGGAAAATATAGTAGTTTTCCTACCAATAAGTTCTTTGCGCACACGAGTAGAAAAAAGCATTTTTAATACCTAATCATCACGCGGCGCATTTATGGCATGGTTTAAGCAACAAATCTTGAAGTTAGACAATATCCCCCCCAGTCTTTGGGAGCTAACCCTACCTACGTTTTTCTAATAAACTCCAACATTTTTCGCATGCGCCGCACCGCGGTGCTACTAGGTTATTAATGGTTATAATTTTAATAAAATTTTAAGCAATTTTTTTTTGCAACCACATTCAAAACGTGTAAAAAATGGCATTTTGTTAAGAATTTTAAATTTAAACGTCAACCAACCGATATTAAACCTGTGGTAGGAAACTGTAAGAGATTTGCGTAACCATTCATAAACTGCGCTAAAAATCACATCCAACATAGTGTCACTAAACCCTATATCCGATGCTGGACCAGAGAGATCCAGATCTTGGAGAACAACTTCTTGAATAACTAAATTCTGCATTCTGAAACAAAAAAATGGAAAGAACCCCTCGAACATATCAACTTCACGCATAGTAGCCGCTCTGCATGAAAGCTGCTTAGGAAAATGTAATCAGGCCCTAAAAGTAATACAGATGCTCTTAAAACTCCAAATCCAGAGGACATAGCCACACGTATTTTCCGACTTTCTAGACCAGCAATAGAAAAGAACCATAAAAAAGTAAGACATCAGCAAAAAGACATCAAGATCACCTATCAGCAGAATCTTCTATTTATGAGACCAATGGAAACTGACGAGCTTTTAAATGCACTAAATCTAATAAAGTGAATTTATAAAACACATAGGACCAAAAACATGCAAGTGGTTACTAGATTTTTACAACCAGATAATGAGCACGCAAAAATTACCTAAAAAAATTTAAACAAAGCAAAATCATCGTAACAGCTAAACCGGGAAAAGACCCAATACTACCAGAGAGCTACAGGCCGATCGCCTTCTTGAGCGTCTGCTATAAGATTTTTGAGAGAAAAATATATAAAAGGCTCTTAAACTCTGTCACTTAAATATCTTTCCAGAGCAAGCCGAGTTCGTAGCAGGCAGAAGCTGCTTCGACCAAGTACTTTCACTCACCGCATTTATGGAAAAGGGCTTCCAAAAGAAACTTAAAACAGCAGTTGCATTCATAGATCTTACTTGCGCCTACGACACGGTATAGTAAGATGGTCTATTACTAAAGTTATATCAGATGGTACCATACAAATCATTTATTAACCTGATTAACCAAATGCAATGCGACAGACTCTTCCAGATAATTTTTAATGTAAAAAGAGTAAATTTAGAAGTTTACAAAACGGTTTACCTCAAGGGTAGGTCATGTTCCCGCTATTATTTAATATTTAGACATCAGATGTCCCTGCTACCACCTCACAGAAATTTATATACGCAAATGAGATGGGTCTGGGTGTTCAAACAAAAAACACTGAAAACGCTGAAGCCATTCTCGAAAAAGGCCTAAAGATTTTTAGATGTGCTAAACCCGATTTTTAGTAAAATTACAGACTATAAAGAACTTTGATTGAAAGAAATTAATACCACCTTATATTCTACACAATTCACACTATGAAAAATTACAATTTTTGCTTTTTTTGGATAAAAATTGCAAAATAAAAATCATATGCACGACACCACTCAAGATGACTGACAGATGACATAACAGAAATTTTTAGTAAACATTTGCCTTAAATTTTGTCTATCTTTCTCTAAAATACTTTTTTATAGCCTGCTGTCTCTCTTCAACAACCTTAAATATTTTTCATTTTAATAGAGAATTTTTTTTTTGCCAGTACTTTTTTAAACACTAAAAAAACAGTAAAAACTTAAAAAAATTTAAGTGTTTTATTTCAGAAATCGAAAGTTTGGAAAGAAAGCTTTAAAATGTGAGCAACATCATGGCATATAAATGTGAAAAACATAGTAAAAAATTGCTTCATCAAAAACGTTACCCCTTAAATTACGATAAAATATTTTAAGCCTTACATTATCATCATGGCTTGATCATAACTACAAGAATTAACGAAAAACGTTTTATTTGTGGATAGACACCCACAAATTGGTGAACATTAACGTTTGAACATACAATATGTTCCTCCAGGATCTTAAGGAAGAAGAAATCTCCAAAATTTTAAAACATTTTGGTGAGACAGCAAACGGATCTGGAGAAGATTTACGAATTAAGCTACAAGCTACATTCAAAGATAAGTTTCCTGATACAAATGTGAGTAATTTTAATTTTACTTCCATGCTTTCCGAGTGCATTTCTGATAGGATAGATAATTTGGAGTCACTTTGTTTAAGCTTATTAAAGACAGTTAAAGAAAGTCACGATAAATTTGAAACCCTTTTAAACAATGATATAATTAGTGCCTTAAGCAGTCATATTGCACCTCAACTATCACTTTCAGTATCGAATCCAACTCCTAGAAGTTCTAATCATACCTCTCAAAAAATTGAATCAACTAACAATGTAGAATCCCCAAAAAAAAATTGAAAAAACTCTAAATTTAACTGTTTTTTGGAAACATGGTTTAGTACGATTAAAGCAATTTATTATTTATTATTATATTATTCAATAATAAAAGATAATCCAAATATTCTTTCAATCAATGGCACTGAAACATACAAATAGCTTAAAACCCAGTTAAATAAAATTTACCAAACTTCAGAAGAAGTAAAAATTAAAAAAAAAAATTACAGAATGTGAGTTGGGAGATAAGAAACCTAGTCAGCTCTATGTATTGAGACATGTCAATCCTGGCATCTGGACATATGTCTGAGACATACATTATTTTAACCTTGTTAAAGAAATTACCATCTTATATGGAGTCCACTCTACAAGCATTCAGAAATAAAGTTTCTGAAATTAACTCTGTGTTTCGGACTTCCATTGTCCATATTTTATTTATACACGACGTTTCAATTAGTAAAATCTCTGATCGTCTTCACGTGCAAGCTACAATCTACTCCTAAGGCTACGGCTTATATACTATGGGAAATCACTCAACCGTGAAGTTTAAGAATTTGGCTCCGCCCAAGAAGGGGCTTTCCAATATTTGATATTTCAATAGTTGTTTTACTGAAAATACCCTTATTCTGCCCAATAAAGGCAGCTTCAAGGAATTTTCGTTTTTTCCAGTGTGACTCACTGTGCAAAACCTTTGCTTCTGTCCACTTCATTCGGTGTTGTTTTGACCATGCATGTTCGGCGAGCAGACCGTTCATACTGATTTCGTTGTTTCACCTCTTTGGGTATTCGTCTGATGTTTCTTAAGCCTAACAGATAGTCGTCTTTTTGTTTCGCCTATGTATGACTCACAACACTCACAAGGAACAGGGTAAATGCATTCCTTATTTTGTTTGTTCCCCGGTTTTGTTTTACTAGGAAGGCTTGGAATTGTATTATTAGATTTTAAAGCTGTTCTAATATTACAGTTTTTCGGTACCCTTCGAATTTTCTCCAATACTAGTAAAGAATGCGTTTGCCTGGTTTTGGTCTTGTAATCTCTGCCTCGTTTGTTGAAATTTATAAATAGTATCTGTTCTAAGTTTAAGGCTGTAACCATTCGGCTGCAGATCCTTCTTAATGTTTCTTATTTCGATTTCCAAGTAATAAGAATTTTTAAAAATTTGAACGGCTCTACAGCTCTGTAGCAGAATTATTTGAACCTTAATTGAAATATTGTCTTGGTGAGTAGGTTTACGATAGACTGTTGTTCTGATGTCGCTTTCTACTCATTTGGCAAGTACATCCAGAAAAGGAATTTGATAATTTTGCTCCAACTTCATTGTGAACTTAATGGTGGATCTTATGTTATGTAGGTGGTGAAGAAATTTTTTAAGTTGTTGGTCAGTCCCGGTCCAAATAACAAAAGTATTAGCAACATATCTTAGGTTTATATGTTGCGGTATCAACCGCGTGTGATTCGAACCACTATATGCAAATATTGGCCACCACTGGCGAAAGCGATGAACTCATTGGCAGACCGTCATCCTGAGCATAAAACCTATCTTTCACCTGAAAGTTAGAGTTATGTATACAGCACTTCAACAACTCCATTACTTCCTCGACCGGCAGGCTGGTACGTTCATAAAGGAATTCGTCATCAACCAGTCTTTGCCTAATAACATCTAGCGATTTCTTTATCGGGACTTTGGTGTATAGACTTTTGACATAAAAACTGGCAAATCTATCCTCAGGTCCTAAAACAAAAGACTGGTTGATGACGAATCCCTTTATGAACATATCAGCCTGCCGCTGGAGGGAGTGATGAAGTTGTTGGAGTGCTGTCTACATAACTCTTATTTTTAGGTAAAAGATAAGATTTAGGCTCAGGATGGAGGTCTACCACTGGGCTTTCGCCAGTGGTGGCCAATATTTACATGTAGTGGTTCGAATCACACGCGGTTGATACCGCAACATACTAATTCACTATGAAATCAATTCTCCTTTTTTGTTAAGCAAGATTGACCTAGGGCAAAATTCACCTCTGTATAGAATGTGTCAGTTGGCAAATATCTTGAAAACCAACGTAGATATATTTTAGTTTACATCGGTAAAATCTTTTAAAAAGCAAGTCAGGAAACAAACTTTTTGATTTTTATTGCGTATAATATTTTGACTTAGTACATTTACTACTCTTGAAATTGTAGTTTACTATTATAGCAGTTTAATTTTTATTTTTAAATGTGGTATAACAAGTAAATTATGTTTCATATTGTAATCTCTTATTGGACTGTTGTCTGTTGATTGCAAATAAATAAATAAATAAACATATAAACTTAAGCTTAAGCTACGGCTAAGATATGTTAATAATACTTTTATTATCTGGAACTGGAATGACCAACAACTTTCAAAATTTCTTCACCAACTAAATACCATAAGATCCACCAATAAATTCACAATGAAGTTGGAGAAAAGTTGTCAAATTCCTTTTCATGATGTACTTACCAAACGACTAGAAAGCGACACTGGAACAACAGTCTATCGTAAACCTACTCATACAGAACAATATTTAAATCAAGGTTCAAATAATTCTATTACAACCAAACGAGGTATAATAACAACTCTGTATAACAGAGCCGTTCAAATTTTTGAAAATTCTCATGACTTGGAAATCGAAATAAGAAACATTAAGAAGGATCTGCAGCCGAATGGTTACAACCTTAAACTTATAACAGATACCATTTATAAATTTCAGCAAACAGGACAGAAAATACAAGACCAAAATCAAGCAAACGCATTCCTTACTAGTATTAGAGAAAATTCGAAGAGTAGCGAATAACTGTAATATTAGAACAGCTTTTAAATCTAATAATACAATTCCAAGTCTTCTTAGTAAAACAAAACCGGAGAACAAACAAAATAAGGAATGCATTTACCAAGTTCCTTGTGAGTGTGGTGAGTCATACATAGACGAAACAAAAAGATCACTATCTGTTAGGCTTAAGGAACATCAAACGAATACCCAAAGAGGTGAAACAACGAAATCAGGATGACGGTTTGCCAATCGGTTCATCGCGTTCGCCAGTAGTGGCCAATATTTACATGGAGTGGTTCGAATCACAAACTCTAGCTAGGATATATTGTTGATACTTTTATTGTCTGGACCGGGAATGTCCAACAACTCTTACAATTTCTATACCACTTAAATAACATAAGAGCCACCATTAAATTCGCAATAGAGTTGGAGCAAATTTGTCAAATTCCTTTTCTTGATGTACTTGTCAAACGAGTAGAAAGCGACATCAGAACAGTAGTGTGTTTTCGCCGATTCTGGCTCAAGATTCTAAGATTCACCCATAAGAATTAACATAGGGATTTTGAGAGCCAAAGATTCAGCTTAGACAGCTGTCTTGGTCAATGGCTTAAAGAGCCTGTTAGAAAGTAGGAAATAAATTGAATCACACCTTCTATCTTACAGACGTATTGCAAATTGGTTTGGTCGGTTACAGTAAACCAGGTCACAGCTGTCTTAGTCATTGGCTTGAAAAACCTGTCTTAACAACAAGTCTTGACTTGTCTCTCACCACTTTATACCCAATATAAATGATTTGTTTTGGAAAGTTTTATACAGTCTGAAACAAAATGTCTTCTAGTTATGTAGATTGTAATTCCAAAAATGTCTTTTTTGGAGAAAGAAAATTTTATCTTAACAAATAAAAAACAAAGTTTGTTAGTGTGTGTTTAAGCTATAATAGAATTTTCTTTCCATGTGTATTAATTGGTGGAATCAAAAAGGATGTTGTTCAGTTCACAGAATTCGATTGGCAAAACTTTTATCTATATAAAGACATCATAGATGAATCCTTTTTAGCTGTTGATATGTTGATTTTAAACAGATGGATTATGTAAATCTGATTGTGATGAATACAGGAAAAGCTACAGTACGATTAACAAACCCTACACTATCAGAACTGTGGAGAATCTCACGTTTAATAGATGAGCACATTAAAATATTGAAAAATTTTCAATATTTTAATGTGCTATAAAATAGTTGCTAAAAAATTCATCAAATAGGAATAAAAACTTCTGTTGATGTAACGAACACAGCAATTTTCATTATGGATTCTATCAAAAATATAAACACTTTGACGTATGGATTGGCGATAAATTCTGAACTACTAAAAGAAGATCATGAATAAAACGTTTACATTTAATGAACAATTTAATAAAGTGAAAATATTATATGTGTATAGTTATGCATATAAAGAAGGCACAAAAAAAACATTGGGAAAACTTAGCAGTGGATCGCATGCATACAATGATGATTTTCCATCAACCAGTTGGCTCCCTTATATAACTGTGGTGAAAGATGTTGAATCTCATAGGTTTCTCGTTCCATCATAAGCGGCCAATTCTTTAGGAACAAATTTGTTGTTTTTCAATTTACATCCTTGAACATCTATTATTAAATTCATTGTTAAGTTGGAAAGCTTTTTTTAAAATAATTTGATTTTAACTGTATAAACTTATGGCTTCTTTCAGTATTCCTAAATTTTTAAGGTGTAAGCAAATTCTACAAGTGTTTTTTGAACACATTTCATAAAAAAATATTTTTTGTACATGCGCATAAAAACTGTTTCACTGTTTTAGTCAAAGGGTGGTATGAAAAAATTTTATCATGAAGAATCAAACAGTATGCGGTCGTTTTTTCCGGTACATATTCGTGGCATTCAAAAGTGATTCTCATTGAAATATTAGCACTCTGTGCAGCTTCTTTTTCATAAGAACATTATGGGTGACATTGTACTCTGCTAATTTAATTTAAAATAAAATAATCAATACTTTTAGAATGAAAATGGAAAATAAAATAAATAAAATAAAAAACATATGTATATATATATAAATATAAAAAAAAATATAAATAAAAGTATATAAAAAATATATAAATAATAATAAAAAAAATGAAAAAAAAATATATATATATTACTTAATAAATATTAAAAAAAAAACAGAAAATTATTATGCGATAATACTAACTAACTCAAAAACTTATGAAATTCAAACAAACAATTTTCAATAATTTTTTTTTTAAACAATTAAAATATTTTACAATGGTCTATCTCTGTTCTCACTTAACAAATGTATAAGTTTTTCTCTCTTGAACAAAAATCAATATTAAAGTACCTAATGCACAGTTGCGTTTGTAGATTATCTAAGAATTTGCTGAAATTTCTTAAGAATGACAAATAATTGTCAAATGAAAAATGAATACAACATTGTAAAAATAATAACCGTCAAAATATCGATGCCTCATCAATAAAACAACAATTATAAACAAGATTTAACAACAAAAGTGCTTATTTTTAATGCCAAAATCTCTACATAAGTTTGTTATTATGTCTAAAAAATTATTGTTGTATACAATTTAATTCAAAGGTGAGTTGTTTTTTCATTTTCGTTTTTTCATTTTTGTAATTTGTGTGTGTTTGTGGTTAGTGTTTGTGGTTTATGTAAAGAAATTATATTTAAATTATAATTTATAAAAATAATAGACGAAGTACCTTATTAATTTAGTAAGGAACAGAGACAGTAAAAAAAACATAAAAAAAAGAAAGACTTAGTATAGTGACTGGTAATTGCTTACCAATTCATTCAAGTAGGTTTTTATTTATTTAATTAATGTTGTGTTATGAGTTTTATGGTTTTAAATCTACATGTATAATAGTATAATATTCTTTTAGCCTGAGGAAGACGAAAATTGTCGTCGAAACGTAGCGAATGAATTGAAATAGTATACGAAAACAATCACTGTCCTTAGTTCCCACAAAAATCTTCGCTAGTAAAAAACATTTTCAAGGACACGAACTAATGTAAAATAATGAAATTTATTATTTCGTTCATCTATATTGGGTATTGCATTAAAAGTTTCGAAATTTGCACACAAATGTGTACAGATAACTGAATCTTTTTGTTGACAATTTTTATAATTATACATTACAACATTAGGACTACCATCACTTAAAAAATATTTAACAACCTCCAAAGCTGGTTTTAAATTTCCATAGCTATCAAAGTATGAAATTATTTTTTTTGTTCACATATTCAGTCCAGTGGGTTTCCTGTTTTTCTTTATTATCTAAATTGATTATACCACTTTCAAATTTTCTAATTTTTTTCGTTAAATCATTACGCATAAAAACACCACGAAAATGCGGAATATTTTTTGAATATTTAAGAAGGTCAATATTTGTTAGAGGTCTGTGAGGTAGGCCTTTTATCAGTTTTTTGTATATGGTTTTAAAAACAGACCACAACCTTGTTTATAAGGTCTTAAATAAAGTCCTTTTCCAATAGAAATTTCTTCCATGGCTTGATTATGTCTTTTATTTTCAATAAGTTTATCTTTTGTCGCTTTGGCGTCATTAATAGGTTTTGCTATTCCCGCAGCTCCCCCACCCAATGCTCCAAGAGCTGAGAGAGCAGATAGCACAGGTAGTATAAATGGTAAAAACTCTCCAATTTTTGGGACTAGAATAATTATTTTCTTTGGTTGAATAACCTTATAACCTTTTAATGATGATAGTGCTATTTTCGCAGCTGTGTTTAGGTTCTTAAAAGATTTGCCAACTAAACTTTTGCGTGCTTGTTTAATAGCATTGCTTAAAGATATCCCCCTTCCTGTGTTTTTCCGTTTAACGTTACGTCGTCGACGTTTTTTTAAACCCATTCCAAAAGTTGTTTTTAATTTAGTTCCTTCAGTTACTCCAGTTGCTGCTATTTTTTCATCTAAACTTGCGTCGGATGCATTTATTCTCTCGGCTGCTTTTTAAGCAAGAACTTTGTCAGCCTTATGTCTATTTTTAAGATCAAATTTTTTGAATATGCAATGTCGTGTTCTTTGCAAGCCTCATCCAATTTGTTAATTCCTCGGTCGCCTCTTGCTAATCTCTTTGTTAGGTTAGTGATAGGACCACAGAAATTGTAATAATGTGTAGTTCGATAGGTAATTTGTTGATTAATGTATTTAACAAACCCCTTCCTTTCTTTGTCTTATGTTTAAAAAAGAGAAGATCAAAAGATCTTGGGAGGAAAGAACGAAAATTCAAAATTTAATGAGCGTCCCACAAGCAACACACAAACGACCGAAGCGAAAAGAGAAACAATTAAACGATGTTTCGCCCAGGGTGACCAGCGTGGGCTCGTCAGTGGATTCACTGGTCACCCTCAATCCAGACATCATTTAACACAATCGCACACTCTGACCTCCAACTCTGAAATAATCACAAATAGGCAATGTTCCGCATGGTAATTATTATAAGTCACCTGACACGGGTTCGTCCTGGCGTATTAATCATCACAAATATTCAATAGGAATATGCTCCTAAGACAATTAAAACAAGAAGTTAAAAACTTCCAAATCAGTTACATCAACCGAAAAGAATCTAAAAAAGAGAAGATCAAAAGATATTGGGAGGAAAAAACATATATCCCATAAGGAACACACATACGACCAAAGCGAAATAGAAACAATTAAACGATGTTTCGCCCAGGGTGACCAGCGTGGGCTCGTCAGTGGATTCACTAGTCACCCTCAATCCAGACATCATTTAACACCATCGCACATTCTGACCTCCAACTCTAAAACACTCACAAATAGGCATCGTTCCGCATGGTACTTATTATAAGTCACCTGATACGGGTTTGTCCTGGCGTGTTAATCTTTCCAATAGGAATATGCGCCTAAGACAATTAAAACAAGAAGGTAAAAACTTCCAAATCAGTTACATCAACCGAAAAGAATCTAAAAAAGAGAAGATCAAAAGATCTTGGCAGGAAAGAAAGAAAATTCAAAATTGGAAGAGTGTCCCACAAGGAACACACAAACGACCAAAGCGAAAAGAGAAACAATTAAACGATGTTTTGCCCCGGGTGACCAGCGTGGGCTCGTCAGTGGATTTACTAGTCACCCTCAATCTACACATAATTTAACACCATCGCACACTCTGACCTCCAACTCTAAAACACTCACTAATAGACATCGTTCCGCATGGTAATTATTATAAGTCACCTGACACGGGTTCGTCCTGGCGTGTTAATCATCACAAATATTCAATAGGAATATGCTCCTAAGACAATTAAAACAAGAAGTTAAAAACTTCCAAATCAGTTACATCAACCGAAAAGAATCTAAAAAAGAGAAGATCAAAAGATATTGGGAGGAAAAAACATATATCCCATAAGGAACACACATACGACCAAAGCGAAATAGAAACAATTAAACGATGTTTCGCCCAGGGTGACCAGCGTGGGCTCGTCAGTGGATTCACTAGTCACCCTCAATCCAGACATCATTTAACACCATCGCACATTCTGACCTCCAACTCTAAAACACTCACAAATAGGCATCGTTCCGCATGGTACTTATTATAAGTCACCTGATACGGGTTTGTCCTGGCGTGTTAATCTTTCCAATAGAAATATGCTCCTAAGATAATTAAAACAAGAAGTTAAAAACTTTCAAATCAGTTACATCAATCGAAAAGAATCTAAAAAAGAGAAGATCAAAAGATCTTGGGAGGAAAGAATAAAAATTCAAAATTGTATGAGTGTCCCACAAGGAACACATAAACGATCAAAGAAAAAAGAGAAACATTAAACGATCTGAATCACTCACAAATATTCAGCGTTCCGCATGGTACTTATTATATGTCACCTGATACGGGTTCCTCCTAGCGTGTTGATCTTGCCAATAGGAATATGCTTCTAAGACAATTAAAACAAGAAGAGATCTTTTGATATTCTCTTTTCTAGATTCTTTTCGGTTGATGTAACTGATTTGGAAGTTTTTAACTTCTTGTGTTAATTGTCTTAAGAGCATATTCCTATTGAAAAGATTAACATGCCAGGACGAACCCGTATCAGGTGACTTATAATAAGTACCATTCAGAGTTGGAGGTCAGAGTTTGCGATGGTGTTAAATGATGTCTGGATTGAGGGTGACTAGTGAATCCACTGACGAGTCCACGCTGGTTACCCCGGGCGAACCATCGTTTAATTGTTTCTCTTTTTGCTTTGGTCGTTTGTGTTTTCCTTGTGGGACACTCATCCAATTTAGAATTTTTGTTCTTTCTTTCCAAGATCTTTTGATTTTCTCTTTTTTAGATTCTTTTCGGTTGATGTAACTGATTTGGTAGTTTTTAATCTTATGTTTGTTGCGTACACGAATTATATATAAACACACATCAAGTATTTTCTCTTAATTATATAGCTAACGTAATGATGCGAATAGTAAAGCAAAATTTTTCATTTCCTATTAAAAATCATGATGATCAAAAAATTGATTTTAATAAGCATCGACAGCTTTTTGGAGGAACTTCTACAAGAGGACTGATTACACTGTCCAACAAAATTTTTATTTTGTTTCCTTCAATTTATTAGTTAATTCCTAACAAGTTTGGCTTTCCTCTTGTAAGTAATTTCTGGAGCATCCTTATACATAAACCAGCAGTAATCCGCGAGGATTGCTTCATTCCAACGGCCCTGATATCTCCGTTCCTGGTGGAATCTTTCTCCATGCTCGTCACTGACAGCTCCACAACTGGGTGGGAAAAAATCAAGATGGGAGTGGAGAAAATGTATTTTTAGTGACATATTACATCCGACTTGATGGTACTTTTCTAGAAGTACTTTTACCAATTGAGTGTACTATGTTGGGAATTTGGAACCTTTGGTTGCACTAAAACAAAATTATGATTGTTTTCCACAAACCAAAACTACACTTTTTTGCACTCGACGCGCGTTTCGCTAACAACGTTAGCATCATCAGGAGACGATAAACAATGAACTAAATTAATCTACGCTCTATCTTATATACAATCCTTTAGTGGGCGGAGATAAGACCAATAAATTGTGATTGATCACGATTTTTAATCCTACCTCCCCTCAACCAAAGAATAAAGTGTACTAAACGGGATAGGTCCTCTATCTTTATTTAAACTATTTCTGGATTTAATGATTTCCATACTTTCATATGCATTCAAAAGTCTTTTGTTTGGTACACTTTTTAGAAGTTTTAGGCTATCTAATGTGAATCTATGATTGTTTTCAAAAGCATGCTCGGCCACACTTGACTTTTCTGTTCTTCCGTATTTTAAGTGTGCTAAGTGTTCTTTAAAACGTGTTTGAATAGAGCGTCTCGTTTGGCCAACATATTTTTTATCACAATCCATGCAACTAATTTCGTAAATTCCACTTTTTTCTAGAACTGCAGTTTTATCCTTGGGATTTCCTAGTAAGCTTCTTATTGTGTTACCGGATTGATATACTAATTTAAGACCGGTGTTATTAAATACTTTCTGTAATCCTTTCGTATAATTAGGATTATACGGAATTGATACAAATTTTGAGTCGCAGGTATCTTTTTGTCTGAAAAAGGTAGAATTCCGAAAGGTCTTTTGAAAAGAATGTCTATTTATCAGCTTATTTATTAAGCCTTCGTCGTAACCGTTTTCGCCAGCTATATTCCTAATCCTATTCTTTTCTGCTTCAAATCTTTCTTTGTTTAAGGGGAAATTTACTAATCTATATGTTAAAAAGTGCAAACTTGCAAGCTTATGTTGTAAGCAATGAAAAGAGTCATTTGGAATATACCTGTTGGTGGCCGTGCCTTTTCTGTATAGGTCAAAGTCCAATTTATTTTTATTTCTTATAACTAAAGTGTCTAGAAATGGCAGTGTACCGTTGTTCTCTGTTTCATAAGTAAATTTAATAGTGGGAAATTTGTTATTTATTTTTTCCATAAAATTTTCAACACTACAGTGTTGAAAATTTTATGGAAAAAATAAAAAAGAAAGAAAAAATAAATAACAAATTTCCCACTATTAAATTTACTTATGAAACAGAGAACAACGGTACACTGCCATTTCTAGACACTTTAGTTATAAGAAATAAAAATAAATTGGACTTTGACCTATACAGAAAAGGCACGGCCACCAACAGGTATATTCCAAATGACTCTTTTCATTGCTTACAACATAAGCTTGCAAGTTTGCACTTTTTAACATATAGATTAGTAAATTTCCCCTTAAACAAAGAAAGATTTGAAGCAGAAAAGAATAGGATTAGGAATATAGCTGGCGAAAACGGTTACGACGAAGGCTTAATAAATAAGCTGATAAATAGACATTCTTTTCAAAAGACCTTTCGGAATTCTACCTTTTTCAGACAAAAAGATACCTGCGACTCAAAATTCGTATCAATTCCGTATAATCCTAATTATACGAAAGGATTACAGAAAGTATTTAATAACACCGGTCTTAAATTAGTATATCAATCCGGTAACACAATAAGAAGCTTACTAGGAAATCCCAAGGATAAAACTACAGTTCTAGAAAAAAGTGGAATTTACGAAATTAGTTGCATGGATTGTGATAAAAAATATGTTGGCCAAACGAGACGCTCTATTCAAACACGTTTTAAAGAACACTTAGCACACTTAAAATACGGAAGAACAGAAAAGTCAAGTGTGGCCGAGCATGCTTTTGAAAACAATCATAGATTCACATTAGATAACCTAAAACTTCTAAAAAGTGTACCAAACAAAAGACTTTTGAATGCATATGAAAGTATGGAAATCATTAAATCCAGAAATAGTTTAAATAAAGATAGAGGACCTATCCCGTTTAGTACACTTTATTCTTTGGTTGAGGGGAGGTAGGATTAAAAATCGTGATCAATCACAATTTATTGGTCTTATCTCCGCCCACTAAAGGATTGTATATAAGATAGAGCGTAGATTAATTTAGTTCATTGTTTATCGTCTCCTGATGATGCTAACGTTGTTAGCGAAACGCGCGTCGAGTGCAAAAAAGTGTAGTTTTGGTTTGTGGAAAACAATCATAATTTTGTTTCAATTGAGTGTAATTTTTCTCTCTTCTATTCCCTAAAAATCCATGCATAACTCCCTTAAGAGCTTCCCAAGCTTCCTTTTTTTTTCTTTCAGAACTAGATCGAAAGCAGGATCCTTTACAAGTTCACATATTTGTGGCCCAACGAAGATGCCTTCCTTGACTTTTGCATCACTAAGTTTGGGAAATTTTTCTCTCAAATATTTAAAAGCCTGACCATCTTGGTTTAAGCCGTTGACAAAATTCTTCATTAAACCGAGCTTGACATGTAGGGGTCGAAGAAGAACATCTTTTGGATTCACGAGAGGCTCGGCAACGACATTTTTCTCACTAGGTTTAAGATTCCTTGCAGGCCAATCTACTTGGATATAGTGTGATTTCCTATCTATACTATTCCACATACATAAAAAGCAACAGTATTTAGTGTACCCTTATTGCATTCCTAATAGTATAGCAATGACTTTTAGGTCGCCACAGATTTTTCACTTATGTTCAGCATATTTGATTGAGTTGAGGAGGGTTGCCATATTTGAATAAGTCTCCTCATATGAACTGCGTAACCAACAGGAAAAGAAGGAAGACGATTACCATTATGAAGCAATACAGTTTTTAAATTAAGCTTGGAAGAGTTTATGAATAGCCTCCATTCAGTTGGATTATGCTCCATTTTCAAACTTTTCATCAAACCATTAATATCACAGTAAAAAATAAGATTATTCTCCTTCTTAGAAAAAGGTAACAGATTCCGCTGACGCTGTCTGTACTTAGAGACCCTGACATCTGTTTGAAGAAGATTCCATTGCTGTAACCTTGATCCTAGAAGTTCTGACATCTCCTGTGACAAGTCAAGATCTTGAATGAGATCATTTAACTCAGACTGGCTTAATCTGTGTGGCTGATCATCTTTTTCTTCAAAATCAGGGTCGTGTGATATTGAAGGCATGATTAATTCCTCGTCTTCCACATTTCATAGTTTTGAGGTGGAGTAGGAATTGGTAAACTGTCGGAATTTGGTATAGGTCGAATAGCAGATGGGAGATTCGGATATTGAACTGTTCCTCTTTTTTTCATTGACAATCCTGCATTGATAGGCGGAGTCAAACAAAAATAGCAGTCATCTATGTGGTTTGTAGGCTCCCGCCAAACCATGGGCACCCCAAAAGCCATCGATCGTTTTTTATTTTGAAGTCATTCTCGTAATAGAACTGAACACATGTTGCAACATATATGTGGAGCCCATGACTTATCCTGGTCTCCTACCTTCATTCCAAAATAATGTTGGTAAGCAATCTTCACAAGAGGCGTCAAATTGCGTTTCTGTGAAGAAAACGTTATTTCTCCACAAATATAACAAAAATTGTTAACTGAATTTACACATTTACGAGGCATTTTAATACAATAAGTTTTACTCTAAAATCACTCCTAAACAACAAATTTTGCACTAACCAAAACAGAAATATTGTATGTAAAATGTAAACCTTAGATTTACAGCATAAATACTATAGTCAGTTTGCGATGATATATTGTTTCTCCGTGTATCTAGTTTTATAACAATACCATACACACTACATTAAATGTGAAGAAATATAAAACTGAACTGTAAGGTGTCGGTCGCCACTTATATATATCGAGAATAGTAGGGATGTATTGCAAATATTGATAGCTAAATTAAAACTATCGATAGTTCTGTAGTTTTATCCCTATCAATATTATCGATAGTCAATTTTGATGTTGCGTACCACTATTTCTAACTCGCCACTGTATCCAGTTCACTGCTCTTTCTATTCTTTTCTCTTTCGATGCTTTTAGAGGATATAAAATGTAAAATATCACCTTATCTCCAAAACTAGAGCTAATATCTATTTTTTATGGTGATTTTTGAATTCAGTGGATGGAAATACTTAAGAATTAGCTATTTTTAAGCCCGAAACATTTTGATTGTTGGACAGTGTTATTGATCTTTCAGGCTGTGGAAAAACTAATGTTCTTATAAGTTTATTGGAGGACCAAAATAGATTACGTTTTCAAAACGTTTGTATTTATTCCAAATCTTTACATTAACCAAAATATTAATATCTAAAAGAACTACTCAAACTAATTAAAGAAATTGATTATTATGAAAATGATGATGCAAATGAAATTATTTCTTCTAGTAAAATAAAGGATAATTCAGTTGTAATATTTGATGATGTGGTTGTAATATTTGATGATGTGGTTTGTGGTAATCAAAGCAAAATACGGGATTATTTTTGTTTTTCTAGACATAAAAGTACTGATTGTTTTTACCTCAGTCAAACTTATTCCTCAATACCAAAACAGCTTATAAGAGATAATGCAAATTTATTGATTATATTTCAACTAGACAACACAAATTTACATCAAATCTATGATGATCATATTAATGTTGATGTGTCTCTTCAAAAATGTAAAGAACTTTGCTCATTGTGTTGGAAAGAACAACATGGTTTTATTGTAGTGGATAAAGATTGTAATTTGAAGCATGGTAAATACAGGAAAGGTTTTGATACGTTTATTTACCTATAAATACCCTACAATTAAAAGTTGTATATCACTACTTATGCTAACGTTCTAAAAAAGCATGGATAGAAAAAAAGTAAGCGAATTAGTAAAAACAAGAAATGCCATAAAAAGAAATTACGAGGCACTCTAAAAGAGAAAGGGAATTGTATCCAATCACGAAACCATTGCAAGAATTTTTATCAAACGTTAAAACTACATCAAACATAGAGCAAGAAATAAAAAGTCCACCTGTATCAGCAAATCAATCTAAAAGATTTAAATCTACTATTTTATCTCCGTCTCAAAAATTGAATTCTACTACACTTCCCAAGAGAAGTACCTATCATGAATATTTACCTACCGGTGGTCTTACTTTTTTGGAAGATCAATTCATATATGATAATGATATGAATTCTAGTAATATAAGTAATACTACTATAGACCAGACTGCTAACGAAATAAGAAAGAATTTTCAAAATTTATCTGCCTTACCAGCATACAATGAATATGTAAATTCATTTAATTTGATCATACTTATGGAATTTTTCATACTACAGACAAAGAAAAATTTTATATTGGAGAGTCAGAGCTTAAAATTATCGGGAAAGATATTGAAGTAAAAAATAATAAATATTTAGGGACAGTTGGATTATATGAATTGTTATTTAAAAAACATCCAGTGGGTTTCAAAAGAGAAGACTTGGAAAATTACATGGATATATTAAAAATAACCAATGGCTACAAAAGAAATAAAGATCCAAAAGAACAAATACAATCAAGCAATACTTTCAGATATATGGATATTATTAGACCATATTTATTAAAACAGGTTATTTTGAAACAAAAAACAGGTCGTGCATGAACAACTTCCTTTTTAAAACCTTTACCACCAAGAACAAGTTCAAAAACAAATACATTACCGTTAAGCAAAAAAAAGGGAGGTTCTGTGATTTTATCCAACAAAAAAATAGAATATGTATATTTTGATGATCCCAATGAATTAGTTAGACTAAGACTTTTGTTGACTTCGCAGGAAGCGGGAAATACGGAACATAACAACGAAATAATGTCAATAATTGAAGAACTTATAGAGGTTAAATTATCCTACAAAAGGGTGAGAAAACGGATTACTAATTCATTACAAACCAAACCATGACTGTATAGGTTTTGCAAACATATTTCCAAGCATAAAAAAAACATAAAATTGACTTGTCTGATATTAAAAATAAAGTTTTTTTTAAATGTACAAAAACACATTGCAAAGTTTGCTTTAACAGGCAATGTTTACCAAATTGAGATTGAAAAGGTAAAAAAAAGGATTAATAAAAATGATATTATTATTGAAAATATAAATAAAAAAATGAAACTTAATGATGATACAATCGATATCATTAAAACTGATATTTAAAATTGTGTTGACTCATCTTCTTTAAACAGTTTAAAACAAGAAATTGAAGTCTTTTTGAAAAAAAGACGATTTAACAAAGGAATTAAATGAAAAACATCAACTGTTTATAAGACAACAGGAAAAAATTTTAAATGAAAAACTAGGTGACTTACAACAACAACTAAATTTAATTAAGGATAGTAAGGATCTAATAATTAAAAATATTAATGAAATTGAAAAGATAAACAAATACATTACACTTTATGACACACTCATCAATGCTGTAAAAAGTAAGTTTGATACCTGTATAGATAACTCCACACTAGAGAGTTTAAAAAAAGAAATCCTAGCAAATACTCCAGATATAAACATTTTGGTAAAAAAAGTTGATTTAGAAAAAGAAATAAAAGAAACTCAACAAAACATATCAGAGACTATATTTTCTAAAATTGAAATAAAGGAAGTCATTGAAAAGATTAATTTAAACCAAGACATTATAGAAAATTTAAAAAGCAAACTAAAAATGTATGATGAAAGTATAAATAAAATTGAGGAGATTAAAGAACAAATAAGAACAAATAAGAATATTTTAAATGAAATAAAAAAAATTGAAGATCTCATGAGCGGTAAAAAAACTAATTCACTAGCAATAGAAAAAATATTTTGCTATAATGAAGGTATTAATTCCGTTGGTGATGTTTAGAAAAAAAACAAAACTGGTCTTGATAATGAATTTAAAGATCTTAAAGAATATACTAAAAAGGAACTAGGATCTAATCAAAAACGTTATAAATCTACAAAAATCAATTAATAATTTGGATGATGGATTAAGTGATCTTGATAAAAGTATTAATAATTAAATATGTTTGAGCAAGACCTGAAAAATGTAGCAGCTAAAGAATTACAATTAACACAACATATAGGCAATGTTGAAAACAATTTTAGGCAATTAAAGTTAATTAAGTTAATTAAACTTAAAAATCTGCTAAAAGACAAAATAACCGAAAACTTTAATATTTAAAAAATTATATTGAAATCTAGATAAAGCTTTCATTGAGGTGGATAAAAAATTTGTTTCTTTTCAAGAAAACATTCAAAAAAATTTACAAAGTATTACTAGGGTTGAAACAAATTTTAACTAGGAGCTAATTACTGTTCAAACTGGATTAAACAATTCTTTGCTATCTGTCGAAAAAAGAGTTATTGATAATGAAAAAAAAAACAAAAAGCCACACCAGCAAACTTAAATCATTAAAACAAAAGGTAAATTTGTTTAAAAAACCAGATTCTTTTTATGGTTATTTACCATTAACATTTTTTGAAAAATACTTTATAATATCAAAAATTTTAAGGCAATATTTCTATTGAAGACTGGAATAATAGAATAAGCAAATTTTCAACCCAGTGATTTAATAATCGTTGCAAAAAATAAATGTAGTTTTAAATCATACGACCTTGAAAAGGTTTTAAATATTGAGTTAAAGAAAAATGAAATAATTTAATAGCTAGATAGCTAGATAACTTAAATATCAATTAAATTCGTAAGACATATCAGTACTACTCAAATATGGATCTAAAAAGTCTGTTGTTGATAAGTTACATAAACCGGCAAGAAAAAAGTATCCCCAAAGAAAAGTCATTATTAAATCACTAAATGACCTTTAGCAAGTTGATTTAGTTTCAATGATTCCATATGCTATTCGTTGATTAATAAAAATAATGTATTGTAAATTTATTTGTAACAAATAAAGAATAACATTTTTTAATTATCGTTTTTTATTTAACGTCTATTAAGAATATGAATCTTAAAAACTAATTAATATTTTTATGACCCCAGGCTAATGTTTGAAAAGTTCCAGGAACAACACATCGCTTTTCATCTTTAAGTGATGGTGCTACTTTATTTTTTAGTTGTGTGTAAATATCATGAAGAATGGAACGGAAGCAATTCATTTTTCCGAATTTTGTTTCATCATTTTCAACAACGTCTTGATAATCTTCTTTAGTAATGTTATTTTGAATAACATACTTTTTTACTCTCTTTGCTTTTTTTTCAGTCCTAGCTGCTAAATCAACACAATACGCCTGAGCACCTGTGCCATAAAAGCTTACTAGAGGTTGACCTGCAAATTCATCTTTCATACGACCTACTATAGACTGGTTTTTGGTAATGTTATGTAAATTGTCTTCGCTGTAATTTGATGTGTCAAACCTGTCCAGGTTTTCTCGAATATCTGAATAAAAGTTATTGGTTTCAATTTCTAGTATTAAAGAATTAGTATCTGTAGAGCGAAATTGCTTTTTCTTCATATTTATTTTTTATATATTCATAATAAAAATCATACATTACTCTGTTGGATAATTCCAAGACTGAAAATCCAATGTAAACAGGTTTATTGTGTGTGACTTTTACTCGTTCCATTTGAATGGCAGCAAAGTTATCAGTTAAAATTGATCAGTTTTTAAAATTTGGTTTAGTAATTAATGTTTGAGCTCCTTGCTTTTTTTCCAATATTTTGCCAATATGTAATCAATTTGATATATTTTCTTTTGTCAACGTTTTCCCGTGATTTACCATAAATTTCGTTATTAAGTAACTTAAAGAAATCTTTTTCACACTGATTTTTAGACTTGTTTCGAAATTTAGTATTTAAATCTATGTAAGCTTTTAGAAAAGGTGACTGCTTAAATCTTATAGCTCTATGAATTTTACCCAACTTTAGTCCATTTCAAATAGCCTGTTGAAGGTCTTTGTAATGCAAAATATAATTTTTTTGTGATCAAAATTACCTATTAACTTGTTATTTTTTCATTCACTCAAAAATGGAAATTCATTATGTAATTCATGTAGATGCTCTGGATAATCAATATCCGTATTCCGAATTATCTGCTATAAATTGTAGATCTATTCTTCAGTTTTAGTTTTTTTCATACAATTAAAATCTCCAATAGGTAAATACAGATACAGGTACATATTTGTAGCATCTAAATACCTTATAAAAGTTTTTGGATTTTTTCTATTATAATTTGGAATCAGTTCATTATTTGCTTCGGCTTTTCGTACACTACAATGACATATACCGCCTCTTATATTATTTTAAAAAAAATGTAACATATCTATATCGGTAATTCTAATTTAACTTCTGTACTTTTTAACATTGCATCCCAGCTTAAACTAGGAGATGTATAGTAGTGGGCTAGATCTAACTTATAAGTATTTAAAGGTACATTTCTAAATGATTCGTAAAAATCTGTTAATATTAATATATCAGAAAATAAATACATTTTTGTAAAATCCAATAAAGTTTCACAATTAAACAAATTGCAGACGTTAAGTGCTCTGTTATAATCCGTAAGGCTGAATGGTTCTTCTTTTAACTTATCATAAAAGTTCTCAATAGTTGCCAATTGTTTTTCATACAACTTATGGAAATAATCCATATATGAATAAGGATAAATACCTTTTTTTCGTATTTCATGAAATTGTTCAGGTATTTTAAAATGTTTTTTAATTTCGATACATTAAGTGGTTTCTAAGCTTTCACCTAACTTTTCCAAAGATGTTGATGCAAAACGAAACGAGTCGAGAAATCTAATTTTTGTGTAAATATTTTTAGTTTTTCCAAATTCATTTTCTTTGTCTACCAAAATTGCTTTGGAAAATGAGATGTACTTTTCTTTAGTGTGTCCTACAACATTAATTTGATATTTTTCACAAAATAACTGCTTTATAAAAAAATGGCTATCATAATTCGTCAAATTATTTAAAAACACTAGAATGAAATTTGGTATTTTATAATGTAGATTACAACTACTGTGAGCTGCACCTCTATATTTTCCTGTTAGGTGATCATGATCTCTTACAATTTCATCTTCTGGTTTAAAATTTTTAGAACATATATATATTTATTTTATATATATAAAATATGTTGGCCAAACGAGACGCTCTATTCAAACACGTTTTAAAGAACACTTAGCACACTTAAAAACGGAAGAACAGAAAAGTCAAGTGTGGCCGAGCATGCTTTTGAAAACAATCATAGATTAACATTAGATAACCTAAAACTTCTAAAAATTGTACCAAACAAATTAATGAATGCATGTAAAGTATGGAAATCATTAAATCCAGAAATAGTTTAAATAAAGATAGAGGGCCCATCCCGTTTAGTACACTTTATTCTTTAGTTGAGGGGAGATAGGATTATAAATCGTGATCAATCAGAAATTATTAGTCTTATCTCCGCCCACTAAAAGATTGTATATAAGATAGAGCGTAGGTTAATTTAGTTTATTGTTTATCGTCTCCTAATTATGCTAACGTTGTTAGCAAAACGCGCGTCGAGTGCAAAAAAGTGTAGTTTTGGTTTGTGGAAAATAATCATAACTTTGTTCTAAAAATTCATCAATATCAACAATTTTTCTTGATGGATACAGTATAAATAAAAGTATCCTCTTTTTAAACGCTGCTGTTTTAATTCCTACGTATTCATAATTATTTTGTTCCGATATTTTTCTTTTATGAAGGTTTGATCGTAAATGTCCACTAAGTTTATTATTGATGTACCACTTGTCAGAACTAATTAAGGAACTAGTTTACTTTTTTCTGTTTTTGATTTTTCACAACTAACTTTTTTTGTAAGCAGGTTCCGAACAAGATGGTCTATATAAACACGATTCTCGTTCATAAAGGTTTGATTTATATTTAAAATCTTTATGAAAATCCGAACATTGATGCATGATAGTATATAAATAAACTAAACTGTTAAAGGAAATAATTTCTTTTATATGATAAATAAACTGTTAGTGGGGGTATTTACGTGTAGAGACAAGACTTGTTATTAGGTGTGGTCCAATCCAGTCTAGCAGGTTATTTTCAACATCGATTGTCATTGTGACACATTAAAGACACTGACGTCGATTTTATTCATAATTTAATCTTGGGTTTCAATTCCTCCAAGACAAACTAAGTACGTCTCTGGATAAATTAATTGATATAATTTGTCTTTGCATATGGCACACGTCAAGTGCATATTCTTACCCATTGGTGTATTAATTCTATGATTAAAATAACACTTGCAACACAATGAAAAAAAAAATGTTATTTCCTCCTTTATTGGTCACATACGATTGCATAACACACATCGGTTTTTCTAGGTACGGTTTCATCTGATGAAATATTCCGAGTTCTTACGAGACCCGATATAGCACATGTTCCCTACTCTTGGTTCATTTTGAAACTTTCTTCTTGCTCGGGATTTATTGAACTATTTACATTCATGTCCATAACCAACTCCTCTCTGCAACTAACCAAATATTCATACTTCTTGGTAAAAAAAAAACATAAAGACACCCGAAATCAACTGAATTAAACCAAACATTTTTATTTTTTTTATAAAATTAAAATCAAAATTTGCAGTAACAAAATATATAATAAAATAACCAAATATGAAACTATAGCACAAACATTTCCGGCCAACTACGACTTATATGTGTGCCACCCCTCCTCGCCAAAAATAATAAGAAAGTATAGGAAAAAAGTATGGTCGAATAAAGATAAAACCGTTTTTTCAAGACAGTAACAACGGTTATACATATGTGAGCTAATTTATTGTAACTGGTATTGAAAACCGATTTTCTATGTTCTATTGACAAGCAGATATTGCAAGAACGATTGGTAGTTATCCCTACCCCCAGAATTATATTGGCTATAAGAGAACAAGACAATTTGGTTTTTAAGTCAAAAGAACTCTTAAACTATTAAGATATCTTGCAAAAAAATCTAAAAATTATGAAGAAACCTTATCTGATATAATATTTGACTCTTTCGAAATTATAGAGATGTATGATTTTAAAGAAACATCCAGTACTGAAAGTTCGATGGATAGTTTGTCATCCAATGAAGCTATTTTGAGCGACAACTGTAATACGGATATCAAATTAAAAATAAAAGAATCCATCAACATTGATAAATGGCTAAAAATCGATGTCTATCAACTGGATGTGAAGAAATTATGTGTTAGCTACTATTACGTCAAAATTTTGTGAAGTGGTTTCTACACATTTTACCGAAAACATCGCTAATTTAAAATTCTTGCATTGTTTTTTGTGCAGTAATAAGTTGTTTTCCGTAAATCTCACAATTTATTGTAGTATTTGTAGAAATTCTCAATTTAAGCAAAAATTAAAAATAATAGACAGAAATGTTTACCCGTATTATTTATTTTATAGCGTTAAACTTAAAATATTTAATCGAAAAAATGGTAAATAATAAAATGGTACCTATAAAACCTATAATAATGTAAAAATAAACGTGACTGCAATTCAACTCTGGTTTTTCTCTAGGTATAATTAATCACTCTGAATATTCAGTATAATTTTTTGCTTCATATTTTATTTTGTAAAAATAATTACCATCCTTTAAAAGTTTCTTATCAATGTAGAAAGTTAAGTAACGTACCTCGTAGTTTTTCCAATATAGTTTGTTTAAAGATTTGTAGCAACCATTAAAATCGTTCTTGTTTGAACTCAAACATATTTGAGCTATTGGAAAGTTATAATCATACTTAATAAATAATGTATTGCCTATAAAGGCGCTTGGAATAACTAACGATGAAGCCTCCATTGCTATATAAAAACTAAATAAAGCAGTGAAAGTCGTGGGTTTCGGTCATTTGAATTATTTATTATTTTTTATATTACGTACTTTTCGACTTACGCCATTATCAGGTAAAAATGATATGCTAAAAAATTATAATAAAATTTAGTTAATGCATTTCATTCCAATATACTAACATTTAAAAAAATGTTTGTCAAAATTAGCAAAATTTAATCATAATTAAAGACAAATTGAGTTTGATCTATAAGAATTATTTGTGGCGATATTTTGTTATCAAGCAATTTTTTTAATAAAATAAGGAAACATTTTTAGCCATAGTATAATTAATTTTATTTTAAGATAGTAAGGATGAAAAGAAATTGCAATTAATTATTTTTTTAAAATATTGCAATAAATTTTAGAATTAGATTAGATTAATATATTGTATATTTATAATTTTAAGTAAATTTCTTTTAAGATAGTCATTTGCCTTGTCAATTATCTGCACATTATTAAAATCAAAACAGTGATTTTTATTAAGAGAGTGTTTACTTAATACAGTGGCACCTTCGTCTCTATTTTTAACATCATATTGGTGTCTATAGATACGTTTATGTAAATATTGTTGTGTCATGCCTTTGTATGTGGAAGGACAATCCTTACATATTATCTTGTAAACAAGGTTAGTTTGCTTTAAAATGTTAATTTTTATTTTTAATTTAGTAAATAAGTTTTTAGTGTCATTGGTAGGTTTATGTGCTACAGAGATGTTATATTTAGAGAACACTTTTTTAATATTTTCGGAAAAACCTTGTGTATAAGGTATAGAAAAAACTTCTTAGATTTGTTGTTAGCAAATCTGGGGGTACTATTGTAAAATTTATTAACTTGATTTGTAATTATTTTATTATAAAAAGATTTTGGGTAACCATTTAAATCTAAAGTATCCCTGACTGGTTAATTTGATGTGATATAATAATAGCACGATCTGCGAGTGATCTAGCAATACTTTTCTTATAGGTTAATGGTACGGAAGAGTTATAATTAAGGTATCTTTGAGACCAAATATCTTTGGAAACCAGTTAGTAAATATACAACCATTTTCGTCATAACTTATAGACATGTCCAGAAAATGAATGGATTTATTTTGTTTTTTTTTCAACACTAAATTGCAAACGTGGGTGAAAGCTATTAAAAATGTTATGTGTATAGTTAATTTGATCTATTGGGATACATAGGAGGCAGTCATCTATATAACGTTTGTAAAAAAATGGTTTGAATTTAAGTTGAAGTACAGCCCAAACCAATGGTTACTAAATCGTTTAGATGCGCAACCTCCATATAAACGAATAAAGCCAATTTTTTGGCTCGACCACCAGAGCGGCGCTGGACAAACCTAGCTCATAGGGTCACTGGGTCCTGAAACCTGTGGTCTCAGGGGTAATGACACGAAACATAACCTAATTTGCGCAAAACTCAAATTTGACACTGTCATAGGCGGCGATTTGAAAAAATTCTGACTGATGCAAACAACACATTTCTCAAAACTGACAGGAAATTTTTGTAAACATTTCCATACATTTATCCGCGCGCGTTTTCATACCTATACGTTCAAAAATCCTCAAACATTAAAAAATACTTAAGCGTGTGGCCATCTAAGTGCCTATTTATATATTTTCGCGAACAAAGAATTATTTGAATAAGTTCGGTATAAGGATGTTTTTACGTAGAATTTGAACAGGTAATATAATCGTACAAGCAAGTTAACAAAACCAAGTACACTACTACTAAAGATTTAATGGATACGAACCGAAAAATCTAGAGCATGCTGGGTTAGGAATGGAGATCTACTGTAAAGTAATTAAGTGTATATTGTTACGTCGCATAGCTGTACCTACTAAATGTTACAACTAAAAAGTTCAAGTTCTGTAATTTAATTACGATTTAGTTTCATTATTTTTTTTCAACTTTTTGCAATAAATATACTGGGGCTGAAGATTAAGAGGGAGGAACGCATGGCAAGTATTGTATCTATATAGTGTTACCGGGGTGACGGCAGTGGATAATTAAATACTTAACTGACCGTCATGTCTGGTCGATACCTCCGATATGGAGGTCAGCCAACACCTTCTGTTTTAGTACCCTTTTACGCGTATGCCGCCGCCATTTTTGACACTGTTGACAGTTATTACATTAGTTAATTGTCAAAATGGCCGCCACATACGTTCAAAGCTCACTAAAACGCGAGTATATGGAAGGCCTATTAAATATCGGAGGCATCGGCCCGGTATAGAACTGACTTATATTACCGGGGCATGTAACCACAGTAACCTAGCTTTAATAATAATTTTTAATAAAATTTTCAGATAGAAAATTTGAAAAATTTCAACACAATGGTTTTTAATCAAAAAAGAACCGAAAAGAAACTAAAAAACAAAAGATCAAAAGATCCTGGATGGAAATAAGGAAAATTTAAACTTGGATGAGCAGCCCACAAGGAACACAGAAAATATCAAAGTGAAAAGAGAAATGATTAAACGATGTTTCGCTCTGGGTAACCAGCGTGGGCTCATCAGTAGTTTCACTGGTCACCCTCCACTATACATCATTAAACGCCATCATACACTTCCAACCTTGAACCACTCACAAATAGGCATCGTTCCGCACGGCACTTATCCAAGTTACCTGATACGAATTCGTCCTGGCGTGTTAATATTTCCAGTAGGATTAAGCTCCTAAAGCAATTAAAACAAAAAAGAAGTTAAAAAACCTCCAAATCAGTTACCTCAACCGAAAAGAAACTAAAAAACAAAAGATCAAAAGATTTTGGGTGGAAATAACAAAAATTCAAACTTGAGTGAGCATCCCACAAGGAATACACAAAAGATCAAAGCGAAAAGAGAAATGATTAAACGATGTTTCGCCCTGGGTAACCAACGTGGGCTCATCAGTAGTTTCACTGGTTACCCTCCACTATACATCATTAAACGCCATCATACAGTTTGATTTCCAACCTTGAACCACTCACAAATAGGCATCGTTCCGCAAAGCACTTATCCAAGTTACCAGTTCCAGTAGGATTAAACTCCGAAGGCAACTAAAACAAACAAAAAAGAAATTAAAAAACCTCCAAATCAGTTACTTCAACCGGAAAGAAATTAAAAAACAAAAGATCAAAAGATCTTGGGTGGAAATAACGAAAATTTCAACTTGGATGAGCATCCCACAAGGAACACACAAAAGATCAAAGCGAAAAGAGAAATGATTAAACGATGTTTCGCCCTGGGTAACCAGCGTGGGCTCATCAGTAGTTTCACTGGTCACCCTCCACTATACATCATTAAACGCCATCATACAATTTGATTTCCAACCTTGAACCACTCACAAATAGGCAACGTTCCGCACGGCACTTATCCAAGTTGCCTGATACGAATTCGTCCTGGCGTGTTAATATTTCCAGTAGGATTATACTCCGAAGGCAATTAAAATAAAAAATATATTAAAAAAACCTACAAATCACTTAATTCAACCGGAAAGAAATTAAAAAATAAAAGATCAAAAGATCTTGGGTGGAAATAACGAAAATTTAAACTTGGATGAGCATCCCACAAGGAACACACAAAAGATCAAAGCGAAAAGAGAAATGATTAAACGATGTTTCGCCCTGGGTAACCAGCGTGAGCTCATCAGTAGTTTCACTGGTCCCCCTCCACTATACATCATTGAACGCCACCATACACTTTGATTTCCAACCTTGAACCACTCACAAATAGGCATTGTACCGCACGGCACTTATCCAAGTTACCTGATACGAATTCGTACTGGCGTGTTAATATATATCCAAGTTTGAATTTTCGTTATTTCCACCCGAGATCTTTTGATATTTTGTTTTTTAGTTTATTTTCGGTTGAAGTAACTGTTTTGGAGGTTTTTTAACTTCTTTTTTGTTTTAATTGCCTTAGGAGCATAATCCTACTGGAAATATTAACACGCCAGGACTAATTCGTATCAGGTAGCTTGGACAAATGCTGTGCGGAACGATGCCTATTTGTGAGTGGTTCAAGGTTGGAAATCAAAGTGTATGATGGCGTTTAATGATGTATAGTGGAGGGTGACCAGTGAAACTACTGATGAGTCCACGCTGGTTACCCAGGGCGAAACATCGTTTAATAATTTCTCTTTTCGCTTTGATCTTTTGTGTGTTCCTTGTGGGATACTCATCCAAGTTTGAATTTTCGTTATTTCCACCCAAGGTCTTTTGATCTTTTGTTGTTTAGTTTCTTTTCGGTTGAAGTAACTGATTTCGAGGTTTTTTAACTTCTTTTTTGTTTTAATTGCCTTAGGAGCATAATCCTACTGGAAATATTAACACGCCAGGACGAATTCGTATCAGGTATCTTGGATAAGTGCCGTGGGGAACGATGCCTATTTGTGAGTGGTTCAAGGTTGGAAATCAAAGTGTATGATGGCGTTTAATGATGTATAGTGAAGGGTGACCAGTGAAACTACTGATGAGCCCACGCTGGTTACCCAGGACGAAACATCGTTTAATAATTTCTCTTTTCGCTTTGATCTTTTGTGTGTTCCTTGTGGGATGCTCATCCAAGTTTGAATTTTCGTTATTTCCACCCAAGATCTTTTGATCTTTTGTTTCTTACAATGGTTTTTATTTGAGGTATTACCTCCTGTTGCGGCCAGTACTAGTAAGAGTTGATTAAGCTTTTTCAAGTGCCAGAAGGTAAATTACTACACATTATACTATATAAGTAGAATGTATAATATGTACTGGGAGTTCCAATAATATACTATACTTCCAGGCGAGATAGATATAAACGAGAGTCAGGTTTTTCTATCTCGCCGGGAAGTACCGTAAAGTGCCCAATTTGGGACACCCTGTATATCCATACTATGCATAGCAACTCGGGAATAAGGTACATCAACCCCCTTTTCCTACGAAAAACCACAAAACAATGGCACAAAATGATTAAAAAAAAAACACAAAAATCCATCTGTGGCGCATTTTTTGCGAAAAAAAAACTGAAAATGCCACAGACTTTTTCAAATGTTTACCGGCGCATTTTCTGCGAAAAACAATTTATATTTTATACAAATTGATAAATGTTTCCAAAAAATTTTCCTAAAAGCCCAAATCCTCCTCTTTAAAGCTTTCTAAAACAGTTTCTGCGTATAAGAGGTATTTATTTCCATGTGCCTTATGTTTACGCTAAATTTAGATACCTTTCTTGTTTTTAGGAAAACAAAAATCTGGGAAACGCAAACTTTGGTTGACAAACCTAAAAGTCGAGGAAAATCCTTCAAAGAAGCTGAGAGTGTGCGAGGTTTGTAAACTATTTGATTGAAAAGAATCCTATGCTCCTTTTTTAGAGTAGAAAGTAAGTGGACATTAATAAAAATTTAATTTTTTATAAAAATATCCAGTGACAATGTGGTTATACAGAAGTTCGACTTTATAATAAAATAGATATAGAAACCTATCTTATATAGTTTTGGATATTCGGTATAAGAAAAATCTGCAGTATTGAATATTGTTAATACAGTATTAGGTTAGATTAGATTACACTTAAGTATTAATAAAGTTTCGAATCAAGGTGTGTCTCTTTTAATTGTTTATTTTAGTACACATAATTTTTCTATAAAGCAAAGAAATAATAATTAAAAGAAAATTATTTTTCGGAATTTTTTAAAAATTCTCCAAATATCTCCTAAATTATATTATTATAACACCTTACAATTTTTCACAACAAAAAAAAAACCTACTGTCATTTTTTTTTTCTTAAGATGTATAAAAGTGACTTTTATCAAAACAGTTTTTTTTAAATCTCAGACTGTATAAAAACGATTTTTTTTTTCACGAACGTCCATGGAAAAACGAGTGCGGTGACGTGACTCGTATCGCTACCCCTGGGACCGCAGGTTTCAGGATCCAGTGACCATACTGGCTCGAGATTTGAATATTTTAGTTTTCAAGTCATTCGCGCGCAATTAGACCATGAGCTGCTGGAGACGATATTGTAAATGCAAAATGACTAAGTAAAAAATCACTTTTAATTAAAGTCGTGTTTACTTTTGTTTCTTTCGCTCCTTTTTAAAAACTCCTGCCCCCTCAACAGATGTTTTGTAAAAAAATTAAATCGTGGGTAGGTGACACCTTGTTTTAAAGTTCTTGAAGAAAAAACAAGATAGGTAGCCAAGAACAACCCTCTCTGCACATGAAGACCTTATTTTAAAGGTCTTAAGGAGTATTTTTTTTGTTTTAAATCACTTAAAGTTGTCAAGCCACCCTCCCCCATTTTATAACCACGAAAACGACATATTTTTTTTAGATCAAAGTTGGCTAATAATATCACATTTTAAAGGTCTTAAAGATTTTGTTTTACTAGTTTTTATTCTCATCCCCCTCCATCACTCTCCCAGTGACTTAACCCGAGGTAACTTAAATAAGTACCAGTGTGGAACGATGCCTATTCGTGAGTGGTTCAATATTGGAAATCAAAGCGTAGGATGGTGTTTAATGATGTATAGTGGGGGGTGACCAGTGATACTACTGATGAGCCCACGCTGGTTACCCAGGGCGAAACATCATTTAATCATTTCTCTTTTCGCTTTGATCTTTTGTGTGTTCCTTGTAGGATGCTCATCCAAGTTTGAATTTTCGTTATTTCCACCCAAGTTCTTTTGGTCTTTTGTTTTTTTAGCGTTTTTTTCTTTAAGTCTCAATGTTGGTCAGTGATACCTTATTTTAACAGTCTTAAATACTAGTTCTGTGTTTTTACAACTTTTTACTCTAAATCCTCTCCCCCCCCCCTCGTGTCTCCCAACTAGTTTTTTAGACCTAGTACTTACAAGATTTACTACTTTGGTTTAAAAGGTGTTAACGGGAGGATGCGTTTTCTGAAAAAAATAGCAAGCAGTTTTTTTTTATTTAAGTCTCAATGTTGGCGGGCGCACCGAGGGGGGGTTATGGTTAACCCCCCCCCCCCAAGAAGGCTGGTTATCTACAATTGGCAAAATAAAATAACAGCAGAAATAAAATTTACAGGGAATAAAATACAAGAGCCCCGAAAAAAATCTTTAAAAAATCATAAATTACAAATAACACCTTTGATTTTTTTCAATTTCGTTTGTTCATGACCGCTATAAAAATGTGTTTTCAATTTGGATCACCATTCAAATGGTCTTTTTAATATAATTTTATCAAAACATTTTGCCTGCGATTTGGTGTCAAAAATTTTCGCCTGCGGCGCATTTTAACATTTTTCTAAGCAAACTAAGGGTAAATAAACAACTCAGATTCCCAAATTTTGGATAAAGAAACAATTTTAAATTTGGTTACCACTCCCCCCTCCCTCCTAAATATGAGGCCAGGTCCGCGCTTGTAAGCACCTGTTTCCTAGAGTATCATTTATGGTCACATTTTTACTTCAAAGTAAATTTTTTTATTATTTATTCTTAACCCCCCACTCCCGAAGCCAATCCCTAGGTGCGCCACTGAATACCTCATCTTAAAGGTCTTAAAGAGCAGTTTTTTGTTTGTACCGGTTTAATGGGATCATTAAGTAGTTTTTTTGTTTTACTAGTTTTTATTTCTAATTCCTCCCCTCCAACACCATCTTCACACACACTTTTAACTATATTTTTAAAGTTAAAGTTGGCAAGTGATACTTCCTTTTAACAGGACCACAGAGTAGGTTTTTGTTAAACTATTTGGTTTTTCTTTCTTATTGTTCAGACAGTTCCAATACGCGCAAAATTTCGTAGAAACAGAAACAGGTGCCATATAATTAAAAAAAAAAATAACAAATTGCCACGTGCATATGCGCTCTACTTCTAACTATAACCAGACTGACGGGCTGCGTATAGGCGGAATAAAACGATTTAATGCGACAAGGAAAAACTACGAAATTAACTCTGTGTTTCGGACTTCCATTGATCATTTTTTATTTTATTTATACACGACGTTTCAATCAGTAAAATCTCTTATCGTCTTCAGGTGCAAACTACGAAGACGATCAGAGATTGTACTGATCGAAACGTCGTGTATAAATAAAATAAATTATAGACAATGGAAGTCCGAAACACAGAGTTAATTTCAAATACGTCATTGTCTCAAACTTTCAAACAAGCAAAAAGTATATTTGCAAAGATCGACCAAACGGTTTTATTATTTGGTTTACATCATATAATTGTCACAATGCTTATGATTTATCTTCAAAATTAGTAGAAGAAAAAACCGTGTTAATTTATTATGGATCAAAAACGTTTAAATATATACGGGTGGATTCTTTAAATGGAACGGTGCTTCTCGCGGCTCTAGGGAAGAGGTTGTAAAAAAGCTAAAAGCGAATCTTTAATGATTTTTTATAGTTAGTTTTATTATATAAGTATTATAAATATTTGTAATACTAAAATATATAATAATAATTTAATTGAAACTCATTATCAGGGTTTCACATTAAAGATGGCCACCGGCGATCCGAAGGCATTTGATTGGGATATAAAGGCCATTTTCCCAACTTATATTAAAAGCGATTACCTGAAACATTGATATTTTTTCATTGTTGTTTGAAGAAATTAGAAATACAAAATGTTTTATAAAATGTATTTAAATTTCCCAACTGAACCTTCATATTTCCTAACTGAACGCAACATTGGGGAGGAGGCTCGCCCCCCCCCCCAAGATATCGCGGCTGAAGATGGCCTCCGTATTAATGCAGTAACTTTATTGTTGTCGAAAAAAAAATATCGAGTAGAACAGGGGGGCGCCCTACAAAATTTTACGGGGGGGCTTCAGAAAAATCTGACACGGTTGTAGGGCTTCTTTTTCTATTACCTATAGGCCTATATATATTCTTGAAATACCATATGTTTCATTTTAAAAAAGGTCGTGTTTTATTTGTGATTAAATTTTATACGCCAGCGTTGAACATAACCGGCCATTACTGGCTCATGCGTTCTTTATCCGGACCGGTAGCTCGTAAGTAAAAAAGCAGGGGGCCCGTATAGTTTTGCAGATACAGATGGTTACCCAACGCTGACTGCACTCGGCCGGACATAACCCGAACCACCACTGTTTGCTGGGCATCTTAATACTATATTTTATTTGGATTTAAGACGAAAGTTTCAATTTTGAAGGAAGGAAAATTAAACCCACGCGGGGTTTAAATAGTAAACACTGTGTAGAATAAATTAAAATTGGGGTTATATGTTACTCTAATTAAAACTTACCCTTGTTAATTAATTTTTCCAATTAATACTTGATGGCACACAGCGATTTAGATGGGTAATAATAAAATAAAGAGTAGATTAATTTTGTATATACTTAAAAGGCGTTTTTATTTAGGAAATGTATTAAAAAACTTAAATGCAAGTTTTGTCTACATTTCTGTCACTGTCGAAATGTTAGTTTCAAATATAAACTGCGTTCAAATCACAAACAGCGAGTTCAGATCTCTTACCTCTGCTTGTACCTTGGCTTGCACCAACCTCTACTGATGAAAGCTACAGCTTTGAAATGAGTGGGCTTTGAATAAGGAAAGTTTTCTTGGCTGAGCTTTCAGATAATCTCAATGTTTTAATATCAGTTTGTAAATAAATTATTATAGTTGTTTTGTTTTTTTTTTGGTATATTTTTCGTGCAGAATCAGTGGTCTTCACTTATGTTTGTTTTGCCTCGTAGTGCCTTCATAAATATATTTTTTGTGCGGAAAACGGGCTCAAAATATGGCGTTTTCCTGTACAAAATTGCAAGTGTTTTATTGGTTAATGAACATCAAATTAATCCTTGTTAAAACGATTATGAAATTATTAACGAACTTATTATCAATTGACACAAAACAATCCTTTCTAGGGGCTATAAATTTAAACCACCCTTCAGAGGTGGTCTAAAAAAACACCAACTTTATAGCCTCAAACACAGATAATGACGCTATTATAATCTTTGGCGTATTTACCATTTGTCATTTTGTCATTTTTGAATTTAGTTTTAGTGCATTTTCTCCTAAAATATGGCATATTTTCAGTGGTATTTTATAATAACAAAACAAAACAAAAAAAAGGCCCTAAACAACAAAAATCCTATCCTTCAGACCTACTTTATCAGGAGACACCAATTTTGGATATTGGACAGCTTTGTTGTTTGGAAATAATAAAAAATGTTCGCCTGGCAAAAATCATCTTAAAGCATAGATTAAAAAAGTACCAGAAAAGAAGAAAAACTAATTTTGAATTTAGTTATCTTTTTTTTATTTTATTTTACAAGTATGAGTTATATGGAAATAGGACTTTAAATTTTAAGATTTTTTTAAAATTAACCGTCAATAAAAAAAATGGCTTTATTTTAATTTTGACAGTTGATTCCATATACCTAACCAAAAGTTGTAAATCCGGATAATTATTGGGAACGTTAAATTAAACAAATATACAAAATAATTTAAAAAGGACTTTTTTCTCAGAAAGGCAACAATGTTTAACTTTTCTATTTCTTAACCCATTTAAAAAAATTATACACCATTATACTTAATACGGATGGAGATGTTTCCACTATACATAGAATTATTCGATGAAAAATACAAACAATTTGAGGATTAAATCTAAAATAAAATTAAATTACGAGTATTATTGGAAGGCGAGCATCAAAAAAGTACGCTTTTTATTAATTCTTAATCGGAAAAAAATTGTTTTACTGCGGTGGACTATTTTTTGGTAAAACTAATTAAAAAAAGTTAATAAGTTAAACTTTAGTGAATCGTACGTCCAAAATGTTGCTTAATTCTTGTGATTTTTTTGGACACGCTGTATAAAACAAAACAAAATTATTTGGTTTCAGCTGTTACTGCAGGAAGAGGTGAAGCACGATGTGAAGTTGGTATAGCTGCTATTAATCTATTGCAACCGTTGGTAATTCTCTACCAAACCTCTGATACTCAGGGCTACAATAACACGCTAACTAAGATTAACATACTGAATCCCAATGAGGTAAGTGAATAGATATCTTGTGATAATCGTTGATTTATCTCAGTTAACTGCTATTGCTGTAGTTCTTTGGTTTGTCTGAGGTATTTGTGGTGGTGTTGAGGGTTGATTTTGAGGACAATAGTACTCGCTTGTCTTGGGGTCTTAACTATGTCACTACTTGAAGTAGATGTCGCTTGATTTTGTGTCTTACTTGGTTTCTGTGCAGTGTTCGTGTTATCTTTCTTTAAGTTAGTTTTATCAGAATTACCTCTATGCATGCTGGTGAAACTTTGCTGACGTCTACTTTCAATATCAGCGTAGGCATAGCTGTGAAGGTCTTGGAATAGTACATCCGTGCTATAATGTCTTTTTGCCCATTTTCTTGAATGCAGTCCTATAAGCACCTGTTATTTAATTTCATCCATCTCTAGAGCTAAATCTGTGCAAAGTTTCACTTTTTCATGAAAATACGAATTTAAATTTTTATTCTTCCCCTGTGCTCTAATCTCCATTTTCTCAAATTTTCCTGCTAAGCTTTCTTTTGGTGAAAATGTGGAGACAAGATTCCTCCATGTTAAAATCTCATTTCTTTTTGTGAAGTACCAATATTCAGCTCCTTCTACTAACCTCGTTCTAGCTGTTTTCAACATATAGCTATCTGGAATCCGGTGCAAGCTTTGCGCACTGCTTAAAGTATCTAACCACAAAACTGCTTTTGAAGGTGTTCCATCAAAATTTTTTATTCTCAAAATTTCTGGAAACACTAAGAGGGTGTTTTCTGGAGCTCTTGGCTGATCAGCTAGCTGTGAAGACGCCGCCTCATTTCTTATAATCAGCTGATTTGCCATTCTTTCTATAATTTCATCTTTACATTTGTTTTTTATCATAATGTTCCGAAAAAGATCATTTAAATCGACAACTTCGATCTACGCTTCTTCCGCGTTTGTCATGCCTGAGTTTCTAAGTGTTTTCAAATGAGCCTCATTCTTCGGCGCTAATTATTATTCACTTTTACTTTACTTAGCGGCTCGACTTCACTATAAAACTTTCCTGCTATATTTATGATCCTCTTATCCATCGTCAAAGTTTTTCAACAAAAACTTTCCAAAAAATCGCAAAAACATTAGCAAAAATTGGTTTTTTCTTGAGAGGTCATTGACCCCTAGGTCAATCATCAAAATTCGCTGTTTTCTCTTCGCCTGCTGTGTATTTGTTTCTGTGGAAGGGTTATCCAACTTCTGAATTTTAAGTTCAACTTTTTTTTTGGGCTCTGAACGCTGGCCTCAAAGAATGATTTTACAGCTAATGAAAAGGAATGGCTCTAACACCCAAATAATTTATTTTTTTTAAAGTTCTAACATTTGAGTCAAGAAAGAAAGAAATTTTGTCATGGTTCACGGATTTTTATAAAATTTAGCACAAAAATATTCTGGCACTAGGCGATGAGCTGATAAGTTTTTGGTGGGGTCGGGGGATTCCAAAGGGGGTAGAAATGGGGGTTAAACTTTTTGAGATATTTAAGAAAAACAAATATATTCTTAGAAAAATCCTAACCCACGAACTGTAGCAGCTAGGGACACACAGTTTCAATATTTAGATGGGTAATTACATTTTCAATAAAAACTATATTAATGTTAAAGTCTGTCAGATTCGTAGTTTTTTAGATATCTAAGAAAAAATTAAAATATACTTATAAAAACCTAACTCACGAACCGTAGCAGCTAGCGATAGGCGGTTTTCACACTAAGATAGAATAATTGCATTTTCAACCAAAAAAAAAATTTGAAAAGATTTGTTTTTTATTTTTTTAAAGATTTTATACGTGCATGCTGACGTCAATTATTTAGACTCAGTTTTAAATGACCTATATCTTATTCAGGATCACTGTGTGGTGAAATAATCTCGTTTCCGCAAATAAAAACACTTGTGGCATATCAGACAAAGCGGTTTTTTTCTCACTTCATTACGACTAGGCCTCCAATGTCTAATAGAGAATCCAGACAGCTACAGACCTGTTTAATGCTTATTAGGAATCATCAGGGAATCGTAGGATTGTACCTAGCAGTGTAGCTTCAACTGCCAGGTACAATTCTGATGATTCCTAATAAGGATGAAACAGGTCTGTGTAGGCCTGATTGTAATGAAGTGAGAAACAAAAACGCTTTGTCCGATATGCCACGAGTGTTACTTTAATAATAAATACGTCAAAATTTACAATGAAAACTGCGTCAAATATTTTCCAAATGTGTCGAGGAAACAAGAGTTTTATTAATAAACAGCTCCTGGTAAAATATAGGGCGCGGCAAGTCGTTATTTTAAGACTTTGACAAGACGATACAGGCTTTTTTATTTATAAATGTTATCAACAAAATATTACCAATATTTAAAACTATAAAGGGTTAATTTTTTTCTATTTGGGCTCTAATACGTTACAGTGGCATTGCGTACAAATTTGTTGCTAAATAAATTCATAAAAAGTTAGTCCTCCAGATACCTCAAAATAAAAACTTATCAAACTGACAAAAAACTGTAATTTCTAATTAATCACGATTACTATAAAATTTCAGATTTGGAGAGATTTTTTTAAGTGGCTTGATTTTTTTTATCACTTTTTGAAATGTATACCATCTATCTTTTTACAGATTCTCTTTCCATCTACTTTTGAAACAGCCAACGGCAACCGACTTATAGAAGCAATACAAAAGCAGTTTCCTAACAAGAAATACACTACGATATCCCGTCAAGCGTTTAACTATAAAAACGGTCAGGAAAGTCTTCAAAAGCTTAGCACTGCCAGTTCACATACGGTGCTTGTAGCTGTCAAAGCCAGGTAAATTTTTTTATAGGCCAGATGATTTTAAAGGGCTTTAACGGGGCAATTTAAAAATCGAACTTTCACGTGCACTGTGGAACGACCTCCCTACCCAAAAAAAACATTTGGATAGTAATAAGCAGTAAAGTCTATCCTAGTTCATAAATATTTGGAAATACTTGGAAAATATTAAACTGCCAAAAATTAGTTTAGATCAACAGTTGGACTTATTTTAGGAACCCTTATACTACATGGAATTGGGCCTTTAATTTTTATAAATTGCGATCTGCACCTTTCTGTCTAAAAAGTGTCCTAATACTAACCTGATAACATTGTCTAATATCATATTGTAATTTATTTAAAATACGGCCAAAATATTCAACTTTTGAGCTTTATTTATCAAATAAATAAACTAATTTGTTTTTTTACAAATTTTTGTTAGGTGACTGTCCCACTTTAAGTCTGTTGTTATTAGAACTCCTAGATCATTTTAATAATTTACTGATTTCAAGGCACATTCGTTCAGATAATATTCATTATTAAAATTGTTTAGGCCATCCTTAGCACTGTGCATTTGAAAATGGTTTCATACTCCATTGTTTTAACCATAGTTCGATATTTTGTAGATCGGCCTGAAGTAATTCTGCACTAGCCTGGATTAAGGGGGGGGGCTAAGGGGGCTATAGCCCCGGGCCCCGTCATTGAAAGGGGCCCCCAAATCTCAGGATAATTTAAAATTGAGATTGGATAAATTACTTATATGTACACTTGATTTAAAACCCCTTTCTAAAAGTGTATAATATATAGGTACGGACTACCAGCTAAAATGCCTAAAAACTAAAAAGTACGACAATTTGTCATATTGTTTAAAAAAGGTCTCTAAAACTGAAAATATTTTTTTACTTAAATTAGAGGCAACCTTATTTTTATATTAAATTTTGCATAATACTAAAAAATCAGAAAAAATTATGTTTTAGTAAATTCTTTATTGAAAAAATATCAAATTATCACTCGAGTAACGGAATAAACCGAGAAACAAAAACACCAAAATTGAAAACTTTGATGTTTTTGTTTCTCGGTTTATTCGACAGGTGACGCACACAGTTACTACGTCCCCAAGGATTACAAACTTTTTGTTTTAAATTCTAGAGATGTGCATGGTCCCTGTGTAGCTTCAACTGCCAGGTATAATCCTATGACTCCCTGATGATTCCTAATAAGGATGAAACAGGTCTGTAGATATCTGGATTCTCCATTAGACATTGGAGGCCTGGTCGTAATGAAGTGAGAAACAAAAACGCTTTATCCGATATGCCACGAGTTTTACTTTCATTTTTATTTGCGGACACGAGATTCATTTTGTTGTTTTTTAAATATAGATTATATCTGTTGGCTGACCATTATCATGATTTTGTGTAATTGTCGTTAAACATTCTAAAAGGTTTGATGTCGTTGAACGTTTTGGCAAAAACCCGTGTTGAGAGGAGCATATTAAATTATTGTCAACAAAGAATGATATGAGCTACTTCACAATTATTTTTTCCATGCATTTCGGGGGGTTACATGAGAGACTGATAGGCCTGTAGTTTTCTGGTTTGTGACGATCTCCTTTCTTGAACAATGGTGTCACAATTGAATATTTCCATGTTTCTGGTATTTTTCCTGGTTCTAAACATTCCTGCATTACTCCTGAACGCAAGGGACTGGCCGAATTAGTACAATTTTTGAAGAAAACCTGTTGGGATCTTATCTGGCCCTGGGCTTGAGTCTCTTTTCATATTTTTAAGTGCTTCTTCAATGTTTTCCGTTGTGAATTATATAGTTTCAATTGAGTTGTGTACTGCTATGGTCTGGCAATGGTGGAGTTGGGTATGATTCTTTCATAAAAGCTTTATCAAACTGTTCTGCACATTTTTCTGTCATGGATTTGCTATCCAGAAACTGTTGGAATGTTAAATCTTTTAAAGTTATGGTTGAAACTCGAGTTTAAGTTGCGATTTACATATTTGAATAGCTTTTCCATATTTTTTTTCTTGCCTCGACTAACCTTTGTTTGGTAATATTATTTTGGCCCATATAGGCTTGATAGTTGTCCTGTGTTTTATTTATTTTATATTTATTCCAGAGTTTTCGTTTTTCGCTAATTTCTTTAAAAATATTTTCATTTATCCATGGTTTTTGTGGATTTATTTATACAGGTTTGTCAGTAATGTATTTTTCAATGGCACCATTCAGTATATTTTGAAAGTTCTCAAAGATAGGTTTTTTATTATTTACTGGATAAATTCTTTCTTACAATTTTTTGTGTTTGTTTGGCTGGAATTTTTAATTTCGATTTTGAATTATTTTCGTCCATTCTCCTTTTTAGGTATTTCGGTTCCATCTTGCTTGTCAGGATTTCATTGTTTTCTCTTTTGCAGTTTCTTTGTTTTATTCACTGTGACAATTTTTATCTTCATATACAATTTCTTCGACAATTAGGTCTATCGGCGGGATCCCTGTTATAACCTGAATAGCTCCGGTTGATATTGTTCGGCAACCGCAGGCTACTCTTAGTAAGGTTTTTCATTGCATTCTTATCAGCATGTTTCTGTACTTCTTTGTGCGCAGTACTGGACTCCATATCAAATAGATTACACTGTATAGTAAGTTCCTCTTACTTGTACTGGATCCGTTTATGTTAGGCATAAGTCTTTGTAGTTCAACGAGTCTTTTAGTTGCCTTTTTAGTGATTCCTTCTATATGCTTTCCGAATTTCTGGTTTTCAGCAATATGAATTTCAATATATAGAGTTTATAAGCGGGCACAAGTACTATTAACAATGAGTTCGTCTCTGCTACAATTTTAAAAAACATTTGATTTGACATTTGATATTTAAATTGGCGGCCAAACTATCGAGAAAAAAGTAATTTTCCCTCTCTGGTGTGGTATCTACACTAACGTCATGCAATATATCAATTCGTACTAAATCAACGAGAATATAAGCTAAATAGAGGGGACACCTAATGGTAAATTTCGACCCTGCTCAACTGAAATGAAAACTAGATGGCGCAGGCTATCGTGTTTTTAGTAATTAAATCCACAACTTGGTGCGCCACTTTCGTTTTCGAACTTGCTTATTTTTAACGATCGAAAACATTGGCGGCACACTGGGAAATCGCGTTCTTCTGGACGTGTTTCGCGTGGGTTCATTGAGCTTCATTTGATTGCCCGTGTCGCGCTGCAGGGGACACACACAGGCTCGTTCCGGGGCCGAGGGACCCCCAGCCCCGCCGGGGTTTCACAGGTTCGTTAGTTTACCTTCAGTGCTTTCGTGCTGCTTACTATTTTTATTGAAGTGTCTCGTGAATTGTAATCGAAATAAGTTACAAAATGTCAACAAAGTCTTGTTCGTATTGGAACTGCTCCAACCATAAAAATAAAAACAAAGATGTTGGTTTTTTTTTATTTTCCATTCAACGACATTGTAAGATTGGAAAAATGGAAGAAGCTTTCGGGAAGCTTAAACATTCTTTGTAGAACCGAGGAAGAACTGAAAAATTTTGTCATTTGTGAAAAAATTTTGCCCCAAATTTTATATTGTTCAGAAATGCAAAATCACGTCGATTGAAATCTGTTTTTTAATCTCTGGAAAATTTTGGTTTATCTCTTCTGGTTGCGCTGAAAAAAATTAACGAGTTTCTGCATTTTTATAAATTTTGTTTGCTAAATTTTATATAAAGTCCCAGGTTCTTTAAGAATGCCAAAAAGGTCATTAGGAAAGCCTAAAATAGTAGTTTTAACGACTAGTGGCTAAAATAGTAGTTTTTTTACAAGCGTTGGTTTAAATACCGAGCGCAGCGAGGTATTTAAAAACGCGAGTAACAAAAGCACAGTTTAGCCGCGAGTTGTTAACACTATTTTTTTAATACCTTTATCAAAAAATCCAAGAAAAACAGGAAAATACTTTTAAAAATCTCGAACGAAGAGCACTTCTCGCAACACACCATCTTTACACTATAAATCAAGGTGGCTGTTAAATGAAATAACAATGTGGTTTCCATAGCGATGTGCCTTTTTACTCGGTGACGTTCATTGTTGCGCCATTTTAATCTTTGACAATTTGATATTTTGACGATGTTTTTAAATAATTTTTTTATAAATACTTGGTGAAACCTGGCGAAAATTACTTAATTCTTAGGCAAGAATAATGAGGTTTTTTCAATATTATTATTTTTCGCTATTTCTCATTAGTTTTGGGTAAAAAACGGACCGAAATTTTTTTTTGCACCCGTGATCAAAAAAAAAGTTTTTTTGCATCCGTAACCAAAAAAGCCATGCTTTAGTTATCTGCAGACAGTTACTAAAATCATTGTTTTTGATGAAGATATAAAAAAACAGTTTTATGCTTTATGAACTATTGTTTTTTGACAACTGTTAAAAACCATTTTTTTTATACCTTCATGAAAAACAGGATTTTACTCAATGTTTGCATAAAACCAAAACATGGCTTTATTGGATACCGATGCAAAACTTTTTTTAGGGGCTCAAATAAAACACGATTTTAGCCACTATCCGCAATGTACCCAACCATGGCTTTTTTGGTTACTTTTTTTTTAATCACGGGTGCGAAAAAAAATTCATGTCTTTTTTTTACCGAAATTTGGAGAAAAATAGCTTTAAATGTTAATACTAAGAAATTCTTATGATTCTTACCTAGAAATTAATTCAAAATTATTCACAAAAAGAATATTCAGAAAATACGAGAAAATTACAAACTGTCAAAAATTAAAATATAAGGTTAGCAAGGTTACCATAGAAACCATTGTTTTGTCATGTACGCAGCCAACATTGATATTGATGCTATATAGTATAAAAGTGTCCAGCTTTGAGTGGATGTTGTGTTTGAATTTTATTTTGTAAGTTTTTTTCCTGTTTTTTTAGGAGTTTTTGAACACTTCTCGCAACACACCATCTTTACACTATAAATCAAGGCGCTTGTTCTTTAAAACCAAGCTTGTAAAAAACTCGATTTTAGTCACTAGTTTTTTAAAACTATATTATTTTTCAAATTTTATCTATTTGTAACCCGCTGTGTTTCTATCCAGGCAACCCTACTCAAAATGCGAAATAACATAATTAGTTAAAAACTGATCAATCGACAATATTCTGGGCAGCCATTTTTTAGGATTTTTGTATTGCCAACTTAGTAATCATGCAGCTAGTCAAATTTTAAATTTTGTAAGAGAAGGTTGAAAACAGTGCCGGCATGGCTATTTTATATGTGGAAATTATTCTGAATAGTAGCAGAGGGCATCATTTTGAAGTTTAACAAAATATTATGTCAAACATTATTAAAGATACCTATACACCATGATTTTATATGGAACTTAAAAATATATAATGTGCCATTTACGGCTGTAGTAAACAGAGATCTGCCAAACTATTTTTTACTTTTTAATGCAATTTTTTAATAAAATCGTTCAAGTTAAAAAAAATATTTGTTTTATTTATCACATATTCCCAATCAAAAAGAAACAAAATGCAAAATGTATAGGGTGTGCCAAAAAAAACAGTCCGATTTTAATAATATTAAGCTTTTTAGAAAGCCAAAGCTTCAATATTTATAGGACCAATTTCAAACTTGACATTTCCTAAAAATCCAAGATGGCGGACCAATTTGAGAAATAGGCATTTTTAACCTACCTAGATATTTTTTTGTGTGGGACGCTGTAATAAATCTGAAACATTACGAAGCCACATTCTTTCGAAGCACATCGATGAAACATTTTAAAAATTCGGACAAGAAATAAGATTGACTAAATTGTTTCAGAAAAAGTTTTTTCTAGAGAGTGAAATTTGGCTACTTTTTAAATACTTGTACCTTTTAAAAAGTTTAAACTTATTAAAATCGATCAATTTTTGAAAAAGTTATTGCTATTTAGACAAATAGATTTTTTCTTAATATGCTTGATTTTGCAGGTAAACTCTGGTCTATTTAAAAATTGCAAACTTCTTTATTTCTTGTCCGAATTTTTAAAATGATATATCGATTCTTCTTCGCTTTCGCTTTAAAAGAATGTGGCTTCGTAACCGATGTTTCAGATTTAATACAGCGTCGCACACAAAAGAATATCTAGGGGGTTAAAAATGCCTATTTTTTAAATAGGTCCGCCATCTTGGATTTTTAGGAAACGTCAAGTTTGATATCCGTCTTATAAATTTTGAAACCTTAGATTTCTAAAACGTTAAATATTTTTAAAATCGGACAATGCTAAGTTATAATCATTTTAAAAAGTGCCGTTTTTTTTGGCACAACCTATATAATTATTTTTTTGCAACCTTTCCATTGCCAGCAATGCCTTATTATTACAAGATTTCTTTCCTGTCAATTTTGTACAAGTTCTTCCCCAATTTACTCTGCATAAAAGTCCCAGTATAAAAAGAAGTTCTGAATTTACCTTCTTTACACCCCTCACACACCCCCCACTTCCGATTTTTTTTTCATAAAGTTGTATTATCACTAAATCAAATCGTAAATCTGAAAACCGCATGTTTGTATCTGTTTTCATTACAGAGTTCTGAATTTACCCCTTTTACACTCCTCACCCACCCCGTACCACCGGTTCTTTTTATAAAATTATATTGTCACCAGATCAAATCATAAATCTGAAAACCGCACGTTTGTATTTTTTTTCACTACAAAGCTTTGAATTTATCCCCTTTACACCTCTTAACCATCCCCCTACCCCCGATTTTGTTTTATAAAATTGTATTGTCACCAGATTCAATAATATCGTATCAGTTTTCATTTCAAAGTTCTGAATTTGCTCCCTTTAGACCACTTTAACCCCTTTACACCCCCCAATCACCCACTACCCCCCTCCCATTTTTTCATAATATTGTATTGTCATAGGATCTACATTACTATGCCAAATTTCATTAAAATCGGTTCACGGGAAGTGTGTCAGTGAATTTAGCCCCTTATTTTACCCTTTAACCACCCCCTACCCACCAATTTTTTTCATAATATTGTATTATCATCCGACATGCATTACTATGCCAAATTTCATTAAAATCGGTTTACGGGAAGTGTGTCAAAAACGAATCGCAAAAGTTGATAGTCAGCCAGACTGTAAAGTTAAATATAATCGTTTAATAATAATAAAAACTGTCCTGCTTCATTCAGCATATTCATCAATTTATATTATGATCTCTCTACCAGCTCCCATTCCCTTAGCAACAAGTTCATTCATTTATATTTATTTCACACACGTACGCCACTGATAAACCGGTATGCATTCGACGACAAGTTCAACGCGCTGGATTGTTGCCGTTTTAATTCCAAATAAATATTACCCAGATTCATCCTAGCGCATTCAGCAAACAATCAAAAACTTACGGTAATTCTCCTTTCATGGCTTGGCTTGCTGTTCGGATACCGTTGGCTTGCTGGTCGGATATTAGCATTACGTGTCCTCTCTATTTAGTTTATATCCTCGTTGACTAAATCGAGGACACTTCTCTCAAAAATTGAAAACAAAATGACACACGTCATTTCCAAATCAAGATGGCCACGTTAGCAATTTTGGACAAACCAAAGCAGTTTTAGGATATTAAATTGTTTTTAAATTTTTGTGTAAAAAAACAAATTTTAATGCTTCAGTTAAAATGGCGGACGATTGAGTAAAAGAAATTGTTTTTTTTGTTTTCTTCTTAAATTAAACACAAAGTACTTAGCAAAATATTAGGTTGCGCTAAGTAATACACAGCCATTCCAAAAAAAAAGTGACATATGTCATTCGCAAATCAAGACGGCGGTGACTAAAATAAAAAACAACATTATTTTTCTGTTCGTTTACATTTTTTTACAAACAAGGATGAGGTAAATTAGTTTTAAACTTTTTGGTGAAAAAAAATTAAATTTTAATACTTCAGTTAAAATGGCGGACGATTAAGTAAAAAAAGTATTTTTTAAATTGTTTTTTAGTTACATAAAAAGCACATATTAGATTGTATCAAATTAAGGATACAGATATTAAAAAAAAGAGACTTGTCATTTTCGTGTCAAAATGGCGGCGATTAAAATATAAAAACAACATAATTTTTCTGTCCATTTACATTTTTTCACAAACGATAGCAGTTTTAAGATAAGCTAAATTAATTTTAATTTTTGTGTAAAAAAATACCTTAGTTAAAACGGCGGACAAAAGTTAAAAAAAAGTGTTTTTTCTTCGTTTTTTTTTGTAAAATAAACAAAAAACACTTGCCAAATTATTTAAAAATGTCATACATCTTAAAGTAAAAATGTCGTCAAGAAAGAGTTTAAATCACCTGTTCCAACCGAAGTTTTTTTACTACTTGTTTAGGTACGTGGCAACCCACAAACCAAACTGTTATTATTAGTTATTTTCATAGTGAAAAAATCGATTAATAATCCGTTTTATATCGTTTTCTCCATTATTATTTACTGGAAAGTAAGTCTAAGTTTAGTCTATGTTAAACTAGTATTAGCTACCTAAAAAAATTAGTTAGCGCAATCCAATATTTTGCCAACGGTTTAACTTACGCAAAAAAAAAATATTTTTTTACTTAATCGTCCGCCATTTTAAGTAAAGCATTAATATTTTTTTTTTCTGATACAAGAGTTTAAAATTAATTTAATTCATCCTAAAACTGCTTTGGTTTAATGAAAAATTGCTAACGTGCCGAAAAATAATGATGTTTCTTAATTTAAGTCACGGTAATCTTAATTTGAGAATGACATGTGTCCTTTTTTTGCAATTTTTGAGACAAGCGTCCTTCATTTAGTACAAATTGATATATTGCCTGACATTAGTGAAAATGCCACACCAGAAGGGGAAAATTACTTTTTTCTCGATAGTTTGGCCGTCATCAAATGTCAAATCAAATGTTTTTTAAATTGTGGCAGAGACGAACTCAACGCTGAAAGCATCTACAAAGAAAATTTTTTAATTTAAGTTAATAAGGTCCTTGATAAGGTCTATTATATTTTTGAGATTTTGAATTTGAATTTGAACAAAATATATTACAATCTTATAGACAAAGCACAATCTTATCTACTATTACTAAAATCATAGAGAAAAAAAAACATATTATACGTCATACAATTTTGCGAGTCATAAATAATAACAAAAAAAAATATTTTTGTTAGTAATTCCAAATTTTGGATCAATTAAGAAAGTTCAAATTGAAGACTATAACAATACACATATTACTTAAACTAATTCGTTAAAAAGTAAAGACGATAAAAAAAATCTATTAAAAGCATATAAGGACTAAGTAAACGAACAAACATTAATCATCAGAATCTATCCATATTTGTATATTATATATACCTACCGATATTCTAAACACGGTGTAAACAAAAAAGAGAAAGGAAAAATCCTAAAGCTACTCCAGCCGATCGTCAAAATACTCACCACGATCGTAGTATGCTTTCTTTTCCAGCTGTCTTTCGAAAAATCTTAAGACTATTGCTTTTATAATGAACAGGTAAATGATTATAAATTTTAATACTTTGATAAATTACAGAATTTTTCGTAAGAGTGGATCTAGGGATTAGTAAAGGGAGATCTCTTGCTTGCCTTGTTGTTATTCGTTTTGAACTTACATAACCACCGTATTTTTTTTGTATTAAACAGACAGTTTCCAAAATAAACAAACAAGGTACAGTTAAAATGCTTGATTTTAAAAACAAAGGCCTACAATGGTCTCGATTTTTTCTTTTATGTAGGTATCTGATTTCTCTTTTTTGCATAATAAAAACTGAGTCAATAATATATTTGGAACAGCAACCCCAAACAGCAATGCTGGAACGTAGCACCAAGTCGACGAGTGAAAAATATACCATGCGAGCAGACGAGTATCCAGTTCTGTGGCAGCGATCCGTACTGCAAAACAGGCAGAAGCAAGTCTGGCCTTAAGGTTTTCAACATGTTAAAAGAATTTTAGATTTTGATCTATAGTAACACCCAAAAACCTTACCAGTTTCGTACTTTGTATTATATGGCAGTTCAAATCAATGGAATTCAACGGAAGATCACTTGTGTTTTTTCCTGTTGAAAGCCAAATTGTGTCTTGTTAATGATTTTATGCTTCTCGAGGTGGTTAGGCATCTGCGATTTCATGATTTTTTTCCAGAACTTTTGAAATCGTAGATAATAAAGAAATTGGCCTGTAATTTATATATGAAGCGCCATCTTTGTACCCGCCTATAAACTCTCAATTTTTTATTATGAGATCAAGAAGTTGGTCAGTAGCTTTAATATGAGATGTTAAAAAAGATCAATACTTAAAAAGTAAAGAAAAATCAAAGAAAAACCAAATTTTTGAAATCTGGACGCCATTTTCTTTTGAAGTGACATATGTTAACTTTTTTAATATTTTTGAATTAATTGGGACCTCCTTACCCAATTGATTTTTATTTTAGTTTTTTTGAAAACGTAGAAAAGACATTTTTTCCTAACTTTGACAGCCGCCATCTTGATTCCTGGGGCCGGAAAATGGAGGATCTTCGACATGAATTTTAACTTTTGGTATTACTATGCCAAATATAAAAAAATATACCCTTTTTGAAGTTTCTTTTTACGAATTCACTACTACACTATATGAAGAACCTCAAAATTTGATAAAATATCAAAGAAGTGATTATGGTTTTAAAGGTGAGATCCAAAACTAGAGGAATTATTGGAGTTAATTTCTTGTAATCTAAGTTGTTCATTTATCCTTGTTTTGAAATTATGGCCTGTTTGGCTTACGTATTCCGCGTTGCAATCCTGGCATATTTATTTAGATTTTCCACTTTGTCTTTTAAATAGTCGTCCGGCTTAACAGCCCAATTACATCGTTAAACCGGCAACGCTGTTGGGTCCGTTTATTAGGCAATTCTTTTTCCGCATGTTTCTCGGAAATGGGACTTCCAAATGGCCTGAAATTTTGTCTAAATTGTTTATTGGACTATGCTTTTCCATCAAATCTTGGTACTTTTTTAAAATTTTGTTTATTTTTTGAAAAAACTGTTTTAGCTTTTGTGGTGTTTCAAAATTGTCGCGCCCATATTACGTCAGAAACAGTCATAAATACCCTTTATAGAGACCTGTAAAACTAAATTGGAAATATTTGTAATTTTCCAAATAATGGACACCTAATTTGAAAAACCCTCTAGATTGTAATAATAAGCTTTGTAATCCTCTTCCTCTAATAAAAAACAAATTGAGTATTATTTTCCTCTAAAGCTAAAACATGCGGAAATGTAAAAACATGGACTATACTGGTTACCTATCAATATTAGTTATATGCCTAGCATCAAAAAGTACTTAAATGGTTATATTATTGATACCGCCACCATCAAAATTAACCACCCACGTCTTTTTTTTTGTGAGCTTACCCTAGGCATAGTTTCTAGTGTTCTCCTTTCCTAAATGTATTCGGCTAAGAGAGATCCAGCATATATACCTAGGTAACACCCCTTACCAGGAAAAAAAATTTATGCCATGCAAAGATCATAATTGGTCGACTCACTGTATTTGCAACTAACCAATGTCAGTGTGTCTGCCTGACATTCTTCATAACATTATTTTTTTCGTTTTGTTTTGGAGTTCGTCGGCCTGGTTTTTGTGTTTTATTTAATAATTTTTCCTTTGGTGTAAAGCTACTTTTTAGAACCCTTAAGTGGTCTGTGTGTATTTGTAGAATATGACTTGTGCACTGAAAAATTGTAAATCGGAGGAGGAAGGCTGACGGAGGACGTCAACATTTCTTTTCACAAGTAAGTGTAAGGGTCAGTTTATGCTCGCAACTTAGATCAAGCTAAGACATTCTTTGCGGATTTTTACAGGGTAATTAAACAACCTGCAAACTTTGTACTGCTTGTTGATCTAAGATACGAGCATAAATTGACCTTAAAGCTGGATTCATTGTTCCGTAAATTAAGCAGAAGAAGTAAGATGCAAAGAAAAATAAACTACATACTATACAAGCATTTGTTAATAGGTCACAGCTTAGCTTACAGTAAGAAATTAATAATTTTTATATCTTACTTCTTAGGTACTTTACGGAACCATGACTGGACCTTTAAGGCCCCATTACCTTTTAAGTTTTAATGTGTTAATCCCATCGAGTACCAAGTAAAGTACCCAACTCATAAATATGTGATGTGCCTAAATACAAGGTCTTTTGTGTCACCGTTACAAACTCGATGTTGCTGTTCATGGAACGATAACATTATTTTTAGAAATGGTGGTAAGTTGTCATATATGAAATAGGTAGGCAATGCAAATACCCCCAAAATTATTTTATTTTTGCAAAAAATTTAATTATTGGTGAAGAAAATGAGTGTAAAGTTGCCTGCCTACAAGAGTAATTTCACTGGCAGCTATATATGTACATTTTGGTGCACATTAATTTGATTTTTTTTTACATTATTTTAAATATTTTTCTGTTTTTTCTCTTAGTTTTCATTCTAGTTTCAAAAAAAAATCTTTATTTTTTTTTCCTTTGTTTCACATTTTCTAAAAACATGCGAACTCTACAAAAAAAGTGAAATCCCCCTCGGTTGCCTGATACAATAAGTATTTTTTTTTATTTGTGCTCTAAATGTTGTGGGTTCACTTAACCATACTTTGTGCTCAGCAAACTTATTTTTTGGCAACAAAATGCAACTAGAAGCAAGGACATTTCATTTACTTTTACATTAGTAGTTTAGGTGCACAAAAAAATGTTGGACAATTTGAATTTTCTGGTTTAGGAAAACATACGTATAAAAAAATATATTAAATACAAGAAAAGCATTTTTTTTTAAAGCATGCATACCCAGTTAGTTTTAGTAGTTTTTTTTTGGTATATCTAGTGTCAGACTGATATTTGACAAGTAAATGTTTCCATATAGGCACTGTAAATTAAGTAATTAGAGGAAATAAATATAATTATACAAACCAAACAGTTTAAAATTGTTAAATTTTAAATAAAATATATGTGTAGGTACATACCTAGCTAATACACAGCGAGAAACTGATACATTAATTTGTTTTTTTTTTATCAATTTTTAGTATGTTTGAATTTATCATGAAAAATAAACATTGGTTTTGTAATCAAACAATTACAAAAAATCTTGTGAATAATTCAATAACAAAAGGTTTCACATTTTTTTAGGATTCCAAACTAAGGTCCGATATCCCAAATATGGCGTCAGGCACTTCAAGTAAATCCTGAAGAGTAACAAAGGAACAGGAACAAATTAGTGTGCTCCACGCATTTTAAAGTTGAAGACTTATCAAATAAAAAGAGAAAGATGCCTAAATTTAATGCTGTGCCATTCTTACTTTTGGACATAGAAATTCAATATTTAATTCTGCATAGTACCAGCATCAGTGATATATCACAAAACTCAACGTTGATGAGTTCAGATGCAAGCATAAGTCAAGTGTCACAAAATGCACCTATAGCTGTTTCATCTGCGTCTTCATCAGGGAGCATTTCTAAGGAAAAGACATTGAAAAGAATTTTAAGAAAAAGAAAGTATGTTTTGCTCTCTGATATTTGTTATGATATAGAAAACCACATTTTTTAAACTAATTTTACTTTTAGTATTTTTACTATTTTTACCTAATTTTTATGTTACTGCTACATTTTTAAAATTCAGTTTTTATTTATTTACTTTAGTTTTTTTCTGTTAAGAGTTTCCTGTTCAAAATGTTTGATTTTTCAACTGCAATATTCCGCTTTATTTTGCTTTAAACTTTTTCCAGATTAAATCAAGAAATTCAAAGCAGCTATACATCAACCAGCAGCAGTGATACCAAGAGGAAGAGGCTGGCATTTATTAAAACCATTCACAGTTACAGGTTAGTATGCTGCACTGTCATATTTATTCTGTACAGTATTTATAAGTTACGAGAAAACCAACAAAGGTAAACCACAAACCTGATCTATTATTTGTATTTTTTGGAATTAAGAAAAAAAAACACCTTAATTTTAAAAAACATACGAGTATTTCATTTAAAATATAAAAGTTAATGTCATAATTTGATATATGAGATGATATTTGCAAGTTTTCAAGTATATAAATTGACAGAGTAAAGAATATTTAGCAAATTATTTAAATTTTTAATCTAGTTTACATAAAAATGAATGGAAATTAGTTAAGAACAAAAATGTAATAAAAAAGAAAAAATTTCATCTGAATCTTGATTCTCAAAACCAAACTGCAAACGCTAACCGGAACTATATTAGTAAGCAAAGGTGTACCAGGATGCTTTTGGTTGATTTTTTGTCATTTTGTTACCTTTATTTTTATTCTGTGTAGGCACCCTTAAGCAATACTTACATAAGTCATACCATTAGTTTAAAGTGGTTTTGGTTTGTTTTTGTCTTGTTGCTGTAATTAGTGTGTGTGGTTATCTTTTAAGTTAACAGCACAACAAAAAATGGCTCTGCACAGAATAAACATAACTATAACAGAGATGCAATAAAACAAAAGTGCCCTTGCATCATTATTAAAGTTAACAACATGACAGGGCCTTACTAAAGCAGGCAGAATAAAGCTGAACATAACAGAGTAGCCAAACAACCAACAAAAATCACCCTACTGGTATCAATACAGATGCCCCTTAATTTTATTTATTCAAAATATTATATTTTTTGTTAATTTTGTTTTTTTTTTGTTAATTTTTTAGATACACAAAAAGCGAGGAAGAAATAATGAAAAAATCAACATAACAAGAGCGGTGAAGCTTATCGATCATCTCGTAATATTTTGATATAAAAAGGTTGGTTTTCATAATTTTATAATTTATACCAAAGTTTTTAGTTTGGTAAAGTCCCTATTTTTCGTTAATAATATCATGGACATAGGTAGGTATTCTTTGACATTGCTGTAACATTCCACAAATTTTAATAACTGTCAAGAGAAACATAGGAACTATGTTTACACCTTGGTTTACACTTATGCTCAAAAAAAGTAATATACATGTCATGTTAAGAATTGTTATTCGAACGTGAATATAACTTCCATTGACATTTTTTTTAACTCTGTTTTTCAATGTCTCGACTGCTTATGTCTCTGTAATTGTCAGTACGTGATAACAATTGCAGATACATACATAACCTATCAAAACATAAAGAAAAAACAGTGGAAGTTTAAAACTCTAGTTTACTCTTATATCAAGAATTATCATGATTTTACTTTTTTGTCATTGTGGACCTTTTTTTTAGCACAGTTGTATATGGGTGATTCCACCAAAAATGTGCATTAGTCACTAAGGGTCAAAAGCCAAAAACTAAAAATAAAATAGGGTTTTTAATTTAAAATTTTATTGAGAACAATGTTATTTCTTAAACTTTTACAAAAAGTATAGGAATTTGTTATTTTTATCCCGCAAACGTCATTCCCATGTCATGTCCACAACGCAAAATTGTAATAGAAAATGCACCATAGCAAAATTTAATAGTGGTTTAAAAAGTTATTTTTCAGTAAACCAATAATAATAAAATACTTTAACTTTTTATCCTGACTAAAAAAAAAATAAATTATATAAAATAATTTTGACTCTGTCCCTGTTTAAATTCTGTCCCTGGGTATTTACGCGCTCAAGCTCACGCGGCGTTTATCCTTGAGAAAAAGTGGTGGGAAGGTTCGTTGATAACGTTGACCACTACAGAAGAGCTTGACTTGAGCGCGTTTATTCGTGTCTAAACATACCACAGACACCACCAAGCTTGCTTTATGTTAACTCTAGAAACAAGAGCCGAGAGATGCTTATATTTTGGTCAAGTATGAACACAAAATTCACAAAAAAAAACAGCAACTTATAAATATGTAGCAATATGCCAAAATTACATTGACTTGATTGATTGAGATGTAAAAGTCACATTTCTAAGGGTTTGTGAAAATTCCGATAATGCAGATGGTGATATTCAACATTTTAAACTTAATGAAACAAATATAATTTCAAAAGGAAACATGATTTACTATAAGTTTGACAAAAAAGCCTAAATAGCCAGTATTTTTTATAATTTGAGTTTTTAAAATAAATAAGTTAACTTGATTGATTGGGATGTAAAAGTCACATTTCTAAGGGTTTGTGAAAATTCCGATAATGCAGATAGTGATATTTAACATTTTAAACTTAATGAAACAAATATAATTTCAAAAGGAAACAGGATTTACTATAAGTTTGACAAAAAAGCCTAAATAGCCAGTATTTTTTATAATTTGAGTTATTAAAATAAATAAGTTAACAATAAGTAGTTGTTCAGTTTAATCCATGTTCAGTCAATTTATTTTTGTGTAAATAAAACTTAAAAACCGAATTGTGCATCATTATCATGTTAAAAAAATAATTCCCGTACATTCAATAGTACAAAAAAATGTTTTGTCATTGCCATGTTAAGCTTCATTACCGTGTGGAGTCGTTTTAAAAAAATCTAAAAATCTCCCTAAATATGTGATTATTAATAGGTTTTTCTAGTGCACCTTCAAATATAATGACTTTAGATTACTTTTCGGTTTTTTAACAATAACAATGTACACTTTTGGTGGAATAACACATATACTTGTTTTTATTTAAAAAATGGTAATGATTTAATTAATAATTTAATTTAATGAAATCTTTTGTGTAGTTTATTAAGTTCTCTAGTGTGGAATGAGCGACGGCGACCTTTTGACATTCAGTCAAATTCAAATTTAATTTTTTTGCCATTTTTTTAGGGTTATCATGAACGAAATTTTAAAATATATACCTGAACTCTGACTGATATTTTTTACTGGACTTTACTTATTCAAAATTACAAACATTGGCCATGAAGGCCGGTGGTTGTACATAATATAAAAAATAATCACAGAAATACAAATTCAATAATCAAATATAAATCTAAAATTTAAAACAAAAAATATAGCCTTAGCACCTAAGTAAGTAACTTTTTCTTGAATGAGGGAGACTGGGGAGCCCGTTCTCAAAATAAACATCTGCGAACCCCCTAGTATGTTTTATGCCCCCAATACATATTCTTGGATAATACCAAGGGGAGAAAGGTCCCTAAGTTTTTCCTGTGAATTATATTTTTTCTTTTTTAGGTGTATTCCTGCAACAATTTAAAAAGCTCACGAGTAGTTGCCGTCCAAAAAAATTAATGACAACTGAAATACTGCTGGATAATCAGTCATTATAAGACACTTATAGGACAGCAGTGTCCTTTTTCACAAAAGGCTGCCTCACTGGACAAAAAAGGTTCAAACAAATTCAGGAGAAAAAAAAAGTTTGTATCTTGATTGATTTATGTAATAATTATTATTAAAGCTTATGTTGGTGTTATTATTTATTGGTCTGTTTTTACTTGCATGTAACTATAGTATGCTATTAAATAATTACCAACCAACGAAGTACCTTATCCAGGCTTTATTAATTTTCTTTTTGCTATTAAATTGTTTTTATATAAACATAATCAAACAAAAAACTGTCTTTTAGACAAAACACATTTTACGTAAGGCTTAAACATTTCTTATTTCAGAAAATAATGGAAATATAGGATAGGTAATCAAATACTATATTTATTCTTGACATTTTCTTATATTCTATGTGTTCTCGGAAGAGTCCTTACAGGAACTTGCTTTTTAAACTTTTTCCTAAAACAAAAATGCAAAACTAGTAGGGTGAGGTAAGGTAAATTTGTGGCATAGGTAAATTAGTGATACAGTTTTGGCAACTTACCTAGTGATTTTGGTGGCTGATTTCTCAAGTAGTAGGTAATTGCTGGGACATACGTCCCTAGTACGCACAAGGACGTGTTATGTACGTATCTGGGACGTACATTTTCCAACGCTTTGTATGTCCCCAGTATGTACCTTGGATGTGGTACAGTACGTACTATATACGTCCTATGTACGTACATTTCAGGTATATACAATTTAGGTCCTACGCGGGACCAAAATCGAACGTGTACGTGGGCTTGGGTCAGGCAAGGATATTTCACCAGATAATTTTTAAAAAAAAGTGTTGGAGATACCGAGAATTGAACCCGAGTCTCCCGGCTGAGACCCAGATACTCTACCACTAGACCAAAAGTGCAGAAAGTATGAAATTTGGCACACTTATTCTTTAGACAATTCTTTATTTTGTTCGAGAAAATCGGTGATCGGATGTATAGGACCAAAGATGGCGGCGATTTTTTCAAAATGGACGTCTATTTTTAAAAAAAATTGTAGGTTTGCCATCAAAACAAGATTATACTCGAATCCATATAATTCGATAGAGAGGAATTTAAAAAAATAGTTACATTGACGTATGACGTTTATCGTCCTTAAAAAGTGATATTTTATTTTAAAAAAATGCATTTTGAGAATTTTTTTTTGATAATTTTTCATAATTTAATAAGCCACGACAGGTCTTTTGTTGTAATTTTCTGATTGAAAAAGAACATCCAACTAACTTTTCTAATTGACTTTTTGCTTACAGGGTGATTGGTTTAGTTATATCAGGCCAGTCAAACTAAGATTTTTAAAAAAGCTACATTATCATCCGTATCTTTTTTAATTTTTAAGGAAAAAATGTTAAATTTGGTACGATTATTACAATTGTAAAGATCAACTGATATTCTAAAAAAATTTTGGATAGGTGGTGCTGCGGACGACGTGGCACATAAATTTCCGATTTTAAATTTGATAAAAGTTCATATTTTTTTAATAGCTTAGAAAAGACAGGCATATTTAATAATATAATCGATTATATATAGCTGAAGTATGTAAATTTTTATAAAAATAATTTTAGTTTGAAATGGCCAAAATTTTTTTTTTTGAGTATATAAAAAAATCAGGTTTTTTAACGTTTTCTTAAATTCTTCCTAGCGACCAAAAATTTGGATGGATATACACGTTGATGACTTCTGATGAATTAGAAGGCCTCAACAAATAGATTCAGATACGAAATTCCAAACCTATGTTTAGTCGCCCCGAATAGGTACTCTTATGTACCCTATTGTTAATTTCTTGCGGAAGGCACCAAATTTGGTACGCTTACTTTTTTAACAATTTTTTAAAAAAGTGGTCAAGAAAATTTATTTATTTATGATCGGATGTACAGAAACCAAGTTGGCGGCGAATTTTTCAAAATGGCGCCCTTAAATCGAAAGTTACTCACTCAAAAAAAAAATATACTTGAATCTATAGAACTTAATGAAGAGAAATTTGACAATACTAGTTAAATTGACGTGCATCTTTGATGTAAATGTAATTTTACCTTAAAAAAATACTTTTCCAGAGCAAGTTCTAGAGCCTTTTTTTTAATGTTTTATAATTCTGAAAACGGCAACAGGTCTTCTTTTATAATTTTAACATGACATCAACACATCTGTTTGAAAGTTTGAGGCAATGATGTGTTGATGTCATGTTAAAATTATAAACGACGTTTCGATCAGTACAATCTCTGATCGTCTTTAGGTGCAAACTAAAATCAATTCCTAAGGCTACGTGCTTATATACTGTGAGAAATCACTCAACCTTGAAGTTTAAGAAGTTGGCTCCGCCCCAGGAGGGGCTTCCAAATATTTGGGATTTCAATACTTGGTTTACTGAAAATACCCTGATTCTGCCCAATAAAGGCAGCTTCAAGGAATTTTCGTTTCTTCCAGTGTGACTCCTTGTGCAAAACCTTTGCTTCTGCCCACTTCATTCGGTATTGTTTTGACCATGCATGTTCGGCGATTCCTGATTTCGTGGTTTCACCTTTTTGGGTATTCGTCTGATGACACTCACAAGGAACTTAGTAAATGCATTCCTTATTTTGTTTGTTCTCTGGTTTTTTTTTACTAAGAAGGTTTCTAATTGTATTACTAGATTTAAAAGCTGTTTTAATATTAAAGTTTTTCGCTACTCTTCGAATTTTCTCTGATACTCCTTTAACGTATGGGATTGTAATGAATGCATTTGCCTGGTTTTGGTCTTGTAACCTCTGTCCTGTTTGTTAAAATTTAGAAATAGTATCTGTTATAAGTTTAAGGCTGTAACCATTCTGCTGCAGATCCTTCTTAATGTTTCTTATTTATATTTCCAAGTCATGAGAATTGTTACAAATTTGAACGGCTCTATTATACAAAGTTTTGATTATGCCTCGTTTGGTTTTAGCAGAATGATTTGAACCTTGATTTAAATATTGTCCTGTGTGAGTGGGTTTACGATAGACTGTTGTTCTGATGTGGCTTTCTACTCGTGTGACAAGTACATCAAGAAAAGGAATTTGACAATTTTGCTCCAACTCCATTGTGAATTTAATGATGGGTCTTATGTTATTTAGGTGGTGAAGAAATTCTGAAAGTTGTTGGTCATTCCCGGTCCAGACGATAAAAGTATCATCAACATATCTCAGCCAAAGCTTAGGTTTATATGTTGCAGTATCAACCGCATATGATTCGAACCACTCCATGTAAATATTGGCCACCACTGGCGAAAGCGATGAATCCATTGTCAGACCGTCATCCTGAGCATAAAACCTATCTTTCACTTGAAAATAAGAGTTATGTAGGCAGCACTCCAACAACTCCATCACTCCCTCCAGCGGTAGGCTGGTACATTCATAAAGGGATTCGTCATCAACCAGTCTCTTTCTAATAATATTTAGCGATTCCCTTATCGGGACATTGGTGTATAGACTTTCAACATCAAAACTGACAAGTCTATCCTCGGTTCCTAAAACAAAAGATTTAAGAATATTAACAAAATGGTTGGAATTTTCTACAAATGAAGCGGTCATGTCTGCAAGAGGTTGAATAATTTTCAAAAGGAATTTAGACAAATTGCTGGTTGGAGAATTTCTGGAACTTGTAATTGGGCGTAAGGGCATTGCATATTTGTGAATTTTTGGAATACTTTTTCAAAATTGTATAAACCTTACTTTCAATTGATTGTCGTAGTAAATAGTAGAATTTTCAAATTTGTTACGAATTTTTAATGCTACCTTATCAACTAAATTTTTTTGGCTAGTTGGCTCTGCGGACGACGTACCATAGAAACATCCGATATTAAATTTGATAAAATACTTTTTAATTAAATTTATTAAGATTTTGGTACGCACACACTGGATGTTTTGTTACGTTTCCATAAATAATAAAAAAAAGTTATAGTGCCTTTATAAAAATATAGAGACTCTAATACATGTAAGTTAAAGAATTTATTGCCCTAACTATATAGATATAAAAATTATCTAGTAATCGTAATTTTACTTTAAAAAGTAAAAAAAAACAGATGATAATGTGGCTTTTTAAAAATTTTACTAAACCAATCACCCTGTAAGCAAAAAGTCACTTAGGAGAGATGTGTTGATGTCATGTTAAAATTATAAAACGCAAAATAAAAAAGGCTCTGGAAGAGTATTTTTTAACGTAAAATGACATTTTTCAATATCATCAAAGGTGCACGTCAATTTAACTAGTATTGTCAAATTTCTCTTCATTAAGTTTTATAGATTCAAGCATAATTTCGTTTTGATAAGTAACTTTCGATTTAAGACCGCCATTTTGAAGAATTCGCCGCCAACTTGTTTTCTGTACATCCGATCATAAATTTTCTTGACCATCATCATAAAAAATTGTTAAAAAAAGAGCGCACCAAATTTGGTGCTTTCCGCAGGTCAACTTTACTGACCTATAGCGTAAAAATGGCCTGAATTTGGAATTTCATATCTGAATCGATTTGTTGAGGCCTTCTAATTTATCAAAATTCATCAACGTGCATATCCAGCCAAATTTTTGATCGCTAGGAAGAATTAAAGAAAACGTTGAAAACCCCGTTTTTTTACATAGTCAAAAAAAAATTTTAGGCGACCAAGGACCATATTATATGAATTCGATTATAATCTTGTTTTGATGGCGAACCTACAATTTAAAAAAAAAATAGACGTTCATTCATCATCGATTTCCTCGACCAAAATTTTAAAGAATTGTCTAAAGAATAAGTGTGCCAAATTTCATGCTTTCTGCACAAAATGAACAATTGGGGAACTAAGCCGGACGACTAAAATGACAGAAAAGGTTTACGACGTTGAAGTTATCTTCATATTCATATTCATGTTAATTACAGCGAACCAACCAAATTTTAAACTTTTTAGAAAAAATGGATTTTAGCATAAAATAATGGAAAAAAATATCTACACTTGACGGATAATAACTACACCTTACTCAAGACGTCACACTTACTAATTAAAGGCAGCTTAGGAAGCTTATTAGCTATAGAGATGCATTAAAAATTAAAAGATATTAAATATATAGAAGAGTTGGCGATGTATAGTAACAAACTTAACTGATTTAAAATAATAACCATTCATTCTATCAAACCTACCGGATAGCTGAGTCAGCTTGGCTTTGGAAGCTGAACTATGGGGGTCTTTTTAAAATCATAAAAATGTAAATATGAAGATAGATGGGCAATGTATATCAACAAACTTTAGTGATTTGGAGTACTAGACCTTTATTCTATCAAATGCACTACATAGCTCAGTCAGCTTTGCTTTGGGTGCTGAGCTATAGGGGTCTTTTTAAAATCATAAAAATGTATATATGAAGAGAAGTGGGCAATGTTTATCAACAAACTTTACTGATTTGGAGTACTAGACCTTTACTCTATCAAATCCACCACGTGGCTGAGTCAGATTTGCTTTGGGAGCTGAGCTATGAGGGTCTTTTTAAAATCATAAAAATGTAAATATAAAGATAAGTGGGCAATGTTTATCAACAAACTTTACGGATTTGGAGTACTAGACCTTTATTCTATCAAATCCAGTACATAGCTGAGTCAGCTTTGCTTTGGGAGTTGAGCTATGGGGGTCTTTTCAAAATTATAAAAATGTAAATATCATATAATAAGTGGGCAATGTATATCAACAAAATTTACTGATTTGAAGTATAAGCCCTTCATTCTATCAAATCCAGCACATAGCTGGGTCAGCTTTTTTTTGGGAGTTGAACTATGGGGGTCTTTTTAAAATAATAAAAATGTAAATATGAAGATAAGTGGGCAATGTTTATCAACAAACTTTACTGATTACTAGACCTTTATTCCATCAAATCCACCTCACAGCTGATTCAGCTCGATTTTGGGATCTCAGCTATGCGGGTCTTTTTAAAATCAAAATATGTAAATATGAAGATAAGTGGGTAATGTATTTCAACAAACTTTATTGATTTTGAGTAGTAACCCTTCATTCTATCAAAAAAAAAGCAAACTTTACTGATGTGGAGTATTAGACCTTTATTCTATCAAATGCACTACATAGCTGAGTCAGATTTGCTTTGGGGGCTGAGCTATGAGGGTCTTTTTAAAATCATAAAAATGTAAATATGAAGATAAGTGAGCAATGTTTATCAACAAAATTTATTGATTTGAAGTACAAGTCAACTTTGGTTTTGGAGCTGAGCTACGGGGGTCTCTTTAAGTGGGCAATGTTTATCAACAAACTTTAATGATTTGGAGTACTAGACCCTTATTCTATAATATCCACCTCATAACTGAGTCAGCTTTGCTTTTGCTTTCAACAAAACCTTACTGATTTGGAGTACTAGATCTTTAGTCTATTTAATCCACCACATAGCTGAGTCAGATTTTCTTTGGGAGCTGAGCTATAGGGGACTTTTTAAAATCATAAAAATGTAAATATGAAGAGAAGTGGGCAACAAACTTTACTGATTTGGAGTACTAGACCTTTACTCTATCAAATTCACCTCATAACTGAGTCAGCTTTGCTTTGGGAGTTGAGCTATGGGGGTCTTTTTAAAATCATAAAAATGTAAATATGAAGAGAAGTGGGCAATGTTCATCAACAAACTTTACTGATTTGGAGTACTAGACCTTTACTCTATCAAATCCAACCACATAGCTGAGTCAGTTTTGCTTTGGGAGCTGAGCTATGAGGGTCTTTTTAAAATAATAAAAATGTAAATATGAAAATAAGTGGGCAATTTTTATCAACAAACTTTACTGATTTGCAGTACTAGACCTTTATTCTATAATATCCACCTCATAACTGAGTCAGCTTTACTGATTTGGAGTACTAGACCTTTATTCTATCAAATCCACCAAATAGCTGAGTCAGATTTGCTTTGGGAGCTGAGCTATGGGGCTCTTTTTAATATCAACAAACTTTACTGATTTGGAGTACTAGACCTTTTTTCTATCAAATGCACTACATAGCTAAGTCAGCTTTGCTTTGGGAGCTGAGCTATGGGAGTCTTTTTAATATCATTAAAATGTGAACATGAATATAAGTGGGCAATGTATATCAACAAACTTTACTGATTTTGAGTACTAGACCTTTATTCTATCAAATCCACCAAACAGCTGAGTCAGATTTGCTTTGGCAGCTGAGTTATAGGGCTCTTTTTAATATCATGAAAATGTGAATATGAATATAAGTGGGCAATGTATATCAACAAACTTTACTGATTTGGAGTACTAGACCTTTTTTCTATGAAATGCACTACATAGCTAAGTCAGCTTTGTTTTGGGAGCTGAGCTATGGGGGTCTTTTTAAAATCATAAAAATTTAAATATGAGATAAGTGGGCAATGTATATCAAAAAACTTTACTGATTTGGAGTACTAGACCTTTATTCTATCAAATGCACTACATAGCTCAGTCAGCTTTGCTTTGGGAGCTGAGCTATGGGTTTTTTTTAAATCATAAAAATGTAAATGTGAAGAGAAGTGGGCAATGTATATCAACAAACTTTACTGATTTGGAGTACTAGACCTTTTTTCTATCAAATGCACTATATAGCTAAGTCAGCTTTGTTTTGGGAGCTGAGCTATGGGGGTCTTTTTAAAATCATAAAAATTTAAATATGAGATAAGTGGGCAATGTATATCAAAAAACTTTACTGATTTGGAGTGCTAGACATTTATTCTATCAAATGCACTACATAGCTCAGTCAGCTTTGCTTTGGGAGCTGAGCTATGGGGGTTTTTTAAAATCATAAAAATGTAAATGTGAAGAGGAGAAGTGGGCAATGTTTATCAACAAACTTTACTGATTTGGAGTACTAGACCTTTTTTCTATCAAATGCACTACATAGCTAAGTCAGCTTTGTTTTGGGAGCTGAGCTATGGGGGTCTTTTTTAAATCATAAAAATGTAAATGTGAAGAGAAGTGGGCAATGTATATCAACAAACTTTACTGATTTGGAGTACTAGACCTTTTTTCTATCAAATGCACTACATAGCTAAGTCAGCTTTGTTTTGGGAGCTGAGCTATGGGGGTCTTTTTTAAATCATAAAAATGTAAATGTGAAGAGAAGTGGGCAATGTATATCAACAAACTTTACTGATTTGGAGTACTAGACCTTTTTTCTATCAAATGCACTACATAGCTCAGTCAGCTTTGCTTTGGGAGCTGAGCTATGGGGGTTTTTTAAAATCATAAAAATGTAAATGTGAAGAGGAGAAGTGGGCAATGTTTATCAACAAACTTTACTGATTTGGAGTACTAGACCTTTATTCTATCAAATCCAGCACGTAGCTGAGTCAGATTTGCTTTGGGAGTTGAGCTATGGTGGTCTTTTTAAAATCATAAAAAAGTAAATATGAAGATAAGTGGGCAATGTTTATCAACAAACTTTACTGATTGGGTGTACTAGACCTTTATTCTATCAAATCCACCACAAAGCTGAGTCAGATTGACTTTGGGAGCTGAGCAATCGGGGTCTTTTTATAATCATAAAAATTTTAATATGAAGTTAAGTAGGCGATGTATATCAACAAACTTCACTGATTTGCAGTACTAGACCTTTATTCTACTAAATGCACTACATAGCTGAGTCAGCTTTGCTTTGGGAGCTGAGCTATTATGGTCCTTTTAAAATCATTAAAATGTAAATATGAAGATAAGTGGGCATTGTATATCAACAAATTTTACTGATTTAGATTATTAACTCTTCATTCTATCAAATCTACGACTAGCTGAGTTCGCTTAGGTTTAGGAGCTGAGACATGAGGATTTTATTAAAATCATAAAAATTTAAATATGAACAAAATTTTATTGCATAATTTATGTAATAAAAGTAAAACTTAAAAAAAAATAAAAGGATTTTTTTAAATCGGAAACTCAACCGAATCGGTCACTTAACCGAAAAAAACTTAAAAAAAGTAAATATCATAAAGATCATGGTGGAATTAACGTAAATCCAGAGTTGGTTTGGAATCCAATGTACAGGGTGGTCCAAATTCGAGAGGCCTCTATAGCTTTGGGCTTTTGCAGCATAGTTAGCCCAAAGCTAATATACATGTTACGCGCTCGTTTTTTAAAAGAAGTAGAAAACTAAAAACCGCATTTCGATATGTCAAAGCGTTTCTGACCTACAGGATGATTCTCAAAAATGTGCGATTTTAAAGGCTTTCTACAACTTTTTTATTTGTAAAGATAGAGATTTTCATTAAAAACATTTTTTGAAGTTTTTTTAAAGACAATTCTACCTGTTTCACCGATTTTCTCTTAAAGCCTTCCCCAGATATCACACAAAGTTATATTTCTTTAAATGGGATACCCCCCAATTTTTCTAAAAAATCAGTTTTCTAATAAAATTTCCTGTCGAACGATGTACCATACACCTATTTTTATTAAATAGTTTAAAAGATATTTGCATATTTTATCCAGTTTTCGGCAAACACAATATTTAGCAAATTAGTAATATCTCGTGCATTGTGGGGACGTGCATGTTGAAAGTATAGCTCATTATTTTGCTGAAGTGGCAAATTGTCGATAGACGGAATCATCATCTTCTAAAATTTCTTGGTATCTTTCAGAATTTAAATTTCCATCAAAAATATATGGCCCAATAATTTGTCCTCTGTATTCTGATTCTGATTCGCTTGTTCCACCATAATATGGAGATTTTACTGTTTCCAGTAATAGCAGTTATATCTGGTGAATATTCCATTACTAGAAATCGTTGCCTCATCCGTCCAAATAACTTTTCTGGCAAAATCGGGGTCTTCTTGGCTTTTATTTAAGTACCACCTGCAAAATGCACGTCTTGGAGCAAAATCTCGTTGCCGTAATTAGTGCTCCCGTCGGGGTCGATAGGGCCTAAACTTGTGTTTTTTAAGCACCCTAACGCCATTGCTGCGTGGAATTCCAGTGTTTCTCTCCATAGCCCTGGTGGAAGTATTCGGGTTAATTTCTATTTCTCTATCTCTGACTAGGCTTCTATACGTCCTAAGTCGCGGTTTTGTAAAGGATCCGTATTCTTGTAGATGACGTTTTAACTTCAAAAAATTTTTTGAGCTAGGTTGCCTTCTTTCCGGATATCTCTGGAAATATAGATTTAACGCCGTCTGTCGATTTTCGTTACTTTCAATATAACATTTTATCATGTCGTACTTTTCAAAGTTTTCAAACATTTTGATATCTTTCGAAGACGCCACTTTTGACACTTGGGCTCGTTAATCATGGCAATTAAAACTGCATAGGTCAGAGTTAAACACAGCCTACTATGGTAATTATTAAAAATTGCAGATATCTGTTTAACTACTTCATAAAAATAGGTGTATGACACATCGTTTAACAGGTAATTTTATTACAAAACTAATTTTTTTAAAAAAATTGGGTTATTCCATTTAAAAAAATGAACTTTGTGTTATATCTCGTGAACTAAAGGCTTTAAGACAGAATCGGTGAAACAGGTAGATTTGTCCTTAAAAAATCTTAAAAAAATGTTTTTAATGAAAATCTCTTTCTTTACAAATAAAAAAGTTGTAGAGGGTTTTTAGAAACGCACATTTTTGAGAATCACCCCGTAGTTCAGAAGCGCTTTGACATATCGCAATGCGGTTTTTAGTTTTCGACTTCTCTTGAAAATCGAGGCCGTAACATGTATATTAGTTTTGGTCTAACTATGCTGCAAAATCCCAAAGCTATAGAGGCCCCTCGAATTTGGACCACCCTGTACAAGGAAAAATGATAGGTAAACTTTTAATTTTCGTTATTTTTCAACCCTGATCTCTATGATCTTTTCTTTTAGATAGATAAAGAGATGAACTTGAAATAAATAGTAATTTGGATCAAATTGCTCTTTTAATAATTCTGCCATGCAGTTGATTTCATCAAAATCAAACACGATCAAGCTAACACTTTTCAATAATTCTGATTGCACTCTTTCAGAATATTAAAAAAAATTATAAAATATCGTGCCACTCTTTATGCCCTTGAAATATACCATGCTTTCCTTAGAATATTCTGTTATTGGCGATGTTGTTTGTCTGTGAACAACGGCCCTTAAGGGTTATTTCTAAAGTTCGAGCGGAAAACTTTTAACTTCTTAAGAGACGCCACATATTTTCTTACACTGTTTTGGACATGAGCGTTTTAGTGTGCATAGTAATATTTAATTTTTTGGGGATGTATGTACAAACAGACAATTCGATTTTTCAGAAATATAATAGGTATTTTATTGCCATTGCTAAAGTCTAAATCCATTGTGATATAATATTCGGTTAAACAAACAGTCCTACACTAATACAAGTATTTTGCATGAAAATTTACCATTACACAAAGTCTGACCGATACAGTAGTCCAGGAAATCTCCGACTTACATCTTGCATCCTGCTTAATCACTATACTACACTTTTTAACATTTTTACATTATTTGTTTGATTCTTAACTTCCACACGACAGTTCTTATACCGGGCTTCCAAAATTTTAACATTTTAAATTACTTTCACAAACCAAACTTCACTTTTTACATTTCACTAGCTTTACTTTTTGAAGAAGAGAACGAGTTAAGATGCGATTTTAATACTGACTTCGTTATACCCAAATCTCGGCTTTTATATCAAAATGTGACCCGATTTTTGGGTGGAATGTTCGACGTAAGTGCTGAATTTCCAGGAAATTAAGTGTATTCTTGAACAGATAACGGCGTAAACCGCTATAGCGAATGACCACATATCGTATGACTTTCAAGAATACACGTCCTATCAACACGGTTCTAGAATGATCTCGCGGGCATGTGATGCAAAATTCTAGTTAACTGACCAAATAAGGTGAAGCGCAGGTATGATTTTTTGGAGCGCTGCAAATTGAATTTAGTTTTTAACAATTTGTTGCCGGAGCAACATTTCGGTAGTGCGCGCTATGCCTATAGACATAGAACACAGTGGGTGTTTAGACTTAGATACTTTTTTGTTATTGTTGGTTTTTTTAAATTTAAATATTGTTTTTTATTTTGGGTAAGAAATATTTCTTTAGAATAAATTTCCCGTTTTTACAAAAGAAAATTTTGAAGAAAAAATTTATTAAAATTTTTTTTTTGATGAAAATTATTTTGGAAAACTTATGAAACAAAGAAAAAAATATTTTGAATATTTAAATTTTCAAAATCATTAACTAAAATTTTTATAACAATCGTTTAGGTTGGCTGCTAAAAAGAAAATATTTTTCAAAAAAAATATCGAAAGAAAAGAAAAATATTTTCAAATTTATCATACCTAATTTTTTTTTCAACTTATTTCTTATTTATTTTACTACTTTTGAAACAAAAAAACATTTAATATATAAATTTATAAACTTTTGTGGAAAGAAAATATTTTGGCAGTTATTAACACAAAATAATTTTTAAATTTGTTTATAACTTTGGGATTTTAAGAAAAATTCTTTTTGAAGTTTTGGATTTTTTTTTTGACGACTTTTTTTTTAAAAAAAAAAAGTTCTATTTTTTTTTTTTTTAATTAAATAATTTGACTTGAAATTTTCGACTTTTCACATGTCACAAACAAGCTATCTTCAAGGGGTATGGGTTTTTAATGCTTTGGGCAGCTTTAACTTGGCTCTTATACGTGTCCAGTTCCTTTTGTTCATTCATAGCCATTAATTTTGTAAAGAAGAAGCCTCGTTTTCTGGGTGGCCTATAAATTCTTTATTTTCTGATCTACTCGGTGAAGACATATCTCAACTCTGAAAAAATGACATTGATACCAATAAGTTAAAAACAAATTTTTTGTTCAAAATCTTAAACTGATTTATTACAAGGCTAGATTTACAAAAGCTGCTTAAGAATTTCATTGTAGAATATTGGTCCAAGAATAATTTCTCTACATGAGTGGGGTGTCTTGTTCATTTACATACTTCTTAAAAATAAGCAAAAATCTTCATATAAATATAGGTCCTATTTGCCACCGTTAATAAGTAATTAATTAATTAATTTAGTAAATTCAAATATTCTTTTATTACCTTTTAAAATGAACAAACTGATTTATTACCAGGCTAGATTTACAAAAGCATGACAATATTAGAGGCAAAGGCATTACATAAAATACTATTTAGATTTTTTCACAAACAAAGCAGTTATTCAAAAAAAGTAACGACAAATGTCCAGTATTTGAAATAGGTAACTGAAATCTGGCAAAACCGCCCTTTTACCGAACGTGATAACTTCCCGTAATACAAATACTCTTAGTTTCTAAAACAAATAGAGTAGCAAATTTGTAAACATCAAAATACTAAAAAAAATTTGATATTCATGGTTTGAATTCCTGTCAAATTAACTTCCTGACGGACTTGAATGATTAAATAAAATAAAATTGGTAGTGCGCATGCTAACCTATGAGGCAGGGCCAGGTACAGCGACATGCGAAATTATTAAATTTAAGTTTATCCCTCACGGGGAAAACTTTCACTTACTCTTCTTGGTCAGTGAGGAACATTGAGGACTGAACACTGATAAAAAAATATTTGACAATGCCGGGCAGGTGCGTCTTGGAATTTTTTTTAAAGGAATAGCCCATGAAAATACATCATAAATCATTCCACAACAATTTCTTATCCATATTTTATAACACCTTAATACAATGTGACCCGAGTATAACAAACCAAATGTTATACTATGCTGTGACCTTAATGAGCTAACAGGGATGCAACAAATAGGAGCCGATCATTGAGCGTAGAAAAACAACACCCAACTAGAAGAAGTATACGTTATGTGGTACTTTTACAAAATAAAAAGGATCCCAATAAAGTTGAATAATCTGACTATTTTGGAGATTTTCAATAAACATCATTATCCTGCACATTTTTTTTCTAATTGTTCCAACCCTCCTACGTCTACGCTCCCTTTCCCCTACTCCAGAAATCACAAAATCTGTTAATTCAACCCTTTCCTTTTGCGCCTTTAACTTGAAGCAGTTTTAAATAAGTTAGGCAAACCTGGTCAAGATTAAAATTAGTTTTATTGTGGCTGTGACACATTCGCAAGAAATGTTAAACAAATTTGGTGGATCCAAAAATTTATCGTTAGTTTTACTTCATCGGTACCTACATAAAATACGCAACGCATCGCGACGCATCTCCAGATTTTCAGTTTGTACTTTTGTGACTTAATTTTTATTTTTACGCTTGTACTTTGTGAGGAAGACACTTTGAACATTTCCTTTACAACCAAAATTATAATTCCGTGATAAATATATAATGTAATTAGCCGCTCCTGGCTCTAACCGTTTCGTTTGCTATTGTAAAAGTGAGCCTATCGATGTCATTTTTTTCAAAAACTGTAGAGTTTTCATCCTCACTTTATTGGAATTTCATGTTCGGTATATTTCATTTTACCACCTAGTTAAATTTGGTTCATCATTTATATTACGTCGATATACCTAACCCGTGTTACAAAAGTTATATTATGAAATCATTACATTTCTGAAGAAACACTTTACCATTTTGTGATATTGTTAAATATATAATAAATTTATTCATATCATATGTACAAGATCGATATTTATCATTCTATTTAAATTCATAATATTAAATTTTAAAAAGACCCTCATAGTTCAGCTCCCAAAGCAAATCTGACTTAGCTATGTGGTGAATTTGATAGAGTAAAGGTCTAGTACTCCAAATCAGTAAAGTTTGTTGATAAACATTGCCCACTTCTCTTCATATTTACATTTTTATGATTTTAAAAAGTCCCCCATAGCTCAGCTCTCAAAGCGAAGCTGACTCAGCTATTTGGTGGATTTAATAGACTAAAGGTCTACTACTCCAAATCAGTAAAGTTTGTTGATAAACATTGCCCACTTCTCTTCATATTTACATTTTTATGATTTTAACATGTCCCCCATAGCTCAGCTCCCAAAGCAAAGCTGACTCAGCTTTTTGGTGGATTTAATAGAGTAAAGGTCTAGTACTCCAAATCAGTAAAGTTTGTTGATAAACATTGCCCACTTACCTTCATATTTACATTTTGATGATTTTAAAAAGACCCCCATAGCTCAGATCCCAAATCAAAGTTGACTCAGCTATGTGCTGGATTTGATAGAATGAAGGGCTTATACTTCAAATCAGAAAAGTTTGTTGATATACATAGCCCACTTATCCTCATATTTACATTTTTATGATTTTAAATAGACCCCCATAGCTCAGCTCCAAATGCAAACCTGACTCAGTTATGAGGTGAATATTATAGAATTAGGGTTTAGTACTCCAAATCATTAAAGTTTGTTGATAAACATTGCCCACTTTTCTTCATATTTATATTTTTATGATTTTATAAAGACCCCCGTAGCTCAGCTCCCAAACCAAATCTGACTCAGCTATGTAGTGCATTTGATAGACTAAAGGTCTAATATTCCACATCAGTAAAGTTTGTTGATATACATCGCCCATTTATCTCCATATTTATATTTTTATCATTTTAAGCTGACTCAGCTTTGTGGTGGATTTGATAGAATGAAGTGTTACTACTCAAAATCAGTAAAGTTTGTTGAAATACATTACCCACTTATTTTCATATTTACATATTTTGATTTTAATAAGACCCGCATAGCTGAGATCTTAAAGTCGAGCTGATAGAATAAAGGTGTAATAATCAGTATAGTTTGTTGATAAACATTGCTCACTTATCTTCATATTTTCATTTTTATGATTTTTAGAAGACCCCCATAGCTCAACTCCCAAAGCAAAGCTGACTCAGCTATGTGCTTGATTTGATAGAATAAAGTTCTAGTACTCCAAATCAGTAAAGTTTGTTGATAAACATTGCCCACTTATCTTTATATTTACATTATTATGATTTTAAAAAGATCCTCATAGCTCAGCTCCCAAAGCAAGTCTGACTCAGTTAGGAGGTGGATGTTATAGAATAAGGGTCTAGTACTCCAAACCAGTAAAGTTTGTTGATAAACATTGCCCACTTATCTTCATATTTACATTTTTATTATTTTAAAAATACCCTCATAGCTCAGCTCCCAAAGCAAATTTGACTCAGCTATGAGGTGGATTTGATAGAGTAAAGGTCTAGTACTCCAAATCATTAAAGTTTGTTGATATACATTGCCCACTTATCTTCATATTTACATTTTTATGATTTTAAAGAGACCTCTGTAGCTCAGCTCCCAAACCAAAGTTGACTAAGCTATGTAGTGCATTTGATAGAATAAAGGTATAATACTCCACATCAGTAAAGTTTGTTGATATACATCGCCCATTTAATTCCATATTTACATTTTTATAATTTTAAGCTGACTCAGCTTTGTGGTGGATTTGATAGAATGAAGGGTTACTACTTAAAATCAGTAAAGTTTGTTGAAATACATTACCCGCTTATCTTCATATTTACATATTTTTATTTTAAAAAGACCCGCATAGCTGAGATCCCAAAGTCGAGCTGAATCAGCTATGTGGTGGATTTGATAGAATAAAAGTGTAATAATCAGTAAAGTTTGTTGATAAACATTGCCCACTTGTCTTCATATTTTCATTTTTATGATTTTTAAAAGATCCCCATAGCTCAACTCCCAAAGCAAAGCTGACTCAGCTATGTGCTTGATTTGATAGAATAAAGTTCTAGTACTCCAAATCAGTAAAGTTTGTTGATAAACATTGCCCACTTATCTTTATATTTACATTATTATGATTTTAAAAAGACCTTCATAGCTCAGCTCCCAAAGCAAGTCTGACTCAGCTATGTGGTTGATTTGATAGAATAAAGGTCTAGTACTCCAAATTAGCAAAATTTGTTGATAAACATTGCCCACTTATTTTCATATTTACATTTTTATTATTTTAAAAAGACCCCCATAGCTCAGCTCTCAAAGCAAAGCTGATTGAGCTATGTAGTGAATTTGATAGAATAAAGACCTTGTACTCCAAATCAGTAAAGTTTTTTGATTAACATTGCCCACTTATCTTTATATTTACATTTTTATGATTTTAAATAGATCCTCATAGCTCAGCTCCCAAAGCAAAGCTGACTCAGCTTTGTGCTGGATTTAATAGAATAAAGGTCTAGTACTCCAAATCAGTAAAGCTTGTTGATGTACATAGCCCATCTATCTTCATATTTACATTTTTATGATTTTAAAAAGATCCCCATAGTTCAGCTCCCAAAGCCAAGATGACTCAACTATCCGGTAGGTTTGATAGAATGAAGGGTTTTTACTTTAAATCAGTTAAGTTTGTTACTATACATCGCCAACTCTTCTATATATTTAATATCTTTTAATTTTTAATGCATCTCTATAGCTAATAAGCTTCCTAAGCTGCCTTTAATTAGCAAGTGTGATGTCTTGAGTAAGGTGTAGTTATTGTCCGTCAAGTATGCATAGTTTTTTCCATTACTTTACGCTAAAATCCATTTTTTCTAAAAAGTTTAAAATTTGTTTGGTCCGCTGTAATTAACATGAATATGAATATGAAGAACTTCAGCGTCGTAAAGGTTTGAAATTGTGTTACTTGACTTAAAAATAATTTGAAAGTTTCTTTTGAAGTTTTTTAAAATTCTTCCTACTTTGACCGAAATTTCCCCGAGATAAGTAATGCTGAAAAATTTATTTTCAAAGAATCTTTCTTGTTTGAAAAATTTCGTGTATGAATTTTCTATTAGTGCTTTCTGCTTATTCCTTTTAAGGAAAAGTTTATTGTCAAGTCAAATTGAAATTATCAGATCTCATCGGAATCGAAAAGAGTCTAAAGAGGTATGTATAAATAAAAATAAAAATAAATAAAAAAGTTTATTTCTCATTCTGTTAAAGAGGTATGTGTTTAGGGTTGCAAAATTGTGAGACAGAAAATGACAAAAGTTCCAGGAAATCATGTGATCCGTTTGATTCTCTTTTCTATAGATATTAAAGTCAATTTGTCCTAGTTTGGGTTAAGTCTAGAAAGTTTAGTTTTTTATCTTTCTTTCTCATTAAGATGTAAATTGTTAAGAAAGAGTGAGAACTTATTTAACTTATCAATAGAGCCCTGCCATCCAATTAATGTGTCGTCTACATATCTATACCAGAAGTTAATTTTTCTTGACAAGGTCTAGATCAGAATTAAAAATTTTGTTCAAATGTGTCTATGTACATTTCTGCTAAAACGGTGAAAGTGAAGAACTCATTAGCAGGCCCTCAGATGGAGAGTAAAAAACAATATTGAATTAGCAGAAGTCGGCTTTTAAGCATGTTTTAAGTAGTAATCAGACTAATCTTTGTTGTAAATAAAATCTATATGTTTGTGGCGGATTCTCATTGATGAAACTATTTTTTTTTGGGTAGAGTTTCTGCCGAAACCTGAGATAAGTACTTAGATTCTAGTTTGAATTTGCGAGTGTGTAGAGATTATTTATTTTTTAAGAATTTTTTTTAACTTAGTGGCGAAACTATAACATTCTTCGTTAGGAATACTACGGGAGAGATTGACAGTATCAAAGATTGTCAGGAATTATTAAGTTCTTGAGTTTTTTCGATAGTTCCAATGAATTTTGAATGTTTTGGGAAAAGTAAATGTCAAGATTGCAGTGGCAATCCCAGGGAGGGGGAGCGGGAGGGGAGCGATCACCCCCCCCCCTTTTTTCCAGAAAAAAGTAGACCAGAAAGATGCTGGTGTTAACCCTGAAGTCTTTGAAGAAAAAACGTTAAATTGCAGAACGATATTTTAAAGACATTCTAGAATTCCTCCACAGTATTTTGGGACAGTTTGACTTTCAATTCGTCACACCAAGAATAAATAATAACGCATGACGTACTTAACGCGAAAACGAATGGAAATTCAGAACAGTATTCTATAAGTTTATACTACGTGAAGCCAAAATCAAAGCAAAATTAATTAGGTAAGTTGTTACTAAATACTATAAACTGTTTGATTAAACCAAAACACAAATTCTTGAACTTTTATTGGGAGAAGTCAGTATTTGTAAAAGTTTTAATCAAAACATACCTCATGACGTTTTCGAGGCAATTTCGATATTTTTCCGTTGATAAAATCATTCTTGGATGTTTGCCAGTAAGTAATGCTTCGTCAGAAAGAAGCTCTTCATGCCTCAGAAGATTGAAAATATAAGTACTAAAAACGCTATGACGGAAATTCGTCTGACGGGTTGCGTTGCTGCATATCAACAGACATTGAAATTGTCATAGATCGAGTATATTGACCGGTTTTGAAATAGATCCTTCTTATGTTGAGATATGAAATATATAAACGAAACAACTATGGTTTCCATAGCGATTTGTTTTTTTACGCGGTAACGTTCATACTTGCGACATTTTAATCTTTGACAGTTTCATATTTTGACGATGTTTTTAAATGAATTTTTCGTAAATACTTGGTGAAAACTGGCAGAAATGGCTTAATTTTTAGGCAAGAATAATTAAATTTTTTCAATATTACCATATTCCGATATTTCTCTTTAATTTTGGGTAAAAAACGGACAGAAATCTTATTTTGCACCCGTGATCAAAAATGATGGTTTTTTTTTTGAATCGGTAACCAAAAAAGCCACGCTTTAGTTATTTGCAGACAGTTACTATAATCATGTTTTTGATGAAGTCATAAAAAAAGCTTTTTAGACCTCAAAAAAACAGTATTTACTAGGTTTTGTTTGTGGTTTGTTTGTTATATATGTTATTTATTACTGAAAAAATTATACGTAGTTACTCAAGCGCAGATTTCAGGGGGATAGGCCGGTAGGTAACCCCCCTAGCCTGGCTTTAATTTTTTTATGAAAACATTTAGAAAATCAAAAGTAGGACATGAATTACCTTTGATATTTACGGTATTGGTTTAATTTTGTGTTAAAAATGGCATTTGTAGTGTCATTTTCTTAAAAATTTTCGCCTGCTGCGCTTTGAAACCATTAATATATTTACAATTTTAGTTTAATTTTAAATAAAAAAATGCAATTTTTAGTGCAATTTTCTTACAAATTTTCGCCTGCGGCGCGGCGCTATGATAACGTTGATATTTACGATTTTAGCTTAAAAAATAGCACTTTTATTGTCATTTTATCAAAAATTTTCGGCGCATTTAAACATTTTTAAAAATAAAAATATAATATGAAACAAACGACTTCAAATTTGAGTACCATCTCCCCTAGATTTAAGACCAAATTTGCGCTTGTAGTTACTAAGTTTTGTTTGCATATATTGATATGTTTCTCATAAAAGCTATGCTTTTATTCTAGTTTTTTTTCGTATCGGAACCGCCCCCTCCCTTTTCAAATGGCTGGGACTGCCTCTACGATTGGCTCTGAAAAAGGAGTTTAACCAAATAGCTAAATATTACATGGAAGACTGAATGAACGAAGTGACAGGTCTAATTAATTGGTTTTGTATCTTTATGAATCTAAGTGTAAAGTGAAGGGTGGCCGGGTTGATGGGAATATGAATTCTACCTGCATTTAAGGAATTAATTAATGAGTTTTTTGAGGTTTTCAGTGTACTGAATACAAGGATCTTTGTGTAAGTTAAAAAAAGATCTATTTGATTGAATAAAGTCAGTAACTTTTTTCAAATAAGTTTTTTATCCAAAATAATCAGACAATTGCCTTTATCCGCCTTTCCAGTTGATCATTAAGAGTAGTTTAGCCTTCAATGGGTATTTTGTCTTTGCAATTAACTAAGAAGGTTCTAAGAATATTTTGAGTTTTAAGCAAATTTTTATATTGTATTTAGCATAAAGGCTTTTTTATTTGTAAGATATAGGTCCCCAAAAAGGTATCGATCTGTAGAATATAGTCTCATCTTCATTATTAATTAGTTTTTTGTTTATTGAGATGTCTATAAAAATTTGTTAATTTGCTCCATGTGAAAATTTGTCGATTGAAAATCATATCTTCCTAATGGTATAGAAAGAAGTCTATAGAAGTATGAGTGGAAAGCTGCAAACTTTTGATTATGTGGGTGATTGGAATAAAAAGAAATTGTAGAATCAGTGCTTGTTGATTTCTTATAAATAGAGAACCGGAGTTTATTATCAAGTTTTTGGAGTTAAATACCTAAAAAGGGGAGGGAGTTGTTATTTTCTAATTAATAAGTAAACACGATACAAGTATGTAAGAAATTCAAAAAAATAACAAAATTTAAAATATCCTCCTTGGATCCCTCAAAAATGGACAAGATATAATCAACAATCGCCTTATAAATTTTATGTGGACAAAACGTGGATTAAATTGGATTTTATTTTCCAAATCTGCCATGAAAACTTCCGCTAAAAACGGAGAAAGATTGCTACCCATAACTAAACTAGAAGTTTGTCTTTACATTTTATTATTAAATTGTAAAAAATATTGTTTTAACAACAAGTTCACCAAAGCCCAGATGTTTTCAATCTGAATTGAGTGATGTATTTCGATTCTAGTAGTTTCCTCACCAGCATTCCACACTCCTTAGGAGGGATACTAGAAAAAAGATGGACTACACCAAACGAAACTACAAAGCTTTTATTGGATAATCGAACATCCTTAAGTTCGAAATTAACTCTGTGTTTCGGACTTCCATTGTCTATATTTTATTTATACACGACGTTTCGATCATTGTCTCAAACTTTCAAACATCCTTAAGTTCATTAACAAGTTGGGCGGAATTATTAGTGAAAAAGGGGCTTTTAAAACTTTTGAGAGAAAAAAGAGTATTGTTTAGCCATGAGCTGAGTTTGTAGTTAGGCTGTGATTGTTCAAAATCAATTGGTAACATGCCATCCAGTTCTCCGAAGTGGATGGCCAGTTTGCTGAAGAAGTGGTGTCCAGTCCCGAAGAAGTGGTCAACCCAAGGTCATTCTGCAAGAAGTGATCACCAATGACGTCACTTGACCAGTGGCTATTGAAATTCCAATGACGTCACTTGACCAGTGGCTGTTGAAAATGTCTAAGGGGGTTGTTGGGGGGGTTGCAAGGGGATGCCATAAATGCCTGTGTGAATAAGGGATGTGATCACGTGACTTATGTTGTACAGATTGAGTCTGCTTGGGGTTTATACAGGGTGCTCTAGTGACATGCACCTGTCATCTGTCATTTGTGCTCTCTAGCCAAGTTGTCAAGTGCGACAAGGTCTTAGACTACTTAACGTTAACGTATGCCTGCTGAAATTATCTAATGGTTGAAACTTCCTAATATTAGTTGCCCATTCTCGGTCACAACACATTGGGGCCTTATTATTTCAAGGCACTATTTGGAAAATGTCGAGATGAGAGAGATTGCTATCAGCCGGTGTACCGAAGGTACTTTTTCCGCTATGTGCGCACGTTTTTCTCCTATGGTTTCTGTAAAAGACTAATTTTGGTTTGCTGCGCAGGGAACAAAAGACCTTAGTAGTTTTCTGCGAATATCTAAGTGATCGACTTGCAAAATTCTTTTTTGGTTAGATTGCTGTGTGCCAATGCTATTTATTCTTAGAGAGATGGGGAAGCCAAAAGGGCATTAGAGTGCTTGACTTTGGTAGTTTTTGTTGTGTTACAAAGGGGGAAGTCATGACAAAAAGGTTGTATTATGTTCGTAACGCAGCTGTGCAGCTCGAGTTAAAAGGCTTTTATTTTTACGGTAAATAATATTATTATATGGATTTAAAATGATCAAAATGTGTGCTTTTGTGAAGACAAAATCGAGTATACTCAAGATAACCCATGACCCTGTTTATCAAGAATTTAAAATAACATGTTTACTTAAAGCTTACTAATGAGCTAATTTAGAACAAAGACGGATAACCTATGAACTTGTTTTTCATAAATTTATCAGAGACAAAAAAAAATAACATGTTTATTTGCTTTGATTTATTTTTGAATTATAATTAATTGACCTCTGATCCCCTATCAGTATTGAAACGAAAAATAATGATGAAATAAAACAAATAATTGGTAAATCTTTTGATTTATTGAAATACCATTTTATAACCATAATTTTTAAGCAGTAATTTGGCACCCATATTTCTCGTTTCAACGTGTTTGATTGCAAACTCCAACAAGCAGAACTTGCTCATTCTTAAGCTGTGGTTTACGTTTCTACGACAAAAAACACAGTCTTTGTGGATCTAAAATATAAACAAAAATTTATTTTTAGTAAAAAATATATTTATTAAATAAAAAATTATGTTAAGGGCATGTCTTCAAAACAAAATAATTTTTTTATATTCAGATTTGGCCTCACACATTTCTGTTAAATTTTTATGATGTTCAACCGACTTTTGACAAAAACAAAACATTTTATTGCAAACAGGGTAAAATCTGGAACCAACATTAACAAAATTCATATAGTTATGACAAAAACAGTCCTTTCTTTTACAATACATAAAATACATCTTGCTTAATACTTTTATGTCCTGCACTAGTCTTCAATCGTTTTTCTGTTTGTCCTTGTTCACCAAAACCTCTTTTTTCTCCCATATATTTTGAAGTTGATGGCTGTTCTGATTCTCTTTGCTCACCATAATTTCTTTTTTCTCGATATGTTGAAGTTGAAGGCGATGGTGAATTTTGTGGTAATTTTTTACTCTCCATGGTCAAATCAGACTGAAACAAGAAAAAACTATATTGAAACTGTGTAGTTAGGTGTATAAAAATAAACCTTTTAAAATTTATTTTTCCTGTATAAGGGATAATAATTATGTACTTACCTTATATATTTAAAGTCCAATTTTCTAAAAGTTCTCAGTGTGACAGAACCTTACAAGATGAACGAAATATGTAGACTGATTAAAAATTTATGAGAAATCTAATTAATTGTATATCCCCAAGGCAAAGTATCGGTGGAGTGGGGCAATAATTTACGTTTATCGTCAAAAGGACTCAACGCGACTTTTTTTTGCTTGACTGTGTGCACCTGGTGTCGATAAGATCTAATTAAAGTTTGTGGAACTTCTGTGACTTTTTGTTTAAAAAGGCATTCAAGGTAGTCGTTAAATGTAATTTTTCTGAGTGAAGCCTTTTTTATACCCTTAGCTCTTTTACTAATGTTAAAATTATGATTACTCTCTTCAATTTCCTGTTCACAAAAACCTTTCTGTCTTAGTTTATTTTGATGGCCCAGCAACTCACCCTCATTTTCCAAAATTTTCAAGCTATACATTTTGGAGCGCAAACCTACAAATTCTGTCATAATGGCACCATTATTTTCATCTTTCATAAGCCCCAAAACTTTTTTATTTTTTAACGGCATGTTGAAAATGTTGTCTGGTGGGTAGTCAGATGTGTCAAATCTGTCAATGTCATTTTTCATATTTTCATAAATGTTGTCAACATGTAAATGATAAATTAAACTGTCAGTGTCTGTATATGTCATTTTAGCCCTATTTCCAAACATTTTTTTAATATAATCATAATGAAAATCATACACGAAAGTTTTTGATAAATCTAAAATTGCAAATCCGATATAAATGGGCTTATTGAAAAGAATTTTGTTTTTAGACATTTCAATTATAACCATATCTTCATCAAATATGGTTAAGCTATGAAAGTTTGGTTTGGAGATGTAGGAACGCGCCCCATAACGTCCAGACCATTTAGTCACCAACCTTACCTCTTTATATTTTCTAACATTCTCCATGGTTTTACCGAATACTGAATTAATCATTAATTTGAAAAAGTTTTTTTCAAAACTGTTTTTGCTCTGTTGACGCATGTGAATGTTTAAGTCAATATAAGGCTTTAACCATGGTGACTGTTTAAATTTAAGGACTATGTGAATTTTTTTAATTTTTAAACCCAAACTAATTGCCTGTTTCAAGTTTCGATAATGAATAATGTATCGCTCTTTGTTATACGATGTGGTCATTAGCTTGGGTAACTTACTTTTAGAATTGGGTGGGACTCTATGTTCTGGACAGACAGGAAGTTCTTTATGCATATCAAATAGTTCAGGGGGATAAGAAATATCTGCCTCAAAAATGTACCCTATGTCACTGTCATCAGAAATGTTGCATATTTCTTCCTTAGTGCATGGACCATTTTCAACCCATTCAAAACCACCATAAAGCGAGTTGACATCATAATACATCAAATATGACGTTTCCTTGCTTGGATTGTATGAATCACCCATGTACCTGTTGTTGGCTTTGGCATATCTGTTTGAACACTGAGAAACACCGCCTCGTATGCCTTTTTCCACAAACATGATCATATCAACATCCATCAAAAGTTCCAGTTCTACTTTACACTGTTTCAACATGGCCGAAAAAGCCAAACCTGGACTCGTGACGTAATGACGGGGATCAAGTTTGTTGGTAGAAAGACATATGGAGCGGAAATTTTCCATGATGTCACTTAATAGGATTATGTCTGTACGCATATAAAAAAGGCTGTAGTCCAAAAGCGATTTGATATTAAAGGTATTCCAAATGGTTTGAGCACTTTCATACTTATTATTTGAAATACCCTTTCCTACCAAGCTACTATAAAACGCATCTTTAGGTGGAAGGGCAGTTTCCTGTAGCTTTTCCCAAGAATCGAGATACTCATAGGGTAAGACACCTTTACGAGTAACCAATTTAAACTTTTCCTCTTCCTTATAAAAACTTTTTGTAATACTTTTTTTTGAGTCGTCGTCTAAAAATGAAGCCAAATCATCTAATTTTGAAGCCATAAAGCGATAAGAATCAATAAATCTAAATTTAACAGAGGTATTTTCTATATATTTTGTAAATGAAATATATTTTTCTTTATTAACAGGGAGAAGTTGAATTCTACCCTCTATGTCTTTAGCTAAAGATTTTATAAGGAAATGACTATCATATCCGGACAAGTTATGGAAACGTACAGGAACGCTGTGTGAATCTGTAAAATTTAAGTTACACCCCCCGTGAGCTGCATCCCGATACATTCCTGTCAAGTGACAATGGTCCAAATGTTTCACTTCATCCTTTTTCAGATATAACAATGGGTTGCATTTTTAAAATCAAGTTTTTCCTCAGTGGTTAACGGTCTTAAAGGCACAATATTTGAAAAAATTTTATCCAATTCTTCTGCAATAATTTTAAGCTCCTGGACAAAACGTGAAATGCAGTCTTTTCCCGCAAACTGATGGTAGTACGAGAGCGAGTCGTAATATCCAATAGCAAACGGAATATGATGTTGTGTTTTTGTGTATTCGATAGCGTTCCATCACTCTCCATTTTCTCCAACAAACATTCTAAATCTGCATAAATAACAAATGGAACCTTCTCTTTATTTTTAAATTCTGTAAATTTTAAAATATTGTCCTCTTTCTTTGGCAGAGTTAGTTTAGCAAAATTCAAATTTCTACAATCTAAATAATGCTTCTCCAAAACTGACTTGGAAACAAACCAATTTAAGCACCTATCACATACCCATTTTTTATGCGTTTTACTACCAACCTGTTTGCGAAGTAAACGTGATAGATTTTTTATGAGGGTAAAGTGATAGATGCGTTTTTTAGGGTTAACAATTTCAAAATCTACAGAATCCACCTCGATATCATTCTCGCTATCAATTACGCCATCAACATCATCATCACATTTTAAAATGAGCAAATTAACCCGTCTGGAAAAATTTGATTTACTCAAACAGAGAGGAAGAATTTCTCTCTTTTCACAAGTAAAAACATTAATTGATAAACTATTTAACTCTTCAAATTTAGAGATATCTTTTAACCTTATGGTAAACTCAAGCTCCTCATATTTTAACCCTACCTGAGTAAAATGAGGGTACGAGGAAGTTCTAGTCCCATTCTGAGCAGCAGGGTAAAGAGCAGTCACAATAGACCAAAGAAAGCAATAGTTATCATTATTTTTTACATTGATAACCCCCCTGGTGTTTTTAATCCACTGTGGTAAATCAACGTAGGTCGAGTCCTCACAGTTTATAGGTGTGTGCTGATTAATATTAACTTTGAGATGGAGAATTTCATAGAGGGCCCATCCACTATCCCTTTCTTGAAAATCTTCCATCTTGGTTAGTATTTTTTGGGCAACATTTTCCTCATACCATTTTTTTAAATTTGTCGTTTGGTCTATTATGCTGTTTCTTGTGGAAAAAGCCTTCACATCAGTCTGTATAGTGCCTTCATGCAACTTTATAAAATTTCCCGAGAAAATGACATTAACTTTTATCACAGATGATCGTAGGGCCTTTTTAATCTGAACAGAAAAACTTTTGAATGCTTTTTTTTAAAAAATCTTGGGTTCTTTGATGGTGAAATTCGTAATAAGTCCTGTCCTAATTCGACCACCAAAGCAGGTTTCCACATCCTCCCACATTAAATTTCTTTTTAAAGATCTAACTTTTTTAGTTTTGCCAAAATTAATCCTTTTTTGATTTTTCAAGTAGTTTACGTAATATTTTAAAAGGGCCAAATTTCCTTCTAATTTAGAAAAATTTCGTACACAATCAAGCTTATTTTTTAAACAAATTTTTATATTCGAAATGAAATTTATAATAAAAGTGATTCAACAATTAAATTCCTCTTTTGTTTTAACCAGTCTACATACCTTTTCAATTTTGTTTATGGATTGGAACACTATACGTCAAACGTTTCTTGTTGAGAACTTTCTGATGACGATGATGACATTTTGTTTTTGTTGTTCTCAGGTGTCTGAAGAAAATAAGAATGACACAGTGGAGGCAATGCTTAATAATATGTATAGATAAAAATATATAAGACCTGTAACGTTTATATATAATATGAAAATAACAAGATTGTCGTCAAACACTTTCAAACAGCGCCAGTGAGACTATAAAAAAGACACGAGTTTGACCCTAATGAGTGACCTATCTTAGATTGTGGAACTAAACTTTAATCAAAATAATTTAATCGAAAGTTGGGGTTAAATTTGATGACCTTTCATTATAAATATGATTTTCTATGCTAAAAATAAATTAATCGGTTGTTAAGGTCATAATTAACGATCTTTCGTGGTTTTATCTCCACATAAATCCATATAAATATTTTGAGAGCAGAGGTTTAAAATCGGTAAAGAACTTTTGTTTCTATTAAACACAAAAAAAAACACAATGTCGAGCGAAAAAACCAAGTTAATAATTACAAGCCTAGACAAGGTAGAATGTCCACCCCAAATGGTATACGTCGTGATGAAGAATAGTTTTAAGTAAGTATTTTAATTTGTCAATTATTTAGCATGTAAAATTTTAGTTTCTTTATCTGACTGTGTATTTATAATGTTTTATAGGGAATAAAAACACACTTTTAACCACTGCTTTTGGGAAGTAAAATGGATCTTTTAATCAGCAGGAAAAAAAAGTAAAAATTTAACTTTAAAAGGGATTTATGTAGTTCACTATTATTTCCTTCAACTTAGTTTTCTCGTATCCTAACGTGCATAAAATAGTATATCAATCGTAGGACTAAAGTGTTTTTTAATCCTGCAACAAAATATAACTTTTTGTAAATTTAATGAAAAAATACTGATACTATAGATAACTATTTAATCCAATTTTTAATTTTTGTTACAGATATAAGGTGCAAAATGTATCACTTAAAGGGGATAAGGTGCATGTAGATTTGAACTTTTTCCCCACATCGGAATTAATCGCAAAGAAGCTGGGGAATCTGCCAGTAAGTTATCTACGTATCAATGTAGATAATGATGAGGAGCTTAAACTGTTGGAGGAGGCCTGTAAAAAATTTAGATTTAATGAACAGGAACCAATTGCTGGAACATCATCCAGACAGGTTCTATTGCCTCCTCCACCACCTCCATCAGCCCCACCAGCCCCAAAAAGAAAGAGAAAGATCAACCTGTTGTCTGATGTGAAATTGAATGAAAATGATGAAGATGAGATTACTTTGTAAACTAATATTTTGCAGTATGAATATAAACCACATTATAAAGTTATAGTTTTTTTATTTTTAAACCAATTGTTTAACAACAATACATTTTCTTTTGCACAGCCTAAAAAATTATTGAAATGTGCAAAACAGTGAAAATTCATATTGGCTCTTTTTAACTTTTTAAAATTGGGGCAACCCAATTCGAATATATCTACAACATTATTACTTATTAAATTAGATAACCAAATTTTTTTATCCACTCCTTTAACAAAAACTGTTTCATTTTGAATAATATTTTTTTATAAAATGAGTAATATTTTCTAAAGGTAAATAACTAAAGTCAAAAGTGTCCCATTCCAACCCATGTAGATTGTCTGTGTTCCATTGGGCTTGACGTCTAAAGTCCTCGTGGAGCCAGGTAGACTTCATTACATTAACCATATGGTGAAAAATTTCATTGGTCTCGCTGTTGAGTATAGCAATTTCTTTGCATATAAAGTCACTATCTTTATATTGAAAGCCTTGCACGTCCAGAATAAACATTTTTAAACAACTCTTACGGTGCTGGTTAAGGGGTTGTATTTAACCAATTGATCGTGTAGTATTAAGCAGTATGCTACAGTTTTCTCAGGCACAGCTTTTTTCGTTTCAAACTCAATTCTGATATCGACTACGCTACCTTTAAGCACGTCTTCACTCTGTCGTGAACAATCGATAACTATCAGTGGAGCATTATTCTTAAAGTTTATTGGGTAGAGACAGGGTTCGCTCTGCTCGCGATAGTAGTAGAATTTTTGAAACTGCGCATACATTTCATAGAGTATGGCATATTGATTGCTATCAAAGTCCAGGTTTAAATTATTATAGGGGAAAACCTCAGAGTTTAGGTAAACTTTTAGATTTGTTAGATGCAAGTGATCTAAACGACTCATATTTTTATCTAGCATATTTTTTCTATTGGTCTGAAAACCGATGATAATAAACCGCGGATTTTCTAGTTGATTCGATGATTTTACAGCCCAAGTGTGACTAGTAGTGGTTTGAAGTTGAGGATATTCATGCAGCTCCCAGCTTCTAAAGGCAAGATTAAGGTCCCTATCTCCTTCTAGATAATTGTAGAGTTTTACTTTTTGATTATCGGACACTCTAACATAGGGCACTTTCCATAAAACTTTATTCAAAACCACCTTGTAGGTTTCTTTTTTATCCTCATTAAAAATGAGAGCGTTCAAATCAGAGTTGCTTCTTATTAGTACCAGTTCCTGGCGCACGTTTAAAATAATTTTGTGATAGTCTTCAAATACACCCATAATGGCTTGAAGTGGTAAACATGTGTTAAAATTACCAGAACCATCTAAAAGTGCTGGATTGTCTTTAACTAACCAGCCGGCGTTTAAAAGAGCATTATTATCACTCTCCTTAAATGAGCAGTAACCCTTCATTGTCGATGTAATACCAGGATTTCTCACACGGTCCACAATCACCCCTGCCAACTCGTAACGAATCTCATCAAACAGGTGTGCCAAACCGTTGTTTACAAAGTGCACATTTGTGCTGGCAGTATTATCATCTTTTAGTACCTTACCCTCAAGGTAAAGAACACTTTGGCTAGGCAAGGTATAGAGGTCTTGAGTTTGTATTGGAATTCTAATTTCGTCGTTGTTGTTTAGCATTGTGGAAGCGTAAGGCTGATGGGTATGTAGTTGATAGCTAACTATAGAATCGTCCAAAATCACATTTTCAGTCACTTTTAGAATATTACGACTCATTTTGTTTTTGTTGTTGTTGTAGAAAAACACCTTAAACTACACCTTAGTGATAAAAATAATCTTCTTAGGTTACAGCTTACACGTAGTCTTAAATTATACCAAAATTTTCTTAGTTTTTTTCCTATAATGAATGCTGCTTTTTTAATTTAAATCCCAAATAGGTTAAAATTGTTTTACTTTGCGGTGTTAGCTCTTTCACTATCTCTCTGCGACTAAATTGTTTTTCACGGTATGGTATCTTCTTATAACCCACTTCCTCACCCATGAACAGTTTGTCATAAGGGGCACTAAACGAATCGTGATTATATAAAAACACCATTTTAAAATTGTCTTAGATGAAGTCTAACCGTGATCAGCTCTCCACGAAAATTGATTGGTTTACCGTCCTGGTCTGTTATTTTAAGTAGAATTTCATCAATATAGTGCGTGTTGATTGGTAGATAAATGACATTTAACGGCTTCTCTACTATTTTAAACCCCGGTTCAACATTGGGGTAAAACATGTGTAGTATATGAACAGGATTTTCATTATTATAGGAATTTATAGTTACATTACATTCCACACAGATGGCGTTCACCTTAAATATGTCGACGGGTATTTTAGATATATGCTTCTTGTCCGGTTGAAGAGTCCGTCCACTAAATCCTAGTAATTGCCCGATGGAATTTTTCTTCTCAAAATTAATCTTTTTATTGCAGAAAATTTCGCACTGTAAGGTATTGCGGTTGGCAGCTATGCTTATTTCAAATTGGTCTTCTTTCAAATTTTCCTTTGAGAATTTTTGTAAAAAATTGTTTATATCCTCTATCTCGTAGGACCCTTCTGGAATCTTAATGATTTTTGTGTTATTATAACAGAAAATATTATTCGAGATGTCTACGTTCGGTATAGAGTTGTAGCATTCGAAATTCAAAAGTCCCAAATCATACTGCTTTTTATCATCCAAAACTATAGGGGGATAAATACTCGTTTAAAGGTATGGTGAAGAGGGTGACGTTTTACCTGACAGTATAAAGGTAAAAGACATGATCTTTACACTTTGAAGGTTCGCTTATAAATAAAACAATAGTCACTTTATTCTATACATTTATTTTATTTTAGAGTAAAACAGAAATTTTAAACACACAGTTTACAGAATTATAGGTCAGGGGGGCAATTCCAGTGGGCTATCGTTATGAGATAACGATCGCTATCGCCATTATTTTCACTGTTACGGCAACATCGCTTATTGTTAAGTAAAAAGAAGAAGGCTTGAATGGCACGCAACCCGCAATACTTTCCCAAAACAACTGTCAAATGCTGACAGTCAGTCAAGTTTTTTTTACCTTTCTTGGAACTTGCGGCGAAATTTCGGGAAAAATAATAATTTTAATGAACTTTTTGCACGCAATATGGATTAAAAATTTGATCACAATGTGATGGTGGACGACCGTTATCAATTTTTGATTGAATTTTGTTTGGAAAAGCCACGTTCTTTGTGAAGAAAAACCCACATGGGCCTTGTGTGGAAGTGCCGCCAGATTTTTTGTTTGGGTAAGTACTTATAATTACTTTATCTTATGTTCTATTCTGTTTTTTTGGTGCTTAAAGAACACCATCTACATAATGTAAACAAAAAGATATAGTAGGTCAGTTTTAAGCACAGTTTATACATTTTGAAAAGACGTGAGCCAGTGGTCAGAAAACTGAAAAATAATTTTACAAAATATTTAAACATTATAAGAAAAAAAAGTTAGAAATTAGTTAAGAATGCAGGATTTGTTTCGTCCAAGGTTATTACACTGATTTTTTATTGAAAAAAATCTGACATGAACTAATAATTTATCTGGACACCGACATTTGTTCGCCTATTTATCATCCATTGTGTTTATGCTTGTATTTTTTGTGGTTATCGCCAAATTACTAAATATTATGCCTTGTATAAATGATGTACACATTTTCTTTTTTTAAGGTTTGCAAACTTTTAATGTTTTAATGTAATGTAATGTAATGTACTGTATTTTTTTTAGGTCAACTGTTGAAAATCTACAAGACCATGACCCATGCTGTAGTGCTAATAAGAGAGAAACTAAATTATGAAGTTTGGGAATAAACACTTACAGTAGCTGCTCAATGTATATTATAAATTATCCATAGAAATCAGTTTTGGTAAGTTTTCAATTCCAACACCAGATTATAAATTTGTAGGTACACCTATTGTCAAGTAATGCAAACTATCCTAAGATTTTGTCTCATACAGTCAAGTATTGTCAGGTATTATCGAGTTTTCGTACACCTATTGGAGGTGTTGGCCTATCGGTTTTAGATTCTGAGATTTAAAAATGTTTAGTTAAATCTCTGATTAATAATAAGGCATGTTTAAAAAGTAAACAAAAACTTCTAGTAAATTTTACCATCAGTATTTATAGACATTGGGTCATTACTTTTTAAATCCACCAATTTGGGATTAATTTGTTTCTCGATATTTTTAAAAATGAATAATTTTTGACACTTATATACTATAATTTACATGTATTGGTTAAAAAACCTAGATTTATTTTTTTCTCTGTTTATAAATATGTACTTACTTGCTTATCATTTAAAATTGTGGTTTCAAGCTAGCTAATAGTAGCTTTCAAAAGACCCTGTTTAATTGGTCTAATTTTTTTAAAATATATTTTTGTGTAAAAGTAGAGTATTGTGGTTTTTAAAGAAACATCATTTTAAGTTTCGAAATTATGTCAATTATAAATATGTAATTTTTAAATATTTATCCTTTGCGTTTCTACATAGTTTTAAGACCAATTTTCTCAATTTTGTCAAAATCAAAATGCATAAAACTTTTAACTCTTCAAGCTCTCTACTGTCGATCAAATTCCTGTCTTAAAAACTGTTTTAGTTTTTATCTACTGTTTTACAAAGTTTACTAGTTCTTATCAGTAAATTATTTAACCCATCATCACACAAAATTATTGAAGTTAAAAAAAGTTAATGTGCAAAATGAGGCAAATAATTTAATAATAATAAAAAGCAATTTTACTCAGAAATCATTTTATTAGGATAATTTCAGATAATTTCGTTTTTTTAACCGGTATCAGAGACTGTTTACCTCGACTCCTTCTTCTTTTGGGATTCCACTCGGTAACCATATATACCTATTTAACAAATCTTATGCATTTTTGTTAGATATCGTTTAAAAAAATTGGATTGTTTAATTCACGTTACATGTTTTATGCATAGACTATATGGATGTCAGTAATAAAAAGAATAAGTAAAATTGATAATACAGTACCTAAAATGAGTTATAAAAATCTAAACTTTTTACATGAAAAAGTTCATTCATTCATTTTTTTCCTAGTATTGAACGATCAATATCTCGATAAATTTAATGATCAGTAGAGCATGAAAGAATAACAATATATGACAAGTTTTATTCATTTTGATTCAGGCCTACAGGAGAAGATTACCTTTAAATTTGGCACAAAATTGGAAAAATATTCGAAAAAAAGAAAAAAAAAAATAGCACATTGTATGGTTATTGTCTGAAGTATTAATTCAAGTGAACTAACTGGTTAGCTGCTTAGGTGGTTATTTGCATACATCACACCTATAATAAATTATTTTAAATTTAATTTCAGATCAATGATTTCTCATAATTGTTAAGAAGTATGATGAAGACATTTAAGCAGGCAGCACCCCATCCCACGCAACGAAACATTTTAGCAAAATTCGGCAAAATCATATGAAGGACAAAACACATGGTAAGCTACCTTCACATTAAAAAAAAACATTTTAAAATCCAAAAATTCATCAGTAAAATTAAAAAATTTGGCTACTTTTTGGTAGATTGTTGTCGTTTCAACCAAATACAAATTTTCACTTCTTTATTGCTGTAATTTAAGTTTTTGTTCTCTACTAAAATTATTAGCCACCAAAATATAAATATTTCAAATTTCATTAGTGAAATCCAAGGTGGAATAAAGTTTTAAGGTAACTTTGTATGGGCACAGGATATTAAAAAAAAACATTAAATAACAATTGAAGATCTTAGGGTAACTAGGGGATAAGCCACACTTATTTCGTTAATTTACAAGAAAAAGTCAAGAGTCTTTTTCCACTTGGATCCCAACTTGTTAGATTTTCTGAACTTGTTCCCTTTGTTTCCCCAAGGTTTTTAATTATTATTCACTATCTTGAGAATTTTTTTGATCAACAGTTTACATTATTTTTTTTAAATAATATATACAGGGGCCAAATTCATATTGTTTTTATTTAACAGGCAAGTTTTTTTACCACCTTAGCCAGAAAGTTGTTTTATTCTCTCCGTTAATTTCTAAATCAAAGTACGATGAACCAAATTCACACAAGCATTGACCATCACTTAAGTTTCTAGGTTACCTTAAATATTAAGATGTGGGGTAAACAAAAGATAGTCAATAATAAAATTTTCAAAGTAGAATGTGATGTAAAACTTGTTCCGTACTTTTCTAAAAGAAAATAAATTGGCAGACAGCAATAAAACTGGTGACCAAAAAATTGGTAAGATATAGTCGATGTAAGTCTAATAAGTCGGATTATACTCTTGTTCAAAGGACGAGGTGATTACAACTTACTATCGGTGTAATTTATTGATTTTACAAACCAAACCTGAAAGCTTCCAATCTTAAGTAGCCAGTTCACAGTTTCAGGTTAGCAGTGCCCAAGCTGATGAAAGAAAAGATGCAATCCACCAAATATTGAAATATTAGAAAACAATTTTTAATTCTAAGTAACATTTAAACCAATAAGTAAAATAAATCAGTTTTTTATCCCAAATTTTATTATTTTTTAATAGCAATGTTAAGAGTGACAAAATCAAGTCAAATCAATTTTTTCTTTGTAACATAATAAATTATTAATATTAAATTAAAAACAAAGTATAAATCTAGCCAAAAAATTAATTGTCATGTCAGTCAGTAAACCCTTTACTTGAAGTACTAAGTAGGTTTCTTAAATTATATTACTCAGCTTTACATTCATAAAGATTGATTTAAAGTATGCTATTTTTAAGGGTATTATTTATAAAAATAGGTTCCTGAGGTAAGCATTTATTTGATTATTTACAATCTATAACTTTGAGTTATTAGTTTTTCTGGTAGCCGTAAAAATAAGTTGGCAAAGCAGATATTAAAAAGGTATTCAAAATTAAAATAATTTGCTTAATTAGCCAACTGCTATATAAATATCATGCTATGCTATGTGTGTGTGGGAAGAAATATCATGTAGGTAATTTAAAAATGGATGTAAAATAATGAAGAAATATCATTTAGGTAAGTATTAAATCACATGAGTTCAATTTTTTTAAAAATATTCATCAATTATTTTTTATAGCAACCAGAGCTGGAAATAACTTAAAACTGTACTTAACTTTCCCCACCAAACCAATCAGGCTCTTGAAAAAAAAAACTCTGCCTTATTTTAAAAAGTTTGCAATATCTTAAATTAATATGTTTAAAATAAATGTGTTTTATGTGTGTGATGGTGAGCAGTAACTGTGACCCACTCTTTTTCGATGACTCCCCCCAAAAAATCTGCGAATTTTCATAAAAAAGTTCTTAAATCTTAGTTACAATAAGTCCAATGTTCTATAACTATCACTTAAGTGACATTTAAATTTTTTGATTTAAACAAATGCGGCCTAACAGAATTAAATAATAAAATTTTATTTCTGTACTATATTTTACACAACTTTTTAATTCATTAAAATTATCTTATTATTTTTTTTTAATGGGAGAACGATTAAAATTCAGCATACATGTACGTATATTGCATCAGTTTCTTCTGAAAGTTAGTTTCACTATGTCTATTGAACATCGAATCTTTGTCTACTTTCATCTAGTGCCGAGTTGTGGTACTTGATCGGAGACTTGATCCTTCTAGAATGATTCTTACATGTAGCTCCATTCAAATGCCTTAGCATGTTATTCCTAAAAAGAAGTATACATTTTAACTTTTATCAAAATAATACTTATCCAAAATCTGATCACAGCTTTTAGTAGTTATTTTTTCTTTGGTGAACTGCAAGAATCTAAGTCAGGAGTTTTTATTTTAAATAAAATATCTTACTAGAACTCAAAAGATATATATGGACTCAATGGCCCACGCTAATGCGCCCATACAGGGATGCAAAGAATATATATGTCATATATGCTCACTTGTTAACTTAAAAAGTCCAAAATTGGTAAAGTATGTTGCATAAACTACCTTTAATTTCTTTCAAAAAAAATTTTACTGTATAATTTTTCTAGGCTCATTTTACGACTATGTTCGCTAATTACTAATACCTTCTTTATCGGTGATAAACATACACACCAAAAACACAAAGAACATGCTTTTTTATTTTTTCTGCATCTGTCATTATTTGTTTTGTTAGACCTATGTTCTTGAAGCTCTTTGGCCATTCAAAGCATTTTTTAGCTAACAGAATAGTGCAACCGGTTTTTTTTTTTAATAAAGACATTTTGTATATTAAAAACAAATAATCACCTTAACGTATCACATTCTCGCCCACCCTGACTTTAATTTAAGTAGGTAATAAACTTCAGCAAACTCAACTGGTTGGGCCATGCTTATCTATATTCTGCCATAAGGGCTTGCGTTTCCTTTTACAGAAGAGTATAAAATATAAACCCACCTTAAAAGAGCAGTCTCATAAATAACTGGTCGGGAACTTATGATGTACAAGTTTAGGAAGAGAAGTAAAACAAATATTTCCCCATAACAAAAGCTTATTTCACTTACTGTGTTCTGCTCTTTATGGGCTCCAAATATGGTGTGAACTGCAACCATCGCAGAAGAAATCATGTTAATTTTTCTCAATCATTGTAGCACCATTATTACTCAAAAGTTATATTTTTGTGCGAGTTTAGTTGTCAAAGTTGAATTGACACGGCCGCGGCCATTGTGAAACAACATAACAAACCGCGGTGTTACCGCGATAACGAATTCGCTCCGTAACGATATCGGTATGAGCCACTGGAATAGCCCCCCTGATAGGTGTTATGGTTATAGTATATTTTAACATCAGCATTAGACCTGAAGTATTTTACAACCTCCACAGGTGGTTTCAGGTTACCAAAACTGTCAAAATAATGTACATTTTTTCCACTTTTCTTATACGTAGTCCAGTGTGTTCCTGGGCCGGTGCTGTCATCCAAATAAATTATACCCGACTCGAACTTGTGTATTTTTAATGGCAATTCATTTTTCATATAAACACCTCTAAAATTTTTAATTTTAAGTAATTTTGCATATTTTTCCAAGTCCATGTTAGATAAGGCAATGTCTGATAGTCTAATTGGTAATGGTTTTTTAAATAAATCTAAGTCTTTTTTAGTAGACACTTGCTTTTGCCTAAAAAAAGGCCCAATCCTATTTTATAGGGTTTTAGAAACAGTCCTTTGCCTATGGCTATCGACTGATTGTGACGTCGTGCTTCATCAAGTTGTTGATTGCCAGCCTTGACATCATTTACAGCTTTGGCCACACCTGCTGCTCCTCCGCTCAGGGCTCCCAAGGCGCTTAATGCAGCCATGATTGGTAAAATTGGTAACAGCCCCCCATTCTTTGGGATTTTTATGACTCTTAACTGGTCGTATTTTACCTTTATTCTTTTGTGTTGTATTTAGTGCAAGTTTTACTGCATTACCAAAATCCTGGGGCTTCTGTTGTTTTAGATTTTCCTTTATATTTCTTACCACCTCCCTGAAACCCACTGTTTTTCTAATGTGTTTCAGTTTTTTCTTAGTTTGCCTTCTCTTCTTATTTTTCTATGAAATCAATTTTTTATATTTAGATAAACTGTTAGACATTTTTTTTCTTTTCTTTGAAATTTAACGGGGTGTCTTATACCACGGTTTGGGTGTGAATAAAAACAAAATTATATCCACTAAGAATTATATATATATATAACAAATTTACTTACGTTTTGACCCCATGCCTAATTTAAGTTTGGTATTCATAGCTGCGGCTACACCCATGGAAGCCAACTTTTCCTTCCAATTTGCATCGGATGCATGCGTTCTCTGTAAAGCCTTCCTTATTAATATCCTATCGGCTATGTGTCGATTGTTTAAGTCCTTGTAATTTGAATAGGAGATGTCGTGTTCTTTACAGGCTTCATCCAACTGATTAATGCCCTTATCTCCCCTAGCTAAACGCTCTTGTAGCTTAGTTCCAGGACCACAAAAACTAAACCCTGGTAAATGTAGCTCAAAGGGCAGTTTATTTATCAAAGTATTAAACACCCCATTGCCTTCATACCGTGGAATACCATAGTACTTCATATTTCAATGTTATAACTAAAACTAAATAAAAATATAAGTGATTATATTTTTTATGCATTAGGTTCTTGATGGTTGAGTTGAAATGACATATTTCTTTTGAAAAATGAAAAAAGTTGTAAGACAAAAAGTTCGTTTAAATGTGGACAATCATGATGATAACGCAAAAATTCAATCTAGGCATGGTTTCTTGCTACCATCTTCTATTCGGTGTCTTATAGTAGGACCATCCAACTGCGGAAAAACCAACGTTATGCTTAGTCTTTTAGAACATTCAAATGGGTTGAGATTTGAAAACGTCTACCTGTATTCAAAAAGTCTTTATCAACCGAAATATTTATATCTCGAAGATCTTCTGAAACCTCTTAAATGGGTAGGATACTATGCTTTTAACAGTGGAGAAAGCATTATAGCTCCGTCTCAGGCAAAACCATATTCAGTGTTTATATTTGATGACGTGGCCTGTGATAAAAAAAACATGATACGTGAGTACTTTATTGATTGTTTCTACCTCTCTCAGACATATGGAAAGATTCCAAAACACTTGGTAAGGGATAACGCTAACGTTTTAATATTATTTAAACAGGATGATTTGAATTTAAAACATGTTTACACGGACCATGTGGGTACTGATATGACATTTGATGAATTTAAAAACATATGTTCATACTGCTGGAAAAATCCCTATGACTTTTTAACTGTCTTCAAGGATAGCAAAATTGATGAAGGCAGATATCGTAACAGGTTCGATTATTTTATATATCTATAACAGTGGAAAGCTTTTTATTTTATTTGCTATTGTTTACTCAAACAGATAACATAAACATGTCGGAAGCCGTTTCCGGTGAAAAGAACTTGAAAAAAAAATTAATTTCAAAAAGAAAAATTATACGTGAAAAGCTAAATTTATTAAAACAAGGACAAATTTCACACGCTAACCTATTTCTACCGGTTACAAAACATTTGGAGAACATTGAGAGCAGTTTAAAAATGAGGAAAAAAATAAAGCTTCACAGAAAAAACTACAAACTCTTAAAACTATAAAAAAAGAGAAGGAGGAGGAAAATACACACCTGTATTAGAGCTATTTAAATCAACCCCTCGCAGTTCAGAACCAATCACTCCCTCAAAACGCCCCCGAAAACAGCTTGATTTTTCTCAAAGAGCTGGAAAAATTCCAAAAGAACAGCCTGGGCACAGTTATAATTTGAGAAAAGCTCTACTAAAAGACATCACTCAGAGCCACATAATGGGAGAAGATAAAAAACAGCGTGAATATGAGGAGGAGCAAAGACAAAAACTCTTGAATAAATCCTTACCAGATTTCTATAATCAGTTTGATCCTTTACCTGCTCGATATATTAGAGACTTTATGGAGGATCCCTTAACAAACCTATTAACCATGGACTCTAAAACCCTTTCAAAATTTTAAGTTAGACGAGATGAAATTGATAACTTCTATATTGGTGACTCAAAAATAAATTTTGATGGACCTAATTTGGTGATTAAGGACCTAAGTTATAAAGGTACTCCTGGATTGTATAAGTTGTTATTTCAAAGAAATATGCCCCAGACATACACAAAATATGATGCGGACGCTTTTAGAGATATCATTACCAGAACTAATGCGAATAGAAAAAATTTTAAATCTACAGGGGATATCGTAACGGACAGTGATTCAGAGAAGTTTAAAAAACTATTTAAAAAACGGGGTGGTCAAACAGGGATGGAAATGGAGTTTTCAAACAACCTTATAGAATACATATACTGGGATGATCCAAATGAACTTGTCGAGCGCTTCCGTTTATTATTTGCATCTCAGAAAGCGGGCCACACCGGTCACAAAAACGAAATTAATTCTATTATTGAAGAGCTAAGGGAAGCTGATATTATCGAGTAAAAAAGATGGTTAACTTTATTACAGATGTCAAACGTCAGGTTGTTAATGAGATACATAAACCGGCTAGGAAAAATTTCACCCGACGCAGAGTAATACTAAAATCATTAAATGATTTATTTCAAGCGGACCTCGTAGAAATGATACCATACGCTTCTGAAAATAAGGGATTCAAGTATATTTTGGTTGTAATTAACTGTTTTTCAAAGTACGTTTGGGCTTTCCCTTTAAAAACCAAAACGGGGCATGAAGTGTCTCAGGCCATGGAAAAAGTTTTTAAGGTGCAAGCCCCCATACATCTTCAAACCGATTTGGGTAAAGAATTTTATAATTCTTCCATGGAAAAAGTGTTAAAAAAATTTAAAGTAAAACACTACAGCTCTTATAGCGAAAAAAAAAGCACAAATAGTGGAAAGAGTAAATAGAACACGAAAAAATTTAATGTGGAAAGAATTTAATTACCGAGGGTCCTACAAGTGGTTGGATTTACTATCTAAAATAGTAAATGCATATAATAATCGAAAGCATCGCACAATCGGCATGAAACCTGTCGAGGTGAAGAAAAAACATGGACAAATGTTGTTTAATACCGCCTATAGTCATATAAAAATGACTTTTAAACCTAAATATATGATTGGAGATCATTTGCGCATTTCAAAAATTCGTGGTGTGTTTGATAAAATGTACATGCCTAATTGGTCGACGGAAATCTTTACTATAAAGAAAATTCAGCTTACGAATCCCATCACATACATATTGGAAGATGACAAGAAAAATGAAATTAAGGGAGGATTTTATGAACTTCAGCTGCAAAAAGTAACGTATTTTGATGTCTACCTGGTGGAAAAAATCTTAAAACGCTCTAAAAATAAAGTATTTGTTAAATGGTTAGGATTAGATAGTAAACATAACAGTTGGATAGATAAATCTAATGTTGTTTAAAATTAATTTAAAAAATATATTATAAAATAAAAATAAAAAAATGTCTTTTATTACCTATTATTATGCAAGATTACATAGCATTACTTATTTTTTAGTTTTTTCACCATTTTTTGGGTTTCTAAAATATTTGGGGTACGTGTGCTTCCATCCACCAGGTTTAGTAATATCTCGATCCCATGTGCATGGTATACAGTAATAGTTTTGTAAACCAGTTTTCCCTTTACATTTAGGACATATATATTTTACAGGTATTGGCATTTTTTCTTACTTCTTTATGCTTTAGTGTTTAAAGTCTTACTGATGAACGTGTTTTAAACAGAGACTTTCATAATAATAATAATAATAATAATTCTACATTTGGCAGAACAAAACCAACCAATTAGTTTTCCTTGGTTGCATTATGGTAAAAAGCTTCTTAATAATTCAAATAATTTCAGTTGTAGTTCTAAAGCGCTGTAGAACACACGTCTGCTGCTTTTCTTTAGAAATGAGAAGCAATGCCAATGTTCCACAAGTATATCATTCCCTTCGGTGTGAAAAGTGTCAGAGACTCGACTTGGTAAAAATTAGCCCAGGCAATAGCATAGCTTCGTACACGTGTGATATTTGTCGAAATTCAAGTTTAGGAAAAAATCCTAAAAAAATACGTAAAAGAAAGACGACTGGAAAAGGACAATTAGAATTCAATAATAATAATCATTAAAAAAACTTTCTAATATTATGGAAAACTCTCAGCAGATAGAAAATTATTGGTTAAATAAAATTGATTGGGAACTCTATGACGTCTTGGAACAAGAAGATTATGGAAAAATTTTCACATGGCTCAGAGGCTGGATTTGTTTCAGTATTCAAACCTGTAAACATGTTATTGAGGAAAAATTTACACACATTTATCCTATATTACCAAACGAATGGAAGCTTGACTTTGTAGATGCCGTGCTGTTGTACACAAAAATTTATCCCAACTATCAGGAATTTTCGAAGACATATATTCATAACACGGTTTGTAAATACGATGGTGTAGATGAAGTGGGTTAAGAATAAAATATAATTTTAAAAAAGTGTCTTGTTTTATTTAAATCACCCTCGTATCCCATTTGGTTTCTATTTTTTGTCGCATTTTAAAACATCATGATAAATTTATGAAAAACAAGTTCATAGGTTATCCGTCTTTGTTACAAATTAGCTCATTAGTAAGCTTTACGTAAACATGTTATTTTAAATTCTTGATAAACGGGGTCATGGGTTATATTGAGTATACTCGATTTTGTCTTCACAAAAGCACACATTTTTATCATTTTAAAATCCATAGAATATTATTATTTACCGTAAAAATAAAAGCCTTTTAACTCGAGCTGCACAGCTGCGTCACGAACATAATACAACCTTTTTGTCATGCCTTCCCCCTTTGTGACACTAACATTTTTTAAATCCCATCGCTATAACGCGAGATATTTGCAACAAAAACTACCAAAGTCAAGCACTCTAATGCCCTTTTGGCTTCCCCATCTCCCTAAGAATAAATAGCATTGGAACACAGCAATCTAACCAAAAAAGAATTTTGCAAATCGATCACTTAGATAATCGCAGAAAACTACTAAGGCCTTTTGTCCCCTGCGCAGCAAACCAAAATTAGTCTTTTACAGAAACCATAGGAGAAAAACGTGCGCACATAGCGGAAAAAGTACCTTCGGTACACCGGCTGATAGCAATCTCTCTCATCTCGACATTTTTCAAATAGTGCCTTGAAATAATAAGGCCCCAATGCTATGCGTGACGTCATTTTCTACTCCATACATTGGCACTGACCGAGAATGGGCAACTAATATTAGGAAGTTTCAACCATTAGAGAATTTCAGCAGGCATACGTTAGCGTTAAGTAGTCTAAGACCTTGTGGCACTTGACAGCTTGGCTAGAGAGCACAAATGACAGATGACAGGTGCATGTCACTAGAGCACCCTGTATAAACCCCAAGCAGACTCACTCTGTAGAACATAAGTCACGTGATCACATCCCCTATTCACACAGGCCTTTATGGCATCCCCTTGCAACCCCCCTAACAACCCCCTTAGATATTTTCAACAGCCACTGGTCAAGTGACGTCATTGGAATTTCAACAGCCACTGGTCAAGTGACGTCATTGGTGATCACTTCTTGCAGAATGATCTTGGGTTGACCACTTCTTCGGGACTGGACACCACTTCTTCAGCAAACTGGCCATCCACTTCGGAGAACTGGATGGCATGTTACCAATTGATTTTGAACAATCACAGCCTAACTACTTGAGTTTGTCTCATGATAATTCACAATAGGATACTACAGGCCTTGTTTATGGAGTTTTGGGAGACCATATAGCCTTGGGGTAGTGGCATTAATAGAAATGAGTTTATATTCATTGAAACCAAGAAAATTAATAGTGGCAATAGAATCTTCAATTGTTTCCTTGACTATACCCAACAAACCAGGAGGTGGCGTAAACAGTCGGCCGCTAAGTGATATCGGCGGATTTCTGACGAGACGTATTTGACGCTCGCTAATTCGAATTCATTCCGAGGTTGATTAAACGCCACCAAAATGCGTTTTCTAACGAGTAGGTTCTTTGCTTGCTGAAAAGCGCTTGACCGTATTAAGCGTTGTGTCGCTTCGCAGGTGCCCGCTCTACGCAACCTTTCTCGCGGTGGGTTCGTCACGTAGAAATAAATATTTCTATGGTTCGCAACAGTTGAAGTTAAAAGACAGATTTGATATAGAAGGCTCGTGGTAGAGTATCAGACTCTCACCCGGGACGCGCAGGTTCGGATCATGCCCAAGCGATTATGGGCGGTACACATGTCGCGGCGCCCCAAGTTGTCGAGCCGCCAGCTGGCTTCCGAAAAATTGTAAGAGATGCGTTAACGTCCAGACCACGGTGTGTTTGTTGGGTAGAGGAAAATTTGATGGTCGGATTATTTTTAATCGTGGTAAATGAGCCCGAAGCAAGAAGAGCTTCCACTTTATCAGTGTACTGTTGCTCACACCTTAAGATCTCTCTCTGTGGTATCGATGGAATGCGACTAGTAATATTCTCACAACTCACAGCCAAATTGTATGTTACTCAAATTTAACACTCTATTATAAAATTGAAAGTCAAAAAATTTATTTTCATCTGATATTGTAATATTTAAATCAGATTGGAAAATTGAGTTATCAAAGCTTACGTTATTATGAGAGTTACCTAAGGGGCCGCCGTCTATAATGGTGGAATTGAAAATACCTTTGTTATTGTTGTTTTTTTATTAGGTATGATATGGTACCTTCTGGCACTTTAAAAAGCCTAAATCCACTCTTACTAGTACTGGAACAGGAGGAAACACAGCAAGTAAAAACCATAGTGTTGAGAAATTTTTCAAATTTTCTATCTGACAATTGTTAACTCCTACTACCTCAGTGCCCTTTAGCCTATTGTGGTTGCCATTTCTATAACCAAATTGACAAGTAAAACATGGATTTTCAGTCAGTTTGGTGTCATTATGGCACCGATCATAGGCCAAAGGATACTAAAACGAAAATTAGTTAACTGGCTTTTTAGTTGAGAACAGTGTTGGGTAATATAAGTCAGTTCTATACCGGGCATGATGGTGAGTTAGGTATTTTATGCCGGGCTCGACGGTAAGTTAGGTATTTAATTATCCACTGTCGTTACCCCGGTAACTCTATATAGGTACAATACTTGCCATGCGTTCCTCTCTCTTAATTGTCACCCCCAATTCTTGCAAAAGTTGAAAAAAAATAATTAAAGTAAATCGTAATTAAATTACAGGATTTTTATTGCTTGCAGAATGTTTGACTTTCAAAACTTGAACTTTTTAGTTAGTTACCTTTAGTAGGTACAGCTACGCGACGTAACACGTACGACGAAACAATATTGCCCTTACACTTACCTTATAGTAGATCTCCATTCCTAACCCAGTTTTTTTGGTGCGTATCCACTAAATCTTCAGTAGTAGGTACTTGGTTCTGTTAACTTGCTTGTACGATTATATTACCTGTCCAAACTCTACGTAAAAAGATCATTATATACTGAAATTATTCCAATCATTCTTGTGTTCTTGTGTAATACTAGCGGCATTGTCTTGCATTGACGCGAAAATATATAAACAGGCACTTAGATGGACACACGCGAATGGCGATACTTAAATATTTTTTAATGTTTGAGGATTTTTGGACGTATAGGAATGAAAACGCGAGCGGATAAATGTATTATTAGTAAATATTTAAAAAAACAACAAAGTGAATCTCGTGTCCGCAAATAATAATTAAAGTAACAATCATGGCATATCGGACAAAGCGTTTTTGTTTCTCACTTCATTACGACCAGGCCTCCAATGTCTAATGGAGAATCCAGACACAGATATATTTCATCCTACGTCTCCGCGGATTACAAACTTTTTGTTTTAAATTCGAGAGGTGTGCGTGGTTGCCTGTGTAGCTTCAACTGCCAGGTACAATCCTATGACTCCATGATGATTCCTAATAAGGATGAAACACGTTTGTAGGTGTCTGGATTCTCCATTAGACATTGGAGGCCTGGTCGTAATGAAGTGAGAAACAAAAACGCTTTGTCCGATATGCCACTAGAGTTACTTTAATTTTGATTTGCGGACACGAGATTCACTTTGTCGTTTTTTAAACAGAAATTTAAGTTTGATTTCAATTAAATTTAGTCTAAAATGCAGCTTTTTAACCTTTTCCTTGATCCATATCCTTACCGCTCGCTGTAACTCTTTAGATACTAAAGTTATTCTGGTGTTCGTATGGAGTGAAATGTAGTTTGGCCGAACATTGTGTCTAAAAGACATTCGTTGTTAAACCAAATGTCCAAATTGATTAACCTTCTTCTCGGGAAATTTCTCTTAAACTAAGATTACATGACCAGTATTTTTCAAATTGTTGAAGTAGTCCATGATGGTGGAGTTGATAATTAACCGCTAAATGCACTGTAGGCGCATCGCGATCTGCTATCTAATCCATTCTTTTTCTTGATCCCACATTAATGAACCAAGAGGAAGCATGGATTAGCTAAACTAATTCGAATATTTTTATTGTGTATCTGGGGGTAAATCAAACAACTGTGATCTTTCTGCACTGAATTTTATTTCTTATATGTTAAAAACCTGACATCTTTCGACAGTTTAAAATAAAAAAACCAAAGAAGAAGAGAATAGACTTATTGTCCTACGCAAAATTATAGCAAAAAATAAAGTTACTTATCCTTCTAATTATGTATTTTTTTTTAAGATAAGGATTGATTCATTTTGTTTTTAATATATGAGAATTTAGTTAACTTGATTTAAAAGAATAAGTTACTTTTTTTATTATTTTTAAAAGAATTAGAATCTTATCTCAACCATTACAATTAGCAAATGTACTTATCCTTATTTGAGCTACAGCATAGCAGTTTTGGTTGAATAATAAACAAATAAAATTAAAATGGGCCGAATTAACGGACCATTACTTACAGAAAATGGGTAGGGGTCACATAGTTGAAAAAAAACCAAACAAACTTTTACTCCTAACCTTGACTTCTGACTATGTCAGAAGGGATCAAGTTTGTAAATAAAAAAAAACAAAAATGTACATAAATTTAAATTTTGAAAAATTCTAGAAGAAAGTGTGAACGTTACATAGTGACAAAGAACCCTAGTGTGGTCCAGCTTTAGGAAAGTGAATAAGACCCTTTGAAAGAGGTGGGTGTTTTATAAACTGACAACAAAGGTAGAGCGATTTTGTGTAATGAATATCATATGGTTTGTGATAAACTTAATTCTGTTATTTTCAGGACATAAGTAGGAGACCTTCGAGAATTACATGGCCGGCCCTCGTAGCGCAGTAGGTAGCGTATCAGCTTGCCGCACGTACGGTCTCGGGTTGTCTTTAACTTTGCAAAAAAAACTTGGCTACAACTGGGCTTTGATCATATAATGGATGGAAGGTCCCAGTGTAAATTAAAAAAAAATTGTAAATTGGAGCCCAATCTTTCACAGAGACTCTAAACCAAAAGGGAATTTAAAAACTCAACAAATGGATCAATACCAGTAGTTTGTACACAAGACAGCTATATATTTTTTCTGATACATTATAAATCTACTTAATTTTTTGTGGTTTTAGTTGACCGTGTTAGTATTTGATATAGTATACCGGCTGTAACAAGAGATAGGTACGGCAACTTACCGCCTTTATTTTTAAGAATAGAATTCTGAAATTTCCGAATTTTCAGAACTGGTAAAAGCTCAAAACTGTGTCCTATTGACACATGTCAAACTGTTACAGTTTCCAGGAAAATGGGGTTAACTTTTGATCTTTAAATGAAGCACCCTGTTATGTTATCATACCTGAAAATGTGAAGAGATTCTAAATACGTTTGTGTCATCCACTTGTCCTTTCGACAAGTTGGAATAAATATTTTTTTTTACATTTTAACAGTTTTCCAATATATTTCGATTGACAGCAGTAAAAACATCTGCCAATACCTACGGCTTAAAATAATCTTTAAAATATACAGGAGATATTAATAGCTAAAGTTTTAATTTACATTTTTCTACATAAAGAAGAATGAAAACCTTTCGCATACTTACTTTTTCTAAAACGACATTTTCTTTTTAATAAGTAGACAACACAGCACCAAGAAAGAAAGACAGTGACAATTTTTAATTCTTCAACCTAAAGTCATGTCATTTCGAATTATGACAAGAGAGAGTGTCTTTTTTCTGGGTGACAGTGGCGTGCTGTCTACTTATTAAAAATCTAATTAGTTTAAATACTTTATCTTTCATTACTCAAGTAATTCTTATCATAAGTTAAATCGGAAAACTCTAACTGACGTTTAGCAAAATATCATTTCAGAAAAACTTAGTATACCAGAAGGTTTTCGTTCGTCTTCAAATGGAAAAATACAAATTAAACTTTTAGCCTTTAATTAATCCCATATTTTAAATATTCTTTCAAAGCCGCAGGTTTTGTTAGGCGTTTGCACTACCGCCAATCGAAAAATATAAGAAAAAACTGTAAAATGTAAAAAAACACTTTTTCAAAATTGTCAAAATGACATATGGATGACAAAAACGTATTTAGAATGCCTTCACGTCTTTAGGTATAATGACTTAAACAGAGCGTTTCATTTATAAATCAAAAGTTAACCTTGTGTTCATGGAAACTGTAAAAGTTTGACATATATCAACAAGACACAATTTTGTGCTTTTATCAGTTCTGTAAAATTTCAAATTTTCAGAATTCTATTCATAAAAATAAAGAAGCTAAGTCGCCGTACCTATCCCTTGTTACACCCGGTATATATAAGTCTATAACTAAGAAACGGCTTTACTCTACTAAATTAATAAATTGTGGACATGAATTATGAGCTATATGTTATGTTTTTTTTCTGTATTATTTTAGGTTACTGCAGAGGCCAGAGAGATCTTTTCCGCTAATAAGTTGACGATTGGATAAATTTACTTTACCAGCAGTGCTTCACCTAACTGTAGGCTTACACGTGGTTCCCACCTATGCGCACTCACCCTTACTCAAAAACGCGACTCTGCATTTAAAACAACTGCAAATCTATGTTGCGTCAAATGGTGCGTTTTTTGGGTCAGAGTAAGCGCGCATATATAGGAACCGGGTGTTAGGTATTATAATTTTAGTTAGCAAAAGTTTGACTGGGTATTATAATTTTCGTTAGCAAAAGTTTGACTTTGTCTTAAAAAATGATATTTTATTTAAAGTATTTAAGTTTATTTAAAGTATTTAAGTTTATTTAAAGTATTTAAGTTTGTTTGAAGTATTTAAGTTTATTTAAAACGTTAACTAGAAAAAATTAATTTTATTTTAAATTATTATAAATCCGTTATATTTTAACCTTAAATTTTAAACCGGATTGTGGATCTGGCGGAGAGGCAAAGTTTGGATAATAAGAAAATGTGATCGTGCGATATAGAAGTCACGTAAATTTTACTTTGTTTAATTTTTAAGAACCTTTTATCATTATTAAGTGTCTAATATATTAAACATTTTACTCCATTTTTCTCATAAGACCTCTAACAAGTAAAATAAACGTAAATTAATAACATACAATGAATATCTAACTACCTCCCATAGATAGTTAGATAGTATGGTACGTTTGCCAAAAAAAAAATTTCTTGGCATTGCCTCTTTAAAATAAAATGTAAATTAATATATTTTTACTTATATAATACCTATTATTTTTTTTCTGTTTCTTTTTTCGTTTTTAGGTTGGCAACAATACTTTTTAAAACTCTTTTTAATAAAAACCGTATATCCACGTTCTTATTGCGCAATAGGGCAACAAGGCAAATTAAATCTGGCAACAATATACTCTGACGTCATCAATTTTGCCATACCGCAAAATCGGACCCGAAATGTTATCTATTGTTTTGTCGGCTTCCTCCACTTGAATTATTTTTTATTATTTGTATTCATTTAATGTTAATTTTAATGACTTGAATACAGATTCTTAAGAAAAAAAGACTTGTTTTCAAAATAATTAAACCTCCTTTTTAGAGAGGAGTTATCAGTTCTGAGAGAGAATTAAAAGTGAATTTTTATATATTTTCTAAGGCTTTTATATTTTTTCAATTAGATTGTTTTTTCTAAATTTATCAGCGGCGGTCAATCCGCGCAAAAAAATTATGTGATATTTTATTAGATTTGATCTAATAACCTTTAATTAATAATTTTAATATGACCCTTTTAAGCTTTGGTTTAATTAGATTATTTGATTTATGAATTTTCAAGAAAGGTAACTATTACGAAAAAACATAATTACGCAAAAGTGAGAATCTGACATTACTATCTAGAGTAGGTTTCAGTTAAATAGATTCATCACATTTTTTTAATGCACTACTGTGGCCAGGTGTACAGGGCCCCCTAAAATAGGTAAATACTATCAACTTGCTACGGCACCAATCCGACATTTTGAATTCTGAAGGCAAAAATATTTTGAAAAACTTCAGTTAATTCTGAGGTCCGTTTTTACTTTATACTACTAGTGGCGTCTTTTTTAATTCAATTTGTACACGTTCTACGCGAGATTTTTTTAAAATTCGTAAATGTTATTCAAAAAAGATCAACACACCCATTTTGAAATTTTGCGTACCACCTAAAAACTCTCGTGAGAGCTCCTACTCAGCTTATCATGTTCGCCCTTAACGTTCACAATGTCCCCAGGTAATACTTTTTCCGCTCAAAAATATTTTTATTCCCATAAGAATCTTAAGGTCAACTCTCCCTCCTCACTCTAGACAAACAGTTTAGCAATGTTCAAAGATTTCGTTTGAAAAGAGAAAGATCTAACTCTTCTGAGGTATTTGCAAAATGTCAAAATATGTATGCAAAATCAATCTTTTCAATAAAATGAATAAAAAGAAAGTTTGGAAGGGCCTAACTAAATTACTTAAAAGCACCCCCTTAGAGAAATGACCTAAAATTTTAAAACAGGTGTGCAAAATTGTTCGAAATTAGTCCTGTCAAGTGTATTTTAGCACGGTTACCCAAAAATAAATATTTCAAACCGAAGAACTGAATCCCACTATCGGTTTTTGAGTGGTATGCAAAATTTGAAAATAGATGTGCAAAATAATTAGACTATTCAAACAAAATAAAAATGTTCAAAAAATATTCTTGGGATCCCTGGACCGTAATTTTTACCCAAGGAACTACTTATAAGACACTTTATATTCTTGAACGATAGACTATTCCTTTTGCTTCCTGAGTCCAAACCCGATAGTCGAGCTCATTTCACAGGTTTGCATGCGCGTAATAATATAATTTCTGACCAAACATTTTTAAGAAGTTTAAAGAAAGGCGATTTTTTTTTGTAAAAAATATTGTAGGAGGCAGCGAGGTATCGCTAAGTTAGAAAATTCTAGGTATGTAAACTTGCAACATTATGAAATTGTTTTTAAATAAGGCATATATAGATGGCAAAACTTAAAAATATAAAAGAAAAAGCAAAAAAAGTTATAAAACGCCAATATTTACTAAGGGTGTTTTCATATACTTATTTTAAATAAAAAAACACACTGGTCAAAGGCACAAGTATATAGGAAACCTAGGAACTAATGTGCATTATTTGTATATAAAGTGCGGACGGAAAAAGTCCCCCCCCCCCTGCTAACTCTTAAACGGATTGAGGTATCGACTTCAAGTAAAAACCATGTTTAATGATAACATTTTTGCTACTTTTTGACGTATTTTTTATAAGCTTCATACTGACGTAGGTCTATAAGGTCACTAACTACTTTACAATTTTAAATAGAAAGGGGGTTCGAGTGATACCTTGTTTAAAAGCTATTTTAATTCCCTATTTAATTTTTTTTAAATCGGTTTACGACTTACAGAGTTATAAGTTTTTTCGACCATAGTTTACGCACCTCACCTTACTTTTGAACGAATTGAGATATCGAATTTAAATAAAAAACATGCGTAATGATAACAATTTTACCATTTTTTGACGTATTTTTTATAAGCGTCATATTAACGTAAGTCTGTAAGGTCACTAACTACTTTAAAATTTTAAATAGAAAGGGGAGTAGAGTGATACCTTGTTTAAAAGGTATTTTAATTCCCTATTTAAATTTTTTTTTATAAATCGGTTTACTACTTACAGAGTTATGAGTTTTTTTGACTATAGTTTACGTATTACGTATAGTATTACTCAACAATAATAAAAACTTTAAGTTGCTAGTGATCTTATGATCTTTCTTAAAAAATTTATTTAAAGTCAACTGAATTCGTTCAAAAGTAAGAGGAGAGGTACGCAAACTATAGTTACAAATGCTCATAACTCTGTAAGTAATATACTGATTTTTTAAAAAATTAAAATTTTAAATAGGGAATTAAAATACCTTTTAAACAAGGTATCACTTGACCCCCCTTTGTATTTAAATTTTTAAAGTAGTTAGTGCCTGATAGTCTTAAGTCATTATGAGAATAATCTAAAATACATCAAAAAGTGGTAAAATTGTTATCAGTAAGCATGTTTTCTATTTAAAGTCGATATCTCATTTTTTTAAAAATAAAATTTTAAATAGGGTATTAAAATACCTTTGAAAGAAGGTATCACTCGACCCCTATTTCTATTTATAATTTTAAAGTAGTTAGTGACCTTATAGACTTACGTCAATATGACGCTTATAAAAAATACGTCAAAAAGTAGCAAAAGTGTTATCATTAAAAAGGGTTTTTATTTGAGATCGATACCTCAATCCGTTCAAGAGTTAGCAGGGGGGGACTTTTTACGTCCGCACTGTATAAATGGTACAATGTGAATCCCTAAAAACTTGGGATATGGATCCTTGGTCTTTCTAGAGCCCGTTACCGATAAAAAAAGCACAATGACGTTGTGGAGCCCAAAGCCAGGCTCCACAACGTCCTTTTAGACTCCAGATTGTATGACTTAGATCTTCTTCTTCTTCTGCGCTTAGATGAACTACAAACGAAAACTGCGTGACAAAAATAACGACGTGTTATTTACAAACTTTGCCCACGTTCAACATATCGTTCTAAACGTTAAAGATCAAAAGAGACGAGACATCTGTGCTGTAACCCCTCACCGAGAGTCGGATCACTTATCAGTTTTATTTTCCACTTAAAATTATCTAAACTTAAATACTTACTTAAACTTAAATTACTAAACCACGTTTAAAAATATTTTTTAGAAATATTACGTTTCCCAACAAATTCGCCAAAAATTCAAAATTTCAAATTAAACCCTAATGAAGTCGGTAATATTGAAATATGTTTTAAGTTAAAAAATTTATTAAGCATACAGAATACAATGAATGATTTTGCGATATTAAAGTATTCTTATTTTGGTCTTAATATTCAGTAATATAATTAATAACTTTTATTCCTATAAAAGTACAACCATAGCCAAACATCCCAACACAATTAACCATCAAATGTATTTCTTTCCATCATGAATATCCATTTTCCACCTGGCTTGCTAGGTCGGCTGACCATTTCCGCCTTACAGAATTATTCTCACTTGAACTTAAAACTCAGGTTAAAAGAGGCAGCCGGTCCAAAAGTGGCGTCCGTTATCACGCGATCTGCTAGTCCCCAATCAGGTTGTACGCCTGTCCGTGGTCCAGCTGGATGTTGCGTCTGACGGTGGCCTCCCTCTCCGGAAAAGTGAACCTCAAGGAGGTGCTGCAACGACTCCTCGCTTGAGGTGGTCCAGCTTCCATCTGACTTCTTTAACGACGTTAACGTTTACCTTGAGTCGCTGCTTAGGATCTTAAGGAGCCTGGAAGTCTCTGGGATAGAATTTATCTCTCCACAATAGTTCATCCAGCTCTCCCTTTTGCAGTGTCTTACCTCTCTTTTGAATTCTCTTCTGGCTTCCCTGTACTCCTCCCAGGAGCCCTTTTCTCCACGCTTCGTCGCCCTATTTTGGGCTCTCCTGACTTTGTGACGTAGCTTATCTAGCCTGCCGCTCCACCAAGGTACCCGCCTAGGCGACAAGGGTTTTAGGGGGCATGCCTCCTCGAATCTGGACATGATCTTCCTTTCCAGGTTGCCGACTGCCTCTTCCTCTCTTGTGACGATGTCTTCACCCAGGGATTCTTTGTTCTGGTCCAGGATCGCTTGATAGCGTCCCTAGTCCGTGTTACGTGGGTTCCTTACGAGGTCCTGGTGTTTCTCGCCGGTGTCCATTTCGAATCTGATCATACGATGTTCAGACGTGACGATCTCCTCCGTGGGAACTTTTTGCTGATCACGAATCCTTTGATATATGCCGCCAGGTGCACCGCCCTAATTAGAGGCACGCGCCACCTGTCACCTTTGCAGACACCTGTATCCTCTGATATATGCCGCCAGGCGCGACGCCCTAATTAGAGGCACGCGCCACTTGTCACAGGTGCAGACACCGGGTCCTTTGATATATACCGCCAGATTTTTGTTTATATACCTTTTAATAAAAAAGTGTATTTTATACAGAGATCGTACCGGCCATATACTGAACAGGTCAAGACCTGCACGGACATGGGGACTTGTTAAAAAGCTTTTGTAAAATGGTGTTTGGATTAAAAATATGTTAAGAATAGCGGTTCATTCTCGGGTAGTTCCAACCGTGTGAGCGCTTCAGGTGTTTTCTACCTTTTCTTAATAACTTTTTGTAAAATAAAGGTTATTCACGTCGGGCATTTTATTTTTGACAAACAGTTGTTAAATAATTAGAGTTTTAATCTAATTTTCCTCTTAATTTAGGCCGGCCGCCGTAACGCCGTGGGCAGCGGATCCCGGGTTCGAATCCCGGCTAGGTGCATGATTATTTTGTGTTTTTCTTTAACTTTGCAAGAATTTCGCCAACACTGGGCATTGATCCTGTAATGGATGGAAAGTCCCAGTATAAAAAACAATCTCATATTCCTCTTAAAGATATTTCAGAACGACCACATCTTAATGCATTATGTAGAGGGGTTTATTAGAATAATTTAAAAATAAAAGCGGTTTGGATTTTTCATTTAGCTCCAAGATATAAAAAAAACTTGGGTATAACCTCTTAAAAGAAGGTCTAAAGAAATGAAAGGTACTATTTTTCTTAATCTAAAAGTAGTGGAAAATTAAGTAATATATTATTTGTTCCCTACATAATATAATAAAATGGTATAATATTTATACTTTTCTTTATTTTGAGTTTAAGTTAGATGTAATTGTGTGATAACTCACAGGGCATTTGCGTGTTTGGCTAGAGGGTCTATTTCTTTATGACTTGCAAACAAAAGTTACTATGAAAATTTTTAGATACAAAAATCTAAAAAGATGCCTAAAATTACCTGATTACTCCTAAAGATGCCCTTTTGTAGGCATTAAGTAAGTTCAAGCATTATGGTGGCCTATGAGGGCTCATTATTAAAAATGTGAAAACTACATGTTTATAGGCTAGTACTATATACTACTACTTCTTATAATATTATTATATAATAATGGTAGTTGACAAAAATTGAACTTTTAGGGACATACAAATAAAAATAATTTTTGGTAAAGTAAAGTTATAGCAATGAAATATTGCGTTCAATAGGTTAAATTTTAATTAATTGGTAAACAATATATTTTCCACCTATTAACACTCTTTTCACTATGGCGTGTAGTTCTTGTTTAAATCACTGGTAATACGTTTCTTAAAGCTAGCGATCCACTATGTATATTTGCTACGCAGTCTTAAAACCCCTGCGCTCGACAAAGAGATGCCAGGACTCAGGTAAATTCCTGACAGGACTTTATCATTTAAAGAAAATGTGCAGTTTTCAAAATTTTTGGAAACTGAAAGTAAAATAGTACCTATAATAGTAGAATACATCAAGTATTTTAACAAAATCTTTACATTATGGTGTATACTAGAACCCGAACAAAGCATGAGTAAATACTTCTCCATACATTGCCATCGCGCAGCATCACTCTCTTCCTCAATTCAGTGAGTACACAAAGAATTAAAATTTATATACTATATGCACTATTTATTATTAACATACCTAATTTTACTAAAATTAACCAAACACCTAGAATAAAATTGAGACACACAACATATAGAAAAATACAGTTATAAAGAAAATAATATATTATCTTATTTAGTTTTGTTTGGCATTGCCAGATAATATAGTCCTGTTTGGACTGTTTTTCAGTGCAATTTTACTTTTTAGAATATCATTTTTTTCTAATACTTTGCCGCTATCTTTCGAGCATTGATACCAAATTTTTCACTTTCCGCAATGATTTCGAACTTTGTAAGAGATAAACGTTTACGTTTCAGAGACATGATTGGTCTTGTGCTGTTAAAATTTGACCGAATAAAATTTTAGCTTACAACAAATTATATTTATACTTAAAAATCCATTTGCATAATTCGGTTTTTATCTATTTTCGGTATTTCCAATAGTAACAGTAATAAAGTACAGGCTATGTACAAACCCCATAAGGGTCGAGACGATCGTGATTAAGGGTAAAAATTCCAGGTAATTTTCCTAAGTTACGGATTCATGTGACCGTGGCCGTTTTAGAAGAGTTTTGGTATTCGAGGGGTGCCTTATTATAAAAAATCCTATAAGATTTATTTTTAAAAGCCAAAACTGACCGGTAAGAGGGGGGTGACCGCTTTAAACGGTTGTAGTAACACAAGCACAAAAAGACGAGGTATGAGAAATAGGCAAGTAAAGGAAATGGAGGAGGTCAAGTCGTTTGCCACCAAATTTCAACGGATGACGCAAGCAGTGTCGGTATACATCACATAAAACCACCGCTAATTTTCACTCGAAATTTCTTTTAAAAATCAAATTTTAAATTTGCTGGAGGAAGAAAAAGAGAAAAAATCAAATTCCAGCTAACAGATATAACGGACATTTAGGCTCTCTGCAACATCGAAACAACTGTTGTATAGAGATAGGAGGAAGGTGCAGAAATCATCCAAATATTCTTAATCAGCATGTGAAGAGTTACACATCAGTTTAATATATAATTAAACAGAGAAAACATATATTATTCACTTTGAAAAATTTCACACCAGAGAGGCTTCTACCACCGGAAAACAGATTTTGCTTTAATCATAAGATTGGGTCAAAATTAACATGTTAATATACAACATAAACACTTGATGATTTTATTCAAAATGTGTACAGGAATTATTAAAAAAAATACAGCACTACCTTTTTTAAGGTCCATGAACAAATTTACTTTTTGAAAGACCAAGTAAATCATCTTGGAGACAGCTTCATAACTAAACATTGAGAATTAAGACTTCTTGATTTTGGACAAAACAATCACACACACACATACACATTTCGTGCTTTGTGAGTTCTCAGTCGTAGTTTTTATTATGCATTATTTTATACTTTTTTTTTTTTACTCCTTCACGTCGAAATTAATATAAATATGTAGACGGGAGAAATACACTTTCTTTAAGAAATTAAGCAAGACGGATGGTGTTAAAGATTCAGAATCAGTCATAAAGATTTTGAAAAGTACCTAGAGATCTAGATAAATGTTGTGTATTATTTTTAATTTTATGAACCAACCGCCCTTAACATAAAGATGTCTTGTTTATTGGTTTTCTTGTAACCAATATCCTATTTTGTCAAGTGATTTTCGACCTATGATTCTGAAACCATTAGACTATCGAACAGTAAAACTTCTCAATAGCGGCCACTAAAAATTTCGTTATATTACATGGGCCGTTTAAGGAAGTGACCGTTTTTGAGTGAGAAAGAAAAAACTAATTATTCATTATTAAACGAAGAAAACTTAAGAAAAGTAAGAGTTTTTTATACAATTTATTTATTATGCACGTAGTTGATATTTTAAAAATTAACATCAAGTTATTTATACAATATCCAACCATTTGACATAATATTATTCACAACTACATTATGACAAGTTTCTATAGGTATTACTTATCAATAACTAACTTACGTGGTACAAAGTGAACAATTTATTTACATGCATGCATACATAACAACATTTTAAATCAACAATTTAGTTGGTCAGATACAGAGGAATCCAGGTTTTTTCAACGTCATTTTGAAGAAAATAATTATTTTCCGCACTTGATACAAAATTATTATTTAAGTCAAAAGTTATTTATTCCTATGCACCACCTAGGAGTAACACGAACAGCATAAGATATAATTTTTACGTTCCGGTATTTCATGATCCTTTTTTTTTTAATTGATATTTTTAAGTTTAAAAGGTGTTGTAAACACCTACCTGTGGATGGTGATTTTCATTTATAAATATAAACGACATCTTTTTTTTATTCGTATATCCTTTGTGAAAAGCCCCAGAAACTGAACTATAGAGTCTTGTGTAGATACGACTCATAGCGCCTTTTTTTTTCTTTAGATATAGATGAGTATAGCTAGAATAGACTAGACAAAAGTGACGCATGCATCTGCATGTTTGTGGATTTATCTAAAGCTTTCGACACGTTCTGCCATGAGACTCTCTTAACAAAATAAAAGGCTATGGACTACGTGGGAAAATATTCAACTGCTAAAAAGTTATTTAACGGAGAGAAAACAGCGAGTTAATATTGATGGAACTTAAGAAAAAACCGTAAAGTTTGGAGTACCTCAAGGAACAGTCCTGGCACCTCTCTTTTTATTACTCGGGCTAAAAGGTACAATAGTTAGCTTTGCAGATGACACGGTACTGCTATGCAGGGCGAAAACTTGGCAAGACGTTAAAAAAACAAATTTAGGAAGATTTTGTAAAATTAAAAAACTGGTTTCAAAATAAAAAATTAACTCTTAACATAGATAAAACAAAATATATGCAATTAACGTCCTATAAGATCAATCTTCCAAAACTCGGGAACCTAAAAATTGAGCATTACGAGATACCAGAAACCTCATCGATAAAATACCTTGGTATTAAAATTGATAATTTAATCAGATGGAATGTACAGATAATATATTTAACAAGAAAAATAAGAGTGCTTCTGTCAAAATTTTCATATCTTAAGGACTTCCTTGATAGAGAGCATCTAAAAATATTGCACATGTCATTGGTGCAGAGCTATCTGACTTATGGAATCCTTGGATAGGGTAGTGTTGCTGAAAGTCACATAAAAAAATTTGTTAACACTACGAAAATGGTTTATTAAAATAATTTATGTCAGAAATAAAACATTCCCAACTGATAATCATTTTGAAGAGAGTAAACTGTTGGACAAGCGATAGTTATACTGTCTTGAAATCTTAAAAAATATCAAAAAAGAAAAAATAAATATCAATATAAACATCAGATCAACAAGAAGCGACGCCGTCGCATGTTCAACAGTTACGCAAAAACTCATCGACAGAGAAGAATAATTTATTTTGCACCAAGTCTGTACAATATGCCTCCAAACGAAATTAAATCTTCAAACAGTCATATACAAATACTTAACAAGGGTAGGGAAGCTTTTAAAAAATTAATAGATCTTAAGTACTTAAAATTTAAAAACAAATCTCAAAAAATTCTCTACTACTAGCGACTTATATAAACCTTACATTTACATTAAACGCGGCTTTGTAATTTTAACCCAGATTCGACAAACTATCGATTATGACTATATACCTGACTATGACATTAAAGAACCTAAAATTACACACAAGAACTTCCAGTGCTTCCGTGGTTACTACCAACGTTTATACATATTATTTGTAAAATTTTGTCTTATTCTTTACTTTGATTTTCTAATGCAAATGTTTTGAATAAACGTTCTTTTTATCTTATCTTATCTTAAATATATGTTTAATAAATCGGAGTCGAACAATCCTATACTGAAATTTGGCAAATAGTACTTATCTTTCTTTTCCTCCCAAAAATGTAATCGCGACCAATCCTTGTTTGTAGCGGTTTCTCTAATGTGTCCCTTAAACAATCATTCACTCAATTTATGCGTGCCCGTTAAAACGGTTTGAGGGTTTATACGCATGCTAATGTGAATTTTGTAAAACGTCTAAAAAGTGAAAACACATGCAAACTAGGCGATTTTTTACAAATTACCGATGAGAAATTCTAAAGTACATTTAATGTTCACACTTTTCTATACTTCAACCTGCTGTGTAGGTGGTCAACGTCGCGACAAAGCCGAGACGTAATTGGTAAAAAGCCGAGACGTAATTGGTAGATGTCGCGACGTAGGCGGCGCCGGCAGTAGGCGCCGTAATTGTAATGCACATTTAGGCTCAATAAGACATATACGAGATTATCTCTCTTATCAATCAATGACACAGTTACATAAACTTAAGAATTTTAAAAAATGTTTACAGTCGTTTATGTGTAAATAACAAACGACAACTTTTTTAAGACACATTTAGAGCAAAAAAAAGGACCAGCAAACAAGGTAATAAAATTTTATTTTACTGAAAATTCACCAACATACTAATTATTTAATTTTTTAGAAAAGACCGGTAGAAATATAGAGACAATTACAATACGCAAAAAATAGACATTTTTATGATGGTTTTTTTATACTATGGTATGGTACGAGAGAGAAGCATGCCGATAAGGTAAGGTTAGGTTTTCTAACCTTTTTACGTGATCACTCGCTGGTGTTAAATTTATTACACAGTAAAATATGCTGGCTTAAAATGACACACGGGTCGTAAGGCCTATTCTGTCTTAAACAATTATTCCTAAAAAGATAGTCATTGGGTAGTTCAGCTCTCGTTATAGTGTTAATATTATATCTCTGATTTGTGAAGGACTTTCGTATATAACGCGAAATTTCGCAAAGAGGACTAGTTAACAACTAAACATTTTTGAAAATTCCCTTCATTTGAAAATGTTATTTTTGTAAATTTCCGAATATTTAGATTTTTTTTCTGTTTAAAATGAGATATCACACGGTATCTGAAGGGTTGGAAAAAGAGAAAACTACCTTTTATCGTACTTAAGAATAAGAATAAAACCGCGTCCTACTATGCCCCTCCCCTCTCTATCTAGAAATGGTAAATTAGTAATATTTATTATTCGTAATAAATTAATCTTAAAATAAAAGTAAAATATAAAAGTCTTACCCATCAGCTACTTCTATGATCAATACCTCAAAAAGAGGTCATGTAATTTTTAACAAATAAGCCCCATTGGTATAAAATCCTAGCTAATACCCATGGCAAATACTTTGACATTATCAAATTAATATTTAACAATTAAACTGAAATACAAAAATTCGTGCATGATTTCTTTAAAAACCATTTTTAAAATTGATGTTTAAAATTCTACCATTTGATTCCATTCAAATTGACAATTCCCACTTATTTTTTTCATACAAGTCTTTTCGGAAGACAATTTCTCATAAAACGCCTCTAAAATGATGGATTTACGCTTTTTTAACATACCGAAGTAAATCTTTATCGGAAAGCGGTCTTAAGAAAATCTAGCGTTTTTTTTATAAAAATATAACTTATTTTACACTTGAAAATTTCAAATTTAAAATAGATTCAAAAAGATAGGGTAAACTGCCTCTAACGAAATATTAGAGGGGTCTTTTCAAAAATATGTAAAGAAATAAGAATAATTCCTACTTCTCTGAATAATTCACAGCATACTGCTAGAATTTATAGAATCTTAACACATTTTTATTTTATTAGTAGCAGACAAATTTCAAAAGTATCCAGTTTTAGGAGAAAACATCTATGAAAATTGACACAGATAAGGACTTTCAAATACTCTTAAACCAACTTTACCAACCTGTTCCCAATAAAAGATGCTTAGAAAACTCCTGAATGGGTCTGCTTTTAAATAAAGAGTTCTTAAACGGACCTATTTACACATTTAATAAATCTCTAGAAACACCATTTCTGTACATTTTTGGTGTCAGGTTCTAACCAGACCATATAGGTACCAAAAATACAATTTTTAGAATTTTTTTTAACTATTAAATAGGCCATACGATTTATTTCATCCAAACACCAGTAAGAAATTGAGTGTATATTTTTACACTCAGTTTACACCCAAGGTGGTACATAAAGGTCCAGCGTTTTGGGTGTAAACTTTAAGAATTTTTCGAGTATTAATTTAACCTTTTTAAGAGTGTAAAAGAAACTTAAATTTGAGTGTATAATATTTTTAACACTAGAGATGGTAAAACTAATTAAAAGGGGTATAATGTAGCCACCCCCAGGAGCCGTTTGACCTTTTTTCTGGTGTAAAATCGCACTTTTATTTAAATATACCCCCGAGTGTAAAATCATCGTTTTTCAATGTGAAAGAATAACACTATGCAATGTAAATTTACCATTTATTAATGTAAATTTACACTCAAACAAAAATAATTATAAGATGAGTTGTTTATAAAATTCTAGTCTACAATTTGAGGCTAGTTTGTATTAAATGCATCGAGAACTGCCAGAAGCGTAATATTTCTGGGATAGTGAACAAGCGTATCACAATTACCAGAGAACACTTGCTACATTAGCGCAAACTCCAAGGGTTCTACTTCTAACTTGACAAGTGCAGCAAGTTTGTGATATTGGATCTTCTACATGTTCTTCCATTGTGCAGTCAATAAATATATTGTGTTTCATTGCATTCGTAAACCGTGACCATATTCGAGCTCTGAAGAGCCCCAGGCAGATATATTTGCGCTTGCAGATTAAACTCATTGCCCTGGCGTTCATTGATGTCTTGGTGTTCGTTGGTGTCTTGGATACGTCCTTCTTGCTCTTGATAAAGAACACGCTATATAAAAAAAAGACACAATGTGTTTTGAAAAACGAACTCAATACCCATGAAAATATAGCAATAGTCATTCTCCACACTTTCTTTAATGGGTTATGTCCGGTAAGTACGATTGTGAACAGTCGTTCTCACTGGAGAGAAATAAGCCTGACATTTTAAGAAATAGAGTGTGTAAACAATATGGTAATCAATGTTTAAGGGATAGTGATAATTTTTAACATGCTAGTCCCTACCGAGGTACCTGCACAGGCGAAAATGCTAGAGTTATGACAATCATTTAGTAGGTAGGTACTAACCTCAGTATTAAACTTACCAACATTAGCTAACAAATGGCCTATATACTTTTATATGGCATGACTGTCATAACTTTGCCAGTCTAAAAAACTTTTTACCATTTAACCTTTAATGTAAACCAACAGAAGGACCAAAAAGCCCAGAATGGGCTGACTGTCGTAAAAAGTACAATACTAATCGTAATTTTAGCCACAGCCCAAAATAGAAGAAAAAAAAGCTAAACTTACCGAATTTTACAATTCCATCAAAGGCGGAATTCCCTTCTTTCACCAAGCACATTTTGCTCCTATTTTCGTGTTTTAATTTGAACAAGGCACACAAAACAAAAGCATAAAGCATAAAACAGTTGTACCGTTGTGGAACTGACCGCCGAATCTTGAATAACAAATGACAGTTGCAGAGCACTGGGTGTAAAGATCACATTGCACGTGTACAGAGGAATAATTTTTACACTCTAGTTGAAATTTTTACCAGATGCAAGTTAAATTATATCTTTTTTACCGTTTATGATGGGTAAATTAAACACCCTTTAACGAAAAAATACCAGGTTAAAAAAGGGTAAACTTCACTTTGTCTAAATGATATTAACACTAAAAAGGTTTCTTTACGTTTGTATGTATGGATATTAGGTACTCATTAAAGATTTTTAACATCCACATAACTATTCTTACACGGACGCCATAAAAAAATGCCTTATTAAAATTCACCAACAATTTTGACTGTTTGGGTGTATAATTATAGTAAATAGTGTTTGATGTAGTGTTAAAGTTTACACTCGAGTATTTTTCCATGATGAAAATTCTTTTTACCCGCATAATCTTTTTTACTTTTTTCCCATTATTGGGAACAAAAGTTATAATTAATAATAATATTCCTGTATATCCCTCTCTTTTTCTGTCTGTTCTTAAATAAAGATTTTAAACGGCTCTATTCTTAACAAAGCGTTTTTTAAACTTTTACATCTGGTCGATTTAAATATATATGCATATGAAAAAAGCAACGGGTATGGCCTTCCCAAATTATTATACAATTTAGCCATACTATTTGGTTTAAGCTTTAATAAACAATGAAACAAAAATAATTTATTAATCTGTATATTTTAGTTTTAATAAATTATAAAGATATTACAACAGTTTGTACACTGATTATATAGTTGTAACAGGAAGTCAGAAAAAGTTTACACTTTTTCATAAAAATAATATTTATAGATAGTTATTAACAACAATATAGTAACTTTTCTAAATTTATAAATATAATATTAATTTTCGAACCATTTTAAATATATATATATATATATATATTGAACTGACAGTTAAACACTTGGAAATTCGATAGATAACAAAATTTACACACTACTTTTACATTTAAAATAATAGGAATATTTACTATTCTAATCTAGGTTTTTTAAATCCAAAGGGTACTGAGTCATACCTGCCAACCATTTTCCGTTTCTTAAAATTAACTCGAAAGATTTTACTCCTTTCTCTTGTCACAACCTCATGTTCAGCCGTTCTAAGAATACGCCGAGCAGCTCCGGCTCATCAAAAAGAATCATATTTTTTATGTGTTCAAAGTTAATTAATTTTGATGCCGAATACGTCAATGAAATACCCTTAACCTTACAAACAGTTTTCAACTCATTGTCGTTAGTTGACAATACCTGGTAGGCGTAACTTTTAGGGCCAGTAGAGACAAAATCGGTAATATAACTTCCTGCACCATAACTTTCTAACTCGTTTGTCATATCACCGAGAAAATTACCTGTAGGCACCTCATATTCACCATTTTTAGACAGGTAAAGAACACTATCCGTGTCATAGTATATGACACGATTTCCCAGTTTTTCTAAATAACTGTATAACTTTAACCTGGCCTGAGCAGTAGTATAAGCAGCCAACCATACGTTAACGGTTAAGAGTCTATCGTATACTTCCTCCTTGTATTCCCAATTAACAACTAAAGTATTGTCGTTGATGGGTAAAATGGTGTTAATAATTTTTGAAGAGTCTGTCATCACATGGAAAACTCGTCGGGCTTATTAATTATTGAAGTTTTGGCCTGGTTTTCTTGCTGCCCCAGCTTTCCCCAGAAACTTGTAACAGTACCTTTCCCTAATGTACGACGCCCAGGATTAAATTCAATCTCATCATGGATCAATTGAATACCTTCATGCTCAAAATATTCCTTTATATATCGTATCTTTTTTTGTCTGAGTATAACACCCTGCAGGCCATCCCGAAGCATGCTGTTTAATTTTTTAAAAATCTGAAATATATTTTGAAAAAAGCCCCCCTGTTTTAGTTCTAGGATCATACTGACACACTTCATATTTCCAAATTTCAAAAATCTCTATTATGTTATATCCCAACTCTAAAGCCTTTTTTACCTCGTCCATTACCCAAGTACCTGTCAGAGCTCTCTGTTCACTGGAATGAGAACATTCTTCACTGTGATCCATGTTTTTACAACATGTATAACAAAGTGAAAACATTAATTTATTATTCATTTTAATAGGTAGCAAAGGGTGATAGAGGTTTTGAGGAGGTAAAATTGTGCATTTTATTAAGCCTTCAGTTGTCATTAAATTAAGGTCCTTGCATTCGTCACCAACAAATACTTTAGGATGGCCTATAGGATATTTCCCATATTTATTAACCCAAGGGTAGAGACTGCAAACATCTACATATTTGATTTTTTCTCCTTCCCGAGCTTTAACCATTAATTTGGTAGGTTCTGTCCTACCACCAAAAAATGAATCTCTAGGATTTAGAGATAAATGAAGCATCATAGGGTGACTTTCTGTATATTTTTGAATGTTGTCATCATTTTTCATATCTCTTCTAAAATCACATTCCTATTTTTCAATAACCTCGAAACCCTTTGAACGTAGTCTTAAAGTTTTTGCACACGTACTTTCATAACGTTGATCAGGTGTTGTATTTGAGGGAACCGTTCTATTAAATTTAATGCAGCGCGGGCACCCGTGCCAGAAACAGCCGTGAAACTCAAAGATCTGGTTGGTTTCTTCGCAAAAACCGTCAACTTTTACCCCTCCCAAAACTATTTCCCTCCCTACGGCTGCGTTTTTAATTTTAATATTCCTTTCTTTTTCCTCCCACAACAACCATTGTATGGCTATTTTTGACTGGTTATCAACCCAGCGATAACCGTTTTTTTGTATAAGTCCTATAGTATTTGGCTTTAGATAATTCCGCCTCAATATTTTATTACAGGCAGAGGGCAGAGTTGTGGCCTCTGTAAAAGGGCAAACCCCTCCTTCCTGAATCATAAGATCTCGAAATTTAAGGCATTCCTGCATTAATATTTCCACATCAGAAATACAGTATTCCGTTATTTCTTTTTGAAAATCAAAAATATAATTTTTAGTAACCATCGAGGAATGCCATTGAATCAGTTTTTTACGTTCTTCATTCTTCAAATTATCAGTATCATAAAATTATAGAGACGGTATACTTCCAATATATTTCTGATTTTCAACTGTATTAAATAAATGAAGAAAATATCCTTTTTTCAACTCGTCAAAGCCGAAAACTTTTGGTAATTTGGCCAAGGCCATAGGAAAATAGTTGAGGGAGTCCAAGAAACTAACATTACCCGTACTCATTAAAATTAATTTCGTCCCACGCATTATTAGTTCGGGGGTCAAGTCTGATTTAGTTAAAATATAATTTAATATAAATTGGTGATCAAAACCTCCGCCATTATGAGCTATGACTATTACCTTCTTGAATTTCTTTCGTAAATTTAAAATATGGGCCATTAACTGGTTGGTGGGTTCATGGTTTAGAGTTTTTTGTCTAAAACCGCAAGTCTGACAGAAAAATAGATTTGGTTCTTTTATACACCCTGAACAGCACTGTTTCAAAACACATAAATTTGGTTCATGTAATAAAGAACCATCAGATAATAGTTTTTCCTGTTTTATCTCAAGGTCATAAAATATAAATAGGGTATCTTTTGCCGGTTTAGATTAATAAATAGGCATGTAACAAAGATGATCCTGTGGAACATGTTTTTTACATACTTTACAAAATACCTCACCGCAGAAATGTTCCCTGTTAGTTTTTATGATTTTGAGACATTCCTCACACTGATGAAGCTCCTTACATACAGTTGATTTGCCTAAAGAATCCTCTTTTATATGGTTTTCCTAACAGACCTGACCCCTGAAACTTCTTTTACACACATCACACTTAATTTTAAAGGTTTCAGGACACGTAGGAGCCTGTTGACACGCCGGACATGTACCACCGCATCTATGATGTTTTTTAGTATTGTAAGGAATATTACATTCCTCACAATAATAACTACAGCAAAATTCGTCAGTCAATGATGTTATTACGTTGTAGTGTCCGTCATGAAACAGTAAATTTAGGGTGGTGCCTTTACCATCACCTTTCAAAATCAAGTCCTTCCTTGGACCCATGCTGAAACACCATAATTTTAAAATTAGAAAGGTGTTGTTGAAACTTTTGAAGTTCAGGTATACCCGCTCCGTGTTCTGGGATCACAACACCTAGACCCTCAATTAACTGAATTGCTCTTTTTAACTATAATTTACCAATATCCCTTAAATTTTGTTATATTCAGGGTCTTTGTTAACGTATGCCATTGCTACCACCACCGCGCCAACATAAGTTATCCTTATTGTTAATACATATAATACCTCTTCTCTTTTTACACTCTTCAACAAAGGTGTTATATGTCTTACCTCTACCTCTACCTATGGGTAATTTTACTGATGTAACTCCTAAGCAGAAAGTTTCGGTATTTAATCCACACGAGTTGGATTGATATATGCTGGAAATTACCTTCCAGACGTCATCAACCTTCACCTCATCAACCCTTTTAAAACTAGACCAACCCTGACCACGTGTAAAATCTTTCGAGCAAAATGTAAAACCCACAAGATCATTCGGTTCTAAGCGTTCAGTCCCCTTTAAGACTATGGTCTCTATAGCTTCTTTAATCCAGCTGACCGGTTCTTTCTCGTTGGGGATGGGGGCTAGCTTGAACTCTAGGGTTCGCCCTTGGCGACCAAAACGGCGGATGGTTTTCACTACGTCTTTTACAATTACGTGCTTCTCCATTTCTGTAATAAAAAAAAAAGTTCACCTTTTAAAACTATAAACATGTAAAGAAATCTAATAATGTTTACTACAATGACGGATTAGCTAGTTGCGGATATTATCATTACAGATTTTGAATTTGAAAACTACAGGATTAATAACAGAAACGTATATTTTGTTTAAAGTACAATTTTTTTTATAAATCAGGAAAATAGCACTGCAAATACTACAATAAAACCGCAAAAATCTAACACACTATTTGCTAAGACAACCAATAACGGCAAAAAAAAACTTACTTTTCTGTTGTTGATAAAGTTGTTGTTGGATCTGATATTGTGCAAACGCTGTGGCTAGAGATGTTACCGCTAAGGCTGGTATATGAAGATTACGACCCGCCGCGCGCCGTCACGGCGTTTATACCACGTCGTTTGGGCTGCGTTCAGAAAGCCCACACACTAGCGTGAAAAACACACTGATGCGTGGTGTGTCGCCGTTCAGGAATATAAAAACTGAGCGGTTTTTGTCGTTCAGAAAAGGCTGTGTGTCTACCGGTGTGCTTATTGCGTTGGGTTGGGTCTGATATTGTGCTGCAGCTGCTGTGGCTAGAGATGTTGCCGCTAAGACTGATATAGGCGGAATGAAGATTACGACCCTTTGTCACGGGTATTATACCAAATAATCTACACGCTTCACTTTCCCGCGATCGATCGTTCGCTAATAACGTTCATAAAGGACCGTGTTCATTGGGCTATCGGAATTTTCAGAAAAAGTTTTTTTAGTTCCAGTAAAACTAAGCTATTTGGGTCAAAAAAAAAAGACCTAAGTACAAAGTTTTGTCACGGTGTCTGTATATCTGTCTGTCTGTAACACGATTACTCAAAAACCGCTTAACCGATTTTTAACAAATTTGGCACAAGAATTATTTCCCTTAGTTTTTAATGGGGGGGGGCGGGGGTTGGAAAGAGTGTAGGAGGGGGGATTAAACTTTTAACAAAATTTAAACTGGGGAACCGTAGCAGCTAGCGATACGATACGCGATGCTCACAAGATGAATCATTGCATTTTCAGCAAAAAATATTAAACAAATTTTTGAAAGAAAAAATTTGAAAAAAACGATTTTTTAAAACATTTTTTAAGGTTTTAGGGATAGCCTGTTGGCGCCATTTGTTTTTTTTATTTTACTTTCAGATACCGTATGGAAAACATTGTAGATGAAGACCGTGTGAAACCGTCTCACCATAGAAAGAATATATACTATATAGGTTGTTTTTGCCTAAAATTTCTTTTACCAGCTCCAGATTTTTCTGTTAACGCTTTTCCTTACACTTTGGAGAATTGGAGGACTTGTCGGTATATAAAGTCGGCACAGTCTGAATTTAATAAAGTGGGCACTATTTTTGACAGTTCAGCACGAAGTCTAAAAGGTTTCTGACTTTGTTCTGAAAAAGTTGACATAAATAAAGTTCCGTCCTTTATTAAAGGATGGCAAAAACAATAATGAAAGTCGACATTATTTTGATGGCATAGATGACATGTTTAGATAATAGCAACTTTATTAAAGTCAGGCTATGCCGGCCTTATACATACCGATATAGTTTTATTGGTAACCCTAGTTCCATATTTTTATTATATGCAAAAGAAATTAATTTGTCGGAATATTTATTACATACATACACATACACACCCACCCACACACACACCTATACACACATAATATTAATTTTTTAATACCTGCATCTTTTCTCACTTTATTATAATCAGCTATGGAATCGTGGTATCTAGGATTCATTCTTATCAATATGATTTTTAGATGTATCTTCTTTATGATACGAGTAGGTTGAATTTTCAATCAAACCCCCGTCTTGTGTCCGGGGGTAGTAAGAGTAGCACCAGGGTAACCTTAGATCTATCGTGTGAGGCGACTAAGAAGAACCCGTGGGTAAATGAGTAATAGTATGGCAACGGACGAACGCTAACCCAGTTCTCTATCCTATCCGTCTTTGAACCCCTTTCCATTCCTCTAGTGAAAAATATTCTTCATTTTCTACACAAATGTTATTAAATGTTTTTATAATATAAAATAATAATCAAAAAAAAATCATATAAAATAATGCATAATAAAAACTACGACTGAGAACTCACAAAGCACGAAGTGTGTATGTGTGTGTGTGATTGTTTTGTCCGAAATCAAGAAGTCTTAATTCTGAATGTTTAGATATGAACCTGTCTCCAATGTGAATGATGATTTACTTGGTCTTTCAAAAAGTAAATTTGTTCATGGACCTCAAAGAAGGTAGTGCTGTATTTTTTTTAAACATTCCTGTACACATTTTGAATACAATCATCAAGTGTTGTGTGTGACCCAATCTTATGATTAAAGCAAAATCTGTTTTCCGGTGGTAGAAGCCTCTCTGGTGTGAAATTTTTCAAAGTGAATAATATATGTTTTCTCTGTTTAATTATATATTAAACTAATGTGTAACTCTTCACATGCTGATTAAGAATATTTGGATGATTTCTGCACCTTCCTCCTATCCCTATACGACAGTTGTTTCGATGTTGCAGAGAGCCTAAATGTCCGTTATATCTGTTAGCTGGAATTTGATTTTTTTCTCTTTTTCTTCCTCCAGCGAATTTAAAATTTGATTTTGAAAAGAAATTTCGAGTGAAAATTAGCGGTGGTTTTATGTGATGTATACCGACACTGCTTGCGTCATCCGTTGAAATTTGGTGGCAAACGACTTGACCTCCTCCATTTCTTTTACTTGCCTATTTCTTATACCTCGTCTTTTTGTGCTTGTGTTACTACAACCGTTTAAAGCGGTCACCCTCCTCTTACCGGTCAGTTTTGGCTTTTAAAAATAAATCTTATAGGATTTTTTATAATATGGCACCCTTCGATTACCGAAACTCTTCTAAAACGGCCACGGTCACATGAATCCGTAACTTAGGAAAATTACCTGGAATTTTTACCCTTAATCACGATCGTCTCGACCCTTATGGGGATGTTTGTACATAGCCTGTACTTTATTATTATTTTTAACAGCACAAGACCAATCATGTCTCTGAAACGTAAACGTTTATCTCTTAAAAAGTTCGAAATAATTGCGGAAAGTGAAAAATTTGATATCGGTGCTCGAAAGATAGCGGCAAAGTATTAGAAAAAAATGATATTCTAAAAAGTAAAATTGAACTGAAAAACAGTCCAAACAGGACTATATTATCTGGCCATGCCAAACAAAACTAAATAAGATAATATATTATTTTCTTTATAACTGTATTTTTCTATATGTTGTGTGTCTTTTATTGTAGGTGTTTGGTTAAGTTTAGTAAAATTAGGTATGTTAATAATAAATAGTGCATATAGTATATAAATTTTAATTCTTTGTGTACTAACTGAATTGAGGAAGAGAGTGATGCTGCGCAATGGCAATGTATGGAGTAGTATTTACTCATGCTTTGTTCGGGTTCTAGTATACACCATAATGTAAAGATTTTGTTAAAATACTTGATGTATTCTATTATTATAGGTACTATTTTACTTTTAGTTTCCAAAAATTTTGAAAACTGCACATTTTCTTTAAATGATGAAGTCCCGTTAGGAATTTACCTGAGTCCTGGCATCTCTTTGTCGAGCGCAAGGGTTTTTAGACTGCGTAGCAAATATACATAGTGGATCACTAGCTTTAAAAAACGTATTACCAGTGATTTAAACAAGAACTACACGCCATAGTGAAAAGAGTGTTAATAGGTGGAAAATATATTGTTTACCAATTAATTAAAATTTGACCTATTGAACGCAATATTTCATTGCTATAACTTTACTTTACCAAAAATGATTTTTATTTGTATGTCCCTAAAAGTTCAATTTTTCTCAACTACCATTATTATATAATAATATTATAAGAAGTAGTAGTATATAGTACTAGCCTATAACCATGTAGTTTTCACATTTTTAATAATGAGCCCTCATGAGCCATCATAAAGCTTGAACTTACTTAATGCCTACAAAAGGGCATCTTTAGGAGTAATCAGGTAATTTTAGGCATTTTTTTAGATTTTTGTATCTAAAAATTTTCATAATAACTTTTTTTTGCAAGTCATAAAGAAATAGCCCCTCTAGCCAAACACGCAAATGCCCTGTGAGTTAACACACAATTACATCTAACTTAAACTCAAAATAAAGAAAAGTATAAATATTATACCATTTTATTATATTATGTATGGAACAAATAATATATTTGGTCCCTCACTTAATTTTCCACTACTTTTAGATTAAGAAAAATACTTTTCATTTTTTTAGACCTTCTTTTAAGAGGTTATACCCAAGTTTTTCTATATCTTGGAGCTAAATGAAAAATTCAAACCGCTTTTATTTTTAAATTATTCTAATAAACCCCTCTACATAATGCATTAAGATGTGGTCGTTCTGAAATATCTTTAAGAGGAATATGAGATTGTTTTTTATACTGGGACTTTCCATCCATTACAGGTTCAATGCCCAGTGTTGGCGAAATTTTTGCAAAGTTAAAGAAAAACACAAAATATCCATGCACCTAGCCGGGATTCGAACCCGGGATCCGCTGCCCACGGCGTTACGGCGGCCGGCCTAAATTAAGAGGAAAATTAGATTAAAACTCTAATTATTTAACAACTGTTTGTCAAAAATAAAATGCCCGACGTGAATAACCTTTATTTTACAAAAACTTATTAAGAAAAGGTAGAAAACACCTGAAGCGCTCACACGGTTGGAACTACCCGAGAATGAACCGCTATTCTTAACATATTTTTAATCCAAACACCATTTTACAAAAGCTTTTTAACAAGTCCCCATGTCCGTGCAGGTCTTGACCTGTTCAGTATATGGCCGGTACGATCCCTGTATAAAATACACTTTTTTATTAAAATCTGGCGGTATATATCAAAGGACCTGGTGTCTGCACCTATGACAAGTGGCGCGTGCCTCTAATTAGGGCGTCGCGCCTGGCGGCATATATCAAAGGATACACGTGTCTGCAAAGGTGACAGGTGGCGCGTGCCTCTAATTAGGGCGGTGCACCTGGCGGCATATATCAAAGGATTCCTGATCAGCAAAAAGTTCCCACGGTCTTCAAAATTTTCCCACGACCAAGTGCCCCAATACCTACTACTGCCACCATCACGATCTGATCCAGCAACCAGTCCTTTGTTACTTCGGAGTCATCCGCAGTAAACAACATGCAGCCGGGTTCGACCCTGCCGGAGTTCACGAACCTCAACCCCGATCCCGCGGGAGCCCGCATGGTCCGGAGCATTGCCTCGACCAGTCCACTGCGGATTTCTCCTACCTCCTCTTCTAGGATGGTTCCGCCCACCCTATCGGATCTGAAAACAACTTTCATCGCCTTTTTGGCGAGCTGTTTGGCCTTCTAGAGCGGTTCCCGTGCGCCCAGGTCACCTCTCAAAAGAGGAGACCTGTTCGCAATCTTCCCTACCCCCTGCGAGCTCGCGGCCCTTCGGGCCCTCTTGCTCAGCCTTTGCGGAGCCGTCTGCTGCTCAGCCCAGCCGCGCTTGTGGGTGGCGATCTGTAGCCCAGAGGTCCCTTGCGGGGTCTCCTGGCCTACCCCCCCTGCTCACCCTTTGGCGCGTTGGGAGGTTTGCCATCGCCACTTTTTTGGCAAGTTGTCTAGCCAACTTTTTTTCGCTTCTCTTGCCAGGTCCGCGAGCAGTTCCGCCTCTCCTGAAGCCGGTAGTCAGCCCGCCTCGGCTCGCCGGCTTTGGAGTCCCCCTTGCGGAGGTCTCGTCAGCCGGTCCGCCTCGGGCGCTTGAACCGGTCGGTTGATTGACCGCCTTCAACGACGAGGTGCCGGTGTCCGTAAAGGGGGGGTCCGAGTTACCTTGGTTCCCGGTTCCCTTCCGGGCACCACCCTGCGTTTTTTCAGCGGACTGCTCCCGGCGCTTGGCTTTCTGGGACTTTTTGTGACGCTTGTTTTTCTCCCTCTTTCCCCTTTGCTGGCTCTCCTCCGCTGAGAGTGGAGGTGCCAGGGTTGCCTCCGCTGGTGGGTTCTCGGCCTTTCCGTCACCTTCCGGGTCGGCGTCCATTCCACCATCAGAGGACTGAAGGAGTGGGTCCTCGTCAATTGAGGCAGGTAGTTGGTCGGGGTAGGGGGTTTCCTCGCTGTCCTTTGGTGGTACTTCCTTTTTGGTGTCTTTATCATATAAATAGTTTCACTGAAGATCCACTAGATCCCTGCTTGAACAATATTTCTTAGGGTCCAAAGTCGCCCTTCTTTGCAAATTTTTCGAATCCACTTTCCATACCCGGCATGTTGCCACTTTTGGGTTCTGATTTCCGATTGATTGGTTATTGAATGTTCGATCCTTCTTACGGCTCCAAAAATTAGGCTCCATCAAAAGTGCATATTTTGCCAGATACCTATTATCTTTAAGTAGTTCATCTAAGCTAGCACAACTTTTTTTGTAAATATAGCGCGTTGTTATCCTTATTAAAAACAACAGCATAACGGATCACTACTGAGTCGACACAGAATAACGATAACAGTAATAAAGTAGCAAAGAAACCGATCCAAAAACTCTCTTATATTGTCTTTAGGTACGATGTTGGATTAACAAAATTATAATCATATATTTGTATTTTAGGTTCTACGCATTAGCTGCTGCTTCAGCTCTGCTAACTTATCTGCAGGACAGACTGTATGTCTACTATTCCAGTGGTTCGATGAAAATTGATTATCAGGCTTCTGAAGGACATACTATTATAGGTAAATTAAAATTCATGACAGCGACAGACCGATTGTTTCATTAATTTTTGAATTAAAGCTTAGCGTGAATTAATTTTTCTGGTCATATTCATCGGGTTCTTAAATTACTCGATTGATTCTACCAAATTCAGCAATTGATGGCATCGATGCTTACCGACTCTGGGGCGAGCATTCCCGATAAATGTCACAAACGTCCTAATCAGCTGTTTTTTGTTGTTATTTTTTTTTCTAATTTAGATGATTGTTTTTATTAACGAATACCGGAGTGATATAAGAAATTCTGGTACAACTATTTAAGAGGACTAAGGAGATTAATAAGTCTTCATTTTGGACTGGTTATGACATAGACATAAATTTCATTCTCGCCATTCTCCTAAAGCCCTACAAGAATTGGAATAAAAAAAAATAATTTTAACTCAACGACATGGAATGTCAGACTAACGTCATATGTCATTTGTCAAAAAATTGATAACATTGTTGAAAAAAAAATCTGTTGAATTTACAAACTCGCGTTTTTTTATTATCTGTCAGATAACCCCATAATAGATTGGTTTTTGCAAGCTTAACATAGTTACCATTGTTATCTTTTCCTAAATGCATACTACCCGTATCAGGAAAAATCCATAACTGCACACCCTCCGACTTCGTATATCTGTCAGGGACAACTATCTCAAGAAGATAGTTAGTTACGCGAGGTCCAAGGCTGTAAATGCGGGTATTCTACCTGGTATGGGTAATATGGTGAGAGTCTTTCAGATGAATGAATGAATGAATTCAATAGTAACTATGTTAAATTCGCAGAAACGGACCTACTTTCAATTTTACCAAAAACCACTCAGAGAACTCAAATTCAAAAAATAACGGTAGATTGCTCTGTCGCTGTCGCAAAGATACATCGTTAAGTTTTATTTTAATCTTACCAGATAGGTATGATGAGCATCAAATAATTTGAAATGTATACATAATGACATTTCCTTAATCAATTTTTATCTCATGTTTGTGTAGGAAGTCTAATCCTAACAGTAAGTCAGCTCCAAAGCTATCCGAATCTAATAACATAAATTTATAGGGTACCTTTATGTCTTTTTCAAATATTATCGAACACAATATCTGTCTTTGCGTAGGTATCGTGTTCCCTTGAATATCCACTAATCTCCTTCAAAATTTGCCCTGAACCCCTCAGCAATATGGGTTCTCATTAGGGAAAACACAGCATCCGAGTCAACTAATGTACGACATCTATATCCATTAATTTGTACATTCACTATATTAAACGAGGTTCCCTACCCTTTCTTGTTTCCCATTCAGAAATTTCTAGGGCATTTTGAAGATTATTTAGGTTTCTTGATAAAACCCTATGCTTCAAAGGCATTAATAATCTCAATGAAAATTGTATTGCAATGTCTTCTTGCAATTTCACCTAAATTTCTTGTTGAGTCGCCTGGGCACTGGTTACGGTAAAATTTCTTAATAATTTTAGCCGAGTTAAAAATTGCTTGTATGTTTCCCTTGAACGTTGGCGACATTCGATAAAATTTTTCATTTTGACGTATAAACTACTGACGTACAGCTTTTTTTAGATTATCCCAGGTTGGTTTAATGACAGCTCTGAATCAATGTACTGCTTGGTTTTAAATCTTAACTTGAGTGGTGTTACACTAACCTTTTTTTGCTCTGACCAGTTCCCAAGCGTCGCGGTTTCTAGTTTCTTCGATAATTGTCAAAAATTCTTCTCCGCTTCCTTCTCCATCGTAGGCTGGTATCGATTCGATTCCGATAAGAACTTGCTGTGGCGCCTTTATAATGGTCGGTGGTAAAGGATCTGCTGGATCGCTCGACATCGTGAATTTCTTTATCAACAAGAAAAAAGAAAAGGTGACTTTCAGGTTCAAAACTTCTATATTTAGCATACTGCTTTAGTTTCTACATGTGCTGACGCGTTTCGAATGTATATCCATTTTCAAAGCAAGTCAGCCTACAACAAAAGGGGGGACTATTACACTCATGTTAACTTATACAAATAAATAGGACAGACAATTATCACGAATGAATTAAAATATAAAATGTACTAAACTTACCAGGAACTTTGATGGGCATTCAACTTATTACATTTAGGGTCGTACATAAATTCATACTTTTGAATACTTATGTTGGTACTTTCTCTGAAAGAGTTTGCGGAGTCTTTTTGTAAAAATAAGAATAATATGGCACGTTATTTTCAGAATTTCTTTGGTTATGAGTTTTTTTGGTTTGACAACCCGAGTTCATGTAAAGCGTTTTTTTCGTCACCTGGTGTAGCAAAAGCGATTTATTATGTCCGTTTGCACGTGGGTTATTATTGCTAACTCCAGGTTATCCTTGGGTAGATTTGAGCAAAAAAGTTTTTTAAGACACATAATTGTAAAAAGTGGGTTGTGGGATGAGGAAGATAGAAACGGTAGGAAGGAATGAGAGGCCGGTAGAGAATTGTAGGAGAGTGGAGGAAGAGTTGGGTGTGGAGAGTAAGAAAAGGTAGTGTGGAGGGGGCGGAGGATAGATAGTTGGGTAAGTTTGGAGGATACAGTGGGAAGAAACCTAGTAGAGCCCCAGTAAACCACTTGCAGACATATAACCACGTTGGATGGATCAGAGTGGTTCTCCCTAAGTTGCGAAATTCTTAATTAGTATATAAGCAAATCCTCGTGCGAAGGGGTTTTTTACAAGTGTTCCCACTAAGGAACTTGGAACCAATGAGGGAATTGGGAGAAGGGAAAGTGTGATGAGTAGTGGTTTTACTATGCACTTTCTGTATATCTTTTTTTTCAAAAATTTTCCTTTCTATCAGAAATTATCTCTATCACGGTAAACCAATCCCAATAACAGAAAATCGTCCCACTTCTGACACCAATGTGAAAAACTCCATAAAAGACGCCACAGGTTTTTACAATATTGGGCATGAGCGTTTTTGTGTGCATAGTAATCTTGATGCTGCTAATATAATAAACTAAAATTTAAAATCTAGGCAACCTAATAATGATGGTACAAGTTATTTTTAACAACGCTTTCGCTACAATTGGCTACGTTAAACCATTTATTCACACTCTTTTAGGCTTCAGACGCTGATATCATGGGATGTTGGGCAATTTTCTCGAAAAAAAGTAATCTTAACTCTTTTTCCAGTTACCTCACTCCTCATATGCCAAATTAGGTACGTCTTAAGTGGCCTAAAGCAAAAATGCGTTGCTAATTTTTAGAAGTGATTTTATTTTTTAGTTAAACTTAAATATTAACAAATACTCAGTCTAGTGTAATCTGTAATCGTACAACCCATTTTATTTAGTAAGTGCTTTTTGTTATTTTGATTGCAAATAAATTTGACCTATTTCTAATTGACCCATTGATATACCTCTGGGTTTAATTTATTTTAAAAAGGTTTGAAAGCTTTGGATACTTTTCACCACTTTTGCAAAAGCATAAAGACATCAAGCAAATAAATTTAATGGTTAATAAATCGCGACCTTTACAGTGGTTTATTTTTGTAAAGTTTTATATCCCGATGTTATTAATTATTTGTTTTTTAATGTAAAGTTTGAAGTATTTTCCTTCCAAACGACACCGTCCCTCGTCGTGTAACAAAACAACTACTACGTTTGTACCTGTGTAATTTTTCTTTTATGTTTCTTAAATATTTCATAAAATACTATGTTTTCAATTTGCCGCTCCTTAGTTCTTTTCTATTGGTACGGGGTATTTTTTGTTTTGCCATAAAGTTCCACCACGTTTTAAAGTTCTCAAATACTCTTTAAAAAAAAACGATAACTTTGGTTTTAATTAGTGATAAAACTAATATTTTTTATTAACGTAATTTTACCTTTCGACCTTTAAGATATTGTTTTTTGTTGTTTCTTTATAATATTTGAGAATACACGCATCAACCATAGTCTTGTTAATCTATTTTCACCGGCCACCAACCCTTCGCAAGTCACGGCGTTTCGTGACAACTTAGCGCCCGAGCACGAGGCTGGATAGAATATCAAGACAACATGACAATGACACACACACCATTGTCAGCTCAAGGCTGAGGGCGAAGAAGCCTTGACAACAACAGCCCAAATGTCACATCATCACCTTTTCGTGGATTTCCCCGACAGGTTCCACCAAATGTTTACCAAGATAATAATTTTCCATAACTTAACGTTAACCATCAAAATGGTGCCTCCAGAGTTGAACATTCACCACCCATCCTTAACAGCATCACCCAGTACCAGGGTGGATCCCCAATAAATACCACCCCGCACAGTAAACACGGGCGTCTATAATCCAGGAGGCTCATCACAGAACCTGGGTTTCAGTGGCTCTCAACAAGTACCGATATACGCAATTGGTATGCAACAAGTACCCCCGCAGCCAGTTTACCCGCTTTATACCGAGCAAGATGTCTCAAGAATTTTGAATCAAGCGGTTTTACAATTTTCTAATTTAAATTTACAAAATAATTTAGCTCAAAATTCACAGGCTAGTGGTTCGAACTTACAATTTTTTTATCGATGCAATCAAAATTTTACCCTTGTTTGAAAATGATGGTATTTTACAACCTATTGAATTTTTACACTCAATTGAAAATGTTATTGACGTCACTACTGTCCTCTATTAAAAAAATGTTTTTATCTTAAATAGTTTACTAAAAAAGTCAGTAAAAATCTGGTGGGACGCTTTCTATGACCAATTTTTCTCATATAACGAGTTTAAAAAAGCATTTATTGAAAACTACTGAAATGTCGAGAAACATATCAAAATTAAGCTAATGGTGGAGTTGGACAGGTACTATGAAAATCAGGATCTTTTAGTTGACCATTTTAAAAAATATGTTGCCCTTGCCAAATATTTAGAGCCACCCTATTCTGTCCAAGAATTAATTTATATAATAGCGAGGCAATTTCCCCCTAACATTTCTGCTATTTTAATAGGCATAAACACTTTAAATAAGGCGCTAGACCGATAGTTATTTTAGTAGAAGTTATAAAAAAGTTACCTAATTTGAACAAAAAAAATCTTTATTTTTCCCAACAATCTAACCCGCAAAAACGCAATTTTCTAAAACTCCTAGGGCACATAAGATTTCCCGTTTAGAGATAAATTTGGAAAACTCGGAAAACGAGTACAGCCTTCAGAACTAACCCCCAATTTTGGAGAGGGGGGGTCGTATTTTGTCAAATAATTCGCAAGAGGAGCTACTAGAAGAATGCGACTTTAATCACTCGAAAATAGACAATAATACTCCTAGGATAATCGTAAGAATGTTTGATTTTTGGTTTACAGCATTAATAGATAGCGGTAGTCAGGTCCCTGCAATTTCTGAGGAAACCTGGTTTCAGCTCCCCCCTTTTCACTCTCAAATACCGCACATGAAATGTACAAGTATAAGTGTGGTGGGCGTTTTTAAAGCTAAATATAAAAATGTCCTATTACAAACATAAATACCTATTCTCATAGAAAATTAATCATTTTTGACAGAGTTGTTAGTAATATCTAGTCTTATTCAGTGATTCTAGGGTGTGATTTTTTGTGGTTTTTTAATGTTTTTATAAATTTACCGCAAAAACTTTTAACTATTAAATTAGATAACAGAATTTTAATTATACACGAAAAAGAATTTTCACATGAAGAAAGCAATTTATCTTCATGCAGCATGTTTAATAACTCGAACAATTGGTTAAGTTTTTTCTCGTAATTTTATTCTAAATCAGAAGTAAAGGAAATGCAAAAATTCAACTTTTCTTATCAAAATATAAATATGTTGAACACCGTTAGAAATGCTAATTTTAAAATAAATAGCATTGAAGGTCAAAATCTTTCATTCAAACAAAAGCAGTCTTTTTCGGATTTATTGGAAAAGTATAATATTATATAGTATCTCTAATATACCGGAACGCACAACTTTCCACGTTCATAGAATAAAACTTATGGAAACTCCGCTATTTTTTATAAAGCCCTACCCGATACCGGTAGCGCACCGGCAAGCCGTCCAAGATACTTTGTAACAAATGTTGGAGTGGGGCGTTATTGAACGCGCACTGTCGAAATACATATCAACCTTTATGACCACCCTTAAGCGAGATGGTACGGTACGGGTTTGTTTAGATGCGCGGAGAACTAATTCGGTAATGGAACCGGATTTTGAACTACCCACACCGGTTTAATAAATTATCCGAATGATCCGGTAAAAAATTTATGAGTAGTATTATTGACATCACACATGCGTACTGGCAAATTCGATCGCCAATACACAGGATTTAAGGTGGGTACGAAACAACCCGTTTTTGTGTTTTGCCTTCTGATATTAAGACGGCCGTGTCCGCGTTTAGTCGCACAATCGATGTAATATTTGGCGCGGAATTTAGCGACTTTTTGATAAATTATTTGGATGATGTACTTATAATGGGTGATTCTTTTGAGGATTATTAATGTTACTTAGAGCGTGTTTTTAGCCGCTTACAATCTGCTGGTATGATAATAAAACTTTCAAAATGTCCGTTTTTTCAAAAAGAACTGAAATTTTTAGGTTACGTCATAACTGGCGAGTCTATTCGCCCGGACCCCGAAAGAATACAGGTGTTGAAAGACTATTAACAACCAAAAAAATGTTAAACAATTACAGTCAATCTTTGGCCTTTGTCAGTATGACCGGATGTTTTCACCAAAATTTTCAGAACTTTCGCAATCCTTAACCGTTTTATTAAAAAAGAAAACGCCGTGGCTGTGGTCGGAAAAGCAGGAAAAGGTTTTTCAAAATTTAAAATCCTTTAAAATTTAAAATACTACAGGATGAAACTTTATTGTTCCACCCCGTACTGACTGAACCGTTCCAAAGTATCTTTGGCGAATGTCGAGTGGTCGCCTATGCATCAAGGTTTCTATTGGATCGAGAAAAACGATATTTTGCGACCGAAAAAGAATTACTGCCGGTAATTTTTGCGTTTTCAACATGGCGTGTCTATTTTTTGGGTCGAAAATTTCATTTATATACGGACAATAAAGGCATAACCTAACTTAACCGTTGTCGCGAGAGAATAGCACGATGGGCTCTCGATATTCAGGAATACGATTTTTAATTTCCATTTCATCCCGGGTCGTACAAATTTGGCCGCTGACGCATTAAACCGTTATACGAGTGCTCGTTTTCCCGTATCAGATGTTTGCGAAATACTAAAAAATATGTCAAATTTCCAAAATCAAGATGACAAGTTAGGTTAGATTAGATTTGTTATTAGTGGTGCAAGATCTATTCTAGCTAGGAAGACATTTTTCTTTTCCTAGAGGGATTTAGACCTAAACGCCTTTGTCGGGGCTAGAGATCTTTAACGTGCTCCACTATCAACATATGGATCAAATGGGACCGTCCCCTTAACGTCCTCTCCGAGGGACGGTATGGAGTCGGATTAGCCTGCCTTCTAGCTAACTCGGCCTACTCCACTTTATACTGCGTTTTACTTCAATCTTACAAAATTCTGTAGTTTTATAAGAAATAGTCCAACTAGACTACCTGCAAGACCCGGGGCTTGAACCTGGCATCTCCTGCTTGAAAGTCGCAGCGTTAACACCGACACCAAGCATGACAAGTCACGGGCGATAAATGAAAAATTACCCCTTGACTCAACAGTTTGTGGTACGTAACGAAATTTTGTACAAAACGGGTAATACTGAAGGCCGATATTTTCTCTGTGTTTCCCGTAGTTTAATACCTAAATTTGTCGATGTTTATCATGATATTTTCGGTCATTTTGGAATATACAAGACATGGCAGCTTTTTTAAAAAAAGGGTTAAACAATGCGACATTTGTCAAAAATACAAAATAAGTCTTTTACCAAAACCTCTTCGTATGCAAATAATCCAGACTGGCAAAAATGTTATTGTGGCGACTGATATTTTAGGTCCGTTAATACGAAGTCGTGGCTTAGCTATGTATTTATTTGTGGTAGTCAACCTTTTCACAAAACACGTTAAATTATTTCCGTTAAAAAAAAGCCACCTCGCGATCCATGTTGAATCGTCTTCTTAATGACTATTTTCGTACTAACGGGAAGCCTCTACGTATGCTTAGTGATCAAGGTACCCAATATACCTTAAAAATTTGGAAAAAAACACAAGAAGAAAATAATATAAAATTGATATATTCCTCAGTCCGTCATCCCGCTAGCAACCCCGCGCGAGTTGGGTCGTCTTTTAAGACGTATTGTTCAGAAAAATACTCTCGTTGGGCTTGGGAAGTTTCTTGTTTATGAACTGTTTTTAAACACGGTTGTACATGAATCAACTGGCTTTTCGGCAAACGAGTTACAGTTTGGGGAAAGTCCGCCCGCACTTTTGCCTGCGGAATACATAGAAGAAAACCCAAGCGCCGCCGGGACGTACGGCGAAAAGTTGATTTTAGCCGACGCAACTTTGCACGGGAAAGCACAAAGTCGCGCCGTTTGTTTCCGGGTCGGCCCTTTTTGGAGTTTTTATCGGGTGATTTCGTTACATTTAAAGCAAACAATACATCTTCTGCTATAAAAGCGGAAACAAAAAAAATGTTACCTTTGTTTGAAAGACCTTACAGAATTTAAAAAAAAAGATAAGCGATATAGCTTTCGTGCTTACTGGTGTTAATAATGATAGTGAAAGTGGTACTTTTCATGCTTCCCATTTAAAGAAATATTGTATGCCAACTTAACAACGACATCTTAAACAGATTTAGAGCAGTTTAGAGTCTACGTTAAAGGGGGAGAATGATGTAACAAAACAACTACAACATTTTGACCTGTTTAATTTTTCTTTTATGTATAGGTGTAGGCGTTTTTTACAGGTAGACCTAAAAACCTGCAAAAATAACTATATAAAGTAATTTCTTCTGATTAGAGCTATTATATTAAGGGTCCACAAAGATTACAAAAAAAAATAATGCTAAAAAAGTGGGGGCTTTTTTTTAAAGTGAGGCCGCCAATTAATTGCAACGTAAAGTCATTTCATGAACAAAAATTGCTTTTTTGGTGATGGTTTTTCACGTTAATCCATCAAAAAAGCCAAATCCACGAACCAACCTTATTGTTATGATTTATTTATTTTATTAAAATTATACACCTTTTTTTGTCAAAAATAACTAATATCAATTAAATACTTTGAATATCTGAATTCACGTCGTCATCATCAATGTCTTTGTCCTTTAAAATTGTCTCTCTCCGATATAGTCTGGCAGTAGAAACCTATTTCCTTCATTTATGTGGTAATTTTGATATGTTTTGGTACGATAATATAGTAGACTAAAACAAATCCATATAACTATGAGATACTATAACGGCCCTACCCTTGCTTTTCCCGAGAAAAATGCGTACCGATAATAACTCTCCCAATCAAGTTGTCCTGGAAAAAACCGATAAACGTAAAGTGTAAATGGGCAGGCGCGTCGATTGCGTCAGCAGTGAAAGTGTCATTATATTATCGTAAGGTCACTACGACGCCAGGCATGGATTTGTAAGTGCATAGGCAGTAGATTTTTGGTTTATGGCCTGGTGACCCAAACAGTTTCAAAGCCAACCGCGATCTTGAATTTTCTCCTTTGTTTTTCAAAGTTATTTTCGTTACACATTTTGGGCATTTGGGCCAGTTATATGAACAAATCCGAATAATATTTTTTAGTTCGTCGTCCCATTACAGGTGGCGTCGCGGCGCCCTAAATTACTTAAATGTATGTATCTCAAAAACTAAAGCTACCGACACAGATTTTGTTAACCAATAAAATTACCTTTTTATTTATGTATTACACTTTATAGGGGCTTTTCACCACTGTGTATAATCAAAATACAGTCTGTAACGGTTCAATATTTCCCTAACAATATCCCTTAGAAAAAAATAATTCTTCAAAACACCCTTCTAATACCCTGGAAAAATCTTTAAGTCAATCATCTTTACTATATGTCTGTTTATTCTATATCCTACTATTTTATGGCGAATGCGCGGGAAAAACAATATTTACTGTTGGACTGAGGTTGAATTACACTAGAATTATGATTATTTTATGTGGAGGCATTTTACTCTGTTCAACTTTTTTTTCAAAACAAAGCAAACCTCAATATTTCAAATAAAACACCATTGAACCCTTTCTAATAAACCAATAAATTTAATTACTGTGGCAAATCATGTGTTTTCCAAAAATAACATTACAACATCCATCTTTCTTTTATATTAACTAATGATATACAGTCTACAGTTCAATGAAACTTCGTATTTTTCTTCTATAATTTAACCAGTCCAAGAAAGGTTGCTCTGGCTCTGCAGTAACCTGAAACAAGAAAAAAATAACATAATTTTACATAACTTAACACCAAAACGGTCTTTCTAGCGCATAGTTTTAACCGCCAACTTACTAGATTAGTAAGTAAGCCTTTGTTTTTTTTATTGATTATATCAAATTATCCTTCCGTCAACTACTTAACACCCGAAAATAAAGTAGATAATAAAGGTTAGTTTTATAAACCGTGTCAAACAAAGAGAGACTTAGCGGTCTTATACTTACTAGAAACTAGTGTCGGTTCATTTGTTGAGTGGTAGATTCTTGTCACTAGTGATGTGTCGGTGGTTGGCAGTTTCTGTTACTGATCGGTCCCCAATTTGCACATGTCAGGCTTTAGGGGGTCCAATAAGTCCTAAAAATAACAGGAACAAGGTTGTCACCAATCATATGGTATTGATATTACAAAATTACTCTACCTTTGTCGTCAGTTGACACAACATTCACCTGTTGGTTTTATTTTGGTTTCAAGTATGCGTGAATTCCTTAAAGGGCATTGCCCAACCTCGTACAGCCTAGCCATATCAAGTGTGGACCGTCTTGCTTGTCTCTGTGTGCATTATTGGTCTGTAGGGTCCATATTTCCTGTGGTTTATACGATAGGCTGTGCAGACTTTAACAGGTTAAATTTTGATAGATATTCAGTTTATTTATTCAAACGAGGCGATCATCTGTCCTCATACGACTCAAGACTGGCCTAAAAGTATAAGAAATTCGAAGTAAAGGAGGTTTATAGTCGTTCTAAAGAGGTAAACAAACAGTAAAGGGGAGAGAGATATTTTTCAGGGATCCGTATGTTACCTACACGGAAGGAAACTGTGACTCACTTGGATTAGTTAGGAAGGCTTGGAGTGCCGGAAAGTGGTCTTTTTCTTGGCGAAAATCCGTGTTTTTCTTTAGGCATTTTATGGTTTTTCAAAATTAAATTCGACCGCCAGCTGACCGTGACGTTTGGGACGACGTTGCCAGATTGTCATAGGCGAAATCCTGGGAGTATACAGTGACTAACTTCACGTCACATAACTGTGATTTAAAGTTGCACATTACGTTACTGCTGAGTCGTTTTCGAGAAAACCAAGTGTCTACACTTATTGTTTATTGTTTCTCCCAAAAAGATAAAGTCCATTTCTTGCTCACTACGGCAACCAATGCCTTGTTGTTAACTTCTGTTCGTCACGTGATCTCTCTCTATCCCGCTGATACAGAAGGAAATCTGACAACACCGCTTCGTTGTCTTTGTCTGTCTTAGGTTGATGAATAGAGACTTCCGACTTGAACCTATCGCATTCGAAAAGATCGCCCAATTGTAATGCGTTTTCAGCAGCATCACCTAATATGGTAATCAGGATAAGCGATTTTCGACTGTAGTTTTCGCGCCTCTGAGGTTTTTGACCAATCGTTTGCCCGCAGGAAGCTTCTTTTCTAGCGTCTGAGATTTCCTGGAGGGAAGGAAACACTTCTTTTCCGGCACCGTTTTGAGTGCCACTTTTAAATTTTCTTTTCCAAGAATACCGAAAAGAAGTCGTGCCCATGGCGACCTTTGCAACCTGAAATCGTCGTAGACGGAATCCGCAGAGGTCCCATCAAAAGAAGAAAGTCTTCGTGGAAGTGCCCGTTGCCTGTGTTTGGCGTTTGAGGTGGCGATTTTTGAAGATGTTTTTTTGAACGTATAGGATACGGACAATGGCCGGCTAGACCGTGGCTTATCAGCCGATCTATGGTAATTATTTTCGATTTTTTTTAAGCGTTTTCTTTCCAGTTTATTTCAGTATTGACTATTTTCGATTCTGTATTTTTCTTTGTGCTACAGGTTGAGGAGGCCTCACGTCAACTCCCTGTTCGCCTGGGAGGTATTAGGTTACCTGCCATGCGGAATGTCGCCCTCAGGATGATTTGAGGTAAATATTTGCTGCGTGTGTACCTTGATTATTTTTGCCCTTGTAAGAAATTAGACTGTTTTCTGTCGTTTTAAGTAATTTTTAGTTTTATCGTCCGTGGTACCCACTATACAAGAGAGTGTGGACTTATATGTTTTTTTATGCTTTTTTGGCGTATGTACTTTGAGTGTTGCCCCTCAGGCATGCCCCGTACAATAAGTAAACAGTAGTTTTTTTTTGTGTTACTGTTTTACTTCTTATTTTTATCCTGTGTAAAATACATGTCCGTTATTAGAAATTAGTTATAAATGATACGTTAGGGTGTTCTCCCTTGTTCTAGAAGGTTGTTTTTATATCTGTCTAGGGTGCTTGGTTCCGGTGCACAGCCATGGGTGGTCCTAGTGCCGACTTTCAACACCATACATTCGACTTTCCGTCCTAAGTGCTGCTTTGCCCTGGCCTAAGATGCCTAGTCCAGTCATGGGTCCTGTGTACCTGTTTCAGTGATGTTTAGCCCTGTCATCGGCTAGCTATGTGAAAACAGATAAGAAATATTTCCCTGTCCAAACCTTTTCTCTTTAAAAACCGTCATAAAAAAAAAACCTCATCAAATTTTATCAAAACTTATCAAAACAAGCTTCAACTTCATTTTTTTAATATGAGAACCATTTCAACTTTTTCATCTTTGATAAATGAACTTTCCATCATTGAAATTAATCATAAAAACAAGAGGAAAGACCTCTAAAATGTTAGTTTTAAAAACTATTTTATTTGTTAAAATTTACATTTATCGTTTTACAAATATTGCATGCCTTTACTAACCTTTAAGATTACAACAATATATTTTGAGACTGTATAACCTGGTGTTTCATTGCTAAGTGCCCCACAACCGTGTGCTTACTCAAGTTGGCAAGAATGCAAGGCTCGATAGGACCCAAAGTATAGGAAGTTGTCATCTCTTCTATTTTGTTTTTTTAATGTAACACTGGCTGTCCACGTGGTTCTCTGTCCTTTGGAGTGAGTGTACTTTTCTTTTTTTGGTTTTTTAAAAAAGTTTTTGGTTGTTGGGTTGCCTTGGCAATGAAATACCATGGTACTTTGGCTTCAAGAAAGAAAATAGGTTGCAGTAGAGTACTACAAGGCTGTATAGAGGTAGGTTCTTTCCTGTTGTACTCCTAAGCGAGTGGTTTTATAGCGTTCTCTTTTTTCTTTTGCTTTGAGAAAGCGAATGGGGGGTTTGCATTTGCAATTTTTTTTAATGGTATTTTTCTTTAAGAGCAAGTCAGTCATTTTAAAAATTAATGTAAATTTTTTTTGGGGTGAATTTCAATTTTTTTCCTATGCCGAGTGAGGTAGTTTTAAGGAAAATATTTTCTTACCGAACAACGTAATATATAAATTCAAAGTTTGTTTTTTCCTCACCGAGTGAAGTATATTAAAGACATTTTTTTTTCTGACCGATTAAAGTAAATTCAAGAATTATTTTTTTTCTTACCGAGTGAAGTAAATTATTTTTTTTTTCTTACCGAGCAAAATAAATCCCAAAAATAATTTTTTACCGAGTAAAGCAAATTCAAAAATGTTTTCTCACTGAGCAAAATAAATTCAAAAATATTTTTTTTCAAATCATAGCCAATCCAATTTTTTTTTCTTCTCGCAAAGCATAGTAAATTGATTTTTTTTTCAGGAAAAGAATTTTTTTTGTTCACAAACCATAGTAAATCAAATCAGAATTTTTCTAAAGAGTATTTTTTTCAAGGCAAAGTAAATAAATGTTTTTCTTTCTCAAAGCATATTGAAACGAAATATTTTTTTTTTAAAGCAAAGAAAATCCCAAACTTTTGTTTTTTTTTCAGTTTTTATTAAATTGAAATATTTTTTAAAGCATCATCAATCAGATATATTTTGTTGTTAAATCAGAAATATATATTTTTTTCAAAGCATGGTAAATCCAAAGAAAGTCTTAATAGTAAATCAAAAATACATTTTTAAAAATTTTTATTCCTTGCTTGTTTCCACAATAATTTCTCTCTTATATAAGGGTGTTGATGTGTCAAAGCTAGATATATATCCGGAAAAGAGTTCGTAAACGAATTAGTGTTTAAGTGTATTGTTAGTTTAAGTTAGTTGTTTGTCATTTTTTTTTACAAGTGGCAATTATTTTTTTTAAGCAGCGTTTACCACGAAACTAGTTTCTGGTAGTTTTTTGCTGTCACAGTAAACAGCGACTAAATTGAGTCCCCTTTCCTCTGTGTTTTTCTTATTTTAAATTATTTTTGCGCCTCTTACAAAAACAAGTGTTTTTGGCAAGTTTTTTTTGTTACTTTTTCCCTGAACCGAAACCGTTACACTTCATAGCCTGACCTTTTTGAGGTTGAAAGACAGGATATTTGTTTGATTTGGTGTTAGTGCGTTGGTGCTTCAGGAAAATATGGAGGTGAATCGTTTACTTAGTGATGAGATCACATACGAGCTGGAAAGCCGAGGAGTGGAAATCAAAAACTTTGCAGCTCGGGACAAAAGAGCACAGCTCAGGGCTGTTTTTGCTGAAGAAAGGTCTGGAAACACTAGAGCTCGTGTTTGTTTTGATCCTATTCGAGAGTTAGCTATTTGTCGAGCAAAGTTGGATGAGCTTGGTGAGAGTATACAGGAATTTGACAAAAACAACAGAGATAATGAATTTAATAGAATTCACACAAGATTATTTCATGTTCGGGGAAGGATAAATTTAATTCACCCAGATACCGAAGAGGAAGCGAGACGAAAAGATAGTTTGAGGGACTTGTGTTGTGGATTGTTGAGAGCATTGGAAGGCGTTTACAACATAGCAACCTTGGGCCTAGCTGGTAGTGCACAGGACTTTTTGGGTGATCTCCTTGAAAATCTTTTTGAGGAATCTTCCGGGATACCAACAGAAGAGCATCCTTCACATTCTGAAGTTGTCAGTCATCCAGCTACCACAGCTTCTGATGAACCAATGATAGACCTTGGAGTCGGTTTACAGACTGAAGCACAGCTACATTTAGCTAACAGCAACTCAGCTTCACATCCAAAACAGCAAGATATCGGTTTTTCACACTCAGCTACTGATGTTAACTCAGCTATACCACCAAGCAATCCAAATAATGGCTCTTGCCACTCAGCTACAGCTACAAACAACTCAGCTACAGCTACCAACAACTCAGCTACCCAATCAAATGTACCAAGAACTAACGGTTCGAGCTTAGCTAACCATAATAACCCATATACTCAACACAGCTACTCAGCTACAGCTACCAACAACTCAGCTACACAACAAAATCAGCTAATTAATGGTTCTTTACACCCAAATACTCAATCCAGCTACTCAGCTACAGCTACAAACAACTCAGCTACACAAGCAAATGTACCAAGAACTGTTTTTTAAGCTTATGCACCCATAATAACGCAGCTACTCAGCACGTATACTCAGCTACAACTACCAACAACTCAGCTACACAACAAAATCAACAAATTATTGGTTTTTCACAATCATATACTCAACATAGCTACTCAGCTACAGCTACAACAAACTCAGCTACAGCTACTAACAACTCAGCTGCACGACAAAACCATCAAATTATTGTTTCTTCACGCCCAGCTATTAGAAATAACTCAGCTACACGGTCAGTTACTCGCCCACAAGCTTTGCAGGGATCAGCTTTACCCGCTGAAAGTGAGCGATCTTGTAACAACACCAACCCTTTTCTTTGTGATGCTCCTGAGCCCCAGAATGTTGATGAAGCCTAACCTCCAGCACAGAACAGGAATATTGAGTTTGGTAATTTTTATGAGCAACCAAGGAATATTCCGGAAATCTCACAGCCTCTACCCAGTGCTGGTTATTCTCAAAGGTTTCAATTTCAAGATCCTTTTCGAGCATTTGAAATTCCTCGTGACCACCATAGGCCCCTTCAACCAAATCCATCTGTGGAGCGTAGACGAGTTAGTTTTCAGTACCCTCCTGATTATAGTGCTGCCCCTGCATCCGATTATAGATTTTATCCTGCTGGTCCTGCTGTTTCTTCGATAAGACCTGAGTGTTTTTCTCAACCCCATGTTTCAGACTTTTCACCGATCAGTCGTCCTTCAGTTTTGGAGTCTCTTGGTCCATTGATCGAAACCCTATCCACTGAAAGAGCTAGGTTCAGTACGGAACCTCATCATTATTCCCACTCTTTACCACCGAGGCATACCGAAGAAATACCTCACCGAAGAGAATACCAGCCAGTCCCTGATTTTTTGCAACACCGAAGGACAGAGCCACCTCAAGTTCCTTTGGCTAACTCTAACTTGTCCCATGTTTTGATGAACCCAACGGTATCTCAACTTAACAGCTTTGAGAAGTGGAACCTTTGCTATGATGGACATTCAAGCCTAAACTCATTTTTGGATAGTCTGGAAGATAAATGTCTTTCCAGAAATATTTCCAAGGAGCAACTGATAGCTTCAAGAGCTATGGGAGAATTTCTGAAAGGAGATGCAATGGATTGGTATAGGGTCCGAAGAGACACTTTTCGTAACTGGAACGATTTTGAAGCTCAGTTGAGGAGAACATTTCTTCCTCATGATCATGAGGCAGCCTTGCGAAGGGAAATCCCTAAACGTACTCAAGGTTCAGATGAACGCTTTGGTCTGTATGTAACCCGCATGCAAAGTTTGTTTCGTCAACTTAGACCACCGTTACCTATGAGTGAGCAAGTGGCCCTGATCAGAAGGAACATGTTACCTCCTTTACAACGAGCCCTTGTATTGCAAAATATTGAGAGCATTGACCACCTCATCGAATTAGGAAGTGAAGTAGAAGAGACCATGTACCGAACAGAAAAATTTGCTCCACCACCTCCACGAATTTTCCCAAACCTAACTTAGCTTATAAGCGCACCTCCCAACGAAGCACTGTGCACACTGTTGACACGCCGTCACGTAACCAATACAGGGAAATAGTCTGTTGGCATTGCAGAGCTAAAGGTCATACTAGAGTGAACTGTCCTGAGAAAAAACTGAAATATTACCGATGTTCCAAGGAGGGTTTTACTACCAGGAACTGTCCAAACTGTTCGAATTCGGGAAACGCCGAACAGCGTCATTAGACCATCGTCTAGTGACCCAATATCAAACTCCCACGGCGGAGCAGACTTTTCTCTCCTATGCGTCCTTGAATGTTGACGTTTTAGGTCATTCTATTTTGGCTCTTTTGGATTCCGGTGCGAGTTCCACGATTGCTGGGGAGTCTGGATGGAGAACTTTCCAGGAACTAGGATTAAAGTTGGATAGGAGTCGTCGGTCCAAATGTGTTGTAGCCAATGGACAGAGATATTGAGGGAACTGTTGACGTTTCATTTTTACTTATGGGTCGTATCCGTGTTTTACCTGTGATGTTAGTCCCTGATTTCCCCCACCCCTTGATCCTGGGTGTCGATTTTATTATTTCTATGGATATTCTTCCTGATTTGAGACGCAACCAGTGGAGTTTCGGTAATAGTGCAGTTGATTGCGAGGCTATTAGTAAACAACAGTTTTTCGAGGATTTTTTAAATCAGGTCAAGTGTTCTTGAGCTACTGTAGTGAAGACGGAAGAGGTTGGTTCCCTATCAGTCCTTACACCTGAACAACAAGTTCAGTTAGATACCCTGTTAAAAGAAAAGTTTGCAGGAATGAAAGATGGCTTGGGGTTTACCTCAGTGTATGAGCATGAGATACTCCTGGAACCAGGTACCAAACCCATCAAACAGAGGTATTATCCTGTATCACCTTTGAAGCAGAAGCTAATTGATGAGGAACTCGACAAAATGCTAGAGTTGGATGTCATCGAAAAGTCCAAAAGTGCTTGGTCATCACCGGTCTTACTGGTTCCCAAGTCGGACGGCAAGTTTAGGTTTTGCGTAGACTATAGAGATTTAAATAAAGCCACAACAAAGGACGCTTACCCGATCCCGTACATCTCCGCCATCTTGGATCGACTGCGCGAGGCAAAATATATAAGTTCCATGGACATACGCTCTGCATATTGGCAGGTAAGTGTCAATGAGTCGTGTAGAGAACTTACAGCTTTCACAGTGCCAGGCAGAGGCCTGTTTTAATTTAAAAAGATGCCATTTGGTCTGACAGATGCGCCTGCTTGTTGGCAGAGACTGATTGACACCGTTATTGGCGTAGATCTCCAACCCTACGTGTTCCAATATTTGGATGACGTCATAATCATTGCTCCATCGTTTTCGACACACGGTTGCTGGCTGCAGGACTTACTGTGAGTCCCGAAAAGTACAAATTTTGGTGCCCCAGTCTTAAATTTCTTGGTTTTACGGTTACTTCTAAGGGCCTTCAATGCGATGTTGACAAGGTCGAAGCGATCATTAATGTTCCTGCTCCAACAACAGTGAAAGGTGTCCGAAGTTTTCTCGGCATGGCGAGCTGGTATCGGCGATTCGTTCCCGAGTTTTCCTCAGTAGTCGCTCCCTTGACTCGTCTTACGATGTAAAACGTGGCTTTTCGTTGGACTCCGGAGTGTGAAATCGCTTTTTGCAAGCTTAAGACTGCTTTAGTCTCAGCCCCCATTCTTACACGTCCTGACTTCACAAAGCCATTTACTTTACAAACGGATGCATCCGCATTTGGCATAGGAGCTGTATTAACGCAACAGTTCGACGAAGGCGAAAAGGTGATTTGTTACATATCTAGGTCATTGACAAAACAGGAAAAACAATTTTCGACTACAGAACGTGAGTGTCTAGCTGTTGTATGGGCCACGGAAAAACTCAAACCCTATTTGGAACTTACCAACTTTACGGTCATAACCGACCATAGCTCTTTGGTGTTGCTACACAATCTAAAAGACCCTTCAGGCAGATTGGCGCGTTGGGCATTAAGGCTACAATCATTTAATTACCAGATTATTCATCGAAAAGGTCGTGACCATGTCGTGCCAGATTTTCTTTCTAGGTCAGTCCCTAATGTAGACAGCGTTACCATAGAAAACCAAAAATATGACTTTTCTGATACTAAAGATGCGTGGTATTTGAGGATGAAAAATCTAGTAAACACTTCTCCATTAAAGTATTCTCAGTGGCGTATAGAAAACAAGATATTATACAAATATGTTAAATGTGCCATTCCTGAATTAGCCCAAGGATCTGATTACTGGAAAATTGTCATTCCGAAAGACTATAGATCGAAGATTTTAACAGAGAGTCATGACGATGTCCGCTCTGGTCATTTCGGAATTTTTAAAACGTACAATAGACTGAAAACTAGGTATTACTGGCCCAAGATGCGTTGCGATGTAACCCGCTATGTTAACCGCTGTCAGACTTGTGCGAAGTTTAAAGTTGAGCAGAAAGCGCCAGCAGGTCACATGGGACGCGCTCCAGAACCTACTCAACCATGGCAAGTAATAAGTCTTGATTTTGTCGGTCCACTTCCTCGAAGTTCGAAACAGGGGAATACCCACTTGTTGGTTATAAGCGATTATTTCAGCAAGTACGTAGCAGTTTTTCCTGGTCGTGCTGCTACTGCGAATTTTATTTGTAAGCACTTAGAGAATGATATTATTCTAACCTTCGGAGTTCCGCAATATGTAATATGCGATAACGGCAGCCAGATGAAAAGTAAAGAACTCCAGAGTCTTGCAGAAAAGTATAACTTCAAGCTCTCCTGCACAGCTGTTTATCATCCACAGGCTGACCCGTGCGAACGAGCAAACCGAGTGGTCAAAACTATGATTTCCACTTATGTAGGAGATAACCATCGTCGTTGGGACGCTAATTTGCCAGCGCTCGCGTGTGCGATTCGAACTTCAAAAAGTGAAGCTACTGGGTTTTCGCCATATTATATTAACTTTGGTCGAGAGTATGTTTCCGACGGTCGAGAGTATTCTTATGCCATAAATAAGCATCCTAAACCTGTCATAGAGAAGAGGCTAGATGGCTTCAAAAAGCTTTACCAAGCTGTCATGGTAAATATGAAAAAGTCTTCAGATCGTAATCGTGGTCGTTACAATTTGAGACGTCGAGAAGTGTCATTTATACCGGGAGATCTCGTATGGAGGAAAAATAAAGTTCAATCGGACGCCCTGAATTTCGTTAACGCCAAGTTGTGCCCTAAGTATGTTGGACCGTTTCGTGTCCGGAAAAAGCTAGGTACTGTGACGTATCGGCTTGAGGATTTGGATGGGAAGTTGTGCGTTGGAAATTGGCACGTCCAGGACTTGAAACCGGTGGTCGTTGCAGAAGACGACGACGATAGTCTTAATTTGTAGCGACAGATGCGTATATACAAAAAAGTTCATTTCTTTTCTTTTTCTATACTTCATAATTTTTTTTTCTGGTGGTAACTGGCCTGGATTTTACATCTTTTTCAGACAGTTGCTGAATCGGGTTAGTGGTGGGTTTTTCTGTATTTGGCGCTAGAACTTGGCAGATTTCCGATTCCAAGGCTCTAGTTAGCTCCATTTAGACTGAACATCAAATGTCTTCTTAAGCTTCTTCCTTCTTGTCTTTTTTTAGACTTGCGCGTTTGACAGGATCTATAGAGACTCTATGGGGGACAACAAATACGCATATGTTGTTCAAAGTCCTGTCGAAGAAGTTTGAGTTTTTTTTCTTCGGTGGATAGTATCCCCGACCTTTTTTTTCCCTTTTTGTGTGTATTTTGGTATGCCAGGTTGACTTCCGGGCGGTGACCGAGGGCTGGTTTTCCTTGGGTGCGGGGACGTGGTCCTTTAGACTGTGGTGAGGGCTATTGAACGAGACAGGTGCTGCCCTAGCACCTTGTGCAATTTTAGCCTGCTGGGTCGAACTATCATCGCAGTGTGCCTAATGATGTAGGTTCCGTTAGGTATACTGACGTCTCGGCAGCACCATCACAGTCTGGAGGATTGCTTTCCGGCGTTCTGGGTTGGTCGGTGCTTTGTCACTCTGGGGAGTCTTCAAGGTATATTGGGGGGGTTCATTTTCTTATTATTTCTTTTTCGGCCTTTCGGTACGGGTCCTTGTCTATTGGGTGCTGCTCGGTTTCACCGTCACCGCTTTTGCTTACCTCCTGATGGTGTGTCAGGATGGATGGGCCTCTGACGTGGCCTTATGCGGCGGGGATTCGCATTTGGGGGGTTCGGGCTCTTCGATTGGTAGCTGAGGCGGGCCAATCAACTATGGAGAGTCCGGGCTACTGGTGTTGGGTTCAGCCTGGCGGTGGGAGATGAGCAGCAGTAATGGATTTGGGATAACCTGTCAAAATTATATTATTTTGGTTTTATTAGTGGTAGCTATTCATTATAGCTCCACTAGGTAGTGTCGCCTGCAACAAGGGGTTGCACGCGAGATTGCTGCGTTACTTAGCATGTAAGTTTTAGTAGTGGTTAACATTTTAGCTACTTTTTCTTTTCCTCTTCAAGGTTTCAAAGGTTTTACTACGTTTTTTCCTCTTCAAGGTTTCACAGTTTTGAAGGTATTGGTTAAAATACTTTCCTTGCGGGCAGTAAGGTACTGGTGTTGTCGAGGCCGCACAGTTGTCGATTCGCTTCTTGTTTTTTGGTGGGATGCACATGGTATTGGGATCAATCCAGCGGTGAGGGATGGGCCACAGTAATGGATTTGGAATAACTTGTCAAAACGATACCCGAAGTTTAATTCAAAGTTAATCGGTGTTCACCTCTGACGGAGGAAAGGGGGAGTGTAACGGTTCAATATTTCCCTAACAATATCCCTTAGAAAAAAATAATTCTTCAAAACACCCTTCTAATACCCTGGAAAAATCTTTAAGTCAATCATCTTTACTATATGTCTGAGCATTTTGTTTATTTTATATCCTACTATTTTATGGCGAATGCGCTGGAAAAACAATATTTACTGTTGGACTGAGGTTGAATTACACTAGAATTATGATTATTTTATGTGTAGGCATTTTACTCTGTTTAACTTTTTTTTCAAAACAAATCAAACCTCAATATTTCAAATAAAACACCATTGAACCCTTTCTAATAAACCAATAAATTTAATTACTGTGGCAAATCATGTGTTTTCCAAAAATAACATTATAACATCCATCTTTCTTTTATATTAACTAATGATATACAGTCTACAGTTCAATGAAACTTCGTATTTTTCTTGTATAATTTAACCAGTCCAAGAAAGGTTGCTCTGGCTCTGCAGTAACCTGAAACAAGAAAAAAAAACCATAATTTTACATAACTTAACACCAAAACGGTCTTTCTAGCGCATAGTTTAAACCGCCAACTTACTAGACTAGTAAGTAAGCCTTTGTTTTTTTTATTGATTATATCAAATTCTCCTTCCGTCAACTACTTAACACCCGAAAATAAAGTAGATAATAAAGGTTAGTTTTATAAACCGTGTCAAACAAAGAGAGACTTAGCGGTCTTATACTTACTAGAAACTAGTGTCGGTTCATTTGTTGAGTGGTAGATTCTTGTCACTAGTGATGTGTCGGTGTTTGGCAGTTTCTGTTACTGATCGGTCCCCAATTTGCACATGTCAGGCTTTAGGGGGTCCAATAAGTCCTAAAAATAACAGGAACAAGGTTGTCACCAATCATATGGTATTGATATTACAAAATTACTCTACCTTTGTCGTCAGTTGACACAACACGCACCTGTTGGTTTTATTTTGGTTTCAAGTATGCGTGAATTCCTTAAAGGGCATTGCCCAACCTCGTACAGCCTAGCCATATCAAGTGTGGACCGTCTTGCTTGTCTCTGTGTGCATTGTTGGTCCGTAGGGTCCATATTTCCTGTGGTTTATACGATAGGCTGTGCAGACTTTAACAGGTTAAATTTTGATAGATATTCAGTTTATTTATTCAAACGAGGCGATCATCTGTCCTCATACGACTCGAGACTGGCCTAAAAGTATAAGAAATTCGAAATAAAGGAGGTTTATAGTCGTTCTAAAGAGGTAAACAAACAGTAAAGGGGAGAGAGATATTTGTCAAACTGTGACTTACCTGGATTATTTAGGAAGGCTTGGAGTGCCGGAAAGTGGTCTTTTTCTTGGCGAAAATCCGTGTTTTTCTTTAGGCATTTTATGGTTTGTCAAAATTAAATTCGACCGCCAGCTGACCGTGACGTTTGGGACGACGTTGCCAGATTGTCATAGGCGAAATCCTGGGAGTATACAGTGACTAACTTCACGTCACATAACTGTGATTTAAAGTTGCACATTACGTTACTGCTGAGTCGTTTTCGAGAAAACCAAGTGTCTACACTTATTGTTTATTGTTTCTCCCAAAAAGATAAAGTCCATTTCTTGCTCACTACTGCAACCAATGCCTTGTTGTTAACTTCTGTTCGTCACGTGATCTCTCCCTATCCCGCTGATACAGAAGGAAATCTGACAACACCGCTTCGTTGTCTTTGTCTGTCTTAGGTTGATGAATAGAGACTTCCGACTTGAACCTGTCGCATTCGAAAAGTAGAATTTGGACCCCAGCCCCTGTCGATTTTTGCCCATATCAGAAAGATCGCCCAATTGTAATGCGTTTTCAGCAGCATCACCTAATATGGTAATCAGGATAAGCGATTTTCGACTGTAGTTTTCGCGCCTCTGAGGTTTTTGACCAATCGTTTTCCCGCAGGAAGCTTCTTTTTTAGCGTCTGAGATTTCCTGGAGGGAAGGAAACACTTCTTTTCCGGCACCGTTTTGAGTGCCACGTTTAAATTTTCTTTTCCAAGAATACCGAAAAGAAGTCGTGCCTATGGCGACCTTTGCAACCTGAAATCGTCGTAGACAGAATCCGCAGAGGTCCCATCAAAAGAAGAAAGTCTTCGTGGAAGTGCCCGTTGCCTGTGTTTGGCGTTTGAGGTGGCGATTTTTGAAGATGTTTTTTTGAACGTATAGGATACGGACAATGGCCGGCTAGATCGTGGCTTATCAGCCGATCTATGGTAATTATTTTCGATTTTTTTTAAGCGTTTTCTTTCCAGTTTATTTCAGTATTGACTATTTTTGATTCTGTATTTTTCTTTGTGCTACAGGTTGAGGAGGCCTCACGTCAACTCCCTGTTCGCCTGGGAGGTATTAGGTTACCTGCCATGCGGAATATCGCCCTCAGGATGATTTGAGGTAAATATTTGCTGCGTGTGTACCTTGATTATTTTTGCCCTTGTAAGAAATTAGACTGTTTTCTGTCGTTTTAAGTAATTTTTAGTTTTATCGTCCGTGGTACCCACTATACAAGAGAGTGTGGACTTATATGTTTTTTTATGCTTTTTTGGCGTATGTACTTTGAGTGTTGCCCCTCAGGCATGCCCCGTACAATAAGTAAACAGTAGTTTTTTTTGTGTTACTGTTTTACTTCTTATTTTTTTCCTGTGTAAAATACATGTCCGTTATTAGAAATTAGTTATAAATGATACGTTAGGGTGTTCTCCCTTGTTCTAGAAGGTTGTTTTTATATCTGTCTTGGGTGCTTGGTTCCGGTGCACAGCCATGGGTGGTCCTAGTGCCGACTTTCAACACCATACATTCGACTTTCCGTCCTAAGTGCTGCTTTTCCCTGGCCTAAGATGCCTAGTCCAGTCATGGGTCCTGTGTACCTGTTCCAGTGATGTTTAGCCCTGTCATCGGCTAGCTATGTGGAAACAGATAAGAAATATTTCCCTGTCCAAACCTTTTCTCTTTAAAAACCGTCATAAAAATAAACCTCATAAAATTTTATCAAAACTTATCAAAACAAGCTTCAACTTCATTTTTTTAATATGAGAACCATTTCAACTTTTTCATCTTTCATAAAAGAACTTTCCATCATTGAAATTAATCATAAAAACAAGAGGAAAGACCCCTAAAATGTTAGTTTTAAAAACTATTTTATTTGTTAAAATTTACATTTATCGTTTTACAAATATTGCATGCCTTTACTAACCTTTAAGATTACAACAATATATTTTGAGACTGTATAACCTGGTGTTTCATTGCTAAGTGCCCCACAACCGTGTGCTTACTCAAGTTGGCAAGAATGCAAGGCTCGATAGGACCCAAAGTATAGGAAGTTGTCATCTTTTCTATTTTGTTTTCTTTAATGTAACACTGGCCCCCAACGGGATGACCTTTTTTTTTTAGGTAACAAGTTTTTTCAGTTTTTATTTAAATCCATTGATTTTTTTAACGCCATTTCAGGGGTGATTTTTGTTTACCATACAAAGAATTTCTTCTTTTGAGTTCCTGAAAATTAACCCTCTTTAGCAAAGACCATATCTCATCAGATCAGAAGTTGCCAATGTCGCATTTTTACTAATTATCGTAGTTTTAAGTAAGTAAGAGAAAATAGTGCAGAAAAATTAACTTAGATCATCTTTGTCATTTAAGTGTTTAAATTTTGTTTTTATACGTCTCCAAACATTAAAAAAAATATGGAAGAGAAAAACGATTTTTGGCTCTAAATTGACATACTTTTACTTTTGTCCCTGGAATTTTTACATTTTTTATCTGATTATGATGCCCCCTTCACAAAACTGCTCCTTAGAGTACTAGTATTTATACTACGGACGGTTGCGAAAATTGGTATTTTTGAAGATTTCTCTAAATTCATCACGTCATCATAACAAAATGTAAAACTTGTTTTTGTCTTAATTCAGGTACAAATGTAACTAAAAATTAGTATTAACATTTAAAAAAATAAAACCAAAGTTTACCTTAAAATGTTGCATTTATTATATTAGTATGGGTGCAAACGTCAACTTTATAATTTTTATATTAATTTGGAAACAATGTTATTATATTGATTCGACATTATTTGATTTACATTAGGCTGCCAACTATTTTTAAACATAATTTAACTTTAGTAGGGGTCTCGACTACAATGTAAACTTTGCTTCCTAAAAAAAAAGCACAGCCAAGAAAAGGATACTACCAACTGAAGCAATTATCTACTTACTTTTATTGTAGCATGACTTAGTTTGGTTTGCAAGCTTTACTTAAAATCCTTATAATTTAAGTAAAAGCGTAAGTTGCTTAAACGTTATGTAAGACAAATGTTGTTGCTTACATCTAATAAAAGTACAGTATTATGACTTTACGTATAGAATATAAAGTGACTATTTTATTCCTATCCACTATACTTTAATTGAAATACATGCAAAAAATATATTATTTTAAAGTAATATAATACGAACATAACATTATTTGTTATTGTGATTTCTACTACTATGCCCACTTATATAAAGGTTGAAATCGAGTTCTTACCTTATTTTTTAGTTAGTTTACGTTTCGAGTGAATTTGGACAAAAAAATCATTCCACAATAAACCCTACTTGGGTGAGCGAAATTCCCCGTGGAAAAAGCGTCCAGCAAATTTACAAAGATTTGAAGTTTTATTTTACTTTACTTTTTTCTACTTTCATTTCGTTATTTAGTTTCCTAAAAGTTTTTCCCCACCCATTAATACCAATAATGAATTTTGATAAAGGAATGCATGCTTAGTTTGTAAAGTTTGGTTCAAATTTGAAACAAAACTTTTGAATGCACATATGCTACAAATTTCGAAATCTAAAAATAATAATAGTTGTTTACATACCAAGACCTCGACCTTGGGAAGGCAATAAAAAACCAAGGGAGGAGGTGCACTTTACCCCAGAGGCATGTATCTAATTTTATCTACCACCTAATAATACTTACAGTAACAATAATTTCTGCACCGATTTTTAATTATTTTCATTTTGCAGCAAGGATCTATACGCGGTACAGTGAGGTAATGTAAGCAAAACTCCTGGAGGGAGGTAAAGTTACATTTTCTCCCCTCATGCGGGTCGAAAATGTTATTTAAATTAAAATGCTTTGGATAAAAATTCAGAATAAAGCAATTCCTAAAATGTATTTATAATGTTTTTAATTGAAAACTTTATTATAGCATTATTAATAGCATAAAATTACACGTTTTAATTGTTAATGTAAACCAATCAGAGCAAGATTAAGTGATAATTGTGCACTAGTGCTAATTACCGATAATCAGAACAAAATTTTAAGGTAAACATTAACATTTTTATTCGAAAAGCATTCACGAAATTCTCTGATAAAATAGAACTTTTGCAATAAAAGTGAATCGGTTATTTTTGATAAATTTATTCAACTTAAAATTGAATTTCCCAAAATGCACCGATAATTTTTATTGCATTTGCTCTAATAATACTGATAATTATTAAATTTTCTTTAAACATTTCCTTTGCATTTACAAAATAAATGATGGTGCATTTTAAAAAATGTTTTTTACACGTACACTTATTTTTCTCATTAACACAATGTGTGTCATTACAAAAAATGTCAATTAAATCTCTTATACCTCCAGGTGCAATATTTTTAGAGGTATAGATACAACATAACCCTCCGTCACTTTCAACCCAACCATTATCACTGATATTAAAATCAAATTTTTGTTGTTCACTATTTATCCATATCAGGCATTGTAATTTAGCTCTTAAAACATGTTGTCTAAATGAATCATCTGTTGGTGGAAGAGAATTTAATGATTTATTGGTTGTTGTTGCTAATAAATATCTTAATTCATTTAGATTCAAAACCGAAGAATTTACTTTTCGATATAGACTTATTACAAATTGGGTGGCTAAATTTAAATCATGATTAAAATCATTTTTGCCAAAATTGGTTAGATTAAAGTTCGCATAATTTTGAGAAAAAACTAAAAAGTCTTTGTTTTTACCTATACCGTAAAGGGAAGAAGTACTGTCGCACCCTGTTAGAGAATGTAGTGCAGGTAACGATCTGGCCACCGAAAAAGATAAATTTTTGTTTACACTGGACACTGAACTAACTCAAGGCTTCTATTTGTAGTGGATTGAACTACATGCATAAAAATTTTAAATGGCAACTTACCCTCAACAAAGAAATATATTAAGATAACCAAGACATCAGTATCATTTGATCGAATTATGACGGTACATCAGTTCTTAATTTTGTAGCAAAAAAACATTCATGAATCAGATTCTTCATGAAAACAAGATAGGTGTGTGGAATTATTTTAACTGTGCCATTTACAATTTCTTTGCATAAATAATAGTCACTATAGCATCCTGATAAAAAAATTTGTTTATCTATTGTTAAATTTTTTGTTAAAAAATCGCACAAAAACCAACATAGCCGTTTTTTATTTTCTTTTTGTGATAAAAATAATTTAAAATTAAAGATTTCCCGGTTTGGAAGAACCTCATAGCAATTAACAAATGTATCATTACCTCGATGATCTCTTTCCATATCTTTAATATTTAATTTTGAGCTATATACATCAAATGATAAAACAAAGGTTGTTAAAAATGTTTAAAATAAATCTTAATATTTGCGTTGCCAATTCTCCAAATATGTGAATTTTTTTTGTATCCACGATATACATTATGGGCATAATATCAATTATTTAAATTGAATTTTTGTCATAGCTAATATTTTTTACATCAATTGAGTCATCCTTACCTTCCAAGATTTTCATTAATTCAGATTTAATATTGTTTCTCATAGAATCATCTTCGAAAAATAATGACGGAGGAAATTTTGTCAATTCATATTGTAAAATGAGTCTTAAATCTACCTCTCTGTATTTACTTACTGCAAGTAGCCTCCGAAATAAAATATCGGCTTATAAGTGTTTACTTTCCGCATTATTATTATTTTTTCTGTTTTTTCCCAATTTTTATTTAAATTTTCGCTGGTCAATCTCGAAAGATATTGAAAATTTTTTCTTGGCCACCTTTTAGAATATTTAACAAAAATTTCTCAGTTGAATTTGATGCGATTTGACCTGTTTCAATATTAATTAAAATTTTAGGGATGCTTATTAGATCGTAAGGATTTTCGCATTTATCTAGTAAATAATTTTTAATTTTATGGACGGCCTGAGAGTCGTAAACGCTATTAATAAGACAATTCCTAGAGGGTGCGCAGTCAAAAAAGGTCTTAAATAGGCCACAATATTCCGCCAACATAAATCGTGTTACTGTCCATCTTGTCACGGTGTTTTTTATGGCATTACTGTAGCCTCGTATGCGACCTTTATCTTTGGCATCATTGTTTATTGACTTCTCAAGTGCCATGTCAAAAGCTACAGAATTATTTTTTTTTAGTTGTTTTCTTAACCTCGCATCCGCCTTCATTTAAAAATGTATATAATTGTCTAGGGTTTATTTTCAAATCTTCCATTTCCTGGAGAAATATTGGGATAAATCTAGAATATATATTTTTACCTGCCATGTTAAAATAATCACACGTTGACGAGCTGACTTTAAAAATAAATTTAACAAAACCTGAATAATTTCAAAAATAGAAACCCATAATGAAAAATTTTTGGACCTTGATTTACCAATTTCAATAAAATCCTTTATTTTTTTAAGAGCAAACTCTAAATTATTTATGCAATTCATTGCTGCTTCTTCATCATTACTGGTAATATATTTTAAGAGAAGTTCTGTTTGAAAAATTTTATTTTCTGAAAATAACAGATCATTTTTATAATAATTTTCCGCTTCCTTTCCAACCCAAAACCTCATACAAAGAAATGAAAGCCATTAAACCTCTATTGTATTGTTTTCCCTTAAAAATGCTGTCAACAGTGACTTCAGAAAATAATCCTGAATTAACTAATAAATCTTTTAAGCCAGAATCTTTAAACAAAGTTTCAATAGAACTCATTAGTGCTACAGTTAAATGAAACCCTCCTATATACATGGTTACTTTTGATTTTAATAAGGGATAAGCCCACAGTATTTCCACTGCTTCTGAATAAATAGCCATATCTGCCGCTATAATAATGTGATTAAAATAATCAAAATTATCAATTGCAGCTATAATAAAAAAATAAATCTGGAACATAAATGGGCATATTAGGGGGAGAGGATTTCATCATAAGAGACACTATAACCAAGCCGACTTAAACATGTTATTATGTCTTTACTTCTACTTTTAAAATAAACGTAAATTCCAAGCCCTATTGGAATTCAACTTATGGAATTTTTTGTAATATTAATTAAGGATATGACATAAACCTAATGTTTTATTTTCTTTTGAGTTATTAATAACCAAACCGTTTACGCAGTTAAAAAAAATTAAAATATTTTATCTGGAACCATTTTTTTTAATTTTTGGAATGATAAATAATATTTTCGTCAGTAAATTTATTGGTAGGTATATATTTTGTTGCAAAAGAGGCAACAATTTTTTTAATTACTCTAAAAACTAAGAGTGTGTGGTTTTTTTTACAAGAGGTGTAAAATGTTGGAAATTTAATAAATCTACCCTTATTGCCGAGAGTTTAAAATAGATTTTATCTCTTATTTATTGTTTGACACATATTTCATCTTTGAGCGATACTGAATTTTAAAAAATATTATTAAGAGCTTTGAGACATGCTTTTGAATTAATTTCTAAATTCATGTTACAAATCAAGCAGGATGGGTCTGGATTGGGGTGATGTATCTGAGTTTGTCCTGGAGATAGAACCAATTTTGTTTGGTCCTTAAATTTGGACTTTAAAACCTGAGCGTGTGGTGTTTTATGTTTTTTTTGTTCAGGATGATTATAGATTCGTGTGGTTTTTACCAAATCTTGATTATCGGCTGGATATCGTTTGACGCGTTGTGTTAGAGATCGTCCTGGGGGTGGTGATAGAACCAATGAATGACTGAAGATAGTTTTATTCTTAAATTTAGAATGGTTGCATGTTTTTTCTGTTCACGTTGATCATTGATTTGTGAAACTTTTTCCAAATCTTGATTATTTTTAGGTTTTGGAAATGTTACTGTTTGACTGCAATGTTTAATTTTCTTAATTTGTGCATATGGAGATGAAATTAATTTAGTTTTGATTTTATTCTTGTCCTTTAACATTCGGGAGTTTGTTTGTAATATCCTATTTACACATTTCGATGGAGTTGTTCAAACAGTTTTACATCTTATTTGTTGTGGCTGTGTGGCTGGTATTAATAACTGAAAGTGTCCATCTAAACTACCTTATATAAATATAGTATTTTCGCTTTTTTCTTTACAATTAAAATTTAAAATATAATTCTGTTCTTCTTTAAGCCCGATTCTAAACAATTTAATATTTATATTAAAAACTAATGCTGTAGCTTCAACTTCAACAAACGAACCATAAATTCCTGATTTGATCATTGCCCTTCCATAATTTTGAGAACTTGTAATAAGTAACTCATTTTCAACGTCTATTTTATACTCTTTCTAATTAGAAATAACAAAATTGACGATCTGTTTCCGGATGATGTGATGCGAATCTATTTGAAATAAAATAATATAAACAATTGCCTCCGCCACCACAATCTATTATCTCATATGAATCTCCAAATAATTTGACTTTTGAGAAATCAATTCTTCTTCTATTTACCTTAAAAATATTATTTTTGTTAAATAAAAAGGATTTTTGAGCTAACGTATGACCCCAATAACTATTACTTGTATGTATTACTTTATAGTAGGTACCGAGAGACTTATTATTTAATTTACTTATGTGACATTTCTGGTGAAAAAATAAATAATGCTGTTTTTTGCCTTTTTAAAAAGGGTAATCTGCAAAAATTCGATAAAAAAGGTATCAGAAACAATATTTTTGACAATTTAGAATAGGCTCTATATTAAAGGAGAATTAAGCTTACGTAAATATTGTATAAATAAACCGAATTTTATAAATGGTATTTTTTTATCACAGAACATTACAGTGTGGTCAAAAAAGTTTCAGCATTATTCAAAAACCTAAATTTAAATTTTTTCCGCCATTTTGAATTATCCAAATATGAGTTTTCTTGTTAATATTGACCAATTTTTGGTCTTTTAAATTTTAAGAAGCTTTTTATTATGAATAACAAACAACAAAAAAGGAACAAAAAAGTTATTAAAAAATCAAACATGTCCTTCAAGCCCACCCTATATTCCTGAAAAATAAACAAATTTTTGAGAAATATTTACCCGTATAGCAAAAATATTGGTATATTTCGTGAATATGTTTAAAACATGTCCAAAACAGATCCTGTGAATGTCCAACGCTCTACTTTTTTATGATTCACTGAATATTTAAAATCGATGTAATCTGCACACCACATTTTTTGCTTAGATTACATCCATTCTGAACCTTCGGCTTCGGTGAACCATAAAAAAATGGATTATTGGAAACTTACAGGATGTATTTTGGAAATTAGAAATGATATTCACGCAATACATGTTAGAAGTAAATGGGCAGCAAGTCGAACGCGTGGATTCATACAAATACTTAGGTTGTCTCCTCAATAAGAACTGGGACAACATGCAAGAAGTTCGTGCAAGAATTGAACAGGCCAGATCATCTTTTATCAAAATGAAATCAGTGTTGTATAGTCGCGATCTTAATACCACTCTCCGAATTCGTGTGCTTCGGTGTTATGTTTTTAACATCTTATATTGTAGCATGGAAGCATGGACACTGACTGAGGCCATGTGCAAAAAGTTGGAGGCATTTATCATCAAAAAACGAAAACTTGAATATTTTGGGCATATTTTGAGAAATGACAAATATAAACTCTTAAAATTGATAATAGAAGTCAAAATTGAAGGCAGAAGAGGTCCGGGTCGTAGACCGATATCATAGCTTAAAAATCTTAGACTATGGTATGGTGTTAGTACTACGACACTTTTCCGAAAAGCATTGGACAGGGTGCAGATCGCGCTGATGATAGCCAACGTTCGAAGAGAGCATGGCACGTGAAGAAGAACTATATTCACCCACATTTTTACATTCAAACAATTTCTAGACTTGTTTGGCTCTTAAATATTCTTCATTGCTGATATGTTCTTCTTTAAGGTTATCGTAAAATTGTGTGTGTGTGTGTGTTGTAAGGCTTTCAAATTTTAATTTACCTAAATGATCTACGACATTATAGGGAAATACTCCTTTTGGACGCATTAGATTTTCTTTTATCTGGAAAATGTTTGCGAGTTTCAGTAAAAGCATTTTCCTCTAGGTTACTGGCAGGTTCTTCTAAAGGTGCTAGCTAAAATTTTTAACTGTCCAGAAACCTTAATTTGAAATATTTTTTGACAACCTCGCCTTTATTATTTATATAATCATGCATATAAATGGATTTAGTAAATGAAATATACTTTTCCTTATTTTGAGTTATTACCTCAACGTTGTCGTTATGTTTGCCAAGTTCTTCTATGAACATATGACTATTATAACTGGATAAATTAATAATTAAAAATAAATAAATAATAATATTGTCACAGTTACATAGGGATAATGGGTGACTACTTCCTACCCTTAACTCTACCCTGTTTATTTCGTTATAAGTTTTTACTTTTAACGGCCGAGTTGAGTAAACAGAGTTGGCTCAAACTGGACTATTTGCCTAAAGGGTTGAGATACGGGATCTCCCTCGAGAGACGGGTGAATCCCTAGGCGGGTTATGACCGAAATTATATCACAAAATGTAAAACAACTAGAGGATTTAATTTATAAAAACATAAAACTACAAGCTGCCAAGAGGGCTGGAATTACAATAGAGAGACAAATACCTTAATTAGCGTGCGACACTTACGTTATTGTATACGGCTTGCTCTGTCAAAACTCTGGACGTTACCGCTTGCCACGCTATCTACCCCTTCCGGTATTGTAGACACGGTACCCTTGACCACTCATGGCCCACTCCATGAACCGCCTGTCTCGGTGCCAAAAACTGTCTGTCCTAACCACTTTCCAATTTCCCCCAAGTAAACCTCTTGCTCCCAAAAAATCCATCGCGTCATAATTCGTTGGATGACCGCAGTCCAAATTGCTGACTCAGCTGACCTGCTTTTTGGGTGCGCTTCGATCGAGCGAATTATAGATTTATAATAATTAATTATTATAATTAATAAATATGCAATTATTATCTACTGGATGTATATAAATTTGCCTTTTTGACATTCGTTACAACATATAATAAAAAAAAATAAAATGAGCTGCAATAAAGCGTTTTTTTTTCAGTGATATGAAAATGGTCAACTACTTTTTTGCCATAAGGTGTAAAGAGTTTTTGACAAATTCCACATATTGTAGCGTCATCAAGCATAGTTTTTTCTTGCTTTAATATACCTTAAGTGTTGGTTATAAAGCTCTCTCAAATCACATTCGATTCTATTATTGAATTCTTATGCAGCATCGGCTCCACTATACGTAACCAATTTGGTGAGGTTCTCATTAAATGAACATTTTATAATATATGCAAAAGAAAGGTGTTTATGTAAAATATTTTTAACTGCAAATGGTTGGGAAGGATTTTGTTCACATTTTTCTAAAATTGACTCAAAGTCAGCATACACTACAAAAGGAACTTCAATTTGTTTTTTAAAATTCTGAAACTTTAAAATATTTCCGGGAACATAATTTCCAAATTTATCTTTGCGTGAATCAGTAGAAGGTGTAATAGAGTACACATGTGAACAGTCATGCTCTTGATGCATGTTTAGCTGATTTAAAGTTTTAAAATTAGATAAACATCCATCATAAAAATAGAGTTTGTGTTCCGAAAAAGAAATTTGACTTGAAACTAAACCTGAAAGATTTTTAATCCAGCAATAGTGCGTTTTACCGCAATTTAAACAGGTGTGTTCGACCTCCTTATTTTGACAATCTTCAATTAATAGTAATAAGTCAACATGTTTGTTTAATTTTTTACCAGAATAGTATAAAGTTCCGACTACTTCTTAGGCGATTTTTTTATTTTCAAATTTACTTTCAATTCCGTAAACATCTACGACATCCTGGGAGAGAAATCCTTTAATTTCACTGGCATATAAATACCTGATAACTCAACAACAGTTGAATAGTGTCGGTAGGATGATGATTTATCAACATGGGTTAGAGCTGCGGTATTGCTGAAGTGACAGTCCAGGCGAAGCAAAATTGATCAGTATTTTTTATATTCATTACTTCATATTTGTTCTCAATAAATTTTGGGAGTCGTAGGTATGAAGAACCTCCTGCTGCGTTAAACTTACTTGCAAAAACAATATTTTCTGAAGAGACCAAACAAAAAAACAAAATTTTAATGACTAATCCTTTTATTAACAATTATGTACTTATTACTGACTTTTCTTTCAATGGCATTTTATACCCTCTAATTTATATTAACTAAAGGTACTGTATAGAGTATTAGGATGCAGTCGAAAAATAATAATACAGTTATTAAAGAATTGTCATAAAAGGTTTATTTTAGGCATGTGTGTAAAAAATCTCAAAAATACACAGTAAAACCTCTCCATACTGAACGCTAAAATGTTCATAAAAATTGTTCTTCTTAGGGAGGTGTCCTCTATAGCGAGATGTTGCCAAAAAATATAGATGTGAGTAGGAGTTAAAAAATGTTTATGATACGTTGTTTCACAAATTAAAAATATTTTTATATAAATTTACACAAGAACTTAAAAATAAAAATTCACAAATATTTTCTTTGGACTATGCATGCTTTCACTTCGTTCGCAATTAAATTTCTGTGAAATTTCTGTTTTTTCATAAATTGGATTTTGTCTCTAACATGTAGGTATTCTAAGCCGATTTCGATAATTGCAGAACATAAATCGGTTTCTTGCATCCATTTAAAGTAATCTTTTAAGTCCTGTGCATCAGACTCTTGTAATTCAAACACATTTCGTTTGGCTGCTGTCTTCATTAACGAATATTCTTGAGAAATGAAATATTTTCTGGCAAACTACTTCTATATATACATATTTTATAGAAACATTGCCTTTTCTCCTTTTTAAAAGTTACCCCCACCACAACTTTTGAACAGTTTCGAACCAAGTGAGATATGGCAACGCAATTTTAAAATCTTCTGAGTTATTTTTTCAACAATTTTTTTTTAATTAAATGTTTATTTTTCAGTTAACTTACATTTTACATGAAAACTTTAGATAACAATTATCACGTTTAAACGGACTTAAGTTAAAAAGATCTTTATAGTAAAATTTAAAATGGGACAAATATTTTGAATCCTTAAAAGTTATTATTGTAAAAATATCCAACACTAATCGAATGGTCGACCCAACCCAACCCAACCCTGGGTCAGCATGGGTTTGTTTTTTAAAACCGATGAAAAAAAGGTAACATATTCATCTTTGGAAATAAAAATGAAAAGATATATATTCAAATTTGACAAAATATATAAGGTATTTCATTTAAAAAAGTATTAGGTCATTCATTAAGATAGATAATTGGTTTTTCAGCAAAAAAAAATATTTTTATTTTAATTTTTGAAAAAAAGAATTTTGAAAAATATTTTTTTTTAAAGATTTATGCATGGCTATACGTTCCTGCTGACGCCATTTCTTTATAACTCCAATATTAATGAAGCTAAAAGTTGTGTTAAAATACAGGGTATCCTAAAAATTCGAGTTCACCCTAATATCTGCAGAAACAAAACCGACAGAGAAGTAAACTTTCACATAATTAGATGGTTTACAAAAAAACTATCTTTTTGGATGCTAATTGTGCCGCCATTGGAGGCTGAGCTAGGGCTGAGACAATACTTTTTTTAATGGGATACCATGTATATTTTTTAAATTTTGAATAGAGCTTTTCATTGTGTTTTCAAAAATAAATAATATGTTATTTTTTTTTCTAACAGTTTTAAATAAAATGACGAAAAGTTTTAAACATGAGCAATGATTTTGATAAAGAATCACCGTATATGTGTTTTCTTATTTAACTCATAGGTCTTATGGAGATGATTTTCCTATTTTATTTAATACCGTTAGACAAAAAGGAAACAGAATGAAAAGCTCTATTCAAAATTTAAAAAATATACAGGGCATACCATTAAAAAAAGCATTGTGTCGGTCCTTGCTCAGCCTCCAATTACGACACAATTACCTAGCATCCAAAAATATACTTTTACATCTTTGACTCTTTTGGTTTAGGAGATATTATTGTGGACTCGAACATTTGGGACACCCTGTGTAGTAAATCAGCTATGGTACATTGCTCTTTTATTGTAGTGGTTAAGTCCCTACCCACAGTAAAGGCTTATAAAAATAACAACCATTAGAAGAGACAAGCACGCATCCCCTACTTTTTGACCATCGATACTTTTGGGTTGATGCTAAATAGTGAATTATTAAAGTCCAAGCCAATAGTAGAGATGTGAATGCAAGACCTACTTTTTGTTCGGCCATAATTTTAGTGGTGGGTAAGTTCAAAACGCCTTTTTTCTATTTTAGGGGGATTTGAAACTCCAAGGCCAAAAAATGTTTTAAAGGTATCTAGGTAGAAGACTTAGTTTGATTTTAGTGTTGAAAGAAACACGCAGAAATGGATCAACATATTTTAATATCAGATCTTGACGAGGTTATTAATTTCGACGTGCACCAAAATTTTTTTGTGCAAGAAGAACTTATACCAAATATTGATATAGACAGCTTGCAGAAGCTGATAAGCGTTCCACTGGAGAAAATTTTAACACAAAAAGATGGGACAGATGGAATCGATTGCAAAAGCCAACTGCGGGAGTTGTTGAATGCTCTGCCAAAACCAAGTATTTTAACAAGACCGCAACAACCTACAGACATAGATGACGATTTGATTAAAAAATATTTTACGCGTGAAGATGATATTACCGTGAAATGGTTTGTTAATATTTAGTCCCTCTGTAACTTATTGTTAAAAATTGATCATTTGTACTCGACCCTACCACTACTACTACTACATTCCTATAGTAAATTTGTGATTGTTTTTTTTTAGATTTATGAAAACCGTGGAAAGAACACACACAGGCAGCAGATATAGAAAAAAAGATAGAGGAGAGACAAAAAAAATTGCGTAAGATCAAAGCATTAGTGAAAAAGATTTCAGCGGAATTTGAAAAACTGGACGATACATGCAAATTTTTTAAAAGATGTGTTTAGTTAGTTGATAGGTTTGAGTTTTACCTAAGCTTTAACTGGAATAAGTTAAAGACACGGTATCAAGCCTAAATCAGTTTCAACTTTCAGATGATTTCTGGGTGTAGTGCTCTTGTTAGAGTCCTAACAACCAGGTTTCAATACAATACATGCATGTACTTAACCATGCACTAATTTTAATTAAAATTGTGACAACATTAATGCCAAAGATCTTTTTTTGGTTGTCAGTTTCTGTGTTTTAAATAACGTTGTAAGAGATTTAAGAATTAAATAAACCAATTTTGATATTAAATGTATTCGTAAGTATACAATAAAAAAAATACCTTATAATAATACCAATATGTTACTAATGCAATAACTCTTTCAGTAACTGATCCACTTTTGGTTTTATATCCAAAAAAAAAATGTTGATAGTTTTTATGTGAAACTTGGTAGCTCACAATTCTGTTTTTAAAAGCACTTTTTACTATGGTTACCCCATCAGATTAAATTTTGCTAGCATTTGTTTTGTGTTCCGTTGTTTTGTAATGCGCATTTAATTTACTTTGCGGTATAGATAAGTTACATACACAACAGACTTGAGGTGTTATTAAATCTAAATTTTTACTTTTTTTTTAAACTGACGCAATTTTTTGGTACAAAATTATCTGTTTTATATATATTTTTTCAACTTACATGCTGTTTGTGCATGTCTTTTTAAATTGCCTTTTCGGCTAAACTCTTTGTTACAAAAAGTACACGTAAACATATTTTTAATATTATATATCTCGTAAGCCAACTTAAATTATTATTTTAAAATAAGTTTAAATTTAAAAACAAAAAGTGTGTATAATTTTTATGTCACAATGTCAAAATCGACATATCATCAAGGTATTTTTTCAAAGTTATTCAGTTTTTAAAATTTTTGAAACTTTCATATGCTACAAGGTCAAATAAATGGATTTTTAAACCAACATTTCATAAGTCAGTCTTACACCTGCATAGGGTTAACGGTGTCATACACAAATATGGAGTGGAGCAAATTTTTGGCTTGCTCTTATAGGTCGAATGAAGAGAGATTAAAGTGGTAGAAGTTGCCTTTGGTTTTAAAATATACTTTGTTATTTTATTTTATCTTCTGATACCATGAGTAGCGCAGCAGATTAATACTGGGCTCAGTTTGCCGAAAAACCGACAGTTTCAATTACACCTTATTTATGGCAAAAATGTCGAGAATGCCCTTCTTGTAAACACTGGAGTGCAGCATTAGATTTTAATTTTGAAGATAAATGCTTAACATGTCAAAACCCACCAGAAAAACATCAAAATTAACCATTTTGACCCAATAACCTCGGCTGAGGATATATGGCTACGTATCGAAATATCATGGTAGAATTAGGTATAGAATCTTTGAGTCCATAGAACTCTATTAATCAAAGTTGTTAATATTTTATGGAGTGAACAAAACATTGGACGGTACACATAGTAAAGTGTGGGGTTGGGGCACTGTATACATCTTTTACCTCCCTACAAAATGTTAAATATTGGAAAAATTTTATGAATCATTTTTTATTTTTGAGGTAATACCTATACTTATTAAATATAATATTTCGAATATTTTGACCAACATTTTTATTTCTTAATAACTCTGAAGTATAAACCAAACCACGAAAATTAGTTTCAAATATATAAGTAAGATGTTAGAGATGTGGATTATTCAAAAAATTAAAAACATAAAAATTTCTTATAGTTTATTATATCCAGTTTTCTAACTTGCTAACAAGAATAAGTACACATATATACAGGGTTCCTAAGATTTTCCTTAGGGATAGGATTTCAATCAATCAAACAGAAATGGCATAGAAAGTTCTGCGCGCACAAAAGAAACAGGTATATTGAGCAATGGTGCCAGTTGTTATTATCTCCGGACTGCTTTCATGAGAAAAAATTGTCGCCACTCTTTCATTGTGAGCATAAATCATAGTTGCAATAATAACCGTTGACAAGATGTCTGCAAATTTCCCTAGATGGCGGCCACACCATGAGATGATCGAGGAAAAACTGGGATTCACAGGCATTGCATTTTTATTTCCTTTCGAGTCGTTTCAGTTTCGTAAATTTTGTGTTTTTAAAATGCCGTATACTCGAGAAGAAAAGATTTTTGATATTAAAAACTTCCAGATCGACCGGTTCCTGTGGCTCAAACTGTCTACAACATTTATCATCGTTTTGAAAGGTACGGGTGCATAAATGGTTGTAGAAAGTGTTACCACGACGGCAAAATACCAGAGCATCCCGTTCTTCCACACAGGGTGGAACGAGACGAAATGGTATGCGCTTACGTTGAGGCACATGAACCAAGTTCAACGAAATCGATTGCGGAGGCACTGGATATTCCCAACAGTACTTGCCAATGGATCCTAAAAAAATACGGCTACAAGTCGTTTAAGATTGGGAAGTCGCAGGAATTGCAACCAAGTGATTATTTTCGCCGGTTAGAATATTGTGAGGTTATGAGGGATAAATGTGACAGGAACGAAAATTTCCTATCAAAAGTTTTGTTTAGTGACGAGAATACATTTGAACTTCATAGCTCTCACAATCCACAAAATAGCCGCTATTGGTCCCGCGAAAATAAACATCTGCACGCAAGTGTTAGAACGCAACCTCCTCAAAAATTAAATGTTTGGAGCGGTATTGTCGGGGATCACATTATTGGACCCTTTTTCATTGAAGGGAATTTGAATAGCCAAAAATATGTTTATCTACAAATTACCTTCGTCAGGTATTTGGTGATAGAATTATTTCCACGTATGGAAATATCCGATGGCCTCCTCGATCACCAGATCTTGCGCCAAATGACTTTTTCCTATGGGGTTGTTGGCACGACAAAATTTTCCAACACCCTTACTTACGACCTACGACTATACAGGAGTTGAGAGCGAAAATTTTGGAGGCGGGCAACTCTATCACCCCTGAAATGTTGGCTGCTACGCGCCAAGAGTTTTACAATAGATTGGGATATTGTGAGGCTCAAGAAGGGGACAGATTTGAACATCTAATCTAATTAAAAATTAGATGTTTTCAGGTCCAAACCACAGCTTTTTCTTGCTTAAAGGAGGTGGCAGGGTCCATTATTTACGATACTGAGCGATAAACTCGTGAGGTTGTTAACATTAGAAAGAAATATCTTCGCTTTTAATTAAATTTCTTTCCATTCTGTTCTACTAGTGACATCTATCCGGAAACGGCCAAACCATGCAGCTAGCACTAGCAGCCAAAGAAATCAATAAACGGCGCTGTTTTTCCTGCAGAGCTTTTTGCTTGCGATATTATTGATTTTAAATAAAGCTGGCCCTACACTACATTTGATATTTTCGAGGTATTTTATGACATGATCTCGAAACATGTAGCGAACCAATTCTTCAAAACTAGCGGGAGGGTAAAAGCGAAAAATAAGGGGCTGCCAATATTTGTAACACCCAAAAAGGGGTGAAAATATTTATTTTGCTCTGTTTCTTCACAAAAAAACGTTTTTTTTACGAAAAACTTGAGCTCTGCCACTTTTTTTATTTTTTTCTTCAACTTTCTCGAAATTTTCGTCATACCGTAAAAAAAAATTATTTTCCCCATGGTCATACTCTACTTTTATTCGAAAAAATTTAGAACAGAGACGGGATCAGTTTTCCCAAATCTTGGTTTCGAGTGAGAAGAGTTCGTTCAAAAATTACGTAATTTCGGGAACGCAAAGAAATAGGTCTAAAGAGTATAATTTTTAAGAAAAAATATCAATTTTCTCGCCCTCCTCCACTGGGACTACAGGGGCCGTGCACAAATTACGTAATGGTCATAGGGGGGAGGGGGGATCAAAAATTGGTAAAATCACCGTTAAGTAATTTGTGCACGGCCCCATATCTGACTGTTCCTCCTTTTTGATTTCGAATCAAAGTGCAAAACCCGGGTTGAACGTTCGAAGGCGTCAACCCGTCCTATTTGCTTGATAAAGTTTCTACGGAAATATCTCAGTCGATTTCTCCGGCCGTGTATGAACGCTTTAGGTTAGGCATTTGCATGTGTCTCAGTCCCCAGCCTGTAAACAGTCCGTAAGGACAATCGTTACAAAATGAAAAGCCGAAAAATATTTTTTTTTACGATATCTTTCATCAGTTTGGTATTAAAGTCGAGCAAAAACAATTTTTATTCCAGTCCTAAAGGTATGAAAATGGAAAACATTAGAAAACAACAACCTGGAATGGATTTACTACGTGTAAGATGTAGTGACAACATCGCTTCATGCCCATCCTTTTCTGCCTAATGTGCTTTTCCGTTTGTCTGCGTCTTATACACGGCTGCTTGGCCCCCCAAGGGTTTGCTTAGGAACCCTGTATACAGGGTTGGTTCAATAAGGCTGATCACCGGATTTATCTGGAGAATTATGAGATCTACAAACTTGGGTTTTGCAATGCATTTTGCACATGGATGTGTCAACTTTGCAGACTGGGGCGCAATGTTTGCTTATGGTTTTTTAATTTACTAAAGAACAAAAAAAAATCGATTGGGATTTTATTACGTTTGGATTGTATTTGCAGTTGTATAAAACACACTTATTTGACTTGTGGAGCTTGCTTTCAGCTTAGTCCACCAAAATGCCTCTATAATATGCAAAGAGTCGTTTTTAAACCTTGGACCAGTTTTCCTTACAGATATCTTTCAACTTGAATCTATCTTGACTTTGTTTTTAAACCAAAGCCATGGTATAAGTAGAACTTTAAACTTAAAAAACTTAAAAATATTGTCATTTAATTGAATGATTAAAGATGTCAGTAGGGACTCCTTCGAAACCATGGAGGTTTGACAAAAAGTACACAATACCTGAACGGGATTGGTGGCAGAGAGAAGAATTCCGAAACGAATTAAGCAGAGATGGGACGGTCTGCTACACTGACGGATCAAAACTGTCAGTCAGGCAGACAACAGGCGCAGGAGTGTATGCGGAAGACCTAGAGGTTCAAAAAAGCTACCCGCTTGGCGAGCGAGCTACGGTCATTCAGGCGGAGCTATACGCCATTATTGTGTCGGCAACCCTACCAGAGGTCAGAAATGGCAGGGGGGAAATTTGCATATGTTCTGACAGCCAGGCTGCCTTCAAGACTCTTAGTTCACCAAAAATTGTCAGTAGCCTAGTGGAGGAGTGCATTAACGTGCTACAGACATTGGCTGAAGACAAGAGGGTGACACTGATGGGGGTCCCGAGCCACGAGGGAATAACAGGGAATGAGAAGGTGGAGCATAGCTGATGCCGAAACCCAATATATTGGACCGGAACTGCTCTTGGGAATCACAAGAAAACAGGTGCAGAGCGAACGCGATCAACTAAAGTCGTTCTGGAGGGAAGAGCGAGAGTGCAGACAGTCCAAACTGTTCATGAGTGGACCAGACGCAGCCAACTCGCAAGGACATTGGATTATTAGTAGGAATGCTAAAAGGGCATAATCGGCTGCGCGAACTTGACATGCATCAGAGTGTTGGACGACTCAGCCTGCCCAGCATGTGGGTGGGCAGAGGACTCAGCGGTGGACCTGATAGGAGAGTGTGACGGGTACGCCAGATTGAGGCAGCGGACCTGGGGTGCCCCCACAATAGAAGAGGAGGAGCTATACTCTCTAAGATGGGCTAACGTGCTGACCTTCGTAAGGAAGGCAGGAAGGCCCGGAGAGAGAGAGGCAGGATACGTAGAGGGAGTGGGAGGATAAGAATGCGAGACAGAGTATGGCAGAAAGGGCCCATAAAGAGGCCTAATTGCCAGGCCTGCGGCCCGCCCCTTACTACTACTACTACTACTACTACTACTAATTGAGTGATTGAATAGAAAATTTTACTATAAAAAATAAAAGTAATATTTAAAATTTTAATTCATTTTTCTATAAATCTATACAAAAATTAATTCTTGTTAAAATATGCGCCAGATCTTCTTTTTTTTAAACTTTGTTGGTGTGGTTGCTCACATCTTCTTCCATTTTCTTTAGTTTTCGTTTTTATAATTTTAACTTTTGTATGTTTGCAATCGTCTCATCGACAGCCTTCTTCTCCTTTGCTGTTAGGTTGCTGCTTGGTCCTGCATTTGTCTCCATCTTTTTTTTCTTTTGTTGTTGTTGTTCTTGGTTGCTTGGATCTGTGTAAGTTGGAGTAGTTTCTGTGGTATGCTGGCTTGGGGAATTATCTCTTCGATTTCTGTCAATAATTGAGAGAAATCTTCAGGAAAAACCGTGTAGTGCCATTTTAAATGTATTTTTTTTAATGCTTGTATGGTTTGGTTTCTATATGAATGATTTTTAGCTCACAATGCTTGAGCTTTTTAAACACTTTTTAAATCGTAACATACCCCCACCTAAAATTGTGAAGTTGCAGAGAAAACTAGATTAACAAAGTTAGATTTTTTCCTCTTATAATATTAAACCAAAAGTTATTTAAAAATGTAATACCAAGACTGTCGCCCATGATGACGTATGACGTATGACATGAAAAAAAAATCAATGTCAAATTCCTCATTTTACGAAGCCAAAAATGTAACTACAATTTTTATCAAAAAGAAGCCGCTCTGTCAATATTCTGATAAAACAGTCGTTTTACTAGACAAAGCCACACACGTATCTTAAGCACAGTATTATAATCCACCCTTGGCACTAAATCGACAAAATATTTTAAGGAATCTAGACACCTTTTCTATTAAATAAGGCACATGTTGATTTTAGTACCCATTCGCCACATAAAAAATATATCTTGACATCCCGCCTTGGATCGTATTTACACAAGTCGGCTTTCTGTTTTAAGAGCGATTTTTGGAATTTCAAAATTCGTCTTTGCTACAAACCAATAAAAATGCCGACACTTAAAGCAGTTCGAGAACAAAATTTTATTTTCAAGTGAGATATTAATTTCCTCCCCTTTTTTAATTGGGTACTAAAAGTCAATGAACCGATCCTCCTCCGCATTTGGTCAGTAACCGATTAAAGCCTACTACTCAAAAGTTTATTCAAAAAAATTATTTTTAAGATATTGCCACAGCAGACCGACTTGAACTTGTTTGTAGTACACAAACCGAGGTGGCCAACAGAAAGTATTCCAGTCTTTTTGATATATTAAATCAATGCTTTACCAAAGTCGGTTCCAGAATTTTGAGATCCATGGTACTGCAACCACTATATTCTGTTAAATTCATCGAAGAACGTTTGGAATGCGTGTCTGAGTTGTGCACAAACAGATCTGTTATGACGGCTTTAAAGGTAAGCAAATTTAAGTACTAAAATCGCAGTTTTTATGTTTTCTAAATCATAAATTATTTAGGTATTGGTATAGATATATAACTCCTTTTAACACATTATTACCAAGCTTTTTTATTGTGCAAAAGAAATTAGTACTTTTTACAAAAGAAACTAAAAAAAAGGAAAAAACAAACATACAAAAAACCAGAACACATATTGATCTATTAATATTTTGCCTTCCTTTTTTCCTTTACTGCGTGACACAAGTAAGGATAACCAAAATGTCCCTCTTTTAATTTGGTCAATTTTGTTATTTATTTTACAAATAGTTATTTATGCACCTAGGTTGAAAAGTACAGCTTTAACGACCAAGGTATGTAAATAACAGCCTGAGGCGTTAGCTGAAGGCTGGTAAATACTGAGGGCGTTAGTAGGGTGTTTTCGCCGGTTCTGGCTCAAGTTTCCCATAAGAATTAACATAGGGATTTTGAGAGCCAAAGATTCACACATGGGGTGGGGGGAACCTGTTAGAAAGTAGGTGATAAATTGAACCACACCTTTTTGTCTTACAGATGTATTGCAGTAAACTAGGTCACAACTGGTTATTAATGATCATAAATTCAGAGATACAAATTTTGTAAACCGGGTCACAGATGTCTTGGGCAATACCTTGAAAAACCTGTTAGAAAGTAGGTGATAAATTGAACCACACCTTTTTGTCTTACAGATGTATTGCAGTAAACTAAGTCACAACTGGTTATTAATGATCATAAATTTAGAGATACAAATTTTGTAAACCGGGTCACAGATGTCTTGGGCAATAACTTGAAGAACCTGTTAGAAAGTAGGTGATAAATTGAACCACACCTTTTGTATTACAAACGCATTGCAAACTGGTTTGATGAGTTGAAGTAAACCAGGTCACACCATTCTTGGTCAATGACTTAGAAAGTAGGAAATAAATTGAACCACACCTTTTGTCTCACATACGTTTTACAAACTGGTTTGGTCAGTTAAAGTAAACCAGGTCACAGCTGTCTTGGCTTGAAAAACCTGTCTTAATAACAAGTCTTGACTTGTCTCTGCTGTAATAAAAAACCGGTTTATGGTCTCATTCCCACCACTTTATACACAATATAAATTATTTGTTTTGGAAAGTTTTATACAGTCTGAATCAAAATGTCTTCTAATTATTTAGATTCTAATTCCAAAAATGTCTTTTTGGGAGAAAGAAAATATTATCTTAACAAATCAAAAACAAAGTTTGTTAGTGTGTGTTTAAGCTATAATGGAATTTTCTTTCCATGTGTATTAATTAGTGGAATAAAAAACGATGTTGTCCAGTTCACAGAATTCGATTGGCAAAACTTTTATGGGTATAAAGACATCATAGATGAATCCTTTTTAGCTGTTGATACCACCTTGAGTCTGGATCTTACCAGTTTTTTTATCAATTTTAAACAGATGGATTATGGAAATCTGATTGTGATTAATATAGGCAAAGCTACAGTACGATTAACAAACCCTACACTATCAGAACTGTGGAGAATCTCACCTTTAATAGATGAGCATATTAAAATATTGAAAAATCTTGAATTTAATAGTTGCTTAAAAATTCTTCAAATGGGAATAAAAAACTCTGTTGATGTAACTAATACAGCAATTTTCATTATGGATCCTATCAAAAATATAAATACTTTGACGTATGGATTGGCGATGGAACTTGTTTATTTTTATCCTGAACTACTAAGAAAAGATCATGAATAAATCGTTAACATTTAATGAACAATTTAATAAGGTGAAAATATTATATGTGTATAGTTATGCATCTAAAGAAGCGAGAAAAAAGCATTGGGAAAACTTAGCAGTGGATCGCATGCATTTCCAAAATAAAATCATCAAAATGGAAATGATATTAAACGTCATTAACTATTTTAATCCAAATATCTAACGTCATTAGTATATTTCTTAAGCTTAAAAATGTTAGTTTAGGTTTTGCTAGTATAAGTAGATTATGTATTCTAAAAAAACATGGTGAGTTTGTGTGGTAAAAACACTTTGGGTCTTCTTTGAGCAGTTTTGGGGTCTCTTCAAACTCAATAACTGGTTTTAAGGAGTATCTCCTTAAATATGTAGCTTTTTCCTTTTCTTTGATATAAACTGTATCCACTTTTTCTGTCAAGTTTTGTAAGATTTCGGAAAATTTATGAAGCGGAGTAAAACCTTCATTCCACGATATACAATGATGATTTTCCATCAACCAGTTGGCTTGTAACTGTGGTGAAAGATGTTGAATCCCATAGGGTGGTTTAAAAATATAATGGAAAATTCTCGTTCCATCATAAGCGGCCAATTCTTTAGGAACAAATTTGATGTTTTCCAATTTAAATCCTTGAACATCTATTATTAAATTCATATTGTTAAGTTGGAAAGCTTTTTAAAAATAATTTGTTTTTCACTATATAAACTTATGGCTTCTTTTAGTATTCTTAAATTTTTAAGGTGTAAGCAAATTCTACAAGTGTTTTTTGAACACATTTCTTAAACTGATATCAAAATATGCAATAATTCGATTATATAGATAAAAAATACTTTTTGAACATGCGCATTAAAACTGTTTCACTGTTTTAGTCAAATTGTGGAATGAAAAAAGTTTATCATGAAGAATCAAACAGTATGCGGTCGTTTTTTCCGGTACATCTTCGTGGCATTCAAAAGTGATTCTCATTGAAACATAAGCACTCTGTGCAACTTCTTTTTGATAAGAACAATCAATGTATATTATGGGTGATATCTCTTTATATTCTGAAGGGAGAGACAACGGTTCATTAGGAAGCTGATAGTATGAAGCCCTAAACTTAGAATACATTTCATATAAGGAAGCAAATTTGTTATTTTTTATGTCTACATACAAATCATTGTATGGATATCTTTCGGAATTTAAAAAAACGTTAATATTGCGGATTCTAACATCATCAAATTTACTATTATTTTCAATTAATTTATCATTTTTATTTTTTTGAAAAGCTACTATAACATGTCGTGCAACTTCAGCTTTGGTTGCTGTTTTAACTTGCCAATTATGTCTATTTGTTTTAAGCAATTCAGGGTACTCTATTAACTCCCATCTTCTAAAAGCTATTGGTATTTCAACATCTTTGTTAATGAGCTTTGACAAATTCAGTTCAGTAGGGATATTAACGGTTACGTGAGGCATATTTTATGTTAGTTTTGTGATCGAAATTTTTACTTTTTGACCAACAATATCATTAAAAACACATTTATTGTCAGAATTGGATCTTATTAAAACAAGTTGTTGTTTTGAGTTTAAGATTATTTTTCTATAGTCTTCAAAGAATCCCATTAAAATTTTGAGTGGGACACATACATTAAAATTACCCTTTTTATCAACCAAAATGCTCGATTTTGAAATATCCAATTTAGGAAACCAACCAGCGTTCTGCAATTTTTTACTTTCACTTTCAGTAAATGATAAATATCCTTTTAAAGTGGAAGTGGTTCCTACATCTCGAACTGAATCTATGGTTACATCGTTTAGATCATAACGAATTTCTTTAAAAAGATAAGCTATGGGATTGTTTGTAAATTTCATACTTGCAGAATAGGTACCATCATTAGTTAACTGTCCCTCAATAAAAAGAAAGCTTTCACATGGTAAAGTATAGGCTTCAATATCAGGTATAACAATTTTTATTTCATCATTATTATTTAACTTGTTTGGTGAAAAGGGATCATAAGAATACGTTTCATATCTTACTACAGAACTGTCTTCTAAAAGTTTTTCGGTAACGTCTAAAAAACTCATTTTGTATTTACTTTAAATCCAAGTGATTTTAAAAACCTATAATTTGTTGGTGTTAACCGTTTGACAGTTTTCCTCTTACTGCTTAAACAACTCTCTTTTTTTTATTATATGATATTAATGGATTATTGTAACGAAATACCATTATTCAATTTTTTTAATGTGCAGTCTGATGGTAATAGTTTCGCTACCAAAATTTACAAGATCACCGTCCTGGTCAATCATTTTTAAAAATATACTAGTTATTATTTTAACGTTTACGGGAAAATAAATTAAATTTTCTGGAGCTTCTATTATCTTGAATCCAGGACTGCGCTAGGAAAGAACTGATGAATTACATGTACAGGATTGTTATTTAAATATGATCCATCAGCTATACTGCAGTCGATTAATATTGCATTTACCTTAATAATTTTAGCAGGTTTTTGTGAAATATGTATTTTGTCAGCTGTGTAGAGATCATCTCTAAATCCTAAAATATTTCCTATAGTATCTTTACTAAAACGAATATCCTCACTACATTTTATATGACAACGTAAGGTATTGTTATTGGCACGTAGTGTTAAGCTAACACCTTCTTTAGAAAGCTGATCTTGTAAATAATCCTCAATATCAGTCAATTCGTAGGATCCTGATGGAATTTCAATGGTTTTATTACCATAATGAAATTTATTATTTCGTTCATCTATATTGGGTATTGCATTAAAAGTTTCAAAATTCGTAAGACAAACAACATATTCACCGTCATCTAAGTAAATTGGCGGATTAAATGAAGCAGACAACTCAGCCGAATTGCCTGACAGAGAAATTGTAAGCGACATTATTGTTTTACAGTTGATGTAATACTAATACAAGTTATAAACTGTTGTTATATAAAAACTCTAAACACAAATGTCCACAGAAAACTAAATCTTTCTGTTGATAATTTTTATGATTATACATTATAACATTATGACTACCATCACTTAAAAAATATTTAACAACCTCCAAAGGTGGTTTTAAATTTCCATAGCTATCAAAGTATGAAATTATGTTATTTTTTTTCACATATCCAGTCCAGTGGGTTCCCTGTTTTTCTTTACTATCTAAATTGATTATACCACTTTCAAATTTTCTAATTTTTTTCGGTAAATCAATACGCATAAAAACACCACGAAAATGTGGGATATTTTTTGAATATTTAAGAAGGTCAATATTTGTTAGAGGTCTGTGAGGTAGTCCTTTTATCAGTTTTTTATATTTGATTTTAAAAACAGACCACAACCTTGTTTATAAGGTTTTAAATAAAGTCCTTTGCCAATAGAAATTTGTTCCATGGCTTGATTATGTCTTTTATCATCAATAAGTTTATCTTTTGCCGCTTTGGCGTCATTAACAGCTTTTGCTATTCCCGCAGCTCCCCCACCCAATGCTCCAAGAGCTGAGAGAGCAGATAGCACAGGTATTATAAATGGTAAAAACCCTCCAATTTTTGGGACTGGAATAATTCTTTTCTTTGGTCGAATAACCTTATAACCTTTTAATGATGATAGTGCTGTTTTTGCAGCTGTGTTTAAGTTCTTAAAAGATTTACCAACTAAACTTTTGCGTGCTTGTTTAATAGCATTGCTTAAAGATATCCCCCTTCCTGTGTTTTTTCGTGTAACGTTACGTCGACGACGTTTTTTTAAACCCATTCCAAAAGTTGTTTTTAATTTCATTGCTCCAGTTACTCCAGTTGCTGCTATTTTTTCACCTAAACTTGCGTTAGATGCATTTATTCTCTCAGCTGCTTTTGAAGCAAGAACTTTATCAGCCTTATGTCTATTTTTAAGATCTAAATTTTTTGAATATGCAATGTCGTGTTCTTTGCAAGCCTCATCCAATTTGTTAATTCCTCGGTCGCCTCTTGCTAATCTCTTTGTTAGGTTAGTTAGTTAGTTAGGAAATTGTAATTTGGGATGTGTAGTTCGAAAGGTAATTTGTTGATTATTGTATTTAACAAACCCCTTCCTTTCTTTTTAACTGTTGGTTGTCTAATAACCTTATGTTTGTTCCGTACACGCATTATATATATATATATACTGACGCATCAAGTATTTTCTCTTACTTATATAGTTAAAGTAATCATGCGAATAGTAAAACAAAATTTTTCACTTCCTATTAAAAATAATGATGATCAAAAAATTGATTTTAATAAGCATGGACAACTTTTTGGAGGAACTTGTACAAGAGGATTGATCGTTGGTCCTTCAGGCTGTGGAAAAATTAATGTTCTCATAAGTTTATTAGAGGACAAAAATGGATTACGTTTTGAAAACGTTTATGTTTATTCCAAATCTTTACATCAACCAAAATATGAATATCTGAAAAAACTACTCAAACCAATTAAAGAAATTGATTATTACGAAAACAATGATGAAAATGAAATTATTTCACCCAGTGAAATAAAGGATAATTCAGTTGTAATATTTGATGATATGGTTTGTGGTAATCAAAGCAAAATACGGGATTATTTTTGTTTTTCTAGACATAAAAGTGCTGACTGTTTTTACCTAAGTCAAACCTATTCCTCAATACCAAAACAGCTTATAAGAGATAATGCAAATTTACTGATCATATTTCAACTAGACAACACTAATTTACATCACATCTATGATGATCATATTAATGTTGATATGTCTTTTCAAAAATTTAAGGAACTTTGCTCATTGTGTTGGAAAGAACAACATAGTTTTATTGTAGTAGATAAAGATTGTAATTTGAAGCATGGTAAATACAGGAAAGGTTTTGACACGTTTATTTACCTATAAATACCATAGAATTAAAAAATTGTATATCACTGCTTATGCTAATGTTCTAAGAAAACATGGATAGAAAAAAAACAAACGAATTAGTAAAAACAAGGAATGCAATAAAAAAGAAATTACGAGGCTTGAAATCTGATTTGATTGCATCCCATTCTAAAAGAGAAAAGGAATTGTATCCAATCACGAAACCATTGCAAGAATTTTTATCAAACGTTAAAACTACATCAAACATAAAGCAAGAAATAAAAAGTCCACCTTTATCACCAAATCAATCTCAAAGATTTAAGTCTACTATTTTATCTCCGTCTCAAAAATTACATCCTACTTCATTTCGTAAGAGAAGTACCTATCATGAATATTTACCTACCGGTGGTCTTACTTTTTTAGAAGATCAATTCATACATGATAATGATATGAATTCTAGTAATATAAGTGATACTACTATAAACCAGACTGCTAACGAAATAAGAAAGAGTTTTCAAAATTTATCTGCCTTACCAGCATACAATGAATATTTAAATTCATTTGACGACCTTCCCAGAACATATATAGATGAATCAATTAGAGACGTTGATGATAAATTTGATCATACTTATGGAGTTTTTCATAATACAGACGAAGAAAAATTTTATATTGGAGAGAGAGAGCTTAAAATTATCGGAAAGACATTGAAGTAAAAAATATTAAATATTTAGGGACAGTTGGGTTATATGAATTGTTATTTAAAAAACATCCAGTGGGTTTCAAAAAAGAAGACTTGGAAAATTACATGGATATATTAAAAAGAACCAATGGCTACAAAAGAAATAAAGATTCAAAAGAACAAATACAATCAAGCAATACTTTCAAATATATGGATATTATTAGACCATATTTATTAAAAAAGGGTATTTTAAAACAAGACACAAGTCGTGCACGAACAACTTCATTTTCAAAACCTTTACCACCAAGAACAACAAGGTCAAAAACAAATACATTACCGTCAAGCAAAAAAGAGGGAGGTTCTATGATTTTATCCAACAAAAAAATAAAATATGTATATTTTGATGATCCCAATGAATTAGTTCAACGACTAAGACTTTTATTGGCTTCGCAGGAAGCGGGAAATACGGGACATAACAACGAAATAATATCAATAATTAAAGAACTTAAAGAGGCTAAAATTATCCTAAAAAAAGGGTGTCAAAACGGATTACTTATTCATTACAAACAAAACCATGACTGTAGATAAGTTTTGGAAACATATATCCAAGCATAAAAAACCCAAAATTGACTTGTCTGATATTGAAAAATAAAGTTTTTTTAAATGTACAAAAACACATTGCACAGTTTGCTCCAACAGGCAATGTTTCACAAATTGAGATTGAAAAGGTGAAAAAAAGGATTAATACAAATGATATTAGTATTGAAAATATAAACAAAAAACTTAAACTTAATGATAATACAATCGAAACCATCAAAACTGATATTCAAAATTGTGTTGACTCATCTTCTTTAAACAGTCTAAAACAAGAAGTCTACAATGTAAACAAAAATTTTTTTGTAAAAAAAGACGATTTAACAAAGGAATTACATGAAACCCATCATCTGTTTAGAAAACAACAGGAAAAATTTTTAAATGAAAGGCTAGGTGACTTACAACAACAACTAAATTTAATTAAGGATGATAAGGATCTAATAATTAAAAATATTAATGAAATTGAAAACATAAACAAATACATTACACTTAATCACACACTTATCAATGATGTAAAAAGTAAGATTGATACCTGTATAGATTATAGAAAATTTAAAAAGCAAACTTAAGATTTATGATGAAAGTGTAAATAAAATTGAGGAGATTAAAGAACAAATTCAAAAAAATTTCGAAAATATTTTAAATCTACCTACACAAAGTGATTTAAATAAAGTAGATAATAAATTTCGTGATAAAATAAAAAAAATTAAAGATCTCATGAGCGATAAAAAAACTGATTCACTAGCAATAGAAAAAATAGTATAAAGCTATTTGGAAAAAAATCCAATTTTTAATGATTATTCGGCTATAAAAAGCACAAGTTCTTTAAACACCACTGAAATTGATTCTTAAAAAAAAATTAAACAATTTTGTTAAACAAAATGATTTTAAGAATATTCAAGAAAACGTGTTAAAAATCTCAGATATAAATTAACAAATTAAAGATTATACAAAGAAAGGTGAAGAACATATTACTCAAATACATGATTTAATAGAAAAAAATAATAAACAAAAGTCAGATTTCGAAAAAAAGTTTGAAACGATTCAAAATGATATAAAAGATATAAATAAAATATGAAAAATGGTTTAACTGAAAACATACTTGAAAAAATTAAAGATTTTAATAAGTTTATTGATGATAAATTTAAACAAGGACAGACATCTTATGAACTATTACAAGAAAACATTTTAACAATTGGAAGATATTATGAAAACAATTTTTTAAAACTTAAAGTTACTTTTGATGAATTTCAAGATTCTATTCAAAATGAGTTAAATATTATAAAATTATCTTATGATGAAGGTATCAATTCCCTTGGTGATGTTTTAGAAAAAACCAAAACTGGTCTTGATAATGAATTTAAAGATCTTAAAGAATTTACTAAAAAGAAACTAAAATCAGTCAATGAAACTAATCAAAAATTTAAAGAAGAACTGAATAAAGAGCTACTCAAAAACATTATAAATCTACAAAAATCAATTAATAATTTGGATGATGGATTAAGTCATCTTGATAAAAATATTAATAATTTGCAAGAAAATCTTCGGGACAATATAGCAGCTAAAGAATTACAATTAACACAATATAGGCAATGTTGAAAACAATTTTAGGCAAGAGTTAATTAAGCTTAAAAATATGCTAAAAGACAAAATAACAGAAAACTTTAATATTTTAAAAAATCATATTAATAATCTAGATAAAGCGTTCATTGAGGTGGATAAAAAATTGGTTTCTTTTTAAGAAAACATTCAAAAAAATGTAGAAAATATTACTAGGGTTGAAACAAATTTAAACCAGGAGCTAATTACTGTTCAAAGTTAGTGATAATGAAAAAAAAAACAAAAAACCACACCAGTAAACTTAAATCATTAGAACAAAAGGTAAATTTATTTAAAAAATCAGATTCTTTTTATGGTTATTTACCATTAACATTTTTTGGAAAATACTCAGAAAATATACGAAATTTTTTTATAGAATCAAACAATTCAAGTCAATATATATTTCCATTGAAGACTGGAATAATAGAATCAGCAAATTTTCAACCCAGAGATTTAATAATGGTTGTAAAAAATGAAGGTGGTTTTAAATCATACGACCTTGAAAAGGTTTTAAATATTGAGTTAAAGAAAAATGATTTAATTTTTTTTGAAAGATTAATTAATAGTGACACCACTAATTTTCATGCAACGCTTTTACTTAAATATCAATTAAATTCGTAAGACATATCAGTACTACTCAAATATGGATCTAAAAAAGTCTGTTGTTGATGAGTTACATAAACCGGCAAGAAAAAAGTATTCCCGAAGAAAAGTCATTATTAAATCACTAAATGACCTTTGGCAAGCTAATTTAGTTTAAATGATTCCATATGCTCGATATAATAGAGGAAATAAATATATTTTGATTGTAATAAATGCGTTTTCTAAATATGTTTGGGCAAGACCTGTTAAAACTAAAGGAGCTGAACGCGTAACAAATGCTATGAAATCAATTTTGGAAGGTGCTAAAATTGCTCCAAAAAATTTGCAAACTGATTTAGGAACTGAGTTTCTAAATGCTCGGTTTAAAAAACTTATGAACGATTTCAACGTAAATCATTATAGTACTTTTTCAAATTTAAAAGCTAGTATAGTGGAAAGGGTAAACAGAACTTTAAAAAATACAATGTGGAAAAAATTAAGCATGCGTGGATCTTACATTTGGATTGATATTCTCAACGAAATTGTTAATGACTATAACCAAACAATACATTCTACAATTGGAATAAAACCAATCAACGTTTCTAAAAAAAATGAAAACGAATTATTTAAAAAAGTATATCGTCATACAAAAATAATAGATCCACTAAAATCAAAACTTAAAACAGGAGATTCTGTGCGTATTTCAAAATATAGGGAACATTTTTCAAAAGGATACACACCTAATTGGTCAAATGAAATATTTCTTGTGAAGAAAATACAAATGACCAATCCGATGACTTATTTGCTCGAAGATCAAAATAGGAAAGAAATTCAAGGAGGTTTCTACAAAGAAGAATTGCAAAAAGTAAAATATCCAGATGTTTATCTTGTTGAAAAAGTTTTGAGAAGAAAAGGAAACATGGTTTTCGTAAAATGGTTAGGATTAAATAAAACTCACAATTCTTGGATTAATAAAAATAATGTATTCTAAATTTATTTGTAACAAATAAAGAATAATATTTTTTAATCATAGTTTTTTTATTTAACGTTTGTAAACAACATATACCTTAAAACTACTTAATATTTTTATGACCCCAGGCTAATGTTTTAAAAGTTCCAAGAACAACACATCGCTTGTCATCTTGAGGTGATAGTGCCACTTTATTTTTTAGTTGTGTGTAAATATCATGAAGAATGGAACGGAAGCAATTCATTTTTCTGTATTTTGTTTCAGCATTTTCAACAACGTCTTGATAATCTTCTTTAGTAATGTTGTTTTGAATAACATACTTTTTCACTCCCTTTGCTTTTTTTTCAGTTCTAGTTGCTAACTCAACACAATAGGCCTTAGCATCTGTGCCATAAAAGCTTACTATAGGTTGACCTGCAAATTCGTCTTTCATACGACCCACTATAGATTGGTTTCTGATAATGTTATGTAAATTGTCTTCGCTGTAATTTGATGTATCAAACCTCTCCAGGTTTTCTTGAATATCTGAATAAAAGTTATGGGTTTCAACTTCTAGTATTAAAGAATCAGTATCTGTGTAGAGCAAAATTGCTTTTTCGCCATATTTGTTTTTTATATATTCATAATAAAAATCATACATTACTGTCTTGGATAATTCCAAGACTGAAAATCCAATATAAACGGGTTTATTGTATGTGACTTTTACTCGTTCCATTTGAATGGCAATCAAGTTTTCAGTAAAAATTGATGAGTTTTTAAAATTTGGTTTAGCAATTAATGTTTGAGCTCCTTGCGTTTTTCCAATATTTTGCCAATGTGTAATTAATTTGATATCTTCTCTTTTGTCAACGTTTTCCAGTGATTTACCATAAATTGCGTTGTTGAGTAACTTAAAGAAATCTTTTTCAAACTGATTTTTAGAATTGTTTCGCAATTTAGTGTTTAAATCTATGTAAGATTTTAGGAAAGGTGACTGCTTAAATCTTATTGCTCTATGAATTTGAACCAAGTGTAGTCCGTTTCGAATAGCCTGTTGAAGATTTTTGTAATGCAAAACATAATTCTTTTTGTGATCCAAATTACATATTAACTTGTTATTTTTTGATTCACTCAAAAATGGAAATTCATTATGTTTCTCATGGAGGTGCTCTGGATAATCAATATCTGCTTCAAAAACATAGCCGTATTTCGAATTATCTGCTATTGATTGTAAATCTATTGCTTCAATTTCAGATTTAGTCACCCAAGTAAAATCGCCAATAGGCAAATACTGACTCATACTGTGACCGTAGAGATTTGTAGCATCTAAATACATTATAAATGTTTTTGGATTTTCACTATTATAATTTGGAACCAGTTCATTATTGGCTTCAGCTTTTCGCACACTACAATGACATATACCACCTCGAATATTATTTTTTTAAAAATGCAACATATCTATATCGGTAAGTAATTCTAATTTAACTTCTGTACTTTTTAACATTGCATCCCAACTGAAACCAGGAGATGTATAGTAGTGGGCTGGATCTAACTTATAAGTATTTAGAGATAAATTTCTAAATGACTCATAAAAGTCTGCTAAAATCAAGACGTCAGAAAATAAGTAAATTTTTGTAAAGTCCAATAAAGTTTCACAATTAAACAAGTTCCAAACGTGAAGAGCTCTGTTATAATCCTTAAGGCTTAATGGTTTTTCTTTTAACTTATCATAAGAGTTCTCAATAGTTAGCAGTTTTTTTTCATACAACTTATCGAAAGAATCCATATATGAATAGGGATAAATACCTTTTTTTCGTATCTCATTGAATTGATCAGGATTTTTAAAATGTTTTTTAATTTCGATACATTGAGAGGTGTCTAAACTTTCACCTAACTTTTCCAATGACGTTGATTCAAAACGAAATGAATCGAGAAATCTAATTTTCATGTAAATATTTTTAGTTTTTCCAAACTCTTCTTTTTTGTCTACCAAACTTACTTTGGAAAATGAGATGTACTTTTCTTTAGTTTGTCCTAAAACATCAATTTGATCTTTTTCACAACATAATTGCTTTATAAATAAATGACTATCATAATGTGTCAAATTATGGAAGAACACTGGAATAAAATTTGGTATTTTGTAATTTAGATTACAAATACTGTGAGCTGCACCTCTATATTTTCCTGTTAGGTGATCATGATCTCTCACAATTTCATCTTCATTTTTAAAATTTTTGGAACATATGTGACATACTTTTGCTGATTTAAAATCAATGTTTTCATCACATGTTAAGGGAGACATGGGTACAACATGTTTAAGATGCTCGTGGTAAATTCTTCTAACATGATTTTCAATTCTTTTGCAAAATTCCTCAGCAGCATCTTTACCAAAGTAGTATTCTATGGTAGATAAGGATTCACCATAAGAACATTTAATGAAAAAACAAAAAGCAAATGGTTCATGTTTAAATGTATTTTTTGTGTATGAAGTAAAATTATTATCTGGATCTACATAAGTTAGTGGTTTAAGGAGGCACTCAAAAATCAGCATAAATAACAAAAGGAACTTTAAGTTGCTTTTAAAAATTTTCAAACTGAAGTATATTTTCTGGAATATTTTCTCCATATTTGTTAGTTTTAATGTTGCTTGTGGGTAATGATGTTACTGTTTGGTTGCAATCATGTAATTGATGTTTTTGTAATTTTTCTTCAGATGTAAAATAAATTAGACATCCATCACAAAAGTACTTTTTATGATCTTGTCTATTAATCTGAGAGGATACTAACCTGGACATATCCTTTATCCAACAATAATGTTTGTTTTCATCATTACTTATCAATAACAAATTAATATGAGTAGGTAGTTTCTTCTTTGTGTAGTGTGTGGGGACCGACAACTTCATTTATTACTTTATCATTTTTGTAAATGCTTTCCAAACCGTACATATTTATAGATATTTGGTTAAGTTCTTCAAATTTTCTAATGTCTTTTAACTTGACAGGAAATTCAATACCGTCAAAATTTAAAATGTTATGAAAGTCAGGATAAGAACTGGTTCGATCACTATTAGTTTGAGATGGATATAAGGCATTAATAACCCTCCACGCAAAACAACACTGATCATTATTTTTTCGGTTGATCACAGCTTTTTTTTTCAAAATATTTTTTGGCAACACAATGTAAGATGATGCATGTAATGGATTGTATTTGTTAATATTAACTTCTAAATATAAGAGTTCTTTTAACGCCCATCCGGACCCGTTTTCAGCAAACGTTAACATCTTCTCTTTGATTATTGATGCAAATTCACCAAAAATGTCTTTAACATTGGTTGTTTCTGTTACAACCTTATTTCGACTATTAAATGATTTTGTTTCTAATATTTCCTTACTTGGTAAAACAAAACTTCCAAACACCTCTACATTTAACTTAATAATGGTCTGCTTTTTCACTTGTTCCATAACCAGTCTAAAAAATTTTTGTTTAACTTCATCAAAAAATTCATCAATATCAACAATTTTTCTTGATGGATACAGTATAAATGAAACTATCCTCTTTTTAAATGCTGCTGTTTTAATTCTTACGTATTCATCGTTATTTTGTTCCAATATTTTTCTTTTATGAAGGTTTAATCGTAAATGTCCACTAAGTTTATTTTTGATGTACCACTCGTCACATTCTTTACATTTTTTTAAAATTAATTTAGGTACTATTTCAATATTTTTTGTTTTTAATTTTTCACAACTAACTTTTCTTTTCTTGGAAGCAGGTTCCGAGCAAGATGGTTTGTATAAACACGATTCCCGTTTATGTCTGTAAAGGTTTGATTTATATTTAAAATCTTTATTGCAATCGGAACATGAATGCATGATAGTATATAAATAAACTAAACTGATAAATTACTGGTAATTAAAAAATCAGATTCTTTTTATGGTTATTTACCATTAACATTTTTTGGAAAATACTCAGAAAATATACGAAATTTTTTTATAGAATCAAACAATTCAAGTCAATATATATTTCCATTGAAGACTGGAATAATAGAATCAGCAAATTTTCAACCCAGAGATTTAATAATGGTTGTAAAAAATGAAGGTGGTTTTAAATCATACGACCTTGAAAAGGTTTTAAATATTGAGTTAAAGAAAAATGATTTAATTTTTTTTGAAAGATTAATTAATAGTGACACCACTAATTTTCATGCAACGCTTTTACTTAAATATCAATTAAATTCGTAAGACATATCAGTACTACTCAAATATGGATCTAAAAAAGTCTGTTGTTGATGAGTTACATAAACCGGCAAGAAAAAAGTATTCCCGAAGAAAAGTCATTATTAAATCACTAAATGACCTTTGGCAAGCTAATTTAGTTTCAATGATTCCATATGCTCGATATAATAGAGGAAATAAATATATTTTGATTGTAATAAATGCGTTTTCTAAATATGTTTGGGCAAGACCTGTTAAAACTAAAGGAGCTGAACACGTAACAAATGCTATGAAATCAATTTTGGAAGGTGCTAAAATTGCTCCAAAAAATTTGCAAACTGATTTAGGAACTGAGTTTCTAAATGCTCGGTTTAAAAAACTTATGAACGATTTCAACGTAAATCATTATAGTACTTTTTCAAATTTAAAAGCTAGTATAGTGGAAAGGGTAAACAGAACTTTAAAAAATACAATGTGGAAAAAATTAAGCATGCGTGGATCTTACATTTGGATTGATATTCTCAACGAAATTGTTAATGACTATAACCAAACAATACATTCTACAATTGGAATAAAACCAATCAACGTTTCTAAAAAAAATGAAAACGAATTATTTAAAAAAGTATATCGTCATACAAAAATAATAGATCCACTAAAATCAAAACTTAAAACAGGAGATTCTGTGCGTATTTCAAAATATAGGGAACATTTTTCAAAAGGATACACACCTAATTGGTCAAATGAAATATTTCTTGTGAAGAAAATACAAATGACCAATCCGATGACTTATTTGCTCGAAGATCAAAATAGGAAAGAAATTCAAGGAGGTTTCTACAAAGAAGAATTGCAAAAAGTAAAATATCCAGATGTTTATCTTGTTGAAAAAGTTTTGAGAAGAAAAGAAAACATGGTTTTCGTAAAATGGTTAGGATTAAATAAAACTCACAATTCTTGGATTAATAAAAATAATGTATTCTAAATTTATTTGTAACAAATAAAGAATAATATTTTTTAATCATAGTTTTTTTATTTAACGTTTGTAAACAACATATACCTTAAAACTACTTAATATTTTTATGACCCCAGGCTAATGTTTTAAAAGTTCCAGGAACAACACATCGCTTGTCATCTTGAGGTGATAGTGCCACTTTATTTTTTAGTTGTGTGTAAATATCATGAAGAATGGAACGGAAGCAATTCATTTTTCTGTATTTTGTTTCAGCATTTTCAACAACGTCTTGATAATCTTCTTTAGTAATGTTGTTTTGAATAACATACTTTTTCACTCCCTTTGCTTTTTTTCCAGTTCTAGTTGCTAACTCAACACAATAGGCCTTAGCACCTGTGCCATAAAAGCTTACTATAGGTTGACCTGCAAATTCGTCTTTCATACGACCCACTATAGATTGGTTTCTGATAATGTTATGTAAATTGTCTTCGCTGTAATTTGATGTATCAAACCTCTCCAGGTTTTCTTGAATATCTGAATAAAAGTTATGGGTTTCAACTTCTAGTATTAAAGAATCAGTATCTGTGTAGAGCAAAATTGCTTTTTCGCCATATTTGTTTTTTATATATTCATAATAAAAATCATACATTACTGTCTTGGATAATTCCAAGACTGAAAATCCAATATAAACGGGTTTATTGTATGTGACTTTTACTCGTTCCATTTGAATGGCAATCAAGTTTTCAGTAAAAATTGATGAGTTTTTAAAATTTGGTTTAGCAATTAATGTTTGAGCTCCTTGCGTTTTTCCAATATTTTGCCAATGTGTAATTAATTTGATATCTTCTCTTTTGTCAGCGTTTTCCAGTGATTTACCATAAATTGCGTTGTTGAGTAACTTAAAGAAATCTTTTTCAAACTGATTTTTAGAATTGTTTCGCAATTTAGTGTTTAAATCTATGTAAGATTTTAGGAAAGGTGACTGCTTAAATCTTATTGCTCTATGAATTTGAACCAAGTGTAGTCCATTTCGAATAGCCTGTTGAAGATTTTTGTAATGCAAAACATAATTCTTTTTGTGATCCAAATTACATATTAACTTGTTATTTTTTGATTCACTCAAAAATGGAAATTCATTATGTTTCTCATGGAGGTGCTCTGAATAATCAATATCTGCTTCAAAAACATAGCCGTATTTCGAATTATCTGCTATTGATTGTAAATCTATTGCTTCAATTTCAGATTTAGTCACCCAAGTAAAATCGCCAATAGGCAAATACTGACTCATACTGTGACCGTAGAGATTTGTAGCATCTAAATACATTATAAATGTTTTTGGATTTTCACTATTATAATTTGGAACCAGTTCATTATTGGCTTCAGCTTTTCGCACACTACAATGACATATACCACCTCGAATATTATTTTTTTAAAAATGCAACATATCTATATCGGTAAGTAATTCTAATTTAACTTCTGTACTTTTTAACATTGCATCCCAACTGAAACCAGGAGATGTATAGTAGTGGGCTGGATCTAACTTATAAGTATTTAGAGATAAATTTCTAAATGACTCATAAAAGTCTGCTAAAATCAAGACGTCAGAAAATAAGTAAATTTTTGTAAAGTCCAATAAAGTTTCACAATTAAACAAGTTCCAAACGTGAAGAGCTCTGTTATAATCCGTAAGGCTTAATGGTTCTTCTTTTAACTTATCATAAGAGTTCTCAATAGTTAGCAGTTTTTTTTCATACAACTTATCGAAAGAATCCATATATGAATAGGGATAAATACCTTTTTTTCGTATCTCATTGAATTGATCAGGATTTTTAAAATGTTTTTTAATTTCGATACATTGAGAGGTGTCTAAACTTTTACCTAACTTTTCCAATGACGTTGATTCAAAACGAAATGAATCGAGAAATCTAATTGTCATGTAAATATTTTTAGTTTTTCCAAACTCTTCTTTTTTGTCTACCAAACTTACTTTGGAAAATGAGATGTACTTTTCTTTAGTTTGTCCTAAAACATCAATTTGATCTTTTTCACAACATAATTGCTTTATAAATAAATGACTATCATAATGTGTCAAATTATGGAAGAACACTGGAATAAAATTTGGTATTTTGTAATTTAGATTACAAATACTGTGAGCTGCACCTCTATATTTTCCTGTTAGGTGATCATGATCTCTCACAATTTCATCTTCATTTTTAAAATTTTTGGAACATATGTGACATACTTTTGCTGATTTAAAATCAATGTTTTCATCACATGTTAAGGGAGACATGGGTACAACATGTTTAAGATGCTCGTGGTAAATTCTTCTAACATGATTTTCAATTCTTTTGCAAAATTCCTCAGCAGCATCTTTACCAAAGTAGTATTCTATGGTAGATAAGGATTCACCATAGGAACATTTAATGAAAAAACAAAAAGCAAATGGTTCATGTTTAAATGTATTTTTTGTGTATGAAGTAAAATTATTATCTGGATCTACATAAGTTAGTGGTTTAAGGAGGCACTCAAAAATCAGCATAAATAACAAAAGGAACTTTAAGTTGCTTTTAAAAATTTTCAAACTGAAGTATATTTTCTGGAATATTTTCTCCATATTTGTTAGTTTTAATGTTGCTTGTGGGTAATGATGTTACTGTTTGGTTGCAATCATGTAATTGATGTTTTTGTAATTTTTCTTCAGATGTAAAATAAATTAGACATCCATCACAAAAGTACTTTTTATGATCTTGTCTATTAATCTGAGAGGATACTAACCTGGACATATCCTTTATCCAACAATAATGTTTGTTTTCATCATTACTTATCAATAACAAATTAATATGAGTAGGTAGTTTCTTCTTTGTGTAGTGTGTGGGGACCGACAACTTCATTTATTACTTTATCATTTTTGTAAATGCTTTCCAAACCGTACACATTTATAGATATTTGGTTAAGTTCTTCAAATTTTCTAATGTCTTTTAACTTGACAGGAAATTCAATAACGTCAAAATTTAAAATGTTATGAAAGTCAGGATAAGAACTGGTTCGATCACTATTAGTTTGAGATGGATATAAGGCACTAATAACCCTCCACGCAAAACAACACTGATCATTATTTTTTCGGTTGATCACAGCTTTTTTTTCAAAATATTTTTTGGCAACACAATGTAAGATGATGCATGTAATGGATTGTATTTGTTAATATTAACTTCTAAATATAAGAGTTCTTTTAACGCCCATCCGGACCCGTTTTCAGCAAACGTTAACATCTTCTCTTTGATTATTGATGCAAATTCACCAAAAATGTCTTTAACATTGGTTGTTTCTGTTACAACCTTATTTCGACTATTAAATGATTTTGTTTCTAATATTTCCTTACTTGGTAAAACAAAACTTCCAAACACCTCTACATTTAACTTAATAATGGTCTGCTTTTTCACTTGTTCCATAACCAGTCTAAAAAATTTTTGTTTAACTTCATCAAAAAATTCATCAATATCAACAATTTTTCTTGATGGATACAGTATAAATGAAACTATCCTCTTTTTAAATGCTGCTGTTTTAATTCTTACGTATTCATCGTTATTTTGTTCCAATATTTTTCTTTTATGAAGGTTTAATCGTAAATGTCCACTAAGTTTATTTTTGATGTACCACTCGTTACATTCTTTACATTTTTTTAAAATTAATTTAGGTACTATTTCAATATTTTTTGTTTTTAATTTTTCACAGCTAACTTTTCTTTTCTTGGAAGCAGGTTCCGAGCAAGATGGTTTGTATAAACACGATTCCCGTTTATGTCTGTAAAGGTTTGATTTATATTTAAAATCTTTATTGCAATCGGAACATGAATGCATGATAGTATATAAATAAACTAAACTGGTAAAAGAAATAATTCCTTTTATATGATAAATAAACTGGTTAAAGTGGGGGTATTTGGGTGGCAAGTCAAAATTTGTTATTATTCATGATTTATTCTATGGTTTGTAATATAGGTTTTTGTTCCTCTAAGACAAACTAAGCATGTTTCCGGATAAATTAATTGATACAATTTTTCTTCACATATAGTACACTTTAAATGATTACAATTCATTTTGTCCGTATAATGTAAATTGACATGCTTATTCTCACCCATAGGAGTATTAATTCCGTGATTGTAATAACAGTTGCAACACAACGCAAAAAAAATGTTTTCTCCTCCTTTGATGGCCACATATGATTGCATAACACACATCGATTTTTCCAGGTATCCCCGCTTTACAGTTTTATCTGATTTAATCATCCGAGTCCTTACGAGACCTGATCTTGCACATGTTCCCTGCTCTTGGTTCATTTCGAAACCTTCTTCTTCCTCGGGATTTATTGACCTATTTACGTCCATGTCCATAACCATCTCCTCCCTGCAGCTAACCAAATCTTCATACTTCTTCGTAAAAAACATGAAAACACCAGAAATCATTTGAATAAAATCAAACATTTTATTTTTTTAACAAAATATAAATCTCTATAACAAAACTTGAAACTATAAAGAATTTTCTACCAACTAAGACTTATATAAGTGACACCACCTCACCAAAAATAATAAGAAAGTATAAGAAAAAAGTGTAGTTTAATAAAGACAAAACCGGTTTTGTTCAAGCCAGTTACACCGATTACACAGCTAATTTATTGTTACGGGTATTAAAAACCGGTCATGCCAGCTTTCTACCTTTAATTTTTATGTTGCTGTAACAGTTGGTAATTATTACTAGTTTAACCGGTAACATCGGTTGTCAGGTGTAAGCTAAGAAAGTGTTGAAAACCGGTTACGCAGGTGTGATTTAATCCCCCCCCAGAATTATATTGACTATAAGAGAACAAGACAATTTGGTTTTTAAGTCAAAAGAACTCTTAAACCATTTAGATATCTAAATCTAAAAATTATGAATTTTTGAAGAAACCTTATCTGATATAAGTATCGACTCATTCGAAATTATTGAGATGTTTGATTTTGAAGAAACATCCAGTAATGGAAGTTCGATGGATAGTTTGTCATCGAATGAAGCCATCCTGAGTGATAACATCTTAATGGATATCAAATTAAAAATCAGAGAAACAGTAAATATTGACAATTGGTTAAAAATTCAAGCGAAAATAGAAACATGTTGTGTTACTGAAAACTACTATGAACTGGATACCAGAAAATATTGTGTTTCCTGCTTCTACGATACGGTGCCAACAATCACAGCAAAATTTTGTGAAGTAATTTCAACCCATTTTAGCGGGAATATCGTTAATTTAATATTTCCACATTATTTTATTTGTAGTAACAATTTGTTTTCAGTAAATTTAACAATTTATTGTAGTATTTGTAGAAATTCTCAAATTTAACGAAAATAAATAATAGCAAAAAATGTTTGCCTGTATTTTTTTTATTTTATAGCGTTAAACTTACAATATTTAATCAAACAAAAGGTAAATAATAAAATACATAAAAATCCTATAGTAATGTAAAAATAAACGTAACTGCAATTCAACTCTGGTTTTTCTCTAGGTATAATTTAAAATTATCACCATCCTTTAAAAGTTTTCTGTCAATGTAATAGGTTAAGTAACGTACCCCGTAGTTTTTCTCATATAGTTTGTTTAAAGATTTGTAGCACCCATTAAAATCGTTCTTGTTTGAACTCAAACATATTTGAGCTGTTGGAAAGTTATAATCATACTTAATAAATAATGTTTTGCCTATAAAGGCGCTTAGAATAACTAATGACGAAGCCTCCATTCCTATATAACAACTAAATTAAAATTAAACAAAGTGTTACTTTATAATAAATACTAGCAGTCTAAAAACTATTTTGATTTGCAGCCGTCATTGAGTGAAATGGTAAATAAAAAGTGGTCTTTATTTCAATCCATATCGCATCACTCTATCTTCCCACCAAGTTTCATCCAAATAATATTCGTATTTTTTGTGTAATTGAGGTAAAAACTTTCGCTTTTATATTAGTAGGATTCGTAGTTTTTAACACTGTGTGGTATAACACGCTTCCTTGCTTCCGTACAACAACGATATTTCTCCGTTTTGTCACCCATACTAATTTGAAACAACTTGGGTTCGGTCTGGCTGGCAGACTTTTTGCTTTCAAAATTCTATTCGATTCAGGGTTGCCAGATTAGGGTATTTTCCCCAAAAATAAGTAGATTTTTTTTGCTTTGGGTATTTTTTTGGGATTTGTTTTTTTCTGGGGAATTTTTATGGGGAAAATTTTTTGCATTGGAGAAATTTGAGAGGAAATTTGTACATTGGCGTTGATGTAATGTATTGTACATCTTTTTAGGGGATTCCAAAATAAGTACTGTGAGTCTTGAGTCAAAATGGGGTCGCAGTTCTTCATCTTCATAATTTATCTATGAAGTTTTCAACTTATGTTAGCCACTGTAATAATAATGTATGGTAGGAGTAGCCGCGAACATACCCAACTACAAACATTTCATAAATACCAATGAGAAACAAAGACAAAATTCTTATGATTCTTGGATTTTAGAATTTATTTTGATAATCGACCTACTTAGAATAAAATTAACCGTGTTTTAGGGGACTTTTTAAGTTTAGACTGGGGAAATTCGACCGAGAATTCTGGCAACCCTGAAATTATATTCTTTTAGCGGTCAGGTAGCGATTTACGTTGCGACGAGTGGTTGACCCATCGATGTACAGTTAGTACGTTGACCGGAGCGCGCCAAAGTGCAACCATCGTTTATACAGCGTGCGTATTTTTTTATCGGAGTCGTGGTAAGTGTAGTGGTTCCTGATTTTATTTTTATTTTTGGTGATTTACCTATGTGAACCGTTTACCGGCTGCCTGATCTCCACTAGGTAATTACACTATTTGGTAATTTTATTTAAGTTATTGGTGCTTATCTTATCGCTATTTTCGACGTAATGTAATTATATGGTAATTATGCAGTATACGGTTTTCTGCCATTTTTGATTTTTTTGAATTACGAGAAAAAAGGGTGCCCAGGGGGGGGGGCGGTTGTAATGTGTTTTTTTTATTGTTTTGGGTTGGTTTGAATTAGGTTGGGTTGGACTGTGTTGGTTTGGGTTGTTTTAGTGAAAAAAATAAAAAAAAAAACAACGGGCGCAGACGGATTTGGGGTCCTAGGGACCCTGGAAGGTGCCCCCATAAAGAATTTTTCAAAAAATCAAAAATGGCCGAAAACCGTATACTGCATAATTACCAATTATATTTTTTAACCACTAGATCACTGTATACATGCATACTTTTAAAACCTGCTATGTTATTGTCACTAAGGGTCAGTTTATCAATAGTGAGTTAGGCATTTAACTCTCGAGTTAAAGAAAAAGATGGTTAACAAATAACAAATGTCAGAATGAGATAGCTGAAGGTTAACTCGAGAGTTTAATGCCTAATTCGCTTTTGATAAAACGACCCTAAGATAAATATAAAAATAAGGCTAGGTGGAAACTTAAAAACATGTTGGTGTTATAATATTTTTTATTTCTTATTCTATAAAAAATTTTGACATAAAATCAAATCTTTTTCCAAAATGGTTAGTGCTTCTTTACTTTTTTGATTTTTTTTTTTGATATTTTATAATTTTTTTAAAAATTTATTTTTTTTATCAATTTTTCTTTTTTAAATTCTAATGATTTTTTCAAAAAAGCATTTAATTCTTTTTCGTAATTGCGTGTTTTTCTGGCTTCTTCTTGGAGGTCTATTAATGTCAAATCCTGTTCTTCTTCTTCCTGTTCTTCTTCTTCCTGTTCTTCTTCTTCCCGTTCTTCTTCTTCCTGTTCATCTTCTTCCTGTTCATCTTCTTCCTGCATTTCTTCCTGATCATCTTTTTGTTCATTTCCCTGGTCTTCTTCCGGTTCTTCCTGTTCTTCTTCTTCCTGTTTTACAGGCGCTGAGGTCCAGAGAGGGTTGAATGGGGACTTTAGTCTGACGTTTTGAAGTATTTTTACTTTTTTGTTATTGTTTGTCCCCCACCCTATCGGTTTTACTTGTGAAAAACTCCCATCAAGGATCTCAACGTCCGAATCTTCTTCTGGCTGTAGAACTTTCTTCATCAGCTTCATATTTTTTTTTGCCAATGGCAGACTTAAATTTAATTTTGGTACTTTCATTTTGCACTTCTTAGTAAAGTAAAGTTATTTCTTAAACTGAAGCTATTTAAAGCAACTTTCTTGATCCCCTCTTCTTACATTTTATCTGTGCTTCCATGTAATTTGGTAGATGTTTTTCTTAATTCGCAAATAACGGTTTATATGCAATTTGACAGAGGTACTAAATAACAGTTAAAATAAATGATGACCATAAAAATCGAGAAAGGTATTACATTTATTCATCAGATAATAAATGACCGGTATAAAATTCGTAAATGGACTCTTGAGTAACGGTATATGCAATTTTAAAACTTGACCCGCTTTTCGAGATCATATAGGTACCATAAAAACTCGAGCAGGACCTTACATTTATCAGATAATCAAGGTATATACCGTAATTTCATGAGAAATTTTGCAGCTGTGTCCACCAAAATAATTGCAGAATGCACCGCACCTGTAAATTCCGTTACAGATATTTTTTGCAAATCCGTCTCAAGACACTAAAAATAAAATGAAACGAAATATATTTTTATAAATGTGATTTTATTTCCATAAATTATACAATATCAAAGCATTTATAACACTTATTATTGAAAACCACTTTTGAATTTTCTTTTCATAATTTTGTTTGTGTTTCAATTCCCTATTCTGCCACATCATTTTACCATATTCACAATTTGGTGATAGTTTTACATGTTCAAAAAAAGGACAGTCTGTTTTTACAAAATTGTATATCTGCACGTCACAATAGTGGCACTCTACTATGTCCTCTTCATTTTTATAGAAAAATCCAGACAAACTCAAATCTTCGGGTTTTATTTTCATTTGATTTCATTTGTTGTGTGTTCGGTACATCATAACTTTCAAGACACATTGCTAAATAAAAGCAAATTTTTTATCACTTATAAAGTTTTAGACTTTCCCCTCCCAAAGAAATTTGACCCCACCCCAAACGTAGCCGACTCTCTGGATTACCTAATAATTTTTTGAAACCTCTGAATTTATGTAATAACTATAGTTGTGACCTAGTTTACTGCAATACATCTGTAAGACAAAAGGGCGTGGTTCAATTTATCACCTACTTTCTAACAGGTTCTTCAAGGTATTGCCCAAGACATCTGTGACCCGGTTTACAAAATTTGTATCTCTGAATTTATGATCATTAATAACCAGTTGTGACCTAGTTTACTGCAATACATCTGTAAGACAAAAAGGTGTGGTTCAATTTATCACCTACTTTCTAACAGGTTTTTCAAGGTATTGCCCAAGACATTTGGATCCCCCCACCCCATGTCTGAATCTTTGGCTCTCAAAATGTTAATTATTATGGGAAACTTGAGCCAGAACCGGCGAAAACACCCTACTGGCGTTAAAGGTGTTTTTGATCGAGGTACATACATTTTATGCACGATAAGCATGCTGCAACTAGCCATTTTATAACTTTAAAGCCTGTGGGCATAAAAGGCGCTCTAGGGCGTTAAAGTACACTTTTACAGCTAATTGTGCATAAACGTGATTTTAGTAATCGACATCAAGTGTTTGTGTTCTATGTATGGCTTTGAAAGTTTAAACAAACTCTAAAATAAACGCCAGTTGCCAAACAGTCAATGCCGTTTCATTCACCTCGCACTCTCTACAATTATTTATCAGAATTCATAAAATCAAAATAGTTTAATGTCAGAAGGCCCATCATCGCTTATAGAAAACGAAATTATTGATAATTTTATCCACCATCAGAATCGTAAGCAGAATTTTTTATTTGTTATACCATATTTCATCAAACCTGCTCAAAATCAAAAAAGTCGATAAGGAGGCGCCAAACAAATTTCTGGCGCAGAACAACACCCACAGAAGCGACAAGGCGGCTAGCTTACAAAATCGAGTGATGGGAATGGACAACATAACACACTGAGAGAAAGTGCGTCTCACTGGGTATTACTAATTAGGAACTCTGAAAAAAACAGTATAAATCTCCTAAAGTGGGAAGGTGGCAAAGTGCACCCGCTACTATCAGATATCGAGGTTATTAAAACTCCGCGACGTCCAAGGAATGTTCTTGCGACTTTTTTGCTACTTTGTGCTTTGTTGGAGTGAAACATCAAAGGATATCATTTTGCTTTTCGTGGATGTCAGTATAAATTCGGTGATGGATTATTATTATTTTCTTTATCTAAAGATGCTGAACGGTAAGTAACCTGATGTATAAGACAGCCTTTATGTACGGTGTGTCTCTATTTAAATTTTAGAGAAATAGAGGACTTTTTTATTAATAATTTTAGTAATTTTTTTTTAAGTTCACCGTGTTATGTATAACCATCAAATATTATTTTTTATTTTTTCGTATATACGATGTCTGCCAAAAAATATGAATATTGTTCAACAGTAAAGTAGCTTTATTTTTGAGAGATCCAATATTCGATATATAAAGAAAAGTAGATTGGAATTCTTTTTTGGAACATTTTTCGAATAATAATTTTCGATATTGTGGAAAGTAAAGGTAATAGGTACCTTACTCTTGAGCAAACTTGATATAACGAAAGAATAATTAGGTACTTGTAAAACCAACTAGAAAAATGACTTCAATTTGGTTCAGTTCAGTAAGCTTTATTGTCGTAAAAATACAATAGATCTTTATAGACAAAACAAAACTAAAACAACAAAAAAAATATACGTAAGGTAAAAAATTAAAAAAACATAAAAGCAATAATTAATATATTAAAGTAAAAAAGAAAAAGATGTTAAGAACAAAGAATATAGAAAAAGTAAAAAATTACAAAAAATAACAAAGATGACAAATAAATAACAAACAAAATTGAGTAAAACATCTATAAGCCTAACAAAATCTTTACCTATCTATATTAAGTGCTTTGCATATTTTTACATTTTTTTAAAACCTGTCATCAAAATATCCTTTCAGGGAGTAACAGGTTTTACTAATTATTAATTCTTTAACTGATATTCTAACAATTTTGTTATTGTCTCAGCTTTTACAGTTACTGGTCATTTATTGAATATTTTAATGATATCGTATATTAGGCAATATTTGTTGGGGAATTGGTGTTGGTTCCGGAAATTATAGCTTGAGAAAAAACACCCTTGTACTCTTTAAAGATTAAACAAACTGTTTCCAATATAAAAATGCATGTGACAGTTACAATCTGATGTTTTAAAAATAAAGGTTTGCTCTTACATCAGCACCACATAAAGATCTTACTGCCCGTTTTTGCAAAGCCAACACGGACTCTAAAAGAAATTTGCCACAACAACCCCAGAACGCTATTCCATAACGTAAAAACGACTCAGTTAATGCAAAATATGTTATTCTGGCCATATTGTATCCCAACTTATTCTTGCGCACGGCAAACATCCCGAGGTAAGCTTTTTGTTTAAATTTGTGACGTGCGCGTAAAATTTTAACTTACTGTCAATTTAAATTCCCAAAGATTTAGTGGAATCAGAATACATTATTGACTTGTGACCAAGAGGAACGTCACTAACGGAAAACCTAAAACTTAAAACTTTCGCTTTTTTTATATTAAAAAACAGGAAGTTGCTATTTTACCACTCTTTTATCTTGCCTATATCTTAAAAAATAATCTGCTTCAAAACTTTAGGGTCTCTATGATAACATAAAATAGTGGAGTCATCAGCAAAAATGGTAAAAAATCCCTGTATATCAGTTTTAATTAAATCATTGATATACAAAAGAAACAGAATTGGGCCAAGTACCAAACCCTGTGGCACCCCTTGATGAATTGATTTTAAATCTGAGGTTTGATATCCTATTTTGACAGCTTGTTTTCTCCAACTTAAATATGATCTGAAATATTTCAACCCACCACCTCTAAAGCCATACATATATAATTTTTTATGTAACTTGTGATTAACGCAGACAAATGCTTTAGATTATTTAGCTCTAAGTAAAGTTTCTCCAAAAATAAAAAAATAGTTTGTTTTTTTTGAAAACCAAACTGTGTTTAAAATTTTATGCTTTCATTAATTAAATTCAATCTTAGATAACGTCGGTAGAAGGGAAACATAATAATAGCTGAATTGTCATAAGCACCAGATTTATGTAATGGAATTAATAAAGCTCTCTTTAAGATTAAGGAATATTGTCAAAGGAATTTCATCGATTCCTGCATAATGACGGTTTTTTAAATGTATTTGAGAACAATTTTAAATTCAGCAATATCTGTTGGTATCAGTAAGAAGTTGTCGGCAACAAAAGTATCTTTTAAATATTCTAAAGGATCTGTATCAGATGTGTCAGTTATAGCTATGAAGAAAACGAGAAAAAAATATTGTTACAAAAAGTTCTGCATGGTGTAAACTAAAACGTAAAATGCAAAATACCAATAGTTTTAAATACATCTCAATTCGGCTCATAAGCAAAGTACCTACCTCTTAAGGCTCATATTTTAACTAAAAAAAGTACAACTGGCAACGCTTTGTTCTTTAATTTTTTTAATCTTTTGCCACAGGGCACAGGGAAATCTAAACATCAGAATTAGCTGAAATTTTGCAGGGGTGTAAATGCTTAACAAAAGTATCTGACGGATTTTTTAAAATTCTTAATTGTTTTTCTTCAAAATAAAAGCTCTGGTCATCTATCCCAAAAGCCTCAAAATAATTGCGGTTTAGAACAAACCCGATTTACAAAAAAAAATAGAGAAATACTCACAATTTCCTCTGAATTATATTTTTCCTTGTTATATTTTCTTACTTTAGCGAAAATAAAAACTAAGTTTCCTTTTTTTCTAAAAGCCTGTGCATTCCGGTCGTCCGCCGAAAAAGGCCTAGCGTTGCGCGGATATTACCCAGAGTCTATCAAAGAACCAAGAGAACTTTACTGGCTGCTGGGATTACTAGGAATTAACCCCACATAATTTTGTTTTGATTTTGATTCAACCATTTAAAAAAAAAAATTAAATCATTGTGGCATAGTTGTGCAAGTCTACTAGTGAAATCTTGGAGTTCAAAGGATTGATTTTAGAACCTCAGTTTCAAAAACACATTGGATACTTGAGTACTAACAGAACAGGTCAGTAAAGCTCCATTTAGAGGTTGGAAATACTCTTGCTAGTCGTTGACGCTCCTGTTTAAAATAGAATACGATTATTTCGTCTAGCGCCAGTAGCCGATTTTTAAATCTGCATGCTTAACCTGTTGTCGGTATCAGCCAGCGGGAGTGTTTCCAATTCAATTATAAATGCAACAGTAGTTGGGTAGCGTTTTTTTAGCAGGTAATTCTGCAATAAATGGTTTTGTTTTATTTTAGTATTTTACTTGTTGTTTTAGCGGCGCAGAATGCGAAAAGTCAAAATAAGTAACCTAACCCCAAATTTTTGACCCAGTGCTAAAAAATCTCTGGTGTCCCACTGTGGATAAACATAAATAAAGTATCCGTGTTTACCCAACAGTTTATTAATTTTACATATTTTTAAGATAATTGAAGTTCTTTAAATTTTAAGTAATAGTCAGATATTTATAAATTTACTTTAACAATAATTAACCTTAAAATTAAGGTTTTATTTTTACAACAGCAAGTTATACAAATATTTAAGAGTGTGATGTTTTACGAATGTGTTTTGGGATTTTTTATAAAGTAGTAAACTTGCCTTGGTTAATAAAAAACTGACGTGATCATCCAGGGTGAGCTCAATGCTAGTTTATATTAAATTTCACATATAAATGGTAGCTAGAAATGTAATAAAAGCAGTATTCACTTAGTATCCAACTACTGACGTTGTTTTACTCACCAAACCTACTACGGCCAAGCCACCTTGCCGTTAGTCTATAGTGAGTCTGCTATAGAGTAGTAGGGAATAAAAAGGTTTAGGAAATCCCTACAATCTTTCAATCCGCGTTGCCATGAAAAATAAATTCAATGACGTAAAATTTTGCAAAAAAATCAATGACTATAATATGCTTTGGCGACTAGATAGTTTTTTACAGACAAACGAAAGGTTTCATAGTTATCCCCGTCTTTTATTTTTTGAGGTAGGTGGTTAAACATTTTTACACTTTCGTAGATTATTGTGTTTTTTGTAAGTTAAAAATTTGGTACAGGTAGTGATAGTTGATTTTGCTTTAGATTTTAGTTTCTGTCCTGCACAAAACCAGATAATTTTTTAAAGAAACTGACTCAAGAGGGAACCAAAATAACTCTGAGAAGGTCGAGGTGGACAGGTGTCTACATCACCCCATTCTAATCTAATCTAACTGACTCAAGAATAAAAATGCAAGGCACAGTCAGAATGTTTGTCTGTTGTATTTCTCAATATTGTTTATTCGTGTCGTAATATTAGACAAAACTATTAAAAATCACCACTAATGAAATATAGTAAGTTGGTTTACGGTGGTTATTTGCTAAAATTTTATTTTTAAAGTACACGCACTCATGCATATCCGTAAAGATTTGCATTTGCAGCTAACTTAAATTTTAAGGAATTATTCTCATGTGGCCTTGTCCACTCTTTTTCTTTTGAATTTTTCTCAACTTGTTATTCAGTTGCCTATTCTATCTAAATAATTTAAACCCACGCGGGGTTTAAATAGTAAACACTCTGTAGAATAAATTAAAATTGGGGTTGTATGTCACTCTAATTAAAACTTACCCTTGTTGATTAATTTTTACAATTACTACTGTCGAAATGTCAGTTTCAAAATATTAGCTGAGTTGAAATCATAAACAGCGAGTTCGGATCTCTTACCTCTGCTTGTACCATGGCTTGCACCAACCTCTACTACCTTTTCAACAAGGCCACGCCCTGTGAGTTGAGAGCTCGTGTCAGACTTTTTAAAAGTTCTTGAGTTAGAACTCCGTAATTAACGGGATTTTAAAGTTTGTTTCTCATTAATAGTATTGCTTTAAGTTGGGTCGTGATATTGATTAAATAGTTCAAAAAGAGTCGAGTGTCATCTTGGCGAATATCATTGGATGTTTGGCAGGTAAATTATAGTTATACTTGTAACTATTTTATATTAAAGTGGGACAAAAGGTCACTTTAGGGCTGTCTCTTTTTGCTGTTGCTGTTGGATATGTTCAAGTAGAGGTATCTTTTCCGATTCCGGTAGTGAAGTCACAATAGCCCTCGACCACCAAGAGGTATCTACACGCAGCTTGGGAAATTTTGTGATGCTGAGTATTGTTTTCTTTTATTTTAGGGTTTAAAAAATACCCATTAAAGCTAGTGGAGAAATTGTCTGACCGTCCGACGATGTTTTGAGGTTAATGTTAAAGTTGGTGGATTGCTGTGGTTGCGGATTTTGGAATTTCGTCGTTTTTTTAATTTTTTAATTTTTTTTCCTTTTATGTCCTTCCTTTTGTGTCCGAAATTTTCATTTTACAATGGAGGTGGTTAAACTGTTGATTACCTATTATGTCGAGAAAAAACGTTGGTAAAGTTACTTGAGTAAGAAGTGTAGGTTGTAAACCTTAATAAGTAGGCCGTGCTTATGTAAGCCCCGGTTCCCTGATTTATCCCTTGGTTATCGACCTAAATCGTGTTAAGTTACTCTTGAGTAAAGAATTGAAAACCTGGCCTAATTAATTTTTTCTTAGGTGTTAATTATTTTTGGCTATGAGGTTATAGACATTAAGTTTAAAATATATTTTGTTGGGTTAAGTAATGCCAAAAAGAATATATTTGTTTATTATTTGTTAAAATGAAACACCTGAATCTACTTCCATTTCAATAATCACCCAACCTGTTAAAGTACCAATTTTTTCCTTAATTTAAATATGATATAGCTTTCTCAGTTTGATTAGCCTATTTTCTACCAGTGACTTTGACTTATAAAAATGCTCCTTTTTTATGCTCTACCCACCCCAACTCCTAATGTTGTTGGTCCTGGCCACCAAAAGTTGCTTGAAAAAATCTTGGATATTTTAAAACCATTCAAAATGGTAACTTTTTTTTACACTAGCGAAAGAAAAGCGTCGCAATTCCCGATATCGAAACCTACACTTTACCCTATGAGAGCTGTTTTTACATTGAAGGACAGCTAACGAATATTTGGACCCTATTGCTTTTCTTTTTAAAGAAATTAGATACGATCTGAATGATTTGTGCAAATTTGTACGTGATAGGATATTTTTCGTACAGAGTGGCGATAGCAAGAAACTGCAAAATGTAGGCTGGTTTCCACAAATTGATTTTGCCAAAAGCAGTATTTTCACTAACAGAATAGTAATTTTAATGTATCTGTACCTTTAAAAATGATAACGGGCTTTTTTAAGACGAGAAAAAATTATAGTTAGTTCAAAATAACAATTAACTTTTAACATCCAATTCGGATAATAACTGCATTCAAAATTATTGCATCAAAATTAATTTGATCAGCCTCCGCTGGATGATGTACCATATAACAATAAATATTAGTTATTACTTAGAAGCAGCTTCGATAACCTAAATTTAAGAAACATTAATATCTTCTTAAATTGTGAAAGATATTCATACATAACGTTTATACACTTTAGTTTAAATTAAGTCTAGATCAGAATTAATTATAGAAGACAAAAGGCGTTTGGAAAACCATTTAAAAAACTTGCAAGAACTGAGAAAAACTTACTCGGATAAAGTTGACAGGAAGTATTGAAAACAACGGATTTCACTAAATTTTTACCGATGGATTGTAAAAATAAGTGCATTGTATATCAGTACCAATAAGAACAACATAAATATAGTGTAAGTGTATATTAAGAACATTATGGATTCCGGCAGCAGCTTCAGCGGTTACAGCTCTGGCATAAACGATTTCGAGTGCCGGAATGAGACACAAGTATTAAACGAAATTACCATAAAACTGAGTGTTAATATCCACTTGGTAAAAACGGGGTTGGACTTTTAACGTAACATTTTAACCCTCCAGTAAAACTTGAAAATAAATTTTCAAAAACATTTTTTACATTAACAAATTCTAAATGGAAAAGTTTCTAAATTCTAAATGAAAAGAAACTATGGAAAAAATCCTCCTGAGAAGAAGAACAAACAATCCAACAGATTCATATCACCTACAAAAAAATTGGCGAAGTTAATATTGAAGACATTTTAACACAACTTTGAAATTTTGTTTTTTTTTTATTTTATTTTTCTTATCAAACCATTTTGAATATTTTAAATCAGGCTAACTTGGTTGATTGCTTTGAAATGTACAATATAAAGGAATGTTTATCGTCTCCTGATGATGCTTACTTGGTTGATTGCTTTGAAATGTACAATATAAAGGAATGTTTATCGTCTCCTGATGATGCTTACGTCATTAGCGAAACGCGCTCGAGTGTGAAAAACAAGTGTAGTTTTGGTTTGTGGAAAACAATCATAACTTTGTTTTATTATAAAGGAATGTTTATATTAACGCGCCCATAATCTTAAAAAATCAAATTGTTGGAATAAATAAGGTGTGTCTTTTTCGTCATTTATTTATTAAATAACTATAACAGAAAAACATTTTCGATGGGATTCAATGGGAAACTTCGTTGGTATTGAAGATAGAGACATGCGGTTTGCGCATTACTGTCTTAATTGTTTGTATTTTATTGTATTGTATTGTATTCTTTGAGCTACAGGGGAAAGTTGAAAAATGGTCGGAATTACCAATTGATGATATCTGCCTTAATTTAAAAGATAATTGAGTTCTGTAAAAACATGTCTGTGGCGACATTTTTAGAAAAACACAATGGTCTTTTCGAAATTTTAATCCGACGTTTCGTTTCATAGATACCATCATCAGGATCAAAAAGTAAAATCTGGACCGAAATGTTTTACTTCATATTTTATGTACTTTTTGTTTGATAATAAAATATATATTTTTTTATTTTGAAGTTTAGATCTTTAAAAAAAATCATCTTTAGGGCATTTTTTTCTTGTACGACCCTGTCTAATTTTAATATATTTTTTTTGAGACTATTTATATTTAACTAGTATCTAGTAGACCTGGAAAACCAAGATATATTATGAATGTACCGGGTAAACCAAAAACCAACCAAAAAAAACGGACAAATTGTTTTTTACGATAACCGTACTAATTTCAATAAAAAAAACTGTATTGATAAGACAAATAAGCTTTTTGAAAAAAAACGTTCGCTTTGCCGCCCTATTTAAATTCAAAATGGCACATAAAATTAAATGCGCACCTTTTTCCAAACATGTTTATTTATTTAGGTATAAATGTTACTTTTCGACGTACAAAACGAAGTATTTAGAAAAAAATGGCAAAATTTAACAAAAAGGGGTTTAAAAAAGTTAGGCATTTGATTTTCTCCGCCATCATCGGCAAAGTGAATGTTTTTTTTTCAAAAGATTTATTTGTCTTATCAAAACAGTTTCTTTAATTGAAATTGGCAAAGTTATAGCAAAAAACAATTTTGTCCGGTTTTTTTCGGGTCACCCGGTATGTTCATGTAATATATCTTGGTTGTCCAGGTCTATTAGATAGTAGTTAAATATAAATGGTCTCAAAAAAAAATTAAAATGAGACAGGCCCGCACCAGAAAAAAAATGCACTGAAGAGGATTATTTTCAAGATCGAAATTTTAAAATAAAAAAAAATATATTTTATTATGAAACAAACCAAAAAAAAGAAACTAAAATATGAAGTAAAACATTTCGGTCCGTATTTTACTTTTTGATCCTGATGATGGTATCGTATACGAAACGTCGGATTAAAATTTCGAGAAGACCAATGTGTTTTTCTAAAAATGTTGTTGTTTTTCGGTTTACCCGGCATGTTCATATAATATATCTTGGTTGTCCAGGTCTACTATATACTAGTTTAATATAAATGGTCTTTAAAAAAAAATAAATGGAACAGGGCTATACCAGAAAAAAAATGCACTGAAGATGATTTTTGCGGGATTGAAACTTCAATCAAACACACTTTAAAAAAACTAAAATATTAAGTAAAATATTATCTCTTAAATCATCAATTGGCAATTCTGAACATTTTTCAACTCCCCTGTAGCTCAAAAATTACAAGGAAAAGAATAAATCTGTTAATACCATTTTTTAAAGCTCAAAAAAGTAAGACAGTAATGCGCAAACCGCATGTCTCTATCTTCAATAATAACGGAATTTCCCATTGAATCCCATCGAAAATGGGACACCCTGTACAGCATAAAGTTAACATCCTTATATTTGAATTTTTCAGATTATTGTAGATAATTTAATAAATGATAGCAATAAAAGTAAAAATCAACTTTTTTTTCCTCCAATTTTCTCTTTTTAAACTTTTAATAAAACTAAATAATAAAAGTAACGTGGCATATCGGACAAAGCGTTTTTGTTTCTTCCTTCATTACGATCAAGCCTTCAATGTCTGATAGAGAATCCAGAGATCTACAGACCCGCTTCATCCTTATTAGGAATCATCAGGAAATCATAGGATTGTACCTGGCAGTTGAAGCCACAGACAACTTACGGAGACTAACAGAAAGATAGTGCCGTGCAGAAACTACGTTCCTTTAGCGCCTAGCGCATTGCGGCAGAGAGTCAAAGTAATTCTTGCATTAAGTAAACACCTACCTTGCCCCGTCCATCTCTTTCTATATGAACATAAAAGAAAGGCAGAACATTTTTCAATAGACACTTAAAGTAAATATTTCAACGCATCCTTATCGGTATACGTAACGAGTTCGAAACAAAGTCAAAAGCCGCTACATTTTTGACTTGTTTATGCGACGATGTTTCGAACGATGCCCACTTTTCTGAAGGGTGCGATGACAGGACTGCTGATTGAAATCGTTGAGTAAGTTAGTGGGTCCCTAACGATATGTAAATCCTTCCGTACGCAACAAGATTCTGTCATCCCACCCGTCAAAGAAGCAGGAATCGTTCGAAACATGGCATGAGCAAGTCAAAAATGTAGCGTATTTTGACTTTGTTTCGAACGCGTTACGTCTACCGATACGGATGCGTTGAAATATTTAATTTAAGTGTCTACTGTCGAAATATATTTCACACAATTTTAATTTTTTACCTGCTTGGTTTTGCCACTGCTTGTCAAAGTTTGTCAAGCCTGGCTAGCAAGCGGTTTTTTTAGATCTTCATAAAATTAAAAAAGTTATTTTAATCAGTTTTAGTTGGAAATCGCGCGAATTTATGGGATTAGCTATATTATTGGAAAGTCTAAAATGCCATTCAAATCAGGCTGGATCACTACCATTAAAGCTAGCATGGGACTATTTGAAGAGAGTCGAGAATTGGGGTTCAGATTTTTGCAAACCTAATCCCTTAAGCCTAAGAAAATATTGTGAGTGTGAACATTTATAAAATCTGTAAGACTTTTATACTGGGATTTTTTCCCAGTTAATAAAACAAAATAACGTAATAAAATGTTGTTACCTTTAATATATGATAATATTCCTCAACATAGTTATAACTCCCTCCTCGTATTTTAGATTTTTAAAGGATCCAAAAAACTTTTTGTAAGCTAAATAAAGTTTTTTAGCTGTATGGAACAGTACAAAGTTGGTTAAGGTTTGTTTAGAGCTAAAACCTTTCGAGAATGAATTGCTTTTTTAACACTAAAAACTATGGGAAAACAGCGCGCGGCGCCTGTTAAGTTTTTCATATCTTTTTATTATTACATAAGTAAATATATAGGTAATATTGTGCATCTGGCTCTACAAGTAGTTCCTGTAGCCACCGGCTGCACTCGTGTCGCCGTCAAACAATGTTCCTCAAGTATAAGACAGTATTGGTCACTCTCGCGTAGCTATTACTTTCTCTAGGGTTGAAGCTACACCTGCAACCATGCACACCTCTCGAATAAACAGAGACAGAAAAACATCAAAATTGAAAAGTGCAGGAGACCGTAAATACAGAAATCTGTATTTTCAGTAGGTAATGGAAGAAACCTGCAAAATATAAGGTCACTGTAACAGGACTCTTAAAAAGAGGTAAAGTTTGCAGCAGCACTACCTCCCCTTTAGAGCTTTATACTACGTGGTCCTAATTTTAAGGCATCAGCGAGCAATCGCTCTGTAGAAGGCTTGTTGCTTTTTAAGAGTCCTGTTACAGTGACCTTATATTTTTCTGGAAAGTGCAGATTTCTGTATTTACGGTCTCCGGCACTTTTTCATCGACAGGTGGCGCACACAGGTATCACGTCTCCGCGGATTACGAAATTTTTGTTTTAAATTCGAGAGACGTGCATGGTTGTCTGTGTAGTTCCAACTGCCAGTTACAATCGTATGACATCCTGATGATTCCTAATAAGGATGAAATAGGTCTGTAGGTGTCTGGATTCTCTATTAGACATTGGAGGCCTGGTCGTAATGAAGTGAGAAACAAAGATGCTTGGTCCGATATTCCACGAGTTTTAGTTTTATTTTTTTTATTTGCGGACACAAGATTCACTCCTTTGTTTTTTAATTCCAAACATTTTATTTACAACTTTTCGTCACCTACATGATACTTATTGGTGGTTGATCTCTAAGACACAAACCTTCTACATATTCGGAATTTATAAATTTTGAACCGTTTTTACTTCGTCATCATTAGTCGACCACACCTGCCTGATAGGCTTTTTCGACCCGCCCGATAAAAACTGAGCAATAAAACTATCAACCGAGAAAATTACCAGTAGAGACCTGATATTTATCATTGGTTTACCACACATTTATACACTAACTGTATCATAGTATACAACCCGGTTAACCAGTTTTTCCAGATAAGCGTAGAACTTTAATATTGCCTTAGCAGTGGTCTTAGCAGCCAAACATACGTTTACTGTCTACAGTATCATACGCCTCCTCCTTGATTTTCCAATTAACGACAAGAGTCTCATCTTTAATAAAATGAAAAAGTTCCTTTGGTTTATGCAGGATTTTAATTTTATACTGGTTATCTCTTTGGCCCAATTTACCCCAAAAACTTGTGATCAGATTTTTCCCCACTGCCCGACGCGTAGGATTCATTACAATTTCGTGAGGGTTTAGCTGGATGCCGTCGTGTATTAAATGCTGCCAAGAGGTGCCTCGGTAATGCACTTTGGTGTACACGCCGATGGCATTGTGTGGAAATTTGAGGAAATTTGAAGCATTGAGGCATTTCGGGGGCATTTAGAGGCAAAATCTGGTAAAAAAATGCCTTTTGGTGTACACAAAATGACGAATGAACCACACCTGGTATGCTGCTTAATTTTTCAAAAGTTCGCAATAAATTCTCAAAAGAGCCTCCCTGTTTTTGAAATTATATCATACAAATTTAAAAAATGTCTATAATTTTATACATCAACTCCAAAGCTTTACAAACCTCTTCCATTGCCCAAGTACCCAGTTAAAGCTCTTTGTTGAGGTAAATGGTTCATTGTGATCCATATTTTTGCAACATGAATAGCAAAGTAAAAACATAAGTTGCTATTCACTTTAACTGGTAGTAAGTGATGGTAAAGGTTTTGAGGAGGTAAATTCGTACACTTTATCAACTCATCTGTGGCGTATAGCATATTGGTTAATCCACTGGTAGAGACTGCACACTTCCATATAATTAATTTTTTCCTCTCTCCAGATTTTCTCGGTTCCGTCCTACCGCCTATAAATGCGTCTCTAGGGTTTAGAGGTTTAGTTCTTTTTCGTATCACGTCCAAAGTCACTTTCTCATTTTTCAAAAACCTCGATACCTGATGAAGGCGAGTTTTTGAGCACCTAATCTTATAACGTTAATTAGGTGTTGAATAGGAACTAGAACTACTCCTATTAATTTAAAACACTGAGGGCATCCATGCCAAAAACAACCATAATATTCAAATAATTGATTTGTTTCCTCGAAGAACCCGTCAAATTTCACTCCAATATCTTTTTATCTCCCATATTATCCATTGAATAGCTATTTGGGATTGGTTATCTGTAAGACGATACCCGTTTCTCGATATAATCCCAATCGTTTCCTGCTACTATTTCTTTATAAGAATCAAAAACGTAATTTTTGACAACCATAGAAGAATGCCATTAAATTAGTTTATATCTTTTAACATTACAAAGTACCTTTTAAATAATAAAAACTTTGTTCAGGGTGTTTGATTTACATATTTTTTAGTGTTCTACTGAGAGAGTTTTAAAAGTACTTTTTTATTTTGACGTTGTTTGTTTTTAGGAAATTCTCCCAAAATTATGTTACATGGATCAGCTGCTGAGTGTAGGATACCTGGTTCCCGAAGACCAAGAAAGGTAAAATCCAAAAACACTACATTTCAGAAAGAAAAGTTTCTGATAAAATTTTTATCACAGAAAATTCCCCATTTAACAAGCTTAATACAATTTTATTTTATAAATGCAGTGGCGTACCATTGCTAATTGAGCCACTGCATTTTGATAGGAGTAATCAATCCTTCTAATAAATGAAAAATTTGAAAACTTTAATTTTTGTAGACAGTTTTTATGGAAACCCCTTTGTTTATTTAAAAATGTATGTTATTGACATTTTTGTGTGTAAATAAACCTTTAGAATTTATTATTATTATAATATGTCACTATTTTATTTTTATTTTTTATTTTATTTTACACCATTCAAGAGATACAATCCAATTACTGAATGAAAAAAAATGCTATGCAATAACATGTAAGATAAGAAATAGTATAAAAACCAGTACACTAGTTAATACAATGCAAAAATAAAAAAGAAAAAAAAAGACACACAGGTATTTATTTTAGATTTTTTAAGACAGTATACTGGTGAGTGTAGTAAAATATTAATTCTTGCCTGGGGTAGCGCAAAAGTACGGCTGCTCCTGGTGGCCATGAGATTAAATAGAGTTAACAAGAAAAGGGTAGTCTATAATATTGTTTAAAGCTTTGTACAGAAAGAGTAAATTACATTTAATGCGTCTTTGCTCTCAGAATTCATTTTGAAAGCGATTGAATAGGTTATTGAGAGGATAAACCCGTTCAGGGTAAGATCCGCCCTCTTTAAAGGCCAAATATTTTATTATTTTGGATGTTATACAGGACGGAGACCATATTATTGATGCGTATTCAAGTTTCGCCCTTACAAAGGCGTTAAAAAGTAGCAGAACGCTGCTAGAATTAGTGAATTATTTAGTTTATAAGAATGAATCCTAGACATCGGTAACAGTCTGAAAGGATATTTGCTATATGCGTGCTAAAATACAGGTTTTCTTGACAAGTAGCACCCAGATCTCTGAACTCTCTACATCTTTCCAGAATTAGGCCATCTAGTTTTTGTGTATGTTGTTACTCTTGCACCAATCTGATACACGTTAAAGGATATTCTGTAATATAATACAATCTTTAGGAGAGTTTATGACAGAGTACATTTTGAAATCGTCAGCGTAAGATTCGAAAGCTACTTCGTCGTAAAGAAATGTTGAATATCAAGGGACTTAGAATAAAGCCCTGGAGTATTCCCAAGGTAGGTATTATTTCGAAAGATCTATGACCATGGCATTCCACATATTGTTTTCTTCGCTGTAAGTAGGAACACAGGAGTTTCATAGGATAGAAGAATATAAGAATGCCATGTTCTAGTCTATCGAAAGCCTTAGCCATGTCTGTATATATCACATCTGTTTGGCCTCCACTCTCAACAGAATTAGCCAGATTTTGGGTTATGCTGAGTAAGTTTGTAACTGTAGATCGATTTTTCATGAAGCCATGTTGGTGGGGTCCGATAATATTGTGGACAAATGGATAAATGTGTTCATGAAGAAGAATTTGAAAGAAATTGGTCGGTAGTTGGATACTTTACTACTAGAGAGCATCAAGTGAGAGGTTGATTAATATTGACATCGGATGAACAAAAATACAGGCACAGTCTGTGATTAAGAATGCGGGAATTAAATCTAGACCGACTGTGCATTTAGGCTTGATTTGTTTGAGTGCATTGAAGCAGTCTTCAACAGTAACCCTATTGAAACTCAGGGATTCAGTGGAGGCATTTGGACTGGTGTCGTTAATAGGGAAAGAATTGTTGAAAACAGGCTGGAAAGAATTTGCAAAAGCATTACATATGTTTTAAAGATCCTTGATGTCAGTAAGATGGTTATTTGAGAATGCACTGGGTAGCAAGGGCCTGTTATTTTTCTTATTAATATACCGCCAGAATTTAGTGGGATTATCTTTTATGTTACTTTCAGTCTGCTGACAGTAGTTCCTTTGGGCTAGAGAAATGTCATTTAATGTTCCTAAATATTTAATTCTATAAAGATCCTGTGGATCTCTAAACTGTTTGTGCTTCTTTGAATGCTTTGCTTTAAGTTTAATGTTTTGTTTTATTTTGTGTGCAAAATAAGGTGGATATTTACGACTTCTTTTTTGAGTTTTAAGACAAATATATTAAGCTGTTCGTACTATCCCTGTTTAGACGCAATTTTTTTTACAACGTTAGGATAAATGCTAGTGTTATTATGTTAAATAAGGCAATGAGTAAAAAACGCCACTTTCCAGATTTGTGAAAGGTGAGATTTTCTGTCATTTCTGAAGAATCGCGACCTTTTTGCCAAATTTTTACCTATTTTCCTAGAAAATTGATTAAATTTCGTTGCTGTGGATAATTCGTTTTTTATTTCTTGTCCTAAATTGTCTTTCATGCACTTCGCAACCTCTTTTACATACGATTTGATAATAATTGTTTTAATAGTTTTCCATGTTTTTTAGGGTTATTAAATGAGGGCTTGAGTGAGTCATGTTTTGTTTTTTGTGTAAACTTTGTTAAAAAATTTCGGTAAGTTTTATCGTCCTAACAACGTTTGATTTCTAGGGTTTAATAACGTCAACTTCTTTAATATGATTCCTTTTAAAATGGAAGATATTACACCTGCTGTAATCCACTTCTTAATTCTATATCTTTTTGATGATAGTTTAAATATTTGTGTCATTTTGTGTAAGCACATTTTCTGTTTTTGCTTGCTGCTAAGCTCAATATTTAATAAAATAGGGTAGCAGCTGGGAGCATTGAATAGACTAGAGTTACTGTAGTTCTAAACCATGGGCAGGTTGTTTGTCTCCAACGCCTTAACGCGACGATGCCACATCAACTGTGTAAATATACTTAGACAATGCTTTGATTTTAATCTACTATTGTTTTGGCACATATTATTGTCTCAAATATAGTAGTTTTTAGTTTTGAAATTAATCCATTAAAACAATTTTCCTACAACAACAAACAACATGATGGTCAGCTTAAAACATTATTGAAAAAGTTGTGCCTATGCGTTGCTTATGCTAATAAAGAGAAACTTGGCAACAAAGGAAATCCGTTAACAAAAGCCCACATGTTCACCAGTGGTGGCCTAAAGGAGTAAAGTAAGTAAACTATAAAAACAATAGTTATTAAATTACTGTTTTTTATTTATGCGAGTCTATCTATAGAAGGTATAAACATAAAGTGAGTAACTAAAGGTGCAGTTAGACTGGGGTAGTGTCGTCGTCATTGCATTGTAGCTATAGTCAATTGTTTTCCATAGATAATGCAGAACAGACTAAAATTCACCGCAAAATAAGCATACAAGTCACCAGTTAAGTACTTAAAGCACTTGTAGGTGTAACATAGCTGTTAAGTAAGCTGTGTTTGGTTATTAATTTATAAATTATTTGTCGCTATCGGTATAATCTATCACTATCGGGTTTTAGTCACATTTGGTATAAAATGTCACATTTGGGTTGTCTTGTCACTAGTATAACTTATTTAAATAAGTAAAATAAAATGAAATGAAATGGAAACACTTAACCAATACAATTTTATGTTAATATTTTTTGAGTGACAAAGTCTGATATTTTTTGCCTACATGTGTTTAGCAAAAAGCATTTCAATACTTTTTTTAATTTATTTAGAGATTGCAATTGCTGGAAGCTTTTCGGTAGTATGTTTAGAGCTTTAGGCATTAGGTAACTTGTGCTTTTTTTACCAATATTTAGCTTTGCTCTCTTCATTACATACTCCAGCGGATTTCTTGTAGAATATATATTCCCAACATAGAATATGTACGTTGGCGTACTATAAAAGCTGACTTTTCCGTAAACGCTTTTATAGTTAACTTAGAAAAGAAAAGTTATCTTACATTTAAAATTCCCGTTTCGTTATAAAGTAAGTCACTCGGATATAAATATGGCTTCCCGTAAATAATTTTGATAATCCATTTATGTATGACGTCTAAACCCTACGTACGAGTCACTTACTGTACCCCAACCAATTATTCCGTAGGTAAGATGCGAGTTGATAAGAGACATGTAGAGAGTTCGCAAACATTGTGTATTTAAAAAATCTCTTAAATATTTGAATCTAGAAACCATGCAAACCTTCCTATCAGGCACTTTATACGTAATGTCCATCTTAAATGGTTATTCAGTATTATTCCCAAATATTTAATTTGAAAATCTTTTTTTATTTTAACATTATTGGGCAATGACAGAGAATCAAATGTTGACAGTTTGTCTTGGTATACAGAAAACGAAATAAACTTTGTTTTGTCAAAATTTATAGTCAATGTGTTAAAATCAACCCATTGTTTTACTGTTTCCATATCTTTCTCGGCTGTTCTTTTTACATTTTCCCAAGTATCACCCACAAATGTTATAACGCTGTCATTCGCAAAACTAGCAAAAGAACCGTTTATATTTAGTTCCAATAAATCATTAATGTAGATTATAAACATAAGAGGTCCAAGCACTGTCCCTTGGGGAACGCCCAAGGTAATTGGCCTTTGGTCGTTAATTGCGCTTCCAATTTAAACAAATTGTACTCTCTCTGACAAATAGCTAATTAATAAGTTTATAATATTTCCTCCAAAGCCATAATGTGTTTTGTGACAAACGGTGTCAAACGCCTTGGCTAGGTCAAGAAACACATCTATGCATGGTCGACTGTCATCCAAGGAGGTATATATTTTTTCCAGAACATAGTCAATAGCATGCTCCGTTGACACATTCTTTCTAAATCCAAACTGTTTTGGGGAAATAATTTTGTATTTGTCTAAAAATAACAAAAATATAATTTTTAACAATTTTTCGAAAATTTTGGAAAATGTTAAAATTAATGTTATTAGCCTATAATTTAAAACATTTTGCTTGTCCCTATTTTTGAAAAGGTGTTTTATAAGACCTATTTTAAAGTTGTTTGGAAAAATACCAGTTTCTACAGACAAATTACATGTAGTAGTAGTAGTAGAATAAGGGGGGGGGCTCCCGGCCCGGCGACTAGGCTCTACGCGAGCCCTTTTCGCCATCCCCCAGAGCTTCCTCCTCACACTACCACTCCACCACGGTCGAACCTTCCCGTCTTTTGGATAAAGGTCAGGATATCCGACCATTTCAGCGTCGGAAGGTGTTCCGGTTCGAACACTGCCTCTCCGAAGATTGCCTCTCTAATTCCTCTGTAGGCCGGACACCTTGCAAGATAGTGCTGTGAGGATTCATCCTCTTCCCAGCACTCTCCGCAAGTTGAGTCCCGCACTACCTTCATCCTTTCCAGGTGATTTTGGAGCGCGCAGTGTCCAGTGAGGACTCCTATTAGGGGTCCTATCTCTGTTCATTTCCTGGGCAGAAACCAGTCCTTTCTTGTTTTGCTAAAGCCCTGGATAAGCTCTTGGCTTGCCTGGTGTCCCCTGTGTGTTGCCACTCCTGATTTAGTCTTGTGAGGGTCCATTCCTTGGTGGCAGATTTCATCTGACCTTTGGTAAAACCCAGACAATTAAAGATATAAGTGAGGGGTTTTGAAATTTCTTTATATATATGTTTTAAAAGCTCTGGTCTAATTTGGTCTATACCGGGTGCTTTCTTATTTGATCTGAAGTTATTTTTAGAAAAACAAACGAGTTTGGAACAGATTTAGTTTTAAAATTTTCGTTTGGTCCTGATTTATGGATTTTTTGCAACTTTTCACCAACTGCTGAATAGTGTTCACTAAAACAGTTTGCCATTTTTTTTTCATCCGACAAAATTACACCGTTTTCTGTTTTTATAGATGTAATATTTTTGTTTTGGTTTGATTTATTGCAAAGTTTGTTAACCGTTTTCCACAATATCTTTGAGTCATAAATATAATTTTCAATTTCTTTTGTGTAAAATTTTTTCTTTTGGTATTTAATTTTATTTGTTAATAAATTTTTAAAATGTTTGTAGTCTTGTTCTTTTTGTGAATTTTTTATATCATAATTCCATATTTTGAATTTTTTGTTTTTAATTTTACAATTGTTTGTTAACTCCTTTGTAATCCATTCTTGTTGTTGTTTATGCATTTTAATTTTTTCTGTTTGAGTATTTTGTTCAATTAGTTCTTTGAGATAAGTAGACAAAAATTCAACATCTACATTTACATTTTTATCGCGTATAGATCTTCCCAAATAAAATTGTTTATTTGTTGTTTTAAGCGATCATAATTAATAAACTGTTTTTCTGATTTGTTACTATTTAGATTAGTGTTTGGTAATAAATTGTTACCAGTTTTAATTAACAATAATATTGGATAATGATCCATTATTTGAGTTTGGAAAACAATTGGAACAAACACTGCAGTTTTTATAGAATGCCTAACAAAAAAGTGGTTAATGCATGATTTCGTATCGCGTGTTACTCTTGTATACTTGTTAATATAAGGCTGATGTTTTTCCGATGTGAGAATATTTAAGTACTCTTGATCAATTTCATTTTATTTGGTGAATTTACTTTTAATATTCATGTTTGTATCGCCGGTAAAAATATGAGCTTTAAATTTTTATTCAAGTAAGTTAGCAGTTTTGTATTAAAATCTTTGGCCCCAGAATATCCCATACCTGGGGCTCTATACAAAGCAGTGACAATTATAGTATTCTTATCAAGGCAAATATTCAATTTTAAGGTGCTCACTTGACCAATAGTTTCTATGCTATATGTATATAACAAAGACGATCGAATATATACGACTGAACCTACTGTAAAGAAAATCATACCCATCGATATATAATATTTCGATATCGTGTAATTGAAATATTTCACTAAATACTATGACTTCAAATATTTCTTTAAATTGGGATAGAAAAAAGCAAAAATTTATCAATATTTTTTGAAAGACTGAGCGTTGAAATGTATAATTTTTAATTCAAACTCTTTGTCTTTTATTAGACTATTATAGTCTTTTATATCCTCGACAACATTTGTTTTTATTAGATCGTTTTTGTAGATATTGAAAAATGTATTCATCATGACAAAGTAGCTTTTCTTTTTTTTATATTTAGATAAAAAACTTAATTTTACTTAAGGTAGTAAGAAATTGAGAGGACAAAAAACTGACAGGTTAAAAACTAAGAGGCCGAGAAAAAAAACACGTTAAAATTGTACCAGCACATTTCTACATCTAAAAATGTAAAATTGTTTAAAGATAGATAAAAATTTGTTTAAAATATATAAAAAAATATATAGCTATATAGTTAACAATACTTTTTGGTACACGCTTTTTTATATAATTTAACTTGCTTAATGTTTTAAACAAATATATTGGTAATAACAGACTTTGGTATATTGGTAATATGTTAAAAGCTCCAACTTACATATTTCTTTTGTATTAACCGAGTAAGTTCCGTTTTTTCCTAATATAAGTTTAAAAATGCTTTAGTTTTAAAAATAGGGTTGATTGGATACCAAAAATAGACAAAATAAAACTTGGGGAAGAAAAAAATGTGGTAATTTTGTATTTGCATACAAACATACAGTCGATAGTGTGTTCAGTGATATTAGCGATAAACGAACAAGTTATTATAAGTATTATTTATGTCTGATCCGCTGATCAATCGTTCTGGTGTATTATAATTGCGAAGAAATTGGGGCCTTACTTTTAGCATTATTAGCCCTGCTTGCATGGATAAATTAATATATTAAATAATTAAAATTTGTTGTGGTCAAAACCTTACACAGAGATAGGTAGATGTGCGCGTATGAAAGAGATTGCATGAACACACCAACGTTAAGCATGGGAGATATGTCTTGGGAAAGCATACTGCCGATCTTTGTAATAAAATAAAATGAACAAGGTATTATATTTACGTATGTCCCCATCCCCTGACCAACCAATGTTAATAATATTAATGGTACCTACCTATATACAATACACAGTGGCGATACAGAAACCCCTCCCCCTTTTTACGTTAAACTAGTCATTTTCTCTAATCTATTTGTACACACACATTGAATATTTTGTAAACCAAACAATATAAATACCTATAATAGCCTTATATAGTCAATATACATACTGCAAAACCATATAAATATGAAATAATATAATGGCCCTTCCCTTGCTTTTCCCGAGAAAAATGCGTATCGATAATAACTCTTTCAATCAAGTTGGCCTGGAAAATACCCATAGACGAGGGGTGTAATGGGCAGGCGCCTTGACTGCGTCAGTACTGAACATGATTGACAACCATCTGACAGCAAAAATGTAGGTTTATGTTTAATATTTTTGTTTACTTTTGGAAAATCTACTAAAAGAGTGAACACTACCGTAAAAAAAAATTGAAAAAGTGTTGTCTAGTGTTTCCCTTAATAATAACGCACGCAATCACAGAAAATACCGCCACAAAATTTTAAAACATAAAAACTCCACAATAATATAAACAAAATGGCAAGACCATACCTCGTAGAAAATATAAACTTTTCGACAATGCCCAGTTTTCTCAGGAAGTAGGTTCGGCACTTGGGGGCCATGTCCTCGTGTAAGGTGTTTACCTTTTGGATTGAAACCCTCGAGCAAGGTTAAACTTGCAGTTAGAGATGTCTTATCCATAATATAGCAAATAAATTCAATTAAATAAAATGAAAGTTTTAGAACAGATGATGTCGTTGTCACTATCACAAAGAATTAATACCTTGTCATTAAATTACCGTAAGGTCACTACGACACCAGGGGCTCGATTACCCTGAGAAGTGATCCATCGCACAAAAGTCATGCGAACAACGCACGGTGGTCGATTTTCAGAAAAACGCGGACATAACTTGAAAAATTAAAAAATTCAAAATGTGTCTAAATTTGCCCCTGTATGGTTGTCGAGATACTAGGCGAATAGTTGGCCAAAGAATAAACTATGCTTTTTACGAATTTGATATTACGCATCAGTATTTAACATCAAATTTCAAATAGAAGACTTAGAGTATGACAGTATTAAACTGTTGATATCTCGAAAACAGGTGAAGATCGACATACGGTATGTGATATAAATATGCTTAGAATTTCAAAACACTATATACATAAAAAATATACTAGTATTCTGTAACACTTATATACTGTGTCAATTACTTTAAAGTAAATTTGATTGTTCTACACTAACATTTGTGTCTTAAGGTAAATGTGAAAATTCACACGACCATCCTGTGTATCAGCTAAAAAAGAATGAATGCTTACTTATTTAAATATTGTAAACTATTTATTTTTTTTATTAAAACTAGATATTTTGTACGATTAAATTACAATGTGGAAGTTTTTTTTTAATATCCGCGTTTTTACAAAAATCGACCACTCTGCGACGTCGTACTTTACGAGACGGTCAAGTTGGCCGTGACGTGATGGTTTCATCCAATAGCGTGCTCTGAAATCATACGAGTGAGGTTTTTCAGACGAGCTTTCCTACAAGTCCATATTACTGGGTCTAGTCAAGAGAACGGCTTCGCTCAAAAATTGTTGTTCGAGGCAGCTCTGCGCGTGCCCATAATAGATTGGTGATTCTTCGATCGTCTCGTCACTGGTTTTAAGCGCGTTTATTGGTTGACACTGCTTCCCTTCTGTCAGGCGAACGATCAATTCCTATGACTTCCAGAATCGGTACCCAGGCATGAATGTGTTAGTGCATGCGCAGTAGATTTTTGGTTTATAGAGGTGACCAAACTTTTTATCTCTAAATTTGTCTTTTTTACACATCAAAATAGCAATAGCAGTAGGGTGTTTTCGCCGGTTCTGGCTCAAGATTCAAAGATTCGCCCATAAGAATTAACATAGGGATTTTGAGAGCCAAAGATTCACACATGGGGTGGGGGGATCCAAATGTCTTGGGCAATACCTTGAAAAACCTGTTAGAAAGTAGGTGATAAATTGAACCACACCTTTTTGTCTGTATTGCAGTAAACTAGGTCACAACTGGTTATTAATGATCATAAATTCAGAGATACAAATTTTGTAAACCGGGTCACAGATGTCTTGGGCAATACCTTGAAGAACCTGTTAGAAAGTAGGTGATAAATTGAACCACACCTTTTGTATTACAAACGCATTGCAAACTGGTTTAGTGACTTGAAGTAAACCAGGTCACACCATTCTTGGTCAATGACTTAGAAAGTAGGAAATAAATTGAACCACACCTTTTGTCTCACAGACGTTTTACAAACTGGTCAGTTAAAGTAAACCAGGTCACAGGTGTCTTGGCTTGAAAAACCTGTCTTAATAACAAGTCTTGACTTGTCTCTGCTGTAATAAAAAACCGGTTTATGGTCTCATTCCCACCACTTTATACACAATATAAATTATTTGTTTTGGAAAGTTTTATACAGTCTGAATCAAAATGTCTTCTAATTATTTAGATTCTAATTCCAAAAATGTCTTTTTGGGAGAAAGAAAATTTTATCTTAACAAATCAAAAACAAAGTTTGTTAGTGTGTGTTTAAGCTATAATGGAATTTTCTTTCCATGTGTATTAATTGGTGGAATAAAAAACGATGTTGTCCAGTTCACAGAATTCGATTGGCAAAACTTTTATGGGTATAAAGACATCATAGATGAATCCTTTTTAGCTGTTGATACCACCTTGAGTCTGGATCTTACCAGTTTTTTTATCAATTTTAAACAGATGGATTATGGAAATCTGATTGTGATTAATACAGGCAAAGCTACAGTACGATTAACAAACCCTACACTATCAGAACTGTGGAGAATCTCACCTTTAATAGATGAGCACATTAAAATATTGAAAAATCTTGAATTTAATAGTTGCTTAAAAATTCTTCAAATGGGAATAAAAAACTCTGTTGATGTAACTAACACAGCAATTTTCATTATGGATCCTATCAAAAATATAAATACTTTGACGTATGGATTGGCGATGGAACTTGTTTATTTTTATCCTGAACTACTAAGAGAAGATCATGAATAAATCGTTAACATTTAATGAACAATTTAATAAGGTGAAAATATTATATGTGTATAGTTATGCATCTAAAGAAGCGAGAAAAAAGCATTGGGAAAACTTAGCAGTGGATCGCATGCATTTCCAAAATAAAATCATCAAAATGGAAATGATATTAAACGCAATTAACTATTTTAATCAAAATATCTAACGTCATTAGTATATTTCTTAAGCTTAAAAATGTTAGTTTAGGTTTTGCTAGTATAAGTAGATTATGTATTCTAAAAATAAAAAACAGAAATATAAAAAAATGGCGTTTTATTTCATAAAAAAGTTATCATAGAGGTAAAATACATTCGATAATGCACAAAAACATGGTGAGTTTGTGTGGTAAAAACACTTTGGGTCTTCTTTGAGCAGTTTTGGGGTCTCTTCAAACTCAATAACTGGTTTTAAGGAGTATCTCCTTAAATATGTAGCTTTTTCCTTTCCTTTGATATAAACTGTATCCACTTTTTCTGTCAAGTTTTGTAAGATTTCGGAAAATTTATGAAGCGGAGTAAAACCTTCATTCCACGATATACAATGATGATTTTCCATCAACCAGTTGGCTTCCTTATGTAACTGTGGTGAAAGATGTTGAATCCCATAGGGTGGTTTAAAAATATAATGGGAAATTCTCGTTCCATCATAAGCGGCCAATTCTTTAGGAACAAATTTGTTGTTTTCCAATTTAAATCCTTGAACATCTATTATTAAATTCATATTGTTAAGTTGGAAAGCTTTTTAAAAATAATTTGTTTTTCACTATATAAACTTATGGCTTCTTTTAGTATTCTTAAATTTTTAAGGTGTAAACAAATTCTACAAGTGTTTTTTGAACACATTTCTTAAACTGATATCAAAATATGCAATAATTCGATTATATAGAGAAAAAATACTTTTTGAACATGCGCATTAAAACTGTTTCACTGTTTTAGTCAAAGGGTGGTATGAAAAAAGTTTATCATGAAGAATCAAACAGTATGCGGTCGTTTTTTCCGGTACGTCTTCGTGGCATTCAAAAGTGATTCTCATTGAAACATTAGCACTCTGTGCAGCTTCTTTTTGATAAGAACAATCAATGTATATTATGGGTGATATCTCTTTATATTCTGAAGGGAGAAACAACGGTTCATTAGGAAGCTGATAGTATGAAGCCCTAAACTTAGAATACATTTCATATAAGGAAGCAAATTTGTTATTTTCTATGTCTACATACAAATCATTGTATGGATATCTTTCGGAATTTAAAAAAACGTTAATATTGCGTATTCTAACATCATCAAATTTACTAATATTTTCATTTAATTTATCATTTTTATTTTTTTGAAAAGCAACTATAACATGTCGTGCAACTTCAGCTTTGGTTGATGTTTTAACTTGCCAATTATGTCTATTTGTTTTAAGCAATTCAGGGTACTCTATTAACTCCCATCTTCTAAAAGCTATTGGTATTTCAACATCTTTGTTAATGAGCTTTGACAAATTCAGTTCAGTAGGGATATTAACGGTTACGTGAGGCATATTCCATGTTAGTTTTGTGATCGAAATTTTTACTTTTTGACCAACAATATCATTAAAAACACAATTATTGTCAGAATTGGATCTTATTAAAACAAGTTGTTGTTTTGAGTTTAAGATTATTTTTCTATAGTCTTCAAAGAATCCCATTAAAATTTTGAGTGGAACACATACATTAAAATTACCCTTTTTATCAACCAAAATGCTCGATTTTGAAATATCCAATTTAGGAAACCAACCAGCGTTCTGCAATTTTTTACTTTCACTTTCAGTAAATGATAAATATCCTTTTAAAGTGGAAGTGGTTCCTACATCTCGAACTGAATCTATGGTTACATCATTTAGATCATAACGAATTTCTTTAAAAAGATAAGCTATGGGATTGTTTGTAAATTTCATACTTGCAGAATAGGTACCATCATTAGTTAACTGTCCCTCAATAAAAAGAAAGCTTTCACATGGTAAAGTATAGGCTTCAATATCAGGTATAACAATTTTTATTTCATCATTATTATTTAACTTGTTTGGTGAAAAGGGATCATAAGAATACGTTTCATATCTTACTACAGAACTGTCTTCCAAAAGTTTTTCGGTAACGTCTAAAAAACTCATTTTGTATTTACTTTAAATCCAAGTGATTTTAAAAACCTATAATTTGTTGGTGTTAACCGTTTGACAGTTTTCCTCTTACTGCTTAAACAACTCTCTTTTTTTTTATTATATGATATTAATGGGTTATTGTAACGAAATACCATTATTCAATTTTTTTAATATGCAGTCTGATGGTAATAGTTTCACCACCAAAATTTACAAGATCACCGTCCTGGTCAATAATTTTTAAAAATATACTAGTTATTATTTTAACGTTTACAGGAAAATAAATTAAATTTTCTGGAGCTTCTATTATCTTAAATCCAGGACTGACGCTAGGAAAGAACTGATGAATTACATGTACAGGATTGTTATTTAAATATGATCCATCAGCTATGCTGCAGTCGATTAATATTGCATTTACCTTAATAATTTCAGCAGGTTTTTGTGAAATATGTATTTTGTCAGCTGTGTAGAGATCATCTCTAAATCCTAAAATATTTCCTATAGTATCTTTACTAAAACGAATATCCTCACTACATTTTAAATGACAACGTAGGGTATTGTTATTGGCACGTAGTGTTAAGCTAACACCTTCTTTAGAAAGCTGATCTTGTAAATAATCCTCAATATCAGTCAATTCGTAGGCTCCTGATGGAATTTCAATGGTTTTATTACCATAATGAAATTTATTATTTCGTTCATCTATATTGGGTACCGCATTAAAAGTTTCAAAATTCGTAAGACAAACAACATATTCACCGTCATCTAAGTAAATTGGCGGATTAAATGAAGCAGACAACTCAGCCGAATTACCTGACAGAGAAATTGTAAGCGACATTATTGTTTTACAGTTGATGTAATACTAATACAAGTTATAAACTGTTGTTATATAAAAACTCTAAACACAAATGTCCACAGATAACTAAATCTTTTTGTTGATAATTTTTATGATTATACATTATAACATTATGACTACCATCACTTAAAAAATATTTAACAACCTCCAAAGGTGGTTTTAAATTTCCATAGCTATCAAAGTATGAAATTATGTTATTTTTTTTCACATATCCAGTCCAGTGGGTTCCCTGTTTTTCTTTACTATCTAAATTGATTATACCACTTTCAAATTTTCTAATTTTTTTCGGTAAATCATTACGCATAAAAACCCCACGAAAATGTGGGATATTTTTTGAATATTTAAGAAGGTCAATATTTGTTAGAGGTCTGTGAGGTAGTCCTTTTATCAGTTTTTTGTATTTGATTTTAAAAACAGACCACAACCTTGTTTATAAGGTTTTAAATAAAGTCCTTTGCCAATAGAAATTTGTTCCATGGCTTGATTATGTCTTTTATCTTCAATAAGTTTATCTTTTGCCGCTTTGGCGTCATTAACAGCTTTTGCTATTCCCGCAGCTCCCCCACCCAATGCTCCAAGAGCTGAGAGAGCAGATAGCACAGGTATTATAAATGGTAAAAACCCTCCAATTTTTGGGACTGGAATAATTCTTTTCTTTGGTTGAATAACCTTATAACCTTTTAATGATGATAGTGCTGTTTTTGCAGCTGTGTTTAAGTTCTTAAAAGATTTACCAACTAAACTTTTGCGTGCTTGTTTAATAGCATTGCTTAAAGATATCCCCCTTCCTGTGTTTTTTCGTTTAACGTTACGTCGACGACGTTTTTTTAAACCCATTCCAAAAGTTGTTTTTAATTTCATTGCTCCAGTTACTCCAGTTGCTGCTATTTTTTCACCTAAACTTGCGTCAGATGCATTTATTCTCTCAGCTGCTTTTGAAGCAAGAACTTTGTCAGCCTTATGTCTATTTTTAAGATCTAAATTTTTTGAATATGCAATGTCATGTTCTTTGCAAGCCTCATCCAATTTGTTAATTCCTCGGTCGCCTCTTGCTAATCTCTTTGTTAGGTTAGTTCCCCCCCCACAGAAATTGTAATTTGGGATGTGTAGTTCGAAAGGTAATTTGTTGATTATTGTATTTAACAAACCCCTTCCTTTCTTTTTAACTGTTGGTTGTCTAATAACCTTATGTTTGTTCCGTACACGCATTATATATATATACTGACGCATCAAGTATTTTCTCTTACTTATATAGTTAAAATAATCATGCGAATAGTAAAACAAAATTTTTCACTTCCTATTAAAAATCATGATGATCAAAAAATTGATTTTAATAAGCATGGACAACTTTTTGGAGGAACTTGTAAAAGAGGATTGATCGTTGGTCCTTCAGGCTGTGGAAAAACTAATGTTCTCATAAGTTTATTAGAGGACAAAAATGGATTACGTTTTGAAAACGTTTATGTTTATTCCAAATCTTTACATCAACCAAAATATGAATATCTGAAAAAACTACTCAAACCAATTAAAGAAATTGATTATTATGAAAACAATGATGAAAATGAAATTATTTCACCCAGTGAAATAAAGGATAATTCAGTTGTAATATTTGATGATATGGTTTGTGGTAATCAAAGCAAAATACGGGATTATTTTTGTTTTTCTAGACATAAAAGTGCTGACTGTTTTTACCTAAGTCAAACCTATTCCTCAATACCAAAACAGCTTATAAGAGATAATGCAAATTTACTGATCATATTTCAACTAGACAACACTAATTTACATCACATCTATGACGATCATATTAATGTTGATATGTCTTTTCAAAAATTTAAGGAACTTTGCTCATTGTGTTGGAAAGAACAACATGGTTTTATTGTAGTAGATAAAGATTGTAATTTGAAGCATGGTAAATACAGAAAAGGTTTTGACACGTTTATTTACCTATAAATACCATAGAACTAAAAAATTGTATATCACTGCTTATGTTAACGTTCTAAGAAAACATGGATAGAAAAAAAGCAAGCGAATTAGTAAAAACAAGGAATGCCATAAAAAAGAAATTACGAGGCTTGAAATCTGATTTGATTGCATCCCATTCTAAAAGAGAAAAGGAATTGTATCCAATCACGAAACCATTGCAAGAATTTTTATCAAACGTTAAAACTACATCAAACATAAAGCAAGAAATAAAAAGTCCGCCTTTATCACCAAATCAATCTCAAAGATTTAACTCTACTATTTTATCTCCGTCTCAAAAATTACATCCTACTTCATTTCCTAAGAGAAGTACCTATCATGAATATTTACCTACCGGTGGTCTTACTTTTTTGGAAGATCAATTCATACATGATAATGATATGAATTCTAGTAATATAAGTGATACTACTATAAACCAGACTGCTAACGAAATAAGAGAGAGTTTTCAAAATTTATCTACCTTACCAGCATACAATGAATATTTAAATTCATTTGACGAACTTCCAAGAACATATATAGATGAATCAATTAGAGACCCTGATGATAAATTTGATCATACTTATGGGGTTTTTCATAATACAGACGAAGAAAAATTTTATATTGGAGACTCAGAGCTTAAAATTATCGGGAAAGACATTGAAGTAAAAAATATTAAATATTTAGGGACAGTTGGGTTATATGAATTGTTATTTAAAAAACATCCAGTGGGTTTCAAAAAAGAAGACTTGGAAAATTACATGGATATATTAAAAAGAACCAATGGCTACAAAAGAAATAAAGATTCAAAAGAACAAATACAATCAAGCAATACTTTCAAATATATGGATATTATTAGACCATATTTATTAAAAAAGGGTATTTTAAAACAAGACACAAGTCGTGCACGAACAACTTCATTTTCAAAACCTTTACCACCAAGAACAACAAGGTCAAAAACAAATACATTACCGTCAAGCAAAAAAGAGGGAGGTTCTATGATTTTATCCAACAAAAAAATAGAATATGTATATTTTGATGATCCCAATGAATTAGTTCAACGACTAAGACTTTTATTGGCATCGCAGGAAGCGGGAAATACGGGACATAACAACGAAATAATATCAATAATTGAAGAACTTAAAGAGGCTAAAATTATCCTATAAAAGGGTGTCAAAACGGATTACTTATTCATTACAAACAAAACCATGACTGTAGATAAGTTTTGGAAACATATATCCAAGCATAAAAAACCCAAAATTGACTTGTCTGATATTGAAAATAAAGTTTTTTTAAATGTACAAAAACACATTGCACAGTTTGCTCCAACAGGCAATGTTTCACAAATTGAGATTGAAAAGGTGAAAAAAAGGATTAATACAAATGATATTAGTATTGAAAATATAAACAAAAAACTTAAACTTAATGATGATACAATCGAAACCATCAAAACTGATATTCAAAATTGTGTTGACTCATCTTCTTTAAACAGTCTAAAACAAGAAGTCTACAATATAAACAAAAATTTTTTTGTAAAAAAAGACGATTTAACAAAGGAATTAAATGAAACCCATCAACTGTTTAGAAAACAACAGGAAAAATTTTTAAATGAAAGGCTAGGTGACTTACAACAACAACTAAATTTAATTAAGGATGATAAGGATCTAATAATTAAAAATATTAATGAAATTGAAAACATAAACAAATACATTACACTTAATCACACACTTATCAATGATGTAAAAAGTAAGATTGATACCTGTATAGATAACTCCACATTAGAGAGTTTTAAAAAAGAAATCCAAGCAAACACTCCAGATATAAACATTTTGGTAAAAAAAGTTGATTTAGAAAAAGAAATAAAAGAAACTCAACAAAACTTTAAAAACCAACAAGACATTCTTTTAACTGAAAAACTATCAAACTTGGAAAATAAAATTATATCAAACATATCAGAGACTATATTTCCTAAAAATGAAGTAAAGGAAGTAATTGAAAAGATTAATTTAAACCAAGAAATTATAGAAAATTTAAAAAGCAAACTTAAGATTTATGATGAAAGTGTAAATAAAATTGAGGAGATTAAAGAACAAATTCAAAAAAATTTCGAGAATATTTTAAATCTACCTACACAAAGTGATTTAAATAAAGTAGATAATAAATTTCGTGATGAAATAAAAAAAATTAAAGATCTCATGAGCGGTAAAAAAACTGATTCACTAGCAATAGAAAAAATAGTACAAAGCTATTTGGAAAAAAATCCAATTTTTAATGATTATTCGGCTATAAAAAGCACAAGTTCTTTAAACACCACTGAAATTGATTCTTTAAAAAAAAATTTAAACAATTTTGTTAAACAAAATGACTTTAAAAATATTCAAGAAAATGTGTTAAAAATCTCAGATATAAATCAACAAATTAAAGATTATAAAAAGAAAGGTGAAGAACATACTACTCAAATACATGATTTAATAGAAAAAAATAATAAACAAAAGTCAGATTTTGAAAAAAAGTTTGAAACGATTCAAAATGATATAAAAGATATAAATGAAAATATGAAAAATGGTTTAACTGAAAACATACTTGAAAAAATTAAAGATTTTAATAAGTTTATTGATGATAAATTTAAACAAGGACAGACATCTTATGAATTACTACAAGAAAAAATTTTAACAATTGGAAGATATTATGAAAACGAATTTTTAAAACTTAAAGTTACTTTTGATGAATTTCAAGATTCTATTCAAAATGAGTTAAATATTATAAAATTATCTTATGATGAAGGTATCAATTCCCTTGGTGATGTTTTAGAAAAAACCAAAACTGGTCTTGATAATGAATTTAAAGATCTTAAAGAATTTACTAAAAAGGAACTAGAATCAGTCAATGAAACTAATCAAAAATTTAAAGAAGAACTGAATAAAGAGCTAATCAAAAACGTTATAAAACTACAAAAATCAATTAATAATTTGGATGATGGATTAAGTCATCTTGATAAAAATATTAATAATTTGCAAGAAAATCTTCGAGACAATATAGCAGCTAAAGAATTACAATTAACACAACATATAGGCAATGTTGAAAACAATTTTAAGCAAGAGTTAATTAAGCTTAAAAATATGCTAAAAGACAATATAACCGAAAACTTTAATATTTTAAAAAATTATAATGATAATCTAGATAAAGCGTTCATTGAGGTGGATAAAAAATTGGTTTCTTTTCAAGAAGACATTCAAAAAAATGTAGAAAATATTACTAGGGTTGAAACAAATTTTAACCAGGAGCTAGTTACTGTTCAAAGTGGATTAAACAATTCTTTGATATCTGTTGAAAAAAGAGTTAGTGATAATGAAAAAAAAACAAAAAACCACACCAGCAAACTTAAATCATTAGAACAAAAGGTAAATTTATTTAAAAAACCAGATTCTTTTTATGGTTATTTACCATTAACATTTTTTGGAAAATACTCAGAAAATATACGAAAATTTTTTATAGAATCAAGCAATTCAAGTCAATATATATTTCCATTGAAGACTGGAATAATAGAATCAGCAAATTTTCAACCCAGAGATTTAATAATGGTTGTAAAAAATGAAGGTGGTTTTAAATCATACAACCTTGAAAAGGTTTTAAATGTTGAGTTAAAGAAAAATGATTTAATTTCTTTTGAAAGATTAATTAATAGTGACACCACTAATTTTCATGCAACGCTTTTACTTAAATATCAATTAAATTCGTAAGACATATCAGTACTACTCAAATATGGATCTAAAAAAGTCTGTTGTTGATGAGTTACATAAACCGGCAAGAAAAAAGTATCCCCGAAGAAAAGTCATTATTAAATCACTAAATGACCTTTGGCAAGCTGATTTAGTTTCAATGATTCCATATGCTCGATATAATAGAGGAAATAAATATATTTTGATTGTAATAAATGCGTTTTCTAAATATGTTTGGGCAAGACCTGTTAAAACTAAAGGAGCTGAACACGTAACAAATGCTATGAAATCAATTTTGGAAGATGCTAAAATTGCTCCAAAAAATTTGCAAACTGATTTAGGAACTGAGTTTCTAAATGCACGGTTTAAAAAACTTATGAACGATTTCAACGTAAATCATTATAGTACTTTTTCAAATTTAAAAGCTAGTATAGTGGAAAGGGTAAACAGAACTTTAAAAAATACAATGTGGAAAAAATTTAGCATGCGTGGATCTTACAATTGGATTGATATTCTCAACGAAATTGTTAATGACTATAACCAAACAATACATTCTACAATTGGAATAAAACCAATCAATGTTTCTAAAAAAAATGAAAACGAATTATTTAAAAAAGTATATCGTCATACAAAAATAATAGATCCACTAAAATCAAAACTTAAAACAGGAGATTCTGTGCGTATTTCAAAATATAGGGAACATTTTTCAAAAGGATACACACCTAATTGGTCAAATGAAATATTTCTTGTGAAGAAAATACAAATGACCAATCCGATGACTTATTTGCTTGAAGATCAAAATAGGAAAGAAATTCAAGGAGGTTTCTACAAAGAAGAATTGCAAAAAGTAAAATATCCAGATGTTTATCTTGTTGAAAAAGTTTTGAGAAGAAAAGGAAACAAGGTTTTCGTAAAATGGTTAGGATTAAATAAAACTCACAATTCTTGGATTAATAAAAATAATGTATTGTAAATTTATTTCTAACAAATAAAGAATAATATTTTTTAATCATAGTCTTTTATTTAATGTTTGTAAACAACATATACCTTAAAACTACTTAATATTTTTATGACCCCAGGCTAATGTTTTAAAAGTTCCAGGAACAACACATCGCTTGTCATCTTGAGGTGATAGTGCCACTTTATTTTTTAGTTGTGTGTAAATATCATGAAGAATGGAACGGAAGCAATTCATTTTTCTGTATTTTGTTTCAGCATTTTCAACAACGTCTTGATAATCTTCTTTAGTAATGTTGTTTTGAATAACATACTTTTTCACTCCCTTTGCTTTTTTTTCAGTTCTAGTTGCTAACTCAACACAATAGGCCTTAGCACCTGTGCCATAAAAGCTTACTATAGGTTGACCTGCAAATTCGTCTTTCATACGACCCACTATAGATTGGTTTCTGGTAATGTTATGTAAATTGTCTTCGCTGTAATTTGATGTGTCAAACCTCTCCAGGTTTTCTTGAATATCTGAATAAAAATTATGGGTTTTAATTTCTAGTATTAAAGAATCAGTATCTGTGTAGAGCAACATTGCTTTTTCTCCATATTTGTTTTTTATATATTCATAATAAAAATCATACATTACTGTCTTGGATAATTCCAAGACTGAAAATCCAATATAAACGGGTTTATTGTATGTGACTTTTACTCGTTCCATTTGAATGGCAACCAAGTTTTCAGTAAAAATTGATGAGTTTTTAAAATTTGGTTTAGCAATTAATGTTTGAGCTCCTTGCTTTTTTCCAATATTTTGCCAATGTGTAATTAATTTGATATCTTCTCTTTTGTCAACGTTTTCCAGTGATTTACCATAAATTGCGTTATTGAGTAACTTAAAGAAATCTTTTTCAAACTGATTTTTAGAATTGTTTCGCAATTTAGTGTTTACATCTATGTAAGATTTTAGGAAAGGTGACTGCTTAAATCTTATTGCTCTATGAATTTGAACCAAGTGTAGTCCGTTTCGAATAGCCTGTTGAAGATTTTTGTAATGCAAAACATAATTCTTTTTGTGATCCAAATTACATATTAACTTGTTATTTTTTGATTCACTCAAAAATGGAAATTCATTATGTTTCTCATGGAGGTGCTCTGGATAATCAATATCTGCTTCAAAAACATAGCCGTATTCCGAATTATCTGCTATTGATTGTAGATCTATTGCTTCAATTTCAGATTTAGTCACCCAAGTAAAATCGCCAATAGGCAAATACTGACTCATACTGTGACCGTAGAGATTTGTAGCATCTAAATACATTATAAATGTTTTTGGATTTTCACTATTATAATTTGGAACCAGTTCATTATTGGCTTCAGCTTTTCGCACACTACAATGACATATACCACCTCGAATATTATTTTTAAAAAAATGCAACATATCTATATCGGTAACTAATTCTAATTTAACTTCTGTACTTTTTAACATTGCATCCCAACTGAAACCAGGAGATGTATAGTAGTGGGCTGGATCTAACTTGTAAGTATTTAGAGATAAATTTCTAAATGACTCATAAAAGTCTGCTAAAATCAAGACGTCAGAAAATAAGTAAATTTTTGTAAAGTCCAATAAAGTTTCACAATTAAACAAGTTCCAAACGTGAAGAGCTCTGTTATAATCCGTAAGGCTTAATGGTTCTTCTTTTAACTTATCATAAAAGTTCTCAATAGTTGGCAGTTTTTTTTCATACAACTTATCGAAAGAATCCATATATGAATAGGGATAAATACCTTTTTTTCGTATCTCATTGAATTGATCAGGATTTTTAAAATGTTTTTTAATTTCGATACATTGAGAGGTGTCTAAACTTTCACCTAACTTTTCCAATGATGTTGATGCAAAACGAAATGAGTCGAGAAATCTAATTTTCATGTAAATATTTTTAGTTTTTCCAAACTCTTCTTTTTTGTCTACCAAAATTACTTTGGAAAATGAGATGTACTTTTCTTTAGTTTGTCCTAAAACATCAATTTGATCTTTTTCACAACATAATTGCTTTATAAATAAATGACTATCATAATGTGTCAAATTATGGAAGAACACTGGAATAAAATTTGGTATTTTGTAATTTAGATTACAAATACTGTGAGCTGCACCTCTATATTTTCCTGTTAGGTGATCATGATCTCTCACAATTTCATCTTCATTTTTAAAATTTTTGGAACATATGTGACATACTTTTGCTGATTTAAAATCAATGTTTTCATCACATGTTAATGGAGACATGGGTACAACACGTTTAAGATGCTCGTGGTAAATTCTTCTAACATGATTTTCAATTCTTTTGCAAAATTCCTCAGCAGCATCTTTACCAAAGTAGTATTCCATGGTAGATAAGGATTCATCATAAGAACATTTAATGAAAAAACAAAAAGCAAATGGTTCATGTTTAAATGTATTTTTTGTGTATGAAGTAAAATTATTATCTGGATCTACATAAGTCAGTGGTTTAAGGACGCACTCAAAATCAGCATAAATAACAAAAGGAACTTTAAGTTGCTTTTGAAAATTTTCAAACTGAAGTATATTTTCTGGAATATTTTCTCCATATTTGTTAGTTTTAATGTTGCTTGTGGGTAATGATGTTACTGTTTGGTTGCAATCATGTAATTGATGTTTTTGTAATTTTTCTTCAGATGTAAAATAAATTAGACATCCATCACAAAAGTACTTTTTATGATCTTGTCTATTAATCTGAGAGGATACTAACCTGGACATATCCTTTATCCAACAATAATGTTTGTTTTCATCATTACTTATCAATAACAAATTAATATGAGTAGGTAGTTTCTTCTTTGTGTAGTGCAAGGGGCCGACAACTTCATTCATTACTTTATCATTTTTGTAAATGCTTTCCAAACCGTACACATTTATAGATATTTGGTTAAGTTCTTCAAATTTTCTAATGTCTTTTAACTTGACAGGAAATTCAATACCGTCAAAATTTAAAATGTTATGAAAGTCAGGATAAGAACTGGTTCGATCACTATTAGTTTGAGATGGATATAAGGCACTAATAACACTCCACGCAAAACAACACTGATCATTATTTTTTAGGTTGATCACAGCTTTTTTTTTCAAAATATTTTTTGGCAACACAATGTAAGATGATGCATGTAATGGATTGTATTTGTTAATATTAACTTCTAAATATAAGAGTTCTTTTAGCGCCCATCCGGATCCGTTTTCAGCAAACGTTGACATCTTCTCTTTGATTATTGATGCAAATTCACCAAAAATGTCTTTAACATTGGTTGTTTCTGTTACAACCTTATTTCGAGTATTAAATGATTTTGTTTCTAATATTTCCTTACTTGGTAAAACAAAACTTCCAAACACCTCTACATTTAACTTAATAATGGTCTGCTTTTTCACTTGTTCCATAACCAGTCTAAAAAATTTTTGTTTAACTTCATCAAAAAATTCATCAATATCAATAATTTTTCTTGATGGATACAGTATAAATGAAACTATCCTCTTTTTAAATGCTGCTGTTTTAATTCTTACGTATTCATCGTTATTTTGTTCCAATATTTTTCTTTTATGAAGGTTTGATCGTAAATGTCCACTAAGTTTATTTTTGATGTACCACTCCTCACATTCTTTACATTTTTTTAAAATTAATTTAGGTAGTATTTCACTATTTTTTGTTTTTAATTTTTCACAACTAACTTTTCTTTTCTTGGAAGCAGGTTCCGAGCAAGATGGTTTGTACAAACACGATTCCCGTTTATGTCTGTAAAGGTTTGATTTATATTTAAAATCTTTATTGCAATCGGAACATGAATTCATGATAGTACATAAATAAACTAAACTGGTAAAAGAAATAATTCCTTTTATATGATAAATAAACTGGTTAAAGGGGGGGTATTTGGGTGGCAAGTCAAAATTTGTTATTATTCATGATTTATTCTATGGTTTGTAATATAGGTTTTTGTTCCTCCAAGACAAACTAAGCATGTTTCCGGATAAATTAATTGATACAATTTTTCTTCACATATAGCACACTTTAAATGATTACAATTCATTTTGTCCGTATAATGTAAATTGACATGCTTATTCTCACCCATAGGAGTATTAATTCCGTGATTGTAATAACAGTTGCAACACAACGCAAAAAAAATGTTTTCTCCTCCTTTGATGGCCACATATGATTGCATAACACACATCGATTTTTCCAGGTATCCCCGCTTTACAGTTTTATCTGATTTAATCATCCGAGTCCTTACGAGACCTGATCTTGCACATGTTCCCTGCTCTTGGTTCATTTCGAAACCTTCTTCTTCCTCGGGATTTATTGAACTATTTACGTCCATGTCCATAACCATCTCCTCCCTGCAGCTAACCAAATCTTCATACTTCTTCGTAAAAAACATGAAAACACCAGAAATCATTTGAATAAAACCAAACATTTTATTTTTTTAACAAAATATAAATCTCTATAACAAAATTTGAAACTATAAAGAATTTTCTACCAACTAAGACTTATATAAGTGACACCACCTCACCAAAAATAATAAGAAAGTATAAGAAAAAAGTGTAGTTTAATAAAGACAAAACCGGTTTTGTTCAAGCCAGTTACACCGGTTACACAGCTAATTTATTGTTACGGGTATTAAAAACCGGTCATGCCAGCTTTCTACCTTTAATTTTTATGTTGCTGTAACAGTTGGTAATTATTACTAGTTTAACCGGTAACATCGGTTGTCAGGTGTAAGCTAAGAAAGTGTTGAAAACCGGTTACGCAGGTGTGATTTAATCCCCCCCCAGAATTATATTGACTATAAGAGAACAAGACAATTTGGTTTTTAAGTCAAAAGAACTCTTAAACCATTTAAATATCTAAATCTAAAAATTATGAATTTTGAAGAAACCTTATCTGATATAAGTATCGACTCATTCGAAATTATTGAGATGTTTGATTTTGAAGAAACATCCAGTAATGGAAGTTCGATGGATAGTTTGTCATCGAATGAAGCCATCCTGAGTGATAACATCTTAATGGATATCAAATTAAAAATCAGAGAAACAGTAAATATTGACAATTGGTTAAAAATTGAAGCGAAAATAGGAACATGTTGTGTTACTGAAAACTACTATGAACTGGATACCAGAAAATATTGTGTTTCCTGCTTCTACGATACAGTGCCAACAATCACAGCAAAATTTTGTGAAGTAATTTCAACCCATTTTAGCGGGAATATCGTTAATTTAATATTTCCACATTGTTTTATTTGTAGTAACAATTTGTTTTCAGTAAATTTAACAATTTATTGTAGTATTTGTAGAAATTCTCAAATTTAACGAAAATAAATAATAGCAAAAAATGTTTGCCTGTATTTTTTTTATTTTATAGCGTTAAACTTACAATATTTAATCAAAAAAAAGGTAAATAATAAAATACATAAAAAACCTATAATAATGTAAAAATAAACGTAACTGCAATTCAACTCTGGTTTTTCTCTAGGTATAATTAACCAATCCGAATATTCAGTATAATTTTTTCCTTCGTATTTTATTTTGTAAAAATAATCACCATCCTTTAAAAGTTTTCTGTCAATGTAATAGGTTAAGTAACGTACCCCGTAGTTTTTCTCAAATAGTTTGTTTAAAGATTTGTAGCACCCATTAAAATCGTTCTTGTTTGAACTCAAACATATTTGAGCTGTTGGAAAGTTATAATCATACTCAATAAATAATGTATTGCCTATAAAGGCGCTTAGAATAACTAATGACGAAGCCTCCATTCCTATATAACAACTAAATTAAAATTAAACAAAGTGTTACTTTATAATAAATACTAGCAGTCTAAAAACCATTTTGATTTGCAGCCGTCATTGAGTGAAATGGTAAATAAAAAGTGGTCTTTATTCCCACCAAGTTGCATCCAAATAAGATTCGTTGTTTTTGTGTAATTGAGGTAAAAACTTTCGCTTTTATATTAGTAGGATTCGTAGTTTTTTACACTGTGTAGCATAACACGCTTCCTTGCTTCCGTACTACAACATTTTATGATATTTCTCCGTTTTGTCACCCATACTAATTTGAAACAACTTTACCAAGCATGCGCTTATACCAAATGGGCTCCGAGAACATTTTTCGGCGGTACTGCGTAGGTTAAAGAACTTTCGCATTGCTGAAAGAATACAGCATCAAAGAGAATTCGTTGAAATTATAGTGCCGCGACGGTTTGTGATTAAAATAGCACTTGCAACACAACGCAAAAAATGTTTTTTTCTCCTTTAATAGCCAATAAGTTTTGTGTGATTTTGTGGTACCTACCGTACCGGACTTCTGATATCCAGTAGGTAATTACACTAGTTGTTAATTTTATTTAAGTTATTGGTATTTACCTTACCGCTATTTACCTAGATAATAGACAAGACATAAAGAAGTTTTACAAAGATTGTATAAACTAAAGTGTAATAAGGTGGATTCTTGACTTTTTAGTTTGATACAAAAAACACCTGTTTAATTTTGTTAAATAAAAATTTTAAAGGCTTCCTCTTCCCCTAGATCCAGCTCCATGCACACAGCTGGTTTATTAGCCATCTATACATAGCATTGAGGCTATTATGATCGTCAAAAAAGTTTTTTATTTTTAATCAAAATAAGTTATTTGGGTCAAAAAAGACTTAAATACAAAATTTTGTCATAATGTCTGTCTGTCCGTCTGTCTGTAACACGATTACTCAAAAAGTGCTAAACCGATTCATATCAAATTTCGCACAGAAATTCTCTGGCAGCAGGCAATGAGCTGATTAGTTTTTTTGGTTGGGTGGGGGGTTGTCAAGAGGGTAGGAGGGTTGATTAAACTTTTTAAAAAAATGGTATTTCACAAACCTTAGCAGCTAGCGATATGCGGTTTTCACAATAAGATAGATAATTGCATTTTCAATAGAAAATAAAAAAATTTTTATAAGATTTTGAAAAAAACTTGATTTTTTAAGGGTTCAGTTACTCAAGTTTTAATGCACAATGGATAATTTTGACTTCTGTCTCTACTTTTTGAAGAGAAATTGGCAGAAATAGAAATAAAAAATTAAGTATTGTACATTAACACTTGAGTAACTGATTCCTAAGATTTTATGGATGGTTATACCTGCCTGCTGACGTCATTCCTTTTTTGATAACGTTAAATGAAAGTTATGTTGCGTTATATTAAGATATATAATAAGACTAGGTATAAATATATAATAAGACCAGGTAGAAACTTGTTGCAATATTTTTATTTAGGATTAATTCACGAATTTTTCACATAAAATCAAATCTTTTTCTAAAATGGCCAATGCTTCTTTACTTTTTTCCAGTTTTTTTTTATATTTTTTAATTTTTTTTAAAATTTCTTTTTTTTTATTAATTTTTTCCTGCCTAAATTTACACGATATTTGTAAAAAGTTATTAACCTCCTTTTGGTATTGTTTCGTTTTTCTTTGTTCTTCTTCAACGTCTATCATAATCGTTAAGTTGTTTTCACTTTCTTCTTCATCTTCCTGTTCTTCCTGTTCTTCTTGCTGTTCTTCTTCTTCTTGCTGTTCATCTTCTTCCTGCATTTCTTCCTGTTCATCTTCATTTTTCTGGTCTTCTTCCTGTTCTTCCTGTTCTTCTTCTTCTTGCTGTTCATCTTCTTCCTTTTCATCTTCTTCTTCTTCTTCTTCCTTTACAGGTGTTGAAGTCCACTTAGGGCGAAAGGGTGACTTTATTTTAATATTTTGGATGATTTTGATCTTTTCGAAGTCGTTTTCTTCCCACCCTATCGGTTTTATTTGGGAAAAACTCCCATCCAGGACTTCAACGTCTGAATCGTCATTGTCTAATATGATTTGTCTCATTCTTTCAATTGATTTTTGTGCCAATGGCACACTTGCTGTAACTTTTGGTACTTTCATTGTTAGTGTTAATTGACTTTGGGTAAGTAAACTAAAGTTATTTCTTAAACTGAAGCTATTTAAAGCAACTTTCTTGACCCCCTCTTCTTACATTTTATCTGTGCTTCCATGTAATTTGGTAGATGTTTTTCTTAATTCGCAAATAACGGTTTATATGCAATTTAAAAACTTGACAGAGGTACTAAATAACAGTTAAAATAAATGATGACCATAAAAATCGAGAAAGGTATTACATTTATTCATCAGATAATAAATGACCGGTATAAAATTCGTAAATGGACTCTTGAGTAACGGTATATGCAATTTTAAAACTTGACCCGCTTTTCGAGATCGTATAGGTACCATAAAAACTCGAGCAGGACCTTACATTTATCAGATAATTAAGGTACCGTAATTTCATGAGAAATTTTGCAGCTGTGTCCACCAAAATAATTGCAGAATGCACCGCACCTGTAAATTCCGTTACAGATATTTTTTGCAAACCCATCTCAAGACACTAAAAATAAAATGAAACGAAATATATTTTTATAAATGTGATTTTATTTCCATAAATTATACAATATCAAAGCATTTATAACACTTATTATTGAAAACCACTTTTGAATTTTCTTTTCATAATTTTGTTTGTGTTTCAATTCCCTATTCTGCCACATCATTTTACCATATTCACAATTTGGTGATAGTTTTACATGTTCAAAAAAAGGACAGTCTGTTTTTACAAAATTGTATATCTGCACGTCACAATAGTGGCACTCTACTATGTCCTCTTCATTTTTATAGAAAAATCCAGACAAACTCAAATCTTCGGGTTTTAATACGCCTGGCCAATTTCTAAATGTGCTTAATCTATTTTCATTTGATTTCATTTGTTGTGTGTTGGGTACATCATAACTTTCAAGACACATTGCTAAATAAAAGCAAAGTAGATGACTGATAAAGATTTAATTTTTTATCACTTATAAAGTTTTATACTTTCCCCTCCCAAAGAAATTTGACCCCACCCCAAATGTAGCCGACTCTCTGGATTACCTAATAATTTTTTGAAACCTCTGAATTTATGTAATAACTATAGTTGTGACCTAGTTTACTGCAATACAGACAAAAAGGTGTGGTTCAATTTATCACCTACTTTCTAACAGGTTTTTCAAGGTATTGCCCAAGACATTTGGATCCCCCCACCCCATGTGTGAATCTTTGGCTCTCAAAATCCCTATGTTAATTCTTATGGGCGAATCTTTGAATCTTGAGCCAGAACCGGCGAAAACACCCTACTAATAGCTATATTATAAATAAGGCGGTCGTATTATTTTTATGACCCATAAAGAAAAACTTAGTAAGTACCGGCTATGTAGTAATCTAGAACTCTATTTTTAGCCATCCATACTATAGTATAGGCTAATGGGATCGGCAAATATCGGCTAAATACAAAATTTTTTGTCTATTTAGGAGACAATTAGGCAAATTTTTGATACAGTAAAAGAAACAAATTTAAAGATTTGGTGAACACTACTTGATTTAAGCTGTTTGTATTACATTTGGGAGAGAAAATTACTAGTATGACGTAAAAAAAGGGGGATTACTATAGCACCACTGTGTATTGTAGGTAGGTACCATTATTAGTTATTAACTTCGTTTGTTCAGGGGATGGGGACATAACTAATGTAGGATGGAAATTTAAGGGCGTCATTATGAGCATTAAAAAAAATATTATTTAATATAATTAATACTAATATTTCAATATTAAAGCCGTTAATAAAAATTAGTACTTACATAACAATATTATTTTGATTTTATGTACTATAGTACAGAATGGCCGGATTTTTGTATCTGTAATTAAGAAAACGTTTCCTGAGTAACGAGTTTACCAAATGTTAACTAAAAAGGTGTTTTATTAAAAGAATAATGAATTACTTTCATTATACAACAATCATTAAAAAAAAATCAGTCATAGACGATAATAAATAACCAGTAATTCAGTTAAATCGTTAAATCATGGTCCCAAATGCCCAATCTAATAGTGAGACGTGCAATGGTACAGAGAACTCAGATATTTAACTAAAATATACATAATTAAATAATAGTGCTAGGTACCCGCTCCACATATTAGCGTGAAGCGTGCAGTTGAGCGCTAAGCAAGAGTTTAGCATATATTTACTTATTTCGAATGACTCCCATAGCAGCTCCGCTTCGACGTACAAAGGTGCCATTCCATCTGCAAATGGACTAGAAACCACCTTCAAACATACGCCATCCGATGCCTGAGTATGATTAACGAACTGATTATAAATATATACTTAGCAAAACGTAATACCTGTTTATGCATAAACATTTAAGATTACTGCTTATATTTAATATTTAAACCAAAGGGATAAACTAATTACTCTGTGAGAACACTCACCTATTTTTAATTAGTTATATAATATCCAATATTTCTCTTTTATAACACACACACATAGACACTTGGCACTTTACTTATTCTAACTATACTTCCAACTCGATACTAAAATATCTTTTAAAGAATCACAAAGCAAAAGCCTATTTGTTATTAAAACTTTTCTAAGCAATATTACGAGTATCTCGTCGGTTCGTTTTTGTCAACGTTTTTTTGAGCTCTACTTAACCCAAACAACCATATTTAATAATCAATTTTATGGGCGCTCTGTCGCCTTCGATCTAATCTCGTGAATGCATACAACAACATAGGCATTATATTATTAAAATTACTAAAATAATAAAGTAAAGAAAAACCTACTTCTTACACTAAATATAATACTTTGTTCATTAATTAATAAATTAAAGTTAAATTAATGCAAAATTTTATTCGTTGACAGACGGCAATTTTGGGGTTATTGAAAAAATAAATATTAACAGAAAAAAGATTCTTGATGTTTGGTGTTTATAAATTTTAACTTATTAAATGATATTTTTGTTTTTTTAGCTCCTCAAAAAAACAAATCAATTACCTACTATTTCTAAACAACTTAGTGGATCTTGTCGTTGGCCTTAGAGAAAATAGTGCTAACTTGAAACAACCATTCTTTAAAGAACTACATAACTTTCTGGAAAGTAAAGACTTTGAAGCTATCAAGACTTGCATAAGGTATGTTAATTGCACATTAAATAAATATTACAGTAAAAATCCCCGAAGATCTATAAACTTGGTAGATTTTGATAATATTTTGTAATAGTGGTAGTCAAAGTTAGAAACAGTTTAAGTTTCTATGATTAGGTTTTCTGATATTTACATGTGAATTTGGACAAAATGCAACGTGGATAATTTCAATGACAAAAAACGTATTTTTAAACAAATTAAGCCAAAGTTAAATTGGAATTAGGTTTTCCGATTCATGCAAATAATACTATTCCATCTGCATATGAGAGGGCAAAATATAATCGCAGAGTCCAGATACTCGTATATCCGAAATCCTCATATGGGCTCATCTAACGGACTTTGTAAAGAGGACAGGAAGGTCCGGAAAGTCAGAAATGAGTTTTTAAGTGACGAAAATAGGAACCACTAGGTCCTACTTGCCAGGCCTTGGACTCTTTGACAGTTTAATGATAGGCCCGGTGTAATGAGTCCGTATGGATTTTTTTTATAGTAATAATTATATACTTAGTAGAGTTTCTCTTCGGTGAAATTCTGGTTGTATCTTCACTCAGATCACACACTAACTTTGTGTAAAACTGTATTATTATGAAAGGGAGCAAACATTTAATATGCCTATTTGTATCTATTTTTCTTAGCATAATAAGTTCATTAAGAGTGAATTTGTGTAGCATTCATTCTACGAATGAACAATAACAACTTCAATAAATAAAATGTTCACATTATTTATTATTGTCCATTAAGTAGGGTGGACCATCATAGGGGTTGATTCAAGGAAACATTTAAAATGCTCCTATGCAGTAAATATATTTTAGCCACGAAAAATGAACACACATTTTCAAAACTTAATACTCAGAATTTTCAAGGCTTAAATGAAATCACAGTAGCCGATATAAAAAAAAAGCTTTCTTTTAAACCTGGATCAGCCGGCGATATGGACTCACTCAAACCTCAACACCTTAAGGACATGATTTCTGAACAAAATGCGTCATCTTCTTCACTTTGTGCAGCACTGATGAAATTAACTTCAAGAATTCTTCAAAACTCCCTACCTATACAGATTAAACCGATATTTTTTGGCTCATGGTTGTGCGCTCTAAATAAAAAAGATGGGGGATTAGACCATTTGCTGTAGGATGTTCTTTACGAAGGCTTGTCTCAAAAATCTTATGCTCAAAGATTTCTGAAAAGGACCGTTACAGCTCAGATTTGGGGCTAGTTGTGGTACTGAAGCTGCCACTCACGCAGCCCGTCGTTTTGTTTCAGCTCCTCATGCCTCTCGAAATTTTTTTCTGAAAATTGACTTTTTTAATGCTTTTTATATGGTTTCCAGGAATAATGTGCTTTCCGAAGTTGAAAAATATATTCCAGAATATTACTTTTTTATTAATGAATGTTATAGCATACTATCTTTCAGCAACGAGGATATAAACTAAATAGAGAGGACACGTAATGCTAATGCCCGATCAGCAAACCAACGGTATCCGAACAGCAAGCCAAGCCATGAAAGGGGAATTACCGCAAGTTTTTGATTCTGTGCTGAATGCGCTAGGATGAATCTGGGTAATATTTATTTGGAATTAAAACGCCAAGAATCCAGCGCGTTGAACTCGTCGTCGAATGCATACCGGTTTATCAGTGGCGTACGTGTATGAAATAAATATAAATGAATGAACTTGTTGCTAACGGAATGGGAGCTGGTAGAGAGATCATAATATAAATTGATGAATATGCTGAATGAAGCAGGACAGTTTTTAATATTATTAAACGATTATATTTAACTTTACAGTCTGGCTGACTATCAAATTTTGCGATTCTTTTTTGACACACTTCCCGTAAACCGATTTTAATGAAATTTGGCACAGTAATGCAGGTTGGATGATAATACAATATTATGAAAAAAAAAATGATGAGTAGGGGGTGGTTAAATGGTAAAAATAAGGGGCTAAATTCATTGACACACTTCCCGTGAACCGATTTGAATGAAATTTGGCACAGTAATGTAGATCCGATGACAATACAATATTATGAAAAAATGGGGGGGGGTAGTGGGTGATTGGGGGGTGTAAAGGGGTAAAGTGGTCTAAAGCGAGCAAATTCAGAACTTTGAAATGAAAACAGATACGAACATGAGGTTTTCAGATTTTTTATTGAATCTGGTGACAATATAATTTTATAAAACAAAATCGGGGGTAGGGGGATAGTTAAGGAGTGTAAAGGGGATAAATTCAGAGCTTTGTAATAAAGAAAATACAAACGTGCGGTTTTCAGATTTATGATTTGATCTGATGACAATATAATTTAATGAAAAAAAAACGGTGGTAGGGGGTGGGTGAGGAGTGTAAAGAGGGTAAATTCAGAACTTTGTAATGAAAACAGATACAAACATGCGGTTTTCAGATTGGCGATTTGATTTAGTGACAATACAATTTTATTAAAACAAAAAAATCGGAAGTGGGGGGTGTGTGAGGGGTGTAAAGAAGGTAAATTCAAAAATTTTTTATACTGAGACTTTTATGCAGAGTTAATTGGCAGAGAACTTGTACAAAATTGACGGGAAAGAATCCTTGTAATAATAAGGCATTGCTAGAAATGGAAAGGTTGCAAAAAAATTATTATATAGGGTGTGCCAAAAAAAACGGCACTTTTTAAAATGATTATAACTTAGCAGGAAATTGTCCGATTTTAAAAATATTTAACTTTTTAGAAATCTTAGGTTTCAAAATTTATAAGACGAATGTCAAACTTGACATTTCCTAAAAATCCAAGATGGCGGACCTATTTAAAAAATAGGAATTTTTAACCCCCCTAGATATTTTTTTGTGTGCGACACTGTAATAAATCTGAAACATCGGTTACGAAGCCACATTCTTTTAAAGCGAAAGTGAAGAAGAATCGATATATCATTTTGAAAATTCGGACAAGAAATAAGGAAGTTTGCAATTTTTAAATAGACCAGAGTTTACCTTCAAAATCAAGCTTATTAAGAAAAAATCTACTTGTCTAAATACCAATAACTTTTTCAAAAATGGATCGATTTTAATAAGTTTAAACTTTTTAAAAGCACAAGCTTCAAAATTTCTAGAACTAATGATAAAACTGACATTTACTAAAAATCCAGGATGGCGGACCTATTTAAAAAGTAGTTAAATTTCCCCCCCAAGAAAAAAACTTTCTGAGACACTTTCTTCAATCTTATTTCTTGTCCGAATTTTTAAAATGTTTCATCGATGTGCTTCGAAAGAATGTGGTTTCGGAACCGATGTATCAGATTTATTACAGTGCCCTACACAAAAAAATATCTAGGGGGGTTAAAAATGCCTATTTTTCAAATTTGTCCGCCATCTTGGATTTTGAGGAAATGTCAAGTTTGAAATTGGTCCTATAAATTTTGAAGCTTTGGCTTTCTAAAAAGCTTAATATTATTAAAATCGGACCGGTTTCTTTTTGGCACAACCTATACATTTTGCATTTTGTTTCTTTTTGATTAGGAATATGTGAAAAATAAAACAAATATTTTTTTTTAACTTGAACGATTTTTATTAAAAAATTGCATTAAAAAGTAAAAAATAGTTTGGCAGATCTCTGTTTACTACAGCCGTAAATGGCACATTATATATTTTTAAGTTCGATATAAAATTATGGTGCATATACAATTCTCCTACAAAATTAAAAATTTTACTAGCTGCATGATTACTAAGTTGGCAGTACAAAAATCCCAAAAAATTACCATTATAATGGGAGCTGGTAGAGAGATCATAATATAAATTGATGAATATGCTGAATGAAGCAGGACAGTTTTTAATATTATTAAACGATTATATTTAACTTTACAGTCTGGCTGACTATCAAATTTTGCGATTCTTTTTTGACACACTTCCCGTAAACCGATTTTAATGAAATTTGGCACAGTAATGCAGGTTGGATGATAATACAATATTATGGAAAAAAAATGGTGGGTAGTGGGTGGTTAAATGGTAAAAATAAGGGGCTAAATTCATTGACACACTTCCCGTGAACCGATTTTAATGAAATTTGGCACAGTAATGTAGATCCGATGACAATACAATATTATGAAAAAATGGGGGGGGGTAGTGGGTGATTGGGGGGTGTAAAGGGGTAAAGTGTTCTAAAGCGAGCAAATTCAGAACTTTGAAATGAAAACAGATACGAACATGACGTTTTCAGATTTTTTATTGAATCTGGTGACAATACAATTTTATAAAACAAAACCGGGGGTAGGGGGATAGTTAAGGGGTGTAAAGGGGATAAATTCAGAGCTTTGTAATAAAGCAAATACAAACGTGCGGTTTTCAGATTTATGATTTGATCTGATGACAATATAATTTTATGAAAAAAAAACGGTGGTAGGGGGTGGGTGAGGAGTGTAAAGAGGGTAAATTCAGAACTTTGTAATGAAAACAGATACAAACATGCGGTTTTCAGATTGGCGATTTGATTTAGTGACAATACAATTTTATTAAAACAAAAAAATCGGAAGTGGGGGGTGTGTGAGGGGTGTAAAGAAGGTAAATTCAAAAATTTTTTATACTGAGACTTTTATGCAGAGTTAATTGGCAGAGAACTTGTACAAAATTGACGGGAAAGAATCCTTGTAATAATAAGGCATTGCTAGAAATGGAAAGGTTGCAAAAAAATTATTATATAGGGTGTGCCAAAAAAAACGGCACTTTTTAAAATGATTATAACTTAGCAGGAAATTGTCCGATTTTAAAAATATTTAACTTTTTAGAAATCTTAGGTTTCAAAATTTATAAGACGAATGTCAAACTTGACATTTCCTAAAAATCCAAGATGGCGGACCTATTTAAAAAATAGGAATTTTTAACCCCCCTAGATATTTTTTTGTGTGCGACACTGTAATAAATCTGAAACATCGGTTACGAAGCCACATTCTTTTAAAGCGAAAGTGAAGAAGAATCGATATATCATTTTGAAAATTCGGACAAGAAATAAGGAAGTTTGCAATTTTTAAATAGACCAGAGTTTACCTTCAAAATCAAGCTTATTAAGAAAAAATCTACTTGTCTAAATAGCAATAACTTTTTCAAAAATGGATCGATTTTAATAAGTTTAAACTTTTTAAAAGCACAAGCTTCAAAATTTCTAGAACTAATGATAAAACTGACATTTACTAAAAATCCAGGATGGCGGACCTATTTAAAAAGTAGTTAAATTTCCCCCCCAAGAAAAAAACTTTCTGAGACACTTTCTTCAATCTTATTTCTTGTCCGAATTTTTAAAATGTTTCATCGATGTGCTTCGAAAGAATGTGGTTTCGGAACCGATGTATCAGATTTATTACAGTGCCCTACACAAAAAAATATCTAGGGGGGTTAAAAATGCCTATTTTTCAAATTTGTCCGCCATCTTGGATTTTGAGGAAATGTCAAGTTTGAAATTGGTCCTATAAATTTTGAAGCTTTGGCTTTCTAAAAAGCTTAATATTATTAAAATCGGACCGGTTTCTTTTTGGCACAACCTATACATTTTGCATTTTGTTTCTTTTTGATTAGGAATATGTGAAAAATAAAACAAATATTTTTTTTTAACTTGAACGATTTTTATTAAAAAAATTGCATTAAAAAGTAAAAAATAGTTTGGCAGATCTCTGTTTCCTACAGCCGTAAATGGCACATTATATATTTTTAAGTTCGATATAAAATCATGGTGCATATACAATTCTCCTACAAAATTAAAAATTTTACTAGCTGCATGATTACTAAGTTGGCAGTACAAAAATCCCAAAAAATTACCATTATTTTGTTATTGAAATTGGGCAACAAAAAATAACCAGCATGGCTGCCCAGAATATTGTCGATTGATCAGTTTTTAACTAATTATGTTATTTCGCATTTTGAGTTGGGTTGCCTGCATAGAAACACAGCGGGTTAAAAATGGATAAAATTAAAAAAAGAATATAGTTTTTAAAACTAGTGACTAAAATCGTGTTTTTTGCAAGCTTGGTTTTAAAGAACAAACGCCTTGATTTATAGTGTAAAGATGGTATGTTGCTAGAAGTGCTCTTCGTTCGAGCTTTTAAAAGTATTTTCCTGTTTTTCTTGGATATCTTGATAAGGGTATTAAAAAAATTGTGTTAGCAACTCGCGCACTATTTTAGCCACTAGCAGAGTGTTTTTTATGTGCATTGTTATTTAAAAACCCGAGTAAACACTATTTTTTTAATACCTTTATCAAAAACTCCTAACAAAACAAGAAAAAACTTAAAAATAAAATTCAAACACAACATCCACTGAAAGCTCGCCACTTTTAAACTAGCATCAAGGGCAGTGTTGCCAACCAAAATTTGTAAAATTACACACAATCAGCTCAAAAACGCACACTTTTACACACTATGGGTAAAACCAGTGCACACTTTTTACACACTTTTTTAAACTGGCCTACTTAAGGGGACTTACGCTGAGTATTGCTTGCTAGCATTTAATTTTGTTTATGTCAATTGACTATTTTTGTTTTAATTTGAAGAAAATGGTAAGACAATGCCACAAGAAAATCAGATATAACTTTCCCACCTGCAACTTTTTTGTGCATGTCCGCACACGCGTCACATGACAGTCATAACATTTCATATTGACATCCTGTGACGCGTGAGTGGGCACTCACGAAAAAGTCGTAGGTGGAAACCTGGTATTAAGTATCTAGTAGTGAATTGAAATGTTCACCAAACGCACACTTTTTGAGACCGTTCAAAAAACGCACACTAGCGATGAAAACGCACGAAAAGTGTGTAATTACACACCAGTTGGTAACACTGATCAATGGTCGCTGCGTACATGACAAATGGTTTCTATGGTAACCTTGCTAAACTTATATTTTAATTTTTGGCAATTTGTAATTTTCTCTAAATGTTTTTTTTGTGAATACTTTTGAATTAATTTCTAAGTAAGAATAAAAATAATTTCTTAGTATTAACATTTAAAAAAAAATTAAAAAATAATTTGAGTCGCTAAAAAAAATATGTTTTGCATCGGTACCCAATAAAGCCATGTTTTGGTTTTATACGAACATTGAGTAAAATCGTGTTTTTCATAAAGGTATTAAAAAAACGGTTTTTAGCAGTTGTCAAAAAACAATAGTCCATAAAGCATAAAAATTTTTTTTAGGTACATGCCAAATAAAAAAAAAGTTGGGTTTTATTATAAACATCAAAATAATTAAAATTTTAGCGATCAAAAGCTTTTCTTCTTCTTTTTCACTAGAGAGTATAAGCTTCTGTGGCTTTTCACATCACAACACCAAAATAAAAGGCTTTCCTAATGACCTTTTTGGCTTTCTTAAAGAACCCGGGCCTTTATATAAAATTTAGCAAACAATTTATAAAAATGCAGAAACTCGTTAATTTTTTTTAGCTCAACCAGATGAGATAAACCGAAATTTTCATTATTTTATTTGTTCCTAAATTCATTCTGATCTTTGGCTTCACGCTGTAAACTGCTTTCGAAAAATAAAGATTTTTTAAAAAATTAAAATCGTTCAACAAAAATCTTAACTGGCGCAGTCGGTAGGATTGTTGCCAATTCGCGATCGGTATCAGTTTATCGAAAACCAATATCCGTGTGGTGTTTACCGTTGTGAATTGTGGGTATTAACCCTTAAGTGACAATCGAACAGAAAGACAGTGGTCAGTGAAGTGGTCAGTGCACAGAGGTCATAGGGCGATTGAATTCGACAAAAACCATCAAGCACTGAGGTACCAACCACTAGAGGCAAAGTCCAGGATCAACCCGATAGAAAGAGAAGACTAAATGTAAAACGGATAAAGAAATACCATCCACTTCAAGTGAAGATCCGATTGACGATTTAATAGATCGATTTTTCAATAATTTAAATTTAAAATCGAAAAAAGACCAACAAAATCGAAAATCCTTTGAACCATATCCAAAAATGGCAAATACCAATCAAAATGCTAATGCACAGCAGTTGCAACAGCAACAGCAACAACCGCAGGTACCGCAACCTGCTCAGCAACCAAATTATACTTTACTAAAAATGTTTATCGATACAATCAATAAATATAACGGTGATCCAGACACCCTAAATTGCTTTTTATCTGCTGGTGATTTCTTATTTTTGACCTATTATCAAAATGCTGATCCAATTTTGTATCAATATTCAATTCCCACCATTCGAATGAAACTTATTGATAGAGTAATAGACTAGTAAGCTGGGACGATATTAAAAATGCTTTATATACTTGCTTTGGCGATAAAAGAAACTTAGTGTGTTTAAAACAGGATTTGTTTATGGCAACCCCTAATAAAAACGAACATCCCTTAGATTTTGCAAGAAGATTACAAGTTTTACGTAGCCCCTTTGCTCAAAAAATAACATCTATTCCTTTGACAAATATGGACGCGAATACAAAAGTTATTCACTTAAGACAATACGAGCAAATTTGTTTAAGAACACTTATAAGAGGGTTACCAAATCCCTTGCAAAGTATAATTAGGCTTAAAAATCCGGATAGCATAGAAATCGCGATGACGTACGTAAATGAAGAAGAAAATTTTCAATATTCACAAAATGCGTTAAAAACACAACAACCGCGTTCAAGTTATGATATCTCAAATAAAAATCAAAATTTTAGGCCTATACAAAGATCAAACTTCCCACCAACTAATTTTCAAATTTTCTACAGCCAAAATTTACAAAATTCTCAAAATCCACAAAATTATCAAAACCCACAAAATTATCAAAATCCTCAAAATAATTTCAGACCTCAAAATTATACCAATTTTCAAAATACCCAAAATCAACAAAACTTTAGACCGGTGCATAACCCATTTACATCCAATCAATTCCCAATAAATAAAAATCCATCATTCCCTAGAGCCTCAATCAATATTCAGCCAAGACAATTACCACCGCAAAGATACTTTAGTAACCGGCAAGTTTTCGGGCCACCAAGAGACGTTTTTCGACCAACAGGAAAACCCCCAACGGATAAACCAGTACCTATGTCAGTATGCACGAAAAATACGACTCAAATGAGACCAAATCAATCGAACCTGTTTCAAATCGATGAAGGTGAACAAATAACACCGATTCCCACCTTAAATCAAAATGTTGAGAATATTCAGAATATCTCTAATTTTGAACAATTTTCAATAAATCAATACGATGATTATTTTTCATACAATAATCAAACTCAAAATCAAAATTTTCACGAATATTATAACCAGAACTTAATAAATTACGACAGGCAAGACTATACTGATGTTTTGCGTACAACCACTGATTATGATTATAACTTTGATAACAACTTAACCGACTCAAATGAGGAACAAAATTTTCAAACACCTGGCCTACAGAACACGAATCCCTAACTATAAAAATGAACACAGAAACCACAAACAGTTTGCCTTACATTAAAATTCAAAATCCCCTTTTAAAATTACTAATCGATACGGGATGCGGTCATTCATTGATCAAACCATCTGTAGTAGAAAAATATTATCCAGAAAAAATTTATAATTCACCAACCATCATAAAAAACGGAACTGGCGAAACGGAAGTATTATACAAAGCTAATTTACCAGCTTTTTCGGAATTTAACTTAAATACAGAAATTTAATTCATACTTTTTGACTTTCACAAGTTTTATGACGGGATTATAGGCCTTAGCGATTTAAAAAGATTCAATATATTAATTGATTTACCAAATAAACAATTAATCAGTTATCAAAATCGTATTCCCATATATTATCGAGAACCGCAAAGCGAAATGTATAGCATTACAGTACATGCATATCCGGTGTCAAACGTAAAGATTCCAGTTTCCGCGAATAATGTTGATATAATGATACCAGAGTGTAATATCAAAAACCTCTATTTTTCGGAGACCTTGACACATGCGACACGTGGATTCGCACAAACAGAAGTTTTTAACTATACAGACCAGGACATAACGGTGCATTTTTAAGAACCATTACAAGTCCAAATTTTTCCCGATTTTCACAAAGAAAATTTTGACTTTTTACATATGGAAAATATTTTTAAAGATAAATTAGAAAAAGATCCAGAAAAATTAATTCGTTGCGACCATTTAAATCAAGAAGAAAAATTGTCACTAATAAACCTATGTAACGAGTTTTCAGATGTTTTTCATAAAGGGAACAAAAAATTGACTTTTACCAATAAAATCAAACATGGGATAAGAACAACCGATGAAATTCCTACATATTCAAAATCATATAGATAACCATTTGTGCATTAAGAAGAAGTCCAACGCCAAATAAATAAAATGTTAGACGACGGAATAATCAGGCCAAGTCAAAGCCCTTGGAGTAGTCCTATTTGGATAGTAGCAAAAAAGCTGGACGCAAGTGGCAAACAAAAATAGTGCATCGTGACTGATTATAGGACCCTTAACCTTAAAACAATCGACGATAAATACCCTTTACCAAATATAACAGATATTTTGGATAAACTAGGTCGATGCACATATTTTTTAACAATCGATTTATCATCAGGGTTTCACCAGATAGAAATGGATCTGAAATCTATCGAAAAAACAGCTTTCATTGTAGAAAACGGATTATACGAGTACGTGCGCATGCCTTTCAGATTAAAAAACTCACCCGCCACGAGACTTAAACGGAAAAATATGCCTAGTCTATATGGATGACATAGTAGTATTTTCAACGAGCCTTGAAGAACACATAAAACACTTAAAACAAGTATTTTAAAAATTACGAGAAGCCAGATTAAAAATACAACTAGATAAATCAGAATTTTTGAGAATCGAAGTCGAATTTTTGGGACATGTTATCACCAAAGATGGAATAAAACCAAACCCACGAAAAATAGCAGCCATACAATCGTTAAAAACACCTTCAACACCAAAAGCAATAAAATATTTTCTAGGATTGCTTGGATATTATAGAAGGTTTATTAAAGGATTCGCTAAGTTAACCAAACCTTTTACAGAGTGTTTAAAGAAGGGCGCAACTATAAAACATAACCCCGAATTTTTAGAGACATTCGAAACCTGTAAAAATATATTGACAAATGACCCAATACTTCAATATCCTGATTTTACTAAACCGTTTATATTGACAACAGACGCATCGAACGTAGCCGTAGGAGCAGTATTGAGCCAAGGAACTATTGGAAGCGATCTACCTATAGCTTACGCATCAAGGAGGCTGAACCCGGATGAACAAAATTACTCGACAATAGAGAATTATTGGTCTGGGTATGGGCAACAAAATATTTTAGACCTTACTTATATGGCCGAAAATTCACGATCGTCACCGAATACCTTAAAAATATAAAAGAGCCAATTCTCGACTTGTATGATGGCGCCTAAAATTAGAAGAATTTGATTGTGATGTGAAATATAAAAAAGGCAAATTAAATTCAAACGCCGACGCATTATCAAGATTAGAAGTCAATATGATGGAGAATCAATCAACCGCAGGTAATCCAGGAGAAATAAATCAATAAATAGAGGAATACATAGCGCAAATAAATCAAAACTTAAGTGAAGAAGAAAGAAAACACGTAAGTGCGTTAATAAATTCGGAAACCAATATTAACGATAATCGACCAATAATTCACTCTAATATCCAAATAAAACCACCAGCTATTCCTCCAGACATACCACCAGACGAGAATTCTACTCCTGAGGTCCCAGATTCCGATGATAATGAGACGGTACACACATCCGCCGAAAACCCAATTTTAAATGTACCAATAACCGAAAATTGCGTAAATACGTACGCACATCAGATTATCTTTTACCAGAGAGACCGAGATAATTATCATGTGACTAGGGATATTCCTTTTGCCACCAAAGAACGACTAATAGTACATCTTACAGCAAACTTTGAGCAGGAAAAAATAAAATTTTTCAAAGAATATCTTAACCCATCGAAATACTATTGCCTTTATGTCAAAAACTCGAATATTAACCTTAACCAAAGATTAAGTGTTATTTTGCCGCAAACTTTTAGGAACCACACCTATAAATTAGTACTATCATATATTACATTTAGTGGATGTGTCCGAAGAACAAAAATAAAAAGAATTGATCACCTATCATCATAATAAAAATCAAAGAGGAATCCATGAAAACCTATTAACACTGAAAAAATTATATTATTGGCCAAACATGAAAACTGACCTAACACAATATATAAACAACTGCGATATCTGTCAGAAAGCAAAGTACGACCGACATCCACCTCAGATTAATTTCGCTTTAACACCTACACCCACACAACCTTTCGAGTGCATTCATCTAGAGACGTTCCAGATTTCAAACTCAATGTATATGACAGCCATTGATGTCTTCTCGAGATACGGTCAAACGTACCCGATAGACGCGTGTACGAGCGTACACATAATTGACAGCTTGTCAAACTTTGTTAGTCACTATGGCCTACCTCAATACATCACAGCAGATAGCGGAACAGAATTTAAAAACCTAGTTGTTTTAGATTTTTGTAAGTTACACAAAATAGGCATTCATTCAGGACCTTAAAATTGAAGGAACCAAATTCTTCAAATAATAAATTGATGCAATACGCGATTATTGGTTATAATTCATCAGTACATAGCGTGACAAAACAGAGACCATTTGACATCATAAATGCACGATTAGATTCCTTAGACTCCTTTGATTTGACGGACGAAACTATTGTAAGTAAATACGTGAATGACAGACGCGATCGCATGAAGACTATCTATCAAAAAATCTATGAGACGTCGCATAACACGAAAACTAAACAAAATCAAAAACAAAACGAAAAACGAGAAAATCCTCAAGAAATGCCGCCTGATACAAAAATCTATGTAACAGACAAACAGGCAAAACGACAGAAAAATAAACCTCGCAAATTAAAAGCTATAGTAGCACAAGATATTGGAACCAAAGGAATTACAAAGGACAAGAAAGTTATTCACAAATCGCAAATCCAAAAGCCTAAACGATTTTCTTCTTCGCAGGAAATCGCACCTAATGGTGACACCCCTTCGACTAGCAACCCTGTTCATGGTCGTGTCAGCAGTGACGACTCTAACTAAAGAAGACATAAAAGTCATCCCTATTAATACTCTTTTACTCCCTTTCCGATTAGGTAACGCAGGAGTAATTGAGAGAAAACATACATTTTTACATTATATAGAATTAGCCCCGCTTTATAATCAATTGAAAACAATTGAACGCTTTTATAGTATAATCGAAAAATCGCTTAATTTTACACCCGCTTTTAATTCGCAAGCTTACGCTTATTATTTTAGTTCTAAGAATTTATTTAACCACGCTAAGTTTCTTATCTCACAAACAAGAATCAAATTAAATAATATAAAACCGCATAAAACGATGCGTGGATCAAAACGAGGATTAGTAAATATAATTGGAAAAGCATCAAAATGGCTTTTCGGTACTTTAGACTCCGAAGATGGCCAAAAATACGATGAAGCTATCAATAAGTTATTGAAAAATCAAAATTCAGTCAGCACAGAGATAAAAATGCAAATATCTTTGACAAAACAATTAATTAATAATTATAATAGCACAATATCCTGATTGTCTCAAAATCAGGAACTTCTCAAAGCACATATAAATGTTATTGAGAGCAATCTGAATAAATCAATAAATGATATCACCAATTTTCTAAAAGCACAAAATACAATCTTTCAAATTATTTTGAACTGTCAAAGTTTTATAACGTTTTTGGATACCTTAGAGGACGGTATTATGTTTGCTCAACTAAATACGTTGCACAGCTCTATAATTTTAGCTTATTAACTTGAACAAATAATTTTTAATTTAACCACACTTTAAGGTGAAGACAAAATTCTAATGTTTAAAGATTTGATTTATTACTATCAATTGGCAAGCTTACAAGTTAGCTTTTCAAATGATAAAATTATTTTAGCCGTTCACTTTCCAGTATTCCAAAAACAAAACTTTGAATTATTTCACCTTTTTCCTATTAATTGGCACGGAAGAATCGCAATACGAAGAAGACGCCTGTCCAAAACTAGAAAACATTTACATCTGCCAAAATCGCCTTATGCCTCACATCCGAGATTGTGCAATTGACCTCATCTCACGAGCCGAAACAACTAATTGTCAACCCACATGCGTCGAAATATTAAAACCGATCATCTACCAGATAACTGATCAATACATATTATCGATACCGATCGAAGATGAACTTAAACTTCAGAAATTCTGCCAAAATAAAGAATTTGTCCTCATCAAGCAGGCAAGCTTAATTCAAATTCCTTACAACTGTGGAATTAAGATAGAAGAGACAAAATTTTGGAATAAAGAAGAACTTATTAGAGGCAGCCCGTTCATTTTACCTCCTATAAGAATCAATAATTACAGTTACCAATTAGACACTGAGCCAATCCAATTAAACACTATTGATTTACAAGAAATCAAAGATCCTCAAGAAAAAGCCAAATCTATGAGGATCTCCGAAATTTTACAAATCCATCCAGCTACATGGAGCGTCTTAACGACCCTTACAATCCTGCTTATGGTTATGGGACTTCTATACGGCACACTGTACGTTTATAGAAAACGACGCCTAGCATAAAGAAAGAAGAAGATGCCCAAAAAACGAGCACCCTCGAAAACAACCCTTCATCTCTGTTGTTTTCGATCTAATGGGGAAGGAGTTACGTCCCTGAAGAATCTGACTAGTCTAAAGATACAGTTTTTCTCGAACAACACCAGCTGCATTTTAGATAAGAAGAAGCGTACATTTTCATTATTTTATTTGTTCTTCGAAAAATAAAGATTTTTTTTAAAACTAAAATTGTTCAAAAAAAATTTTAACTTACTTTTCCAGATCCTTTTTTTAAATGTTTTATAATTCTGAAAACGGCGACAGGTCTTGTTTTATAACTTTAACATGACATGAAGACAAGTTCTTAAGTGACTTTTTGCTTACAGTTTGATTGGTTTAGTAAGATTTTTTTTAAAAAGTCACATTATCATCTGTGTTTTTTTACTTTTTAAAATAAAATTTTCAAAATTCTTACGATTTGTTAATGTTACCTTATCAACTAAAATTTTTTTGGATAGGTGGCGCATAAATACACAAGTTTGACCTAATGAGTGACCCCCCATCATACGATTTTGGACTAGGATTATGCTGTTGATGTTAGTATTTTCATATAAATATTGGGCATGCATTAATCTAAATTCAGTTACAAATCTTATACAGCTCAGTCAAGCTAGATTTAAAAAATTAGTAAGTGTTAAAAGTGTCCGTAAAAAACAAAAGGTAATATATTTTTTTATTTTGGTGTTTTTTTTTTCTATTTAATTTAATAGTGAGTGTTTGGGCAGTTTACAAAAATAACAACTTTTGATCTTATCACCATTTGACAACCATCAAGAATAAAGTTATTTCGGTTTATTTGCCTGTAAAGCAATGTATTCAGTGTCTTTCTCAATCAAAAAGTAACAATTTACAAAACAAGCATAAAAATCGTTATTTTTTAAAAATTTTGCTGGTAATAAGCGCCCTGGTTATCTTTATAGACAATTTTTTTTTGCTTATTTTCTGTTTGTTTACATTTTTTTTCTATCAGTCATTGTCAAATTTTTTTTGGTTTTGCAAAAAGAAAGCTTAAAATTGTCACTTTTTAATTGAGAAAGACATTAAATACATTGCTTTACAGGAAAACAAACCGTAGTAACTTTATTCTTGACGGTTTTCAAATGAAAATAAGAACAAAGGTTGTTATTTTTGTAAACTGCCCAAAAAATTCATAATGTTTTGTATTTAAGAAAAAATGCTACAGACAATATTTTAAAGCATATATTTTTTAACATACTGCCGATTATTTTAAAAGTATAAAAATAAATTTACAAATTTAGGTAAAAGTTTTATAATTACAGACATTATTTTGAAGCATTTTTTTAAAAATTTCAGATGGACCTAAACAAAATAAACAAAAACTCGTTCTTAAGGAAGGAGGAGAAACCGATCATACCATTCGCAGATCTACCGATAGATACGCCAAACCCCATTGCAGCGGCGAAAATAGTAAAAAGCAGCCATGGGCAGACGGTTCTGCTTGAACTTACCAACGGCAGCGCGGTATTTCTGCCGAAACGAGTTACTGAAGACTACGCTCCCTACATCGAGCATTTTACCAGCGGGAAGTACGTCCTGGTGTTTCGGGGAAAACTGGATACAGGCAAGCAGAACCCAGCCAACATCTTCGAAATAATCGAAATTGTTTAAACTAAGTCTACTTTAAAAAAATCATTTTACCAGTTATAGTTTTTAATTTCTTTATTTGTACTATTAAAAAAAAAATAAAAAAAAAGATGAATTCAAGGGAAACGCCATCCTTAGCAGCAAAATTATTACAAAATTTGATAAAGCAGAAAAACTTATTCATTTAAAAAAAAACACCTTTCACTTCAGGAAACCGAAAACTGGTTAAAACTTATAAAAAGCCATTTAAGACTATGTAACGTGACTATTAGGTATGGCGATATATTACAGTTTTTTACGGATGCCTTTAATGTGATTAAAAAGAAAATTAAGAATATTTTAAAGAAAATGAAACTGATAAAAGTAAACACAGTATTTTGCGGGGAATTTATTAAAAAGGGGGTAATAGAAGACGAGGAAATTTACGATCGAAAGTTTTTGCAAACTAAAAATCAACCAATTGACAGCACCACCGATATTAGAGACTGGTTTAAAGTTTCCGTAAAGGATATAGTTTTAAACGAAGTGTCTGAATTTCAAGAAATGAAAAGCGGGTGGGCCCTAAACTAAATTCTATCTCTTGAAGTAAACATTAATAAATATGAAATTGCAAAGGGCGCCTCATCTTACATTAGCTTACCTCAACGTTAAAAATTTTGAACAGGCCTGTTTTGCGTGGGCTATCGTTTCAGCACTATCCGGCAGAGATAAATAACAACAGACTTACATCATATCCTCACTATAACATGCGTTTTAAATTTACAAGGTTTAACATTTCCGGTAACGCTCGGTCAAATTTCTGTTTTTGAAAAACACAATCACAATATTTCGGTAAATGTTTTTGAATTAAATGTATAAGACGAGTTTTTCAACTATTCGCTGCTTCCTGTACGATTAAGTAAACACAAACATGAAAAGCATGTTAACCTGTTGATTGTCCAAAGTAAATATTATCCAACTAAGAAGCTGGATTGCTTCGGACCATGGGCGGGAGAAGACGGTGATGAGGAAGAACTAGATTTTCACTATGTGTGGATAAAAGATTTAGCTAAACTTGTTAAAACGCAACTTTTAAAGCATCATAGTCAAAAATTTATATGTGACAGATGTCTTAATTATTTTTATTCTCAAGAAAAACTAAATGATCACAGTGTTTACTGTGAAAAAATGGATGACTGTAAAATTACATTTTCGCGTGGCCCATACGTTAAATTTAAAAATTATGTTTATCAAGAAAAGGTTCCATTTATAGTTTATGCAGATTATGAATCATTGCTTATTCCTATCCATGGTTCGAAAAAAAGATCACCAACAAACTCTACACAACCTTATCAAAAACATGTAGCATTATTTTAAATGTAACTATCATGTTATAAAAGTCACATAGGTCTAGATTCTATGTCCTGGTTTGCTCAAGAAATCGATAGCCTTGCTCAATTTATTGACTCCAAAGTAATAAATACTAAGTCAATGAACTTAGAAGTAAGTTTAAAAGATGCCACCGATAGATGTCATATCTGTAAGGGAAAATTTATGAAAAGCGATCGAATTACACGTGACCATTGCCATTTGGCTGGCAACTTTCGAGGTTTTGCACACAACAAGTGTAATTTAAATTACAAAAACTCATTTGTAATTCCAGTAGGTTTTCACAACCTAAGCGGATATGATTCACATTTTATAATAAAGTATTTGGCAAAAAATATTTTATTTCAGTTTTACCAATAAACAAAGAAAAGTACATAGGTTTTACTGTTTACCATAAAGAAACATACATACGTTTTCGTTTTATTGACACTTTTACATTTATGGGTAGTTCATTAGATAGTCTGGTTTCATTAAATTATAAAAACATTAAACATAAAAAATTTGAGCATTTTAAAACGGGAGTTTCCAAATTTAAGCGACCAACATTTTCAATTATTAACGAAAAGGAGGTTTTCTTTTACGATTATCTTGATAAAATTGAACGGCTTGAAGAAACACAGTTGCTCCGTAAAGAGCATTTTTATAAAAAACTAAATGAAGAAAACATTTCTGATGATGCTTATCGTCATGCTCAATTAATACGGGAGGTATTTAACATGCAAACTATAAGGGAGCATTTATATATGAAAACCGATATACTTTTGCTGGCTATTGTGTTTGAGTTCTTTCGAGACACATGCTACAAGACATACGGACGGGTTAGACTCAGCACACTACTATACGGTTCCCGGCTATACCTGGGACTGTATGCTTAAGTACACAGGGTGTCAACTGGAAACAATACAGGATATTGACATGCTTCTCTTGTTTGAACAAGGAATACGTGGAGGTACATCACAATGTTGCAATCGTTTGGGGGAGGCTAATAACAAATACATGGTGCACTATGATTCATCAAAACCTTTAAAGTACCTCATGTATTTAGATGTTAATAATCTCTACGGGTGGAGTATGAGTCAACCTCTCCCTTATGGGGGGTTCCAGTGGTGTGACACAAATCTGGACGTCACATCCGTACCAGACGATGCTAATGAGGGATATATTCTTAAAGTAGACCTTAGTTATCCTGAAAACGTTCACGATCTCCGTAAAGATTTACCATTTTATGCGGAACACTCCTCTCCGCCCGGTTCAAAGCATAACAAACTAATGACCACACATATCGCATGGTCTCGTGCTAACAAAAATTCATAAAGTTTTAAAATTTAAACAATCTACATGGTTAAAGGGGTACATTGCTCTTAACACAGCAATGAGAACACAAGTTTCAACCACTTTCGAGAAAAACCTGTACAAATTAATGAATAACGCAATTTTCGGTAAAAAAGTTCCGGGGTTAATGAAAGTTAATGAAAAACTCGAAAATAATGACGCATTTTGTGGGGCTTCGTTCAAAACTGTATACCTATAAAGTAGAAGGTGGGAAGGATGTAAAAAAGTCAAGAGGGGTTAAGATGAATGTGGTTAAAAAAATAATTAACTTTGAAGATTATTTAAACTGTTTAAAGAGTTATGTTAAAAATTCCGAACATAAAACGTATTTTTACGCAACACAACGAGTCATACAATCTAAATTGCACAATGATTTTAGTATAGAACAAACCAAATCGCCTTAAACCCTTTTGATGACAAGCGTTATCTTCTCCTCGATACTTTTGATACCCTACCCTGGGGCCACTACAGTATAAAACTCAAAATTCATTTTTCTTTCTGTTTTTATAGAGTGAAGAATGAAAACCTTAAAAAAATTGTGCATAAAAACTTTATGCGAAAATGTAAATCGTATATCAACTTTTATAAATTTATTACCGTTAACATGGGGATTAACCGAACAGGTGGTGCAAAATTATAGTAAATATACACCTATCGAGTACAGTCCATTTGCAATTATGGATTTTGAGCATAGAGACTTGGAAGAAGATGTTTCACCAGAACTCCGTCAGGCGCTAATAGAGTGCGCCAGTTTGGAGGATTTTACCGATAGTGATTATTATTGCGCATGGTTCAGGTATCATAAGGTAGCTAAATACAATATGTTGCTATGTCGAGGCTGCTATGAGGCATTTAAGGATGTGTTTATTAGGAAAGGTAACCCTAAAAGCACAACGTGATCGTTTTCATATATCATGCTTAGCATCTGAGTTGCACACACTGTTTCAAAGGAAATCCTCATGGTGTCAAAATAGCTAGTGCGAGGTATTATTTGAACTTAAAGATAGGTACGATTGTGATAAAGACCTCCACCAACGTATAGGAGGTTTTCAGATATGCAATTTTAGATATAACTGGTTTTAGAATGTAAGGGCTGTATGTAGTATAATTTACCAACGTACGCATTTTATTTATTTATTAACTACTGCGAGCTACTATTTAAATATGAGTGTAATAAAGAACTCTACCAATGTATAGGAAAAAAAACTAGGTTTTTAGATATAAATATAGATAAACCTAGGTTTTCAGATATGTAATTTTAGATTTAACCGCTTTTAGAATGTAAGGGCTGTATGAAGTAGAATTTTTTAATTAAAAAATAAACCTTTACAACTTATATAAATGCATTTTATCTTAAATAAATATTTACAGGTTTGAGTTGTTGAGTTCTCGATGAAGGCGTTCTCTTTTTTTTGAATCCGTACTAAGCTTTTCAAAATTTTTAAATAATGCCTTTTTAGATTCCAAAAATTCAATTTGTTTTTTTTAAACTATTTAGATTTTTCAAATATCCTTGAATTCTTGCCTGAAGTTGACAACTCGTCGTCTCGAAATATACTAATTAAAATTGTAAAATCTGTTTTAACTTATAGCAAATAAAAAAAACTTGGTTTGGTAAATTACTTTTTTTATTGAGGAAGCAAACTATTAATATAATCATAAAATAAATAAGCATATCTAACACTACAAGCACAATTGTCTATTCTATGATGAATACAGCAATCAGTAAAATATTTTTCCAATTTTGGGGCACAATAGCCCTGCTACATTTTCTAAATTAATAATATTAGGAATTTTTAATTTCATATCTTGAAACGCCTTAACTAAAAAATCTCTCTTGATTGCTCCTTTTACGTAGACAAAATCTGCACCAATCAAGTTCTTGAACAATATCTGATTTAACTCTTCATATTCGGTGTAGCCTGTGTTATAGTGTATTCCCAAGTGATTCCCATACAGGTAGTTGATGGCTTGCTTCTCATCTTCCCTCAAAAATTGGTAAGGGATTTTTGTTTTTAAAACAACATTTTTCATTTTTCCACCATCATAAATCGCCAACTCTTTTACCATAAATTCTGGCGTACGATATTCTTGGGCGTCAACTACAACCACCCTCATTCTTTCGATCCGCCAACTAAACTGATCAAATCATACTGCGTACTGTGCCTGATAAAGGTAAATATTCGTAGACAAAATCGTGAATTATTACGCAAAAGGCTATAGCTTTATTGGAAAAGTTTTCTAAACTTTGAAACTGGATGTCCACCGTATTGCTTTTAATAGACTCGTTTTGTTTGCTGCAGTCTATCACATAAAGGCTGTTGTTAATAAATTCATTCCAAATCCGTTTTCCATAATAAGACCTTTGAAAATCTGTATACATTCTGTAGAGTTCACTTATTTGTTTATCGGTTCCTCTAATTTTCCTTCTATGTATAATTCCCCTTCACTAATATCTATAAAAGTATCCTACTGATTTAAAACAATCTCAATCTCATCACTGTTTTTAAATGAATTTGTAAAAGGGTGGTAGGTATGCCATTCTTCTCGCACCACACTCTCATCAGACCTTATTGGGTTGAATATCTCTAGTTTTTCGAAGGCGAAAACCATACTTTCTACCTAAAGTGTGTAGAAACGTGAGTGACCAGCTAGACTGTTCAGTTGAGAATGAGGAGTTTAATGTACTTCTGAGTTAAGGTAAAGTTTTAAATCTGACACTTTTAAGTGGACAAATAGACTGCAATCAGATTTTGAGTTATTGTTGCGTTCATTCTGAAACCCGATAATAACATATCGTGGCCGTTCTAAGCTACTCGACGTCTTAACCATCCAGATATCCTTTTCCATCTTCTAAAAGAAATCATTATTGATGTATCCTTGGCAAAATCATCTAAAAGTCGAAGTTTAACAGCGTCGTTGGGGTAAGCGTGTTTGACTTTCAGTTCTATAGTTGTAAGGGAAATAGTGGCAGTTTTGGCACCTGTACTTTTGTAGCAGTTTTTGTCGGTACGAGCTCGAAACAAACGGATCTTTTTTCTGCCGGCAACAACATGTTTGTAATCAACAAAGATTCCAAGGAGAAAGTTGAGTGGGATGCGTAGACTAAACTGCCTGGAAACTGCTCCCAAAGTCTCCAAATTTCTATCAGGCCAATTCCAATCAGCTGGAATTAATGATTTGCTCTCCTGCTCGTTCCCATTCAGTTCATATGAGATGGATTCAAACAGAAATGCTCCAAAATTGTTTGTGGATGTTATACCACCATCTCCTGCAGTTGGTTCCTCTAATTTTCCTTCTATGTATAATTCCCCTTCACTAATATCTATAAAAGTATCCTACTGATTTAAAACAATCTCAATCTCATCACTGTTTTTAAATGAATTTGTAAAAGGGTGGTAGGTATGCCATTCTTCTCGCACCACACTCTCATCAGACCTTATTGGGTTGAATATCTCTAGTTTTTCGAAGGCGAAAACCATACTTTCTACCTAAAGTGTGTAGAAACGTGAGTGACCAGCTAGACTGTTCAGTTGAGAATGAGGAGTTTAATGTATTACCCTCTTTTAAGTAGTATCTGGAGCTATTGCTCCAATCGTATTACAATTTCTTCTCCTCGAAAATTAACCGATCTAGAATCTTGATCGAGTAGATTTAGGGTGATATTGTCTATCCTTTTCTTGTAAACAGATAAAAAAACCTACAGCTGTTAAAACCTGTTTATTGGGAACAGACCCGTTTAAAAGCTGTTTATTAAAAAATAGACCCGTTTAAAAGCTGTGTCCAATCGAACGTTAGACGAGGATAAAAATGAAATTTTAAAAAAACGTATAATGGAAGCCTCCAAGGCTATAAGAAAAAAATATTTAGCCTTAAAACTGGGTAAAACAGAAGAGGATGAGTCCCTTAATAAGTTTTTCAAACCTATTTTGGAACCTTTAGGAAAATTGTCTACCACTAATGCAAATCCTACCATCGCTTCTCCCACCACATCCCCTGTTTTGATTCCTACAAAAAATGCAACAGTCCTATGTATTTTCGAAGAAGAACATTAGCCTCAATGCCAAGACCGGTTTCTTCATATCAGTCTTTTATACATCCACGGGTAGATAGTTCGGATGTAGACGATGAAGAAATGTTGGAATCAACTATTTTACCCACCCAACAACCACAACAGGAAATCCGAGAAAGTTCTAAAGTTGAAGATGAGGTTTTTCAGACTGTTGAAGAAGAGGAGGAAGATTTTAACGAAAAAGAATGGAATAAATATCTCACACTATTTTAAGACGAGTTTAACCAGAGTCGTTCGGTGGTTCAAAAAGGCTTTTTACACAGTTTTCCACATGTAACTCGTTTTTTTCTAAAAAAAAATATTTTTCAAATTCACCCAATATTGATTACTCTATGATTAAATTTTTACCAAAGTCAAATAAGTTTAGACTTAAAGATAACTCTTTTGATTTCGATTATAAAGGAAATATAAAATTCAGAGACAAAATTTTTTCTCATCAAATAGGTCTTTAGGATCTCTTATTTTTAAAAAATCTCCATAAACACACCATTTCAGAAAGTAATAGAAAATATTTTCAAGAAATATTGGATTACACCAATATACATAGAAGAAATTTACATCCATTAGGTCAAATAAGAAGCGGTAAATATAAGGCTTTCATGAAACCAAAACCCCCCAGTAAAAATCGTAGTAAGTCTTCTGTAGAAGGTAGCGCTTTAGTGGAGTATAACGAAAAACCTAAAGAATTTATTCCTTATGGTGATATTAATCAGCTTGTTGATCGATTACGTAAGCTGGATGCTTTCAGGGAAGCAGGAAATACAAACACATTGAATGATATATCAAATATATTGGAAGAACTTCGCTCTCTTGGAGCGATTGACTTCTATTAATAGCTAAATTAGTTTACATTTACTTTATTTGTGTTTCAACCATGAATAAGTTTGGATCTACGCTTTAACAAGAACGAGGGGGGCGTTTAAACGAAGCATTTCGAAATCAAAGTAGTATTGCATTTACCAAAGAAGGAGATTATGATTTCCAAGGACATAAACTGTCCAATGTAAAATCTCCAGATTTGGAAAATGATGTTGTTAATAAAAAATATCATGACGGCAACCTTCGCTCACTCCACTTAAACATTGAAACTTCAATCGCAAAATTAGAAAAGCAGGCGAAAAATATTTCTAAAAAATTTGTTAATTTAAACACCAGAATAGAGCTTTTAGAAACCGCAGCGAAAACTAAAACTACTGATCTTACCCCAATTAAGCCACCACTGAAGAGTACACAAAAATCTAGCGGTGAAAAGAGTGGAATCAGTTTAAAACAGAATGTTAAAAACTAAACATCCAATAACTACAGCACGTCAACAGGTGGTTAAAGAACTATACAAACCAGCTAGAAAAACATTTTCTAGGCGTAGGTTTATTCAAAAGGGATTGGATGATACATTTGCTTCCGATTTGGCTCAATTAGATACTTACGCAAAGGAAAACAGAGGTTATAAGTTTATTTTAGTAGTTATAGACACATTTTCTAAATATCTATGGACAAGACCTTTAAAATCAAAAAATGCTTTCGATGTTAGTAAGGCGATGGAGGATATTTTTAAAAAATCAAAACGAATTCCTAAAAATATGGTTACCGATAACGGAAAAGAGTACTATAATTCAAGTTTTCAAGTCTTAATGAAAAAACATGGAATTAATCATTACAGCACATTCAGCATATTGAAGGCTTCTATAGCAGAAAGGGTTATTAGAACAATTAAGGAGAAACTGTTTAAGTTATTTACTCTTAACGGTAATCATAAGTGGATAGATCAGTGTGTAGAGGTTACCAACACTTATAATTTAAATACCAGACATCATACGATCGGTATGAAACCTAAACAGTTTACACTCATCTTAAAGTAGCCGCCAAAGGAAAGTTTAAGGTTGGTGATGTTGTGCGCATCAGCAAGTCGAAACATGTTTTTCAAAAAGGTTATATACCCAACTGGACTACGGAAATCTTTAAGATTTTAAAAATACAAATAACAAACCCCGTTACATATCTGCTGGAAGATTTGCAAGGTCATCCTATTAGCGGGTGTTTCTACGAAGAAGAGCTGCAGAAAAACCAAACAACCTGACGTATTTTTAATGGAAAGGATTTTAAGAAAGAAGGGGCGGAAAATCTACGTCAAATGGTTAGGTTTCGATTCTAGTCACAACAGTTGGATCGATGCAGTAAAAGATGTGGTATAATGATTTAATGAGGAGGGGGAGGGAGGTAATAATTAAGAGGGTAATTATTATCGAAACCTCTAGAATTTTATTGAAATCTTTGTTGAAGAAACAAGTGAGAAAGTGTCTTTTATTTCTCAAACGACTACAAGTATGCAGTATAGTGATGATTCTTTGTGTTCAGTTGAATCATATTGGCAGTACGTAGACAGTATGATTGCTAGAGTACGTGAAGAAATCAAACAAGAAAGTACTGTATTAATAGAGATGACATTTCCTGTGAAGAATTCTCGCATGGAGATAGCAGTTGGTTTAAGTATCGCTAGAGGGTTTTTACCAACTATAAAACTTATAAACACTGGACTAAATCTACCCATAAATCAGAGATCCATATCCTTTTGTGATTCTGATTGGTTCGACTTTATTGAGATGCTGAAAAAATCACACCAAGATGAAGACATCATTGAAGCGGGAACCATAACCTCACTTTCGGAAAATTTTAGAATTTTTACACAAAAGTTCTTCGGAGAGTCTCTCGTTGAAGTAAAAAGTTTTGAAACCGACAATTGTCTATTTTTTGGATTTAATATAATAAATAATCTTTCCAAAATGTATGATTTAATTAAATTAAGGTTAGATTATTAGATTTTAGTTCTTATTATTACTCACTTATTGAACATTGTAATTTCTACGCTACAGTTGATCATGAATTTCTAGATTCAATAATAGAAACTTGTAAAAATAACATTTGTACACAATCATTCTGTATGTTAGAATTAGTTCATGTTAATTCTAAGAAAATTTTGTCTGATAAAAATAAATGTATAAATAATGTAAACGAACTAAATAGTTAATTAAAAATTTTTATTTATTTTTTAGTTTTTATTATTTATTATATATTATATTATATTATTATATTTTATTATTTATTAATAGATTTAACTGATGAGGAACTACAGCTAATACCTCTAGATTGTTTACTACAAAACACAAAGGCACATGATCTCTTAGAGGTATGGAGAAAACTACCGAAAAAGTATAGATAATGACTCATCTCTTCAGACGAAGCTGCCATGTTTTATTCACTACAACAGGCCTGAATTTAGTACTCACGTCGATTTATCGATATTTATCGATAAATGTTTTAAACCACCCTTGAGTTTTATTTCTATATTTTATAGGAGTTTAGTCTAGATATTTGCCGTAACGGATTAGTAATTTAGAAAAGCACATCCAGCACCTTTACACCCTATATATATTAATTTTCATAACACCATATATCTAAACCTGTTGATGGTATGAAGGATACGTTGCTTAAAATAACCGATAAGGCTTGAGAAAAGCAATTCAGCAGAAATGCACGTAAACTCATGATATTCGTAAAACACCACTAAGGTCTTTTGGACCCCGATGCGCTGTAAACCAAAATTAGTCTTTTACAGAAACCGTAGGAGATAAACGTGGGCATATAGCGGAAAAAGTACCTTCGGTATGTCCGCTGATAGAAATCTTTCATCCTCTGACGACATTTTAAAATGCTCTTTTGGCACTCATGAAATAATAAGGTGCTGAATGAGACTTGCATGTCATTTTCTTCTATATATTATAATTCTGGATGACAAGTGACATATGATATATGACAGATGATATATGACGTATGACAGATGACAGATGACTTGACGTCTGACAGCTGACATATGACTTGACAGCTGACAGATAACGTGACAGCTAACAGGTCACGTGACCGCTAGCAGATAGCGTGACAGCTGACAGCTGACTTGACAGCTGACAGATGACTTGACAGCTGACAGATGACGTCATCATTACACTTGTGCACCATGGTCACCTCTTCGGCAACATGCCATCCACTTTTACAAAAATAAATTTTAAAAGTGAGGTTATGTGCAAAAAATATCAAACAAAAATTATTTTTACAAAAATTTACTTTAGTTATACATAATCGATTATATTATTAAATATGCATGTCTTATCTAAGCTATTAAAAAATATGAAATTTTATCAAATTTAAAATCGTAAATTTGGGTGTCACGTCATCCGCAGCGCCATCTATTTAATTTTTTTTAAAGTCGCAGTTGTCCTTCTTATTTGTAATAATTGTACGAAATTTGACATTTTTTTCTCAAAAACTAAAAAAGATACGGATAATAATGTAGCTTTTTTTAAAAATCTTACTTTGACTGGCCTGGTATACCTAAACCAATCACCCTGTAAGCTAAAAGTCAATTAGAAAAGTAGTTTTGATGTTCTTTCCAAATTATAAAATTACAACAAGAAACCTGTCGTGGCTTACTAAATTATGAAAAATTATCAAAATGAATTTTTTAAAAATAAAATGTCACTTTTCAAGGACGATGAAGAACATACGTTAATGTAACTATTTTCTTTCAATTCCTCTCTATCGAATTATAAGGATTCAAGTATAATCTTGTTTTGATGGCAAACCTACAATTTAAAAAAAATAGACGTATATTTTGAATTAATCGCCGCCATCTTGGCTCCTATACATCCGATCATTGATTTCCTCGACCAAAATTTTAAAGAATTATCCAAAAAATAAGCGTGCCAAATTTCTTAACTTCTGCACAAAATGAACAATTGGGGACCTAAGCCGGACGACTAAAATTGGAGTGGTAAGTTATAAGTATTGCGATATGCCGGTGGAATCAGAAATAGTTATATTGTATAAATTTTATTATTACTGTTCATTAAAACTAATCGTGTTCGACGTATTTTTGACAGAAGTCTGCACGATGTCTATTTTTGCACTCGAATAGAACCCAAACTTTAGGATTTTTATAGTGGGTTAACAAAGTGTAAATATTGTTACTATCAGTGGGGTAGTAATTACAGAAAAATATTTGATATTTTATTTACCTTCCAATATATTTTTAAAAATCGCTAACCGACAGCGATTGTAACGAGTGAAAACCAGAATTAAATTTTCGAAAAGATATCAGTACTCTCAATACCAAAAAAATTTTTTGACATAAAACGTTATTTTTTCTGTTTACTTTTTAATTTTCTGTAGTGTGTATAAATGGCCTTTTCAAAAAGAAATCCTTTGCAACGAGGTCAACATATAGTGACTTTTTGTAACTCACATGCGTTCAGATAAGAGGGTTAAGTTAAAGTAAAAGTGTCTTAAATTTTATTAGCCAAACAAGTCGTTACACGTAATATAAAAATAAATAAAGAAATAATTAGTTTAGACGGTTCCTTAATGTGAGTTTCTATGTGAAGTATGGGAGAATTATCTTAAGGAAAAACTATTGGCCATCTTGTGACTGGATTATATGTTTGAAAATATTTGTTTATTTTTTAAGTTTTTTTCAGCCACTTTCAGTATTTGTATAGTTTTAGAATAGGTACTCATGGCCTAGATGCACCGCGATGCAATTTTTGCAAGAATATGTTGTTTGGGGTTCTCCTATATATTACTTGACAAGTCCCCATTGCAAAATCAACTTAAAAAATGTTTAACAAAGCAAGTCTGACAAAATTAAATCTATTTGAGGCACCAAATCACTGTTTACTGCAGCAAAGACATTATTATTTTTACTTGAAGTACAGAGGAGTATCACAACCCACTTTTCTTAATAAAATGTCAAAAAAGTTTGTTTTGAGTTCTACTCTTTTTTTAGTGGATTGGATATTAACACCGACCTAGAAGTTCTGTGGGTAATGATCTTCTAAGCTTAAAAGTGATTTATATATTGTTATTTTTAGATATAAGAAGATAAAATGTACGTTTTTTTTGGCTGTAGTTTTGCTACGGTAACTTTGATTTTTGTGATTTTAGCTTCTGCGAAAACCTAAAGCTTCAGACTATATGAAACTTTTGTCAAAATTGATATTTCGTTAAAATCCAATATGGCGCATGATTTTTAATTTTCCCCATTTTTAACACTCCCCGCCAAAATTTTCTGTGCCCCACTTTACTCAATTTTAGACATTTGCCTTAAAGATGCATCTTTCTCGTGCCCAGAGAGGTATTACTTCTAAAAATCTGACAAGAAGTAATAAAGCTCAAAGCCAACGAAGTAAGTGGAGTTTTAACCTCTAGTTTTTGTTCTGCTAGGAATTTATTAAATCTCGTCTAATTCTTTAGATTTTGAGCTCCTCGGGAAGCTAAGGCTCTGGCCTATATACGTTATTTGTCAAATTTGACTTTTCTTAAAAATCCGTAGTCGCGCATGCTTTTAAAACTTAGATATTTTTCACTTTTTCCCGCCAAACTTTCTTATAAACGAATGTACCTGATCTCGAATATCCGGAAAGCTACGTTTTTCTTAGTGTACAAAGAGGTATCATTCGCAAAATTCGGACAAGAACTAAAAAAGCGTTGTTAACGAAAAAGGTGCTGTCTTTAACCCTGTAAACAGTGCACCTAAAAACACTATTCTATTAAATTCAATCTAGTACGCCATTGCTGTTTTTGTCAAACCATTGCCATGTCACTTTAGTTTTCTGGACACTGTAGAAAATAATAGAATCGAATAAGTTAAAAATAAATCAGTCAAATAAAAATTTTCTACATTTTATCTATTTTACAGAGCTTTAAAAACAGCACGTCTTTCTTTAACTGGCTGACTTTCCGGATAATTGAAATCAGGTACATTTTCTTACAAGAAAGTTTGGCAGGAAGAAGTTAAAAATATCTAAGTTTAAAAAGCATGCGCCATTACTGATTTTCATAAAATGTCAAATTTGACAGATAGCATATATAGACCAGAGCCTTAGCTTTCCGCAGAGTTCAAACTCTATAGATTCGGACAGGACTTAACAAATCCCTAGTAGAACAAAACTAGAGGTTTTTAGACCTGTGATTTACAAAGGGTTAAGACACCACTTACTTCAGCGCCCAGTTGTTCTTTATTACTTCTTGTCCGATTTTTAGAAGTAATACCTCCCTGTGCACTACAAAGACGTATCTTTATGGCAAATGTCTAAAATCAAGTAAAGTGGCGCACCCAAGATTTTGGCGGGTGTCTTAAAAATGGGAAAATTTAAAAATCACGCGCTATCTTGGATTTGAAAAAAATGTCAATTTTGACAAAAGTTTTATATAGTCTGAAGCTTTAGCTTTTCGCAGAAGCTAAAATCACAAAAATAAAATTTAAGGAAACAAAACTACAGCCAAAAGAAAAATGTACGATTTTTTTTTGGCGCACCTTATATATTGAGTACCTCATGATTAAGAAAGTAGTTCATAACGTTGAAATATTTTCTATATCAAGAAAAACATGTTGCTCTTCCAAAATTTTTTGAAATTATTTAAATTCTACATTTTTTGACAGTATTATCTTGAAACTGTTATCACCAAAAATTCTGCCCTAGGTGAAAGGACCACTCTAAGAAAAAAGGGGTTTTACGCCCACTTGCAGCGACTTTTTTTATGCGTCCATTAACAATACGGCCTTTATGATGTATGTGTCACTTAATTTAAATTTTTATTTATGGTCGTATTACTGTATATTTATCTTTATTACAATCTGGCAACGTTGGATTTTACCCGAGATTTTCGTTTTTATTTGATGGGAACACTGAAAATTTTGGTTAATTGACAGCCAAAGTCTGATCTAACCTCAAAAAACAGTTTCTTTTATTTTTTGTTTTTTTCAAGTTTATTGAAAAAAATTTTGGTTCGTGGGATCCCCTCGGTTAGGTCATAGACTCAAGCAAGGGCTCAAGCGTATGGGAACCTGTTAAGACTCAACTATCGTATGAGTATTCCAGCCGATGTTCAATTCGCTGCAATACATTCATTATAGTAGGCTTTGTAAGACGGAACCTTCTGAAGAAGAGTCTTTTTTGGTAACCCATATCAGCAAAGTCAACGTTATTCATAAATTCGGTATATATTCCATTTTTTTAACAAAAAAATCACTTTTTAGAAGAAAGAACGCATATTTTTAGGTTAGAACTGCTTAGAGGTGGTTCAATATTAATTTAAATGAAGGAATTCGGCCGCTTGGCTAATGCCGATTTAAAGATCCTTTAAAGGTCCATTAAAATCGATGCAACAAGCAAAATCCGCTAATGGTACTTTAACGTTCCTTTAACTTAATGAACGCAGAAAAAAAGTCGCTGCAAGTGGGCGTTAAATTTATAATAATTAAAGAGGAAAAATAATGAAATATGAATTTATAAAAAAGAAGTTTTATAGGACCTGCAGCAATGAAGTTTTGTACACATTCGTTGCAGATTTGTGTATTTAATTTTCTATTTCTTTTCATAAAAATTTCTTTTCTTTCGAAAATTTTTTTATATTACAAAGAGAAAAAATACCTAAAAGTTTTTTTCTTTCACTCTCATTACTTTAAAATTTTAGGTAGGGTAGACTACATATATATATGTAAACGACACGTTATGCGCATACCCAAGAGATAAAATAAACGACACCTTAAATGCTTCCAACCGCATACACAAAAATCTACAATTCACAATTGAACTAGAACAAGAACAAAAATTATCTTTCTTAGATTTACTTACAATCCGAAATAACAACCGGCCCTTCAACAGATCTATACTTAAAACCAACAAACACCGACAGACTACTGAACTATAACTCAATACATCCCCTTTCACAAAAAAATGAACATTGCACATCAAATAAAATCTAAAAATGACGTGACTGTTCCTATTGGGAGAAAAACAAACAAGCACTGAAACAAAAAACACCTCAAAAACAATTATCCACTAAAATTAATTAACTATAAAATGTCATATAGTCCGAAGATGACTAATGAAGGATACATAATGAAAAAAATTATTTTAAAATTCCAAATATACCTGGATTGTCGCATAAACTTAAAAACTTGATGTATAGAAAAAACACAAACAGCTTTGTATAACCCGAAGTGTATTGGAAAAACATGATTTACAAAAACAAAAAAAAAACACCCACAAACAAAAAACACATATTATTTACGAAATCAAATGCAACAACTGTCCTAACGATATGAACTACATTGGTCAAACTTGACAAAATGAAGAAAAACCAACATAAGTATGACTGCAATATCATTAACAAAGATAAACAAAAACAAACAACCCTTAGTATGCACCATTTCCAACATGGTCCGCATTCTTGACACTGCACTGATCAAATAGAAAAGATAATTTTGAGTCGACCTACATCTTGAAAAACAAAAACATAGTAAATCTCAAAACAGATTGTGATGACCTAAGTAAGGTGTACCACAATATAATTACAAACTACTTTTAACCCCCTTCTCAACGATTTTACAACCCCCCCCCCCCTTCTTTTTCCAGTCAATTCTGTTGTATTTCACCCAAAGCTATATATTACACCTGACCCAATTTTTTCGTATCAAAAAGGTTCCCATAAATAATAAAAAATAAACAAACACAATATCACCGCAAAAAAGTGGCTGTTTTACGGTAGCACGCTTCTCAGTCGAGCAATAGTAACGACACATACACTTCATACCAAAAATTTAATTAGTTTTAAATATTATTATACTTCGAGTGGTCACATCCTATTATATATACCTGGTACTGATACTTCGTAGTACGTCATACGCAAGTTTTAGAGTTTAGAAAAAAAAAAGTTTTAGAAAAACATACCGCCCCTGCAGTCTGCTTGATCTCCGCTAGGTACTTTAGCATACTTCTTACGCTGTCACGCGACGAGTGAAGACGCTATCGAAAGTTATTTATGCGCCCGAATTGTGATAATATGCTTTTAAAGAAAAAATCTAACAAAAGAAAACGTGAAAAGCAAATGGATTTCCTAAAGAAGAAAATGGGGAAACTGAAAAAAGAAAGGAAAAGGAAGCGTCGTGATTCAAGTTAGAAAGATATAGCCAAACTGTCGGTTTTAAACAATGGAGTGAGACAAATATTATGCTTTTGACTAATATTTTTTGGCGTGGGTTTGTTTATTCTGCAAACACACATTTGTTTTTATTACTCATAAAAACTTAAACCCTGCATAGTTTCTGACTTATGCCCGCCAAATTAGTCTCAATAAAAAAAAACTCCATATGTTTACTTAAAAATTATTATTATATGTGACGACGAATCTGACAGTTAAACGAATAAAATGCCGAAAAAATCTAACAGAAGAAAACGTGAAAAGCAAATGGATTACCTAAAGAAGAAAATAAGCAGACTGGAAAAAGAAAGGAAAAGGAAGTGTCGTGATTCAAGTAAGTAAGACACATTGTGAGTTTTGGCATTTTTATGACTCATAAAAACTTAAACCCTGCGTAGTTTTTTACTTATGCCCGTCATATTAGTCTCAATAAAAAACTCCATATGTTTACTTAAAAAATTACTATTAGCATGTCGTTTTCATATTATTATATGTGACGACGAATTTGACAGTTCCTCAAGTTCGTCACTCGTCAGACACTAGTATTTCCTCAAACTCGAGCATAGAGAGGCACATATCAGCAGAGCTAGAGCTAGCTTGCAGATGGAAGAAGCACCTTTCTATGTGAACATATAAGGAAACCAAAAATAATATCCTTGAAAAATACAAAATTCCCGGAAATTGCCAAATTCTTCAAGGCCCCAAATTAAATCCAGAGGTTCAAATGATGCTAGCATCTACAGAGTAACAAACAGAGACGTAACTCTTGGAATTGTAAACCATTTTGGGAAAAGTTTTACAACCTTAGAGCGGGTTTTCTCTTTGGCATAAACAAAAAAAAAAGAGAGACGAAGCACTCGATGAAGATCTTTTGGGTCTTGCCCAATCGGCGCAGTTGTTTTGGATTGATCACGATATTATTTCATGCAAAAGTAAAAAACATTGCTACTGCGCAAAATCCAGATCTTTTCTTTTTTAGCGAAGAGAAAATATGAGAGCTAAAAACAGTGAAAAAACGTATTCCGGTCAAATATTTTTTTTTAGAAGAGTGGAATCAAATAACTCAAAATAAATTAACTTTGAGTTGAACAAAAGGTTACAAAATTCCCTTTCTGGACAAACCTTTTCAAGTTTTAACCCCCAAAACCTTAAAATTTACCAAAGATTAGTTAAAAATGTATTATTTATTTATAAGTAGGAGCAGTTAAAACTGTTAATAAGTGTCAAGATCAGTTTTCGTTAAGCTATTTTTTAAGACAGAACGATAACGGGGAATTTAGGTTTATCTTGAATCCTAAAAGATATTAAAGAAAACTTAATTGCTAAAAACTGCATATTTTTTAGTTCCAATGTTTGATCAATATTATTTAAAAGATTAGGTTTTTTATTAACAATTAGAAAGCCATACACAGCCAACTCAAGAGATACAATTTTTAGGTTTTATCCTAAATGCAAAAAAGATGTGGATATCTATCGCACAAAACATAATTATTTAGGCTAGGTACTTCAGTATACTTCTAAAGCTTTCCTGAAATACTAAGATCGCCAATGGTAGGTTGACTAGTACTTAAATAGATTGCATGAAAAATACATGAACATATAAATGGAAGGGTCTCTAATAGGATGTGACCAATCTCGTATAATTTGGATCAAACTTCCTTACAGGTAAGTCGTTTAATCCTTAGTTATACTTCGATTGGGCACATCCTATTAGATATAGCAGGTAGTTGTTTAGAGAATATGGCGATATTAGTTAAAAAGTTAAATAATAATAACGAAAACACAAGGTTTAAAATTTAAATGTGCTTAAAATATATTTCTTAATATAATTAGCTAAGAAATCTTCTGAAATTAAAGGTTTATTATAAAATAGATTAAGCGTTTTCCTTTTTTCGGAACATCCCGCAGCTTTTCTAATACTTTTGATTGATGCTGCGGAAGGCACACCATGTCCTGTGCTATGTCCTTTAAAATTTGATTCTATTCCTGCGTTTATGCGTAGCGGGCATATGAGGCTTTTTAATTGTTAAAATAACTGTATCCTGTGTTCCTCGAAATAGTTTTGTTTTCTGTATGTAATATATAATGGGAACACACAAATAGAACTGTAAATTTTCTTTAAAAAAGGGAACCTAAGCCAAGGCTGAATTCTTCTCTCCGTTAGCTTTCATGTTACTTAACTTATAGAAAATGCCTGAAATTTTTGAGCAGAACAAAGAGTCAAAAGAAGTATCATTTTTATAGTTTTACCAAAGGGTTCAAGTTACCTATATAAGGTAACACTGGTTCCGGATACTAAGGTTATATTTCGGAAACCGAGGGCGCAGCTTAAAAATGCCTCTTATAAACCTATCTAACATTTCTGATTTTTCTGCTCGTAAATTAAATTTAAGGCAGAGCTATGTGTGTTAAGAGTTGAATATTTCCCAGTATTTTCAGATTCTGTTTCTAAAAAGGATACAGCTTGATTTACATTAGGCTGCAAGATGGTTTCAATATTATTGTCGCAAAACTTCCATTATTTGGACAAAATAAATTGCATCCTCCTAAACGCCCCTTTTACTATAGGCCAATTTGATAAGATTTCTACTCCCGCGGAAAGATTCTTTCATAGTGGGTGGGTTCCCTAAACGAGGATAAGAGTAAATCACCTTTCGGATTTAAAACGATAACTTTTAAGCGAATCATGGGTAGAATAAACCATCAGACATATCGCATTATCGTTTTCAATTTTGTCTTTTTTACATTTCTAGAAACAGTGAGGAAGGAGGAAATATATAAGAATTAAAGTTTTTCTAATTCATTGTAAATGCAAAATCCTACACCAAATATAAATTTTACAACGCAGATTACGACTCGATAATATCAAAGTTACACGATACCAATTGGATACAACTGTTTGACAACACTAATATCAATAATTTCGTCGACATTTTCTACAATAAAATAAACGATGTTATAGAAAATAATTTTCCAAAAAAAAAACATACGTGCAAAATATCCATTATGGTTTAGTAGAGAAACTATATCGCTTATCAAAGACAAAGAAAAATTGCATAAAAAATGGAAACGTTTTAAAAATCTCCTGGATTACATACAGTTTTCTAGCATACATAGATTGGTAAAAAGCGGATTAAAGATAGATTATCGTAATTATATTCTTAAAACAGAGGAAAACATATCTAATGATACTAAGACACTTTGGACTTTTGTACAAAGTAAAAAAATAACAAATCCAGCATACCAAAAAACCAAAAAATCTAAAATATAAGTCTTCTATTTTTAATTATCCCTTGCAAATATGTAACGCGTTTAGTGACCACTTCTCATCTGTATTCGTACCCAACGATACACCGTCACTTATTTTAGAAAGTTGTCAAACAGATTTTGCTATTAACGTTTCATCTGCTTCGGTGTCATAAATAGAGAAATTGATCGATGAGATCGATATAAAGAAAAGTCCTGGTATTGACGGAATTCCTTGAATATTTAGTAGCTCTACTCGAACCACTTCATATTATTTATAATAAATCTCTTTCTTGTGGCATATTTCCAAACATCTGGAAAACAGGTCTTATCGTACCAGTCTTCAGAAACGGCAGCAGATGCGAAATTGATAATTATAGACCCATAACGCTGTTGTGCATTTTTGGGAAATTATTCGAGTCTGTATTATGCAAGGAGTTATTTTTTAAAACCAAACATCTATTGGATTTTAGACAAAGTGGTTTTTTTTTGCTGCCGTTTGTGCAAGACATTCATGATGCCATGGACAACGCAGCTCAAGTTGATGTCGTATACACCGATTTTTCAAAAGCCTTTGATAAAGTTCATTACCCAACTCTTTTAGTCAAATTAAAAAACTTTGGTGTGTACGGCACCCTCTTGAAGTTGCTGGAGTCCTATAGTACTGAACGTATGCAGTATGTTAGAATTATAAAAGATTGTATGTCTAGTTGCAAAAAGGTCACTTTAGGAATTGCCCAAGGTTCTCATCTCGGACCATTGCTATTTTCAATATTTTTATATGATATATCTTCCTCTTTTAAGCATTCTAAATTTAAGTCGTTTGTATGATCTTAAATGCTGTAAGATTATTAAATCTATACAGGACAGCATGCTTCTTCAGCAGGACCTAGACAACTTAGCAGAATATTGCACAGAAAATCGTTCAATCTTAAACGCAAACAAATGTCAACAAATTTTGTTTACTCGAGGTCGCAACGAAGTTTCTTTTCAGTATTCTGTATTGGGAAAACCTCTTAAAAACTGCGATTTTGTTAATCTTGGAGTGTGGATGGACAAGAAACTTTCATTTGAAACCATATAGAAGAGCCTGTCAAAAAGGCCTACAAGAACATGGGATTTATATTAAGGATAAGTAAATAATTTACAGCTTATAAAACACTGGTAATACTGTATAATTCCTACGTGAGGTCACATCTTGAGTTCGCTTGTCTGGTGTGGAACCCGCACTATGCTAAGTACATTGCAAGACTTGAAAAAGTTCAATACAAATTTGTTAAAAATGTAAATCGTAGATATTTGCACAGCAACGACCAATGGTGTTAAATAATGTCTGGATTGAGGTGACTAGTGAATCCACTGACGAGCCTACGCTGGTCACCCCGGCCGAAACATCGTTTAATTGTTTCCCTTTCGCTTTGGTCTTTTGATCTTCACTTTTTAAATTCTTTTCGGTTGATGTAACTGATTTGGAAGTTTAACTTCAAGCATCTTTTTGTTATAGTTGTTCCTGTTAGCCTTTAAGGCACGATATTTTTCTCGCTCAAGGGTTTTTGCGTACAAGCCGTACCAAATCGAGACTAGCCTTCCTATTATCAGCGAAACCTCTTTAATTGTTATTTTAAACCCTTTTTTTTCTTTAAGTAATCTTAATGGCTGTTTTTATTTTTTTTAATTATTTTTTGTGCGATATATATCCACATTTTTTTTTTGCATTAAGGATAAATCCTAAAAATTGTATCTCTTGAGTCGGTTGTGTATGGTTTTTTAATTGTTGATAAAAAACCTAATCTTTTAGATAAGAGAAACAGGCCTGAAGCCTTAGATTAAAAAAAGTGCAGTGGCTAGACCGAATGGAACATTGGAATTCAACTTTTGTTTTGAAAAGAAAATCTTAAATATTTTTTATATTCATCAAACGTTGGAACTAAAAAATATGCATCTTTAAAATCTAATATCGCAAGGAAACAGTTTTTAGTAATTAAGTTCTCTAATATCTTCCAGTTGAAAATGAGGTGGGCGAAAGAAATTTATTTAGGTTTCTAGGATTAAAGATAAACCTAAAATACCCTGTTATCGTCTTAAAAAATAGCTTAACAAAAACTAATCTTGACAGCTATTAACAGTTTTAACTTTTCCTGCTTATAAATGTTGTATGCTTTTCGAATAAATTTTTAATTCATTTTTGGTAAATTTTGAAGTTTTGGGGGTGAAAACTTGAAAAGGTTTGCCCACAAAGGGAATTTTGTAACCCTTTGTCCAACTCAAAGTTAATTTATTTTGAGTTATTTGATTCCACTCTTCTGAAAAAAAAATTATTCGACAGGAATACGTTCTTTCACTGTTTAGCTCTAATATTTCCCCTCGGCGCCTTTTTTTATATTTTTGCAATTTTCGGCAAAACCATAGCGAAAAAAGAAAAGATCTGGATGTTGCGCAGTAGCAATTTTTTATATTTTTGCATGAAACAATATTGTGACCAATGCAAAACAACTGCGTCGATTCGGCAAGACCCAAAAGATTTTCATCAAGTGCTTCGTCTCTTCCTTTTTTGTTTAGGTCAAACTAGAGAAAACCCGCTCTAAGGCTGTCAAACTTTTTCCCAAAATGGTTTACAATTTCAAGAGTTACGTATCTCTTTTTTGCTCTGTGGATGCTAGCATCCTGGATTTAATTTGGGTCCTTGAAGAATTTGGCAATTTTTCCGGGAATTTTGTATTTTTCGAGGAGATTATTTTTAGTTTCCTAATCTATATATTCCTATAGAAAGACGCTTCTTCCATCTGCAAGCTAGCTCTGCTGATATATCTGGACCCAATGTACTATCATCTGTCCCCACTAATATACTTTCTAAGGGGTACCTCTCTATGCTAGAGTTCGAGGAACTACTAGTGTCTGACGAGTTGAGGAACTGTTAGATTCGTGGTCACATATAATAATATGAAAAACGATGTGCTAATATTAATTTTTTAAGTAAACATATTATAATATACTTACAAAATTGGACACCCGGTAGAGTAAACCATGCATCGGGAGCATGGGTAAGATATGATAGTATTTGTTTTTACGTGCAGCATATAGGATACAGCATGCTAGGAAAAATATTCCGGCTGTATGAAAAATTCGGTTGGGAGTTTTTGTTAAATCACGACAGATGAAGGGTGTTTGTTATAATTATTCTAGAAATTAAAATGTGATATTTTGGAAAGCGATTTTATATTAACTAAGCTATGCAGGGTTTAAGGTAATCCATTTGATTTTCACGTTTTCTTTTGTTAGATTTTTTCGGCATTTTATTAGTTTAACTGTCAGATTCGTCGTCACATATAATATATGTAAATCGACGTGCTAATAGTAATTCTTTAAGAAAACATATGGAGTTTTTTTTATTGAGACTAATTTAGCGGGCATAAGTCAGAAACTATGCAGGGTTTAAGTTTTTATGAGTAATAAAAACAAATGTGTGTTTACAGAATAAACAAATCCATGCCAAAAAATATTAGCCAAAAGCATAATATTTGTCTTACTTCATTGTTTAAAAACAGTTTGCCTATATCTTTCTTAATTGAAACACGACGCTTCCTTTTCATTTCCTTCTTCAGGTTCCTCATTTTCTTCTTAAGGTAGTCCATTTGCCTTTCTTTTGTTACATTTTCTCTTTACAAGCGTATTTTCACAATTCGTGCGCGCGATATCGTCTTCACTTGTCGCGTGACAGCGCAAGAAGTATATTCAAGTACCTAGCAGAGATCAGGCAGGTTGCAGGGGCGGTATGTTTTCCTTATCTCTAAAACTTGTGTATGACGTGCTACGAAGTATCACTACCTGGTATATCTAATAGGATGTGCTCAATCGAATATTAATAATAATTAAAGAGGTTTTCGCAAATTATAGGAAAGCTAGTCTCGGTTTGTTACGCTACAGAGTACGGCTCGTTGTACGTAAAAACCCTTGAGCGAGAAAAATATCGTGCCTTAAAAGCTAACAACTATAACAAAAAGATGCTTGTTAGACACATACACCAAGCCAAACATACTATTTTACAGCCTAATTATAACATTAAAATTTTCTTCGATGCATACAAATCATGATGGGGGGGCGTGTTGCAACGAAAAGGAAGCAAAAGGGTTTTTGGCAACAAGGTGAACAGGAGAAACACATTAACATTCTGGAAATGAAGGCAGCGTTTTATGGCTTAACAAGCTTTGTAAAAATGTTTAAAAATTGTCATATTTTACTAAGAATTGACAGCATAGTCGCTATAGCCTTCATAAACAAAATTAACAGCATAATATATAAAAAACTGATTGCTATTGCGAGAATGATGTGGCAGTATTTGCCACGTAAAAATCTCGTATAAAAATTGTATATTTATTTGCAAGCTATCTAAATAAAAATTGCCATCGGTTTGTGTCGTGACTTCCAGTGGGTGCATTTACAATGAAATAGAAAGGCCTTAATTCTTATATAATATATTTCCTCTTTCCTCACTGTATCCAAAAAAAAAAATGAAAACAATAAAGCGATATGTCTGGTGGTTTATCCTATCTAGAAAACTGGTATCCAAAATTAGAATCCATGATTCGCTTAGCCTTAGCCCCGTTTAGGAAACCCCACCCACTATTAAAGAATCTTTCCCTGGGGTAGCAATCTTATCAAGTTGGCCTATAGTATAAGGGGCGTTCGGGAGGATGCAATTTATTTTTTCCAAATGACGGAATTTTTGCGACAATAATATTGAGACTATCTTGCAGTCTAATGTACATCAAGTTGTATCCTTTTTACAAACAGAATCTCAAAATACTGGGAAATATTTAACACTTAACACACAGGTCTGCCTTAAATTTAATTTGCGATGCAGAAAAATCAGAAATAGTATTTTCATTTAAGCTGCGCCCTCAGTTTCCCATTATTATTAACTATAAAAATGGTACTTCTTTTGACTCTTTGTTTAATTTTGTTTTGAAAGTCTAGGTTCATGGGTTGAGGGATCTTGTTAATGAAACGTCTTTTTTTTTAAAATGCCAACGTTTCGCAAAATTTATTTGCTTCTTCGGAGCTATTCAAGACGGTCATTCCATGTGTCGATTTTATTTCCAATAGACGTCATCCTTGGGTGAAGAGGCATTATTTTGGCAGAAGTACCGTAAAATTTTGATTAAAACTTAAAAAAAAAACATAAGCAAACACATTGCAACGGCGAGTACTTCGTTCGTATTTTTTACACTTGTATAAAAATTAAACTTCGTTGGTATTTAACTTTTACACTTGTGTAAAAATACGAACGAAGTACTCGCCGTACTCAAACAAAATTTACGGTTCTACTTGTGTTTTACCTTTATATATTACATACAGAAAACAAAACGATTTCGAGGAACAGAGGATACACTTATTTTAACAATTAAAAAGCCTCAAAAGGTCGAAAAAACGCAGGAATAAAATAAAATTTTAAAGGACATAGCACAGGACATGGGGCGTCTTCCGCAGCATTAAGGGTTGGTGCATCAATCAAAAGTATTAGAAAGGCTTCGGGATGTTCCGGAAAAAAGAAGAAGATTTTATAATAAACGAATTATAAACCTTATGGTTTACTTATTATTATTTAACTTTTTAACTAATATCGCCATGTTCTCTCAACAACTACCAGTTATATCTAATAGTCCTGCAGCCTATGTCTTCCCGTGTGCACGTATGTTTAGATGCATTATGACATACTTTTTTTTGTAGAAAATTTTTCCACAATTAATAATTTTCGTGGTTGAGTAAGGACATTTTGTGCAAAGAATCAAAGATGGCCGTCGTTTTAAACACAAATTAATGGTGTTAAGACGGGTTTTTGACAAGAACGCCACACTTGTGTAATCTAGAGACAACAAACTTGGCACAGCTTTACTAGATAGATTAGAGACATAGTATGTAAAGTTTTAAAATAATGCGACACATGTTGTTAAAACCAGAGGCGTACAAATTAAAGAAATATTTTTAAAAAAATTTTGGAACATATTATTTTTAAACCTTTCTGACTGACAGCCGCTTTGACATATGTCAACATTATTTACTTTTTTTGCGTTAAAATTACTTCAAAATTTAAAAATTTTGTTGGTGGAGTTGTGAGATATTATGCAAAGACTACCTATAGCGTCATTTAATTTTACGGATCAGAAAATCTTGTGTGATTTTATGTATGAATCGTTTTATTTTATTATCTACTCGCAGAAATAACCAACTGCCACAAGATTCGCTACAGTTTTACTAAATTTCTTATTATTTTTAATACCAATGGCGTACAAATATACTAGTTTTTATTAAGAAATTCATTTTACGTTATATATTCCAGGAAATAAGTTGCAATTCAAAAAAGTTTTTTGCTGAAGTGAAAAAATATTCATTTTGTTAGAGCGAGGGACCCCCAAACTTAAAAATATGTTTGTTATTATTTTTTCGCTACCCTTTATTTAAAAATATTTCTGACTGACGTAGTTTTAACAGATGTCTGCACGATAAGTCTTTTTAGATTCAAATATTATCCAACCTTAAAAATTTGTGTGGTTAAGTCACAAATTATTCGTGCTAGCGGCGTAGAAATTTATGGAAAGATTTGTGTAACTTCATGTACCAATCCTTTTTTTAAATATCCCTGGATAACACCGGTTTTGACATATGCCATTCAGATTGATACTCTTGAATTAAGATTACTTCCAAATGAAATAATTAATATGCTGGAGCGGCAATATAATGACAGTGTTATTGCCAGTGGCGTTAGAATTTACAGTTATATTATTTCATTTTTAGTATACCTCCTTTGCACAAAATATTCCTGATCGAACTATTTTTGATAGATATTTACATGGTTGGTATTTTTACATTCAGAGTGTTCCTAGATTTAAAAAAAAAATATGGTGGATTGGCAAGGTCATATCACTAACAGTACCAGAGGCGTAGAAATTGGTATAAATATTTTTTAAGGCATTCTAATTTCAAAAATATCGGACTGGCAGCGGTTATGGCATATATGTCATCCAAAAGGATATTTTTGTATTCAAATTACTTTTTACTCTAAAAATTGGAGTGGTAATATACAAATATTGTTATATGCCGGTGGAATTAGAAACAATTATATTTTATAAATTTTGTCATTACACTCTATTAAAAATTAATCCTGATCGACGTATTTTTGACAGAAGTCTGCACGATGGTCATTTTTGTACTTGGTTGGAACCTAGATTTTAAAATTTTAAAATTCGAGTAACAAGTGGCGTATTAATTAAAGAAACATATTTTAAATTTCATTTACCTTACAATATATTTTTTAAATCGTTGACCGACAGCGATTGTACCAAGCACCAATCAGATTGACATTTGTTTATTGAGATTACTTTAAAACATAAGATTTTTTAAGTTGCCATGAACTGGCAAGATATTAATACTGTTAATGCCGGTGGCGCCAGACTATAATTTTTTAAATATAATCTATACTCCATTTGAAATTAATCCAGAATAATTTTTTGACACTGACAGTGACATTTCCATTTAACTTCATTATTTAAATGTGAGCCACCATATTGAAATTGACCCGGAAAATTCTGAGGAAACCATACAGATACCAAAAATACAATTTTTGTTTGTCTGTTTCTCTGTTGCGATTGCGATGATAAATAAATCACTAAAAGTAATGTGGTGTGGTCTTTTTTCAATTTATACCTTCAGAAAGAAAGACAACAAGTCCCCTTCCTCCGAAAGACCATCCCGTCCAAGAAGTTCTCGATCGAGTTTCAAAAATCGTTTCAGTTAATTAAGATTTCAAAACTGTGAGTATTCTAAAAGGTTCCGTAGATTGGCGACATACTGGAGTTTTGTTCTGTATTTTCCAAATGAACTCACAGGGTCGGACACCTTTCTCAGTGACACTTTGGTCGCGATTCTTTAAAAACCGTCAGAAAATCTCGCCCTTACAAAAAATATGACAATTTTTAAACACAAGTTTACACTAACTCCTTTTATGTCAGGACTTATTTGCTAATAATCCTTAAAATTTAGTTTCTTAATTATGCTTCAGTAAATAAAAAATATATGAATTTTAATTTTTGTAGGTAGTTTTTGTGAAAAATATGTTTTATTAAGCTTATTTTTGTGTGTAAACAAACCTTTAACACTTTTAACATACAAATCCATAGATAGCCATGGAATATTTCGCTGTCACTGTTCAGAAACGTTACACAAATTCTGTTTTTCCTTTTACATGGTGAGAATTTTCGAGATTTTTTGACATTTATTGGTACGCGCAGTAACAATTTAGCTCCGCCATAAACTAGTTCTGCAGAATGTCTTTAAAATATTAAATTTAGAAAATGTTATTAAAAAAATGACAGCAGTTTCTCTTACAACAAAAGGATAAATATGAAGGACGCTGTGTTTTTATTTTAAATGACGCGATAAGTAAAAATCGCCACTTTCCAGAATTCTGACGGGTGAGATTTTCTGTCGTTTCTGAAGAATCGCGACCTATATGTTCACTTTTGTGACACCAATAACTATTGGAAATTTGACATGTCAACTAAGTTTTTTCATAAACATATTGGTTACAAAAATTAAGTTGAAATGGTCGATACAAAATCTGATGCCAAATTTTAAATAAATTCTGATTGACATATTCATAAGTTTTTAGAGTAGTGGTCATTTTCTAACTTTTTACCTGATTGACAATAATTTAAGTTATTTCCTAATGAGTTTTTTCTCAAAGACATCCCGTTTAGCTCCCTTGTGAAAATGCTAGTTGAAACAGGGAATAATCTTCCTAACATTCCGCGATAGGTGTTCTTTCTTGTGATCTCAACATTCTGTTAAAATTAGTTTTAAGTTAAGTTTAGTATGCCTACCCTAGTTTTAAACCTTGTGTATATAGTGTTATTTAAATTTTGCGATGAGTGTATATACCGATAGAGAAATATCTTTGAGAAAATAAGATAACTTATTTGGTTTATTTGGTTTATGCCTACCTGTGTTTCGCCGAAAGGACTAAAACATTTCTATGGAGTGATGTACTTAAAGTGGAGACTTTAAAGTTTAAGTTATTTAGCGCATCATAAGTTAGATTAAGTTAGTGATTGTACATAGCTAGGTCTAGGGTGAACAATAATGGCTAACTGTAAATATTGTAAATATGAAAGTCAGTTCACACTAGGCGTACCAGGCAGGAAGTAAGTAATTCGGGTTAGTAAAGTATCAGTATCAGTTTAAAAACTAGCTCTTGTCGGTGATGACTAGACTGTAAAAGTTTAGAACCTTTTATCTGAGTATAAGCGTCAATAATTTTTTTTTTGTTTTTTGTTTTTTTTTAATTCGTTGAGGCGGTCAGTGTGATTTGATCCGGATGAGGATAGGGGATCTCTTCCGTCCTGGCTGGGACATACAGAATTTGAGTTTGTGAGTAGTTGAGTCGATAGGGTAGTCAGATGAATGGCAATATATTCTTTGAGACGCTGGGGAACTTAAAACACTCTCTACCAACCGCCAACGATAAGGATTTTTAACGAAAAGGGGGCAAACTGCTTCAGTAACTTAAACAAATTTTGATTGTTCATTTAAGCTTATAATATATCCAAATTTTTGTCAAAAATACTGTAGAAATTAATTAATGTAGAAATTATGTTAGCGTATGCTCAGAGTTTTAATGTAAACCTTACTACACAGTAAAAGGTATTCTCCGCTTTAAAAGCAAAATGTTCGCTTAACGCCAGATTTATTTCTCCTTAAGGCGCATTTACACAGAGCGAATAGGTTTGTCCAAAAATTCGGGCCAAATCTGGCGAACCTTTTTCGACGAACGTTTGCCCGAACACTCGAACATTTGCAGTGAACATTTGCCACGAACATTCCGGCAAATTTTCGCAAGATTTTTTGGAAATATATTTTTGAAAGTAGATACAGATAATATTTTCTCACACATTTCTCCTCAATTCTTGAAATTAAATGGGAACAACAAAAATATATTTTAAACTTAAAACACTCTCCACCAACCGCCAACGATAAGGATTTTTAACGAAAAGGGGGCAAACTGCTTCAGTAACTTAAACAAATTTTGATTGTTCATTTAAGCTTATAATATATCCAAATTTTTGTCAAAAATACTGTAGAAATTAATTAATGTAGAAATTATGTTAGCGTACGCTCAGAGTTTTAATGTAAACCTTATGTTACTACACAGTAAAAGGTATTCTCCGCTTTAAAAGCAAAATGTTCTCTTAACGCCAGATTTATTTCTCCTTAAGGCGCATTTACACAGAGCGAATAGGTTTGTCCAAAAATTCGGGCCAAATCTGGCGAACCTTTTTCGACGAACGTTTGCCCGAACACTCGAACATTTGCAGTGAACATTTGCCACGAACATTCCGGCAAATTTTCGCAAGATTTTTTGGAAATATATTTTTGAAAGTGGATATAGATAATATTTTCTCACACAATTCTCCTCAATTCTTGAAATTAAATGGGAACAACAAAAATATATTTTTTTTTCGATTAAATAGTACAGGCCGACGGAAAGCTAAAAATTATTATTTGCTGGGTGGTAGGTTGTGAGGTTGGTAGATATCTACTAAATAAGTTTGTACCTAATTGTTGCTATGATTTACACTTTTTTGGTTTTCCTTAATTATTTAGGTTTTATAATCAAACCCCATCACCAAACCCCACCACCAAACCCCACCATCAAAACCCCACAAAATGAAATAAAGCAATTCTCATTATTTTTTATCAAGTGCGTCCAATCGTTTTTCCGTCGGAAAGGTTTTTGAAATTTAATTTTTATATTACAATTTAGTTCAGTGATTTACGGTAAATAATTTTTTTAATTTTTATTTTGTTCCAAATATTTCTTTCAGAAAATTTTGTTTGAACACCACGAACCTTTTTACCCGAACCCCAGATCTTTTGGGCCGAACCTTTTGCGCGAATCTTTAAATAAATAATTCGCGCGAATGTTTGTCGGTATTTGGAAGATCAAAGGGATATTCGCCTGTGTAAATCCTACTTTAGAGTTTGTTAGGTAGGTAAATAAAGTTAAACAGAATATTTACATGAATAGCTACGATATAGCTGGTAACACCTCACTACCTCACCATCTAACTATCTGAGTGCAAAAATGCCCGATCAGGCAGATAGGGACCTTTATATTCTGACGCCACTGGTATTGACAGTATTGATATCTTTTCGAACATTTAAATCTGGTTTTCACTTGTTACAATCGCTGTCGGTTAGCGATTTAAAAAAATATATTGTAAGGTAAACAAACTTTAAAATATGTTTCTTTAATTACTACGCCACTGGTAGTAACAATATTTATGCTTTGTTAACCAACTATAAAAATCCCAAAGTTTGGGTGAGTACAAAAATACACATCGTGCAGGCTTCTGTCAAAAATACGTCGAACACGATTAATTTTAATGAAGAATACCTAATAATAAAATTTAAATAATATATCTGTTTCTAATGCCACCGGCATATCGCAATACTTATATCTTATCACTCTAATTTTTAGAGTAAGAAGTAATTTTAATTTAAAAATGTCCTTTTGGATGACATATGTCATAACCGCTGCCAGTCCGAAATCTTTGAAATTAGAATGCCTTAACAAATATTTATACCAATTTCTACGCCTCTGATACTCTTAGTGCTATGACCATGCCACTGCGCTATATTTTTTTTTAAATCTAGGAATATTCTGAATGTAAAAATACCAACCGTGGAAACATCTGTCAAAAATAGTTCGATCAGGAATATTTTGTGCAAAGAAGGTATACTAAAAATGAAATAATATAACTATAAATTTTAACGCCACTGGTAATAACACTGCTATTATATTGCCGCTCCAGCATATTAATTATTTCATTTGTTAGTAATACTAATTTAAGAGTATCAATCTGGCTGACATATGTCAAAACCGCTATCTTCCAGGGATATTTAAAAAAGGATTGGCTCTAACAAAATAAATATTTTTTCACTTCAGCAAAAAACTTTTTTGAATTACAATACATTTCCAAGGCAAAAATATTAGTTGTATTGGCATATGTCAAAAGGGCTGACAGTGAGTAATATTTGAATATTTAAGGTAAAATGAATTTATTAATAAAAACTAGTATATTTGTACGTCACTGGTTTTAAAACTAACAAGAAATTTGTAACGAAACTTTTAAAGAAGTATCATCTGGTCTCTCTTGTAAAACTGTAGTGAATCTTGTGGCAGTTGGTCATTTCGGCGATTAGATAATAAAATAAAACCATTCATAAATAAAATCACACAAAATTTTCTGATCCGTAAAATTAAATGGCGTTATAGGTACTCTTTGCATAATATCTCACAACTTCACCATCAAAATTGTTAAATATTGGAGTAATGTTAACGCAAAAAAAGTAAATAATGTTCACATATGTCAAAGCGGCTGTTAGTCAGAAAGGTTTAGAAATAATGTTTTACAAAATTTTTTTAAAAATATTTCTTGAATTTGCAAGCCTCTGGTTTTAACAAAATGAGACGCATTATTTTGCAACTTCACATAATTTGTCCCCAATGTATCTAATAAAGCTGTGCCAAGTTTTTTGTCTCTAAAATATACGAATGCGGAGTTATTGCCAAAAACCCATTTCAACACCATTAATTTGTGGTTAAAACGACGGCCATCTTTGATGACGACATAGACATCCTTTGCACAAAATGCCGTTACTCCACCATGCAAATTATTAATTCTGAAAGCATTTCCTACAAAAAGAAGTATGCCTGAATTCGTCTAAACGACTTGCCTGTAAGGAAGTTCAATCCAAATTATACGAGATTGGTCACATCCTATTAGACACCCTCCCATTTATATATTCATGTATTTTTTATGCAATTTATTTAAGTATCACTAGGCAACCCGCACTTGGCGATCTTAGTATTTCAGGAAAGCTTTAGAAGTATACTGAAGTACCTAGCAGCGATCAGGCAGACTGCAGGGGCGGTATGTTTTTCTTATCTCTAAAACTTGAGTATGACGTGCTACGAAGTGTCACTACCAGGTATATCTAATAGGATGTGACCAATCTCGTATAATTTGGATTGAACTTACTTACAGGTAAGTCGTTTTAATAATTGTGATGTTTCTCGATTGTAAATATTGTGTTGTGCAACGTTTTTTATAGATGGAGTGTCAGTTAAACATTAATTGAGGTAGGAAATAATATTTAATTCTTTTATTTTTTATAACTGGTTGATTTATTCTCTCGATTAAGAAAATTATTTGGTTAAAATGTACCTTTTATAACCATTTGTGTAACATTCCAATCCAATTACTCTTTTTCTAAATATTTTGTATGTCTATCTATTTCAGCTCTCATGAAGGTAACAACCATATTACCGAAAAGTTGTTGAAAGTTAAAAATTAGCTGCCAATAAAAAACTGTGTCCACAAAGCTTGTTCAAAAATTTATTTTACTCTTTGATTATTTTATATGAAAATATAGTTTTAAGCCTTTTGACACTAATTCTGCATTTCGTTTGCTTATTTTGGAATTCGCTAATAGAATCAAAATTTCACTAGTGATATTCGAAGGAATATCGAAATCTCTCCCAGGGTGGCAGTTATTGTTCACAGCCAGAAAAAAAAATCTCCTAAAAAAGGGTTTTTCGTGTGGACCTACTAGGAGATGGGAATACAATGACTATAGCGTCTGCCTTCACGTGGTACACCTGGATGTGGCGGTGCCATGTCTCCTTGGTCTGTATTCTTAAAACTGTGGGAAGGGAATGCTCCCGCGGGAGTATCCTTTTCCTCTTCACACTTTTATCCGTTGGCATATCTCCATCTCACTTTTATGTAAACCGCGCCCACTTCCATGGCAAGTTCTCCTCCCGGCAGTTCAAGAATAAAGACCCTTGTGACATCTGTCACAACAACTAACCAACTAACCAAAGATGTTATTGGAGGTTCCGCAGCGATCTTCACGTTGGTTTGAGAGGTTATTGTGAGATGTCCAGTGATACTTGAATGACAAATAAATGAGGCGTCAAATGGAATAACTTGATGCCATATTTTGAAGTCCATATCATATTTTTATAATCTGCAGGAGTTTGGACCTCTAGGCTTGTATATGCTCCAATTACCATTCTAAATAACTTAGTAGATAACGTGGGCACAAAATTTCTATAGCTTAGGCACAGGAAGCAGTGCAAGGCCGGCTCCCGAAAAGGAGGTGACCGCCAGTTATGCAATCTAACATCTGTCATCCATTTCTCTACTGATTTAGGCATATTTCTGCCTTATATAAACTTTTCCAAATTGAGGACAAAACATTAACCTCAATAAAGAAGCCCGTGTAAACCAACATTATTTTTTAATAAAACAGGAGTTTTTTGTACTTAGTGCAAAATGAACATCCTGGGGCCCAATTCTTTAATCACTCGACTTTTAGTCATATACGAATCACATTTTAGCAAAAAATTGTCGAAAAAAGAGTCAATTTTTACCAATTCATGCACTATGCACAATATTTAGCTAAAATAGGCCCAAAATTTAAATATTGCATTTTTGGCGGGAAAAATAGGACGGTTTTTGACGCTTATATGTCATTTTCGCTCGAATTTACATCGAATGGGTGGAAGCAATCGATGCAAATTCAATCGAATATGAATTACTAACGTCAAAACTTGCAAAAAAAGACGCATCACAAATGGCTAATTTAATTTAATATTACAGAATTTCAGTGTGACTTGTGTATGTGCTGTAGTAAGTGGATAAAAAAAAATTTACCCCGTTTTTTCGTCAATTTTGTTAAAATGCGGTCCCTATACTATTGTAACTTGAGTGATTTAAGAATTGGGCCCCTGATCTTCGACTTTTCACACAGAGGGTGGAACCTAGGACGACGCCGTTTTGTCCTTATTAGAGACTCATCAGCTAGGTGTACCCATAGAGAAACATATTGGGGAACATTGTTTGACGGCGACACGAGCGCAGCCGGTGGTTACAGGAAGGAAATTCTTGTACAGCCAGATGCATAATAAAATAAACACAATCTTAGAGTTAATTTTTTATAGACACTTACTTATTTAATAATAAAAAGATATGAAAAAAATTAACAAACGTCGTTTTTCCATACTTTTTAGTGTTAAAATAGCAATGCATTCGCGAAAGGTTTTACCTCTATACAAACCTTAATCAACTTTTTACTGTTCCATGCAGCTAAAAAACTGTCTTTAGCTTACAAAAAGTGTTTTGGACCCTTTAAAAATCTAAAATAGGAGGAGGGGGTTATAACTTTGTTGGGGAATATTATCAAATATTAAAGGTAACTACATTTTATTATGTTATTTTCTTTTATTAATTGAGAAAAACATCCCACTATGAAAGTCTTATATGTAAGTTTTATATGTAAAAGGGCCTATAACTAATTGTTAAGAAAACAGTTGGCTGTGCATTATCTTTAACAACTTTTTATCTTAGGTGAATTTAACATCATGCCGTTTCCCTCACTTGCTTTTTATTCAAAATTTGAAAAAGCATTCAAATCTGTGTCGATTCAGTTAAAAAAATACAGGGTGTTGAATTATAAATAACGAAGAACACACCAATAATTTTTGGAAATTCTGTATGCATTTAAGAAAATATGTCCACATTGTAGTAAAGTTTGGTCCTTTAGCTTAAAAGTTAGTGCAAAGATTTATTTGTAAAGATTAACATTTTTCAATTATACCCTGCATTTTCATTATCTTTAAATTATCTAAAAAACTAGAGCATTTAGACGATCTTGTAATAAATGGCTTTGTATTGGTCTCATATTTCAAAAATGAATAAATGAATAATATACAGGATGTTTACCAAACACAACTTTGGTATGTATCTTACTTCTGAATCACCCTGTACATTTTAAGATAATTTTAAATTATGCACATTCCAACAAAAAAATGTCTTTTTACCTCTTATTGTTTTCCCACAATGAACCGACGTGAATAAGGCACCCCACCCCAATTTCTTCACTTAGATTCTAAAATATTGACTGTCTTTACTAACATAACAAGTACAATAAGTGTTTGTCATAACTATAAAAATGCAGAAAATTTAAATTCTATATGGAAATAAATATTTTTGTTTTTATTTCCGTTTCGACCGACTACCTCATCATATTTCATTAACTTTTCTTTTTTTTTTTAACCGCATTTGTCTACCTTTCGTTCTCTCTATTTTTTAAGGGACTCCTTATAACAACTTTTTTTTTAATTTCCATCCATGTAAAATTACCAGCCCGTCTACTAAATTTAATTGAAATTCAAGTTAATCGTTTCTGTATCTGTTTATATCATTATTATGCATTTCTCTATGTTGTTTTGGAGCGTGTTTTTTTATCGGTCTTTATTTCTTTTGTTTTTTGATATTTTTTTCATGTCTTCTATTTCTACTTTTAAAGATTTCCGAGACGAAACTTTTTTCATAACTACAACTAACTGCTTTCTTGTTTAAAATCCGGGTCGCGGAAAATTGTTCAAAAACAACTTGTTCGAAAACAACTTGTTTGAAAACAACTTGTTCGAAAACAACTTGTTTGAAAACAACTTGTTCGAAAACAGCTTCTTGAAAACAACTTGTTTGAAAACCATCTTTTCGAAAACTTAAGTTCGAAAAACGTTAGTTTGAATAGTAACTTGTTCAAAAAACATCGGTTCAAGTAGTAATCTGTTCGAAAAACAATCGTTCGAATTGTAATTTTTTTGAAAGGTAATTTGTTCGAAAAACATAATTTCCAATAACAATTTTTTCGAAAATCATTTTTTTTAACAGAAATTTATTCGAAAAACATTAATTCGAATGGTAATATGTTTGGAATCGGTGGTTGGTAAGTAATTTTGTTCAGTAATCAGTAATTAGAGAGATCCAAAAATGTTATGCTGTTATGTGATGATCGTAATACATGTTATAAATGCATTATAAATTATTTTCTGAAATCAGTACCTATACGCTAGTGTCCATCACTCAAATGTTCTAGAGCCAAAAGATAAATCGAACTAAAACAAATGACCCAAAACACCAAACCGGACCGAACCAAAACAACCAAACCAACCGAGCCAAAATGCCCCGAACCAACCGAACCGAATCGGTTCGGTTCGGTTGGAACCGAACCGTCACAAATATTTTCTGTAAAACAATTTTATTTGCTAAATTGTATATCTTCATTTTTATAGTTTTGAAACACACTACTGCATCACTGCGTCTTCTTTCGCTGTTTTCGTGATGCAGTGACCCTACAACAAATGTTTAAAAGGCTCACCATAAAAACGACTTTTGTTTCTGTACGCTCTCAATGGAGGCGCCAGCATCGAGTCATACTTGTTGCCAAATTCCCACCATTGAATCGAACCCTCTATTTATTATTGTTTTCTTTGTGGCGGAAATTAAAAAATAAATAAGCGCACTGTCTATAAGTTAAAAATAAATTTGGCAACTAGGCTGGACTTTAATTTAGCCCAAAATATCAATATATGAATGCCAGCCAGCTCGACAACGAGAAGACACGCATAAGTTTATCTTCGTCTAAAACCTTTAAAATGAAAAATAGAATAAAATGACCACACTGTTGCGTCCTTTTCTCGTGCGGTATTCTCTGTGTTACTCGCTCTCTCTCCTTAGTGACTTGATACACTAAAGAAGACGGTTAAGGTGACCTCATAAACGTCAAAAAAATTGAAAAAATTATATAAAAAGAACCTCTTGCCACCATTTTGTAGACTTTTCAATTCTTATTCTTATTCTTATACAAGAAGTGTATAAACTGATCAAAGTTAAAGCCACATAGCATCCGTAAATTTGGCAATGCTGCCAGAAGCCAAAGGTGCTGTGGGAATTACAATATTATATTCAGTAGGTATTCTTCTTTTCACTTATGTATATAGATCGCGGCATCCTGTAAAAAATCTCGCATTAACTCATAAAAGTTGGCGAGTTTTGACGATATATTTTAGTCAAACAAATTTTCCAACAGATTTGATGCAGTATTTTTGATAGAGATAAACTCAGAAAAACACAAGTTTCGCCCACGCACACTTCTGCTTATGAAAAACGCCACAAGTTTAAGGAAAGTTTCTAATTTATTGAACACTTTACCAGTGACTGGAAGTTTATAGTGATCCGATTTTAATGAAATTTGACTCAAGTATTCCAGGGATAAAAAGATATTAACCCTAAAAAAATGACTACCTCCTCGTAATGAAGGGTGGTAGGGGTAAAAATACCATTATCTGACTCATATTTCAATGACTGGAGCGTACTATCAGGTCGATTTTGATAAAACAAAGTTACATATTTAGTAAAAAATTCAACCACCCCCACCCCAAATAAGGGCGTTAGGGACAAAGAATTACTTGGCATTTATTTGAATGACTCGTCGTTCTACAGAACCAATTAAAATTAAATTTAGTAGAAACATTTAACACAACCCACCAAACCCCTCAAATAAGGGTGGTAGGGACAAAACATTACCTGGCATATATTTGAATGACTGGGTCATTCTAGTAAACCAATTAAAATGAAACTAAGTAGAAACATTTAGGAAACCAAGCTACACAAAAATTTCAATCCCCACTCTCTCAAATAAGGATGGTAGGACCGAAACAGTATCTGGCATATATTTAAATATCTGCGTCGTTCTACCAAATCAATTAAAATTAAATTTATTAGGAAAATTTAAGGAACCACGTTACACATTTAAAAAAAAAAATTTAACCCCCCGCTTTTTTTCATTTAAGGAATTTAGCTACATATTTACCAAAAATTTCAACCCATCAACCCCTCAAATAAGGGTGGTAGGGACAAAACAGTATCTGGCATACAATTAAATGTCTGGGTCGTTCTACCGAATCAATTAAAATTAAATTTAGCAGAAAGATTTAAGGAATCAAGCTACACATTTACGAAAAATTTCAACTCTCCAACCCCTCAAACACTACCTGGCATATATTTGACTGACTGGGTCATTCTACTAAATTCCACTAAGTAGCAAAATTTAAGGTACCAAGCTACACGTTTAGGAAAAAGTTAACCCCCCCCACTCTCTCAAATAAGGAAAGTTACACGTTTCACTACCACCCTTATTTGAAAAGGTTGGGTGTTGAAATTTTTCGTAAATGTGTAGCTCGGTTCCTTAAATGTTTTTACTAAGTTTTATTTTAATTGGTTTGGTAAGACACCCTAGTCATTCAAATATATGTTAGGTAATGTTTTGTCCCTACCACCCTTATTTGAGCGGGTGGAAAGTGGAAATTTTTCAAAATGTGTAGCTTGGTTCCTTAAATGTTTCTACTAAGTTTCACTTTAATTGGTTTGGTAAAACGACCTAGTCACTCAAATATATGTTATGTAATGTTTTGTGCATACCACCCTTATTTAAAGGGGTGGGGGTTTGAAATTGTTTCCAATTGGGTAGCTTTATTTCTTCTTAAATGTTTTTACTAAGCTTCATTTTAATTGGTTCGGTAGAACGACCCACTCCTTCAAATATATGTCAGGTAATTTTTTGTTCCTATCACTCTTATTTGAGGGGGTGGAGGGAGGTGAATTTTTTCCAAATGTGTAGCTTGGTTTCCTAAATGTTACCACTAAGTTAGATTTCAATTGGTTTGATAGAACGACCCAGTCATTCAAATATATGTAAGGTAATGTTTTATCCCTGCCACACTTATTTGAAAGGGTGGGGGGTTCAATTTTTTTTTTAATTTGTAGCTTGGTTTCCTAAATGTTACTACCAAGTTTAATTTTAATTGGTTTTGGTAGAACGACCCAGTCATTTAAATATAGACTAGGTAATTTTTTTTCCCTACCACTCTTATTTGAGGGAGTGAGGGGTTGAAAATTTTTTTAAATGTGTAAATTGATTCCTTAAATGTTACTACCCAGTCGTTTAAATATACACCAGGTAATTTTTTGTCCCTACCACCCTTATTTTGAGGGCTGTTGAATTTTTTTCTAAATGTATAACTTTGTTTTTGGAATGTCGCACTAAGTTTTATCAAAATCGGCCTGGTAGTTCACTAAAATATGTGTCAGATGATGGTATTTTACCCCTAATACCCTTAATTGTGGGGTGGGGGGAGGTCAATTTTTTTAGGGTTTATATATTTTTATCCTTAAAACACTTGTGACAAATTTCGTTAAAATCGGACTACTGTAAACGTCCAGTCATTGGTCAAGTGACTGGTCAATAAATTATACACATCCTCGAAACTTTGGTTTTTAGAAATTGTGATTTTCAAACTAAAGTCATTCGAAAAAAAAATTCGAAGTAATTTTTTTGAACAATTTTCCCTGACCCTTAAAATCCTTTTCAGCTCCTCTATTTAATCAAACCCATCTGATATTTGTCGCGAATATCTGTCTGCCTCAATTTACTTTGGTACTGTAAAAGTCGCGGAAATTAAAGAATAAATAAACAGATATTCGCGATAGAAATGATATATCAATCAACCAATTAAATAGAGGAGCTGAAAGAGATTTTTAGGGTCACGCAAAATTGTTTGAAATAATTAGTTCGATTTTTTTTCGAATGACATTAGTTTGAAAATCACAATTTCTAAAAAGCAAAGTTTCGAGAATGTGTCTAATTTATTGACCAGTCACTTCACCAATGACTGGACATTTACAGTGGTCCGATTTTAACGAAATTTGGCACAAGTATTTTAAGGATAAAAATATATAAACCCTAAAAAAATTGACCTCCCTCACCCCGCAATTAAGGGTGGTAGGGGTAAAATACCATTATCTGACACATATTTCAGTGAACTACCGTGCCGATTTTGATAAAACTCAGTGCAGACGTTCCAAAAACAAAGTTATACATTTAGAAAGAAATTCAACAGCCCTCAAAATAAGGGTGGTAGGGACAAAAAATTACCTGCTATATATTTAAATGACTAGGTCGTTCTACCGAACCAATTAAAATGAAACTTAGCAAAAATATTTAGGGAACCAAGCGGACAAAATTTGGACAAAATTTTAACCTCCCACCCCCTCAAATAAGTGCCGTTCTACCAAAACCAATTAAAATGAAACTTGAAAAATAAGGGTGGTAGGGACAAAACATTACTTGACATATATCGTTCTACCAAACCAATTAAAATAAAACTCAGTAGAAAGAAAGAAGGAGTTAAGCTACACATTTGGAAAACATTTCAAATCCCCCACCCTCTCAAATAAGGGTGGCAGGGATAAAACATTACCTTGCATATATTTGGATGACTGGGTCGTTCTATCAAACCAATTAAAATCAAACTTATTGGTAACATTTGGAAAAGATTTTCACCCTCCACCCGCTCAAATAAAGATGGTAGGGACAAAACTTTACCCGACATATATTTGAATTACTGGGGCGTTCTACCAAACTAATTAAAATAAAACTTAGCAAAAGTATTCAAGGAATCAAGCTACATTTTTACGAAAAATTTCAACACCCCACCTTTTCAAATAAGGGTCGTAGTGAAACGTGTAACTTTCCTCTCTAAATATTTCTACTTAATTTAATCTTAATTGGTTTGCTAGAACGATCCACCCTTATTTGAGAGAGTGGGGCCGTTAATTTTGTCCTAAATGTGTAGCTTGGTTGCTTAAATTTTCTTACTTAGTTCATTTTAATTGGTTTAGTAAAATGACCCAGTCATTCAATGCCCTTTATTTGAGGGGCCGGGAGGTTGAGATTTTTTTTTCTGCTAAATTTAATTTTAATTGGTTTGGTAGAACGACTCAGACATTTAAATATATGCCAGGTAATATTTTGTCCTTACAACCCTTATTTGAGGGAGTAGGGAGGTTGATATTTTTTTGAAATGTGTAGCTTGGAGCTTTAAATGTTTCCACTAAGTTTCATTTTAATTGGTTTGATAGAACGACCCAGGTATTCAAATATATACCAGGTAATATGGCATCCCTACAACTCTTTATGTAAGGGAACGGGGAATGAGTTTTTTTTTAAATTGCTTGGTTCCTTAAATGTTCCTAATAAATTTAATTTTAATTGGTTCCGTAGAACGACCCTGTCATTCACATATATGCCAGGTAATGTTTTGTCCTTACTATCTTTATTTGAAGGCAGTGGCGCGCGGCGGGATGAAATTTTTCGTAAATGTGTAGCTCAATTCCTTAAATGTTTTTACTAAATTTAATTTTAATTGGTTTGGTAGAACGACCCAGTCTTTTAAATATATGCCAGGTAATGTTCAATTCCTACAACCCTTATGTAAGGAAGCGGGGGGGTTCAAAATTTTTTTAAATGTGTAGCGTGGTTCCTTAAATTTTCCTAATAAATTTAATTTTAATTGGTTAATTTTAATCGGACCACTATAAACTTCCAGCCATTGGTCAAGTGATCAATAAATTAGAAACTTCCCTTGAACTTGTTCATCTCTACCAAAAATACCGCTGCTGAAAAAGTTGTTTCATAAAATATATCGTAAGTAGTCGCCAACTTTTATGAGTTAATGCCGGATTTTTTGCAGGACGCCGCGAAGCGAAAAGAAAAATCCCTACTGAATATAATATTGTAATTGCCACAGCACCTTTGGCTTTCAGCAGCATTGCCAAATTTACGGATGCCGTGTGGCCTTAACTTTGATCAGTTTATACATTTCGTGTATATCTGAAACTCGATGGTGGCGCCACCACCGGTGGACTCTGAAGCTACGTGTATACTCATGAAACCAGAAGCAGGTCAAGTGAACTCCTACCTAATAATTGTTTGGGGGGTTCACAGTGATCTGGTGGACCATGCAAATAGGCTTTCTCGGTTTGGTCATTTGAGTTCCGTAGCCATCTGACCAACGGATGCCACTTAAACCGACAATATATAATAGGCAGGTGCCCTATATATATACATATATATATATATATATATATATATATATATATATATAGGGAGAGTATGGTGCTGAACTATGTGTCTTTTGGGAGCTTATCCTAAAATTTAAAAAATTAATTCATTAATATAAAAAATTTTTTTTTGTTTTTTCAACAATGTATTGTAAGTATTAAAATGTAAACAAAATTGGTGACGAGCGGGGTATACTCCGTGGTGAGAGAGGCAGCAGAGTGTCATCTTATCTACCCATCTCTCTCGGCAACGAGAAGACACGCATAAGTTTATCTGCGTCTAACACTTTTAAAATGAAAAAGAGAATAAGATGACCACTCTGTGGCGTCCTTTTCTCGTGCAGTTTTCTTTGTATTACTCGCTCTCTTTCCTGAGTTACTTGATATACTAAAGAAGACGGTTAATGTGACCTTATAAACGTCAAAAAAATAAAATAATAATATAAAAAGAACCTCTTGCCACCATTTTGAGGACTTTCAATTCTTTTAAACAAATTCATGTAGGTTTTTATTATAACATAAGACCCAAAAGAGCAAAAAATGCTCAGAATAATTTTAATTATTTATATATATTTGTATGGGTACCTGTATAATTTATCTGTATTGGTTGTAATTTAATTAAGTTAATTATTCTAATGGCTTGTTAACCTATTGTAGAAGTCCTGAAGAAGAGAAAAATATATTCTCGAAAGCTTGACTGTCAAAAAAAAAATTTACTTTATTCCGGTCCATATAAGACTGCATCCCCACTAACCAACCGAGGTTTTTATATATATATAATTATAAAGAATTTTGAGCGAAATTGTTTCCGTGTCTTTTTACTGAAGGAGATCCTTCTTCTCAAAACTTTAAGAATTCGTCCTCCAGATCCTGGCTTCATGGCATACCCCCCCAAAAAATCTAGGTCTCCAGATTTTGACTTATAATTCATGTTTTTAGATCATTGTAGCAGTAAATATCTAATATCAAAAATTACTTGGTCAATCGAAAAAAGAAACACGGATCGAATGATAATTTCTTTCTGCGTTTTATGTATTATGTTTTATGTTTATTAAAGATAGGAGTTGGCATGAAAACCGAGATAAACAGGATGTTACAAATTATGTACGTGCCCAAAAAAATTCGCAGATTCAAGATAGCTTTTGTGACTTTATTTATTTTTAGGGAGGTTATTCGTTAAGCCAAGATAAACTATATTTAAATCAACATAATTTTCCATATTATACAGTGTCCAAAAAACGACTCTAAATGAAAGTTTTTAAAATATTGTCATTTTTTATCATGTGATAGGGAAGGTCCTAACAAACATTTTTGTCGTTACCGTTTTCCTGTAATTGTACAGGGTGAGCAAGCAATGAAGGGTAAAGTTTAAAAAATGGCCGTTTTGGACCTTGGTCTATAAGAAAACTATAAGGTTTATAAAAAATTCGTCCTCCTATCTTTGTGTATATTCCGGGTGATCCAAAAAAAACGTTTGAAAATACCCTTAATCGCACCCGTTAAAATTGAGTTTCAAAGAAGAGTAAGACAATAAAAGAATTTTTTTGAGGTAATACCAGGAATTTAATTTTTTTTTTCTAAAGGTAACAATCTTAAAATTTTTGTACAGTCAAAAAAATGGTCTTTGGAAGTCGCTAAATAAATTATAAATCGAATTTGCAAACATTTTACATATGATTCTCTTGACTACTATTTACTTATTTTTCTTTATATTATTCCTCATTTATGTACAGGGTGAGTCAAAACTATGCCGTATATAGATTTGAAAGCTACTACCTGTAGAAAAATTTATATTATTCAGAATTTTTAACCCTTATTTAGCCAAAAATACAAATTAATGTATGATAATTTAACGACTTCTAAGGTCTTTTTATCGCTTAATAGATTGTTCCCTTGAAAAAAAATCATTTTACAATGCCTTGTTTTATGTTAGAAAAAACTTTTATTGTCTTACTCCTTTTTGAAAATCCATTGTAGAGTGTGCGATTAAGGGTATTTTCAAACCTTTTTTTTGGGTCGCCACAAATATACACAAAAATACAATTATATTTCGAAAGGTATTTTTGTGTAAACCTATAGTTTTCTCATAAACCATGGTCCAAAACGGCCATTTTTGGAAACTTACTCATCATTGCTGACTAACCAGATATATAATTACAGGAAAATAGTAATGACAAAAAATGTTTTTTAGATCCTTCTCTATCAAATATTAAATTAAAACCTTGCATTTAAAGTCGTTTTTTGGTCACCCTGTATAATATTGAAAATTACGATAATGTAAATATAGTTTATCTTGGCTTGACGAATAAAACTCCTAAAAATGAATAAAATCAGAAAAGCTATATTGAATCAGCGAATTTTTTTGGAAAACGTACAACGTGTAACCATTCTGTTTATCTCGGTTTTCATGGAACCCCCTTATCTTTAATAGACATAGAATATAATATGTAAAACGAAAAAAGAAATTATCTTTACATCAGTGGTTTTTTTTTTCGATTGGCCAAGTACTTTTTGATATTTAGCCTTTTTACACAAGGGAAACTCACAAAAAAAATGCAAATTTTAAGCTTTTTAATACAAAAATACAGGGTGATCACTAAAATAGTTTGGCCCGGGTGATCAATGTCTACCCAAAATGAATTACTTGATACTACAATGATCCAAAAACATGAATCAAAAGTCAAAATCTGGGAACCTAGATTTTTTTGCGGGGGTATACGATGGTGCCTGGACTATAATGAGAGTTCTCCGTACTCAGGTACATAAACTGTTGCAGGCCGATTAAACCTGACTCCCGAGTTTTTTGCTTCTTGGAGTCCATGGCGTACGATGTGATATCATACATCAACAATCTCCTGGCTTTTGTTAGATTATGAAAACTTCTAGACATGATGGACACAGATTCTTTCATACATTTACTATCCTGTTTAGCCTTCAGATTTTTATTTTAATATTTTTTTCTTAAGAACACTAAGTTGTGTTTGTAGTATTACCCTTTCTCTTTACCAAGATTCTAAAGACTTTGACACAGTCGACCTCCCACCGGAAGTTAAATAAAACCACACCTTCAATTAACATTACAGTTATAAAGATAAAAGAAAATATAGAAAAATGAAAATGCATGATTAAACATAAAAATCTTATAATTGAATTTATTAACCATCAAAAATCCTTTATTGTCTTACTCCTTTTTTTTGTCTGCTTTGAGTTACAAGAGAAGTAAGAAATGAGCTGTTTAGTTGAAATGCCTATAATAGTCCAGTGCTTTAACTAACACACTATTATAGAAAAAAAATCCATTGTTGGCCAGTTTCTAGAACGAATAAAAATAAGTACTCCCTAGAGGAGTTACACAGTTTGTCTGCCTGTTCACTGTAGTTATATACAAGATAATTTACCATGTGATAAAAAGTGCTAGTTAAGCCAACGCAAGGTTCAAGACACTTCGGAATACTTGACCTCCGATCACCGCTTTTTCATTATCAATCTTTACTAAATTTATTTGTGTACAAAATACACCAACAAAGACACGGCCACGCACCAACATAGAGAAAATATGTATAATGCAGTGGCGATCCCAACCATTTGAAAAGGGGGGGCGGTTTCGATACGAAAAAAAAAACTCGAATAAAAGCATAGCTTTTATGAGGAAGATATCAATATATGCAAACAAAACTTAGTAACTACAAGGGCAGACTTGGTATCATATCTATCATTTCAAAAAATGGTTAAATGCGCCGAACAATTTTGAGAAACTCACGTTAAAAATGCAATTTTTAAGTAAAATTAAACTAAAATTGTAAATATATTAATGGTTTCAAAGCGCAGCAGGCAAAAATTTTCAAGAAAATGTAATGATGCCATTTTTAACACATTTTTAACTAATATCGTAAATATCAAAGGTGTTATTTTTGATTTTTTAAATGTTTTCGTACACAATTTAAATCCAGAATGTTGGGGTAATTACCCCTCTAGCACTCTGATATCCGCGCTTGAGTAATTCCGTATAATTTTTTCAGTTATAAAAAAATAGACAACAAAGAAACCACAAACAAAACCTAATAGCTAAATACTTTTTTTTTGAAGTCTAAAAAACTTTTTAAGTTGAAACATTAACTTTTATAAAAAGAAATTATAAAACCTCCGAATCAGTTACTTCAACCAAAAAGAATCTAAAAACAAAAGATCAAAAGATCTGGGGTGGAAAAAAACGAAAATTCAAACTTGGATGAGTATCCCACAAGGAACATACAAAGGACCAAAGCCAAACGAGAAATGATCAAAAAGATATGATCTTCCTTTGATCATTTCTCTTTTGCCAAACTGAGATGCCGCGTCCATTCAAATTCTCCTCTAATTTCTCTTTTCTCCTTTTTAATAAATTACCTGCAAAATTTTGCTTCCGTTGTCGGACCTTCATTTCTCTGATCTTTTGAAAGTAAGTATTTTCATAAAAATTACTGAAAAAATATATATGAACGTCACCAAAATTCTCCACTAAAAGACGTCGACGGCACACGGCAAAGCAGTCAAACCAATGAATCTGTGTTTTACCAATTTCGCTAATATAACCACTCCGACGCACAGCGTTTTCCTCAAACAGTCAAGAATCATGCCTTTTATAGCAAGACTGAATTACTCTCATTGGGGCAAATTTTCCGACTTTCCCTGACCTATCTAAACTTGCCCTGACTTTCCCTGACCATTTTCAAATGCCCTGACTTTACAGGTTTTTCCAGGTTTTGGACACTTTGAAAAAAATTAAAATATAATTAACGACAGTGCAGCGATATGGAAACATTCAGTAGTCCTTAAACTTTTTAAGAAGTGTCAGAATACTTTTAAGCTTGCTTTCGATTTTATTTTACTCCTCATTATAATGACAACAATATTAAATATTTTATACGAAATAATAAATTTTGGAGATTAGATACCAACCATGATTTGATTATACTCACAGAAACTTTTACCCTAGAATGTAACAACATACAAATTAATATACTTACAGGAATTTGGAAATTGAAAAATTGGAAAAAAAAATTTAACGAAGTAACATCTAGCAAATTGATGTGTCACCATCACCCGAATATCGAAGTTTTTCTTAGATCGTAATATAAATATGAGTGTTCAATTACCCAACAAGCATCTGGACGTTATATTACGTTATGGTCACGTAGGGCAAGAAATACCTGACGTCGGCTCCGACGTCCGTCAGTCTTCCTGAGGACTCGATTTAGCACCTAAGTGGGGAATCCAAATTCGAGTCGTTTCGACGTCGGGTGCTGCACAGTGTTTTGGTCAAATATTACGTCAAATTACGTAGACCCACGACCCAAAGTTTTACTGTGCACACCAAGTTTAAACTTATTAGGTAAAAACTTTTAGCTTCAATGAAATGTGGATGACAATAATTATTATCTTATTTATTGTAGGTAACTGAAAAAAGTCAGTTTTACACATTCTATGGATCCAAATCTTCCAACGAAGGTCAGTTTACTGATAAATACAATTAAAATAGACATTAAAAAAACAAAAACCCACAAAAATATTTTAAAAATATTAAGAAATTAATTTTAAAAATATTAACCTAAAAATAAAATATTTATAAAGAAGCCCGTTTCTTATAGTAAAACATATTCATTTAAAAAATGCATTTTAGTTGCTGAATTAATTTACATATTAAGCATTTAAAATGAAAAAATAAAATGTATTGTTGTAATGGCGCATCGATGATAAACGTTTAAAATGGCGTTTCGGGCGCCGACCAAATTTGTAGTGATTATTTACTTATTCGGACAAGAACACTTCCTGCGACGTCGCCTTGTAGAACGACCCGACCTATAATATTGCAGTATAATTGTAGGTCACCCACCCACGTCGGTGTTTGAAATCTTTCTGTCAACCCACCTATAAAACCGTAAGTAACTATCACCCACTTATAAAACTTAATTAACCAACAACAAATTTATATAAGATAAGATTGAAAATATTTCGAGAGACACTTATAAAAACTTGGGAACTCACACACAATAGTTATATAAATTGGTGTCTGTAATATTCTTATGAACTCATTCATAAACCTTTTTTGCCCATAAGGTTTTTTTCTATAATTTTGTAATTAATTTCTTTATATAGTGATTATAATACAACTGTTTTTAGAACAAAAAAAAAACAATTTTAATTTATTTTGGCAATTATTAAAACAAAACAAACAAGATATTTTAAGGTTAATTTTGTGACATCAAAAGGCGCGTTTTTGCGATATCAAAAGTAGCCTTTTTGCGACATCAAAAGGCGCGTTTTTGCGAGATACCATACCATTATTATCTTGTTTTAATTACATCAATCTGAGAGAGATAAGAGAACCAAATCTTTTTGAGATGCCGATTCCCACCAGCGTTTCCCATGCGCAGTCACCCTGACTCAAAAAACTCATCACGTGGTCCGACATGAACTTGTATAGGCAAATCTCGCTTAGACCACGTGATACGTGTTTTGATTCGGGGGACCCACGAATGAGAAACGCATATATGGGAACCGAGTTTTAGAAAGAGAGAACAATATAGTAACCGTGTTAAGGTCTCAAAAACGCACCGTTTGTGTGAACACCCCGGAAAATACTCGCCTGTACACCCTTCGACCCTGCAATCTAACTTGAGATAGTTACCTCTGACAGTTATGTGGGCTTGAAGTGTGTGGAGGCGGGTATTTTTCCTGGTATGTGTAGTATGCTGGATCTCTCAAGGAATGCATTTAGGAAAAGAGAACAATGGTAACTATGTTAAGCTCGCAGAAACGGACCATCAGTGTTCAACACTGCGCCATCTGTAGCCCTTTGTTCCAAGTAGCATCATTTTTTAAAAGGGTTATAAAATAGTGTTGACGAGGTAAGCAGTGGTATAGTTGTATTGTTTTTTTTTATAGAATTGTCGGAAATTTTCGCAATTTTGGATTACAAAAATAGGTTTTCGGCCTAAATAAAAACTTTATTTATGGGGTTTCAACATGTGTTTCAATCTAAATATTGCTTGTTAGGGTTAAGAACAACATACAAAATTCAATATTTGTCCCAGAAAGAAAAAATCGCGTATGAAAAAAAAACCGATATTTAAATTAATATTTTTTTCCCGTTTTCTCAAGTATTTTTGGAGCCCATGAAATTTACGTGAGTGTATTCGAAAACTATACAGTGCACACGGGACCGCAGCTGATTTTCAGAGTAGGATGACTTGAAAAACAGCTTTTATTTGACTTTAGTATATAAATATTCATATTCCTGCTTCAGCTTATCTCACTTTCATTTTTATTTATTTTAGAATTCATAAATCCATAAAAACCTTTAAGTTGTTATGTAGTGTTGTTCGAACAGTTGTAAAACCTTTTTATAATAATCTCTATACTTGAGGGCTCATAAGGAAGTTTTATAAAATCTATATGTTGTTTTTCTATCCATTACTATGTACCATAAATTTTTATAAGCTGGTGTTGAACAGTTGTTTTTCAATTCTTTTTTAATCATTTAAGAGATATATTAGAGTTATAAAATTATCACCAACACTAAATAATATAACTTTTGGTTATTTTATGAAGGTTTTATATTATTTGCTGTAACTTTTATATAGACCAAAATGCTCATTGGGTATCTTGGTTTTTCACAAGCTATCGTTTTAGACTATTTTTAAATTTAACTTAGAGTTAAAATATTCCAAGGTAAATTTAACCCTGGATTAAAAATAAAACGATAACCTGATAGGAATGTGGAAACCGTTTTGTCCTATCTTTAACCGTTATGATGTTATGGGCTGTCAAAGTTATAACATGGCTATTTTCACCTGTCAATATTTTAAAAACAGTTGAAAATAGGTGTAGGACATTATGCATAAAATGTACCTAGAATTTTTCCTAAAATCCAAAAATGCAAAAATATACGGTTGTTTTATTTAAAATAACAAAATTTTTGTCAAGATTTTCTGTAAATGGCAACACTGCAAATACGAGAAAAGAAAGTTTGAAAAGTTTATACTGTATAGTTTCTAAAATAATTTAATTGGCACCCACCTTAGAACAGCCCAGTATGATGTCCAACATACATCCTAAATTTATTGATGTCCGTTTTCACTTTGGCCCGACCTTGAATTTTATTCTTAAAATGAGGTCGCCGTAATTAACGTTTACGTCGCTGATCACCAACATTTGGCTACGTCAGTTTTGGTAAGTATCGACGTCACAACTGATGCACTAGTTGCTGGCGACGTCAGGTCTTAGTAAAAAATACTTTGTTTGATGAACAAACCAACTGCCGATCTAAATTTGAGCCAAAACCGACGTCATGTTAGGTTGTAAATAGACGGACGTCAGAAAAATGCTGCTTTGTTAATATCTTAGTGGGGAACATTAATTTTGATTGATTTGAACTTAAAAGACAAAAACATACAAGAGTAACTTAATATACTAGCATAAGAAGTCTTTTAGTCAGAAATAAATAAACCCATCAGATTAACAAACACCACTGCTCTTTTCAACCTAAAATTGACCCCATTTATTTTAAAATATGATATCACAGGTCAGTACGCCCAAACAATTTATATATCAAATAAACAAATGCAGAACCCACAATAAGTTAGAGCTTTAAAAATATTAAATAAATATCAATTTCTAAAAAACATACAAACTGAAACATGGCAAGACATTTTGGAAAAATAAATTTCAATATTATATAAATAAAATTGCATATACTAAACGTTTAAAAATTAATCATAAAAACAAAATAAAACCGTGGATAACAGAAAATCTAATAACGCTAATGAAACACAGATAAAAATAAAAATAGACATTTAACACTCTAACAATCAAATATTATAAATCCAATATAGAGAATTAAGAAACTCTATAACAAATGAAATAAAACGTATAAAAAACGAATCCTATAGACAAAAGTTTGATGACAATTGTATTAATGTATTAAGTCCAGAATAGTGTTATCTCTCCAAACCAATTAGATCTGCCAAAAGCATTAGATACAGTTTCCCACGAAAAGCTAATAATGAAATTGAAAAGGTATGAACTAAAGTGCCTTTTTAGCCAAGTGATTACAAGTTATATTGATAAACGTCCTCATAGAGTTGCAATTGGTGAAGAATATGGAGACGAACGGAAAATTTTAATAGAAATGGCACAGGGCACGGTGCTGGGACCTATACTTTTTCAGCTCTCAGGGGAAATATACTCGTTCGCTGATGATGCAGTACTGAAATTTTACACTTTGGAGGGGGGAACTAACAGAAGGGAAAGCAGAAGAAGGGTTTAAAAAAGTCTTTGGCTGTTTAAGTTCGAATCTTTTAACAATAAACTCAGAAAAGAACAAATTTATTTCTTTTTCTCTAACCGCTGCTGGACAACCAGCTTTTCAAAAGGTTCCAGTTTATTCATGTCATTCCCAAACAAACCGCAATTCTTACCAAAAAATAGAAAAGGTTAGTAATATTAGACGATTAGGGGTTTAATTGATCAGTATTTGAAATGGGGAGATCAAATTAATGTACTTTCAAAACAAAATAAGAAGCACCTTCTACAAATACTAACAACTTCAATAATTTATAAACCAAAAAGCCCTAAGGACAGTATATATGGCATTATCTGAGCCACTAATAAGCTACGCATTTCCAGTTTGGGAAGGAACTTATGAAGCAAATATCTCGTCTCTAAAATTAATTCAAAAGATGAAATTAACTCTGTGTTTCGGACTTCCATTGTCTATATTTTATTTATACACGACGTTTCGATCAGTACAATCTCTGATCGTCTTAAGGTGCAAACTACAATCAATTCCTAAGGCTACGTACTTATATACTGTGAGAATTCACTCAACCTTGAAGTTTAAGAAGTTGGTCTATGTCAAATTCCTTTTCTTGATGTACTTGTCACACGAGTAGAAAGGGACATCAGAACAACAGTCTATCGTAAACCCACTCACACAAGACAATATTTAAATCAAGGTTCGAATCATTCTGCTACAACCAAACGAGGCATAATCAAAACTTTGTATAACAGAGCCGTTCAAATTTGTAACAATTTTCATGACTTGGAAATCGAAATAAGAAACATTAAGAAGGATCTGCAGCAGAATGGTTACAGCCTTGAACTTATAACAGATACTATTTCTAAATTTCAACAAACAGGACAGAGATTACAAGACCAAAACCAGGCAAATGCATTCCTTACAATCCCATACGTTAAAGGAGTATCAGAGAAAATTCGAAAAGTAGCGAAAAACTTTAATATTAAAACAGCTTTTAAATCTAGTAATACAATTCGAAGCCTTCTTAGTAAAACAAAACTGGAGAACAAACAAAATAAGGAATGCATTTACCAAGTTCCACATAGGTGAAACCAAAAGACCACTATCTGTTAGGCTTAAGAAACATCAGACGAATACCCAAAAAGGTGAAACAACGAAATCAGGAATCGCCGAACATACATGGTCAAAACAACACCGAATGAAGTGGGCAAAAGCAAAGGTTTTGCATAAGGAGTCACACTGGAAGAAACGAAAATTCCTTGAAGCTGCCTTTATTGGGCAGAATCAGGGTATTTTCAGTAAACCAAGTGTTGAAATCCCAAATATCTGGAAGCCCCTCCTTGGGCGGAGCCAACTTCTTAAACTTCAAGGTTGAGTGAATTCTCACAGTATATAAGTACGTAGCCTTAGGAATTGATTATAGTATGCACCTGAAGACGATCAGAGATTGTACTGATCGAAACGTCGTATATAAATAAAATATAGACAATGGAAGTCCGAAACACAGAGTTAATTTCAAACACATCATTGTCTCAAACTTTCAAATAATTCAAAAGATATTATAAAAATTATTACAAAGTAACCAAAACGCTATGCAACCGAACAATTATTTAAAGATAATATATTTTGAGGCATAGATATATTGTATATTATATCCGTGGTAAATTAAATACAAAAAAATTTCAAGTCACTACATAATTTAGAAAATACTTCCTATGATAAAACAGCAAAAAGGAATATCAACATTAATCCAAAAATACCCAATACCTCCTTATTTTTGAAATATATAGATTTCGTTTGCATAAAACGTTTTAATCTCTTACCAGTAAACACAAAATCACTCTCAAAACATAACAAATTTCAAAAAGAAGCAAAAGAGTATGTTCTTCCATATTTAAAAAAGTTTAAATTAATGTTAACTCCAATAGTTTCACACGATAAATTAGTCTTGTATTATAGTCTGGTCAAACTTAAATTACACTTAAGATTATACATAATTACACAAAACAAACAAAAGACTAGGTTCAGATTCTACTTAAAAATGTATTTATTTAATGTTAAAAATTTAAAACAGCACATACAAGCTCAGACTGAGCTTACGTGCATAAATTGAAACCATTGGAAACATTTTTAAAATTTAATAAAGAGTGTTGTCTATTGTCTATGTTTTAAGGAATAGTTTTAAATCAAACATATTTTGTTTCGAGTATTTTTTTTCGAATAGGTACAGGATTTTTTCTCTGAAATACTTACTTACAACTAAGTAAATTTTGTAATTAGTAATTACGTAAATAAAGTACTATTGTTACAGAGAAGTTATAAATGAGGATGCCTACTATACTAGCGGACAAGTAGGAGAGACCCAAAGAATATTTGCTATTAAATATGGACACAACGGACTGTTGGATTTGATTCGAAAAACATATTCTGAAAGAATTGAGGATTTAAGAGGTAGGAAATATGGTCAGTGTTAGAAATAATTAAAAAACTCAGCTGGTATTAAGATAGAGCTGAGATACGACGAGTTTTTAAGAAATAAGTATAATCAACTATATACTAGACACTTAAAGTAAATATTTCAACGCATCGGTATCGGTATACGTATCGCGTTCGAAATAAAACCAAAATACACTACATTTTTGACTTGTTTATGCGATGTTTCGAACGGTGCCCGCTTTTTTTAAACGTGCGATGACAGAACTGCTAACAGCAATCGATACGTGCGTTGGGATGGACGTAACGATACGTTCATCACTCCGTACGCATCGATTTCTGTCAGCTTTTGTGTTATCGCACCCGTCAAAAAAGCGGGCATCGTTCGAAACATGGGATGAGCAAGTCAAAAATGTAGTGTACTTTGGCTTTATTTCGAACGCGATACGTATACCGATACCGATGTGTTAAAATATTTACTTTAAGTATCTACTATGTACCGGGTTATACGTGTGCCTCCGCAACATGGAACCTTTACATAAATGTGGATTACACTCTATTTAGTAAAAAATTATAAGTACCAGCTAAAATGAAGACTATTGAAATGACAGAATTTTGTTATGTATTTAATTTTGTATGACAACAGACAGATATTTTAAAAAAGAATCGAAAAAAGTTTTTGAAAAGAATTAACTTCTTTGATAACGGCAGTAGAATTTCTGCCGAAACGTCAGATAAGTACTTAGATTCTGGTAAGGATTTGCGTGTGTGTAGGCAAAGTTTTTATCTTATTTAAAAACCACTGACAAACGAACAAATTTTTTTCTTTAGAAATTTACGCAGTGGGTTTTAACATATTTTTGAAAAAATTTCCTTAACTTAGTGGCGAAATACCCAAAAAAAGTAGTTTCGACATTATGAATCAGCCACAAACATATAGATTTTATTTAGAATTTTGTTATACCTAATGTCAATATTTTTTATTTTCAAAAGTTTTAACTAAAAATGGACTATTACACGACGCGAGAAAAAAAAATAATAATAAATGTTACTTTATTATCTACAAAACAGGCACAGGAAACCAATCTTAATTCAATTTTCGGTCAGGCAATATCCCAAGTTGCAAATTTTTTATGGTAATTTCGCCGCATTTTTCAGCTTAGGAAGTCTTGTATTGCTTCGTATCCATTTTCTACGTAAATTTATTCCCCCCGATATCCATGGATAGAAATCATTGGGAGCAGGATTGAAAGACTTCGCTGGCCAAATAATCGATTTGAAGCGTCAAATTAAGCATCATCATCCATTTGGAACCATGTCTGGTCGTGATTTACTGTAACTGCTACCATGTCTTTCTGAAGCAGTTGTAGCAAATTTTGTATTTCCACATCATTCCTGCCCACACATTAACGCTAACGATGCTTCTCTAGCCCAATACTTTCATTTGTGAAAAAAATGTTACCTAACTAATGTGTGTTTTCTTTTAGAGCAATTTGCATATCCATTTCTTATCACGTTACCCTATTTAAAATTGTTCAGCACATTTCCGGTTTCATCAAACTTAGTAACTATTCGCATCACGGTGGACGGTTATGGAATTGGGTGGTCAAGAAATTCTGTTCTAAAATGTTCTGATATTCCTTTAAAAAGTTTAATAGTTCATTTTTAGCTAACAATTTTTTGACAATTTCTTGACAGTTTCAGTGGTTTCTGTTATGACTTATAATTGTTTATCAATGTACAAATAAGTTTTCAATGGGTAAACTCCCTATATAGCGGAGGCAAATGCATGACCTGGTATATAAAAACAAAGAAAGTAAAGGTATTAAATCGAAAAATTTTTCTGACTTGATCAAGATTTTAACCTAGAATATTGTTTTTGCACTCTGCCAGTTCCGCTACGGAAAAAAACAATTTAATTAAGTTTAAATATATTTTTACCAGAATATTACAACTTTAAAGCAACCCAACACGTAAGTCAAACTTATCTGAAATGCGAAATTGGATATACATTTTTCTTTTAAATATTTGATTACTTTATCTTTCGGTATTTTTACGGTTCGACGAAATAATTTTTGATGAAATTGTGCTTTGATAAATTTCCTTTGGACAAAATTACAACTTTAGTACTATCGCCATCTTATGAGCTCCGCAAATTTGTTAAGTGTAGATAACAAACACTGTTTTCGATTGAATTTGATTTGTCGTATATTTCTATCTTATTAAGTTTTGATACCAAGGGGCCGATTAGGCAAACGACAGAAATTCTGCAGCCTCAGTTATATGACAACGTCGACCAACACCGTTCTCAACTAAAAAGCCTGTTAACTCCTACCGCCTCAGTGCCCTTTAGCCTAATGTGGCTGCCATTTTTATAACCAAATTGACAAGTAAAACATGTATTTTCTGTCCATTTGGTGGCAATATGGCACCGATCATAGGCCAAAGGATACTGAAACGAAAATGAGTTTAACTGGCTTTTTAGTTGAGAACGGTGTTGCGCCGACCCTGCCGAATGTGCTTAAATCGTACTGAGAGTGAAACCATCAAGATGACCATGACCAAAACCTCTCGACTCCGAAATGTCAAAGCTACTTTTAGGTTACATTTTTATTAAAATTTTTGTTTTGCTATCATTGGCATATTTTGTGTCCATTTTCAAAGAAAATGTGTTGAGAAAGGCCAAACAAGGTGTAGATTTAAAGAAAACGCAGAGAAACCAACAAAAATAACAAAGAAATATTTTTGGAATGCCAGCCATTTTCAAAAACTATAGGCAAAACAGCAAGTGGTTGGTAGAGGTTTTGTGAAAAAGGTAAGCGCTTCTCATGCTCAAAGCGAATGGAGGACCGCAAGCCATTGCAGGGTGTTCTGCGATTCGTTATGGAAAGCGCTTCATTAAAAAGTAAACCATTTATTTTATTATCTGTATTTTTATTAAAATTTTAGAGGATTATTATTATTATTATATAGCATTTATTTATAATTTATCTTATAATATTTACATTTATAGTACCTTAACAATAAATACAATGGTTTCTCATAAGAGCATCCTCGTGCGTGGGAAAAGAAAAATAATGTTTTAAATTTAAAAAAAAATCCTACAATTAGTAAATTTTTTGGCAATCTTCTTTTACCTAATAAAAAATTGGGAATTCTTAAAACCAGATCATTCATTTAGGAAAATAAATAAATATACCAGCATCATTTGTTTTCTAAATAAATAAGTAATACATAAACAGTTATTTATATAAGAATAGAAATTTGTACAGTTAGAAAGGAACAACAGGTATATTCCAAATGACTCTTTTCATTGCTTACAACATAAGCTTGCAAGTTTGCACTTTTTAACATATAGATTAGTAAATTTCCCCTTAAACAAAGAAAGATTTGAAGCAGAAAAGAATAGGATTAGGAATATAGCTGGCGAAAACGGTTACGACGAAGGCTTAATAAATAAGCTGATAAATAGACATTCTTTTCAAAAGACCTTTCGGAATTCTACTTTTTTCAGACAAAAAGATACCTGCGACTCAAAATTTGTATCAATTCAACAATAAGAAGCTTACTAGGAAATCCCAAGGAAATCCCAAGAACAAAACTACAGTTCTAGAAAAAAGTGGAATTTACGAAATTAGTTGCATGGATTGTGACAAAAAATATGTTGGCCAAACGAGACGCTCTATTCAAACACGTTTTAAAGAACACTTAGCACACTTAAAATACGGAAGAACAGAAAAGTCAAGTGTGGCCGAGCATGCTTTTGAAAACAATCATAGATTCATATTAGATAACCTAAAACTTCTAAAAAGTGTACCAAACAAAAGACTTTTGAATGCATATGAAAGTATGGAAATCATTAAATCCAGAAATAGTTTAAGATAGAGGATCCATCCCGTTTAGTACACTTTATTCTTTGGTTGAGGGGAGATAGGATTAAAAATCGTGATCAATCACAAATTATTAGTCTTATCTCCGCCCACTAAAGGATTGTATAAAGGATAGAGCGTAGATTAATTTATTTCATTGTTTATCGCCTCCTGATGATGCTAACGTTGTTAGCGAAACGCGCGTCGAGTGCAAAAAAGTGTAGTTTTGGTTTGTGGAAAACAATCATAATTTTGTTAGATCCTTATTTTATCAATATTTGTGGTGACATGTATATGGAAATCAATGTTTTCTTGTGTGAAAAGAATTTTTCAGTGATTATGTTGGTTTCTTAAATTTATCCACTGAACTAACTAGACCAACACGAACCACAAGGCTATCGCAAAGGATAGCTTTTAGAACCTCAGTTTCAAAACACATCCTAGGTACACAATCAGCATAACTTATACTATTTTATTACTTTTAATGTAGAATATTTGCATGAGTAAAAATAGAAACGGGGCGTCCCAGGTTTGGTCCCTATTTATTAGGTCAAATGACCTGTTTTTTGTTACCCAATTTTTAGAATTAAAGCACGTATATTTCTTTGCCTTTTTATCGTTTTCTCAAAGAAACCAAGTAATATTCAAATATAGATCTTCTAGCAGGAGCAAAGATTTTATTATAGCTGATCAAAAAAACATTTTTTTTACTTTTTAAAAAGAACACCTTTCCAGCTAACCCGACCCACTTTTGTTAAAATATTTTACAAAAAACAAGAAGAATATCAAACTTATATTTTAAATTTGAAATAATTATCTGCGGTGCGTTAACATAATTATATATACAGGGTACATTTATACAGGGTATAGGATCGAAACTGTATAAAATATAGCAGTTTTAGAAAAAAATTTTAAACATTTATTTTGCTGACAAATCCTGAGACCACGATATTTAAGCGTATTGTGCCTGGGACTCCAACCAAAGCTACTTTCTTTTAAATATTTAAAGAAAAGACATAAAACGAATCACAATTATTGCAAAAAATTATAATACAACTTTAGAATTAATTAATTAACTAGATTGCTTGAGAATTTGCCCTTGCTCTTAAATAAAAACAAGTTTTGTTTATGAAAACTTACCAAACCCAACACCTACTAGACCTAGAAAAATCTGCGACCGCCTCTGTATGAAGAACAATATAAGTTTTTTTATATGTTTTTAGGAAAACTACTGAATTGGACTACTTCGACAACAATTACCTAAGTACTATCACAGAGGAAATACCTACGGAACAGGGATAATCCTATGTTAAGCTTCGTTAATTTTTTCAGCGGGCGCCTTCCAAGCGCTGCCTGCATAATTATATTAAATTTAAAGTTTTCCTGCAAATCCCGTTCGTCATACAGATTAGCCCCACTATTCCCGCTCACACATTCATAATAAGGCACGCGCCATGCTAATTGCAACCTTCGTCCGATGCGCGACGACCTTGCTGAATTCCTTGCATTTTTAACGGTAGACGAGTTTTATTTTTTTAAGACGATACGAAATGCAGACCAAATCTTCCGGAAATAAACTATGTGTGTATTTTTTAATCGTGGGAAGTCGAAACGTGGTGCGTGTGTGTGGTAGTGTGAGACTGTAATATCGAGGGACATAAATTACTTAGTCAGAGGTTGATTTTCGACTGTCTATATTAATATATCAATAACAATGTATATCACAAATTCCTTTCCCAAAGAATGGAATTCTTTGTGGCCAAACAATGAATTACATTCGATCAAAATCTAAACTTGGCCAATTTTTGAAAAGGTGTAATGCAACGATTTTCAATTACTTATAAAACGCTGTAAAGTATAAAAATATGATAACATAATAATTGATAAAGATAACACATAGAAGATAATAATATATGGCGTGCTCCACCGCCCTTATAAAATTATGTTTAAGAAGTAAAATAACAATACATATGAATCTAATTAAGTATGATAAACTAATAAAAAATTTTCCGACAGAATTAGTCTATTCGCGCAAATATTTCTGTACACGATTTTTATGAACCGTTATGTCCTTTCCGTTTTCACTCTTTAACTTAACATTAACATTATCGTTGCTAATAACCACAAAAGGACCTTTGAACTAAGAGTCAAATTTAGTTCTGTTCTCGTTGGAGATCATTACAAGATCACCTGGTTGTAAATTGAGAGGTTGAGTTGCCACATCGTACCTAGTCTTACGATTCTCTTTTGGCCTTACAATAAAATCTCTGGCTCTGATGAGAAACTTGTAATCTGTTCTTAAGCTCTTGATAGTATGCGTCAGTATTGTGCCATGGGTCAACTGTATTTGTCAAGTTGTCAGAGTTCTAATTTAATAAGATATTCGTTTAGAACTCTGTGGTTTCTTTCGCATCCACCCATGATTTGATAGTGATATGCCGTAGAAAATTTATGTTTTATATTTAATAAGTTTGACTACTGCTCTATGACTTGATTTTTATATTCCGATCCCATGTCAGTCCTAATTTCCTTCATGGGGCCGAAAATTAAAATAAAATTGTCAACTATAGATTTTGCAATAGTAAGCGCTTCTTTATTTGCGACTGGTACAACGACCACATATTTCATAAGCTCGCACTGTTGTTGGTTTTTAAAAATGGGCCAATTGTACCTATGCACACAATATCAAACGGTTGTTGAGGTGTTCGCGTAATAACCATAGGTTCAGTGTGTTTTATTTTGCTTTTGTTTACTTGGCAATTTCTACAATTTTTTATATACGTTGAAACATGACGAGACATATTTTTCCAACGATATTTTGTTCTCAATTTATTCAAAAATCGTTTTTGACCGCAATGTCCTCCTATTAAAGGATTTTAGTTAAATTCTTGAATCAATCTTAACTTTTCGTCTTTATCTGTGACGAGTTTCGGATTCTCATATAAAAATATTTGTAGGTTTTCTAGGTAATCTTGTCCTATTATTTTTAAATCGCTTACCGTGCACGTATTAAAAATTTTATCATTTAATTCATCATTATCATTATCTGCAGCTGAGACAATATTTTCCCTAAAGAAAAATTGTCATTAGTGAAAAATATTTTCTTATCAACATTGAATTTCTTTTTTCCGTACTTTTCCAGTATTATCTTAAGGTAATCTGGCTTACATATAAACTTTAAAGTAGGAATCTTAATTAAATCATAATTATCATTTGTAAACATTATTTTGGACATTTTGGTTTGATCATTAATTTCTGTATTCAATTTTTTGTCAATAATTGGTAATGGTTGTTATTTTATTGTCATTGATCTTGTGGTAATAGCTAATATTTGAGCCGATTTTGACATAATTTCTTTTAAATCTTTAATTGAGATTCTAGATAATGCATCTGCTGTCACATTCTCTTTTCCCTTGATATATTCGATCTCAAAATCATACTCCTCAAGGTCTAATCTCATCCTGGTTAACTTTGAAGAAGAGTTCATTAAAAATAAATAAACAAGAGGTCTGTGATCTGATTTCACTAAAAACTTTTTTCCATAGAGATAAGGTCTGAATGATTTATTCCCCAATGGATAGCTTCTAACTCTTTCTCAATGACAGATTTGTTTGTTTCGCCCTTTGTAAACCCTCGTGACGCAAACGCAATTGGTAAATCTTCCCCATTGAATGTCTGAGATAAAACTGCTCCACAGGCTTCTTTTGACGCATCAGTGGTTAGCGTAAAAGGTTTTTCAAAATCTGGATACTGCAAGATTTGTGGTTGAAGCAGTAGGCGTTTCAGATTTGCAAATGATTTTTGACATTCATCAGTCCATAAAAATTCTACGTTTTTCTTCGTTAACCTATTCAATAGTTTTGCAATTTCAGCGAAGTTTTTCATGAAACGTCTGTAATAACTACAAAATGACGTCTGACGTCATCAGCTGATTTTGGTGAGGGGTAGCTGTGAATCGTTTCATATTTCGACTCGTCGGGTAAAATTCCATCTGCAGTAATCAAGTGACCTAGATATGTAACGTTATTTTGGAAAAACATACATTTACTTGGATTTAACTTAAGATTAAATTTTCGACATGTGCCGAAGACACTTTTAAGATTTTTAAGATGATGCCATTTTGAACAACCTATTTCTATCAGATCATCCATGTAAAGAAATGCTTTTTCAGGTGTGATTCCTGCGAAAGCAATATTCATCATGCGTTGAAAACTGTTCGGACTGACCTTTAACCCGAACGGCAATCTTGTGAAGCGGTAAGCTGCTGTATTGGTGCTGAATAATGTTATATCTCGAGAACTTTCTTCTACTGGTATTTTATGGAAACCTGATCTTAAATCTAAGGTGGAGAACCATTTTGCTCTGCCCAGTTGGTCTAATATTTGATCAATTCTACTGATCGGAAATTTATCAGCTAAAAGTTTTTTGTTCACAGAACGAAAGTCGAAGACCAATCTCCACTTCTTCTCTCCATTTAGCGCTTTTTTTGTACAAGTTGAACTCCAAAATGGCTCAATAATTTTATCCTTAAGTAATGTTTCAACGTGCTTATTTATTTCAGTGACCTGGGAATAAGGCGTTTTATAATTTTTTATGTATATTGGCGAATTATCGATTAATCTCAAATTTTGCTGATAAAAATTTGTGAAACATGATATGATTAATGTATGCCAAGATTATTCAGATATATTTTCTAGCGCAAATATATCTGAATAATCTTGACATAAATTAATCATATCATGTTTCACAAATTCTGGGATTGCACTAGTGTTAAGTTCGTTTAATAACAACGTGTTTCTGTTTTGTTTACTATCGTTCTTGCTGTTTAAACAAAATATTTCGAAATTTTCTAAACAAGAGTAGGTGATTTTTGGATTTTTAATGGTTATACTTTCAAAATTTGTATTTAGTATCCCTAAAAATGGATTTTGACTAGAAACTATAGATCCAGCTACAAAAACGCCAGGGAATATTTCTTCTTTCTGTATAACGGAATCTTGCCTAAGATTTTGCAATAAATTTAATTTTCGTATTACTTCGCATCTAGGCGGAATAGTAATGATGTCGTCTCCTGGACTATTATGTATTGGTAAAATAATATCTCCATCTGTTGTTTTTAAAGTCATAGTAAAATTGTAGTAATCTAGTTGACAGCGAAATTTAGATATAAAATCTCTGCCGATGATTCCATCTGCGTGTATCGGAAAACCTCTGTTCTGATGTGTCCCAGCATACCTGTTTTGACCATAATTATTGTTATTATTTGGGTATGCGGTGTTGCCATTATTTCTATAGGAATTTCCTCCACGATGACCAAAGTTTCTTCTTCCATGGAAGTTATTTCTCAGTTTTCCTCTGTGTTGCCATTTATTAGCGTAAAACACGGAGGTACTTGACGAATTGTCTTCGCTGACATTAACAAATTTTGTTAAAGCATCTTGAGCTGTCTGAAAAGATCCAGCTTCCATAATAATCTTCACCTTTTCCGACCTTGCGTTGGTGCCGAGTGCTTTAACTGTGGTATTTACCGTGTAGCTTTCTGCTACTTTTTCTGGCACACCCTCGCTTATGTAAGCTTTTTTCAAACTTTGTGTCAATTTTTCCATTTCTGTTGCATATTTATTGTCAATATAGCGCTGTTTTAAATTGAGAATTTTTGTAGTAACGGACTGCGAACTTTCAGGTTTTATTCCGTCTTTCAGTTTTGTGTGAATATCGGTTAAAATTTTGCTATCACCTATTAAATCTCGCGCTCTCCATGTTAGCCTGGTTTTGACATAGGCAACTGCATTATCCTCGTGGGATTCTACATTTGCTTTTAGTAGATTTAAAGCATCTAGAAATGCAGTTAACCCATCCGTAGAACCATCGAACTCACACGGTATGATTTTACTGGCAAAATTGAAAAATTCGGTAGTACTTAAGGGCATATTGGTGGAGTAGTAAAAAGATTAGGATTTTCTTTAATTTCGGGTTTTTCAATAGAGTCACTTTCGTCACTGTCGTCAGTGGGGTCAATTAAGTCGTCTTTTACTGTTGCATCAATCGGTTTTAAAATAGAGCTAGGGATTTTATACTCAATCTGCAAAACTTGGAACGATCTAACAAGTCTATCTCTAACTGTAGTAAATAATGGTTTTATGTAATTATTGTATTTATGATCATCAAGGTCTTTATAGCAACCAGATACGGTAAAAACAAAAGTATTATAAAGGGTTAGTTAATTCTTTTTTACTTGGTTTCTGATATTTTCTGACTTAGGAACCTGTTTCTTTAAAATTATTTTTGATTCTTTAATGATCTCGTCTTTCAAATTTGACAGCTTGTTCAAAATTTCCTCCAAAGTTACTTTAACTACGGGTCCTGACATTAATTAACATAAATTGGAGCAAAACTACACTATAATAGTTAATCAAATGACTAAAAATCTTAGCCATTGTGTTAATAAACAAAGAAATATATGAATTGCATAATGCTACCTATTTAAGTAAAACTGACCTAACTAAACAATTAAAAATAAAGTCATTCATCCCGTTTATCGTAACACATCTTCTTTGTAAGTATTTCATATCATCATATCATAATGTAACATATCATATGTCCAAACAAATTCTCTACCAATGTTCTTCAAAGAATTTCCGTGTCATGAGTTTTAATTTATTTCAATCAAAAACCAAGATGCAGTAGTTAAGTTACAAACATAAATGTTACGTATCATTGTTCAGCTAGACTTTTTTTTGTTGTTTTAAAGTACTTAGCTTTTCTTCATTTATACATCTTCACCAGCTACAGAAGATGCTGTGGGTTTAAAATACACACTCCTTCGGATGTTCTTTTTCAAACCTCTTTGATACGCCTTTCTTAGTTTTAACGACGTTAAAATTACTACGCACAACGTAAAAACATAGCAAACAAATCTAATATCCATCGGTACCAATGAAAGTTCTTGTTCATCGACGATAAAATTTGACGTTACGACGCCCGTGCTGGAAACATCGCTTTCCTTGGATACGGATTTTCCCATTTTAAGTTACACTGTATTCCTTGCAATTTCTGCCAAAACTTTTTCCATGTAACTACACAAACTCCGATCACGAAGAGAGTACCGACGGCGGCGGCAAGACAAAGCGCTACTTTCAACATTATAATTGTTTTTGTCGGTGCGGGCGTTCACATGTTTTTAAACTTTTTCGAAAAATTTGTCACGGTCGCCATGTAATATCGAGGGACATAAATTACTTAGTCAGAGGTTGATTTTCGACTGTCTATATTAATATATCAATAATAATGTATATTCCAAATTGAATATAAAACAATAATTGCATAAATGGCTAAATAAGCAATATAGAGTTTATTGCAGTACAAGACAATTTAGATTTAAAAATTAGGGCCTGTGTCACAAATGGATACATACCTACCTAGTCAACGTCCTTTTTAGCCTATACTAATATAGAGACTATTGGGATCGTCAAAAAAAAGATATTTCCACTAAAAATAAGTTATTTGGGTAGAAAAAAGGCCTAAATACAAAATTTTGTCATAGTTTCTCTCTATGTGATAAAAACCGCGCAAACGATTTTTATCAAATTTGGCACAAAAATTCTGTGGAACCAGGCAGTAGAAATGGATGTTAAACTTTTTAAAATTCGTAACTCACGAACCGTAGCAGTTAGCAACACGCGGTTTTTACGCTAAGATGAATATTTATATTTTTTATAAAAACTATATTTATGATGAAGTTTGTCAGATCCGTAGTTTTTGAGATATTTAAGAAAAACAAAAATATACTGATGAAAATCGTAGCCCACAAACTCTGGCAGCTAGGGAGGCACGGTTTTAATATATTTAGGCGTATAAGTACATTTTTAACAAAAACTTTAACAATGCTAATGTCTGTCAGATTAATAGTTTTTAGATATTTAAGAAAAATAAAAATAACAAAGTATACATTTTTCACAATTTTCCAACGGAACAATATTAATTTTTATTACGGAAGGGGTTGGAACGGTATATAAACGGGGATTAACTTTAATACACATTGTTTATTAATAATAATAAAGATTTTTAAAGCATTTTGACTTAAACATTTAGACCGATCCGAAAACTCATTTAGCGAGAAAAAAATTAAAAAAAATTAACAGAATTTTGATGAGTGGAAATGGTAAAGGGGCTGCTGATACACGTTTTTAAAAAAAAATGCGTGAGTGGGGCTCTTAGGTGGGGAAGGATTTGGTGGGGGAAAAGTGGGAGAAAAATGGTATTATTACAATTTCCGGCAAAACTGAACGTTATAGAGTAAAAACTTCGATATAAAAGTTGTACACGTTGCAAAGGTCTAAAAATTTATTATTAAATATATAATAATAATAACCTCAAAATTTTTGAGAAAAATGCAAAGAGTCATAATATTTTTATTTTTTCGTTTTTTATTTTTTATTTCCCCAAAAATAATTGCATTGTCACGAAACTTGGTGAAAATATACCTTTCTGTGTCCTTTATGCCTACAATTTTTTTAGATAAAAAGGTTAAAAATTTTTTGAGATAATAATTTTCTTCGGTCCAAATCACTTTTTGTTCAATCAAAAATTCAACTCAGGAAAATTCTCGTAGTATTTTTTGAAGCTGCTCATTTTTTATGCTGTGACATATACTTTTTGGTGTAATAATAAAAAATTATAGTTACAATTAAAAAACATGCTCAGAAATGAAGAAAACAAATAACGGCATTACCAACATTTCATTGGTTTTAATTTATTTCAAAAAATGAAGAATCGATTAGTCATTCAGTTATTGAAAAAATGCAAAAACGTTATTTATGTGTAGTATTGCTATAATCTTAGAATGCACTTTTTTTGATCATTTTAGTAAATATATATTTTTTATATAAACTGCTTTCCTTAAAAAAACTGTTTTATTACCTTTTTTTGTAAATTCTGTTTAAATCAGGATAATATGAGGGGTGTATTTTTTTTATTTCTATCGAAATAATTGTTGGACGGAAATAGCTCAAAATTTTGGCTTCTTGTTGGAAATTAAAAACAGATAAATATTAAAAACGACAATTTTTTTCGTGAGCAGGTAATATAATAAAAATTTACAAAAATATACTATTTTTGAAAACAAAAATCGGATTCATTTTTTTTCATAAAAATTACACTCATATAAACAAGAAATTTAGATGCACCAATCGATTCTATGACAAACAATTTTTTTTATGTATGACACTTTATTAATCGAAATAAGATATTAGTAGCAATACTTCACAAAAATAAAGTTTAAGGTCAAACAATTACTTCTCTGTTTATACGGTACTCTTAAAGCGCTTTTAAACAAAGGACGGTTTGAAAATGCTTGTCCTAAACATACCATAAGAACAATTTTGAATACTAAATCAATTTTATTTTAAACCGGATTTTTTTTTTAACTTAGTTGTTTTGTTTGCGTTTTAATTAAAATGTAATATAAGAATTTTTTAATATAACAATATATATATTTTAATTTATGAGAAACTGTAAGGTAAGAGGATTGACAGTACATCGATCAGCTGTTAGAAAACTATTTTAATGAAGGAGAAAGCTACTTTATTTAAAACCGTTCTTATATAAAACCGGTTTTAAGCGCGTATAAACGCAGTAAATTAAATACCGTCTTCTGTTTATTTTTTCCGTACAAATAGATGTTGTTGTTGATTTTTTTTTTTATGTAAGCGATTTTAAGAATATTAAACAAAATTATTATGGAAACGCACAAAAGTTCGTCAAATATCTGCAGTGAATTGCTCACGATAAAGCCGCGTGCACTTTTTTTATGATTACAAAATAAAAAAAAAACGCTGATAATTAAGCAGCGATATTATTGTTTTTTTTATTGACGAGTCGGTGATTGAGATTCATTCGTTTACTTGTTAAGATGTTTTCATTGTTGCAAAAGACATTATTTGTTTCTTTTTGCATTTCTTGACATGTTTTTTAATTGTAACTATAATTTTTTATTATTTCACCAAAAAGTATATGTCAAAACAAAAATGAGCGATGTCAAAAAATACTACGATAATTTTCCTGAGTAGAATTTTTGATCGAAGAAACTTTGGACTGAAAAAAATTAATATCTCAAAAATTTTTAACCTTTTTATCTAAAAAAAATTGTATTCATTAAGGACACAGAGAGGTATATTTTCACCAAGTTTCGTGACAATGCAATTATTTTCCCGCCCACCCTCTTTCCAACCCCCCACCCCTATCAAAAACTAATCAGTTCTGCGTGTGGTGACAAAGAATTTTTGTGACAAATTTGTTAAAAATGAGTTTAGCGGTTTTTGAGTTATTGTGTTACAGACAGACCCACGATCCCAATGGAGTATGGAGACTATAGGGATCGTCCACTAAAAATAAGTTATTTAGGTCAAAAAAGACCTATATACAAAATTTTGTCATGGTATCTGTCTGTAACATGATTACTTAAAAATCGCTTGATCGATTTTTATCCAATTTGGCACAAACATTCAGCAGACGCAGAGCTGATTAGTTTTTGATGGGGGCAGGGGGTTGGAGCGGAGATTAAACTATAAAAAAAATTGTAACTCACGAACCGTAGCAGCTAGCGACACCCGGTTTTCAATTAAGATAGATAATTGCATTTGCATCAACCAATAAAAAAAATGTAAACAAAACAAAAATTTTTTAAAAAAAAATGCTTTTTTTAAAGATTTTTTGGATCGCTATACGTGCCTGCTGCCGCCATTATTTTTTAGAACCGGTTGTATATTCTAAGCAATTATAATTAAAAAATTGATATTTTCAACGCAAATAGCCCATAAAATCTTTTAAAAAAATAGCTGCTAGCTGCTACGGTTCATGAGTTTAAAACTTTTTAAAAGTTTAATCCCCCCTCCTAACCTCTTGCTAACTCCTCACCCCCATCAAAAACTAATCAGCTCTGCGTCTCGTGCCAGATAATTTTTGTGCCGAATTTGATCAAATCGGTTAAGTGGTTTTTCAGTAATCGTGTTACAGACAGACAGAGACAATAACAAAATTTTGTATTTAGGTCTATGTTGGGAATTTGGAACCTTTGGTTGCACTAAAACAGTTTGACACAAATAAAATAAACCCTTTAAGGGTTACAGTGGGCCCAAAGAATCAGCTCTAGTATCCAAATTAAAAGCAGCATGCAACTTCGACTTGACTATTCAAAACAAGCATATAACCCCGAAGTAATGACTTCTAGTTTGAAAAAGGATCTTCGATTTACAATTGGTTCTGGTTCTGGTTGAACCAGAACCGGAACCGGGCCTTTCGTTTTAAAACAATGACGTCACAGTTGCAACCCGGTTATGAAATTTTAGAACCACCCTGGGAGGTTGGTTCGGCTCTTTGGTTGTAAACATAACCCCTAAAATTTTGCAAAATTATAGGTAGTCTTTTTTGAGTAAAATCTAAGATATCTTCACAATATTTTAAATGACGTCATTATGTTAGAACCGCTTTCAAAATTTATGTCAAAATAATGTATGTATAATGACCAGGACCAATTCTTAAATCGAAAATCCCTAAAGTAAATTTCAAGTTTAGTCGTAAAAGTGGTGGTGAAGTACCTTTTTTAATAAAAAAAAGACCAAGCTGAAACTCTCGATTGAGCCGTTTAAAAGTTATGATAGAAATAAAACTCTTCATGTGGTGCAATGGGCCCGGAAAAGCGACACAGGCATGGGCGTAGGGAGGGGACCCATAGCTCCCCTGGGATTTGTAAAAGAAATACTTTTAAGCAAATTAATATATCACCGATAGAAAAGAGGTACATAACTTGAAAAATGTCTCCATTTAAAATAGGTCGGTATACATATATATTTAAAGTTTTATTATTTCCCAAAGAACAGCTTGCCCCCGCTTGTGGAATATCCTGGCTACGCCCATGGACCCAGGTATCCAAATTGAACTCAGCATGCGTCGGCGAATTAATTATATAATACCCATTATAGTTAAAAGTGACGATTTCTTATATACGTTTTAAAGGTCTCAGGAATTGATAAAAAAAAAGAATTATTAAAAAATGTACGGTCAAACTTATAACCAGTGTACACTAAAAGATATGAATGCAATTATATAAAAATGAATGCGGGTTTGATCGATTTCCCCTTCTCTGTCGCGAAGCGGAGAGCCGGTCATTGAAGCGAGGACACACGTGGTCGGCTATCGGAGCCACAGCTGAATTATTTTCACAACAAACTGAAATATTTGTGCAGAAAGGGCAACGTCGCCGAATAAATCAGCAATGGATCGCAGACTTTCGCGCCACAGCAAAAGCCTGCGATCCCTTTTGGTTTCCCTGGGCTCCATAAGGTTTACTCTTCTGTTCCGTAGGTATTTCCTCTGTGGTACTATATTTAGAGGCATTTAAAAGGAGGAAAAATACTAGGTACATGTGATTTCGGATTAGGGTGTAGTATCAATATTTTTTTCAAATTTAAAACCGAGCCCCAATAAAAAAAAACGTGTAATTTAATTTGTCGAGGGATTAAAAACCACTGAGTCCTGAGAGAAAGAATTCTGGTAGTAAAATATAATCATGGATAAATAAAGTAAAAATTTAATCTATAACAATTTAATGATTTCTAGTAGTAAAATTTAATCCTTAGGAAATAAAGTAAAAATTCAACTTATTTGAAAAACTTGATCGACATATTTTTTTTGCTCACTTATCTTTCTAAAATTTTTAGTTTTCATTTTTTTTACATCTATTCCCAAGACGTTTAAAAGCTCGTTTGAAATATATCTACCGTTGGTTTTATAACGATATTTTTGCAGATACTGGATAAATTCAGAAGAAGTGGAATAATTGCTGAAGTGTTAAGAAGAAAAGTATACCTCCCCGGGGAATACATCCCACTCAGACTTCATGACATTTGCACAAACCCAATATTCTCCCAATGACAGTGTTTGTATATTTTTTTAACGAAAAAGGCAAGTTAAGTCTCTGTTATGAAGAGTAATATTTTTCGACTACTGTTTTTTGCAATATTTTCTATAGGAATTAAATAATTTATTTTCTAGTCATTTTATAAATTGAATTTATTAAAATAATGGCGTCCAAGAAGCTGACAGTCAAGTCTTTATTTTTTTATTCCAACCTGTAAATGTAGCTAATTGGAGCATTTTGTGCTAATTTTGTATGGCAAAAAAATTGAAACTCGTTTTTCAAAAAAATTGGCACGTGTGATACGGTGTTTTCGGAAAAGTTAGCATGGATGCGATTGCAATCTAATAAAAAAAATACAGATAATAAAAGCTGATTTATTTCTTCATTTCTATCCATTTCCGGTTATATATTAATAAAAATCTTGAGAAGATCATATAATTTAAAAAGGAATGAGGCAAAAATATAGAGGGTGAGTAAAAAAATATCGACAAAAATAATTATAACAAATAAATTCCCAATATCCATAATGGAGTTATACTTAACTCCACTATGTACATTGGGAATTTATTTCTCATTTTGTTATTCTGGGGTTATGCTGAGTATTGTCCTTGACTCTTTGATTTTATTGTTCGTATTAATCTATAAAAACTTATGGCGCACTCAAGATCCTTAACAAGGATGATAAACGTGTTTGCGTCTATGTGTTTTTTGCTATAGACTCGTCATAAAAAGCCCGGCTGGTGGTTGAACTGTGTGACCAGTTAGTGGTAAAACTAGTGAAGGAGGCCAATAGTTTTTCTTTTGGTAAAATTCTAAAATAAATAGTAAAAATCACAAATCACCTAATCCTCAGTAGTTGGGGCGGACAAAGAAAATATTTATGAACAGGATCAGACTTTTTGTTAAGAATAATAGATATTTAAAATGCGCCTCTGCCTATCTGTAATCACTATTTTTGCTGCTGGGATGATTATATAGACGTCAACCGATAGTGATAATGAAAATTAGGGAAAACTGTATGCTAAACTAATAATCGTAAATGTATACTTCCTTTCCTTTATAACATCTCTAGGTTTTTGAAGCCGCAGTAGGCTTGAAAGATCTGCCCACTACTAACAAATGAATCGGACAAAACGATTTCCGAATAGCCAGTCAAAAAATTTTGTTCCTCGGTAGCTCAGTTGGTAGAGCATTAGACTTGTATTTTAGAGGTCTCGGATTCATATCCTGAGCGAGGAAAGACTTTTTTCCGATTTATTCGCTCACCCTTTACCCTCTACGCTACAAATCTTTTCTGTAAATTTATTAGGGCGCTTAAACTTTTCCTTCATTTTGTAAATATGTTTGGCTGAAATTATTAGTTGGAAATTCGCCATCTGACACCTCCAATAAAACGCAGTATGTCGTGTATCGTTAGTTGATAGATAAATAGAAATTTAGTATAGCTAATAATCGTGAATATATACTTGCCTTGCCTTTATAACATCTCTAGCTTTTTGAAGCCGCAGTAGGCTTGAAAGATCTCCCCACTACTAACAAATGAATCGAACAAAAACACAGTTGGTAGAGTATTAGACAGGTATTCTAGAGGTCCCGGGTTCAAATCCAAAAGACAAACTGGTCCTTCCAATTTGGTCCCTCAGCCTTTGCCCTCTACGCCTCAAATCTTTTCTATAATAAAGATTGTTTTGCTACGTCGGTGTATCTCGGAGCCGACTTACATAAATAACAGAACGTTTAATTTTGCAAAAAAATATACAGGGTGAAACAAAAAATTGCCAACAAATTTTAAATTTTTAGTTAAAATTTAAAGCGTCATATTAAATTTTTAAACGTAATTTTTTGATGCTTTTAATAAAAGTGGGATATTAAAAAAAGTTTCATATATCAGGTAGTCAAAAAAATTGGTGAAATGGTTAATTCTTTCATAAAATTTAAATATATTAGAGTAAGGAAGTTAAATTTCTGTTTAACACTATTTCTTCTTTTTGTTTCAGATTAGCGGTGCCCAAACTGATCAGAAAATATGCAAGCAAATGTAAATCTATTTTTAAATTTTATTAAAAATATATGTAAATAGTCGGCAATAAATAAAATAAACTACATCGATATTGTTTTCTCGAGATTGTTATAAATTTTGGTAAAACTATTATTTCCACCTAAATAATTGTGATAATTAAGTAACATTTTTGTCAGTTAAAAATCATTAATGTGGATTTTGAAAACATTCCAGCAAAAGTAGGTAACCTAATTTTGGAACACAGAACATTTAATGTACTATTATCCAAGTTTTAAGATCTTTTTTTTCGTACAATGTTGGTAATAGAATTTTAAAAGACTTCGGATATTTGAGCGCCGGAAAAAGAAAAATTTAGGAAGCATCCAAGTCAACCTTATTATTTTATTGAACCTTACGCACTAAAACAAAAAATAATTTTTATGCACAACCGGGCGTTAAAATGCTTTTTACCGCCCACGTTTTAGAGAGATAAGTGGCACTTTAACGCCCTAGAGCTCACTTAACGCCTGCGGGCATTAATGTGATTTTTGCTGAAATTTGATAGTAATTTTGCTTTTTCTGTTCGTTCAAAATAAAGAGATTTTTTACCTACCTATATGTTTTTTTTCAGTTTTTTCATAGATGTAACAGCAATGAAAAACAAAATTTTGTTTTATTTTTTCATTTTTTATTTCAAGGACAATACAATACAAATCAATCCCACTTAAAATTAAATCGTTCTTTCACTTCAAAAAAGCTATGAGTTCAGAATTTCCTAATATCGACGTTGTTGTTTAAACTAATAGTGGTCTTCAACATATTCGTAAATTCGTAAAAAGAAACTGCAAAAAGGGTATTTTTTATATTTTACATAGTAACACCTAATACCAAAAGCTAAAATTCCAGTCGAGGATCCCCCATTTTCCGGCCTCAGAAACCAAGATGGCGGCTGTCAAAGTTAGGAAAAAATGTGTTTTCTACTTTTTGGAAAAATCAAATCGAAATCAATTGGGTAATAGTGAGGAGGTCCCACTTAATCCAAAAATATAAAAAAAGTTGACATATGTCACTTCAAAACAAAATGATTTTTTATTTACTTTTTAAGTGATGATCTCTTTTAACGTCTCGTGTTAAAGGTACTGACAGATTTCTTGACCTCACATTAAAAAATATTAGAGTTTATAAGCGGGTACAAAGATGGCGCTTGATATGTCAAAAATATATTAACGTATACTATTAGCAATGAGTTCGTCTCTGCTAAAATTTAAAAAAATATTTTGTTTGACATTTGACATTGAAAATGGCGGCCAAACTATTGAGAAAAAACTAATTTTTCGCTTCTGGGGGGCAATTCCAGTGGGCTATCGTTATGAGATAACGATCGCTATTGCCATTATTTTTACTGTTACGGCAACATCGCTTATTGTTAAGTAAAAAAGAAGAAAGCTTGAATGGCACGCAACCCGCAATACTTTCCCAAAACAACTGTCAAATGCCGACAGTCAGTCAAGTTTGTTTACCTTTCTTGGAACTTGCGGCGAAATTTCGGGAAAAATAATAACTTTAATGAACTTTTTGCACGCAATAGATTAAAAATCTTATCACAATGTGATGGTGGACGACCGTTATCAATTTTTGGTTGAATTTTGTTTGGAAAAGCCACGTTCTTTGTGAAGAAAATCCCACATGGGCCTTGTGTGGAAGTGCCGCCAGATTTTTTGTTTGGGTAAGTACTTATACTTACTCTATCTTATGTTTTATTCTGTTTTTTTGGTGCTTAAAGAACACCACCTACATAATGTAAACAAAAAGAAATAGTAGGTCAGTTTTAAGCACAGTTTATACATTTTGAAAAGACGGGAGCCAGTGGTCAGAAAGCCGAAAAATAATTTTACAAAATATTTAAACATTATAAGAAAAAAAAGTTAGAAATTAGTTAAGAATGCAGGATTTGTTTGGTCCAAGGTTATTACACTGATTTTTTATTGAAAAAAATCTGACATCAACTAATAATTTATCTGGACACTGACACTTGTTCACCTATTTATCATCCATTGTGTTTATGCTTGTATTTTTTGTGGTTATCGCCAAATTACTAAATATTATGCATTGTATAAATGATGTACACATTTTCTTTTTTTTTTAAGGTTTGCATGCAAACTTTTAATGTTTTAATGTAATGTAATGTAATGTACTGTTTTTTTTTTAGGTCAACTGTTGAAAATCTACAAGACCATGACCCATGCTGTAGTGCTAATAAGAGAGAAAATAAATTATGAAGTTTGGGAATAAACACTTACAGTAGCTGTTCAATGTATATTATAAATTATCCATAGAAATCAGTTTTGGTAAGTTTTCAATTCCAACACCAGATTTTAAATTTGTAGGTGCACCTATTGTCAAGTAATGCAAACTATCATAAGATTTTGTCTCATACAGTCAAGTATTGTCAGGTATTATGGAGTTTTCGTACACCTATTGGAGGTGTTGGCCTATCGGTTTTAGATTCTGAGATTTAAAAATGTGTAATTAAATCTCTGATTAATAATAAGGCATATTTAAAAAGTAAACAAAAACTTAGTAAATTTTACCATCAGTATTTATAGACATTGGGTCATTACTTTTTAAATCCACGAATTTAGGATTAATTTGTTTCTCAATATTTTTAAAAATTAATAATTTTTGACACTTATGTACTATAATTTACATGTATTGGTTAAAAAAACCTAGATTTATTTTTTTCTCTGTTTATAAATATGTACTTACTTGCTTATCATTTAAAATTGTGGTTTCAAGCTAGCTAATAGTAGCTTTCAAAAGACCCTTAATTGGTCTAATTTTTTTTAAATATATTTTTGTGTAAAAGTAGAGTATTGTGGTTTTTAAAGAAACATCATTTTAAGTTTCGAAATGATGTCAATTATAAATATGTAATTTTTAAATATTTATCCTTTGCGTTTCTACATAGTTTTAAGAGCAATTTTCTCAGTTTTGTCAAAATCAAAATCCATAAAACTTTTAACTTTTCAAGCTCTCTACTGTCTGTCTTAAAAACTGTTTTAGTTTATATCTACTGTTTTACAAAGTTTACTAATTCTTATCAGTAAATTATTTAACCCATCATCACACAAAATTATTAAAGTTAAAAAAATTTAATGTGCAAAATGAGGCAAATAATTTAATAATAATAAAATACAATTTTACTCAGAAATCATTTTATTGGGATAATTTCAGATAATTTCGTTTTTTTTAACCGTTATCAGAGACTGTTTACCTCGACTCCCCCTTCCTTTGGGATTCCACTGGGTAACCATATATACCTATTTAACAAATCTGATGCATTTTTGTTAGGTATCGTTTAAAAAAATTGGATTATTTAATTCACGTTAAATTGATAATACAGTACCTAAAATGTGTTATAAAAATCTAAACTTTTTACATGAAAAAGTTCATTCATTAATTTTTTTCCTCGTATTGAAAGATCAATATCTCAATAACTCAAAGAGTCTCAAATACCGAAATTTAATGATCAATAGAGCATGAAAGAATAACAATATATGACAAGTTTTATTTATTTTGATTCAGGCCTAGATGAGAAGATTACCTTTAAATTTGGCACAAAATTGAAAAAATATTCGGAAAAAAACAAACAAAAATAGCACATGGTATGGCTATTCTCTGAAGTATTAATTCAAGTGAACTAACTGGTTAGCTGCTTAGGCTATAGATTTGCATACATCACACCTATAATAAATTATTTTAAATTTAATTTCAGATCAATGATTTCTCATAATTGTTAAGATGTATAATGAAGACAGTTAAGCAGGCAGCACCCCATCCCACGCAACGAAACATTTTAGCAAAATCCGGCAAAATCATATGAAGGACAAAACACATGGTAAGCTACCTTCACATTAAAAAAAAAACATTTTAAAATCCAAAAATTCATCAGTAAAATTAAAAAATTTGGCTACTTTTTGGTAGATTGTTGTCGTTTCAACCAAATACAAATTTTCACTTCTTTATCGCTGTAATTTAAGTTTTTGTTCTCTACTAAAATTATTAGCCACCAAAACATAAATATTTCAAATTTCATTAGTGAAATCCAAGGTGGAATAAAGTTTTAAGGTAACTTTTTATGGGCACAGGATATTAAAAAAAAAACATTAAATAGTAATTGAAGATCTTGGGGTAACTAGGGGATAAGCCACACTTATTTCGTTAATTCACAAGAAAAAGTCAAGAGTCTCTTTCCACTTGGATCCCAACTTGTTAGATTTTCTGAACTTCTGAACCCCAAGGTTTTTAATTATTATTCAATATCTTGACAGTTTTTTTGATCAACAGTTTGCATTATTTTTTCTAAATAATATATACAGGGGCCAAATTCATATTGTTTTTATTTAACAGGCAAGTTTTTTTACCACCTTAGCCAGAAAGTTGTTTTATCCTCTCCGTTAATTTCTAAATCAAAGTACGTTGGCCAAATTCACACAAGCATTGACCATCACTTAAGTTTCTAGTTTACCTTAAATATTAAGATGTGGGGTAAATAGAAGATAGTCAATAATAAAATTTTCAAAGTAGAATGTGATGTAAAACTTGTTCCGTACTTTTCTAAAAGAAAGTAAATTGGCGGACAGCAATAAAACTGGTGACAAAAAAATTGGTGAGATATACTCGATATAAGTCTAATAAGTCGGATTATACTCTTGTTCAAAGGACGAGGTGATTAAAACTTACTATCGGTGTAATTTATTGATTTTACAAACCAAACCTGAAAGCTTCTAATCTTAAGTAGCCTGTTCATTGGCTTATATTTTCAAATACATCTTATTTTTTGTTTCAGGTTAGCAGTGCCCAAGCTGATGAAAGGAAAGATGCAATCCACCAAATATTGAAATATTAGAAAACAATTTTTAGTTTTAAGTAACATTTAAACCAACAAGTAAAATAAATCAGTTTTTTATCCCAAATTTTATTATTTTTTAATAGCAATGTTAAGAGTGACAAAATCAAGTCAAATCAATTTTTTCTTTGTAACATAATAAATTATTAATATTAAATTAAAAACTAGTATAAAGTATAAATCTAGCCAAAAAATTAAATTTACCTAAATGCATTGTAAAAAACTTGTCATGTCAGTCAGTAAACCCTTAAAGTTAATTGTAAAATGCAGCATACATTTTAGGCCCTTTTAAGTACTGAGTAGGTTTCTTAAATTATATTACTCAGCTTTACATTCATAAAGATTGATTTAAGGTATGCTATTTTGATTATTTAGAATCTATCTATAACTTTGAGTTATTAGTTTTTCTGGTAGCCGTAAAAATAAGTTGACAAAGCAAATATTAAAAAGGTATTAAAAATTAAAATAATTTGCTTAATTAGTCAACTGCTATATAAATATCATGCTATGCTATGTGTGTGTGGGAAGAAATATCATTTAGGTAATTTAAAAATGGATGTAAAATAATGAAGAAATATCATTTAGGTAAATATTAAATCACATCAGTCCAATTTTTTAAAATATCTTCATCAACTCTTTTTTATAGCAATCAGAGCTGGAAATAACTTAATATTGTACTTAACTTACCCCACCAAACCAATCTAAAGGCTCTTGAAAAAAAAATGCAGTGAGCAGTAACTGTGGCCCTCTCTTTTTCGATGACTCTCCCAAAAAATCTGCGAATTTTTATGAAAAAGTTCTAAAATCGTAGTTACAATAGGTCCAATGTTCTATCTATCACTTAAGTGACATTTAAATTTTTTGATTTAAACAAATATGGCCTAACAGAATTAAATAATAAAATTTTATTTCTGTACTATATTTTACACAACTTTTTAATTCATTAAAAGTTATCTTATTATTTGTTAATGGGAGAACAAATAACATTTAGCATACATGTATATTGCATCAGTTTCTTCTGAAAGTTAGTTTCACTTCGTTTAGTTAGTTTCATTTAGTGCCTTGGAAGGTTGATCTGTGTCTTACTTGAATCCATCCATAGTTAATTTGTGGCCCGAGTTGTGGTCTTGTGTGGTACTATCCTACTAGAATGATTCTTACATGTAGCTCCATTCCATACCCTAGCATGTTATTCCTAAAAAGAAGTATACACTTTAAGTTTTATCAAAATATTACTTATCCAAAATCTGATCACAGCTTTAAGTAGTTATTTTTTCTTTGGTGAACTGCAAGAATCTAAGTCAGTAGTTTTTATTTTAAATAAGCTATCTCAATGTATCACATTCTTGCCCAGCCTGACTTTAATTTAATTAGGTGATAAACTCAACTAGTTGGGCCATGCTTATCTATATTCTGTCATAAGGGCTTGCGATTCCTTTTACAGAAGAGTATAAAATATAAACCCAGCTTAAAATATAAGTGATGTACAAGTTTGGGATAAGTAAAACAAATATTTCCCCATAACAAAAGCTAGTTTTACTTACTGTGCCGCTCTTTGTGGGATCCAAATATGGTGTGAACTTATTTTCGTCTTCCATTCGGGTGGTTGGAGAACACAAGATCGCAGGAGAAACTAGGCAGCAGGAATTATAAAAAGTATTTTGTTTCCCGATGTCTGCAATTATCGCAGAAGAAATCATGTTAATTTTTCTCAATCAAATCAAAACTTATATTTTTGTGCGAGTTTAGTTGTCAAAGTTGAATTGACACGGCCGCGGCCATTGTGAAACAACAAAACAAACCGCGGTGTTGCCGCGATAACGAATTCGCTACGTAACGATATCGGTATGAGCCACTGGAATAGCCCCCCTGGTGCGCTATTTACACTAACGCCAAGTACCAAACCGAGGACGCTTGTCTCAAAAATTGCAAAAAAAAATTATAACTGTTATTTCCAAATCAAGATGGCCGCGAATAAAATTAAGAAACATGATTATTTTTCTGCACGTTAGCAATTTTGCACAAAACAAAGGAGTTTTAGAATTAAATTAGTTTTAAATTTTTGTGTCAAAAAAAAAGAAATTTTAAAGCTTCAGTTATAGCCATTCCAGAAATAAAAAAATGTGACGTATGTCATTCACAAATCAAGATGGCGGCGACTAAAATAAAAAACAACATTATTTTTCTGTCCGTTTATATTTTTTCATACACAAAAGCAATTTTAGAATGTGCTAAATTAATTTTAAATTTTTGTGTAAAAAAATATACCAGTTAAAATAGCGGACACTTAAGTTTAAAAAAAAAATTTCGTAAGATAAACAAAAAACACTTCGCAAAATATGGGACACGTAGGTCAAATCACGTTTTAAATTCTCTCGCAATATTGTAATATGTAAATAGCATTCCTAATTTAGTTTTTTCTTTAACCCAGTTCAATTATTAAGAATGACGTAATGTTATAATTAGGACTACATTTTTTTTAAAGAAAAACATATCGGATATAAAAGATTTTAGTCAGTATCTAGTACCTAAACATCCACGTATGAATATTTGGAAATTTCGATAATACCTGACCATAAGACATGCCATTTGTTTTTAAATATTTTACCAGTGTTTTTTGTTTATCTAACGAAAAAAAAACTCTTGTTTACTTAATTGTCCGCCATTTTAACTGAGGTATTAATTTTTTCATGATACAAAAATTTAAAATTAATTTAGCTTATCCTAAATGGTGCAGTGATATGGAGTCCAGTACTGCGCACAAAGAAGTACAAAAACATGCTGATAAGAATGCAATGAAAAGCCTTACTAAGAGTAGCCTGCGGCTACCGAACGATATCAATGGAAGCTATTCAGGTTATAACAGTAATCTCGCTTATAGACCTAATTGTCGAAGAAATTGTATTTTAGGATGAGAAAGGACACGGTGAAGAAAACAAAGAAACTGCAAAAGAGAAAACACTGGAATAATAGCAAGCAAGATAGGACCAAAATACCGAAAAAGGACAATGGACGAAAAGAATTATTCCTGACATTAAAACATGGATAGACCTCAAATACAAAAAAATGGATTACTATATGACACAAGCTCTAACGGGACATGTATATTTTAGGACATACACAAAGCAAATAGGGGAAACGGACGTACTGTCAAAAAATAGATGACGCAGAACATACGTTAATTTACTGTCCAAGATTTGGAATTGGACAAATGGAACCAGGAACATGATATGATCAGAACGATTCTAAAAACTAAACACCAAGATCAACGCACCTAAGAGATCAAAACAGTAAACGCCGAAATAGTGACGTTATAGTCCTGAGAATGGTTTCGCTATTTCGAACAAATCTACAGCGGAGGGTTTTAGTCCGTAGACCACCAGAGACCGGTGTCTATGAAGATTTCTCGTCGCTATAAAAAAAAGTTTATCCTAAGACTTTTGTTTGTGAAAAAATGTAAACGGGCAGAAAAATAATGTTGTTTTTTTATTTAAATCGCCACCATTTTGGCACGAAAATCACATATCTCATTTTTTTTAAATCTTTATCTTTAGTTTTATCTTTAGTTTCATAAAATCTAACACTTCATTATTATTTTTATATTTAAAAAAACACAAAAAAAAGCACTTTCCTAATCGTCCGCCATTTTAACTGAGGCATTAAAATTTGATTTTTTTTGACACAAAAATTTAAAACTAATTTAGCTCATGCTAAAACTGCTTTTGTTTCTGAAAAAATGTAAACGTACAGAAAAATAATCTCGTTTTTTCATTTTAGTCGCTGCCATGTTAATTTATGAATGACATATGTCACTTATTTTTTATTACTTAGCGCAACGCAATATTCTGCCACGTACTTTGTTTTTAACTTAAGGAACAAAAACAAACACTTTTTTTTTACTTAATATTCCGCCATTTTAACTGCATCATTAAAATTTGTTTTTTTTTGGCACAAAAATTTAAAACTAATTTAACTCATTCTAAAACTGCTTTGGTTTGTGCAAAATTGCTAACGTTCACAACGTTTCTTAATTTTAGTCGCGGTCATCTTGATTTGGGAATGACATTTGTCATTTTTTTTTGCAATTTTTGAGACAAGCGTCCCCGATTTAGTATAAATTGATATATTGCGTGACGTTAGTGTAAATACCACAACAGAAGGGGAAAATTACTTTTTTCTCTCGATAGTTTGGCCGCCATTTTGAATATCAAATGTCAAATGATATGTTTTTTAAAATTGTAGCAGAGAAGAGCTCACCGCTGATAGCATTCCACTAAAAATATTTTTGTTTTAAATGTTGTCTATAAATTAGTAAGGTCTCTTATATTTTTAAAAAGAAAATCAAAAGAAAACTAAAAAGAAAATCAAAGGAAAACTAAATTTTTAAAATCTTGCCGTCATTTTGTCTTGAAGTGACATATGTCAACTTTTTTTATATTTTTGGATTAAGTGGGACCTCGTCACTATAACCCAATTAATGTTTTCCTAACTTTGAAAGTCGCCATCTTGGTTTCTGGGTCGGAAAATGGGGGGTCCTCGACTGGAATTTTAGCTTTTGGCATTAGGTATCATTATGCCAAATATAAAAAATATACCATTTTTGCAGCGTTCTCTTGAGAATCCCTACGAATTTACTCCACTAATACTGTAATAGCTCCAAAAGGAAGACGGCTTGTTTCGTTTCGCCTTTTCACTGAAGTACGCCAGCAGAATATTCTTCTCTGAACACCACAAAAAATAGTCCTTATATACCTACCTTTTCGTAAAGTTTTCTGGATTTCGCGGGCAAAAGGTCCTTCTTTCAGTTTGTATGAAAATTTAGAAGAAACTTCTCAAGTTACCCTCAGTTTGTTTATTTGGTTGCTATGTGTTGCTAGGAGCATATTCATATATGATTAAATAGTGACATAAATAGACTGGCCGTTCGCTTACTGACAGTGATTCGTATATTGTCAAAATATTAGAGAGCTTTAGACCAACAATTTTTTTTGTGGAATAATTCATGAAATATTGTTTCTCCTAAACAACACGGTTGCGTTTAACGACCCCAGCCTGTAAAAACCCTCGCCCATCGACCCGGGCCTTTATTTTCACGCCGCAGGCGTTAAACGCTATCTTTAAGACCTAGATACATAAATAACTATTTTTGATGTTCAAGTCGTAAAACCAAATTAAAATAGCAAAAAAAAACAATTTTAAGATTTACCTAATATTTAAATAAAAACTTAACTTTTCTTGCATCAGATACCTAGAATAGCTACTAATTTTGCTCCTTGAAAAATATCAGTTGAGAGGGTAGCTTGAAATTAAGCTAGCCCCTTTTCCATGCGTTTAGGAGAAAAAATCGAGAAGATATTAGGTGTTAGTTATTTACTCGTTATAAACTTGCAGAAATTCCCAATACTAAACGAAACGTCGCGTCAGAAAATCTGTTGTTAAAAATACAGAACAAAGTACTTGACGAAGACGGCCTACTAGATTCAAAAATGTTGCCAGTTGGCAACACCACAAAGGGCCGAAAATCGTCATAATACTTTTGAAAAATCCGGCCGGCTTCTGGTGCTCTCAAAGTATTACGCAAATTTTATTCATAAAAATTAGCATCATTTACATTTTTTTTTTCTCATTCTTGCAAAGTAAAGTATTTTTAACCTCTATCTTAGTTTAAAATCAATCGACAATTTGGGGAGTGTGGAAACATACTGCATACAGATGACATTTGTTATTAAAAACTGACTAGAAAATGGTGAGTGGAAATATTTTCATTTGAAAATAAAAAAAATGTGTAATCAAGTACAAGGAATGCAAATTAAGCTAAACATATCGCAGGTAATTTATTATTACTGTGAAATACTTCAATATCTTTTGACACGTCAGAAGTTCTGTTGCGTCAGAATTCCTGGCGTTTGCCTAAGAATCGGTCTCCTAATGCGCAAGTCGCCGGCCCTAAGTCTTTGATTTTAAAATATAAAAGTGGCATTTAAAAACTAGAATTTAACGATTGCTCCCCAACATATCTTGGAAGAACTTGCCGCAACTTTAATACACGCATTAAAAAACACCTTGAAAAACTCGATAAATCAGCCTTTGGACACCACATAAGTTACTCAAAACACTCATTGACAGGAAATGAAAATTCCAAACTTATCCATCGTGTTACTTCAAAGAACTTTACAAGATTAGATTTTCTCGAAGAGTCAACAAAAAAGAGATCCAAAAACCCCCTTTGCTTGAACATCTAAATAAATCATATATACCTTTTAAGGAACTTCTCTCACCTTCCCACCCGATCACCCAATCAAGACCTATTCTCTTTCAATACCGTTATATCAATCGTCCATACATACACAGTTCAAACCATCACTAATACAGCATAACATAACTATTCTCTATATACACACCCCAAACTTTCCCCCTCCAAAATCCCACCCTCCGCCTTCACACAACTTTCCCCCTTCCCTAACCTATCCCAATCATCCCCTTCCATCCTCCACGCATACACTCATAATCTTACCCTATCCCCCCCCCTCATCACACTCAACTCGACTCCCGATAACAACATCTCCCGACACACGCCCGGTGCTCCCGTGACGTCATACTTTAAAAGACCACACTAAGAAATTTAATGAAATCGGAATCCGTTCACTCTGATTTGTTTCCATTCTGTCAAACAATATGACCTGAAATTTGAATTTATTTCAAAAAGAAAAGAAGAAAATATCAGTGATATTGTAAACTGTCCAACCGTAATGTTTTAACCTTTGTCTTAATCATATTAATTAAAACCTACTTTTTAAAACAAAAGAATGGGACCCGTTCACTAAAATCGCTCTTGCTACTACAAATAAAATTATGATCAGATCAGAGTGGTACTGAAGATGGCTTGGCATAAGCCGAAAAGTTGGCACACGCCTTTTCTTTACTCAACTTAATTTAAAACGTGTACACAGCGACGTAAAACGACATAAATATATTATATATTCGGACTAACTATTAGCATTAGTTAAAACAACTACAGTCACAATCCATTTACTAAAACACAAATAAAAAGAAGTTTTAAAATGTTAAGGATGTAAAATACAATTTTTGAACGTATCTGCAAATTGTTGGAATTTAAAATTTATATCAAATTATTCTTTGTAAATCGGCATATGTTTTTTTAGAATATGTGAAAAATCTGGGTGAAAAACATAACTTCCCTTTGATGCTAGGCAATAACGCCTCTAAAGGATATCATATAGTGCTTTCTTTAACTAAGCACTTAAGAGCTAATTTGAAGAACACAGATTTGCCCGCGGAATTTATTCAGGTAAGCAACAATATTTTACCCTAACAAAAATACCGCGTAAGTTCTTATAAAAGTAAGTAAAGGTTGTAAAACAGGGTTTTATAAGATTACGAGCCAGACTGTTATCCTTCTAAAATTAGACTCTTAGCATATTTAGGGGATTTTTTTCAGATGAAGATGGAACTTTAACAGATGTACCCCTATGGTAATTTTGTAGAAAAAAAGTTTCCCTCCGAGGAACGCTTGTTTTCTCCGCCATCAATTTTATTATATTTATATATATATCGCGGTCTTTTGGATTCATTATAAATACTTTTTATTTTTGAGCTTTGTATATCGAAAAAAAATATTTCCTTGAAATCATTACTTTTTTTACGTGTTTTTTGTGGTTTTCCATCAAACCGTCTACTTTATCAAAAAGCGCTTAAAACAAGAAAATGGGCCCTTTGAGCCGCTTTTAGAATGACAACTAATTCGGTTCTAGGTTAAGTGTTTACTGAGTAATGCTTAAAAAATCGCAAAACTGACTTATGGGCACACCTAGAGAGAAAAATTTCACTTTTTCACGAAAGTGATCAGTCTCCAAAAACGACTAAAAGTCGACGGTACGCTAAATATGACGTGCAATTTTCATAAAAAAAAACAATCCATAAAAGAGCTATATTTTTGCCAGAACCTAGTAATGTATCGTGGTAAACCAAGATATTACCACTGTCCTTTTAAAAGCCAAACCTGTCATTTTGACAGATTTTTTTTCTTTAAAAATGCATATAGAATTTAAAAAATAGACCAAATTTTTTTTTTCTTCTAAGAGTCACTTGAGAGAAATTCGGTGTCCTTTTAAACTGACAGTGGCAAAATTTTCTAAACTATCAGCTTGAAAATATTTATTTTGATGGTAAAATAAATCCAGTAAAGATATCTCAAAAAGAAAGTTTATTTACCTCCAAAATAAAAATAACGAAATTTTAAAATAGAAAGCTTAACAAACTAGTCTTGTGCGTGACACTGCTGAAAACAATCCCGTATAATCCGTGTATTTCTTTAAAATTTTAAAAATTGTGTAAGATTGTTTAAACGTTTCTGACATGACACCATGACTATATTACAGTCAAAAGTCAAATAATTTCGACCTACGTCTCTTGGGGGGGGGCGGTAAATGAATTTTTAATAGAAAATGGGGAAAATCTAAGCATTACTCAAGTTTATCATAAATATCTCAAAAACTAAGACTCCCACTTAAGAACGTTTTGCATTTGCAGAAAGCCAAATCATTGGTTTATTTAACAAGGTATTCGTTTTTGTTTAAAAATAAGTGATACGAAAACAGTAGCGGCTCATTTTGTAAAAATGTTAAAATTTCAGCTTTTTCAACTTCTTTGCAAGTTACTCTCCTTTGTTCTGGTTTTTAGGTTTAAATTCCAAAATTATATTTATTGACTTTAAAAATTGACCGATTATCTTACCTTTCTTTTGCTGCTTTTGAAAATATTTTCTGGTACAGATTACGCTACCCGTGGCCTTTTTAGCACAAAGGGTATAGTCCAATTTTTTTATGAGCGGACTTACGTCATTTTGGCCTCTAAAAACATATTTCTTTGTTGTCAACAGTTCGCATGTCAAATAATTTGTTGTTGTCAGTTTGAAGTAACAGTTGAAACAATCAACGACATGACTTTTTTACATATTTATTGTCGCTGTCAATAGAAGTCCAAAAAAATGACGTCAGTCCGCTTATCAAAAAATTGGGCTATACCAAAATAATTGTTTTTTTTTGAAATCTGCAGCATCAGGGACTTAATTTTTTTTGCCTATAAATATGTTGGCATTCTTATTGATATGTATATTTTTCAAGTAACATTTAAATATGCGTCTTAATCTTGTCATAATTTGCTCATTTTTTTTCAGTAGCGTCCTCAGCAAAGATTAAATTTTAAAAATTCACTAATTCAAAATTGTGAAAATTTTCCTCAAAAAATAACAACGCAATATCTCTCGCTGACATTTCTACAAACTTTGTGAGATTTTAATAAGGCTATATTTTTTTTAGCTCTATTCATTCCCTTTTAGGGCTACTACCTGGGGCTATGCTAGAGAGATTTTTCTATACCTATGATAGTCAAAAGTTTGTACTCAAAATCGCATATTAGTCGGGAAGAAGAAGTTTAATTAAGAAAAAATAATAATTAAGCAGTGAAACTTGGCATGCATAATAAGTAGACCCTTAGATAATTTTTAATAAATGTTGCTAACATAAAGTTTTCTGAAAAGAAATTATGGTGGAGCGATGAAACTTGGCACAAATGTTAATTAATTTTTTTTGTCGTCTGTTACTTATTTGAGGTCTCTTACCTAGGACCCCAATTCTCGACGTTAAACAAAAAATAGGAAAATAAATAGGAAAATATTAATAACAGCCATCCAAAAAGTGAAAGAACTATCCTCGGAACTATCAGATTTAGTACAAATATTTCTCGCTATATTAGTTTAAATTAAAAACCAAAAAGTTTTATGTAATGGGCCCCAATTTTTGAAAAATTGAAAAAAATTTTTTTTGTTGTATGTTACTTATTCCAAGTCTCTTGCATAGGACCCCAATTCTCGACGTTAAACAAAAAATAGCCATCCAAAAAGTTATAGAAGTATCAGATTACGAACAAATATTTGACGCTATATTAGCTTAAAGTAAAAAATAAAGTTTTATGTAGAAGGCCCCAATTCTTGAAGTTTTTTGAAGAAAAAAACATTAAATATCACCTAAAGCATAACGATAGAATCCTGCAATTTGGCACAAACCGTCACTGGGTCCCTTAGTACCAAATATTCTAAAACCAGGTCCCGCTTTTTGTTTCTTAATCTTGTTTTGTCCATGTTTAAATCTAGAAGAATATAATTTTCTATTGATACGAAATTACGAGAGACACTTTTTCTTTTTCCAAAAGTAAACAAAAATATTAAACATAAACCAAAATTTTCGCTTTCAGATGGTTGTCAGTTACAAGCCCCGTTAGACTCGTCGTCTCTGGATTATTTCCAGGCTAACTTGATTGATTGTTATATCATCTCATAGTTATATGGGTTATACAAACAACTATGGGGGCGCAAAATTTATACATTTTGAAAAAAATTGTAATTTATTTTTTTGTTATGTATATACTGTTTTGTAAATATTTTTTTTTATACCTTTATCAAAAACATTATTTTAGTAACTGTCTGCAGATAACTAAAGCATGGCTTTTTTGGTTACCGACGCAAAAAAACTTTTTTTTTGATCACGGGTGCAATAAAAGATTTCGGTTCATTTTTTACCCAAAATTAAAAAGAAATAGCGGCAAATAGTAATATTGAAAAAATCTAATTATTCTGGGCTAAAAATTAAGCCATTTCCGCCAGTTTTCTCCAAGTATTTAAGAAATTTTCTTTTTTAAATATCGTCAAAATATCAAACTGTCAACGATTAAAATGTCGCAACAATGAACGTCACCGGATAAAAAGGCACATCGCCATAGAAACCACCATTTTTATTTCATTTACCAGCTGCCTTGATTTATAGTGTAAAAATGGTGTGTTGCGAGAAGTGCTCTGCGCTCGCTATTTAAACCAACGCTTGTAAAAAAAGCACTATTTTAGCCACTAGTTGTTAAAACTACTATTTCCTACGAGCGTGCGGAAAAGTAACTTTTCTGCACGATTTTTCCTTTTTCTAAGTTGAAATTTTCCGCACTAGTGCTGAAAAGTTACTTTTTCGCCGATTTTGGTATTGCTAGAAATAGAGATATTTCAGAGTAATTAAATGATTTATGTAACTATTCTCTTGTGTGTCATTTAATATAAAATCTTTGCGTATTAAAAACATTTTTTTTGATAAAACATTGTACCTAACTCTTGCGAAAAATGCCTTTTCCACTCTTTACGGCTTGCTCGAACTCCGCTTCGCTGTCTCGTGCAAAAAATTACCACGTTCCGCACTTGTTAGGTAAATAACTATTTCCTACTAGTGCGGAAAGTCACTTTTTTAACTTTTCCGTGCGATTTTATTTTTAGATATATATTTATATATATTTTACGATTAGATATATAGATTATAGATACGAAGATAATTTCTTCTCTAGTAAGGAAAATGACACATAATATCTCCTTTATACATTTTCCTTTCTAGAGAAGAAAATACTCTCCTAGAAAACTATTTCGTCCCCAGAAAAGAAAATACTCTTTTCTCTTAAGGTAAAGGGCTCTAGGCGTCTAGGTAAACTACCCAATATCTTATATTATAATAAATATATGTATTTGAATTATTAATGTAGATGAGAAGAATGTCTAGTAATTTTAAAAGTTATTGTTAAATAAATAGACCCGTCAATAATAAAAAAGTGGTTTTACTAAACACGATCTGTTGGTTTTTTTGCCGTTAAAAGTACATTTTTTAAAATTAACTTCGGGAGTAAGGGTCCTTTGCAAATTATAGTCTTAGAACATATGGTACTAAAGGACCTAGTCATCATTTGTGCCAAATTCCATGATTCTGTCGTTATGCTTTGGGTGATATTTAATGTTTTTTTTTCAAAAAACTTCAAGAATTGGGGCCCTCTACATAAAACTTTATTTTTTACTTTAAGCTAATATAGCGTCAAATATTTGTTCGTAATCTGATACTTCTATAACTTTTTGGATGGCTGTTATTAATATTTTTCTATTTTTTGTTTAACTTCGAGAATTGGGGTCCTATGCAAGAGACCTGGAATCAGTAACATACAACAAAAAAAAAATGTGGGCTCGGTGACCAAGTTTCATCGCTCCAACATTATTTCTAAATCTTTAACAATTTTTACGTTATTTTCGGAAATAGGGGTCCTTTTCAGAAAACTTTGTGTTAGCAACATTTATCAAAAATTATCTAAGGGTCTAGTTATTATGCATTCCAGGTTCCACTGCTTAATTATTATTTTTTCTTGATTAAACTTCTCATCTTCCAACCTAATATGCGATTTCCGTACGAACTTTTGACTAGCATGGGTATAGAAGAACCTCTCTAGCTTACCCCACCCCAATTTTTTTGCAAATGTAATAAAAGCCCTACAAGAGAATAATTAGGGCTAAAAAAAAACATAGCCTTATCAAAATCTCTCAAAAGTTTGTAGAAATGCCAGCGAGAGATATTGCGTTTGTTATTTTTTGAGGAAAATTACTTGATTTTGCAAATATAACCGTTGCTGAGGACGCTACTGAAAAAAAATTTGAACACACTGTGACAAGATTAAAACGCACACTTAAACGTTTTTATAAGCAAAAAAAAATAAAGTCCCTGATGCTGCCATTATTTCGGTACGCTTTGTGCTAAAAAGGCCACGGGTACGTAGTCTGTACCAGAAAATATTTTAAAAAGCAGCAGGAGAGAGGTAATTTTAAAGTCAATAAATACAATTTAGAAATTCAAACCTAAAAACCAGAACACAGGAAAGTAACTTGCAAAGGAGTTGGAAAAGCTAAAATTTTAACATTTCTCAAAGACGAGCCGCTACTATTTTCGTACCACTTACTTTTAAACAAAAACGAGTACTTTGTTAAATAAACCAATGATTTAGTTTTCTGAAAATCAAAACCGTTCTTAAGTGGGTCTCTTAGTATTTGAGATATTTTTGAAAAACTTGAGCAATGCTTAGATTTTCCCCTTTTCTATTAAAAATTTGGTTACCGCCCCCCCCCCCCCGTAGGTACATATTTTGTGTCTTACACATTTTTTGAAAGTTCTAAAGAAATAAACGAACTAGTAAGTCTGTACATTTTTAACAGAAAAATTTGATTTTTTTTTGTGATAGAAAGTACAGCAAGTTTGTTTTTTTTTATAAGCAACCATCATATTTGAAAAAGGAATGTGCTTCTTTTGGAAGTTTACTGGTCCTTCCTCCTGATTCCTTTTTGAAGGCTTCTAGTAGTCCCATTGCAATGAACCGTTGGAAACTAAGATGATCCACTTTTCCACCATCAAATTTGTGGAGACGCCACAAGTTATATACAGCCATATCAATAAAGTGACTGAAAGGTCTGCCCCCCCCCCAAGGGACGTACGCCAAAATTATTTGACTTTACATTGTAATCATGGTGTCGTGTCATAAAAGTTGAAACAATCTCACACATTTTTTGAAAGTTTTAAAGAAATAAACAGACTAGTAAGCCTGTACATTTTTAACAGAAAAATTTGCTTTTTTTGTGATAGAAAGTACAGCAAGTTTGTTTTTTTCTTGATAAGCAACCATCATATTTGAAAAAGGAATGTTTTTCTTTTGGAAGTTTACTGGTCCTTCCTCCTGATTCCTTTTTGAAGGCTTCTATAGTCTGGTCACACTAATTCTATCGCAAAAGACGATCGCCAAAACAATTTCTAGCCTGCTCAGGGATGGCAACTTTCAAAACCAAACGGTACTGCGATCTTAACAGACTCGTAGCAAAAAATTGTATTTTTGAACATACCCATTCAATTGTTGCAGCGAATGTCACGCTTCCGTCAACTTGAAAGCCATATTTATTTTGTAGATTTTGACCTCCGCGTTGTGTTTTGGAGTTTTCACAGTTTATTATTTTGGATTTTGGAGTTTACTTTAGTTAAAGAGGTAAGTAAATCATTAGTTTTAATAGTAGTTTGAGACTTGGGATTAAAAACCTATTCTTTTTTTTCGTTTTAAAGTGAGCTTTACCTGAGAGAGGTAAGGTTTTAAGGGTCTTTTAATAAATAATTATGGTGTCGTTTTTCGATTAAAAAAGATGGACTTTTTCAGTGTTTACACACTTTTTATAATTGTAATAAATATTATTTTAAAACTAAAGGTAGGCTTATTCCCAACTTTATAATGCATTAATGCAATGCAAAAACATTTTTAAGGCATAACTTGATCATTAACTTCTCGGTTTTAATATACTTATTATCTAGCTATAAATATATTTGTTTTTCGGGCTTACTATAGCTTATTATAGCTTATGTAATCGCCCCCTGATCTTACAAGGAAGCGAATTTTCTAACTTTGATCAATGTCAGAAAAATTTAGATGTATAAAGGATTTTGGGAGGCCTTATAAAAAAAAATTACTTTCTTAAATAAAAAAAAAATAAATATTTTCCGATTCCTGGGTTAGTTTCTATTTAATTTATACGCATAAGTTTTTTTTTAATTGCCTGTGGTGCTAGTATTTGACGTATTACAATTTATTGCAAACTTTTTGTTTTATGGCCTTCTTAAAAATGTTTGTCAGCAATTTTTATCCAAATGATCAGGAAAAGTCAGGGATTTTTTTTCTAAAAGGTATGCACTTTTATTTATTTAATTGGCAAAATCTATAGCAAACTCCTCTTAAACAGTTTTTGTTGTATCTGTTGTTATCTTACAATAATTTGTTTTTTTTGAGATTAGTACCTACCAAGTAGAAGACGGACTCAGCCTAACCCAACCCACTTAAAAGGCCAAGTTATAACAAGACTTTTAAGCCGGTATCCCCAGAAACATGTAAAAAATTTTTATTGCAATGTAAAATTACCTAATTCCAAAAGTGATCTGAAAACTGATTTGTCAAAATTGCTGTTAAGAGAGGTTTTTGTGAAAAAAGATATCAGCTTTTTTTATTGGGTAGGTTACCCATGTATTTTAACCCTGATACCTAGTATGTAAAAAAGCTCATATCACAAGATTTTTTTTCATGATAATTATTTTTTCAAGGATTACAAATCCCACAGACGCCCTAAAATTTTTATGTAACCAATATAGTACGTCGATGATTTGAACTGAATTTTGACTATACTTTTAACCAAATATATTTTTAAATCGCTTTAATATAATAATTTTTTTAGTTAAGACTCCACTTAGATTAAAACTATTGGCATTGAGGTCCAATGCCAATAGTTGGACATTGAACGAAACTATCTTGTAAGTAAAACAATTAAAAATGTATCAATAAGACAATTAAAAAATGTGCATATTTCAGCGAATTATACATGAAATATTTTACATATGACCCACAAAAGGTTTCAGTGTTGTCAAGAGAATTAATTTTTTTCTTAGGGTATCAGCTGTACCTCCCCCATTGCTAAGCCTATGCAAAAAGCCATGCAAAGCTCATGTAAAACTTTAAACATTGAATTGCATGTTATCTGGTTAAATTTTATTTATTTTATTTGTAAATATGCAGGGTGAACAAACGCAAAAGGAAGAAGAATACAATAGGGAGCAAAACCAAAAAAAAAAAAATAGTTTCTCTATCTATATAATTTTGTTTTCATTTAAAACATTTTAAATTAACTTTTCAACCACTTTTTCAAACTAAAAAAAGAACAAATTGTTTTTAAAATACATACTGTAGGAGCTGGCTAGACTTTAATTTCACTTTTTTTTGGAAAGCATTTTCGCGAACTGGCACTTTCTACATGACATGTTGTTATATTACACAGTCTAGAGAGGGGTTTTAAGAAAAAAAAAATATAATCTTTAAAACATAGATTTTTGTTTATGATACATCACCAACTACTATTTACCGTAAAAAGTAAAATCCCCTATGTAGCCCTTTTCTGGGGGGCTATTTTTAGAAATATTCTAAAAAACTTAAATAGTAACTCCCTATTTTGACTTCATATTTGAATTCTCGCTGAAATTCTCGCCGCCCCCATATCTTAGAAACTAAACAAAATATCTCTATTGTGTTTATTATCGATTTTGAGGGTTTTATAAGAGCAAATAAAAAATGACAATAGTTTGAAGTTTGCACATTCCTATTGACAGTTTATTGATTTTCAGTGATTTTGACGATATTATTGCAAAAACATGAAGTAGAAAGTCAGATTGTCAAACTGTTGTCATTTTTTATTTCCTCGTAAAAAAACCCCTAAAATCGATAATAAACACATTAGAGATATTTTGTTTAGTTTCTAAGATATAGGGCTTTGAAAATTGAATTTTTAACATTTTGGAAGCCAATATCTCGAAAATTAGTAAAGTAAACCTTATGATATGGAGTAACCATTGGAAAGAGAATTTTAGCGAGAATTCAAGTATGAAGTCAAAATAGGGGATTGCTATTTAAGGTTCCCAGAATATTTTCCAAAAATAGCCCCCCAGAAAAGTGCCATATAGGGGATTTTACTTAAGATTAATATTTTTTTTCTTAAAACCCCTCTCTAGACCAACTGTGATTATTTTTAAAAACAATCAAGTGCCAAAACAAATCTCTAGTTTTCTCCAATAAAGACCAATTTCTGGCCCAAATGCCTTCAAGAGTAATGACAGGTATATATAAGGTACAGATTACTCCTGTGTAACTAACATGTGGATCCTTGAAAAATCTCTCTTAAGATTAATGTTTGTTTACTTCTTTAAAATGAATATAAATCTCCTTTATTTAATATTTCTTGTACTTTTACTTTTAGGAACATTCAAAATGTATGCCAGTGACGTGGGCACAACCCCTGTACAAATCGCAGGAAATATCAAACTTAAACTCAAAAACAAGCACACAAAGGCAAGCGAGACGCTCCAAGCTTGATGTGGCCCAGCTCTAAATGGACAAGGCTCTTTAAGGAAGTCAAGGACAGTTGATCTTCAAACTAAACTAACAGGTGGGTGTTTTGTCAAGTGCGGACATGACCCTAAATTTAGGGGGGTAATCAGATTTTTGGCGAAGACAAACATTTTTGAGAATATTGCACTAAGAATGGAAATTTCGACACAAAGTTGTAAAAATTCATGGTGTTATAGCGCCACAGGCGAAATTTTTTTTCCATTTTGGAAGAGAATTCTTGATTTTTTAAATGTTTTTGTGCAAAATGTAAGACCAGAGGGGGGGGAATTACCCTCACTCCACAACCCGCGCTTGTGTTTGTCAATTGACGACAAAGGTAGCGCAATCAATATTATTTGGTTTGTGATAAACTTGCTTTTGTTATTTTTAGGAAATATAAGGAGTCCTCAATCCCCACATGAATAGATTTGAGACCAATCATTCATAGAGGCCATACAACTTCAAGGATTAACGGTGACAGGAACTTAAAAACTTCAACAACTTACAACTAGTTTCAAGTAGACAAGAAAGTCTCCTTAGTCCTTTTTTAACACATATTTTAAAAGTCGCTATGTAATATTAATATTATCATAGATAATATCCCGAGTCATATATCGATCGATCGATCAATAAACACGAATGTGCTCGAGTGCTGAGTAAAAATTATGATAATTTGCTGCACGAGGCATATTCTGCGGACTATTTTGCTATTGGTGGAAATCTGCAAGCCCCCATCGATTTTATTGGTCAACATATTCAGAGATATTTTCTAAGGGTAATAGTCTACTTTATTTTTCTGTTTTAAGTAGTTGACAGAAATAAGTCTAAATAAAAAAGACTTAACTTAATAAATGTTGCAGATTTGAAATTTGTGTTAGGATGACCGATTGGGACTTGGTTAAGTTGTTTTTATTTTGTTTCAGGTTACTGCAAAGGCCAGAGCCTGTGAACAAGTTTACAATTGGATACATTTTCACATGACTTAAGACAATATATAATTAGTTAATAAATATAAGAAAAAGTTTAACTTTTTATGATTATATTTGTAGTAAGAACATTTAGTTTAATATAGTAATTAAATCTAGTTGTTTACAAGGGGGGTTTCAATGTGGTTTTACTTTAAATATTTAAGTTTTTTTTTAAAACCCACCAGAATAAAATGCATCCTAATTCAATCTAAATAACAGAAATATATTTTTACCAGCGCATTCACCATAACCTATAAAAAACAAGTAAACAGTGAGCAACAGGCTCTTCGTAACTGCAATTAAAATATTATAATAAAAATTAATGGCTTTTAAAGACTAATTATTTTCAAATTCTAAGGTATATTTTTAGAGAAATATTGTTTTATTCAGTTTTTTTAAGCCTTCACAAGCTTGTTTCTTTTAACAAGATTCAAAAATAACACACTTTTTGGTTTGGAAAAGAAAATAGAAATATAATATGCTATTGTACCAGTAAAAATCACCGTTTATGTTTAATAAGTATATAAGCAAACAGACCCTTGGTCACATGCAAACGAAGTTCGAATAGAATTCATCTTTTAAATTATTCTTATTAAACAGTGTAATTTGGAAATAAGCCAACCAACAATTTTTTTTCGCTGTAGTTGCAAATAGCTTGTTGTTGGTCCTGTAGCGCAGGCTTAACTCCATTTTTTTTAACCCTTCTATTTCTTTGGGAGACACAGACATCATCAAAAAATTTTGCATCCTGCATAAGTATCCTTAACTACCTACAAACTTTCATATCCTCATAAGGTTTTTAGTACCCTTAAAACTTTTTGTCATATATGATATCCTAAATAGAAAAAAAAATCAAAAAATTTTAAGATCTGGCTCTGCTTTTTTGATTGCCAACAACGTTTAGTAAGCAAATAAAAGGTTCTAGGTTTTGACATTTGGAATGTCACAAACTGTCATCGTCGGCGAGAAATACGGTGACCGGACTATAGTAGTCCCATTGCAATGGACCGTTTGAAACTAAGATGATCCACTTTTCCACCATCAAATTTGTGGAGACGCCACAAGTTATGTACAGCCATATCAATAAAGTGACTGAAAGGTCGCGATTCTTCCAAAACCGTCAGAAAATCTCGCCCTTACACAAAATCTGAAGGTTTTTAAACACAAGTTTACACTTAATGTTTTTTTGTCACGAATATTTGCTAATTTTCCTTAAAATTTAGTTTCTTAATACTGTTCTAGTAAATACAATACGTCAGTTTTAATTTTTGTTGGCTGTTCTGAAAACCCTGTTTTTTATATAAAAATTTGTATTTTATTAAGCTTATTTTTATGCGTAAACAAACCTTTAAAACTTTTTACATACAAAACCACAGATCGCCATGGAATATTTCGCTGTCACTGTTCAGAAAAGTCACAGAAATTCTGTCTTTCCTTTTACATGGTGAGAATTTTCGACACTTTTTGATGTTTATTGGTATGCGAAGTAACAATTTCGCCATAAACTAGTCCTGCAGAATATCTTTAAAATATTAAGTTCACAAAATGTTATTAAAAAAATTACGCAGTTTCTTTTACGACGTTAGTATAAATATAAAGGAGGCTGTGTTTTTATTTTAAATTTGACGATAAGTAAAAATCGCCACTTTCCAGAATTCTGACGGGTGAGATTTTCTGTCATTTCTGAAGAATCGCGAACAATATACCAATTTTTGCCTCGAATGGATGATCTATATAAATTAATGTTTTAATCTGCCCTGTCTACTCCTCCCATATTTTCATTATATATTTTGATAATGTGGGCTGTGGGACGTCAATAACTTTCTTAGTTGAAAGAACCTTCCACACGATAATTTAATTATCTACTGTTGAAGCATAGTGAAAATATCCTCGTGGCGGTTTTTCATTTCATTGGATGGCAGCTCTTTATTAAACGATTTTATCTTATTGTTCTAGTACCTTTTATGTCTCTAGATGTTAAGTCAGAGAGTAGCGACAAAGAAGTCAATAAATTTTCAAAAAATGTGGTAATTCATGTTATTTCAGAAGTCTTCAAAGAATATACAAAGTCAAGGACGACACTTGTACCGAATTCTAGAGCCTTATAATTTTCTGTATATTCTGTTTCGCTTTTATTTTATATAGTTAACTGATATGAGTCATAAAAAGTACAAAAATATACATTCTTAACGCAATTTTGTTCAAGTAGGAAAAATTTAACGATGTTTAGCTAAAACTGTTATTAGTAAGATCCTTTCACTTTTTTCTCCTTTATTTTGACAATAAACTTTTTTTATCTTTTTATTAACATAATTGTACTTTCTAAATCCTCTAATCTTCAAACATCTTTATTTCTTTGCTCGTATTTATCCCGTAAAACTTTTAAAATTATTTGCTTCTTATTTAAAAAAAAAAACGTGCCGTGTGCTTAGACTTGATCTTAATTTATAATATAGATTGTCGTTGTATATTCGTCTCTAGTTTCCACCTCATATAGACTCTTAACATACATTTTCTGATAAGATTTTTACTCAAAGATATACTTCAAGAAACCTACTTAATATACATGATAAATACTTGGCTAATGTATTCAAAATTTATACCAATATATCGTTTTTATATAAAACTGTTCATTAATTTGCTATGTTAACAATATTTTTATATAACTCAAGGATTTACTAGAGTTCTCAAAATTTTTTCCTATAAATATTTTATAATTTTTTTAGCTCCCTTTTTACATATTTATAACCAAAATAACCAAAAAAATGTCAATTTCGGTTTTTATTCCATATATTCATTTGGTACATATCTAAATTCAATTTAAAAAAAATTAAAACAAATTGATCCGAATTCACTCAAAAAAATAATTTATTGACTTTACAAGAGTCTTTTAATTTATATGATGTTTCCAGATATACTTTTCCTCTGACTATTTCAATATTTTTTCTCCTACTATTTGTCTTATGCAAATAAATAAAAGTTCATGTTTTCTCATTTGTTTAAAAATAAATCAAATTTATTTAATTTTTGTTTAATTTATACGTAAGTTTACCAAATTCACAATCTAATCGTCAAAAAAAAAAATTCCTGACCATTTTAAAATGATATCTATGATGAAAAAAGTTTAAATAGTAAAATGTTTTATGTTATAACGTAATTTTTAACTTTAAACAGCCTTACTATATTTTAAATCCCTTTAACATATAATATACTTGAACTTTTGTTTTATTTTCAATTTTCTATAAAGGAAACTTAAATTTTGACTTTTATTAAATTAATCCGTCTTTTTCTTTTTTAACAAACCATATCGTCAACTATCCATTATTTATCAAAATTTCATATTGATGCTTCAAAATATATTCTCAAAACTGTTTTTTTTCTTAAATTATGTACAATTTTCTTAAGCCGCAGATTTAAAAAAAAATACAATTATTTCGTTACCCTTTGTGCTAAAAGGGCCACGAGTAGCGTAATCTGTACCATAAAATATTTTAAAAAGCAGCAAAAGAAAGTCAAGATAAAGGGTCAATTTTTGAAGTCAATAAATATAATTTCAGAATTTAAACCTAAAAATCAGAACAAAGGAAAGTAACTTGCAAAGAAGTTGAAAAAGCTTAAATTTTGAGATTTTTTCAAAACAAGCCGCTACTGTTTTCGTACCACTTACTTTTAAACAACGAATACCTTGTTAAATAAACCAATTATTTGACTTTCTGGAAATGAAAACCATTCTTAAGTGAGTGTCTTAGTTTTTGAGATATTCGTGGAAAACTTGAGCAATGCTTAGATTTTCCCCTTTTCTATTAAAAATTCGGTTACTGCCCCCCCCCCCCGCTAAGGGACGTAGGACGAAATTATTTGACTTTTGATTGTAATATAGTCATGGTGTAATGTCATAAACGTTTAAACAATCTTACACATTTTTTGAAAATTTTAAAGAAATAAACGGACTACTCTATTTCACTGTGTTTATAAAAACTCCGTCCGTTAGTTAATAGTTTTATTTTAAATTACTTTAATTTTAACTAATGTGTGTTTGTTCTGTTTTTTTTTCTGTTTATCTATTTTTATGTATATACTGTTTACAATAATTGTCATACCCTTTTTATTTTTATTTTATTGAAACATTTGACTCAAGAATCATCTATAATGATGAACAATTTTTTTTATTTTTATATTTTAATCTAAAATGTATTTTGTTACAATTTATTTTTTTCATTAAGTGGTATTATAATTGCGATTTACAATACATAAGAAAATAGTTTAAGATAGATGTAGCTTGCTTTGTCGACAGAACTTGTTTTCTTGACAATAAAGTATTTAAAAAAAAACAAAAATAGATTATATTTGCTCCAATTTTTCTGCTAATGATATCTTTATAGATTGTACTGTTATTCCTGTTGGCATCTCTGATCACGAAGCTGTCTTAACAAATTTTAGATTAGTAATGAACGCTCCGTCCAAATTTAACATGACTTTCTTTTTAGCAGAAATAATTAGATGCTTAGAGTAAATATTTCAACGCATCGTTACCAGTCTACCTAACGCGTTCGAAATGAAGCCAAAATACACTACATGACTTGTTTATGCGATAATAATAAATAACAATGTTCTCATTTTTTAAGGGTGCGATGACAGCATGCACTGCTCATTGCGTACGTTCGTGGGTCCGTAACGTTACGTACATCCCTCCGTACGCAACGAGTGGAATCAGCTGTGCTGTCATCGCACCCGTTAAATAAGCAGGCATCGCTCGAAACATGGCATAAACAAGCCAAAATGTAGTGTAATATTGCTTTGTTTCGAACGCCTTAGGTATAACCATACCAATGCGTTTAAATATTTACTTTAAGTGTATTATCAAAAAATTAGTATTGAGTTCGTTGTCCATTCTTGATACGGAATCGCCACTTGACGTATTTCATAACCAAATAAGCAATATCTTTTTAAAATGCTTTCCGTTGCAAAAAATTAAAAAGAAAAACAAAAAAGTTTGGATTACAACTGGTCTAAAAGTTTCAGCAAGAAACTTCTGTCCCTATTTTGGAAAATATAAAAGTATATACAAAAACATTATCAAAATTAAATCAAACAAATATGGTCTTTCTCCACTGAATTTTAGTAAACCCGACATGTTTCGGCAGTTTAGACTACCATCATCAGGGGGTTCTAAAAAATCCAAAGAAGAAGAAATAGACTTATTGTCCTATACAAAGTTGTAGCAACGAGTAAAGTTTTCATTTTGTTTATTATGTTTTTTATATTCTATACAAAGAATTTAGTTAACTTGATTTAGAAGAATAAGTCACTCTGCTGTAATATTTAAAAAAAAACCTTAAAATTAGTAAAATCGCTTACCCTTGTTTAAGCTACAGTAAAGCAGTTTTGGTCAAATAAGAACCAAAGAAAATTAAAATGACTGAATTAACGAACCATTAGTACCCTCAGCAACGGAGAACTGAATTAAAAAAAATGGAAATCAGTGAGAAAACTTCTATATTGAAACAATGAAACATAAGTTCTAAACACCTATACTTACAGAAAAAGGGTGGGGAACTCATAGTTGAAAAAAAGACAATATATTGTAAACACCACTTAAAAAAAACATATATGTATTAACTAGCATGATTCCTCTCAGAAGGGATTAAGTTTTTAATTTAAAAAAAAACAAAAATTTAACATGGTATTGTTTTAAATTTGAATTTTAAATATGGGAGTTGTTTCGCTGATTTCCATTTTTTTTAAATTTTAGTTCTCCATTGCTGAGGGTACTAAGAGGGTAATAATGATCCGTTAATTCAGTCCATTTTAATTTTCTTTGGTTCTTATTCGACCAAAACTGCTTTACTGTAGCTCAAACAAGGGTAAGCGATTTTGCTAATTGTAATGTTTTTTTTTTTAATATTAAAGATGAGTGACTTATTCTTTTAAATCAAGTTAACATAATTCTCATATTTTAATACAAAGAAAACAAATTTATAACAAAATTAATCAATCCTTTGTATAAAATATTAAAAACATAATAAATAAAAGGATAAGTAACTTTTCCCTTTGCTACAACTTTGTATAGGCCAATAGGTCTATTTCTTCTTCTTTGGATTTTTTTAGAATCCCTGATGATGGTAGTCTAAACTGCCGAAACATGTCGGGTTATTGAAATTATTACAAATAAAATTCAGTGGAAAATGATCATATTTGTTTGATTTAATTATCAACTCCACCATCATGGACTACTTCAACAATTATCAAAATTGCAAAACAGAAGTTTTGGCAGAAAAAAATAGAATCATGATCCAATGTATAAAGAAAATTGGAAATTAGTGAACGAACTTACAGGTAAAAGTTCCGTTTTGCAGCCAAAGTTTGACTTGGATCGTAATGCACTAAATCATTTTTACTGTGCAATTGCACAAAAGTTACAACCACATCTTAATAGTAGTATCGATCCCATTTCATTCGTGTCAGATATTAATATCAATGACACATTTATGCTTTCTTTGCACTTTTAAAGAAATTAAAAATAAAAAATCTTGTGGGTACGAAAAAATGTCACTCAATTTGCTTAAGCTTTTACCAGATAATGCACTCTATGTTCTGGCCGAGTGTATCAATATTTTCTTTTTGCCTGGATTGTTTTTAAATTGCCTTAAAAACCATAGTTATTCCTTTACATAAGCGTGGTAAACTAAATGAGCCATCAAACTATCGGCCAATATCATTACTGTCGACTTTATCGAAAATCGTTGAGAAATTGGTCAAGAAAAGAACGTTGATTTACTTTTCCAAAGATAACATAATAAGCAGCACGCAGCAGCAAGATGCCATGTTGAATGTCTTTAAGGAAATTTATATACAGGCTTAAATGAAAACGAAACTGTGGCCACGGTCTTTTGCGATTTCTTTAAGACATTTGATTGCGTTAATCATAACATAATGCTTCAAAAGTTAGAAAAATATGGTTTTCGAGAAATCGCATACTTGTGGTTTAAATTCTATTTAGAGGGAAGGAAGAGATGGGTTAAAATAAGCAGTGAATAGTTATCACTGTTACCACTAAAAACTGGCGTTCCTCAAGTGCCTGTTTTGGGTCCAGTTTTATTTCTTATATTTCTGAATGACAAAAATTATCTACCCAGCAGATCTAAACTTACTTCTTTTGCCAAAGATAACACCTTAACTTGGCGGGGAAAGATTATTGCAGATCTAAAAAGAATCATAGCAGAGGTTTTAACACTAAAAAAACCAGTAGGGTAACATTTAAATTCGCTTATAATGATTTAGTTTTGGAAGCATAACCAATTTAAAACAAAACAATAGATTGGCCAGTGGCTGCTATGCAGTAAGAATAGTGGTGAATGAACTAGGCTTTGATTCTGCGAAATTGGTATACTTTTCGTTGGTGGAATAACACATTAGATATGCCATTTCATTCTGGTGTAATTGCTCAGATGCGCTGTTCGAGTCTTTGTTCTTCAGAAACGAGCTTTAAGGTATTTGTGTAGGGTTGGATACCAACATCACTGTAAACCACTTTTTATCCAGAATAAAGTTTTAACAGTTTGCTGCTAATTTATCCTTGAGTCAATCTGCCTAATGCACAAATACCACTTCAGCAATCTAGACATTCCAGCACCTTACGCAACTCGGAAACACTTGCAGATTCGAACACCTATCCCAAAATCAGTTACAAACTAATAGACTATTTTGATGAAAGGTTTTATATTTTAATATTATTTTTTGTTTAAATTCATTCCATTGTTGTTGTGATTTTTTTTGTACTGTTATCATATTTATTCTTTTTACAGTTAGGTACCTGTGATTTTTATTTTATTAAACTATGTCTTTTACTTTATAGATTAGGGATTGACATTTTAATATTAGGGATATTTTGGAACGCTTAAAATTTTGACAACTTTGACAGACGCTGTGGTAGTGTCCAACAACCACTACCATTACCACTCATCGATTTTACCAGAGATTTTGGAACACATTCAAAACTGTCACTTGTAAAAAAATTTAAAGATGAGAAAAAATTAAAAATTTGGCTTAATTTGACAAAATAAATGTTTTATATGTTGGAACCTTGTAATATTTTATTATTTTTATAATTAATTAAGCCAAAATTCTCTAAAATTAAGCAGAAAAATAACCACAACCACAACGAAATTGATTCGTAGCTTACGACAGTGGTAGTGGTTAACTACCACAACGGAATGACGTTTAGCTATTGCGCAGACGCAGTAATTACCACAACCACTACGAAGTGTCAAATAAGCGTTCCAAAATATCCCTATTATCTAAAAATATTTATTTTTACACTATATAGACTATGATTTGTCAATAAAATATAATTTCAGAAAATAAAATATATTTTGATTGATTGAGATTAATTAGGTACTCAGATAGCTAGGTACGTCTGATACAAAAAGAGATTTAACCCAAGAGATAGGTAGTTTGGTTAATTTTGGGTTTACCTTTAATTTAGCAATGAGGGTTAGCAAGAAAATATTAATAAATTATTACATTATGTTTTCTTCTCCTTTCTATTATATTTTATTTGAGTGATAGTAGATCGGCTCTATCTCAGGAACTAATTATCATATATATAAATTGATGTAAACAAAATCGGTTGGTGAAATATAACAAGTTCACTATTTTCTCGAAAGGTTACGTGACCATTTTCAAAATACACCATTTTATAAAAAACAAAAAACGGCCATGATTGGGATCATCCAAAAATAAAAAAGTTTTACTTAAACTTTTTCCTATTTTACAGTTTTCCCGGAACTGTTAACTAAGTTTTTTTTTAACGTAACAGGTAACGTACGTTCTTTTTTGATTGCGTTAAAAATGTCATTTAATAAAAAAAACTGTTGACTTGGAATAGAAATAGCTTTCCAAGCATGAAATTTTGATATTTGGTTTCTTGCGGTTTAGAAGGTAGGCGGCTAGAAATTGAAAACTATTAAGACTTGGGTGCTAAGCGTCGCGACGCCATTGAACGTCGACAAAATATGATATTAAACTCTATGCGGCATAGTCTTTCAGAAAATAAACAAAAAATATTCTAGTCAGGTTTAACTGCCAAAATAGCCATTTTTCACCAATTTCTGCCAAGTTAAAAGACTCGTGGAAGAAAAACGACCAGGAAATTGGGAACAATGGTCTGATCCTATTACTCAGAATAAACATAGAAACAAAATGAGGTAGGTAGGTACGCGTTTGAAGGACGGTTAGTGAGTTTTGACGTAAAAAAAAAACAAGAAATATACATTTTCTCTGTTTTTATAAATATTCACAAAAGGTTATTTATTACGTTTGGCGACATCTGGCGGCCAATTTCTCTAGTTATGTGCAAATTTTTTGACAGGGTTATATACCCTAAACATTTTTCTTCGTAACCATTTAACAAAGGCATATATTCTAGGTGAAGAAGCTGTCCAGTGTGACTTTATGCGAGGCAGGTCCAAATTTTTTAGATACAGGCCTATTTCTATGCAGCCATAAAGTTGTTATTTTACTCTAATTTTGCTATTTGCTCGATTTAGATAAAATTTATGTGGCGGTTAGAGAACTACTTAAGGATTACAACGGGCTCTTAAAACCATGTAAATTGGTCCAAGTAGGCCATATAAAAAATTTTTGTTTCCAAAACTTTGTTCAAAAAACGTTGTAATTTTTTTCCATATCTAACTTTGCGACGTTATTTTAAGACTTTTGCTTCAAAAAAGTTATGTTCTATACACCGATGACTTGACTTCAAAAATAAAAGGCGTCGCGACGCCCACAAAAACGGACTCCAGGCATTGAAAAAGTGTGAAAGTGCTTAGGGTTGCCTCCTCTATCAGTATGGCAAATCAGCTAACAGGGAAGATTACTTCGCAAAAATGGTAAAAAAACCGGTCCAATGATGTTGCAGCATTTTTATTTTCCACTTACCATTTTTCCTAAAAATACTACACTACAATAGATATTTAAAAATTATTTGTAAAAATGTTGAAAAGTAGTCAGGCATTCAAAATTTTATGTCTCTAAAATAATACAATTGACTAATTTTTTTGTATAGTTCTTACTATATTTTTCTAACAAATTAAAACACGAAATTTAATAGCAAATAAATCTATATATGTCGTGAAGTTTTCTATTGTGATTTTCCTCTAGTAATATCCATGGCTGCAGGTTCCATTTCCCTTATACTTTTGCCGCATGAGCTCGCTTCGGCGACTCTCAAGTCGTTAACTGCCGGCGTCGTCCGCCCGGCTTGAATTTTGAATCGAGGAGAGCTGCGATGCAGCGCTTACCAATTGGCATTCACGACGAGATTTTTGGTAGGCAAAGGTCGCCTAATAAAAACTTAAATTTTTGGCTGTAAGGGGCCTCTGTAAAATTTTGGAAATTCACGAATTCCCCTTTTTTGAGTGCCGTAGGTCGTTTATTGGTGCCTAGCTCTTCTTTTTGCCTATTTTTTGGATACAGTTTGGATTATGACGTCAAGTAAGTTAAACAAGTTTTTGAGTAAAAAAATCCATTTTTAATGGGTATTTTTTTGTCGTTACAGATCCTTACGTTTGCTGCGTTATATGGATATTATGCTGCTGTTTTGTTGATGACAAATTATTGCCGTTTTGCTGTATTGGATAGTTTCACTCTACTATTCTAATAGGGGTAAGTTATATTTTTTTGGGTTTTTTATGTTAAAAAGTCCCTCCATTTTTTGTCAAATCTCTACAAGAACCTGTCTTTCTTAGGGTCTTCTTGCCAGTCAATTTGAAAATTCTTTTCTTGAGATCGTTGCTCCTGCCTTATGGACTAAGTTTGCACTAGGCGCTCCGCCAAACGCTGTAAGATTTGAGCCCTTTTTCCTGGCAGAAATGTTGCTGCTCTGCAGGGATTTTAAGAGCAAAACTAAATGTCCTAACATGTGCTGCTCTTTATGACAAAAAAAAAAGGTTTGATTAGCAGTTAAGAAATCTATTAGATGATCAACCTTTTTCTCCCTGAATTGACTTATTTTTATACTTTAAGTAAAATTTATTTTCCTAGGATTTTCCGAGCCTGTGTTAAAAATCATGGGTCCCGTGTGCACGTATGTTTAGGCGCATTGAGGCATAATTTTTTTTGTAGGAAATGCTTCCAGAATTAATAATTTTTATGGTTGAGTAACGGAATTTTGTGCAAAGGATGTCTATGACGTCATCAAAGATGGTCGTCGTTTTAACCACAAATTAATGGTGTTGAAATGGGTTTTTGGCAATAACTCTGTATTCGTATATTCTAGAGACAAAAAACTCGGCACAGCTTTATTAGATACATTGGAGACAAAGTATGTGAAGTTTCAAAATAATGCGTGTCATTTTGTTAAAACCAGAGGCGTACAAATGCAAGAAATATTTTTTAAAAAATTTTAGAACACATAATTTTTAAACCTTTCTGACTGACAGCCGCTTTGACATATGTAAACAATATTTACTTTTTTGCGTTGACATTACTTCAAAATTTAAGAATTTTGATGGTGGAGTTGTGAGATATTATGCAAAGAGTACCTATAGCGTCATTTAATTTTACGGATCAGAAAATCTTGTTTCATTTTATTTATGAATCGATTTATTTTATTATCTACTCGCCGAAATGACTAACTGCCACAAGATTCACTACAGTTTTACTAGAGACATTAGATGATACTTCTCTAAAAGTTACATATTTCTTGTTATTTTTAGTAGCAGTGGCGTACAAATATACTAGATAAATTCATTTTACCTTATATATTTAAATATTACTTACTGACAGCCCTTTTGACATATGTCAATACAACTAATATTTTTGCATTGGAAATAAGTTGCAATTCAAAAAAGTTTTTTGCTGAAGTGAAAAAATATTCATTTTGTTACAGCGAGGGACCCCCAAACTTAAAAATATGTTTTTTATTATTTTTTCACTACGCTTTATTTAAAAATATTTCTGACTGATGTAGTTTTAACAGATATCTGCATGGTTAAAACACAAATTATTCGTACCAGCGGCGTTCAAATTTATGGAAAGATTTGTGTAACTTCATGTACCAATCCTTTTTTAAATATCACTGGAGTTCGATTCTGGGCGTAATAGAACGATCATACCCTGAGAAGTGACCACTTCTATTAAAATCCAAAATTCCGTATTCTGGAACCGGCCGATCGCACAAAAGTCATTCGAACGACGCACGGTGGTCGATTTTCCGGAAAACGCGGACATAAATGGAAAAATTCAAAATGTATCTAAATTTGCGCCTATATGGTTGTCAAGATACTAGGCGAATAGCTGGCCAAAGAATAAACTATGCTTTTTACGAGTTTGACATTACGCATCAGTATTCAACATCAAATTTCAAAATGAAAACCCAAAGTATGACAGTATTCAACTGTTAAGACGTCTTTTCAAAGAAAGAAAAGAAGACAGTTGAAGATCGACATAGGGTACGTTATATAAAAATGTATAGAATTTACTGCGTGTTTCATTTCAAAGTTTCGGTTGGCGTTCTTTTTAATATATTTTCTTTTTATTTTTCTAAACTAACATGTTTACTTTAATTTAGCTAATTAATAAACATATATCTCTTTCCTCTTAAAAATGTCTTAAGATAAATGTGAAAATTCACAGGATCATCCTGTCTGTTTATTAAAACTAAGTATTTTGTACGATTAAATTACAATGTGGAAGTTTTTTTTAATGTCCACGTTTTAACAAAAATCGACCACTGTGCGAGTTCTACTCTAAAATACGGTCAAGTTTGCCGTAGCATGCTCATTAGCAAGTAAAATATCGTGCTCTGAAATAATCCAAGTGACGTTTTTCACACGAGCTTTCCTACAACTCCCAACTACTGGGTCTAGTCGAGAGAACGGCTTTGCTCAAAAATTGTTGTTCAAGGCAGCTCTGCGCGAGCCCATAATAGTTTGGTGATTATTCGATCGTCTCGTCACTGCTTTTAAGCGCGTTTAATGGTTGAATTTACTTTTCTTCTCTCAGGCGAACGATCACTTCCTATGACTTCCAGAATCGGTACCCTGAAGAACAGCGGTTTTGACATATGTCATCCAGATTGATATTCTTGAATTAAGATTACTTTCAAATGAAATAATTAATATGCTGGAGCGGCAATATAATAACAGTGTTATTGCCAGTGGCGTTAGAATTTACAGTAATATTATTTCATTTTTAGTATACCTCCTTTGCACAAAATATTCCTGATCGAACCATTTTTGACAGATGTTTGCACGGTTGGTATTTTTACATTCAGAGTGTTCCTAAATTTAAACAAAAAATATGGTGGAGTGGCAAGGTCATATCACTAACAGTACCAGATATACCAAATATTTTTTAAGGCATTCTAATTTCAAAAATATCAGACTGGCAGCGGTTATGACATATGTCATCCAAAAGGACATTTTTGTATTAGAATTACTTCTTACTTTAAAAATTGAAGTGGTAAGATATAAGTATTGCGATATGCCGGTGGCATCAGAAACAGATATATTGTTTAAATTTTATTATAACTCTTCATTAAAATTAATCGTGTTCGACGTATTTTTGACAGAAGTCTGCACGATGTGTATTTTTGTACTCGGATAGAACCCAAACTTTGGGATTTTTATAGTTGGTTAACAAAGTATAAATATTGTTACTACCAGTGGCGTAGTAATTACAGAAACATATTTTAAATTTTATTTATCTTACAATATATTTTTAAAAATCGCTAACCGACAGCTATTGTAACAAGTGAAAACCAGATTTAAATGTTCGAAAAGATATCAATACTGTCAATACCAGTGGCGTTAGAATATAGAATTATATTTTTAATTTTAGCAGTATATTTTAAATTAAAATATCCCTGGTCCAGCGTATATACGAAAACGGAGAAGGATATTGCCCCAAAAAAGATCCAATTTAGATCCAGAGGTACCAATTAGGTAACATCCACTGAATATACGTTATACGTATATTCTGAACATGTATTAATTACTCCACAAAAATATTCGAGTTATATTCTATTATACAAAATTTGATGTTCTAATATATATCCATTATCATATATATTTATATAGTATATCCTGTCGATATCCGTCATGATATACAAAATGTAAATTTTTCCAAATTTTTGTTTTTATATATAACAATGGTATATCCAAAAAACTATATTATTTTTTTATCCATAATATTTTATTGAAGCTATATATAAGATTTATATTACTGCAATATACTGATCCTTATAACACTGATATATTCAATGAAGAATGGCCATTACAAATCTATGATCATATATATAAGGTATATATGTTTTGCATATACCCTGCATATATTGTCATTTATATTACTACAATATACCCACTTAGCACAATAACAATAATAGGTCGCATCCTAAATTTAGAAAAATTAACGTGAGTAAAATTAACATCAGAAACATATGCTCTCACATAAATAAGCATTTTTTAGATGTACTTTAAAATGGTAGAAAATATCGTTTTTTATGTAATTCATAAATCCAAAAAATATACGGTATCATGTAAAAAAGTGCTGTTTGTTAGTAAAAAAACCTAAAATGCCTAAATTTAATTTTTTTAAAAATAAAAACGCCATGGAGAGCTAAAAATTTTTAACAACAATAGTTTAAAAGTTTGAAAGGTTTTTTAATAAGAAACAAACACTTTTTCCTCATTTCTTAATTTAAGCAATTGATTTACATTTTTTTTACTTTGTCTAGAAAATACAGAATTAAGCTTTCCATTAAAAAATTTAGCTTAAGTCAAAGAGAGCAAAGCAGACACCATATCCTCATGTTTATCTCGATTCTTTTTGGTGGATGATATCTGTCTCTATCTACAGCATCCTTAATCAGTTTTTTATGACAATATGAAGCTTTGTATTCGTGGTGGTGTGTAAAGAAAGGGACTTTCTTCTTGCTGCAGCTACATCTGGAAATAAAATATTTTTATAATTAGATAATACGTGGCATATTCATTTTTTAATCAGTTTTGATTCAGTTTGCTGGTGGTACAAAGCAACATTTTATAATAAAAAAACTATAAAAATGCCATGGGCAAAAATTTTCTTAAAAATGTGTTATTTTAATCTTTTAAATACAATACTGTAAAACAAAAATTTTTGAAAAAATTAAATTTATAAAAAAAATATAAAGCCAAAACTTTTAAAAAAGTAATGTTTAAGTTTAGTAACAAATATAAATAAAGAAAAAAATTATAACTCTAGACTCAACAAAAAATGATTATGCGAATTTCTGGCAAATTAATGCGTGAATATCCTGAGCACTTTTATATGGGACCTTTCGGACATCATCGTTTTAGTTTTTAACAAAAGTAATATATAAAAAACTAAAAATAACAATCTATAAAAAGACACACACTCACAAAAAATCTTTTGTAGCGTCTCAATTTTGCATTAAACTGAATTAAAAAAAAGTTCCCGACAGTTACTACTTACCCTGCAAAGTCTAGATGGAACCAAAGATATAATTTTTGTTGTTTCAAAATTGAGAAGCATATTGTTCGTGGGTTTCCATTTAGGTAGGTATTTCATTTCCTGAAACCTCGTCCAGATTTAGATCAGAATGAAATGTTTACCTAAATTATTTATGTTTATAAAATGGTCTGATTTTTGATATGAAAAAAATGGCCAAGGTGCATTTTTTTCTAACTCCATCATTTATGGATAAAAAAACTGTAATCGGCTTTATGTACTTACCCTGCAGTCCCCAAGAGATGTAAAGTTACCAAAGATGGTGGGAACAACCAACCAAATTTTCATCAAGTGTCCATCTGAAACAAAAAATAAAACCATGCAACTTACATATTTGCTTTTAGAGAAAGAAGAAAAATAAAAGTTTCGAAAGGATTCTTCTTTTACAATACACATAAATAAATAAAATAAAAGTATAGGTAAATAACTTTAAATTAAGCAGCACAAAACTTTTATAAATGTATAGAAATGTGGGTGTCAGTGATTTGCGAGGGGATTTATCAGCTTTCTAATTTAATATTTGGTAAACACAAAGACCAGTTTTTTTACATTTGTACAAGAAAACCAACCAATACAACCCAATCAAACCATACTAAACCCTAAAAAAGGTTGTTTTCGCTCTAGATATAACCGTCGTAACTTTAGACACTGTGAAACACAAATGCAAAATACACTGCCTCCCATATAGGTCAATGTTTCTTTTAATTTTACACTATAAACCTAGCTTTAGACAACACAACACCTGCTGTTCATTATTGACATTGACCCTTCTCTGTCCCTTTTCGAAAAGCAACATATATCGTCAAGTTGAAATTCAGAAATTCAGCCATATATATAGATGCATTTATTTCATCTGACGCCACCATTTTGAGCCCACACGAATAAACAACTTCAATCGCGTTTATCTACTTACCTGCAACCACTGGATGTAAGATAGCAATTTTCAGGGGGACAGTCCATTGTAGTCTAATCCAACCGATAATAAAAAATATTGTTTTTTTGCTACAAAACTTTAGAAAACGGCACAAACTCACTGCACACAACTCGATAAATAAGCGAAACAAGCTTAGTTCCGTATTTGCAATGCAGAGAAAGGATTTATTAATCTCGTATCTGATTGATTGAATTGAAACCACGTGGTACACGCGCTAATGCGTAGAGGAAAATCGAGCTTGCAGGTTCGTATACACCGCTAAGTGATTAATATTTAAGTCTCCCTCACTAAAGGAATCCTTGAATACATTTTATCAATTTAGTGGTTTTTGATTCACTGAGATAAGAAAATATATATAAGACTAGGGACAATGTGCACCGACAAGTTTGGCCACTCCGAGAGAATGTGATTCGCCAAATTTTGGCAAAATTTTAAGTCACAATCTAACCCGCGCAAACAATATGATAACTATAGCAATATACCTACGATTTTTTAAAGATATATAAAACAAGGGAGATCTGGGTTAAGTACATTTTAAAAAAAGCATTAATATATTTGATAAAATATTTTATTCCACAAAACAAATATTTGGGCATATTTATTGTGCAAATATTCAAATGATATTGGGCTAGGATATGTCTGCCTTAAATCCAAAAAACAGATAAACAGAATATACTCAAACGGATACACACTGAATATTGGGAAAATATTCATATTTTTTTATATAATTTCTTGCAATAAATTTTATCTAAAAAATATGTAGTATTTTAAATGCAGAGGAAAATATTAAAAATAGAATATTACGTGATAATTATAAAATTTATATATTTAGTTTATATTAAAAAACAAATATTTGGGTAATATTTTATTTTAAAATATTAACTGATATTCGGTTAAAAAATATAAAGCTTATATACAAAAAACATATATTTAGGATGTACGATAGCGCATATAGACTGAATATACAGTAAATATCTGTTCATGTTTCCTTTTCTTGAAACGAATCATGTTTTTCTTGTAATATATATAAAATATTCGTAGCTTGCTATGTGGATATCTGCCTGATCGGGCATTTTTGCACTCAGATAGTTGATGGTGAGGTAGTAAGGTATTACCAGTTATATCGTAGCTATTCATGTAAATATTCTGTCCAACTTTATTTACCTACCTAACAAACTCTAAAGTAGCATTTACACAGGCGAATATCAATTTGATCTTCGAAATGCCGACAAACATTCGCGCGAATTATTTATTTAAAGATTCGCACAAAAGGTTCTGCCCAAAAGATTCGGGGTTCGAGTAAAAAGGTTCATGGTGTTCGGACAAAATTTTCTGAAAGAAATATTTGGAATAAAATAAAAATTAGAAAAATTATATACCGTAAATCACTGAAATGAATTGTAGTATAAAAATTAAATTTTAAAACCTTTCCGACGGAGAAACGATTTGACGCATTTGATAAAAAATAATGAGAATTGCTTTATTTCATTTTGTGGGGTTTTGGTGGTGGGATTTGGTCGTGGGGTTTGGTGATGGGGTTTGATTATAAAACCTAAACACTTAATTAAGGAAAACCAAAAAACTGTAAACCATAGCAACAATTAGGTACAAACTTATTTAGTAGATATCCACCAACCTCACAACCTACCACTCAGCAAATAATAATTTTTAGCTTTCCGTCGGCCTGTACTATTTAATCGAAAAATAAAATAATTTTGTTGTTCCAATTTAATTTTAAGAATTAAGGAGAATTATGTGATTATCTATATCGACTTTCAAAAATATATTTCCAAAAAATCTTGCAAAAATTTGCCAAATGCTGCAAATGTTCGAGTGTTCGTGCAAACGTTCGTCGAAAAAGGTTCGCCAGATTTGGCCCGAATTTTTGGACAAACCTATTCGCTCTGTGTAAATGCGCTTTAAGAAGAAATAAATCTGTCGTTAAGCGAACATTCTGCTTTTAAAGTGGAAGTACCTTTGACTGTGTAGTAACATAAGGTTTACATTAAAACGCTGAGCATACGCTAACATAATTTCTACAGTATTTTTGACAAAAACTTGGATAGCCTATATTATCGCGTAATTTTATTCTTATGAGCTTAAATAAATAATCAAAACTTCTTTAAGTTACTGAAGTGGTATGCTCCCTTTTCGTTAAAAATCCTATCGTTAGCGGTTGGTAGAGAGTGTTTTAAGTTCCCCAGCGTTTTAAAGAATATATTGACATTCATCCGACCACCCTATCGACTCTACTCTCAAACTCAAATTCTGTACGTCCCAGCCAGGACGGAAAAGATACCCTATCCTCATCCGGATCAGATCCCACTGACCGCCTCAACGAATTAAAAAAAAAAAACAAAAAACGAAAAACTTTATTGACGCTTTATCATAAGTATCAGATTTCAGAACCTATCACTGAATTATACTCAGATAAAAGGTTCTAAACTTTTACAGTGGAGTCATCATCGACAACAGCTAGTTTTTAAACTGATACTGATACTTTACTAACCCGAATTACTTACTTCCTGCCTGGTACGCCTAGTGTGAACTGACTTTCATATTTACAATATTTACAGTTAGCCGTTATTGTTCACCCTAGACCTAACTATCTACAATCACTAACTTAAGCTAACTGATGATGCGCTAAATAACTTAAACTTTAAAGTCTCCACTTTTAGTACATCACTCCATAGAAATGTTTTAGTCCTTTCGGCGAAACAGAGGTAGGCATAAACCAAAGAAACCAAATAAGTTTTCTTATTTTCTCCAAGATATTTCTATATCGGAACTCTCACCGCAAAATCTAAATAACACTATAATCACAAGGTTTGAAACTAGGTTAGGCATACTAAACTTAACTTAAAAATAATTTTAACAGAATGTTGAGATCACAAGAAAGAACATCTATCCCGGAATGTTAGGAAGATTATTCTCTGTTTCAAAAGTTTCCATTCGTCAAATTACGGTATGTGGAACGCTGATGCGACTAGCGTTTTCACAAGGGAGTTAAACGCAATATCTTCGGGAAAAACTCATTAGGCTATAACTTAAATTATTGTCAATCAGGTATAAAGTAAGAAAATGACCACTACTCTAAAAACTTATGAATATGTCAATCAGATTTTATTTAAAAGTTTGGCGATCAGAAAAATACCAAAAATTTTGACAAACATATTTTATTTGAGCAAATTTGGCATCATTTGTAACCAATACGTTTATGAAAAAACTTAGTCGACATGTCAAATGTCTAATTGTTATTGGTGTCACAAAAGTGAACATAAAGTGTTACTGAGAAAGGTGTTCGACCCTGTGAGTTCATTTGGAAAATACAGAAGAAAACTCCAAGGCAACAATTTTAGAACACTCGCGGTTTTGAAATGTTAATTAACTACTGAAACGATTCTTCAAACTTGATCTAGAACTTCTTGGACGGGGTGGTCTTTCGGAGTCACTACAGACAAACAGACCGACAAAAATTATGTTTTTGGTATCTGTATGGTTTGCTCAGAATTTTCCGGGTTAATTTTAATATGGTGGCTCACATTTAAACAATGAAGTTAAATGGAAATGTCACTGTCAGTGTCAAAAAATTGGTCCTAAATTGAAATGTCACTGTCAGTGTCAAAAAATTGGACTGTATAAATTTCAAATGGAGTATATTTAAAAAATTATAGTCTGGCGCCACGGGCATTAATGGTATTATTATTAACAGTATAAACAAATGTCAATCTGATTGGTGCTTGGTACAATCGCTGTCAGTCAGCGATTTAAAAAAATATATTGTAAGGTAAATAAAATTTAAAATATGTTTCTTTAATTAGTACGCCACTTATAGTAATAATATTTATACCTTTTTACTCGACTTTTAAAATTTGAAAATCTAGGTTTCAACCGAGAACAACAGACAATATACGTCGATCAGGATTAATTTTTAATAGAGTGTAATGACAAAATTTATAAAATATAACTGTTTCTGATTCCACCGGCATATAACAATACTTGTATCTTACCACTTCAATTTTTACAGTAAAAAGTAATTTTAATACAAAAATGTCCTGCGGCCAGTCCGATATTTTTGAAATTAGAATTCCTTAAAAAATATTTATACGAATTTCTACGCCTCTGGTACTGTTAGTGATATGATCTTGCCACTCCACCATATGTTTTTTAAAATCTAGAAACACTCTGAATGTAAAAATACCAACCGTGCAAAAATCTGTCAAAAATAGTTCGATCAGGAATATATTGTGCAAAGGAGGTATACTAAAAATGAAATAATATAACTGTACATTCTAACGCCACTGGCAATAACACTGTTATTGTTTGAAAGTTTAAAACACTGTTATTATATTGCCGCTTCAGCATATTAATTATTTCATTTGGAAGTAATCTTAATTCAAGAGTATCAATCTGAATGACATATGTCAAAACCGCTGTCATCTAGGGATATTTAAAAAAGGATTAGTACATGAAGTTACACAAATCTTTCCATAAATTTCTACGCAGCTGGTACGAATAATTTGTGACTTAACCACACAAATTTTTAAAGCTGGATAATATTTGAATCTAAAAAGACTAAGAATCTGTAAAAACTACGTACATAAATTTTTAAAGCTGGATAATATTTGAATCTAAAAAGGCTAATCGTGCAGACATCTGTAAAATCTACGTCAGTCAGAAATAGGTTTTAAATAAAGGGTAGTGTAAAAATAATAAAAAACATATTTTTAAGTTTGGGAGTCCCTCGCTCTAACAAAATGAATATTTTTTCACTGCCGACATCTGTAAAAACTACGTACACAAATTTTTTAAACTGGATAATATTTGAATCTAAAAAGACTAATTGTGCCGACATCTGTAAAAACTACGTCAGTCAGAAATAGGTTTTAAATAAAGGGCAGTGGAAAAATAATAAAAAACATATTTTTAAGTTTGGGAGTCCCTCGCTCTAACAAAATGAATATTTTTTCACTTCAGCAAAAAACATTTTTGAATTTCAACTTATTTCCAATGCAAAAATATTAGTTGTATTCACATATGTCAAAAGGGCTGTCAGTGAGTAATATTTGAATATACAAGGTAAAATTAATTTATTAATAAAAACTAGTATATTTGTACGCCACTGGTACTAAAAATAACAAGAAATTTGTAATAAAACTTTTAAAAAGGAATCATCTGGTCTCTTTAATAAAACTGTAGTGAAGCTTGCAGTTGGTCATTTCGGCGAGTAGATAATAAAATAAAACGATTCATAAATAAAATCACACAAGATTTTCTGATCCGCAAAATTAAATGACGCTATAAGTACTCTTTGCATAATATCTGACAACTTCACCATCAAAATTCCTTAATTTTGAAGTAATTTTAAAGCAAAAAAGTTAATAATGTTGACATATGTCAAAGCGGCTGTCAGTCAGAAAGGTTTAAAAATAATGTGTAAAAAAAATAAAAAATTTTTAAAAATATTTCTTGAATTTTTACGCCTCTGGTTTTAACAACATGAGTTGCATTATTTTGAAACTTTACATATTATGTCTTCAGTCTATCTAGTAAAGTTGTGCCAAGTTTGGTGTCTCTAGATTACACAAGTGCGGCGTTATTGTCAAAAACCCGTTTTAACACCATTAATTGGTGGTCATAGACACCCGTTACACAAAATGACGTTACCATGGAAATTATTAATTGTGGAAACATTTCCTACAAAAAAAAGTATGTCACAATGCATTTAAATATACGTGCACACGGGAAGACATAGGCTGCAGGACTAATATGGAAATACCTATTTGAAATTAAAATGAATTGGTACTAAGCTCCCATTAAGCCCCTGAAAATTCTAGAATTTTCCCCAGGTTTTCCCTAGAAAATGCGTTTAGTTTTATTATTTTTTATTAACCAATAGCCATTCCTTTTTATTATTTTTTGGCTATGTACTTTCCTATAATATTTTAGTGCGATATTTATAGACCATGATTTTCTACAGTCTATCATCCTAGGTGTACCTACTATTTTCATGTCCTATTTTTTTATTATTTGTTTCTCTAGAGAAAATAGAATAAAATCTGTTAAGTTCTTCTTTAAAACTTGTGTCATTATTTATTGAAAACTTCAGGCTTAAAAGAAAACATAAAACATTATTAATTAATCAAGATCAATGAACAATAGAGATTAATCAATAAACTTTATTATTATCTCGAAAATAAATCCATAACAATTTCAAATCAAATTCTCTACTTATTTTATAATTTTTGCTAAATTAATTTTTTTCAAATTTTCTTAATAAAATTACCATCTATTTTTTTAAAAAAACGAATCTGCCCCAATGTTGCCGATGAAAAGCTGCCGTGCTATATGTTTTGCAATTATTATTTAATTGGGATAATGATTGCTACATATAATTAATGGCGCGCAACGTGGGGCTCGAACCCATGACTCTGAGAATAAGAGTCTCATGCTCAAATTATATGTATTCAGTGTTTTACAACGGTTACTATTTTTAACTTGATAAAAATAAAATTGGGTGTTAAGGAAAACGAGAGTAGTTATATAAACAACAAGGTTTGAAAACGACTCTTTGCACACGATCGCGATAGTTTGCTGGACAGAGCCGAAGGGAGGTCCACATGTCGAGGTAGTGTAGTGTAGATATTTACGATACTTTTTATACGACTGCAAAAAAACAGAAACCAGAAAAATAAAAAAAAAAGGAGCCGTGACGGTTGCTATGGAACTCAGTCAACTTATATTGTTGGGTGACAACCACAAAAATCACATTGACGGGAGACCCGTGTGCAAAAATAACGTAAGCGTGCGCAAAATACCGTTTTCAGATCGTGTCCTCCTTGCGCAAAACCCCCTTTTTCAAGATAACAAGTATAAAAAAATATTTTTAGTAAGACCTCCCTCTCCCACTTCGGATATGCATGGCGTAACTTCCAATCATGCCTGCTGACCAAAAATCAACTGGTGTGCCGGACATCATTCATGGATAAGGGTTCGGCGCACCACTTCAAAAGGGGTCAAGTGATGCATAGGGTAACCCCTACCATTTTCACATATATGGTGTAGTCGTAGCTAGTCCCAGGCCAAACTCGTGATGTATCGGGTGACCCTTAAAATTTTCACATACAGGTGATAAATGATCATTTAAGGAAAAAAAATGGATTTAAAAAATGTATTTCTTTTTATGCAGGTCGTTACAATAACAAGACATGATACAAACTTATCTTTTTTTAAATTGGACACCCGTTATATTTTTGACTATCAAATTCTGAAAGTAATTATAAATGTTTTTTTTATTATTCCCCATATCTAACCTTACCTGTTTTTAAGATATTGACATTTGTAGTTGAATTTCTAGTTTAATGTATACGCCTTCATTTCCATACACAGTGTGAGAGAACTATAGATTTTTGAAAGCAGTTATAAAGACCCTAAGAATAAGTATTAGACAAACTTACCTCTTTACATACCGACCAAACATCAACTGGCCTGCCCGACCTTTTTCGTGGCTAGGGGCTCTGCACACCCCTTAAATGGAGAGTAATTTTAAACTTTTTAGAAGTCTCTTAGAACAGAGGATCTGACCGCGCAGCGGCAGGAAATATCTCAATCGGTACGCCCCCAAGTGAAGCAAAATGAGAACCAAACGAATGGCGGCCGATCAAAATTTGGGTAAAACTTACACAAATTAAAAAATACTAATTAGGTTGTAAATATATCTTTTACAAATAAAAGATCTGGTATACTTCGACAGGGTTTAGAGTCTGTGATTTTATTTTGCAGCTTTAAACAATTGTTTTTTTCACAACATTAAATTTTTTCAGACCAAAAAGAATAAAAAATTATTCTAAAGATGTCCAAACACTTTTTTAATTTACTCTAAAACATCGTAACAATTTATACATTAGAAGAAGTATCACACAAAACTTAGGTACACTAAAATTATTTGCAATTGCCACAACCAGAACCAGCCGAGTGTTGACTAAAAATTGGTTTTGCTTCTATCTCACGGCTCGTGTACGCGGAAAGCTTTCATACTTAGTGAAAAGGCAATAAGTAGACATAATAGTATATTACACACCAAGGGACTAAAGTGTAAGTTTTAATCTCGAGGCGAAAAGTTTGTAGCCCGACCGAAGGGAGGAATACAATTCGTCGAGGGATAAAAAGACAGAGGTTATGTTATGCTGCTTGTTACTAGCGCTAAAAAATTAATTATCATTTTAGTGCTCAGGTATACAGCCAATGATACACTTACGGTTGACATTTAGATTTAGTTTAATATATAGGAGGTACAGAGTCTAGAAAGATGAGAAATTGTGAGGAGAAGCAAAAAGTTGTAAAATAAATAATCTAACTCTAGTGTTTTATTTTGGATTACAAAACATGGTGTCAGGTGTGAAAAAAGTGCACTCTAGTGCTGAAAAGTAAACTCTGGAAAATAAAAATCTAGTAAAGAAAAAGTGTATTTGAACTCTTGTAAAAGGAAAAATAAGTATTGTAAAAAAACAGGAAAATGGATTTAAAATTACAGATGCCCACCTTTGAGGTAAAAAATTCATCGGATTGAGGATTGTGGAAGCAAAAATTTCAACTGTTCTTGAAACCAACAGGTAAAAATAATCAGTCAGAGGACATAAAAATAGCAATTTTACTAACATTGCTTGGTGATCACGCCATTGAAATTTACAACACTTTTAATGATGACAAAAGAGATACTCTCGAAAAGTTGTTAAAGAGTTTTGATGAGCACTTTAATCCAAGGAAAATAATTCGAATGGAAAGCTTTAAATTTAAAAATTTATTACATAAAGAAGGCCAGGAGATACAACAGTATTTAAATGAACTTAAAGAACAAACGAAGCTATGTGATTTTAACTGTAAAAATAATGACTGCAAAATAAGCTATGAAGACAGAATGATACGAGATTCGCTGGTGCTAGGGATATTCAACAAGGAAATTCAAGAAAGGATATTGAAAGAATCGGACTTAACAACTGACAATATTGTAAAATACTGCCAAAGCATTTAACTTAGTAAAAGGAGTGTACAAATACTGAACGAAGAACCAGAAGTTGAAGTAAATGTGGTAAGAAAAAAGTATGACTGCGACAGGTGCTTACAAACATATTTTCCGAGACAATGTCCAGCTTTTAACAAAACTTGTGCTTTGTGCCAAAGAAAGAACCACTTTTCAAGGGCGTGTTTTTTGAACAAGGACAGACAAGTTTTTGTTAAAAAAGACACCGAGAAGGAAAATAACACATCCACTAATAGTGACCAAAAGGAGAGATCGAATATCGAGAAAAAGACTGTGCCAGAAAAAGAAAAACCAAATGTGAGGTACTTAAGCCAACACCTGGAGGAGGAAGAAGAACCTGGAATTGATTTGTTTATATCAGAATGCTCAACAATGAATATAGATAAGGTTAGTTTTGATAAATGGTATGAAAACTTATTAATAGGGGATACACTGGTAAAAATTAAACTTGATACATGTGCTGACATTAGTAAATTAACTTTAGGTGCATACAAATAGCTTAAAAATAAACCCCCATTAATAAGGCCTCGTCCATCATTAGTTGCTTATGGAAATTTCAAATTTCAACCTTTAGGTGAGGTAAAATTGAGTTGCAAATACAAAGATAAGTAATTTTAAACTTTTGTTTTCTCACTTGAACTATCATGACTGCGGCGGGCTGAGCACAGTAGTAGCTTACTTCACGCCTAAGGGCTGTTTCCATCGTGGTGGTCGGTTCGGCACTCGGATGTTCTATCCTTGTCACTCCTGTGTGAGGGTAGAGTGTACCATCCTGGGTGTGGTGCGGCCCGTCCTGGTGGGAACGACTACGGGGGTTTAAGTTGTTGATTTGTGGGGCCCTCCCACGATGGGACCATATTTTCCAAGACCCTGTTGTTTTATTTTCGTATACAATGGTTGATTCACAAATTTCTTAATCATAGTGGTCTCATCGTGTGTGGGGTACATAGGCGACAGGACTTCCCTCACCACCTTTTCGGAATTGCTCCCTATAGGATACGAAGAAGCTACTCGATGAATTTTTCATGATGTAAACTAGGTTGGTGTTATTTTGAATTTCAGTTTTCTTATTTTAAAAAAAGGTTTTAACTTTTATCTCAAATATTGTACTGTGAAGTTTACGGAGGTATCAAAGTAATAATGGCCTTAGGATGCAGATGCTCATAGGGTTCTGACATTTGGATACAGTTTCCTTCTATAACACCCTTACATACAACTAACCATTTTAAAAAAAAATTACCTTCCCTGACCTCTGTCATTTGTTCTGGACTTTTGGACGCAACACGTGCAATTTAAAGATTAAACTAATTAACTAACTATAACTAAAAATACGATGCCTTTTTTTTTATTTTCAGGGGATACCTGACCGTCGGTAATGACGAGGTTCAGGTCCCCAGTCAATTTTGATATTTTCTTTTTTACTACATTTTACAGTCTTAGTAGTCTTACTACTTCTTAAATGTTTTTTGCTCCTAATTTATAATTTTTTGCTCCTACTTTTTGACTGTTTTCTGAGGCCACTCTCTTTGTTTTCAGTTCTCCATGTAGCTACTTAAATTCCCATGGACACTAGATGTCGCCATACTTATAGCACCACCCTAGTGTAAGTTTTGTTAAAGATTAGATTTTAGGGTTTTGAGGGTTTCAATTTTGTGTTATGCTTGGTCTGTTCATTGGTTGGGTCACTGGCTCGGTGGTGACCTTCCCTTGTGCATTTTTCCATCTTCCCATTGGATGGTTGGCACTGTGCTTGTGTCTAATGGATGGGTAGACCAAGCATAACTCTGTTTTTCACATATTAATTTTACAAATATCAAATATAAATGTTACAATAAGTCTTCTTGGGTTCTTTCAGTGCACCCCTGGAGATGACAGTCTATACTGTCGAAACATGTTGGGTGATTTTTCAATAAAACATCAGTGGAGAATGACCGAAGCTTTTTCATTTATTTGAAATCCCTCCACCAATTAACTACTTTTTTAATTACAAAGATAAGAATGTTACTGTATATTTTTTGTAGTAGATTTTTCTTCTGCGAAATGTTTGTTAGGGCTCAAAGATTGTATTGCTTTGAACCTAATTAAGAGGGTTGATTCAGTCAGTTCATTCCCAGATTCAAAAGAGGAGCTTTTTCAAAAATATCAACAAGTTTTTGAAGGGTTAGTGTGTATACCTGGAGAATGCAACATTGAACTCTCCAGTGAAGCTAAACCTGAAGTACAATGCCAAAGAAAAATTCCTCTTTCATTGATGGACAAATTGACAGAAACACCAAAACGACTTGAAAAAAATAATGTCATAGAGAAAGTGAACTATCCAACCGAGTGGGTGAATAGCCTAATGATTGTAGAAAAACCAGATAAATCCAAAGTTTTTAAATAAATTCATTAAACTGGAATATTTTAGTATTTCAAGGCCCAATGATATACTAACTAGATTAGCGGGAAAAAATATTTTTACGGTTATTGACCTTAAGGATGATTTTTGGCAGCTTAAATTAAACAAAAGTAGTTCTGATTTATGCACTTTCAACTCCTATTGGTAGGTACAAGTTTTGTAGAGTTCCTTTTGGGTTGTCAAGTGCACCCGAATTATTATAATAATAATAATTTCAACAAAAGATGACCTTTTACATAACAGAATTATTCAAAAAGTTTTTGACCGAGCATTGGCGAATAATACAAATTTAATTAAAACAAAAATTCAGTTTAAACTTAAGCAGGTGACTTTTGTTGGTTATATAATTTCTGCTGAAGGTATCAAACCAGAATTTATTCCCCTTATTCCTATAATGTCTAAAGATCTAGATAAAGTAAGCTCTCGTTGACAAAAAATGTTACTAAAAATATTAAAATATGATTTTAAGTTAACATACTTACCAGGAAGAGATATGCTTGTAGCAGATATTTTATCAAGATCTCTCATTAAAACTGAAGTTGAAGATGATCCGGAGATGGATCATATCATTCATCAAATTTCTAATGATATTCCAATGTCAAACGAAAAAAAAATTATTTTTAAAACTGCTTTAGATAATGACAAGGTCCTCTCACAGTTAAAAAAAAATTGTGAAAAAGGCTGGCCTCAAAATTGTAAAAACTTGGACCAAGATCTTAAATTTTACTTTAAACTTAAATACTTTATTTACTTATCCAATAATTTTTTGTTTTTAAATAATAAAGTTATTGTTCCAAGCTCTCTAAGACCAGAAATCTTACAATTGGTACATAAACCCAATTCTGGTATACATAAAAACTAAAATGTGAGCCAGACAGCTTTTATATTGGCCTAAACTTTCAAAAGATATTGAGGATTACATTTCAAAATGTGAACCTTGCCAATTAAATCAAAGGTCAAATCAAAAAGAGCCCTTCATAAACCATGCTGTTCCAACTCGACCATGGCAATATGTTTATTCAGATTTTTTTTGCAGATAGTTACTCAAACTGGATTGAAATTTATGTCATAAATTTTTGCACAGAAAAATTCTCTCAATTTGGAATACCAGATATATTTTTCAGTGACAATGTTCCGCATTATTCATATAAATTTAATAATTTTGCAAAAGAATGGGATTTTCATCTTCAGTTTAGTAGTCCAATCCATCACCAGTCAAATGGGTTTGCTGAAAAATATGTCGGAATAGCTAAAAATATGTTTAAAAAAACTGACTCTAATAAAGATTTGCCCCTTTTATTGCTAGAATATAGAAACTCCCCTTTAATCAATATGAATAAATATACTCCAGCACAACTTTTACTAAATCACAATGTAAAAACTAAGATCCCTATATCTTCTAAAAATTTATAAATTAAAATTATTGATTCAAAATATGTTGAAAACTTAATTTCTCAAAACTATGCTAAACAAAAATAATTTTACAACAAAACAGCAAAAGAGTTAAGAAAATTAAACGTAGGAGAAAACATCTTGTTTCAAAAAGGAGAAAAATGGGTGAAAGAAAAAGTAGCGGGAATAGTAAATGAAAGGTCGTATCTTATAAAAGACATTTTTGGTATTAAACTCAGAAGAAATCGAAAATATCTAAGACCAATTAAATTAGACTTAAGTCTTGAAACTAAAATATCGTATGAGCTCGAAGATTTTTCTAAACCCTTGTTTTCTTCTCCCACCACATTACTACTTTCTCCTCAGTCGATGCAATGTTTGCCAAATAATTACACAATAAACAATTACTGACTATGACTCTTCTGCAAATGATGAAAATTATCAATGTGAGTCACAAAGCTCTTTCTCATATAACTCTAAAAGAGACATTAGCTCCGAATTTTTAAGTTGTCATGAATACTCTAACACAAGATTAATAAACTCTAGCTCAGTTGAGTTTTTAATTTTTAACGAATCTCTCAGTAACTCAATTTTGACAACTGACAGTAATGAAACAGGACCTTTTCTAGGCTTTTCAAATTCCACTAAAACTCTCTTATATCAATCTATGACAATTATCTTGAAAATTATCCCGTCTCAGAGCCTTTAAATTTTAACAAACAAAAACGAATGAAAAGACTTAGAAAAAAGTCTTCTTATCTAAAGGATTTTGTCTTAGGCTTAAGTTCTGATTCAGAATAATGTACAATATTTTCTTATATATATATTTATACTTAGTTACGTACAGTAGTTAAAATTATTAATACTATTTTCTTTGTAAGACTTAGTTTAAGATTTTTAAGTATTTAAGGCATACTGGATATTTACTTTGGGCTTAAGGTAATTTATTCAATATTTAGGTATTACTATTAGCTTAAAGTAGTACAGCATACGTTATTTTCGTTTGCCATTGTTATTTTAGCTGATATATTTAAATATGTATTTTATATTTGTTATTCAAAAAAAAAAAGAAACGTGTGTTATGCTGCTTGTTACTAGCGCATTCGCTAAAAAATTAATTATCATTTTAATGCTTAGGTATGCAGCCAATGATACACTTACGGTTGACATTTAGATTTAGTTACTCTGTCTTTTTCTAGAATGTTGTTATTTTTCGTATTTCTGAATTCTGTATTTTTCTGGAAGGATTTGTTTTAATATATAGGAGCTACAGGGTCTAGAAAGATGAAAAATTGTGAGGTGCAGCTGCAAAGTGTTTATAGTGTTTTATTTTGGATTCTCACTCCTATATTATTTTTTACAAAAAAATATTACAGAAAAACTCAAGAAAATTAAGGCACTCTATCAAAAACAAAATGTCAGGTGGTAGACAATTTGGACTATATTCGAAAAATGTGCGAAAGATTTGGTCACCAAGGTATTACACTTGTTTATGTCACTTTTTACTTTAGTTCCTCAGCGACTACAGTAGCACTTTAGCGCCTGAAACGAGGGCCTAGAGTGTCCACTTTAGTCCCTAAAGTGCGGAAACTACATTAAAGTCATAATTTTAATGAAGATGTAGAAAAATTAGTTTATTGTTTTTTCTCAAAAAGTTCACATGATCACTATTTGGAGTAAGTAGTTTACTTTATCGCGAGCCTACTGTAGTCAGTCAACCGATTTTACTTTTTTGTAGAGGGCGCTGATGAGGAGTCGTGTGTCACTACATCGCGAAAGGTGCTTCTTCTTTCTGGAGACATCAGGCTACGAAATATGCATCACGTGACCTCTAAAATTGGCCACTTTTGCAGTGGTGCGTGGAACCCTTATCCATGAATGAGGTCCGGCCGATCCGGACGCGGACAGTCCGGGTCCGATTCCCGGCCGGAGCAACTACTTTGGTGATTGGGTTTGTAGATGTCAAATATTTTTATTGGTTTTTTAATATCCGATTTCATTTTTCGAGTTAAAAATATCTAACACTAAATAAATTGCCTCTTGTAATTGCAATTTTCGCACCATTACAGAGGTGTGTCAAACCCTTATCCATGCATGAGGTCCGGCACACCAGTTGATTTTTGGTCTGGGGGTACTACTACACTATATATGTGTAAATGGTGGGTGTTACCCTATGCATCATGTGACCTCTAAAATTTTCCACATTTGGAGTGTTGTGCCGAACCCTTATCCATGAACGAGGCCCGGCACACACGTTGATTTTTGATCTGGTGGTACTTCTACATGATATATGTGGAAATGGTGAAGGTTACCCCATCCATGACGTGACCTCTAAAATTGCCCACTTCTAGAGTGGTGTGCCGAATCCTTATCCAGTATAGGTCCGGAACATCAGTTGTTTTCTGGTCTCGGGGTACTACTTCATCATATATGTGAAAATGGCGGGGGCGACCTTATAAATCACGTAACATCTAAAATTGCCCACTTTCAGAGTGGTGTGCCAAACTCTTATCCATAAATGAGGTCCGGCACACCAATTGATTTTTGGTCTGGGGGTACTATTACACTATATATATATATATATATATATATATATATGTGTGAAAATGGTGAGGTTAACCTATGCATCACGTGCCCTCTAAAATTGCCCACTTTTGGAGTGTTTTGCCGAGCCCTTAGCCATGAATGAGGTCCGGCATACCAGTTGATTTTTGGTCCTGGTCACTACTACATATATGTGAAAATTATGAGGGTTACCCTATGGATCACGTGTCCTCTAAAATTGCCCACCTTTCGAGTCGTGTGCTGATTCCTTATCCACAGTAGTTACCAATTCATCATAATTTATGCCTTGAACTTTACAAATACAAATGCAAATTTTCCCTCGACCAATATCGAACGTGTGTTGGGTTATGACGATTCAATAATGGAAAAGTGCTTTCATCTGTGAAGAGAATAGATCTCAGAAAGTTTTCAGCACAATTAGCCCTTTCCATCATTATTTCGCAAAATTCCATACGACGATAGTTGTCCTCGGGAAAAATTTGATGCGTTTTTGACGCTTTGGAAGAATGATAACCATTCTTTTTGAGAACACGTAAGACAGTGGCTGAAGACGTATCAACTGCTTCGGCAATTTGGTGGCTAGTTAACTTTCGATTTTCCGCCACAGAATATAACGAAAATATTGAAAAAATACAGAGAAAGTTTCTAAGGTTTATACACTGTAATTCACGAAGAAATGCAAATATTTTATTGGTAAGTATTACAGGTCAGGGGCAACTCAACTCAAAAATAAATTAAAAATATTAATCCTGCTCTGTACCAGCCTGTTTTTTGCTTGGGTAAGGTGGGTGTTGGTCAAGGTGTTGATTTATTTATGCCTACATTAGCTTTAACCTAAAAATACGTTTTTAGTCATTTAAAACGAGGTATTGTTTGTGAGTCTAATATGTCCAGATTGACATTTGGATTGTTTTATTTTTTTTTATAAAAAACTGAGACTTAACGCGCTAAATACAATCTAATGGTATTATAGTACCATCCTTTAGCTTTTATGTGTTAATACCAAAATTTGCAAATTGCAGAATAAAGGGTGTTGTTTTTAACAAAAATTTAGTATAATATCTATTAATTGGTAGAAGTGGCTTTTGGGGCTCCTTATGTGTGCTAAATTTAAAGTAAATACGGCTATTGGTTTCCGAGATATCACTGTTTTTATTTTTGCAATATTTTTCATAAATCACACTGTATATTTGACAAAAAGACTCAAAAATTTTTTTTTAATTAACATTAAAATATTTGCATTTCGGCGTACCTGTATTATAAAAAATACAAAAATACTACTCTGATATTGCATATACATATTTAGGTCGAAAAACACCGCAACATATCTGAAGCAATATTTTTGTACAAACTGATCTGTTATACCACTGTCCTTTGGCACAAGCAGTACTTGTACATTTGAGCTTCCTAGAGCAAACATAAATTTAGGCCAGAATTCGCCCTTGTATAGATTGTGTAGTTTAAACTAGATTAACGTGATATTGACATTTTTTACACAAGTTTTAACAACTTCCTTAATTGCATTTTAAATAAATAGTAAATACTCGACGGCAACTATATTTTTATTTTGATATAGCTACTTAGCTTCCTGTGCACTGTTTAGCACATAATTTTCTACAAGTAGTACTTAAGGTCTGTTCTTTATACTTTAATTTTTTTTATTACGTTTGTAACCTCTTATTGGGCACTAGCCTGTTAATTACTTAATAATAAATAAATGGCCATAGCCAAAAAAAGGGTGGTGGAGCAAAAGGTTTTAATGGTGCTGCTTTTCAGTGCAATGGTTCGAATATACGGTGAAAAAAAAATTGGAGAAAAATAATTGGGGGGAAGGGGGCGTCATAAAAATCCTTCTATTTTTCTTATTTGTCTCACCATCGTAGATTTAAGTTTTATTAAATCATATAAATCAAATTTTTTTATATATTCAGGTTTGCAAAACTGCCAATCAATTTACAATGAAAACTTCAGAGCTGATAAATTTATCCACCAGCATTGACGATATTCTATCAGACCTGTACCAGGTCAGCAACACGTAAGTAGTTTAATTATTTTCCTATTTTTTCATTTATTTTATCGTAGTCTCACTGGTATCGACTTAACCAACCAACAAAATAAAAATACCTGCCTTCTTATCAAACTAATGTAAAAAATACTTATTGTAAGAGTGGCTTCTTTTTGCAGTACATTAATTATTTTTTGTTTTTCACGCATTTTTATTACCATCGGCTTTACTAATTAAAAATACTTTACTTCCTATAGAATCATCCACTCCATTATGAAAGAATTAAAAAGATACGGCGAACTTTTTTATCAGCTGTGCGATAGAATAGCCTACTTGGACGTCCTTCAGTCTTTGGCTCAAGTTAGCACCGATCACGCTTATGTCAGACCACGATTTTCCAATTACACCGAAGTGACGTTTGGACATCATCCTTTGTTGGATTTTCTTTGTGAAACTACCCCCGTTTTTAATCCCACGGTAAATACCCCCAATTAAGTAAATTAAGATATCCCAGTGCGTACAACCTACCTCTTTAAGAATAAATTAATGAACTCTGGATTAGCACACTTATTTTTTACATACACTGCAGCATGGTGGCTGGGAAACCCCAGGGTTTTTTTAGTTTTTAAGTAATAATTAAAGAAGAGATTTATATTTTTTAATTTAGTAAATAATCTAATAAATTATAAACCATTAATTATTGGGTCTAGCAAAGCCTTTCTTACACTGTGAAATAAAATCTATATATTTGTAACGGATTCATTCATTCAAAAATTATCCTCTCAAAACTATTTTAGATTTTTTTTAAATATCCGTCTGTTGTCTCACAACTGACTGAATTCCACATATATTTTTAAAAAACCTTAAAAAGTTTTAAAAGAATAATTTATTTGATAATAGCAGTAGAGTTTCCGCCAAAACGTCAGATAGGTACTTAGACTTTAGTTAGGATTTGCGAGGGTGTAGGCATTATTTATTTTTATTTCAAAACCACTACCCAACGAACAATAATTTTTTCTTTAGAAATTTATGCAGTAGTTTTTAACATAGTTTTTAAAAAAATTTCTAAACTTAGGGGTGAAAAACCCAAAAAACTAGTTTCAGCATGGAATTAAGTTATTTTATTTAAGAATGTGAACTTCACCCATCGTATTATTTAAGAACAACCACCATCTGCCTTGTACTTGTTATGAAGAATAATTCGATTTTCAATAACTTGACTTTCTTTTGTCCAAGAGTCATTTTTAAGAATTTACTTTATTTCGTCCGCCATTACTTACATCGGGTTCTCTAATAACCTTTTTTATTGGTAGGTAATTTACAAAGTAATGTATAATTTACATGTTCTGTAATTTTTTCTATCTGTTATTGCTTTCTTGGTCGCCCTCGAGAACGATTTCTCATAATACTTGGTCTACCAGGTCACGTACCAATTTATTTTCTTCTTCTTTATTTGTTTGAAGATTTTCGGTTTCCTTATTATTTTTGAAATATCATCTTTAAGCTGCCATACACCTGTTACATCAAAATTATGACTTTCTTCCTCTTTGTCATCAGTGTCTTGTTTTTGATTTCCACTATTGTCTTTAAAAAGTTTTCTCTGTCAAACCTTTTTTCAATATTTTTAATAGTCGGGTCGTTTTTCCGAATATTTAATTTGTATTGCCGGTTTTTGGTGATTTTGTTTCAACTTGGTACACATATAGAAATGACCCCAAGAAAAAATAAAAAAAAAATTCACTGTGACTCTTCGGTCCTTTGACAGTTTGATCTCTGTCAATTAATGACAATTTTAAATTCTGATTGCACCACCTAAAAGAGCAGTAAAAAGGCTTTATGACGAACTATTAAAAGTTTTTTGTTAGTATGAATTGCTTGCTTTAAATTAAGTTCAAAAAATAAAATTTGAAAAAAAAATAAAAAAAATTTAAAAAATTTTTGGAGTTGTTGAATTTCTACTGACTAATATTTATCAAAATAAACAATACACTAACAAAAATAAATTAAGTGTGATCTAAGATTTTTCAAAAAATTTAAAATTTTTGAATTAATCAAACAGCAAACAGAAAAAAATAAATTACGAGCCATACCTCGATTTTTTTTTAATTTTTACATTTTTCACATTTATTAAACCATTTCTAGGTAAATTTTGGCACTAGGGAAAAACTAAGTATACTTTTAAATTAAGAATTTAAAACAAAAATGCCACAATGTAAAAAAATTACAAATTATACTAGAGCTCCTACAATCTTGGAGAGAACCCAAAAAACTTAGTTTAAAAAAATTGACAAAAATGCTATTATTCATTTTACTCTGTAGCTTATTTGCTGATTCCTGATATAAACATGTCATTTTTTAACTAAGGAATTCACGTTTTTAAAAATGTGTCACACATTGCCATTTATTACGTTTTCCAGAAAATAATTTTTATCTTGTCATGTTTTTTTTTAACATTCGGCTGCTATAGTACCTCCGTATGGCAAAACCTTGCAAGTCAGTTTTGGATCAAGTTTACTGATCCGATCAACTTGAAATTTGGAAAATATAAAAATTTTCGGATTCAGGATATGCTGACGTTTGCTGCAGTTCAAAATTCAAGACGGAGGATTTTAAATGGCAGATTTTTTAATGTATACGCCGATATATCTTTTTTAAGGGTTTTGGAGTTCTTGATAGCGTTGTTTTTAAATTTTCAGTCAAATTTAAAAAAAAGATGGCGGAATTCAAATGGCGGACCAATACCGCCTCCACGGAAGATCAAGAATTGTTACGTTCCTACACTGTAACAATCCAGAAACCGTCTTGTTACTAAACTGTGGCTATTTTTCTTGTGGCAAGGAGACACTAACTAGTTACTTAATTTATTCTTACGCTTAGGTTTTATTTGCCAACTGGTTTTATCAAAAAATATTACAAAAGAAACAATACATCAGTATGTTAGTGCCCTTAGCCCGTTTGCGAGGGACAGTTACAGTGTAACGACGAAGACGTGTTTTGTTGGGTTGGACAGAAAAGCAGAGTCTTGTGTGTGACTTACCAAGCTTTAAAAGAGGCTGCTCACTGTGATACTTGGTGACTCCAGATTTAAACATAGCCTTATGTTTCGAGTCTTTGTACTAGTTCATTTGATCCGGAATCTTAGAGGGTCAAACAGACATCAAGGCACTCCAAATAGGATAGTTTTTGTGGCACTCGTATAGTCTTTCACTTGAACTTTTGACACACACAACCTCTCTTAACTTTCAATATTTCCCGAATTTTGAGGCCTCCGTTGCTTCGAATAATGCAAACATAAAGGTATAACTTAAATAGAGACATTATGTTTACCACAGTTGCGATCAGATATAAGGTAAACAATTTGGCGACAATGCCAGATTGCGCTTAAAGTTGTATCTCTATTAGTTGTATACTAACATATTTTTATAACTTTATCATTTACACGCAATTATGCAAATTCTCCGGTTTGTTCTTTTAAACATGGAGAAACACATTATTATTATTCAAATATATAAAGAAATTTAGGTATATTATATAATTGCATTTAAATTTCCTTGAATCTTCACAATTTTATATCAATAAAGAATTTATAATGTGGAGGTACATGTTATGGTACTTGGAATATACCTCATTTTTTCGATCGAAAAATCATATAAAATATCTGATATTTTGGCGGAAAGAATAATTCTTTTTATTTCCCAATATATATCGGGAATAAAACCTACAACAATGTGACAACCTCGCATTTGTGGTGGGTCAGCCATATAAACGTGTGTACGGTGCTCCATTCATAATTTCTCGACGGCGTTGTAGCTTTAGCATAATCGAGGTTTTGGTATATTTTACAGATTAATCGAGAGTTTTTTAATATTTTTTCAAAAGATTTTTTAAGTGTTTGTGGCAAAAGTGATGTGACAAAGTGCGTAGTGTGACGAAAACTGGAGATTGTCGGTGAAAACCAAACATTTCACAGGTTTGTTATCATATGGTTTTTCGACGCCATCTTGTGATAGGCCGCCATAGGCGTGCAACTAGTGTTGTAATAAATACAAAATATAATTAATAAATATAGGAAAGAAATAAGTTTTTTTGGGATATTTTTACGAATTTGTGATAAAAATAATACGGTAAGTACTTATAATTAATTACACTATATTTGGTAAAATGAACCAACCCCACCAGCTAAGAGGTGCGTATGATATTTATTTATAACTACATTCACAGTTTTAATACTATCTGTAGTCAGCTTATTTTTTCTGCTGAGATTTGTTTATAAATAGTACAAGCGTTCCCGGTATAAATATAAATTTTTAAAACATTATTATGTCAGACGCAGGATAAAGAATGTATGTTTGTTAAAACTTTTGATTTATAATATTTACATAGGTAGATACTCCAAATAAGATTTTTTTGTATTTATTAAAAATGTAAAGATACTTTTATACGTATAAATAAAAATTATAGTAGAGTGTATAAATTCCATTTTTTTTACACAACGAAAAACCATCATATAGTATCTATAATATAAGTATCATCCTTTTTCGAAATACCACTATTTTTAGTCGAATTTGCTTATTTTTTCCACATTGGTTTTTTGGTCATTTGCCTAAACAGTGCGGAAAGTGATACTTTTCTGCACACTATGGCCGTTAAGGGCGAAAAAGGCATTTTTGACACGTTTTTAGTACAACAATTTCCTACTTGCATAAAAAGATTCTGCCTAAGGTTATATATTTGGTATTTTTAAAATTAAAACCAAAACATAATTTTGTTTCCTTTTTTAATTTAACCTAGTTTATAAATGCATCTAAAAGCTCCAATTAGACGTAAAATAGACGCCATGCTAAAAAATACTTTTACCTATGCTAATTTTTTAATAAAGTTTTGCAGGTCACTTGACATTCGCAAATGCGTGCGAAAACGTCTACTGATACATATCAATTTTAATGTGGAAAGTTCAACTTCCCAAACGCCGTGCGTAAAACAATAAGCACGGCGTGCATAAAAAACTGTCATAGCGTGCGTGAGAAAACGTTTAACGCACGCATTTTTTTTTAAATGGCACTTTATGAAAACCTTTTTACATTTATAAATAACAAGCCGCTTCTGGCCGCTGCTAAACGTAAGGTGGTTGGAGCATGTGTGAGGAGGAGCATATCTGGTGCAGCCTTGCCAGTGGAACATAAAATGGTTTTCCCTAAATCTAACGACTGATCGCGTTTCAAAGCAATTTATGAATGACTTGATGGGTCTATTTTAGTTAAACGTCTTTGAATGCAACCCTTGGCAATCGTAATGTTGGCAAGCACAGTCAATTGAGCAAACCATGGTTTCTTTAAATATATTCGTTATTTTTTTAAATTTTGTTTATCTTCTGTCCGTCACAAAAATTTAGGGGGTGCGTTTAGAAGTGACTTGAGCAGAGGTGTAGAAAGCGGTTCGATCTTTCATTTTTTTTGCAATTGCTGGGGATCGCTTAGGGCACGGTTGTACGCTCCGAGCAGAAAACTCCCTAACGCACCCTATGGTGTAATGATTTGAACTCCACGTCGACACGTATGGTTGAGTTAAAGGGTCGTTTACACCGATTGCGTTTAAGTTATTTGCACGGTATGTGCCCCGTCATCCACCTCGCAACTTATTATCTTAACGGACAGTTCAGAAGACAATTTTACCTGTCTTAAATCTTGGTTTTGCTTAGATCTTGGCTCGGTTAACAAATATCATGTTACGCCGACATTGACTTTGTCAAAAAATTCACGGGTCCGAGCCAATTTTGTTCTGATGGTTGCACTTCGAAACTTGCTAGTGTGGACAAAGCTTAATCGCTTGGAAATTTCGAGAACGTGGCAGAAATCCTGCGCCTTTTCGCAGTCGATTCTTGAGCCTTCTTAACATCGCTTCAACGTTTCTTTTCTAAGTTTGAGAGCCTCATGTTCTGAGCGTTTACCCTTTGAAGGATTATCGAAACGGCTCTCAATATGTACCAAATCTAAGCCTGGATGCCCTGAGTGTTGGGCTTGGCTGTGAACTTGTTGCTACGTGGATTTTGGTTATTTTATTTTACACCTTAGACCATGCACCCATGTGGTCGGCGGATTATCCTTAGGGAAGAAAACGTAAGTTTGACTGCTTTTTTTCTTTAGAATTCTAATTAGGTTTTCATTGTCCTTAAGTCGCTACGTTGCCGCTGGTTTACCGGCTTACCTTGCACTGGAATTTTCAGGCTTCTTTTGACTCCGTTTGTCGAGTGTGATGTCTTGTGCATGCTTCCCTTGATGCACCACGAGCCTTCTGGTTATTTTTGGGGTAAGATTTCCACGTTTTTATGGCTAAAATTTCACGATGAAGGGCCGCCATTTTGTTGAAGGAAGGCCAACCTGGCGGACCTGCTTAAAATAAAAGAGTACCTTTCCAGGTTTTTACCTTTTTTTGTGATTAAGACTTGCTCTTTTCTTTCCTTCCCCGGTCCTACTTGTACGTGACACCACTTTAATCGTCTCATTGGGTCCTCTCTACCTGATGTGTTCCTGCACGTTCCAGAGATTTTTACCTTACCGAGTTGGCCAAAGCTAAGCACCACCTTTTTTTTTGAGTACCAGTAGACCACCACCTCTGCAAACCTTCAGCACTGAAGTAGAACATGTAGTAATTATGCAACCTTTCGTTTTTTTTCCCCTTCAATCTAGGTTAAATTTTTCCAGCCATATTTTTACCCATATAATTTAATATAACGTAAAATACGAATATTTTCAATATTTTAAATTCCAGTATGTAAACGCTTAGTCAATTTTTTTAAAGCTGCCAGTTAGGGCTTCCCAAATCAATATCGCTGGGGTTGAGTGTAAACTTTGCGTGTTCACGAAAAGTAGTTTGTTTTAACTGTGATAAAGAAAACTGTGATTTTTTAAATGAATCTATTTTAAAAAGGGTTTAAAGTAACTATAGCGTGCACATTGTGATAAACAGCTGTTCTTTAACCCTTTTTTTTTGTTAAATGTTCTTTACGGTTCTAAGCATTAAACTTTAATGCAAACACCTTATCGCCCATACCAGTCCTTGTGTAAAATTACCTTTATTAATTATTGTGCGTTACTTAGATCTGTTTGGATGTGTATCAAGCTGGCTTATTTTCTTTGCAACAACCCCCCCCCCCCTAAACCAATAGTGTTGCCAAGGTGCGAAAGGATTTTGTTTTGATACTGGTCAATTTTTTTTTCTTTTACCTTCCATCACTAATCCTATTTAAAACCCCCCCCACCCCAACAGTGTTGCCAAGGTGCGAGAGAAATTTTTTTTGATTTTTTTGATACTGGTCAATTTTTTTTTCTTGACTTTTGCACATTTACCTTGCATCACTAATCCCATTTAAAACCCCCCTCACCCCAACAGTATTGCCAAGTTGCGAGAGGAATTTTTTTTTGATACTAGTCGATTTTTTTTTCATCCTTTCGAGCATTTAGCTTGCATCACTTGTCCCATTTAAAAGCCCTTGACCCCTACAGTGTTGCCAAATAGTGAGAGGAATTTTTTTTCTTGGATATAAATGGAATTTGTTTCCTCGCTTTTGCGCGGTTAGTTTGCTTCATTAGTCACGTTTGAAAGAACCCCTCCCCCCCAAAAAAAAGGTGTTGCCATATGGTTGAGGAATACATTCTTCGACATTCATTTCGATTTTGTTTCCTTCACATTTGCGCCTCTGTACTTAACCCCCCTTCCAAATACAGTTGTACCAATTTGGAGGCTTAGTCTCCAACAGGGTTGCCACTTTGTAGAACAATCCTGAGATTTAAAAAAAATTTACAATTTTTTTTTCTTATTTTTTTTTTTGTTTTTGATTGCAACCTTAAACATAATAGCAGAGTAAAGTCCCGGAGCAGTGTTGCCAAACTTGAAAAAAAATCGTAAATCGTGAGAATTGTTTTTTTTTTCCCAAATTTTTTTAAATTTTTCTTCGTGTGCCTATTAGTTGACCCCTATAACCCAAAGCGGTGTTGCCAGTGCTCGAAAAAAAATCTTGGAATTTTTTTTCCAAACACCTTGAATCTAGTTATTGCTTTAGCACAGCTGTTTTTTTTTTCACGAAAGCGTTTTTTTGGCCTTGTTGCAGCACCCCTGGGAGGAAAGAAAGTTTTTTCGCTCAATCGGTTTTGTTTTCTTTTATTTTACAATCCGGCTACGGGAGTTTTGTGATAACAGTGTGTCGTTACGGTGACATTTTGGCACTACTTGTTGTAGTGGATTAGATATTCTGACTGTTTGGTTGGAAATACCCGGTTAATCATGGACGTCTTTAGGCTGGCTAACGATGAGCTTTCATATGAACTCAATGTTCGGGCGAAGTCCATCCAAAGTCATAACATGCGAAATCAAAGAGAACAACTTAGTAGGGTCCTTGTCAAAGAAAAAGGAGGCCAGACGCGTATCGTCTTTGTTCAGATGGAGCCGGCAGGTGAATTTTCGATGTGTTCGGCAAAGTTGGATGAGTTGAGTGGCTACCTCGAGGAGTTTGATAAAGAAAATTACATGAACGAGTATCGGAGGTTTAAGTCTCGTCTAGTACATGTACGAGAAAGACTAAACAGAGTAGAACCGGAAACTAAAGAACAAGTTAAAAGGAAGCAAAACCTGACTGATCATTGTCAAAAACTTTTAACTGTACTCAACGGAATATATGACTTGGCACGTTTGAGTGGACCACTAGACCCAGATCCACTGCTGGCGGAAAACATTGAAGGACAGGAGTCTCAAGTAGTGTAAAGATCAAACCCAAGCGGTGTGAAGGCAGTAGTTCCAATTATGAGTGGTCAAACTGGAGATCAGACGCATGGAACAATTGAGACAATCAGTAAACCCGAAGGGAATGTGGAAGCAGTTGGCACTGCCCATAGACAGAACATGTTACAGATCAAGAAACCTATCGTGGCAAACACAATTGAGATTGAGGGAGGTTTAAATACTGTAAGACCACCTAGACCAGATGGTAACATGGAAGTTTATGTAAGGGAACAGCAAAGAGGATCGGCATTTTGCCCAGTGCAGCCTCGGCCACAACCCGCTCCTTCTTCCACCCGCAGAGATGATCTCATTGCATTTGACCCTTTGATGCAACAACTGGGGCAACCTCGTAGGCAGCTTCCTGGGGGACACCCTCCCAGTTATATGGATTATTATATTAATTTTTAACACTGGATGAACGATACTCTTAATCAGAGATTGCCACTGACGACAACGAGCTCGAACGGAGATACAGACCATCAGCTGCGTCAACCAGTAATCGGATAGCAGGGACTTTAAACCTTGGAGGAAGGGTGAAAGGGAACCACCATATTATCCGGATCCATTAATCACGACAGAACCTTAAAATGAACGTTCCGGCGGATGTCGAAGGGTGTCTTTTGCGGACCCGGTCGCAGTGTACATGTTGTCGGTACCGAACATTGAAACGATTGCTTCGCCACATCAGTTTTCAAGTATTCATACAGAACCGCGGGTTTAGAGGGTGTCAGAGCAGACCGCTAGATACGGACAAATGGAAAGTTCATTTTTATGGAACAGTAATTATTATGTATTTTCTGGAGGACCTCGAAAATCTTCTTTACCAACTATTTCGTTCAATAGCTGAGCTGTTGAAGGGTTGTAAACTGGGGTGATTATCAGAGGCGCTTGCGCGAAGATTTTCTTCCCCACGATTACGAGTACAGCCTGTTGGAAGCTATTAAAAATAGAACTCAGGGCGCAGAAGAAAAGCTAGTGCCTTGCCTTGACTTGTTTAACAAACTGCAGAGTGTGCCTAGTGAGAGAAAACAGGTGGATATATTTAAACGGAATCCACTTCCATACCTTAATGCTGCTCTATCACTATACGACATAAAAACAGTAAATGAACTGTTAAGATTAGGACGTACAGTTGAGGAGGCTAACTGGAGAGCTCAACAATTTATACCACCACCAATAAACTCTAGTTTTATTCAAGAGTCAGGTTTGGCGTATCGTCGTCCGACTATTATTGACAGAAGGCCAAATGTATCAGGTATTGATGTAAGAACTGCAGGCCCAAATAATTCAGCTGTGATTTGTTGGAGGTGTAGAAAACCAGGCCATCGCAGGAACCAGTGCCCCAAGAGAAATAATGAGCGGTGCAGAAATTGTGAAAGAGAGGGAGTGTCCGCAGATAGGTGTAACTGTCGCCAGGGAAACGAGCGATAGGGCCACTAGGTAATCAACAACCTCTAACACTAAAGAAATTACTTTCGGTCAATTACAGTTGGAGAAAACAATATTGAATTACGTTTTGGCTCATGAGTTGGGTGATAAGGGGCTATCGTTGAAAATTAAAATTCTGGACAGAGCAGTCATTGTTTTGTTGGATTCAGGTGCTTCGTTCACAATAACTGGTTCCGAAGGTGTCAAATTTTTGCGTAAAATAGGACTTACCGTGGATAATAAAGCTAAGTCAAGCTGTGTTGTGGCAAACGGACAAACTTGCACCGTTGATGGCGTCATTTAAGCTCCAATTGAATTAATGAATAAAATTGAGATCCTTCCCATCTTGTTAGTATCGGAAATGCCACAAGGAATAATCTTAGGGGTTGATTTTTTCGTAGATATGGATGTGTTACCAGATATACGTAGAAATCAATAGTACTTTGGAAGACAGGTAAATACCAATTGTTGTTGTCTGTACCAGTTTAAAAGGATGCCATTTGTTCTTACTAACGCTCCAGCGTGTTGGCAAAGCTTGGTATGGATTTGGAGACCTTTGTGCTAGTGTATTTGGACGATATTATCGTAATCTCGCCAGACTTTGACACCTATCTTAGGATCCTCGGAACGGTATTTGATAGAATTGCAGAGGCAGGGCTGACGTTGAGCCCGGAAAAATGTAAGTTTTGCTTGCCTCAGCTGAAATACCTTGGATATGTAGTGGACAGTCGGGGTCTCAGAGTAGATGCAGACAAAGTGGAAGCTATTTTAAGTACTACACCGCCCAATAATGTCAAAGAAATTCGAAGATTTTTAGGCATGACCTCATGGTACCGAAGATTTGTAGAAAACTTATCTACCATCGTAGCACCATTGACAGACCTTACCAAACATGGGCTACCATTTGTATGGATCGATGAGTGTGACAAGGCTTTCGACAAATTAAAGAATTGTTTAGTTACAGCTCCAATTCTTACGTCCAGATTTTTCTAGACTATTCCAACTTCAGTGCGATGCCTCGGACTATGGGATCGGCGCCGTGTTATCTCAACAGTTTGAAGACGGGGAGAAGGTAATTTTTTACCTCTCCAGATCTCTTTCCAGACAAGACAGGGCGTATACGACAACCGAGAAGGAATGCCTAGCATGTGTGTGGGCTGCGGACAATATTTGGATGGGTGTCCATCCTTTACGATCATAACGGACCATGCTAGTTTGGTGTGGTTACATAACTTAAAAGATCCGACTGGGCGGCTAGCCCGATGTGCGTTACGCCTACAAGCTTTTAATTATACAATCGTACATCGGAAGGGTCGTGACAATGTCGTGCCAGATTGTCTGAGTCGGGCAGTACCTGTAATTAACGTTGTCGGCATAGACACCACAAAGTACGATTTTAAGGAGACTACTGATCTCTGGTATTGTCGTATGAAGCAGTCCATCATTCAGGAAGCACACAAGTATCCTCAATGGCGTATAGAGAACGATCGTTTGTATAAGTACGTCAGGTGTGAATTTCCAGAGTTGTCAGCTGACTACTGGAAAATTGTCGTGCCAAAATACAAAAGAAAGGAACTAATCCGAGAAAACCATGATGATGTAAATTCAGGACATGTGGGTGTGTTTAGAATTGAGGGAAACTAATTTATTTTTGTTCTGGATCTATAAAAACGGTTTAAAATGGGTTAAATTGTGTGTCTGTTTTTAAAACTTCGCGCTTATTTTCCCGCGTATACATATTAAAACCTTCACACTTATGTGGGAAAAGTGGGGAGAGCCTCCCACTAAAAATACCTGCGAAAGAGGAAAAAGGACAATTGCGTTTTAGAACCGATAGAAAGTGTGCTAAAAATATATAGTGATTTTCCGCTTCCGCGAAAACTTAAAAACCTTAAAATATTGCCCGTGGTTGTGCAAGGACAATCTACAAAGACAGAAGGATTAGTTGCTGGTCGCTGTGAGGGTACCCTCCAGAACCTCTCGAGAAAAACACCAAGTAAGTGGTGGGTTTTGATATTTCGCCGCGTTTTTTACAGCTTCATTTTTTTGTTAAATCTGTGGACCAAACCTTTGGTAACTACAGTCCACTCACGAACATCGATTTTAAAGACCATCTGTCACATAATTTGGCCCTAAGACCGCGGATTTTTCGAAATTTTGGGGTTATTTTATATTTTTCAGAAATACTTACTATTTTCAGCCGCTTTATCAGACATATTTAAATTTAGCAAACCGCAATAAAGTAAGTAGGCATACCGTCCTTTTCAATGCTTAACAAAATTGTACATTGCGCAGCGCAGATTTTATAAACCGCTCCCATCGTTCCAGCTATCTCTTTTTAGCATACACGATTTATTTTGCCATCTTATTTTCGCTTATTGCGTTGCAACTCAAATATAGAACCGTACTTAATTTTTTTCCCGCTTTCGCAAAATGAGTGATACAGAAAAATTTAAGAAAACAATTATATATCGAGACATTAAAGTGAAGAAAATTAAAACTTTACATGACTTTACCAAAAAAGTGCTTGTGGATAGCGCTTTACAAAGTGAGTTTAAACAAAGATATAAACAGTTGGCAATAATACTTTCAGAATTTATTAAATATTAATCTTTTCTTACGAGTAATATAAAAAGCACGGAAACGGAGCTTCTTGAGCAGAAGGATCTAGTCCGAGTGAAATTTGACAATGTCAGTTTTTATATTCAGGGTGTTTATGATGATATGTTTGAAAATAAACTTTCCTTAGCTCCTGTCGGTCAAACAGTCACTCCGTTAAAATCGACCTTGGCTAATCTAACGCCCTATAAATTTTCTGGAGATATAAAAAACTTTCCCGCTTTCATTGATGTTTTTAATGCACTTGTGCACACTAGCAATTCACTTTCTAATATGGAAAAATTTAGCCAATTACTTAATTACTTAGATGGCCCGCCTAAAGCTCTTGTACAACGCACGCCTACAATAGCCAACAATTACATAATAGCCTAAAACGCTTTAGTAAAAAGATATTCCAATGCCAGAGTTCTTGATAAAACCTATTGGAACGCAATTGAGAATGCACCATTTTTACATAGTGAAAATCCGCAATTATTACGCAAACTTTTAGACACTTTTTGTGAACATATTGCCGCTTTAACTAATTTACATTATCCAACTGAACATTGGTCATTTATTTTGGTAATGATGATTTTTAAACATCTGGATAGCGCAACCCTTTCTCGTTTTGAATTACACCATCAATCTGATACTCTTCCTACATATGAGGAACTTATTGAGTTTTTAGAAAAACAATGCATTGTCTTGCAGTTTCACCTAACACATTGCAACGCAGACAACCAATAATGCAGCCGCACCAAAGTCCGTATAATTTGAGAATGCGAAATAGTCCTGGTACCCCGCAGAATCGCACTGCCCTGTTGACCAATACAAATAATTCTAATAATAAAACCCCCGCTCGCCCTTGTCCAATATGTCCAATTTGGTCAAACAAATAAATGGTGCTTTAACTGTCTGTCAACTAGTCACGTGAGTATGTCTTGCCGATTTCAAGTAAACTGCCGCTTTTGCTCTTTACGTCACTACAGCCTTTTGCATTTAAATAAAAGTAATATGGCATCCCCTCTATCTAATTTTGAAAATTATTCACCATCCTTTGGAAATAATAGTCAATCCGGTTTAAACTCTCGTCCATCCGCCCCTGATTCAAGTATTCAGTCAGCCAACGCTTGTGCCACCTTTTCAAATACACAAAATGATTTTCATACAAATAAGAAATTAAATTCAGTTTTATTATCAACCTTGCAGGTTGAAGTCCTTGATAGCCGTGGAAATTATCAAAAAGTCCGAGCGATCGCCGATAGCGCCTCTGAAGCGAATTTTATCTCAAAAAAATGTTGCAATAGGCTAGGATTAACCGCGCACAATTTATCACTGTCTATTTTTGGGCTTGATAATATATTAACTACCGCCCAGGAGCCCCCAAATCAAGAAGGTCCGTGTTTTTCATTGGAAGCCGTTATTCTTGACAAGTTATGCAATGAAAATTCTAAAGATTTTATTTTTCCCAAATGGTATACTCGAAATTTAAAATTGGCGGACGAAACATTTTACAACAAATCGTCAATTGATTTATTATTGGGTGCTCAAATTTTTGGACAAATTTTACAAGAGGGGTGTATTAAGGGCAACCGACCGCGTTAGATATCGTTTTTGGATATGTCTTAATGGGAAAGGTTTCATTACAAAATCCAGAACCGCCAAAAGAAATAAATAGTTTTTTGACACAGGTGGAAGATTTAGCTTCCTTTGAGTTTACATTACGCCGTTTTTGGGAACCTTATGCAATGAAATTTTTGAAAAAACGCATTTTCGTACGCCTGAAGGTAGATATGTTGTGTCGCTTCCTTTTAAAGGCGACGACCGCCCTATTTTTCCTGGATCCTACAATATAGCCCTTCGTCGTTTTTATTCCTTAGAACGCCGCTTAAGCACCAACAAAGAACTATATACGCAATATTCTGATCAAATGCAAGATTATTTAAAATTTGGTTTCATGACCTTAGCTTTAAGTACGTTTTCAGAGAACTCGTATTTTATACCGCATCATTGTATTTTTAAACCCGAAAGTACAAGTACTAAAATGAGGATTGTATATGACGCAGGCGCAGTTTGTAATAATAATTTAAGTCTAAACTCCATGCTGTTAAGTGGACAAAAATTACAAAATGACATTGTCACTATTTTGTGTAATTTTAGAACGCATCTGTTTGTTTTGGTATGCGATGTATCAGAAATGTATTTACAGATATATATCAGCCCCGCTCAAGTTAATTATCAAAATATACTTTGGAGATTTTCTCCGCAGGATCCTCTAAAAACGTATAGTCTAAACCGCGTAACATTCGCTGTTAAAAGTTCCCCATATTTGGCGTTGAGAACTTTATTGCAACTCGCAGAAGATGAGAGAGAATTTTTTCCTAACGCCTCAATGGTGATTAAAATCGACGTTTATGTAGACGATATTTTAACAGGTACCGACAGTTTTGACAGCGCTAAAAGGCTTCAGTGCGAGCTTATTTCGTTGCTAAAAAAGGAGGCTTTGAACTCAAAAAATGTGCAAGCAACTCGCCTCAATTGCCCAATCACTTGCCTCCTGACTACATACATACATACAATTTTGACACAGAAAAGGATGTCAATAAAAAATTTTGGGCTTGAAATGGAACCCCGTCAATGATAACTTCTGTTTTACTGTAAAACCGTTAAACCGCCCCTGCACTAAAAGAAACTTGTTATCGGAATTGGGGAAATGTTTTGACCCGTTGGGAATATTAGGACCCATAACTTTTTTCTCAAAGTTACTCATTCAAAAGCTTTGGATCTTGGGACTAGGTTGGGATGAAACCCCTGCCCAAAACATAATTAGCATTTGGGGAAAATACAAGTCTGAACTTCCTTTAATATCTAATTTAAACATCCCGCGCCTCATTAAATCTGATTTTACTAACTCTTGCCAAATGTTTGCCTTTGGGGACGCCAGTGAACGTGGAACGTGCGCGATAAATTTTTTTCGTACTGAAATTAGTCAAAATCAATTTAAAACATATTTTATCTGTTCTAAAACCAAAGGCGGTCCAATAAAAAACCGCTTATCAATTGCCCGCATGGAACTCAATGCCACTGTGTTATTGTCTAAACTTCTTTCGTTTGTTCTCGAAACTTATGAAAATAAAATTCATTTTTCAAAAATATATTGCTATAGTGATTCATATCATGGATAAAGTCATCCCCGCATAAGTGGGCAAGTTATATTGCTAATCGTGTTGCTATGATTCACGAAAAAACATCCCCTGACTTTTGGCATTACGTAAAGTCTAGTGACAACCCCGCGGACGCAGGCAGCCGTGATCTGTTTCCAGCGAATTTTATTATTCATGAAAAATGGTTTAAAGGGCCGACATGACTTACCTTACCTAAACATCAGTGGCCCAACCATAAGTTAAACCCCAAAGACTACGTTACTCATGAAGAGGAGCGTGATATATATTTTTGCAAACGTTATTAAATCGGTATTTAAATTTAATAAAAATTCAAACGCTTGTTGCTTGTCTGCTTCGATTTATAAATAATGCAAAATATAGTTCAAAGTCCCCTGATCGTAAATTTAAAGGACCCATTCAACCCGCAGAATTAAACAAAACGTTATTAATTCTTGTTAAATATACGCAAAATTTTTTCGAAGATATAAATATGTTAAAACAAAAAAAAACTTGCTAATAAGCCCTTACGAAAATTAGACTCTTTTCTTGACGACGATAATTTGTTACGGGTAGGAGGCAGATTAAGCCACAGCAATTTATCTTATGACGCTAAGCATCCGCTTTTATAACCCCGCTCATGCCGACTTACTGTTCTTTTAATTGAACATAGGCATAAAACTTTTTGTCATCCTGGCTTACAGACTCTACATTTTATTTTATCTCATACCTTTTGGATACTTTCAGGCCGATGCGCCATTCGTACCGTTCTTTCGCATTGCATAAACTGTTGGAAATTAAAACTCAAACCTCTGGAACCCACCATGGGGCAGCTACCCCAAGTTCGTTTATCAAAGGTGAAAGCCTTCAACATCACCGGAGTTGACCTAGCTGGCCCTTTGAGGGTCTCCTTAGGAAAGGCACGTAACCCAAAACAATGCCAAGGATGGGTAGTTCTATACGTTTGTTTTTCTACATTTAGACTTAATTTCAGAGCTTTCCGCTGAATGTTTTCTTGCGAGTCTACGTAGATTTCTCGCCAGACGTAGCAGAGTACGTCAAATGTTTTCGGACAATGGATCAAATTTTTTAGCCAGCAGTAAATATTTTGCATCCATTTTTGAAAATTACGCCCAAAAAGAAAGGATTACTTGGTCATTTAATCCCCCTTCCGCTGGCACTTTTGCGGGCTGTGGGAGAGTGGCGTAAAAAGCGTAAAAATGCATTTTTTCCTTGTAATTGGAACACAAATTTTAACCTACGAAGAAATGTTGACTGTCTTGATTCAAATAGAAGGATTATTAAATTCATGCCCGCTCTGCGCCAAATAAAACGATCCGAACGATTTGTCTGTATTACCCCGGGTCACTTTTTAAATCTTGAACCCCTGTCAATCTTACCCTATCCTGATTATTGTGACGAAAATCAGGCTTAATAGGTGGCAGCTCTTACAACGTTTACACGCCGATTTTTGGTTCAGAATATTTACACACACTTAATCAAAAAGCAAAATGGCATAAAAACGATCCTACGATCACACCTGGAGCATTATGTCTTATAAAAAACGATAAATATCCGCCGTTATATTGGGCTTTAGCAAGAGTAGTTGACGTTTATCCTGGCCGCGACGGAATTACAAGAGTTGCTACTGTACGCACCACTCAAGGGATATACAAGCGCCCTTTGGTAAAGTTATGTCCACTTCCGGTGGAACAAGAATAGATTTTCATCAAGTGGAGATAGCGTATAGCTGGAGCATTGGTCTATTTATAGAATTTTTATTTTTTTTTTATTTTTTTTGCATTTTGAATCAAAAATGGTCAAAACTTAACACTTTATTTTTATTTTGGTTTTTGAAATGTTTTTACCATACATTTCAAAAACGCGAGGGGAGTACGGTTTAAAATGGGTTAAATTATGTGTCTGTTTTTAAAACTTCGTGCTTATTTTCCCGCGTATACATATCAAAACCTTTACACCTATGTGGGAAAAGTGGAGAGAGCCTCCCACTAAAAATACCTGCGAAAGAGGAAAAAGTACAATTGCGTTTTAGACCCGACAAAAAGTGTGCTAAAAATATATGGTGATTTTTCGCTAACTTAAAAACCTTAAAATATTGCCGGTGGTTGTGCAAGGACAATCTATAAAAACAGAAGGATTAGTTGCTGGTCGCTGTGAGGGTACCCTCCGGATCGTCTCGAGAAAAACACCAAGTAAGTGGTGGGTTTTGATATTTCGCCGCGTTTTTTTACAGCTTCATTTTTTCGTTAAATGTGTGGACCAACCCTTTGGTAACTACAGTCCACTCACGATCATCGATTTTAAAGACCATCTGTCACAGGGTGTCTTTAAAGTATATTCAAAGTTACGAGTGCGGTATACATGGCTAAAGATGCGTGCCGACGTTACAAATTACAAATCCTGTAAGATATGTGCTCAATACAAACCGGATCAAAAAGCACCGGCTGGACTCATGGGTATGAAGAGGCCAGAAGCTAAACAACTTTGGCAAATAATCTCCATGGACTTTACATTAGGACCACTTCCTAATAGCGCTCATGGCAATAATTATCTGTTGGCCATTTGTGATTTCTTTAGCAAATATGTACATTTAAGGGCTGTAAGATCGGCAACAACCAAATCTGTTTATAAACATTTAGAAAATTATATATTTTTGACTTTTGGAGTACCACAGTACTTAATTTGCGATAATGGATCAACGTTTACAGCGAAAGACTTTTATTATCGTTTACCCCTGTAAATACACCGAAGGACGACACTTGCAAAAGATCTTACAGGGATGTAAAGACGATGATTTCTTGTTACTTGGGGGAAGTCCATAAAACGTGCGATGCTAACCTCTCTGCCTTAGCCTGCACCCTTCGGACAGCCAGCAGCGAAGCAACGCGGTATACGCTATTTTTTATTTTATTAATTATGGACGAGCATATGTTGATGATGGCAGAGAATTTGATTGTGACCTTAAAGATGACCCCCTACCTATTAACAACAGAATTAAAGGGTTTCAGAAATTGTTCCAAGCAGTAAGAGAAAACATTAAAAAAGCTAAACTCCTTAATCAACGCCATTATGATCTGAGGCGCAGAAAATTCTCGTACGAACCAGGAGATCTGGTATGGAGAAGAAACAAAGTGCAATCGAACGCCGTACAAGAAATGAACGTAAAGTTAGCACCAAAATACATTGGCCCATTTAAAATCAAGAAGAAAAAAGGATCAGTCGTTTACGAGTTGGTGGATCTTGATGATAAGCCAAAAGGCGTGTGGCATGTCGAAGACTTAAAGTCATTTTTGATACCCGATAAGAACAGTGCGGATTAAGATCCGACGGTCTCTGTAGTGGGGGGCCCCTACCCGGTCTTGTGGTTGAGCTTAGGCGCGAACCAAAGACCAAAGAAAGGGAAATAAGTCCTTCTAAGTGCCGTTGTGGGATGTCCGCCTCACGGCCCCACATCTGTTGTCTCTCCGGGATCGCTGAGCATTCGAAGGCGTGTCTCAGATGGAGTGTGACAGGATGAGTGAGAGAACGGTTCTCCGGGATCGCTGAGTATCCGAAGGCTTGCCCCAGAAGGAGTGTGCCTCAGATAGAGTTTTACAGGACTCTGGCATTTCGTTTTTTTCATCGGTGTTCACCTCTGTGGAAGGAAGGGGGGAATGTAACAATCCAGAAAGCGGCTTGTTACTAAACTGTGGCTATTTTTCTTGTGGCAGGGAGACACTAACTAGTTACTTAATTTATTGTTACGCTTAGGTTTTATTTGCCAACTGGTGTTATCAAAAAATATAAAAAAAAGAAACAATACATCAGTATGTTAGTGCCCTTAGCCGGTTTGAGAGGGAAAGTTGCAGTGGAAGGACGAAAACGTGTTTTGTTGGGTTGCACGGAAAACCAGAGTCTTGCGTGTGACTTACCAAGCTTTAATAGAGGCTGCTCACTATCTTACTTGGTGACTCCAGATATAAACATAGCCTTATGTTTCGACTCTTTGTAGTAGTTCATTTGATCCGGAATCTTAGATGGTCAAATAGTGCCACTCGTATAGTCCTTCACTTGAACTTTTGACACACACAACCTCTCGTAACTTTCAATATTTCCCGAATTTTGAGACCCCCGTTGTTTCTACCAATGGTCGAATAATGCAACCCTTGGCAATCGTAATGTTGGCAAGCACAGTAAATTGAGCAAACCATGGTTTTCTTTAAAAAAATTATTCGTTATTTTTAAAAATTTTGCTTATCTTCTGTCCGACACAAAAATTTAGGGGGTGCGTTTGGAAGTAACTTGAGCAGAGGGGTAGAATTGCTGGGGATAACTTAGGGCACGCTTTCTCGCGATTAATTAGGATATTATTTATATCAAAAATAATATTCAAATTTCCGATTTAGTGCCACTTTCATCACATCAATATCATACTCGGCGCTGCACGCTCCGAGTAGAAAACTCCCTAATGCACCCTATGGTGCAATGATTTGACCTCCACGTTGACACGCTTGGTTGAGTTAGAGGGCGGTTTACACCGATTGCGTTTAAGTTATTTGCTCAGGATGTGCCCCGTCATCCACCTCGCAACTTATTATCTTGACAGTCAGTTAGCTGTCTTAAATCTTGGGTTTGTTCAGATCTTGGCCCGTATGTTGACAAATAACATGTTACGTCGACACTTACTTCATCAAAAAGTTCTCGGGTCCGACCCAATTTTGTTCTGGTGGTTGCACTTCAAACCTTGCTAGTGTGGACAAAGCTTTATCGGTTGGAAATTTCGAGGGGCTGGCAGAAATCCTGCACCTTTTTGCAGACGATTCCAACGTTTCTTTTCTAAGTTGGAGAGCCCCATATTCTGAGCGTTTGCCCTTCGAAGGATTATCAAAACGGCTCTCAATATGTACCAAATCTAAGCCTGGATGCACTGAGTGTTGGGCTTGGCTGTGAAGTTGTTCCCACGTGGATTTTGGTTCATTTTTTTGCGCCTTAGACCACGCACCCATGTGGTCGGCGGATTATCCTTAGCGAAGAAAACGTAAGTTTGACTCAACGATTTTCCTTTTTAGAATTCTAATTAGGTTTTCATTGTCCTTAGGTCGCTACGTTGCCGCTGGTTTACTAGCTTAACTTGCACTGGAATTTTCAGACTTCTTTTGACTCTGTTTGTCGAGTGTGATGTCTTGTGCACGCTTCCCTCGATGCACCCTCCATAGATGAGCTACCTGTGTGGAAGGACCGAGCCCTCTCACGAGGAAGGGCCGCCATTTTGTTGAAGGAAGGTCAACATGGCGGACCTGCTTAAAATAGAGTACCTTTCCAGGCTTTTACCATTTTTTGTGATTAAGACTCGGTCTTTTCTTTCTTAGGTCACTTAGTACGGGTGGAAACTTCCCCAGTCCTACTTGTACGTGACACCACTTTAAGCGTCTCATTGGGTCCTCTCTACCTAATGTGTTCCTGCACGTCCCAGAGATTTTTACCTTACCGAGTTGGCCAAAGCTCAGCACCACCTTTTTTTGAGTACCAGTAGACCACCACCTCTGCAAACCTTCAGCACTGGAGTAGAACATGTCGTAACTATGCAACCTTTCCTTTTTTCCCCCTTCAATCAGGGTTAAATTTTTCCAGGAACATTTTTACCCATATAATTTAATATAACATAAAATGAGAATAATTTCAACATTTTACTTTCCAGTACGTAAAAACTTAGTCAATTTTTTTAAAGCTGCCAGGTAGGGTTTCCCAAATCAATGTCGCTTGGGTTGAGTGTAAATTTTGCGTTATCACGAAAAGTAGTTTGTTTTAACTGTGATAAAGAAAACTGTGATTTTCTAAATAAATCTATTTTAAAAAGGGTTTTGTTTAAAGTAACTATAGCGTGCACATTGTGATAAACAGCTGTTCTTTTACGCTTTTTTTTATTAAATGTTCTTTGCGGTTCTAAGCATTAAACTTTAATGCAAACATCGGGTCGCACATACCGGCCCTTGCGTAAAATTATCCCTATAGCAGGTTAATTTATTTTAAATAGTTTAATATTTTTTATTCTTGAGGCTCAGTTATAGCTAGGTGTCATGAGCCAAAGAGCTAAAGTTTCATAAACTTTTTTTTTCTACCAGTAAGTTACCTAGTCGATTTTTTTGCTCATGAGGCTTGAGGTGTAGCTAAGTATCAAGCACGGTTTAAGTAATTTATTACTATACGTACCTTATAATTTAACGCTTTGCGAGGTAGTTATATATGTCTCCATATATTTAGTAGTTTTATACATTTCCAAAGAAGCAGTGTACTTCTGGTTGTGTGGATGTTTACCCTCTCCGTAGGATTGTATAAACAATCATTACAAACCTACCCCGGTCTATGATTTAATCTCCCCTTGAAGTCACCCAAACGCTAACTTTAAACTTTGAGAGTCTTGTGTTGAGCTAGCGAGTCATCCCACTTTTTTTTTTGCTTTATGGTGTGAAGTGAAAGATTAAGGTTTTTGCATTAGACTTTTATTTTCTTACATTTGCTTAATTTATTATAGGATTTATCAGTTCTTAAGACATAACATTGATGATTTTTGCTGCAATTGATAGCGATCAGAAAATCTACTTAAACTTTTTTTTGGATTGTTACAGTGTGAGAACATAACGATTCTTGGTCTTCCGTGGATGCGGTATTAGTCCGCCATTTTAATTTCATCTTTTTTTTTTAATTTGACTGAAAATTCAAAAACAACGCTATAAAAAACCCTCCATCTTGAATTTTGAACTGCAGCAAACCTGAATCCGAGGGGGTACTATAGCAGCCGAATGTTAAAAAAACATGAGAAGATAAAAATTATTTTCTGGAAAACGTAATAAAATAGTTTTTTGAGTTATCTCTAAGATTGTAGGAACTCTAGTACAATTTATATATTTTTTTTCAATGTGTCATTTTTGTTTTAAATTCTTAATTTAAAAGTGTACTTAGTTTTTCCCAAGTGCCAAAATTTACCTAGAAATTGTTAAATAAAATGGAGAATGTCAAAAATGTAAAAACTTGAAAAAAATCGAGATATGGCTCGTAATTTTTTAATTTTTTGAAAAAACTTGGATCAAACTTAATTTATATTTGTTATCGTATTGTTTATTTTGATAAATATTAGTCGGTAGGAATTCAAAAACGCCAAAAATTTTTTAAATTTTTTAAATTTCTTTGATTTTTTTTTCAAATTTTATTTTTTGAGCTTAATTTAAGGCAAGCAATTCATATTAACAAAAAAACTTTTAATAGTTTGTCATAAAGCCTATTTATTTCTCTTTTAGGTGGTACAATCAGAATTTTAAATTATCATTAGTTGACAGAGATAAAACTGTCAAAGGACCGAAGAGTCACAGTAAAAATTCAAAGCGTCGCGATGCCCAGCCAAAACCGACTTAAGAGAAAAAAATATTTTTTTTATTGTTTCTTGGGGTCATGTCTATATGTGTACCAAGTAGGAACAAAATCACCAAAAAACGGCAATACAAATTGAATATTCCGAAAAACCAACTTTATTATTTCTGATATTTGTTCTACTGCGCGAAATATGCCATAATCAGTTACATCTGAATTTGAACGTACCGTTTCTTCTATAAATTTTACATTTCCACATATATGCATCGTCCCCAAATATTTTAAGATGTCTAACATCTGACGTCATTCCTGTCAATAGTTCGTATGGAGTTTTACCTCCTGGACTGTTGATTGATCATCGATAAGCAGACATTTTGCTGGAAAAATTATTTGTTGTATAAGCAAAAACTTTTACAAAAAATTGTAACGATCAACGACGTTATACCGCCGTAGGCAAAATTTATCAAGTTAAATGTTTGAATATTTTTCATGTGTTTTGCAAATCAATCAAAAGCTCTTTATTTAACTTAACAAAATATATAATGGAATACAATAAGAATTCGTAACACTTAAGCTCAAAAGAGCTTGTCTGTGTATAAAAAAATTATCAGCTGATAGTATACATCGTAAATATATGTGCGAGCTAAAAATGACTACATATTACACAGTTGGTCTAGAGAGGGGTTTTAACAAAAAAAGTATATAATCTTTAAAACATACACTTTTGTTTTTGATCCACCGCCAACTACTATTTACCGTAAAAAGTAAAATCCCCTATGTAGCTTTTTTCTAGGGGGCTATTTTTGGAAAATATTCTGAGAACCTTAAATAGCAACCCCCTATTTTGACTTCATATTTGAATTCTCGCTGAAATTCTCTTTCCAATGCTACCCCATATCATAAGGTTTACTTCACTAATTTTCGAGATATTGGCTTTCAAAATATCAAAAATTCAATTTTCAAAAAACCATATCTTAAAAACTAAACAAAATATCTCTATTGTGTTTATTATCGATTTTAGGGTTTTTTTACGAGAAAATAAAAAATGACAACAGTTTAACAATCTGACCTTCTACTTCATATTTTTGGAATAACTCGTCAAAATCACTGAAAATCAATAAACTGTAAATAGGAATGTGCAAACATCAAACCCTCAAAATCGATAATAAACATAATATAAATATTTTGTTTAGTTTCTAAGATATGGGCCTTTAAAAATTGAATTTTTGACATTTTGAAAGCCAATATCTCGAAAATTAGTAAAGCAAACCTTATGATATAGGGTACCATTGGAAAGAGAATTTCAGCAAGAATTCAAATATGAAGTCAAAATACGGAGTTACTATTTAAGGTTTTTAGAATATTTTCCAAAAATAGCCCCCCAGGAAAGGGCTACATAGGGGATTTTACTTTTTACGATAAATAGTAGTTGGCGATGTATTAAAAACAAAAATTTATGTTTTAAAGATTATATATTTCTTTTCTTAAAACCGCTCTCTAGACCAACTGTGATTAGGGTATATTATATTGTTAATTAAAAAGTATAAATATAAACCTAGTTTGTTCAAAGAATAGAGACAGTTAAGAATATACGTTACTTTAAGAATAAACCACACGCAAAGCAAAGAAGAGAGTATGAAATTATTTGAGTATATTTATGAAATCTTCGACATTATTGATAACATATTTTTTAACATTTTTCTTAAACATTTTATAGTTGGTTTTTTAGTGCTACAGGTAGGAGATTGTAGAGTTTTATGCCTACATAATCAATATATTTAATAAATGTTGTATTTTTTGGCTTTAAGATACTATAATTTAAGTTAAGAGGGAATCTGGTTGAATATCCCTGATTAATATTATTTAGTCTGGACTTTATTTTATGCATATCTTTCAACTTTATTATTTTTCTGATATTTGTTCTATAAATTTTACATCTCGAGATTTATGCATCGTCTGTTTTTCATATGACCAAATTCTATAAATGCCTTGGATTGTCCTAACTAATTTTCCTTTTTCAGCTAGGCTCTCTGTCCAAACAATACACATGGCCCCCAAATATTTTAAGGTGTGTAACATCTGGCGTCATTTCTGTCCATGGTATGGGGTCTTACCTCCTGGAATTTTGATTGGTCATCGATCAGTAGACATCTTGCATTTCAAGTAACTTTCTATTATTTCGGTCTGTAATCCCGTTCGGTTTTGGATGGTAAGCAACCTTCTTCAAATATCATTTTCTTTTGGAATGTCGTTAACAAAAATTCTTCAAAATTTAACCGATGTTGTAACAATCATTGTTGGTCAATTTTTTTTGCAATTTGCAAAAAAATTTTCTTTTTCACGTTTCTTTACGGAATATTTAAAAAAAACTGAGTTTTTATCTGGTCCTAATTCTATATTTATTGACAAAATCGTTTCATGTAAGTAACAGCGTCGCAGGCGAAAATTAACAAAAATTATATTCTAGCAATATAATTTTTGCAGCGTTGCCGTTGACAAAAATTGCTTAAAACGAAACAAAAATTATTTGTTGTATAAGCAAAAACTTTTTCAAAAAATTTTAACGATTATACCGCCGCAGGAAAAATTTTTTGAAACCTAAGTTAATTATTTTAATCTTTTTCATGTTTTTTGTAAAATATATAAGTTGGGTCAGCTACAAAGAGTGAGCGATTGCCCCCACCGCCCCAGATCTCCTATATCCTTCACCGTTTTACATGTAATATTAAATTATTGTGTAATATAATTAGATATAAGTTATCATTTGCAGTTTAAAAGCATCTCAAGTAACACACATTATACACATTAGAATTTATGACCAAGTAAAGCTGTGAAAACGTTTTGTCAACACCTTTTTGGTTGTAAATTAGCTTGCTTAGTTTTTGTAATAGTTTTTGCTTTCATAATGTAAGGGCAACCCATTTTGATGACCATACTGGTATTAAAAGCAAAAGTGTTTATTAAACTTTTCTCAAAAATACTATTCTTTGGGCAGAAAAATATGCAGAATGTTGGCTACACATTAAAGCCAAACTTTGTAGCTTTTTTAAATCAGTCCTGAAACCAATAAAAACTAAATTTGAGCAATAAAGTTGTAAAAACAGAAAATAACATTTTTGGCTATAATACAGTAAATTTAGCTGTCGAGGTTTTTCGGGTCATTGCGACAATAATGCGCTTTCTGTGCAGGAAGTTGTAAAAATAGTTAGAGAAAAACATTTTCGTCTAAAGCACAGTAATTTTATCCATCGGGTTCTTTCGGTTGGCTTCGCGAACAGAGCCCCGCCCCTTATTAATATTAAGTAGAAAAAATAGCGGAACAAAAAACATTATTTGCTAAAGTACAGCAATATTAGCTGTCGAGTTAGGTCGCGTTGTTAGTTTCATGGCGGCCATTACACGAAAACAGCCTTAAAAAATATTATTTTTTCCAAAATAAAATCAAAAATTCTATAAAAAGAGTAGATTTTAAAACTAAAACTAGTTTTAAAGTAGAGATAAATCTTTTTTGGTTATTTTGGCTCCAATCCAAAAACAAAAAAAAGTAACCTAAAAATTAAATTAAAAAAAAAACTTTAAATATTTTTAATATCTGAGGCGCGCGTGTTTTGGTGAGGTTTCGTGGTAAATATTATCAGTAAACTGGCCTTCGCACGTCAATTTGGCCCATGAATGAAGCCAAAAATCCGATATTAAGTGTGTGTATACAGACCGCTTCAAGCTACTGCGAACATAGGGGGAATCAAGTCCAATTTACTCTCCGTGCCGTACGACCGAGGTGGATTCGCAGCACGCTGCAGTGTTATCTTTTGGAAATTCATTTTGTTTTTATTATTTTGTTTTATTTCTGCCTTGCTCGAGAAACAGATGGGTAAGTTCTTAATTAAAATAATACATTTTTAAAACCAAAAATGGATGTCTACGAAGTTGCCGAAAAAGTGCAGATGGTCAAATGGTCAAATCGTCATAACCCAACACACGTTCGATATTGGTCGAGGGAAAATTTGCATTTATATTTTGACGTAAGAAGACAGTATCCCCAAAAACTAAATGTTTGGGGGAGGGTATTATAGGGGAACACGTAATTGGTCCATTTTTTATTAACGGCAATTGCAATTTGAATGGTCCTAGATACTTGGATCTACTGCAGCAGTACATTATTCCAACTGCTAGGCAGTTGTTAGGTGTAAGATTTGGTGAAACATGGTTTCAACAAGATGGTTGTTCCGCTCACAATGTTGGCCTTGTTAGGGAATATCTTGATAATGTATTTCCTAATCGGGTTATAAGTACACGGGGAACTATTTTATGGCCAGCTCGATCTCCCGATCTTGCTCCTAATGACTTCTATCTGTTTTTGAAGAAGCTTTTCAAATTATCACCCCTAACATGCTTGGAAACGTTAGAAGGGGTTTTTATAGTAGGCTCGGATATTGTCTAGCCGGGCAAGGAGGACTTTTCGAACATTTGCTTTAATTTTTTTTTGACTGGGAGAATCTTTTTGGTTTTTAGAATATATTATTTTATTTTGAGAACTTGCTTTTATTTTGTTTCTCCTTATTATTTTCATTGTTATGCATTGACAATAAAACGCTCTTATTTATCAGTGACAAAAAATAAGAAAATTACGTTATAAAAATTTGCGTATTTATTGACCAAATTCCGGTTTCATTGACTAGACTCCACACAGCACCGTGGTTAGAGGCGTACTAAATACCAAAGGAAAGTCATGCAAGTGGTGATCGCAAGCCTGAGTATTGGTTGCTTCACTGATAGGCGTGCGGTATCTCTGCATGTACGTACACTGGCAAATTAGACTTCTTCCGCCCTATGTTTGCAGTAGCTTGAAGCGGTCTGTATATTCCCATCATCCATACATCCAGACTTGTGTTTTCAAAACCGCATCAACCATTTATTTGTATAAAAATCTATTTTTGTTTTTTTTTCCATTTTTTCTTTGGATTTTGTAAGAAATGTTTTTTTTTTAATTGAGTTAACTAAAAAAGCTATATCGGTTGCATAAAGTGCTGCAATGGTCATTGCAGGGACCAGAAAATGATTGCCAAATTGGGCTAGGCGACGAAAAACACAATAGTAGAGGAGTTTTGCTGTCGCAACGTTTTTGCAAAAGTTTTTCAGCACCTTGTGTTACTTGGGATCCATTAAATAAAATTTATGCTAGTTATATTTTAGTATTGTTAGTAAATTGGCGCATATTCATATACCTACTAACATTAAATTTAAATGTTTTTACAGATGTCCTGCGAACACTACAACCTGCACCTAATCACTGGTCCCAACGGTTCTGGAAAAAGTATCTTTATACGACAGACGATGCTTCTACAGGTATACACCACCATTATAAAATTAAGATTTGCGAAATTACGAAATCCTTTAAATAAAATTTGCCGTGAAACAAAGTTTCAACCGATAATATTTATTTACAAACTTTTGAAACCTTTAACTCGTTGAAATAGTTATTTACCCAACAAATGCGGAAAGTGTTACTTTCCCGCACGCGACGGCAGTTGCACGAACGACGTGGAGCGGAGTTCGGAAAAGCCGTCAAGGGCGGAAGAGACACTTCGCACGTGTTAGGTACAAAATTTTTCTACTTGCGTAAAAACCATCTAGACAACATTATATTTTAATTTTTTGGTATTAAAATAGCATAAAATGTCTTTCTTTTGCATTTTTGTGTTGAAAAATATACCTAAAAAGTCGAATTGGACCAAAAAAATGGTTAAAAAAAGCGTGCGTAAAAGTATTTTTATGGCACGCCGTGTACGAAAAACACAGGGTAAATCCATTTCCGAATGGCGTGCGGGAAACGCAACTTGTCGTACGCAAATACGTGCGTAAAAGTGCTAGCAGGAAAATTCAGTTTTCAGCACTAGTGCGAAAAAGTTACTTTTCCATGGATAGTAATTTGATTGCAAGTATCTCTTGAATTAAAATGTGAAAATCGTGCGTCACATTAAAAATCGTGTGGAAGAGTAAAAATCGTGAGGAAAATTAAAGTAAAGAAATTGTGCTGAGAAGTAAAGAAATCGTGCGAAAAAGTACAACTTTCAAAATGGAAAATAATGCGAAAAAGTTACTTTTCCGCACTCTCGTAGAAAAAGATATTTTCTTACTATTATGATTATGGCTTAAACAAAAACGTAATTAGAAGTTTTTTCTTGAAATTTCACGAAAAACCTAATAGGAATTGAAAAAATAGTAAAGGTAAATGTCCAGTTTAAAATACATCATCATGAAGATATTGAGTCAAAACAAACAGATAAGGAAGACCTAGTTCGGTAAGAACTTGTTTTTTTTTCCCGCAAAGTTGTTTTTTGTTGTATTTTTTCCACATGACCTTCGACTACTTAACAATTAAAAGCTACAAAATAATAAATGCAAAACAAATGTAGTAGAACTGCTAATACCTATAATGTCACTCCATTAAATTTCGACAATAACCGTGACTTTGGTTGCTGAATATTTTTTTAAAATCCATCCATGTTGTTATTAGTAGGAAGTAAGTCTAAAATTTAAAGAGCTATTAATTTTTTAAATAGTAAAACAATGTAACTAAAAAAAGTATTTTAAAGGAATTGGAAAAAACCGATGAACTCTGGAGTATATAACTAAATTATCATTGTTTAATTTCTCTATTCTACTAATTTTATACAATCTAACTTCTCACATATTTTTCAACATGTTTTTGTTGTGTCAACTACTTTTCAGGAAATTTGACTTTTTTGACTCGCTATATTTAAAAAACATATTTTTTTTTAATCTAAGATTTTACAGCAATGTAGCTATATGCCTTAGGACATCGAATGCCAAAATTTTAAATAGTTATTTTCTTTTAAGCTTAGATTTTTTATTTACACCCATCACAAGAACCATTTATACCTGAAATGACAAAAGGCTCACTTTTGTTGGTACTTCGGGTTAAGACATTTCCATAATTGGTATTTAAAAATACGTACCTGCAATATCTCTATGATCATTTCGTTGGACATCACCCTGTATATGTTTTAGCCAAAAAAAAATATTCTTCCAACTTTTTATGTTTTCGATAAAAAAGTTATATGCTTCACTAGAAGATAGATGTAGTCTGAGGAAACACAAGAAAATTTTGAAAAATTTATTAAGATTTAAGAAATTAGGCCCTTGATTTAGTTATATGGTGTGTTCGAAAAATTTGAAATAATGGATTTTTTTGGGAGAACTATGGTTTTTTTTACAAAAACTTATAGGGTCATTTTAGGTATTACATCAGGCATCTTTATGTTGGGCGCTAGTGGCACCCTTGACATGTCACGTTGGGTTATTATGCAATCTTACAATACTTCGCCCTAGATGTGAATGGGACTAATCCACATAACACTACTTTTAAGTAAAATAAGAATTTTTGTAGCATAAGAATGGTTATTCTTTTTTTCGCTATCATAAAAAAAGTAATAAGTAAAAAAGTAAACGAAGGTTAGAGCTTTCGTCAACATAAAATTTGGATATTTTTAAAGAAGTAGGCTATCATTACCTTAAAATAGAATATTTTGTGGATTAGGACCATTCACATATATGGCGACGAATATATTGTTATAAAATATTTTGTAAAAGTACCAATAGTTGTTTAATAAAGGTATGCATAAAAACAATAAATTTATAAATTTTAACCTAAGTAAAAATTATTAATAATTTAGGGGTCTTTTCCTATTGTTTTTATTATTATTAATTGGGAGGGTGAAAAGAAGTTATTCTCTTATGAGAGAAAAGTTAAATGGGTTCTAATATTTAAAAGAAAAGGTTTAGGATGGTTTTCTTTTGATAACTTTTTCTGAAAATTTTATGAATTTTTATGGAAGTTTTATAAAAAATATAGGGCTAAACATCACTGGACCAGGAACACAGAATCATAACTGGACTACGCAGCTTAGGCCAGGGCAAAGCCGCACTCTGAACCAGAATCGAACCTCTATGACAGTATCGATCATCATTGTCACCAGAAAGTCTGCGGTAGAACCACTCATTGCTGTGCACCGGAAGCAAGCACCCTCAAATCATCCTGAGGGCGACAGTTCGCATGGCAGGCAACTTAATACCTCCAATGCGAGAAGGGGGTTGAAGGTTGGTCTTTTCAGCAGTAGATCGGCTGATAAGCCACGGTCTAGCCAGACATTTTCCGTAAGCTGCACATAAAATCGCCACTATAAACGCTAAACACAGGCAACGGAAGTACTTTTCTTTCAGTTTTCAACGGTCGCCATCCGACTTTTTTTGCGGTATTCTGCAAATTAAGACAGACCAAGACAAAATTGTTGTCAGATCTTCTTTTTTATCAACGGGATAGAGAGAAATCACGTGACGAACAGAAGTTAACAAAAAGACATTCTTTGTAAGTCATGAGGAAGAAGTGGATTTTATCTTTTCGGAGAAACAATAAACAATAAGTGTAGACCCTTGGTTTTCTCGAAAGCGACTCAGCAGTAACGTAATTTGCAACTATAAGGCACTGTTATGGGACATAAAGTTAGTCACTGTATAGGCCCAGGATTTTGCCTGTGACAACGTCGTCCCAAACGTCACGGTCAGCTGGTGGTTGACACTTTTAGTTTGAAAAAGACCACTTTCCAGCCCTTAAAGTCTGAGATGGGGATCTTTGCAAAAATCAACCGGTGAGTGTTTTGTCAACTGACGACAAAGGTAGAGTGATTTTGTAATATCAATATCATATGGTGTGGCACTGCTCCAAACATTGGGTAACCAAATATCTTCCCCAATGGCAACTATCTTAAACTATTGTATAAGAAGTGATGTTTACCCCAGAGTACTAAGATCAGAAAAAAAATTCCCATTTGGCCAAAAATCAGAGATATTGAATTATCGGCTCATATCCTTAATACCAGCATTCTCAAAGATATTTGAGGTCATCTTTGAGGTAAACAACCTTCTAATCGAAGAGCAGTTTGGGTTCCGTGAAAAGAGGTCAAAAACTGGAGCAATATTAGACCTATGAGACTACATAGTCGAGGATTTTGGGTAGGGGCAGATTGTGGCATCCACCTTTTGTGACCTCTACAAAGCCTTTGACTGTGTGTCACATGACATTCTGATTGAGAAATTAACCTAAAATGGGCTAGATGTCCTAAGCATTCAGCTGCTCTGTGATTACCTGTCAGACACAAAGCATGTGACTAAGATTAATGGAAACCGATCAGAGGAGAGAGTGATGAGGCATGGAACTGTCCCATTGCTGTTCCTGATCTTTATAAATGATTTGGCCACAGCAGTTCCTGAACTCAGGTTGGTTGTGTACGCTGACGATAGCCATCCAGCACTATCATTCAAGATAAAAATCAAAATTTTCCATATACATCTTAGAGAGTAACACTATAAACCTGTAAAAAAAATGAGAAAATTTCTTAAAATAAAAAAAGGTACATTTAAAAAAAAACCAAAGACCAAATGCAAAAAATAACTGTTATTTATCTACCAGCTAGTATTAAAAAATATATATAGTAACGTTCAGTTTGTCAAAGTGACAGCATTTATCCTTAAGGTCCATTGGCTAAGCCATAAAAACTAAGAAAAAATTAATTTTAAAAAACTTTTGAGATTTTTTACCGATTTGAGTTAAACATACGTAATCAAAAATATTTTGCTTTTGTGGTGGCCATCTTGAAATCCAAGATGGTAGACGAAATTAAAATAAACTTTTCTTTTATGCATAATGATAGTTCTACGTTGATTTTAATTTCGTCCACCATCTTGTATTTCAATATGTCCACAAAAAAAGGAAAAATCCTTTTTAATTATGTATAAAATGCAGTTTGTTTAAATCAAATCGCTAAAAAATCTCAAATATTTTTAAAAATTAATTTTTTCTTAGTTTTTATGGCTTAGCCAAAAAATCATATGGACAAATCCTGTCACTTTGGCAAAGTGAACATTATTATATATATTTTTTAATGCTAGCTGGTAGATAAAGAACACAGCTATCTTTTGCATTTGGTCTTTTTCTATTTTTTTTAATGTATCTTTTTTTATTTTGAAAAATTTCCTCATTTTTGATTTTTCATCTTAAATAATAGTGCTGGATGGCACAAACACAAAAACCCATAATTCAATGCTAGCTGAGAGACAAAGAACACAGCTATCTTTTACATTTGGTATTTTATTTCTTTATTGCCAAATTCCTGGTTAAACCTTTACGCAAAAAAGGCACAACAAAATTTTTGCAGCATTTCAAACTAGATTTTTTTTTTGAGAGAAAAGTGTAGATGCTACAAAAAACTTTATAAAATATTTTTTGCTCAGCATAAGATTCTATACTAGCCTAAAAAATTTGTTTTTACAAAATTAGATTTTTTAATGAATGTTTTTTTTTACTTAAAATTGAATTCTTTATTGTATGCTGTTTTTGATCTTTTTTAAATGTAATTTTATTATTTTTGAGAAATTTTGGCATTTTTTTTACAGGTTTATAGGGTATTAATCTCTATGATGAACTGAAACATCTAGATTTTTACCTTAAATAATAGTACTGGATGGCACAAACAAAAAAACACATAATTCAAGAGTATATATTTTTTTCTTGGAATCGACCAAAAAGTAAAATGTGAGGTACCCTAAAAACTTATCAAAAGATTACCGAAGTTTGACCACTAAAAATTAATTAATAATAATTAATTAATTAAATTAATTAGTCATCTAAAATAGTATGGGGGTTATTGGGATGAACCCACTTAGTCCATCAAAAAAGAAAAAACTAACACCCAACCTGAAAACCAACCACTTGGCCCACCCAACGCACAAAAAGTCCTCACCCTTATTTCGCTATTTTCGCTCGTTCAAAAGGCACTTTCACTGGAGCACTCCTTCTCGTGTGCCGGCGTGCGTCGAATAGGCTGAGGTTAGACATCTGTCAAATAACCTCAGAAAACCCAGGTTGGTTGAGCACAAAAAAACAATTGGTTACAATTTACAAAAATTGTGAACGTAAATGATCATCAAACATTTCCGCGTACTTAAAATTAGGTAAGAATTTTAGTCCCAAACAAAAAAATAATAATTCTTATTGAAAGAAGATCCCCCAAAAAAAAATGTTTGGCAATTGTTGCAGCAAAGTTGTGATAATCGCACATTTCTAAAAGTTTTTTTATTTTCACTAAAAATGAATTTTTTGATTAAAAAAGACCTAAATAAAATTGTCACACGATAAAAACTGCCAACCCGATTCTTATTGGCACAAAAATTATTTTTCACTAGATGCAGAGCTGATTAGTTTTTGGGGATGGGAGATTGGAAAGAGAGTAGAAGGGGGGATTAAGCTTTTAAAAAAATTCTTACTCACGAACTGTAGCAGCTGGCCACACGCAGTTTTCAGATTTAAGATGGATAATTACATTTTCAACAATAAAAATTTAAAAAAATGGAAAAAAAATTAAATTGTTTTTTTTTTAATTAAAAAAATATCCGTTTTTTTTTAAATGTTTTAATAGATGGCTATTGCTATTTCTACACAGGAAAATACCCAATATTTTTTGGCAGCCATTAAAAAAAAACTTTTGGTATGTTGTAAAGTATACCGAATGATCCAATAAAACGTTTTGTATTAATAATATAATATATAATAAAATAATAAAACAAACATGAATTAATTCTGGAAAAATTAAGTTAAACACAAGTTTTTAAGTCTAATTTAAGTCTAATTTTGTTAAGATTTAAAACTGTCAAATAAAGTTAGGCAACAATTTGTTTTGATTAACTTTTATTTAAGATTTTATTTTGCTCAATTACAGATTTTTATTTTCTCAGAGTTCGTAGGTTTAGCTCAATTAAGGAGATAAACTTTACTTACCTATTTAGATATTTTCTTTATTCAGACTTTTACTTTTAAACACTCAGTATTTGTTATTACAAACTTGTAACAACAGTTACTTATATCTAATAGGGTGCTCAAAAGTGGGATTCAAAATAAAATAATTAGAATATAGAAGATATGCGAACTGATCGGGTTTTGTTTTGCCCAGAATATTTCCGAAGATATATATTTTTTTTCTTAAGTAATAAATTAAAAGTATAAAAGTAAAAATTTCAACAACAGGGGATCCAGATTCGCCCATTATTCAAAATTTGGTTGTAAATAACATGAACTTGGGTATGGAATCAATTTCGTTCGATGATGGAAGTAGTGGCATTCAAGAATTCTTAGAATTAATAGAAGAAATGGCTATTTTTGCACAATGGAAGGACGAATAAAAAATATCAATAAAATTGAGTTAAACAGTTCCTTGAATCTAACCTACAATTAAAAACATCGAACGACTGGAAAAATTTTACACAAGAACTTAGGGAAGAATTTACAAAACAAGAAGTTCAAGGGGCCGTCTTAAAAAATTTTGTCGAGTGTCGTAATGCCCATGAAACAAAGAGTGTTATCCCAACACCCTAATACCTTGGCCGATGCGTTAACTTCAGAAAGGGAAGAATCTATTGAAAATTTACTGAAACCTACGTCTTTTCAACGCGAAGTGAGAATGGTAGAAAATAATGCAAACAATCAGAAGAAGGTCCAATGTTACGGTTGCCGTAATTTTGGCCACATAAGGTTAAATTGTCCCCTGAAAAACAGACCACATCAGTTTCTTAATTCCGATATCTAGTTAAATGTGACATATGTCATTTGATAAACCATGCAACTGCTTATGGCTGGAAAGTAAATAGCTGATAAAATAGAAATAATCCGCATTTAAACGGAACTACGGCTACCCGCATAGAGCACCGGGATCGAGCCGGCAACAACGCATGTGGGAATTAGACAACAAAATAACAGTAGGATTGTATAGCTGCACCAAAGTAAGCGCCCCGCAAGCAGAATTTTAATATTTTAGAAGTTAAAATAAATAACAAAAAAATATTTAGCAATGATAGATAGTGGCGCAGCTATAAGTCTAATAAAAAAACCATATTGTGGAAGGGTTCCAAAAAAATTACACTTACAAGTATGAGGGGCGAGTCTGGCTGTCACTTGAGTTACCTGGCAATGTAGAGGTGCCACACGAATTTACGATAGTGCAGTCCAATGTCACAGTGGATATCTTATTAGGAATAGGAATAGATAGATACCTATGTATCTAATCTGTATATCTAATAGCGTCAAATAGATTTTGGTACACGATAATGCCGTTACACACTGAAAAAGTGAATCGTCTACAAACTTGTAGTCACAGGGAAAAAAATACTAATGACAGCAGCAATATATAAAAAATTAGGAAAAATTAAGTCGCTGCTCGCGCCACTTCAAAATTTGACGGAAGCTAATGAAAGGAAAAATTCTGTTTCACTGCCAATGACTCAGAATTCAGAAGAGATGACAGTTGGCAGCTATTCGTTCCTTCAGAAAATGCCATCACAAAATTTTCTTCAAAAGCAACCTGAAAATAAAAGGAAGACTGCAGCTTCCAGAAGTGGTCAAAAGAAAAAAACTAGAAATCAGAAAAGAAAAGACAAAATTGTTCCAGTCAGAGGAAGAAAAGTACAGTTGCCGGAGTACGGTCAATAGTATATATCGCATTACTAAAGACGATGTACACGAAATATTTAAGCAATTAAATTTAAATACGGAGTTATTGTCGGAGGATGAGCAAAAGTTAAAAAGGTTAATACTACGGTACATAGACATTTATAAAAGCTCAAGTCAGAAATTGACATGTAATAATGACGTTACTAATATAATAATCACTGAGGATATCCCACGTATATTTGTACGGTCGTATCGAGTGCCTTTTCAGAGACAAGAAATAATAAAAAAAGAAATAGAAAAACTTTTGAAAGATGGAATAATTGAGTTTTCCTGCCTTATTGGTGGAAAAGAAAAGGCAGCCAGGATAAGAACAGCAGTTTAGGCTGGTGGTTAACTATAGGAAATTGAACGACGTTTCGAAAGCTGACTACTCTATCGGAATCATTTCAGAGAAAATTAACAGATTGTCAGGTGCCAGCCTATTAAGTGCTTTGGATTTAGCCTCCGGCTATTTCCAGATTCCTATGGATCCTAAAGATAAAGAAAAATCTGCATTTTCTACACCGCACGGTCACTATAATATGAATCGAATGGCTATGGGTATAAAAAACGCGCCCGCGACTTGGTGTAGCATGATAAACCATATTTTCGCAAACCTAACCTATGATATTTGTTTAATTTACCTGGACTACAGAGAAAGTAGTCTTAAATTCATCCTTCGAAATGCAACTTCTTAAAAAAGGGAAATTATTTTTTTGTGATTTCTTATACAAAAGGACGGTTTTATTACGCAACCAGATAAAATACTAGTAATTAAAAACCTCCCGATTCCTAAAACAGTGAAAAACATAAGGGTCGATATTTACGAAGATGGGTTAGGGTTTAAGACTATGGGACGTATGTGGTTTTTAATCTAATTTTGCGAGTTTTTCTTTAAATTTGAATAAAACTTGTTGGAATTTTGGACTTACTATAATCATATAAATGATTTCGCAAGAAAGAAACACAGGTTTTCCAAAAATTTCGTGAAAAAATGGAAAAAAGCAAATTGACGGTGGGTTTATCCCCGTATAGTAGGCTTTTTAACTAAAAATACTTTGTTAAATGGGTTACTTACGTATATTTTTTTAGCGTTTTTTATCCCTAAATTTGCAGAGGTCCATATGAAAAGATATATTCTTACACAGCACTTCTTTAATATGATGAAAAAATTAAATTAAAATTTTTAATTCATGTATTTTTATCGATTGAAAACTCTCTGACGTTTCGCTCGCTGACGTTTTGCTCATTTTGAACGAGAATCGTACCTTCTGAAGTAAAAGAAAGCCTTCTACATCTATAAACGCGTGAGCCACCAATTTTGACAAATTTTATTTTGTCCATCTTTATAAAATTTTCTAGGCCTTTCTTCTTCCCCCTCTCCCTCTTAAAATAAGGTAACAAATATTTTTAATGTTGAAGCATTTAGTTTTTTTATTTATCATCTTCAGTTACAAATGGTAACGAAAAGCATTTGCGAATTGTGAATCTAGGAGAAATGCAGGGAGAAACGAGAGGGATCAATTGCTCTCCCTCTTCCATTATGCTTCTGCAAAAAGTCATAAAAATTTAAAAAAATTTCTAAAATCACACTTTCCTCTCGCCCCTAACGCGCAAGTACTTACCGCTGAAGACTTTTACCGGCGCGTAATATGACATCATTGCACAAATCACAAAACCGCGCAAAACCACCAAAACAATAAAACAATATGCAAATCCCCAAAAACCCAAAAATGCATTTCTTAGTTTGCGCGGTATATGCTGCGCGGTTAAAGCCGCGGAACTTTCATTATTAGTATTTTTTACATGCACCATTCTTTAATTTGCGCTGAATTTTGCGCGGTTTGTGAATATGCCAGAATAAGTTTACACTATAATTGCTTGCTTGCATAACAAAAATTGCTTTTTAAGATTCCGCGGGCTCAGTTACCACAAAAATTTTAACTTCTTAATTTTTTAGGCGCGTAGTTAATCGCCTTTGACAAGGTGTGCAAACGCCTAAGCAAACCAGGATGGCGATTCAAGTGGCGGCTATTTTTTATAACGACCCGATTTTCCGGTATCTAGGGGTGAACGCTGGCAACATCGCATCTTGTGTGGTTTGTAAGGTCACCTCATCTATCGATAAATTTTGACTTCCACAGTTGACTTCTGTCATTTTTGTTTACTTTTTCCGTTCGTAAAGTTGTTTCTTTTTATAAAAGTGCGGTTTTTTAGTTTAATGCATTAAAAAAGGACTGGGAATTTAAATTTTATTATCCAAGAAAGATTCAGAGCTTTTGCGCTTCCCGAATATGTATTTTGAGACCCACCTTCTCCACAGAGTACGAAATTCAATGCCGGCACTCATTTGCAAACAAAAAAGAAGAGAAACTTGACCAAATTTTACAACAACAGCCCTAAAAAGAAGGTAAGCATATAGTTCAAAAGACGGATTTGGCATCTGCAAAAAATCTGATTTTAGGATTTACCAATATTACCATTATAACAGTCGTCCCTATCTTTTTTTCAAGTGTTTTACACCCATAGTCGCAAAAAACTGTTTTTACGAGAAGGGTAACAAAATTGATAGATTTGAGGTTTATATTGGTAATTATGCAGTATACGGTTTTTTGCCAGTTTTGATTTTTTATGACAAATTATTTATGGGGGCACCTACTAGGGTCCCTAGGACCCCAAATCATTTTTTTTAATTTTTTTTGTGTTTTTTTATATTTTTTCTCTCTAAAACAATCCAATCCAACATAGCCCAACCCAACCTATTCCAAGCCAAACCCAAAACAATCAAAAAAACACATTACATCGGCGCAGGCGGATTTGGGGTCCTAGGGACCCTAGTAGGTACCTCTATAAAGAATTTTTCATAAAAAATCAAAAATGGCAGAAAACCGTATAATTACCTTTATTTTGGCTACACTAAAGTATCGTTCATACAAGGCATAGTCATACTTTTAGTTCTAATTTCAGTCATAAAGCTATCTCTATCACTGCATGTCTCGTTAAGAAAAAGAACAGTGACAGAGATAAAACAAACAAAGACTAAAACTATGACTATGCCTTGTATGAACGATATTTAAGTGTATAAATATATAAAAGATATAATATATAGTGATACATTCAATGCCCACTGGTTCAGCCAAAGGAAACCTCATATTAGACACTCAAAGTAAATTATTACATCTATTGGTATCCGCATACCTAACACGTTCAAAATAACCCCAAAGCTCACTACATTTTTGACTACTAAATTTTGACTGAAATTGACAGCACTAGCCAATTGATGAAATGAAACAAAAAAATGTCAGTCATTTGGTGTTTGCATGGTGCATACTAGATTATTGATAAGTCCAAGACTAACCATTTATTTTTGAAAGTCCCTCAATAAGCTTTCTTATTGCTTTTTTAAAATAGTATAGTATACTTATATTTTTTAGGAAAGCGTGAGGTGAGCTGTGTTGTCTCCAAATGAAGCCACTGATATGAAAAATTTTGAAATTATAATTTAAGATAATGTTTTAACCTAAATGGTCCCTACACTTGTTCAGGTAAGAATTTTTTATAGCATATTTCCTTATTGGTGTAAGCTTCAATTAGTTTTTCCAAGAAAATTTTAATTTACAAGACAGAATCAAATCCCAATTTGCACTTCCTTAAAATCCTCCAGGTTTTTTAGGCAGTGTCAAATACAATACTGCTTCCTACTCTGACACAGTAAAGCAAAAATGACTCATTTTTTTGTAGTTTTTGCTGAGGAGATTGGTAAGGTCGCTTTGAAGGGCATTTTTAAGGTTGATTTATCACTTTAATATATTTTTTTTCATGAATTTTATTATTCAGGTTAAAAATATATATCTTCTTATTTAATATTATTAAATTCTTTATTTGGGTTCACAAAGAAGTAGGTATCTAACTATCTCTCCTTTTGTTCCTTATATCATCATTGGCATATTCTATGTACTTTCTTCATTGCCATTTCCATTGACAGGAACAATGTGCTAAAGATCTATCGACATTGTTAAAAAATACCACATCCAACACTTTTTGATATTTTAAAAAAGCTACTGTATTTGCTTCAAGATAGCTTGTATATAGAGGGTGACTAACTGAAGAAAAGGACCAAGATATTGTGCCACCTGATTTGCTCCAAGACTATTTTTTAACTTATATACTTTTTAACAATAAGTATATACTATTTTTTAAGAATAAGTTTATTTTATAAAAAAGTCAAAGCAGGACATTTTATATCACTGAGCCTTTATTTTTGGGTATACACTGACCAAATATGATAATTTTTCTAACGCAAAAATAGAATCTAGGAGAAACATAACTTATGCATTCATGGGTGGAAATAACGAAAAAAAATCAAACTTGGATGAGCATCCCACAAGGAACATACAATCTGTTTGTTTTTTTTTTAGTTTCTTTTCGGTTGAGGTTTTTTAACTTCTTTTTTATTATACATTCATATTATTACTTACTCTTTGGAGTGAGGTGAATTTGAAAAAACAAATTTTTTTCAGCCATAACTTATTATCTTCTTTCTCAAGACAAAAAAGAAACGAAAAACGTGTATTGATAAAAAGTAATAAACATGAATTCTCTCTTGGGTATTGGAGCTGAAAAGACTCAAGCCCATTGTGTCCAGGGAAGAAGATAAATTCTCTCCAATCTTGAAGAAAAACGAGACAATAAATAATAAAATTTTTTTACAAAATTATTTACTTAACTATGGTCGTTTTTTTGTTTTACAGGGAGAAAGGTGCTGGTTCTACTCTTGGTTCTGCTGCAGATATGAGAAAATAGTGGCAATGATCCACCATAATGATATACAAGGACGTTTTGAAGGGGGTATTACGGTGTCTTATTGCTGTCTTATCCAATCGTATTTAGAGCACAAAATGTGGGTAAATTTTTAAATATGATGTTGATTAGTCTATTAGCTGATTTATATACGTATTATTAATCACGGCCGACTGAATACAGATTCAATACGATTACCTTGTCAAATCCATCATGAAAACGCGAATTGAAAGTTTAGCAAGTCAAATCCGCTTTTTTGGTATCGGAATCAAGCCGCATAAAAATATTCGCTTTTTATCTCTCTTTTTTACTTTTTATCCCTCCTTTAGACATGGGGGCAAAAAGCGATACTTACATGAAAAAAGGTCTCGTTTTATGAAAACAGAAAAGAGAATATTGAATATGTATTCAGTCAGCAGAACAGAATTTATTATTTCTTTTACGCAGAACGTCTAATTTCAAAAATGCAAGATAACGGAGTAAATTAAATATTAAGTCTTTTAAGAAATAGGCAGTTTAAGTTCGTCATAGAACTAACGTACGCGTAGACGTGGAATGTAGCGCAATATTCCGCCTTCTTTTTATCTGTAAAAAAAATGTCGGTTGAAATGAGATATCAGAATCCCATCTCTGCGATCTTGCGTTGACAAGTTCACGTTTACGGCATGTATAACGTTAAGATCAGACGCTAACTAACGTAGTCTTACGTCTACGTCATGTTGCTAACGCAGCAAGTTGTATCGAACAGTCAAAAAATCAGTAGACTGGTAATACAAATAGGGCTGAAGAAAAAAAGGCAAGATAGAAATAAACTGTACCAAAATGTAAAGGGCAGAAACGTCCGATACGACAAATTTCACGTCTACGACCAGGCACCTCTTACGTATGGCCTACTTAAACTGCCTAATGGCTGAAACCTTGTTTGGCCAACCTGTATATTTTTGTTAACAAATATATTTTTGTCCCACTACTTATAAAAATCGGCTCATTTGTTGATAAGTTATAAGTTTTCAAAGAACCCGATTTTCACAACTTTTATATTTTTGAAATGAGAAAGAATCAAGATTTTCTATTTTTTAGCAAATTGAGTTGGTTAAAAAATTAGCTCAACAATTTATTTTACTACTCTGTATTTGTCTTACCTAAATAAGACCACTTACGACATTTTACGTAAAGTATAGTACACAACTCACTTATTATGGTCTTTATACATTCAGATGAATTAAGATACTCGTTTAATGACCATCATAACATGCTTGTTATGTAAATTATTATTATGACAAATTGGATAAAAATCGGTTAAGTGGCTTTTGAGTAATCTACTACTAGTTTGGATTCAGCCCTTTCTAATTTACTCTCATTTATATTATTTAAAAATATTTTATTTATTTCCGTTGTCTTCTTAAATATTATTTGTTTTTTATTAGTTTTTCACCATATATATAAATTTTAATGTATTTGTTTTACTAAAATATCGTGTTTTTTTTAAATGTATTTTAAGATTAATGTTAATATAATTTTTTACTAAACTATTTTCAAACGTTTTACACTTTTATTATTTTAATTTATTTGATTTATTTATGTTGCCTTTGTAAAACATATTTCTTTCTACTGAATCAGGAACATAAATTGGTAGACATCTTTGAAGGATTCTATGAAGCGTTATTCTCCCTAAAAAAATTAAAAGGGCTTTTAAAATAAAATAACGAGGAATAAAAAGTCAACATAACTTTATTTAGTGCATATAGTTAGGTACTAAAGCAAAAGTGTGAGAGAGGCAAATACTCGCTGGTATATGATCGTAACTTTTGCTTGGGTGAACCGTTGATAAAATTAGGAATGCATTAAACAACCAAAACAAATATAAATTGGTTAGATTTCAAGGTCACGAATTTTAAAAATATATTATGCATTTACAGGATGTCCGCTATATTTTGAATCTTTGGCCGCCACGTTAGCGCCGCTATTATTTTCCAAGCTACTTCATTTCCCATTTCCATAAGCAAATTTTAACTGTGGCCAATTTTTCATTTTTATTATAAAGCAAAAACCTTTTCAAATTACTAATAGGTAGGCTCAATCAATTTAGTCCCCTTGTAAAACATTTTGTACTTGATTAATAACAGAGTGTGTGCACCCCCCCCCCTTGCTTAGGAGACAGATTTAATAAAAGTTGATAGATCGTAATTTTGTACTAATTATATACTCATAAAGAAGGGTACTTTTAGTTTACAAGAACCATCGGTTCCTAAGATTTTTGTTTGTTTGTTATGGGGTGTGTAGTTTGATATCAAGGTACACCCCTGTACTTAGAAAAGAGATTCGACCAAAAATGACTATGCCAGAATTTGGTATTAATTATGTACTAATTTCGTCCCCTTCTAAAAAATTTCCTACTATTAAGATAACTTCATTTTTTTTTGTTTTTATGGAGTTTTTAGCTTGATATCAAGGCACAACCCCCTCTGCTTAAGAAATAGATTTGAAAAAAAGCAATTATGCCAGAATTTGATAAGGTAATTCCATCCCCTTCTAGAAAATTTTCTACTATCAAGATAACTTAATTTTTTTCAAGGCACACCCCCCTCTGCTTAAAAAATAGATTTGAAAATAGCAGGACTTTTTGTTTTTTTTTTTAATTTGATAAATAACCGGAGAATAAGATGTTAAATTTAAAAAGATAAGTATTAGATTTGCATATAAACAAAAAAAAAAGTTATCTTGAAAGTAGGCAATTTTTTAAAAAGGGCCGAAGTTAGTACTTAATTAGTAGCAAATTATGGCATAATTACTTTTTTCCAAAATGAAGTTATCTTGAGAGTAGGCAATTTTTTAGGAGGGGACGAAATTAGTAACAAATAAGCTTTTTTCAAATCTCTTTCCTAGGCAGAGGGGGGTATGCCTTGGTATCAAGCCACATACGCCATATAAATAAAAAAAAATGAAGTTATCTTAAGAGTAGGCAATTTTTTAGTCAATTTTCGTCACAGGCAGGGATCTTAAGACCCTCTGAAAGGTGATCCTACTAACATCGATACCGTCCCAGCAAAACTTGGTTTTAACAGTAGACTTTCTCCCTAGCCTTCGGCAGTCATATTAAGTTGACCCGAAAATCGAAGGTCAATGCCGGTTTCACTAGTCACCATCGGAGTCCCGTCAGACACATCCTTTGGAATAGTCCCGCTGCCCCAAAGCGCAGGTCGCATCTTTTAGGTCACCTTCTGTTGTCTCAGGCTGTTGGGAGTCCAGTCCAAACCTATATTTACTCCAAATATATTTTTTTTGTTCAGTTTCCTCACTTAAAATCATCAATCGGATTCTTAATATAGGATAATCAAAATCAGTGAAAAAATTTTTAAACCATTTATTTCCCACTTCATACGAAATTACCTGATGATTCCCAACCAGAATAATTAATGAACAGCTAGTCGTTATGAAAATGGATACATAATAATATGGGTTTCGTTTAAACACACAAAGTATATGTCATTTCACATTTGCTATGATATTTAAATTTTATTGGCAAATATTTGCAAAAAATGATAAAGCTTTTGTATTTAAATTTTTTACTTAGGATCAAAATATAGCGGGACATTGCATCTGTATATAATACACGAGGAAATATTTTTGTATAGTACTGCGAGTTTTACTAGTACTAGTCGATATCCAGGTAAAATTATCTTATAAATTGTGGTCTGGTTCGGCTTAAAATAAATTTTTCGATACCCATGTATATTTCAGCCTTCAAACCAAACTTTCGATAAACTATAGTCCTTAGTAAATACCGCCGAAGAAGTTTTCTGGGAATGACAGGATTTTATCACCGATTAATACCAAGCTATGCTCGTATTAGTCAACCATTAATTAATTTAACGTGAAAAAATGTAAAATTTCATTGTGGGCCTGACGAACAAGCCGCGTTCGATGCGCTAAAAAAGGCATTAATAACCGCACTCATCATGCGATTCTCAAATTTTGCTAGACCATTTATAGTTATCACGGATGCTAGTGGATCAGCCCTGGGAGTCAACTTGCACATAAATATGCTGAGGTTGAACACCCTATTTGTTATTGGAGCAAAGTCTTAAACCCAGCTGAGAGGAGATATTCAACCATCGAACGAGAATTATAAGCGGTATGGTGGGCAGTAAAAAAATATAGAATTTACTTAACGGGTACACATTTTACAATAGCGACATAAAGCTATTTGTAACTCATCGCCCTATACGTATCCGCATCTAGCGAGAACTAAGCACATTAATTGGTCAGAAACTTGTACCACGTTCGAAAAGAGCAGATATATGCTAATCTAAGGTGTTCTTGAACCCGATAGGTGTTGAGATGCGTTAGGTATCATGTATCATTACGGCACACGTATCGTATGTCAGCACCTATTGCGTTCAGAAACACCTTAAATTAGCATATATCTGCTCTTTTCGAACGTGCTACAAGTTTCTGATCAATCAATGTGCTTGATTCTCGCTAGATGCGGATACGTATACTGCGATGAGTTACAAATTTCTCTAATAATTATGGACCACCGTCCTTTATAATATCTTCTAAATCTCAAAGATCGCTCAAGCCGTCTTTCGAAGTGGTATTTAAATCTCATGGAATATTCTTTTACCATCGAATGTAGACCAGGAAACATAAAAAATGCAGAATTATTAAGTAGAGTAAGGGAGACAGAGCCTTCGAGGCCTACCGAACTCATATCCGCACTGGATTCACCTAATCCTAGTGATACTCCATAACTCCCATTTGTACTTAGTCCCAATCAGAATTGAGACAACTACTATATGAAGATTTAACTATTTCTCTCCTCAAGGAAAAAATGTCAGAATAGGGCCCATATTACATCAGTCCAGATGGATTATTTCATAAAAAACGTAGTCTCAATCAGCGCAGTGATCCATTTTTTGCTCCTAAATTTATGATCCCTTCTATAATGCGAAATACCACGAGTCCCTTTTTGGATCCCATCCAGATATACAAAAGACGTACGAAAACATAAACCAGGTATTCTATTGACCTAATATGAAAAATGACATTCAAAAGTACATAGAGCAGTGCGTGTCTTGTGCCATGCATAAAACACATCCCCAGGCCCCGGACGAATTACAACGAATAACGGTACCTTCCTTACTTTGGAGCAGAATATCATTGGATATTGTAGGACCTTTAAATATCAATCAATCAATCAATCAATCAGTCAATCAAAAAATACTTTATTTCCAAGAAAAAAAAATCTGTCGACAAAGCAGGCTAAAAACTAAAAGAAATAAAAAAATGTAAAATAAGTAGGAACATAAAGAAAATACATTATTATTGAAGCCTATTTTAGGTTCATAAAAAAGTCAAGTTTGTGTTTACATTAATAAGTGGTTTTAAACTTATTACTAACAAATTGGAAAAGTTTGTTATGTTTATACTAAATTACTAATAATACAAAAATACCCACTTTACTATGATTAAAAAGGAGCACAATAGACACATAACATACTTGCACCAACAATTATTGTAAAGGGGACAATACTACAACAGTAAAAAGAAAAATAATAAAAATATCTAGCCACTAAAATAATTTAAAAAAAACACACATTAAAAGCAGCAAGTTTATAACTGAGTGTCATAAAATTCAGAAAGCGAGTAAAAAGGTAAGTTTAAAAGCCTCTCCCTTAGATCCCTTCTGAATTTTTTAACAGAGGTAGCACATCTGAGGGTGATTGGCAAATGATTGAAAATTTTAATGCCCTTGTATATAAGAGATTTTTGTGCTAAAGTGCTTTTTGGAATTCTTGTCTTGTATGATATTGTTGAGACTTGGGCCCTTTTTTATAATTTTTAAAAACTAAAGATGCTGTTTCCGAAACATAAAGTGATGTAAGTGTTAATATTTTATGTTTGACAAATAGAGGTTTGCAAGACTCTCTTTGGTTTACATTGGAAATGAATCGAACAGCCATTTTTTGTAATATTAAAATTATTGACAGCAAATATTGATGTGTAGATCTCCAAAATGGCAAGCCATACCTGAAGTGTGACTCAAAGAGTGAGAAATGTACAGATCTAGCCATATCAACTCCCAGCTCAGATCTTACACATCTCACTGCGAAGCACCCAGAAGAAAGTTTTTTACTGAGTTTAAAGATATGTTCATCAAATCTCAGCTGGCTGTCATTATGTACACCTAGAATTTAGATACATTTTGTTTTTGTAGAAGATCCTCACTCATTTGTACATTCTGCAAACTACACTTAAAAACGAGAATGTTAGTTTTAGTTGGAAATAATAGATTTTAGATATTCTATGTCTTTATGATTCCACAAAACAGAAGTATCGTCCGCAAACAATGTAAATTCACCTGCAATTATAAACGTACAAGATCGTTAATGTAAAGAAGAAATAACAGGGGACCCAATACTGATCCCTGGGGCACGCCGCAAGTGATATTTAGAGAAGCAGAGCGAGAGCCTCTATCGACCACCGATTGCGTACGATGGCTTAAATAAGATCTAAACCATTCCAACACCAAACCCCTAAATCCATACCGCTCGAGCTTTTCCAGCAGTATTCTGTGATTCACACAGTCAAATGCCTTGGATAAATCACAGAATACTGCTGCAACCGCGTCGCCCTGTATAAACATTTTCTAAAAAACTAAAAATGGCATCATGTGTACCCTTTGATGCCTGAAACCCATACTGTTTGGGCATAATCAATTTGAATTTGACTAAATTATCCCAACTTCTTTGCTTAACAATTTTTTCGACCACTTTGGATAAGGTCGGAAGAAGGGAAATTGGGCGAAAGTTAGAAGGAACATCTGTTGCGCCACCTTTATGCAGAGGAATGACGATGGATTATTTAAGACATATGAGTAGGGTAGGTTAGCCACTTTCAAATAAAATGGGGAGATGAGGGTGGGCGTGGCCACCCCCCTTTCACCCCCCCCTCATCCTCACTTGACCTGTGACTCTTGACCCTTGACATTTGACCCCTTGACCTTTCACCCCTTGACCTTTGACCCTTGACCTTTGACCCCTTGACCTTTGACCCTTTCATCTTTACCCCCTCTCTTCTTCTACCCCTCTACCCCCTCTACCTTTTTATACCCCCTCTACCCCCTCTACCCTTTTATATTCCCTCTATCCCCTTTTATACCCCTCTACCCCCTCTGCACCCATTTACACCCCTCTGCCCTCCCCCCTTACCGCTTCATTCATCCCCACTCTTCGACTTCCCTTTCTCTTCATCCCCACTCTTCGACTGCCCCATCTCTTTATCCCTATTTTTTGACTTCCCCTTCTCTTCATTCCCACCCTTTATTTCCACCATTCACTTTACCCCTCTACTTTGCTCCCACCACTTACTTATTATTTTGAGCGAGGTGGGAATGACATAGAATTTATTGATTAAGAAAGCATAGTTTATTTATATATCAGAGGTAGAGCCACACAGATGTTAATAATAGTGGTTGATTTTCTGCCTCTTGTTAATAGTGTTCATTTGCATGTGTTATTCAATAGATAGAATCAAACAAGACAACTATGCAACCAATTTATTATCACCAGGTGTAGCAGATCAATCCCTAAACACGCGAACGAAGTCGCGGGCGGCCAGCTAGTTGTTAAATAAAATTAAACTTTAAATAGCGTTTCAAAGCAACACCAGTTCTTTATAGTCAGTTTTTAATTCAATTTACAGAGAAAGAAAAACTCGAAAGTTGGGCACGTTTTGATGTAAGCAGCTCAAAAGAAGAAACTCTAACTGAACCTAAGGAAAAAATATAGTTGTGAAAATATGCCAAACTTTTTTGTACCTATAAAGAGTATATAAAAACAATTATTATTATTTAATTAAATTTTTGTAAATTATTTGTTTTCTTGAAAAAATTAATTATTCGTTATTAAACAAGGTGAAGTTAAGAAAAATACTAGTTTTGTATAAAATTAATTTATTATACATATTTTTAGTTGTTATTAAAAAAACTAACACCAGTTATTTACACAATATCAGCTTTGTTAAAAAAAAATCCAACTAACCCCTCTACTTTTCCCCCACCACTACTTTAGTTTTTAGCCAGGAGGGGATATCTCTCTTTAAGTCGGTATTTGTATAACGGAGAAGTGACTTCTCCCCTCTCTTATTACATACATTTTTAGTGGGAGAGTATCGGTATATAAATAGCCGTATATTCTTTCGATTTTTAGTTTAGATTTGATTTTTGAGTTTACTTTAAAAAAATTTAACAAAATGAGTGATTTCATTGAGTTCGTTTCTGGTGAAAAAGTGTTTTTTGCCAGAAGATATGAGGATCTAACCTCTTGCAGGGAAGAGTTGGTGTTAGACATGGACCAAAATAACGGCATCGATCCTGAGGAAGAAGAAGACTCCGACTCAGAAGATGAAGGGGTTTTTGAGGAGAACGCCTGTGCCACATCTGATAGAGCAGATAAAACAGTGAAACCGGGATACCTTGAGAAGGCGATGTGTGTTACGGAGTCATATTTAGCTATCAAAGTCGCACAAAGACAGTTTTTTGCATGGTGTATTAAGTGTTATTTCAACCACGGAATTAATCTCCCAGTGGGTAAGAATGAACATGTTAATATTCATTATATGGATAGAATGAACTGTGATAAAAACAAATTAACATGTTCCGTATGTGAGGATAAATTATCCCAATTAATTTACCCCGAAACATGCCTGGTTTGCCTTGGAGGAACACTTACAAAAATTAACAACCACAGACTCACTCATCACAAATTAAAAAAAATCTGATTTTTGTTAATTGAAATATTAAATAGTGGGGAAAGTAAAAAACACATAAAGGAATAACAGGTCCAACGCAGCATCATAACTTGTTTAAACGTTTTAAAAAAACCATCAAAATGAAAATTGATCAAAGTTTTTAGACAAATTTTAATGCACAATTAAATGAACTGAAAAACATGTCGCTGGAAGTAAAAGCATTTTGCAAGTTAAATGTTGATCAAGCTTACGTAATAGAAAATATGCAGCAAATAAGCACTAGATACGGAAAATCAATTTTGGTGAATTTATGTGACAGCTCGACAGAAAAGAGAAAAGAGTGGTGGAAAAATTTAGCGACGACTTTATTTCAGCTGTAAACAATTATCAAAAGTGTACTTTAACATACCTTGGACAGAGTGAACCTAAATTTATTGGGGCCCGTACACAGTCAAAACTAAAGATTGATTTTGTCGAATAAAATTAATTTGTTAAAAAATAACTTTAAATGACAAGTTATATCTCCGAACTGTATTGGTTATACATAACAAAAGCAGAAGAACTTAATTCGAATCCACAAGTTACCAGTGAGGAACTAGAAAACGTAAGAAGATATTTGAGTGGAGCGTTGTTTTGCCAGCCTACATTCTTTCAATTGATGTTACAAGAAAACCTACAAAAGATTCTTTTTGTGATTCCGACATGCTAAATAGTAAAACGTTGTGACTCTTTTTTATATTAAAATTTTTACCTTACAAGGAAAATGTCTTGGTTTGATTCCAAAGAATACAAAGAATTTCACGACTTGCAAGGGGCCATAGAGTATATTTTCGAGTTATTTCGAGATAGGTGTTTTGAAGCTGAAAATGCCGAAATGCGGGGCGGAGGCCCAGGTTTTTGGAACGTAGAAGAATGTTTTTTAATGAAGAAAAAATACAAAAAAGCAATATTTCTCTGTGTTGAATACTTTAAAGACTTGAATTTGAACACATTAGTTAACGGATTGATTGGGTTAGAATTATGGAGTGAACTTTTTGATATCAACGCGTTCCTGCCCAAATATATTTTAGACAAAGTTATGAAACTTGCTTCAGATTTAGAAGAAAATTAATAAAAGTGTATGTACCTATTATTGATGTATTATTTCACAAGATGATTTACTTTAAATAGTGATTAATTCTAAATCTATTCAACATGAAAAACATGCTGTACTAACCACTACACGATAGGTTTTTTTTGCGCTTTAATAATTCATTTTATATTTGTTTTGGCTACCTTATAAAATTATGTTTTTTTTTGGAATGTATAGGAGAACGGCTGTATATATTTATATGTATCAAAATAAATATATCTTAAAAATATAAACAAATTGTGCTAAGAAAATATGTGTTTTACTTATTTACAAGAAAGAGCCACCTCTGGGCCCATATTTGCGTGTTTAAAAAAAAACGCAAAGCGCTGCCTAGATAAATGGTAAAACACCAAGCAAAAACCATAGCAAAAGATTAGTAGTGTACCATGCGTTTTTAATGGGAATACAAATATTCCTACAAAGTTAAAAAAAATATACATATTACTTAGGTTAAAAATCCAACGCTTTTAAAATAGAAAAGATGTATTTATTTGCGTTTGTGTGAGGTCGAAACTGTAGAGTAGCTTTAAATCACCATGCGGGTGGTCAAAAAAAAGCCGCATATTGACTTAATGTGTAGGTAAGTATGTGATTTGGGTGGCGATATTATATCCGTCCCAAGCATATAGCTTTTTTCTTCACCCTAAATGGGTAGATTTTGTCTTTTAATGAGCATCCCTTTGTTGTGAGACATAAAAATGCACTTATTTTTTTCGGTGAATGGTAGATTTCTTCGCTAAGATTAATGTTTGTTATGTTAGTAAGCGGCTTTTCTTAGAAAAAAGACCACACGGATCAAAATGTGCACTATAGGCGGTAACTTGTTGGGGTGAGATTATGCTAGAATAAGGATTTTAATACGTTGTGAAACGAGTGTATACAGGATGAGGCAAATGGACAGTGGCATGTATTGCTCTTTTGTTTAATTATACAGAGTCGCAAAAGCATTGTTGGGGACATATATTAGTTTTAATTTCAAAGAACCAAAACGCAACAATAAAAGTAGTTTGCAATAATTATTAGTATCTAGAACAACTTGATTATAATATTATATTAAAAAACAAGGTTAGAAATCAACTCTCGAGACGAAGTTGGTAATCTGAGCCGAAGGCGAAATCCATAATTCGAGCAAAGACGTTATTTACTGTATTATTTCTGCGACTACAAAAAAAGCACACAATTGTATTTTTTTTTATTTACTTATTTATTTGAAAATACTAGCTTATAATAGGAAATAAGAAATATTTTCAATTTAAACAAAGTAAATATACTAAATAATATTGTTTCTTCTAAAAAAGTAGTAAAAAATCAGTTCCTAGGTTCGCCCTTTTTACAGGAGAGTTAATGTCGCCGATTGCAAATCTGCTTTATATTTTTTTTTGTTATATATTCATCAAAAACACGATTTTCCTCACTGTCCGCATATAGCAAAAACTTGTTTTTTTTGTTACCGATGCAAAATACTTTTCTTTATTGTTCAGTGGAACAGAATTTTTTTTTTTTTTTTGCACACATATAATGTCGAAAAAATTTACTAACCAAGAAAAACGGAGTACCCATTATTGAAATAACTGCTTTTGCGTTGTAGATTTTACACTTACAACTCGCGGCTAAAATTTGTTTTTTTACTCGCATTTTTTAAATCACTCACTGCGTTCTTTCTTTAAAACCACGCTTTTAAAGAAAAAGCATTATTTTAGCTACTAGTTGTAAAAAAATGTTTAAAAGAGCTAAAAAATACACCTTTATAAGTATGTTATTTTTCATTACTTATTTTTTGATCAAATGGGAATATTCATTCATAAATAGCCCATCCTAATTTTTTTACCCAACACCTTTAATACCTATCCACATTCCTTTAATATATTGGAAAATGTGCTCGGCCGCGGTTCTTCACTAACATTACCAGTGTTTAGGTTTCTCACGAGTAATGAATCACTCACTGCGTTCTTTCTTTAAAACCACGCTTTTTCAGAAAAAGCATTATTTTAGCCACTAGTTGTAAAAAAATGTTTAAAAAAAGCTAAAAAATACACCTTTATAAGTGTGTTATTTTTCATTACTTATTTTTTGATCAAATGGTAATATTCATTCATAACTTCACTAACATTACCAGTGTTTAGGTTTCTCACGAGTAATGATCGATGATGAAAAAATTATGGACCGACAGCAAAAATGATCGATTGATCAACAAAAGATCGATCCACAACAAGATCGATAGCAAAAATGATCAATCGATCGATAACGAATCGAGAGCAAAAATCGATTTTTACAATATGCTTGACTTTTAATATAATTTAGTAAAAATCCAATAGGTGTCCCACGAGTGATGATGGATCGACAGCAAAAATGATCGATCGATAAAAGATTGATCAACAAAAGATCGATCGATAAAGGATCGATCCACAAAAAGATCGATAGCAAAAATGATCAATCGATCGATAACGAATCGAGAGCATAAATGGTTGATCAATAATAGATTGATCAACAAAAGATCGATCGATAAGGGATCGAGAGCAAAAATCGATTTTTACAATATGCTTGGCTTTTAATATAATTTAGTAAAAATCCAATAGGTGTCCCACGAGTGATGATCGTTCGATAAAAGATGTAAAAAAAATGATGGATCGACAGCAAAAATGATCGATCGATAAAAGATTGATCAACAAAAGATCGATCGATAAAGGATCGATGCACAAAAAGATCGATAGCAAAAATGATCGATCGATCGATAACGAATGCTTTAAAAATCCGGGGCAGCATATAAAGGTTTGCTCCATTTTTCTTGTGTAGTAGGTAAGGTTTAATAAAATAATTTTTTCTAACCGGGTAAACAAGGGCTTGCCCAATTTCTCTAGTTCTATATAAAAATACTTCAATTTCTGAAGCTCTATGATCTCTGAGGAAAAGGTAAAGTAAATGGTAATAAACAACTACGTCAATAACTAAATTTTATTTTTTAAAGGTTTTAAAGAGTTTTCGGTCAAGCCACTAGATATAATCTTAAAAGTCAAGTGGTGCAAATTATAAGTAAACCGTTTCCGTCAAAAAGTATTTAAATTTTCAAAAATTGTTACAAATTGCCACTTATACATATGTATATAAAGTTAAAACAATAAATTTTTAAAGCAAGCATAAAAAAACCCATCACAAGTTCATTTTGCTTTAAAATTTTTTAAATATTCTTTGACAACTTCTCCTGTTGTGTACGAGTACATAATTGTAGAGACTTGAAAAATATCGCGTTTTTAAAATAACAGACGGAGCTATATAATATTCCAAAAACAATTAAGTCTCTCTTCACTCGTTGTCAAGCAATCACGTCACATATAACAAGTACAAAAAGAAGAAACCACAAAGTCCAAAAAGGAGAAACCAGCAAACCTAGACATGGAAACAGCCCTAAAGTTAAGGACAGCTATCTCTAAGAAATGCAGTTACAAAGTTTTAAATTGTCAAATCTGCTTTGTTAAAAAGATATGGCCTAGAATTGCGGTTTATTTCATTTATTTATATTTTTTGGTTGAATACAAACATATTTTTGTATTTGGTTATGTTATATTTTTTTTTGCGAACGCTGTTCGAATTTAATTTAATTAAGAGACTAGAAAAGACATTGTCTGTTTTTTTTTCTTTCTTTTCTACCTCGTTTTTTAGCCTGTCACTGTGTTTGGTTTAACTAACTAGTGTTAAAAAACGACCTATTTTGATTAAAGAAAAAAAAAGACGTCTATACATGCAAACATAATAAAATGTCTCCACTGTCAGGTGTACTACATGGTTTTCTGTATACAGGGCAACGTAATAAATCTTTCTTCTTCGGGTTTCTTGTTAAAAAGAATTAAAAGATTTAAAAATTGTCTTGTTTTTGCACATTTTTTACCCTAATTTAATCATTAAATGAGATGAAAGATCTAGTTATAGTTTTTGATCCAGAAGTAGAATTTTACAAGCATGTCGAATTTGTTAGTGCAGAAGGCATTGACCCACTTTTAAAACAAATATATTAGTAGTGTTTTGAGTACTGTTTTTGTTTTTCTCGCACCACATCGTTGTTCATTGAAACTTGGTCAACCCATTAAACATTCTTTATATTTAAACTGATATTAATTTTTTTATGAAACTGCTGTTTATGGGCAACTCGCGGTTCCTAAAAATATGCCTTAATACCGAGCTTAATAGACCATTATACCACTTCTTAATTCACAACCAAGCTCTAGGTTCAACTAGGCCGACAACTTTAAAAAAATGGTAAAGAGGAACTTGGCCTACACGATTTCTGGCCTATAAATCCGTACGGTTTAAGATCCGCCGTTCAGCCATCTTTGAACAACTGAAGCAGTATTTAGATCAATTTTGAGACCTCTATTATACATAATATACACGTATGATATAGGCAGCACAAAGTTGATCCGAAATATTATAGGGAGGTCTCAGGACAAGTCAGCGAGGACTTACAATGTGCCTTAGAATATAGATATATAGATAGAGGAGATAGATGGTCAGACTTTTAAGTTTACTGAAACAGCCTAAAATCTGGGAGTGTTTCTGGATACTTCCCTTAGATTTGAGCAACACATTTCAGTCTCAAATCTCAGCCAAAAAACGTACATTTACTTTAAAACATTGTATACTAAATAAAATATCTTGAACTTTAAAGTACGTAAAAGGCTATGTGAATCATACATTATCTCAAGTACTTCCTACTGTCTTGTACTTTTTATCCCTGTCTAGCAGCAGTAGAGTGTCAACGTCTGCAAAAAACTCAAAACAATTGTTGCCAATTTGTTCATAGTATCCGAAAGTACGATCATGTTTCTAACATAATTAATGATTTATCTTGGCTGCGAATTGAAAGTTTATACATATACTCGTTCCCAATGTTTATTTTTAAACTTTTAAAAAAGATCAAAAACATCCTATCTGAGGGAAAAACTAATTTATCGTAGTGAGCTTCATAACATACCATCCCAACAAGAACTAAAAAAAACTATCTATGCGTAAGCATTTTTCCAAGTTATTTGAACTTAGTTTTACTTACAATGGCGTTAAATATTATAACGAATTTCAGAAATATTTTTAATTGTGCATCAGTACCATCATTTAAACAAGATCTAAAATATTTTCTGAATAAAAAACAAAAAAGAATTGATTTCTACAAATTGGAACGTACTTTACTAGAAGGGAGTGTATTAGAGTTTACAGCTGTACAATTTTTGCTTGCTTTATTTAAGTAAATAAAAGGGTTAACGTTGTTTCCAGTTTTTAATATTTGTACTATTTTTAATTTGTGATGCAACCTTTCAATAAAGACTATTTATTATTATTATTATTATATTATATGCAAAATTCTGCATACATACTATTCTACACAAATTTCAAATTGCCACCCGAAGGTGCAATGTACCTAGATTTATAACTGCCCACTGAACTTAATTAGAATAATTGTCCAGGTTCGTCACATATATTCGTCAATTTTCGTTTAAAAATGTATGTTACAAGATTGCTCAAAATGAAATATGCAGCCTCTGCATCATATATGAAGTTAAAACTATATACCGTCTTCCCTTTGTCTGTCCCCTATATGGAGGACTTCGACCCGCAGCATGGGTACAGTTTTAAGATTTTTGCTGGATACTAGGCTTAACACAATACTGTATGGAAATAGGTATTTTCAGAAACAACAAAGTACAGTAAGTAAGTAAGTAAGGGTACTGTTGTATTGGCTGATCTCCTCTTTAAATCACAACGAACATAAAACCTATATAAAAAAACTCGAAAAAGATAAAATATAAAATCTTTTATTTGGCTATTTTTTTATATATTTGAATTCAAAACAAATGGCAAAAATAAGATAGAATGTTTCTTTATTTAATTAATGCCTAACTCATTTGTCTCTTGTTTCTTAAAAAAATATTTTAAAGTTTTGTTTTCTTTTGTTCCGTTTTCTTAAATATTAATCCCTACAGTGCCGTTTTATGTAACAGGTCTGAAGATACCTATGTAGGCGAAACACGTGTGACCTACCAAATTTTAACGTAAAAACTTTGAGTTTTTTCAATTTAAAGCAATTGAAATCTAAGTCTTTGTTTTCTATTACCATTCTTAGTTATAATACAGAAAATAATGCAATAACATTTAAACTTCCTAAAGCAAGCACACATCTCAGCAAAAAAAAAATGGATAGCTTTATAGAATTTGTGCCCTATCAATAACAGCTTATGAGAAGTGTGTAATCCATTTCAAGTTTGTTTTCATACTTTTCGCAAGATTATCATAAATCCATTTTATGGCTTTTTTTGTGTAGTATTTGCTTTTTTTGTGTAGTATTTGTCTTTTTTTATATTGGAATTATCACAAAGCATGTTTGGTAAAAACTCTCACGTAATACAATCCTAACTAAAGCAAATGGTCCATTAGTTTTATTAATTGTGATCTGTAATTGGGCTTCAGCTTATTTCATTACTTATTGGGCTTCAGCCTGTTGATTAATAAATAAATTAAAATAAATTGTGGTAAAAAAAACACACAATAACAAACAAATCTACACAATCACGTTATATTTTTTTAAAGTTTATGTTAGTACACTACTATTAAAAAAAAACAGGGACATGGCGTGGCATGGCAAGGTTGTCACATCTACCTAAATTATAAAAACGAGTCCCTGTGTTTTATGATCATACGTGTACTTACTATTCATTTTTTTTCAATATAAGCTGTTAGTCTATTAACGTATAATACATTATATAACACGTGCATTCTTTACTTAAATTTCTGACCGATTCTGAAGTGTTTGCATGTTAAAAAAAAAGTTCGGCGGACATTAGATAAAACAAAAACTATATTCACAATGTTGAAGTAATCCATCTTAAGGAAAAATAGCTCTACAATTTTTCTCGATTCAATTTAATTGCAGAATATGTTTTACCTTTCAACAGGGTAAAATTCATGAGCAGGGGCTCGAGGTTGGAAAAAAATAAACCAGAAAATTAATGAACAAAAACCTCCAGGAACCCTTTCACAAAAGTAAATTTGTTATTTTTTCAGATTCTTTATATGATTATGTATGTATAATTATTGAAATAATTTACGTTTCTTTTAATAATGAATTGTAGGTAATATATGTAGTTTTGCGTTAAATTTGGAAAGCTCGCATTATCAAACCTCTTATAAAAAATACTTTAATATACTTATGGTTAATACAGTATTTAAAACAACCACTAAAATATTTTGGAAAAATACTTGACTTTAACAGAGAATATGGACGGTTCACTCCATCGATATAACAACCTACGTCGATGGTTAACGCTTTATCGAGACATATATATTTTTTAAAGTCTAAATTATTAAACAAATAGAGAGCAACAATTTTTAACATTTTTTTAAATTATTTAGAAAACGTTAACTTTTTAAAATGACAAAAAGCTAGATTTACAAGACCCACCATTTAGATTTGCGATAGCCACACAATATCACTTTAAACATTAAGGTGGAGCCAAGGGAGGAGTCTAAAAGTTAAGGGATGGTACTAGTTAAGATCTTATATAATCCAATAACGCAGATCAACAAGTCAGTTTGTTTTTTTTATCTTCGAAAATAGTACTAGGTTTTCAATTTTTTTTTGTGGTTTAACACTGTCGCAAATGACATTAGAGGGCTATTATTCGTGATTTAGATGAAGAAGAACATGCAAGAAAATCAGAAGAACAGGAACTTCAAGCCTTGTGGGAACTGGAAATTCCTAAGCATAACGAAGGAATTTTTTCAAAGGTCGAGAAGGTATCCAGCGAAGACGAAGAAAGTATTGTTTGGCTAGACATGATAACCCCGGTGACCCCAGAGGTGTTGGAGGACCATCAATCAGATTTAAAAAAAGTGGTAGTGTTGGAAGATAAGCTGCTGTCGTTGGCAACCCATAAAAGGTAAGAATATCTACTTAAATAAATCAGTTTCCATTATTAACAAATCATCTCTAGATAGTTCTCTTTCAGTTTCATTCAGTTTTTTGTCAGTTTTTTTGTTCTGGGCAGTATAAATATGGTTTATTACATCAAGATTGGTTTACGTTTCCATTTAGGGTAAAAGTTTCGGCAAACTTAGGTATCCATTCCAAAAAAATTACTGAAAACTTTTGAAAAAAAATCGCAGGCGAGGACGCGAGTATTTAACTAATAATTAATAAAGGTTTTAACTAGAAACAAAATTTTTATTCAGTTTTTTTTTAAAGAATGCAGACACCGCAATAAAATGCCCAATGATGTTTGCTTTGTATTAAAATATTATAAGACATAGGTAATTGCCTAATTAGTATTAAACAATAAACTAAAATATATTTATTTTATTTTTTCAGAGGAATTGATCAACAGACTTTAGAGCGGCAACCGAAAGAAATTGTGGCTGGTCCCTCAATACCCCGCTGCTACAGCCAAGGGGGTATTTTAACACCCCAACTAGGATTGGTTCGGCCGCAAACAAGGTAAAACTATTTACTTAAATGAATACATTTTTATTGGAATAAGATTATTATCATTACTTCTTTATTGCAAATTACAAATTGTTGAAAAATATTCTAGAGAATCGCGTTCTAATTTTCTTTACGGATTTTCTAGGACAATTTTTTAATATTTACTTTTCTCATTGATATTGAACTAGTCAATATGTGTGTATGTACAATATGTCTGAGTATGTATTTGTGCGCATGTAACTCTCAAACCAGTGGACAGATTTCGATGGCATTCTTTTCTGTTTGGAGTATACGTATCTTTTAGAGAGTTTTTTTATTTATGTTCGATGAAAAGTTGGCTAAGTATTTCCAAAGATTATTCGGTTTATGTTAGCGGTTGTCTGGAGCTCTAAGAATGTTTAATTTTACTATTAAATTAAAATAAGTAATTGGTACTAAACAATCTAATAGTTTTTTTTTTTCATTTTCCAGTGAGGCTGACTTGTTGCGACAACCACTGGGCATGTTGGCGCTACTAAACGTAGTGCAAGGTCCCGCTAAAGAGGACTTTACTGCCTCCCAAACAAATACAATTGGGGTCGTAAAACGACACAGGCAGTGTCTAGATGAGGCCGTTAGGATCGAAGGGGAGGTTGTAGATGATCTGCAGCGGGACAGCGATCGGATTCAGAATGATCTGGAACGGGTTCAGAAAGAACTGATTGAAGCTAAGGACCGGTTTAATAAGAAAAAGGCTATTAAAAGAAAATTTATGGAAGAGTTGTGTGGCAACCACTAAGGAATTTTATTTTAGTCGCCTTGTATATTTTGAATTTTTGTTAATAAATAAGTATTAGTTTTAACAGTATGTCTATTTTTTTCTTATGCAAAACCAAACGAAATGAATGCTTCAGTAAGCTTTTATCACAATTTATTTTTTCTTGAGAGTCAAAAATTAAAAAAAGAACACATGCACAGTGACATTGTTGCTTTACCATGTATTTTAGGAGTTGTTTTTAAACACAACTATCTATAAGAAGGCAGTTTTTTTATTCAGTTCTGTGTTTAAACCACCCTATATAGAGTAGGTACTCGGTAATATGTAAAAAAATCGCTTAGTTTATATGTGTTTTCACTTAGACAATGGACAAGCAGAAACTAAGTGAATGATTGTCTAAGTTAAATGAGACATTAGAGAAACCGCTAGAGACATGGGTTGGCCACGATTATATTTATGAACAAAAGAAAGAGTGCCTTTCATTAATTCTTTCTTATTCTCTCATTTTTATTAAGGGCTAATGTCAGCATAAAACAACAACACTGAAGTATGTAAAATATTAAAAATATAACAAAAGTTTTAAAATTTAATAGCTTATAATAAAAGCAAATTGTGCGGACACGACCGCTGACAAAGGATACAAAATGCCCTCACTTATACAAAAGTGTCGGTTTATTTGTCGCCATTTAAACTTAAAAATATTAACTAAAAAAAAGTGTTAAAAGAATCTTAAAAATACATTTTTTCAAATTTATGACACCCATCTTTAGATACACTTTAATTTGAAAACAATGTCTACTACAACTCGTCGGCTTCTGAAAAATATCTGATACTGAAGTGCAGAATCATCAAAAGAGTGTTTTGTAGATTTTCTTGTGTCATCAATTGAAAGAATGTAGATTCGGTAAATAATCCATAATTAAACTGTTGACAATGTAGTGCGCCACTCATATATTTTCTAACTTTTTCCAGTCCTGCGATACTAATTAGCGGATTTGAATTAGGTTCTTCTGCGTCTGTTATAAGCTACCAATATAGCTCAGATATATAACTTGCTACTCAACTAATGTTTAAAGTCATTTTTCAACTGATTTTATTCAACAAGATCGATTTTTAGTCTTGACTGCGTTCGGTCACCAACAAATTTGGGCTCACTTTGGCCTAAATATGTCAAAGTGCACTTTTAATAATTATTAACGGCTTGAATAAAGTCATCACTGAATTTTTCCACAACTCTTTTTGATAAAAACGTTTTAAACTTGTTTTCTGTAGGGCTGTCACATAAAGTCGCCAAAATGCAGTCGCAGAAATAATACAGTAAATAACGTCTTTGCTCGACTTATGGATTTCGCCTTCGGCTCAGATTACCAACTTCGTCTCGATTGTGTGCTAAGAGTTGATTTCTAACCTTGTTTTCTAATATAATATTATAATCAAGTTGACAAATAAAATGTAACTTCTAGATATTAACAATTGCAAGCTCCTTTTATTGTTGCGTTTTAATTCTTTGAAATTAAAACTAATATATGTCCCAAACTATGCTTTTGCGACTCTGTATAATTTTAAAAAGAGGAATACAGGCCACTATTTATTTGCCTCATCCTGTATACACTCGTTTCACAACATATTAAAATCCTTATTCTAGCATAATCTCACCCCAACAAGTTACCGCCTATAGTGCACATTTTGATCCCTGTGGTCTTTTTTCTAAGAAAAGCCCCTTACTAACATAACAAACATTAATCTTAGCGAAGAAATCTACCATTCACCGAAAAAGTTAAGTGCATTTTTATGTCTCACAACAAAGGGATGCTCATTAAAAGACAAAATCTACCAATTTAGGGTGAAAAAAAAGCTAGGCATATATGCTTGGGACGGATATAATGTCGCCACCCAAATCACATACCTACCACACATTAAGTCAATATGCGGCTTTTTTTTTGGCAACCCGCATGGTGATTTAAAACTACTCTACAGTTTCGACCTCACAAAAACGCAAATAAATACATCTTTTCTATTTTAAAAGCGTTGGATTTTTAACCTAAGTAATATTTATATTTTTTTAACTTTGTAGGAATATTTGTATTCCCATTAAAAACGCATGGTAGAACACTATGGTTTTTGCTTGGTGTTTTACCATTTATCTTGGCAGCGCTTTGCGTTTTTTTTTTAATCACGCAAATATGGGCCCAGAGGTGGCTGTTTCTTGTAAAAAAGTAAAACACATATTTTCTCAGCACAATTTGTTTATATTTTTAAGACAAATTTATTTTGATACATATAAATATATACAGCCTTACTCCTATACATTCCAAAAAAAACATAATTTTATAAGGTAGCCAAAACAAATATAAAATGAATTATTAAAGCGCAAAAAAAACCTATCGTGTAGTGGTTAGTACAGCATGTTTTTAATGTTGAATAGATTTAGAATTAATCACTATTTAAAGTAAATCATCTTGTGAAATAATACATCAGTAATAGGTACATACACTTTTATTAATTTTCTTCTAAACCTGATGCAAGTTTCATAACTTTGTCCAAAATATATTTGGGAAGGAACGCCTTGATATCAAAAAAGTTCACTCCATAATTCTAACCCAATCAATCCGTTAACTAATGTGTTCAAATTCAAGTCTTTAAAGTATTCAACAGAGAGAAATATTGCTTTTTTTGTATTTTTTCTTCATTAAAAAACATTCTTCTACGTTCCAAAAACCTGGACCTCCGCCCCGCATTTCGGCATTTTCAGCTTCAAAACACCTATCTCGAAATAACTCGAAAATATACTCTATGGCCCCTTGCAAGTCGTGAAATTCTTTGTATTCTTTGGAATCAAACCAAGACATTTTCCTTGCAAAGTAAATATTTTAATATAAAAAAGAGTCACAACGTTTTACTATTTAGCATTTCGTCAGCTTCTGAAAGATATCTGCTAAAGTGCGGAATCACAAAAATAGTTTTTTGTAGGTTTTCTTGTAACATCAATTGAAAGAATGTAGATTCGGTAAATAATCCATAAATAAACTGCTGGCAAAACAACGCTCCACTCAAATATCTTCTTACGTTTTCTAGTTCCTCACTGGTAACTTGTGGATATGAATTAAGTTCTTCTGCTTTTGTTATGTATAACCAATACAGTTCGGAGATATAACTTGTCACTAAACTAATATTTAAAGTCATTTCTTAACCAATTAATTTTATTCGACAAAATCAATCTTTAGTTTTGACTGTGTACGGGCCCCAATAAATTTAGGTTCACTCTATCCAAGGTATGTTAAAGTACACTTTTGATAATTGTTTACAGCTGAAATAAAGTCGTCGCTAAATTTTTCCACCACTCTTTTTGGTAAAAACGTTTTAAACTTGTGTTCTGTCGCGCTGTCACATAAAGTCACCAAAATTGATTTTCCGTATCTAGTGCTAATTTGCTGCATATTTTCTATTACGTAGGCTTGATCCACATTTAACTTACAAAATGTTTTCACTTCCAGTGACATGTTTTTCTCTTCATTTAACATGGCATTAAAATCACACAAAAAACTTTTATCAATTTTCATTTTTATTGTGTTTCCAACGTTTAAACTAGTTATGATGCTGCGTTGGACCTGTTATTCATTTATATGTTCTTTTTTTTGCTTCCCCCCCTATTTTAAATTTGAACATAATGAGTAAAAAAAAAGCGTTTTTTATTCGTGACGTAACCTATGATTTGTTATGCTTGTTTCGGTCCCACCAAGGCATATTAGGCACGTCTCTGGGTAAATTAATTGATACAGTTTTTCTTCACATATGGCACACGTCAAATGACTACAATTCATTTTGTCTGTGTAATGTAGATTGACGGGCTTATTGTGGCCCATAGGAGTGTTAATCCCTTGATTAAAATAACACTCACAACATAACGCAACAAATTGTTACTCACCGATTTTGATTGCCACGTAAGACTGCGTAACACACATGGTCTTCTCACGGTACCCCGGTTTCACGGTTTTATCCGCTTTAATATCCCGCATTCTTACGAGACCGGATGTAGCACATGTGCTCTTTTCGAACATCTCATCATTATCGGAGTCTTCTTCCTCCAAGGGATTAATGAAACTATTGACATCCCTGTCAATCACCAACTCCTCTCTACATGTAACCATATCTTCATATTTCTTAAAGAAAAACATAAACACACCCGAAAGCAGCTGAATAAAAGCACTCATTTTTGGTGCTTTTTTATTTAAACCAAAACCACTCATTTTATTTTTTAATTTAAATTAAAATCAATATATTTGTTAATACTCTAACAAATATAAAACTATACAGAGACATTATTTTTTACTGCGACTTATATGTGCCGCATCCCCACCTAGCTCAAAAAATAGTGGAGGAGGAAAATGTCATCCCCTCCTCGCTAGAAACTAAAGTAGTGGTGGGAGAAAAGTAGAGGGGATAAGTAGAGGGGATAAGTAAAGAGCAGGGTGCGAAGAGAGTAGGTAAATAGGAGGGGGAGAAGAGGAGAGGGAATGAAGGGGAAGGGGGGGGGGGTGAGGAGAGGGGGGTGAGGAGAGGGTGGGGGTGAAGAGAGGGTGACGGGGGTAAAGAGGTGAAGGGGGTAAAGAGGTGAAGGGGGGGAAGGGGGGTTTGGCCACGCCCACCCTCATCTCCTCATTTTATTTGAAAGTGGCTAACCTACCCTACTCATATGGGGAACGAACCAGAATCAAATGAGTTGTTAATAGCGGCAGACAATGCCAATAAGGGGCTGTGAGGTAGTTTCGATAAGACCTCGGCGGAAATTTCATCTTCACCACCTGATTTCTTATTGTTGATATACTTAAGAGCTTCAAGAATGTCACATGGTTTAACGGGCCTAAACTGAAAAGAACTAGAGACGTTAATGTCAGACAGATAGTGCAAACCTGAGTCTAAAGTCTTAATTTGGTTAGGAGATACTAAACTGTTATTGGCTAAAACTAGAGTGCCTGAGTTCACGCTACTACTAGTACTACTACTACTAGAATTAAAATAAAAATTATTATCAGTACAACCTGAAGTATTATCCAGTGCCTCAACATAACCAAGTGTTTTTAAAAAACTTAGTGATTTAGATTTTTTAATGAGTGGATTTATTTTTTCGCTAATTAATTTACTTAATTGCAAATTTCGGAGCTTGTATTTATTATTTTTATTTGGCTCTAAATAATCCAGGTTGTACTGTGGTAATCTGTCAACTTTAAAAAGAAAATTTTGCAATGAAGTATTAAATTTAAGAATTTTATCTATACCAAACTTATTTCTTGCTGTCAATGGGCAACCCAGCAATATAAAGTTTGTATGTAGACAAGAATTAATAATTTTCCAAAAATTCCTAATCCTGGCATACTTATTGGCTAAATAATAATTACGAGGTGTTCTTTGCCGTAATTCCCAATTCAAGTTTCAAGTCCCAATACAACACTGTTCAAATGTGCTCCAGGCTTTATGATCATCTGCATCTCATAGTCTTTGAAAAGCAGTTGCTTTTTGAAAAACTTATCCAGATTTCTACCATGTTCATCACACAATATTAATACTTTTTTTCCTTGATATTTTCTGATTTTTACTAGTAACAGGGAAAACTAGGTCAATAACTTCCTGCGTCTTTTCTCCAACGGCGCTAGTAGAAGTAGGGACAGCTGCATCATCTTTTGTGTTCATACTAGCAGGATCTAATTTTATTTTGCTTTTAGGTATTTCTTTAGCAAGGCTAGTTTGTGAAGATTTTAATTGATTAATCTCCAGATAAAGCTGTTGAATTTCTTTTTCTAGGAGCTTTAATGTTTGGGTTTTATTAAGCAGAGTATCGGTTAATTCTGCTTTATGTATTTTTTGATAGTTCGTTAGCTTCGAGTTCAAGCGTAGTTATCCATAAGGACATTCTTCGTTTATCCTCTTCTACCTTAGCAAAATTATGATCAACTACTTCCAGTTTATTTTTTAAGTCATCAATTTGGACTTTCCTGTTTTGACATTCTTCTTTGACACTTTTTAATTATAGATTTAAGCCTTCTATTATTTTTATTTGAAATTCCATTTTTTCTTCCGTAGCCTTTTGTACATCAAGGGCATGAGATTCGAAGGATTGAGAGCCTCTCTTCAACCTTTGAACATAATTATTCATTGTTTTAGCTTCTTGATTAAACTTGCATGGTGAGCAAAGGAAAATAAGACGTCTTTGCGATAGAACTAGACAGTCAACTTCAGTTGCAGTTAGTTTTTCACAGTTTTTGTAGCAGGGTTTTTCACAGTTGTCACATATAGTCCCGAAAGTTTCACCTTCTTTGGGTCTTCTTTTGGATATGCAAGGTGTCTCATATTGCGCACAAATAAGCAACATGTTGTCTACCTAGTTCTTGTTTATTCTTAGACTTAAAACTGTTTATCTTTAATTTAGTGAGATAAAATAAAATCGAAGATCGAACAAAAAAAAGCATGATAAAATATTAACAGTTTTATCTAAGTAATACAAATCACCTGAGGTTAAAAATATATACTGATCCTTTTTTAAACGAATACAGTTTTACGCAAAAAAAAAAACGATTTTAATGTTAACACACCATTAAATAAAGTTACATAACACGAAGAAAGGTATAATTACGATGATCCACATCTTTAAGGCAAACTTTTTATATAACTTTAAAAAAAAATTGACTGCTTGTTATAGACCTTTAAAATACATAAGTGATACATGAAGTGATGAGTCTCGATACCCGGAATGTGCCCCTTTACCTTCCTTAAATTACGGCCCAAACCGTAGCGCGGCCTTTTGTATAAAACATTATATTAAGTAAGATATGGTGTACCGAGACAAATTTTGACCGATAACGGGACACAGTTCGTATGCAAATTAACGCAAGAAATATGTAAAATATTAAATATATTAAATATTAAACAGCTCCATACTACACCGTAGCATCACGCGTGTAATGGTCTATTAGAGCGATTTTACAGATCACTAAAAACTATGATTAGCCATTATCTTAGCGAAAATAATACCGATGCCCAGTTAAATTATGCATTAATGAATTATCATAATCAAATTAATTCAACTAAGTTGGAGAGCCCATTTTTTTATTATATGGTATGGATACGGAATTATTATGGGAAGCTGTTGTTAAGGCCAGCAGTCCTGTCAAGTACGATTTAGATGAAGATTACTGTAGCGAAATGATATAGCGACTCTCAGTTGCTCCCAGAAGAGGTATTCACTGATTCTGACAATGAAGTGGAGATTAATTTACGGGAAAATGAAGAACTACTGGTGCAGCAAGTTCGTAGGACTAGAACTAGGGTAGTCGCTATACCAAAAAGACTTCAGGATTTTGTTATGGATCTCAGAGAAAAATATAATAAAAAAAAACTTAATAATCAAGTAAAATGAAACCAAACAAAAAATACAATTATTGTAAAAGTAAACTTTAGTGGATATATTTGTACTGTATATATTTCATTTATAATCAACCTCCTTAAAAAATGGACCCAGGATTCTCTTGTTTATGGATCAAATTTAACGTTAAACGGCAATAGTACTCATGTGTTCCGCCCACCTTGTATCAACCAGTTTCACAAGAATTGAGTAACGTACAGACCATAGAACAACCAGCTCACCAACCGTATAGCAACATTCAATTTAGTATGTTCACAAAAAAATGAATAAGGGAAAAACATGTTTGTTCAATTTTGCAAGAAAAATTAGATAAACATAAATATATATTAACTAAGTGTCCGTATATTTTAAAATTGGCAGTTATGTATTTTAGATTCGAGATCTAATAAAGAATTTTTAAAAAAATATATATGTACTTAACACTAAGAAGACTAGTTAATAAATGCCTCTAAATTTCTTGATGTTGTTTACAACAAATGGTATTTATAAAAAAGAGAAGATCCGCCCGGGTGACCAGGTCGTTTGTGTGTTCCTTGTGGGACACTCGTCCAATTTTGAATTTTCGTTCTTTCCTCCCAAGATCTTTTTTAGATTCTTCGGTTGATGTAACTGATTTGAAAGTTTTTAACTTCTTGTGTTAATTGTCTTAGGAGCATATTCCTATTGGAAAGATTAACACGACAGGACGAACCCGTATCAGGTGACTTATAATAAGTATCACGCGGAACGATGCCTATTTGTGAGTGTTTCAGAGTTGGAAGGTCAGAATGTGCGATGGTATTAAATAATGTCTGGATTAAGGGTGACTAGTGAATCCACTGACGAGCTCACGCTGGTCATCCCGGGCGAAACATCGTTTAATTGTTTTTCTTTTCGCTTTGGTCGTTTGTATTTTCCTTCTGGGACACTCATCCAATTTTCAATTTTCGTTCTTTCCTCCCAAGGTCTTTTGATTTTCTCTTTTTTAGATTCTTTTCGGTTGATGTAACTGTTTTGGAAGTTTTTAACTTCTTGTTTTAAATGGTATTTATACTAAAATAGTGCTGACGTCTAATTCTAGAACAAAGAAATATGAAAGTTAAACGTGACTAAAAGTGCTTACACATATACTTCTAGAAGATCTTTAGTTAAAAACAAACATATTAAATTACATTAACAACAATGGTGAAAAACAAAAGTATCATATTACATTAAGATAATAAACTTAGAATAATAATACCTACACCTACGTGTTTCTTGTATAAAGACTTTTATTAACGCGGACTGTAATTATATGATTTAAAATATTTTGAAAAAAAAATGTATTTAAATGCCTTCTATTTATGAATTAGTTTGAGAACTACGAAACGCACATTAAAATGTATGAGGTAAATTGTCCGCAGAATAATGTGCATTATGATTGCGGGAATATAATTAAACATATAATTTTAATTAACTTAAGTATACTCCAATATGACTTGTAAATCATACAATTAATATTTGTTCCAAATAGTATAGAAAAATTATTAAAAAAAGCAAATAATAAGCGCTTGAGTTTCTAACATTCCACCCACCAAAAAACTTATGAGGTTTTTTCCCGAGAAAAACATAAATCCAAAAAAAATAAAACAAAAAAATATATTCCAAAAACAATCCTATGGCTAAAAAGTTACTATCCTGGTAGGGGGTATACCTTGACAGCTTGTCGCTGTAAAATACCGTTATTCGTTTTAAGGGTTACGACCCGTATGACTCCGTCTTCTCCCGGATATAATTTAATTATGCGGGCTAGAGCCCATTCGAGAGGAGGTCTTTGTTCGTTTTTGATAAGTACTAATAATCCTTCTTTTAGATTCGGAGCTTGACAAGTCCATTTCTGGCTTTGGTGGAGCGTTTGCAAATATTCCATACTCCACCGTTTCCAAAAGTCAGAATGCATACGCTGTAGTAACTACCAGCGGTTAAGCCGGTTTAGGGAAGTTTGTGAAATTTTTTGTAAGGGCGAGATTTTCTGACGGTTTTTGAAGAATTGCGACTCATGGTATCAAAGTTCAAGTTCCAATCGGACCATCATCGGCCCTAAAGCAGATAAGGTTTGCATTGGCATAATGTCGACTATAGTAAATCGGGACATCGTCAGTTGCCGATTCTAGTCCGATTAAACAAAGTTTCAATCGGACCGTCGTCGACCTTAAAGCAGATAAAGTAGGCGTCGGCATAAAGTCGACTATAGTATATCGGGCCATTGTCAGTTGCCGATTTTCGACCTATTAAACAAAGTTCCAATCGGACCATCGTCGGTCCTAAAGTGGTGTCGGCATAAAGTCGACTTTAGTAATGTGGACCTCAGTCAGTTGCCGATTATTGACCGAAAACTGATAATCGCAATCTGTCCAACATCGGGCCAGCGTGTAGTTGCTGATGTCGACACACTGCCGACGTTGTGGACATTGGCCCGATTCAATGCCGACGATTTGTGTTTGCAATCAGAAATAAACAAAATGGTGGTCGCCACACTATGCTTGTAGAATTTCTTGATAATCGGCGTGGTTTGTTTGAAAGTTTGAGACAATGATGTGTTTGAAATTAACTCTGTGTTTCGGACTTCCATTGTCTATATTTTATTTATACACGACATTTCGACGTTTTCGATCAGTACAATCAGTACAATCTCTGATCGTCTTCAGGTGCAAACTACTAGCGTGGTGTAATGTTTCCACACCTTTCCAAACTGCAGATAGATCCAACAATAGATCCGGTTCTAGCGACTGTGAACTTGCACCAAACTTAAAAATATGATTAACGTAAGACAACTGAAAATTGCAAGATTCGCTTTAAATAAATTAGAAAAAAATAGCGTAGGAGAGAAAATGACCGTGACTTGGTGCACAAATTTCAATAATTTTTTTCTATTTGCGTCTTTCTTTCATATCACAAAGTAAATGAAATCTTACGCTTTCCAACTCGATTGCAGCGACGATGGGATTAAATTTTTGGCAATTGAAATCGAAGTTTGTGACATAATCAAATACTAAAAAAAAGGGGGCTGTCCTTCATAACACAGATATCAAAATCTGCCAATTGTAAATAAATTGTCACTTGTGCATTACAATTAAATAAAAGCTAAATTAAATACTTTTTTTTGGTTAGAATAAATGACAGGCCTCACAGCTGTCACTCTATTTTCAATTTTTGGACTCAGGATTACCACGAAAGTATAAAAGGTCATATGACATGTCACAAAATATCAAAAACGAAAAAAAATTGGTGCTATCATTTTGACAGACATTGACAGATGTCAAAATCTGTCACCTATAAATAGATTTTCACTTGCTAATAAACTCTTTAAATATTAAATAAAAGCCAAATTTGTACATTTTTTTTAGTTAAAACAAATGATATGTCCCCACAGCTGTCAATTTTAATTCAATTTTTGGACTCGGGGTTCTGGAAAAACTGTAAAAGATTATATCACATGTCACAAAATATCAAAAACTAGAAAAATAGGTGCCATCATTTTGACACGAATTGACAGCTGTCAAAATGGTAAGCGGATTTTTAGATTCAGCTGGCTCATGTGGGATATTACCATCATTTTGCAAAAAAAAGTTCTGGGAATATTATAGTCATATTTTGGGAAAGTACCTAGGTATATTCATATAATTAAAAAAAAAGTTCTGGCCGAATGATAGCTTGTTGCCGGCAAGTGTTAACAATATTCCCAATGGTAAAGTGTAACATTCTTATATCACATTCTTTATTCTCTAAAAATATGATTATGTATGTTTTAGGTATGTTTAATTTTTATGTGCAATATCTTGGAGAAGATATAGACCCAAAGGGCGATATTTATTAAGGACCATAGTTTAAGGAAAGTTTGGTTTAAAGGCTGATATATATCTGGGTATCTAAAAATTATTTTTAAGGATGACTTTTAATAAAAAATTGCTCTTTTTCCAATCAGTTAATCTAGAAAACGTTTAATCAAATTTGTATCAAATTTTGTACGGTGAAAGTTTAAAGCATTATCTCGGAATCATTCACGTGATTTTTCATAATTTTAAATATTTTTCATAATTTTTACGTATCCTAAAAAATGTAATTCACATACATCATATCATATTTTAGTTTAAAACGCACTGTTTTTAGGATTCAAATTCACTCTTAAGCCGAACTATACCGCATTTCAAAAAATATTTTTACCTTGATGGACGTCAAAATACACTGGAATGAGACGCGTAAGGCCATTTTTTTCTTAAAACAGTCCAATTAATCCGTAAAAGTTAATAAAATTATGCAAACAAGAAACCTGAGAACTGTCAAAGTGACAAGAGGTGATTTATCTGCTTTAAATTTCAAAACATTCAAGATTTGGTGAAAAAAAAAACATTTTTCAAAATAAATATTTTTAAGTATTTTAATAAAAACAAAATCAATTTACAGGCTTTTTCTAGCTTCAATGTTGTATTCAGCGGTTTTTTTTAAGTCAATGTATAGAAATGTATAATATCTTATTTAAGTTGATTTAGGGAGATCACTGTCCTCTTAAATCTTTTACATATAAGTTTAAAATTAATTTTAAATAAATTAAATAGTATCTGCTACCGCGCGATATCTTAAAAATTAGTTTTTTATGCTTTAAATCCTGCGCTACCACTGCTGCGCGCTGTTATTGTTTGCGATAAATACAGATCTCTACATGACTCGCGCGATAAAGTTTGAGATTAAATCACTTAAGCTGTATTTGATCGCACCATTCGCGGTAAATGTTTGCATTAGATATGCTGGCGCGGTAAAAAAGCAGTTTAAAAAACTCGCGGTAAATTTTTTGCGGTACATATCATTAATTACAAACCTCGTAATCGTGACCATCTTTGCTTAAATGACCTCAAATAAAGAATAGCGTTTGGAAAAAAAACTAATAATAAAAGGTCCGGGGCTTTCACCGCGCAGAATATACATTTTTGGGTTGTCGGGCATCTGGTTATTTTTTATTTGTTTGTTTGTGTGATGTCATATTAGACGCCGGTACCTTCTTGCGTGCTAGGGGTCCAGAAAAGTAATGTGTGATTGATTTTAGCAGTTTTACCTACTCCTCTTCCTTCTTGTATTTACGCTTAAAGTCCACATTGCGATTTCTTTTGGTTGCGTCAATAAATTAAGTAACGGTGCCGAGGAGTAGGTAAAAGTGCTACGAGAGTTCGCAAATGCGATTCGTTACCATTTGTAACTGAAAATATTAAAAAATATAATAAAATAACAAAATAGTTCAAAATTAAAAGTACTTTTTAACTTAATTAAAGAGCGGGGTGGGGAAAAGGAAGAAAATGTTATAAAGATGGACGAAATGAAAATTTTCTAAAATTAGTGTTTCACGCACTTATAGATCTAGAAGGCTTTTTTTATCTCAGAAGGTACAGTTGTCATGCAAAATGAGCAAAAAGTCAGGGGTACATTCACTTAAAGCGTCGGGCGCGCTCTAAAGCGTTCAGATCAAACACTGAGTGAAAATTACCCGCGTTCAGATTTGATGAAAATATCGTCCGGTGATTCGTCTTGCGCAGTAGGTTTATAAAAAGTTAAACCTAAACCAAATCAACCTTTTGAATTATTTTTATTCTGAAAATCAATACAACTGAAGAAGAGGAAGACAAATTTTCCTTTAAAAACCAGCGATAGTTTTTGTTTTGGTATATTGTTTATTAGATTGGTGTGAGGCTGTGGCATTTTCAATAATCAAACTAGTATTTTCTCATAAAAAAATCACATGTACACTTGATTTAAAAAAAACTCATACATGCATTTTTTCCTATGCCACAAAATTTAGCTTTCCATTAGTGTATAACATTATAAGGAACCACCAGCTTAGTATGCCTGACAGCTGAAAATTCAGTGTGACATCCTTACATTGACATTAACAAAAGTTCAAATTATCACTCGAGTCATAGAAGACGGCTGGTCTATAAGAAGAGCGGCCACCCATTTTGGAGTTGATAAAATGACGATAATGCGATGGAAAAAGCGCTGGATTGGAAATAATTCTACGGATAGGAAAGATGGATCAGGACGACCAAAAGTAAGTTCTGAAGTGCAAGATGAGAGACTTATTGACCATCTCAGACAAAATTCTTTTTTTTATACCTTCATCAAAAACATGATTTTAGTAACTGTCTGCAGATAACTAAAGCATGGCTTTTTTGGTTACCGATGAAAAAAACTTTTTTTTTGATCACGGGTGCAAAAAAAGATTTCTATCCTTTTTTTACCCAAAGTTAAAGAGAAATAGCGGAAAATAGTAATATTGAAAAAATCTAATTATTCTTGCCTAAGAATTAAGCCATTTCCGCCAGTTCTTACCAAGTATTTACGAAAAAATCATTTAAAAATATCGTCAAAATATGAAATTGTCAAAGATTAAAATTTCGCAACAATTAACGTCACCGAATAAAAAAACACATCGCTCCGGAAACGATTGTTATTTCATATACCAGCCGCCTTGTTTAATAGTGTAAGGATGGTGTGTTGCAAGAAGTACTCTTCGTTCGAGATTTTTAAAAGTATTTTCCTGTTTTTTTTTGGATTTTTTGATAAAGGTATTAAAAAAAATAGTGTTAACAACTCGCGGCTAAACTGTGCTTTTTTTACTTGCGTTTTTAAATTCCTCGCTGCGCTCGATATTTAAACCAACGCTTGTAAAAAAAGCACTATTTCAGCCACTACTTGTTAAAACTACTATTTCAACGTCGGTTGAAGCAGCTAATGTAACATTATTTCCGGGTTCTTTAGCAACAGTAAATAGAAGAGTAAAGAAATCAGAAGTCTCTTGTCGAGTTGCTGCAAAGAAGCCTTTTCTAACAGAAGAACAAAAACAGGGCAGAGTGATTTTTGCACTGAAAAATGTTCTTCGTGATAATGACTTCTGGGAGAGGGTGGTTTTCACTGATGAAAAAATTTTTCAATCATCTTCAAGCAGCAGGAGAATTTTAGTTTATCGTCCACCAAATTCTAGATTTGAACCCGAATATACAAACCAAATTAAAAAAACTGGACATTTTTCTGAAAACATGTGGGGCTGTTTAAGTGCTAGAGGTTTGGGTTTTTTTTTGGAGAATCGAAGGAAGATTCAATAGTGAACGATATATTGAAATACTTGAAAACGTTACGCTGCCTCCTGTACAGGCTTTACATGAAAATAATGACTTCGTTTATCAGCAGCACAACTGTCCAGTACACACGGCTAATGTTGTTCGCCAATGGTTTCAGAATAATAATATAGAAACACTTCCATGGCCAGGCAACAGCCCTGACCTTAACCCAATGGAAAAGATATTTTTCACATTCTTTTTTTTATTTTTTTTTTGTTAAAAAGGCATCTATCTTATTGTGAAAACCGCGTGTCGCTATCTGCTACGGTTCGTGAGTTACAATTTAAAAAAAAATGAATCCACCCTCCTACCCTTTTTCCAACCGCCCGCCCTCACCAAAAAATAATCAGCTTTGCGTCTGGGGACAAAGAATTTTGGTGCCAAATTTGATAAAATTCGGTTGAATGGTTTTTGAGTAATCATGTTACCTATAGACAAACAGCCAGACACCATGAAAAAATTTAGTATATAGGTCTTTTTTGACATAAATAACTTATTTTTAGTGGCTCATATTTTTAGCCATACTAGGTATGGATGGCTAAAAATATGAGTGTAAGTGACCCAATTAACAGAGTATTTTTAGTAAAAAGACCCAATATACAGAGATAAACCCACCTTCAATTTCTTTTTTTTAATTTTTTTCACAAAATTTTTGGAAAACCTGTATTTTTTCCTTGCGTATTGACTTAGATGATTACAGCAAGTTCAAAATTCCAACTAGTTTTACTCAAGTTTAAAGAAAAACTGGCAAAATTGGATTAAAAACTATGAGTTCCATAGTCCTAAACCCTAACCCATCTTAGTAAATATCGCCCAAAGTGTTTGGCATTTTTGAAAATCTTATTTTTTAAAAATTGGGAAAATGAAATTATACACAGGGTACAATTTTAAAGAAGTTAAGTTTGTACCAATTTTATTTTAGGGACACCCTGTATAAAAGGGTAGGTATACATTTTTTGAAACCGCTTCTTTTACCTAAACTGATCCTATGCAAGTTTTTTTGAAAAAAGCATGGTTCTCGCAAAAAATCCATTATTCCACACTTTTGAGACACACTGTAAATAATTGAACTTAACAAATTTTTATAATTTTGAAACACCTGGTATAATAATGACATAGGAGAAAATTGAAAACTGTACATTTTTGGTATAACTACTCATAAGCATATGTTATTCATATATTTTTTTTGGCTACCTTTAGAAAGTATGAAGTGTTTGGTCGAAATTTGATGGAACAACCCCATAGTATTTTTAACGTAACGTCACGGACCCAGCAACCTAGGTTCTCATCGCATCCACCATAAAAACGTGCCTCATTTGAAACATGTCATGAAAAAGTCAAAAATACTCTTTATTTTCTACCCAACATTTCTTGATATTCTCTCCAAGTCAAGTTCTCAGAACCGGCCTTTCTAAATGCATAAAATGTTTGATAACCAATTTCGCCATTCCAATAAGTATCAAAAGCGTATCTATGCTCATTTATTTGCTTTACTGAAATGCATTTGGTATCAGCATCAAACCTAACCTATGAATGTTTCATCCCACATAGTAAGAATATTATTGGTATATTACGTGAATATTCTTAAAACCTTCGGAATTTCCAAAACACATCCTGTTTAATATTGACAGAATATTGGATTTAATCTGAACAATACTTTTTTTCATATGTAATCTTCAGATTCCATCCATTTTGAATATTGAGTGAACAATAAACAAGTGGACCGTTGGACATTCACAGGATGTTTTTTGGACGTTCCGAATGTTCCAAGAATATTCACGCAATATACCAATATTCTTGCTACGTGGGATTGCTTGTATATGGCGTTTTGTTAGTAGATGTGGAGCTATTTTTCTGAAGTGACTTTTTTAGAAAAAATAAAATTAGAGTAAAGTGGTGTGTAAACAATTTTTGTGGAAAAATAAATTATGTATCAAAAATTTGTAAACTTTAACTTATTACCGCTCAGAGCCTATTTGTATGAAACCTTGCCGCGTGTACACGACAGGAGATGCTGCTAATTATACTTGTCGTGAGACTAAAGTGAGGGTAATTTTTAGTCGGCCTCCATGTTGGTGCCCATTTTGGGCTATTTCTATGAATGGAAAATATATTTTTTTGTTAACCAGGAATATGTTAAAATGTGCGGAATTTGCTGCTTTTTGATTTTTTGCGAAATAAACTAAAACCAAAAAAATTCTCCGAGCCGTGTCTTAATTTTCTCAAAATGTACCTTCCATTCAAAGTTCAGCCAATCCAATGAGAATCCAAAAAATATGGATATCACATGACCCGTTTTGAACGTCACCAAGACATTTCCTGAGCTTAGGTCACTGACAGAAAAAAAAAGAATCTATACTTTTAAGTTGAGTAAGCTTTACGGCATGATTCCCTGATCTAAGGGTCAAATATAAAATCTGCGATGTCAATTGTAGCTATATATTTTATTTTACTGATTTTTTTCAGTCAAGAAAAGTTTTTTGATTTAAAAAAGAGACAAAAGTGTATATTTTTATTATTTACGTAAATAATTCTTAGTTTAAAAGTAACAATGTTTTACGTTCCGTTTTCAAAAATTAAGTCAAAGATCTTGTAGTAACAATGTCCTATCAAATGTTCGTTACTCTCACTTTTTGGTGTGTAGGAGTTGTAAAATATAATCACGATTAAAAGATGTACAACCAAATTTTCAAATACGTTTTTCTCAAAAACTTCTGGTAACATAGAATATTGTAATACTAAGCCCACAGACCTGGCTGGATGCTCAAATTTAGATACATTGTAACATACTTTTTTTTGTAGGAAATGCTTCCACAATTAATAATTTTCATGGTGGAGTAACGAAATTTTGTACAAAGGGTGTATTTGACGTCATCAAAGATGGCCGTCGTTTTAACTAGAAATTAATGCCGTTAAAACGGGTTTTTGGCAATAACTCCACACTTGTGTAATCTAGAGACACCAAACTTGACACAGCTTTACAAGATACATTGAGGACAGCGTGTATAAAGTTTCAAAATAATGTGTCTCATTTTGTTAAAACCAAAGGCGTACCAATTCAAGAATTTTTTTTTTTTAATTTTCGAATACATTATTTTTAACTTTTCTGACTGACAGCCGCTTTGACATGTGTCAACATTATTTACGTTTTTGCATTAAAATTACTTTCAAATTTAAGAATTTTCACGGTGGATTTGTGAAATATTATGCAAAGAGTATCTATAGCGTCATTTAATTTTACGGTTCAAAAAATCTTGTTTGATTTCCTTTATTAATCGATTTATTTTATTATCTACTAGCTATTACTAGATTGACCAGAGATACTTCGTTTAAAGTTATATTAAAAATCTCTTGGTATTTTTAGTGCCAATGGAAAAAAAAACAGTTTTCATTAATAAATTAATTTTATCGTATTTATTCAAATATTATTCACTGGCAGCCCTTTTGACATATGTCAGTAAAACTAATATTTTTGCGTTGAAAATAAGTTGAAATATAAAAAAAATTTTGAGAGATTCTTAAAATATTCATTTTTTTTAGAGCCAGTGACCTCCAAAATTAAAAATATGTTTTTTGTTATCTTTTCAATACCCCTTATTTAAAAATGTTTCTGATTGACGTTGTTTTAACAGAGGTCTGCGCGATTGATCTTTTTAGATTAAAATATTATCCAAGTTTAAAAATTTGTGTGTCTGGGTCACCAATTATTCATACCACCGGCGTAGGAATTTATGGAACTATTTGTGTAACTTCATGTACCGTTTGTGTAACTTCATGTACCAATCCTGTTTTAAATTTCTGAGTAATTAATATGGTGCAGTGGCCATATGTATGGCCAGTTCCGTTAGAATTTACAGTTATATTACCGTCAAGTCCTACGAAAAATTTGTTTAAAATTTTTATTTTGTACAAGTTTTTTTTTTTTTTCTCGGTTTCAAGCCAGACTCCCTTCCGGGTGTATTGAAACAACGCCTGTTCTGGACAAGCCGTGCATGTCGGAAGCTCAGCATCTGACTTGAAATATAGGTACATCCGTTACGTACCTTTTTGAATTTATTTTAAAAAAAAGCGTTAAAAAATAAAGTTATAGGAGTGTTTTTTATACCAACCAACAAAAAGAGACGCAAAAAACAAATAAACTACCTACATAAAGACCTATCTACAGTTCGATGGGAAATTTGAATAATTTGTTCCTTCTTGACATTGGCAACATCGGGAATATCTGGGAACGTAAAAATATGTTGGTCTCCACTCATATTTTTGCGCAAAAATTTGCAAACAAACTCGTGCCTTTCACGAACTTCGGTTACTTGTCCTATAATTTTTTTCGGAAAAGACCTTTTTCCCCAGGGACGTCATATGCGAATTCTGCCAAGACGAAATCTCCAACCTTGATGTTATCTAAGTTCAGATCATCGTTTTCATCATCTTGGAAATTTTCAGGTGTGTCTGAAGAGTCTGCAGTGGACCATGTGTCATCATTCTCTGATTCTGACTCAGATAACTGCCTTTTCCTTTTTTAATTATTTTTTGGTTGGTTTGTAAATATTGGCAAAGAATCGTCAGAATCATCCTGATTTGTTTCTGCCTGCTGATTACCTTGATTTTTGTTTGTCGGTTGTTCTTTGGATGTAGATGGCATAGACTCATTCAAATTTGTAATGCTTGCGTCTGCCTTTACGTTTAGTTTTTGTTTTTTTTTTGTTGCCTTTTTGGCTGCGTTTGAAGATGGTACAAGTTTCGTAAAAATGTCTCGAAACTGTCATCCATAATGGTATTATTTTCTTCGACGACATCGGTGTTTCTGTAACAGGGTAAATGTTTTAGCACGCAATCCCTGTTGATTGGGTAAATGCCACTGCCTCGAAATCCAGCTTTTAGATTGGCTGCAGCGGTTCCTTTTTCACGCATTTTTTCTAGGCAGCTATTTAAAAGTCGTAGAAAAACATCCTTTGGGATCGTCCCTGTATTTTTCATTTTCCAATCTAGTAGGACATTTCGCCATGCAGACTTCAGCGGTCTGAAAAAAGCAACGTCCAGCGGTTGGCATATTCCTGTAGAATTAGGTAAAAGCAAATATAAACCTTATGTTGTTCTGCTGGCAGGATTCAATCACATTGATGCTTATGTGGTTGGCCAAATTGTCGCCTGTTAAAGCTTTAGGCTTGTCCCTAGGAAATTGTTAAAAATACTTCAATGCCACCATAAAAAAACAATCTTCAAACAGTGTCTCAGTAAACCATCCAGATTTACTGCGGTTATAACGTGTTTTCGGAGGACCTCCTGTAATAAATTTTCGACCTTGTAGACAATGTAGATTGGTAGAAGTTCTCCTGATGCCGATCCAGAAAATATAACGGAATGACTGAGAGCCTCGTCGTACGATCACCTTCAATTTCCCCGGATCGTCTGCAAGATTATTCTCGTCATAGTTAACTATGCACTCCGGATCAATCCCGTCGAGACTAACTCCCAGCTCATCAAAATACGCATTAATGACTTCCGAACTGATTGAGGCTCTTGAGCGCTTGATGTTTTCACACCAACGTACACTTAAAATTTGGCGATGTCTCATTAAAAATCCCCTCATCCAGTCTTTCCCAGGCCAATTTTCTTTCTTAAATTTCTGGACGCCCTTCCTGTCTAAGTAGGACTTAACCAATGATTTTACATTATTTGCGCTAAACGGAAAACTCCAATGACATGCTAGTTCAATATTTTTAACAAGTTGAGTTTCTTCTTCAGCTGTTAAAATGGTCTGGCCGCCAAACTTCTTGCTATGTAGCTGTTCAAATCTTCTTCTGATTGCAGAATACGAAACTCCATATTTCTGCGATAAATATCTGTAGGAGTGGCCTCGAACCCTTCTTTCTTCTACAGCCAAATCCAAGTTGTTTTTGTCAAAGTCCGCGTAACGACGGCTTCCCAATTTGCATTTATATCTGCCCATTTTCAATCTGAAAAAACAAAAAAGTTGTAAAACACCTAAAAAACGAGCGTCTTGACTTGAAACAACGTGTTTAAAGTTGCCCACCCAAGGGCACTTTTTTGACTTTTTTGCTCATATTTTTTTAAATCGTAGTGATAATTAAAAAAAATAATAGTACAGAAACTACAAAAAACTATAATTATAACATATTGGAAGAACGGTCAACGTACCTTTAACAGATTTGGAGATCCAAGTAAAGTTTAGCAGGTTTTATTTTATTTTATAAAAAGGAGGGAAAACAAATAAGTAGGCTGACGAGACGTACACGTTCTTACAAGTCCTCTGCTAGACTGGTCTGGAAGCCAGCACATCTCATAGTCAATCAGCGAAGAGCGCGCTCTCATAGCTTTACTTGCAAGGTTGTCATGTCACTTTTTAAAATTTTGGAAAGTTTTGTTTCAACTCGCCCAGCTGTTTCAAACACCCGACTTGACGGTATTTCATTTTTATTATAACACCTTTGCACAAAATATTCCTGATCGAGCTATTTTCGACAGACATACAGTGTATTCTTAAGTTTTAAAAAAAATATGGTCGAGTGGCAATGTCATAGCACTAACCGTACCAGAGGCGTAGAAATTGGTATAAATATTTTTTAAGACATTCTAATTTCAAAAATTTCGGGGTGGCAGCGGTTATGACATATGTCATCCAAAATGACATTTTTGTATCAAAATTACTTCTTACTTGTTAAGATATAAGTATTGCTAGATGCCGATAGCATCAAATCAATCAATCAAATTTTATTATTACATCCCGTTAAAATTAATCGTGTTTCTGACAGAAGTCTGCACGATGGGTATTTCTCTAATCGGATAGAACTCAAATTTTAAGATTTTTATAGTGGGTTAACAAGTTATAAATATTATTACTACCAGTGGCGTAGTAATTACAGAAACATTTTTAAATTTCATTTACCTTACAAAATATAATAATAAATCGCTAACCGAAAGCGATTAAAAGAAGTAAAAACCAGATTTCAATTTTTGGAAATATATCAATACTGTCAATACCAGTGGCGTCAGAATATAAAAATATATTTTTAATTTTAGCAGTATATTTTACTTTTTTAAAATATTCCTGGTCTCTAGCTGCCTGATTGGGTATTTTTGCACTCAGATAGTTGATGGTGGAGTAGTGAGGTGTTACCAGTTATGCCGTAGCTACTCATATAAATATTATTTCCAACTTTATATACTTGCCTGGAAAAGTGTAAGAAGAATTAATACTGGCGTCAAGAGAATATTTTGCCTTTAAAGCGAAGAAAACCTGTTACTTTGTAGTAAAATAAGGTTTACATAAAAAATTCGGATAACCCATATTATTGCGTAATTTTATTCTTATAAGCTTAAATAAACAAACAAAACTTTTTTGCACTCGACGCGCGTTTCGCTAACAACGTTAGCATCATCAGGAGACGATAAACAAAACATAAACAAAACTTGTTAACTAAAGTCGTTTGCTCCCTTTTCGTTAAATAACCTTGTCGTTGAGTGTTCTAAGTTCTCCAGCGTCTCAAAAAATAGATTGCCATTCATCCGACCGCCCTATCGATTCAGCTACTCTCAAACTACGAACAAGTCCCCTGTGTCCATCCCGATCAAATCCTACTGACCGTCTCAACGAATTTAAAAAAAAATAAAACAAAAAAACTTTGTTGACGCTTTAACATAAGAATCAGATTCCAGAACCTATACCTGAATTATACTCAGATAAAAGGTTCTAAACTTTTACAGTGGAGTCATCACCAACAAGAGCTAGGTTTTAAAATCTGATACTGATACTTTATTTAGCCGAATTAATTACTTCTTGGCTGGTATACCTAGTGTGAACTAATTATGTACAATCACTAACTTAACCTAATTTAGACTTAGACTTTAAGTCTTCATTTTAAGTACATCACTCCATAGAAATGGTTTAGTCCTTTCGGCAAAACACAGGTAGGCATAAACCAAAGAAACCGAATAAGTTCTCTAATTTTATACAAGATTTCTCTAGGTACTCTCATCGCAAAATCTAGATAACACTATATAAACAAGGTTTGAAACTAGGGTAGGCACACTAAACTTAACTTAAAACTAATTTTAACGGTATGGTGAGATCACATTCCCGGAATGTTGGGAAGATTATTTCCTGTTTCGAAAGTTTACATTCGTCAAATTACGGTGTGTGGAACACGGATGCAACAAGCGTTTCCACGAGGGAGCCAAACGGAATGTCTTCGGGAAAAAACTCATCACGTAATTTTTGGAACAAACACGTTTATGAAAAAACTTAGTCGAAATATGATATTTCTAATAGTTATCGGTGTCACAAAAGTGAACATAAAGTGTTACTGAGAAAGGTAGGAATCTTTTAGAACACTCACGGTTTTGAAATCTTAATTAACTGCTGAAAGGATTTTTGAAACTTTATCGAGAACTTCTTGAACGGAATAATCGTTCGAGGGGGGAAGGACTTGTTGTCTTTATTTCTGGAGGTATAAATTCAAAAAAGACCACACCACGCATACCCCACATTAATTTGAGTTATTTATTCTTCATCGCAATCACTACTAATATCAGAATCTTGATCAGAATGCGATATATAAAAATACGGTGAATCGATCCTTTAACCAAATTTAAAAGATAATATCTCAGTACCTAAAACATCTAAAGAAACGGTTTTTTGGCAAATTATCAGCGTGATGAATATATTAAATTAAAGAAATATTTTCATAAACTACCACAACCCTGATAATACCACGGTAATGTTTTACACAGTGGCGCACCCAGGAATTGACTGGGGGGGGAGGGACGTTAAGGATAAATAATTTAAAAAAAATAATTTTAAGTAAAAATGTGACCATAACCAGGATTCTCGGGGGAGGGGAGTGTATAATATTTGAATCTAGCTGAGGACCCCGCAGCTTCGCTTGCAGCTTTACCCGTTTTTTTCTGTTTTTCTTGCTTTAAATGGTCATAACTTTTGCCGATTTTAATGAAATGAAGTCTATGACCGGGCCATGAGCCCAAGTAATCGTAGTAGTAGTAAAAGTTCAATTAAAAATCGGTCCAGTACCTTTTGCGTGATGAAAACGACAAAAATTGTAAAAATTGTGTTTTTGATATCTATATGGTTTGCTCAGAATTTTCCGGGTCAACTTCAATATGGCGGCTGACATTTAAACAAAGAAGTTTTTGGCCTGGATAAATTTTAAATGGAGTATAGATTATATTAAAAAATATAAGCGTATAATCTGGCGCCACTGGCATTAACAGTATTAAAATCTTGCCACTCCACATTAAAAAATCTTATATTCTAAAGTAATGTTAATAAACAAATTTCAATCTGATTGGTGCTTGGCACAATCGCTGTCGGTCAGCGATTTTTAAAAATCTATTGTAAGGTAAATGAAATTTTAAAATATGTTTCAGTAATTACTACGCCACTGGTAGTAATAATATTTATACCATATTACTCCCCTATTAAAATCTGGGTTTTATCCGAGTACAAAATAGAGTTTAATGACAAAATAACTGTTTCTGATGCCACCGGCATATAGCAATACTTATATCTTACCACTCCAATTTTTAAACTAAGAAGTAATGTTAATTAAAAAAATGTCCTTTGGATGACATATGTCATAACCGCTGCTTGTCCGATATTTTTGAAATTAGAATGCACTCCACCATATTTCTTTTTTAATTTAGGAATACTCTGAATTCAAAAATACCAACCGTGCAAACATCTGTCAAAAATAGCTCGTTCAGGAATATTTGGTGCAAAGGTAGTATAATAAAAATGAAATAATATAACTGTAAATTCTAACGCCACTGGCAATAATACTGTTATTATATTGCTGCTCCAACCTAGTAATTATTTTATTTAGAAGTAATTATAATTCAAGAGTATCAATCTGGATGACATAAGTCACAACCGCTGTCATCCAGGGATATTTCATTCCTACGCCGCGCCGCTGGTACGAATAATTTGTGACTCAACCACACAAATTTTTAAAGCTGGATAATATTTGAATCTAAAAAGACCAATCGTGCAGACATCTGTTGAAACTACGTCTATCAGAAATATTTTTTTACTCCAGCAAAAAATTTTTCGTATTTCAACTTATTTTCAATGCAAAAATATTAGTTTTATTGACATATGTGCAAAGGGCTGTCAGTGAGTAATATTTGAATATATAAGGTAAAATAGTATATTTGTACGCCACTTGTACTAAAAATAGCAAGAGATTTGCAATAAAAATTTTAACAAAGTATCTTTGGTCTATCTAGTAAAACTGTAGCAAATCTTATGTCATTTGGTCATTCCGGTGAGTAAATAATAAAATAAATTGATTAATAAATGAAATCACACAAGATTTTTTGAACCGTAAAATTAAATGACACTATAGGTACTCTTTGCATAATATGTCACAACTCCACCATGAAAATTCTTAAATAAATAAATAAATACATAACTTATTTGCAACAATTATAAAAAAAAATTACAAAAAATAATAATAAATGTTTAAATGTGTTGCAAAAAGGAACTGAAAACAATTTAAAATTGATCAAAGTTCAGTCCCCTTTTTTTTGGTACCTATTAATAGGTTCCAAACATAACTTAATAAAACGACAACAAATAACAAAAATTAAAATAATTACAGAAATATTGATTTTAAAGCGAAGTAATGAATAGTCATTAAAGATTTTAAAATAAAAAAAAAAAACAGGTACCTGAAGAAACGTGATTATGAAACGAACGTTTGAAACTTAAAATTTACTGGACTTCGTATAGTTGCGTTTTAATAAATTTAAGAAACTGAGATAGTTTAAGAGATTTTAGTTTGTGGGAGATACCATTATAAAGTTTGCAAATATTACATGAAAAACCCCGTTCGTAGAAAGTTGTGAGGTTTAAATCTGAGTTTCTGATCAAATATTAACCCTAAATTTCTGGCTTTGTTTACACCTTCCAAAATCTGTCAATCTACCGATATGTTAAACGGATGGTCAAAGGCCTTCATTATTAACCTTTCAATGTCGTCGTTTATACAGTCCTGCGCCACGTGTTGTTCTCGTTTCGGAAAGGAGTGTCGCAACTGTGTATCGTCTGCATAGGCATGTGGCTCGCAGTAGCGTACGCAGTCCAGAATACACGAAGTATTAATACAAAAGAATAATGGACCCAAAATTGACCCCTGCGGTACGCCGCTGGCTATGTATTTTTTTATTTGAGACACCATTCTCTGTTTCCACAAATTGAAATCTTTCCGAGAGATATTCTTTACAAAACCAATGTAATGCAAGGGTGCACAAAACAGATTGTGGTTGATCCTGTCGAACGCTTTGGAATAATCCAATAAAACCAAAGCGGTCGTGTTACCCTTATCTGTTTCCTGAACTAAGTCCGTGATGCTTAACAGGGCAGTGGTACAACTGTACCCAGGGCGGAAACCAGATTATGTTAATGATAAGATATTGTTAAAATTCAGATGACATCTAATTTGTTCGTTCGTCACCTTTTCAAGCACTTTTGACAAAACGGGAAGTATACTTATTGGGGGTATGTCACTAAATGTTTCAGCATTTTTTTTTTGGTAGAGGCTTGACACGTACAACTTTCCATGCACCGGGAAACTTACTTTCAATTAAACAAGTGTTAACAATATTGGTTATAAATGGCAATGTTTTTGGGCAGCACAACAAAACTATATCCAAATTTATTTGGTCAACACCAGCCGGTGAGGATTTAATGGAAAACAGATAAGATATAATAACCTCAACATCCACGGCATAAAATTAAAAAAAAAAGATGAAAACTGTGATTTTTGGCGAGCATTATAAAAGTCAAGCAAGTCAGTATCAGTGGTCTGTTTACTAGATGCAACTTCTAGGAAAAAATCATTAATTTTATGGGGTTTATTTAGGCTTGTCGGAATGGAATTAACTGATTCTTAACTGTACACACCGTGTTCTTTTAATTTGTGTCATAAACATTTTTGGTTTTTATTTTGTCTGATACAAGAATCAAAGAAACTTTTTTTTTCGTAAGTTATAGTGATATTCACCTGATTTCTCAACTGTTTATAATACTGCCAATGTTCACTACTTCCAGATTTCTTGCATTTAGCAAACGCTTTGTTGTTGTTTATATCTTTAATAAACATAATATCTTCAAATGGTGCTATAAATAGGAAATTATTAAGTAAGTTTCTGTCAATACTCTTAGTGTTTCGTGACTTAATTACATTTTGTTCTTCCTTATTTTGCAAATTGTTATGTAGGGAAAAAAATAGCAACGAATGATCAGAGTTATGACCGGTATCTTTCACATCCATGTCAAAACTTTCAACTTCTTTTGGCACTAATAGGTATATGATCTAATAAGGTGCGAGAGTTTTCAGTAATTCGCTTTGGCTCAGTTATGATTTGCTTAAGGTTGTATATATCTACTAACTCTAGATATTTTTCGATACTACTTGAAGTTGAAATTAAATTTAGGTTTAAGTCACCACCACAAATAACAAGAAACTCAGAAAAGGATTGAAAACTACTTTCTAGAATTTTTAATTTAAAAACTCCTTAAAATCAGCTTTAGGTTTTTTATATAAAGTTGCAAGGATATAAGTTTCTTTCAAAACTTTTAATTTAATCCAAAATTGCTCTAAAGACACAGAGTACCGAACAGACAGAGGGTTTACTTATAGGTGGTGGGGGTCCCATGCGCATCCTTCGCGCATGCAGCCATTTTGGCGAGAAAGGTCCGAAATCATTCAGCAGGGTAGACTGAGCGGTGATAGTTCTATAAAGTGAATTCGTTGAGGCAGTGGCGGCGCGAAAAATAAAATGTGATTAATTGTTACCTATTATAAAAATGAGTAACGTATGTGCTGTTAAAGGGTGAGATCCCATAAGATACGTATATATTCTTTGTTTTTATTGGAATATATTATGTATTAAATAAGCCATTTACTTTTTTTTATAATAATGCAGATCGCAGTAAAACGTTTGCGCTGCATTAAACCCAGTATTATACGTCCAGTTTCTTTTAGTATAAAATAGTACTATTCCATGCTATAACTAATGTGACATAATTTATTTGGTGTAACTATAAAATAGTAGTTTTTAAAATAAAAATATCAAACACTACTCGCACAATCGCTCATTGTTGGGACATTTTAATTTTTCATAATTTGATATATTGGTCGCGATTCTTTAAAAACCGTCAGAAAATCTCGCCCTTACAAAAAATCCGATGATTTTTAAAAACAGACAGACAAACAACTGCAGGACTTATTTGCTAATAATTTAGTTTCTTAATACGGTTTCAGTAAATAAAAAATATGTCAATTTTAATTTTTGTATACATTTCTTGTGAAAAACCCTTTTTTTAATTTAAAAATGTGTTATTAAGCTTATTTTTGTATGTAAACAAACCTTCAAAACTTTTAACATACAAAACCATAGGTAGCCATGGAATATGTCGCTGTCACTGTTAAGAAAAGTTACACAAATCCTGTCTTTCCTTTTGCGTGGTGAGAATTTTCGACACTTTTTGAAGTTTTATTGGTACGCGTAGTATAAATTTAGCTCCGCCGATACACTAGTCCTGCAGAATATCTTTAAAATGTTATTAAAAAAAATGAGGCAGTTTCTCTTACAACGTTAGGATAAATATTAAGGATGCTGGGTTTTTATTTTAAATGAGACAATTAGTAAAAATCGACACTTTCCAGAATTGTCGATTTTGTCTAATTTTCAGGCAAGAATAATTAGGTTTTCTCAATATTACCCTTTTTTAAATAAAATACAGTTTTTTTTCAGGAGTTACACCGGTGTAGATTCACTAAACAGCGGCAATACGCTACACAAATAATATCAGGGTATTTTTGGACAACATACAAAAATAGCAACTATTGGTGTTACCGTTATTTAGCAAACCTTCAAGAATTAAGTTATTTTGGTTTATTTTCCTTTTTTTTTTTAACGCTTATCTAATAAGCAATATAATGATTAAAAAAAGGCATTCTTTTTGAAATTTTTTCAGAAAAAACATATATTTTGACTTGAATTGACAGAAGTAAATGTAATCAAAATAAAGTTTTTACCTAGACGCGTGCGAAAAAGTACACTTTACCGCACTCATTTGGGTGACGACACCTTATCGCACAAAGTGCGGTGAAGTAACTACGTTTATTTAAAAACTTTAAGATGCAGATGTTGGAAATTTTACGGATTATAGGTGAAATATTGTACCTAACACATGCGTAAAGTGTCTGAATGTGGCAAAGTACTACTTTCCGCACGCAAATGAGTGCAGTATAGTGCACTTTACCGCACACGAGTAGGTAAATAACGTAAACTACAAAACCATCCGTGTAATTTTTTGCGGTAATAAGCACGTAAATAGAACTTCAAAAATATTTATAAAAATAAACTTATAATATGGCGAAACCAATAAGATAATCAAAATATTTTTTGTAGGTCAATTTTTATTTAAATATGTACTTATGTACTTTAGTTTTGTATGACAGGACCGTGTTTAACCTAATATCTCTAAAACCAAAAGAGGCCAACCAAACCAACCAACCAAACCAAATATTTAAAAAAATAATAAAATTTATCTTTTTTGTGCTACTCGTGCTGCCAGTCAGGCAGAGGTAAGGCGGCGAATCCATTTTTTTTATTGAAATACTCTTTATATTTTGATAAATTTGAATAAAAGTTTTCGTTCTGTTGGTATGTTACCTTTTTCTCTAACAGTTTTTAAATAAAATAACAAAAACTTTTCAATGGGAGCAACCCATTGTTCTTAAGTATTAAAAAGTTATTGTTACTTGTTTTTTAAAGCAGTTTGTGAAAAGGGTAACATTAGATATTTTAGGAAACAGAACGAAACGATGTTTCACTGCCAAAATACACAGAGTCTCTTATTAAAAAAAAAGTTACGTCGCCGCCTTTACTTCGCTTACTTAACGACTGACTCTTTTCGTTTTGAAGATAGTAGGGTAAAGTCGGAGTTTTGAGACACTCCATATATGTACGTATAGCTTTAGTTGTTTTTAATTTGACCGGTTATTTTCAATAACAATAAATTTTTAGCACTAATTTGTAGGTAGTTTTTTCTTGCATTTCTTAACTCTTTTAGGGTCAGGTAAAACCTAATTAGGAAAACTGCAAACAATCATTTAAATTTTATTTCGGGCAAATCCAATTTTGTATATAATATCTATTTAAACTTTTAGGGTCAATTTAACCGTGTAACAGGCTAAAAAGTACCTACTTAAGTTCTTGGCTGTTTCATTTTGAATTTTATATATTTTTTAATCTTATATATTTCTCAGACAAGAGATAAATATGCCATAATTGATTGGGTTTCATTAAACTGCTCGTTTAGAATAAAAAAAAGGACTTTTGTATCATTTTTAGCACAATTTTAAGTTAACCCCAAAGTTAAAATTGATAAACCGACATAATAACGGTTTACTTTTTTCCAGTTACTTAACTAACTAAATAATACTCACAAAATTCATTTTAAACATACCCATGCGTGTTATGTGCCACAAAAAAAAAACAAAAAATAAAAATGATTAAAAAATTATTAATACCAAACTGGCCTTGAAATATCAAAACAGTATATTTAAAATGAAATGGATTTTAATCAGGCCCAAAACACCTGCCCGAAATAGATCCGTCGCGCGCTCCAAGTGCGGCCAAAGAGATTTCGCCGGCTTATTTATCTGGTTGGTAAGTGATCGGTGTTAAAGACTCATGTTTCTCAGTCTCCAAAACCTCAAAATTGTTTTTTTTTGTGAATATATATAGCAAGTCCCGCACATCTACACCCAAACTTTTTTTCTAATAAGTACATAATTATTGATTTCCAATAGATTACTTGATATATTTTCATTTAAAAATGTCTCACACAAACTAAAAATATCATATTTTTAGTTTGATAAAAGGTCTTTTACGTACGCAAAATGCGCTGATAATGTGCTAATAATAAGCTACCTTAAAATTGTTCATTCTGTATACAATGTATCCCAAATTCAAGAAAAAAAAAGTTACGCGTTGGGAAAGGAAAAGCCACAGATATCAAAAATAATAATATTAGAATAGCAGAAAAATATCAACAAAAAACAAAAAGTTATAATAATGTATTTCCCTGATTTTTCTACACTAAGCGGCTCGATGATCTATGCGGTGAACTACTGATACTGTTGGTTCTTGTATTTTTCTTTGCGACTGGTTGTACTCTCGACTTAGTCGTGCTACCTGTATTTTTGTTCGCCGAGCAAGTCTCGGAGTTTTTGGCGCTTTCCGCTGGTGATTGTGCCGTTGTATTTTTTGCAGTGGCACCGGACCGGAGTCGAATGCGGTGCTGGAAACCTGCACAAATTACATTGGAAATGGCTTTCGGCTAAATGTCATAATTTTTTTTTATATATTGTAGTACTCGATCAACAAAGCACAAAAATAAAAAAAAAACGAGATAGGAACCAGGATTACTTTCTGAGATATGGAGCTTTAAAGTTGACCTGTTTTTAGGCCATATTTTTGGACATGGTCCAAGTTTTTTCCACAACTTTGTTAATTATCGCCCAAAATAAAATCATTCAAAGCTCTATTTTTCTGGAATGGAAAACCCCTTCCACTGTGAACAACGGCCCTTAAGGGTTATTTCTAAAGTTCGAGCGGATAACTTTTAACTCCTTAACGGCGCAAGAACAATCCAGAGAATATAAACTTGTCAATCGATTTCAATACGTCCTCTACCACTCATTATCTATCTCTGGTTTCTTTACTGTATTCTCCTGTTCACAGATTGCGCCGCGAATCATTGGGGATTAGGGTCACTGGATCCTGAGACCTGCGGTCCCAGCCGCATGGGGGATTGTTTATTTATCACCTAGGTGATCGAATTGAGAGCAGTGACAACTAGTCAAATGGCCAGTTTATCAACTTAAGTTCTAAGTGCTAGTTATGGTGTGTCTCTTTTTCATTTTTTAAAAATGTATTTGGCAGATTCTAGGGGAAATTAGGGGCAAGGGCCCTATAAAGAAAAATCATGTCACATCAAAGGAGATCCACAAAAAATCTCTAATAACTTTAATAAATTTATCCTGGAGGCAGCGCCTAAGTTAGTCGCATCATTTCCACATCATACAGCACACTTCATCCCAGGGACGTACATTTTACGTCGGTACGTTCCGGGACCAATTACGAACGTAATATATATGTTCGTACAAACGTGTAAGTAGTACGTACAAACATGTACATAAATACACGTATGTTATAAGAGCGAGATGTAAAAACCTTTATAAAGTATATGTCACAATCTTAGCAGATTCCTACGTATAGGTGTTGGTCTAGTGGTAGAGTATCTGGGTCTCAGCCGGGAGACTCGGATTCAATTCTCGGTATCTCCAACACTGTTTTTTAAAAATTATCGGTGAAATATCCTTGCCTGACCCAATCCCACGTACACGTTCGGTTTTGGTCCCGCGTAGGACCTAAATTGTATATACCTGAAATGTACGTACATAGGACGCATATAGTACGTACTGTACCACATCCAAGGTACATACTGGGGACATACAAAGCGTAGGAAAATGTACGTCCCAGATACTTACATAGTACGTCCCCGATACGTACATAGTACGTCCTTGTGCGTACTAGGGACGTGACGTATGTCCCAGCAATTATCTACTACTTGAGAAATTAGCCACCAAACTCACTAGGTAAAGTGCCAAAACTGTATGGCTATGCCACAAATTTACCTTACCTCACCCTACTAGTTTTGCATTTTTGTTTTAGGAAAAAGTTTAAAAAGCAAGTTCCTGTAGGGACTCTTCCGGGAACACATAGAATATAAGAAAATGTCAAGAATAAATATAGTATTTGATTACCTATCCTATATTTCCATTATTTTATGAAATAAAAAATGTTTAAGCCTTACGTAAAACGTGTTTTGTCTAAAAGACAGTTTTTTGTTTGACTATGTTTATAGAAAAACAATTCAATAGCAAAAAGAAAATTAATAAAACCTGGATAAGGTACTTCGATGGTTGGTAATTATTTACTAGCATACTATAGTTACATGCAAGTAAAAACAGAGCAATAAATAATAACACCAACATAAGCTTTAATAATAATTATTACATAAATCAATCAAGATACAAACTTTTTTTTCCTCCTGAATTTGTTTGAAGCTTTTTTGTCCAGTGAGGCAGCCTTTTGTGAAAAAAAGACACTGCTGTCCTATAAGTTTTGGCTCTTATGATGACTGATTATCCAGCAGTATTTCAGTTGTCATTAATTTTTTTGGACGGCAACTACTCGTGAGCTTTTTAAATTGTTGTAGGAATACACCTAAAAAAGAAAAAAATATAATTCACAGGAAAAACTTAGGGCCCTTTCTCCACATGGTATTATCCAAGGATATGTAGGTGGGCCATAAAACATACCAGGGGGTTCGCAGATGTTTATTTTTGAGGACGGGCTCCCCAGTCTCCCTCATTTAAGAAAAAGTTACTTAGGTGCTAAGGCTATATTTTTTGTTTTAAATTTTAGATTTATATTTGATTATTGAATTTGTATTTCTGTGATTATTTTTTATATTATGTACAACCACCGGCCTTCATGGCCAATGTTTGTAATTTTGAATAAGTAAAGTCCAGTAAAAAATATCAGTCAGAGTTCAGGTATATATTTTATCTCGAAACTTATTTGTGCCGGCCCCCCAGGGAGAATTTCGGCTATTGGTAATATATTTAAAAAAGGCCATGCAACTTTTTTGCTATAACTTTACCCCCCCCCCTCCTTGAGAGGAAAATAAAAAAAATACATGCAATAGCAAATATAAAATACCTCATAGCAGCAAAGCTAGAGTGGTGGGCCTCTTGTCTAACCATAATCTGAACATGTTTACTAACCAACTGCGTCAAGATTTCGTTTCTTAAAATTTCGTTCATGATAACCCTAAAAAAATGGCAAAAAAGTTAAATTTGAATTTGCCTGAATGTCAAGAGGTCACCGTCGCTCATTCCAGACTAGATAACTTAATGTTTCATTGACATGTACACAAAAGATTTAATTAAATTAAATTAATAATTAAATCATTACCATTTTTTTAAATAAAAACAAGTATATGTGTTATTCCACCAAAAGTGTGCATTGTTATTGTTAAAAAAACCGAAAAGTAATCTAAAGTCATTATATTTGAAGGTGCACTAGAAAAATCTATTAATAATCACATATTTAGGGAGATTTTTAGATTTTTTTAAAACGACTCCACACGGGAATGAAGCTTAACATGGCAATGACAAAACATTTTTTTGTACTATTGAATGTACGGGAATTATTTTTTTAACATGATAAGGATGCACAATTCGGTTTTTAAGCTTTATTTACACAAAAATAAGTTGACTGAACATGGACTAAACTGAACAACTACTTATTGTTAACTTATTTATTTTAGTAACTCAAATTATAAAAAATACTGGCTATTTAGGCTTTTTTGTCAAACTTATAGTAAATCCTGTTTCCTTTTGAAATTATATTTGTTTCATTAAGTTTAAAATGTTAAATATCACTATCTGCATTATCGAAATTTTCACAAACCCTTAGAAATGGGACTTTTACATCTCAATCAATCAAGTCAATGTAATTTTGGCATATTGCTACATATTGATAAGTTGCTATTTTTTTTGTGAATTATGTGTTCATATTTGACCAAAACATAAGCATCTCTCGGCTCTTGTTTCTAGAGTTAACATAAAGCAAGCTTGGTGGTGTCTGTGGTATGTTTAGACACGAATAAACGCGCTCAAGCCAAGCTCTTCTGCAGTGGTCAACGTTATCAAGGAACCTTCCCACCATTTTTTTTCAAGGATAAACGCCGCGCGAGCTTGAGCGCGTAAATACCCAGGGACAGAATTTAAACAGGGACAGAGTCAAAATTATTTATTATTATTATAGTCAGGATAATTTTAGTATTTTATTATTATTGGTTTACTGAAAAATAACTTTTTAAACCACTATTAAATTTTGCTAAGGTGCATTTTCTATTACAATTTTGCGTTGGGGATATGACATGGGAATTACGTTTGCGGGATAAAAATAACAAATTCCTATACTTTTTGTAAAAGCTTTAAGAAATAACATTGTTCTCAATAAAATTTTAAATTAAAAACCGTATTTTTATTTATTTTTTGGCTTTTGACCCTTATGCACTAATGCACATTTTTGATGGAAAAAGGTCCACAATCACAAAAAAGTAAAATCATGATAATTCTTGACATAAGAGTAAACTAGAGTTTTAAACTTCCATTGTTTTTTACTTTTTCACTATGTTTTAATAGGTTATGTATGTATCTGCAATTGTCATCACGTACTGACAATTGCAGAGACACAAGCAGTCGGGACATTGAAAAACAGAGTAAAAAAAAATGTCAATGGAAGTTACATTCACCTTCGAATAACAATTCTTAACATGACATGTATATTACTCTTTTTGAGCACAAGTGTAAACCAAGGTGTAAACATAGTTCCTATGTTTCTCTTGACAGTTATTAAAATTTGTGGAATGTTACAGCAATGTCAGATAAAAGTGGACACATTTATAAGAGCAAAGAATACCTACCTATGTCCATAATATTATTAACGAAAAATAGGGATTTTACCAAATTAAAAACTTTGGTATAAATTATAAAATTATGAAAACCAACCTTTTTATATCAAAATATTACGAGATGATCGATAAGCTTCACCGCTCTTGTTGTGTTGATTTTTTCATTATTTTTTCCTCGCTTTTTGTGTATCTAAAAAATTAACAAAAAAAAACAAAATTAACAAAAAATATAATATTTTGAATAAATAAAATTAAGGGGCATCTGTATTGATACCAGTAGGGTGATTTTTGTTGGTTGTTTGGCTACTCTGTTATATTCAGCTTTATTCTGCCTGCTGTAGTAAGGCACTGTCATGTTGTTAACTTTAAGTTTTGTTGCATCTCTGTTATAGTTATGTTTATTCTGTGCAGAGCCATTTTTTGTTGTGCTGTTAACTTAAAAGATAACCACACACACTAATTACAGCCACAAGACAAAAACAAACCAAAACCACTTTAAAGTAATGGTATGACTTATGTAAGTATTGCTTAAGGGTGCCTACACAGAATAAAAATAAAGGTAAAAAAATGACAAAAAATCAACCAAAAGCAACCTGGTACACCTTTGCTTACTAATGTAGTTACGGTTAGCGTTTGCAGTTTGGTTTTGAGAATAAAGATTCAGATGAAATTTTTTCTTTTTTATTACATTTTAGTTCTTAACAAATTTCCATTCATTTTTATGTAAACTAGATTAAAAATTTAAATAGTTTGCAAAATATTCTTTACTCTGTCAATTTACATACTTGAAAACTTATGACATTAACTTTTATATTTTAAATGAAATACTCGTATGTTTTTTAAAATTAAGGTGGTTTTTTTTCTTAATTCCAAAAAATACAAATAATAGATCAGGTTTGTGGTTTACCTTTGTTGGTTTTCTAGTAACTTATAAATACTGTCCCATTATCATCTTTGGCTTTATCAAAAATGTAAGTTTCAGAATAAATATGACAGTGCAGCATACTAACCTGTAACTGTCAATGGTATTAATAAATGCCAGCCTCTTTCTCTTGGTATCACTGCTGCTGGTTGATGTATAGCTAAAAAAAGTTTAAAGCAAAATAAAGCGGAATATTGCAGTTGAAAAATCAAACATTTTGAACAGGAAACTCTTAATAGGAAAAAAACTAAAGCAAATAAATAAAAACTGAATTTTAAAAACGTAGCAGTAACATAAAAATTAGGTAAAAATAGTAAAAATACTAAAAGTAAAATTAGTTTAAAAAATGTGGTTTTCTATATCATAACAAATATCAGAGAGCAAAAAATACTTTCTTTTTCTTACAATTCTTTTCAATGTCTTTTCCTTAGAAATGCTCCTTGATGAAGACGCAGGTGAAACAGCTATAGGTGCATTTTGTGAAACTTGACTTATGCTTGCATCTGAACTCATCAAAGTTGAGTTTTGTGATATATCACTGATGCTGGTACTATGCAGACTTAAATATTGAATTTCTATGTCCAAAAGTAAGGATGGCACAGCATTAAATTTAGGCATCTTTCTCTTTTTATCTGATAAGAAGTCTTCAACTTTAAAATGCGTGGAGCACACTAATTTGTTCCTGTTCCTTTACTACTCTTCAGGATTCACTTGAAGTGCCTGACGCCATATTTGGGATATCAGACCTTAGTTTGGAATCCTAAAAAAATGTGAAACCTTTTGTTATTGAATTATTCATAAGATATTTTGTAATTGTTTAATTACAAAACCAATGTTACATTTTTGTTGGAAAGGACATAATTTTTCATGATAAATGCAAACATACTAAAAATTGATAAAAAAACAAATTAATGTATGAGATTCTCGCTGTGTATTAACTAGGTAGGTACCTACACATATATTTTATTTAAAATTTAGCAATTTTAAACTGTTTGGTTTGTATAATTATATTTATTTCCTCTAATTACTTAATTTGCAGTGCCTGTATGGAAACATTTACTTGTCAAATATCAGTCTGACGCTAGATATTCCAAAAAAAAACTACTAAAACTAACTGGGTATGCATGCTTTAAAAAAAATGTTTTTCTTGTATTTATTATATTTTTTTATAAGTATGTTTTCCTAAACCAGAAAATTCAAATTGTCCAACATTTTTTTGTGCACCTAAACTATTAATGTAAAAGTAAATGAAATGTCCTTGCTTCTAGTTGCACTTTGTTGCCAAAAAATAAGTTTGCTGATCACAAAGTATGGTTAAGTGAACCCACAACATTTAGAGCACAAATAAAAAAAAATACTTATTGTATCAGGCAACCGAGGGGGATTTCACTTTTTTTTGTAGAGTTCGCATGTTTTTAGAAAATGTGAAACAAAGGAAAAAAATAAGGATTTTTTTTGAAACTAGAATGAAAACTAAGAGAAAAAACAGAAAAATATTTAAAATAATGTAAAAAAAATCAAATTAATGTGCACCAAAATGTACATATAATACCTGCCAGTGAAATTACCCTTGTAGGCAGGCAACTTTACACTCATTTTCTTCACCAATTTTTACATTTTTTGCAAAAATAAAATAATTTTGGGGGTATTGGCATGGCCTACCTATTTCATACATGATGTTATTGTTCCTGTCACCATGAACAGCAACATCGAGTTTGTAACGGTGACACAAAAGACCTTATATTTAGGCACATCACATATTTATGAATTAGGTACTCTACTTGGTACTCGATGGGAGTAACACATTAAAACTTAAGGTAATGGGGCCTTAAAGGTCCAGTTATGGTTCCATAAAGTACCTAAGAAGTAAGATATAAAAATTATTAATTTCTTACTGTAAGCTAAGCTGTGAACTATTAACAAATGCATGTATAGTATGTAGTTTATTTTTCTTTGCACCATACTTCTTCTGCTTAATTTACGGAACAATGAATCCAGCTTTAAGGTCAATTTATGCTGATATCTTAGATCAACAAGCAGTACAAAGTTTGCAGGTTGTTTAATTACCCTGTAAAAAATCCGCAAAGAATGTCTTAGCTTGATCTAAGTTGCGAGCATAAACTAACCCTTACACTTACTTGTGAAAAGAAATGTTGACGTCCTCCGTCAGCCTCCTTATCGATTTACAATTTTTCAGTGCACAAGTCATATTCTACAAATACACACAGACCACTTAAGGGTTCTAAAAAGTAGCTTTACACCAAAGGAAAAATTATTAAATAAAACACAAAAATCAGGCCGACGAACTCCAAAACAAAACGACAAAACTAAGGTTATGAAGAATGTCAGGCAGACACACTGACATTGGTTAGTTGCAAATACATTGAGTCGACCAATTTCGATCTTTGCATGGCATAAATTTTTTTTCCTGGTAAGGGGTGTTACCTAGCCGAATACATTTAGGAAAGGAGAACACTAGAAACTATGCCTAGGGTAAGCTCACAAAAAAAAGACGTGAGTGGTTAATTTTGATGGTGGCGGTATCTATAATATAACCATTTAACTACTTTTTGATACTAGGCATATAACTAATATTGATAGGTAACCAGTATAGTCCATGTTTTTACATTTCCGCATGTTTTAGCTTTAGAGGAAAATAATACTCAATTTGTTTTTTATTAGAGGAAGAGCATTACAAAGCTTATTAATACAATCTAGAGGGTTTTTGAAATTAGGTGTCCATTATTTGGAAAATTACAAATATTTCCAATTTAGTTTTACATGTCTCTATAAAGGATATTTCTGACTGTTTCTGACGTAATATGGGCGCGCCAATTTTGAAACACTACAAAAGCTAAAACAGTTTTTTTCAAAAAATAAACAAAATTTTAAAAAACTACCAAGATTTGATGGAAAAACATAGTTCAATAAACAATTTAGGAAAAATTTCAGGCCATTTGGATGTCCCGTTTCCGAGAAACATGCGGAAAAAAAATTGCCTAATAAACGGACCCAACAGCGTTGCCGGTTTAACGATGTAATTGGGCCGTTAAGAGACGCCATAATTTTTTCTTACACTGTTTTGGACATGAGCGTTTTAGTGGGCTTTTTGATGATGATTTTACGAAACCTATTTTAACCGGTTAGTAATAGGCCACTTAAAATCACCCTGCCTGTGAACAGCCTCAAAAGTGCTGCAGTCAAAAAGTGAGGTTTGGACGACAAAATATTTTTTTAAAATCTTAACGGTTTAACCTACGATAACGAAATTTGGTACTCATATGGGCCTTCTGGCCAGATTGTATTATAAAATTTTAAAAATAACATTTAGTGCATCTAGGAGCCGGTAGAGGGCGAAATGTGTTTTAGATTTTTCACTGTATCTTCCGATCGACTTATCCTGCACACTTGAAACTATGTGGTTTTGTAGTACAACCTATTAACAATTAGCCTGATATCACAAAAAAAAAATAACCTGTGAGCGGAGAGCCCTGAACAGACGCCATTTTTCTGACAATTTCGATTTTTTTTTTATATAAATCGGTTAGTTATAGACCACTTAATATTTCTCTACCTATGAATAGCCTCAAAAATGTTGCAGTCCAAAAGTGAGGTTAGGGTAACAAAATATTTTTTTAAATCCTAACGGTTTGACCTACGATGATAAAATTTGGTAATCATATTGGCCTTCGGGCCAGATTATGTTATAAAAATAAAAAAAATAACATTTACTCCTTCTAGGAGCCGGTAGGGGGCGAAATGAAATATTTTGTAGTGCATACTATTACCAATCAGCCCGATATCACAAAAAATTGTTTTAGCCTGTGAGCAGGGGGCCCTGAACAGACGCCATTTTTTTGAAAATTTCGAAAAAAAAAATCTATTTACGCAAAAAATCAAAACCACATTTCGCCCTCTACCAGCTCCTAGAGGCACTAAATGTTATTTTTTTATTTTTATAACACAAATTTCATCATCGTAGGTCAAACCGTTAAGATTTGAAAAAATATTTTGTCACCCTAACCTCACTTTTGAACTGCAACATTTTTGAGGCTATTCATAGGTGGAGAAATATTGAATGGTTTATAAGTAACCGATTTATATAAATTTTCGATGCCATTAAGTTAAGTTTGCGTAAATAGATTTTTTTTTCGAAATTATCAAAAAAAATGGCATCTGTTCAGGGCCCTCCGCTCACAAGCTAAAAATTTTTTTGTGACATGAGGCTGATCGGTAATAGTATGTACTAAAGAACCACATAGTTTCAAGTGTGCAGGATATGTCGTTCAGGAGATACAGGGAAAAATCTAAAAACACATTTTGCCCTCTACCGGCCCTTATATGCAGTAAATGTTATTTTTTAAATTATATTATTTAATCTGGCTAGAAGACCAATATGTGTACCACATTTCATGATCGTAGGTCAAACCGTTAAGATTTAAAAAATATTTTGTCGCTCTAACCTCGCTTTTTAACTACAGCACTTTTGAGGCTGTTAACAGGCAAGGTGATGTTAAGTGCTCTATTAGTAACCGATTAAAACCGTTTTCGTAAAATCATCATCAAAAGCCCACAGAGGCCGAATTTCGATTCTATGCCCATCGACTATATGTACAAACAGGCAACTAGATTTTTCAGAAATATAAAGGTATTTTGTTGCAATTGTTAAAGTTCAAATCCATTGTGATATAATATTCCGTTAAACACTCCTACACTAATACAAATATTTTGCATGAAAATTTACCATTTCATAAAATCTGACCGATACAGTAGTCCAGGAAATCTCCGGCTTACATCCTGCCTAATCACCACACTACACTATTTTAAATTTTTTTACCGTATTCGTTTGATTGTTAACTTACACACGACAGTTTTTATACCGGGCCTCCAAAATTTTTGCATGTAGAAATACTTTTAACAAATAAACTTCACTTTTTACATTCTAACTATTTTATTGGGTTTGTTTTATTTGAACTTTCTTGGTGGAGGATTTATTTCGAACTCTTCTCTTTGAGCATTTATAGAGAACTCATCTCTTTGATAATTTATTTTGAACTGTCCTCTGATTAAGCCAAGTTTTGCTTTTATAGCAAAATGTTGCCTGGAATGTTCGACGTAAGCGCCGAAATTCCCAGAAAAACGTGCTTTTGGTGCTGGACGTCTATTCCTGAACAGGGAGCGGTATAAATCGCTTTAGAGAATGATCACATATCGTACGACTTTCAAGAATACACGTCTTATCAACACGGTCTTACAGTGATCTCGCGGTCATGTGATGAAAAATTCTTGTTAAGTGACGCGACGTAGGTATGGTTTTTCGCTGCTCTGCAAATTGAATTTAGTTTTTAAGAATTTTTTGACGGAGCAACAACTCGGTAGTGCGCGCTATGCCTATAGACATAGAACACAGTGGGTTTTTGGACTTAGAGATTTTTTTGTGATTGTTGGTTTTTTTTAATTTAAATATTGTTTTTTATTTTGGGTAAGAAATATTTCTTTAGAATAAATTTCCCGTTTTTTATAAAAGAAAATGTTGAAGAAAAAGTTTATTAAAATTTTTATGAAAATTATTTTGAAAAACTTATGAAACAAAGAAAAAAATATTTTGAATATTTAAATTTTCAAAATCATTAAATAAAATTATTATGACAATCTTTTAGGTTGACTGCTAAAAATAAAATATTTTTCAAAAAATATCGAAAGAAAACAAAATTATTTTGAAATTTATCATAACAAATTTTTTTTTAACTTATTTTTTGTTTATTTTACTACTTCTGAAACAAAAAAAAAAGAAACCATTTAAAATATTAATTTATAATCACTTTTGTAGAAAGAAAATATTTTGCCAGTTATTAAATCAAAATAATTTTTAAATTATGTTGGATATTAAGAAAAATTCTGTTTTAAGTCTTTTGCTTTTTTAACGACTTTTGGAATATTATTTTATTAATATAATATATTTTTTAATTAAATAATTTGATTTTCGACATACATAAAAAAATTTTTAGGTTGAGTGGTTTTAATATTTTTGATATTGGAGAAATACGAAAAGTGATTTTAAATATATTATAGGTAGGTTATAAAAACTTTTTATGAACAAATCCAATCCAAAAGCTTAATACCAATATATTAGTACTAATTATTATCCATTGGTACCTGTATTTGACTAATGAAATTGCTCGTGTGGTATATGCTTTTAGGCTAACTTGGGGTCGCCGATAACGAATTTGATAAAATTTTTCCGGTTACTATTACCATTTTTCTACGAGAAAAAAAAGTAGGTAAAGTGTTTTTCCTACTAAGTGCGGAAAAGTGGTTTTTACGCATGCATTTGCGTGCAAAAAGTTAAAACTCTTAACATATATTTAATATAAACTTTTTCCTAAGAAACGACCTCATTTGCTGTCAGGTAATTTTACGCATTTTATTGGGAACACAGTGTAAACATCCGGAAAAATGATATTCGTTACCGGTAACCCCAAGTTAGCCTAAAAGCATATAACACACGAGCAATTTGATTGGTCAAATACCGGTACCAATGTATACCTATCGGTAACAACATATTCGTATCGAGCTTTTAAATTCAATTTGTCCAGAAAAAGTGTGTATAATACATAAGTTATTATAAATCACCTTTCGGATTTAAATATTAAAACGCATTAAAGATAACTACTATTTTCCCAATTAATGATACCACTCAAGCGAAAATGTTTTTTTTAGCTTAATAGCGTTATTTTTATTAATATATGTAAAAACTATTAAAATCTGGCCGTTTGTTTTAAAGAAAATAAAAATTTTAATTTTTTTTAAATACGGTATTTTTCTTTCATTTTTAAAATTTACAAATCAATGACTTTTCTGGTGGTACCGAAGAACCCTTATAGAAATATTTTTACATGGATGGAAAGGGTGTTTTATTCAGGACAAATAGAGAAACGAATCGTTTTATTTCGGCGCTAATCAACAAAGTTGTGGGAAAAAAATTTGGACCATGTCCAAAAATATAGCTTTAAAACACGTCAACTTTAAAGCTCCATATCTCAGATAGTAATTCTGCTCCCTATCTCGGTTTTTTATTTTTGTGCTTTGTTGATTGAGTAGTACAACATATATAAAAAAAATTATGACATTTATCCGAAAGCCATTTCCAATGTAATTTGTGCAGGGTTCTTTGGAAGTAATGTTAATGCAAAAACGTAAATATTATTGACATATATCAAAGCGGCTGTCAGTCTGAAAGGTTTAAAAATAATGTGTCGCAAAATTTTTTTTAAAATATTTTTTGAATTTGTACGCCTGTGGTTTTAACAAAATGAGACGCATCATTTTGAAACTGCATATATTTTGTCTCCAAATAAAGTTATGCCAAGTTTGGTGTCTCTAGATTATACGAGTGCGGAGTTATTGGCAAAAACCAATTTCAACGCCATTAATTTGTGGTTAAAACGGCGGCCATCTTTGATGACGTCATAGACAGCCTTTGCACTAAATTTCGTTACTCCACCATGCAAATTATTAAGTGTAAGTATGCCACAATGCGTCTAAACATATATAGGGGTAGCTTGTGGCGAAATCATTCTGACTCGCATACAGACGGGGATACGACCCATGCATGGAGTAACTTATTACCAAAATTTCTCACCTTTATTATAATATGAAATCTGCTGAAATGAACACAACGGCAATGAGCCCAAATGGGTGGCCTATGTGCAAGATTGGCAATTGAAAGGGTGCTTACCACCACTATATATTTTAGGTTTTGGCTCAGATCGGATGTTTCGTTCCTGCGCAGTCAGCGATTTTTAGGCCAGCCGATCGTATGTTTGCCAGGATTTACAATGAGGATGACATGGAGTCTGGAGCATCATCTTTTGTTCTTGAGGTAAGTAATTGTTCATATTGGCAAAGGGAGTTCAGACTATATAACTAGCATTGAAGAGAGACACAAAATTAGCGATAGGTTTGAAACTCGAGATTGAGGCCGTTCCAAAGATTTTGGAGACTTTAGAATGATCATTGGACCACTGCGCCTATAAATTTCGTATGACGCACTAATTGCAGCATTTTTTGGACAGTAATTTTGATAATATTCCGTTGATTGACGTTCTAATTTAAAAAATTGGACAGAATTGAACCAAAAATTTAAATTCATAAAAACTATTCTTCGTGTCCAGTATCAAAATATCGGGTTTGGACATTTCATGCATGTTAAAGTACATTCTAAAGTTTCAAATATTTTTGGGCCTTACTCAAATAAGGTGTGCTACTATCTTTTCAGAATATAGAAAAAACGTCATAAAATATTACTAGGACACATTGCAAAATCCGTACATTTTTAAAGAGTTTCAAATCACTATTTTTAGGCAAATTTTTTTTAGGATACTGAGCAACTCAAATAGGTTTGTTTTAATCTAGGGCTATGGTTTAAATAGAGCCCCTTGAACTACAGCAAGTTTCGAAATACCATGAATTTCGGTTAACGACAAGCCAATTTATAGTGTAGGGGCATATGTCGATAATTTATATCCCGTGGGATTTTGAATGAAGGAGTTTGTGTTTATGTGGGATTAGCTAGCTCTTTAGTCACACAATCAAGTGTTACCGAGTGTTTTGTTCGAATCCGTGTAGAAGAAGTTGATATGATGTCATCTTTCAAGATGGCGGTCAAAAATCATAAAAGATACAACTTTCGCAACCAATTTCATATAATTCGAGAACAGGGATTCCAAAAAAATTTTCTTTTTCAAGGTCATCCGACCTTAAATGACCCTGAAAACCAAAAAACTAGATTTTCGCTATTTTACCTTCAAAAACTCTTAATAACTCGAGATTTTGTCAGTTCAACTTCAAATGTACCTCAAACTATTAGGCATATATTCCAAATTCGATCCTTACAGTTTGATGCAGTTTGAAGCTTCATGACCTTGAAAAATATCCCAGTAAAATTAACACATTGCAAAAAAACTAAAAGGCACTATTCATTAACTATTAAAGCCAAGAGGACCAAATTTAGTAAGACAAGAAAGAAGGGCAAGTTCAACAATATTGTTAGAAAAAATTTGGTTCGTCTATGACGCGTTTCAATATGGTGGCTGATATATCAATAACCACATTTTATTTTATCCAATTTCATAAAAAAGCAAAAATGACAAGGTGGCCATCACCTCTTGTTGAATTGTCGCCGCTTACTACGAAAAAAAAGTTTAATTGATGCATGACCTTGATTGACTTTGAAAATACCATGTACAAGTCAAAAACCAGCTTTTTGTGATATTTTTTCCAATTTACCACTACGCAAAAACTTTAAACGCCGGAAATGAAAAGAACATCTTAGTCATAAACAAACACTTAATTTTAAACATTTTTTTTGATATGGCGTGCCAGATGTTTATGCTATACCCCGATAAAAATTACCTATAGTATGACTAAATAGCTGTTAAATCCTCATCCTTGAATTTTATTATGAATGCTTAAAAACCAGTGTAGTCATGCCCTACTGGCATAATTAGAATTTTTTATGCTTTTTCGATCGCCATTTTGGAAAATGGCATCTAAAACCACTGATCCAGTTTATGGTAATATATATTGTCACAGTAAAATACAGCTACGGGAGTCTTTGCTACCCTTAACTATATCCTGTTTAAAATTCGTTTCATTTTTAACGTCCGGGTTGGGTCAACAGAGTTAGCTCAAACCGGGCGATTGCCTAGAGAAAAATGAATACGGAGATTTAACTTATAGGGCCACAAAATCAGTTGTATTACTTAAACTTACAAGAACACTAAGGGATGGCCTGAGTGGCCCTACTTAAAAAAAGAGAGATGAGGATTTAACATTACACACTTTGACTTACGTTATGTACAAATTCTACGGTGCCCAATTGACTCTGAACTGCTCGATCTGCCCGTTAACGCTCGACACTTTGACCTTTTTCTTTCAACTCAAAATGGGTACCCCTTTTGTTTTTGGTTCCCCTTCACTTCGGCGAACTTTCTTAGTAATTTTCTTCTTGTACATATTATTTTCAAGGTCAATCAAGGTCATGCATCAACTAAACTTTTTTTTCATATTAAGTGGCGATAAGTCAACAAGAATTATTAGCCACCTTGTCGTTTTTGCTTTTTTACGAAATTGTATCAAATAAAATGTGGTTATAGGTCGTCATTTTGATATATCAGCATATATTGAAACGCATCATAGCTGAAACAAAGTTGTTTTAACAATGTTGTTGGACTTGACTTTCTTATCTTTCTTACCAAATTTGGTCCTCTTTGCTTTAATAGTTGATGAATAGCGTTCTTTAGTATGTTATTTTTGCATTTTGTTTATTTTACCGGTCTATTTTTCAAGGTCATGAAGCCTCAAACTGCATCAAACTCTAAGGATCAAATTTGGCATACATGCCTAATAGTTTTAGGTACATTTGAAGTTGGACTGACAAAAACCTAGAAAAATTGCAAAAATATTGATTTTTGCAATTTTCAAGGTCATTTAAGGTCGAATAACCTTAAAAGTGTGACTAAAGAGCTATCAATTCTACATAGTCACAAAACTCCTTTATTCAAAATCCCACGGACTTACACATGCCCCTTCACTATTAAGCATTAGTTGTATGAATTATTACAGCTAACTTTCTCGGTCTGTGAAAAAAAATCTTGGCATGGTGGAACTGGGCTGGACAACTCAAATAAATGGACCAGGGTAGCTTTTTTTCACTAAGAATTAGGTTTTTATGACCAGTTTTAACTTTAGAATGTTTTTAATTTTTATAACTTGAGGTTTGTTCTCGATTATGTATTTTTCTATAGAACAGAACTTGTTGAGTGCAGCTTGTTAGCTTATCAAGTGTAAAAACTAGTGGGAAACGTGAACTCTACAAAATAAAATATAGGAAAGAAAAAGTGCACTTTGGACTCTTGAAAAATAAAACTCCTCAGATTCTCAAGTAATAATTGTGATGACTGAAAACCTAGCTTAACCAATATTAACGTTGTATTTGGTAGAGAAATTGGTTATTTTCAAGATAACCTTCCTTAACGGAATAATTACCGACGCGACGCCTTAACGGTAATGTTCCCCTGAAGTTAAACTGCAACGTTTTGTTAACATTTTCGTATGACTTATAAGTTTTTGGGACTATTGTGGTGTCAAAACGTTAAAGAGCACACGTGGCGCATCCTACATGATTCTAGGTCAAGTTTACGTTTTCCGGGCCTTATGTGAAAATAACACAGATACAGGTCTATTTTATGACGACAGTGAATAAGCCTTGTTTGACATTTGAATTTGTCTTTTTTACTTAACATTTTGAAAACAGATTTAAAACAGATTTTTTACTTAAAAAATCTTAAGGGTGGTCTCTAGCAAGCCAATTTTGTACAATCGCGATGTTGAAATCCTGCTATTTTTTGGATAGCTTTCGGCCTCTTCTCTAAAAAATTTGGCAAATTTGTTGTCCCTGAGTTTTACGGACTCCAGAGAGGCGCAGAACTACTAAGCTTTTCCAAAATATAAAAAAAAATATTTGAGAAATTTGTTGGTTTATTTTACCATCTAAAATGAAATCTACTCTCATCTAAAATGATGTTATAATGTACGCTCTATCACTGTCTTATTAATAATATCTATATCTATTGATTCTCACCCCTGCTTCCACCATCACAACTGTGAAAGAGCCATTTAGCCTCGTAAGCCATGGCGAGTGCCGCTTTTGTTCGTGTGATCACGTCACGCTTGACGTTAAAAAATATACAATACGGCTAGCCTTCCATTAGCAGAGTTTCCAGGGGGATTTCAAGTTATGGTGAAGGTGCCAATCGTTCTGTCACTGTTTCACTCACTGACAGACAAGGTTAAATTTCAAAATTCTCACGAAAAAAAAAGCTTATGGAAGTCCAGCCTAATATGTATATTGTTTGTTGATGTTTACAATCAACGGGAAAAAATCTAAAATATTTTTTTCGTGCAAAATTTATATTTGTTTAGTTTGTTGGTTCCAAATTTACTTATCAATACATGGACTGATCCCATCGAATAAGGATTTGAATTTTTTTCTTAAGTAAAATTAATTTTTATATTTACAAAATGTTTTCATATAATGATCATGTAACGATAATAGGTATATTATAGGTATATTTATATTGTTACGGTAAAACTTTTACGTAACTACTGTATTACCACTAAAATTAAAAAAAAAAACTTAAAATCTAATAACTTTAATTTTATAAAATACGCAAAAATACAAATATTATATTATAATTCTATTCTAATACCTCTACAGCCATCTAGAGGAAAATCAGTAAACTTTCAAAAAGAAAATGTAAAGATTTTTATGTTCTCTTTAAACATTACTAGAACTAGAACAAAATGTCGAGCGTGAGAAATCAGGAACTTTAAAATTCATATAAAACAGATTAATAATAATAAAAGACTCATTAAATATAACTACTTCTTTCATATTTAAATAAACAATCTTGATTCAAAATATTCCAATATAAACAAATTTTACAAATATACATTGTGGAGCATTTTTAAGGCTTTACATTTGGTTTTGAAAAAAATCATCTGGGATAACTTCATTCAACTTGGGTAATATTCTGTTAGTGTATTGGAAAAAGATAGCTAGAAATTTGGTTGTAAACATAGATTCCTAACCTAGAAAAAATGCAGCTAGAAATGTCAAACTAGGTATAAACAATATTATTGTGTATTTGTGTGAATGAATTGAGTAAAAATTTTGTGAAGTATTTATCAACCAAGGCAGAAAGTGGATATTTTAAAAATTGTAAAATTAACCAGTGTCAATGCTTTTCCGAATTAACCTTCTACGTCGTGAAGAATCACAAACCCTCAAAAAAATGGGATAAAAACTGTTTTTCTCTTAAATCTCGACTGATATTAGTTTAACAATTTTAGGTAGGAAACATCCACCGATTTCGAACTTGAAACGTTCTCTTTTAGGTTTAAAAGGCAAGTCATTTTATATTATATTATGTTCTAAAAATTTCTAAAGGAGGACGCACACGATACATGGGAAATTTCGCATCTGTGAAACTGCTTGAAATTTTTATGTGTTGTAGATATTGAAATTCCCAACAATGTTTAAATTACGCGAAATCTTGTAGGTCTTAAGGTTTTAGAGATATGATTTTTTAAAGTTTCGGTTTTTGAGTATTTTTACTACGAAATAAACCATATTTAGAATTTTGACAAATAAATTGACATCGTTATTTGGATTACGACGACACAATTTTTAGTAGGGGTACTAAGTGTACGTTATCCGAAACGAGAATTTGGGAATTATATAATACATAAATATTTTTAGAAAGTTTAAAACTGAATCTTTGTTTTATTTACCTTTTTTGTATAAAACACATAAATGGTCATAAAAAAGAAAATATTCAAGAAGGTCTGATATATCCATCTCTTTTTTAGCGAAAGCATAAACGAAACTTATACTTATATCTTCAAAACCAATTGACCGATTTATATGTTCCGAAAGCGATTAATCCAGACACAAGCCGTTTCGCAGCGGTAAGGGAGGTTTAGTGAGTTTAATTTTGTTTGTTTTGGGGTTTATTGGATTAGTTAGTTTTAAATGCCGCTTTTGTGGATTTATAATTTTTTACCGTTTGCGAAGGACTTTGGAAATTGGTTAAGTAGCTTTTATGATAAACTAAACTCCTTTACCAAAAATCTGATGAGGCTATATGAGATAGGGCGTTCAAATAAGTGAATAGCTTATCCATTATATTGATTCGTTTATTATAACGGTTAGTTTACCGAAAATTCTGAAGGTATTCATTTATCCTCTATACCGTGTCCTAACAAAAAGGTAAAGGAGTTTTTAATTCACGTAATTTGCTTTTATATATGGCTCACTCTATTTTTTTCTACATACCATAATCATCATTACGGTAATGTATTTTACCTACGACCAACGAATAATACTAATTTTACGACCATCTCAACATGATTTTACTGGCTCATTTACGGTCCTGGAATAATAATAAATCTTAGACGTAAACCACAAGATAGCGCGACAAGCGATGAAACTTTATTTTATAAGAGCACTAATTGACACAAAAATGTGAATTATTTGTGATTTATTTTTCTATATTTTTAAGACAAGAAATATTTGTTAAACGTAAATAATATAATTTTAGTACCTAACCAAAAACAAGTCCCGTTCAATTGACATATTACGCATTTTTAAGAAAAAAAAAACCTTATTTTTAAAAATATATATGAAAAGTATTTGTTTTGATGTTTTAGATAGATCGTCATTAAAACTTCAAGTTATGAAGGTTGTTGACTTAAGAGTGTTCGTGTTTGATATTTTTAATAATTTGTGATATTTATGATGACATTTTCATAGGTCGTAGGTAAAGCATAGTACACTAACTCATATTTTATGGTCATTACACGCTCAGATAAATTAAGACACTCGCCTGGGTCTCGCATCTCAAACTTCATTTCAAAATCAAAGAATGAGCTTTGGCGCAGGAACATCCACGTAGATTTTCGATTCGAACAAGTACAGTTAAACGACCAGCATAGAATTTTTTTAGGATATGACTTGAGACTAAATAATGGCATCGAAATGGAGGACAACGGCCGAGGTATTCCTTTTCAAGTTGTAGTTTGTAACAGAAACGACTGTTTTTTATGCCACCGACATAATCGAGTCTTGATTATTCCTCGCTTTGATGCAAAAGTTTAATTTTTCTCTTTCTGAAAATTTGAGATGTTGCCAGGATTATCTTATAGATAGATATTATGATGAAGGTATAGAAGCTTTTGACAGAACTTTACTTTATTTTCATCTCAGTCTATATGCAGCACATAAAAAGAAAATTGGTTACTTAACTTGAATCAAGATTAAGATATTCTTCATATTAAACTATAAGAGTCCCTCCCCTCCTTTTTCATAGAGCTATTCACGCCAGATGGCGATAAAGGCAGGCTATAAGGTTGGAAATCCATAAGTGCTTTACATATACATCCAAAGTAAACGTTTCGCTTTAACGCAATAGTCTTGTGTTCAATAGTCCCGCACTGATTCACCTCACCAATCGGTTTAACATTCCGTGCTTCTAGGGCTCCACGAGTGCCGATTCTTGAATTTCGAGAGAATGGTCGCCTGGGAACGTTCACATCCTTCGTTTCGGCCATTAAGAAGGCTCAGAAGCTGCCAAGCTTATACGGTGCGCAAAGATAACTCGATTATCGTCTTTCAAGAGCGCCCGTTCTCCTGCACAAATGCAGGTGTACGAAAGTTGAGGAAGGTTCCTTTGATACACGGTAATCGGGTGAAGTTCGTCCGTAGTCGGATAGGTTTCGGTTAACTCATGATAGCTTTAAAGCCCGTTATTGGTCGATATCAAGGAGGTGACCGTTCCCGTGCGACTTTTCTTACAAAATTCAAGAATCGGCACCACGGTCGCACTCACTTTAGGCGCGCTTAATTATCCCGAGTCAACTCGTCAGTCACCAAAAAGAGGTACAAATAAAAAGTCTGTATCGTGTTCTATTTATGCCATTCTGTATAGCCTTACCACTTATGTACTCAACGCTGAACTTCTATTTATCTCATTTATTTCGTTTCCAAAAAGAATATTTTGGTGGTTGGGTCCTACGTTAGCAGTTATTTGTCATGTTTTGAGGTTGACAAAAGGGCGGACAATCAGGTCAAATTAAAATCTTTCATCTGCCCAATATCTCAAAAATGCATGGTATTGGTATTCTTATAAGCGATGTATTGTTTATTTTTTAGTAAAAATATGCTCCGAAAACTGCAACTTTACAAAATCATATCTCGAAAAGTTTAAGACCTACAAGATTTAGGGTAATTTAAACATTGTTGGGAATTTCAATATCTACAATATATAAAAATTTCAAGCACTTTCACTGATACGAAATTTCCCATGTATCGTGTGCGTCCTCCTTGTCCTTTGGGAATTAATCAACAAAATGTGGAAAATATTTTGATTTAGTTTTTTTTTATACATTTCTATTTTATCTAGTTATGCTAGAGGACAATTTTATGGCAACAAATTTTTTTTTGTTAACATGCGTTTTCTGGTCTTTTAGTCACATTCATTTTTATTGTTTAAATAATTTATTTATTTACCTGAAAGGGCTTTAATGCTTTGCACCTTTTCCTTTGGATTGGTTAGTTGAAAAACTGTTTCTACTGTGTTTTCTTTAAAATTTTCAGCATGGTATTTGGGAACCGTTACTCATAGAGTTTTGCCTTGTGCAGTCTTTGGGTTCATCACTTACTTACTTAATCTGGAATTCATGGTTAGAAAGTTACATAAACAACCCGCTTTATTACCTACCTACCTTTTGTTTCCCGAAGGGCTTATTTTTACCTACCTTTTGTCTCCCTAAGGGCTTAATTTTTTTTTATTTTTCTTTATGTGACTAATTGACCACCCAAAGTTGATGTTCTTGGCACCAAGTTCGACTACTGTTGAAGAGACTCTGATACAGGTACGTCAAACATTTATGTCAATGTGCACTATGAATATCTTTGTGTAAATTTTGGCTAGCCAGTATAGAGTGTTTTGATGACCCCTCTGAGTACATTGATTTTTACCTTTTATTGCCATAAAAAATTCTCATGCCTACCTTTATCTATTTTTTACCTTTTGTCTGTTTTTTTTTCTTTGATAAAAAAGGCCTAGATTCGAATCATCAATATCTAACAAAAAAAATATTTTCCTACGTATTTTTTTTTTATAAAAATATCTATTTTTTTATCACTTTCCGATTTCAGTGTGGACACTATAAGCAGAGCATTTATTGATTGTCTTTCTATCTAGCTTAGTCAAAAATTTTGGTATTATTGTTTAACGACTACTCTAAGAGAAAGCGAGCAATATCATCTTATTTTCTATTTTTCATTGGAAAATTGTATGTTAATTTTCGGTACTGCCAATAAGATTATTTATAGCATATCCTATTGTATTGAATGCTAGAGGATATAAAGGAGATACAATTTTTTTTGTGACAAAATCATAGACAGTTTTTTTTTATAAAGATCCCTTTTACATTTTCTGGCTTGAAATGTTTTGAAGGATTTGTAAAATTTTCTCAGTTTTAACTTTGATAAATTATACATTGTTGATTTGTTTTGAAACCAAAATCTCTTATTTTGCATCACCAAATTTATTTTAAACACCCTATAGCTATTAAGTCACATGTTGTTTCAATTTTGAAACAACTAAATAGTGTGTTTTGATAAAAAAAGTGAACGACAGTGAGAAAGAAAACATCGAAATAGGTAAGCAAATAATTTTCCTCAATTGCAAAGAATGTACGACCCATTTAGCCGTGGCAAAGGTTTTTTAACTTTTGGTCCATAAACAACTTTATTTTAACAAATTGACGACCAACTAAATAATGTAACAAATTGAATTTTTATTGTAACAAATAAATTTTGGTAACAATATTCGAAAACGTATTTATAATGTGTACATCTAAGCAAGGCAGGTCAAGGCAGGTGGCAAGTAGGTTATTGCCCGCCCTTTTTTTTATCCATTGCTTTTATTTGTAATGTTGCAAATTTAACTTTCTATCCTGCCAAAAAAACATAAAAGATCATAGCAAATAACAGATAAAACATCAACAGTAGTATTTACTAAGATCTAAAATAGTACCCCCCACAGGTCTGAATATTTACACCTGTTGGGGGTACTAAAATTTAAAACCAATTTTCAAAAAACACTGACCCATACAGAAACTACACAAAGTTATTGATTATTTTTTATTGTTATTGCATGTTATTTTATTTTAGGAGAAAACGCCCTAAAATTATTTTTTTTTACAGGTTTCAAAATGGCAAATGGTGAATACGCCAAAAATTTGGCACATAATAGCTTCATTATTTGTGTTTGAGTTTATAAATTTGGTGATATTTTAGACCACCTCAGGGGGGTGGTTTAAATTTATAGCCCCCAGAAAGGATTGTTTTGTGGCATTTGGTAATAAGTTCGTTTATATATTCCTTAAGTAACCATTTTTACAAGGATTAATTTAACTTATTTAATATCCCAAATTGTTCATTTTCCAATAAAACACCTCCTATTTGGTCCAGAAAAACGCCATATTTTGAACCCGTTTTCAGCACAAAAAATATATTTATGAGGGCACTACGAGGCAAAACGAACATAAGTGAAGATTATGCAAAAATATACTAAACAAAAAAACCCAAAACAACTATATTAATTTATTTACAAACTGAAATTAAAACATTGAGGTTATATATATATATAAAGGCTCAGTCAAAAAAACTTTCCTTACTCAAATCCCATTCACTTTAAAACTGTAGCTTTCATCAGTAGAGGTTGGTACAAGCCAAGATGCAAGCAGAGGTAAAAGATCCGAACTCGCTGTTTGTGATTGAACGTAGTTTTTTAAACTGAGATTTCGACAATGACAGAAATGTAAAAAACTTGCATTCAAGTTTTTTAATACATTTCATAAATAAAAACACCTTTTAAATAAATACAAAATTAATCTACCCCTTATTTCATTACTACCCATCTAAATCATTGTGTGACATCAAGTATTAATTGGAAAAATTAATTATCAAGGGTAAGTTTTAATTAGAATGATATATAACCTTGATTTTAATTTGTTCTACAGAGTGTTTACTATTGAAACCCCGCGTGTGTTTAAATTTATTTATTTTTATTTATTTTAATATTCTTTTCTTCTAAATTCAATCTTTTTTCTTAAATCCAACAAAAGATTGTGATAAGATAATTATTTAGTAAACAAATTTATTAAAATTCTGTTTATAAATCAAAATATGTCCAAAACTCAAGAAGGTTTGGTTTAAAATGCTTAAAACCTAAAATTTCACTTAAACCTAGGACCGTTCTAAAATAGACTAAACCTTTTTAATAAATCCCACCGTAAAAGTTTTTATAATCCATTCTCATATAAACTTATGATATTTTATAATTTTTGATTAGTGTAAGTGAAACACAAATCCCGCATATGAGTTCGTCATATTTTATCAGCCAGTTGTCTTATAAAAGTTTACAATATTTTATGATTTTTAATATCACAATTCCTCATAAAGGTTTATAAGATCTGCCTGTAACATTCGAAAATAAAAAATTACACTTTAACTTTAGCAGTGTAGTAGTAGTAATAGTAGTAGAAGTAATGTAAGAGATTAATATACAGTCAAACTAAACTATAACCTAACCTAAACTATAAACTACGACAACCTAACCCACTATAATACAATAACACTCTTTGTGCTTGCACAATATCTACATCTCTAATAGAAAAATTTTCTCGTATAAGCACTTATTTATCGCCAGAAGCTGTAGGAGAGATGTTACTTTGATAAATTTCTATGAGATTTCATAAGCCAACATTTTTTTAAAAGCTTTTATTTAACTTGCAATGGAATCTTGCAACTTAATTTTGACCTACTTCCCGACATCCGATCGGCTTCAAATTTGGCATGTTTATATAGTTACGATGACAACACAAGAATATAGTGTGATAAAATTGACAGCTCCCCCCTACTCGAAGGGGGTGGAGGGGGGTACAGTTGAAGTACGCCCGATTTAGTTGAAATTAGGTGTGTCGGTGCACTTGGGGATAGATATAACGAATTTCTAACCAGATTTTGAAAATTCAATATGGCGGTCATCTTTTGCTAACCAATTTTAACTTGCTAACCAATTTTAACTTACTTATACATATCCGATTGCTTTCAAATTTGGCATGCATTTATACTCGTAGGTTGGTCTGGTTTTAAACAAAATTGGTATACGGGGGATTTTGGGGATAAGGAATACGAATTTTTGATCAGATTGTGATCAAATTTAGTATGCGTTTATAGTTCCGGTGAAGATACAATAATATTGTATTCTCAGGTACGCACCTCCCTCTTACAAGGGAAGTGGACGAGGAAAAGGATTTAGTTTGTTCGATTTCAATCAAAATTGGCATACAGGGGTTTTTAAGGAGGTGATTATGAATTTTTGATCAGATAGGATCATGAGTCAAAAAATATTTTTTTTGTAAAAGTAGGTATACTAAGTATAGCTTTTTTTAATTAGTTTTCAGGTGATCGAAAAAAACTGATAAAAATTAGGTGTGTTTTTTATGAGATTTAATGAGGTTTTTTTTGCAGGGTGGACACATAAAAATCTATAAAATGTTTTAAGTTTGTCTGACTATAAAATCTATATAAAGACTTATACCAACACCTAGAAAATTATAAATGTTCATAGAAATCTGTCGAATTCTATGAGTTTGTCTGATCATAAAATATCCCAAAATCTCATGAAAAGACGTTTTTTTACAAACAAAAAACAAGGGTGTAATCAAAGAAACCCATAAAATGTTATGAGTTGCACGGATGTAGAAACCTTGGATTGCTAATACCTATGGGAAATTTTCATGAAAATCACTGCCGCGTGTCTTCCGCCATTTTCGCCGCCATGTTGTGGAGATTTAGTTTGGCGACATTGGTTTCCTTAATTTTAAATAGTAGTGTGGAAACACTGACTGTCAACAGTGTCAAAATATGATTGATTTTGACGTTTCTTTGAAAGGTTATTTTTGTTGTTGTTTTTTAATACAAAAACAAAAAAGCAAAGAAAAAAGCCATAAACAAATGGCTCCAATGGTTACGTCATTTATCTCTCTCATTTGGTCTAGAGTATGTGTAGGTTTAAAACAAATAAATCACAACATGAAAACATTGTCCCCCAATTAATAAACTTAAAGGGTACTGCAGTTAAGCCACACGTTATAAATTGTAAACGCTCGGTTCAAACATTGCTGCTGGCGCTCCCGCTGAAGATACAGTAATAAAAAAATAATGAATAGAGGGAGGTACTGACTTTGTCAGAGCCATGGCAAGCCAAGCAACATTAAGCGATCACAAAAAAGTACATTTTTGACACATGGAGTCGAGCATGCAGTTTTACAATATTTGAGGACCTTAGCGGAAAAACCTATCAACTAACATCTGTGTCGACCATATCTTCTCTAAGTTAATAAGTTATTACTAAGATATCCTGGAGCTTTGGTAAGTTTTCATCATTCAACATTTTTTTGTAACTCTATCTTTTATAAAGGATGTGGGATTTTGCTCAAACCTGCATATGTTATAGGTCTCATTGTCCTCATCGCTCTGGCTTTCTGCTGATTCATATATGCTATTATCAAACTCCGTATCTCCCTCTATTCATTTATTTCTTTGTCTTCTACACCTATAACAACCTCGGATTTATAAACTGTTGGCGCATATCTGTCCCTAGCCGTTTTACTTCCTGTTTCAGATTTAGATCAACTTAATAAACGTTTATCTTGAGCGGGAGCGCCAGCAGCAATGGTTGACAGTACTCTTTGAGTATATACTCGAAACTTGCACATTCCCCAGACCAAATGAAAGAGATTATCATGGCGTGGTCGTTCGAGCATTTGTATGTCTTTTAAATGGTTTTTATTGCTTGGTTCTTAATTTTTTTGTTTTTGAATTTAAAAACAACACCAAAATAACCTTTATAGAAACGTAATTTTTGTGACACTGTTGAGTCAGTGTTCCCATACTACTATTTAAAATTAAGAAAACCAATTTCGCCAACCTAAATCTCCACAACATGGCGGCGAAAATGGTGGAAGACACGCGGCAGTGATTTTTCCACAATGGTATTAACTGTGAAAGGTCGAAAATTTCAAGTCAAATTATTTAATTTAAAAAAAAAGTTAGTACTTTTTGTTTAAAAAAAAGTCGTTAAAAAAAACAAAAAACCTAAAACAGAATTTTCCTTAAAATCCCAAAGTTATAAACAAATTTAAAAATTATTTTGTTTTAATAACTGGCAAAATATTTTCTTTCCACAAAAGTGATTATAAATTTATATATTAAATGGTTTTTTTGTTTCAGAAGTAGTAAAATAAATAAAAAAATAAGTTGAAAAAAAACTAGGTAAGATAAATTTGAAAATATTTTTGTTTTCTTTCGATATTTTTTGAAAAATATTTTCTTTTTAGCAGTCAACCTCAACGATTGTTATAAAAATTTTAGTTAATGGTTTTGAAAATTTAAATATTCAAAATATTTTTTTCTTCGTTTCATAAGTTTTTCAAAATAATTTTCATAAAAATTTTAATAAATTTTTTCTTCAACATTTTCTTTTGTAAAAAACGGGAAATTTATTCTAAAGAAATATTTCTTACACAAAATAAAAAACAACATTTAAGTTCAAAAAACCAACAATCACAAAAAAGTCTCTAAGTTCGAACACCCACTGTGTTCTATGTCTATAGGCATAGCGCGCACTACCAAGGTGTTGTTCCGTTTAAAAAATTGTTAAAAACTAAATTCAATTTGCAGAGCTCCGAAAAACCATACCTACGTCGCGTCACTTAACAAGAATTTTTCATCACATGACCGCGAGAGCACTGTAAGACCGTGTATTCTTGAAAGTCGTACGATATGTGATCATTCTCTAAAGCGATTTGTACCGCTCCCTGTTCAGGAATAGACTTCCAGCACGTAAGCCCGTTTTTTTCTGGGAATTCGGCGCTTACGTCACAGTTTGCTATAAAAGCAAAAATTGCCTTAAACAGAAGACATTTGAAATCCAAACGAGTTCCAATACTCATCTTAAAACAGTACAAAGCAGTTCGAAAGAAAATAGTTAGAATGTAAAAAGTGAAGTTTGGTTTGTGAAAGCATTTCAAAATGTTAAAATTTTGGAAGCCCGGTATAAGAACTGTCGTGTGGAAGTTAAGAATCAAACGAATGCTGTAAAAATTTTAAAAAGTGTAGTATAGTGATTAGGCAGGATGCAAGATGTAAGTCGGAGATTTCCTGGACTACTGTATCGGTCAGACTTTGTGTAATGGTAATGTATTAGTGTAGGAATGTTTGTTTAACCGAATATTATATCACAATGGCTTTGAACTTTAGCAATGGCAATAAAATACCTATTATATTTCTGAAAAATCGAATTGTCTGTTTGTACATACATTCCCAAAAATTAAATATTACTATGCACACCAAAACGCTCATGTCCAAAACAGTGTAAGAAAAATATGTGGCGTCTCTTAAGGAGTTAAAAGTTTTCCGCTCGAACTTTAGAAATAACTCTTAAGGGCCGTTGTTCACATAACAATCCAAGGTTTCTGCATCCGTGATGAGTTGTTTTGACTGTAAAATCTGTCAGAAAACTATAAAAACATCGGTTTATATAATCCCATAATACATCATAAAAGAAAAAGAATGTAATTATGGAAATCCATAAAAGTTGATGAATTATAAGCCTGACACACATATAATAAAAATAACACATATGAAACCACATAAACTCCAACCAAAATCAAGGACGTACCTCATAAGTTCTTACAAACTTTTATAATCCTAAAATTTTGCCTTAAAAAAGCTCATAGACCTTATAAAAACTAATAAAATTCAGGTGTGTTTTTATGAGGTTTTATGCGGTTTTTTTTCGCAGGGTTACATGAAGTACCTAGCTTGAGGCATGTTATGAGTTATAATGAGAGCATGTCCCAATGAGCATTTTTGTCTATATAAAAGTTACAGTAAATAATATAAAACCTTCATAAAATAACCAAAAGTTATATTATTTAGTGTTGGTGATAATTTTATAACTCTAATATATCTCTTAAATGAGTAAAAAAGACTTGAAAAACAACTGTTCAACACCAGCTTATAAAAATTTATGGTACATAGTAATGGATAGAAAAACAACATATAGAGTTTATAAAACTTCCTTATGAGCCCTCAAGTATAGAGATTATTATAAAAAGGTTTTACAACTGTTATAACAACACTACATAACAAATTAAAGGTTTTTATGGATTTAGAAATATAAATTTTCCATCTTTCTTCCCTTTGCTTGTTATGTATTATTCTTTTTCTTTTTACAATAAAAAAATTTATAAAATGGTGTTTAGCAATCTTCTAAAATAAATAAAAATGAAAGTGAGATAAGCTGAAGCAGGAATATGAATATTTATATACTATAGTCAAATAAAAGCTGTTTTTCAAGTCATCCTACTCTGAAAATCAGCTGAGGTCCCGTGTGTACTGTATAGTTTTCGAATACACTCACGTAAATTTCATGGGCTCCAAAAATACTTGAGAAAACGGGAAAAAATATTCATTTAAATATCAGTTTTTTTTTGATACGCGTTTTTTTCTTTCTGGGACAAACATTGAATTTTGTATGTTGTTCTTAACCCTAACAAGCAATATTTCGATTGAAACCACATGTTGAAACCCCATAAATAACGTTTTTATTTAGGCCAAAACCCTATTTTTGTAATCCAAAATGGCGAAAATTTCCGACAATTCTATAAAAAAAACGATACAACTATACCACTGTTTACCTCTTCAACACTATTTTATGATCCTTTTAAAAAATGATGCTACTTGGAACAAAGGGCTGCAGATGGCGCAGTGTTGAACACTGATGGTCCGTTTCTGCGAGCTTAACATAGTTACCATTGTTCGAGAGATCCAGCATACTACAAATACGAGGAAAAATACCCGCCTCCACACATTTCAAGCTCGCATAACTGTCAGAGGTAACTATCTCAAGAATATAGTTAGATTGCGGGGTCGAAGGGTGTTCAGGCGAGTATTTTCCGGGGTGTTCACATTTGCCGCCGACCAGTAGTATCAGCGTATGCTCTCGTCGTTTCACGGTGCGTTTTTGCGACCTTAACACGGTTACTATATTGTTCTCTTTTTCTAAAACACGGTTCCCATCTATGCGTTTCTCATTCGTGGGTCCCCCGAATCAAAATACGTATCACGTGGTCTAAGCGAGATTTGCCTATACAAGTTCATGTCGGACCACGTGATGAGTTTTTTGAGTCAGGGTGACTGCGCATGGGAAACGCTGGTGGGAATCAGGTGTAAAATGCATTCGATCCCGATATCTGTCATCGGCAACTCAAGAAGATTTGGATCTCTTATCTCTCTCAGATTGATGTAATTAAAACAAGATAATAATGGTATGATATCTCGCAAAAACGCGCCTTTTGATGTCGCAAAAACGATCCTTTTGGTGTCGCAAAAACGCGCCTTTAGATGTCACAAAATTAACCCTAAAAAATCTTGTTTGTTTTGTTATTATAATTGGAAAAATAAATTAAAATTGTTTTTTTTTGTTCTAAAAACAGCTGTATTATAATCACTATATAAAGAAATTAATAACAACATTATAGAAAAAACCTTATGGGCAAAAAAGGTTTATGAATGAGTTCATAATAATATTACAGACACCAATTTATATAACTATTGTGTGTAAGTTCCCAAGTTTTTATAAGTGTTTCTCGAAATATTTTCAATCTTATCTTATATAAATTTGTTGTTGGTTTATTAAGTTTTATAAGTGGGTTGATAGCAACATTTTAAAAACCAATCTATTATATATCTTTAATTGATAGTTACTTACGGTTTTATAGGTGGGTTGACAGAAAGATTTCAAACACCAATTTATATAACTTTTGTCACTGATGACTTACATTTTTATAAAGATGTCCCTGGAATTATTGTTAACGCCAGTCTTATGTTACTTTAGGGTACCATCAATTTAGAGCCTTTAATAAAACAAATATACAAACTCAATTCTTGTAGGACACTTCTAAATACCCTAGGGTATCAATGGAACCCTCTTTATAATAATTATATAAATATCTGTCACCAGAAGTTTCTGAAAATGCTCATTGGGGTTCACATTACATACTGAAAGTTTTGTGGAAAAACTCACCTAAAACCCAAAAAAATACCTCATTATCATATAAAAAAATCATAATTTACACTTTTGATTGGTTTACAAAAAAAAATCGTTTTCAATTGTTCGGCTTTTGACATCCGCTGAAAATACTTAATTAAATTACAGTAGTCAATTTTGTTTTTTTTTTTGTAACCTTTAGCACCCACAATTCTAAATATCTTGTAGGAGATGAAAAGAGCATGTAATAGATATGCAGCTTAAATAATCCACTAAAAAAACACCTTTTTACCATCATATTTTATTGATGGGTTTATAAGAGAAATCACAAGTTTTAAGTAAATTCCCAAATAACTCCAAGTTGAAAATTAAAAAAAAAATACATAAAGAATAAATCTGTCAAATGTACCACTGTAAAATTATATTAATTTATGCCCCTGACATATTGGGTATATGACGTAGGCGGGCCATTCTCAGTAAACTTGAAAAAGTGAAGCCCTGACTGATCTTTTTTCTCGTATATTTGTTGTTAAAATTTAACCTGTTATTTTGCCACAAATACTTTTAAAAAATATATTTTACTAATCTGTTCTTTTTCTACTTCATAATGGAAAATTTTAATGGTTCGCCACTGTCCCTAACTTATTTTTTTTAGTTAATTTCAAAAATAGGCGCTTAAATATAGCATAAAACTGTAACAAAGTTACGTATTTATAGAAAGTTTACTGTGTAAACAACTCAATCATATCAAGCAAAACAAAATATCATGTTTTATTTTTTTGAAATATCCTTGTATATTTTGTCCCTCAGTTTTGTATCAGGTTCGCCACACGCTTTGTTTTGGATTAAAACCGCTAGATGGACAACGCTTATGACTTCGTGTCATCAGTGAGAAACTATCGTTTCCAGACAGACTGAACCCAATTTTTTTTCTATGGTTTAGTCTGCTCTAGTAATTCGAAGAGGAAGCATCGTTCTATTTTTGTCTTTATAAAAAAAAATATACAAAAATGCGAGAATGTTAAATATTTTTGTGATTGGATTTAAAGATATGTTTTTTTTATTAAATATTCTAATTATTTAGTTTAATTTATAACGAAAAGTCAGGTTCGAAACGGTCATACTCGCCACAATGGGTTTCGTGGCGAACGTGACTGTTACGTAGCGAACCCTGACAAATTGTTTAGTTATGTTTTTTTTAACAGATAAGGCACTAACAACAGCTGAAATAAGCAGGAGAGAAGCTTAAGCAAGATCCTGAACGATAGGCTTGTTATCTGAGGGAAGCTAAAGCAAGAAAAAATATAAACCGGTAGCTACTTTAACACAACGAGAAAAAAGATACCAAGCAGTATTAGCAAAAATATCGTGAAAGTAAAATAGATAAACTAATACAGCAAGAATTTGTCGAAAATAATTCACCACGAAGTACTTCGTAACGCGAAATACAAGTTGCTAAGGTGTTTCATACTCTACAATTACAAAAAAATGAGATAAAGAAAGAGTATTGAGAAGTCGTTCTTTAATCTCATCAAGATCTAGCTAAATCTTTTTCTTTGAATGTTAATCAGTCTTCAGGAAGAAAAAGGGTTCTTAGAAATAGAAACGCATCCTATAGAAAAATAGTAAAGCTTGAAGAAGAAGTTAATAGTTAAAAAAAGATGTTGAAAAATACAAAAAGAGATATGTAAGAACCAACAAAAAATATAGGAGGACCAAGAAAAAAAAAGGATTTAGAGGAGTTAAGTCCGTTATCGAAAGCAGAACTTTAAACATCTGGATTTCAGAAAATGTCAAAAAAACTTTGGTTTTCCATAATGCTTTGGTATCTCAGTTGTTACATTAAAAAAAAAACACAATAGAAGCGATGACAACTTCCTATACTTTGGGTCCTATCGAGCCTTGCATTCTTGCCAACTTGAGTAAGCACACAGTTGTGGGCCACTTAGCAATGAAACACCAGGTTATACAGTCTCAAAATATATTGTTGTAATCTTAAAGGTTAGAAAAGGCATGCAATATTTGTAAAACAATAAATGTAAATTTTAACAAATAAAATAGTTTTTTTTTAAACTAACATTTTAGGGGTCTTTCCTCTTGTTTTTATGATTAATTTCAATGATGGAAAGTTCTTTTATCAAAGATGAAAAAGTTGAAATGGTTCTCATATTAAAAAAAATGAAGTTGAAGCTTGTTTTGATAAGTTTTGATAAAATTTTATGAGTTTTTTTTTATGAATGTTTTTAAAGAGAAAACGTTTGGACAGAGAAATATTTCTTATCTGTTTCCACATAGCTAGCCAATGACAGGGCTAAACATCACTGGAACAGGTACACAGGACCCATGACTGGACTAGGCATCTTAGGCCAGGGCAAAGCAGCACTTAGGATGGAAAGTCGAATGTATGGTGTTGAAAGTCGGCACTAGGACCACCCATGGCTGTGCACCAGAACCAAGCACCCTAGACAGATATAAAAACAACCTTCTAGAACAAGGGAGAACACCCTAACGTATCATTTATAACTAATTTCTAATAACGGACATGTATTTTACACAGGAAAAAAAAAGTAAAACAGTAACACAAAAAAAACTACTGTTTACTTATTGTACGGGGCATGCCTGAGGGGCAACACTCAAAGTACATACGCCAAAAAAGCATAAAAAACATATAAGTCCACACTCTATTGTATAGTGGGTACCACGGACGATAAAACTAAAAATTACTTAAAACGACAGAAAACAGTCTAATTTCTTACAAGGGCAAAAATAATCAAGGTACACACGCAGCAAATATTTACCTCAAATCATCCTGAGGGCGACATTCCGCATGGCAGGTAACCTAATACCTCCCAGGCGAACAGGGAGTTGACGTGAGGCCTCCTCAATCTGTAGCATAAAGAAAAATACAGAATCAAAAATAGTCAATATTGAAATAAACTGGAGGGAAAACGCTTAAAAAAAATCGAAAATAATTACCATAGATCGGCTGATAAGCCACGGTCTAGCCGGCCATTTTCCGTATCCTATACGTTCAGAAAGAAATCTTCAAAAATCGCCACCTCAAATGCCAAACACAGGCAACGGGCACTTCCACGAAGACTTTCTTCTTTTGATGGGACCTCTGCGGATTCCGTCTACGACGATTTCAGGTTGCAAAGGTCGCCATGGGCACGACTTCTTTTCGGTATTCTTGGAAAAGAAAATTTAAACGTGGCACTCAAAACGGTGCCGGAAAAGAAGTGTTTCCTTCCCTCCAGGAAATCTCAGACGCTAAAAAAGAAGCTTCCTGCGGGCAAACGATTGGTCAAAAACCTCAGAGGCGCGAAAACTACAGTCGAAAATCGCTTATCCTGATTACCATATTAGGTGATGCTGCTGAAAACGCATTACAATTGGGCGATCTTTCTGATATGGGCAAAAATCGACAGGGGCTGGGGTCTAAATTCTACTTTTCGAATGCGACAGGTTCAAGTCGGAAGTCTCTATTCATCAACCTAAGACAGACAAAGACAACGAAGCGGTGTTGTCAGATTTCCTTCTGTATCAGCGGGATAGGGAGAGATCACCTGACGAACAGAAGTTAACAACAAGGCATTGGTTGCAGTAGTGAGCAAGAAATGGACTTTATCTTTTTGGGAGAAACAATAAACAATAAGTGTAGACACTTGGTTTTCTCGAAAACGACTCAGCAGTAACGTAATGTGCAACTTTAAATCACAGTTATGTGACGTGAAGTTAGTCACTGTATACTCCCAGGATTTCGCCTATGACAATCTGGCAACGTCGTCCCAAACGTCACGGTCAGCTGGCGGTCGAATTTAATTTTGAAAAACCATAAAATGCCTAAAGAAAAACACGGATTTTCGCCAAGAAAAATACCACTTTCCGGCACTCCAAGCCTTCCTAAATAATCCAGGTGAGTCACAGTTTCCTTCCGTGTAGGTAACATACGGATCCTTGACAAATATCTCTCTCCCCTTTACTGTTTGTTTACCTCTTTAGAACGACTATAAACCTCCTTTATTTCGAATTTCTTATACTTTTAGGCCAGTCTCGAGTCGTATGAGGACAGATGATCGCCTCGTTTGAATAAATAAACTGAATATCTATCAAAATTTAACCTGTTAAAGTCTGCACAGCCTATCGTATAAACCACAGGAAATATGGACCCTACAGACCAACAATGCACACAGAGACAAGCAAGACGGTCCACACTTGACATGGCTAGGCTGTACGAGGTTGGGCAATGCCCTTTAAGGAATTCACGCATACTTGAAACCAAAATAAAACCAACAGGTGAGTGTTGTGTCAACTGACGACAAAGGTAGAGTAATTTTGTAATATCAATACCATATGATTGGTGACAACCTTGGTCCTGTTATTTTTAGGACTTATTGGACCCCCTAAAGCCTGACATGTGCAAATTGGGGACCGATCAGTAACAGAAACTGCCAACCACCGACACATTACTAGTGACAAGAATCTACCACTCAACGAATGAACCGACACCAGTCTCTAGTAAGTATAAGACCGCTAAGTCTCTCTTTGTTTGACACGGTTTATAAAACTAACCTTTATTATCTACTTTATTTTCGGGTGTTAAGTAGTTGACGGAAGGAGAATTTGATATAATCAATAAAAAAAACAAAGGCTTACTAATCTAGTAAGTTGGCGGTTTAAACTATGCGCTAGAAAGACCGTTTTGGTGTTAAGTTATGTAAAATTATGTTATTTTTTTCTTGTTTCAGGTTACTGCAGAGCCAGAGCAAACTTTCTTGGACTGGTTAAATTATACAAGAAAAATACGAAGTTTCATTGAACTGTAGACTGTATATCATTAGTTAATATAAAAGAAAGATGGATGTTGTAATGTTATTTTTGGAAAACACATGATTTGCCACAGTAATTAAATTTATTGGTTTATTAGAAAGGGTTCAATGGTGTTTTATTTGAAATATTGAGGTTTGCTTTGTTTTGAAAAAAAAGTTAAACAGAGTAAAATGCCTCCACATAAAATAATCATAATTCTAGTATAATTCGACCTCAGTCCAACAGTAAATATTGTTTTTCCAGCGCATTCGCCATAAAATAGTAGGATATAGAATAAACAAAATGCTCAGACATATAGTAAAGATGATTGACTTAAATATTTTGCCAGGGTATTAGAAGGGTGTTTTGAAGAATTATTTTTTTCTAAGGGATATTGTTAGGGAAATATTGAACCGTTACACTCCCCCTTTCCTCCGTCAGAGGTGAACACCGATTAACTTTGAATTAAACTTCGGGTATCGTTTTGACAAGTTATTCCAAATCCATTACTGTGGCCCATCCCTCACCGCTGGATTGATCCCAATACCATGTGCATCCCACCAAAAAAACAAGAAGCGAATCGACAACTGTGCGGCCTCGACAACACCTGTACCTTACTGCCCGCAAGGAAAGTATTTTAACCAATACCTTCAAAACTGTGAAACCTTGAAGAGGAAAAAACGTAGTAAAACCTTTGAAACCTTGAAGAGGAAAAGAAAAAGTAGCTAAAATTTTAACCACTACTGAAACTTACATGCTAAGTAACGCAGCAGTATCGCGTGCAACCCCTTGTTGCAGGCGACACTACCTAGTGGAGCTATAATGAATAGCTACCACTAATAAAACCAAAATAATATAATTTTGACAGGTTATCCCAAATCCATTACTGCTGCTCATCTCCCACCGCCAGGTTGAACCCAACACCAGTAGCCCGGACTCCCCATAGTTGATTGGCCCGCCTCAGCTACCAATCGAAGAGCCCGAACCCCCCAAATGCGAATCTCCGCCGCATAAGGCCACGTCAGATGCCCATCCATCCTGACACACCATCAGGAGGCAAGCAAAAGCGGTGACAGTGAAACCGAGCAGCACCCAATAGACAGGGACCCGTACCGAAAGGCCGAAAAAGAAATAATAAGAAAATGAACCCCCCCAATATACCTTGAAGACTCCCCAGAGTGACAAAGCACCGATCAACCCAGAACGCCGGAAAGCAACCCTCCAGACTGTCATGGTGCTGCCGAGACGTCAGTAAACCTAACGGAACCTACATCATTAGGCACACTGCGATGGTCGTTCAACCCAGCAGGCTAAAATTGCACAAGGTGCTAGGGCAGCACCTGTCTCGTTCAATAGCCCTCACCACAGTCTAAAGGACCACGTCCCCGCAGTCAAGGAAGACCAGCCCCCGGCCACCGCCCGGAAGTCAACCTGGCATACCAAAATACACACAAAAGGGAAAAAAAGGTCGGGGATACTATCCACCGAAGAAAAAAAACTCAAACTTCTTCGACAGGACTTTGAACAACATATGCGTATTTGTTGTCCCCCATAGAGTCTCTATAGATCCTGTCAAACGCGCAAGTCTAAAAAAAGACAAGAAGGAAGAAGCTTAAGAAGACATTTGATGTTCAGTCTTAATGGAGCTAACTAGAGCCTTGGAATCGGAAATCTGCCAAGTTTTAGCGCCAAATACAGAAAAACCCACCACTAACCCGATTCAGCAACTGCCTGAAAAAGATGTAAAATCCAGGCCAGTTACCACCAGAAAAAAAAATTATGAAGTATAGAAAAAGAAAAGAAATGAACTTTTTTGTATATACGTATCTGTCGCTACAAATTAAGACTATCGTCGTCGTCTTCTGCAACGACCACCGGTTTCAAGTCCTGGACGTGCCAATTTCCAACGCACAACTTCCCATCCAAATCCTCAAGCCGATACGTCACAGTACCTAGCTTCTTCCGGACACGAAACGGTCCAACATACTTAGGGCACAACTTGGCGTTAACGAAATTCAGGGCGTCCGATTGAACTTTATTTTTCCTCCATACGAGATCTCCCGGTATAAATGACACTTCTCGACGTCTCAAATTGTAACGACCAAGGTTACGATCTGAAGACTTTTTCATATTTACCATGACAGCTTGGTAAAGCTTTTTGAAGCCATCCAGCCTCTTCTCTATGACAGGTTTAGGATCCTTATTTATGGCATAAGAATACTCTCGACCGTCGGACACATACTCTCGACCAAAGTTAATATAATATGGCGAAAACCCAGTAGCTTCACTTTTTGAAGTTCGAATCGCACACGCGAGCGCTGGCAAATTAGCGTCCCAACGACGATGGTTATCTCCTACATAAGTGGAAATCATAGTTTTGACCACTCGGTTTGCTCGTTCGCACGGGTCAGCCTGTGGATGATAAACAGCTGTGTAGGAGAGCTTGAAGTTATACTTTTCTGCGAGACTCTGTAGTTCTTTACTTTTCATCTGGCTGCCGTTATCGCATATTACATATTGCGGAACTCCGAAGGTTAGAATAATATCATTCTCTAAGTGCTTACAAATAAAATTCGCAGTAGCAGCACGACCAGGAAAAACTGCTACGTACTTGCTGAAATAATCGCTTATAACCAACAAGTGGGTATTCCCCTGTTTCGAACTTCGAGGAAGTGGACCGACAAAATCAAGACTTATTACTTGCCATGGTTGAGTAGGTTCTGGAGCGCGTCCCATGTGACCCGCTGGCGCTTTCTGCTCAACTTTAAACTTCGCACAAGTCTGACAGCGGTTAACATAGCGGGTTACATAGCAACGCATCTTGGGCCAGTAATACCTAGTTTTCAGTCTATTGTACGTTTTAAAAATGCCGAAATGACCAGAGCGGACATCGTCATGACTCTCTGTTAAAATCTTCGATCTATAGTCTTTCGGAATGACAATTTTCCAGTAATCAGATCCTTGGGCTAATTCAGGAATGGCACATTTAACATATTTGTATAATATCTTGTTTTCTATACGCCACTGAGAATACTTTAATGGAGAGGTGTTTACTAGGTTTTTCATCCTTAAATACCACGCATCTTTAGTATCAGAAAAGTCATATTTTTGGTTTTCTATGGTAACGCTGTCTACATTAGGGACTGACCTAGAAAGAAAATCTGGCACGACATGGTCACGACCTTTTCGATGAATAATTTGGTAATTAAATGATTGTAGCCTTAATGCCCAATGCGCCAATCTGCCTGAAGGGTCTTTCAGATTGTGTAGCCACACCAAAGAGCTATGGTCGGTTATGACCGTAAAGTTGGTAAGTTCCAAATAGGGTTTGAGTTTTTCCGTGGCCCATACAACAGCTAGACACTCACATTCTGTAGTCGAAAATTGTTTTTCCTGTTTTGTCAATGACCTAGATATGTAACAAATCACCTTTTCGCCTTCGTCGAACTGTTGCGTTAATACAGCTCCTATGCCAAATGCGGATGCATTTGTTTGTAAAGTAAATGGCTTTGTGAAGTCAGGACATGTAAGAATGGGGGCTGAGACTAAAGCAGTCTTAAGCTTGCGAAAGGCGATTTCACACTCCGGAGTCCAACGAAAAGCCACGTTTTTCATCGTAAGACGAGTCAAGGGAGCGACTACGGAGGAAAACTCGGGAACGAATCGCCGATACCAGCTCGCCATGCCGAGAAAACTTCGGATACCTTTCACTGTTGTTGGGGCAGGAACATTAATGATCGCTTCGACCTTGTCAACATCGCATTGAAGGCCCTTAGCAGTAACCGTAAAACCAAGAAATTTAAGACTGGGGCGGCAAAATTTGCACTTTTCGGGACTCACAGTAAGTCCTGCAGCCAGCAACCGATCCAAGACAAGTCCCACAATACGAAGATGTGTCGAAAACGATGGAGCAATGATTATGACGTCATCCAAATATTGGAACACGTAGGGTTGGAGATCTACGCCAATAACGGTGTCAATCAGTCTCTGCCAACAAGCAGGCGCATTTGTCAGACCAAAGGGCATCCTTTTAAATTGAAACAGGCCTCTGCCTGGCACTGTGAAAGCTGTAAGTTCTCTACACGATTCTTTGACACTTACAAGATGGCGGAGATGTACGGGATCGGGTAAGCGTCCTTTGTTGTGGCTTTATTTAAAGCTCTATAGTCTACGCAAAACCTAAACCTGCCGTCCGACTTGGGAACCAGTAAGACCGGTGATGACCAAGCACTTTTGGACTTTTCGATGACATCCAACTCTAGCATTTTGTCGAGTTCCTCATCAATTAGCTTCTGCTTCAAAGGTGATACAGGATAATACCTCTGTTTGATGGGTTTGGTACCTGGTTCCAGGAGTATCTCATGCTCATACACTAAGGTAAACCCCAAGCCATCTTTCATTCCTGCAAACTTTTCTTTTAACAGGGTATCTAACTGAACTTGTTGTTCAGGTGTAAGGACTGATAGGGAACCAACCTCTTCCGTCTTCACTACAGTAGCTGAAGAACACGTGACCTGATCTAAAAAATCTTCGAAAAACTGTTGTTTACTAATAGCCTCGCAATCAACTGCACTATTACCGAAACTCCGCTGGTTGCGTCTCAAATCAGGAAGAATATCCATAGAAATAATAAAATCGACACCCAGGATCAAGGAGTGGGGGAAATCAGGGACTACCATCACAGGTAAAACACGGATACGACCCATAAGTAAAAATGGAACGTCAACAGTTCCCTCAATATTCGCTGTCTGTCCATTGGCTACAACACATTTGGACCGACGACTCCTATCCAACTTTAATCCTAGTTCCTGGAAAGTTCTCCATCCAGACTCCCCAGCAATCGTGGAACTCGCACCGGAATCCAAAAGAGCCAAAATAGAATGACCTAAAACGTCAACATTCAAGGACGGCCGCCTGTGTCCAGCAGCATGCGACAACGCATAAGAGAGAAAAGTCTGCTCCGCCGTGGGAGTTTGATATTGGGTCACTAGACGATGGTCTAATGACCCTGTTCGGCGTTTCCCGAATTCGAACAGTTTGGACAGTTCCTGGTAGTAAAACCCTCCTTGGAACATCGGTAACATTTCAGTTTTTTCTCAGGACAGTTCACTCTAGTATGACCTTTAGCTCTGCAATGCCAACAGACTATTTCCCTAAGTTAGGTTCGGGAAAATTCGTGGAGGTAGGTGATGGAGCAAATTTTTCTGTTCGGTACATGGTCTCTTCTACTTCACTTCCTAATTCGATGAGGTGGTCAATGCTCTCAATATTTTGCAATACAAGGGCTCGTTGTAAAGTGTTCATGTTCCTTCTGATCAGGGCCACTTGCTCACTCATAGGTAACGGTGGTCTAAGTTGACGAAACAAACTTTGCATGCGGGTTACATACAGACCAAAGCGTTCATCTGAACCTTGAGTATGTTTAGGGATTTCCCTTCGCAAGGCTGCCTCATGATCATGAGGAAGAAATGTTCTCCTCAACTGAGCTTCCAAATTGTTCCAGTCACGACAAGTGTCTCTTCGGACCCTATACCAATCCATTGCATCTCCTTTCAGAAATTCTCCCATAGCTCTTAAAGCTATCAGTTGCTCCTTGGAAATATTTCTGGAAAGACATTTATCTTCCAGACTATCCAAAAATGAGTTTAGGCTTGAATGTCCATCATAGCAAAGGTTCCACTTCTCAAAGCTGTTAAGTTGAGATACCGTTGGGTTCATCAAAACATGGGACAAGTTAGAGTTAGCCAAAGGAACTTGAGTTGGCTCTGTCCTTCGGTGTTGCAAAAAATCAGGGACTGGCTGGTATTCTCTTCGGTGAGGTATTTCTTCGGTATGCCTCTGTGGTAAAGAGTGGGAATAATGATGAGGTTCCGTACTGAACCTAGCTCTTTCAGTGGATAGGGTTTCGATCAATGGACCACGAGACTCCAAAACTGAAGGACGACTGATCGATGAAAAGTCTGAAACATGGGGTTGAGAAAAACACTCAGGTCTCATCGAAGAAACAGCAGGACCAGCAGGATAAAATCTATAATCGGATGCAGGGGCAGCACTATAATCAGGAGGGTACTGAAAACTAACTCGTCTACGCTCCACAGATGGATTTGGTTGAAGGGGCCTATAGTGGTCACGAGGAATTTCAACTGCTCGAAAAGGATCTTGAAATTGAAACCTTGGAGAATAACCAGCACTGGGTAGAGGCTGTGAGATTTCCGGAATATTCCTTGGTTGCTCATTAAAATTACCAAACTCAATATTCCTGTTCTGGGCTGGAGGTAAGACTTCATCAACATTCTGGGGCTCAGGAGAATCACAAAGAAAAGGGTTGGTGTTGTTATGAGATCGCTCATTTTCAGCGGGTAAAGCTGATCCCTGCAAAACTTGTGGGTGAGTAGCTGACTGTGTAGCTGAGTTGTTTCTAATAGCTGGGCGTGAAGAAACAATAATTTGATGGTTTTGTCGTGCATCTGAGTTGTTGGTAGCTGTAGCTGCGTTTGTTGTAGCTGTAGCTGAGTAGCTATGTTGACTATATGATTGTGAAAAACCATTAATTGGTTGATTTTGTTGTGTAGCTGAGTTGTTGGTAGCTGTAGCTGAGTATCTGTGCTGAGTAGCTGCGTTATTATGGGTAGCTAAGCTTAAAAATCAGTTTTGGTACATTTGGGTGTGAAGAACCATTAATTAGCTGATTTTGTTGTGTAGCTGAGTTGTTGGTAGCTGTAGCTGAGTGGCAAGAATCATTATTTGGGTTGCTTGGGGGTATAGCTGAGTTACCAGCAGTAGCTGAGTGTGAAAAATCGGTATTTTGGTGGCACGGCCGTGAAGCTGAGTTGCTGTTAGTTAACTGTAGCTGTGCTTCAGTCTGTAAACCGACTCCAAGGTCTATCATTGGTTCATCAGAAGCTGTGGTAGCTGGATGACTGACAACTTCAGAATGTGAACTATGCTCTTCTGTTGGTATCCCGGAAGATTCCTCGGAAAGATTTTCAAGGAGATCACCCAAAAAGTCCTGTGCACTACCAGCTAGGCCCAAGGTTGCTATGTTGTAAACGCCTTCCAATGCTCTCAACAATCCACAACACAAGTCCCTCAAACTAGCTTTTCGTCTTGCTTCCTCTTCGGTATCTGGGTGAATTAAATTTATCCTTCCCCGAACATGAAATAATCTTGTGTGAATTCTCTTAAATTCATTATCTCTGTTGTTTTTGTCAAATTCCTGTATACTCTCACCAAGCTCATCCAACTTTGCTCGACAAATAGCTAACTCTCGAATAGGATCAAAACAAACACGAGCTCTGGTGTTTCCAGACCGTTCTTCAGCAAAAACAGCCCTCAGCTGTGCCCTTTTGTCCCGAGCTGCAAAGTTTTTGATTTCCACTCCTCGGCTTTCCAGCTCGTATGTGATCTCATCACTAAGTAAACGATTCACCTCCATATTTTCCTGAAGCACCAACGCACTAACACCAAATCAAACAAATATCCTGTCTTTCAACCTCAAAAAGGTCAGGCTATGAAGTGTAACGGTTTCGGTTCAGGGAAAAAGTGACAAAAAAAAACTTGCCAAAAACACTTGTTTTTGTAAGAGGCGCAAAAATAATTTAAAACAAGAAAAACACAGAGAAAAGGGGACTCAATTTAGTCGCTGTTTACTGTGACAGCAAAAAACTACCAGAAACTAGTTTCGGGGTAAACGCTGCTTAAAAAAAATAATTGCCGCTTGTAAAAAAAAATGACAAACAACTAACTTAAACTAACAATACACTTAAACACTAATTCGTTTACTAATTCTTTTCCGGATATATATCTAGCCGACCTAGACTTCGAAGACTTTGACATATCAACACCCTTTTATAAGAGAGAAATTACTGTGGAAACAAGCAAGGGATAAAAATTTTTAAAAATATATTTTTGATTTACTATTAAGACTTTCTTTGGATTTACCATGCTTTGAAAAAAATATTTCGTTTCATTTTCATGCTTTGAGAAAGAAAAACATTTATTTACTTTGCTTTGAAAAAAATACTTTTTGATTTACTATTAAGACTTTCTTTGGATTTACCATGCTTTGAAAAAAATATTTCGTTTCATTATGCTTTGAGAAAGAAAAACATTTATTTACTTTGCTTTGAAAAAAATACTTTTTAGAAAAATTTACATTTTGATTTACTATGGTTTGTGAACAAAAAAAAAATTTTGTTCCTGAAAAAAAAATCAATTTACTATGCTTTGCGAGAAGAAAAAAAATTGGATTGGCTATGATTTGAAAAAAATTATTTTTGAATTTATTTTGCTCAGTGAGAAAACATTTTTGAATTTGCTTTACTCGGTAAAAAATTATTTTTGGAATTTATTTAGCTCGGTAAGGAAAAAAAATTAATTTACTTCACTCCGTAAGAAAAAAAATAATTCTTGAATTTACTTTAATCGGTCAGAAAAAAAAATTCTTTAATATACTTCACTCGGTGAGGAAAAAACAAACTTTGACTTTATATATTACGTTGTTCGGTAAGAATTTTTTTTTTTTTAAAAACTACCTCACTCGGCATAGGAAAAAAAATGAAATTTACCCCAAAAAAAAAATGTTACATTAATTTTTAAAATGACAGGCTTGCTCTTAAAGAAAAATACCATTAAAAAAAATTGCAAATGCAAACCCCCCCTTCAAGGTACACACGCAGCAAATATTTAACTTAAATCATCCTGAGGGCGACATTCCGCATGGCAGGTAACCTAATACCTCCCAGGCGAACAGGGAGTTGACGTGAGGCCTCCTCAATCTGTAGCACAAAGAAAAATACAGAATCCAAAATAGTCAATATTGAAATAAACTGGAGGGAAAACGCTTAAAAAAAATCGAAAATAATTACCATAGATCGGCTGATATGCCACGGTCTAGCCGGCCATTTTCCGTATCCTATACGTTCAGAAAGAAATCTTCAAAAATCGCCACCTCAAATGCCAAACACAGGCAACGGGCACTTCCACGAAGACTTTCTTCTTTTGATGGGACCTCTGCGGATTCCGTCTACGACGATTTCAGGTTGCAAAGGTCGCCATGGGCACGACTTCTTTTCGGTATTCTTGGAAAAGAAAATTTAAACGTGGCACTCAAAACGGTGCCGGAAAAGAAGTGTTTCCTTCCCTCCAGGAAATCTCAGACGCTAAAAAAGAAGCTTCCTGCGGGCAAACGATTGGTCAAAAACCTCAGAGGCGCGAAAACTACAGTCGAAAATCGCTTATCCTGATTACCATATTAGGTGATGCTGCTGAAAACGCATTACAATTGGGCGATCTTTCTGATATGGGCAAAAATCGACAGGGGTTGGGGTCCAAATTCTACTTTTCGAATGCGACAGGTTCAAGTCGGAAGTCTCTATTCATCAACCTAAGACAGACAAAGACAACGAAGCGGTGTTGTCAGATTTCCTTCTGTATCAGCGGGATAGGGAGAGATCACGTGACGAACAGAAGTTAACAACAAGGCATTGGTTGCAGTATTGAGCAAGAAATGGACTTTATCTTTTTGGGAGAAACAATAAACAATAAGTGTAGACACTTGGTTTTCTCGAAAACGACTCAGCAGTAACGTAATGTGCAACTTTAAATCACAGTTATGTGACGTGAAGTTAGTCACTGTATACTCCCAGGATTTCGCCTATGACAATCTGGCAACGTCGTCCCAAACGTCACGGTCAGCTGGCGGTCGAATTTAATTTTGACAAACCATAAAATGCCTAAAGAAAAACACGGATTTTCGCCAAGAAAAAGACCACTTTCCGGCACTCCAAGCCTTCCTAAATAATCCAGGTGAGTCACAGTTTCCTTCCGTGTAGGTAACATACGGATCCTTGACAAATATCTCTCTCCCCTTTACTGTTTGTTTACCTCTTTAGAACGACTATAAACCTCCTTTATTTCGAATTTCTTATACTTTTAGGCCAGTCTCGAGTCGTATGAGGACAGATGATCGCCTCGTTTGAATAAATAAACTGAATATCTATCAAAATTTAACCTGTTAAAGTCTGCACAGCCTATCGTATAAACCACAGGAAATATGGACCCTACAGACCAACAATGCACACAGAGACAAGCAAGACGGTCCACACTTGACATGGCTAGGCTGTACGAGGTTGGGCAATGCCCTTTAAGGAATTCACGCATACTTGAAACCAAAATAAAACCAACAGGTGAGTGTTGTGTCAACTGACGACAAAGGTAGAGTAATTTTGTAATATCAATACCATATGATTGGTGACAACCTTGGTCCTGTTATTTTTAGGACTGCTGCTATTTTTAGGATTGACATGTGCAAATTGGGGACCGATCAGTAACAGAAACTGCCAACCACCGACACATTACTAGTGACAAGAATCTACCACTCAACGAATCAACCGACACCAGTCTCTAGTAAGTATAAGACCGCTAAGTCTCTCTTTGTTTGACACGGTTTATAAAACTAACCTTTATTATCTACTTTATTTTCGGGTGTTAAGTAGTTGACGGAAGGAGAATTTGATATAATCAATAAAAAAAACAAAGGCTTACTAATCTAGTAAGTTGGCGGTTTAAACTATGCGCTAGAAAGACCGTTTTGGTGTTAAGTTATGTAAAATTATGTTATTTTTTCCTTGTTTCAGGTTACTGCAGAGCCAGAGCAACCTTTCTTGGACTGGTTAAATTATACAAGAAAAATACGAAGTTTCATTGAACTGTAGACTGTATATCATTAGTTAATATAAAAGAAAGATGGATGTTGTAATGTTATTTTTGGAAAACACATGATTTGCCACACATAATACACATGTAATTAAATTTATTGGTTTATTAGAAAGGGTTCAATGGTGTTTTATTTGAAATATTGAGGTTTGCTTTGTTTTGAAAAAAAAGTTAAACAGAGTAAAATGCCTCCACATAAAATAATCATAATTCTAGTATAATTCGACCTCAGTCCAACAGTAAATATAGTAGGATATAGAATAAACAAAATGCTCAGACATATAGTAAAGATGATTGACTTAAAGATTTTGCCAGGATATTAGAAGTGTATTTTGAAGAATTATTTTTTTCTAGGGGATATTGTTAGGGAAATATTGAACCGTTACACAGTTAAAAGAAAACTACACAAAATTCCAAAACTCGTAAAGGGAAACAAATCATTTCTAAAGTTTTAACGGGTCGACACACAAAAAAATATAAACTTGATTATCCATCAAAAAAGGACATTGGTTGTATTCCGTCAACTTCAGCTATACCAAGCAAAAGAAAATGTGTTTCCACGATAGACAAAAAAGTCGTCCAATTTTCCAATAGAGATGACATAAAGACTTTAACACCGGGGAAGAAGCAAACATTGACAAGGGGAAAAATAAAATATCAGAAAAGATTACTTAAAGATAACTTAAAAATATTGTATGAAAAATTCTGTCAAGAAAATCCTAATTTAAAAATTGGAATGTCAAAGTTTTTAGACATAGGCCATTCTATGTTGTACGTCCAAAACTTTCAGACAGAGATTCATGTATGTGTAAGTTTCATGCTAACATTGAGAACAATTGGAAGTTTTAGAAAAGGATAAGCTATGTTTAGAAAAAAAACGCTGAAAATTGTGTTCTTTCGTAACGTGTGACACAAAATCAACAACTTGCATGGAAAATGGATGTGAAGAATGTAAGAGTACGCCTGTTGTATATCTGGAAAAATTATGCGAAGGTTAATTAATAATAAGTTAATTACATGGAAATATTGGCCAAGAGAAATTAAACAAGTCAATTACAATTTCAAAAACTAAACTGGTAGAAAAATTTGGACTGCTAAATGAGTTATGCGAATCTTTCAATATGGAATTTAGAAGGACCTTTCTTAATTACGTATTTAAAAAATACCACCAAATAAAACAAAGGCAAAAATGCATTGCAGAGTTGGCTTACGAGGAGGCTACTTTACACATAGATCTTTGGGAAAATTATGAGTGTTAATTATATTCAGAAATACAAGCGATGCACTTCGGTTCATCACATAATCAAGCCAGTTTAAATACAGTGGTCCTATAAAAGGATAATAGGATTTTTGAGAGTATTTGCACTATTTCTCCGTGTACAAGACGCGATGCTTCTGCTGTAAAACCCAGCCATGAAATCAAGTTATATTTTCAGATAGCGAGACTTGGCTATTGGGAAGAAGATATTCTTGTTTTTGTAAGAAATTGCCTGTAGTATGCGAATGCTACACCGCCAACAATATATTTCGGCTCGGATACTTTAAAGGAGGTGGATGATAAATAATAATGAACACACCTTAAAATCAAAAAGCATAATCTTAAAATTGGTCATCGATTAGTTGTGACATATAACAATAATCTATATCACAGTCAAAGTTTTGCAATTTTGTATTTCTAATAATAAGATAATCTTTAATCTAATCACAAATCTTTAATTTAATCACAAATCTTTCTTTTTTTCAGGATTTTCGTTTGTGGTTTTTTTTTGTTTCTGTACTATGGAGTATATATAAGTTTAATCAATATATTTTAATTAGGTTAGGTTTGCCACATAGTGTCATGATCGCAACAAATTATATACATATTTAATTTTTTAAGGTCTTTCCCAAAAAGGCTGTCAAAAAATTATTGAAAAATTACTTTAATTTTATCAAAATAATAAAAATTGAACAATTTTTTGTGTTTAAAATTTGTCAGTATAATTAAAAAATTAAACTGTGGCGAACCTGACCATTACAATAACAAAAAAGCAAAAAAATACAATATTATGCACAAAAGTGTACAAAAAAATACAGAAAGGGTATAAAACAACTACTTGCTAGATTCCAAAAGTGTTTTTATGTTAGGAGGAGACTTTTTTGTGACAAATTGAATTTCATTTGATCAAGATGAGAATGGCCCAGGCGCTCACTAAGAAATAATTTTTGAAAATTTTACCCCTAAGGGAGTAAAAATGGAGGTGGTAAAATAGGGGGTAATTCGATTTCGAAGGGGATCTTCTGTATCTCAGAAGAAAAAAGTGTCAGAGGTTTAGAAATTGGTATTATAGACTCTACTAATAAAATAGATGGACACGTGTTTCAACGTTTTTCTACCAACCCCCTATTAATAAGGGGGATTATCCGCCATATTTGATAAAAATTTTGATCTGATCAAACTGAAATAAATAAAGTCCGGAATCGGAAAAAATATTCTTCTAATAACTTCTGCAATTTTTTATTACCCTTACCCCCCCTCCCAACACCATATTTAATGAAAATATGGGTTGTGTGGTATCAAACTAAAACAGAATCCGAAATCGAGAAAATTGCTTCTCCTATTATTTTTGCCATTTTTTCTTTTCCCCCCACCACCATATTCGATAAAAACAATGAACTGTTAAAAAATAAGTAACCTATAAGACCGGAATCAAAGAAAGTGTTTTTTTGCAAAAAAAAACTGCTGGAAGAATGAGAAGAAAGACAAGTACCATGCGGAACGATGCCTATTTGTGAATGGTTCAGAGTTGGAAGTCAGAGTGTGCGATGGTGTTAAGTGATGTCTGGATTGAGTGTAACTAGTAAATTTACTGACGAGTTGGTCACCCCGTGCGAAACATCGTTTAATTGTTTCTGTTTTCGCTTTAGGCTTTTGTGTGTTTCTTGTGGGCCACTCATCCAATTTTGAATTTTCATTCTTTCCTCCCAAGATATTTTGATCTTCTCTTTTTTAGATTCTTTTCAGCTGATGTAACTGATTTGGAAGTTTTAACTTCTTGTTTTAATTGTCTTAGGAGCATATTCCTATTGGAAAGATTAACACGCCAGGACGAACCCGTATCAGGTGCCTTATAATAAGTACCATACGGAACGATGCCTATTTGTGAGTGGTTCAGAGTTGGAAGTTAGAGTGTGCGATGCTGTTAAATGATGTCTGGATTGAGGGTGACTAGTGAATCCACTGACGAGCCCACGCTGGTCACCCCGGGCGAAACATCGTTTAATTGTTTCTCTTTTCGCTTTGGTCTTTTGTGTGTTCCTTGTGGGACACTCATCCAATTTTAAATTTTCGTTCTTTCCTCCCAAGATCTTTTGATCTTTTCTTTTTTAAATTCTTTTCGGTTGATGGATTGGAAAGATTAACACGCCAGGATAAACCCGTATCAGGTGACTTATAATAAGTACCATGCGGAACGATGCCTATTTCTGAGTGGTTCAGAGTTAGTTAATTAGAAGTCAGATGAGAGATGGTGTTAAATGATGTCTGGATTGAGGGTAACTAGTGAATCCACTGACGAGCCCACGCTGGTCACCCCGGGTTTAATTGTTTCTCTTTTCGCTTTGGTCTTTTGTGAGTTCCTTGTGGGACACTTATCCAATTTTGAATTTTCGTTCTTTCTTCCCAAGATCTTTTGATCTTCTCTTTTTTAACATTTATTTATTTATAATAGTAATGGCAATATTTCCACCACCAAACATTAACCTTAGATTTTAAAATTTAGCTTCCAGATCTTTCCTATTACCAGAATATACCCTTTAAACCTCATAAATGAAAAAGCCCAAACAGGTTGCGACCACCTTCTTTATTAAACCCTTTACAGAATCTAAACATCGATTAGGCAATAGAAAAAACAGAAAAATTCTAAAAATTTAACATTTGATATCTCGTTTTGGTTTAAAGCCAACTGGATCTTTATTATATTTATAGGAGACCTATTATTTTTACAAATTTGAACTATTAAAATTTAAATATTGTTTTCAAAATTTTAATTGCAAAAACCGATATTCCTATTTAAATTTTATTAAAAAAAGTATTTTTTGATGATTTTTTTTGAAGACGGCGAGGGGGACACTTGACAAAATTAAAATTTTTGTAGCACGCGCCCCCTCCAAATGTTGTGTCTCACCCCCAGAATTTAAATAGAGAAAGTGGGTTAACTGACACCTTGTTTTGAAGGTATTTTAATTTTATTAAGAAACCTTTTATTTTTCTTAAATCGATAGATAGGTTCCCAAAATATTTGCTTTTAATGGACTAATATAAAAAATATTTTTTAACTTTCTTTTGTATTTTTTTTTTATTTTCCATTTACCAAATCGACCTGCCCGAGAAAAATGTGCAAATATTCCAGAGAGCACATTGTTCAGCGGAAATTTTTTGTCCAAACCGTCCGCATTGTCCATGGACATTAGACAAAGGTTTTTCCTGATACAGTGGATGACTGAGTGCGACGGACTTTAAATTTTGATCCATAAAGAACTGCTTTTTTTCAGTTATCTTTTGGATATCCGATGGATAATAATTTTTTATGGTCTATTGGACTAAAAATTTAGTATATCCGGCGGATATCCATTTTGTGTCCAGCAAACGTAGTTTTTTGAGGGACATCCATTGGATAGGTCTTTTTCTTAGTCCATTGGAACTCGCATAACCTGTGCCCACTAGAAATGTCCTTTATAGCAGACTGATTTTGGAGGTCCAGTGGAATTTCTTCCACTGGGACACCAAAGGGTCCACATGGAACCTAGTTATAACCTCAGTTTTAACTGGATAGAGTGGGTGACAAAACCAACTGTTTGTTTTTTAGTAAAGTGTATATCCGATATATTTCATTCATTTCATTTTCCTTTATTGTGGCGTTTTATATATATATATATCACAATGAGTTTGAAAATGGTATAACAAAAATTGTTAATTTTCTATAGTAATTATACCTACACCAAAGAGGAGAAAAAAACAAAAAAAAAGTCAAAAAGAAAGAAAAACTGGTAATGAATAAAAAAACAAATTGAAAAATGGTAATAGTAGGATCGGCGAAATATAAATAGAGGAATATCACAAGATAAACAAGCGGGGCTACTCGTTACGCATGAAAGCCCGCAATCTCATTAGTGATTGGACAAAAAAAAAATAGTTTTGCAAGCTTTGCTTGACATTTTTGAGTTTAGTATTTCTATAAGTTTTTGAGGTCCAGATAGCCAGTCATCAATAGGAGGCGGTATCCTGGGCAGTAAAAAAATATGTGTTCAAAAGTTTCATTTTGGTTGCAGTCAGTTGCAAACTGTACATATATACTTTTGGTTTATCGTGTATAAATATAATATATCGATAATCTTATCTGCGCAATTTTCCGAATTTGACAGAAAGGGATTCTTAGGTGCAGGTAGGATTGTGGTGAAAAACCAATCGAGAAGAAGTTGTAAAAGTTGGAGTATCTGGATGTACTAAGCATATCAATGTCGGTTTGATATAGAAAGTTTTGATAATGGGATAAAAGTGAGGTTTTTTGTTGCCTGAGTGTCGTTAGGGTTAGATCGTCCCATATATTAGTTTTATTCATTGTAATAAAGACGGATTTAAGTTGACCGACCCAGTTAGATTTGCTATTATCGTTTTGAAAATGTAGGAGATGGCGAAAACAGATGTTGGAGGATCTATTGTGTCCCATTTTAAGAATTTTTTCAGCCCATTCTAAGCACGCTCTAAAGAGTGATACTGAAGATATGATAAGCCAGTTTCGAGTCGTAGAAAGAAGTCAGGAGTGATTTTTCACACGTTAAGTAGTCTTTTTAGGAAAGTGGATTGGGCTTGTTCTAAGACGTCGGTATAGCGTAAGCCCCAAATTGGTAAGCAATGGTTCAGAGAGTTCAGAATAATTTAGTTTTATGCGGGAATTCTATAAGTTTATTTTTGATTTGTAGAATCGGTCCATTACAGATCCAATTGATTTTTTGACTGTGTCAGAGACGCATCTTGCCATTGTGCGAAATAGAGCTGATGACGAAAAGTGTACGCCTAAATAAATGAAGTTTCTAACTACCATAATTTCTTGACCGTCATACAGAAAGCGTCCAGGTACTGACGTATTTTTCCACTTTGAGAATCTGCTTATTTTTGTCTTTTCTTGAAGTAGTTTTGAAGGATACTGAGTTTTCTGGCAAGATCAATCTCTGAGTAGGCAAGGATTACTAAATAGTCTGCATATAATAAAAGTAGAATGTCTGTAATATGATCAATAGGAATTCCAGTGACTCCTTTGGCTCGAAAGTACTGGTCGATATCTGATATAGAAACAATGCAAACAGTACACTGAGAATAAAATTGGTAGCTGTATGCCAAAATATGGGAAAACCCAGCCCAACTCCGTGCGTAAATATAGGGACAATACAAAATGCGGTCTACTCCAACTAAAATATTCGGTTTGGTCTGACCCATGATTTTTGGTTAACCAGGACCCAGAGTATGGGCTAGATTTTAACACATGTGATTGTGTTGAAGTAACCCACTAGGTGTTGAAATAACCCACTAGGCGAGGTTGGAAATACCAATGTTGACTACTTCACATGAGTTCGTACAGCCCAGTTGATTAGGCTAGCGCATCCCAAATTTAGGGCTGGAATATTTTTTGCTCCTTTGGTTGACCCAAATTTTGGGCTAGTTCAACCCAGATTTTTGGGGCTGGATCAGCCCAAAAATGATGCTAGAACTTTTTACAATTCGCTGACGGATAAAAACACTTTAGTCACGTGGTATGTATAATATACTTTGCACTTCAGGTACTAACAATGCATTTTTTATCAAAAAATATTGCCTACTGAAATTTTTTCATCCCGGGGACTAATAGAGTTATTTATGCACCTAAGGTCAAAAAGTACAGCTTTAACGCCCGCAGCGTGTAGATAACAGCCTGAGAAACTCCACCTTTCACAAAGAAAATCCACGTAATAGGTTAATAAATGTGACAGTTAAGTCCAGCTCCTTGTTTGGATCAAAAATTAGTCTATAATATCACTCACCAAATTCATTTGATATTTTATGTCACTCACTGCGGCAGCACTGGCTGAATTTTTTTTTGGTCTCATTCCAAACACCAACTCCTCTAAAGCAAGCCACACGTATTCACTCTCGACTGGGTACTCCAATTCCAGTGCGTACACTTAAACAACATTTCCAAGGTCCTGACTAAGGAGTTGACTCTATACACTCGTTCCTCTAGCCAGGCATAAACATCAGGTTGATTCAAGTGTCTATAGCAATTATGTCACATGGCATAACTTCCTGCTTTAAATCTTTCAGACGAAGTTTCCTCCTCTCCACTACATCATTAACTTTGTCAATATTCTGAAAAAAATGTACATACTAAATATTTTAAGTGCACTTTTGTTCGTGTAGGAGACAATAAAGGTTAACTGGTGATCTGATATTTTTTAAGTACGTCACACATTTTTTTTAGTTGCTTTTCATAGCTGAAAAAAAAATTACATAAAAAACAATGTTGTTTTACTTATAAAAGCAGCAACATCATTGTTCAATATAATAATACTTTACATGTAAAGATAAAAATGACACTTTTTATCAGTGTCATTTTCTTTAAAATTTTCGCCTGCTGCGCTTTGAAACCATTGATATATTTACAATTTTAGTAGTAATTTTAAATAAAAAAATGCATATGTCAGTTCAATTTTCTTAAAAATCTTCGCCTGCGATGCTATTATACCCTTGATTTTTACGATTTTTTTTTAACTTGACTCAAAAATTGAATTTTTAATGTAATATACTCAAATTTTCGGTGCATCTAAACATTATTTAAAATAAAAATGTATGAAATAAACAACTTAAAATCTGAGTACACCCCCCTAGATTTGAGGCCAAATCCGCGTAGTTACTAAGTTTTGTTTGTATATATTGATATCTTCCTCATAAAAGCTATGGTTTCGTTCTAGTTTTTTTTCGGATCGAAACCGCCCCTTTTCAAATGCCTGGGACCGCCACTAAAATAGTACCTACATTATTAACCTAGAGACTGTAGTGTCACTTTCAGTCTAGTAGTTAATATACTATTTCATGCACTTCAGAAGATTAAAATAGCCCCTAACAAGTTATTTTGTCAGAAACAAAAATGTTGAATAAAACAAGTCAAAACAAAAATGGAAAATATTGAAAAAACTGCTAAAGGCATGGGTCAATTGCTATTGTTAAGAGTGCATCTTAAGCCCCTAGAGATTTGAAGTAAGAATATCTTTATTCTTTTGAGAATAGAGATTTAAAGTGCCTTTTAATTTTAAGTGCATGTGAGTTTATCTTTATTAAAACGTTTTTAATTTGATATTGAAAATGCTTTCGCCAACTTCATAGCGAGTAGGACGCCAGCCTCCAGACTTTCTGCTCCGCTTAATATATAGTAACTGGAAAAATAACAGATATGGCCACCCCACGTAAGAATATCCTTATCTGAAAAAATTAAACAAAAAAGTTGAGAAAATCTTAGTTTTTTTTTAAATTTTTAGCCACTTTCAATGTTACTTCATACTGCTTTAACAGGGGCGGACACAGCCCTGGTAAAATTTTCCCCTCGAATCTCATCCAGACCGGAGAAGTTTTTATCATGTTTTAATAAGTTCTATAAGATCCAATGAGAAGGCCAATATTTTTTTCCATAATATTTTATAATCTTTTAGAAGCACAGAAGATTATATAGATAATATATGATGTTTTATCAGCTTGTAGTTTTAGAATAATTTATAAGATTGGATAAGACTAGTTACTTTTATGAGAATCAAGGATGTTTTATAAAACAGAAGTCTAGGATATTTTATCAATTTGTATAAAGGTGTGGGTCTGGAGAAGATTTTATCAATGAACAAATACACAGTTTTAAAGGAGATTTGATGGGAATTAGGCATTGAGGATGTTTGAGGAGATTCTATCAGTATCGTGATTATAGAAGATCCTATGAGCAATGATTTTGGAGAAGTTTCTATGGGTTCTTGCGTGATCGGTTTCTAGAATATTTGAGGAGATTCTATGAGTATCGTAATGCGTTTGGAGAATATTTTATGATTTGACATCAAAAAGTTGTAAAATTGTTATCATTAGGCATGTTTTTTATTTAAAGTCGATATCTCAATTCGTACAAAAGTAAGGGGAGGTGCGTAAACTATAGTCGAAAAAACTCATAACTCTGTAAGTCGTAAACCGATTTAAAAAATAAAATAAAATTTTAAATAGAGAATTAGAATACCTTTGAAACAAGGTATCCCTCGACCCCCCTTTGTATTTAAAATTTTAAAGTAGTTATTGACCTTATAGACTTACGTCAATATGACGCTTATAAAAAATACATCAAAAAGTAGCAAAAGTGTTATCATTAAACATGGTTTTTATTTGAGGTCGATACCTCAATCCGTTCAAGAGTTAGCAGGGGGGGCTTTTTACGTCCGCACTGTATATATCTTAGAAATTTTGTCCCTAGAAATAACTGAAGGTCATCCAATGTGCTGGAAATTATTGCAAAAACCGACCCAAAACTCGAATAAAATCCTTTGGCCCATTAGATAATCTGGAAGTATGATATTGATAGTACCTTTTAATATTCTACAAAATAATACTATTGCATACATAATCACATTACTGATAGAATTTTCTCAGATATATCCTTGAATTTGTTTCAAAAACCCACCGAAAATTTAAAAATATACATAATAATATAAATATATAATCTCTTCTAGTATCCTACAAGCTGATCCCAACGTGCAAGTACTTATAGAAACTTTTATTACTGCTCGTAGAGCCGATAAAATCTGCTCCAATATCCTAGAAAACGTTGCAAAAAACCACCAAGAACACAATTTGTAGATTCATGATACTGATAGAATCTCCTTAAATGTCCCAGAAACCGATCCCACAAGAACTCAGAAACTTTTCCAAAATCATTCCCAATAGGATCTTCTAGAATCACAATATTGATATAATCTCTTCAAATATCGTAGAAACCGATCCCACATATACCCATAGAAACCTCTTCAAAAACCATAAAAATCACTGCCCATAGACCTGATAAAATCTTCTTCAATATCATAGAAAATTTTGCAAAAAACGACCCAAAACCCGATAAAATCTTCTTGCCCATAGGATCTTCTAGATTCATGATACTGATAGAATCTCCTCAAATGTCCTAGAAACCGATCCCACAAGAACTCATAGAAACTTCTCCAAAATCATTCCCCATAGGATCTTTTAGAATTACAATACTGATATAATCTCCTCAAATATCCTAGAAACCGATCCCACATGTGCCCATAGAAACTTCTTCAAAACCCATCAAAATCACTACCCATAGACCTAATAAAATCTCCTCCAATATCATAGAAAATGTTGCAAAAATCGATCCAAAATCCGATAAAATCTTCTACAAAATTTCTATCACATTTTCTATGAGATTCGAGGGGAAAATTTTACCAGGGAGTCGATTTGGCCTAACCCAGCTTAACGCCAACATAAATAAGAGATTTTTTTTTTCTGTCATAAAAACCAAAGCTTTACAAAAATACTACATTTTATAAAAACCTACTAATTTTGGATTCATCATATGCAACAAAGGTCAGAAATTTCTTTTAAAACTGCATTTTGCACAGGTTTCCAGTGCTTGTACAGCATGCATTATTTAGCTAAAGAATAATAAGTCAGCAGGCACAGATGGTATCGCTGCTGAAGTCTACAAACAAGGAGGTCCCGTACTTAATTCCCAAATGCACATTCTAATAAGTAAAATATGGACCACTGAGACCATTCCTGCCGAACTCAGAGACGCCTCTATAGTTACCATTTTCAAAAAAGGCGATAAGGCCCAATGTGGAAACTACAGAGGTATATCTCTGCTTTCTGTTGCTGGAAAGATACTTGCACGGATACTATCAAACCGATTAATTCCGATTGCTGAACAAAATCTGCCAGAGACACAGTGTGGATTTAGGCCCAATGGACGCACAGCTGACATGATCTTCAGTGCCAGACAAATGCAAGAGAAATCTAGAGAACAAAATCGCCCTCTCTTCATGGCCTTAATAGACCTAGTCAAAGCATTTGACTCGGTCAACAGAGAAGCTCTTTGGAAAATACTGGCAAAAGCTGGATGCCCTCAAAAATATATTCAAATTATTAAACTACTACACGACAATATGAATGCAACAGTCCTGAGCAACGATGGGCCAGGAGAGTCATTCCAGATTACGACAGGCGTTAAACAAGGGTGTGTTATTGCGCCCACCCTATTCTCCATATTTTTAGGTGCCATGCTTCACCTTGTTGAGGAACATCTACCGCCGGGAGTGGAAATTCTAAATAGATTCGACGGTGGCCTACTTAACCTAGGCAGACTGCGAGCAAAAACTAAGATCTCGACAACCTCGGTAATCGAACTGCAAAAGCCGATGACAACGTCGTAATGGCCGATACAGAGGAAGGTCTACAGCTGGTAATCAACGCATTTAACCAAGCCTACAAAAGCATTGGCCTGGAGGTCAATCTTGCCAAAATGCAAATTCTTCACCAACCAGAACCAGGTACGAATCCCCAAGCTCCAAACATTTCCATAAATGGCCATCCTCTGCAGAACGTGGAACATTACCCATACCTTGGGAGCCACCTATCATCAAATGCAACTATTGACGCAGAAACACAGCATCGCTAAAATGTGCTAGCGCAGCGTTCGGACGGCTTTCGGAGAGAGTCTTCAACAATCACGACATCAATGCGGAGACCAAGCTTCGTGTCTACAACACAGTTATAATACCAACTCTAACATACGAATGCGAAACGTGGACCACCTACACAAGGCATATCAAACGACTAGAAAAATATCACCAAAGTTATTTAAAACGAATACTGAGAATCAAATGGCAAGACCGACGAAAAAACATAAGTGTTTTAGAAGAAGCCAGAACAACTAGTATAGAAGCCCTTATCTTCAGGCACCAGCTTCGTTGGACTGGTCACATTATCCGCATGCCCGAAACACGTCTCCCAAAGAAGATATTTTATGGACAACTGAAGGAGGGAAAGAGAAATTAAGGAGGTCAACAAAAAGGTACAAGGACATTCTCAAAGGCAATATGATGAAGGGTCACATCGATATAAACAACTTCGAGACCACGGCAAACGATAGGACTTCATGGCGCCGAACAGTCCATGAGGAAGCACAAACTTTTGAAGAGCAACGACGTAGACTAGAGACGTAAAGGAGAGAACGTAGAAAGGAGCGACAAAATAGAAGAATGGATGACCAACTACACCCACACACAACTGCTGCCGGAGACTGGGTGTGTCAGGACTGTGGAAGGGTGTGCGGCTCGAGAATTGGCTTACATAGCCATCAAAAAACGCACAACAGATAGCGACGATACAGAATGGAGGAAAATCATACTCGGTATCGAGGGATTGCCTATGATGATGATGATGATGATGACAGCATGCATGTCTTCCTGGCCATACTTGCTATTATAAAATCAATTTTAAGTTAAAAAATATATTTTCATTCAAATTTTTAGAAAAAATGAATTACTATACCTAATAGAGCACCGCGGGATTTTTTTTCTAAGAAAACAAAAAAAATCCCACACAGGCAATTTAAAAAAAATTAATCAAATGGGTTCCTATATAACTTACCCAAGCAACAATTTTCTGACCAATGACCATTTTCTTCAACTAAATGGACGTTAATTTGGGTGTATAAATTAGTGATCTTCAGACGGTCTTACATATTACGACAAAATTCCGTTGCTTTAACGTTAGATAATACTCCGGTAACATTGTTACCGATGTGGCTGAAGACAGATTCGGTTTCAGATTCGAAAACAGCTCCGGTCGCGCGAAATCACAGTCAACCAGATAAATAGTTGCGCCCAACATTATTTTTAGAGTTTTTGGCAAAACTAACGTGATTTTATTATATATTATTGCCAATATTTTATACTTGTCGTCCATAAAAAGGCTTAAGACAACCCTATCGAATTTTTAATTATTCTAAGAGGGTAAAACACCCCCAAACCTTAAAAATAATAAAAATAGATAAAACTTCCATTAAATGCGATTATGCATAAAACTGTGTAAGACAAAAAATATTTCTGTTGTTATGACCTTTAAAATTATTGAAAAAAAATATTATTTATCAAAGATGATGGGGTCGAAACCGAATCTGTACATAAGCCGTTTTTGTGCACCAATCAGACTATACGCAAAATGTTCCTTTTAAATATCTCTTTAAAAATCAAAAATAAATTTTTTATATATCAGAGTTTATGGGTTTGAAAAACAGACCCTTAAGAAAAAAGTACCAAATCTGGACATAAACCGTTTCTGTGCATCAATCAGACTATACGCAAAATATGCCTTTGAAATAGCTCTTTAAAAAACAAAAATTTTTTTTTTTTGTATCAGAGTTTATGGGGTTTAAAAAAAGACCCTTATGAAAAAAGTACCGAATCTGAAGAAAAAAGTACCGAATCTGGCCATAAGCCGTTTTTGTGCATCAATCAGACTATACTCAAAATGTGCCTTCTAAATAGTTCTTTAAAAAACAAAAATAAATTTTTCATATATCAGAGTTAATGGGGTGTAAAAAAAGACCCTTAAAAAACAGTACCGAATCTGGACATAAGACGTCTTTGTAAATCAATCAGACTACGCTAAATTTTTCGTTTAAATATCTCTTTAGAAAACAAAAATAAATTTTTCATATATTAGAGTTTATGGGGTTGAAATAATAGACCTTTAAGAAAAAACTACCGTATATGGACAAGCACTTGATTTCTCAAAAATAATATTTACAAGGTTTTAGGGGGTTAAAAAAGTCCTTTAAAAACCATCGAATATGGACCTACCCCCACAAAACGTTCTACAAGCTTGGTTTTATAAAATAGTTTTAATAAATTAGTTTTACATTTGGACCGAAAATCCTGTTATTCTTACAAACTAGTTAAGTTAAAAAAAAGTCCTTTAAAAAAAGGATTGAATATGGACGACCTACCCCATTCTTACTAAACATAAATCAAAGCTTACGGAAAAGGTGTATTTCCGACAGCTTTAAAAATTCCAAGTAAGATTTTTATATACAAGAGTTTCATGGGTTAAAAATACGTCGCTTGAGAAAAAAGCATCGAATATGGTTCTAAGCCATTCTTAAGCATTAATCAAAGCATAGGCAAGGCAATAGTTTAGAGGGTTAAAAACACATCCCTCAAAAAATGCATCGAATTCTAAAACATCAGCAAAAGCACCTGATTCCTCAAAAATAAGATTATTATATATACAAGAGTTTAGGGGGTTAAAAAAAGCATCGATTTATGAACTTAACCCATTCTTAAACATAAATCAAAGTATCAGGAAAAGGCTTATGTCCAGATTCGGTACTTTCTTCTTAAGGGTATTTTTTTCAACCCCATAAACTCTGATTTATAAAAAAATTATTTTTGTTTTTTAAAGAGCTATTTAGAAGGCACATTTTGCGTATAGTCTGATTGATGCACAAAAACGGCTTATGTCCAGATTCGGTACTTTTTTTTAAGTGTCTTTTTTTCAACCTCCTAAACTCTGATACATACAAAATTTATCTTTGTTTTTTAAAGAGGTATTTAGAAGGCACAATTTGCATATAGTCTGATTAATGCACAAAAACGGTTTATGACCAGATTCGGTACTTTTTCCTTAAGGGTCTTTTTTTGACCCCATAAATTCTGATATATAAAAAATTAATGTTTGTTTTTTAAAGAGCTATTTAGAAAGCACATTTTGTGTATAGTCTGATTGATGCACAAAAACGGCTTATGTCCAGATTCGGTACTTTTTTCTTAAGATTCGGTACTTTTTTCATAAGGGTCTTTTTTTCAACCCTATAAACTCTGATATATAAAAAAAATTATTTTTGTTTTTTAAAGATCTATTTCAAAGGCACATTTTGCGTATAGTCTGATTGATGCACAAAAACGGCTTATGTCCAGATTAGGTACTTTTTTCTTAAGGGTCTTTTTTTCAACCCCATAAACTCTGATATATGAAAAATTTATTTTTATTTTTTAAAGAGCTATTTAGAAGACACATTTTGCGTATAGTCTGATTGATGCACAAAAACGGCTTATGTCCAGATTCAGTATTTTTTTTTCAGATTCGGTACTTTTTTCATAAGGGTCCTTTTTTAAACCCCATAAACTCTGATACATAAAAAATTTATTTTTGTTTTTTAAAGAGCTATTTCAAAGGTACATTTTGCGTATAGTCTGATTGGTGCACAAAAACGGTTTATGTCCAGATTCGGTACTTTTTTCTTAAGGGTCTTTTTTTCAACCCCATAAACTCTGGTATATAAAAAAATTGTTTTTATTTTTAAAGAGATATTTAAAAAGATCATTTTGTGTATAGTTTGATTGATGCACAAAAACGGCTTATGTCCAGATTCGGTACTTTTTTCTTAAGGGTGGCTGTTTCGACCCTATCATCTTTGATAAATAATATTTTTTTTCAATAATTTTAAAGGTCATAACAAAACAGAAATATTTTTTGTCTTACACAGTTTTATGCAAAATCGCATTTAATCGAAGATTTATCTATTTTTATTATTTTTAAGGTTTGGGGGTGTTTTACCATCTTATAATAATTAAAAATACGATAGGCTTGTCTTAAGCCTTTCTATGGATGACAATTATAAAATATTGGCAATAATATATAATAAAATCACGTTAGTTTTGTCAAGAACTCTAAAAATAGTGTTGGGCGCAACTATTTATCTGGTCGACTGTGATTTCGCGCGACCGGAGCTTTTTTCGAATCTAAAACCGAATTTGTCTTCAGCCACATTGTTACCGTCTACCCAAAGTTTAGCCGACCTGGACCGGTATTCTCGTAACTAAATACGCTCGGCGTTTCGTACTTGCTGACCGTATGATAACGTAATATTCGCATACCACGTGGCCAAAGTAACAAAAATGATATTCACGTATATTGAACGCAAGGCGTCGACGAAGTGCGCTCAGCGCGTAGCGACCGTTTGAGAAACACCTACCATTTACCAGCTGTTTTGCCCTCCGCGCGTACGATTTTCCTACCCTACAATACTTTGTAGAGTGCTGCAGAAAATATAGTAGTTTTTTCAGTTTGCGTTTTTATTAATAATTAGAAAAATAAAAAAACTCTTATTAGTAGCTTGGGGACGGGTGACAAACACGTACACATCAACCTTACTATTTGATACTCGATGTAAGACCACTTTTTTTCCAAAAAATTGCAACAAAAACTTTTCTTATCAAAATCGACATCGAAATAATTGAGCATCCGTATAATACTAGAAATAGAAGCAATCAAAATTCTGTAAAACCAAGGGTAAAAAAAGCCATTGGTCAGCGGTGCTTTTTGTATCTTTCATCGGATGTGTACCAAAAAATATCTGGTTTTGTTAGGCTCCTGCCCACATTAATTGTTTTCTTTCAAAAATAAACTAAAAGCTTTCATGAAATATGAAATTAGCAAACATGAAATAAATAGCTTAATTGATATAAAAAATAATTAGTAAACAATATAGGTAACTACCTTTATTTCTGTGTTTTCGTCTGTATTTTCTTTACTTTTCTGAAATATCACATTTTTCACACTAATTACCATTTTTATGTTTTTTATCTTTTGTCATTTTATTTATTCATAAATGTACTAAAAATTACTATTTTCTTTTTTTAATTCAACAGTTCCATGAAAACATACATTTTTCCACGCGCGAGGTTTCTCTTGTGGATGTATGAATTCTGTGTTTGTTGTTGAATTGGTTAGGTTATTTTTTGGGTAATAAATACCTTAGAGTTTTATTTTCTGTTTCTTAAAATGTAGAATACGCATGTTCACTATAATTAAAAGGTATAACTTACTAGATATATAAGTAACTATTGTGAAACCATTTTAACCATAAATACTACATAATAAAGTATCAATATCAATATACGACCGTGCCGGAAACACCACTTTCCCTAACTGAGTGCCGGAATAACTTTAAACTTTCCCGCACTGAGTGCGGAATTTTTTTGTAGGTGAGCGGTTAAGTCTCGGGGTAAACATTTTCCCGCACACTGTGCGGGAACGTGCTAATACCTTATATCACAGGGTCAAAGGGCGGGTTTAACTGAGCTAAACCAAACCATCAAGTAATTTTTTAAAGGATCAACATGCACTTGTGCAAGTCACCATTTGATTTACCCTTTCTGAACTACGGATCGAAATCGATCACGTAATGGCCTCTTTCTTACACATAGAAAAAGAAAAGGAGCGACAAGACTAACAAGAAATAAAAATGCAAAATTCGGTGATGCCAAGATGTGCTAAGCGAATTTGATTCTGTCTGCTCGCAGGGCAGCGCGTTCGGCAGAGCGAATACGAAAAGTCGTCGGTCAGCGTGCCGCTGAGCGCGCTGTTCGCTATTCGTTTCGCTTAGCGACTTCAAAACGTTACGTATTACGGGAATACCGGCCCTGAAACGCGTTGGTGTGTTTTCTATTAAACCAGTGACGTCGTGTGGACGTTTTTAAGAGACTCTAGTTACGTTCTGCCAACATATCAACGTCTAAACAACTTTCACATTACATAAACTTGCGACGTTTCTGGCCGGTCTTTGGACGTTTTCCGGGCGAAGTTTTGACGTGCTCTTTTCTTGTGAAGAAGAAAAGTTTGCAAAGGAACTAATGGCATTATATTCTCCTTCTCTGCCGCAGTTATGTACGGCAGATCGCCCTATTTTTCTCTAGATTTTAAATAACTGGCTCAACTGGGAGATGACATTATCCTACAAGTACTATATGGGCAAAAGAGAAAGACTGATAGTGCTCTTTAAACAGTAATGTCTGATCCACAGCTTCACTTCTTGCCGCTCACTAAAAATACTTTTTGCTTTTGCTTCCAGGAAGTAGGAAAGTCGAATAAAAAGTAAGGTTATGGGGACTGTCAACTGTCATCGGCCGAATTGTTGGAGCGTTTTCCAGTCGCATTTTGGGTCGATAGTAACCAACGGTCGTGGCAAGTGGTTCATTTGGGAACGTTTCACGACTGTATATAGTCCATTTACGTGTATTTTTGGGATTATAATAATATTCGCCATTTTTGATGCCGTCATTTATGTTCGAAGTGACCGCCATTGTTTATATTTACTAAACAAGGCTAAAAATACTACAAACACCATTGAATGGAATTTTGCAGTCATTTTATGTTTAAACACAAATAAATCAAGGGCGCCCGTGTTTTTTCATTCCTTTTCTAAGCATATTTGTCAGTAAACCGAATTGCGTTTTTAAATTTTGCTTCCATAGTGTACATATAAATACTATTTAATAAACGGTAATTTTCAAATTATAATTTTTTGTTTGCCATTTTATAAAGTGTATAACAATAAGTTCATTTTGGGTAGTGAAACAGCACCAAAAAATCAATAATAAAGAGGGCACTAGTGTAGTCATTTTGGGTCATATTTTACGACGTAACAAGAACGATTACTATTCCACTCACTGCACAACGACGTAAGGACTCAAAAATCATCCACCATTTTGGTGTAAATCCGGGTCGGCATGTTGGTTAAAACGACGTCGCATCATAACGTCGCTGCTGCTTGGGTAGTTGGCACTTATCTATGATATCACCAGCCATTTGCACCAACATATTATATACTTAATTATTTAGGGGTCACCTAGAATAAGGTGGCCTAGGTTAAAGAAGAGTTTCGTTTGTATTTAGAACTCCTCTAAACTACCTTAGGTGATCCCTAAATATACCCAGCAACCACAAATCGTCGGCATCGGCGACTACACTCTGGCCCGATGTTGCTCAGATTGCGATTCTCAGTTTTCGGTCAATAATCGGCATCTGACGGAGGTCCACATTACTACAGTCGACTTTACGCCGACACCACTTAAGGACCGACGATAGTCCGATTGGAACTTTGTTTAATCGGTCGAAAATCGGCAACTGACGATGACCCGATTTACTATAGTTGACTTAATGCCGAAGCCCACTTTATTTGCTTTAGGGCCGACGACGGTACGATTGGAACTTTGTTTAATCGGACAATTGACGATGGCCCGATTTACTATAGTCGACATTATGCCAACGCAAACCTTATCTGCGTTAGGGCCGATAGGAACTTTCTTTAATCGGTCGAGAATCGGCAAATGACGATGGCCCGACCCACGTAGCACAATGCAAAATAATGTGATTTAGACTGAGAAATTCACGCTTAATAGGTAGCGTTCTAACGTTATTTTCTCATATAACGTGTTTTTCACGTGAAAACATGTGATTTTACGTTATAACGCTACCTACTAAGCATGATTTTTTCTGTCTAAATCACATTATTTTGCAATGTGCTAAGTGGGGATTTACTATAGTAGACTTTATGCCGACGCCTACTTTATCTGCTTTAGGGCCGACGACGGTCCGATTGGAACTTTCTTTAATCGTTCGAGAATCGGCAACTGACGATGAGCCGATTCACTATAGTCGACTTTATGCCGACGACCACTTTATCTGCTTTAGGGCCGACGATGGTCTGATTGGAACTTTGTTTGATTGGTCGAGAATCGGCAACCGACGATGGACAAGATGGTGGTACTTTTCTACAAGAATCACCTCTTCTGCCACTTAAACCAGCTCAACTGGTTAAGCACCTGCATTATCAAAACTTTGTAGTTTTCCAATGTCGGGCCGCTTTAAACTACCACCGACGGACCTCCGTCAATCGCCAACGTTGGACCGCTTTAGGAAACCAATGTCAGACTTGAATAGTTTACCGATATGTCGGGCCGAGACCAGCTTGCCTACGTTAGACCGATCAAATTAAGCAGTTATGGGCGGATGGTCGGTACCATGTGGTTAAACCATATCGGACCTTAATCGTACGGCGACCAAATGCTGATGTCAGCAAAAAGTAAAATTTACTATTGGTCCGACGACGGGCCGCAGTGTAACGCCTCATCGGCAAACATACATTGGGCCTACATCGCAAAGCGGACAAAAAATACTGCTGGTCCGATGTCGTAAATTGACGTCGTGCCGATGACGACAAATTCGGCAATCGACATTGGACCGACTAAGGCCCGAGGGAACCGTGTTTACTGGGTAGGGGCCCGTTTTTGGTCCCCTATCGGTTCCCTAACCTAAAACTAATCTATATAGATTTAGGTGCCACCTAATGCAAGCTGACCCCAAAATGTGTTGGTGCAAATGACTGTAAATAAAAAATTCTACGTCATATAATGGCAAAAGTGGGAGGGACAGGCAATTATCTAAATTTTCGTCTGCGGTGATATTTTTTCAGTACCACTTTTATTTATCATGTTGCACTGTTATATCTATAGGGCAATTTGAGAAATTGTCAGTCATATCAAAGTCGCCAATTCAATATGGCCGCCGTGGGAAAACAATAAACAATGAACTTTTTTGTAGTTTTTTGAGAAAGTCGGTGACTGTTTCAACAGTTTTTTTTTCTGTTATAAGTAAAGGACATTTTTGTGATTACGTATAACCACATTTTAGTGTAAATGTTGACCCAAAGCTGATGGGTGGGATGCCTGTCTCATACTGAAATTCATTCAGAACTATTCACAAATGTCCTATTAATAACACAACACAATAAACTTTTTTAAAAATCTCACAAAACTATAAAAAAGTTCATTTTTTTTGTTTACCCCACCAGTGAACAGGCAAACTTGCTTGTTTAGTGAACTCAGTAGCGTAGCCAGGGGGTGGGGGTAAACCCCCCCCAGGAGGTCCAAACCAGTTTTCAGTAAATTAGTCATGATCAAGGGCCCCAGGGAGAGCTATAGCTGACCCTTTACTACGTGATGCACGGTTTGTGATGTGTGTTTGGTGTGATCTCTTCAATTTTAAAAATTTTGCCCGCGATGCTATGACGTCAATAATTGTTAAAATTTTAATTTAATTTTAAGAAATTTTTATTACCAGCATTCAAAACGTGTAACAAATGGAAAATTTTTCTTAAAATTTTCATCTGCGGCGCATTTATGATTTGGCAACAAATCTATATACACCACCGCAACCCACTCCTTCTTAGCATCAAACCCAATTTACTTTTTTTAAACATTCTAAAAGATCAAAATTTTTGAAGAATTTGTTGTTTTTTTTGTAAAAATTTTTGACTGCGGCGCTATACCAATATTAAGTTTACAATTTTCTTTAATTTTATAAGCATTTTTTTTGTCAGTAAGATTTAAAACGCTAAAAAAATGGCATTTTTGTGTAATTTTTTCACAATTTTTGCCTTTTTTTGAAAAAAATCTGCCAATAAGACTAGAGGAGACCTGCTTTTAAAAATGGGTATTTTTGTTTCGTGTACACCCACTCAACACCTATTAAACCGCCTCGCTCCCTCTCTTCATTTCAAGAGCTCAAGCAATAGGCACCTACCAAATTTTTAAAAATTTGCCATAGGTAGGTAGTTGATTTTTATTAAATGCTAACCCCCCCCCCAGAGAGATTTCTGGCTATGCCACTGATGGTGACCCTACGGCGGCCATCTTATCAACTGTTTTATTAGACTGCCCTATACGGTGTGGGTATACACAAATTCTACAAAAAATCACCAATTACTCACCTAACCCAAGAAGTCACTATCACACCACGTCAGCACTAAACAAGTGACGTCAGTACACGCAACCTATTACAATATTTACAACGCCGGGCCTGGATGGCCGCACGAGTTAATTTACCTGCTGAAGAGACGTTAACACAACGAATGTTGAACTGCGACTGATGAGTTGGACAAGATGAATTTAGCTAATAAAAACAAAAAATCACAAATGCTGGAGCAACCCTCATTATCACAAATCATTTATGGTTTGGAACTAACAATTTTTACCTTTGGCCGCAGAATAAAGGTTTATCACAACAGACTCACTGGTTTGAAACAGCTATCCGATTTGGTTAAAGCAAAACTAATAAAAATAGATTTTTGGTTTTGTTTAGCCCAAAGCTTGGTAAAAATAAGTTTTACCTTACATTTCCGGGGTGGATAAGCTCGGGCTAATCCAGACCCAAATTACTAGCCCACGACTTTTAGCTGCTTATGCCGATGTTGAATAGCTTCCGCCAGAGTAAAATATGGTCGATAGAGTCGAACGCTCTTTTGTAGTCAACAAAAGCTACCCAAACTTCTCTACTGCGTCTAAGTTGAAGGTGTATTACAGAAGTTAGAATGAAAACGTTGTCGAGGCATCCTCTGGTCTTTTGAAATTCAGACTGGCACTCTGGGAGAGTATCGCAGATTTCGTACCATTTTTCGAGTCTGGAAAGCAATATTTTTGTAAAGAGTTTGCAAAGACAGCTTATGAGGGCAATTCCTCTGTAATTATTTGGATTATTAGTAGGACCCTTTTCATGAATCATGGATAGAATGACAGTTCCCCAGTCATTGGGTATAGTTTTTTAAAAATAGTTTAGATATAACATCCAATTTTGTGGCAAATGTTTGAGAAATTCATAGGAAATACCATCAACCTCTGGGGACCTGCCGTTTAGACATGAATTGAGTACTTTTTTTACTTCTTCAAGAGAGATTTCGGAGGCGAGTACATCAAAGTAAGATGTGTCATCTCGTGGTTTAGGTGTTATTAGGTGTGAAGAAAAAAGCTTCTCATGTCTCTACGTGGAGTTGGTGTTGGTTAGAAACGACTTTAAAACGTTCGACTGTCTTCCAGAAAGCTGTTTGATTTTCACCATTAGCAAGATTTTAAGTTAAAGTTTGGTTATATTGCTTCTTTTTTTTTCTAACTAAATATTTAAATGCCTTTTTGTTCTCACCCACATAGCAATTTGTCATCCTTAGCATGTATATAGAATGTCCTGAAGAAGAAAAAGGATATGCTAAGGATGTTCTAAATTAACATTGGAACATCTCTATCATGTGCTAAGAATAGGCTACGTTCCGTCCTAATCACATGCTTTGCAGGTTCTTAGGATGTGCTAATACATATTCTTATCAGATGATTGCCATGTGCTTAGCACATATAGCAATGGGTCATCCTTAGCACCGTTGACTCCTAAAATATGGCTTTAAATAAAATAATAAATAGATTTTTAAGCTCTAAAAACCATGTCCTATCAGAATACACCCTATGAAAAAAAAACAAATAATAAAAAAAAGTGCGACGCGACGACGGTGTTCGAACACACAACCTACAGGTTGAGAGTTAGCTAAGATCAAATAAGCGTGTTGGCGGAATTCAGAGAAATTTCGCGTTTGGTGAAAGTAGACACTTTACTTGGGATGGTTTAATTTCTGAGTGCACTGAATTAAACGCTCATGATGAGTATCATGCATTAAGATGTGCCTAATATTGTACCATAATTGGTATATACTTTGCATGTGCTAAAGATGTCCTAAAAGTAACCTTCTTTAATGGTATTTCATTATATAGTATATGCTAAGGAAATACTAGAATAACATTATTTTGATGTTCTGCTTTTACGGTACCAGAATAGCTTGTGCACTAAAAGAACCAAATAATGTTTCAATAAGTGATATGTACTTTGCATATGCTAAAGATGCTCTAAAAGTTAACTTTTTTAAGGTCCAAACACGATCTTTCCAAACATTAATATTAAATCGGACCTCACTAGCTCCTACCCAGTCAAAGCACCTTTCCGAATTAAACGAAGGACTACGTCGCTGCAAAACTGAAGGTGAAGCTGACATAATAATTAAGTACATAAGAGGAACCTCTAGAATCATCACTCTTCCACCAAGCAACCCTTCCAAACGCTCCAGAGATGCCCAGGACTCGCCACCTGGTAGAAACTCACTAGGTGCACCCCCCTCAAAAATAGATATTGTGTTCTGGAATGTAGAAGGTTACTCCAACTTTTTGTGCATTAGTGAAACCTGTTTGCTGCGGGAACCTTCAGGCCTCCCCTCAAATTTACAAAATTATTATACCTTCTCTAGTCACGCAGTCAAGCAATTTTCTTGGGGAAGAGCGAGTGGCGGCTTGCTGGTCTTCGTACACAGGTCGTTTGCTGTAAATATTATTAGTATATCCATTCACTGGATCTTTATAGAAATAAAAATATTTTATTTTGTATTTTTATTATTAAATAAATAAATTTAACTTATCCAAATTGCCCAGTCACTTTACAATTATCAATGGCCGCTCGCCTAGCGACTCTCAGGGTAACTTTAACTACACATCTAAAAGGGGCTGCTCCACCATTGACCACATCTGGTCTCAGATACTTACCTCATATTGGTGGAAGAACTTGAGGTCTTAAATGAGATCTCAACATCTGATCATTTTCCATTACGCTTATCCCTACCCTGCCAAAAGGACCGCATAAAAATTTGTCAAAACTGATAACATTTTCATTAGGTTTTATGAGATTTTATATGGTCTAAGAGATTGTATGCGGCAAAGATCGTGACTTGTAAAAGCTGACAAGGTTTATGAGGATTTGGACTTCTCAAAATGGGCAAGAGTTTATATATATTAGGTTATATGAGCTTGAACTTTTGACCTGATTTTATCCGCAAATAATGGTCTTATTTCTACAAGTTTTGACAAAGTTTAACAAGCACGAGTTTCTACGAGATTTAATAATGAAGAAAAGTATGGAGACTTTATAAGTTTCTATTGCGGTTCTACAGCACATTTTTTCAAAAGATTTGACGAGCATTATAATTTAATGTTTTACCAGATTTTTTAAGTTTACTTTCACTAAAATGGCATTATTTCTTAAAAGATTTGACGAGTATTACAAGCAAATATTTTACAACGTTTTAAAAGCATTAACAAGCAGGAAGGAACGAAAGTATAGAGTTTTTATACGGTTCTACCAGCACAATTTTTTAAAAGATTTGACGAGTATTACAAATTAGTATTTTACAAGATTTTATAAGTTCCCATTGTAGCAAAATGACACAGTTTTTTAAAAGATTTGACCAGTATTACAAGTAAATAGTTTACAAAGTTTTATTAACATTAATAACCAGGAAGGAACAAAAGTATGGAGGTCCCCTGCCAAAAAAAAACCGCATAAAAACTTGTCAAAACTGATAACATTTTCATTAGATTTTATGAGATTTTATAAGGTCTAAGAGATTCTTTGCGGCAAAAATCGTGCTGACGAGGTTTTATGAGGATGAATCTATAATAATTTTTAGAAATGGGCAAGAGTTTAAAAGATTTTATAAGAATAAAAATTAAAATTTTCGAGTGTTGCTAAGATTTTATCAGGTTATATGAGCTTGAACTTTTGACTAATGTTCTTATTTCTACAAGTTTTGACAAAGTTTAACAAGCACGGGTTTCTACGAGATTTAATAAGGAAGAAAAGTTTCGAGACTTTATAAGTTTCTATTGCGGTTCTACCAGCACATTTTTTTAAAAGATTTGACGAGCATTATAATTTAATGATTTACAAGATTCTATAAGTTTTAATTGCAGCGATCTAGCATAATTTTTGAAAAGATTTGACCAGTATTTGAAGCAAATATTTTAAATTTATCAATATTAACAAAAGAAGGAAGGAACAAAAAGTATGGATAGTTTACGCGCTTCTAGGAGCCCAATTTTTTAAAAGATTTGACGAGTATTACAAGCAAATCTTTTACAAGGTTTTATAAGCATTAACAAGCACGAATGAACAAAAGTATAGGAGTTTATATGGGTCTACCAGCACAATTTTTTAAAAGATTTGACGAGTATTACAAGCAAATATTTAACAAGGTTTTATCAACATTAATAAGCAGGAAGGAATAAAAGTATAGGATTTTACACGTTTCTATGAGCACATTTTTTAAAAAGATTTGACGAGTATTTTATGAAAATATTTGACAAGATTTTATAAGCATTAACAAGCAGGAAGAACAAAAGAATATAGTTTTTACGGTTCTCACAGCACTATTTTTTAAAAGATTTGACGAATATTACATGCAAATATTTTAAAAAGTTTTATAAGCACGGATACCCCACAAACAATGAAAGGTGGTAAGGTGTGAATATCATTGGTTATTAAATTTTATTTCATTTTATTTCAAATTGCGCTATTTTGCCAATGATTATTTACTAGTGCTGACGTATTGGCAAATTTGTCATTTTGCCAATAACTGAAAAACGTATTTCACATACCACGTAAAACGCAATGGTTTCTTTGTAATTGCATGCATTTCTAAACCACCTTTTCGGTCCGATCAAACGCATTGCCGGATATCGTGTGTTTTGAACGCCGTATTTTTTAAATTTCCCGCGCGATTGACATCTGACGTGCGGTTGACAACTTGACGTACTTGCCGACGCCATTTAATATTCTGCGGTTTCTTTCTGTGTGTGCTCCTTTTCGTGGTTTGTTTTTTGTGTTTTTCAATTTTTCTTTTAAAATTGGCTTAAATTTAGTTTGAGTTTTAACTCACCATGGATGTAGAAGCCGATACTGCGTAAGTATTCATATTCTTTTGTTCTTAAATAAGTTCGTCCTAGAAAATGTTTAGAACTACCAGTAAAGCGACCAAAAATCGTCATTTTATGCTAGGTTTATACAGGCATATAAAAATTATGGGGGCACCTTCTAGGGTCCCTAGGACCCCAAATCCGCCTGCGCCCGATTTTTTTTTAAAAGAAAAAGGGTGCCGAGGGGGGGGGGGGGGTTGTAATGTGTTTATTTTATTGTTTTGGATTGGGTTGGATTAGGTTGGGTTGGACTGTGTTAGATTGAATTGTTTTAGTGAAAAAAAAATAAAAAAAGAACAAAAAAAATCAAACGGCGCAGGTGGATTTGGGGTCCTAGGGACCCTAGTAGGTGCCCCCATAAATATGAAAAAATTTTTATGGGGGCACCTACTAGGGTCCCTAGGACCCCAAATCCGCCTGCGCCGGTTGTTTTTTTTTTCAATTTTTTTGTGTTTTAATTTTTTTTTCACTAAAACAACCCAATCCAACACAGTCCAACCCAACCTATTCCAACCAAACCCAAAACAATAAAAAAAAAAAACATTACAACCCCCCCCCCCCGGCGGCACCCTTTTTTCTCTTAAAAAAAAAATCGGGCGCAGGCCGATTTGGGGTCCTGACCCTAGTAGGTGCCCTCAGAAAGAATTTTTAAAAAATGGCAGAAAACCGTATACTGCATAATTACCCTCCCAAGTAACAATTGTATGACCTATTGGTTGTGATGACTAAAAACTTAACCAATATTAACGTTGTATTTGGTGGAGAAATTGGTTATTTTTGGGACAACCTTCGTTAACGAAATAATTACCGACGCCTAAACGTTAATTTTACCCTGAAGTTAAACTGCAACGTTTTGTAAACGTTTTCGTATGACTAATGAGTTTTCGTGATTATTTTGGCGTCAAAATAACGACCACCAAACGTTAAAGGGTACACGTCGCACATCCTATGTAATTCTTCGTCAAATTTACGTTTTTTGGTCGTTATGTGGTAAGAGCACGGAAATAGGTCTATTTTATCCACCAACCATTTATGATCATTCTGTGCAGAGAATGAGAATCGTTTGTATTTCAAGTCTTGTCATCAACACAATACACAACCTCACTTTTTTATTTTTCATTTAATTTTTTATTGTAAACTTTATTTGTTTCATAAGGCCCATTTACTGAAGTTTTAATGGCTAATCCTGAACGCGTAATTTTTCTTCTCTCTCTCTCTCTACTTTTTGAAGGGAAATATACAGAAATAGAAATTTAAGCATTAGGCATTAAAACTTGAGTAAATTGGCCCTTACTTACGAATCCTTGGATATTAAAAAAAAAACTATTTCTTTTTTTTTAAATGAAACTAGAAACTATTGCTATTGTATTTGTGTCAAACTTTTAAAAAATATGTATTTATTAAAGAAAACCAAAACCTTTCTTCTGACCAATTTTAATACAAAATACACATTGCACAAACAGTACAAAACATAATACAAAACACAAAGTAGGTACTTAGATTGTAGCTTCTTGAAAAGTATAGAACACAACTATAGGGACAACATTTTAACCAATAAACTAGCAGAAAGAAAAACCTTTTTGTCTCAATCTATAATCTATCTAATTATAAAACTAACCTAAACAAAAATAAAGAATTTGAAAAAATATTGCAAAGCTTTTTTAATACGTACAGTATAGGTACTCACACAAATACCTAAATACTAACATAGCTCCAATATTCAGCACTAAGAGGCTGATAGACCCCATTGTGAGCTGGCCCTGGGATGAATATTGTAGCTCTGCAAGTATTTATAAATAATAAGTAGTGCACCTACTTATTATTTAGAAATCTCAACTAGGTATGTAAAAAAATACTAGTATCTACTTAAACGATCAAAGGATTATCCCCTTTTTCAAGTTCTTCATCCAAAGTATTGTTTTCCTCTTTAGATCCAATTGATATTTCATCAGCCTTCAGTGTAACTCTCTTTATTTAGGTCTTTAAGATGGTCCAGTTTTATATCCATATTGATAATTTCTTTGCACCTAAAAAATAAAAGAAAAGTTAAGTAAAATTAAACAAAAAAGCAGTACTCAGGGAATTTTTAAATTAAATTAATATAAAACTTCCATGACTGAACAAGCTCTGCTTAGCTATGCTTTTAATGCTCATAAAGCAAAAATTCTGAGAGAATCAGTGTTAAAATGTGATGTTTTATATTGGAACTTTATTTGTCAAGACCCATTTCAAACTCCGATTCATGTTAATCATGATTAAAGCTTTATGACTGTATCTCATATGAATCTGTCAGTTAAGCCTTGACAGTTTACCGTCAATAAAAACCAAACAGATGGATACTGGGTGTTTACTAAAAATAAAAGAAAACGAGTAAAGTTGTAGTACTTACATGTAGCTATGAGGTTGCAAAGTTCGTTAAGCTTCTCAAGAACATCTGAACTTTTGTTACAATCATCAGGTGTGCGTGTGGGACTTCATTATATAGTGTTTCTGAACTTTCTGCTTGTTGACCATTAACTTTGCATAATGATTCCATACGTGTGGCTCTGTCTCTGTGTTAAGCCTAAAACAGTTTTTACCAACTTTTTCTGGGAATGAATCTGATTTTCTTGCAGCTATTGCTTTGATGGTCCAGATTAGGATTTTATAACTTTATTCACACCGGTAACTTCTGTAACTTCCACCGGCAGCCTCGATCTGTAACTTCCTTTTTTGTTGAGGTTTTTTACAACACACGGGTAGGTACTGGTTTCATGGGCAGAGCTCCGGTACCATCAGACTGAAGTCTTCTCAACAACCTCAGATGCCGGCGAATAGAGGTGACCCTCGTTTCCCATGAATGTGGAACAAGCTTCACTTTGTCAATTTCCAAAATATAGACCACTTTAAACTAGCTCCGGTCCATTTTTTTATTTGGCAAAAACCATCCAGCAAAAAAACATTTTTTTTTAAATCGCGGACAGATGAAATGTGGGTGTTACGTGGATGAAATTTGGCAGTCTGTCAGCTGTCACCTAAGGAAAAGATTTTGGTACGTTGACATTAGGCGCATTTTGGTGAGGCAGCTGTCGAACCTGTTACCAAAGGACGTTTTCTGGTTGACAAACGGTAAGTACGAAACGACGGATAAGCGCCATGTTGCTTTTTGCAATCACCTTTTTAATTTGAAGCCATATTGTCAAACAGAATGTAAACAAACGCGTTAGGAGCCTTTTATTAGTTTTTCCTAGCAATTCGTAGATGTTATTACTGTTAAATCACTAATTTAGTTGTATACAGACGTAAAAGTAGTTCTGCAACAATTTCTTATATAAAATTTAAAAAAAAAAAATCTTTTTTTCTAAATCTGCCATATATTTCAGGTCCCGGTTTTTTTGGATCTAAAAATACCATATTTGACAGTACACTATGTTGCGTTTCCGATTTTAGTGTACAGAACGCCTTAAAAACGTATATCTTGTTCATGATTATTAATTTGAAAAATATTGATTATTATTACTCTGAATCTTATGATAGATGTTTTTGGTGGAGAAAAAATATAAAATGTTGACTAAAGGTTATATTTTGGATAATAATAAATACTTCTGGCGCACTTCTAACAAATTTTGTAGTTGGCGCTGCAGACAAGGTTGTCATCTTGGTCATTTCTTGACTTGGATGCATACCAAAGGTTGCGAGCAACGTTAAGACAACTCGAAAAGTATTTACCAAATTGGTGTAAAATGGGGTTGACAAAACGTTTCCTACAATGTCACATCGCAACGTTGTGGTTGCGTTTGGAAACGTTGTTGCGTCGACAAATTGTTACTTGGGCTGTTTCCTTAAACCTTAAGGATCCGAATGATCTTGAAAGTTAACCAATATACTTTACGGAAAAAGAAATGGAAAATAGTGTTGCCGAAGTGCGGCCTGCTAAATATTTGTTGAAGTTTTTTTAACCTCAAAAGTGATTGTATTATTTTTTTGTAAATATTTCAAGCAGTAGTCTTGAATGCACCTGTTAATTAGTGTTAACATTAAGGACTAAAGTTAAGGAAAAGGAATTTTAGCATGAACCAGCTTTTTACTTAAGGAAAAAAACAGTTTAAAATTAAAGGAATTTTACTATGAATCAGCCTTAACTTGTCTGCTGCTGGTACTCAATTTATTTTGATGATCCTTTTTAATTCTAGAACTTAATGGAAAAATCAAAAATTAATAAGAGGTGGTTATTCAGGAGGTCTATCCCAACAAGAAAACGACCAGAATGTTATGGATAGTTTATAACTTTACCTTTATAAATGGAGGATGATCTAGTCAAACTCGAGAATGATTTAGAGAACACAAAAAATACCAAGCTATGGTAAGTTCAAAAAAATGTTCTAGCTCTAGCAATTTAAGCTGGGTTTATACAGGAAAAATAAAAATAAGAGTTAAAGCTATAGGAATACCTGTAAGCGTTTATAAAGCTAAAACCTCGGCTAAATAAATAAAAAAAAATAAAATTAAAAGATGGTGAACTTCTAACTTTTTAACTTGATTTTTTACATATAACCTCACTTCTGACTTTTTTAAAGGTTTTTTTTTTTATTTTAAAAGGAGATGTCTCGGGAGATGTATAATTTTGTTATTTTTTTGGTAAGGATACCTGGTAGTGTATTTTCCTATAAAAGGGTAAGTAAAGGTAGTTATGTGACTTCGACAACCATTTTAGCTTCTGGTGGGACACACCCCTGGTAATACATAGCTCTAAAGTATATGCATGTGAGTTTTTGTATAAATTAAAAAAAATAATATACACCAAAAAATTACAGTAGACATAGTGCCAATCGGTTCAATACTATTCTTATTTTAATTTTATTTCCTGTATAAACCATCAACAAGTTCTTATTTTTATAAACCCAGCTTTACTGAACTTAAACCAGAAGTAAATTTTAGGAAGTCTTTTAAAGGCTGGTTCATGCTTTAATTCCTTTTCGTTTTCTGTAACTTTTGCTGTAACTATTATTATTAAATCTCATGTATTCAGATGAGGGTGTTCATGCTTGTTCCTTTTCCATATCTTTTTCCTTAAGCCTTGAAAGTTAATTGTGTGGAGTAAGTGCAGCAGGTAAAATATTTGGTGACATTTTTTAACCTCAAAATTAATGGTTTTTTAAATTATTTCAAGCAGTAGTTATCACAAAAATGAATATTGAACATTTAATGCATTTGGTCCACATTTGTGGGACAAAAAGAACCCCAAATTTTGTATCTAAACAAAATGCCAAAATCGCAAGTTTGCCTATCATTAGTGTCAACTTTGAATTTTAGCATGAACCAGCTTTTTACTTAAGGAAAAAGGAAAGGTTAAGATAGAGGAAAAAGTTACGAAAAAGGAATATAACCATAAACCTACCTTAATCCAAATTAACTGACACTTGACTGATTTTTAATTGAGTTAACTGAGACTAAGAATGACCAAAAACTTATTATGGTTAAAATCAATTATAATTTTATATTTTAGGTTGCCTATTTTTCAAAGCTTGGTAATAATATCCAGGAGTTTATTAGACGAATACTATCTGCACTTATAACTGATGATGTGGCCCTAAAATATTCATTGTTGGAGTGGAAGGAAAACCCACCGTTCAATTCTTTCTGTTTAAGATGATAATTGATGAGTTCAAATATGTATTTGTGTCTATAATAAAAAAAAAGTTTTGCATCAGGAAAAGTGCTAAACTAAAATTTAATGATATTCCCTTTTTGTATGACATATAACCACCGCTTTTTTACCCAAAAGAAGAAATAAACTATATGCAACTTAATACCTTACTTACTTTACCTTCTGCTTCACCTAACTTAATTTTTAGTAATTTTGATTCCTTTGATATATTGTGCGATTCAAAAAAACTAAACGCTTTAATTAATAATCTTTACCACCTAACTTTAAGAATTTTTAGAGGCAACTGAAAACTCAGGACTGTCCTGCAATAAAAAAGCAATAGAATCGACTATTGGAGGTTGGCTCAAAAGGGCCCAAGAAAGGAAGAAAAGGGGAGTGTTAACAGAAGCGGAATAAAATTGAGTAAGTTTTTGATAGTAATAACAAAAGGTTTAAAATGAAGTAATAATAAAAGGTTTAAAATAAAAAACACTCTATTTACGCCAAACTCCTCTTGATAAAAAAAATTTTTGACTCTTAATATTTTTGCATGACTATAAACGAGACTATAAAAAATAATAAATTTTGGGACACTTGTTTTTATCCCCATTTTTATTTTTATGGACTATTCATCTTCATATAATATGCCACCCCCCCTTAACAAAAAAAAAACCACTTTAAACAAGGGCAAAAATTAAAAGAAATAAACCCTTTCCCAAAAAAGAAATATTATCACCATAAATATTTCACTTAACATTTAGCCCTCATCTTGATATGTAAAATATCATGAAAGGAGGGGTAGATCCAAAAAATTAGTATGATTAAAAGAGGCTCCTATTTCTTTAGTTACAGCGCCAGCAAACAGAGCGGCACAATGTTGAATTTTTCTGATGGTGCATGCAGCTAAAGTATTTTTGTTCAGGTTTTTATTACAAGACTGGAATGGTACTAAATCAAAGGACTGGAATGTTAAGTACCCACATCAATACTGGTAATCATGTAAGGAAGTTATATTTTTTTTTTAATAATTACCTCTTTTAAGATTATTTTTAAAAACTCATTATGCGAACTCTTTGTGAGTTGTCATTTGTTAATATTACAGTATAATATACAGTATAGTATACAAGATTAAACAGTTTTAAGCAAATATTTATGTGCAAGTTTATTTTGGAAAAATAATTGGTTTATTGGCTTTTGTTTTCATTGTATCTATATATGGGATATCAAAAATGGCACAGTATTTTATCAAGGTATTGTTTTAGGTGTGACCCTATTTTAATTTTTTTGACGTAAACCGTTGTTTTAAGTTTTTAATTTTATTAATTTAATTCTTTGTGAAAATAGTAAAATATTTATAATTTGCCTGAGGCGTCTTGCTTGTGTAACTACTTATAGATAGAGTTAGTATTTCGCGAATTTATTTTTTACGGGGTAGTAGCTGCGTTGCCAGTTGTTTGTCTTGATAGTTGGAGTGTTTTTAAACTTTTGTTTGTTAAATAAAAGATAAATTATATGTTTTTGTTTTATTGCGTTTAAACCATCATACAAAATATTTATGTAAATGCTCAGTGCAAAAAACGTTTCTTTTCGCTTTTTTTCACTTTAAAACGTTCATTGGACGTCTTAACGTTCTTTGAACTTTTTTAAAACGTTCCTGGGACATTAAAATGTTTTAGAAAAATATTGACCTTTTCAATACGCCTTTGAAACGTTTTTTAAACATATGCGAATGTTTATTAAATGTTCACTCAGTTGTAAAAACATACATGGATTTGATGAGTATTACAAGTAATATATTTTAATATTTTTTATAAACCATAATAGCCAGGGGCTCTGAGAACAAGTCAAATATTTTAAAAAAGAATTAACAAACTTTTGTTTTTATCAGAACGTAAGCCCAATTTTCCAAAAAAATGTATGATCCGAAGAAAATATTTGTTAAAATTTAAGCAACGTTGGCATGCAAGCAGTCTTTTTCAGATTTTACAAACAAAAAAATGACATATTTGATATTTGAACATTTTTATTTGAAGACAGATTTTTTGAACATAAAAGTTACGGTTTATTCCAGGGTTTATTACCTTTATTACGACATGACCCACTTGTCGTATTTAATTTCTGGTGGTGAAACTCGCCCCTCGAAAGGAGTGTGCCCTACGAAAATTCCAATATAGCGCAAAAGTGTCCCTTTGAATAATAAATTGACGTGTTCGAGGTTTTGTTCGAAATCGTACTCCAAATACTCGACTTTGTTTCGTTTTTGATGAGACACCCTGTATAACAATGTTTTTCGGCTCGTGAATCGTCAAAACAGGCACTTTTTAAAAATAAATTATTTTTTAAGCATTATTATTTGTTATTTGTTCAAGCAACTCTTAGAAACTCTTAAAAATTGTATTCTAGTCTTGCAAAGACAGGTAAAACCTGATCAATCCCATCATAAAATTTCGTTAAAATTCAAGTGTTTAACCATCTCTTAAAAACTCTTAGAAACTTAAACCCAGTCTTGTAAAAACAGGTAAAATCTGATCAATGCCATCATTCAATCTTTTAAAATCCAAGTTATTTGTTCAAGCAACTCTTAGAAATTTTATTCTAGTCTGGCAAAGACAGGTAAAACCTGATCAATCCCATCATAAAATCTTTTAAGATCTCGTTAAAATTAAAGTTATTTGTTTAAGCATCTCTTAAAAACTCTTAGAAACTTAAACCTAGTCTTGAAAAAAAAACAGGTAAAATCTGATCAATTCCATCATAAAATCTTTTAAAATCTTGTTAAATTCCAAGTTATTTGTTCAAGAAACTCTTAAAAACTTTTAGAAATTTTATTCTAGTCTGGCAAAGACAGGTAAAACCTAATCAATCCCATCATAAAATCATTTAAGATCTCGTTAAAATTAAAGTTATTTTTTTAAGCATCTCTTAAAAACTCTTAGAAACTTAAACCTAGTCTTGAAAAAAACAGGTAAAATCTGATCAATTCCATCATAAAATCTTTTAAAATCTTGTTAAATTCCAAGTTATTTGTTCAAGAAATTCTTAAAAACTTTTAGAAATTTTATTCTAGTCTTGCAAAGACAGGTAAAACGTGATCCATCCCATCATAAAATCTTTTAAGATCTCGTTCAAATTAAAGTTATTTGTTTAAGCATCTCTTAAAAACTCTTAGAAACTTAAATCTAGTCTTGAAAAAACAGGTAAAATCTGATCAATTCCTTCATAGAATCTTTTAAAATCTTGTTAAATTCCAAGTTATTTGTTCAAGCAACTCTTAGAAACTCTTAGAAATTTTATTCTAGTCTTGCAAAGAGAGGTAAAACCTGATCAATCCCATCATAAAATCTTTTAAGATCTCGTTAAAATTAAAGTTATTTCCCACATAGCAAGCCTTGGTTATTGTATATTACAAAGATATTTAAAATTAGGATATACGTTTTGTATGTTACATGTATATTTTATATATATTAGAAAAAAAACATGATTCGTTTCAAAAAAAGAAAACATGAACGGATATTTACTGTATATTCAGTGTATATGCGCTATCGTACATCCTAAATATATGTTTTTTGTATATAAGCTTTATATTTTTTAACCGAATATCAGTTAATATTTTAAAATAAAATATTACCCAAATATTTGTTTTTTAATATAAACTAAACATATAAATTTTATAATTATCACGTAATATTCTCTAAATAAGATTTTTAATATTTTCCTCTGCATTTAAAATACTACATATTTTTTAGATAAAATTTATTGCAAGAAATTATATAAAAAATATGAATATTTTCCCAATATTCAGTGTGTATCCGTTTGAGTATATTCTGTTTGTCTGTTTTTTGTATTTAAGGCAGACAAATCCTAGCCCAATATCATTTGAATATTTGCACAATAAATATGCGAAAATATTTGTTTTGTGGAATGGAATACTTTATTAAATATATTATTGTTATAATAGGGTGGTTGTGGTGGTAATGGACCCCCAAGACAACTTTTTTATTTCACAAAATTACTAAATATACAAAATAAAAAAAAAATGCATTTTAATTACTTAAGATGCATCATTGTTTTTTTTTTAATTTTTATAGTTGGTCGTTTTTTAAAACCCAAAATAATTATTGCGTGATGTGTCAATAATGGACCCACATGTATGAGTAATGAACTCATCATGTGTCAGTAATGGACCCTTAAATAAAATTCATTTTCTTTGGAATTTAAATATATTGTTGTGATATTTTTAAATTGACACTTAAAGATATTTTGATATTTCAGGAACACTAAAATATCCCCTGTTATTCTTGGGCTGTGGAGATTTTATTTGGGTCACTATGTTCTCATGAAAGTAGTATAATATATCAGGTGGATTTGGCCATTTCCAAGCATTCATTCCAGCAGAAACCATTGATTTTATTTCTGCTCCTTCGCTATCCTTTTGTAAGACAACTCCTAAAATGAAAAAATGGATTTATGTTAGGCTGCTTATATTTAAAAAACGTATATTAAAGTTACCTGGATAATATTTTTAATCATATTTGACAATGACATATGTCCCCTTCTTTAGATCCATAAGGGTTTCCAAATCATAAAAATCTTCATCATCATCATCATCGTCACCCAGTGATATTTGTGTGTCAGATTCAAAGGTTGAGTCTATATAGTCTAGTTGCATTGTTATTTTCTTTTTGTTCTTCTTCGGTGCTCCTTTTTCCTGTTCTGCTTCTTCCCCTACTAATGTTTGTTTCTTTTTGGTTTTCGGCGATATTTTTTTATCAGATTCGGAGTTTGAGTCTATATTATCTTGTTGGGTTGTTGTTTTCTTTTTGTATTTTTGTGCTTCTTCAGTGCTCCTTTTTCCTAATCTGCAGAAGCTTTTTCCTCTTCTAATGTTTTTTTCTTTTTGGTTTTCGGCGTTTCTTTTTTCTTTTGTTGTTCGTCATAATATTTTCTATATGCTGCACTAGAAATGACAGCCGGAAGAATCGTACACTTTCTTTTTAGGGGATTCTTGTCAGGAGTTTTGGGAAATGGCAAAAACTTTTTAAAAGGAGTGGGGACTTTAAATCCTTGCTTTTCTCTTTCTTGGTAGGTGTATGTATTAGCATTATCAGGTGTTCTCCATTCCGTTTTTGAGCAAGATGGAACTGGTGACTTTTCGATTTCTTTTAAAATGGTTAAGTCATTTTCCTTATTGTGTGTCTCCTTAAAATAATTTAAATTTTCTTTATTTTTGATCATATCATCTTGGGTTGATTTTTCAGTATCTACTTTTCTGTTTAGGTTTTTATTATTTTCAATGCCATTCTTTTCCAAAGTATCTGTGTTTTCAAGATTTTTAATTTTTTTAGTTTTTAAAGAATCGATGTTATCAAGATTTATCAAATTATCTAGTTCACTTTCGGCAGTAACGGGAAAAAGATTTTTTTTTTATTTTCACATTCATCTTTTAACAAATACCATACTTTGTATAAAGCTGCGTATTCGATATTGCCTTCCCAAGGTATATTTTCTTGAAAACACTTTTGAAACACTTCAAGCTATTTTGAATCTATCTTGTTTTCAACAGTTTCAAGTACTTTCTCATTAAAATTTGAGGAGTCGGCTAGTCGAAAATTACTTTTTGTTACCCTGTTTGGAATACATTTAGAATAATCAACATTTGTTTTTTCAAATGGGTAAAGACCACATTTTCTAAACCCGTTTGGTATGGTTGTATTTTTTGCATATTTTTCAAATACTTCTTTGATTATTGATCCAAAAGTAAAAAGTGTCACATCTTTGGGAAAATTATGATATTTCCATTCCCTTACCGCGGACTGCCAGCATGCTTTCAAAGGGCGAAAAACTGAAACATCAGCTGGTTGAGTTATATGAGTTGTGTTGAGAAATAAGGAAATTAGTACTATGCCGTTATCATCACACAATTCACTGACTTGTTGGGTGAGGTGAAACTTGTGTCCATCAAAAAACAATAATACCGGTCTCTGAATGTTGTTGTCTTTTAAGTAATTAATAAAATGATTCGAAATGTATTCAAAAAAGACTTCCGAATTAATCCACCCTGAATCCGAGTAGCTCAAAACCCAATTCGCGTCCACAGATTCGACAATAGCTCTCGGCATTTTTTTATATGGATATATAATTAAAGGAGGAGCATATTTCCCATCGGCCGAAAATGTCGCCAATACAGTTAATTGTTCTTTTTCATTTGATAACCTTTCATAGAAATCATCCTCTAACTTTGCTGGACCTATTACTTTTAAGCTATTTAAGCATAGGCTAAATCCAGCTTCGTCAGCATTGAAAATTCGACTTGGGTCAGCAAGTATATCTTCTAGGTTATTTTCTTTTAAAAAAATTAAAATTTCATCAAACCAATTTTCAATACTATCCTTTGTGACAGCCGCCCTCGCTTTCGATACCTCTTCTGCGTATCTCTCTTTAAGATTTGGATGACGCTTAAGAAATTGCTGAAACCATGATCTGCCTGGAGTTAAAGTTTCTTTATTTAAAAAACTTACTTCTCTATTTTTTTTTTTTAAATAATAACTAACAGAAAGAATTAAAGTGTGTCTATCAACTGGAAACCCTTTTTTTGCTCTTGCTAGTAGCCAGTCGACAAATACCATTTCTTCTTGTTCTGTTAGTTCCGTTTCAGGCCCCATTTTTCTTTTTAAAGAAACATTTCCAGATACTTTTTTTAAAATCGTAGTGCGCGGAACCCCAAATTCTCGTGAAGCTTCATGCTTGGACATTCTACCACTTTTAACTGCTTCTACAGCATTCTGGGGGTTTTCCTGAGAGTATCTGAAAAACTCCTTCTTCTTCTTGTTCTTTTCCATTGCTTTCTAAAAGTTAAGTATGATTGCAAAAAAAGGTCCACTACTAAACCAGAAATTTTCAGTGATGGACCCTCTGGGGTCCATTTCTAACACATTTCCAAAAATTTTGTGTGAGTAATGGAATCCCCCTTTAATTTCGTAATTTTAAAAAATACTGACCATCGTATATCAAAAACCAAAAATTTGACTTACCTTAAGCTCAGTGAATCATAACACAAACTGCTTAGAACAAAAAAATGTTTATTATTGAGTGAATTACAAATAACACACAAAACTTTCGAAAAACTGAAAACAGTTGTATTCACATGCCGCCATACTGACTTTTTTATAAAACGGCGGGAAAGTGTTTCTATGGTTGCCTATCTACACACGGACTTGAACGTAGTTTAACAAAGGCAATATAGAGAGTTTTTGAACACTCTAAACATAAATACAGTCGAGTTATGATAATAAATACGACAAAAGGGTCCATTACTGGTGCAGGGTCCATTACTACCACAACCACCCTATATAATTAAATATTTTTAGCATTAGAGATCACAACATTTTTCTGCTTTTTTTTTAAATGTACTTAAGCCAGATCCTCCTTGTTTTATATATCTTGTAAAAATCGTTTTACGCGGGTTAGATTGTGACTTAACATTTTGCCAAAATTTGGCGAATCACATTCTCTCCGAGTGGCCAAACTTGTCGGTGCACATGGTCTCTAGTCTTATATATATTTTCTTATCTCAGTGAATTAAAAACCACTAAATTGATAAAATGTATTCAAGGATTCCTTTTAACCACTTAGCGGTGTATACGACCCTGCAAGGTCGATTTTCCTCTACGCATTAGCGCATGTACCACGTGGTTTCAATTCAACCAATCAGATACGAGATTAATAAATTCTTCCTCTTATTTTATTTATTTATGTGTATTGTAACTATGTTGGGAAAAATAAAATAAAAATATAGGTAAATAACTTTAAATTAATCAGCACAACACTTTTATAAATGTAGAGAAATGTGGGTGTCAGTGATTTACGAGGTGATTTATCAGCTTTCTAATTTAATATTTAGTAAACACAAAAACCAGTTTTTTTACATTTTCAGAAGAAAACCAACCAATACAATCCCAGCAAACCCAACTCAACCTTTAAAAAGGTTGTTTTTGCTCTAGATATAACCGTCGTAACTTTAGACACTGTGAAACAAAAATGCAAAATACACTGCCTCCCATATAGGTCAACGTTTCTTTTAATTTTACAGTATAAACCTAGCTTTAGATTACACAATACCTGCTGTTCCTGATTGACATTGACCCTTCTCTGCCCCTTTTTTACGCAGTGCGTCAACGTCGAAAAGCAACATATATCGTCAAGTTGAAATTCAGAAATTCAGCCATATATATAGATGCATTTATTTCATCTGACGCCACCATTTAGAGTCCACAGGAATAAAATAACTTTAATCGCGTTTATCCACTTACCTGCAACAACTGGATGTAAGATAGCAATTCCCAGGGGGACAGTCCATTGTAGTTTATTCCAACCGATAATAAAAAATATTGTTTTTTGTTACAAAACTTTAGAAAACGGCACAAACTTACTGCACACAACTCGATAAAAAAGCGAAACAAGCTTAGTTCCGTATTTGCAATGCAGAGGAAGAATTTATTAATCTCGTATCTGATTGGTTGAATTGAAACCACGTGGTACATGCGCTAATGCGTAGAGGAAAATCAAGCTTGCAGGGTCGTATACACCGCTAAGTGGTTAATATTTAAGGCTCCCTCACTAAAGGAATCCTTGAATACATTTTATCAATTTAGTGGTTTTTGATTCACTGAGATAAGAAAATATATATAAGACTAGGGACCATGTGCACCGACAAGTTTGGCCACTCGGAGAGAATGTGATTCGCCAAATTTTGGCAAAATGTTAAGTCACAATCTAACCCGCGTAAAACGATTTTTACAAGATATATAAAACAAGGAGGATCTGGCTTAAGTACATTTAAAAAAAAGCAGAAAAATGTTGTGATCTCTAATGCTAAAAATATTTAATTATATAGAGTGGTTGTGGTAGTAATGGACCCTGCACCAGTAATGGACCCTTTTGTCTTATTTATTAACATAACTCGACTGTATTTATGTTTAGAGTGTTCAAAAACTCTCTATATTGCCTTTGTTAAACTACGTTCAAGTCCGTGTGTAGATAGGCAACCATAGAAACACTTTCCCGTCGTTTTATAAAAAAGTCAGTATGGCGGCATGTGAATACAACTGTTTTCAGTGTTTCGAAAGTTTTGTGTGTTATTTGTAATTCACTCAATATAAACATTTTTTTGTTCTAAGCAGTTTGTGTTATGATTCACTGAGCTTAAGGAAAGTCAAATTTTTGGTTTTTGATATACGATGGTCAGTATTTTTTAAAATTACGAAATTAAAGGGGGATTCCATTACTCACACAAGATTTTTGGAAATGTGTTAGAAATGGACCCCAGAGGGTCCATCACTGAAAATTTCTGGTTTAGTAGTGGACCTTTTTTTGCAATCATACTTAACTTTTAGAAAGCAATGGGGAAGAACAAGAAGAAGAAGGAGTTTTTCAGATACTCTCGGGAAAACCTCCAGAATGCTGTAGAAGCAGTTAAAAGTGGTAGAATGTCCAAGCATGAAGCTTCACGAGAATTTGGGGTTCCGCGCACTACGATTTTAAGAAAAGTATCTGGAAATGTTTCTTTAAAAAGAAAAATGGGGCCTGAAACGGAACTAACAGAACAAGAAGAAATGGTATTTGTCGACTGGCTACTAGCAAGAGCAAAAAAAGGGTTTCCAGTTGATAGACACACTTTAATTCTTTCTGTTAGTTATTATTTAAAAGAAAATAATAGAGAAGTACGTTTTTTAAATAAAGAAACTTTAACTCCAGGCAGATCATGGTTTCAGCAATTTCTTAAGCGTCATCCAAATCTTTAAGAGAGATACGCAGAAGAGGTATCTAAAGCGAGGGCGGCTGTCACAAAGGATAGTATTGAAAATTGGTTTGATGAAATTTTAATTTTTTTAAAAGAAAATAACCTAGAAGATATACTTGCTGACCCAAGTCGAATTTTCAATGCTGACGAAGCTGGATTTAGCCTATGCTTAAATAGCTAGTAATAGGTCCAGCAAAGTTAGAGGATGATTTCTATGAAAGGTTATCAAATGAAAAAGAACAATTAACTGTATTGGCGACATTTTCGGCCGATGGGAAATATGCTCCTCCTTTAATTATATATCCATATAAAAAAATGCCGAGAGCTATTGTCGAATCTGTGGACGCGAATTGGGCTTTGAGCCACTCGGATTCAGGGTGGATTAATTCGGAAGTCTTTTTTGAATACATTTCGTATCATTTTATTAATTACTTAAAAGACAACAATATTCAGAGACCGGTATTATTGTTTTTTGATGGACACAAGTCTCACCTCACCCAACAAGTCAGTAAATTGTGTGATGATAACGGCATAGTACTAATTTCCTTATTTCCCAACGCCCTTTGAAAGCAGGCTGGCAGTCAGCGGTAAGGGAATGGAAATATCATAATTTTCCCAAAGATGTGACACTTTTTACTTTTGGATCAATAATCAAAGAAGTATTTGAAAAATATGCAAAAAATACAACCATACCAAACGGGTTCAGAAAATGTGGTCTTTACCCATTTGAAAGAACAAATGTTGATTATTCTAAATGTATTCCAAACAGGGTAACAAAAAGTAATTTTCGACTAGCCGACTCCTCAAATTTTAATGAGAAAGTACTTGAAACTGTTGAAAACAAGATAGATTCAAAATAGCTTGAAGTGTTTAAAAAGTGTTTTCAAGAAAATATACCTTGGGAAGGCAATATCGAATACGCAGCTTTATACAAAGTATGGTATTTGTTAAAAGATGAATGTGAAAATAAAAAAAAAAATATTTTTCCCGTTACTGCCGAAAGTGAACTAGATAATTTGATAAATCTTGATAACATCGATTCTTTAAAAACTAAAGAAATTAAAAATCTTGAAAACACAGATACTTTGGAAAAGAATGGCATTGAAAATAATAAAAACCTAAACAGAACAGTAGATACTGAAAAATCAACCCAAGATGATATCATCAAAAATAAAGAAAATTTAAATTATTTTAAGGAGACACACAATAAGGAAAATGACTTAACCATTTTAAAAGAAATCGAAAAGTCACCAGTTCCATCTTGCTAAAAAACGGAATGGAGAACACCTGATAATGCTAATACATACACCTACCAAGAAAGAGAAAAGCAAGGATTTAAAGTCCCCACTCCTTTTAAAAAGTTTTTGCCATTTCCCAAAACTCCTGACAAGAATCCCCTAAAAAGAAAGTGTACGATTCTTCCGGCTGTCATTTCTAGTGCAGCATATAGAAAATATTATGACGAACAACAAAAGAAAAAAGAAACGCCGAAAACCAAAAAGAAAAAAACATTAGAAGAGGAAAAAGCTTCTGCAGATCAGGAAAAAGGAGCACTGAAGAAGCACAAAAATACAAAAAGAAAACAACAACCCAACAAGATAATATAGACTCAAACTCCGAATCTGATAAAAAAATATCGCCGAAAACCAAAAAGAAACAAACATTAGAAGGGGAAGAAGCAGAACAGGAAAAAGGAGCACCGAAGAAGAACAAAAAGAAAATAACAATGCAACTAGACTATATAGACTCAACCTCTGAATCTGACACACAAATATCACTGGGTGACGATGATGATGATGATGAAGATTTTTATGATTTGGAAACCCTTATGGATCTAAAGAAGGGGACATATGTCATTGTCAAATATGATTAAAAATATTATCCAGGTAACTTTAATATACGTTTTTTAAATATAAGCAGCCTAACATAAATCCATTTTTTCGTTTTAGGAGTTGTCTTACAAAAGGATAGCGAAGGAGCAGAAATAAAATCAATGGTTTCTGCTGGAATGAATGCTTGGAAATGGCCAAATCCACCTGATATATTATACTACTTTCATGAGAACATAGTGACCCAAATAAAATCTCCACAGCCCAAGAATAACAGGGGATATTTTAGTGTTCCTGAAATATCAAAATATCTTTAAGTGTCAATTTAAAAATATCACAACAATATATTTAAATTCCAAAGAAAATGAATTTTATTTAAAGGTCCATTACTGACACATGATGAGTTCATTACTCATACATGTGGGTCCATTACTGACACATCACGCAATAATTATTTTGGGTTTTAAAAAACGACCAACTATAAAAATTAAAAAAAAAACAATGATGCATCTTCGTGATAGAAGACACAATAATTAAGCTCTTAAGTAATTAAAATGCATTTTTTTTTAATTTTGTATATTTAGTAATTTTGTGAAATAAAAAAGTTGTCTTGGGGGTCCATTACCACCACAACCACCCTATTATAACAATAATATATTTTGGCATATTTATTGTGCAAATATTCAAATGATATTGGGCTAGGATTTGTCTGCCTTAAATACAAAAAACAGACAAACAGAATATACTCAAACGGATACACACTGAATATTGGGAAAATATTCATATTTTTTATATAATTTCTTGCAATAAATTTTATCTAAAAAATATGTAGTATTTTAAATGCAGAGGAAAATACTAAAAATCTAATTTAGAGAATATTACGTGATAATTATAAAATTTATATGTTTAGTTTATATTAAAAAACAAATATTTGGGTAATATTTTATTTTAAAATATTAACTGATATTCGGTTAAAAAATATAAAGCTTATATACAAAAAACATATATTTAGGATGTACGATAGCGCATATACACTGAATATACAGTAAATATCCGTTCATGTTTTCTTTTTTTGAAACGAATCATGTTTTTTTTCTAATATATATAAAATATACATGTAACATACAAAACGTATATTCTAATTTTAAATATTTTATGATGGGATGGATCAGGTTTTACCTGTCTTTGCAAGACTAGAATAAAATTTCTAAAAGTTTTTAAGAGTTTCTTGAACAAATAACTTGGAATTTAACAAGATTTTAAAAGATTTTATGATGGAATTGATCAGATTTTACCTGTTCTTTTTCAAGACTAGGTTTAAGTTTCTAAGAGTTTTTAAGAGATGCTTAAACAAATAACTTTAATTTTAACGAGATCTTAAAAGATTTTATGATGGGATTGATCAGGTTTTACCTGTCTTTGCCAGACTAGAATAAAATTTGTAAGAGTTGCTTGAACAAATAACTTGGATTTTAAAAGATTGAATGATGGCATTGATCAGATTTTACCTGTTTTTACAAGACCGTGTTTAAGTTTCTAAGAGTTTTTAAGAGATGCTTAAACACTTGAATTTTAACGAAATTTTATGATGGGATTGATCAGGTTTTACCTGTCTTTGCAAGACTAGAATACAATTTTTAAGAGTTTCTAAGAGTTGCTTGAACAAATAACAAATAATAATGCTTAAAAAATAATTTATTTTTAAAAAGTGACTGTTTTGACGATTCACGAGCCGAAAAACATTGTTATACAGGGTGTCCCATCAAAAACGAAACAGAGTCGAGTATTTGGAGTACGATTTCGAACAAAACCTCGAACACGTCAATTTATTATTCAAAGGGACACTTTTGCGCTATATTGGAATTTTCGTACGGCACACTCCTTTCTAGGGGCGAGTTTCACCACCAGAAATTAAATACGACAAGTGGGTCATGTCGTAATAAAGGTAATAAACCCTGGAATAAACCGTAACTTTTATGTTAAAAAAATCTGTCTTCAAATAAAAATGTTCAAATATCAAATATGTCATTTTTTTGTTTGTAAAATCTGAAAAAGACTGCTTGCATGCCAACGTTGCTTAAATTTTAACAAATATTTTCTTCGGATCATACATTTTTTTGGAAAATTGGGCTTACGTTCTGATAAAAACAAAAGTTTGTTAATTCTCTTTTAAAATATTTGACTTGTTCTCAGAGCCCCTGGCTATTATGGTTAATAAAATATATTAAAATTTATTACTTGTAATACTCATCAAATCCATGTATGTTTTTACAACTGAGTGAACATTTAATAAACATTCGCATATGTTTAAAAAACGTTTCAAAGGCGTATTGAAAAGGTCAATATTTTTCTAAAACATTTTAATGTCCCAGGAACGTTTTAAAAAAGTTCAAAGAACGTTAAGACGTCCAATGAACGTTTTAAAGCGCCCCAGGAACCTTTAAAAAACGCCCAAGAAACGTTTTTTGCACTAAGCAGTTACATAAATATTTTGTATGATGGTTTAAACGCAATAAAACAAAAACATATAATTTATCTTTTATTTAATAAACAAAAGTTTAAAAACACTCCAACTATCAAGACAAACAACTAGCAACGCAGCTACTACCCCGTAAAAAATAAATTCGCGAAATACTAACTCTATCTATAAGTAGTTACACAAGCAAGACGCCTCAGGCAAATTATAAATATTTTACTATTTTCACAAAGAATTAAATTAATAAAATTAAAAACTTAAAACAACGGTTTACGTCAAAAAAAATTAAAATAGGGTCACACCTAAAACAATACCTTGATAAAATACTGTGCCATTTTTGATATTCCATATATAGATACAATGAAAACAAAAGCCAATAAACCAATTATTTTTCCAAAATAAACTTGCACATAAATATTTGCTTGAAACTGTTTAATCTTGTATACTATACTGTATATTATACTGTAATATTAACAAATGACAACTCACAAAGAGTTCGCATTATGAGTTTTTAAAAATAATCTTAAAAGAGGTAATTATTAAAAAACATATAACTTCCTTACATGATTACCAGTATTGATGTGGGTACTTAACATTCCAGTCCTTTGATTTAGTACCATTCCAGTCTTGTAATAAAAACCTGAACAAAAATACTTCAAAAATTCAACATTGTGCCGCTCTGTTTGCTGGCGCTGTAACTAAAGAAATAGGAGCCTCTTTTAATCATACTAATGTTTTGGATCTACCCCTCCTTTCATGATATTTTACATATCAAGATGAGGGCTAAATGTTAAGTGAAATATTTATGGTGATAATATTTCTTTTTTGGGAAAGGGTTTATTTCTTTTAATTTTTGCCCTTGTTTAAGGAAGTGGTTTTTTTTTTGTTAAGGGGGGTGGCATATTATATGAAGATGAATAGTCCATAAAAATAAAAATGGGCATAAAAACAAGTGTCCCAAAATTTATTATTTTTTATAGTCTCGTTTATAGTCATGCAAAAATATTTAGTACCAAAAAATTTTTTTTATCAAGAGGACTTTGGCTTAAATAGAGTGTTTTTTATTTTAAACCTTTTATTATTACTTCATTTTAAACCTTTTGTTATTACTATCAAAAACTTACTCAATTTTATTCCGCTTCTGTTAACACTCCCCTCTTCTTCCTTTCTTGGGCCCTTTTGAGCCAACCTCCAATAGTCGATTCTATTGCTTTTTTATTGCAGGACAGTCCTGAGTTTTCAGTTGCCTCTAAAAATTCTTAAAGTTAGGTGGTAAAGATTATTAATTAAAGCGTTTCGTTTTTTGGAATTGCACAATATATCAAAGGAATCAAAATTACTAAAAATTAAGTTAGGTGAAGCAGAAGGTAAAGTAAGTAAGGTATTAAGTTGCATATAGTTTCTTTCTTCTTTTGGGTAAAAAAGCGGTGGTTATATGTCATACAAAAAGGGAATATCATTAAATTTTAGTTTGGCACTTTTCCTGATGCAAAACTTTTTTTTTATTATAGACACAAATACATATTTGAACTCACCAATTATCATCTCAAACAGAAAGAATTGAATGGTGGGTTTTCCTTCCACCCTAACAATGAATATTTTAGGGCCACATCATCAGTTATAAGTGCAGATAGTATTCGTCTAATAAACTCCTGGATATTATTACCAAGCTCTGAAAAATAGGCAACCTAAAATATAAAATTATAATAGATTTTAACCATAATAAGTTTTTGGTCATTCTTAGTCTCAGTTAACTCAATTAAAAATCAGTCAAGTGTCAGTTAATTTGGATTAAGGTAGGTTTATGGTTATATTCCTTTTTCGTAACTTTTTCCTCTATCTTAACCTTTCTTTTTTCCTTAAGTAAAAAGCTGATTCATGCTAAAATTCAAAGTTGACACTAATGATAGGCAAACTTGCGATTTTGGAATTTTGTTTAGATACAAAATTTGGGGTTCTTTTTGTCCCACAAATGTGGACCAAATGCATTAAATGTTCAATATTCATTTTTGTGATAACTACTGCTTGAAATAATTTAAAAAACCATTAATTTTGAGGTTAAAAAATGTCACCAAATATTTTACCTGCTGCACTTACTCCACACAATTTTTTCCATTTCTTTTTCTGTAAAGCTAAATATTGGTTAACTTTCAAGGCTTAAGGATAAAGATATGGAAAAGGAACAAGCATGAACACCCTCATCTGAATACATGAGATTTAATAATAAAAGTTACAGCAAAAGTTACAGAAAACGAAAAGGAATTAAAGCATGAACCAGCCTTTAAAAGACTTCTTAAAATTTACTTCTGGTTTAAGTTCAGTAAAGCTGGGTTTATAAAAATAAGAACTTGTTGATGGTTTATACAGGAAATAAAATTAAAATAAGAATAGTATTGAACCAATTGGCACTATGTCTACTGTCATTTTTTGGTGTATATTATTTTTTTAAATTTATACAAAAACTCACATGCATATACTTTAGAGCCATGTATTACCAGGGGTGTGTCCCACCAGAAGCTAAAATGGTTGTCGAAGTCACATAACTACCTTAATCAGCATATTATTTAGTGTCAAAAACTTTACTTACCCTTTTATAGGAAAATACACTACCAGGTATCCTTACCAAAAAAAGAACAAAATTATACATCTCCCGAGACATCTCCTTTTAAAATAAAAAGAAACCTTTAAAAAAGTCAGAAGTGAGGTTATATGTAAAAAATCAAGTTAAAAAGTTAGAAGTTCACCATCTTTTAATTTTTTTTTTATTTATTTAGCCGAGGTTTTAGCTTTATAAACGCTTACAGGTATTCCTATAGCTTTAACTCTTATTTTTATTTTTTCCTGTATAAACCCAGCTTAAATTGCTAGAGCTAGAACATTTTTTTGAACTTACCATAGCTTGGTATTTTTTATGTTCTCTAGATCACTCTCGATTTTGACTAGATCATCCTCCATTTATAAAGGTAAAGTTATAAACTATCCATAACATTCTGGTCGTTTTCTTGTTGGGATAGACCTCCTGAATAACCACCTCTTATTAATTTTTTATTTTTCCATTAAGTTCTAGAATTGAAAAGGATCATCAAAATAAATTGAGTACCAGCAGCAGACAAGTTAAGGCTGATTCATAGTAAAATTCCTTTAATTTTAAACTGTTTTTTTCCTTAAGTAAAAAGCTGGTTCATGCTAAAATTCCTTTTCCTTAACTTTAGTCCTTAATGTTAACACTAATTAACAGGTGCATTCAAGACTACTGCTTGAAATATTTACAAAAAAATAATACAATCACTTTTGAGGTTAAAAAAACTTCAACAAATATTTAGCAGGCCGCACTTCGGCAACACTATTTTCCATTTCTTTTTCCGTAGAGTATATTGGTTAACTTTCAAGATCATTCGGATCCTTAAGGCTTAAGGAAAGAGCCCAAGTAACAATTTGTCGACGCAACAACGTTTCCAAACGCAACCACAACGTTGCGATGGGACATTGTAGGAAACGTTTTGTCAACCCCATTTTACACCAATTTGGTAAATACTTTTCGAGTTGTCTTAACGTTGCTCGCAACCTTTGGTATGCATCCAAGTCAAGAAATGACCAAGATGACAACCTTGTCTGCAGCGACAACTACAATAAGTTATTTGTTAGAAGTGCGCCAGAGGTGTTTATTATTGCCCAAAATATAACCTTTAGTCAACATTTTATATTTTTTCTCCACCAAAAACATCTATCATAAGATTCAGAGTAATAATAATCAATATTTTTCAAATTAATAATCATGAACAAGATATACGTTTTTAAGGCGTTCTGTACACTAAAATCGGAAACACAACTTAGTGTACTGTCAAATATGATATTTTTAGATCCAAAAAAACCGGGGGACTGAAATATATGGCATTTTTTTTTTAAATTTTATATAAGACATATATACAACTAAATTAGTGATTTAACAGTAATAACATCTACGAATTGCTAGGAAAAACTAATAAAAGGCTCCTAACGCGTTTGTTTACATTCTGTTTGACAATATGGCTTCAAATTAAAAAGGTGATTGCAAAAAGCAACATGGCGCTTATCCGTCGTTTCGTACTTACCGTTTGTCAACCAGAAAACGTCCTTTGGTAACAGGTTCGACAGCTGCCTCACCAAAATGCGCCTAATGTCAACGTACCAAAATCTTTTCTTTAGGTGACAGCTGACAGACTACCAAATTTCATCCACATAACACCCACATTTCATCTGTCCGCGATTAAAAAAAAAAATGTTTTGTGCTGGATGGTTTTTGCCAAATAAAAAAAATGGACCGGAGCTAGTTTAAAGTGGTCTATATTTTGGAAATTGACAAAGTGGAGCTTGTTCCACATTCATGGGAAACGAGGGTCACCTCTATTCGCCGGCATCTGAGGTTGTTGAGAAGACTTCAGTCTGATGGTACCGGAGCTCTGCCCATGAAACCAGTACCTACCCGTGTGTTGTAAAAAACCTCAACAAAAAAGGAAGTTACAGATCGAGGCTGCCGGTGGAAGTTACAGAAGTTGCCGGTGTGAATAAAGTTTTAAAATCCTAATCTGGACCATCAAAGCAATAGCTGCAAGAAAATCAGATTCATTCCCAGAAAAAGTTGGTAAAAACTGTTTTAGGCTTAACACAGAGACAGAGCCACACGTATGGAATCATTATGCAAAGTTAATGGTCAACAAGCAGAAAGTTCAGAAACACTATATAATGAAGTCCCACACGCACACCTGATGATTGTAACAAAAGTTCAGATGTTCTTGAGAAGCTTAACGAACTTTGCAACCTCATAGCTACATGTAAGTACTTCAACTTTACTCGTTTTCTTTTATTTTTAGTAAACACCCAGTATCCATCTGTTTGATTTTTATTGACGGTAAACTGTCAAGGCTTAAATGACAGATTCATATGAGATACAGTCATAAAGCTTTTAATCATGATTAACATGAATCGGAGTTTGAAATGGGTCTTGACAAATAAAGTTCCAATATAAAACATCACATTTTAACACTGATTCTCTCAGAATTTTTGCTTTATGAGCATCAAAAGCATAGCTAAGTAGAGCTTGTTCAGTCATGGAAGTTTTATATTAATTTAATTTAAAAATTCCCTGAGTACTGCTTTTTTTTTTAATTTTACTTAACTTTTCTTTTATTTTTTTAGGTGCAAAGAAATTAACAATATGGATATAAAACTGGACCACCTTAAAGACCTAAATAAAGATAGTTACACTGAAGGCTGATGAAATATCAATTGGATCTAAAGAGGAAAACAATACTTTGGATGAAGAACTTGAAAAAAGGGATAATCTTTTGATCATTTAAGTAGATACTAGTATTTTTTTACATACCTAGTTGAGATTTCTAAATAATAAGTAGGTGCACTACTTATTATTTATAAATACTTGCAGAGCTACAATATTCATCCCAGGGCCGTCTCACAATGGGGTCTATCAGCCTCTTAGTGCTGAATATTGGAGCTATGTTAGTATTTAGGTATTTGTGTGAGTACCTATACTGTACGTACTAAAAAAGCTTTGCAATATTTTTTCAAATCCTTTATTTTTGTTTAGGTTAGTTTTATAATTAGATAGATTATAGATTGAGACAAAAAGGTTTTCCTTTCTGCTAGTTTATTGGTTAAAATGTTGTCCCTATTAGTTGTGTTCTATACTTTTCAAGAAGCTACAATCTAAGTACCTACTTTGTGTTTTGTATTATGTTTTGTACTGTTTGTGCAATGTGTATTTTGTATTAAAATTGGCCAGAAGAAAAGTTTTGGTTTTCTTTAATAAATACATATTTTTTAAAAGTTTGACACAAATACAATAGCAATAGTTTCTAGTTTCATTTAAAAAAAAAGACATAGTTTTTTTTTAAATATTCAGGGATTCGGCCAATTCGGAAGGGCCAATTTACTCAAGTTTTAATGCCTAATGCTTAAATTTCTATTTCTGTCTATTTCCCTTCAAAAAGTAGAGAGAGAGAAGAAAAATTACGCGTTCAGGATTAGCCATTAAAACTTCAGTAAATGGGCCTTATGAAACAAATAAAGTTTACAATAAAAAATTTAATGAAAAATAAAAAAAGTGAGGTTGTGTATTGTGTTGATGACAAGACTTGAAATACAAACGATTCTCATTCTATGCACAGAACGATCATAAATGGTTGGTGCATAAAATAGACCTATTTCCGTGCTCTTACCACATAACGACCAACAAACGTAAATTTGACGAAGAATTACATAGGATGTGCGACGTGTACCCTTTAACGTTTGGTGGTCGTTATTTTGACGCCAAAATAATCACGAAAACTCATTAGTCATACGAAAACGTTTACAAAACGTTGCAGTTTAACTTCAGGGTAAAATTAACGTTTAGGCGTCGGTAATTATTTCGTTAACGAAGGTTGTCCCAAAAATAACCAATTTCTCCACCAAATACAACGTTAATATTGGTTAAGTTTTTAGTCATCACAACCAGTAGGTCATACAAATGTTACTTGGGAGGGTAACTATGCAGTATACGGTTTTCTGCCATTTTTAAAAAATTCTTTCTGAGGGCACCTACTAGGGTCCCTAGGACCCCAAATCGGCCTGCGCCCGATTTTTTTTTAAGAGAAAAAAGGGTGCCGCCGGGAGGGGGGGCTGTTGTAATGTTTTTTTTATTGTTTTGGGTTGGGTTGGAATAGGTTGGGTTGGACTGTGTTGGATTGGGTTGTTTTAGTGAAAAAAAAATTAAAACAAAAAAATTGAAAAAAAAAACAACCGGCGCAGGCAGATTTGGGGTCCTAGGGATTCTAGTAGGTGCCCCCATAAAGAATTTTTCATAAAAAATCATTGCCATTTTTTTTGAAAAATTATTTATGGGGGCACCTACTAGGGTCCCTAGGATCCCAAATCCACCTGCGCCGTTTGATTTTTTTTGTTTTTTTTTAAATTTTTTTTCACTAAAACAATTCAATCTAACACAGTCCAACCTAACCTAATCCAACCCAATCCAAAACAATAAAATAAACACATTAAAACACCCTCGGCACCTTTTTCTCTTAAAAAAAAATTGGGCGCAGGCGGATTTGGGGTCTTAGGGACCCTTGAAGGTGCCCCCATAATTTTTATATGCCTGTATAAACCCAGCATAAATTGACGATTTTTGGTCGCTTTGCTGGTAGTTCTAAACATTTTCTAGGACGAACTTATTTAAGAACAAAAGAATATGAATACTTACGCAGTATCGGCTTCTACATCCATGGTGAGTTAAAACTCAAACTAAATTTAAGCCAATTTTAAAAGAAAAATTGCGAAACACAAAAAACAAACCACGAAAAGGAACACACACACAGGAAGAAACCGCAGAATATTAAATGGCGTCGGCAAGTACGTCAAGTTGTCAACCGCACGTCAGATGTCAATCGCGCGGGAAATTTAAAAAATACGGCGTTCAAAACACACGATATCCGGCAATGCGTTTGATCGGACCGAAAAGATGGTTTAGAAATGCATGCAATTACAAAGAAACCATTGCGTTTTACTTGGTATGTGAAATACGTTTTTCAGTTATTGGCAAAATAACAAATTTGCCAATATGTCAGCACTAGTAAATAATCATTGGCAAAATAGCGCAATTTTGTCAATAATACTACTGTATGAAATAACCAATGATATTCACTTGCCAATAATGCCAATAAAGAAAATACACCCTACCACCTTTCATTGTTTGTGGGGTGTCCGTGCTTATAAAACTTTTTAAAATATTTGCATGTAATACTCGTCAAATCTTTTAAAAAATAGTGCTGTGAGAACCGTAAAAACGATATTCTTTTGTTTTTCCTGCTTGTTAATGCTTATAAAATCTTGTCAAATATTTTCGTATAATACTCGTCAAATCTTTTTAAAAAATGTGCTCATAGAAACGTGTAAAATCCTATACTTTTATTCCTTCCTGCTTATTAATGTTGATAAAACCTTGTTAAATATTTGCTCGTAATATAAATAAACTCCTATACTTTTGTTCATTCGTGCTTGTTAATGCTTATAAAACCTTGTAAAAGATTTGTAAACTCTCCATACTTTTTGTTCCTTCCTTCTTTTGTTAATATTGATAAATTTAAAATATTTGCTTCAAATACTGGTCAAATCTTTTCAAAAATTATGCTAGATCGCTGCAATTAAAACTTATAGAATCTTGTAAAACATTAAATTATAATGCTCGTCAAATCTTTTAAAAAAATGTGCTGGTAGAACCGCAATTGAAACTTATAAAGTCTCGATACTTTTCTTCCTTATTAAATCTCGTAGAAACCCGTACTTGTAAAACTTTGTAAAAACTTGTAGAAATAAGAACATTATTTGCGGATAAAATCAAGTCAAAAGTTCAAGCTCACATAACCTGATAAAATCTTAGCAAGACTCGAAAATTTTAATTTTTATTCTTATAAAATCTTGCCCATTTCTAAAAATTATTATAGATTCATCCTCATAAAACCTCGTCAGCTTTTAGAAGTCAAGATTTTTTCCGCAAAGAATCTCTTAGACCTTATAAAATCTCATAAAATCTAATGAAAATGTTATCAGTTTTGACATGTTTTTATGCGGTTTTTTTGGCAGGGGACTTCCATACTTTTGTTCCTTCCTGGTTATTAATGTTAATAAAACTTTGTAAAATATTTATTTGTAATACTGGTCAAATCTTTTAAAAAACTGTGTCATTTTGCTACAATGGGAACTTATAAAATCTTGTAAAATACTAATTTGTAATATTCCTCAAATCTTTTAAAAAATTGTGCTGGTAGAACCGTATAAAAACTCTATACTTTCGTTCCTTCCTGCTTGTTAATGCTTTTAAAACCTTGTAAAATATTTGCTTGTAATACTCGTCAAATCTTTTAAAAAATAATGCCATTTTAGTGAAAGTAAACTTAAAAAATCTGGTAAAACATTAAATTATAATGCTCGTCAAATCTTTTGAAAAAATGTGCTGTAAAACCGCAATAGAAACTTATAAAGTCTCCATACTTTTCTTCATTAGTAAATCTCGTAGAAACTCGTGCTTGTTAAACTTTGTCAAAACTTGTAGAAATAAGACCATTATTTGCGGATAAAATCAGGTCAAAAGTTCAAGCTCATATAACCTGACCCACATAGCATTAAAAGTACATTTACATGCTAAGAACATGCGCTAAATGTACTTTAAAGAACATTCTTTTAGGTACATGCATAGCATGTGCTAATTATATAGCTCTTGATAACATTATTTGTTCTACTTGTATAGCGTATGATATAAGTATATACCAATTAAAAAATTTCTTTTGTACTCGTGCTAAGCATATTCCAAAAGAGAACACAAAAAGTATATTTTTAAGAATATTTATAGTACATGCTAAGTATATACAAAACAGTATAAATATTTAGAAAAAATCAAATGCGTCTTATAACATTTCTGAAAACATTAAGATCATCAGTGAAACAATTCAATGAAGTACATATCCGTTTTACGCAATTATAATATGCTTACCGAACCTGTTTCAAAAATCACATCTAGTCGTATAACTCCATACATTTTCAAAACAACTCCAAATCCATGCCCCCTCACATGATGCGATTTTTGAAGCATATGGTGGGCACGGTTGTTTTACACGCACGCGCAAGTAATAATTAGTTTTTTATAGTATGGATATTCTTTTGGGTATATGCATGTGTTAAGAATATTCTTCTCCCGTCTTGTCACATATTTCTACACTTGGAGATCGTCCAATAACTCCTACCTCCCTCGAATTATGTTACATTTAATTTGAAACATTTCAATAAAATACCCGTTTTACTGCGTGCCCATATATGCATCCTGTTTCAAAAAACGCACCACGTGACGCGACATGGTTTTAAATTCCAGAGTCACGTGGTGCATTTTTTAGACAGAGTGAGCGCACACGCACAGGTGGGAACCGGCGGGTTTTTCATTTCCTGTAAATACCTGCCAATCGACTGCCAATTAATTTAAAATATTGCTTATTTAATTTTTTTCCTGCATTTTTGAATAAAAAATGTAATGTAGTTGCAAATCACCCTTTCATCCTTGTAACACTTTTACCCTCCCTCCTTGCCGCGTTCATAAGTTATGGTGGCATATCCTAATATTTTTCACTTACACGAAGCAAATATGTAATTTGATGTAAATGAATTCCAGGCGGAGGCAGGGGTCCCATAGTTTGTACAAAAATACATTTTACAAAGCGTATTTTACACAAACGTACATTGCGCAAACAATACTTTCCGCAAATCGTAAAGTAGCATAACAATACATCGCACAAAGGATACTTTTTGCAAACCGTACATCGTACAACTCGTACTTTCTACAAACAATACATCCTACAAATCGTACAGTGTAGAATCCGTCCGACATACAATTTTTGTTCTCTGCTGTTTTAATTTAAACTCAGAATAAAAATACAATCTTAGAAGGTGAAGACATATTCTTTTTTTTTATTTTATAAAAAAATATAGGTTTTAAAAAAAATATAGGTATATAGAATCCAAAAAAATCAAGACATGAATATGCAGTGTGGGTACTTTAAAGAAATTAAATGCTCTATAGCCTTAGGATATAATATGAGGATAAAACGCACCCCCCCCCCTCCCCCTTAGAAGCCTGTTTATGGTCACATTTTGACTTCAAATGAAGTTTTTTTATTACTTATCCTTAACCCCCCCCCCCCCCCCCCGAAGTCAATTTCTGAGTGTGACTGATTATTGAAATTTTTCATGGGATTTGCGTCCTATCAAATTTGTTTTTTTTTAAATGTGATGATACCTATACCTATGGTACACTAATTTTGTGACACCTTGACTGCAATGTTTTTTTGATGTGAGTTAATTTTGAATTAAAAAAAAAACCTTTAGATATATAAAAATCAAATTACTATTGCTTTTTTCTTTAATAAACTTCGGCAAAATAGATTATTTTTAGCTGTAGGTTGTTTTACCTCTTTATATAGTGTGTCTCAAAAGTCTGGAATAATGGAATTTTTGGAGAACGCTTTTTAAAAAAAAAACATATATACGAAAAATAGCGGGTTCGAAAAATGTATAAGTACTCTTTATACACGGTGGACACCCTGTATTGTGTAATGTTGGGTATTTTTGAAAAGCTTATTTTTAAGAATCCAGAAAATGAGATAATATACAGGTTGTCCACTTTAAAAAAGCGTGTCGTATTTTAATTTTGGGACACCCTATATATAAAATGGTATACATTTAAAAAAAAAATACAAATAAATTTTGTCATGTTGTCTGTCTGTCGGTCTGTCTGTCGGTAACACGATTACTCAAAAACCGCTAAACCGATTCTTATAAAATTTGGTACCAAAATTCTTTGTCACCCTACGCAGAGTTGATTAGTTTTTGGTGAGGGTGGGGGGTTGGCAAGACGATATTAGGGGGGATTAAACTTAACTCACGAACCGTATAGCAGCTAGCGACAAGCGGTTTTCACAATATAGGATAGATAATTACATTTTCAACCAAAAATTTTGAAAATAAATTTGATTTTTTTTTTTGGTTGAAAATCCAACTATGTAAGGTAATATGAAAACCGCGTGTCGCTTTTGGCAAGAGGGTTGGAGGAGGGGATTAAGCTTTTAATAAAATTGTAACTTCACGAACCGTACGTATCAGCTAGCGACACGCGATTTTCACACCTAAGATACATAATTGCATTTTCAACCCAAAAACAAAAAAAAATTAAATTGAAACAAAATTTTTGAAATTTTTTATTTTTTTTTTAGATTTTATGTATGGCTGTACGTGCAGCATGCTGCTCATTTGTCTTTTTAAACGGGCTTTACAACAAGATTCCAAAGTAGTATATAATCCCTTTAAAAAAATGAGTGTGTTAGAGAGGTGTCACCCTTTAAAAGGGGAATTTTTTATATGACTGGAACGCCCATAAAAAAATCTCAGTTGTCGTGTTTTTGCGTTTTATCCGCATATTTTTTCTACAAACACAAATCGTCGAATAACTCATAAGATCGTGCCAACGTCGGTATAACGTCGGCAGTCTAGCGAAATTATTCCAATTAAAGTTCCCACCCTATATAGGAGGGCCCAAGGATATTCTGATGGTATACGAAAACTTCTCCTCCAAAGCTGACAGCAAAGAGTGTAACTTATTTATTCCCACGACGACGTTTTTTTATCCTGCATAGAAATCGGTTCACTCGATTACGATTTGTAGTGCCACATAGACCCACACAAACACAGACTGCAGGGTCCGAAAGTGAAACCTATGATGTCAAATTCGTTGCTCATCATGAATATCTCTACGAAAAGGTTTAAAATAGGGAAAAGTTGCGCAAATTTTACGCTTTGCTGAAAACTAAGAAAAGTTTACAAATTCCGGATAGTTCTGGAGAAAAATCCGTATTCTTTAATTTTAGTATTTATTTTTCTGCGGCCTTATTCTTTAAAAGCTGTCAAAAAATGCTTAAAAATTATTTCAAAAGGCACTTTTTTAAAATCTACCTGACAGGTTCGTTTTTGAGATTTGACATTGTGAGAGGGGAGCTCTGGTAAGTTCATTTTTGGTTCATAAAGGATGACAGATAATATTTTGCAACCTTATTTTGACAAGTCACCTGAATTTTTGGGTTACTTGATCATCAATAATTAATTATTGTGTCTACATAAAATCCAAATACTTATCTTTCGACAAAATAATTATGATAATCATTTCAGTTCCCAGAAGTGATGATCAAATTAAATTGGTATATAAATGTAGATTATTATGTAATAAGACACCATAGTTGAAAATTTAGATGACTGATTGATTAAAAAGTCATACAGACGAAGCATCAAGGCAAATAAAGGAAGCCGAAACAGACACAAATTATTTACTATTTACATGTACAGGATGATTTTTTTTAAAAATATTTTGGAACTGAATCTATATAATATTTTTTCTACTAGCGTGCGGAAAACTTACTGGTACTTTTCCGCACTCAACCAAAATAAAATATAAATATATTGCTATATTTTTTAAAATTTTCTTTTTTGTGTTTAGTCAGGATAAATAATGAGTAACATTGTTAAAATTCCTTTTATTGGGTTAAATGCGAGTAGAAAAAATATTGTACCCTGCAACTCGCGTAAAGTGACTTTTCCGGACTTGTTAGGTAAACTAGCTACTATTTATTTCTACGACCGTGCGGGAAAGGGGTGTTTTAGTTTCGAAAGTATCACTTTCCCGCACTGAGTACGGAACAGATTTTACTCAATTTTTTTTACAACTGGTCGGAGAAAAAATATTTATCCTAACTCATGTGTCAAGTATCTTTCCCATCCTTGCTGCTTTCTCGAACTCCGGTCCGCGTTCGTTCTCAGGCCAACGGATGTCCCGTGTGGGGACGATTAAATTTTCGCACAAGTTATATAAGATAAAAACTATTTTTAGATATTGCGCATTGTTAATTGCAAAATATAACTTTGCCGCACTAGTGCGCAAAAATAGTGCGAAAAATCTTTGCGCCCTGTAATCGTAATGTCAAAACCAATTTTTCGCATTGTCAGCATACGTCTGAAGGCTTTGAAATGCCTTGGTTGCACAGTTAGCATAAGGGAGGGGGACATTTTTGGGGGCAATTCCAATTTTTTTATACGATCTACTGTTTTTGATACCAAATTTTAAATCTTTATAAAATTTGCTTTTTAAAGATACTCCATATTATACGGTTTGCATATCTAGTTTTCATATTTTTTATTTAAATTTTTGAAAGCGATTATCTCACAAACTAAATATGATGTTGGGTGTCATTTTAAAGAGTTTTTTGAGAGAATCTACAGATAGTAATATTTTTAAAATTAAGCCCCTTTATCAACATTTTTGAACAAATGATATAAATGTGTAATCGCCCAAATACCATTTCTTAATTTTCCTTAAAAAATCCTTTAAAATGACACCGAACATTCTAGGTTACCTTATTTAGTTTGTACGCCTTTTCCGCAGTCATTTGCGTGTGGAAAGTAGCAATTTTCCGCACAGCGTGCACGAAAAAATTTTGCTTGCGAAAAAAATATCACTCACGCAAAAAGAAATTTCTACGAGGTTGAGGAAAATAGGATTTTGCGCATTGGGCGTTACGTTACTATGTCACACTAGTTTTCCACATTATTTCAATGTTATAATAATATATAATAAAAATTTTATGAAACACATTTTTTATTGACTATTTTATACTACTTTCCTTACGCTCTTAGAAGAACAATTGTCCGAACTTCTAAGTCCTTCGGCCAATGAAGCAGTCTCGTACGGAAAAAATGGCTTTTCCGCGTGCATATTTTTTTTTACAAAATTATGCACACCAACAAGATGTTTTTAATTTTCCGCACGCCCTTAGGCAAAACGTTGCATCTAACATGAGCGTAAAGCAGGCCCGGCGCTAGATTGTTGGAAGCCCGAGGCATTTTTTAAAATGCCGCCCCTGATTAAAGGATTCTTAATTTTATTTTTTGTTACCCATTTAAAAGGGAAAAAATATATTGAATAATAAAAAATCCTTATTTGCCAGGGGCGGTCGCAGTGCCTCTGACTCCCCCTCAATTAACACCCCTGACTGAGAGAATTTTTTTTTATACACCAGTATACTATTTGGGACAATACAATTTTTTATAGTGGGTATAAGATTTTCTTTAAATCCCAGTAAAAAAATATAGATGTGATATAAATCGATTACAGAGGGGGTTTTTCATGTACTATTAATATAAATAAAATATTCTTTTTTTTTAATATTCGCGTAACATATGCTAAGAACCTTCTTTACATAAAATTTTATAAATTTTATTTGCCACACCTTTGACAAAAACTTGTCAAAACATTTTACAAAATACCTGAAAAATATCATATTTTAAATAATTTTCTGTCTATATTTTAAAAAAATTCGCCTAGTTAAGTAATTTTAAACAATTTTTATTAGCAACATTATTTAACAGTCGTAAAAAATTAGAATAATTTTGAAAATTTGCGCCTTCGCCGTATTTACAAGCAGATTTAGAATTAAAACTAGACCCAACGGAGAATTCCACCCCTGCAAACCCAACCCAAACACCTACTAAAGCGCCCCTCCCCTTTGAAATCGGCTTTACAAAAATTCTACAATTTTTGAACCATTTGAAACAGGATCTAACAAAATAAAATCGTTCTTTTTCATTATGTTTTTGTAATTTTCTTGGATTTCTGTGAACATGACATTCAGAAAAAATACCGATGAGGAGGTGCCAAATTTATGTCAACGCGTGCGGAAAAGATTAACTTTTCGCACTGGTTATATATAATAAATATTTTGATGTATTTTTTGAGTGCACTTTATAAAAACTAACCCTTTAAATATAAAAAAATGGGCACTTTTAAGACGATTTTAGAATGGGCACTAATTCTTTACTAGGTTTTGTGGTCCCTGAGTAATTATAAAAAACGGAAAAATTAGTAAGTATGCATTTTTTGTCTACCCTCATTTTTTCACGAGTCATCAAAAAAAGTCGACAGTACCTACTACGCTACATCTACACCGTTATGAATTAAAAAGCCAGTTAACTCCTTCTCTCCTGTGTCTTTAGCCTACAGTTTGGTATTCATATGGCCGCGACATTAGGCCAAATTTAAGGATACTAAAACTATAAAGAGTTTTTAACTGACTTTTTACTTGAGATAGTGTTAGCTAAATATGGCGGTTCAAAGATGGTCGATGCGATTTACAAAAGCTGCTTTTTTCTTATGTGCTTGGTTCGGCTAATTTTTTTATATTTACTTAAATATGCGGCACTACCACCAACACGGTGAGCCAGATATTAGGCTGTTTTTTACTAAACTTTCTTCGCTTATAAAAAGCAATGGGTCTTACATTTTTGATGTTAGTACTAATACCCGTATATGTATAGAGGGTAATCCATAGAATTGTGCGCCAAAGAAAAAAGTTTAAAACTCGCGAAATATATATACTTTTTTAAGCTCTTACGAAAAAACTATACCGCTAAGGCAACATCCTTTAGGAACAATATAGTTATATATAGGTATTATCTCAAAGAGTACTTACTTTAGCACATAATAAAATTTATACAGGGGATTCTATTTAAAATCAGAAAGTTGATTTCAAAATTTGACATATGCCAGTGGCGCACTGAGCGAGAGGGGGGATTTAAGGTCAACCCCTCCCTCCCGAGAAGCCTGGTTACAGTTGGTACAATCAAATAACAGCAGAAATAAAATAGGTAAGTATATAGAGAATAAAATACAAGAGCCTAGACCTTAATTTTTAACAATTAAAAATCTTTAAAAAATCATAAATTACAAAATTTTTCGGCTGCAGCACCTTTCATTTTTACGATTTCGTATCAAAATGGTCTTTTTAATGTAATTTTATCAAAACATTCTGCGTGCGATTTGTTGTCAAAAATCGTATTTTAAGAGTCATTTTCGCAAAAATTTTCGCCTGCTGCGGATTTTACCATTTTTGCAAACACAAAAATCAGTCACTTAAAGTAAATATTTCAACGCATCGGTATCGATATACCAACCGCGTTTGAAATAAAGCCAATATTTACGATTTTACTTTAATTTTAAGTCAAAAATTTCATTTTAAGCGTTATTTACTGAAAAAATGATGATTTTTACATCAAAGTAATAATAAAATAAACATCAATCAATTATGGTCAGATTTTTACTTCAAATTTTTTTTTTTTAATTATTTATCTTTACCCCCCCCCCCCTTCCTTTCAAAGCTACAGTTTTCGAGATATTTTTATTTTCTTTCAACATAACATAATTGATTGTATGGTGTACTATCCGTGCTTTCTAGCATCAATTTTTTAGTACACCATACCAATATGGTATGGGGGACTATTAAAATCGTGAAATTTTGACTTTTCTTAATTTTATCAAAAGTGAGGTATTAAGGTTCCAAAACACCTTAATCGACGAAAAAAAAAGTTTTCTGTCGGTCTGTTGTCTGCCTGTACACGATAACTCAAGAACACCTTAATCGATTTTAACAAAATTTGGTACAAAAATCCTCTATCGAGTGACCATGAACTGATTAACTTTTGGGTAGAGTGGTGGGGGGTTGAAGGGGGCAAAAAGGGATAAAATATTTTAAAAAATTGTAACTTTGGAATAAAAGCAAGTAGCGATATATGGTTTTCAGATTTAAGTGTACATGAATATGGACTACAAATTTTGTTGTAAAGTCCAAATTCGTGGGAGCTTCAGTTTCCGGGTTATTTTAAAAAACGTTAAAATATATTTTAAAAAATATATATTTAAAAAATCATCACTTTAGAAGTAAAGCAGCTATTCATATTCAGATTTTGGTTTTCGTCAATATTACCCAAAAATGTTGTTATAAAATTCAAATCTTTCAAAGCTACAGTTTTCGAGATATTTTCATTTCCTTTTAACATAAAATAATTGATTGTATGGTGAATTATTCGTGCTTTCTAGCACCAATTTTTTTCTACGAATTTAAAACATTTCAGCTAAAAAAATTACTTCATAGGGACCGTTTTTTTATGTTTCCAATAACAATTCTATTTTGATTTGCTGCATATTTAAACGTAAAATCGAGTTTAAAGCCTGCAATTAAGGATTTTAAAAAACTTCAAACGTATTTCCTGTTTATATATGAAATCCGGTGTTAAGTTAAAAAATGTAAGTTGTGGTTCGTAAAATAAAGGAAAAAAGTGGCAAAGTGTTAATTTACTTTGGAGCTGTAATGTTTAGAATACTTTTATACCTACCCCCCACCCCGAAAACTTTTCTTACGACATAACATAATTGATTACATAACGTATACGTTATGTCCAGTGGCGTAGTAAGGTACCTATAGGTACCGAAAATGTTGCTTTGCTTTTTTTTTAAAAATGGTTAAAAACATTAAAAAAGTATCATTTCGCGAGTTTTAAGCTTATTTTTTTTGACTTGCTCTGTGCAAATTCAAAATTTTACACTAATTAAATAAAATAAATTTTTGGGAATCCTTTTTAGGATAACACGAATCGAGTTCAAAAATAAGGGATTGTGACGAGCAATATCAACCATAATTCTTGCATAGCTTACCCTGTACATGCGGTTATAGTACTTAGCATCAAAAATGTAAAGTCCATATAAGTAGGAAGGCGTTTTATTTTCATCTGACATTAGGTAGTTATATATTTTCTTGTAAAGTTAAGTAAAAAAATTGGTGCTACAAAGCACGGATAGTCCACCATACAATCAATTATTTTATGTTGAAAGGAAATGAAAATATCTCGAAAATTGTATCTTTGAAAGATTTGAACCTTATAACATAATTTTTGGGTAATATTTACGAAAACCAAAATCTGAAAATCGCATAACAATAGCTGCTTTACTTCTAAAGTTATTATTTTTTTTTTATATATTTCAATGTTTTTTCAAATAACTCGGCAACTAAAGCCTCCACGAATTTGGAAATTTGTAGTCCATATTTCTGGAAACTTAAATCTGAAAACCGTATATCGCTACTTGCTTTTGTTCTAAAGTTACAATTTTTTATTTTATCCTCCTTTTCCCCCCTCCAACCTCCCACCACCCTACCCAAAAGTTAATCAGTTTATGGTCAGCTCAGTACCCTCTCCATACAGGCCGATCAACTTCTACCGATTTAGTGTCCTTTAATCCACTTTCGCCGCCATTTTCACTCAAAAGTGACAGAAAATAATCCATTAATAGTTTTCTGTCAATATATATGGCGGCTAAAGTCGAGAAAAGGACACTAAAACGGTAGGAGTTAATTGGCCTATGTGGAGAAGGTATTGGTCAGCCGATGGAGGATTTTTGTACCAAATTTCGTTAAAATCGATTAAGGCATTCTTGAGTTATCGTGTATACAGACAGACATCAGACAACGGACAGCCATCTTTTTTTTTCGTCGATTAAGGTGTTTTGGAATCTTAGTAACTAATTTTTGATAAAATTAGGAAAAGTCAAAATTTCACGATTTTAATACCCCATACCATATTGGTATAGTGGACTAAAAACGTCCATTCTCCAAACGTTTATCCCTAATTTATGAATCAACCTGTGCCTTTATGACGAGAATTGCTCGTTGGGACCCCCTCTACAACAGATATTATCTACATATAAATAAAATTAGCTGAAACACATTCCAAAATTTTTTATATTAATAGTATTTAATCTTTGATTCCACATAACAAAATGGCATGGTTCTTTATCTCACAGAGGCATTTTTCATATGAAAATAACAACCCCTAAGGGATAGAGATACAGCGATTTAAAGTTTTATACCCCACAAAAAACTGCCTAGAAGCTCCAAAACCAGGATGCGTCACGTAATGCGTTTTTACAGTGAAGCTGGTAGTAGATTTAAAATTATTTTTTAGATAACAAAAACATCCTCTAACATTCTTTTTATTCTGAGCTCAGATTTAAACAGCTGTCAGTCGAGCACAGAACATAATTTGTATGTTAGACGGATTCTAATACATACGAATTGTAAGATGTATTATTTGTAGAAAGTACGAGTTGTACGATGTACGGTTTGCAAAAAGTATGCTTTGTGTGATGTATCGTTATGCTATTTTATGATTTGTCTAAAGTATTGTTTGTACGATGTATATTTGTTTAAAATACGTTTGTAAAATGTATCTTTTGGATTAATTATAGGGACCCCGGAGGCAACGATTACATTACACGCGCGTTGGAGAGTTCTTATAAATACGCCCGATTCTATGACGTCCGTGCAGAGTAAACCAATTCGTTCGTTAGTCCATGGTGATTTGTGACGTTGCTCCAACCAAAGATGTGCTTCTGTTTTTATTCTTTACCTTTGGTATTTTTTTATATTGGCATTGGTACTTTTTTTCTAAAACTTCGTTTTTTTGTTGATTTTTCTCGTGATGTGGCTGCAGAAGAGCTCAAGTTACGCTATTCTTCTATTATAGTTGTTTAATCACTAAAATTTTACTACGATAACTTAGATTTTCAGTGGTTGGCGAGGTAAGTTAGATTTCTTATTTTTTTTTATATTCCTTGTTTTTGCCGCAATGTCTTCGAAGAGAAATAAAAAAGGCTATTTAAGGAATTTTTTAACAAACCAGAAAAAGGTTAGGGTTGCCAACATACTTGCCGCCTATTCTATTCCTATTCCTATTTTTACGTAATAAATTAAATGGAGTCACCCAGAGGAATTATGTTTTTAGGTATATGAGCTGCAGAGGATTGGAGGAAATTCTTATCCCCAAAACATTCGAAAAATACTGTATAAAATATTAGTAAACCAAGTTTCAATTGAATTTTCTTGGGATGGTGCCAAGAAGAAGGAAGCTTTCAAGAAATTAAAACTAGCACATGGCATTTTAGGTAGGCAGATAATAAACTCATAACACAATATAAATAAAATATGAAATTTGTTCTAGCATACATGCATATATTGTTTTGTAATAAAAAAAATAAGAAATATTTGCCCAAATTAATATTAAATATTTTTTTTATAGAAGCCATGAAAAAACAATATCTAGACATTTCTGAAGCTCAGATTATTGACATAATAAAACAATGGCTAGTAAAAGCTAAGGAAAGATTAAACAAGGAAATGTTAAACAGAGAAAACCCAGGTGGAGAGCAATAGGGTCTAATATGGTTTGTACTAAATTGTTTCTATGAAAAGTGAGACTTCATTAAGATTTTAGTTAGTGATTTTAGTTTTTTTGTTTTACAAGAATTTTTATTTTCTTTCACATTATTTTTGTTGTTAGTTTTTAACTAGTATATTAGTTTTACATTCCAAACTTTGTGACATGAGCTGTGTTTTAAACCTTATAAATGTTTTAGGTTTTGCTTTCTGAGTAGGGAGGTTATAACTTATAAAACATCAAAGTATTTTTTATATTTGGTTCTGTTTAATCCTTAAGATAAAGTTTTGGTTTTAAGTAACTTTTCTGTTGCGATTTAGTATATTACACAGTTGGCAGAACTAGCATAATATAATATGCAACAAAAATGGCAAAATCTTGATTATAGGTAATTATAAAAATTGAAATTTTGTGTATAGCTTTTTTTCAAAGGGGCAGTTTTAGGGAAAACTTGTTTGACAGGTATTTTTATTAATATTTTTCAAATATTCCATAATGTTTGTTTTACTAGTCGCCCTTCTTAAAAAAGTTTTAGTTTTTATAATTGATGCTAGGTGCATGTGTTATATTTAAAATTGTTGGTATTCAAGGTTTGTTTTATTTTTATTCGATATACTAATTTTGCTCAACAATGTATTTATAAGTTTTCTTATCATTCAAACAAATTTTTTTGTAATACATATTTAGACTGACTTTAAATATATTATTTTATGCAAATCTATTTTTTTTTCGATTTTAAATATATAACGGAAAATGTCTGCACGAAAAAAAGTATTTCTGAGATGTTCATTTTACATAGAGATAAATGATATTGGCATTTATACACCAGTTGACTGTTTGGGACAATACATTTTTTTTTTAATGGCTATAAGATTTTTATATACCTACTATTAAGGAAGTGGTATTGTCCCAAATAGTATACAACTGGTTTATAAAGGCTAATATCCTTTCTCTCAGTGTATGTGTATAGAAGTGCCAAAGCACATACTATGTACATGATCATTATATGACAAGTACATACCTAGAGAATATAGTGAGTACATTTTGAGCACGTTCTGTGGATATGTGCTCAGTACATACTAGGCATGTGGTAAGAATTGACCTAGGAATATTCTAAGCACATATTTTACATCTATTATGGTGTATCTGTAACCTATTCTCAGCATGTGCTCAGAAAGTGTGCAATGCTTTTTTGGGACATGCTTAGCATATGGTGTAGTCCTTTTGGAATATGGTATGTATGTGCGATGTATGTATAAATGCTATGTGGGGATATATATAAACTCTTGCCCATTTTGAGAAGTCCAAATCCTCATAAACCTTGTCAGCTTTTACAAGTCACGATCTTTGCCGCATACAATCTCGTAGACCTTATAAAATCTCATAAAACCTAATGAAAATGTTATCAGTTTTGACAAATTTTTATGCGGTTCTTTTGGCAGGGTAGGGTTAAGCGTAATGGAAAATGATCAGATGTTGAGATCTCATTTAAGACCTCAAGTTCTTCCACCAATGTGAGGTAAGTATCTGAGACCAGATGTGGTCAATGGTGGAGCAGCCCCTTTTAGATGTGTAGTTAAAGTTACCCTGAGAGTCGCTAGGCGAGCGGCCATTGATAATTGTAAAGTGACTGGGCAATTTGGATAAGTTAAATTTATTTATTTAATAATAAAAATACAAAATAAAATATTTTTATTTCTATAAAGATCCAGTGAATAGATATACTAATAATATTTACAGCAAACGACCTGTGTACGAAGACCAGCAAGCCGCCACTCGCTCTTCCCCAAGAAAATTGCTTGACTGCGTGACTAGAGAAGGTATAATAATTTTGTAAATTTGAGGGGAGGCCTGAAGGTTCCCGCAGCAAACAGGTTTCACTAATGCACAAAAAGTTGGAGTAACCTTCTACATTCCAGAACACAATATCTATTTTTGAGGGGGGTGCACCTAGTGAGTTTCTACCAGGTGGCGAGTCCTGGGCATCTCTGGAGCGTTTGGAAGGGTTGCTTGGTGGAAGAGTGATGATTCTAGAGGTTCCTCTTATGTACTTAATTATTATGTCAGCTTCACCTTCAGTTTTGCAGCGACGTAGTCCTTCGTTTAATTCGGAAAGGTGCTTTGACTGGGTAGGAGCTAGTGAGGTCCGATTTAATATTAATGTTTGGAAAGATCGTGTTTGGACCTTAAAAAAGTTAACTTTTAGAGCATCTTTAGCATATGCAAAGTACATATCACTTATTGAAACATTACTTGGTTCTTTTAGTGCACAAGCTATTCTGGTACCGTAAAAGCAGAACATCAAAATAATGTTATTCTAGTATTTCCTTAGCATATACTATATAATGAAATACCATTAAAGAAGGTTACTTTTAGGACATCTTTAGCACATGCAAAGTATATACCAATTATGGTACAATATTAAGCACATCTTTATGCATGATACAATAAAACCATGAGCGTTTAATTCAGTGCACTCAGAAATTAAACCATCCCAAGTAAAGTGTCTACTTTCACCAAACGCGAAATTTCTCTGAATTCCGCCAACACGCTTATTTGATCTTAGCTAACTCTCAACCTGTAGGTTGTGTGTTCGAACCCCGTCGTCGCGTCGCACTTTTTTTTATTATTTGTTTTTTTTTTCATAGGGTGTATTCTGATAGGACACGGTTTTTAGAGCTTAAAAATCTATTTATTATTTTATTTAAAGCCATATTTTAGGAGTTAACGGTGCTAAGGATGACCCATTGCTATATGTGCTAAGCACATGGCAATCATCTGATAAGAATATGTATTAGCACATCCTAAGAACCTGCAAAGCATGTGATTAGGACGGAACGTAACCTATTCTTAGCACATGATAAAGATGTTCCAATCTTAATTTAGAACATCCTTAGCATATCCTTTTTCTTCTTCAGGACATTCTATATACATGCTAAGGATGACAAATTGCTATGTGGGTGAGAAAAAAAAGGCATTTAAATATTTAGTTAGAAAAAAAGAACCAATAAAACCAAACTTTAACTGAAAATCTTGTTAATGGTGAAAATCAAACAGCTTTCTGGAAGACAGTCAAACGTTTTAAAGTCGTTTCTAACCAACACCAACTCCACGTAGAGATATGAGAAGCTTTTTTTTCACACCTAATAACACCTAAACCACGACATGACACATCTTACTTTGATGTACTCGACTCCGAAATCTCTCTTGAAGAAGTAAAAAAAGTACTCAATTCATGTCTAAACGGCAGGTCCCCAGAGGTTGATGATGTTTCCTATGAATTTCTCAAAACATTTGCCTCAAAATTGGATGCTAAATCTAAACTATCTTTATAACTACATTCTTGATACCGAAACTATACCCAATGACTGGGGAACTGTCATTCTATCCATGATTCATAAAAAAGGTCCTACTAATAATCCAAACAATTACAGAGGAATTGCCCTCATAAGCTGTCTTTGCAAACTCTTTACAAAAATATTGCTTTCCAGACTCGAAAAATGGTACGAAATCTGCGATACTCTCCCAGAGTGCCAGTCTGGATTTCAAAAGACCAGAGGATGCCTCGACAACGTTTTCATTCTAACTTCTGTAATACACCTTCAACTTAGACGCAGTAGAGAAGTCTGGGTAGCTTTTGTTGACTACAAAAGAGCGTTCGACTCTATCGACCATATTTTACTCTGGCGGAAGCTCTTCAACATCGGCATAAGCAGCTAAAAGTCGTGGGCTAGTAATTTGGGTCTGGATTAGCCCGAGCTTATCCACCCCGGAAATGTAAGGTAAAACTTATTTTTACCAAGCTTTGGGCTAAACAAAACCAAAAATCTATTTTTATTAGTTTTGCTTTAACCAAATCGGATAGCTGTTTCAAACCAGTGAGTCTGTTGTGATAAACCTTTATTCTGCGGCCAAAGGTAAAAATTGTTAGTTCCAAACCATAAATGATTTGTGATAATGAGGGTTGCTCCAGCATTTGTGGTTTTTTGTTTTTATTAGCTAAATTCATCTTGTCCAACTCATCAGTCGCAGTTCAACATTCGTTGTGTTAACGTCTCTTCAGCAGGTAAATTAACTCGTGCGGCCATCCAGGCCCGGCGTTGTAAATATTGTAATAGGTTGCGTGTACTGACGTCACTTGTTTAGTGCTGACGTGGTGTGATAGTGACTTCTTGGATTAGGTGAGTAATTGGTGATTTTTGGTAGAATTTGTGTATACCCATACCGTATAGTGCAGTCTAATAGAACAGTTGATAAGATGGCCGCCGTAGGGTCACCATCAGTGGCATAGCCAGAAATCTCTCTGGGGGGGGGGGTTAGCATTTAATAAAAATCAACTACCTACCTATGGCAAATTTTTAAAAATTTGGTAGGTGCCTATTGCTTGAGCTCTTGAAATGAAGAGAGGGAGCGAGGCGGTTTAATAGGTGTTGAGTGGGTGTACACGAAACAAAAATACCCATTTTTAAAAGCAGGTCTCATCTAGTCTTATTGGCAGATTTTTTTAAAAAAAAAGGCAAAAATTGTGAAAAAATTACACAAAAATGCCATTTTTTAAGCGTTTTAAATCTTACTGACAAAAAAAGATGTTTATAAAATTAAAGAAAATTGTAAAAATACTTAATATTGGTATAGCGCCGCAGTCGAACATTTTTACCAAAAAAACAACAAATTCTTCACAAATTTTGATCTTTTAGAATATTTAAAAAAAGTAAATTGGGTTTGATGCTAAGAAGGATTGGATTGCGGTGGTGTATATAGATTTGTTGCCAAATCATAAATGCGCCGCAGATGAAAATTTTAAGAAAAATTTTCCATTTGTTACACGTTTTGAATGCTGGTAATAAAAAAATTTTATAATAATTTTAAATAATTTCTTTTTTTCTAGTTTTTAGAACAAAAAAAACAATTTTAATTTATTTTGACAATTATAATAACAAAACAAACAAGATTTTTTAAGGTTAATTTTGTGACATGAAAAGGCGCGTTTTTGCGACATCAAAAGGAGCGTTTTTGCGACATCAAAAGGCGCGTTTTTGCGAGATACCATACCATTATTATCTTGTTTTAATTACATCAATCTGAGAGAGATAAGAGATCCAAATCTTCTTGAGATAGTTGCCGATGACAGATATCGGGATCGAATGCATTTTACACCCGATTCCCACTAGCGTTTTCTATGCGCAGTCACCCTGAGTCAAAAAAACTCATCACGTGGTCCGACATGAACTTGTATAGGCAAATCTCGCTTAGACCACGTGATACGTGTTTTGATTCGGGGGACCCAGGAATGAGAAACGCATAGATGGGAACCGTGTTTTAAGGTCGCAAAAACGCACCGTGAAACGTCGAGCGCATACGCTGATACTGCTGGTCGGCGGCAAATGTGAACACCCCGGAAAATACTCGCCTGTACACCCTTCGACCCCGCAATCTAACTTGAGATAGTTACCTCTGACAGTTATGCGGGCTTGAAGTGTGTGGAGGCGGATATTTTTCCTGGTATGTGTAGTATGCTGGATCTCTCGAGGAATGCATTTAGGAAAAGACAACAATGGTAACTATGTTAAGATCGCAGAAACGAACCATCCCACTTAACACAATAACGTTAGAAACTTATCAAATTCACGTGAGCTTAAAACATGCGATTCTGCGAATTGCATAAATATCACGTTGCTAGCAACGTGAATTCCGAATTGAAAATGACGCTTAATAGGTCGCGTACTAACGTTATAAAAATATACGTGAGTAAAATTAACATCAGAAACACATACAATCTCACATTAATAAAGCATTTTTTCGATGTACTTTAAAATGCTATAGAATATCAGTTTTTGTGTTATTTACATATAAAAAAAATATACCGTGTCACGTAAAAAAAAGTGCTGTTTCTTAGTAAGAAAACCTGAAATGCTTAAATTTTATTTTTTTCAAAAAATCAAAACGCTTTGAGCAGTTAAAGTTTTAACAAAAATTATTTCAAATTTTGAACGTGTGATTAGGTCAAAATACTATCTCCTAGCGTGTGGCAAAGCGAACTTTTCTACACCCATTTGCGAGGGAAAAGTAGTACTTTCTACATGTTTACTAGATTGTATTTTGACCTGACTAAACTTTTGAAATTATTATGTTACAAACTTAAGTTTTTGAAACATTTTGACTTTGCAGTTTGTCTTAACAAAAAATTGAAGCAATTAGGGTTTTCTTAATAAAAAATAAGCACTTTTTCCTCATTTATTAATGAAAGGATTTGATGTTTATTTTTTTTAAATTTTATTTAAAACATACAGAATTAAGCTTTCCATTAAAAAAATTTGTTCAGGTCAAACAGAGTACAGCAGTATATTAAGACTTGCAGGCACCATATCGCATCATTGCCCTTACATACATATCTTTATGTTTATCTCTATTATTTTGGGTGGTTGGCATCTCTCTTTATCTGCAGCATCCTTAATCAGTTTTCTATGACATTAGGAAGCTTTGTATTCATGGTGGTACTTAAAGAAAGGGAATTTCTTCTTACTGCAGCTACATCTGGAAACAAAATATTTTTATAGATATATAATAAGTAGCAACCAAGACGGGGGATGAACATTGTCCCGCTAAAAAACTGTATCAAGTTTTTTAATCAGTGTTTCATGCATTTTTATTCACTTTTACCCTGCAAAGTGTAGATGTTAAGATGGTCGCCAGGATAATTGTCTTTCTTCATATAAGAGCTCCAAAGATATAATTTTTGTTGTTTCAAAATTGAGAAGCAAGGTAGAAACGACCCATATTTCCATCAAAAGTCCACCTGAAATATAAATTTGGGGATTAACTATAAGTATTGTCACCACTAATGTGTAAAAATTCTGAGCACTGTGAATATTCTGAGCCCTTTCAGAGAAGACCTTTTGAACATCATCGTTTTAGTTATTTAACAAAAATATATAAAAAACTAAAAAGAACAGTCTCTATAAAAGGACATAAAAAAACCTTATCAATGCAAAATTTGCTGAAACTGTAGCATCCAAACTTTTCTTTAAACCGAATTATAAAAAAAGTTCTTGGCATTTTATACTACTTACCATGCAAAGTGTAGATGTTAAGATGGTTGCCAGAATAATTATCTTTCTTCATGTAAAAGTACCAAAAATATAATTTTTGTTGTTTCAAAATTGAGAGGCATGGTAGAAACTACCCATATTTCTGTCAAAAGTCCACCTAAAATATAAATTTGCAGATGAACCATAGGTAAGGCCAATATTCTTACTGATTTTATCAGGACAGTACTTATTTTTATGTACAGTGTTAATTTTACAAAAATCTGAAACTCGTCATGTGAAAGGTTAAAAAATCCTTAAATTGTTGCTAATAGTAAAGTAAAACTTTATTTGTTTATGTAGGAAATTTTATCACACAAGTCAAGAAAATTAATTATATACTGCTAGTCACTTAATTTGGACAAAAATATAGGAAAACTAAAAAAAACAAAAATGATCTGATTTTTGGCATGAAAAAAATGGCCACAGGAGCATGTGTTTTTTGACCCCACCATTTATGAATAAAAAACTTTTATTGGCTTTATATACTTACCCTGCAGTCCCCAAACAGATGTAGTTTCTAAAGATGGTTGAAAAAAACCAACCAAATTATCGATCTGAAAAAATAAAATAAAACAATAAAATTTATGAAGAACAAAATATGTATTTCATGCAATGTTTTTTATTATTGTTTCAGACCGGTTTTGGCTCAAGTGTGAGCCATCGTCAGTGATTATCCTATTAAGTCGCTAAGCCAGGTGGTGGCATTTGGTTCATTCTAACAATAACGACAAGGGACTAATTTTCTTGCAGACAAACATTACATTCTTTTTGGTCAAAAAGTTAACACACAAAAACCACATCGACCAAAAATTATAAAATAATAAAAAAACGAACTGATCTGGGCATTTCTCATTATATGTAATGTTTGTCTGCAAAGAAAATTAGTCCCTTGTCGTTTACACCAATTGTTTGGTATTGTTAGAATGAACCAAATGCCACCATTTACTTTGACAACTTAATAGAATAATAACTGAACATGTCCCACACCTGAGCCGAAACCGGTCTGAAACAATAATAAAAAACATTGCACGAAATACATATTTTGATCTTCATTTGCAATTAACCACTCCCCCCTTTAAAATAAAATGTATTTTTGCATGTACTTGCATTTACTAAGTCAATTAGGAATGCAGAAAAATAAGCCGCAAAAGGATTCTTGCCCAGACTCTTGTTACACATGAATACATAAAATAAGATAGGTAAATAACTGTGAATTAATTGTCACACATACCAGTCTTACAATTTAATATTCGGTAAACACAAAACCCAGTTTTTTATATTTTCACAAGAAAAGCAACCCTCACAACACAACCCCAGCAAACCCAACTCAACACAAAAAAGGGCTAACTAACGCATCCCAACCCTAAAAACTGTTTTCCTAGCTCTAAATGAACGTCGTCACTTTAGACACTGTGAAGCAAAAATACAAAATACACTGCCATTTTACAGTATAAACCTATACCCCACAAACAATGCCGGCATGGCAAAATGCCTTACAAATATTGGCATCTATTGGCAATGAGAATTTGACGCACGGCAATCTGTGCGTTATAATTACCTTAAACACTCCTGTGTGAGCCACCGGCCGAGCGGCGGCAACGAATACGTTTAAAATGATGGCAAATACACACTTAGCATGGTTTAAATGTAGAGGAGCACTGCATACTAAATACCGGCATTGCAGGCAATATTGGCAAAAAATGTATGGGGTGATTCACCATATTTTTCCCACTACATAGCTCATTTATTATTAGAGATAGAAAAATAGTTTAAATACAAAAGTTGATTAGTTCTTCACAAATTTTAAGAAAATTCAATAAAAATTTTCAAAATGTCAAATTTAGACTTAGACATCAACTTTATTTTAAATTAAACACCCTGTATATTTTTTAAAATTTCGGTAGATCTTTTTTTCCTGATTCTTAAAATATACCATCCCCACAAACAATGAAAGGTGGTAAGGTGTATTTGCTTTATTGGCAATATTGGCAAGTGAATGCCATTGGTTATTTACTACAGTAGTATTATTGGCAAAATTGCGCTATTTTGCCAATGATTATTTACTAGTGCTGATGTATTGGCAAATTTATGTTATTTTGCCAATAACTGAAAAACGTGTTTTACATACCAAGTGCAACGCAATCGTTCCTTTAAAAATTGCATGCATTTCTAAACCTCCTTTCCGGTCCGATCAAACGCATTTTTTAAATTTCCCGCGCGATTGACATCTGTCGTGCGGTTGACAACTTGACGTACTTGCGGACGCCATTTTAATAATATTCTGGGGATTCTTCCTGTGTGGGTTCTTTTTTGTGTTTTGCAAGTTTTCTTTTAAAATTGGCTTAAATTTAGTTTGAGTTTCAAGTCACCATGGATGTGGAAGCCGATACTGCGTAAGTACTAATATTCTTTTGTTCTTAAATAAGGTCGGCCTAGAGTGGACTTAAAAATGTTCAGAACTACCAGTAAAGCGACCAAAGATCGTCATTTTTGCTGGGTTTATACAGGCATATAAAAATTAAAATAAAAAATAATAACTTTGAACCGAACAGCACACAGCTTCTGCACATGTATACAAAAGTGAATGACACCAATAGTTGAAATAATTAAACTAAACTCCATCATGCTGATTTCCTTACTAATATCTGTTAAAAACAAACCAAAAACTGCAAAAAACCCCCATTTAAATTACAAAAACAAATGAAAGTGAGGTTATGTGTGTCAAAGGGGCATGCTCAAATCCGTTTTAAGATAAAAATAAATGTTAAGTTACTCATCTTTTTATTTATGCTGTATAAATGCCTACACTGTTCCCCATAAGCAACTTTTATTTTAATTTTAATTATTATTTTGATTTGCCTGTATGAACCCAGCATTAAATCGTGATCTAGACGCCACTTTACAAGAAAATCAAAGGTCACATCATGATCTACAATGCTTAAGCGATACTGGCTCTAATAATTTAGAAATTTCTTTTGTAATCGAGCAAAACCGTTCTCAACTTAAAAACCAGTTAACTCCTACCTGTGTTCAGCCTTCAGTGCCATTTAGCCTACTGTTGCCGCCATTTTTATAACCAAATTGACAGGTAAAACATGAATCTTCTCTCAGTTTGGTGTCACTATGGCCTCTATAGTAGGCTAAAGGATACTATATCAAAAAAGAGTTAACTGGCTTTTTAGTTGAAGTGTTGGATCGAGCCATCTAAAGATTCATTAATTCAGTCTACGTCCAAGTCATTTTCTAACACTGAAATTTCTCTTGCTGACCCAGAGAATGATGACCCTTAAATTTCTTGTGAAACCGAGCTGTCTTTAGTTAATATCTTAAAATCTTTTTTAAAATTAATTTGAAAAAACTCGTCTGTGGTACTATTTTTTTATTTTAACGTAAATTTGCCAATAAAACAACTAGATTAAAGTTTTTTTTTTTGAGAAACCGATATTTTGTCACTTTTTAAGCAAAAAGGGCTACTTTTTCCTAAAAAAAAATACTGGTTTATCAAAAAAAAATTATTTAGAGCTATACTTACCAAAATTTAAACTTTTTTAGATACTGTAAAAAATCCTTTAAGAAGTCAACCAACTTTTTCTCATTCTGTCGTTGAAGATGCTACTAAGGCATGGTTACGGGGTGCCTGTGACTGAAAAGGGGGCAGAACATCCAGGAAAAAAGATGCTGAATAAATCTTCATCTTATCTTATAACAAGAAGAAGGAAGTACTAAGTTTTTAAATTTTTGGCCAAGGAATTTTTATATAAAGCAACTGAAGCAAACCTTATTTTTTTTATTCACAATCAAAGAGATTGTAAATAAAATTTTCTCTGTTGCAATTTACTGTTGTATGGAAAACCTCCTCTTAATAAATATTTAAATCAATTTATGAAAGAATTTTCCTCTATCTTTGGCATGACCAAGACGACAAATATTTTTCATATGGTATGTTTGTTTATAGTAACATTTATTTATTTATTACATATTGGTTTTTCTAGGAATTTTTGTTCGTTTGAGGATAACATAAAATAAATGTGCATTCGTAAATTATGTGCATTATTTTATTAGAACTAATCAACTTTTGTATTTAAACTATTTTTCTTGCAATGCCGGTATTTAGTATGCAGTGCTCCTCTACATTTAAACCATGCTAAGTGTGTATTTGCCATCATTTTAAACGTATTCGTTGCCGTCGCTCGGCCGGTTGCTCACACAGGAGTGTTTAAGGTATTTATAACGCACGGACTGTCGTGCGTCAAATTCTCATTGCCAATAGATGCCAATATTTCTAAGGCACTTTGCCATGCCGGCATTGTTTGTGGGGTTATTGGCAAGTGAATGCCATTGGTTATTTACTACAGTAGTATTATTGGCAAAATTGCGCTATTTTGCCCATGATTATTTACTAGTGCTGATGTATTGGCAAATTTGTTATTTTGCCAATAACTGAAAAACGTGTTTTACATACCAAGTGAAACGCATTCGTTCCTTTAAAAATTGCATGCATTTCTAAACCACCATTCCGGTCCGATCAAACGCATTGCCGGATATCGTGCCTTTTGAACGCCGCATTTTTTAAATTTGTCGTGCGGTTGACAACTTGACGTACTTGCCGACGCCATTTTAATAATATTCTGCGGATTCTTCCTATGTGGGTTCCTTTTCGTGGTTTGTTTTTTGTGTTTTGTAAGTTTTCTTTTAAAATTGGCTTAAATTTAGTTTGAGTTTCAAGTCACCATGGATGTGGAAGCCGATACTGCGTAAGTACTCATATTCTTTTGTTCTTAAATAAGGTCGGCCTAGAGTGGACTTAAAAATGTTCAGAACTACCAGTAAAGCGACCAAAAATCGCGTTTTGCTGGGTTTATACAGGCATATAAAAATTAAAATAAAAAATAATAACTTTGAACCGAACAGCACACAGCTTCTGCACATGTATACAAAAGTGAATGACACCAATAGTTGAAATAATTAACCTAAACTCCATCATGCTGTTTCCCTTAATAATATCTGTTAAAAACAAACCAAAAACTCAAAAAACCCACATTTAAATTACAAAAACAAATGAAAGTGAGGTTATGTGCGTCAAAGGGGCATGCTCAAATCCTTTTAAGACAAAAAGAAATGTTAAGTTACTCATCTTTTTCCCATAAGTTCATTCAACTTTTATTTTAATTTTAATTATTTTTTTTTTTTAATTTTTATTTTGATTTGCCTGTATGAACCCAGCATTAAATCGTGATCTAGACGCCACTTTACAAGAAAATCAAAGGTCACATTATGATCTACAATGCTTAAGCGATACTGACAATAATAATTTACAAATTTCTTTTGTAATCGAGCAAAACCGTTCTCAACTAAAAAGCCAGTTAACTCCTACCTGTGTTCAGCCTTCAGTGCCATTTAGCCTACTGTTGCCGCCATTTTTATAACCAAATTGACAGGTAAAACATGAATTTTCTCTCAGTTTGGTGTCACTATGGCCTCTATAGTAGGCTAAAGGATACTATATCAAAAAAGAGTTAACTGGCTTTTTAGTTGAAGTGTTGGATCGAGCCATATAAAGATTCATCAATTCAGTCTACGTCCAAGTCATTTTCTAACACTGAAATTTCTCTTGCTGACCCAGAGAATGATGATTTCTTGTGAAACCGAGCTGTCTTTAGTTAATATCTTAAAACCTTTTTTAAAATTAATTTGAAAAAACTCGTCTGTGGTACTATTTTTTTATTTTATTAAAGTTTTTATTTTTTTTTGAAAAACCGATATTTTGTCACTTTCTAAGCAAAAAGGGCTACTTTTTCCTAAAACAAAATACTGGTTTATCCAAAAAAAAAAATTTGCAGCTATACTTTCCACAATTTAAACTATTTTAGATTCTGTAAAAAATCCTTTAAGTTAACCAACTTTCCTCATTCTGTCGTTGAAGATGCTACTAAGGCTTGGTTACGGGGTGCCTGTGACTGGAAAGGGGGCAGAACATCCAGGAAAAAAGATGCTGCACAAGAAGAAGGAAGTACTAAGGAATTTTTATATAAAGCAACTGAAGCAAACCGTATTTTTTTGATTCACAATCAAAGAGATTCTAAATAAAATTTTCCCTGTTGCAATTTACTGTTGTATGGAAAACCCATCGATGTATACGTCGATGGGAAAACCTCCTCTTAATAAATATTGAAATCAATTTATGAAAGAATTTTCCTCTATCTTTTGCATGACCAAGACGACAAATATTTTTCATATGGTTTCCATTCCTGTCTTCATGTTAGGATATAAATATAAGTGTATTAGTGTTTGTTTATAGTAAAATTAATTTATTTATTACATATTGGTTTTTCTAGGAATTTTTGTTCGTTTAAGGATAACATAAAATAAATGTGCATTCGTAAATTATGTGCATTATTTGATTTTTAATCCACAATCATTACAATTTTTATTTTATGCATAAATACTTTAAATAGGAAGAAAAAGCCAATTATCAGTGGTATCGGAATTTGCATGTGTATCCCTATTGAGCCGACCAATCAAGGAGGTGCACTTTTAATTTTTGCGTGGGTTTGGCACTTAGTGGTAAGGGTGATTCACCATATTTTCCCAACTACATAACTCATTTATTCTTAAAAATAGAAAAAAAAAATAATACAAAAGTTGCTTAGTTTTTCACAAATTTTAAGAAAATTTAACCAAAATTTTCAAAATGTCAAATTTCGACATCAACTTTCTTATTTCAAATGGAACACCCTGTATATTTTTCAAGAAAAACGTTGACTTAAGTCTCTTTTTACTTGGCTAACACATCGCCCTTATGGCAAATTATTTTTTATTTCACTCGAGAACTGCTAAAGATAAACCCTACAAGATATAACGAAATTTTAAAAAATATATACGGTGTTCAATTTAAAATAAGAAAGTTGATGTCTAAGTCTAAATTGACATTTTGAAAATTTTTATTGAATTTTCCTAAAATTTGTGAAGAAATAATCAACTTTTGTAATAAATGAGCTATGTAGTGGGAAAAATATGGTGAATCACCCCATACATTTTTTGCCAATATTGCCTGCAATGCCGGTATTTAGTATGCAGTGCTCCTCTACATTTAAACCATGCTAAGTGTGTATTTGCCATCATTTTAAACGTATTCGTTGCCGTCGCTCGCCCGGTGGCTCACACAGGAGAGTTTAAGGTATTTATAACGCACAGATTGCTGTGCGTCAAATCCTCATTGCCAATAGATGCGAATATTTGTAAGGCACTTTGCCATGCCGGCATTGTTTGTGGGGTATACAGTACACACGGGACCGCAGCTGATTTTCAGAGTAGGATGACTTGATAAACAGCTTTTATTTGACTATAGTATATAAATATTCATATTCCTGCTTCAGCTTATCTCACTTTCATTTTTATTTATTTTAGAAGATTGCTAAACACCATTTTATAAATTTTTTTATTGTAAAAAGGAAAAGAATAATATAACAAGCAAAGGGAAGAAAGATGGACAATTTATATTTCTAAATCCATAAAAACCTTTAATTTGTTATGTAGTGTTGTTAGAACAGTTGTAAAACCTTTTTATAATAATTTCTATACTTGAGGGCTCATAAGGAAGTTTTATAAAATCTATATGTTGTTTTTCTATCCATTACTATGTACCATAAATTTTTATAAGTTGGTGTTTAACAGTTGTTTTTCAAGTCTTTTTTACTAATTTAAGATATATATTAGAGTTATAAAATTATCACCAACACTAAATAATATAACTTTTGGTTATTTTATGAAGGTTTTATAGTATTTGCTGTAACTTTTATATAGACAAAAATGCTCATTGGATATACTGCTTTGCTCTCTTTGACTTACACTAAATTTTTTAATGGAAAGCTTAATTGTGTATTTTCTAACTAAAATAAAAAAAATTTTAATTCAACTGCTTAAATTAAGAAATGAGGAAAAAGTATTTGTTTCTTATTAAAAAACCTTTCAAAATTTTAAACTATTGTTGTTAAAAATTTTTAGCTGTCCAAGGCGTTTTTATTTTTAAAAAAGTTAAATTTAGGCATTTTAGGTTTTTTTTACTAACAAACAGCAATTTTTTACGTGATACCGTATATTTTTTGGATATATAAATAACATAAAAAACGATATTTTCTACTATTTTAAAGTACATCTAAAAAATGCTTATTTATGTGAGAGCATGTGTTTCTGATGTTAATTTTACTCACGTTAATTTTTCTAAATTTAGGATGCGACCTATTATTGTTATTGTGTAAGTGGGTATATTGTTGTAATATAAATGAAAATATATGCAGGGTATATACAAAACGTGTATACCTTATATATATGATCATAGATTTGTAATGGACATTCTTCATTGAATACATCAGTGCTATAAAGATTAATATGTTGCAGTAATATAAATCTTTTATATACCCTCAATAAAATATACTTTTATAGATATACCATTGTTATATATAAACAAAAATTCGGACAAATATACATTTTGTATATCGTGACGGATATCGACAGGATATACTATATAAATATATACCATAATGGATATACATTAGAACATCAAATTTGGTATAATAGAATATAACTCGAATATTTTTGTGGAGTAATTAATACATGTTCAGAATATACTTATAACGTATATTCAGTGGATTTTACATAATGGGTACCTCTGGATCTAAATTGGATCTTTTTTGGAGCTTCTATGCACGTCGGGTAAATATCTGGGTGATATCCAGGGCAATATCCTTCTCCGTTTTCGTATATACGCTGGATATACGTGCAATATTTTTTTGCTATGTGGGTTGTTTAAGCATCTCTTAAAAACTCTTAGAAACTTAAACCTAGTCTTGTAAAAACAGGTAAAATCTGATCAATTCCATCATAAAATCTTTTAAAATCTTGTTAAAATCCAAGTTATTTGTTCAAGCAACTTTTAGAAACTCTTAAAAATTCTTTGAAATTTTATTCTAGTCTTGCAAAGACATGTAAAACCTGATCAATCCCATCATAAAATCTTTTAAGATCTCGTTAAAATTAAAGTTATTTGTTTAAGCATCTCTTAAAAACTCTTAGAAACTTAAACCTAGTCTTGTAAAAACAGGTAAAATCTGATCAATTCTATCATAAAGTCTCTTAATATCTTGTTAAAATCCTAGTTATTTATTCAAGCATCTCGTAGAAACTCTTAAAAACTCTCAGAAACTTGACTCGAGTCTTGTAAAAACAGGTTAAATCTGATGTCAAGAACAACGAAATTTAACTGGATCTTGTCAAACCTCGTCAAAATGGATCACTGTTATGACAAAATCTTATAAAATCTTGTGAAAACTTTTAGGATTCCTCATAAAATATTATAAAATCTCGTAGATTTTCAGAAGCCAAAGGTGTATCCTTCTCCTCATAGAATCTCATAAACTTTATCAATCAGTAATCCAATGAAATCTGACAAATTCATATAAAAGTTCATAAGACTGCTGTTGAAAACTTGTGAGGTTACAATATATTTTAATCAGCCACAAACTGTTCAAAGTTATATAAGATTTCACCTGACAATGGTGTTGCACAAACCGATGTTAAAAACAATTGAATCTCGTCAACTTTGACCGCAGGATCCTATCAAAACTTGTCAACTTTGACGAGTTTTTTTTAAAGAGTTTTGATGCGGTTTTTTTGTCAGGGTACACACTCCGGTTCAGCCCTTAGGTCATCAACCTCAAGACCAAACTTATTCCCCTGCCTCTGATATGCTAATGCTACCTTCTTCACATACTTAAAATACTCTGACTGATCTATATCCTCCAACGTTATTGATAAAAGTTACTGTAAATTAAAGCTTTCCATACACGAGGCAAACCAAAAGAATAAGTAAACGTAAAATTCTGGCTTTTGCTCGAAAAAGTACTTTTTCGCCGAAAAAATCGTAATTTAAAATGTACATTAAAAAAAGAGCAAGTTCCGCAACGCTGCAAGCTCACCTTACCTCGACTTGGTTACATTTTCCACAATTATGCGCACTAACCGTGTATAAATTTGGACAAAAATGAGCACATGAAAAATCCGACTAAAAATTTGCCAGGAAACAGGGCTGGACATAAGAAGTCTAACAAACTCGATACACAGGTAAAAAAGGCGAGATTCGTCTTCGGATCTCGCCTTTCCAAAATGATCTCATCTTGCCAAGTTTTAACTATAAATCTATATATGAAGACCACAGGGCAAAAAGGATGAGGGTCACAAATCCAAAGTTTTGTGTAAAGCTGATAGGCAGAAAGTAACGGTCTTTGACCATGAGAAATTTGAAGTTTTTATCTCAAATTTTCATTTTTTGGGCCCTCATCCTTTTTCCCCTGTGGTCTTCATATATATGTTTATTTTGTTACTTTCCGCGCATAATTCCAGGCGGGTCAAAGAAACTTTTTTGACCGGGGCCACTTTGGACTTGCCAGTCCCCAGGGAAACGTAAACGTCATCTTCGGTAAGAAACTGCAGGTATACTACTGCGCCATAACCCTGCTTAGGAGTAATGCAGAAGAAATTTGAATGTTACAGACAAGTGGAAGCTCCGTTTTATACTAATTCCATTTTTCACAGACTTCGGGAGGTGGAACTTGGTCCCAATCTCAGCTAAGGGGTAAGGATCAGTGATCAGATGTGACATGAGAAGAATGTGAAAACGAATCCTTAAAGGCATTCCATTTAAAGCGTAGAGAATTTTTACAGCAGAAATTCTCTCGTGATCGAATGATCATGACTGTTCAAGTCTTTCTGCTACCGGTATATTTTCCAGAATGGAAGAGTAGTTGCTAACCAATTTCCAGATAATCTCCAAACTGCTGTGCCTAGCAGCACTCTGATATTCGGAGGAATTATTGAGTGTCCTTGGACTGAACTGAACTTGGAGGGTTTTAGTGGAAAGAAGTGGACTGTATGGCGGGAACGTGCGCGTTTGAGTGCGCGAAATTTGTGTCCTGATTAAAATGTGGGTATGCATTTAAATTTGAATTGCTAAATTGTACTGAATTAACGTTTGAACTGTTAAATTGCATTGAATTAGAATTTGGATTACTTTTCCCAGAAAATACAAATCGTGGGCATTGAATCGGGTCAATGTCGATAACGTCGGCAGTGTGTCGGAATCGGCGACAACACGCTGGCCCAATGTTGGACAGATTACGATTTTCAGTTTTCGGTCAATAATCGGCAACTGACGATTGCCCGATTTACTATAGTCGACATTATGCCAACGCAAACCTTATCTACTTTAGGGCCGATGATGGTCCGATTGTAACTTTGTTTAATCGGTCGAACATCGGCAACTGACGATGGCCCGATTCACTATAGTCGACTTTATGCCGACGCTCACTTTATCTGCTTTAGGGCCGACGACGGTCCGATTGGAACTTTGTTTAATCGGACGATAATCGGCAACTGACGATGGCCCGATTTACTACAGTCGACATTATGCCAACGCCAACCTTATCTGCTTTGTTTAATCGCTCGAGAATCTGCAACTGACGATGGTCCGATTTACTAGTCGACTTTATGCCGAAACGCACTCTATTGATGTTATTATTAAAATTTGAAACCGGAGTGCTGGTTGAGAGTAAAGCGGGTGACTTAAGAGCTGTGCACTGCTTTTGCAAGAATTCTTTAAGTTTACCGTAAGCAGGAATCGGTGTAGAAGCATCATGAAACTCAAAAGCTTTAATTATTGAGATATCTAATTTTGAACTAAATAAATCGAAAAGTGGAAAGGACCATTGGTGTATAGGCAACCCGAGTGCCTGAAGAGCCCCCAAATTATCTTCAAAAGTATTTAAAAGTGCTCTTAAACGTTTGCCTTGGGTGTGTTCATAATTTGAAACCAATAGGAGTAGTAGTAGTAGATGCTCGGCCGTAGGCCTGGCAATTAGGCCGCATAATGGACTCTTTTTGCAATACCCCCCCGTGCACCCCCGACTAATGCACGTGCATCTTAGGATGCAAGTTTTCTTTCTCTAAGAGGACGTAATTTTGCTTGAAACCTCTTTGTCGAGGGCAGGGATCTTTAGACTGCGTAGCAAGTATACACAGTAGACCTCCGGGTTTAAACCCCCTCCGAAGGGTGGTCCTGCTACATGTTAGACTTGCATCTATCTAACATTGCTACCGTCCTAGCAGAACTTGGTTGACGGTAGTCTTTTCTCCCCAGCAGCCCGCCGTCATATAGGTTGACCCGAAAATCGAGGTCCCGGTTTCGCTGGTCGAGGTCGCCGTCGGAGTCTTCAGATGCTTCTCTTTTGGAGGTGGTCCTGCTACCCGAAGGTGGTACCGCCTCTTCCAAGTCACCTTCTGTCCACTCCCGCTATCAAATCTGTCGGAGTCCAGCCGCGTTCCATGGAGTCCCGATCTCGGAGAAGTCCAGGTCGTCCTTTTTTTTGGGTCACCGGCTAGTCTCCTCTACCCAGTTTGGCGGGGTCCTCGGCCGTCCACCTTTGAGTCCCGCAAAGTTTTCGGTACATTGTCAACCGTGCCGCCTACTTCTATCTGTAACTCTATGCACAATGTCAACTGCGCAGCTGCTGAGAAGTGGGGCCGCCCGTCGTCATCTCGAGTCGCATTCGGTGTTGTGTGAAGCAATGTGTTCTTGCCGAGATCCGATCCTGCGATCTCTGTTCTGCAGGCTAAGACGCTGTTCACTGGTCTACGGCGCGGCGGCCTCCTAAACCAATAAGTATTGGCTAAGAGTCTGGGGTTGTTATATCTCGCAACTAGAGCTCTGTAAGCAATAGAGTAATTTTCTTCTAGAATAGGAATGGCTTTAACCACAACTAAGGGCTCTTTTTGTAAGCATGAAACAAAACATCGAAATAAATCTGTGTCAGAAAAAGTGACCTTATTGTGCACCATCGAATTGAACATGTCGATAAATTGTGGCCAGTTCTGATAATTACTGTCCGTCAAGAATGGAAATATTCATTTTAGGTAAATTAAGAGTTTCAAATAAATCGAAATAGGTGGCCTTAATAGATAAAAATTTGATGAAAAAATCGGTTGTTACTGCCTTTCCGGCATTAAGATCCGCTTCCTCAAGCAAAACTAACGCATTGATAAGGCTGGAATGATATTTTTCAAAAGACCCATGCACCTAGTCAATTTTGACGTAACTAATTCAAGTCGACTAAGCATCTGTGGGTCAGTCTTGGCCTTTCCAGAAATACAAAGTTCTCTACAAGCCTTATTTTGCTTAACTTTCGACACTGGTTTTTTTTAGAATGAAAAATACTAATTCCAGCAAAAAAAAAAACAGTAAATTTATTTTAAAGAAATGAAATAGAATTGTTATATTTGAAAAACCCTGTATAATTTCTGTACAGGGAAAAACATCGAAGACAATTAAGCTTTGAACAGCTTGAATTAATTTAATAACCTCTGACAGCGTAATATTGTTTAAAAATTATAAACTTTGTTTTATGAATTAAATGCGCGTATAGTTACGATCGACTATGCAAAAGTCCGTTCCAAAATCTTACAGAAAAAATATTTTTTGCACTGAAAATACGAAAAAAAATAAGGGTCTCAACTTGGAAAATAGGAAGGTATAAAAACGATGAAATATTGTATCTTGTGCTAAGAAATTATTTAAAACACCCCGAACTCTATCCTGTATTAAAAAAGCAGAAACATAAAATGCTTTTGAAAAACTAAAATAAGTTTACCTATTTAACTCGGAGAAACAGTTTTTTGGGTTTTTATACCGATAAAAATCAAATGACTTATATATGAAGCGCGAATAATCAAAAAATGTATATGAAAGTATTTGAAAATTTAAGAAAATTGGTCGCTGGTCGATTCTTAATTAATGTTTGCAAATCTTGTGAAAAATACGTGCTGAAAAGAACAGTTTTTCACTTTACCTTACTTTGAGGTCATCTGGATTTAGAGAGCCCCATATCTTCTTCTGTCGGTGAGTGAGATGGATATCGCCGAGTGCAGATAAATGAACACACCCGGGTTTTATTATAATGTGGAATCGAGCGACGGTTTTTGAAAACTGGCCGGTCTGTCCAGTAAAAATTTGCCTGCCGTTTTCAGCATAAAGAAAAACTTCGCGCGATAAAGTTTAGATAAAAAGAAAACAAAGGATATAAATTCTAAAGCGTTCCTTTAAGGAAAATAAAACGACTCAAAATATATGTACAGGGTATGCGGAACAAATTAAACATTGACTATTCAAAGCTTAAATTAAATCCTGGCTACGCCATTTAATTATCTTACGAAAAGCCATAAAAAAACACCAGGCAAAAAGAAACAAAAGCTTTCTATTTTGATTTACATATTTTTTTTTTAATTAACCCTCACAGACAGTAAAACCCGCGTAAGATAAAACCCTATATACGCCCCTGTACAGTATTCGAGTAGGTACCTTTTAATTAAGAGCCAAATAGGAAAATCTACAAATAGTGTAGAGGCATATGTCGATTATTTCTATCCCGTGGGATTTTTTATGAAGGAGTTTTATGACTATGTGGGATTGATAGATTTTTATTCACACAATCAAGTGTAACCGGGTTTCATTCAAGATGGCGGCCAAAAATCATAAAAAATACAACTTTCGCAACCGGGGCATGATTATAAGCGAATCTATATAATTCGAGGACGAGGATTTAAAAAAAAATCACTTTCAAGGTCATATGACCTTAAATGACCTTTAAACTCCCAAAAAACAAGATTTTTGCCATTTCCTCTTCAAAAAATCTTAATAATTCGACGTTTTGTCAGACCAACTTCATTGTACCTCAAACTATAAGGCATATATACCATATTCGATCCTTCGAGTTTGATGCAGTTTGAAGCTTCATCACCTTGAAAAATACCCCAGTAAAATTAAGATATTGCAAAAATAACATACTAAATAGTGTAGAGGCATATGTCGATTATTTCTATCCCGTGGGATTTTTTATGAAGGAGTTTTATGACTATGTGGGATTGATAGATTTTTATTCACACAATCAAGTGTAACCGGGTTTCTTTCAAGATGGCGGCCAAAAATCATAAAAAATACAACTTTCGCAACCGGGGCATGATTATAAGCGAATCTATATAATTCGAGGACGAGGATTAAAAAAAAAATCACTTTCAAGGTCATATGACCTTAAATGACCTTTAAACTTCCAAAAAACAAGATTTTTGCCATTTCCTCTTCAAAAAATCTTAATAATTCGACGTTTTGTCAGACCAACTTCAAATGTACCTCAAACTATAAGGCATATATACCATATTCGATCCTTCGAGTTTGATGCAGTTTGAAGCTTCATCACCTTGAAAAATACCCCAGTAAAATTAAGATATTGCAAAAATAACATACTAAAGAGCGCTATTCATCAACTATTTAAGCGAAGAGGACCAAATTTGATAGGAGAGATAAGAAGGTCAAGTTCAATAATATTGTTAAAAAAAATTGGTTCAGCTATAACGCATTTCAATATGGCGACTGATATATCAAAATGGTGATCTATTCTTGTTGAATTATCACCGCTTACTACGAAAAAAAAATTTAGTTGATGCATGACCTTGATTGACCTTGAAAATACCATGCACAATTGAAAAACCAGCTTTTTGTAGTGTTTTTTTCCCATTTACCACTACGCAAAAATACGCGTAAAATACCATCTAAAACAACTGGTCCAGTATATGCTAACTTCTGCTAACTCTCTTATAGGTAATTCAAATGACTTTGTTGGCTAGACAAGTGAGTAGAACATAAAATTCACAGTTCCGAAAAAAAAATATAGGTAATTTTTAAATGAGGATAGCATTAAACATCTGGGACAGGCAGTAAAAAAAAATGGTAGGAGGTATAAAATAAAGCTTTTGCGTAGTGGTAAATTGAGATTGACACTACAAAAAGCTGGTTTTTCAGTCAACAAGAATTGATGGCCATCTTGTCATTTTTGCATTTTTACGAAATTTGATAAAATAAAATGTGGTTTTAGGCCACCATTTTGATATATCAGACGCCATATTGAAACGCGTCATAGCTAAACCAAATTTTTTTAAAAATATTATTGGATTTGACCTTCTTATCTTCCTTACCAAGTTTAGTCCTCTTCGGTTTAATAGTTGAAGAATAGCGCCCTTTAGTATGTTATTTTTGCAATATTTTAATTTTACTGGGATATTTTTCAAAGTCATGAAGCTTCAAACTGCATCAAACTCTAAGGATCGAATTTGGCATACATGCCTAATAGTTTGAGGTACATTTGAAGTTGTTCTGACAAAACGTCGAATTATTAAGATTTTTTGAAGAGAAAATGGCAAAAATCTTGTTTTTTTTTGCGATTTTTAAGGTCATTTAGGGTCGGATTACCTTGAAAGTAATTTTTTTGGAATGCCCGTCCTCGTCTTGAAAGATGTCGTCATATCAACCCCTTCTACATGAATGCGAACAAAACACCCGGTAACACTTGATTGTGTGACTAAGGAGCTATCAATCCCACATAGTCACAAAACTAATTCATAAAAAATCCCACGGACTTACACATGCACCTTCACTAAAAGCATTTTTCAAGTTACGAGAAAAAGTCTTCATTTTTTTCGCCACTAAGTTAAGGAATTTTTTTCAAAAATATGTTAAAACCCACTGCGTAAATTCCTAAAGAAAAAAATTTGTTCGTTTGTCAGTGGTTTTTAAATAATATAAAAAATTTGACTACACACACGCAAATCCTAACTAGAATCTAAGTACTTATCTGACGTTTCGGCAGAAATTCTACTGCCGTTATCAAATAATTTTATCCTTTTCAAAAACTTTTTTCGATTCTTTTTTAAAATATCTGTCTGTTGTCATACAAGTGACTGACTTTAACTGATATATATTTCAAATATTAACTTGACAGTTTGGTGTGTCGACAGTAGCCAACAAGGTATTGGGTGAATTTAGTAAAATTTAAAATCAAAATTATATTTGTTTCAGTGTTTTCAATTTTAGATTAAATTATAAAAATACAAAATTTTTATTTTAAAATATCAATTATAAAAATTATCTTTTGACTAACTTTAAGAAAAAATACATTACAAACCCAAAAAACTTCAATGCTATTTTTTTAATTTATTTTAAAAAAAGCCTTTTTGAAAATCTTGTTTTAAAATTGGAAGCCAAACTGTATTTATATCAACTGATATGCTAGCTATGCATTCATCTTCATTAAGATAGATGCAAGCTGCTTCTTTGATTTTTCGTTTAATTTTGTCTGGTTCTTTTTGTAATATACTGGTTTCTCCCCACATTACTCTATGATCATTTTCAAAAGAATGTTGGCAAATTTTAGAATTCCCCCAGTCTCCCCTTCTGAGGTAACCCTTATGGTCATTTATTCTAACTTCAAGAGGCCTTGAAGTTTCTCCAATATAAAATTTACCACACTCTCAAGGAATTTTATAAACGATATTTTTTGAGTTTTGCTCAGCATTTAATTTTTTATATTATAATATTTATTTATAGAAAACCAACACATACACATAGATATCTAAATTTTAACTCAAATCATTGCTCATCGGTTAAAAAAGCAGTAATAAAAAGCCTATACCATAGGGCTAAAATTATTTGTTCGGACAATAACACATTTTTACAAGAAAAACAAATAATAAAAGAGGTCTTAATTAAAAATTCGTATCTAAATAACTTCATCGAAAATTCTTTTAGACAAATCGAATTTTCAAGACAACGCGAACGTAGACATAATAATGTACAACCAACAAATTTAATAATTCCTTTTATACCAGGTATTTCGGAAAAAATTAAACGAATCGCTAATAATTATAATATTAGAACAATTTTTAAAAAATCAAATACTCTTAGATGAATTCTAACCAAAACAAAACCATTAAATGCTGAGCAAAACTAAAAAAATATCGTTTATAAAATTCCTTGCGAGTGTGGTAAATTTTACATTGGAGAAACTTAAAGGCCTCTTGAAGTTAGAATAAATGACCATAAGGGGTACCTCAGAAGGGGAGACTGGGAGAAGTCTAAAATTTGCCAACATTCTTTTGAAAATGATCATAGAGTAATGTGGGGAGAAACCAGTATATTACAAAAAGAACCAGACAAAATTAAACGAAAAATCAAAGAAGCAGCTTGCATCTATCTTGCATAGCTAGCATATCAGTTTGGCTTCCAATTTTAAAACAAGATTTTCAAAAAGGTTTTTTTTTAAATAAATTAAAAAAATAGCATTGATGTTCTTTGGGTTTCTAATGTATTTTTTCTTGAAGTTAGTCAAAAGATAATTTTTATAATTGATATTTTTAAATAAAAATTTTGTATTTTTATAATGTAATCTAAAATCGAAAACACTCAAACAAATATAATTTTGATTTTAAATTTTCATAAATTCACCCAATACCTTGTTGGCTACTATCGACGCACCAAACTGTCAACTTAATAGTTGAAATATATATCAGTCAAAGTCAGTCAGTTGTATGACCACAGACAGATAATTTAAAAAAGAATCGAAAAAAGTTTTTGAAAAGGATACAATTCTTTGATAACGGCAGTAGAATTTCTGCCGAAGCGTCAGATAAGTACTTAGATTCTAGTTAGGATTTGCGTGTGTGTAGGCAAATTTTTTATCTTATTTAAAAACCACTGACAAACGATTTGTTCGTTTTTTTCTATAGGAATTTATGCAGTGGGTTTTAACATATTTTTGAAAAAATTTCGGTAATTATGCAGTATACGGTTTTCTGCCATTTTTGATTTTTTTTGAAAAATTCTTTATGGGGGCACCTTCTAGGGTCCCTAGGACCCCAAATCCGTCTGCGCCGGTTGGTTTTTTTTTTGATTTTTTTTTGTTTTTTTTTATTTTTTTTCACTAAAACAAACCAAACCAACACAGTCCAACCCAACCTAATCCAAACCAACCCAAAACAATTAAAAAAACACTGTACAACCCCCCCTGGGCACCCTTTTTTCTCGTTAAAAAAAAAAATCGGGCGCAGGCGGATTTGGGGTCCTAGGGACCCTAGAAGGTGCCCCCATAAAGAATTTTTCAAAAAAAATCAAAAATGGCAGAAAACCGTATACTGCATAATTACCAAAATTTCCTTAACTTAGTGGCGAAAAACCCAAAAAAAAGTAGTTTCGACATATAAGCTTTTTGACGGCTCATATCTACTATAGCAGAGATACGACCTTCATAGTTTCACTATTTTTACCTTTGATACAATACCTTTATATAATATATGGTTACGTTTGACCGCAGGCCGTACGTCCATGTTATCCGTGCAGGGTTTTTTATGCCAAAAAATCTTTAGAAATTTATTTTTTTCTGAAATATATATATGAAAAAACAAATTGAGTTGGGTTAGCTGCAAAGGCGAGGAATGGATTTTTTCGCTCTACTCAAACTCCACTTTGCACTAGCTTGACTCTGGACCCCGCATTTAGTGGTTTTGCTTATGTGCCCACTTTGTTGTTAAATTGTCTCTGCAAGTTTCCATAAGAAATTTGAGCTAAAAAAATATTCTATTGATTACTACTTTTTAAAAAAATGAATCTACCTACAGTTGTACAGTTAAAACTTAAATTTGTTAAAAACTTTTTTAAAGAGAAATAGTAGTTTTACAACTAGTGGCTAAAATAGTGCTTTTTTTACAAGCGTTTGTTTAAATAAGGAGCGCAGCGAGTTTTTTAAAAACGCGAGTTAAAAAAAGCACAGTTTAGCTGCGAGTTGTTAACACTATTTTTTTTAATACCTTTATCACAAAATCCAAGACAAACAGGAAAATACTGTTAAAATACTCGAACGAAGAGAACTTCTCGCAACACACCATGTTTACACTATAAATTAAGGCGGCTGGTAAATGAAATAACAATCGTTTCCATAGCGATGTCGTTCATTGTTGCGACAATTTGATATTTTGACGATATTTTTAAATGATTTTTTCGTAAATACTTGGTGAAAACTGGCAGAAAGGGCTTAATTCTTAGGCAAGAATAATTATATTTTTTAAATATTACTATTTTCCGCTATTTCTTTTTAACTTTGGGTAAAAAACGGACACAAATCTTTTTTTGCACCCGTGATCAAAAAAAAATTGTTTTTCATCGGTAACCAAAAAAAGCCATGCTTTAGTTATCTGCACACAGTTACTAAAATCATATTTTTGATGAGGGTATAAATTTTTTTTTTAATAGTTCTGTTGTTTTTAAATTTAAAAGAATTCTTCGTACTTTTTTTATTATTCTTTTTAAAATTTGAGATTTTTTGTCGAAATTCTCTGACATTTCACTGAGTTTTCCCTGACCGTCGAAACTCCCTGACTTTTTCCGGTTTTACAGAAAATGACCACACTGCACACACAACATACGCAAAAATTAAATGTTTGGGCTGTTGGAAATGATCCAAGATGTCAAGAGAATATTATCCACTTTTAACAATACGCTGCACCGCTTCATTATGCTCAGGATGTTCGGATTTTTTTAAATAAACATGTTGATGGACAATAGCTTGGTAGAAGAGGTCCGATTGATTGGTCCGAGCGATCCCCGCACTTAACATTATTAGATTATTTTTTATGGGGGATACTTGAAGTCTAAAATTTACGCTACGCGAACAGCCAATCTAGATGAATTACGCCGAAGAATTGTTGGAGAATGTCGAGCACTAACTCCTGAAATGTTGGAGCACGTAACAGCGCAATTTAAACAAAACCTTTAGTATTGTAGGGAGCAAAATGGAGGACATTTTTTACATTTATTGTAAACAATTTGTGTAAGTGTCGGCCGAGTTTAAATTCGTGTTTGGGTTTTTAAAAAATAATAGATCTAAGTTGCTTTTTATTAAAACCTATTACAAATTTTATTTTGTTCTGTTTACTTTACAAATCAATCAACTACCTATTTAAAGCAGCCAGGTGTTTTTTCTGATAATTAATTACGATTTTTCTTAGAGGTGTGGTCCTGGAAAACCTGGAATTATTTCCAAACAAATTCTTGAAATTTTTTGAAGTGCCCTGGAAATTTTGTTTATAATGGGCGGATGGGTGGGAGTAGATTAATCTTCAGTATAAATAATAAATTTCTTAATGTGTATTATTCATATGAAGATCAATCTTTTTAGACTGGTAACTGTAATAAGTGTGGTGCAAGATTAAGTTTAAATTTTTTTACGTAAAACATTGATATCGATGTCCAATTTCCTTCAAAATAAATACTAGCATTGGTATCAGGTCAGACAAAAAATAAAGTAAAACATATTTTAAGAGATAAGAGCATTTCAGAACAAGATATGCTTAAATTTAAATTGAATTGTCTTAATTTTCTAAAATCGTTCTTAAGCAAAATTCAGAAAAAAAAATCGTCTTAAATATGCTATTATTCGTTTATCGAGAAGCCTTAATTCAAAAACAATGATGGAAGATCAAAAAGAGACCATTTCCAATTTCTCAAAATTATTACAGCAATTTCATGAAAAAGGTGTTATTTCTTCTACTACATATGACAAAGCACTGTTACAATTTAAACAGTTTTTAAAGAAAATTACTCCTAATATTTATGAATTTAGTAATTATGATAGAAGTCGGCAAAGACTTGTTAACTTCTTTTTACGTCATTTTGAACTATGGAATATTACAAAAATTATATTGACTTTTTCTTAGGGACAAACTTCGGTAGAAAGGGGTTTTTCGGTGAACAAAGAAATTAGTTTAGTTTACGATGAATATAAAAACAGAGACATTTCGTTGGTAAATTTTGAAAAAGAACCCCTTTCGCACGTAAGAGCGCCACAAATGAGATATCAAAATAACCTGTATGATGATTAAAAAGAAAAAACAAAAAAGCAGAAAAAGAGTTTAGAAGAGGTTTATGAATTAAAGAAAACTAAAACTAAATTGGAAAAAAAACCGTAGAAACTTTAAATAAAGATGCTGATGAATCAGCTAAAAATGCTGCTTTCAAAATAAAATGTATACCGACAAAAATCCATCAAAACTGTCTGAAATTAATATTCTGCTGAAAAAATTACTGAGTTATCGAAGAAATAAATTTACAGATTGTATCACTTTTTCTATTATTAATACTTCCTTCGCTTAACTGAACTTTTTCTTTTCGACTGGTTTTAGAATAGCACTTTACAGTATTATAGAAAAGTTGAGTAGGTATTAGTCTTCTCTATTTAGTTTCTTTACTTGTTTTACACGTTTGTGTTGTGGTGTGGAACGTAAAATGTGCTTTTACGTAATATTCACGTTTATGTGTATGTAATGTTAATAATGTAAAATTAAATTTTTTATGTAAAAGTACATTTTACAAGGCTAGGTGGAGGGAAGTAGAGAGCCTGCAATTAAAAAAAATATAAGTAGATTTTCGTAATATTTTATCAAAAAATGTCCTGGAATTTTGGTAAAATGTCCTGGAATTGTCATGGAAAACACCTGGAAAAACGTAATTGATTTTCTGTGGGAACCCTGATAGTATATTCCAAGTAAAAAAATATGTTGTGACCGGTATTCTTATATGGGATGGTTAGTGACTTCGTGACAAGTACTGATTAAAAAATTTACTTTTTTTATGCCCTATGACAAAAACACAGTTAATGAAAAAAACAGTACCTTAGATTTACTCTGAAGTTGGAGACGAACTTGGTGAAGTCACCTCGTTTGCGGAAATTTTTTTTGCACGCCTCAACTATGAGGCCAAAGAAGAGACTAAAGTTACGAAAAACAAAATATGTAAGGTAACTTTTAAGACACTTAGGGGGCCAATAAATAAAATAAAGAAAAAAAAACGGATATTTTGTTTGCCATAACCCTATTAATAAAAATCAATAGTTTTTAAGCTATTAAGTCGTTTATAAAAAATAGTAATTTTTGCAATTTTCTAAAACTAAAAAAATAGAGGTGCCAACCAATTTAAAAACACCCAATACACTAGTTAACACCAAAAAATATCGGTAAAACTATGTGATACATTTTGCAGGCACAGTTCTTTTACCCCAAAAATATTAGTTTTGTTACATCACGTCTGAATTAAAAAAAAAAAGCATATTGTTACGAATTTGGTAGTTACTTACCTTTTTTTTAGGTATAAATTTCATTAGTTATTGCGTAGAATTATTTCGGTAAATGTGTTGTTAGTTGTCTAGTTTATCGTCTAAATATCCCTTATGTGGAAGATATATCAAATTTTTTTAATAAGAACAATCGTTTCACAACCAAAAGGGTTATGTAAGGCGAGAGTCGGTATGTATCCACTAAGATATATGCGTCTTAATATGACGTCAGTTTCGGGTAGAATTAAGGTTGTGATCAAGGACGTTTGTGTCCAACGTTGTTTTTGATTTAAAAGCGACGTCCTTAGTTATATCAGTTACAAAACCCATCGATATGCCAACGTCGGCAAAAGCGACGTACGTTGTTACTGCAAAGCCGACGTCCTCAGTGCGTAAGAAATTTAAACATACCGGATAACGGCGTCTGTCTGTCGTTGAAATTTAAAACCTCTAGCTCATTGGAAGTGGCCTACGTCAAACGACGTCACACACAAACACGTCCATTTTGGTGTGCTGATCTAACTTAAAACAGCTATTTTTATTTCTCTGGTTCAAAATGAACTTTTTGAAAATTTGAACCGAACTTCTATTAAGTTTTCATTTTTTTTCTTGGAGTTTTTGGATCCTGGATCTGCTTATTGCTCGTTGAAAGTGCTCATGCTCTTGAAAATTCGAAACGACCATCCAAACATCCGAAAGTATAACATAAGGTTAAAGAAGATTGAAAAAAAAACACTAAGTTTTAAAGTTGTCTTGTTTATTCCCAGTTTTTTTCTGAAATTGGTTAACCGGTTTCGCTACAGGAGCATCATCAGAACCAAAAAAACTACAAGAGACAAAATCAATGATAAACAGTGGTACAAAATTGTTGAAATGTTATGGTAATTTTGATTTTGACACATGGTTTAGGGATTATTTTGTTTAGAACTATCCTAAGTATGATCTAACAAATACAAAGTAAATTGGTAAGACAAGAACAGTCAAAATGTTTTTTAAAAATGAAGAAAACATTTAAAAATTATTAAAATGTCAAAAAATGTCATAAAACTGTCAGAAAACTAACATGTATTTGTACAGATAACTATCACAAATTTGTCGAAGACCTAAATATTCAAATGGAAATTGTCATAATTTGGAGGTTGGTTGCACGGAGCTGACAGAGCTGAAAAGCTATTCATCTCCTAACAAAAGTATCTTGGTTTTATCTATTTTTAAATTGATGTAAACTAGGCTTTAATTTTACTAAAAGCGTCAAGTATTTACCTTTTTTTATTAGAATTCCTTAACAGTAGGTCTATTGGTAGTGGATAGTGTGTTGCACTCAGTTTTTATTTATAATATAATTAATAAAAACACGAAGAACATGTGCTTTGTAGTTAATAATTATGTCTTGTTTCTTTTTGTTTTATTCTTATGGAATTTTGGCCAATTTTGATACTTTGGTCTTTATTTTTGGGGTAAAAAATTAAATTGACCAATAAGACCTAGTTGGAATGAGATCTTATTACCTAAGAGTTGCGAAAGTCCACAGAAAGAGAAACAGAAATTCCTCGTGCTCTTAGGAGAGGGTTCTGTTATAGAGTTTACATCATTATTATGGGGTAAAAAAGGAGGAAAAGAATGACAATGAAAAACCGCAGATGCCCTTAGGGTTCTGTTTTATGTTTTTTAATTTGATTATTATTAGTCTCCTTCGATGTGTGTAACTTGTTTACCAATGTAACCATATCTGAAGTACTTGAAATCATAAAAGAAAAACTGATAGAGAGCGAGCTATCTGACCAAGAAGTTGGGGAATACTATGATTTACTTAATATCTGTTTCCAACAAAACTTCTGTACCTTTAATAAAACTACATATAGACAAAAAGGTGGCTTAGCTATGGGTCTCCCCCTTGCACCCTTATATACAGATTTGTTTCTAGACCACTTAGAAAACAACTTTATTCTAAAAAACAATCGATTCACTGAACATTTCATTTATTACTACCGATGTACTGTGCTTATGGTCAGGTGGATACACTCTTCTTCAAGAGTTTTTAACATATATAAATAATATTCACTCAAAAATCAAATTTACTTTGGAAGTTGAAGAAAATTCTAAAATTAACTTTCTTGATCTTACTATAACAAGAGAAAATAATAGGCATATCTTTGAAATTTATCAAAAACCTTCAAATACAGGTTTAATCCTGGATAATTAACCATTCCACCCTGTTTCTCATAAAGTAGCTGCCCTGAATAGTTATGTCTACAGAGCCATGTCTACCTATGTGTCTACCTGCATTTTATAAAGAAATAAATACCATAAAACAAATTGCAAAAAAACACCACTTTCCCAGTGATCTCATAAATAAACTAGTACAGAGAAGAAAGCTTTAGAATACTTATCATGAAATATTGCCCCCTTCCATCCCCTCTTTCAACAACATTGGCAAACACAGAGAATAACATGGTCTCAAAAAAATACTTAATACTGGTCATCCGCCTGACCTTGATTCTAGTTATCAAATTCTTCAAATTAATGGTGACTTAAAAACTCAAGAAAACCTAGAAGACCTAGAGATTTACAAATTGCACAAAACTAACCCACAAAAAACAGTTAACCTACAATTAAATTTGGCAAATAACAGCCTCCTCAAGATATCATACACACAGAATTGGTCTCCTTGACAGTTAATACATGTAAGCTCTTTATTGTAGAACTGGAACCTCATAGAATTTTTTGGTTACAGTGCATAGTTTTGTTTTACGATCATCATTATGCAATTTTATATTTGTCACAAGTTTATATTTGTCACAAGTTTGTAATCTTTGTAAAATTATAATTCTTGTTTATTGTCAGTCACATATTAGTCGAAGCCATTTCAATTTAATTTTAATTTCATTCCCCCCTTTTTACCCCATAATAATTTCGTAAACATTAAAAGCAGACCTCCTAAGAGCACGAGAAATTTCTATCTCTCTTTTTGTGGACTTTCCCAACTCTTAGGTAATAAGATCTCATTCCAACTAGATCTTACTGGTCAATTTCATTTTTACCCCATATTAATCAAATTATAACCAAGTGCACGTGAAAAAAATTACTTTTACTCATTTACTTTTCTGTTCGCTAAAAAACGCCTCAAGCCTATGTCAACATTCGTTCGCTAAAAAATGCCTTAGTTTGGCTATAGAACCATATATCAAAATTGGCCAAAATTCCATAAGAATAAAACAAAAAGAAACAAGAAATAATTAATAACTACAAAGCACATGTTTTTTGTGTTTTTTATTAATTATATTACAAATAAAAACGGAGTGCAACACACTATCTATAGACCTGCTGTTAAGGAATTCTAATTAAGAAAAGGTAAATATTTGACGCTCTGAGTAAAATTAAAGCCTAGTTTATATCAATTTACAAATTGGTAAAACCAAGATACTTTTGTTAGGAGATAAATAGCCTTTCAGCTCTGTCAGCGCCGTGCAACCAACCTCCAAATTATGACAATTTCAATTTGAATATTTAGGTAAGTTTTCGACAAATATGTGATAGTTAGTTATCTGTACAAATACTTGTTAGTTTTCTGATAGTCTTATGACATTTTTTGACATTTCAATAATTTTTAAATGTTTCTTTCATTTTTAAAAAACATTTTGACTGTTCTTGTTTGACCAATTTACTTTGTACTTGTTAGATCATACTTAGGATAGTTTTAAACAAAATAATCCCTAAACCACAGCTGTTTATCATTGATTTTGTCTCTTGCAGTTTTTTTGGTTCTGATGATGCTCCTGTAGCGTGGGAATAAACAAGACAACTTTAAACACTTGCAGTGGAATTTACTAAGATCTAAAATAGGACTCCCCACAGGTCTAAATATTTACACCTGTGGGTACTAAATTTTAAAACCAATTTTTAAAAAACACTTACCCATACAGAAAAGACACAAAATTATTGATTATTTGGTATTGTTATTGCAAAATACAACTGAAAAACTGATTTTTTTTTCTCAAAACACACCATATTTTAGAAGAAAACGCCCTAAAACTAATTTTTTTTTGAAAGGTTTCAAATGGCCAAAAATTTGACACATAATAGCTTCATTATTTGTGTTTGAGGTTATAAAGTTGGTGATTTTTTTTAGACCATCTCAGGGTGGTGGTTTAAATTTATAGCCCCCAGAAAGGATTGTTTTGTGGAATTTGGTAATAAGTTTATAATTTCACTAAGTAACCGTTTTTACAAGGATTAATTTACCTCATTTAATATCCCAAGTTGTTCATTAACCAATAAAACACCTCCTATTTTGTCCAGAAAAACGCCATATTGTGAACCCGTTTTCAGCACAAAAAATATATTTATAAGGGCACTACGAGACAAAACAAACATAAGTGAAGGTCACTGATTATGCACGAAAAATATACCAAAAAAAACCCAAAACAACCATATTAATTTATTAACAAACTGAAAGTAAAACATTGAGGTTATCTAAAAGCTCAGTTAAAAAAACTTTCCTTACTTAAAGGCTACTCATTTTAAAGCTGTAGCTTTCATCAGTAGGGGTTGGTACAAGCCAAGGTGCCAGTAGAGGTAAAAGATCCGAACTCGCTGTTTATGATTGAACGCAGCGCTAATATTTTTAAACTGACATTTCGACAGTGACAGAAATGTAAAAAAAACTTACATTTAAGTTTTTTAATACATTAACATTTACATACATTACATACATGCTTAAAACCAAAATATTCACTTAAACTTAGGACCGTTCTAAAATATACTAAACCCTTTTAGTAAATCCCACCATTAGTGTTTTTTTTTTCAATCTTCTTCAACCGTATGTTAAATAATTTTGAAGTAATCACTAATGTCGAGATAACGAGGCACAACCATAAACAAGAATAAATAAAACCGCCAAAACTGTGAGGTTAGGGCGATATTTAACAGTTAGGGGTGTGATTGACCTACTAAAAACGACTTCAGATTCTAATACGTAGATTAGGTTAATATTACATAATCCGTGCAAGACGTGCGATTCTAATACGTCGTAATACGTTTGCCGGGTATCGTAACTTTAGTCATGTTTGACGACTTAAGTTGGAGACTAGGTCCGACTTGTAGTAGGAAACAAAAATTCGCTATTGTGAACAGGTTGGCGTCTGTCGGCCATTGTAAATTAATTTTTTGCTTTTTAGATATAGTAGTCTAAAATTAGAGTGTCATGTAGTATAACTAATAAAATTAGGTTTTGGGGAAATGTTAGATCATTTTTACGACAAACCTAACAACATAATTTTTAAAAAAATATTTCGAACCATTTTTTTTTAATTTAATTTTCTTAGATCTTTCAAATTTTCAGGGCGCCTGTTTTTTTTCGAAGTATCTTAATCACATCTATCAATAAACGGACTTTCGTTTACAAATTATTTTGTGTAAGGTGCTTTAAAATTTAATAAAAAAATTATATATTATCATGTATACTATTGTATACCTATAGACATCAGGATCTGCCTTTAAAAAAACGTATCCATTTTTATTATTTTACAAAAACTTTATATATTTTAGGTAGTCGAAACAAAACCAAACGTAATTTACGTTCTTGTTTAGTAACTAATTTTAGGTAAGGAAAATTAAACATAAAATAACGTTGGCAATTGGTAAAGCTAGTCAGGATCAATGACGTCGAGGCGACCCGAATCTGTATTACCCATTTAGGTGCGAATGAGGGTCGTCAGGTAGTCGAAACGACGTCGCTAGCCGACGTCACGTTTCTCAAGGTTAACGTATGACTTCTTGCAAATAGAAATTTAATTATAGGATAAACCTGTATCAACTGTACAGTTTCTTCGATTAATAAAGACACGTTTAACAACAAAGAATGAACAAGAATCACATACAGGTATTTGCGACAAAAAAAGTTTTTTTGTTGAATAGTAATTACAAATATATTAAGATCAAAACAAAATGGATTTATCATAATAAAGATATACCCTAAACTGTTATATGTTTGGGGATTTAACTTTAGTTAGAAATAATTTAGACAACTAGGTTCGAGGAAGTACCAACTGTTTGCATTACCTATACTTTAAAATGACATTACTCACAATATATAGATCCTGCAATACTGAATGTACAAATTTTGGATTAGTTGATAACCCTTCGACTAGGTTTAAGCTTTTCTCGTTGTGTTTTATTGTTCTAAACTTGTCATTATATTGGAATCTGATACAGAATCCTTTGAAGATACAACCATTTTAATTGCGGCATAAACCTTCTCAAATTCTTCCAAATTTATGTATAAACCGTTGATGTACTTTGCTAAATTGGGATCTTTAAACATTTGAAAAGTAGCTTTTTGAGTAGTGTTTAATCTAAAAAGTTCTAAACCTGCTTGGAAGAGGCCTTTAATCAATTCTTGTGTAGTGGTTACCACATCAAACAATTTTATTTCTACTTCCGACACAGATATCAGCCACTGTGTAAATTTCGCCGGGTTTAGATTTACGCAATGAAATTTACTGCCATCTAGGTAGACTTGGCGTATTATATAATAGCTGTCTACAAATGGGCTGCTATCGTCCTCTAATTGCGTCACTCTAAATAATATTGACTGTGTATCTGCTTTGTTAATTATCATAACGGGTGGGGGAGTAGTACCGTTAGATCCTTCAATTCTAACAAACGAAGGTGAAGGTTTGTCAATCACGTCTTCCACACTAAACGAGTTAACAATTTTGGGCATTACCATTGTTGATTCTAGTGCTTCAGCGGACAAGTTTATGTCTTGATTTATTGTGGGTAAATTAGAATCCACTTGGACCGGCGCCGTCGTACTAGATGGTGGCAGTAATTGTTTGCTTCCCGGTTCTTCCATAAAACAAAGCGGATAAGGCTCGGCCTGGTCATTTAGGGTTGTTACAGGCGATGAAAAAACTGATGTTTTTAAATTGTTTTTAGCTTTTAAAAATCCAGATCCTGAAAGAGTTGATGATTCATTAACATAAGCACTTGTTTCTTCTTGTGGTGCCGAAGTAACTATTTGCATTTTTGGAATGATATATTTAGGGTCAGGTTTAACTACCACTAATGACACAGGAGTTATGGCTTGATCAAAGTCGGTAAGATCACCGCATGTTGAAGATCCAATAGACACCACTGATTGTGCAGCGGACGATACAGTGAATTCTGTTGTGCCTTCGTTATCATCGTCATCCTGAATATCATCTAACGTTATTTCGCTAAATTTTTCTGATTTAACCTCTGGTTTTATAAGAGGTTCTGCTAAATTTAGAATTTTGTTAGTGGTCTCTAATAATTCTCGAGAGGTTGATATATGCTTTATAGTGGTAGTCATCGGACTATCTGAACCAATTGTTGGTGTTATACTTGCAGAAGATGTAAACTCTGTTATTATTTTATTGTCATTCCTTTTAGTCAAGTCTTCTTTTGAACAAAATAAAGTTTGGTTTTCTGATGTCAACTTTGTCCTACTATTAAATACCACTGGCAATTTTTTTTTGTCATTTTTTAATTTAGCTTCAGAGTGAAGGTATGGATTAAAAAGCATTTGACTGTGGGAAGCAAGCACTTCGTCCATATTGACAGACGTCTGAGAAGACTTAACAGGGCCTACGTTTAACGACATTTGAATGGGTACCGTATCATTTGCTCTTATAACGATAACATTTTGATTTTTACTTGATTCAGTAAATTCACTATCTTCATCGTCAAAACTGTCTTCTGGTACTGTCATGACGTTTTCTATTGTCACTTTAATATCATTAAAAAATGAGTTATCTGGTTCAAGCAACCTCTGTTCAGTCGGCGAGTTTAATTTGTTTTTTTTGGCGGAGTTATCGAATACTTCTTGTTTCCGCTTTTTTGACTGAAATTGAAAATCCACAACTGAATCAGCACCTTTTTTTTCTGTTTTTACATATCTTAAATAATCAGGTCGAAACAACAATTCATTGACTTTTTCTGGCCAATAAATGTCGACTCGCGTACCGTCAGGTAAATTCTTAACCAAAGAATTTAAGTTTACAAGTTTAAGTTGGGTTTTTAAATAGAATTGTTCACGTACGCCCTCGATTTTGCAACACATTTTAAGATAAGATAATACCCACGGATTCGAAAAGGTCGCGCTCACTTTAGAAAGTTTCTTGCCTAGTTCAGAATCGTTTTCAAAATAAAATAACGGCATAAATTTAAACCAATTGTGCATAATAAAAGGTATTAATGTACCTAATATTTTAACAAAGCCGCAAATGGAAAATTTTGGCTTGTTCAAAACAAGCATTTCATAACAGTTTTTTAAGAAGTCCAACATCTTCTCCACATCTTCTTTTCCAAACAATATATTACTGACGGCACCAGTACAATTAAATTGTTTGTGAAGATTCGCAAAATAAGTTTTCTCCTCGGGGGTAAGCATAAATAAGACCGGGGTCATACATTGAATTAATTCATCACTAAAGATACGAAAATACTTGAAAAATAGCAATTCTTCGACCAAGTTTTTTTCGACTAATTGTTGCTGACCTCGAAAAATAAACGGGACAACTATGGCACCCATATTTATAATAGTGTGTTTAATTCTCTTCATGGGGCGGGAACTGGTTTTGGAATTCGAAGGAGTGACATTTTGTGTTTTTATCCTTGCTTCTATTTTTGACTTTGGTACAACGGTTACTGTTGGATCAGACTCTTCGTCTGAAGATATGTCAGAGGTTAGATCCACTACTGCAGTGTTTACTCGAACTAGTACCACCTCGTCATCGCCATCTTCAACTATTACGGTATCAGTTGCTGTTGCCATTGTTTAGGATATATGTCTTGTCTCACCTGAAACAAAAAAAAAGTTGAGAGGCTGAAAAACGTGACTTACACTACAGTAATACCACAAGTGTTGCTTTTAACCATGACAGTTTTTAAAGAGACTATTGGGTGTTACTAGGAATAGGTAAAGCCACTTAACGCCTTTATGTTTTAGAATAAAATTCTGAAAATTTGGAATTATACACAATTACTGGAGTCTCAAAATTGCGTCCTATTGGCACATGTCGGCACTATTAAGTTAATCGGACGGGTCATCGAACCCGAGACTTAACACCATTAGATTATTTTACCAGACCAGTTATTTTTTGTCCTTCAGTAGTCTACCCACTTGAGGAGTGTGTAACTAGGGCCGTCTTTACGGGATACCGACCCCATCCGATCTGCTTACCTTTTACGTTTCCCTTATTTTTTTTAGCCTTTTAAGTTTTATACAAGGTCACAACAACACTTTACAAAAAGTGTTTTAGAACTTTTTGGGTGAACCCGTGACACACCGGAAATCAAAAAACCTGATCAAGCCAGCCGGCTAACCGACTGGGCCGCCCGCCCGGTTTGGCATATGGCAACTTTTCATTCATTTATAAAGGAGAAATGGTACAGGGTAAAGGAGTGTTGCGAGGTGGATTTGGGAGGTGGAAAAGGAGAGAAAAATGGAATTATTGCAATTTTCGGAAAAACTTAACGTCAAAAATTGAAAACTTCGATTCAAAAGTTGTAAAGTTTCCTTTTTAATATAACCTCAACGTTTTCGAAAAATAAAAACAAAGAAATCGTAATCATTTTTGTTTTTCGTTTTTCATTTTATTTCAAATAATTGAATTTTCACGAAACTTGCTAAAAGTATACCTCTCCGGGTCTGAAATAGCCAATAACCACAATTTTCTTAATGTAAAAAAATCAAGTAGTTTCCGAGATATTGAATTTTTTCTCAAAAATTGTTTGCTACTGGACATTTGTTTGCTTTGACAAATACTTTTTGGTAAAATAAAAAAGAAACAAAAAATGATTATTGCGCCAATAAATAACCATGCTACAGTCAACTGCACCGACACCAATATATTTTTTCTTATGTTTTTTTTTTAAATTTTTATTAAAAACACATGAGGCTTAAAGACTCTTACAGTGAGATTTACTAAGAACTAAAATAGTACTCCACACAGGTCTAAATATTTACACCTGTGGGAGGTACTAAATTTTAAAACCAATTTTTAAAAACTATTTACCCATACAGGAAAGACACAAAGTTATTGATTATTTTGTATTGTTATTGCAAAATACCACTAAAAAACTGCTTTTTCTTCTCAAAATACAACATATTTTAGAAGAAAATGCCCTAAAACTAATTTTTTTTCACAGGTTTCAAAATGGCAAATGGTGAATACGCCAGAAATTTGGCACATAATAGCTTCACTATTTGTGTTTGAGGTTATAAAGTTGTTGATTTTTTAGACCACCTCAGGGGGGTGGTCTAAAAAATTTATAGCCCCCAGAAAAAATTGTTTTGTGGCATTTGGTAATAAGTTCGTTTATAATTTCCCTAACTAACCATTTTTACAAGGATTAATTTATTTACCTGATTTAATATCCCAAGTCGTTCATTACCCAATAAAACACCTCCTATTTTGTCCAGAAAAACGCCATATTTTGAACCCGTTTTCAGCAAAAAACATATATTTATGAGGGCACTACGAGGCAAAACAAACATAAGTGAAGGTCAGTGAAAAATATACCAAACGAAAAAACTCAAAATAATCTAAAATCTCAGTCAGAAAAACTTTTCTTACTCAAAGCCCACTCATTTTAAAGCTGTAATTTTCACCATTAGAGGTTGGTACAAGCCAAGGTGCAAGCAGAGGTAAAAGATCCGAATTCGCTGTTTGTGATGAACGCAGCGCTAATATTTTTAAACTGACGTTTCGACAGTGACAGAAATGTAAAAAAACTTGCATTTAGGTTTTATAATACATTTCATAAATAAAAACATCTTTTATATAAATACAAAATTAATCTACAAAGTTATGATTGGTTTCCAGAAACCAAAACAACACTTTTTTGCACTCGACGCGCATTTCGCTAACAACGTTAGTATCATCAGGAGACGATAAACAATCATAAATACTCCTTATGTTATTATTACCCATCTAAATCATTGTGTGACATCAAGTATTAATTGTAAAAATGAATTATCAAGGGTAAGTTTTGATTAGAGTGACATATAATCCCAATTTTAATTTGTTCTACAAAATGTTTACTATTTAAACCCCGATTGGTTTTAAATTTTTTAATTTTCTTTTCTCCTAATTTGAAACTTTCTTCTTAAATCCAACAAAAGATTGTGTTAAGATGATTATTCAATAAATAAATTTATTAAAATTATTTTTATAAATCAAACTATGTCCAAAACTCAAGGAGGTTTAGTTTAAAATGCTTAAAACCAAAAATTTCACTTAAACGTAGGATCGTTCTAAAATAGACTAAACCTTTTTAGTAAATCCCACCGTTAAAGTTTACCTAACCAGTGCACAAATTGATATCTTGCCACACGCGTCGGCAGTTGACCAAACGACACAAAGCGGAGTTAGGTAAAACCGGCAAGGGGGGGGGTAAAGACTCTTTCCACAAGGGTTATGTTCAAAATTTTATCTAAAGCCTCAGAAATTCCAAAAAAAGAAAATAAATAAGTATCAAATTTAATTTTTTGAAATAAAGGAGATCTGGATATATATGCAAGAGATAACCACCCAGCAAACACATCTGTTACATTAAAATAGTATTTACGTAAATCTAAAGTTAAAAAAATTACATAAAAAAAGCTTTCATAAAATTTACGTCATTTTTACATAACATAACTTATGTTTTTTTAATTACATCATATTTACGTAATAAGAAGGAAACTTTGTGCATGGCATTATGCAGAACATGGAAGTTATTTTTTTACCTTGTTGTGACATTAGAAGTATATAAATTGTATATAAACAATATGACTTGAAAAAAAAAATCCTGCCCAAGATTTAAACATTTCGATGGGATCTATTGGGCATCAAAAATCAACCACTACGACTCCAAAGAAGACATTTGATCAACGGCCTGATTAATAGTTAATAGGGACTTTACCCATCTGTCCGAAACCTTAGGTTCGGCAAACCTTTCTTGTGCGGGGTGCTTTCATAATGTTTGTGCTGACCTTTAATAGGGTAGGTTCAGCACGAAGTTTAAAAGATTTCTGAGATTGCTTGTATCTAAACATGTCATCTAGACATGCTCATAAATTGGTCAACAATTGAAGTGGCGCACCCGGATTTTTCACCCAAATTTGGGTTTAAATTATGGCTGAACTAATGACTCGATCTTGATAAAACTTCTTTTGTTTGATAGAGCCAGTCGTCCTCTTTATAAAGCCAGTATTTTGATAAACTTCACTAAGACGCAGTTAACTTGCTGGGAGGGGTGAAACATAAGGGTGTCAAAATCGCAAGTTTGTATGGCTACCATTTAAAGCATAATTTTTTAGGAATTTTTTCAATGTCAAGAGATGAAAAAATATATTTTTAATTTTTTTTGTTTAGCCTCTAGTTTTTGAGATATCGATTTTTTTTATAAAACAGTACTTTTTTACTTTGGATGGCTATGGGTGCTGCACAGTTTGATTCAAATTCACCAAATTCGCTTAGCTGAAAGTCACATAAGGGCTCTATAAAACATTATCTTTCGTTAAATTTAAATGACCGTAGAGCGGAATGAGTGCTGCGTAAAATAAAAAAATTAAAATTTCGTGAAACTCCAATTTGGGCTTTCGCACGTTCACCTGGACGTCAGTTTTTTGTATGGTTTTGCAAAGACATCCTTTTGCTCGAAACGGTTTTTGATTTTTTTCGAAACTGTCATTACTAATGGTAAAATTTTCTTGTTTTCCATGATATGTCATTTCTAGTGACAGAACTGCAATCTTTGTTGTTTATGCCAACATAATCAGTTGCTATGGCAAAAAAAAGTTGGTTTACATTCAAAGTGGATACGAGTATTAAGGTGAGGGCGGTAAAGGGGGGGGGGTATTTAAAAAAAAACATTGGTATGTAAAGTATAGGTTGTGGGGTATCAATGGAAAAGTAATTCAATTTCTGATTATGGTTATTAAATTTTTGATTAGGAAAATATTGGCTTTATTAGGGGCTCAATGATTTTTGAAATATCCATGCTGCAATTATAGCCCACGTAGCAAGAATATTCGTATAATGCGTGAATATTCTTGGAACATTCGGAATGTCCAAAACACATCCTGTGAATGACCAACGGTCCACTTTTTTATTATTCACTGAATATTCAGTATGAATGTATACATTCATAAAAGTAATGTTCATATCACATCCATCCATCCATCCGAATATTCAGTTAATAATAAAAAAGTGGACAGTTGGACATTGACAGGATGTGTTTTGGACATTCCGAATTTTTCAAGAATATTCCCGCAATATACCAATATTCTTGCTATCTGGGAGGTACCTACAAAAAAACTTCCAAAATTAAAAATGATAAAATATTCTTCTGCTAAAAATAAAGTCAGACGCCCTCTTTGCGTGAAAACACAAAAATGTGTGTCAATTTCTTCTTTATAATAAATTTTCAGTTCTCACTTTTTACGGAATTTTTTTTTGATATTTTTTAAAATGAAATGAATAAGCCAAAAAAACCTCATAAAATATGATAGCAAATAACAGATACAACATCATAAGTTTTTATAATCTATGCTCATATAAACTTTTGATATTTTATAATTTTTGACTAGTGAAAGTGAAACTCGAATTATAATATAAGACAGTTGGCTTATAAAAGTTTACAATATTTTTATTATGACCATTCCTCATAAAGGTTTAAAATATTTCATAAGATCTACCTGTAACATTCTAAAATAAAAAAATACGGCACAACTTTAGCAGTTGTAGTAGTAGTAATAGTAGTCCAAATAATTTAATAGAGATTAATATACGGAAAATTGTTCTCGTATAAGTACTTATTTATCGCCAGGAGCTGTGGGAGAGATGTTACTTTGATAAATTTCTATAAATTTATAAATTATTGTTTATAAAATTTTAATTTCATAAGCCAAAAACTATTTTTTAGTTAAAAGTATTTACGACAGATGATGTGATTATAGTTTTTTTATAAAATTTTATAAGTTCCGGTGGGCGACGACTTAATATATTTGTTTCAAAGGGCATATAAGTTAGGGCAGGTAAAATCTTATTCCTTTGATAAGTTTCTATGATATTTTGTAATTTTTTATAAGATATCCCCATACAGCCACGGTACGTACACGTAATGGTACGTCCTTGGGATATAGCACAGTACGTACATTTTATTTCCCATGTGGGACCAAAATTGGACGTAAATGATCGTAGGTATGTACACTTTGTTGAATCACGAGTCAAAAAATATTTTTTTTGTAGAAGTAAAAGTAAGTATACCAAGTATAGCTTTTTTAGTTTTCAGGTGGTCGAAAAAATTGATAAAAATCAGGTGTTTTTTTATGAGATTTAATGAGGGTTTTTTGGCAGGGTGGACACATAGAAATCTATAAAATGTTGTAAATTTGTCTGACTATAAAATCTTTTTAAAGACTTATAAAAAAAAATGTTTTTACCAACTCATAGAAAATTATAAATGTTCATAGAAAATTGGTCCGATCATAAAATATCCCAAAATCTCATGAAAAACCCTGTCCCTACCCGAAACATTAATATCCTTGCTGGTTTTCACGCAACTCAATATCATTACTTAAAGAAAAGCAAACATTTCACAATAAATATAAAAAGTTTAAAAACCAAGCAAATTACATTCGGTTTTGAAATTTACGTAGGGAAGTCAAAGTTGAATTAAAAAAAGATTATTCTAATTGGATATCTAGTGTTGAAAATAGTTTACCTACAAATCCAGTCTTTTATTTAAAAAAACACAACAAGTAGGTTGCCTGATACACTAACTTTAAATAACCGGGTGTTTGCAAATTCACAAGATATTTGTAATGCTTCTAACAATTATTTTCATTCGGTTTTTATCTCAAATAACACACCATGTTTGTTGGATTCGGTAGGCACGCAAAATCAATTTACAACTAACAATATTACGCACCAGCAAATTAAAAATGTACTGGCAGTATAGATATTAAAAAAAGCGCCGGAATAAAGAATATACCTGGTTTATTTATAAAAAAATGCTCAGAATGTCTCACAAGGCCTCTTTTTCAAATTTTCAACAGGTCATTGGATCTTGGTTTATTTCCCACACTGTGGAAAAAAGGGTTAATTACTCCGCTGTTTAAAAGTGGTGACAAACGATGTATTGAGAATTATAGGGCGATAAAATTGCTTTGTATATTCGGACAAATTTTTGAATCGATAATTGCAAACGAATTATTCTTTTAAATCAAACATTTAATAAGCCAACATCAGCATGTATTTTATAAAGCGCGCTCTGTGCTGACGAACGTGCTTCCATAAATTAAGGATATACTTGAGGCAATGGAAAGTGGTTATCAGTGGGATGCCGTATACACCGATTTCTCCAAAGCTTTTGACATAGTACATCATCCTACTTTACTTGTTAAATTGGAGAACTTTGAGGTGTTTGGCAAACTCCTGAGTTTATCAAAAAGTTACATAGTAGGAAGGCAACAGTGTGTTTCTTATCTTGTCAGTGTGACCTCTGGCGCTCTGGGCTTGCACCTTGGACCCCTCTTATTTTCTATATTTATTAATAACATCTTTGAATGCTTCGATTTTTGCCATAAGCAATTCACCTTTAATTAGGCTTCAAAGAAATTTTAATGTGCACTTTTATAGTATAGATTTATTTAATATAAGTATTTTTTCCTTAAAACGGCAATGCTATCAGATTCTTCGGTAATTGTATTTAGTTAATTCCGAGGTTTTTTCTGTTTAGTGGACTGTAGCACTTAGTTTATTTTTTGTAACTTTTAGGTGGTTCTCTGTAATAGGATACTGTGTATCTGTTGAAAACCCTATTGTAATAAAATAAAAAAAATAAAAATAAAATAAAAAGAAAAACTTTTTTTAAAAACTCTTAAAACATTGTAAAACAACAAGGGTAAAATCATAGAAACCCATAAAATGTTATGCGGTTTATATAATCCTATTTTTTTAAGGGCCTCAAGGGGAATCTTGCATAAGACGCCCGAACTACTTTCCTGCCAGAGTCATTTCTCCTCTACCAGGAGGGCCCGGGTAGTGCCGGATTCCTACTGACTAAAACCCCTCGATTGTGACTCCAACCTGCCTGGTGGCAAGCTACAGTCCCTGCACTGCAGCGATTTCTGGCTTGTTGTGCACCCTCTTGGGTTCTAGGCTAACCACTCCATTAATTTTGTCCCCTGTGCAAGTTTAGTCTAGTTCAACTTCCCCAAATATTAGGTGCCTTTTTGCGATCCAGTGCCTCACATTGGCATATTACATGTTCTACCCCAATGAGCATTTTCAGAAACTTCTGGTGACAGATATTTATATAATTATTATAAAGAGGGTTCCATTGATACCCTAGGGTATTTAGAAGTTTTTTACAAGAATTGAGTTTGTATATTTGCTTTATTAGAGGCTCTAAATTGATGGTACCCTAAAGTAACATAAAACTCGCGTTAACAATATTTCCACGGACATCTTTATAAAAATTGAAGTCATCGGTTCAAATGTTATATAAATTGGTGTTAACAATGTTTCCACCAACATATTTATAAAAATATAAGTCATCAGTGACAAAAGACAAAAACCGTAAGTAACTATCAATTAAAGATATATAATAGATTGGTTTTTAAAATGTTGCTATCAACCCAATTATAAAACTTAATTAACTAACAACAAATTTATATAAGATAAGATTGAAAATATTTCGAGAGACACTTATAAAAACTTTGGAACTCACACACAATAGTTATATAAATTGGTGTCTGTAATATTCTTATGAACTCATTCATAAACCTTTTTTGCCCATGCTATAATTTTGTTATTAATTTCTTTATATAGTAATTATAATACAACTGTTTTTAGAACAAAAAAAACAATTTTAATTTATTTTGGCAATTATAAAAACAAAACAAACGAGATTTTTTAAGGTTTATTTTTTGTGACATCAAAAGGCGCGTTTTTGCGAGATACCATACCATTATTATCTTGTTTTAATTACATCAATCTGAGAGAGATAAGAGATCCAAATCTTTTTGAGATAGTTGCCGATGACAGATATCGAGATCGAATGCATTTTACACCCGATTCCCACCAGCGTTTCCCATGCGCAGTCACCCTGACTCAAAAAAACTCATCACGTGGTCCGACATGAACTTGTATAGGCAAATCTCGCTTAGACCACGTGATACGTGTTTTGATTCGGGGGACCCACGAATGAGAAATGCATAGATGGGAACCGTGTTTTAGAAAAAGAGAACAATATAGTAACCGTGTGAAGGTCGCACAAACGCACCGTGAAACGTCGAGCGCATACGCTGATACTGCTGGTCGGCGGCAAATCTGAACACCCCGGAAAATACTCGCCTGTACACCCTTCGACCCCGCAATCTAACTATATTCTTGAGATAGTTACCTCTGATAGTTATGCGGGCTTGAAGTGTGTGGAAGCGGGTATTTTTCCTGGTATGTGTAGTATGCTGGAACAATGGTAACTATGTTAAGCTCGCAGAAACGGACCATCAGTGTTCAACACTGCGCCATCTGTAGCCCTTTGTTCCAAGTAGCATCATTTTTTAAAAGGGTTATAAAATAGTGTTGACAAGTTAAACAGTGGTATAGTTGTATTGTTTTTTTTATAGAATTGTCGGAAATTTTCGCCATTTTGGATTACAAAAATAGGTTTTTGGCCTAAATAAAAACGTTATTTATGGGGTTTCAACATGTGTTTCAATCGAAATATTGCTCGTTAGGATTAAGAACAACATACAAAATTCAATATTTGTCCCAGAAAGAAAAAAACGCGTATGAAAAAAAAACCGATATTTAAATTAATATTTTTTTTCTCGTTTTCTCAAGTATTTTTGGAGCCCATGAAATTTACGTGAATGTATTCGAAAACTATACAGTACACACGGGACCGCAGCTGATTTTCAGAGTAGGATGACTTGAAAAACACCTTTTATTTGACTATAGTATATAAATATTCATATTCCTGCTTCAGCTTATCTCACTTTCATTTTTATTTATTTTAGAAGATTGCTAAACACCATTTTATAAATTTTTTTATTGTAAAAAGAAAAAGAATAATACATAACAAGCAAAGGGAAGAAAGATGGAAAATCTATATTTCTAAATCCATAAAAACCTTTAATTTGTTATGTAGTGTTGTTATAACAGTTGTAAAACCTTTTTATAATAATCTCTAAACTTGAGGGCTCATAAGGAAGTTTTATAAGATCTATATGTTGTTTTTCTATCCATTACTATGTACCAAAAATTTTTATAAGCTGGTGTTGGTCAGTTGTTTTTCAAGTCTTTCTTGCTAATTTAAGAGATATATTAGAGTTATAAAATTATCACCAACACTAAATAATATAACTTTTGGTTATTTTATGAAGGTTTTATATTATTTGCTGTAACTTTTATATAGACAAAAATGCTCATTGGGACTGTTTCCGGTTCCTGATTGCATAGTCTGCAGCTCAGGTCTCCGTGTACCGGCCCATATTGTTTAGGTGAACTTTAATATTATAAAAGAAAAAGAATGTAATTATAGAAACCCATACAAGTAAATGTGTCGGATTGATTATAAAATCTCTTACAAAAATGGTGATTTTATAAAACCATAAAATCTTTAAAAAAATATCTGCACTTATCAATTTTATAAACATTCATAAGTCTCTCTGATTATAGGATCAGATAAAAAAAAACACACATATGAAACCACATAAATTCTTACCAAAATCAAAGACATACCTCATAAATTATTACAAACTTTTATAATCCTAAAATTTTGCCTCACAAAAACTTATAAAAAACCTCATCAAATATTTAGTGCGGTTTTTTTGGCAGTGAACCTACGTGGCTGTTTAGTAATAGTAGTTTTAACAATTAATGGCTAAAATAGTGCTTTTTTTTACAAGCTTTGGTTTAAATATCAAGCGCAGCAAGGCATTTAAAAACGCGAAAAAGCAAGCTATTTCCGCTAGTTTTTACCAAGTATTTACGATAAAATCATTTAAAAACATCGTCAAAATATCAAACTGTCAAATATTAAAATGTCGCAACAATGAACGTCACCGAGTAAAAAGGCACATCGATTTGGAAACCATTGTTATTTCATTTGCCAGCCGCCTTGATTTATAGTGTAAAGATGGTGTGTTGCGAGAAGTGCTCTTCGTTCGAGATTTTTAAAAGTATTTTCCTGTTTCTCTTGGATTTTTTGATAAAGGTTTTAAAAGAAATAGTATTAACAACTCGAGGCTCAACTGCGCTTTTTTTACTCGCGTTTTTAAATACCTCGCTGCGCTCGTCATTTAAACCAACGTTTGTAAAAAAAGCACTATTTTAGCCACTAGTTGTGAAAACTACTATTAATTCTTTCTGCATTAGTTTTTTGGCATTAAAGCATTGAAGAAAATGTAATTTTAAAAATCTCTCGTCTCTTTCTTCTGTCGAGTTAAAGAACGTGATTCGTTTATCTGCTAGGAGTTTTTCCAATCGGTGGATAGTGCTATTAATAGGGCTATCCGACGCCATGGTAAACTTAGTAACGTTCAAATGCATCATGGTGGTGGAAGATTCAGAAAAACGAATGATCGGCAAGATCGCATTATGACACCTGAAGCTATACGTCATAGAACCAAGACTGCCAGTCAAATTAATAATGAACAAAACAACGGAATGAGAAATAAATAAATAAATAAAGGAGGAGGCCAAAAATCCAATGGTTCTCTGTTGGTAAAAATCTATTCTTTTATTTATTTATTTTTATTTATTTTTTGTTTTTATTTTGTTTATACATTTTCATTTTTATTTTATTTATTTATTTTTATTTTATTTATTTATTTTTATTCATTTATTTTAATTTATTTTTATTTAAATGACTAATGCCCTAAGAGCTGTTACTGGGGTAATAATAGCAAATAAAACTGTTCGCAGAAGGCTTCACGAAGCGGAATTGAATGTAAGACGTCGCTATACTTGCCCTCGACCTCTTGCAGCTAGATGTCGTTGGATTGTAAATGATCTTTTAGATGACAACAATATCGAGTGGCCAGCTAGATCTCCTGACGTCCAAACGATAGGACAAGTTGGGTCACACATGGCAGACAGTCTTGCAAGACGAAGGCATCAACCTCCAAACCTACAAGAATTGGCTATAGCGCTACAAGTGGAATGGAATGCTGTTGACCAAAATTTAATTCGTATTTTATTGAATGGCATGCCACGAAGATACACTGCAGTGCGTGCTAGAGTAGGTTCAACTCGATATTGAATTGAATTGAATTTGACCGCCACTGTACACTCGGCGAGTCTACACTACCAGCAAAAGGCGCGTTTTTGCGAGTTTAACATAGTTACTAATATTCTCTTTTTCTAAATGCATTCGTCTGAGAGAGACCCAGTATACCAGGAACATACGGCCTGTACATCCTTCGAGCCCGCTGTCTAACTACCTGACAGATATGCGGGGTCGAAGGCTGTAAAGGCGGGTATTTTTTATGATGGTGTAGTATGCTAGATCTCTCTTAGACGAATGCATTTAGAAAGAGAAAATAATAGTAACTATGTTAAGCTCGCAGAAACGCGCCTAAAGTATGCCGAATTGCTGTTGATTTCATTGGGGTCACTTGTCAAATACTTGCATGCATTTGCTACCTCCGTCTCCACACACACGTTTGATTTTCGAACCTGTATTACCTACTTATCCACAAAAATTTAATTACATGTCCATTGATACCCCCCAACTCATACTTTACATGCCACTATATTTTGTTTTAAATACACTTACTCCTGTGTCCCTGTAAATTTAATTACCTTTCCATTGATACCCCACAACCCAACCCATACTTTACACATCAATATGTTTTTTCTTCCAATGCCCCACTCCAGTACCCCTCAAAAAAATTTAAACAAAAAATTCTGATTAGAAATTGAATTACCTTTCCATTGATACCCCAAAACCTATACTTTACATACCAATGGTTTTTTTTAAAATACCCCCACCCCTTCTTCCTCGAATCCACCTTGAATGAAAGCCAACTTTTTTGCAACAGACAACTGATTATGTGGGCGTAAACAACATTTCAGTCACTGGAAATTACATATCATGGAAACAAGAAAGTTTTACCATTAGTAATGACAGTTTTGAAAAAAATCGAAAATCGTTTCGAGCAAAAGGAGCAGTCTTTGCAAACCATATAAAAAACTGACATCCAGTGGAAAATGGTGGATGTGCGGAATCCCAAATTTTGTAATTTCACGAAATTTTTATTTTTTTATTTTACAGAGCTCTCATTTCTTTTTAAAGAGCCTTTATGTGGCTTACATCTGAGCGAATTTGGTTAATTTTAATCAAACTGTGCAGCACTCATAGCCATTCAAAGCAAAACAAAAATTAGAAATAACTTGTTTCATCTCTTGACATGGATCATTTTAAGACATTTAAAAAAATTCTTAAAAAATTATGCTTTAAATGATAGCCATACAAACTTTTGCGATTTTGACACCCTTGTGTTTCATCCCAACTAACAATTTAAATAAATATATTATAATTTGCTTTATTATAAATGTCACCAGATTACCAGTTTGCTGTGTTATGGTTTCGAAAAATTCATCTAGGTATTAAATCCAATTTAGTGATGATTATATATATATAAAAGCTCTACTTCTTTCTGTAAGAACATTTATACGTTGTTACTATAGAGCACAATTGCCGCAAAGTAGTTTAGGCTCTTAAAGTATTGTATAAGAGTTTTTCAGGCCCAATAATACAACAATTTTAAATTAAAAGGGTTCCATAATGTTTTACCTGTAATTTTGCTTTCTGTAAGAATGTTCTTCCAGCAACAAATAAAGGAATGCCCTATAAAAGCTCTGCTTCTTTCTGTAAGAATATTTATACGGTTTTACTCTAGAGCAGAATGACTGCAAAGTATTTTAGGCTCTTAAAGTATTGTATAAGAGTATTTCAGGCCCAATAATACAACAATTTTAAATCAAAAAGGCCTTATAAATTAGTAATTTTGCTTTATGAAGATAGATTACAAGACCAAAAAGGTGATAATTATCATATCTGATCTTTCTAATAAAACAAAAATGCACTTAAGTGGTTGGTCGATGAAAATATTTAGATACTTCTCTAATTTTTCCTTGGCCAACTGCCCATTTGAAATTAAACGTCATTTCTTAGTCTCACATAACCTTAAACAACAAACAGTAAAATCCGCCTTAAAGAAAGGGCCTGAAAATACAAACATGGAGCGCTCACATTGAGGATAACGGAAACCCAAGGCCCTACAACTAAAAATTACTGTATGGTTATTGTATATATGTTATAAATATTTACATCAAGACGTCCACCTTAAAAATGTTCTGTCTTTCTATGAATTTAACAATCTATCCCAAAAGCAAAAAAAACCTCAATACCATGAAGGTATAATTCATTAAAATACATAGAAACGATAATTTGCTGCAAAATCGGGACATTTTCAAGAACGCTTAGAAAAGAAATAAAACAATAAATATTGATGGTTTTTTAATTTTAATTTACAAGCTAGCTAAGAAATTTCATTTGGAATAAAACAAAGTAAGAGTAGTAGTAGTAAGTAGTAACTAGGGGGCAGCCCAAGACCTGGCAAGTAGGCCCAATCGGTCCCTTTTTACCTTACCCCAGCCCAGCTCCCTAATCCACCACCTGTACCGCTTGTACGGTAGTGGGCTCTCCGGGCCTTCCTGTTCTCTTCGCGAAGTATAGTAATTTGGCCCACTTGAGAGCTCCTAGGTCCTCTGCATCCAGGTTCGGTTGTCCGAGTACCTGTTGCCTCATCCTTAGGTATGCATCGCACTTCGCAACGAGGATCCGGGATGTCTCCTCCGCCCTCCCGCAGGCACGGCAGATGGAGTCATTCCCGATCCCGAACTTCACTTTTTAGCTTTATTTCTTGGTCAAGTAAAGTAAGATTATTGTCGCTTAGTCTCAAGAGCCGTTCTGACACCTTCGTAGGACTTTGGCATAGTTAGTAATAAATGTGCTACCTAGTCCATTTCATGTAAGCGGCCTCCAGCTGCAATAAGTTCGGCTACAATTTAATTAAAGAGGGTCAAGTGCTGCAAAAGAATTTTGTCTTCTTCAAATGTTAAAGTTAACAATTGCTCATGCGATGAAAATTGACTTGCCAAAGTTTTCCGCTCATATATACTATCCAAATTTGTCAAAAAATGTTTGGACATCACATTATCTTTTGCAAAACTTATCAGAATATCACTCTGCTATTCAATTATCGTATTTTTAGCAATTTGATTTTTTCTACGCCACTGGTCAGAAATTTCTTCTAGAGGATCATTTTCGACAATGTCCAAAACACATAACTCGGCCAACAACGATTTTATTCTAAATTTCCACAACTATATCGCGTACCACTGAATGTTTTGATATTGTTTTTTCCGCGTAATTTTTAAAGAAAATTTCCGTGAGTTTTTTTTTACAAAGTTACCGTACGCGTTTACTTTTTACGTTCTTTTTAAAACGAGCGTAAACTGGGCCCCATAACCTGTTAAAATATTGGGCTTTGTTTGTAATGAAACGCACGGGTCTCCTACTATAACTAACTAACTGTTTTCCCATCCTCCCTCCGAAAAGGTTTAAATTAGGGCAAAGTTGCGCAATTTGATGCTTTGCCCAAAACTAAAAAAAAAGTGTACAAATTCCGGATATTATAATTTCGGTTTTTTCTCTGTAACTATCCGGAATTTGTAAGCTTTTTTTTTAGTTTTGAGCAAAGCATCAAATTGCGCAATTTGCCCTAATTTAAACGTTTTCGTATCTCCTACCGCTTAGGAGATCCCCATGGTGAGCATGGAATTTGAAACACCCTGTAAGTACATTTTTATTTTTGTTACTTTTTGCTATGTATATGAATATAAATTAAATGAATATTCAAACAATTTTTTTACGTTTTTTTTTTAATGAGAAAATTGTTAAAAAAAACACTTAATTTTCGGACAATTATATTACAAAATATTACTTAGAGGGCATCGCGTATTCCGTTTGACTTTTGATGAAGATTTTACGAAACCTGTTTTAATCGATTATTAATGGACCCACCACCACTGTCTAACCTGTTAACACCCCCAAAAATGCTGCAGTCAAAAAGTAGGGTTAGGTTATCATGTTTTTTCCTAAATTCAGACGGTTTAAGCTAGAGCAATGAAATTTGGCACATATGTTAGCCTTCCCGCAACGTACCCTGGTGGGTATTAAAAAAATCACATATGTGGCCCCTAGGGAGCAACAGGGGACAAAATGTGTTTTTAAACTATCCCTCATACCTTCCATACTAATGCACCTGCACATCTGAATCTCAGTCAGTTTGTAGTTCATACTATTACCTACAAGTCTATTATACCGAAAATAATTTCATGGCTGTTTAGGGCCTAAAAACTTGTCGATTTAAAATTATATTTGATTTATCTTTTTTTTACCATTTCTATACTCCAGAAAACCACTCAATATGCACATCTAAGCCTCATCAAAAAGTGCGCATATGTGCATATGGTCGAGTGTTTTCTGGAATATGAAAATGGTGAAAATTAGATCCGGCCTCTTACAGCCCCTAGGGGCTGGGGCAAAGTTGGGGGTATTCAAAATTAATAAATGGTCCACTGCGCCCCTAGTGGTGCATTTTTGTTGACATATAGGGTGCAAGATAAGTGAAATATAATTTAATTGAAATCGACAAAATTTTTATCCCCTAACCTATTGGCCTTGTTAACAGCTATGAAAATTTTTTCGGTAGACTTGTAGGCAATAGTGAGAATTACCAACTGACTGATATTCAGATGAGCAGGTGCATTAGTATACAAGGCATGAGGGATAGTTTAAAAACACATTTTGGCCCCCGTTGCCCCGTAGCGCCACATATGTAATTTTTATGACACACGAGGGTACGTTGCTGGAAGGCCAACATATGTCTGAATTTAAGAAAAAAAATTGACACCGTAACCCTACTTTTTGACTGCAGCATTTTTGGGTCTTTTAACAGGTTAGGCAGTGTTGATGGGTTCATTAGTAATCGTATAAAATAAGTGGTGCCATCCCGCAACCGGCCGCGTTGCCGCGGCACCATCGCCCGAAAGGGTGCTTTTTTTAAGCAAAATCGACCCATAACGTAACCACGTGGTTGAGGTGTCAAATTAAAGATATTTCTCCTCGATACGAATATCAAATGGTGCCACTCCAAATCTGGCCGGAAGTGCCCGGTACAAATGATTTTATACTCAAAACTCGCGGGCCGTTTACTATAGAGGCGAGTTAGTTATTGCTATATATCGTTGAGAAAAACATTAGCAGCCACCATCTTTTTTTATAAAGATGTTAGGAATACCAAACTTAATATTCCCTAAGAAGCACTCAAAAATCCGACTGGTACCAACACCGCCATGTTGAAAAAATGGTGAAAATAGGTAATTTTTTGGGTTTGTCTCGAGATTTTACTAATTATCTCGAAAACTGTTGGGTCCACGAAAAAACTTATGCTGCCAAACTAAAAGCGTATAAAATTATCTCTCAAACGGTGTAACAACTTTTAGGCTTAGACCATCAGTGGCGGAGAGAGAATATTTTTTCTTTAAATATGTGTTTCTCCTTCTTTCCAAAATATCTCTTAGTAATATAAAAAATATAGGAGTTAAAAAACTAACTACTTTTTTGCCCTCTCTAAAATATGACTTATTATATATATATATATATATATATATATATATATATATATGTTAATATATAGAAATCAGTGGCGCACTTGAAGTTTCTTAAAATAATTTTCTAAACAACAATTTTAATTTTTGAAAACAGATATAATGTTCTTAATATGAGTTTTAATTTTATATTTTATTTTTAGTGATTAACATGTTGTCTCTGATTGCCCTAAATTATCCACAATTAGTTTTAAAATATATTTAATTAACCCATCTCCCTTTCTCGGCTTCTAGAAGGTAGATACTAATAATTTATAAATCTCAAATGACCACCTACGACAGCTTAAACATAAACAAACTATTGTTTGAAATTTTGAGACAATGATGTGTTTGAAATTAACTCTGTGTTTCGGACTTCCATTGTCTATATTTTATTATACACGACGTTTCGATCAGTACAATCTCTGATCGTCTTCAGGTGCAAACTACAATCAATTCCTAAGGCTACATGCTTATATACTGTGAGAACCTTGAAGTTTAAGAAGTTGGCTCCGCCCAAGGAGGGGCTTCCAAATATTTGGGATTTCAACACTTGGTTTACTGAAAAGACCCTGATTCTGCCCAATAAAAGCAGCTTCAAGGAATTTTCGTTTCTTCCAGTGTGACTCCTTGTGCAAAACCTTTGCTTCTGCCCACTTCATTCGGTGTTGTTTTGACCATGCATGTTCGACGATTCCTGATTTCGTGGTTTCACCTTTTTGAGTATTCGTCTGATGTTCCTTAAGCCTAACAGATAGTGGTCTTTTAGTTTCGCCTATGTATGATTCACCACACTCACAAGGAACTTGGTAAATGCATTCCTTATTTTGTTTGTTCTCTGGTTTTGTTTTACTAAGAAGGCTTCTAATTGTATTACTAGATTTAAAAGCTGTTTTAATATTAAAGTTTTTCGCTACTCTTCGAATTTTCTCTGATACTCCTTTAACGTACGGGATTGTAAGGAATGCATTTGCCTGGTTTTGGTCTTGTAATCTCTGTCCTGTTTGTTAAAATTTACAAATACTATCTGTTATAAGTCTAAGGCTGTAACCATTCTGCTGCAGATTCTTCTTAATGTTCCTATTTTCGATTTCCAAGTCATGATAATTGTTACAAATTTGAACGGCTCTGTTATACAAAGTTTTGATTATGCCTCGTTTGGTTGTAGAAGAATGATTTGAACCTTGATTTAAATATTATCCTGTGTGAGTGGGTTTACGATAGACTGTTGTTCTGATGTCGCTTTCTACTCGTGTGACAAGTACATCAAGAAAAGGAATTTGACAATTTTGCTCCAACTCCATTGTGAATTTAATGGTGGGTCTTATGTTATTTAGGTGGTGAAGAAATTCTAAAAGTTGTTGGTCATTCCCGGTCCAGACAATAAAAGTATCATCAACATATCTCAGCCAGAGCTTAGGTTTATATGTTGCGGTATCAACCTGTGATTCGAACCACTCCATGTAAATATTGACCACCACTGGCGAAAGCGATGAACCCAATGGCAGACCGTCATCCTGAGCATAAAACCTATCTTTCACTTGAAAATAAGAGTTATGTAGGCAGCACTCCAACAACTCCATCACTCCCTCGAGCGGTATGCTGGTACGTTCATAAAGGGATTCGTCATCAACCAGTCTCTTTCTAATAATATCTAGCGATTCCTTTATCGGGACATTGGTGTATAGACTTTAAACAACAAAAAAAAATGATTAAGCCCTTCCCCCAAAGGGGTTAATTATGGGATTTATTTGCTTTTTTACCAAACTAGTATAATACTAAGTAAGTAAATATTTAAACATAGGACTCTATCCAAAAGTCAAACCGTAATGTAATCGATACGTAATTTTTTCAAATGTAAAATAAGCGAAAATAAATAGACTTTTGATCGAACCGTAAAAAAATTAAAAATAAAAGAATGAAAATAATTTTCTGGAACACCTTAAAAAATTAAATAAAGTCGTCACTAAAGAGATGTAAAATAATTTGAAGGAACTGTTATTTGATCGGAACGCAGAGTTTGCATACAAGAAAACTACGTTGTAGAATTGCCAAATTATAAGACAAATACTTAGTTGAGCTCTGTACAGCTGTACCCTTGCAAAATTGTGCTTCACAAAGTCGCGATTCCAACGTATGATGTGACCGATTTTCGATTTGAACAAATTATATATAATTTTTGTATTTTCGTTTAATTTACGTTTCGACTTTTTTACGGTTTAATCAATTTTTTTTTATTTTATATTTTCGGTTATTACACATTAAAAGTTTTTTCTTAGGGTTTGACGAAATTATTTTTGAGATTGGTATTTTTGATCATTTTACGATTCGATTAAATTTTTGTTCGATCAATTTCCTTTCGGAAAAATTAAATTTCAACGTTTATGTTATTATATTTTTGCTCATTTTATAGACTTCCTATTCGTAAATACGACGCGACCATATAATATGCGACTGTGTAGGTACGTTGTCTATTTTTGTACAAAACTAATAGATTTGGTAATCGGGTAATTTTCTTATTAATTTTTTCTATTACTAAACACTAAAATAGGTGCAACGGAAAGAAAAGAGCCAAATTAACAGGCTAGTCGAGAAATACTCGTTCGATCAAATTTGGTAGTTTGTTTATGTTTAAGCTGTCGTAGGTGGTCATTTGTCATTTATAAATTATAATTATTAGTATCCACCTCCACCTCCTAGAAGCTGAGAAAGGGAGATAAGCTAATTAAATATACTTTAAAGCTAATTGTGGATAACTTAGGGCAATCAGAGTTATCAAACACAACATGGTAACCGCTCTAATCATAAAATATAAAATTAAACAACTCATATTAAGACCATTATGTTTTTTTAAAACAAAAATTGTTGTTTAGAAAATTATTTAAAAAAACTTTAAGTGCGCCATTGTTTTTTATATATTAACATGTAATATGTATATTTTTTATTGTACTAGGAGATATTTTGGAAAGAAGGAGAAACACATATTTAAAGAAAAAATATTCTATCTCCGCTACTGGTGATCTGAGTCTAAAAGTTGTTACACTCTTTGAGAGATAATTTTAGATGCTTTTAGTTTGACACCATAGGTTTTTTCGTGGACTGAACGGTTTTCGAGACAAACCCAAAAAATTACCTATTTCCACCATTTTTTTAATATGGCGGTGTTGGTACCAGTCGGATTTTTGAAAGATTATTAGGAAATATTAAGGTTTGTATTCCCAACATGATTATAAAAAAAATGTGGCTACTAATATTTTTCTCGAAAATATATAGCAATAACTAACTCGCCTCTATAGTAAACGGCCCGCGAGTTTTAAGTATAAAATCATTAGTGCAGGGCACTTCCGGTCAGATTTGGAGTGGCACCATTTGATATTCGTATCGAGGAAATCAATACCTTTAATTTGACACCTCAATCAAGTGGTTACGTTATGGGTCGATTTTGCTTTAAAAAAGCAACCTTTCGAGCAATGGTGCTGCGGCAACGCGGCCGAATGCGGAATGGCACCATTGCATTTTGGGTATCGCCGAAGTCTAATCCAAGTCCCAATATAAGTAATTTTTGGTTACGCCCAAAAAGAAAAAATGTCGACTGACACTATAATCTTTCTGGGAATGGTGAGTACTAATCTTCACCTTTTTAAATATTTTGAGTGGTTACGCGATCGGTCAAAAAATTTGCAGCCGGATCTCGTACTATAAGTATATTTATTATATCTCTACCTTGTTTTTTAAAGTAAAACATGGTATGTGAAGAAAAAAAAATGTGCAAAACGAAAGCTAGCTTTATGTTAAAAAGCTATAGCACACCAAAAAATTTGTTTTTAATTTTTAAAAAAATTAAAATAAACAAATAAAAAGCACATATCCGAGAGCCAATTATTCTGGAATATATAGGTTGTTCCAAAAAAAACCGGACTTTTTGGATTGCCTACAACTTCCACAATAATTTTTAAAATTTTAAAATTTAAAGTTTATTTGAAAAAGGAAACTTCAAAATTTATGCGCCCAATGTCAAAACTGACAATTCTTTAAAATTCAAGATGGCGGAAAAATTTAAAAAATGGGTATTTTTGACCCCCCCTGCAAAAAAATTGTGTGCGACACTATAATAAATTTAAGACACGCTGTAAATAGCCTTATCATTTAAAGGTGTATAACTCTTTCGTTTTTTTTTTTAATCGGTTAAGAAATGTCTGCAGTGTTAAATTTAATGGTGTTTGTGTGGTAGAAAACTTTCTTACTATAAGTCATCTTTTTATTCGACGGTGTACAGTTTGGTTAAAATAAAATTAATCAGAATCTAAAGATTTTAAGCTTTATGAATAGCTAAAAGTACAAACTTAATGCGCCTAATGTCAAAATTGACATTTCTTCAAAATTCAAGATGGCGGACAGATTTGAAAATGGGTATTTTTTATCCACTCTGGAAAAAGAATGTGTGCGGCAGTGTAATAAAATGAAAATGCGCAATTAATAGCCCTATTTTTTTATCGTGTATTCACGTAACGATTACTAAAGTCGATTAAGAAATAAGAAAGTTTTGCAGTTTTAGATTCGATGTTCTTTTAGTAATAAAAATTGTCTTTTTTACTTGACGGGACAAATTTTATAAGGCAACTGGAAAAGAGAGACAAAATTATCATCTTTGAACAAATAAAAAAATTAAATTTTCTTTTAATAGTAGGTTTTTTTTTGTCTATCCTGGGACTTTCCATCCATACAAGAATCAATCGCCCAGTCTTGCCAAGATATGCCCAAGTTAGTTTTTTTTAAATTTAATTTAATTGCAGGGTTTCTTATTTTACATCATCTATAGTAATGAATTATCTTCGTCTTAATATTGGAGACACTGTAAGTCCACTTTCAAACAGATTTTTTACAAAGTGCTTATGTTCTCCCTGGAACACCATTTTGATTTAATAATATAATGTATAGACGCGCATTCTGAAAGGCAAAGACAGTTATTAAAGTTTTTTGTTTTTTTTTTCATGGCTTACTAAGTCCTAATTTTACTCTGCCACACCTACAGTGGGATTTACTAAAAGGGTATAGCCTATTTTAGACAGTTCCTAGGTTTAAGTGATATTGTTGGTTTTAAGCATTTTATACCAACTTCCTTGAGTTTTGGACATAGTTTGATTTATAAGAATAATTTAAATTATTTTTTTTTAGTGAAAAATCATCTTAATGCAATCTTTTGTTGGATTTAAGATGAAACTTTCTTTTTAAAAGAAGTTTTTTTTTTAACCGTAGGGGAGGATCTAAATGGTAAACACTCTGTTGAGCAAATTAAAATTGACGTTATATGTTGCTCTTATCAATACCCTTACCTTTACCCTTGTTTATTGTTTTTCGCGATTAATACTCGCAAATAAAAATATTTCATCAAAGTAGGTCATGAAAAAAAAATGCGGCTAAAACAGAGCTGAATCCAACTGATGCGTTGACAAAGGAGTCATGTCGGCTCAACGAACTGTTCGGTGCCCGATTCTCTAGTAGAACATGATAAGCGAAGTACCGATAAAAATGCGAGTTGAGACCTTTGAGTGTGATCTTTCAGTGGAAAGCTTTGTTTGTAAATAAATGAATAGGTACAGTTTTTTTTTTATTTTTTTCATTAGGGATAGTTTTTGTGCATAATCAGTGACCTTCACTTATGTTTGTTTTGCCTCGTAGTGCCCTCATAAATATATTATTTGTGCTGAAAACAGGTTCAAAATATGTCGTTTTTCTGGACAAAATAGGAGGTGGTTTTTTGATTATTGAACAACTTGGGATATTAAATAAGGTAAATTAATTCTTGTAAAAATGGTTGCTTAGGGAAATTATAAAAGAACTTATTACCAATTGCCGCAAAACAATCCTTTCTAGGGGCTATAAATTTAAACTACCACCCAGAGGTGGTCTAAAAAATCATCAAGATGATGAAGCTATTATGTGACAAATTTTTGGCGTATTCAACATTTGCCATTTTGAAACCTGTTAAAAAAAAAAAATAGTTTTAGGGCATTTTCTCCTAAAATATGGAATATTTTGAGAAAAAAAGCAGTTTTTCTGTGGTATTTTGCAATAAAAATACAAAATAATCAATAACTTTGTATCTTTTCTGTATGGGTAAGTGTTTTTTGAAAATTTACTACCCCCAAAGGTGTAAATATTTACACCCGTGGGAGGTACTATTTTAGATCTTAGTAAATCCCACTGCTAATGACTTAAATTAATAGGTATGTAATTGTTACAAGTAAAACTTCAGATTTTTTTTACTTTTTAATCGACTTTAATTCGTTACCTTAAAAAAGTAAGGCAGTGGCGCACATGTTCTTTTTCCATAAAAAATACCCACTTTTCAAATCGATCCGTTATATTAAATTTTAAAGCATTGCCAGTTTTGACGTTAGCTGCATAAATTTTGGACTTTTAGTTTGCCAGCTTAAAAAGATGACTCATAGTAATAAAACTGCATAACTTTCTTATTTCTTAACCGATTAAAATAAACGTAACATGTATACGTTAAAAGAATAAGGCTATTTAGCGCACAACTTAATTTTGTTACAGTGATGCCCAATTTTCTTTCAAGAAGGTAAAAAAAGCACTTTTCAGATTTGTCCGCCATCTTGAATTTTAAAGAAATGGCAGTTTTGACATAAGGGTCAAACCATATCAAGTCAACCAGGCAATAGTTTTGACCATCTCCGATTTTGATGATTTTTGGTACACTTATTCGTCTTATCAAAAAACTCAAAAATCCAAAAAATCAAATTTTTTGGATAAGCGGTTTTTGTTTTATTGATTTTTGAAAATCAAGAAATTGACCAATATGTCCTTGACAGACACTTACAAAAATAGTAATATCTCAAAAACTATGGATCCTATAGAAGCGAGTGATAGCTCATTTTGAAGGGTTTTTAAAGACCTTTTAAAGATGTGTGACACAATATAGTTTGTTTAATTTTTTTTTTCTTTTTTTTTTGAAAAATCTCAAAAACACATTTTTTTATTTTTTTCAAAAAAATATTTTCCTTTTTTTTCAATGTTTTTTTTTAACATTTTTGGAAAATTTTAGGATGGAGAAATAATACAGGGCTAATTTACCTAATATGGGTATAACAAAAAAATGAAAAGTAAGAATAATAGAAAATTTACAATAAAAAATATTTAGGTTGCAAATTTTTTCTGTAAAATATTTGAGGAATCTATCATTTCTTCTGCAGTTAGCGTATATGTCCTACCAGTGGCAGTATTTGGGTTGACCCGTCTTAAAAGAGAATTTTGATCTATGACCAATATATCAACTTTTGGCTTTGGAAAGTAAAAAGACGAGAGGGACCATGAGGATGTAAAAAACTAACTTTTAATTCCCCGCTTTCTATATTTTTGCCAATGATACATGCCATCCACCCAAGACAGTCATAGTTTATGGTTACAAAACCGGAGTCGATGTTTTCAATCTAAAATTATTTCTACAAGAAGCATATGGCTTGATTCCTACCAAGATTCTAATAACACGTTTTTGTAAAATAAAAACGTCATTTATGTGACTACTATGGCCCCAAAGTAATATACCATATTTTAATTGAGAATAAAACATACCATAATAAATTGATTTTAATGAACTGTGACCTCTAAAAATTTTACTTAAAACTCTAATACCATAGCTTGCCGCTTTTTTACATAGATCTTTATCAATAGTTACTCCCAATACCTTCGTGTGACTTTCAAAAGTTAATGTGTCTCCTTCATAAGTAAGGATTTTAGGGACATATATGTCCATGTTAGAGATAACAACTGCTTTTGTTTTTCCTGTGTTCATAATGAGTTGGTTGTTAACACAGTATTCAGACACTTTACCTAGTACGTCAAAATATTCCTCATGGATGTTCCCCTCCCGATAAACCGGCATCACTATGTTGGCATCATCTGCGTAATTGGCCAGAAGGTTTGGATTTTTGATGGCATGGTTTAGATCATTAAGATAAATAACAAAGAGCAGAGGACCAAGAATACTTCCCTGCGGAATTCCTGTCATTATGACGTTTGATTCTGACGTTATTTTATTGTTGTTCAAATTTATTGTAACTTTTTGTGGTCTTTCAGTCAGATACGAGCAAAATAAATCCAAAGCACTTCCTCTAACCCCATACGCTTCTAATTTTTCCAAAAGAATTTCATGATTTATTGTATCAAATGCTTTTGATAAATCCAAAAAAAGTCCACAGGCCGCTCCCCTAGATTCAAGAGTCGAAATTATTGACTTGTTCAACTCTAAAAGAGCCGATTCTGTAGACCTTTTCGGGAGAAAGCCATGTTGAAAGTTGTTTAAAAGTGAATTTGTCAGAAAAAAATCTAACAGCCTCTTATGTATTAATAACTCATAAATTTTTGCAAAGGATGAAATCAGACTTATAGGCCTGTAGGTGCCCCCATAAAGAATTTTTCACTTAAAACCAAAAATGGCAGAAAACCGGATACTAAATAATTACCCTAAAATTATTAGCAGAGCCACAACACACAAAAAAAAAAACAAGTAAAAATGTAGGTAGGTATTCGTTACTATTACTTACCCTGCTACAGGAGATGGTTGTTCATCCTGTTCCTTGTGTTTTGGCTTATTTTGTGCCATTTTACAACACACGACTCCGATAAATGTTTTAAATTAAAAAAATAGCAATTTTTCACATAAACCGCAGGTTTGCAATTAATTATTGTCAAAACTTTTCCTGCCTGAACCAGAAATGATACAAATAGGGGTAAGGGCCAATAAAAAGTAATGGGAGGAGCTAAACATTTTGCAGGAATTAACATGTTTAAATGTATAATAGGTGGGTGAAAAGATCTTGGGCGGAGAGGAGGACAATTGAAGAAATACTCAAAATTTTCCAGGAATAAACAAGTTTGGAAAAACCTTTTATGTATCTTATTTACAAGACTGGGAGCAATTGACAAGTTTTTAGATATAGAGTAAATATATAGGTATTTATCAAAAAATGTATGGTTTTTTCCTGCAAGGTTTTTTATATTATTTTTTTAAAAATAGAACCAATAACTTCTCCATCCTGAAATTTTCAAAAAATTTTAAAAAAATACTGAAAAAAAATAGTATTTTTTTGAAAAAAATTCAAAATGGTGTTTTCAAGATTTTTCAAAAAAAAAATTAAAAGAATTAAAAAAAAATAAAAACCAAAAATTACATGGTGATACACATCGTTAAAAAGGTCTTTAAAAAACCTTCAAAATAAGCTATAACTCGCTTCTATAGGACCAATAGTTTTTGAGATATTGCTATTTTTGTAAGTGCCTGTCAAGGGCATATTGGTCAATTTCTTTATTTTCAAAAATCAATAAAACAAAAACCGCTTATCCAAAAAATTTAATTTTTTGAATTTTTAAGTTTTTGGATCAGAAGAATAAGTGTACCAAAAATCATCAAAATCGGAGATGGTCAAAACGAAAAGTGCCTTTTTTTGGTTGATTTGATATGGATTGACCCATAAAGTGCATAAAATTTGGACTTTTAGCTTTTAAGAAAGCTTAAAATCTTTAAATTCTGATTATTTTTGACCAAACCATGTACCGTCCAAAAGATGATAACTTTTAGTGAAACAGTCTTTTACCACAAAAACAGCATTAAACGTAACACTGCAGAACTTTCTTATTTCTTAACCGATTTAAAAAATCAAAACGCGCATATGCCTTTAAAGGATAATGCTATTTAGAGCACATCATAATTTTGTTACAGTGGCACAATTTTTTTCAGGGGGGGGGGGGGGTAAAAATCCCCATTTTTAAATCTCTCCGTCTTGAATTTTAAAGAAATGTCAGTTTCGACATTAAGCGCATAAATTTTAAAGCTTCCTTTTTTAAATAAACTTTAAATTTTAAATTTCGGATAATTATTATGGAAGTTGTAGGCAATCCAAAAAGTCCGGTTTTTTTTCCCTATATATAAATTTTTTTATTTTGTAGAAGCTTTTTATGTTTACGGAGATATTTATAGCAAACTGTTATTATGATAAAATATAGAATCTAATTATTTAAAATCATACAACCCTCTTTTATTTTTTTTAAAGCTCGCGGCCTAAAATTATGTACATTTTTAATGATAGAGCCACACTTTTTGAAAAATTAAATCTACTAAGTTTATGATCGTATGCATACATTAACATAATAAGGTATAAAAAAACGAAAGATCTTGGGTGGAAATAACGAAAATTCAAACTTGGATGAGCATCCCACAAAGAACACGCAAAGGACCAAAGCGGAAAGAGAAATGATTAAACGATGTTTCTCTCTGGTTAACCAGCGTGAGTTCATCAGTGGTTTCACTGGTCACCCTCCCCATACATCATTAAACACCATCATACACTTTCATTTCTGATGAGCTCGCGCTGGTTACCTAGAGCGAAACATCGTTTAATCATTTCTCTTTTCGCTTTGTTGTTCCTTGTGGGATACTCATCCAAGTTTGAATTTTCGTTATTTCCACCCAAGATCTTTTAATCTTTTGTTTTTGGGTTTCTTTTCGGTTGAAATAAATGATTTTGAGGTTTTTTAACTTCTTTTTTTTATAAGGTATGTTTGAAAGTTTGAGACAATGATGTATTTGAAATTAACTCTGGGTTTCGGACTTCCATTCTCTATATTTTATTTATACACGTTTCGATCAGTACAATCTCTGATCGTCTTCAGGTGCAAACTACAATCTATTCCTAAGGCTACGAACTTATTTATTTCCCATAGTATATAAGTAAGTAGCCTTAGGAATAGATTGTAGTTTGCACCTGAAGACGATCAGAGATTCTACTGATCGAAACGTCGTGTATAAATAAAATATAGACAATGGAAGTCCGAAACACAGTCCATTTTACTTTTAACACTGTTTGAATACTGGGTACGGATAGAAATATGAAAGGGTGGGGAGAATAGGCTTCGACCTGCGCAACTTTCGAGATACTGTGTTCCGCCATTTTAAAGGCCGCTATGTTTACACGCGGAGTTACATGTGCTTGACCCTACTGAATTTGATGGTACGACTACGTACGTCTTGAATGAAGGAATTTTAATTATTATTATTTAGATTTTGGGAAAAATGAGCAGCCTAATAAATTAAAGAATTATACATGTTTCCTGAATTTCCGAAGCTATAACGATAAAATCAGAAGAATTTTATATTTTGATGATTTGTCTTCAGAAATAATTCAAATTTCACATTTTTTGAAATTTAACTCTAAGCCAGTCGCTTAGTACAGAAACAGGATCTTCTGCAATGGTTCCGTCATCTAGATACCATAAATTGATATCTGATTGTTGTGATAAGATGATGTCATTAATGGCCAAACAAAATAATGGGGGTCACCTTGTTAAACGCCTCTTTGCGAAAGTATATATTGTTCGCCATAATAAAATGGAAAGATTTTTATAGCATTGTAAAATGAACTGAAAATAATCTGGGAAGTTGTCAAACATTTCTTGAAGAAAAACATTTCTGTTAATCATATTGAAAGCGTTTTTGTAATCAGTAAGTAAAGGAAGCGACGAATAGCATGTGTAGCCGCTTCAGCACCAGATTTGGTATCAAAACCTAGTTGCCTTGGACGTAAAGAGTTTGCAAAATTATTGGAAATGTGAGAACATACTACTTTCGCTATTAGGCCTCTAAAACAAAGGCCAACTGCAATTGGGCGTATACCCCATCTTTTTTGTTGAAAGCACAAAGTGAAGTCCCATAAAAGATAGGACATATGGGTTTTGGCACTAATCCATTTATGACATGAGCTGCAAAAGAGCCAATGGAAAGTTTTAGATTTAAAGAAAAATTACCAAGTTCTTCTGAAATAAGGTCTTTTAAGTGCTGTGGTATTAGTGAGTCAAGGAATTTTATTTTCTAGCTTTAAGTGTTAAATTTTATTTACTTTCTAATAATAAAATCCGTCCATCATGGAAAATTAATTAATATTTGTTATACTATAAGTATATCTGTATAATTTTTTTTTTAATAATAAAATAGATTTTGCTATAGAGGAACGGTAATTTTCAAAACACATTTGTAATTGTATCTCTTCCCTTTAATAATAATACTTATTTATTTCCACCAAAACAACTTATATTATAACATATACATATGCTCAATATCACAGCCGTTATCTATAGGTACAGGTCACAAAATTGACCTTTCTAGAAATGTATAATATATACGGACTACCAGCTAAAATGCCTAAAAACTTCAAAAGTACAACAATTTGTCATATTGTTTAAAACTGAAAATATTTTTTTACTTAAATTAAAGGCAACCTTATTTAAAAAAAAAAAAATCAGGAAAAATGTTTTAGTAAAGTCTTTATTGAACAATATCAAATAATCACTCGAGTAACGGTGGAAAACAATAATATGATGGAAACAGCGCTGGATTGAAAACAATTTGACGAATAGGAAACTTGGATTAGGACAAAAACGATGGTAAACTTAATACTAATTATTTTAACTTAAAAAATAACTAAAACAAATAATTTAGTATTTAATAGGATTAGCATTTTTCTCTATTACAAGCTGCAAAGGTCTGGGCATTGAAAAGGTTAAATTTTGAAAATACTGATGGTCTTCTGAGAGCTGATCCAATGCGCGATATATAGCATCCCTTAACTCTTCAGCATTTCGTGGTCTCCAATTCCTTTGGTATATTATTTTAACGATTCGACCCCATATATTTTCCATTGGGTTAAGGTCAGGGCTGTTGGCTGGCCAAGGAAGTGTTTCTATATTATTATTCGGAGACCATTGGCGAACAAAATTAGCCGTGTGTACTGGACAGTTGTCATGCTGATAAACGAAGTTATTATTTTCATGTAAAGCCTGTACAGATGGCAGCATATTATTTTAACGATTCGACCCCATATATTTTCCATTGGGTTAAGGTCAGGGCTGTTGGCTGGCCAAGGAAGTGTTTCTATATTATTATTCTGAAACCATTGGCGAACAAAATTAGCCGTATGTACTGGACAGTTGTCATGCTGATAAACGAAATCATTATTTTCATGTAAAGCCTGTACAGATGGCAGCATAACGTTTTAAAGGATTTCAATATATCGTTCACTATTGAATCTTCCTTCGATTCTCCAAAAAAAAAACCCAAACCTCTAGCACTAAACCAGCCCCACATGTTTACAGAAAAATGTCCAGCTTTTTTAATTTGGTTTGCATATTCGGGTTCAAATCTAGAATTTGGTGGACGATAAACTAAAATTCTTTTGCTGCTTGAAGATGATTGAAACATTTTTTCGTCAGTGAAAACCACCCTCTCCCAGAAGTCATTTTCACGAAGAACGTTGTTCAGTGCAAAAATCACTCTGGCCTGTTGTTGTTCTTCTGTTAGAAAAGGCTTCTTTGCAGCAACTCGATAAGAGACTTCTGATTTCGTTACTCTTCTATTTACTGTGGCTAAAGAACCCGGAAATAATGTTTCATTAACTGCTTCAACCGACGTTGAAAAAGGATTTTGTCTGAGATGGTCATTAAGTTTCTCATCTTGCACTTCAGAACTTACTTTTGGTCGTCCTGATCCATCTTTCCTATCCGTAGAATTATTTTCCATCCAGCGATTTTTCCATCGCATTATCGTCATTTTATCAACTCCAAAATGGGTGGCCGCTCTCCTTATAGACCAGCCGTCTTCTATAACTCGAGTGATAATTTCAACTTTTGTAAATATTGATATCTATGTCATTTTTAAGGATGTCACACTGAATTTTAAGTTGTCAGGCATACTAAGCTGGTGGTGCCTTATAATAGTAAACACTAATGGAAAGCTAAATTTTGTGGCATAGGAAAAAATGCATTTATGAGTTTTTTTTTTTGAAATCAAGTGTACCTATATTAATTCTAGAGTTTAAATTATTGGATTGTATTGTATTCTATTTCTCAAAAACTGTTCATAAATGTAAAGAAACCTAAAATATGCACTAAACAAGACTTTTTTTTTTGTTTTACCATTAAAATTTTAATAGGGAAAGTGAGTTGAGTCATATCTTGTTTTAAAGTTGTTCTTAAAGACCTTAAAAGGTCTGTCCATCCTTTTTGGACATATTCCCCTATATTTATAAATGTTTTTTTTTTTGCCCAGAGGTATAAGTTTTAAGGACAATATCATACATGAAAACTAATTATTTTTTTTACTCCTTTGGAGAGCAATGGCCTTAAAATAAGGTACCACTCGACCTACGTTCCCCATTAAAATTATGAAAATAAAACTTACCCTGTGAAGGAGTTGTATAGCAAGAAGATTCCAATCTTGGCAAAGTATCCAATCTGTGAACAAAATCGATTTTTTTAGGATTTTATAATATTATCATAATTTATCTGCTAAGTCTTCCCTAAAATAAGAATTTAACCAAGAAACGATTTTATTGGTTGCTAAAAAGAATTAGTTTTGTATATTTCTTTCTTATAGAGATCCCTCGATTTTTTTCAGTATATCTGTTTTGAATATTGAAAAACCTTATTCTAGTATATCTCCCATTCCCATCCCTTATTAACTAAAAATCACCTTACCCCCCCAAGCCCATCAAACATTTTTAAAATATTTTTGTTATTACAGGTACACCTTTCTTTCGTTTTTAGGGTATTTCTCATCAGTTTTTGCAAAAATCCTCAAACACGTCGATTTTGCTTGCGAGGGGGACATTTTTTGAATAAGTCGCTATTTTCGTAGGATGCACCTCCTAAGAAGGGTGGATGGTCTTTCGATTCGTTTTTGACATATTTGGCAATCTTTTTTTGACAAATCGGAAGCTTGTTGTGGCATTTGCCTTCCAGTTTTTTAAAAACCATTGAACACGTCGATTTGCATGGGGATACTATCAAACTTTTTTGCTATTCTTGTAGAAGCACTCCGTTTAAGGGGTGGCTTTCACCCTACCTTCTCAGATGGGGAACATGGATTATGTGGCACCTTGTTTGAAAGATCTTTCGATTGCCATTACAAACGTTATTTTTTTTTAAATCTATCTATTAGTGTGTCAGCTGTCTGCAATATTGTTGTAATCTGTTATGTACATGAATCCACAACTTATTCACTCGCAAAAACAAAAATATTGTTTTGTCAGTTAGCATCTTTCTGAAACAGATATTTCGAAATTGTTTTTAGAATACAAACTACTAAAGATTATAAAACATTTTAAAATAATTATTATGTACAATAATGCTTATAGTAAGTGCATTATTTTCGTTTAAAAAAATTGCTGAACTTCTGGTACGATTTTTTTTGAGCAGCCATTTCTGTAAAACCTGCCGCAAATTTTTATATATTTTTTTTAATATCAGAAATTCTTCTAGACAAAAAGTAACATATCCCCTGAGATCCCGGGGAAGTTTTAGTGTTTTATTATTCTATGAACTTAAAATAATGTAAAATTTAGCTGCCAGTTTTTGCCTATAAAGCCGCATTTTCATAATAACATTTTCCTTAAAAACTTGCCCAAAATATGCGTAAATTATGTAATTATAGGAAGTATTTTAAAGCCTATTAATTTTTTTATAAACATGTTATGCCTATATATTAAGTGCAGCCCCACAATTGTAAAGTCACTTTTTTTCCAACGTGGTAGCAGCAGTTTTACATGCTATAATACCTTACGTCAAAAATTACGGAAACTAAATTTGTTATAACCGTACACTAAAAACTTTAATAAATTTTAATATAAAGTTAAATTTAAAATTTAATACCGCTTTTATTAAATTTTAAAAAATGAATATATTAAAAATCTTTCGTTATACCCGGTCTACGGTAGTTTAGAGTAAGTGCGTAGAAAAAACTAACAGTTTGAGAAGTTATGAATGATTTGGAAAAACTCTTAGAAAATTGAAAAATTTCAGAACTTTTTGCGGAATTTCAAGGTAAGTTTTGAAACAGATCGAGGAACAAATAATTTTTTTTTCTTATTTTTGCTGTTTAAAATTTGACACAGTCGTACCGTTCGACGACATCGACAGTGGGAAACTTCAGGGGTTAAAATGTGTGGTCTAGCGTTTTTGTATTGCGTAAGTTAGGTCATATTTTTTTTTCATAATGCAAGTACAACATGACCCAAATTATATGGAAATAAAATACCTAAACAAACTATTTTTTTTAAATAAACAAATATGTTTTACAAAGGTAACAACAAAGTATTTTTTTAGGACAAAATCTAACCCTGACTTGGTTTTTTCTAATTTTATTTTATTTGTATTTAAAAAAAAATAACGTGTTTTTGTAAAAATTTGAAAGAATTACGCTTTTATATATGAATTACTCGCCAGATTTTATATGTATGTCTTTTACTAAATTTGTTACTCTTTTCCAGGAAAGAAGAAAAATATTTGGCTAAAAGAAAAAAATTCAGGGAAACGCTCAAACGCGAACAAAGCAAAACTTCAAATCAGGAAAACACTAAATCAAGAGATGCTCGAAAGGGATTGGACAGAATAAAGAAAGAGAGAAAAGCCGCCTTCGTAACAATTTAAAGTTACATCTATATAAAGACAAAAGATTTTAAATTTTAAAATATTAATATACTAAATCTTAATAAGACATTTAATCTTAAAATAAGAGATATTAAAGGGTAATACATATTTTTTTTAACTAAGTAAAATGATTTTTTAATTTTTAATAAAATACGTTTTCAACTTTAAAATAGGATCGCTTTTTTATGTAATATGTTGAATTTTAGCAGTTAATCTTATTTTAATATATTTTCATAATACTTTTTAAAATTTTGGATTTTTGTAATATATATTACAATAATTTTAATATATTTATACTTATTTTTAAAATACTTTTTTTTTCGTGACTTTTGTCTTATAATGTTTTAGATTATTTAATAAGCCAAACTTAACTGTGGTCATTTTTCTATATATTGTGTGGGGTTTAAAAGGTCTAGTTTTACATAATTTTGCATACCTACTTTTAAATTTTGCACACCCAAATTTTAGGAACAGCTTTTTGGAGGGGGGGAGGGCAACTAAAAATATTAGTTTTTATCCATTATCATTGTAGTAACTAATATTCTAAGTAGTGCGTTAACATACAACTGTTATACATAACTCGACAAAGGATTGGGCTCTACTTTTTTTTTTCTTGGATTATAAATTTACACATTTCAAACATTTCTGCAGACTACAAAAAAACTCATTTACTGCAATGTGGACTTTAACGCATTTTTTGGTGCTTCTTGCCCCACTGTGCGGCGCCGCACGGTGGTATAGAAATATAGAAACTATTAATTTTGTTTTTAAATCCAGAGATCTAATGTAAAATAAGTTTGCTAGAGAGCTTTTAAAGAAAGAACAAATAAAAATTAGCTAATTTATCAAAAACTAAGAAAATATTGCATTTTCTAGATAAGTAACGAAAGCATTAATTTTCTCCTTTATAATTGAAGATATTTAAAGTGTCTTTAATCTCAAATATTAATATTATATTAATGTTATTAAACTTTATTATTTAGGTTTTCTGTACTAATTAAAAAAAATATATTTGTATATACAGGGTGTCACACGAAGAAAATCGACACGATCGATTTTTCAAAAAGTGGGCTATGGAAAATTTTTAAAATTGGAGGCAACTCGGCTAGAATATTTTCAAGATTTTATGTCTATACCTAACTTTAGCCGTTTTTGAGATAAAAACCATAATTGAAAATCTGCATGTTACCCAATACTTTCAATTAGTATAGTGGGAAAACAGTTAAAGATAGAAAATGAAATAATATATAGGGTGTCCTATTTAAAATAAGAAAATACTTCAGCCGAGTTGCCCCCATCGACATTGGTATACTGCCAGAGAAATCGATCGTGTCGATTCGTCGTGGGACACCCTGTATATTTTACTGAAAATAACATATTTACTTGAATCAATTTAATAATAATAAAGTAACTAGATAAATACAAAAGAATAAATTGCATCAAAAGACTTAACATTTCTATAAAGCTATCAGTTGAATAGCTTCCACGTCCAGTTCGGCACTAATATTTTTCTTCCATTTTTTCCTCAAACTAGTCAAATAAGGATCAGAAGAAATCAGCAGTGAATGAACAATATCTTCGTTAGTAGCAGATCTTGAACATTTGCGTGAATTTAGTTGTCGAAATCTTTTGAAGTCTTTATTTCTAGACTCAGATGACTCCTCCCAAAACAAGTGAACATAATCTGAGGCATCATCAAGATGCACAGTCTACTTTAAAAATTTATATAATTTGAATAGGCAAACTTGGGCAGATACAAGTAATTAATTATGAAAGACGGTGAGTTATAGTTCATTTTTAGTGCAAAATCTAATCTTCGGCAAACTTCGCAGATTATTTATTTCATTGCAGAAAGTGAAACATTTCATTTAAAAAAAATAATGTGTATCATAGTAGCTAATTTACTTTATCGAACTAAAAGAAAGATATTTTGGAAAACTAAATATTATCGATTTAATTCAAAAAACATGATATAATTTAAAAAAAAAGAACTTTAGGAATAAATTCCAAAACAGCCATTGGGGAAAATTACTTCAACTTCATGGAGGTTTTTTCATTTTATTAAAATATTTACTTGCCTTGCAAAAACCTCTGATGTTGAAATGAATTCTTTGAAGTAGTCATTTTTTATGGTATTAGTTATATATTTATTGTGTTAGATGTGGTTACAAAATAATGGCATGAAATATTTGACTCATATGACTTTAAAACCGTGCGCCGTCTGGATTCGTGCTTATCACTGTTCGAAACCTCAAAATTCGTGATTGATTTTAGATTTTTAGAGGATTACATTACTTCCCTTATCGTGGGAAGTAAAAACAGGAAGATAAACTCAAGAAATAAACAACACTAACTTATCATAATCTTCAAGTTGTCAAGTAAAAAATTATTATACACACTACATAAATAAGAAAGTTTATCGTTCCCAGTTGTTGAACCTTTGTGATTTTGTTGTAGCATTTAATGGATTTGTGAATGTATGTCTTAATCAAATAACTTTGTTTTATTCCGAATATTTTATCTTACAAGGGATCCTCACTGTTCCCTAGTGCCAATCGCATAACTGAAAAAGTTATACTTAAATTACCTAATTAAGCTTTATATTAGGTACATAAAATTTATTTAGATATTTTTTCATATTTGACTATAATTCAAAAGTTAATTAAGATTTAAGCCTAATCTCCTTTTTCTGAAAGACGTGGAATTTTAATTGCTATATTTGTATGACAAAACCCAATAAGTTTTAAAAATTAATTCATTCAAACAAACTGCTCTTTAAATAAGTTACTTAACTCTGCAGTGCGTGTTTATTTTGAGGTTTCTTTATGACTCTAGAGAGAGCTCCAGGGTTTTGTAGAGGAAATAACAAATGGTGAGAAATAAATAAATTGGCATGGGTTATAAAAATATAATAGTTATTTCTCGAAATTTATTTATAAATCTAGTTGCAAAATAATTCTGCTAACAACCTGCTTCTATAAATGAGCTCCAAATTTTTCTTTTTTATGGCATGAAGCACCTTTGCCAGAGCCTTTGCCTTTAATCATAGCCGCGTTCGAGCTAGAGAAAGTCACGTACTTTTTGGGAAGGACACAACACCCTCAAATGAAGTAGGACCTTTATATATAAATTAACGTCATTTAAATAAAAAATAAAGAATGTTTTACATTTTCGTAATCTGCATTGCACTAATACCCTTTTTTACCTATTTTATAAACAAAATTTACGACAAATAATAAAAGTAAATATTTCAGCGGATCGCCATCGGTATACCTAACGTGTTCGAAATAAAGTCAAAATATACAACATTTTTGTGCCATGTTTCGAACGAAGCCCGCTTTTTTAACGGGTGTGATGACAGAACAGCTGTATGTAACGTTACGGACCCAAGAACGTACGCAACGATTTCCATCAGCGCAGCGGTTCTATCGTCGCACCCTTCAAAAAAGCGGACATCGTTCGAAACATCGCATAAACAAGTCAAAAATGTAGTGAATTTTTGCGTTATTTCAAACGCGTTAGGTATACCGATGCGTTGAAATATTTACCTTAAGTGTCTAATAAGCAAAAACATTATTTTGATGCCGGTCATAAACGCCGTATTTCATACAGAGACATACAGTAGACGTCAGAATTTTTGGAGCTTTATAACACCGTTTTTCAATCAGTTATTAAACTATGGTTTAAAGACCTAAGATGCGAGAATTAATTTACGACAATAAGAAAAAAAAATATTTTGATGTCGGTCATAAACGCCGTTTCTCTAAGACATGTAATAGAAGTCCGTCTTTAATCAACCTAATTTTTGGAGCTTTATAACACCGTTTTTCAAACAGTCATTAAACTATGGTTCAAAGATCTAAAATGCGAGCATGAATTGACCTTAACAAACTATTTTGTAAAAAAAATACGCCGTTTCTCTGAGCAGGGTTCCTACCAAATTCTGATTTCCAAATTCCCTGAATTTTCCAGGTTTTCCCTGACCATTTTTTAAAAAATTCCAGGTATTTTTTGGATATAAATTGCTTGTCTACGTGGATATCAAGTAAATGTAGAATTTTACCATGACAATTTTTGAAAACTCAAATTTAGCAGGTATTTATATTATCAAGATATAAAAGAAAACTTTGTTCGAAACTTTATTTGAAGACAAAAATCACAGGAACCGAATTTGTTAAATCCTAAAAACAAATCAGGTCCTTACAGTATTAAAAATAAAATACTAATTTGCCTAGTTCTACCAACGGTTTTTTGGTTCATCTAGCAAGTTATAAAACTAGATTGCACGAAGTGTTAATATATAGGCACATGCACACGAAAAAGAAGACCAGCATAAGCTGGAATACGGAAAAAATTCAAGACAGAACAAAAACAGGAAATATACCAGAAACCAATTACTCAAGAAATAAAAGAACTGCAATGGGGCTACAATGTAAACGAGCTCTGGAAGAACATCCAAGAAACAGTAACTAGGGTGGCTAGTCAAGTGCTCGACAAAAACAGAAAACAAAGAAGGAAGTAGTTTGATGACGACTGTAGTAGAGCGACGGAAAGACGAAATATGACCAGGAAAAAAACAGAAAACAAAGAAGGAAGTAGTTTGATGACGACTGTAGTAGAGCGACGGAAAGACGAAATATGACCAGGAAAAAAATGCACCCAACAGCTAATATAGAGAAGAGTATAAACAACAAAGATGCGAAGCACGCAGAATGATATAAATGAAAAAGTTAAATATAATAACAGAAATGGAGGAAAACACACTAATCAACAGAGTAAAAGAATACTGTCAGGGAATAACAAAGCACAAAATATGATACCAAACCAGAACCGAAAACTTCCTCTCAACAAACAACGGACAACTGATAACCAACGAAAGAAAGATCCTAACCACATGGAAGAAATACTTTTGCGAAGTACTCAACGAAGAGGTAAATACCGATACTACACCCATAAACATAGACCAGATTTTCACCGTTAGACAAATAATGAGAAAATGTTGGGAATTTGACAGAGAACTTCACCAGATGTTTATTGATTTCAAACAGGCATTTGACAGATTATGTAGAGCAAAGTTGTGGGAAGCAATGCAGGAACTGGGCTTTTAAAAGCTGATATCCCTGGTAAGATGCAAAATAAGGGTGGAAAAGAGCTACTCTAGATTTCTTTGGTATCAACAATGGTGTGTAAGCAGGGTCGTGACTCTCTTTCATCCCAACTCTTCAAAATAGCATTAGAATATGTAATTAAGAAAGCCAAGAAGATTGAGCCACCAACGGCTATATTTCACCAGGAAGGACCCAACCTACTACTAGCCTTTGCAGATCTTGTGGACATAATTGGCAAAAACAGGATTAATAAAACAAGAGAAGTTAAAAAACCTCCGAATCAGTTACTTCAACCAAAGAGAATCTAAAAAACATAAGATCAAAGATCTTTGGTGGAAAAAAAATGATCCCACGCTGGTTGCCCAGGGCGAAACATCATTTGATCATTTCTCTTTCCGCTTTGGTCCTTTGTGTGTTCCTTGTGGAATACTCATCCAAGTTTGAATTTTCGCTTTTTCCACCAAAGATCTTTGATCTTATGTTTTTTAGATTCTCTTTGGTTGAAGTAACTGATTCGGAGGTTTTTTAACTTCTCTTGTTTTATTAATCCTGTTTTTGCCAATTATTATTTTTTTAGCAGGGTTAATCTTAAAGACTCTTTGCAAAGATTACAAAAAAGTAGTAGAACCCTTTTTGGCAGTGAAAGCAGTTGCTGTGGAGGTTCATTTTGGGCCAAGACTGTTAGTGTATCAGTTTTCTTGATTAACAAAGTCAATTTTCTCGAATTTTTTTCAGCGTCGCATATTACTCAATTCAATATTTTTTAAACAAAGGTTACAATATGCTTGATATTTATTGGTTTTCACAGTCTGTAGACACTGCCACTCTGGTGGACTTATTAAAGGACTTATCCAGTCTAAATAAGAGATTTTTTTTTCGACATTTTGGATTCTTGCTCTTAAAAAATTGAAAATTCTCGAAATCTCGCATTGCAGTTACACATCATTTAAAGGTTAGGAATAAACTGGACTACACTTAAAAGTTGTAACAGAAGATAGCACGATGTGTGCTTAGAACAAGGAGAAATAATACCATGCTAAACATCATTTAATCAATTGTTTTTTCGCTTTGGTTTTTTGTGTGTTCCTTGTGAGATACTCATCCAAATTTGATTTTTTTGTTTTTCCACCCAAGATCTTTTGTTTTTAGACTCTTTTCGGTTGAAGTAACTGATTCGGAGGATTTTTTTTCATCTTTCTTTTTTATGGTTTAAAGATCGCGAGTATTTGGCCTCTTCTGTGTGGCCTTTTTTATAAAGCTCAGACCTCCGCACACTCAATGTCGTGCCGCTCATGTTGCTATCTCTTTTTTATATGGCAAGACAATGTTAGGACCACTGTATGTCGACAGCGCCTGAACGAATATCTTTATCTTGTATGATTCACGACTCACCAGTTTTCTTTCTTTTTGTTGTTGATTTGATGACTAGGCAGTTAACGTTCGTCGCCCAAGCGTACGTATTTTGGGGAAATCTTGTGTTTTATTATTAACAACGGTTAACAAAATCAGATAGTGGGATTTAAAAGACGTGCTTTGTGATCCCGTATCGGTCATTTTTTCTGTTGTTGTTGTTGAAAATTAGTTTCAAAAATGAGTGATGATAGTGGTAGTGAAACTGAGAAAGCTTTGTACAAAAGTTTGTTAGAAAAACATATTGAACAAAACGTGGAAAAGTTTTTAAAAAGAAAGTTTGGACAGGACTATTCATCAACAGACAAGGAGTGGTTTAACTACATCTAGCATTGTAAATTCACCTGTTGTTTATCCTGAAAATAGTCAGCCAAGCACATGTAATAAATCGAAAAATGCTTTTCTGGATTTAATTCCGCCTTTTGACCCCGATAGTAGAAATTGCGTTGTAGCGGCTTGGCTTCAAAAAATTGATCAGTTAGGCAGTATTTACAACTTTTCTGAGTATTAAAAAATTTGTGCAATGCAATTAAAACTTTCCGGTTCTGCCAGAGATTGGTACAACAATTTGGAAACCTGTAATAAAACTTGGCCAGAATGGAAAACTGCACTGCAAAGAGCTTTTCCTAGTTGTGTAGATTTTGCTACTTTGTTGGAAGAACTGGTCGCGCGTAAAAAGCAAGATGATGAAACTATGACTCATTACTATCACTCAAAATTAGCTTTAACACAACAATGCCGGTTAGATAACGAGGCAACAATTTCATGCATGATAAAGGGTCTTCCTTTAGAGCTTCAACCTAACGCCCGTGCGTACCAATGTTCGACGCCGGATGAGCTTTATGCTGGGTTTATTGCACCTATGGATAATTACCATCGACTTAGTGGGCCATCAAAATGACAAAAATTGCATTCCGAGGACCCAGTGTCAAAACGTGACATCATAAAATGTTATTCCTGTGGTCGGTTAGCTCAAATCGCTAAACACTGTTGCAGACGCTCTCTACAACGTTGTTATTTTTGATTGTCGTTTTAGAAAGCAAGAAAAGGGCAGTAATGATAAGAAAGTGAAGCTGATTGCCATCGTTAATGATCTTTACAGAAAGTCATGTTCAGTTAATAGTTTAGATGCTATTGCATATGTAGACACCGGAAGCCAAGTAAATATTATTGATAGAAACTTTGTTCAAAAATGTAAATTAACGCTTATCCCAAAAGCTAGTTTTAAATGGATTTGGAGGCTCTAAAATTATAAGTAATCACTTGGTTGAATTTTTGTTATCAATTGATGACATTCAGATGGTATCTCAAGCTGTAGTTACCTCAGGATATTTGGAAGGGGCCAATATGATTATTGGGCAGCCTTTTATCAATCAACCCAACGTAGTTTTTACAGTGAAAGATAAAATTAAATTCACTTCAGAAATTCTTCACATGATGCAAGGACGGAATATTTGTGATGAAAAAGAATATCGTAATGTAAAACCGTTATTGTTTACCCGGGAAAAGAGTGTTTTAAAAGTAGGAGTGCTTACATCTGTGTATATAAATATTAAAAATGCTGAAGAAGACGATTTTTTTGGAAAATAAAATTCATGAAATTAATGGAACATCGTTGGTGATACCAAATTGCGTGATCAGAGCTTCCACCGACTTTATTTATATTTTAAATAATGGTAAAGTGGATGCTACATGTGAAATGGATTATCTTTTTGCTCGTGGCGAGAGTTGCGAAGAAAATTCTTATTTTGAGGAAGAAAATCGGGTGAGTCATAATCAATTTAATGTTTTCAGTATTAATAGAGAACAGGTTGCTGTAAATTTAAATTTGGAAGTTGAAAGCAAAGAAGCTCTATTTAGTTTACTTGAAAAATATTCTACCTGTTTTGCTTTTAGTACTAAAGAGGTGGGAACAGTAAGAGAGGGTAAAATGGATATAGAATTGATTGATAATTCAAAAACAGTTTGTTATAGACCGTATCGCTTTTCTGAGAAAGAAAAAACGAGTGGTAAGAGAAAAAGTTAAGGAGCTTTCGGACGCAGAAATTATTAGACAGTCGGATTCTAATTTTTCAAGTCGTAGTTTCAGTTAGAGAGAAAAATGGCGATTACAGAATGTGTGTAGATTACAGGGCTCTTAATAAAAATGCAGTTAAAATACTCTATCCTTTTCCAATAATCGAGGAACAAGTTAATAAGCTAGCCGGAAAAAAGTTTTTCACCAGTTTGGATTGTTCACAAGGCTTTCATCAGATTCCGATGGCTAAGGGTTCTATTCATAAAACTGCTTTTATTATCCCCGACGGACTTTTCGAATATTTGAAAATGCCATTCGGTTTAGCTAATTCCCCATTAGTTTTTCAAAAAATAATGAATAAGGTGATCGGTCCACTGCGATTTAAAGATGTCATTGTATACATCGATGATATTTTAATACCGTCGTCAGAAAAAGAAAGTCTGGAATTATTAGAACAAGTTTTAAAATTGTTGCAAAATCTTGCTAAAATCTTCCACCGAATATCTTGAGCATATTGTAAGTGCTGACGGGATTTCACGTGGTTTGGGAAAAACTGAAGCGGTACAAAATTTTAAAACACCTACTAATGTTCACGAAATTAGATAATTTCTGAGTCTTGTAGGGTACTTTAGAAAATTTATAAAAAAATTTGTATTTATCGCTTTAACTCTGACGAATTTGACAAAGAAAAATGTAAAATTTATTTGGGGTAATGACCAAGAAATTTCTTTTATAAAATTGAAAAATGCACTTGTAAGCAAACCAATTTTGACTCCTTTTGATCCCAATTTATTGTCTATTGTTCATACAGATGCTTGCTCTTCGGGGATAGCTGGAATATTATTTCAAACCCAACCTGAAGGAATAACTAAGCCGGAGGCTTGTTTTAGTAGGGTCACTAGTTTTTAGAGTTTATTTAGCCGCATTTAATTTTAAAATAGCTACCGACGGCGCAGCGGTTAGATATACCTTTACTAAAAGAGATTTAGTTCCACGAATTGCGCGTTGGTGGTTACAGGTACATGAGTACGATTTTGAGATCGAATATTCTTAACCGTCCAACTGCAGGACGAAAACTTACAACAAATTATACGTGAATTGCAAAATGAAACTGTCAACAAAGAAATTAAAAATAATTTTGTATTTAGAAACTACAGACTGTACAGAAAAACAGTGACAAGTGAAAAACTAGTAGTTCCTAAAACTGTTCGCTAGCAAATAATGTAAAATATCATGGTTGGACATCCTGGTTTTCCTTGTTGCTTAAAAATTATTAAAGATGTGTTTTGGTTTGCTAAAATGACAAAATTTATTCGTAAATATATAAAGTCTTGTTTGGATTGTAGTTACAAAAAGGGAAATTATGAGAGAAAAGATGGTTTGTTGTATCCAAGAGAGAAACCTAAAATTCCAATGCACACTATTCATATAGATCACGAAGGGCCATTTGTAAAAACTAAAAAAGGGTTTTCCTATATTCTTACCATTTGTGATTCGTTTACTAAATATTTCATTGCAAGGCCTTGTAAAACATTGGGATCAGCTGAATACATAAAACACTTATCAGAAATATTTTTACTGTTTGGTTATCCCAAACGTCTAATATGGCCTCGCGTTTTGTAGTCGTTATTTTAAACAATTTGTTGATAGTAAACAAATAAACCATATTACAACAGCAGTGGCAACCCCACGTGAAAACGGTCAAGTGGAACGGTTTCATCGCACATTTAATGAAGCCTTAAGTACTTCCAGAGAAGGTGAAAATGACTGGGATTTAAAGATTTCCGACATTATCTGGGGCATGAACAATACCGTAAACAGTTCTACCATATTTACTCCATATGAGTTAATGTTTAGTTGTAAGGGGCGCTTATTAAATGATCTCGAACCAATTTGTACTTCACAGAATGAGAAAATTCGGGAATCAGCATCTGAAAATATAAGAAAAGCTGCTAAAAAGATGAAAACAAAATATGATAGTCAAAGAAAGATTCCTAGGAAATATAATCCGGGTAATCTTGTTCTGTGGAAACATAATGCTTCGGGCTATACTAAGGGAGTTAGTAACAAGTTAGATTTAAAATTTGCTGGTCTGTATATTATTGAAAAATGTTTAGGTGCTGATAGATACAAAATAAGAAGTGTAAAGGGAGTGCGTGGGTATAAAAAGTTTGACGTAGTAGTTTCAGCCGATTCTTTACGTCCTTATTCTAGCACTGTTGTAGACTCCGATATTTCGGATAGTGACGGAAAAGTAAGAGATCGAGAAGTTCTAATTGATCTATTGGAGAGCTAAGTAATGATGGTCTTTAAGCTGGAACAGGCTAGCTATAAAAGGTCCTGTGGAGATATTAGTCTAAAATTCAAAGCTGGTACAGGCTATCTCTAAAAAGGTTCTGTGAAGATAAAACTTTAAAAATTTAAAGCTGGAACAGGCTAGCTATAAAAGTTCCTGTGGAGTAACATGTTTTATATAAAAGCTAGAACAGGTCTGCTAAAAAAAGTCCTGTGTTGACAACAGTATTTTTAGTTAGTTATAGTTAAAACAAGTCAGATATAAAGGACCAAGTGGAGTGTTGATTGTTTGTTTATAAAGGAAATCAACTGTTTGAATACAAAAAAAAGTCCCCTTTCCTTTTTTTGTTAATATTGATAAATAATACTTCCGAAACCTGAGGCTGAAATCAACAATGATTTGCGAGGACGCAAAATTGGTCAGGATCGACGAATGTTAGGACCACTGTATGTCGACACCTGGAAAAATTGTAAATATCAGAAGGAACAGGTCTAGTACAGGTACACTATCTGGCACTCTCTAGCATCATAAAATATTCGTGGTGAATCTTGTTGGATCGAAAAAAACAGCAAAAACAACAATAGCGCATCTCAAAAAATAGCGAATCTTAAATCTATGATAAACCTATAGTTTTGCACTGCCATGATCATCCATCTGTTTAAGAAATTTCACTACGAAAAATGATTTATTTAATTTTTTTCAATTAGTTGGAATAACAGTTATTTTTATTAAAAAATCGATATTTGGGAAAATCCGGAAAAACCCATGAAAAAATTACGGTTACTGAAAGCAGCAACGTGATTGGCCGAATACAATTGAATGTGGTTAAAAATAGACACGCTGTTGCCCTCCACTACCTCTAACACTCTCTAACAATTTGCCCAAGGGTGCGCGTCTTGAGAGGTTTAATTTATCAGGTATATGGCAATAAAGAATTAACCTCGAAAAAAAATAGTGTTTATTTTGCAATTCCAAATTGGGAAATTGCCCTCCGGTCAAACAAATTTGTCCTAGAAGTAAGATAAGGGAAAGTGAATGCTTGAAGTTTCCATATCAATACTAGGATGGTAATATGGGCCATAACTTTACTAAAACTATTACTATTACTATTTTTTTACCACTACCAGTCAGGATTACTTTGTTTTTGCCCCAACTTGGGAAAAAGACAGGCAGATGTAAATTTTACCTCTAAGTAAGTATATTTGACCTTAAATGATAGATGGGCAAATATAGAGCTTTTTTATGAAAATATAAAAAACTTTTGGAAAGTAACCCATCAGGATTTAACTTTTTACCATCCTGAGTATGCGTTTTTAAACAAATATAGTGGTTTAAATATAGCGGAAGTATGCCATCTTTTCAAACAATTCTACACTTTGCTCGCGATTCTCAGAAACTAAAGAACATCTCACCCGTCAGAATTCTGGAAAGTGTCGATTTTTACTTATCACCTCATTCAAAATAAAAACACAGCGTCGTTCTTCATATTTACGGTTTGTTGTAAGAGAAACTGCATCATTTTTTTAATAACATTTTGTAAATTTAATATTTGAAAGATATTCTGCAGGACTAGTTTACGGCGGCGCTAAATTGTTACTACGCGTACGAATAAACGTCAAAAAATGTTGAAAATTCTCACCAGAATTTGTGTGACTTTTCTGAACAGTGACAGCGAAATATTCCATGGCTATCTATGGTTTTTTACACATACAAATAAGCTTAATAACATACATTTTTTAAAAAAAAACAGGGTTTTTCAGAAAAAGAGCCTACAAAAATTAAAACTGACATATTGTTTATTTACTAGAACAATATTAAGAAACTAAATTTTAAGGAATATTAACAAATAGTCCTTACCGTGACAGCGAAATATTCCATGGCTGTCTATGGTTTTGTACACATACAAATAAGCTTAATAACATAAATTTTTAAATAAAAAACAGGATTTTTAGAAAAACAGCTCCAAAAATTAAAACTGACATATTGTTTATTTACTAGAACAATATTAAGAAACTAAATTTTAGTCCTGACAAAGTGTAAACTTCTGACGGTTTTTGAAGAATCGCGACCTTTTTATCAGATTATAATAAGACACTCAATCTTTTTTTTTTGTTTAAAAGAAATTTAAAATTGTAAAAAAATTAAAGATGAGGAATTTGTGTTTAGCGCAAAACATTACAATATATATCTTTTTTATTGGGTAGGTAACATGTTTTTAACCCCAAGCAGGCCATCATCAGACTATTTGTTATGTTTACGCTATTTCACGTCTTCATTTATTTATAAAGTGCACACAACCAACTCTCCAAATTTAACGTAAAAGGTTTTTTTGAAACGCGTTGATTGAGTCAAGAGAGGGATCGATCAGTCGAAACCCAATGCAAATCAAATGAGCCAGTTTTATAATGGAACTAATACCTAGTCTTTTGGTTTGGTTTTGTCGAGTTTTTTTATTAATTCATCAGCATAAGCACATGATTTAAACAAATTCTCTCTTGAATTGTTAAAAAGAATAGGAGGCACACAAAAAAAATCTCTAAAAAAACAACAAAGATAAACCTCATTTTTTTCTACATCACTTACCGGCACTGAGTGCAGGAACTAATTTACCCCGAGACTTTTCCGCACTCGAATTTTTTATGATCGACGTTTTTTGACGTTTGTTCAAATGCGAAGTCAGGTGGTCGTAGAAAAAATATTGATGATCCTAACTCATGCTTAAAGAATCTTTCCTGGCCTTGCCTGCTCGCCCGAACTCCGCTCCGCGTGGTTCGGGTCAACGGCAGCCGAGTACGGAAAAAATAACTTTCCGCACTAGTTGAAGTAATATAGCTATTTTTGTACATGATTTCCAGTATATATGTAAAAGCTCAAAAATTATCAAACGAAATTTTTTATTTTTGTTCTTGGTTTTCATAAAATCCCACAATGAAAAATAACATTTTAATGAAACAAAAAATTATTTTAAAATTAATTTCTTAAGCGCTTATCAGCTACTCCTCTTAACAACAGTCGGTGCATCAACACAAATCACTTTATTTGGAACATCTTCTTCGAATTCTTCAGAGTCAGTTTCCTCTACGCTAATCATAGAAGTTCCAAAACTTTGAAGGTCATTGATATCATTGTGTTCATTTTCGTCGCCAACCTAAAATTTGAAACGAAAAAATCTTAAAATCTTAGAACAAACGCTGATCGGAATTTCGTCAGATAAATTAGGATACTGGCAAATTATATTGAATACCCCTATTTTCAAAGCTTACCTTAGGCCACCGGGGGAGGAGGGAGGGAGGATCCCATTTTGTCGGTGCCCTCTCATAATTTTAACTTAATCCTAATTCGACAAAGAAATAAATTTTTTTTGCCACACCAAGCCACCAAGTGGCATTCTGGGAGGAATAACTAACCCAACAATTACTCCTTTAACTCAGCCAGTTTGTATTCAAGTATATAATGGGCACACTCCCCTGGGTCAGTCCATATCAAGTCAACCAGGGTATTTTACCACACCATCTCCGATGTTGATGATTTTTAGTATACATGTTTTTCCTACCAAAAAACTGGAAAATCCAAAATTTCAGACTTTTTTGACCAGTTGTTTATTTTGAATTAATTTTTGAAAATCGAAAAAGTCACTTATTTGTCCTTAACATGTGCGCACAAAATTAGGAATATCCAAAGAACCACTTATAATAGAAAAGTAGGTGAAGGTTCATTTTAAAGCTCTTATAAAGACCTTTCATATGAGAATATTGCATAACATATATTGAAAAAAAAAACAAAAAAATTTTTGATTTTTTTTTTTGAAAAATTTCAAAAAGGCCATTTTGAATTTTTTTCAAAAAATTATATTATTTTCTTTAAAGTGTTATTAAACTATTCACAAAATTTTGAGATGGACAAATCATGGGTTCAATGTGAAAAAATTTATTAAAAATGTCACATGCATGAAAAATCGCCTATAAATAGACAATGCATTTTGGTAATTAGAAGAATATAATGGGGTTTAAAGCGATATTATAAAAATATTTAACAATATTTTATTTAATAAAAAATTATATCCTACGTTTCATTCTGTATCAGTAATCAGATTAACATTGCCCCCCATTGTAATATTTACTTACAAAACCTCTTTTCCACCGGAGACGTACTATTGGATGTTCCAATTCTTAGGAAAAAATGCCTGTATAAACCTGCCAATACTTTTGTGAAATACTGCCTGTTTATTCCTGTTTAACATTAAGGACACACCTCCTTCATTTTATTGGTCTGTTTAGGTACATTGTGGGGATTTGCTGACATGAAAATTCCTGCATAAATTGATTTTAAATTTTTGGCAAGTATCTTCCTGATACAGCTCCAAATAATCGATACATAATAGTTCGACTGAAGGTTTATCAGAAGTCATCTCTGTGTAATTTTAAAAGTTTCAACTATGGGTGAGGCAAGTGGATGGACTAAATATAAAGTAAAGTGCTGTGATCCACTAGAGTTAAAAATCAAGCATTTTGGGAAATTAAGAAATGTGACCAAGTGGATGTGCAGTTACAAAAATGTCAAAATGGGAATGAAAATCTGTGATGGTTGTAGACTAAAGCTTTCAAAGGAGTTTAAGGCATCTGAAGAAGATGAGGCAGGGTAAGTAACAAATAGTATTTTTTAATATAAAATTAATAAACTAAACCAATTGCGTCAAGTACGAAGTGGAAAAATCTCATGGCATTATTTTGCATGGCATTTTGAGAATACAGACATTATGTACAAATTTCTTGGCATTATGTACACATTTTGGGTCAGCTGTTACCCCCTTTTTAAGTTCTTATAAAAAACTAACTTTTTAAATTTTTTTAGACCCAGTCAAGTTCCAGAAAATGATCCAGATTTTCAAGATCCTGCTGAATCATTTACTCTTTTAAACAAGTCATTGGAGCTTCTTGGTGTGTCGCCGATTAAAAGAAAAAATGTATACAAAGAAAAAATTGATATTGTACAGCATACAATTGCGAAAGCATTTACAAAGGAATCAGATTCAACGCTAGTAAAGGAATGCCAGAGTGACGAAAGTGAAATGATTAAGCAGTTAAAGGACAAATTTTTAAAAACCGAAAAGAGGAGTGAGAAAATACTAGTTTTATCATGTTTACCTCAAAGTTGGAGTAGAAAGAAGATTGAAGAAAAATTTGGAGTTTCTCAATATTTGGCCAGAGCTGTAAAACAGTTAGTTAAGGACAATGGGATATTATGTTCTCCTAACCCCAAACCGGGAAAGACCCTTAGTGATAGAGTGGCCCAAATAGTGGTAGATTTTTACCAAAGGGATGACATTAGCAGGACCATGCCAGGTAAAAAAGATTATGTTGTTATCAGAAAATATGGAGCTGAAAAAGAATATGTACAAAAAAATTAGTCTTAGCTAATTTAAAAGAAATTTATGCATTGTTTAAAACTGAGTACCCCAATGAAAAAATTCGGTTTTCAAAATTTTGTGAACTGCAACCCAAAAACTGTATACTAGCAGGAAAAAGTGGGACTCATACTGTATGTGTATGTACTATACATCAAAATATAAAACTAATGCTCAATGGCTCCAAATTAAATAAGCTATATGATGAAAATAACAGGCCTCTTGCAATATCTTATCATGATTGCCTTTATAAACTAATGTGTAATCCACCTTCAGTGGACTGTTTTTTAAGCAATAGAGGCAAGCAATGTCCTGGAGTAGAACAGTTTAAAAATACGTTAATAGAAAAATTTGAGGAAGAATTAATTGATGAGGTCTCATTTAAAAAGTGGGTCTCAGTAGATAGGTGTACTATGGAAACCGTTGTTAAGAAAAGTGATGATTTTGTCCAGGAATTTACTGATGATCTTGTAAAACTTAAATCACATTCTTTTATTGCAAAAATGCAAAAAGATAGATACAATGAAATAAAAATTAACCTTAAACCTGGAGAGTCTTTGATCACTTGCGACTTTGCGGAAAATTATTCCTTTGTTATGCAAGATGAAGTCCAGTCTTATCATTGGAATAACAGCCAGGCAACCCTCCACCCTTTTGCCATTTATTTTCTAAGTGATGGTAAACTGCACAACCTGAATTATGTGTTTATTTCGGAAAACTTGACACATAATACAATTGCATTTCATTTATTTTTAAAAAAATTAATGCCTGATTTAAAAATCAAAATACCAGGACTTAACAAAAATTTTTATTTTTCGGATGGATGTGCTGCGCAGTACAAAAACAAAAAGAATTTTCTGAATATATGCCTGCATAAAAAAGATTTTGGTGTTGAAGCAGAGTGGCATTATTTTGCCACCTCGCATGGCAAAAGTGCCTGCGATGGCTTGGGAGGAACTGTTAAAAGACTTGCTGCCAAAGCCAGTTTGCAGAGGCCCTATGACAATCAAATAATGACACCTCTACAATTGTTTACTTGGTGTGAAGAAAACATATCTGGCATTGATTTTAAATATTGCACAGAAGCAGATTATACAAATCATGAAATAATTTTGAATAAAAGATTTGCGGAAGTCTTAAGAATACCGGGGACACAAAAAATTCATGCTGTACTTCCTCTTACAGAAAGCACGTTTTTGGCAAAACAGTTTTCTACATGCTTAGAGGTCGAAACACATAATCTTTTTAAAGGTGGAAGCATTATTTTGCAAAATATCGAGTCAGGGTTTGTCACTGTAGAATATGACAGTGCTTGGTGGCTGGCTTGTGTCTTGGGGAAAAATAATGAGAGCGGAGAACTGAAAGTAAGCTTTCTTCATCCACGAGGACCTGCCTCATCATTTTTTTACCCAACACCTCAAGATATTTTAATTATTAAACCAGAAAGTCTTATAAAAAAAAGTTGAACCCAACACTGCTACTGGCAGAACTTACAATGTCAGCAAAAAAGAAATGTCAGATTCATCAGAAATTCTTAAAAGAAAGTAAAAAAAATAAATTTAAGGTATATAGTTAGTCTTAGTGTTTTCTGTCTAATTTTTATCAACGAAGTAGAAAAGTTTGTTTATTTCTTTTGCGAGTTTAAAATAAAATAATTTGTAGATAAAGCCTCTGGGTATTTTTTAAAACCTGTATCCATCCAACAAATTTATTTATTTTAATATCCAGTGCACTATTGGTGCTCCTAAAATATGTTTATTTTTTTAAATGCATGATTTTTAATGTACTTAATATTTTTGATATTTTTTTTGACATTGAACCCATCATTTCTCCATCATAAAATTTTGTGGATAATTAAGTAACACTTTGACCAAAATTATATATTTTTTTCAAAAAAATTAAAAATGGCCTTTTTGAATTTTTCAATTTTTTATTTTCAATTTTTTTTTTGTTAAAATTATGTTGTGATATTTCATAAAAAAGAGCTTCAAAATGACTTTAAAATGAGCCATTTATTACTTTCCTAGTGTAAGTGGTTCTCGAGATATTGCTAGTTTTGTACATTCTTGTTAAGGTCAAAATGCTGACTTTTTTATTTTGAAAAATTAAAAAAAAAACTACGAATCAAAAAAATCTAAAAATTTGCATTTTCAACTTTTATGGTAAGAAGAAAATATATACCAAAAATCATCAAAATTGGAATTGGTCGCGTAAAATTTTTGTGATTTTTTGGTTGATTTGATATGGAATGACCCCCCTCAGAAATAGAGCCTACAAATTTAAATTAACTTTTTGGTGAAGGATCAAAATTTATTTACAGGTATATTCCAGTCTCGATTGAAACAGAAAAGTATTAGGGAATACGGTATAAATTCCTTGGTAAAAACATATTTTAAAGTTATACCAAAACAAAATGGCATTTGGAATAGAAAAACTCTCATTTTATGGATTTAAACCCCTATCTACTAATAAAAATATGGTCTGTGATCTTGTAAAAATTATAAAAAATATAATTTAGTTTCTATGTAACAAGTTTCTGCTAGTTAAAATTTTCTGTGGTGTCTTCAATGCATGTCACGAAAAGTGGGTGTTGAACCGGTCGCAATCAAAATTTCCTCGAAATTTTGCGGCCAGAGGCACTAATATCTCCTTTGCTAGACAAGCACCGGCAGCACATTTATGCACCCCAAGATTGTATATCTTAGGTGCATAAATGTGCTGCCGGTGCTTGTCTAGCAAACTGGAAAATTTTAATTATTTAAAAAAAATATTATTCAAAATATAAAATAATTTTTTATGGCGTACGTTTTTGTGTTGTAAAATGGGACGCAAAAGTGTCAAATTAAATTTAAAAAAGCATCAATCAATTATTGCTAAAAGGGTAGCATAATCCTTCTTATCCTTAAAAAGTGAAAAAAAAAGTACAAATAAATGCGGCTAATTTGAAAAATCTTATTATTTTCATTCCGGTCATAGTAGCACCGGTCACAATGTTCGTATTTATCCGATAGGCTTATTTTTTTTATACTGCGTCTTTCCATCCATTATAGGACCAATGCCCAGTGTAAGCAGAGTTTTTGCACGATAATTTTAAATTTTTAGGGCACTCTTTTCCTCTTTATGAACAAAAATAATTTTCCCCATTAAAATTTTCTAATTATTTCGAAATATTTCTTTTATTGTCAAATATAATACCCAGTTTGTTTTATTTATTTATACTGCTATGTCTAGCGCGGACGAATGTATAATTTTAATAAAGTGACCTCTGTCTTGGGTAAAATAGTGAGAAATTTTAAATTAAATTTATTATTATAGTATATTTAATTTAAACATGCTTCTAAATAAATTTTGACCCTAAAAGTGAAATCCTGTTTAACCTGTAATGTTTAAATTTTAATAAAGAATATTTTTTAAAATTATAGGGAGGGAAATCACTTTAAATCTGAAATCATGCATTTAGTACAGTGAAAAGAGGAGTTTTACTCTACAAAAGGTCCGGTAGTTCTGGATTTAAGGTATGTTATTTAGGTCGGTAGAGTAGCTAAAAGTTTTCATAATTCCCCCATGTGCTCCCTCCGCCAACTTTTAAAAAGCACTGATAATTGGCACTTATTTTGTTGTTTTTGCCTGCAGTTGCATCTAGAGTAATAAATAGCAAACAAATTAATCTGCCCAAGTAACATTTATTTATTTATAATAGTAATGGCAATATCCCTACCACCAAACATCAGAAACCTTAAGTTTTAAAATTTAGTTCCCAAAATTTTCCTATTATCAGAATATAGCCCCTAAACCTCTCAAATGAAAAAGCCCAAATAGGTTGCGACCACCTTTTTATAAAACCCTTTACAGAATCCAAACATCTTTTTATGACCTTTGGCACACCAATATAAAACAGAAGGCAACCTGATTTGTTTATAAAAAAAAGACCCAGATATATTCTAATACCATCTACAGAACCACAATAGGTTATCTGGTCTTTTATTTTCCATACAAAGTTTTAGTTTATAAAAAGTATTTTTTAAATGTTTTCAACATCAAAAAAAACAATAGTCATATAAATAATCTAGCTGCACAAAAATTGTGGAGTCCTGATAGATTATTAATATTTTGTTATATCTTTACATGCATAACTTAAAAACGGAAATAAAAGCTTTGTTCGTACCAAAAAAGACATGCCAACCGAGGTTGTCTAATAAAATCATACGTAAAAAACTTAAAAAACACGCGCCTTGGAAATAATCACATGTGATTTTTTTTTTAATGAAATTGAATTTTGTTTTTTCTTAAAAATAAGTTCTCCATTTATAAATTATATTTTTTCTCCATTATATTTCTATAGGTGATCAAGTTATAAAAATATCTGTAAAAGGCTAAATCTATTGTATAAATTCTAACTTCCAGACTAGGGGAGAAACAACTCATGACATTTAACCATATATAAATTAGCATGGCATTACATACAGATTTACATATAGCAATAAAAAATTTGGTACAGCTACAACTTTTTTTTTCCGTGCAATCTTTAAAAAAAAATATTTTCATGCAAATCATGATTTATTGCACCATTTCAAGCAGGCCTCAAAACAAACTTTAAAAATATTAAATGTTTACCTTTGAATCTGTAGGTGATTGATTGATAAAACTTTTGTTACTATATTCTACAAGATGTTACGTATAAATTAGAGTTATGTTGGCATCTTTTATAAATTATATTTTTGATCTATAAATCACCATAATATTTCTGTAAGTGGCTAAGTTATAAAAAGAACCTTTACATATTACAATATTGACCTAATGTAATGCAACAAAACCTTCTGGATGCCTCTATAAAAATTTGAAACCTTTTTATTAAAACTTTAAGAATTTAAAATTTTACTTTGGTGCTATTTTGTAGAGGATAAAATTATCTAGAATCTCGTGCTATTATTGTTGTTCTATGATTAATAGCAATCACGCGCATAAAATTTGTCAGTTTTTTTTTAAACTTTACACGGAATTAACTCCGCAACACCTTTATTCTAGGGTAAAAAAAGTAAAAATAGGCCATCTTTTTAAAATCAACGCTTTTTCGAGTTTGGTGGCATCTACTGATGGACAGATGAATAGCGACGACGAAAAAAAACGCCTTGGTGTACATTTGACATAACCTTAATTATTTTCTGCAGAATAAACAAGCTCTCAAAGATTTGTAGTGCTCCTAGGGAAGAAATTGAGGAGATCTCCACCCAAGTAGCATTTATCCGTCTTCCAACCTAATCTGTTATAAGCGACGTCGTATTAGGTACTATATAGTTGTCTACTAGTAAGTCAAACGACAAACCTCTTTTGTAATAAAATCCGACGTTTACGTAGTCAGGTACGCATATGTGAACGTCAAAATAGGCAACGTAATTTTGTACAAATATTTGACCAGACGGATTCACGTTAGTTTACGTTTCAAAGCCGACTGTCATCAACATCGCATTGCAGAGCCCTTATTTGGATACCTACCAAAAAACGGGTTCTGGGTTCTTTTTGATCACATATGGAGTTTCCACATTATTATTTATAATTGGATTTCTGGGTCGTTACAAAGGAAGCTGGGGCTTCTCCTGGTCTCCCTCCTCCCTGCTGGTGAATGATCCTCTGTGCACATCAAATTGCACAATTTGTTGGCTTGATGCCAACCAAAAATCTGGTGGACCTTCAGCTCGCACTTATATTTCTTCCAGTCTACTTTATCTCGAGCATTAGTGGGGTCACACTGATATTGTTTTTTTTATGGGAAACCAACAACTATTATCTTCCATCCACCTCTCCAGGACAGGTTCGATCTCATTTACTGCTTTAATAAATACAATTTTAAAATAATCCATGTTTTTAAGCAGAAAACAAGGAAAAACGGAAAATATGTTTCTAGGTTATGTTCAGCTGAACTGTCAGTACTGCCTTCTTTAAAGTCAGTTTTGGCTAAATGGCCAACGAAGAATGAAGTCGGATACATATTACGTAGTTTAACGTTGGCTGGTTAGATTTGGATAAAATTAAGTCTGCAAATCGGTCTCCTTGTCCAAATTGGTGATAAATTAGTGAAAGTACTATACCAGCCCAAATTCGGCCATTTTGGAGTTGCAAGCTTGGGCAGCCATTATTGACAACAATTTTTTTCTTGTTTTTCTTGAAAAAAAATTAAGAGACTTAATTATGTTTTAAAGATGCGTTAAGTATTATTCTTGAGTGATTTTAGTCTTAATTACAACCAAAATAGTTCTCTAAAAAATATATTTTTTTTAATATTTTTTCTTTTTGCTTTTTTGTGCTAATTTGGAAGGGGGGGGATTATTTTTCGCCCTATCTTGACCAACTTTGTCAGTAAAGTTGCCCTCGCAGAAATATTTCGCTCTAGATTACTCGGTAAAATGCCCTTTTTTTTAAAAAGATGGCCATTTATTTCTTCTGAGTTATAATTCGTTAATATATATTTCACTTAAAATCTAATAAACCAGTACCATTTTACGTAACTAATTAAATAATCTAAAATTACGTACGTACGTATAATCACGTCGTTATAGGTAAACTACTATATCATTGAAGTACGATTAACGACGTCGAACTGACCCGAATTTGTATTCCCCATTAAGGTCGGATTGGGGTCGTATGGAATGAGATTTGTAGTCCGCTTGCCAACGTGTTGGTTTTTAAGCCAACGAGTAGAGGACGTAATTTGACGTCCAAATGTTACTTGGGCGGCAACGTTATGTAGATGCTCGTATAACCCATTAAAATTAGTTCAAGCTCATCTTCTAAAATACCGTCTTCAAAACTCGCGAGTATTCTTACTGCCATTTGGGCACTAATTAGTTTTGTTGTGAACATTTTTTTTAATAATACTTTTTAAAGTTATGTTAGTCGGTCGAGGTCGGGATTCATCGGTAATTTTAAAAACGGGGCCGATGTACACCAAATATTTTAAAAACACGTTTGATGCCACCGGTGAATCCTCCGATGAATTTAAAAACATGCCCATATAAATACAGTATTTAGATTTTGTGATTATTGTAAGATAAAGTCCAACATTTCTGGCCACATAAACCATTGCAATTAGTAAAAATGCTCTTGTCTGGTCAATTTCTGTTCTTTTAAACCTACTAAATTTTTGTCAGAAAACAGAAATACTGACCTAGGAAATTTATATGTTGTGAAAAATTTCTCAAAAGTTAAAGAGCAGGTCAAAAACTAGAGGATTAGTTCATTTCGTAGGACTTCCAGGTTGAAGACATTATGTGGGAAAAATAAAAGGACATATACTGCACTATACTACTTTAATTATGCCTTTGGTGACAAAGGCAATTTTTGATGATCAATTGTAGTTCAAATTTCTAAATTTTCACCTTAAATTTGTCATTCATGGTTTACTGCCCTTAAAGTTATGGGATATTTTTAGGCAACAAGTAATGCCAACTAACGACCTAAGACAGAACCTCGAAGACAAAATCCTTTTCTTTTAAACTTGGAAGAAAGTTATCTGAAATTGTTGGTTAAACTGTCAAGTGCCTTTGCCACCAAGTATAAAAATCCTTTGAGAACTTTTTATAGGACTTGTATTCTTGGGACGTTTAGAAATGTTGTAAGTACATAAACTAAAATTTATTTATCTAGCTTTGTGTGGTCGTGCCATTATAAGTGGCAAAAATGCATAGCAATACAAGTATAACCAAAATTCGGTCGTATCGATACATTTCCCAATATTATCTCTCTCAGTTCTCACTTCCCATTTCTGACGACACAATGGGTAATTTGCCTATTTTTGCCGTTAGCCACGTTTTCTACGGTTAACGCCGTATAACGAACCAATTTTTATATTCTAGTTGAAGTTTGTTTTTGAAAAACCATGAAAAACAATCAAATGTCAAAAGAAAATCCATCATTTTCGCCAAGAAAAGGCCATCTTCCAGACCTAAAAGTCTTCAAAAATAATCCAGGTAAGTCGTAGATTACACTGGTGTAGCTAACGTACGGATTCTTGACAAATACCTATCTCAACATTGATGTTTGTTTACCTTTTTAAAACGAATTTAAACCTCTTTCATTTCGTATTTCTTGTGCTTTTAGGTCAGTTCCGAGTGGTCAGAAGGCAGATGGTTGCCTCATCCAGATAAACAAAGTAAAAAAGATTTAAAATGTTACCCCATGACTTGGGCACAATCCGTGTGTATAAAGCACAAGAAATGTTAAACTTAAAGTAACAACAAGCATATAAAGACAGGCGAGACGCTCCAATCTTGATCTGGCCCAGCTCTAAGTTAGTGGATAAGAGGCATTTTGTACAATCAATATCATATGATTTGTGATTAACTTGCTTCTGTTATTTTTAGGAAATATAAGGAGACCTTACACAGCACAACTACTACACAACTTCAAGGATTAACGATGACTAACCCCTTCTATTTCTATGACAATGAGAGATACTTAAAAATTTTAACAAATGGACCGACAATAGTTACTAGTAAGTATGTACACAAAAAAACTAAATTGTCTTTTTTCACACGGTTTATAAAAGTGACTATATATTATTAGGGGAATTTTGGAATGCTTAAAATTTTGACAACTTTTACAGCCGCTGTGGTAATGAGTATGTTTTCATATTGTACTCAAAACGTACCGAAAATCAAGCATCTACTTCTTTCATATATCACACTTTTTGTCAGAACAGAGAACATACTCTATGAAAGAAAAAGAAGACAATATTTTCAATATACGTATTCAGCACGATGTGAAACCATACCAAGTGTTTAACGACCACTACCATGCATCGATTTTACCAGAGTTTCTGGAACACATTAAAAACTGTCACTAAAATTAAGAGATGAGGAAAAACACAAAGTTGGGCTTAATTTTATAGAAAATGTGTTCTATATGTTCAAACCTGGTAATATTTTATTATTTTTAAAATTAAATGCGCCAATATTCTCTAAAATTAACCAAAAAAATAACTACAATTTAATGGATTCGTAGCTTACAGCAGTGGTAGTAGTTAATTAAAGAAGATTGACGTTTTGGATGAATTGAGTATAATCAATTTTAAATTTAAAAAAAACAGTATAAAAAAGCAAAAATAAATTAGTATTTAACTCCGAAAAGAACCGTTAATGTCTTCCACACCCAGAGCATTAGAAGAATTCACAGAACAAACCGGAATCGAATTCTATAAGGAAAAATATGGTAAATAAAAAACGTTTGACACCATCTATGTCAAAAGTCAGAAAAAATTCAAAATAAACATGATGATGAAGAAAGTGATGAAAGTTTCTACCTCCTAAAGGACTACCCCCAAGACTCCAAATACTTCGAATATTAAAAAAAAATCTTCTCCCACATTTTCACAAGACTTGAGAGATGCTAGTTCAGCAACACCTATTAACACAGAAAGATTGAGAAAAATGAAAATGTTTATTTAAATATACCACTCGATCGTACTCGATACAGTGTTCAAAATGTGAATATTGGTATTGTCATACATGCGTAAAATTAAAAAGAACTGTAGTAATTACAATTTAAAAAATAAATCTGTATGGTCGTGCAATGACTGCCAAGATTTTGGTAAGTTAATTTTGAACAATATAAAAATAAATCAGGAATATACTTTAGAATATGTTATTAACTTGATTAATAACAGATTTGATTAAACAAAGAATATTACTACATAAAATTGAAACCCTACAAAAAAATAGATTGCCTAACTGAAAAAATTCAAAGATTCAAAATGTTACCCCATGACTTGGGCACAATCCGTGTGTATAAAGCACAAGAAATGTTAAACTTAAAGTAACAACAAGCATATAAAGACAGGCAAGACGCTCCAAACTTGATCTGGCCCAGCTCTAAGTGAGTGGATAAGGCTCCTTGAACAAGTCGAGGACTGTTGACCTCCAAACCGAACTAACAGGTGGGTAATTGTCAACTGATGACAAAGGTAGAGGCATTTTGTACAATCAATATCATATGATTTGTGATTAACTTGCTTCTGTTATTTTTAGGAAATATAAGGAGACCTTACACAGCACAACTACTACACAACTTCAAGGATTAAGGATGACTAACCCCTTCTATTTCTATGTCAATGAGAGACACTTAAAAATTTTAACAAATGGACCGACAATAGTTACTAGTAAGTATGTACACAAAAAACTAAATTTCCTTTTTTCACACGGTTTATAAAAGTGACTATATATTAAGGGGAATTTTGGAATGCTTAAACTCATTTATTAACTCATTTAGCGAGAAAAAAAAAAAAAATTACAGCAATTTGATGAGTGGAAATCTAATAAACGTTTTAAAAAAAATGCGTGAGTGGGGCTCTTGCGGGGTGGATTTGGCGGGGGGAAAGGGGGAGAAAAATGGTATTATTGCAATTTCCGGCAAAACTGAACGTCATAGAGTAAAAACTTGAATACAAAAGTTGTAGACGGTGCAAAGGTTTGGTAAATGTCACTCTTTAACATAACCTCAAAATTTTAGAGAAAAATTCAAACAATAGTAATATTTTTATTTTTTCGTTTTTTATTTTTAAAGTCCCCAAAAATAATTGCATTTTCACGAAACTTGGTGAAAATATACCTGTCTATGTCCTTAATGCCCTCAAATTTTTTTTAGATAAAAAGATTACAAAATTTATGATATTAACTTTTTTCGGTCGAAGTCACTTTTTTTTCAATGAAAAATTCTACTACTACTACTAATTTTGCTTTGACATATACTTTTTGGTGGGATAATAAAAAAGTATAGTAACAATTAAAAAACATGCTCAGAAATGCAAAAAAAAAACAAATAATGGCGTTTGCAACAAGGAATTTTTCATTTCATTGTTGATAATTTCTTTCAATTTAATTTACTACGTTTATACGCGCCTAAAACCGGTTTTATATAAGAACGGTTTTAAATAAAGTCGCTTTCTTCTTCATTAAAATCGTTTTCTAACAGCTGATCGATGTACTGTCAATCTTCTTACCTTACAGTTTACCAAAAATTAATATATATATATTGTTATATTAAAAAAATCTTATATCGCATTTGTTTTAACCGCAAATAAAACAACTAAGTTAACAATTTTTTTCCGGTTTAAAATAACATTGATTTAGTATTTAAAATTGTTCTAATGATACGCCTCAGACAAAAATTTTTAAACCGTTATTTGTTTAAAACTTTATTTTTGTGCAGTATTGCTACAAACATCTTATTTCGATTAATAAAGTGTGATACATAAACAAAAAGTTGTTTGTCGTAGAATCGAATGGTGCACTTATTTTTTATTTTATTTTAACAATTCAAATATATTTTTTTAATATATTATTTAAAATTATTTTTTTTTCACCTTCTAAATAAATTTGAATCTAAAATCCGTGTTTATTATGAATGTATTTTTTTTTTAATTTTTAAAATGGATATTTATATTACTGGCTCACAAAAAATCGTTAGATAATCTATTAGAGACTTTATTAAGCCGGAATTGCAAAATCAATTGTCGTTTTCAATATTTATTTTTTAATTTTAACGAGAATTTTCCTGAGCAGATTTTTTTTACATTACTCAATTTTTTTTTGGTTTTGACATATACTTTTTGGTGAGATAACAAAAAATTATAGTTACAATTAAAAACATGCATTACGAACATTTAATTTTTCAGTAATTGTTTATAATTTATTTCAATTTAAAAAAAAATCAAGAATCGATTACACCATTCAGTTGTACAGAAAAAATGAAAAAAAAAATGTTTTTGATCATTTTAGTAAATATTTATTTTTTTTATCTAAACTGCTCTCCTTAAAAAAAAAACTTTTTTATTACTTTTTTTTGTAAACTCTGTTTAAATCGGGATAATATGAGAGACGGATTTTTTCTATTTCTATCGAAATAATTATTGGACGGAAATAGCTCAAAATTTTATCTTCTTGTTGGAAATTAAAAATAAATTCATTAAATATTAATTTTTTCATTAATTTAATTAATTAAAAATTCCAGCTTGATAAGCTCTAATAGATTACCTTAGGAGTTTTCGTGAGCCAATAATATAAATATCCATTGTAAAAACTTAGAAAAATATACTATTTTTGAAAACATAAAAATTACAATTCAGATTCAAATTTAACTGTAAGGTAAATAATGCACCAATAGATTCTACGACAAACAATTTTTCTTATGTATGACACTACTAAGCGAAATAAGATATTAATAGCAATACAATTTTACAGCAAAAATAAAGTTTTAGGTCAAACAATTACTTTATTTATACGTTACTCTTAAAGCGCTTTTAAACAAAGGACGGTTTAAAAATGCTAGTCCTAAACATACCATTAGAACAATTTTAAATACTAAATCAATTTAATTTTAAACCGGAAAATTTTTTTTAACTTAGTTGTTTTATTTGCGTTTAAAAAAAAATGGAATATAAGGATTTTTTAACATATCAATATATATGTTTGTGAGAAACTGTAAGGTAAGAGGATTGACAGTACATCGATCAGTTGTTAGAAAACGATTTTAATGAAGGAGAAAGCGACTTTATTTGAAACCGTTTTTTTTTATATAAAACCGGTTTTAGTCGCGTATAAACGTAGTCAATTAAATACTTTTTCCTTTGTATTTTTTTTTTTAATTGAAAGAAATCATCAACAATTGCTGAAAAATTCATTGTTGCAAAAGCCATTATTTGTTTTTTTTTGCAATTCTGAGCACGTTTTTTAATTGTCACTATAATTTTTTATTATCCTACCAAAAAGTATATGTCAAAACAAAAAAAAAGAGCAACGTGAAAAAAATTTTCCTGAGTAGAATTTTTGATTGAAAAAAAAGTGATTTGGACAGAAAAAAATTCATATCTTCAAAAATGTTAAACTTTTTTACCTTAAAAAATTGTAGGCATTAAAGACACAGAGGGGTATATTTTGACAAAGCTTCCTGAAAATACAATTATTTTTGCGGAAATTAAAAGTAAGAAACGAAAAAATAAAAATATTACGATTTTTCTCATTTTTCTCGAAGATTTTGAGGTTATGTGAAAAAGTGACATTTACAAAAGTTGTAGAACTTTGCACCGTCTACAATTTTTGTATTGATGTTTTTATTCTATGACGTTCAGTTTTGCCGGAAACTACAATAATACCATTTTTCTCCCCTTTTTTCCCCACCAAATCCACCCCGCAAAAGCTCCACTCACGCATTTCTTTTTAAACGTTTATCAAAAGCCCCTTTCATTTCCAGTCATTGAACTGCTGTTAAAAAATTTTTTGTCTTTTAATTTAATTTGATTGGACTAAATTGATGAAAAAAAGACTCAAATTGCGAAAAATTCCAGAAAACTTGACAGCTAAAGAAGAATATCAATAAATTAATAAAAAAATCAAACAAGAAATCAGAAAAATAAAACAACAATATTACAAGAAAGAATTTTCAACTGGCGACCCAAAGAAAATATGGTAAACTATAAATTTTCTTTTGCCAAAAAATAATAAAGAAAATAAGATTAACATTGTAGTATAGTAGGTCTTCGTAAAGTAAACAATCATTGAAGAACGCTCCATATAAATCTTCGAAATAAGTAATGAATACAGTGTTTTAACCAGTAAAAGTTAGTGCAATGAATTCTGTAATTATGGATTACAGTTTGTGACAAAAAAACCGTAAGTTTTTATAATAATAAATAAAATCTGTATAACCTACACAAATCAGTAAATTAAAGTACCAGGCGGTGCGACAAAAAAAAACGCGAAGTACCGGCAGTGGAGCCTACTATACTGCACTTCGGCCTGATTTGAACTTAAGAAAACTGATAATCGTTAATCATGAGTGAAAATGAGGTTCTGTTCGAAAAGTTAACAAAATTTATACAGGATAGCAACGAAAAACCAACAGAAACTTTAAGTAAAGAAATTAGGATACAAATTGAGAAAGTAAAGGACGAAGTAAGAGAACTAAAACAAAAAGTGGAAGAAGAAACTAAAAAACGCGAAGAATTGGAGAAAAAACAAAGCAATCAGGAAATATTAAATGAGCAAATTCAAAGGGCGCTCAAAAAAAAAATAATATAATTGTGGGATCTTGAATATGAGGATACAGATAACCTAACTGACCTTGTTGTTGACACTATAAATAGATACCTGGGGCTAAATTTAACAGTATCACAGTGTAATAATGTATACCTTATGGGAAAAGGAGACCATCCGCGGCCTGTCGTAGTACAATTCGTTTCTTTTTTGACCACAGTACAAGTATTAAAAGAGTCCGGAAAATTAAAGTTGGTTAAAGGTAAAAGAATCAGTATTTCAGAAGGCTTAACTAGAGAGGAGAGATCTGTAAGAAAAATCTTGCTCAAACACAAAAAGAAAGCGACATCTGAAGGACAAAAGGCACACATAAAATGTACTTGTTTGTACGTTAACGGCGAAAAGTTTACAGTTGAAACACTAGAAGATCAAACAGAAGAGGAAGAGAAAGAAGAGGTCTTACAGCCATCAAAATCCAATAGTGCTCCGGCAACTCCGTCTATAAAAGAATTTATAAAAAGTTCTGAGAGTGAATCGGAAGAAATTAGCGAAAAAAACAAAGAAGAGGTGTTTCTTTATCAAAAATCAGTAGTTGAAAAACTAAAAAGCAAAGATAGCTCTCCCTGTCAAAGACATATTGTAAACAAAGATACAAATAAAAGCAAATCTCAAAGCGAAAAGTCTGAAGAGAAGAAAACAAAAACCAGATCTACTAGCAGGTCAACAGAGCAGTCTCCAGTAACAACCAAAAGTTCAAGATCTAATAAGAAAAAATAGTAATTTTTGTTGTGAATTTATCTTTATTTTTAAAACTGTTGTTTTAACTTGTTGTTCTGGCTGGTTTTTGTTATTAATTTTAAACCTAGTATAACTTATATAGTTGTTTTTTAAAAAAGATTGTTTGAACTTTTTATTTTAGTTAGTCTTTTAATATATAGCAGTGTTTTTTCTTAGAGTGATTTCTTGTAATCTAAAATTTTGCGAATTATTCTTTTTACATAAAAATGGATACCTACATTGATGACTTTAAAATAAATACAGTTGAAACGATCATTTTAGAAAAGGCAAAAGAATACAAAGAAATGATAGAAAAGTTCCAAAATAAAGATTTTTCCATTTTTCACACAAATATAAGAGCTTTAAACAAAAATTTGTCCGAACTTGAGGTGTTGATGGCGGCATTGGGCGGGTACAGCTTTGACTGCATAGTGGTCACAGAAACCAGGCAGCTTTTAAGTCTAAATACGCTTAATATTACCGGGTATGATTGTTTTTACGATGAGGGTAACGTAAATGTGTGCGGTGGGGTAGTCATTTATATTAAAAACACTTTAAGTCATCAAAGTCAAATAATAAATTTGAATAATATTAAAATCATAAAATCAATAATTAATACGAAAAATAAAAGCATTGTTCTTTATTCAGTTTACAGATCCCCTTCTTTAAGCATTCCAGACTTTAATGAAAATTTGTTGAGATTTCTTAGCGAATCCACTACCCAATATGACTACGAGTTTTTAGTGGGCGATATAAATATTAACATCTTGGATGAGACAAACAACGAGATAAGTGAGTACCTTAACATTCTTTCAGTTAACAAATTTGTTTCAACTATTAATAAAATCACAAGAGAAGATTCAAAATCGTGTCTGGACCATATTTTTTACAAATCAAAACATGTTACAAAGGAGATTTTACCCATAATTTTGCACTTTAAAATAACAGATCACTACCCGATTATGATATATCTCTTTATCTCCGGACTCCCTTGTAGACAAAAATTTCCTGGCAAAGTATTTTGGATTGTCGATATGTGGAAAAAATGTTAGGGATATTTAATAACACCGTTAAGCTAGCAATCGATGCGAATTCCACTACTGTAAAAATAAAGCGAAATGAAATTCAGCGAAATTCATGGATAACAGGAGCGCTAATAAAGTCAATAAATCAAAAAGATATTTTGTACAAACAGTATAAAAATAATCCAAACAACCTACAAATTCAAAATAAATTTAAAAACTATCGAAATATTTTACATAAATTGATTAAAGACACAAAGCTTAATTATTTTAAAAATCTAATATATTAAAATCTTAACTGTTCCAAAACCCTATGGACTTCGCTGAATAAAATGGAAAATAAGAGTGGAAGTTTGGAAATAAAAGCAATAAAAAACGAACAAAATCAGATTATTTCTGACAAAAAGGAAATAGCCAACAATTTTAACTCTTACTTTGCTAAAGTCGGCGAAAACCTTGCATCTAAAATAAATTCTACCAAGTCTAACAAAACAAAAACCACAATAAACGATAAAATTAATTTTTCATTGACAACAACACTTGAGGTTTCAAAAGTCATAAGCGAGTTAAAACCAAATAAAGCTCCTGGTTTGGATGCGATTCAAGCAGAATTTATGAAACAGTATAGTACTTTTTTGTGTAAGCCATTAGTGCACATATTTAATTTATGAATCAAAACGGGTATTTTCCAAAATCGTTAAAAAAAGCAAAAATAAAACCACTTTTTAAATCGGGAGATAAAACACTAGTTAATAACTACAGACCAATTTCAATCCTTTCATCTGTTTCAAAGATATTTGAAAAAATATTAAAAAACGAATTGTTCTCTATCTTTCAAAACATAATATAATAAACGAGAGACAGTATGGTTTTCAAGAGAAGAGGTCAACGCAGGATGCACTGGCGTATTTGAGTAAAAATATATATGAGGCGATTGATAAAAGTAAACCAGTCATGTGCATTTGCGCGGACCTTGCCAAAGCTTTCGATACTGTCAATCATATCGAGATGCTTGACACGCTTAATTGTATAGGATTTAGAGATAAATTATTTGAACTTATTAAAAGCTACTTTACAGAAATGGAACAGTGTGTTGAGGTAGGTGGATATTTAAGGGATTTTCAGACAGTTACATGTGGTGTGCCGCAAGGTACAGTACTTGGTCCGCTACTTTTTACAGTTTATGTAAATAGTATTTTTGATATATCAACAGATGGAGAGGTGGTTGCGTTCGCAGATGACATGGGGGTAGTTTATGTGGGTGAAAGCTGGGAAGATGTTAAAGTGAAGGTTGAAACCAATTTTAAGAAGTTTGTGGATTTTTTTCAGAAAAAAATTGACTATAAATTGGGAAAAACAGTATTTATTCCCTTTTCATCTAGCAAATCAAAAATGCCAGATTATAATAAATTAAGTATAAATAACTATGAAATAAGCGGTACTTTTGAAACCAAATATTTGGGAGTAATCTTGGACTCACACTTAAAATGGGATAAGCATGTAAACTACATAAATAAGAAATTAAGAAGCCTGATCTATAAATTTAAAATCTAAAAAAAAATTATTGGCATAAACTAATTAAAACTGTTGTATTTAGCATTGGTAGAACCACATATCACATATGGAATTATTACTTGGGGGGGGGGAGTTTTGAATAGTAACTTGAATATTTTAGAAAAAACACAAAAATGGATTATTAAGATAATCTTCAATAAACCATTTTTATACTCAAGTGACTCTCTGTTTATGGAGGGCAAAATTATGGACACCAGACAGTTGTTTTATAGGCAGCTTTCAATTTTCTGGTACAAAAAAAGCAAACAATCAGTTCAAGAACACCGACATGAGATTAACACACGATTTAAAACACAACTGATAGTTCCTCGTAAACAAAAAATCATCGGACAGCGTTGTCACACATTTATAGGCCCAAGGAATAATCTGCCCGAAACCCTTAAAACACTCCAACATTAAAACAGTTTAAAGCTGGACTAACTCAATTACTGCATAAAACGACAAGAACCGAAATTAATTCAGTCATCGATTTTAAAAACGTTTACAACACTTAAAATACTTTTCTTCTTCTGGTCGTTTCCCTTTTTTAGATGTTTTTGTTATGATTTTTAAAATTAATCTAAGTGTCGCAATATTTTAGCTTAACTTTTTCTTTGGTTAAATTTTCATTTATTAAGTTATGAATATAATTATGTATTGTTACTAATAGTTAAAAATAGGATCTACACTTGGGTCGGATATATATGTGCAGAAACGAATAAAAACCCGCGAGCAAGGAAACTTTTGCGGGGATCCGTTTGTTTGTGTACATTTGTTTTTGACCACTGTGTTTATATTGTAAGGATTTATACTTGTACAGAAATAAACTACATAATAATAAAATAATAATAATAATTGACTATTTAATCGCGAATGTAAAAAAAATTGAAAAAAAACAGAAATTTTTGAAGAAATGAATAACTATTTTATAAATGTAGGCGAAAATTTGGCAAAGAAAATACCCAAAACCTAAGAAATGATTTTCCGTCCAATCTAAATTCAATCTATCTAGAAGAACCAACTTGTGAAGAAGTTGAAGAAATCATAAAAGAACTGGGCATAAAAAGCTTAAAGGATATGTAATTCCATTAATTTTAAAGTTATCAAAATAGTCATTTGAAAAAGGCGAATTTCCCAATAATATGAAAATTGATTAAGTTTTACCTGTTTATAAAAATAACGAAAAATACAATACCAATAACTACAGGCCTATTTCAGTACTGCCAGTAATGTCAAAAATTTTAGAAAAAATGATGAATAACCGAATTTAAAATTATTTAGAATCTAGAAAATTATTATTCAAATGTCAATACGGTTTCCGCAAATTTAGAGATACTTAAATAGCAGTAGCTGAGATGGTAACTTATATTCAACATAATGTTGATCAAAATAATAAGTGCTGCATAGTATCCTTAGCTCTTTTATGGTTTCAAAATTATTTATTAAATCGATTTCAATATGTTTGAATTGGCAATCATAAAAGTTCTAAAGGAAAAATAGTTTGCGGAGTTTCATCACACACACAATCACAAATTTAAGTCTAAAAGATTAAATAAATTATTTGCTGATGACACAACAATAGTTTATTTTACAAATAATTATTCCCAAATTTATAGTGATATTCAGTTTGATCTAAATATTATTCAAAAATGACTCTACTCTTACAAACTAACAATTAACTATAATAAATCATCTTATATTTTTATTAATAAAAAGAAAATTAATCAAAAAATAGAGCCCATCAAATTTAATAACAATGAAATTAAATATACAAATTGGATAAAACTTTTGGGATTATACATCGATGAAAGATTAAGCTGAGATAAACAGATTAAGCTGAGATAAACATATTGAACATTTAAGAAACTCTATTTCTCCTTTAATCGGTGTTCTTTACAAAATAAGACATTACATACCGTTAAAGCACCTAAAAAAAAACATTTATTATGCTTTAATTTACTTCAAATTACAATACATGATATCTATTTGGGGGTTTGCAAATAAAACCATTAGAAAAACTAAAAAATAAAGCAATCAAATGCATTCATAAATTTCCATCCTTAGAACACACAAAAAACATTTATAAACCAAAGGGCTACCTTGACATTATTAATCTACATGTTTTAAAATTAGGCATTTTAATTCATTCAATTTACTGTAAAAATAAAAAATGTAACATTAAGTTAATTACAAGTAATGTTAACTACTCATATGAAACAAGAAATAACAGAAAACTTATTTGCAACGCATCAATAAGTAATTTTGTTAATAAATTAATTATTTGTGATGAAATTAATATATACAATAGAATCCGAGAAGAAATAAAAAATAAGAATATAATATTAAAATATTAAATATTTAAATTTAAAAAAGACTTAAAAAAAACATCTTTTAAAATGATGTAATTCGGTTTTTATTATTATTATTATTATTATTAGTACTTTATTATTTTATTTATTATTAATAATTTATTTTAATTAATTAATTAATTATCATTTTTACAATTAATATAATTTAAATTTAATAATATCTGTAAATATTGACTTAATGCATGTTGTACCCAAATGTTTATAATGTTTTTTTTATTCCCTGTAATGAACTACTTAGGTTGGTCGGGAATAAATACTTATTACTTAATTAGCGTAACAAACAACCGTTCCAAAATTTCCCTATTATGTACTTTATTTTTGTGCTTCAAGTAGTTGACGGGGTTAGAATTTGATATAATAAATGTAAATAAAAAAATACTTTTCTAACTTAATAAGTTTTTGAGTGAACTTTAAGCTAGTTTGCCCGATTGAGTCGTAAGTTTATCGTTTTTCTTTGTTTCAGGCTACTGCGGAGGCCAGAGCAACCTTTTTGGGCTGCGCACAAGGTGACTTTGATTGGGTGAATAATTATAATTAGTTATTAAGTATAAGAAAAAGTTTGACTTTGTATAGTTATTGTTGTAATACATTTTGTTTGATATACTTAGTAATTAAATTAATTAATTTTTTCATTAGGAAGGTTTCAATATTGTTTTATTTGAAATATTTAAGTGTATTTGAAAAGTTGACCATAATAAAATGAACAACATATTTTAGTCAAATGTAGAAAAAAAATATTCCTGGTAACAATGGTTTTTAAAAACTTAATTATTTTTAAATTCTAAGTTATATTTTTATGAAAATTTGTTTTATTCATCTCCACAAACTTCTTTCCGTTAATGAGCTCCAAAATAATCACTTTTTGTTTAGTTTGGAAAAGAAAATAAAAATATAATTTGGTGTTGTACAGGGTGTTTCATTCTAAATGCCCTTCCCCCTATTATATCTGTTAATATGTAGGCTGGAAAAAAAATTAAATACAAAAGTTATTTGATTTGATCTTCAAAAATATAAAAGTCAAATCAGATATTCCGCGCAGATTTCAAGTTATGGCGAAGGTGCCTATTGTTCTGTCAATGTTTTACCCAGACAGACAAGATCAAATTTTGAAATCCGCGCGGAAAAAAAAGCTTATGGAAGTCAAGCCATAACCACCGCTTTTTGGCGAAGTGACCTAAACCATGGCTGAGTGTCAGAATTTCAGAAGAAGAGCTGTTATAATTTTTGTAACCAAATTTTAGTTTTTACGTTTGAGATAATAGTGAAATTTTCGTAAAAATTTGAAAAATGTGTGAAATGGAGGTCTTTATTTAGACATTTTTTGGAAATATTTCCTAGGAGTTCTGGCCCCTAGTTGTCAAATCCTTAGAGATTCATTATGGAAGAAATATGTAACTTTGGGGGCCACAGGGCTCCATCCCTATTGTTGCAGCCATTTTATTTTGGGCTTCATGAACAGGTTTGTAAATAAAAGTATTTAATTTTCAATTTAAGTGGCTTGAAGAGTTTTAAAATGCATAACGAAGCCTTTTTATGTTTTAACAAGCACTTCTAGAGATATTTTGAGCATTTACAAGACTTTTTTTAACCTAACCTAAAACATTTAAAAATAATATTTGATTTTTTTTTTAATAAGAAGTTATATAAGAGGCCCTTCAATTTATAAGAGCGTAATGAGATTTTGCAGAAAAAATCTTCCATGGCAAGTGATTTTTGTTTTAAATATGGTCATAATCATTAATTTTGTTTGCTTTATATATTTCTTAAGGGATTTTAGAAATTTAATGACTATGTGTCTGTATAATAAAATTTCCCATTTTTTTTTTATTTTTCCTTCTTCAAATTAATTAGTTGATATAAAGATATTTTAAAAACAAACTGTGGGAAAATTGCCTTCTTTAAAAGCACAATATGTCCAATACAGGGGAAACTGGCCCTCAACCTCCAAGGTATAAAAACCTTCATAACTAATTTTTTATTTCCAAATGTCCTTCATTTTATTCTCCAAAATGGGAAAATGTCAGGAAATTTCCCAACAATTTGCCCTTCTGAAAGCAGGTCATGGTCAGCTGTAATGGTCAAAATTTACACAATTTAACCAAAATTGTTGCTTGGGAGGGGTTTTACCTTACAAAAGGTCCGGTAGTTCTAAATTTTGAAGATAGGTAGTGTTGTTAAAAATCCGAGTTTTCGTCATCCTATTCCCCTGTGCTCGCTCCGCTATCTTCAAAAAACCACCGAAAATTTACACTTTTTTTTGTTTTTTTGCCTGTAGTTGGCAGAAGATAAAATTATCTACAATTTGACCGTATTATTATTGTTCTACGATGCATAGCAACGGAGTTAGGCAATGCCCAAAAATGACTAAAATCAAGAAATTTTCAGTTTTTTTTTGGCATTAACACTTTATTATAGACTGAAAGTAAAAGTTGTAGGTAGATACTTAATTTAATTAACTACCTACAAAATCCAGTATTTGGATATTTTTATGATCAGCGTAAAGCAGTGGGATCAATTTAGCGCATATTTTTGAATTGTTATTATTGTGTGTGAATAGGAAGGGGAGTTCAAACTTGCAAATTTTTGTCATATTTCCGTTGCCCGCTCCGTCGTCTTGGAAAAATTTACGAAAATTGGATACTTGAAAGTTCTTTTCCTTCATTCCAGTGCATTTAAATATAAAACAGTGTAAGTAATTAAGTAACCAACACAATTTTCTACAAATTACTGTCATTTTTTTCTCTATCATTAAGAGATTGCGGTTGCAGAAAGGTAGCCTTAAAATGCTCTTTTTTGTATAAGATTTGCAACGGCCAATCTTGCGAAAACCGCTCAGAATTTGTTTTTTTACGAAGACAATGAAATTGACCCACTCTCTGCTTGAAATGTACATACCCCTTTCACCGACAATTTTTCTACATCCCTTCTAGTTTGAGATTATTTAGATAAATTGTAAATATTGTATTGTCCTGTTAGTAGAACAAAAATTACCGGAAATGTTTTAAAATGTGCGATTTTCGGGGTTACATAGCTTCTTTGCTATCAATGGTAGAAAAAAAAACATATGCTAGTGATCTGTGGAAAATTGTATTGTCTACTTCATTGCATGCACTGTTTTTTCGCTTAAATGCACTGGAATAAAGGTATGGATGAAAAACTAAATAAGATTTTTCTAAATGTGGTAAAAACTTTAACCGTTTTAACTACCCTATCGATTGACGCAAAATAAGCGTTTACCCTATAATACAGTATTACGGGGTTTATTGCCGTATAAAATTTAAAAAAACTGAAAATTTTGCCAAGCCTGTGATTTTGGTAATTTTTTGGCATTATATTATTATATCTTCGTTGTTATTGATCGTAGAACAATATTCATACTACAGGCAAAAAACTAAGTGTCAATTTTCGGTTGTTTCTTTCTTTAAAATGGCGAAAGAAGCACACGGGGGGGGGGGAGGAATATTGAGAACTTGGATTTCCAAATACCCGACCGATCCCTAAATCATATCCAAAATTGAAAACTACCGGACCATTTGTAAATACCCCTCGATTCTCTGCATCACTTGTTAACTTCACTCGTATGTATATATATTATTTGTTTGTATATATAGGGTGGGCTTTAAAATTATAAATGTTAGCTTTTTGGAAAGGTAATTAAAGAAATTTTATAATTTTTTTACAAAAACCGTCATATGTCAAAAATTAAAAATGGGGGAAAAAATTCGAAATCATATTTGTTAAAAAAGAGCTGCAACTTTTTTTTTACTACCCTGTAATTTTTTTATAAAAGTAAAAAAGCACATGCTATTTCACATTTAACGAAGTATCACTCATAAAATTCGGTTCACTTATACAAAAGTTACGTTTGCTCAAATTTCCTCTAAATACAGAACCTTTTCTAAACAACAAAAAATGTTTTTTTATACAATTGTTGAAAATTTACGATTTTTATATAAAAAATGTCAAAAGTCCAAGATGGCGGAAATTCTATAAAACAAGATTTTCAAAAACAGATCTGCAACTTTTTTGTGAGCACCCTGTTAACTTTTTTAATAAAAATTAGAAAGCCTTTACCATTCGACGTTTAACGAAGTATCATTCATAAAATTTGGTTCATTTATGCAACAGTTATATTGACTCAAATTTCCTCTAAATACAGAACCTGTTCTTAAACCAAAAATTTTTTTCTGAAATTACTTTTTAACTTTATATCGGATTTTTATAAAGTAAGCCTTTTTGCAAAGGGAATTGTCCCAAATTTACGATTTTCCGAACATGTCAAATGTCAAAATTCCAAGATGGCGGACATAGTCTTCATGTGTCAAAGCCATGTTAAATGCAAAAATAAAGGCGTCCTGTAACGTTTGTTACTTTGTTTTTGTTTCCATGGCCAGCTTACTTTTATTATAAACTTGTGAATATTTCGAAATCACGCAAAAATATGACAAAATAAAAGGAAAACATATTTTTTTTTTTTATAAAAAGTTTATAAAAATATGTCTTCAGCCACCAAGCAACAATAATTAAATCTTTTTTTCATGATACCTCGTTAAACGTCAAATGTCAAAAGCTTTCTTATTTTTATTAAAAAAAACCTTATTTGAGACTATGTCCGCCATCTTGGACTTTTGACATTTGATATGTTTGGTAAAAAAAATAGTAAATTTGGAACAATTGCCTTTGCAAAAAGGCTTACTCTATAAATAAAAAAAAATTTTTTTGGTATTTAGAATAGGTTGTGTATTAGGAGAAAATTTGAATACACATATCAAAAGTATAATAAGTAAACCGAATTTTATGAGTGGTACCTCGTTAAAGCTGTTTTTTAAAAAATGTGATATTTATATTTTTTTCCGCCATCTTGAAGTTTTGACATCTTTTGTTAAAAAATTATAAAATCTGTTTAGTTCCCTTTCCAAAAAGCTAACATTTATAAAAATCGGTTAAGCCGGTTAAGAAATAAAAAAGAAAATCAAAACAGTCCAAAATTTTAAAGCCCACTCTATATATTTGTATGTAATGAAATCTTGTAGCTTAACTTTGACCCACTTCCATCCATATCCGATCGGCTTCAAATTTGGCATGATTATACTCGAAGGGGGTGGAGGAGGGTACGGTTGAAGTATGCCCGATATTGAAAATTCAATATGGCGGATTCAAGATGGATAACCAATTTTAACTGACTTATATGCACATGCGATTGTGTTCAAATTTGGTATGGGTTTATAGTTCCGGTGACAATACAATAATATGGTATTATCAGCCACCCACTTCCCCCTAAAGAGGGACGTGGAGGGAGCAAAAGATTTAGTTTGTTCGATTTCAATCAATTCAATTCAATATTTTTATTTGAGTCTAAAAAACACAGATTTGTACAAAAAAAGAATTATCTACAAACTAAAAAAACACAAGTTTTCTGTTTTTCTGTAGCAATGGGTTTTGGTTTAAACTAATATTAGTTTAGTATTAGTATTATTAGTTAGTATTGTGCATACAGGGATTTTAAGGGAAAGGTGGTAAGCAGCGGGCCATAACAGGTTACCATTACCGAAAATTTTTTACAAATTTAGGGCAGCACCTAGCTGTCATGGCCGCCATCTTAAAATCCAAAAATCCGCTCGTGCTTGATCTACTTGAAATGTAATATCTCAACAACTAACCTCCCCACAGACAAAAACTAAACACATTTTGAAAGAACAGTGTCTAGTCGAGTCAAAACTGTAAAAGGTTTGTTTTTTTGGAAAGACTTCCGAATTTAGTTCGGGTGCAAACTACAAATTCTACAAAATGAGAAAATTTTTGGATTTTTTCTTTTTTTATGTTTATTTTTTGTGGACCTGTTGTTACAACTATTGACTTAAAAGTCATGTATTATATCAACAGTTCTCTGTTAAAAAATAGCAAGTTTATTTTTTTATCACTTTTCATTGTTTTTCTATCATTTTTAATTTATACCAGGTACCATCATTTTTGACTATTTCTTCGCCCTTGTTACTTTTAATATACCATTAAGGGCATCTTAACACCTTGTTTTACAGAAAGATAGACGTGATTAAATATGCTTTATTCGAAATCTGTCAAAAGTCGTTTGTGTACAATCTATAGCCAGTGTAGTGTAAAAAAGTGAAACTTTAAAAATGAGAAAAAATGTACGGTTTTCATTTTTAAAATGTTAGACTTAGATCCACAGAATTATATTGGGTGATTCACAATATAGGTGTCTGTGAGAAGTTTTTGCGCTATAGTCTTGGGAAGTATTAATAAATTTTATAAATATCCCAAAACAAGAGAATTGAAATGAATCCCGGTTAAAACACGAACCAAGAAAATTTTACCGCTTGTTTTAGTTTTTGTTAAAAAATTTACCAAGAAAAACTATTTTTTAAAAGAATTCAGGTCACTAACATACCAGCTTATCATTAAGGACTCCTCTGTATTAACAAAAAAATAACAAGAACTGTCTAACTTTCGCTTAATAATACTAGTTGATCAACTTATTAAGAAAAGTAAGGTCACTAATCACCGAAAATTAAAACTAAGCTCACGTTAACCTTAAATTAAGGTTACTTAACATGTGAGCTAACTTTAGTGGACAGGTTTAAAAGTATTACAAACATTTCTACTCATATGGCTACGTGTTAAAAACAGAATTAAAAAGGACAATTCATCCTTGGCGGCCATTTCAAGCGTATGGACGGGATAAAAAAGAAAAAATAAATAATTTGTCTGATTTAAATTTCTATATATTTTATTTTTTGTAAGTATAATTTATCCCAGCTTTATCAAAATAAATAAAAAGCATTGGAGTTAAAAGAGAAGGAATTTTGATGATATTTGTGTTTAAAATTGTTTGAACCACGAATCTGTAAAGTGACACCTTTTTATGTGTTCCAAAAACGAGTGGTGTGTAGGAAGTTTTTCAACAGGTCTATTACTAGTAATAGCAAGCAAGTTTCTAAGTCTATTTAAATTAACTATTATTTCAGTTTTTATTAAATTTGGATAGCATGAAATTACAAATTTTTTAGCCAAATCTAAATCTTCGTTCAAGTTTTTTTCATAAAAATTTTCAAAATTTTTCCGCATTCTTTTTTAATATTTTAAAAGCCATTGCTTTTCCTAAATTTAATATTTAACTAGGTGTATCACAGCCTGTTATTGAATGTACTGCTGGTAAACAAAGAACGACTTTTTTGTATGTTTTTTTACCACGCGCATTACCAAAACAAACCGGTTTCCATTTCTTATAGCTGTGGTATGTCCAGTATGCATATATAACAAATTTTCAAAATATCCTTTAGCAAAATAGTAACATAACAAAACAAAAATATCTGTATCATCTGATTTGACAATAATTTTCATAAATACTAAAGTAAAAAATCCTTTTATCTGCCTCCTCGTGATTACATTTAAATTCAGGAGTATCAACAATTTCGTTGGAATAGTTAATATTTACTTGCCTAACAAGTGCGGAACGTGATACTTTAACGCATCCAACGTTATTTCATGTCGGCTAGGACGGTAAAGATGTTAGATAAAAAAAAATTACCTGTAAGCCTCAGAAAATCCCAAAATAGAATCGAAGAAGTACCCTAAGGAGTACTTTACTGCACTTACTGCTGTGTAATATTTTTTTAAATGCAATTATTGTTCTTACTTGCTTTCGCGCAATCCAAAAAATAATAAAAAATTTAGTTTTTAACAGTCAATATTTGTTACTTTTTATTATTTTTTTCTTTTAAATTTGATTTTTGATCGAAAAATTATTTGCTCGAAGGAAAAAAGTTGCACATAACTCGTTACCGCCCCTTACGGGAAAAGGACCACTTTCCGCACCGTACCTAAATAATTATTACCAGCAATATTTTAATAAATCTTACCGGTTCTAATTTCAAAATCATATAGTATTGATTCACGAAATTTTTTCCAATTTTCAATAACAAAATCTATCAAATCGTTTCTTATAATGAGGTGCCCCCCCCCCATTACAATTTTTCTGAACCTCAAGAACTATGGTGTCATGAAGGCAGGATTGGTCTCTACGCTTCAACATATCCCAATCTCATGTTAAATATATAATATATTGAGTTTAAGTGACATTAATTATTTATTATTATTAATTTTTCTATGCTTAGTGTCTTTAATTTAGATCACTAATGCCAATTTCAATTGGTATTAGGTAAAGGATAAGTGAAATTAGACAGATCCTGTTGTTTTTTTGTTAATAGTTAGTGACCTGAATTATTTAAAAAAGTTTTTCTAAGTAAATTTTTTAACAAAAACTAAAACAAGTGGTAACATTTTCTTGGTCCAAGATTTAACCGGGATTCATTTCAATTCTCTTGTTTTGGAGACATTTAGAAAAATTAATCGACTTCCACAAGACTATAGCGCAAAAACTTCTCAGAGATACCTATATTGTGAAATTTGTTGAGGAGTTGTCCAGCGAGTGGATTTCTAAACATTGTTTGAAAAGAAAGAGCCAATTTCCACTCAATGTAATATATTTGTTCAAAATTTAAGCATTTTTCTTTATCCTACTGGTTTCGACCTCACTGGTCATTATCAAGGATAGATACAATGACGGCACTCTACAAGAAACGAAAAAGGTGTCACAAAACGTAAAAAACATCAATTTTAGATCTGTTTTAACTTAAAACTAAATACAAACAATGGTGTAAAAACTATACTTAAACCTACCTTCACAAAGAGCGGGGCACATTAGTTGTCCTTCCATAAGATAAGGTACATAAATTAAGTGTGTATTTATAAAAACTTATGAATAAACCTTTTATAAAAAAAAATAATTTTTTAAAATGATTTATACTTTTTATTTCTAGGTTATAACCAAAGAACACAGAATGTGGTCTTCTTTCTTTTCTTTGGTCGAGGTCAACGAGAAAAATGAATATTACGGTGACTGAGACATAAACATAAACAAATGAGAAAAATCAGTCTGGCATTTTCATGTCTAACATTTTAAAAATGAAAACCGTACATTTTTGCTGATTTTTGAAATTTTACATTTTTTGCACTTTACTGCCTATAGTTTGTATACAAATGACTTTTGACAGATTTCGAATAAAGCATATTGTCTATCTTTCTTTAAAACAAGGTATTAAGATGCCCTTAATAGTTTAAAGGGAAGATATTATAACTTAATTGTCAAAAGTAACAATAAAAAATAATAGCAAAGCAATGAAGTGATAAAAAAATAAAATTGCTATTTTTTGACAAAGAACTGTTGTGGAATAATAAGACATAACTTTCAAGTCAATAACTGTACAACAGGTCCAGAAAAAAAAAACATAAAAAAAGAAACATAAAAAAAATTTCCTCATTTTTTTAGAAATTTGTAGTTTGCATCCGAAGTAAATCCGGACCTGTTTCCAAAGAAACAAACTTTTTACAGTTTTGACTCCACTAGATAATGTTCTTTCAAAATGTGTTTACTGTTTCTGGGGAGGTTAGTTGCTGAGATATTACATTTCAAGTAGATCAAGCACGAGCGGATTTTTGGATTTTAAGATGGTGGCCAACAGCTAGGTGCCTAAATTAGTAAAACTTTTTCGGTAATGGTAACCTATTATCTCCCTCTGCTTGCCACCAAAGTTTGGTGCTGCCATTTTAGAGTTGATTTTTTTTACTCTACTATAAATTTTTGATCAGATTTGAAAATTTCAATATGGCGGATTCAAAATGCACGATTTAGGATACAAATCTAAATAAAAAAAAAGGATGTGTATTCAAATTTGGTATGCGTTTATAGTTCCGGTGACAATACAATATGGTATTATCAGATACCCAGCTCCCTCTAACGAGGGAAAAATATTTAGTTTGTTCGATTTCAATCACAGGGGTTTTTAGGGATGAATTTTTGGGTACAAATCTAAAAACTAAAAAAGTAATTTTAATTAAAAAAATGCTTTTAAAGAACAAGTTTTTATTAAATGAAGAGTAAAAATAGAAAATAACTTTTTATTTTTCTGATACCATAATAAAAGCGATGAGCGCAATTAAAAATTTTAACTTTAGGTATCACATCTTCACTCGCATATCGGTCACATCGACGATTCACCTAAGAAACAGTTGTATTACTTTATAGCCCAAGGCTTGACAAGAACGGCAGTCTCACCCGTTCTAATCTTCCTTAGATGAAAGCATTATGTTTATCATTCAAATAGAATAAGAATGTAGTTCTTCTTTTGTAGTTCTCCTTGTCACCGTAAAGTTAAAATTTTTAATTTACGCTCATCGCTCTTATTATAGTATCAGAAAGATAAAAAAATATTTTCTGCTTTTTAGTGCATTTAATAAAAGCTTGTTCTTTAATAGTAATTTTCACAACTAGTGGCTAAAATAGTGGTTTTTTTTACAAGCGTTGGTTTAAATAACGAGCGCAGCGAGGTATTTAAAAACGCGATTAAAAAAATGCACAGTTTAGCCGTAAGTTGTTAACACTATTTTTAAAAATACTTTCAAAAATCTTGAACGAAGAGCAATTCTCGCAAAACAGCATCTTTACACTATCAAGGCGGCTGGTAAATGAAATAACAATGGTTTCCATAGCGATGTGCCTTTTTACTCGATGACGTTCATTGTTGCGACATTTTAATCTTTGACAATTTGATATTTTGACGATGTTTTTAAATGATTTTTTCGCAAATACTTGGTGAAAACTTGGGCAAGAATAATTTTTTTTTGCATCGGTAACAAAGAGAGCCATGCTTTAGTTATCTGCAGACAGTTACTAAAACCATGTTTTTGATGAAGGTATAAAAAAGTTTTGTTAATAAAAAATTATTTGACGTTACTCTCACTTCTTTACAATAATTAAAAAACTACCCAAATACTGGATTTGGTAGGTAATTAAATTTTCAACGATATATATTATAAGAATTTTAACCCTAGAAAAATTTTTTGCGGAGTTAATGCCGTGTAAAATTAAAAAAACAATGAAAATTATGCCAAGCACGTGATTTTAGTAATTTTTGAGCATTAGCTAGCTCCGTTGCTATCGATCGTAGAACAACAATAATACCACTTGATTCTAGATAATTTTCTCCTCTACAAAATTACATGTAACCTTTTTTGCGATTAAGTGCGCTGGAACGGAACAGGCAAAAAAACTAAAAAAAGTGCCAATTTTCGGTGTTTTTAAAATGGTTGGGAAGTTTTCAAATGAGTACCCTGTATACAGGGTGTTTCACAACTTATGTATAAAAATGAAAGACGTAATTCCTAATACTGGTCGGTGTTTGAAATGAAGATTCATTTCATTAAATTTGTTCAAGTTTTCACAAAAAAATAACCAAAAATGTGCTAAAAGTTTCTTCGCCTTTGACTGTACATTGAAGCATATCAGAAAAGCACCTAAGAAAAAACAGACATCAAACAAGCAAGTGCGTTGCCCACCTCGCTCTTATCTCCGTATCGTACAACAGAAAGTAAACAAACTATGCAATATTAGCTGATTCAGTTTTGAATGTCACGTGTCGTTGTGTGGCGGAGTATTAGTTTTTTTTGTGACTTTGTCTTGTGTTTTGTTGTAAAAAATACATACAACTATTAACTTTTTATATAATAATATTGTTTTAATTTATAAGAAAACACAACAACCCGCCGCAGAAGCTTACCGAATTTATTCCTGTGTCCCCTTACATTAACAGGGTGGCCACTTTTTTTGTAATACCAAATTCCCTGACTTTTCCAGACCATTTTAAAAGTTTTTCCCTGACCCCTTACCCCCTCCACGGTTCAGTAAGTTCTGGGTTGGACTTAACTCTGTGTTCGAAAAAATAAATGCTAATTTATATTTAACCTTGGACGAATCTACCCAATGAGCATTTTTGTCTATATAAAAGTTACATCAAATAATATAAAACCTTCATAAAATAACCAAAAGTTATATTATTTAGTGTTGGTGATAATTTTATAACTCTAATATATCTCTTAAATGAGTAAAAAAGACTTGAAAAACAACTGTTCAACACCAGCTTATAAAAATTTATGGTACATAGTAATGGATAGAAAAACAACATATAGATTTTATAAAACTTCCTTATGAGCCCTCAAGTATAGAGATTATTATAAAAAGGTTTTACAACTGTTCTAACAACACTACATAACAACTTAAAGGTTTTTATGGATTTAGAAATATAGATTTTCCATCTTTCTTCCCTTTGCTTTTTACGTATTATTCTTTTTCTTTTTATAATAAAAAAAATTTATAAAATGGTGTTTAGCAATCTTCTAAAATAAATAAAAATGAAAGTGAGATAAGCTGAAGCAGGAATATGAATATTTATATACTAGTCAAATAAAAGCTGTTTTTCAAGTCATCCTACTCTGAAAATCAGCTGCGGTCCCGTGTGCACTGTATAGTTTTCGAATACACTCACGCAAATTTCATGGGCTCCTAAAATACTTGAGAAAACGGGAAAAAAAATATTAATTTAAATATCGGTTTTTTTTTTCATACGCGTTTTTTTCTTTCTGGGACAAATATTGAATTTTGTATGTTGTTCTTAACCCTAACAAGCAATATTTCGATTGAAACGCATGTTGAAACCCCATAAATAACGTTTTTATTTAGGCCAAAAACCTATTTTTGTAATCCAAAATGGCGAAAATTTCCGACAATTCTATAAAAAAAACAATACAACTATACCACTGTTTACCTCCTCAACACTATTTTATAACCCTTTTAAAAAATGATGCCACTTGGAACAAAGGGCTACAGATGGCGCAGTGTTGAACACTGATGGTCCGTTTCTGCGAGCTTAACATAGTTACCATTGTTGTCTTTTCCTAAATGCATTCCTCGAGAAATCCAGCATACTACACATACCAGGAAAAATACCCGCCTCCACACACTTCAAGCCCACATAACTGTCAGAGGTAACTATCTCAAGTTAGATTGAGGGGTCGAAGGGTGTACAGGCGAGTATTTTCCGGGGTGTTCACATTTGCCGCCGACCAGCAGTATCAGCGTATGCGCTCGACGTTTCTCGGTGCGTTTTTGAGACCTTAACACGGTTACTATATTGCTCTCTTTTTCTAAAACTCGGTTCCCATCTATGCGTTTCTCATTCGTGGGTCCCCCGAATCAAAACACGTATCACGTGGTCTAAGCGAGATTTGCCTATACAAGTTCATGTCGGACCACGTGATGAGTTTTTTTGAGTCAGGGTGACTGCGCATGGGAAACGCTGGTGGGAATCGGGTGTAAAATGCATTCGATCCCGATATCTGTCATCGGCAATCTCAAAAAGATTTGGATCTCTTATCTCTCTCAGATTGATGTAATTAAAACAAGATAATAATGGTATGGTATCTCGCAGAAACGCGCCTTTTGATGTCGCAAAAAGGCTCCTTTTGATATCGCAAAAACGCGCCTTTTGATGTCACAAAATTAACCTTAAAAAATCTTGTTTGTTTTGTTTTTATAATTGCCAAAATAAATTAAAATTGTTTTTTTTTTGTTCTAAAAACAGTTGTATTATAATCACTATATAAAGAAATTAATAACAAAATTATTGAAAAAAACCCTATTGGCAAAAAAGGTTTATGAATGAGTTTATAAGAATATTACAGACACCAATTTATATAACTATTGTGTGTGAGTTCCCAAGTTTTTATAAGTGTCTCTCGAAATATTTTCAATCTTATCTTATATAAATTTGTTGTTGGTTAATTAAGTTTTATAAATGGGTTGATAGCAACATTTTAAAAACCAATCTATTATATATCTTTAATTGATAGTTACTTACGGTTTTATAGGTGGGTTGACAGGAAGATTTCAAATACCAATTTATATGACTTTTGTCACTGATGACTTATATTTTTATAAATATATTGGTGAAAACATTGTTAACACCAATTTATATAACATTTGAACCGATGACTTTAATTTTTATAAAGATGTCCGTGGAAATAGTGTTAACGCCAGTTTTATGTTACTTTAGGGTACCATCAATTTAGCGCCTTTAATAAAACAAATATACAAACTCAATTCTTGTAGGAAACTTCTAAATACCCTAGGGTATCAATGGAACCCTCTTTATAATAATTATATTAATATCTGTCACCAGAAGTTTCTGAAAATGCTCATTGGGTAGTGTCTCAATTCTAGATTTGTTACCAAGCTCATATCTTCAATGCGCAGCAGGCGAAAAATTTAAGAAAATTATACTAAAAATGTCATGTTGAAAATATTTTAAATAGCAAAAATTTAACTTTTTGACAGTTTAAACTAAAAATTTTCAACTTAAAGCTAAAAATTTTGAACTTCAGGATATTTATTGCAACAAAAGTGGGTTGCGTTACCTGCCAAGAGGGACTGAGTTCTAGTCTCAGTTCTAGATATGTTTGGATAATCATATCGTCGCAAGCGAAAATTTTAAGAAAATTTTACTAAAGATGCCGTCTTTTTCACCTTTTAAATGCTGTTGAAAAAATAATTCTTAAAATTTATCTAAAATTTTCACAATCAATGATCCGTAGTTAAAATCTTTTCGCATGTTAAAAATTGACATTATTTCAATTTTTTATGAAATATTTAAAAAAACTGGTTTGGGTTTTCCGCCAAGGACTGGGTTGGGGTCAAATCTAGTCTCAATTTTAGATACAAGAAAAAAGTTCTTGGGTTATAGGACTAATAAACAAAAAGAAACCTTCACTTGGCTAACGTTTCGAATGTATTTTCATTCTTCTTCAGAGCTAAAATCAAAAGGAAATGTTTTTAGGGACCTTATTAAACAAAAAAAAATGAATGATAAAGAACGAAAGACGATTAGAAATAGTTCTTTTTTTATATAATAAAAGATTGAGATGATATCGAGCAACATACATTGCATAAATAGTGGTAAATAATTCCACTTACCTAACCAAGATGTTGGTCCATATATAAAAAAAAAACAATAAAAATGTTGCTGGCGTACATAATTTTAAAAAAAGGAAAATATTATATGACAGTGCACAACAGTAGCTGCAATGAGCAATGGTACCACAATAATATGTGAAAGCGACGAAGCAATCGTCCTTATTAGCTGGGACCGCGATTTTTTGTTCTTTTTTTTAAATAATTTTGTGTTTGTTTTTACTACTTTTCTGTTCCTTTTCTGGCTTCCAGGGCACTTTTATATGATATAGTTGATTAAGTATTGATAATAGGCAAATGCACGCACATCCATGACATATAGGTGGGGTATCTGTTTTTTTTTAAAACTTATGAAAAAGGAGTTGCTTTTTTTGGATTTCTTTTTAAATATTTTTTTTTTGTTTTAATTTATTTTTTTATTTTTTATTTTTATTATACAAGTGTTTATTAAAATTTGTTGTTTTGTATTGATGTGTTTTAAAAAGTTTGTTAAGATGTTACTGAAAGTTGAACTAAGACCCTGTACATCTGTTTTAAAGTTGAGCGTGTTATTTGTTTGTATATTTATCATTTCACTTATTTTTCTTTTTTCCCAATTAGTTTCACTATCAATTCTTTTTGGATTTTCAAAATTAAAATTTTAACGTAACTACTATATTACCACTAAAATTTGTTAAAAAAAAAACTTAAAATCTAATAACTTTAATTTTATAAAATACGCACAAATACGAATATTATATTATAATTCTATTCCAATACCTCTACAGCCATCTAGGGAAAAATCAGTAAACTTTCAAAAATCCAATGTACAAATTTTTGTGTTCTCTTTAAACATCACTAGAACTAGATTCCTTATTTTAACAAAAATGTAGAGCGTGAGCCATCAGGAACTTTAAAATTCATATAAAACAGCTTAATAATAATAAAAGACTCATTAAATAATGGAATAAAATATAACTACTTGTTTCATATTTAAATAAACAATCTTGATTCTAAATATTCCAATATAAACAAATTTTACAAATATACATTTTGGAGCATTTAAATTTATTAATGATTTACATTTGGTTTTGAAAGAACTCATCTGGGATAACTTCATTGAAAAGTGGGTAATTTTCTGTTAGTGTATTGGAAAAAGATAGCTAGAAATTTGGTTGTAAACATAGATTCCTAACCTAAAAAAAATGCAGCTAGGAATGTCAAACTAGGTATAAAAAATAATATTATTGTGTATTTGTGTAAATAGATTGAGTAAAAATTTAGTGAAATATTTAACAACCAAAGCAGAAAGTGGATATTTTAAAAATTGTAGAATTACCCAGTGTCAGTGCTTTTCCTTAAAACGAATTAACCTTGTACGTCGTGGAGACTCACAAACCCTCAAAAAAATGGAATAAAAAGCTGTTTTTCTCTTAAATCTCCTGCTATTGGTCCAACAATTTTAGGTAGGAAACATCCACCGATTTCTAACTTGAAACGCTCTCTTTTAGGTGCAGCACTTTAAAAGGCAAGTCATTTTATATTATGTTCTGAAAATTTCTAAATGTGACCATTTTCGGTTAATTTTTTTTTTAGTTCCTTTGGGAATTAATCACAAAAATGTGGAAAATATTTTGATGTAGTTTTTTTTATTCACTTTTATTATATCTAGTTATGCTAGAGGACATTTTATGGCAACCAATTTTTTTTGTTAACATACGTTTTCGGGTCTTTTAGTCACATTAATATTTTTTTTATAAATAAATTTTAATAATTTATTTATTTACCTGAAAGGGCTTTAATGCTTTGCACCCTTTCCTATGGACTGGCTAGTGGAAAAACTGTTTCTGCTGTGTTTTCTTTGAAATTTTAGCATGGTATTTGGGAACCGTTACTCATAGAGTTTTGCCTTGTGCAGTCTTTGGGTTCATCACTTACCAAAACGCTACTCAATCTGGAATTCATGGTTAAAAAGTTATATAAACGACCAGCCATATTATCTACCTATCTTTTGTCTCCCGAAGGGCTTATTTTTACCTACCTTTTAGTTTTTTTTTATTTTTCTTTATGTGACTAATTGACCACACAAAGTTGATGTTCTTGGCACCAAGTTCGACTACTGCTGAAGAGACTCTGATACAGGTACGTCAAACATTTATGTTGATATTTATATCAATGTGCGCTATGCATATCTTTGTGTAAATTTTGCCTAGCCAGTACAGAGTGTTTTGCCGAACCCTGCTGAGTACATTGATTTTTACCTTTTATTACCATGAAAAATCCTCATGCCGTACTTTATCTATCTTGTATCTCTTATTATTTTTTCTTGTAAATGAGACCTAGATTCGACTTATCAATACCTAACAAAAAATATTTTCCTAATATTTTTTTTAATAAAAATATCTATTTTTCTTAACCACTTGCCGATTTTAGTGTGAACACACTTTCTTTCTGGCTTAGTCAGGAATTTTGGTATTATTGTTTAACGCCTACTTCAGAGGAAAGCAAGCAATATCTTAAATTTAATTTTTTTTTTTGCGAAAAGTTGTATATTAATTTTCTGTTATAAGGTTTATTATAGCATATTTCATTATATTAAATGCTAGAGAATGCAAAGGGGATGCATCGTAAAATTATGATTTTTTTATAAAAAAAAATAGAAAAATCCCTTTTAGATTTTCATGCCTAAAAAAAAATTTTTTTGAAGTTGAACACAATGTTGACGCATTATTTGTTGAATTTTGTCATCTCATGTTTTTTTTTTTATTTTGACAAATACATTGTTTATTTCTTTTCCAACCCAAATCTTTTATTTTGCATCACCAAATTTATTTTAAACACCCTATAATTTTTAAGTCATATGTTGTTTCAATTTTGAAACAGCAAAATAGTGTGTTTTGATAAAAAGTGAACGACAGTGAGAAAGAAAACATCGAAATAGGTAAGCAAAGAAAATTTTCCTCAATTGCAAAGAATCTACGACCCATTTAGCAGTTGCAAAGGTTTTTTTTAAAGATCACCCAACTTTTTGGTCCATAAACAACTTTATTAAAATAACAACAACAAACTGTCACCTAACGCTATTTTTTATATTTTTTTTTTGTAACAAATTGGTGCTTTTTCCAACGTGTGTTTTTGATAGTAACATCAAAAAAAATTGAGGAGAATTTCTTTGTGTTCGGTGTTTTTGGATCTTTCTTGTGGTGCAAGATGAAAGATAAACACCCTTTTCCATTTGTAAAGGCCATTTATCTAAAATATTTTTTCTGGTAATGTTTGTACTTTATCTATTGTTTTTTTTTTTAATATCTTTTTAAACAAAAATGTGTCTACCTTTAAGTGCTTTGCATGATAATAAGGAAACTTAATTTACACTTTTCTGATTTTGTATTTTTTAAATGTTTTTTCACTGTTCATAAAACATTTTTTTTTGGTGGTAGCTGTTTTGGACTTAAAACCGATTTCAGACAGTTACTAATTGGGTCAGGGGCGGGTACAAATTATTTTAAAAGCTCTGGGATTAGTGAAATTCTGTGCCTAAATTAACCAGTAGGTAAATAAGACTGAACCACTAGTCTTACAAACGTCTTTCTTTGTTTATTTTTAAATAATTTTTTCTTTCAAATTAAACTAAACTTCAAACATTTGCAGTTTTTTCTAATTACTTGTTATATCTTCAAAATTTAAAAGTCAATATTTTACCTAAAATGTTTTCCAAAAACTATGTAATGTAGAATTTAAAGTAGGCTTGGAGAAGAAGTGTGATCTACACAAAATATTTTTATTAGTTTTTCAGTTTGGCGTTCTTGCGTTTCTTTTTCCATTGAATAGTGAAACAATACAAGGTCATAGGCGTGAGTATTTTTACAGTTTCTTATACCGCAATATTGGATTTTTAAACCGCATGTAAATAATCAAATTTAAAATTTGATGTACCTACGTTTGTTATTCAGAAATGTGACATTGACCAAACTATTTATGGCGAATGGTTGCCAATACACAAAAAAATTAGCAAAATTTTCCTAATAACTGCCAAATCGAGTTGCACCTCTGTTAAAACCATAACTGTCAAAAATTGTATACAGGGCCTCTAGAAAAACCTAGCTGCATTCTAAGCAAAATTGGCAAAACTTTTAAATTCCCACATATTTGCCATTTATATCTTTTATATTATATGGTCTCCAGTAGCAATTTCAAATTGCTATACGTTTCTTTCATATGTAAAAATGTAACTAACAATTTAGGATTTATGTTATAAGTATTTAAATAAGTTATAAGCACAATTGATGATCGAATTTGGTCATAAGTTAAGGACAGATAGGTAATAATCATAATTAGCATGGATCTATAAAACTAAAGCTAACTGAGACAGACAGACAGAACAGAAAAAAAAAATTTAAATTACTTATAAATTAACTTACCAAAGTCACTTGTAACTTAAACTCTTTATGGAGTTTTACACTAGCGAATTTCTGTGATGGAATCTTTCTCAGTAAGTTGCACTCAAAGCTGTCGGGCCAGCACGTTTCGACCTCTGATCCATTCCTTATCATTTTTAGTAAATCTTGTTGGGTGATGACTTCCAATGACGTTCGATAGTTGTACAAATCTTTTTTTACGTTTTGCATTTTGCAGAGAATTTTTATGTATGCCAACGGCCACGTAGCTTTTAAGTTTATGATAGAGTCACCTAGTACAAATATAATATTTTAATAAAAAGAAAAAAATTCTAAAATATAATACATTTGCCAGTATTGAAATTTTGTGTGGAAAAACGTCTTTTGTACAGCACGCTTCGCCTAACCAGTAATAAAAAAAATAATAAGCCGTTGTAGCCGTACCAATAATAAAGAAATAATTGGCGAAGCATGCAAAAAACGATAATTGAACACGTGTTAAAAACACCATTTTCAGAAACTTGAAGTGTGAAAAACTTTATTTTTAGAAGTAGCGGATGGAAAAAGTGTTTAGCAAACGCAAAAATAATTGCAAGTCGCGTCATGATCATTTTTTTTAACGTTAGAATACAACAAGTGGCTAAAATAGCAGTTTAGCCGCAAGTTTTAAAACTTTATAAAAAAAAAATAAAATCCATACAAAAAAGTTGAAAATACCGAAACTACTGCGTTTTCAGTGGTTTCTAAACAAAAAATAAAGAATACCCACTGCTACTACTTTTAAAATGATTAAAAATAAACTTATCTGACAATTCGCCAAAAACTCTACTGCCGTTATCACAAAAAAAATTAAACACTTTTTCTTTAAAACTATCTACCTGTCGTCATTGATATGATCCGCGTTTGCACGACAGTTAGATTCCGATATGATCCCAGAAAAACACGTATTGAACTGACGCAGGGCCAACGAAAAAAAACTTGGATTCGCTTTTCGATTCGCGTTTTCACGATAGTTTTGAAAGTAAATCATATTGAAAATGCATTCAGTTCTACATGAAAACATTATTTAAAAAAAAAAAATCGAATCCAAATAACTTATCGATTTTTTTTTTTAGAAAAATCGAATTTCCAAGACAGCGCAGACAACGTAGAAAAATTAATATTTTTAATCTTTAATCCCTTTTATAACAGGTATCTCGAATAAAATTAAACGAATCGCTAATAATTAGAATTTTAAAAAATTAAATACTTTTAATAAAAACAAAATCTATATATATATAATACAGAATATAATGTTATAAAATTTCTTGCGAGTGTGGTTATTTTATATCGGAGAAACTTAAAGGCATCTTGAAGTTAGAATAAATGACCATAAATGATCATAAAGTAATGTGAAGGAAAACCAGTATTACAAAAAGAACCCGATAAAATTAAACGGAAAGTGAAAGAAGCAGTTTGCACCTCAATTAAGATGAAGAAAATTTATTGAAGTTACCGTGAAAACAATATTTCATGTCATATACAAACTAGTGATGACAATAATATTTAGTAACAAAATAAAGGGAAAATTTAGCGCCCTAATAAATTTCCAGAAAAGATTTGTGACGTAGAGGGCAAAGGGTAAAGGAATAAATCGGAAAAAAGTTTTTCCTCGATCAGGATTTAAACCCGGGAACTCTAGAATACTAGTCTAATGCTCAACCAACTGAGCTACCGAGAATCTGGCTTTTTTGACTAGCTATTCGGAAATCCTTTCGTCCGATTCATTTGTTAGTAGTGGGAAGATCTTTGAAGCCTACTGCGACTTTAAAAACCTAGAGATGTTATAAAGACAAGGAGGTACAGATTCACGATTATTAGTTGTACGAAATTATTTATCTATCAACCAACGATACACGACATATAGCGTTTCATTGGAGGTGTCCGATGGCGAATTACCAACTAATAATTTCAGCTATGTTGAGAATTTGGAACCTTTGGTTGCACTAAAACAAAGTTATGATTGTTTTCCACAAACCAAAACTTCACTTTTTTGCACTCGACGCGCGTTTTTGAACGATTGATATATTTGTTTTGCCTCGTAGTGCCCTCATAAATATATTTTTTGTGCTGAAAACGGGTTGAAAATATGGCGTTTTTCTGGACAAAATAGGAGGTGTTTTATTGGGTAATGAACAACTTGGGATATTAAATAAGGTAAACTAATCCTTGTAAAAGCGATTACTTAGGGAAATTATAAATGAACTTATTACCAAATGCCACAATGTAATCCTTTCTGGGGGCTATAAATTTAAACCACCCCCGAGGTGGTCTAAAAAATCACCAACTTTATAACCTCAAAAACAAATAATGGAGCTATTATGTGCCAAATTTTTGGTGTATTCGCCATTTGCCATTTTAAAACCTGTCAAAAAAATTAGTTTTAGGGCATTTTCTTCTAAAATATTGTGCATTTTGAGAAAAAAATGCAGTTTTTCAGTGGTATTTTGCAATAACAATACAAAATAATCAATAAATTTGTGTCTTTTCTGTATAGGTAAGTGTTTTTTGAAAATTGGTTTTAAAATTTAGTACCTTCCACAGATGTAAATATTTAGACCTGTGGGGAGTACTAATTTAGATCTTAGTAAATCTCACTATTGAATTCTCAAAAATCTCTATCCGATAAGCGTTCGGCGTTTGGCATGCATTTGCGAGAGACGGGTCACACTTTTAATTTGGAGAATAACTTTAAAATGCTACATGATGCTCACAAGGGCAGGAAATTGAATTTTTTGGAAAATTTTGAAATAGCGAAGTTGGAAAATTATCCTACATCTGTCAGTTTGAATGAACCCAGAAAAGCACACTATAAAGAGACAGCCAAAGTTATCAATAATTTTATATAGTTTTCTTGTTTTCTATCTTTGTTCCGTCTCGACAGTTTTATTTATATTTTTTATTTAGTTTTTAAATTGTTAGATGCCGCTCGTTGTTTCGTTTTGAATTTTAGTTATTATTTTCATTTCCTTTGTCTTTTTTTAAATTTGTTGTTAGTGTATGTTTGACTAAGGTGTTTTTAACTGTCCGACATATTTTATTTATTAATTTAAATATATATAGTTTGTATCCTAAATTCTACCCTTAATGATAGATTTTTGACAGTCTGTAAGTACTCTTTTTTTATTTTTTTTTATTTAAATTTAATTTTGAAACACTCGTTTTTATTGTATTACAGAATGCACACTTGAAAATGATTTTTTAAAGAAAAAATCGAAATTCGTCGTGTTTATTGAATTAAAATATTTGTGAAGCATACAGGACTTCCTTTCCTTCTACCTACTATGAATCATAACTTTGTTAATAATTTCAGCCAAACGTATTTACAAAAAGAAGGGAAAATTGACTATTATTTAATAAATTTGCAGAGAAGATTTGTGGCGTAGAGGGCAAAGGGTAAGGGAATAAATCGAAGAAAAGTTTTTCCTCGATCAGGATTTGAACCCGGGGCCCTTCATTTTGTAAATATGTTTGGCTGAAACTATTAGTTGAAAATTCGCCATCTCCAATAAAACGCTATTTGTCGTGTATCGTTGGTTGATAGATAAATAATTTCGTACAACTAATAATCGTGAATGTGTACCTCCTTGTCTTTATAACATCTCTAGATTTTTAAAGCCGCAGTAGGCCTCAAACATCTTCCCACTACTAACAAATGAATTGGACGAAAGGATTTCCGAATAGTCAGTCAAAAACCCCAGTTCATCAGTAGCTCAGTTGCTAGAGCATTAGACTGGTATTCTAGAGGTCCCGGGTTCAAATCCTGGTCCAGGAAAAACTTTTTTCCGGTTTATTCCCTTACCCTTTGCCCTCTCTTCCACAAATATTTTCTGTAAATTTATTAGGGCGCTAAACTTTCCCTTCATTTTGTAAATATGTTTGGCTGAAATTATTAGTTGGAAATTCGCCATCTGACACCTCCAATAAAACGCTATATGTCCTGTTGTAACGCTTTCGTTTTGCAGTTAAAAATGTTTATAATTTATTGTTAGCTTTTAATGTGTAAAATGAATTTAGTGTCCTATGTGTTATGACTTTATTCTAATGGTTGATAATGGGCAGTAAAAATGCCTTGTTAGTAATAGGTCAACTAGGAACATCATTTTAATTTAGTGACCGCCACTTTGTTTTGCCCATCATTTTGATTTTGAAAATTGACATTTGAAAGCTACTAGGCAGTAATTGATCAAGTAGGATTTTGTTGTAGATATCCTTTTGTTTAAAAACAATTTCGTTTGTTCAAAATATTGTTTACTTGGTTGCAAACAAAAGATTAAAATATTTATTTTTGAAAATTCTTCGATACAAACAACAACCTTCAGCAAAATTTAAATTTATAAGAAGTGGTCAAAAGCAAAGTTGAAAGAAAAGGAACTCTCTTTGAAAGAAAAGAAACCCTCTTTAAAGGAAAAGGAACCCTCTGTTTTGAGGTAATTATTTATTGATATAAAGCTTAAATCATATCATACCAAGGTTGTGTCTATATTTTTTTTTAAATTGTTCAGTGTGTAATTCATGGTATTTCTTCTTAGGGTGTTTGGGAGTTGTTTGGAGTCGTTTGAGAGAGACGTTTAGTTGGCCAGACGTCTTATGCCTATTCCCCATAATAACTGAGTTTCCTGATCTCTTCAACGTGGAATCTTGGAGACATGAAGTCAAGTTGAGGATCCGACGAGGCTGAACTGACAGCCACGAGGGTGAGATCCACCCAGTTATTTGTCTTGCAAAATTTAAAAAGAAATTTGTAGTAAAATGTTCAACCGAAAATACTCACGTCAATTCAGAAGGGCAAATTGTTTTTCAGCACTCGTTTCTAACCCAAATCAGTCTCAAAATAATCATTTATTCTTTAGGATTTTCCGGCTTTTTAGAAAATTCTATGGGACAAAATAATAATCTGTCAAATCAATTGACACCCTTGTCTAATCAAAATCTATTGACATCTTTGACTAACCAAAGTACGTCACATCAATTGATAGATATCCCTAACCAAAATCTATTGACATCAGTTTCTAACCAAAGCATTTCACCTCATTTGACAATCAGATCTAACCAAATTCAATTGACAGGATTTTTTAAACAAAACATGTCATCTAACCAAAATCAAATGATTTCTAATCTAAGTCAATTGCCAGCGTACTCCCGTCAAGATCTGTCAGATCAGATGTCAGTTTATCCAAACCATCAAGTCACTGGGTTACAATCTGCCAATTCTATGGGACAAAACACAATAAGGGCACTAAAACATGTATAAAGTCACGGAGTTGTCGTCAGAGATTGATTCAATTCGATATTTATTAATCAAGTCACTGTTTTAACATCAAATATCGATTCCAATCGACAGTCACATATTCAGGTCACTGGTGTAGCATCATCTAATAATGTAAACCCACATTCACATAATCAGGTCACTGGGTTACCATCAACTATTTCCATCAGTCAAAACATTTCAGATGTAATTGGACAACAGGTTCCAATGCATTCATTCACTAATCATGTTGATTGGTTGACTGGACATACTAATATGGAAACATAGTATTCTCAACAGTTTACATTACCTATAGCAAGCAATATGCAAGCAGTACAACAAACACCTTTAAACTCAATTAGTTCCAATCAACATCAATATGTCCATATGGACCACAAAATTTCGTTCCTTCGAGTTCAATTCAAAATTCAATGCCTTTATCAAACGTTAATATCAATCCAAATCTTTTCGCGATAACCAAGTCTAACATTCGATTTGATAGAAATGATAGTGTAACTAATTTCTTGGAAGATTTAGAGGATTTGCAAACAGTGGTTTGACTAATTTGCACATGTTGAATTGTGTATCTCAATTGAATTGAAAGACTTTAAGCAAAAGCTTCGTGTCCAGTCAATATCAGTCAAAAATTAGGGAAGAACTTCGTACTAGAACTCAGGGTGTTGATGAATCTGTTATTTGGAAAATTAGAGGACTCATATACCAAGAAAAAAAAGTAGATATTCGAGAAAGAATGTTGCCGTATATCCAAAAAGCTTTAGTCTTACAATCAATTGAGACGATTGATGATCTTTTAAATCCTGCTAGTGAGGATGAAGATTTAGGTTTAGGAGTAGAACAGTTTAATCCGCCTCCTGCCAATTTATTCAGGAACCTCAATTGGCATACCGTCCAATTAGGAATATTACTCAACAAGTTAATGTGGTACAATCTCAACCTTCTACTAGTGGTCAACAAGAGGATACGGTGAATTCTTATGTTGTTTGCTTTCGGTGTGGAAAACAGGCTCAAAGTGTATCAGTGTCCTGATAGGAGAGCCTGGAAATGATTTCGATGTAATAAACCAGAAGTGACTTTACGCAACTGCCCAAATTGTTCGGGAAACGCTGGGGTGAGTCACAAGAGGTGGATTAGTGACCCAGAAAATGTTATCCACCAGATCTAATGTATTTAAAGATTCTGCTGAACAATCTGTATTATCATATGTTCTTGCTCATGCAACTGGAGATAAACGACCTTCTTTGGAAGTAACAATTTTTAGACGTTCTGTATTAGCGTTGTTAGATTCTTTATTGACAAATCAGTTCATTCTAAATGTTAAGTTGCTACCGGTCAATCAGTTTTAGTGGAAGGAGTAGTAGATGTTCCTATAAGTGTGAAGGGAAAGTTAAAGGTTATGTCAATTCTTGTGGTACCGCAGTTCCCAGATACATTGATACTTGGTGTCGACTTCTTTAAAGCTATGGATATTTTTCCAGACATTAAAAGTGATTGTTGGTATTTTGGAGAACGCTTCGGAATGTTTAAAAGATATTGATGAGAATTGTTTTCAAATTTCAAATAGTTCTTATTAGGGTGGAGTGAACTTTACAGAAAGAAAACTCTGGGGTCTTTCTCCACTTCGTTTATTTAATCTTCAGTTGTTAGAATTTGTTTTGGATTTTTAAAATATATCCCTACATGTTTCATCAATATAAATTGACATCCTCAGGGTTCATAAACAATCTGAAAAAAAACCCAAAAAAAGGGCAATAAGTCCACCAACCAAGACATACAAAGATCTTGACCTAAACCTAGATCTTGTCGGTATGGACAGCCAAGCAGGTACACATCTAGCTGCCTATCCCACAAACAAAATCGAATTTATCTTTTGAAAAAAAAAAGAAAAATAGAGACTTACCCTTTAGTTTCGGGGCTGAGTTAAAAAAAAAAATTTTAAGTTGAAATCCAGGAGTTTTGGGAGAACTAAAAAATAAGAGAGACCTTGCTGAGCGTGGGTAATGAGGGAGTTACATTGAGAACAAAAGTTAGAATATTTGTTTTCCCCTATACAATTTGAAAAAAATAGGTGGTATACCTACTTACAGGAAAAAAAAAATATTTTTGACGATTCGACTAATCCATAGAAAACCATCTAGTCCTTAGGGGGACTAACCCTATTTTGAAAGGGTAAATATGTTTTTTAAAAAGCATTTTTTTTATAAGCCAAAAACGAAAAAAAAAATTTTTGGTATTAGCTACACACTGAAAATTTTTTTGACAGGTGAAGGATCAATTGGCGGTTAATTAAGTCGATAATGTACGAAATTCGAAAAATTATCGTGGCGAAATGTGACACCTTCTTTAAAAAAAGTAATCTGTAAATTATTTTAGGAAACTGTACGCTCCGCAAAGAAACTGTATGCTTCAAGGGATCCAGCTACGAAGTAAAAAGACAGTCGTAAAGTAAATAATACATTAAAAGTACTTAATCCTAGAATTACTAACACTTATTCGTAATTAAAGCCATCCATATGGCAAGGGGGTTTTTTAAGAGGGCTAGATATGATAATGTATGCTAGTCGAGATCCCCCTCAACACCAACACCCAAAGTGACACAATCGACAATTGAAAAGATTAAAATATAGGTGGCGCTCGTACTATAAGTTTCATGTTGTTTAACATTATGAAATTTAAAACATAAACCTGTTGATTTAAATGTTAATTACTAAGACGTCAATGTCAGCGCTCTGCCCAGTCTCAGCGCTCTAACCATCTAAAGTAATTTAAACCAAGAGAAATGCGATAGATATAAATACAAAATCGATGTTATTTTAACAAGAGCTATTCATATTGAACTGTGAAAGTTAACTATTCTAACGCTAGATGGAACTGGGAAACATATATCCCACATTAATGAGCTCGTTCCCATACAAATTTTATTAAGGACACTGAGACAGAGCAATACCGCGACACTGAGGTGAGAACCAAAGGGCTGCGAAAAGCGAAATCAAGTCACCGAGAATGGGGAGTGAGAGGGTGAGGATAAAAACAGGTGTCAGTGATTTGAAATAAGGGGAGGTAGTTCTACCTGTCATTAATACAAATAAAATTATACTGTAAAAACCAAACAATAAACAGAGAAATTAGGTACTAGTTATTTAACAACAAAGGTAACTGGTTCGTAAAAAAACACAAGTGCTTATAAGTTGGGCAGAGCAAGACGCGTTCAAAACTTTAAAGAGTTGAAAAAATGTAGACGAGGATAATCGATTTGTATATTCAAACAGGGAGTGTTTTCAGTTTTGGAAGCTTTGTTGATTTCAAAAATTTCCAATAAATCCAATTTCTTACCTTTATTGCAAACATGTAGAAATCTTACATCTGTATCTGGGTTAAATGTGTGGTTATGTTGTTGAAGGTGTCTGACAAAAATGGAATTAATACATGAAGGTGAGCGGTTGGCTCTCCTTGCTCTGCCCAACTCCGCTGTATGTTCCTTAATCCTAGTTGCTATACTATATACTATATACTGAAGAGCAGCCCTCTGTGGAACAACTTAAGTAGTAGACACCAGATTTTTCTGTGATTGGAATGGTGTCTTTGGAATTGACAAGTGCCGTTTTTAGAGAATTTTGTGTTTTAAAGCAGACGTTAATACTAAGCTTAGAAAACAGAAACTGTAACCGGTACGAAATTGGACCCCAGAAGGGCAGAGAACAAAAATTGTGGTCCTTTGGTTCGGTGATAATTAAATTTCTGTTTATGGATTTCTTCAAATGTTTTAAATAAATGTTATTGATTATTGTTGCAGGAAAATGGTTATTTTTTGCAATAGTGCGTATGGTATTGAGTTCTTTGTGGAAATCGTCCCTATCCAACGGTATTGAAAAGAGTCTATTGAAGAAAAAATTAAAGGAGGCTAACTTTTGGCTATATGGGTGGTTTGAAAAAAAGGAGATAGTGGAGTCAGTGCAAGTTGGTTTACGGTAGATTGCAAATTTGATACTATTGTTGACTCTGGTTAATTTTAAGTCTAGGAATGGTAACGTGTTATTTTGTTCTAATTCATATGTGAAAATAATGGAATCATGTAGAGTTTAAAAAAGTGAAAAAATTTGTGAGGTCTTGCTCAGTACCCTCAAAAATAACGACCACATCATCGACATATCTCCTGATGAACTGAGCATGTAGTACCTGATTTTCTTTCAAGATCTGTTCCTGAAGATGTTATAGATGTGGAATCTACAGATAATTGGTATAATCTTCTAAAAACAAAAATTGTAGATAATCCACTCCAATACCCTCAATGGAGAATAGAAAACGATTTGTTGTATAAATATGTACGTGTTGATTTTCCTGAATTATCCAGTACTGATTATTGAAAAATAGTCATATCTAAGGATCATCGTCCTACTATTTTACATGATAATCATGATGATGTAAGAGCTGGTCATGTAGAAATTTTTAAAACGTATAATAAACTGAAAAATCGTCATTATTGGCCAAAAATGCAGGCAGACGTTACACGCTATGTAAGAAATTGTCATGTTTGGGCAAAATATAAACCTGAACAAAAATCTCCTGTTGGACTTATGGGGAAAATAACTCAATCATATCAACCGGGGCAATAAATAAGTTTAGATTTTGTTAGACCCTCGTTCAAATAATGGTAATATGTATCTTTTGGTAGTATATGAATACTTTACCAAATATGTTACTTTATTTCCTGTTCGTTCGACAACTGCTAAAGTAGTTGGTAAAAACATTGAAAATGGTATTTTCTTAACGTCTAATGGACCACAATTTCAATCACGTCTTTTCAAAGAATTAGTTGGAAAATATCATTCTAAGATTCATTACACAGCAGTTTATCATCCCGCAGCTGATCTGTGTGAAAGAGCGAATCGTAGTGTTAAAACAATGATATCTATTTACGTCAAAGATGAACATAAAAATTGGGATAACAATTTGGACGCGTTATCTTGCGCATTGAGAACTTCAAAACATGAGTCGACAGGTTATTCACCATTTTTCGTAAATTTTGGTCGTGAATACATTGGTGATCGTGAATCGTGAATACTCATTTGATGTTAAGGGAATAAGCCCTACTGTAGAAACGCGTGTAGAAGGATTTCAGAAACTTTTTAAGGAAGTTTATAAAGCACTTCAATTATCTGATAAGAAACGACGTCATTCAATCATGTTCAATTTAAAGTCGGAGATTTAGTGTGGCGTAAAAACAAGGTTCAATCTAATGCTGATGAGGCAGTTACTGCTAAATTACGTCCCAAATATTTAGGACCTTTTAAAGTTTTTAGAAAGGTTGGTTCTGTTTCTTATGAATCAGCAGATCTTGATGGAAAAGTTCAAAAGAGAACATGGCATGTTCAAGATTTGAAATATGTTATTTCTAATAATGATTTTGGGGACGAATTTAGGTTTTTATTATCGGTGTTCCTCTCTATTTAAGAAAGGGGGGAATGTAACGGTTTCGTTTTGCGGTTCATGAAATTTTATAATTTATTGTTAGCTTTTGATGTGTAAAATTAATTTAGTGTCCTATGTGTTATGACTTTATTCTAATGGTTGATAATGGGCAGTAAAAATGCCTTATTATTAATAGGTCAACTAGGAACATAATTTTAATTTAGTGACCGCCACTTTGTTTTGTCCTTCATTTTGATTTAGTGAACTTTGGAAATTGACATTTGAAAGCTACTAGTTAGTAATTGATCAAGTAGGATTTCGTTTTAGATTTTCCCTTGATTAAAAACGATTTCGTTTGTTGAAACAAAATATCGTTTACTTGGCTGCACACAAAAGATTAAAAGAATTATTTTGTAAAATTCTTCGGTACAAACAACAACCTTCAGCAAAATTTACATTTATAAGAATTGGTCAAAAGCAAAGTTGAAAGAAAAGGAACTCTCTTTGAAAGAAAACCAACCCTCTTTAAAGGAAAAGGAACCCTCTGTTTTGAGGTAATTATTTAATAATTTAAAGCTTAAATCATATCATACCAAGGTTTTTTCTATATTTTTTTAAAAAATTGTTGAGTGTGTAATTCATGGTATTTTTTTCTAGGGTGTTTGGAGTTGTTTGGAGTCGTTTGAGAGAGACGTTTAGTTTATGTTTGAGTTTGGTTTTCCCGCAAGAAATTGAATTCTCCGTGCTTTTATATAAACTGAGAGTTTCCTGATCTCTTCAACATGGAATCTTGGAGACATGAAGTCCAGCTGATGATCCGACGAGGCTGAACTGACAGTCACAAAGGTGAGATCGACCCATTTATTTCTCTTGCAAAATTTAAAAATAAATTTGTAGTAAAATGTCAACCGAAGATACTTACGTCAATTCAGAAGCGCAAATTGTCCGTAAAATAGATTATTTTGTCAGGGCACTAGCTTGTCAGATAAATTTCGGGGCAGTAGCTTGTGAGGAATTTCAGGACACTAGGGCTGTTTGATGGCGGATACAAACTTCAACACTTTTCGGAAATAAAAATCTAAAATATTCAAAAGCCGTAGTCTCATTTAACCTAATTAAAAAAATAATCTAGAGAGTTTTGTAAGTGTATCGTTAGGTTAGGTTTATTATGAGTAGTGCAATTTACAGCTCCCTCTACTGCGACCTGAGAGATCTATTGTGGCAAATTTCCCCCCCTCCCCCTACCCGCTCGCCAGACCGGTCTGATGAGCACCTCCTAGGAAGGCAGTTTTCTTTTTCTAGAGGGATTTAGACCTAAGCCCCTTTGTCGGGGCTAGGGATCTTTAAAGTGCTCCACTATCAATATATGGATCACACGGTACCGTCCTCTACGAGGGACGGTACGGAATCGTGTTAGCCTGCCTTCTAGCTAACACGACCTGCTCCGCTCCATGCGGTGTTTTTCGTCCAAGTAGACTATCGACGGTCCTGGGGATCGATATTTTCTCAACTTTGAGGTATCTCAAAACTCTTTTTGTGCCTGCAGAATGTTCTGAATAATAGCAAGTGTTAAACTGGCTCTGAACGCTTGTTGAACGGGCAATGTCTAGTCTGGTACAAACCGCTAAATACATTAGGGAACCAATTTAAGTTTTGGTACGGCAGTTTTGGATGAGGTTTGAAATTTTGACGTTTTTCAAGCTTCTTGGTACGGCAGTTTTGGATCAGGTCTGAAATTTGGACGTTTTTCAAGCTTCTTATTTGACAGGTTTACAATTTGTCATGTTGAATTTTTCTAGGATATATACTTTCTTTGATAAACGTAGATGCCTTCATTTTCCCGTCTAATTCGTAGTCCAAAAATTATGTTTACAGCTCGCATGTCTCTCATTTCGAATTTTGACATAAGCTATTTTTTCAGGTTGGATTTTTGGGTGTTTTCATTTAGTCAGATTCATTTAGTCAACGTCAGATCTTTGTTGCCATCTTTCTTGAAATAAACACACGACCCATTTTCTAGTCTTTGTAGTCCAAGTTTTGTTAAAAAAATAATGGATTTTCTCATACCAGGCTCTTGGTGCCTATTTTAGACCGTAAAGACCGTAAGGACCTTCAGGTTGCTTCATGTAAAGAGTTTGTCTATGATGGCCATTTAAAAAAGCAGTTTTGTCATCCATCTGATCAATTTCAAGATCCAGTTTAGCTAGTGAAGTAATATTCTTAAAATAGAGTATCGCACTATTGGAGATAATGTTTCATCATATTCCACACTATATTTTTCTGCAACACCTTTAGCAAAAATACGGGCTTTGTATCTTCAGGATTTCCATATGTGTCCGTTTTGATCTTGAAGATCCATTTGCAGTGTACAGCTTTACCTTTGGGTAAGTCGACTAGTCTCAAGTTTGATTCTTTTGAAGGGCAACATATTATTCTTCCATTGCATGATGCCACTTTTCACGTTCTTGATTTGACATTGCTTCTTGGACTGTGTTTGGTTCTTCAAAGGGCGCTTGGTACACGACGAGTCGGGAAACTCTTTTTCTTTCTGTTTCTCAAGGGATATCTAGAGCTTGTTGGAACGTCTTCACTGAAACTGGCTGAGAAAATACTTTCATTACCCTTTGTAGTCTCGTTTGTTTGGACTTCATCGAATAACAGAGAAACTTCAGTTTTCTCAATTTGTCTGCTTGTACTGTACAAATTTTATTACTGTTTCAAGTTGATTTTCTGAAAATATGATAATTTTCCTTTGATTAGTTTCTTTTGATATGAGGGGTCAATCAATCTGAAACCTTTTGTGTCTTTGCAATATCCAAGAAAAATCAACTTCTTTCTTTTAGGATCCAATTTATTTCTTCGAACATTAGGCATGCGCAGGAAATCTTTCGAATTGAAAAATATGAGGTGCTAACGGTTTACTGTTTCTCCAGCCCATTTTTCTTGAGGAGTCCAGTTGCTCAATGCTTTTTTAGGGGAACGATTTTTGAGGTAGATTGCCATGTTAGCATCTTCTGCCTAATATGCCCTTGGCAAATTTGCAACTGATAGTATTGCCCTTATTTTCTCCATGATTGTACGGTTTGCTCGTTCTGCTATGCCATTTTGTATGACGTTAAAATTTTGAAATGATTCTGTAATTTACTCACCTCCATTGTCTGATCTGAGACAATTGATTTTCAGATCAGTTTCGTTTTCAACAAGAGCTCTGAAGTCCTTAAGTTTCAAAAACCTGATCTTTGCTTTTGAAAATATATCCGAAGGTTTTTTTGTGTGTGACGATAAATGTCAATAGGTATCAATTTCCAACATTTGAAAGAACATCTATTGGTCCACAAAGATCTCGAGTGTACAAGGTTGCTTGGTCTGTTTAGCTGCAATGCAGGTTTCACAAGATTTCAAATTGGATTTAGAAAAATTGATGCCTGTAGCCATACCTTGCTCCAGTAACCTCATTCCAACTTTGTTTAGATGGACAAGCCGCATTACTATGGGGTTATAGCCTGCTGACAAACTGTTCAAAATAATAACTTCTACAAATTCGTTATCGAAAGCAGCACCAATGTCACAGTTGCTGTATGACTAACGTATTCATGCATGGTATTGAAGGAGTTCAATTTCATGTTGCAAAGCATTCTAAATAACATTAACATCTAGTTAGACCTTTGTCCTCGTAAGTAATTTTTAAATTATCCCATACTTGTTTGGCGGTTTTTATATGAACGAATGTACATGGCTGTACCCTGAAACAAATCTTATATTTCCATAAGTCCTCGTGCATGAGATACACTTGCTTTAGAAATTTCTTGTTCCAATTGGACGAACCTTCTCTAGCTTCTCTATGGACGGTAAGGTACCCTGAAAACTCATCATTGTCTGCAGCTGGAGTCGTCTTCAAAAGAACAAATTTGCAGGATTTTTTACTTCTATATCTTCTCTAGATTATCGTCGTTGCGACAGGACCCGTAACCAGTTAGAAATAGGCTATAAGTGGAAATATTCTCAGAATTCAAACTTTTCAAGAAAAATGTACACGGTGATACATGTAATTCCAACATAGCCAGCATATCAATTGAGATAAACACAGTTTGGCTTCCAATTTTAAAACAAGATTTAAAAAAAAGGTTTTTTTTTTAAATAAATTACAAATAGCATTGATGTATTGATTCTCTATTTAAATACTTAATAAGTCACAGTACAACGTTATATTTGCTATTTTGAAACAAAATATTAAACTTTATTTCTTTGAATTTCTATGAGGCAATCTAAAATTAGGAAAACTCTAACGAATATCTTTGTGTGTAGGTGTGTTCATTTTTTGAAATATTTTTTTTTAGATCAAAGTAAGTCAGTTGTATGACAACAGACAGTTTTAAAAAAAATATAAAGTGTTTCAAAAAATAATTTTTTTGATAACGGCAGTAGAGTTTATGCCAAAACGTCAAAACCGTTTGTTTTTAATCATTTTAAAAGAAGTAGGGCTAGGCATTCTTTGTTTTTTGTTTAGAAATAAACAGGGTAATTATTTTTTTATTAAATCAGTGGTTTTTAACAATATTTTGAAATATTTCCCTAACTTAGTGGCGAAAAACCCAAAAAAGTAGTTTCAGTATTATCAATCCGCCACAAACATATAACTTTAAAAAACTAGAACACAAAAACAAAAAACACAGCCAATTTGAAATTTGGATGTCATGTTGAATGCTGTCTGACAACTAAAAAAAATTCGCTTTAAAATAAGTTTTCATTCTGTGCGAAAAGGCTCACTTATAGAAAGGATAATTTAATGTTTTTTTATCAATTATAAAATAACAGTAAAAGAGCCTTTACTGTTTTCTAAACCATATTTTTTTAAGTCCTTCATAATCCATTTTTTTGTTAGTTAGTTTTTATTAATATTTTTGTAAAATAATAAAAATGTATGATAGAACTTCATTTTTTATGGGCTCCTCTGCATCTAGCTCTTTCGTCCCCAAAACGCTGATTCCGTTTTTTCGTTGAATAGCTATGCTGAGTCGCTGATACAGCCAATCACCTTCTTTTTTGTTTTCTTTTACTTCAATGGACATTTTGGATATTTTATGTAAAAAGTGCCTACATACAGCCCAAATCGAGCTTAGACGAGCGAATAAAATTGGTATCAAGTCAATCGTTTTTGTTGGTATCAGGTTAGTTCTATTATTTTCTCGTTTTTCCGATGGATGTATGAAACAAAAATGTGTTTAAATACGCGGCTTAGCCATTAATTAAAACTACTATACAGGGTGAGTCAAAATTCCCTAGAGAGAATTTAACTGTAGGTAGAATTTATTGTCCTGAACAAGAATTAGTAAAATATATTTTTGTAAACTCTTTCGTTTCAGATATATTTGCATTTAAAAATTGGTAATATTTACTACGTGGACGAAACATCAATTTTTGAAAAAAAAACTTTAACAACTTCAAAATGCTTGACAAAAACCCTAAAACATGTCATTGACGTAACTTACTTGGTTACTTTTCTTAGATTTATGATATCTACCCACTATTCAAATCTTTCTAGGGAATTTTGAGTCACCCTGTATAAGTTGCTGATAAATAAAAAAAAACCATACGAACTACCTACTATCAGTAGGTGGTAAATAAACTTGTCATAAGCACGTTTGAACCCTGTTGGGCCCATTATGCCCAGGTTTTGAAATGTTTGAGGTGCACACTTTGGAATACCGGCACCGTTTCAAAAAAATTAAAATTAAATTGATATTAATAAATATTTATTTTATTTTGCAATAAATCATTATTTTGTTTTTAGTTTTATACTAACCAAGATTTAAATGAGTACCGTCAAAGTAAAACAACGGGATTAGTTTTTGCTCGCCGACATTGACAAAGGGTATAAGAGTTTCGCTGTTGTCTATCCTAAAATAGCCGCATTCTTCGATATCATCCCTCATGATAACTAGCATGTTATAGCAGACATCTAAAAATAATAATTACTTTAATGCTTCTGATTTTATGTCAGTCATATTGCACTGCTTATAAATTTAACATAATTGATAATTAAAACGGGATACATTCAAAATCAGTACCTCAACGAGCACTTTTTAAAATATGCAACTTTAAAAAAATTAACAAAAACCATTCGATGCTCAGTTTTCGGAAAATTCTTAAGTTAAGTTTGATAGTCTATGGACAAATTGTGTGCAAGTCCTGCCAACTTAAGGCCGAAAAATCGTGGCTCGTTGGAAACTTTTTGATGGAGCAAAAAAATACACAAAAACGTTCTGAAAAATCATCATCAGCCCAAATTAAATTTTTGCTTTCAACTTACTTAAGAAAACCCGATTGCAGTAGCTTTTTTGGAATTCTTAAAGTTGACGATTCGTCATCACAAAATAATTTTGCCTAATATTTTAAAAATACGTTTTTTTTATTTCTTTTAATTTCTCACATTTTATAACTTATCTTATTAACATTATAATAATTTAAGAGTAGAGATAGGGGCCGCCGCGTCGTAGACTAGTAAACACCGTCTTTACCTACAGAACAGAAGCTCGCAGGATCGCATTCTGACCGAGAGAAGCACGTTCAACGTCGCGATGCAGTTTCCACGTTGTGCATAGAGTAACAATACGAGGTAAAAGCCATAAGGTAAAAACAGGCGCGGTTGACCAGAAAATGGCAGGACTCAAAGGTAGAACTACGGAGGACGACAGCAGGCAACCCAGAAACAGATTGTGCGTTTTCGGACAGCAGGACTGCTAGAAGGGATACCGCTGAACCTAGACCAAATTGGATGAAGGAGAGGTACCAGGTCGGTGTTGAAGGTCCAAAGGAACCAGCTGGGACTCCCAGTAGGAGGGAACAGGTGTCGGTGTTGGATGCGTCATTCCAAAAGAACCAGCTGGGGCTCCAACCAATTTGGACAAGATCCCGATCAGTGGAACCAGGAGTAGCCTTCAATTTTCGGTCAACATATATGCGGGCTGCTGAGGTGAAATAATCTACCGTCTTAACCAAGTTCTGCTGGGACGGTAACAATGTTAGATGACCTTTCGGAGGGGGTGTAAAGCCGGAAATACAGTGTGTATATTTGCTACTCAGTCTAAAGATCCCTGCCCTTGCATCCTAAGGGGCACGTGCATCAGTAGGAGGTGCACGGCGGTGTGGTAAAAAGGGTCTATGAAGTCCTACTACACCCCTCCTCTCCTACTACTAAGAGTAGAGATTCTTTTTTTTCTGTCAGTGAACTTAGCCCAGGAAATGTCGAATTGACTTTCAAAACGGGTCATGTGATATCGATACTTTTTGAAGTCAAATAAACATCAGAATTGGCTGAACTTTGAATGGGAGGCAATTATTTTGTTCAAAACAAAACGACGTTATTTTTCAAATGTCTCTCGGGTAAGTTAAAAACAAAAATTTGTGAAGACTTGATGGTTTAATAACAGCCTAGTACTAGTGGTCCAGTAGCCTCCACAAATAGGAAAAGTCGACTAAAAATAACTTCTTTATTTTTTGGCAACGTATTGAAAATTATTAGACGTTTAATGACAATATTTTTGAAACAATCAAAAATATAACCTCATTACAACAAACTGTCTTGTCATAAGGTACAGAGTTACCAAACATTTTGTTACATGCTAAAATCATAAATTTAACACCCTCACTTAATAAAATGTTCTGGCAACTTCTTCAGTCCAATGTTCTTTATACAAAATTCATTCTTCGGTTTGGGTAACGATTTGGTTAAAACATCTGCTAACATTTTTTCAATAGGTAGGTTTTAATTTCTTGGTCCTTAGCTAATTCTCTCACACAGTGATAACGTATAGAGATATGCTTTGTTCTCTTGTGAAATACAGGGTTGTACACCAACTTGCTAGCTCCTGATTGTCGTTGTAGATGACTGTCGACTCACACTCTTTGTATATCTCTTGAAAAATGCCTCTAAGGTACACAATTTCTTTAGCACCTTCGCGTAAGGCCATGTACTCAGCTTCAGTCGTACTGAGAGCAACACTCTTTTGTTTTCTTGACTGCCAACTTATTGCTGCACCAGCAAAGATCACAACATAGCCAGTATACGAATGTCGATCTTCAATGCAATTCGGCCAGTCCGACTCAACAAAACATTCTATTAAGCATTGGTCAGCGGTTGCTCTCAAGTATCTCAGAACTCATTTTGATGCACTCCAGTGCACACCATTATGACAATTATTGTACTGACTTAAATAACTTGTCACATGCATTACATCTGGCCTGGTACACACTGCCAAGTACATCAATGTCCCAACAAGTTCTTGATAGGGCTGATCATCACTTGTTTTTGCTTTCTGCAATTTTAAGTTGACTTCTAGTGGAGTTCCAACTGGTTTGGAATGGGCCATCCCATATTTGACCAATACTTTTTCAATGTAATGCCTCTGATCAAGTGATAGTGTTCCAATTTCCCTATCTCTTAATATTTTCACTCCAAGGCATTCTTTAATTTCACCCAAGATCTGTGTAAATCATCTTAAAATTGGTTGCTATTTTCTTCTTTAGTTCATTTGTCATTTGCTTGTCAGATGAAAATATATAAAAAGCATCAACGTGTAACGCAATAATCAGCAGTTTGTTCTGATCATTTTTTGTGTACACACAAGCATCATAACTACATCTCTTAAATCCCATTTTTATATTGATGAATTTTAATGTTCCATGATCCTGCTGATTGTTTAAGACCATACAACGCTTTCTTCAGTTTGCATACCTTGGTTTCGTTTTCTGGATCAAAAAAACCTGATGGTTGTTCCCTAAAAAAAGAAGTATGTCGTAATATCAACGTGATCCACTTCTAAGTTAAGTTCTACTGCAAGTCCAAAAAGTAGTCTAATCGATGAAAAACGTCTCATCATAGTCTTGTCTATATTTTTGGGAAAAACCTTTGGCAACAAGTCTGGCTTTATACCGTTGTACTTTACCATCTGCACCTACTTTCAATTTAAAAATCCATTTGCATTTAAATATATTCTTGTCTTGTGGACGGTCAACAAGCCAAGTTTTATTGTCGTTCAAAGCTTTTAACTCTTCTCTTATTGCTTGTTCCTATATCTCTTTGTCCGTTCTTAAATTGATTTCGTCAACACTTTCGGGATCTGTAAGTTGATTTACAATAAATGAATACTCCATATCATCAAATCTCTTTGTAGGTTGTCTTTGTCGTAGTGGATATCTTCTCTCTTCTACTTTCAATTCTTCAACTTGAATAACCTTTTCAAGGTTACTTCAGTTTCTTCCAAAGATTCGACCGACTCTACTACCATTTTCCCTTTCTTCCTAAAAATTTTCATCGCTTCTTGGATTTTCTTCTTCCAGAATTACCTCTTTGATTTCTATTTGCTGAGTGACATTTTCTTCCACTTGAATGCGTTCCACAACAACAATGATTTTATGAGGGTTTTCTATACTCATCAAACGATAAGCTTTTGATGTTTCACTGTAACTAACCATCATATATTGTTTGGATATCTTGTCAAACTTTAATAACTTAATCTTTGAGATGTGTACTTGAGCTCTGCATTCCAAAAATTCGTAGATGCGACAAACTAACTTTTGCCTTTGTCCATATGTCTTCTGGTATTGCACCCTTAACGGCTTCTGTTGGTGATCTATTTTTCAAGTAGATGGCGGTATTCATTGCTTCCGCCCAATATTGTTTGGAGAGATTAGTATCAAATAATAAACACTTAGCTTTTTCTACAAGAGTTCTGTTAGTTCTCTCGGCTACACCATTTTGCTGCGGCGTATATGGTACTGTTTTTTGATGAACAATCCCACATTGCTTGCGAAAATTATCAAATTCGTTGTTAACGTATTCTGTACTATTAGCTGTACGTAAACATTTGATCTTTTTGTTTGCCTGATTCTCTACTAAATTCATAAATTCTTTGAATTTACTCAGAACTTCAGTTTTACTACTAATCATGTATCCAAATACTTTTCTGCTATAGTCACCAACTAGAACTAGACACCCAATGAGCATTTTCAGAAACTTCTGCTGACAGATATTTATATAATTATTATAAAGAGGGTTCTATTGATACCCTAGCGTATTTAGAAGTTTCCTACAAGAATTGAGTTTGTATATTTGTTTTATTAAAGGCTCTAAATTGATGGTACCCTAAAGTAACATAAAACTGGCGTTAACAATATTTCCATGGACATCTTTATAAAAATTAGAGTCATCGGTTCAAATGTTATATAAATTGGTATTAACAATGTTTCCACCAACATATTTATAAAAATATAAGTCATCAGTGACAAAAGTTATATAAATTGGTGTTTGAAATCTTTCTGTCAACCCACCTATAAAACCATAAGTAACTATCAATTAAAGATATATAATAGATTGGTTTTTAAAATGTTGCTATCAACCCACTTATAAAACTTAATTAACCAACAACAAATTTATATAAGATAAGATTGAAAATATTTCGAGAGACACTTATAAAAACTTGGGAACTCACACACAATAGTTATATAAATTGGTGTCTGTAATATTCTTATGAACTCATTCATAAACCTTTTTTGCCCATAAGGTTTTTTCTATCATGTTGTTATTAATTTCTTTATGTAGTGATTATACTACAACTGTTTTTAGAACAAAAAAAAAACAATTTTAATTTATTTTGGCAATTATAATAACAAAACAAACAAGATTTTTTAAGGTTAATTTTTTGACATTAAAAGGCGCGTTTTTGCGGCATTAAAAGGAGCGTTTTTGCGACATTAAAAGGCGCGTTTTTGCGAGATACCATACCATTATTATTTTGTTTTAATTACATCAAGAGAGAGATAAGAGATCCAAATCTTCTTGAGATAGTTGCCGATGACAGATATCGTGATCGAATACATTTTACAACCGATTTCCACCAGCGTTTCCCATGCGCAGTCACCCTGACTCAAAAAACTCATCACGTGGTCCGACATGAACTTGTATAGGCAAATCTCGCTTAGACCACGTGATACGTGTTTTGATTCGGGGGACCCACGAATGAGAAACGCATGGATGGGAACCGTGTTTTAGAAAAAGAGAACAATATAGTAACCGTGTTAAGGTTGCAAAAACGCACCGTGAAACGTCGAGCGCATACGCTGATACTGCTGGTCGGCGGCAAATGTGAACACCCCGGAAAATACTCGCCTGTACACCCTTCGACCCCGCAATCTAACTATATTCTTGAGATAGTTACCTCTGACAGTTATGCGGGCTTGAAGTGTGTGGAAGAGGGTATTTTTCCTGGTATGTGTAGTATGCTGGATCTCTCGAAGAATGCATTTAGGAAAAGAGAACAATGGTAACTATGTAAAGCTCGCAGAAACGGACCATCAGTGTTCAATACTGCGCCATCTGCAGCCCATTGTTCCAAGTAGCATCATTTTTTAAAAGGGTCATAAAATAGTGTTTTTCGAGGTAAACAGTGGTATAGTTGTATTGTTTTTTTTATAGAATTGTCGGAAATTTTCGCCATTTTGGATTACAAAAATAGGTTTTTGGCCTAAATAAAAACGTTATTTATGGGGTTTCAATATGTGTTTCAATCGAAATATTGCTTTTTAGGGTTAAGAACAACATACAAAATTCAATATTTGTCCCAGAAAGAAAAAAACGCGTATGAAAAAAAAAACTGATATTTAAATGAATATTTTTTTCCCGTTTTCTCAAGTATTTTTGGAGCCCATGAAATTTACGTGAGTGTATTCGAAAACTATACAGTACTCACGGGACCGCAGCTGATTTTCAGAGTAGGATGACTTGAAAAACAGCTTTTATTTGACTATAGTATATAAATATTCATATTCCTGCTTCAGCTTATCTCACTTTCATTTTTATTTATTTTAGAAGATTGCTAAACACCATTTTATAAATTTTTTTATTGTAAAAAGAAAAAGAATAATACATAACAAGCAAAGGGAAGAAAGATGGAAAATCTATATTTCTAAATCCATAAAAACCTTTAATTTGTTATGTAGTGTTGTTAGAACAGTTGTAAAACCTTTTTATAATAATCTCTATACTTGAGGGCTCATAAGGAAGTTTTATAAAATCTATATGTTGTTTTTCTATCCATTACTATGTACCATAAATTTTTATAAGCTGGTGTTGAACAGTTGTTTTTCAAGTCTTTTTTACTAATTTAAGAGATATATTAGAGTTATAAAATTATCACCAACACTAAATAATATAACTTTTGGTTATTTTATGAAGGTTTTATATTATTTGCTGTAACTTTTATATAGACAAAAATGCTCATTGGGCAGTACTTTGATCCTCCCCATAATAGATCTGAATGAACTAACTCTAGTAGATCGTTAGCTCTTTTTGCTTTTCTTGTTGAAAATTTCATAACAGCCTGCTTTCCTTCTATACATGGGATGCATTGACAGCTATCATCATTAGTAAAATTTATTCCTACAACCATTTCTTTCAGCTGTCTCATACTCTTTCTATTAAGATGTACCAGGCGCTTGTGCCAGAGCATATGATTAGATATACTAGATATCAGTGACTCACTAGTTTGAAACTGGACTGATGTGCTACCATCTTTTAAACTTCCTGTAAAATCCGGGACGCCTCCCATCCTTAAAGATTTTTCTTGGTATATTTCACAACCGTGTTCATAGAATACTACTACATTGCCCTTTTCGGTCATCTTCTTTCCAGTAGGTTAGCTGCCAAATTTGGAACGTGCATCACGTCTTTAACTTCTATTTCTGCAATGCTTTCATGGTTTCCAAACATTACACTTACATCACCTGTACCATCTGATAACAGCTTGTCACCATGCAACATCTGACGGAGTTGACGTATAATTTGATATCCAATCCTTCTTCATAGATATATGTGACGTAGCTCCTGAATCAATTACCCATTCTGTCTTGGTATTTGATGTCATCAAGGCTGTTGTAAGTACTGCTTTTGCCTTCTGAACTTCATTTGTAGTTTTTCTATTTTTATCTTTGTTCTTGGGACAGTTGAATTTTTTATGACCATAATCTCCGCAGCCAAATTTAACCGCTTACTGTCACGCTTTTTGCCACTCCCTTTCGAATGTAAAGCTGATTCACCATTTACTTCTTGACTATATTTCTTTCCCCCTTTCCTCGATCAGTTTAAATTTGACATCTTCAGATATAAGTTTATCATTATTGTACGTTAAAGCCATGACTACAGGTTCAAAGTCACTTCCAAGACCATTTAGCATAAAAAAAGCAGTAAATTCATCGTCAATATTAACTCCGAGATCAGCTAACTTGTATACTGTTGACATATGTCAGCTAAGTACTATTCCATTGAACCAAAATCCTCATACTTAATTCTAAACAAATGCCTTTGTAAGTCAAATTTTCTATTCATATATTTAGCCTCAAAAGCTTTTTGTAAATTGCTTCCTTTGACGAAGCAGCTTTCATCACATGCACATAACAGCTAGCTTTCACATTCACACAAATTTTTACTAAGGCTTTATTATCTTTGTCTTTCATACCTGTATCAGCATTATCAGGTTAACCATCTTGGACAAATCCCCATAAACCTTCCAGCATCAAAGTCATTTTCATAGCAAATTTACATAAAGCGTAATTAACTTGACCTTCCAGCTTGTCTCCATTTGGTACTGACGTGGAAATATTCTGTACAGAAGTAACTGTTGGGATGGAAGTCGTCGTTGTATCCATGGTAATTAAATATAAACGAGCAACTTTCAATATTCCTATATTTGTAAAAACTCCAATCAGCTCTTCATAATTGTAAAATTACTAATTCTTACTTGGAACAGCTCTCACTTATTTCTTGAGGATCTGGGCCCATAACCTGTGAAGACTGTTTGGTTTAATTTGTCTATAACAGCATAATACTAGTGGTCCAGTAGCCTCCACAAATAGGAAAAGTCGATTAACAATAACTTCTTTATTTTTTTGACAATGTATTGAAAATTATTAGACGTAAAATGACAATATTTTTGAAACAATTAAAAATATAACCTTATAACAAACTGTCTTGTCATAAAGTACAGAGTTACCCAACATTTTGTTACGTGCTAAAATCAAAAGATTAACAAAATTGAATTTGGGCTGATAATGGACAATTAACCCAAAACGTCAGGTGATAAGAGTTGCAAAATACTAGCGACGAAAAAAAGCACTTGTCCATAAGCTAAAATAAACTTGACAGTGCTCCTGTCACTCTAAAATGTCAAACCTCAAAAACGGTCCTGTCATTAGGTAGATCTTAAAAAAAGTACCTGTAGAAAGTTTTAAGCATTTTTTGACAGTTTTAAGAATAAGGGCGGAGAAAAATAAAAACTAAAAATAAAAAACTTCGGTTTGTTTGCCTCCGGAACTACCCGGATTTTGCAACTTTTTTAAAGTTTTGAGCAAAGCATCAATTCGCGCAACTTTGCCCTAATTTAAATGTATTCGTATCTCCTACCGTTTAAGAGTTTTCCATGTTGAACATCAAATTTGGAACACCCTGTATAGTTTAGTACCTGACCGACTATGACTAAAACGGATCACGATTGCAATTTTTTATATTTGTACCTTAGTCATTTAATATACATGTTCTGTCAGTGTCTTTAGCTCAGAAAATTTTAAAGTGACGTTCAAAACGGGTCATGTGATATCCATACTTTTTGGAGTCAAATAACATCAGAATTAACTGCACATTTTATAAAAACTAAGACACGGCTTCGAGCACTTTTTTCATTTTTTGCCGAATAAACTAAAATTTCTTTGTAAGGTCTAGGAAACATTTTAAATAAGTTCGTTAAAAAGAATTGCAAGTCAATGTGAAAACGGCGCGCTTCAGTTTTTCACGCAAGCAAAAACGTGAAGTGCATACTAGTCCTGATTAAACAGTTAGTCTATAAAACTCACCGAGCCAACATAGGAGAGCTCTTGCAAGTAAGTCCAGTACTCAATCGAATATTTTTTTTCGGGAAACTTGCGACAAGTCGCGTTTATACCATCGATAAGTGCGAAAATGAATTTGGTCACTTCGGCCGCGGATATTCTCCGAAACAAAACAAAAATCGGGCGTGACGATCGCATTAATTTACCGGTCTCCCGGCAAACACCTAGACAAAGACAGCAACAGTGATTCAAGGTGTGTGAAACAAAGACATAGTGAACAGTTCAGCAAAGGAACAAAGGCACGCAGTAAGTCCTATTCATGATTTTCTCCCAATTTTCACAGTTTTATGATATTACTTGGGTATATAGGCATAATCGTTAATGCTATTTTCATAAAAATTTTCAGTCGGTTAATGTTGAAGCTCAAAATACAACGCAAGGTCATAAAAGGCCAAGTCACTAGGTTTTCTACATTTTTGGAAAAATTTGATCAGACATCGGGAAATCTAAACGAGATCACAAAAAGGCTTAGTTGTTGTTGAGTTGAGCCAATTTATAATCAGTTTTCGTAGCTTCAGGCACAAATCGAACGAAACAGAATTCGAGCAATTCGTCCTATTTTTCGGTTACTAGCATGGCCGAAGACATAATCGGAAAAATTCAGGCCACACATTACGAGCACACAGCGCCGGCGAAGGTGATTTCCAACATGTCGGGATCGATCGGTGGTGGTGGCGCGGGAGTGCAGAGTCCAGGGACGATGGGAAGTGGCAACGTCGTGATCAGCGGAGGTTTCGCACAAAAAAGCGGATCGGTCGTATCGGCAAACTTTCGCCTCCCACCTCTCGATTTGCCCACATTTTCAGGGGCATTTTGTGATTATCTACTTTCACTTCACTCGAACGGATCCTTGCCGAACGTTTCAAAGTTAAGATATTTGAAAGACTCTGTCTCAAAGATGATGCACTCAAAATTATCGACGCATTGAGTGTCACAGACGCAAACTATGCCATAGCAGTTCGAAGGGTTCGGGAACGTTACGACAACAAACGATTAATTATAAATAGTCACCTCAAATCAATCAGCGCGTTGCCCAAAGAAAATCATGTGGGTTTGCGAAAGAACCACGTACAATTTAAATAGAAACTGGATCTCAGTAGGATTTCAAGGCCGTTTAATAATGTTATTGGACCAGTCCTCGAGAGCATTTTGTCATATAGACACAGATGCCGATATCTACAGGGTCAGTCAATAACGGCTGCCAAAATTTAGGATAAGCTTATTATTATCATGCTTATGATGACCGATATCGGCAAAAAATGTATCAATTCCCACTAAAATGAAAAGCCTGAATTTTAAAATGACATTTATTTTGATACCTGTCCAACCCTGTCAAAATGGCGAAAAAATAATTAATAAAATTAAGTTTTTGAAAAAGCGAATACCTTCTTTTTACTCTGCTAGACATTAAATCGGAAACCGTAAAAAAGCGACAGTTGTCGTAACTGTCATTTACGATGACACATTTTTACGAGTGGAGACTCGAACTACATTAAATTGAAGTCGATGAACTCAAAAATGTCATTAATTTTGACGCATTTTAGACTCTGTCAAAATGCCGAATAAATAATTTGTGATTTTGTGCTTTGAAATAGAGCATATGTACTTTATTTTCCCGACAAAAAAACAAAATGACTGTAAAGGTGATACTTGTCTTAACTGTCAATGACAAAACTACCAGTAAAGTAAAACCTCCCAATGAGCATTTTTGTCTATATAGAAGTTACAGCAAATAATATAAAATCTTCATAAAATAACCAAAAGTTATATTATTTAGTGTTGGTGATAATTTTATAACTCTAATATATCTCTTAAATGAGTAAAAAAGACTTGAAAAACAACTGACCAACACCAGCTTATAAAAACGTATTACATAGTAATGAATAGAAAAACAATGTCATTAATTTTGACGCATTTTAGACTCTGTCAAAATGGCGAATAAATAATTTGTGATTTTGTGCTTTGAAATAGAGCATATGTACTTTATTTTCCCTACAAAAAAACAAAATGACTGTAAAGGTGATACTTGTCTTAACTGTCAATGACAAAACTACCAGTAAAGTAAAACCTCCCAATGAGCATTTTTGTCTATATAGAAGTTACAGCAAATAATATAAAATCTTCATAAAATAACCAAAAGTTATATTATTTAGTGTTGGTGATAATTTTATAACTCTAATATATCTCTTAAATGAGTAAAAAAGACTTGAAAAACAACTGACCAACACCAGCTTATAAAAATTTATTACATAGTAATGAATAGAAAAACAACATATAGATTTTATAAAAATTCCTTATGAACCATCAAGTCTACATATTATTTTAAAAAGGTTTTACAACTGTTCTAACAACACTACATAACAAATTAAAGGTTTTTATCGATTTAGAAATATACATTTTCCCATCTTTCTTCCCTTTGCTTGTTATGTATTATTATTTTTCTTTTTAAAAATAAAAAATTTATAAAATGGTGTTTACCAATCTTCTAAAATAAATTAAAATGGAAGTGAGATAAGTTGAAGCAGGAATATGAATATTTATATACTATAGGTTAAATAAAAGCTGTTTTCCCAGTCATCCTACTCTGATAATCAGCTGCGGTCCCGTGTGTACTGTAGTTTTCAAATACACTCACAAAACTTTCATGGGCTTCAAAAATACTTGAGAAAACGGGGAAAAAAATATTCATTTAAATAATACTTTTTTTTCACATGTTTTTTGCTTTCTGGGAGAAATATTGAATTTTGTATTTTGTTCTTAACCCTAAACAATCAATATTTCGATTAAAACACATGTTGAAACCCCATAAATAACGTTTTTATTTTGGTGAAAAACCTATTGTTGGAATCCAAAATGGCGAAAATTTACGAAAATTCTATAAAAAAAAAACAATACAATTATACCACTGTTTACCTCTGTCAACACTATTTTATCAACGTTTTAAAACATGATGTCACAAAATTTGTTATAAATTAAATTGTTTTTTTTGTTGTAAAAACAGTGGTATTATAACCACTATACAAAGAAATTAATAAAAACATTATAGAAAGAATGGGCAAAAAAGGTTTATGAATGAGTTCATAAGCATATTACAGGCACCAATTTATATAATTATTGTGTGTGAGTTCCCAAGTTTTTATAAGTGTCTCTTTGTTATTGGTTAATTAAGTTTTTATAAGTGAGTTGATAAAAAACATTTTAAAAACCAATCTATATATCTTTAATTGATAGTTACTTACGGTTTTATAGATGGGTTAACAGAGAGATTTCAAAAACCAATTTATATAACTTTTGTCACTGATGACTAATATTTTTATAAATATGTTGGTGGAAACATTGTTAAAAACAATTTATATAACATTTGTTACCGATGACTTTAATTTTTATAAAGATGTCCGTGGAAATATTGTTAACGCCAGTTTTATGTTACCTTAGGTTACCATCAATTTAGAACCTTTAATAAAACAAATATACAAACTCAATTCCTGTAGGAAACCTCTAAATACCCTAGGGCATTAATGGAACCCTCTTTACAATAATTATATAAATTTTTGTCACCAAAGGTTTCTAAAAATGCTCATTGGGATGTTTCTACGAATGTTGACACAAACTTCATTTTTGGATAGAATATGTATAAAAAATATAATAACAAAATCAAACAAAATCTCTTGATTGTTATCAAAAAAAAAAAAAAATTAAAAATATAATATAAAAAATATAATTTAATAAATATAGACAAAAATTTAGAGTACCTACCAAGATTTTTTGCGTTTTAACAGATTTTAAATAACGTAGGTAAATATGTGTTATCGCACCTGTGGTTTTCTCGAGAACAGTAAATGACAGTTACTACAACTAAACAACAGTTAGGGCAACTGTCACATTTTTTTACGGTTTCCTATTTAATGTCTTCAGCAGAGTAAAAAGAAGTTATTCGCTTTCCCAAAAACTTCAATTTCATTAATTACTTTTCCGGCATTTTGACAAGGTTTGACAGGTGTCAAAATAATATAATTTTTAAATTCAGCGTTGTCATTTTAGTGGCAATTGATGCTTTTTTGCCGATATCGGTCATCAAAAGCATAATAATAATAAGCTCATCCCAAACTTTGGCAGCTATTATTGGCACGCGCTATAGATATCCGCACCGTGTGTGACAAAATGCTCTCAGGGACTATCCCAATAACATACTTAAACGGCGTTGAAATCCCACTGAGATACAGTTGCTGTAATCGATTCATTTACACGGAAAGTTAGAGCATTGGAGTCCCTTGGTCAACCAACGAATCAATGCGACACCATTTTAATTTACTGGCTTACCGAAAAACTCAATTTTAAAACACGTAGGGATTGGAAAGACCAAGTACAGCCCAAAACAATTCTTTATTTTATAAAAAGAAGGTGTCATTTATTAGAAACGGTTTTTTCACGAACTAATAATATCTCTAATCAAGACAAAAGCAAAACAAGCGGACACAAGTCCTACAACAATATGGTAACAACGCAAAACAAACTTTTCTTGTTATTTGTGTAAAGAACAGCATTGCTTATATTATTGCAAAAAGTTTTTAGACATGAACCCGCAGACCAGATTAAACGAGTTAAATAACTTAAATTATGCGCAAATTGTTTACAATCTCAATATCAAGGAAAATTTGAATGCAAGCGAATTTGCAAAAAATGTTCTGCCAAAAACAATACTATTTTGCACATATCAAAAAATCCTTGTACTCAGCGGTTGGGCAATCCGTCGGTTGAACAGCAGGAAACCATGCGACAATCCGACCACAGCGCGACAAGTAAGGGAGATGATTTTATTTCCGCGCACGCAGCGACGATCCGATCCGCCGGCGGCCATGTCCAAGTGGAGAATGGAGCAACCTGCAAAAGTTTACAAAATTTTGTTCGGTGCACTACTCGAGGAAGGCTCAATGAGCAATTTTTTTACCGCGCGCCTCTCGGAGAGTCTAAATTTGCCGCTAAAAGTCAATGACATAACAATACTGGGAATCAAAAGGTCGCGCGAAAAAATCTGCCACGGCGGAGTAACAGTTATAAAAGCTATGCCTCGGGATTACGAAACGAAACTTTAATTTTTGATTATAGACAAAAACACGGCTAAAATACCACAAAACTTTCAGGCAATTCAAGCTAGCGACCTAAGCATACCTAAAGATATTGTTTTAGCGGACGTTTGGGGAAATCGAAGAGAGAAACTGATATCGCGACCCATAAAAAAAAACAAATTCAGGAAATCCGACCAGTTTTGTTAGTCACATTTTATTGAAAAATATCATCGCGACAGCTCTGATTGATTCGTTGTAAAAATGCCGCTTAAAGAAAACATTGACGAATTAAAATATAATTTTATAACTACCAATCGGTAGCTAGAATTTTCAAAATTATACAAAGCCTTTATGCGCGAATACGAAGAATTAGGTCACATTAGGTATTTGACTCGAACTCCTCTGAGCACCAATCAGTCACGTACGTTGGTACAGTCGTTCAAGAGGATCTGTTTTCAATTTTTATACACATGTTGTGTTCAAAATCAAGCACAGGCCCTACCAAAGTCATTAGTCTCCCAACACTGGAATTACAGGGGGCAGTACAAGGCTTGTTTACAAAGTTCAGACGGCTATGAAAATTAACATTGAAACATCAATATTTTTTATTGGACTGACAGTACAATAGTGTTGTCCTGGATATCTCAAGAACCACGCGCGTATAAAATTTTCGTATCAAATCGTATTTCAAAAATTCAAGATTGCACGGATAGGTCACAGTGGCGGCACGTTAGTTAGAAAGAAAATAGTGGTGATATAATTTCTAGGGAGCATAAACCTAGCCTCTTAATAGATTGTTTATTATGGTGGCACGGCCCTTATCGAAAAACGAGACAAAATAGCCAAAATTGGTATCCACTGAACTGAATACGATTGATGACCCAGAGCGAAAAAACGCCGCGTTTACATTGATTGCGACAAACAAGGAAAAATTCAAGTTAATTTATAGATAATCCATTTTTTTTACATTGATAAAGGTCTAATTCAAAATTATTAAGCGTGGACGCAATAATTCAAGCAGAATTCATTGAAATATTTTAAGGGGAAACATTTGCCCGCGAAATCAAGGATTTCAAAGCGTTAAAAGGTTTATCAAACAAAAGTAAAATAAAACACCTAAATCCGTTTTTAGACAAAAATCCTATTTTACGCGTTGGCGGTCGTCTACAAAATGCCAAACAGATCACATACGATCACAAATTTCCAATATTCCTTCCAAATAATCACTTTTTTACGACCTCGATTATAAGACATGAACATACAAAGATCCTACACGGAGGGATTCAAACAGATTTATCATCGATTAGAACACGATATTGGCCAATCCACGGGCGAGATTCGGTTCGTAAAATAGTTCGCGAATGAGTTCCGTATTTCAGGGTAAAACCAGTCAGTGTTGTACTGTTATGGGACAGTTGCCTGCTGCACGGCTGACACCCTCTCGTTCTTGGACTTGTACTGGCATGGATTTTGCCGGTCCCTTGCTTGTCAAAGACGGTACATTAAGAAGGAGAAAAATAGTAAAACATATATAGACATTTTTATTTGTTTAAGCACCAAGGCTATTTATCTTGAATTGATAGGTGACTTATCGACAAATTGTTTTCTTAACGCATTGAAACGCTTTATATCGCGGCGCGGTCTGCCTAAAGATTTACACTCAGATAAGGGCTCAAATTTTCGTGGAAGCAACACTCCACAATTATGGGAATCATCTGTGAAAATTATGAAATTTAATCTAGTCAAGATTATGGGGTCAGTTCATTTGACGTAAGAGTTTTTATACGATTCTAGCTCAAGTAGAATCCATCCTCCATTCCCGTCCAATAACTCCTTTATCTGAGAATCCTAACGACCTTGAAACACTTACCCCAGGACATTTTATAATTGGGTCAAAACTAATAGTCGAGTAAATTCGTAAAAAGAAACTGCAAAAAAGGTATATTTGGCATAGTAACACCTAATACCAAAAGCTAAAATTCCACTCGAGGATCCCCCATTTTCCGGCCCCAGAAACCAATATAGCGGCTGTCAAAGTTAGGAAAAAATGTATTTCTACGTTTTCATAAAAATCAAATCGAAATCAATTGGGTAATACTGAAGAGGTCCCAATTAATCCAAAAATATAAAAAAAGTTGACATATCCCAATGAGCATTTTTGTCTATATAAAAGTTACAGCAAATAATATAAAACCTTCATAAAATAACCAAAAGTTATATTATTTAGTGTAATTTTATAACTCTAATATATCTCTTAAATGAGTAAAAAAGACTTGAAAAACAACTGTTCAACACCAGCTTATAAAAATTTATGGTACATAGTAATGGATAGAAAAACAACATATAGATTTTATAAAACTTCCTTATGAGCCCTCAAGTATAGAGATTATTATAAAAAGGTTTTACAACTGTTCTAACAACACTATATAACAAATTAAAGGATTTTATGGATTTAGAAATATAGATTTTCCATCTTTCTTCCCTTTGCTGGTTATGTATTATTCTTTTTTTTACAATAAAAAAATTTATAAAATGGTGTTTAGCAATCTTCTAAAATAAATAAAAATGAAAGTGAGATAAGCTGAAGCAGGAATATGAATATTTATATACTATAGTCAAATAAAAGCTGTTTTTCAAGTCATCCTACTCTGAAAATCAGCTGCGGTCCCGTGTGTACTGTATAGTTTTCGAATACACTCACGTAAATTTCATGGGCTCCAAAAATACTTGAGAAAACGTGAAAAAAAATATTCACTTAACTATCAGTTTTTTTTTCATACGCGTTTTTTTCTTTCTGGGACAAATATTGAATTTTGTATGTTGTTCTTAACCATAACAAGCAATATTTCGATTGAAACATATGTTGAAACCCCATAAATAACGTTTTTATTTAGGCCAAAAACCTATTTTTGTAATCCAAAATGGCGAAAATTTCCGACAATTCTATAAAAAAAAACAATACAACTATACCACTGTTTACCTCGTCAACACTATTTTATAACCCTTTTAAAAAATGATGCTACTTGGAACAAAGGGCTACAGATGGCGCAGTGTTGAACACTGATGGTCCGTTTCTGCGAGCTTTACATAGTTACCATTGTTCTCTTTTCCTAAATGCATTCCTCGAGAGATCCAGCATACTACACATACCAGGAAAAATACCCGCCTCCACACACTTCAAGCCGGCATAACTGTCAGAGGTAACTATCTCAAGAATATAGTTAGATTGCGGGGTCGAAGGGTGTACAGGCGAGTATTTTCCGGGGTGTTCACATTTGCCGCCGACCAGCAGTATCAGCGTATGCGCTCGACGTTTCACGGTGCTTTTCTGCAACCTTAACACGGTTACTATATTGTTCTCTTTTTCTAAAACACGGTTCCCATCCATGCGTTTCTCATTCGTGGGTCCCCCGAATCAAAACACGTATCACGTGGTCTAAGCGAGATTTGCCTATACAAGTTCATGTCGGACCACGTGATGAGTTTTTTGAGTCAGGGTGACTGCGCATCGGAAACGCTGGTGGGAATCGGGTGTAAAATGCATTCGATCCCGATATCTGTCATCGGCAACTATCTCAAGAAGATTTGGATCTCTTATCTCTCTCAGATTGATGTAATTAAAACAAGATAATAATGGTATGGTATCTCGCAAAAACGCGCCTTTTGATGTCGCAAAAATGCTCCTTTTGATTTCGCAAAAACGCGCCTTTTGATGTCACAAAATTAACCTTAAAAAATCTTATTTGTTTTGTTATTATAATTGCCAAAATAAATTAAAATTGTTTTTTTTGTTCTAAAAACAGTTGTATTATAATCACTGTATAAAGAAATTAATAACAACATTATAGAAAAAACCTTATGGGCAAAAAAGGTTTATGAATGAGTTCATAAGAATATTACAGACACCAATTTATATAACTATTGTGTGTTAGTTCCCAAGTTTTTATAAGTGTCTCTCGAAATATTCTCAATCTTATCTTGTATAAATTTGTTGTTGGTTAATTAAGTTTTATAAGTGGGTTGATAGCAACATTTTAAAAACCAATCTATTATATATCTTTAATTGATAGTTACTTACGGTTTTATAGGTGGGTTGACAGAAAGATTTCAAACACCAATTTATATAACTTTTGTCACTGATGACTTATATTTTTATAAATATGTTGGTGGGAACATTGTTAACACCAATTTATATAACATTTGAACCGATGACTTTAATTTTTATAAAGATGTCCGTGGAAATATTGTTAACGCCAGTTTTATGTTACTTTAGGGTACCATCAATTTAGAGCCTTTAATAAAACAAATATACAAACTCAATTCTTGTAGGAAACTTCTAAATACCCTAGGGTATCAATGGAACCCTCTTTATAATAATTATATAAATATCTGCCACCAGAAGTTTCTGAAAATGCTCATTGGGATAGCACCTCAAAACAAAATGGCGGTCAGGTTTCAAGAATTTAGCTTTTTTTATTTTTTCTTAACTTTTTAAGTGATGATCTTTTTTAATGTCTTATATTAAAGCTACTGACCGTCTTCTTAATCTCACAATAAAAAATATTAGAGATTATAAACGGTTACAAAGATTGATATGTCAAAAATATAAGAGACACTATTAACATATAGACAACATTAAAAAAAAACATATAATTTTTTAGTAGATACTATTAGCGATGAGTTCGTCTCTGGCGGCCAAACTATCGAGAAAAAGTTATTTTCCCTTTTTGGTGCGCTATTTACAATAACGCCATGGAATGTATCAATTTATACTAAATCGAGGACGTTTGTATCAAAAATTGCAAAAAAAAATGACACATGTCATTCCCAAATCAAGATGGCCGCGACTAAAATTAAGAAACGTAATTATTTTTCTGCACGTTAGCAATTTTGCACACACCAAAGCAGTTTTAGGATGACTTAAATTAGTTTAAAATTTTTGTGTTGTTTTTTGTTTTTTCCTCAAGTTAAACACAAAGCACTTGGCAAAATATTGGGTTGCGCTAAGTAAGATATAGCTGTTCGAAAAATAAAAAAAGTGACATATGTTATTCAAAAATGAAGATGGTGGCGACTAAAATAAAAAAAAACATTATTTTTCTGTCCGTTTACATTTTTTCACAAACAAAAGCAGTTTTAGGATGACCTAAATTAGTTGTAAATTGTTGCGTCAAAAAAAAATTAATAACCTTTTAGATAGTATATGATATAGTATAATATAACTTTTTAGATATAAATTTTAGGATTACTTCATGAGGCATGTTTCCTTTATAAAATTATAAAGTCTAAAAAACCTTCATATCTGACAAGTAAATTTCGATTTCGCTGCATATTACACAACAGAAATTTAATAACGCATGGAAACTTAGTAGACGTTCCCAAACACCGCAAGGAATTCTTTAAAAAATCGTTTTCATACAGAATAGCTTTTATAATAAATAAGTACAAAATTTTTAATTTTACTCAATCATACCACTCATTGAAAAAAACTTTTAGAAAAAAACATTTAAAACGATAAACAAACTAATATGTGCACACTCTTCACTCTTTTTCCACTCTTTTTTTTACCCACTTTTTTCTTTTCTTTTGTTGTTTTCTCATTCTTTTATCTCCCATGTATTTTTATTTTTTTTTACAATTTTTTAAATTTTTATTGTTATTACTATTACTATTTTTACTCTTCTGGGCAACATCAGCACCTTGATGATTTTGTTCATCTGGGAGGCTGCCAAAAATGGCCCTTTAATTCCATTACTTTTAATATTATATATTTTTTTCTTATTGTAAACCTACTGTAATTTTCGATGGAATTAATAAACGAATTGTATTGTATTGAATATAACTCAGTTAAAATGGCGGACACTTAAGTTAAAAACAAATAATTTTTTCTAAGATAAACAAGAACCACTTGGCAAAATCTCTCAAGAAAAGCAATATTGTAATATGTAAATAAGATTCAAAAATTTTCTTTTTTCTTTTATCCATGAGAACGATGTAATGTTACAAATAGGACTATTGTTTTTATAAAGGATCAGATATAAGTTTTTAGCAAGTATCCTATACCTAACCATCCGCGTAGGAATATTTTGAAATGTCGATAATATCTGATTAAAGGATGACATGTCATTTGTTTTTAAATATTTTGCCAAGTGTTTTTTGTTTATCTTACGAAAATAACGGAAAAAAACACATTTTTTACTTAATTGTCCGCCATTTTAAACGAGGTATTTTTTTTTTATACTAAAATTTAAAATTAATTTAGCTTATCCTTAAACTGCTTTTGTTTTTGAAAAAAATGTAAACGGGTAGAAAAATGTTTTTATTTTAAACTAATATATGATCATATATTTTTTGTTTAACTCAAGAAAAAACAAAAAAAAAACTTTTTTTTTACTTAATTGTCCGTAATTTTAACTGAAACATTAAATTTGATTTTTTTTAAACAAAAATTTAAAACTAATTTAGCTCATACTAAAATTGCTTAAGTTTGTGAAAAAATTGTTGTTTTTTATTTTAGTCGCCGCCATCTTGATTTGTGAATGACATATGTCACTTTTTTTTTTTATTTTTGGAATGGCTATGTCTTACTTATCACAACGCAATATTCTTCCACGTGCTTTGTGTTTAACTTAAGGAACAGACAAAAAAAACACTTTTTACTTAATCGTCATCATTACATTCTAAAACTGCTTTGGTTTGTGCAAAATTGCTCACGTGCAGAAAAATAATGACGTTTATTAATTTTAGTCGCGGTCATTTTTTTTGGCATTTTTGAGAAAAGCGTCGTTGATTTAGTATAAATTGATGTATTGCATGACGTTCGTGTAAAAACCACACCAGAAGAGGAAAATTAGTTTTTTCTCGATAGTTTGGCCGCCATTTGGAATATCAAATGTCAAATCAAATGTTTTTTTTTAAATTGTAGCAAACACGAGCTCATCGCTAATATCATTCTACTAAAAACATTTTTTTAAAAATGTTGTCTATAAATTAGTAAGGTCCCTTATATTTTAAACTCTTAATCTTTTTTATTGTGAGACCAGAAAACCGGTTAGTAGCTTTAATATGAGACATCAGAAAATATCATCACTTAAAAAGTAAAAAGAAAATCAATGAAAAACTAAATTTGTGAAATCTGGCCGCCATTTTGTTTTGAAGTGACATATGTGACAATTAATTTCGATGTGATTTTTCTGAAAACGCAGAAAACACATTTTTTCCTAACTTTGACAGCCGCCATATTGGTTTCTGGGGCCGGAAAATGGGGGATCCTCGACTGGAATTTTAGCTTTTGAGATTAGGTATCATTATGCCAAATATAAGAAAATATACCCTTTTTGCAGCTTTCTCTTGAAAATCCCTACGAATTTACTCCACTATGAGGACATAACTATGCAGATGCATAAAAAAGGACAAATTTTGCTCGTTCATAATAAACAATAGTGTAAATATTTATAGTTTCCTAAGTTAGTTTTTATGCATATCAAATTAATAGTTTTTTATTGAAACTGAATCGTTTCAAGGCGACCGGTAAGGTAAATGTGTAAATGTGACAACGGCGCGCTTCAGTTTTTCACGCAAGCAAAAACGAGAAGTGCCTACTAGTCCTGATTTGCAGAACAAACAGTTTAGAAAAGTTACCGAGCCAACATAGGAGAGCTCTCACAACTAAGTCAACTACTCAATCGAATAATTGTTTTCAGGAAACCTGCGACAAGGCGTATTTATACCATCGATAAGTGGGAACAACAAGAAATTTTAGCTTATTCGGAAAAAAATCAAGAACGTGCTTTGATCCAGCCGTGTCTTAATTTTGATGTTTATTTGAAACTGTATTGATATTACGTGATCCGTTTTGAACGTCATTTCGACATTTCCTGATAAGGCCACTGACAAAAACAAAAAGGAATGTCGACTCTTAACCCTTAATATATGGTTAAAAAGCAACAAAAAAATCAACTATAAATGATACTAAATCCTGAATGTTGCGCTGTGTGTACCCAATCTCCGTCACACCAACTTTAAGTTATAAATATGACTATCAAGTGGCGGTGTCTGTGAATAAAATAAGTCTGATTTTGTTGCAGGGCGTCACTGCATTCATGTGAAGCAACGACTTGATTTTTTTAATAAAAACCGGTAAGATTTTGACAGGTTTTGCTTATCTCTCTCTGTTTAAATATCTAACCTCATTTTTGTATATAGTACGTGTATGAATTTAGAAGGTCGATTTTAAATAAATTTTCAAAATCACTTATAGTCCAAATTAAAAAGTTACTGAAAAGGACATATATACCTTTAATTTGAGATATTAATTGACACCATGTAATTGTAAAAAGAGTGTATTGACTATTACATCAAAATCACTAATATAACATTTTTGCAGCTGTATTAAAAAGCTTTAAACTTAAGAAAAAAGTTTGTTTTTTTATAACATGTTTTTAATTTTATGCAAAAAATGTTGCACATACAATCAGAGCTTTAAGAACATTTTAATTATTTTTAAAAATTCATAACAGAATTGTGCAATTTTTAACTAAATGACAATAATCAATCCAAATACTAAACTAGTAGTGCCTTAAACTTGTGTCAGTGAATAATATAAAAACATTTTAAAATATAATTACCCAAAAACTTAGCAATCTGCTTCACTTCATTTATGTCTATCATAACTTCGTTTGTCGTGTAAGATCGATTCAGATATTCGCATTTTCCATACACAATGTTGATCTCATTTAACAAGTTTATTTCACTTTGTTGTACCCTTACGGCTTTCGGTTTTATGCATTCGAAAACGTCGTCTCCAAACAAAGGATAGTACTTTGCAATTAACGATTTTTCGACCATAATTTTTTCTGCGTATTTTTGACTGTCCCTGTAGAGAAATGGTATTCTCACATTATCGGATATTTCTTCCACGTAATACACCCCTAAAGTCAGATAGAAAAAACAATAACTGGTATGTTATCAAGAAGTACAACATCAAAATGTTTGAAATTAACTCTGTGTTTTGGACCAGTGTCTATTATTTATACACGACGTTTCGATCAGTAGTTTGAAATTAACTCGGTGTTTCGGACTTCCATTGTCTATTATTTATACACGACGTTTCGATCTGAGATTGTACTGATCGAAACGTCGTGTATAAATAATAGACACTGGAAGTCCGAAACACAGAGTCAATTTCAAATACTGTACTGTACTGTACTGATCGAAACGTCGTGTATAATAATAGACAATGGAAGTCCGAAACACAGAGTTAATTTCAAACACATCATTGTCTCAAACTTTTAATCAAAATGTTTGTTTGAAAGTTTGAGAAAATTATGTATTTGACTCTGTATTTCGGACTTCCATTGTCTATATTTTATTTATACACGTGGTGCAAACTACCTGAAGAAGATCAGAGATTGTAATATCGAAATGTCGTGTATTAATAAAATATAGACAATGGAAGTCCGAAAAACAGAGTTAACATCAAAATGTTTAATAAATAGGGGGCAAGTCACTGTGACAATAATAACTGTACATATTATCAACAAATACAAGTGAGTGGTTTGTTATTAAAAAGTGGTGTTGGCCCACTGGTTTTATATAAACCTAGCAGGCCCAACCTTAAATAAAGGAAAAAATATCCGCCAAAAAATACACAAAAAAATAAAATATTTTTTTAGTTATTTTTTAGCGGGCTCACACCATTAAAAAAATTTAATAAAAAAGTTAAAGTTTATGTTTTTAATTTTCATGGAGCTCATAAAAGGCACATATTTCTAAGATATTTTACGGATATTTTTTGAGCTTTACTTAAGGGTGGGCCTGCTGGCTTTATATAAAACTAGCGCTCGCACACTATTTTAAAAAAAAATGACTTAAAAAACTTAAACCATTTTTTTTTCTATTTTTATGGAGCACATAAAAAGCACCTAGCTAGATTTATGGAGTTAATAATAACCGTGTACAAGGAAATATCCGACCCTAGACTGTGTCCTGTGGGTACCGTGGAATCTGTTTACTATAGTTATTTCATATGAAATCAACCAGGGGTTTGGCAGACACCCTCTCCGATTTTAATAATTTTAGGTACATTTATTTTATTCATAGAGAAATATAAATTTTATTTTTTTTTGTATTAATTTTTGAAAATTATAAAATTACTAAGTTTTGCTCTTATAAAAGTATACAAAAATAGGAATAGCTCTAAAACTTTGTAAAAAAAATAAAGATTTTTTTTTTTAAACATTTTTAATTTTTCTCAAAAAAATATATTCTACCATTAGGAACCCAGATTCATTTACTTTAATTTTCATTCTGACAAATATTTCTGAATTTGCTCTTTTTGTTGATCATAACTTAAATGAATAATTTTTGGTTATGATTTGTTTCCGAAAAAGGAATTGCCGCGTGTATTTTTTGTGTGCCTTGTATTGTTTCGACTTTAGCAAATCTTGGTTCTAATTTTAGTATGTTCATTATATTCTTCAGTTGAACAGTACTTAAAGAGATTCCGTGAATATTTTCGGTGACAAATTAAAATAATGGCTCTGGTGTGTGTATTTGATCGTCGTAAGGCCTTTTCAAACTGGCCTTACTGGTCAATCTTTTGACTGTGCTACCTAGTTGTAAGAACAAAATCTTTTTCGTAGTAGCACAATTTAAAAATGTTACTTGTTCCTGTATTGAGCGTTAGAAAAATAAATATTTTTCATAGATTCATAATTTTATCTTTCAATGCCGGTATCAACACAGTAAGAAATAAATGAAAAGCTATTGTATTAAGTGTAAAACAATCAGATATGCTTGATGCTTCAGTAGTATATCACAAATGGGTGCAGGGTGGCTTGGGTTGGGTTGGGTTGGTCGGTCCAAATAACAATTAACGTTTGAGGGATTACACATTATTTTTATTAAGCAAGCATAGTAATAGCATAGCTAGGTTTGCCATATCCATTAACTATTATTTTATTCAGTTTTGAACCATTAATCATTAATTTTATGTTTTCATGAATAGTACAAACACATACTAAGTGTGTTTGTCCTGCTAATATGCAATTTTTGGTTTTAACTCATAAAACTATAAAAAAACTTCTTTAGAATATTCTTGTTTAAATAGGGCATAAATTTCTTTTAAGTTAGCTTATGTTCTTCATGTTTTCCTGCTTGACCATGTTCTTTCATGTTTTCCTGCTTGACCACAACATAATATTTTTTCCTGGCATCATACGACTTATGTTATCTCTTAAATACAATTCTGAAAATAACTTCACTATTTCAGAGGAAACCGTTTTTCCTTGCTTTGGATCTGGGTTGGACAGAGTCCTTTTTTTACCATCTTCTTAACAGCCCTTGCCATATACTGACTGAATCCAAATTCTTTCTCTATTTTTGATCTACTCCAACTAACAGGCAGGCAGGATAGTAAATGCATTTTGTCACTCCTTTTTGTAAGTTTTACTGTAACATCTCGCAATCACGTTCTTTTACAGCTTCAACATGTGGCTCTTCAGTTTCAGCTCGTCTTTCCTCTCTTAATTTTTTCTCAATAACAGTTGTAACCTTTTCCGCTTTCTGCACTGTCAATCTTTTCTTTTTAATTGGGATTCTCCTAAAAGCTCAAGTGATTGGTTAAGTAACTCTAAAGACTGGTCTGGTTCAACCTTAGGTTCGGCTTTAAAATTGGGGGATGGATTGTGTGTTGAAAGTTAAAAAAAAAAGAATTGTATAAGTCTTACGTCGCATTGTTAAACATTTTTAAAAGACTTTAGAAAATAAATAAAAAATAAGTAAATGTTTAGTTTTGTAAAAAAAAACTAATAAATAAAACTTACCCAGCTTCAAGGGATTCAGCATTTTTTATCTTCATGTACTTTAGCCTACACCCATAACAAATCTTCATCCCCTTTTTTATGTCAAGGCGACTGAATGTTTTCCAGTTTTTAATGCATCACAACAGTTATAGTCGTCCGGCTTGAGTCGCAAACAGCAATCAATTGTTCATTTTGTGCAGAAAGCATGAAATTTGGCACACTTATTCTTTAGACAATTCTTTAAAATTTTGGTCGTCTGGACGTCTATTTTTTAAAAAAATTGTAGGTTCACCATCAAAACAAGATTATACTCGAATCCATATAATTCGATAGAGAGGAATTGAAAACAAATGGTTACATTGACGTCCTTGAAAAGTGACACTTTATTTTAAAAACATTTTGATTTTTTTTTTTTTTTTTATTTTTAATAATTGAATAAGCCGCGACAGGTCTTTTGTTGTAATTTTCTAACTTTTCTAATTGACTTTTTGCTTACAGGGTGATTGGTTTTGTTATATCAGGCCAGTCAAAGTAAGATTTTTAAGAAAAGCTTATTATACGTATCTTTTTTAGTTCTGAGGACAAAATGTCAAATTTGGTACAATTATTACAATTGTACGTGGCACCCAAATTTCCGATTTTAATAGCTTAGAAAAGACATGCATATTTAATAATATAATCGATTATGTATAGCTGAAGTATGTAAATTTTTATAAAAATAATTTTAGTTTGATATGGTCATTGGTCGCCAAAATTTTTTTTTGAGTATGTAAAAAACCGGGTTTTTCAACGTTTTCTTCAATTATTCCTAGGGACCAAAAATTTGGCTGGATATACACATCGATGACTTCTGAGGATATGAAATTCCAAATTCTATCGGGCCGTTTTCACGCTATAGGCCAGTAAAGTTGACCTAACATGTGTTTAGTCGCCCCGAATAAATACTCTTATGTACCCATGTTCATTTTTTGCGGAAAGCACCAATTTGGTAACAGCTATACATAATCGATTATATTATTAAATATGCATGTCTTTTCTAAGCTATTAAAAAAATTTGAACTTTTATCAAATTTAAAATCGGAAATTTGGGTGCCACGTCGTCCGCAGCGCCACCTATCCAAAAAAATTTTAGAATATCAGTTGACCTCGACAATTGTAATAATCCTACTAAATTTGACATTTTTTCCTCAAAAACTAAAAAAGATACGGACGATAATGTAGCTGTTTTTAAAAATATTACTTTGACTTGCCTGGTATAACTAAACCAATCACCCTGTAAGCACAAGGTCAATTAGAAAAGTTATTTTAATGTTCTTGCTAAATTATAACATTAAAACCAAAGACCTGTCGCGGCTGACTAAATTATGAAAAATTATCAAAAAAAATGCTCAAAATGCATTTTAAAAAAATAAAATGTCACTTTTCAAGGACTATAAAGTTCATACGTTAATGTAACCATTTTTTTCAATTCTTCTCCATCGAGTTATATGGATTCGATTATAATCTTGTTTTGATGGCGAACCTTCAATTTTTTTAAAAAATAGACGTCCATTTTGAAAAAATCACCGCCATCTTGGCTCCTATCCATCCGATCATCGATTTCCTCGACCAAAATTTTAAAGAATTGCCTAAAGAATAAGTGTGCCAAATTTCATGCTTTCTGCACAAAATGAACAATTGGGGACCTAAGCCGGACGACTATTAGTTGAATACCTGTACCATTATTTTGCCTTATTTTCAGACATTGTTTTGCCGTACCTCCCAAGTCACTAATTTCCAAAAAACGAAACAAAAATTTATATTTTTTTTCAGTTTTAAGCACCTACTCACACATCCATCCAAAATAGATACCGCAACGTCTACTCGTTGAGCTCAAATAAAATAAAAATGAGTTTACCCCTGTGCTTCTTTTTATGCAGGACCCAGCTAAAACATGAATATGCAGTGTTTTGTATCTATTTAAAAAAATAGTTTAACATAAACGAAATAAATTTTAAAGAAACCAAGAGAAACCGAATAGCTCTAATAAAAAGTGAATTTGTAATAAAAACTTTATTTATTTTTTACCCAAACCCATAATTTCTTAATCTTGAAAAAAAAAATCAAAATTTTTTTCAAAATTTTTAGTTTTAAAATGTTTCATGTAACACATCATTTAAAAGGTCTTTAAGAGACCTTTTAAATAATGTTTCGCCATTTATTTCTGAAAAGTAGTTTTAGAGATATTACTATTTTTCCATACATTCCATATATAATTTTCAAAAATTAATAACAAAGAACTACAGGGCCAAAAATTTTCAAAATTTAGATCGGGGAGGTGACCCTACTTGCATTTTTATTTCCTTTCGGGATCGCGTCCGGTTTGGTTAATTTGTTGTTTTTAAAATACAATATACTTGGGAAGAAAATATTTTTTATTATTAAAAACTACATAAAAAGTAACAGTACGGACGAGGTCTTTGGGTGAAGTACCAGGTCATCTTATCCTACACAAGGTGGAACGAGTCGAAATAGTATGCACACGTTGAGGCACATGAACCATGTCTAACGAAACCGATTACGGAGGCACTGAATATTCTTAACAGCACTTGTCAATGGATCTTTAAAAAATACGGGTACAAGTCATTTAAGATTCGGAAATCGCAGGAATTGCAACCATGTGATTTTTTTCGCTGCTTAAAATATTGTGAGGTTACGAAGGATGATCAAAAATTTTGTTGAGTGACGAGAACACATTTGAACTCATGGCCCTCATAATCCGCAAAATAGTCGCCATTGGCCTTGCGAAAATAAATATCTCTACGCAAGTGTTAAACCGCAACATCCCCAAAAATTAAATTTTTGGAGCGGTATTGTTGGGGATCACATTATCGGACTTCTTTTCATTGAAGGCAATTTGAATGGCCAAAAATATGTTGATATTCTCCAACATCTGGTTTTACCATGGTTGAGGGACCTAAACATTAACTTGGACAAATTGTGGTTTTAGCAAGACGGCTTTTCATCTGACAATTTATGCCAGGCTAAAAATTACCTTCGTCAAATATTTGGGGACAGAATTATTTCCACTTATGGAAATACCCTTGATTACCAGACCTTGCGCCAAATCACTTTTTCCTATGTGGTTGCAAGCCCGACAAAATTTTCCGGCCTACGACTGTACAAGAGTTAAAAGCCAAAATTTTATAGGCGGGCAACTCTATCACTGAAATGTTGTCTGCTACGCGCCAAGAGTTTTACGATAGATTGGGATATTGTAAAACTCAAGAAGGGGACAGATTTGAACATCTACTCTAATTAAAAATTAGATTTTTTGGTGTTTAGCCTTTCCTTAGTCCTGATCCACAATTTTACTTTTTGCAGCTGGCTTCTATTTCCATCATTCTTTAATATTAATATTATAATATTAAAGAAAGAAGAAAAGATAAGCCAGCTGCAAAAAGTGAAAGTGTCAAAGTAAGCGGCTGGTGGTTTATTTAAACCCATTATTTACTAACTAAGCAATAAACCCGCGAGGTTGTTAACATTAGAAAATAAAATATGTTTGCTTTAGATCAAAATTTCATTCCATTCTGTTACTACTAGTGCCATCTGTCTGGAAAAGGCCAAACCAGTATTCGCTACGTTACACAACCAAAGAAATCAATAAACAATGTTATTTTTAGTGCAGAGCTTTGTGTTGCTTTGTCATCTCATTTATTTTGAATAGACGGACGATTTTCTTTTTTCTAACCAATTCTTCAAAACTAGCGGGAGGGTAAAAGCAAAAAATACCTTATCGGGATCGCCAATATTTGCCAATACCCCGCAGAAGCGTGCCTTTACTTGGCTCTGTTTCGTTACAGAACACGATTCTTTTACGAAAATAAATCGAGTAAAGGTTTAGTCTAAAACTTCTCTCGCTCAAGAACAATATTATATTAAAAAAACCACTACTCGTATACACATGGGTTAGGTTGCGTCGGTCAGATTTTTCCAGGGTATATTCAGACTTTTCTTGGGTATATCCACACTGTTTAGGTGTGTATTCAGACTTGTACTCGGACATTTTCAGATTGTATCCAGGTTATTGCAAAGTGTAGCCAGACTTTTCCAAAGTGTAGCCAGACTTTTCCAGGGTCTTTCCAGACTTTTCCAGAGTGTATATAGACCTTTCCAGGGGCTTTTTAGACATTTCAAGAGTGTGTCCACACTTTTCTACGGTCTTTCCAGACTTTTTTAAGGTCTTTCTAGACTTTTCCAGGGGCTGTCCAGACTTTTCCAGAATGTATTCAGACTTTTCCAGGACCTTTCAAGACTTTTCCAGAGTGTATCCAGACTTTTCCAGAGTGTATCCAGACTTTTCCAGAGTATATCCAGACTTTTCCAGAGTGTATCCAGACTTTTCCAGGGTCTTTCCAGACTTTTCCAAAGTGTATCCAGTTTTGTCCAGGGTCTTTTTAAACTTTTCCAGAGTGTATCCACACTTTTCCAGAGTGTATCCAGACTTTTCCACGGTCTTTCAAGTCTTTTCCAGAGTGTATCCAGACTTTTCCAGGGTTTTTCCAGACTTTTTCAGAGTGTATCCAGACTTTTCCAGGGTCTTTCCAAAATTTTTTTAGAGTATATCCAGACATTTCCAGGGTCTTTCCAGACTTCTTCAGAGTATATCCAGACTTTTCCAGGGTCTTTCCAGACTTTTACAGGGTCTTTCCAGACTTTTCCAGAGTATATCCAGACTTTTCCAGAGTGTATCCAGACTTTTCCAGGGTCTTTCCAGACTGTTCCAAAGTGTATCCAGTTTTGTCCAGGGTCTTTTTAAACTTTTCCAGAGTGTATCCACACTTTTCCAGAGTATATCCAGACTTTTCCAGGGTCTTTCCAGACTTTTCCAGAGTTTACCCAGACTTTTCCAGGGTCTTTCCAGACTTTTTTAGAATATATTCAGACATTTCCACGGTCTTTCCAGACTTTTACAGTGTATCCAGACTTCTCCAGCATCTTTCCAGACTTTTCCAGAGTGTATCCAGACTTTGCCAGAGTGTATCCAGTTTTTTCCAGGGTCTTTTCAGAGTTTATCCAGACTTTTCCATTGTCTTTCCAGAGTTTATCCAGACTTTTCCATTGTCTTTCCAGACTTCCAGGGTCTTTCCAGAGTGTGTCTAGACTTTTCCAGGGTCTCTCCAGACTTTTTCAGAGTGTATCCAGACTTTTCCAGGGTCTTTCTTGACTTTTCCAGAGCGTATCCAGACTTTTCCTGGGTCTTTCCAGACTTTTTCAGAGTGGATCCAGTCTTCTCCAGGGTCTTTCCAGACTTTTCCAGAGTGTATCCAGACTTTTCCAGGGTCTTTCCAGACTTCTTCAGAATATATCCAGACTTTTCCAGGGTCTTTCCAGACTTTTACAGGGTCTTTCCAGGCTTTTCCAGAGTGTATCCTGACATTTCTCGAAAATATCATTGGACATTATTTTTCGACAAAATCTATGAAGAAATATTTCCTTACAATTCAATATTGGACAGAAACGGGATAAGTTTTCCGAAATGGGGAGGGGTGTTTCAGTATAGGTCTTAGTTCAGAGTATAAAGATAAAGGGCGCTACGCAGTAGTCAAAAATTTTGCAACTAAATTAGAGTGCAATAGCGCCGCACGCAAAAATCTTAGAAAAATTAAACAAGAGATAAAAATGGCGGCGCACTGTGTGTTAATTTTTTTTTCAAAAATTAGGTAATACCGGGAACAAAACAGCGCCGCAGGTGAAAATTTTAGAAAAATTTAGTATTACCGGAGAAGACTGCACGGCGATAAAAAAAAAAGCAAAAAGTAGTAAGTTATTATTTTTAAGAAAAATGATCAATTCCCCCCCCCCCTCCCCTGGAACCACCACTGACTGTCCCATTGCAACGGTCGAGCCACAGAAGAACTGTTTGTCTTCGTCGTTTTTTTTTTAAATCGGCGGACTCCCTTTTTAATTGATTTAAAGTTTCCTTAAGAAAATTGGTTACATTATGAGAAAAGGCAGAATAATGAAACTGAACTATTAAAATTTCGTGGGTTAAAGTGTCACCTTGCCAAAGTCAAGAAACCTACTTTGCAAGTACCTTGTGCTTTGTGATAACTAATGTTATTTAGAATATTAACTGAAGTGGTACTAAAGTGTTTTTAGAAACCTGACCGAGATTTCGAAATAAAGTAATTTTATAACATTTGTTATCAAAAATCTATGCAAAATACTAACTGCCCATCGTTACCATTTTTCCAAATGACACCCCCTAGTCCAAGATGCAAATGTTCAAAGCTTTAATAAGTAGGTTTAGAAGGCCAAACAAAGTCTGGTGGCTTATACAGGGTTCGACAGTTCTCGTCTAGGGTGCCCAAATGCATGTGTCTGACTAAGAACGCTATTCAATTCAAATGCACCGAAGGGAGATGCCGGCTATTCAACGTTGTCAAGCAAACATTTTAGGAAAACTGTTGCACTTTCTAGGTTTTATTAGCGTCACTCTCATTCACGAGTGCAATTGCCGTTAATAGCGCAAGCGCGAATCGTCGCGGGACAAGGCATGAACCATGGATCGCTCGCAGTAAACATATTTTCGCTTTCCTTCCGAGTACGTCCAACGTCGGCTGTCGATTCTTGTGGATGCTTCCTTGGATAATGTGATCACTCCCATTCCCGTCGCTGCCTGTTAGTATTCTTGCTACTGCCAGTTTGCTTTTTGAGTGATGAACTAATTTCAAACTAACCAAAATATTTTCTTTCACTTTTTCCTTATCTTTTTGAAATTTAACAAAAAACGGTCGTAGAACTGAAGGTGCAAAATAAAAGTATGACAAAGTATTAAAAAATTACTTTTCATTGTAAATGGGAATTACCTACTTATAAAATTATGTAGATTTCTATTACAGTTTAAGTTTTTTCTTAAATGCCACGTTACAAGCAAGCCATAAGTAAATTTTTTATATTTCGTAAAATATTGCTAGATATTTTCTTCCTGTTTCCAAAAATATACCATATGTTACCTTTGTCTTGAACAGTCATTGAACACAAAAACGTTGCCACCACTACATTGCCCTTATGGGAAATTATTTTTGATTTTACTGGAGAACCGCCAAAGATAAACCCTACATGATATATTTTTTGAATCGAAATCTTTAAAAATTAGGATTCCAATTAAAAAAGAGAACCTCATGGCTGCGTGTAGAATGTGATTGGGGAAAAAACTGAAAAAGTGACAGAAATCTACCTAATTCTAATAGTAATTCACTTTTTGATTTAGCTTATTGTGACAAATAACAAAAAAGTTTTTCCAAACAGGAATTTATAAACGGTCACCCTGTACACACCTAACTGAGTATAAATGATTTTTAAATTAATAAATTCTTTAATTTACAACACATCACATAAAACTTAGCTATAGATACAGCATAACTGTATAATTAATAGTGGAGTGGAGATTCTTTTTTTTTCTGTCAGTGACCTTTGCTCAGGAAATATTGAGTCAAATAAACATTAGAATTGGGTGAACTTTGAATGGAAGGTACATTTTGTAAAAACTAAGACACGGCTCGGAGCACTCAGTGTGTTGCATATACAGGGTGCCCTAAAAGTTCGCGTCCACCCTAATATCTCAATTAGATGATTTAGAAAAAAAGGATCTTTTTGTATGCTAATCATCGCAATCGTCATTAAGGAAAGGGAGCTAGGGTTGCGGCAATACTTTTTTTTAATGAGATACCCTGTATATTTTGAAAAATTTAAATAAAGCTTTTCCTTCTGTTTCCAAAAACATAATATGTTACTTTTTTCTCTAACGGTTTTTAAATAAAATGGGAAAATCATCTTCATAAGATTAATGAGTTAAACAAGAAAACAGATATTCGGTGATTCTTTGTCTAAATCATTGCTCTTGTTTAGAAGTTTTTGTCATTTTATTTAAAAGCCGTAACAGGTAACGTGTTGGTAATATCTGGAAACAGAATGAAAAGTTCTATTCAAATTTTATAAAATATACAAAGTATCTCATTTAAAAAAAGTATTGTCTCTGCCCTAGCTCAGCCCCTTAAAGAATGATGGCACAATTCGCAACCAAAAAGATTCTTTTTTGTAAACCATCTAATTATGTAAAGTTTTAATTCTCTGTCTCTGTTGGTTCTGGAGATATTAGGTTAGACTCGGATTTTTAGGACACTTTGTATGTTTTCCAACGCTTTCTTGGTAGTAACCATGCGAAAGAAAGTTTAAAGCTACCATAACCAATAAATAAAAGAAATAAATAAGAGCTTATAAGTACGAGGTAATAACTTATTGCAGCAGGTTTGTGCAGCTGCATCATGCGCAATGGACAAACATAATAACTTTCCATCCATCATTTTCTATTAATATATGTGAGAAAGAGAAAGATATATATGATTATGCACTAAGTAGCTGAATAAACCATGCCTTAGAGGATTGAACTAGGTTAACCTATAACTAAGGATACCTATATTAACAGTGATATGTATAAAAAAAGCAAGCATCTTATTCTTTCATATGTATCACGCTCCTTGTTAGAACAGAGAACATGCTCTATGAAAGAAAAAAAAGACAATTTTTTCGATATGTATTATTGAGTATATGATGTGAAAACATACTCTAGATTTTGTGCACTAGGTAAAATAATTTATTACTTACTTTTTTCTCGATGGACTACTCTGAGATCCTTCGGCCCTCAACCCTAAAATGGCCATACCAATCCCATTATTTCTCTTGCCAGGTTTTTCGAAACTGTAATTTTTCGTAGTTTCTTTCTGACATTTGGAAAGGATCAAATCGTTTTTTGTATTGGAATCTCGAGGCGACTTGTTGCGACGCATTCGCCTCGCCCTCCTCTATAGCTTTATTCACGAGCCATATTTCTTCTGGTTCATCATTTTTACCGACAATATTTATATAAGAAGAAAAAAGGCACACCGATTAAAAACCCAATCGGTACTTTAATGAAACGAAGGTTAGGTTACAAATTAATCAAAAAAACTTTGCATTCTGCGCAAGTTCCGTGCGATTACAGCGCCATTCTCCTACTTCATATCAGGAGAACATTTACCTGCGAATTTTGGACGGAAGGGAACACCCCTCGCGCGTTAAAGAATATAGCCTGGGAATTTTTTCGTGAGAACACTCCCACATGTGACCATCCCTCAGTTGAAGAATCGACACCCAGTTAGCGAGGTTAGGTTTGCCAAAAATGAACGCATTCACGAAAGAAGAGAGGATTTGTCCATGTAGCCCAATAGAATAGTACTTTAAAATGGCAAAACTGACTACACAACCACACTTTTCAGGGCTAATAGGGGATCATGCCAGAAATCTAAAACCACATTTTTCCAACAAAATTTCTCTCTAGGTTCGCCGCTATCTTGGACTTAATATTTCAATTAATATTTGTCCGATTTTAAAACGGTTTTTTTTGTTGGCTAAAAAAAATTATTTTTTAAACTTTTATTCGATTTGTTTTTATGTGTCATAAAAAAAAGTTATGCCTAAAAGACTCCCGAAAATGGTGACATCTGATTACTTACTAGCCAATATTTCTCTTTGTGTAGACTTGAGAAGAAAAGTGTTCAAATATTAATAGTAGATATCAAAATTTCCTATAATTTTTTTTAAACACTTTTTCTATATAGTAAAAAATAGCTGAGATAGAGTGCTGCAAAGTTGACACTATAAATTCTTGACCCAAGATTTAACTCCCTTATTGTGTCAAGCTGGCCATGACGAACGCCTACGGTTTGTCACACCAGGAATTTACTATAAAAACTGCTTTTGTTAAACCAATTTTTTATCCGAACCTCATTTCTTCAAACCCACTCAATAACAAACTCTAAATTTATAACACCCTTTTTTAATCGAACCCTTGTTTATCAAACTCATTCAATATCAATCTCGTAATTTGTAAAACCTATTTTTATTCAAATCCGGTACTTGTCATACCATTATTTTTCAAAACCGGAATTCGTAAGACCCGTTGCTTATCAGAAATTTGTTCTTAACTGGAATGCAAGTGACATCTATATACAAACTATTGAACATTGAACGCTACTTGTACAAATATGCGCGCGTAACGTACCAGCGACAAATGCATCGAAACGCCGCGCCGCCACGCCACCTGCGTATACGCCTCCCATTCATATATTATTGGCGAATGCGCAATTAATTTGGCTAAAATTTCTGATAAACAACGATTCTTACGAATTTCGGTTTTGAAAAATAATGGTTTGACAAATTTCGGGTTTTATTACAAAATGTGTATTACAAATTACGAGTTTGATATTAAATGAACTTGATGAACAATAAAAAAACAAAATTATGATTGTTTTCCACAAACCAAAACTACACTTTTTTGCACTCGACGCGCGTTTCGTTAACAATGTTAGCATCATCAGGAGACGATAAACAATGAACTAAATTAATCTACGCTCTATCTTATATACAATCCTTTAGTGGGCGGAGATAAGACTAATAAATTGTGATTGATCACGATTTTTAATCCTACCTCCCCTCAACCAAAGAATAAAGTGTACTAAACGGGATAGGTCCTCTATCTTTATTTAAACTATTTCTGGATTTAATGATTTCCATACTTTCATATGCATTCAAAAGTCTTTTGTTTGGTACACTTTTTAGAAGTTTTAGGTTATCTAATGTGAATCTATGATTGGTTTCAAAAGCATGCTCGGCCACACTTGACTTTTCTGTTCTTCCGTATTTTAAGTGTGCTAAGTGTTCTTTAAAACGTGTTTGAATAGAGCGTCTCGTTTGGCCAACATATTTTTTATCACAATCCATGCAACTAATTTCGTAAATTCCACTTTTTTCTAGAACTGTAGTTTTATCCTTGGGGTTTCCTAGTAAGCTTCTTATTGTGTTACCGGATTGATATACTAATTTAAGACCGGTGTTATTAAATACTTTCTGTAATCCTTTCGTATAATTAGGATTATACGGAATTGATACAAATTTTGAGTCGCAGGTATCTTTTTGTCTGAAAAAGGTAGAATTCCGAAAGGTCTTTTGAAAAGAATGTCTATTTATCAGCTTATTTATTAAGCCTTCGTCGTAACCGTTTTCGCCAGCTATATTCCTAATCCTATTCTTTTCTGCTTCAAATCTTTCTTTGTTTAAGGGGAAATTTACTAATCTATATGTTAAAAAGTGCAAACTTGCAAGTTTATGTTGTAAGCAATGAAAAGAGTCATTTGGAATATACCTGTTGGTGGCCGTGCCTTTTCTGTATAGGTCAAAGTCCAATTTATTTTTATTTCTTATAACTAAAGTGTCTAGAAATGGCAGTGTACCGTTGTTCTCTGTTTCATAAGTAAATTTAATAACTATTAATATATATTAATTTAATAACTATTAAATTTACTTATGAAACAGAGAACAACGGTACACTGCCATTTCTAGACACTTTAGTTATAAGAAATAAAAATAAATTGGACTTTGACCTATACAGAAAAGGCACGGCCACCAACAGGTATATTCCAAATGACTCTTTTCATTGCTTACAACATAAACTTGCAAGTTTGCACTTTTTAACATATAGATTAGTAAATTTCCCCTTAAACAAAGAAAGGTTTGAAGCAGAAAAGAATAGGATTAGGAATATAGCTGGCGAAAACGGTTACGACGAAGGCTTAATAAATAAGCTGATAAATAGACATTCTTTTCAAAAGACCTTTCGGAATTCTACCTTTTTCAGACAAAAAGATACCTGCGACTCAAAATTTGTATCAATTCCGTATAATCCTAATTATACCAAAGGATTACAGAAAGTATTTAATAACACCGGTCTTAAATTAGTATATCAATCCGGTAACACAATAAGAAGCTTACTAGGAAACCCCAAGGATAAAACTACAGTTCTAGAAAAAAGTGGAATTTACGAAATTAGTTGCATGGATTGTGATAAAAAATATGTTGGCCAAACGAGACGCTCTATTCAAACACGTTTTAAAGAACACTTAGCACACTTAAAATACGGAAGAACAGAAAAGTCAAGTGTGGCCGAGCATGCTTTTGAAAACAATCATAGATTCACATTAGATAACCTAAAACTTCTAAAAAGTGTACCAAACAAAAGACTTTTGAATGCATATGAAAGTATGGAAATCATTAAATCCAGAAATAGTTTAAATAAAGATAGAGGACCTATCCCGTTTAGTACACTTTATTCTTTGGTTGAGGGGAGGTAGGATTAAAAATCGTGATCAATCACAATTTATTAGTCTTATCTCCGCCCACTAAAGGATTGTATATAAGATAGAGCGTAGATTAATTTAGTTCATTGTTTATCGTCTCCTGATGATGCTAACGTTGTTAGCGAAACGCGCGTCGAGTGCAAAAAAGTGTAGTTTTGGTTTGTGGAAAACAATCATAATTTTGTTTTAGTGCAACCAAAGGTTCCAAATTCCCAACATAGTTGATGAACAATGGTTGGTTAAAAATGGGTATTATAAATTTCGAATTTGTTATTGAATGGATTTGAAGAAATAAGGTTCGGATAAAAAATTGGTTTAACGAATTGCAGTTTCTACAGTGAATTATTTAATAACTAAAACTTTCTTTTATTTAACCGGTTTGATTTTGCACATTCTGATAAACCGTGGGCGTCCGCCAAGACAAAACAAAAGTACCTACCTATTTGACAACTGAATATTGGAGATAATATTCTGCGTAGCTACTTTTAAAATTAAAATTTTTTGAGTATAATTCGATATTCGTGCTTAAGTGTTTCGAGGAAAACGAGGAAATTAATTGCTGCTTTCCAACAAAACATTATATTTACCAATAACCTACCTAAAGAATAAAGATATAAGTCTCATTGAGCGCTTTTTACAAATGAAGTATGTTTGACACATTTTACAGAGTAATCCAGAAGGTAGCCTTATTTCTTGTTTTCTACGGTTTTTAATATAGAAATAAAACGAGACTTGGTTTTTATATGTTTTTGACGTTTCTATAGCAGATCATGTGATTTTCGGCAACTTCGAGTTTTGCCCTATATACAGTGGCGTACCCAAGGGGAGAGGAGAGGTTCTGTTTAACTAGTGCTACTCAAATCTGAATAAGCTTCTTATTAAATAACCGAGTTTTTCTCAAAAATGTTTTAGAACATTTTTTGCCTTGATATCTGTCTGTCCGTCTGTCTGTCAGCAAGGTGCCTAACTCAAGAACCACTTGTGCGATTTTGACGAAATTTAGTAGGTACGTAGACTGTGCTCCAGATGATCCCATTTCAAGAACATTAAAATTTCCCCCCAGAGGGAAGGGACTTATTAAAAAACCCAGTTTAATCCAGAATATGTATTTAAACAGGGATTTTGAATGCTTTGGTGAGAGCTTTAGTGCCTATAAATTGAAAGAGTATTTTAAAAATTCTTGCCTGCGTTAACATTTCTTTCTTTTTCTATAAAAAAAATACACATTTGTGGCGCCCTCTATCTCCGTTATTTTTAACATAACTGTTATTTTTTATTACCAGAACTTAAAGAAAATGTAATCTACCAAATTTTTTATATGAAAATTTTTTAAAAAAAGTTTAATCGTAACAAATTTTATGTCAATATATATATATATATAAATTTTACGGGTAGTCCTGACTAGTTGAGAAAAAAACCTCGGTTGGTTAGTGGGGATGCAGTCTTACATGGGCCGGAATAAAGTAAACTCCTTTTTTGACAGTCAAGCTTTCGAGAATATATTTTTCTCTTCTTCAGGACTTCTACAATAAGTTAACAAGCCATTAGAAATACAAACAATATAGATAAACTATACAGGTACCCATATAAATATATCTAAATAATTATGTACTCACCAAAGTCGATTGAAAAACAATAAAGCTAGACATCTCTGAACAATTCTGAGCATTTTTTGCCCTTTTGGGGCTTATGTTATAATAAAAACCTACACGAATTTGGTTTAAAGGAATTAAAAGTCCTCAAAATGGTGGCAAGAGGTTCTTTTTATATTTTTTTTTCAATTTTAACGTTTATGAGGTCACATTAACCGTCTTCTTTAGTGTATCAAGTAACCCAGGAGAGAGAGCGAGTAACACAGAGAATACTGCACGAGAAAAGGACGCAACAGAGTGGTCACCTTATTCTCTTTTTCATTTTAAAAGTGTTAGCTCCCAAAAGACACACAGTTCACCATACTCTCCCTATATTTTATTTTTTGTTGTTTTGGTGTTATTATTATGTTAATTGACCTATTTTGTAGGTACATGAGAAATTAAAAGAAAAGGAAAGGGTTTCGGTATATATATATATGCTAACTTGATTAATCATTATTTTCGGCTGTAGATGTGAATTAACTTTTTATCCGGGATACATAGAAAAAAAAAATTAGATCAAATATCTTACAAAAACCACTTTTTAATAAAACAAAACCTAGAGAAAAATTTTGTTGGAAAAATGTGATTTTAAGAGTCTCATGATTTGCTGTAAAAATTTTGGCTGTTAAGTCAGTTTTGTAGATAAATCGCGATTTCCTGACTATTCTATTGCAGTAATGAGGTAATTGGGCGCTTTCCATTTGAATTCCCTGGTCGACCGATTCCTTCTAAACCGTTTATAACAATTTCTACAGTTTTGAAACACATGGTTGTATCAATGGTTGTCGAAATTGTTATAACGGTGGAGTTACATCAGGGTCAAACCATATCAAGTCAACCAGGCAATCAAATCAAAAATCAATCACATTTTTTGGATAAGCGGTTTTTGTTTTATTGATTCTTGAAAATCAAGAAATTGACCAATATGTCCTTGACAGACACTTACAAAAATAGTAATATCTCAAAAACTATTGATCCTATAGAAGCGAGTGATAGCTCATTTTGAAGGGTTTTTAAAGATGTGTGACACAATATAGTTTGTTTAATTTTTTTTTTTTTAATATTAATTGACCTATTTTGTAGGTACATGAGAAATTAAAAGAAAAGGAAAGGGTTTCGGTATATATATATATGCTAACTTGATTAATCATTATTTTCGGCTGTAGATGTGAATTAACTTTTTATCCGGGATACATAGAAAAAAAAATTAGATCAAATATCTTACAAAAACCACTTTTTAATAAAACAAAACCTAGAGAAAAATTTTGTTGGAAAAATGTGATTTTAAGAGTCTCATGATTTGCTGTAAAAATTTTGGCTGTTAAGTCAGTTTTGTAGATAAATCGCGATTTCCTGACTATTCTATTGCAGTAATGAGGTAATTGGGCGCTTTCCATTTGAATTCCCTGGTCGACCGATTCCTTCTAAACCGTTTATAACAATTTCTACAGTTTTGAAACACATGGTTGTATCAATGGTTGTCGAAATTGTTATAACGGTGGAGTTACATCAGGGTCAAACCATATCAAGTCAACCAGGCAATCAAATCAAAAATCAATCACATTTTTTGGATAAGCGGTTTTTGTTTTATTGATTCTTGAAAATCAAGAAATTGACCAATATGTCCTTGACAGACACTTACAAAAATAGTAATATCTCAAAAACTATTGATCCTATAGAAGCAAGTGATAGCTCATTTTGAAGGGTTTTTAAAGATGTGTGACACAATATAGTTTAATTTTTTTTTTTAATTAAAAAAAAATTTTTTTTGAAAAATCTCAAAAACACATTTTTTAATTTTTTTCAAAAAAATATTTCTTTTTTTTTCAATGTTTTTTTAACATTTTTGGAAAATTTTAGGATGGAGAAATAATGGAGTCATACTTTAAAAAAATAATAAGATATTTAATACAGGGCTAATTTACCTAATATGGGTATAACAAAAAAATTAAAAGTAAGAATAGAAAATTTACAATAAAAAATATTTAGGTTGCTAATTTTTTTTGTAAAATATTTAAGGCATCTGTCATTTCTTCTGCAGTTAGCGTATATGTCCTACCAGTGGCAGTATTTGGGTTGACCCCTTAAAAGAGAATTTTGATATATGACCAATATATCAGCTTTTGACTTTGGAAAGTAAAAAGACGGAGAGGGACCATGAGGATGTAAAAAACTAACTTTTAATTCCCCGCTTTCTATATTTTTGCCAATGATACATCCCATCCACCAAAGACAGTCATAGTTTATGGTTACAAAACCGGAGTCGATGTTTTCAATTTCTGTGTTTGACAAACCACAGGTTGCAAAAAGACATTGAATATTTTCCTCTTTACTTAGTGAAAATGGTTTTGTAATAATTTTTTCATTACTGAGGGGGATAATCGAGTGCAATTTTTGAGTCCCAGGTATCGATTGTGCTTCCAGGTATCTTTTTTCCAAAAACTTTTCATGTTGCTGGTAGTCATTTAATGAACAATATTTAAATGTTATACCAGGAATGTTTTCTGTTGCAAATTTAAAAAGATCTTCGGGGGTCATAATCTGTTCATTATATGGTCTCTGCAGACTTGCTTTAGCAGCCAACCGTCACAGCCGTCTGAAAAATAGATAATTTTGTCTAAATTATCCATTTGCCTCTTTAGTTCAGGCATAAGGTGGCTTAAAAAAAGATGAAATGCCACAGTTGTGTTCCTTGGAAAGTTTCATTCGACAATGGTCACAAATTTTCATGCCAGTCTCCACCCCTTTAAAGGAAGTCATCCAATTTGTGACATTCCGTAACTTTTCGGAATGTTTCTCCTGACTTAATGGATCACAACACCTCACAAAAAATTTTGTCCATTGTTTTGGCTTATTTTGTGCCATTTTACAACACACGACTCCGATAAATGTTTTAAATTAAAAAATAGCAATTTATCACATAAACCGCAGGTTTGCAATTAATTATTGTCAAAACTTTTCCTGTCTGAACCAGAAATGATACAAATAGGGGTAAGGGCCAATAAAAAGTAATGGGAGGAGCTAAACATTTTGCAGGAATTAACATGTTTAAATGTATAATAGGTGGGTGAAAAGATCTTGGGTGGAGGGGAGGACAATTGAAGAAATACTGAAAATTTTGCAGGAATAAACAAGTTTGGAAAAACCTTTCATGTATCTTTTTTACAAGACTGGGAGCAATTGGCAAGTTTTTAGATATAAAGAGTAAATATATAGGTATTTATCAAAAAATGTATGGTGTTTTCCTTCAAGGTTTTTTATATTACTTTTTTAAAAATAGAACCAATAACTTCTCCATCCTGAAATTTTCCAAAAATATTAAAAAAATACTGAAAAAAAATAGAATTTTTTTGAAAAAAATTCAAAATGGTGTTTTCAGGATTTTTCAAAAAAAAAAATATTAAAAAAAAAAATAAAAACAAAAAATTACATGGTGATACATATCGTTAAAAAGGTCTTTAAAAAACGTTCAAAATTAGCTATAACTCGCTTCTATAGGACCAATAGTTTTTGAGATATTGCTATTTTTGTAAGTGCCTGTCAAGGACATATTGGTAAATTTCTTTATTTTCAAAAATCAATAAAACAAAAACCGCTTATCCAAAAAATTTAATTTTTTGGATTTTTAAGTTTTTGGATCAGAAGGAGTGTACCAAAAATCATCAAAATCGGAGATGGTCAAAACGAAAAGTGCCTTTTTTTTGGTTGATTTGATATGGTTTGACCCCATCAGCTCATCCCATTCCTCCTGAAACGGAAGAATGGGATGAGACGGTATGCGCCTATGTTGAGGGGCATCAAGCGTGCTCCACTAGGGCAATTTCTGAGGCGGTAGGAGTTTAGAATCGTACTTGCCAAAAGATTTTAAGAAGGGACGGTTACAAATCCTCAAGTTAAAGTGTTGTAAGGAGCTTTCTGAAGATGATTGTTTTCGAAATTTGCAGTTTTCCGAAATTATGAGGGAAAAATGTGACAGGGATGTAAATTTCCTGGAAAATGTCCTGTTTAGTGCCAAAAGAACATTTTTCCTTCATAAAAAGCACAACTCGCAAAATACTTGGTATTGGTCGAGAGAACACAAACACCTTGAGGCAGCTGTGAGAACACAATACCCTCAAAAGCTGAATGTATGGACAGGGATCACATAATTGGAACTTATTTTGTCGACGGTAATTTGAATGCCCAAAAATATATTGCGCTCCTGCAGGAACAGGTTTTACCTAGGTTGCAGGAGCTCAACATAAATTTGGGTACAACGTGGTATCAGCAGAACGGTTGCCCTTCTCATATTTCACGTCAAGTGTCAAATTATCTTCGAGAAAAATTCGAAGATCGAATTATGTCCACCCATGGACCCATCCAACCAGCGAGGTCGCCTGACACGGCGCCCAATGATTTCTTTTTGTGGGTTAGGTGGAAGGACGATCTTTGGATTACCTCATTTGAGGCCTTCAACACTTGAAGAATTGAGGGCCAATATCTTGGATGCAGCCGCTACCATCAACCCGGAAATGTTGGCAAGTACCCGACAAGATTTTTACGATCGGCTGGGATACTGCGAGGCCCAAGCTGGAGGACGAATTGAGTCTTTTCTGAATAAGTAGACATAAAATTGTGCAACAGTTTTTAGGCTTGCGTGTTCATTTTTGTAACACCAAATTTTTTCAACTGAAAGAGGGGTCTCGGAAGGTTTAAAAAATATTGAACCCATTTCTTCATATTGCAAATTTTTGCACCGGCAGCGCCATCTTTCCAGCATCGATGCAATCATCAGGTGCAACCATCGATAGGTATCGATCGATAATTCCGTCCGCAATCCGTTTAGAAGCGCCAGCCAGCGCTTTAGACCGTTTTATTCGAAAATGCGGGCGTGAAGGAGATCGTAGACGTAATTTTTCTCAATTATTCACTTAGAAAATCTTAAGATTTTTATTTATTTGACAGTGAAATGATGCAACTAAAATACCACAAAATATTTTCTGTACATTTGAGGAGGGGAGGCGCTCCGTTTCCTCGCCAATTTTTGTAAAATAAAGGAGTCTACAAGAATCAGATTTTTTTTTTAGAAAACACCCCTGTTATTTAATAACAGTTTTAAATTCGTTTTAAAGTAAAACAAGACATGATAACGGTTACAAAAAGTGTTCTAAGTAGAAAGAGTTGAGGGTTGCAGATTTAAAGACTGCGCTACATTGTTTTAATTTTTTTTATTCTTTTAAAAACGTATAATTTTCAATCTTACTTGGGAATATTTTAGGTAATTGAGAGTTACATCGGCAACATCGTATCGGTTTCTCAAGTTTAGTATCTCTTTCGCTCTCATTTACTAGCCATTGCGCTTCTTTTTCAATACAGGCTATTTCGGCACCCTAGACAAGAACTGTCGAACCCTGTATTGACAAGCCATCAACGATTCTTATGGGTTAAAACTGCAGTGTTGTATGTTTAATAGTCCCTGTTAAATACTGCACTTCCCCAAACGCCGATATAGACTTTCATAAGTTTGTGAGTTCATCTGTTTTAAAGGATTGTTTAAATCAAACCGGTTTCTTAAAAAATGCTCTCTTGAAAAATGAAATCTATATTTTAGGAATTGGTCTTTTGTTGTAAAGCTTGAGTTTTTACTCAGATGGGAATTTTAAAATGTTACTTTAATCAAAAGTTATAGTGCGAGAGAGATCGAACGTTCATTTAAGTTATAAAGATCGCGACTCTTCAAAAACCGTTAGAAAATCTCGCCCTTACAAAAAATCTGACGATTTTTAAACACAAGTTTACACTAACTGCTTTTTTGTCAGGACTACTTGCTAATATTCCTTAAAATTAAGTTTCTTAATACTGTTCTAGTAAATAAACAATATAACAGTTTTAATTTTTGTAGGATGTTTTTCTGAAAAACCTTTTTTTTATTTAAAAATGTATGTTATTAAGCTTAGTTTTTTGTGTAAACAACCTTTAAAAATTTTAAAATACAAAACCATAGATAGCCATGGAATATGTTGCTGTCACTATTCAGAAGTCACACATATTCTGTCTTTCCTTTTACATGGTAACAATTTTCGATACTTTATGACGTTTATTGGTACGAGTAGTAACAATTTAGCTCCAGCGTAAACTAATCCTGCAGAATATCTTTAAAATATTAAATTTGCAAAATGTTATTACAAAAATAACGCATTTTTTCTCTTACAACGTTAGCATAAATATTAAGGACGCTGTATTTTCATTTTAAATTAGGCGATAAGTAAACAATAGCAACTTTCCAGAATTGTGTCGGGTGAGATTTTCTGTCGTTTTTGAAAAATCGTGACCAAACTGCCAACTTAAAATTACCAGTTTAAATTTAATTTTCCAGTCGCTTCTGTTCCCAAAGTTTCCGACTGTTTTCGGATTTTCCAGTTCCTAGATATACCTTGTAGTTTTTCTAGATATTTTTTAGTTTTTAGAAGTTTAAACCCATTAGACATAAATGTTATTAAATTGCTGTAAAATAAAAATTTCGTTTTTTCGTCGTTTGCCTAAAGGTTTTTAGCAAATAAATTATTTTATGTCATAATTTACTCTTTTTATTTCCCCTAAAAACGGAACGCAAAATTTCACAGTAGCAAGGCCCCCGACTAATTTGTGGAATGAGTTTAGTTTATTGTTTCAATATTTTAAGTTTTGAGTTTGATAGTTGTGGATTAACATTGTCAATAAACAAAATAAAGGAAAAGTCTATTTTTCATCTTCGAGTTAACGAAGCAAATTGACATGGAGACTTAACGAACAAACTTTATTCAAGATTTTTTTTATAGATTCGATAGCTCTGCCCATCCCCGTTATAAAACATTACTTTTGGGCATCATCCACATTTTGAAATATTCAAGATGGGGTTCTTGGGTCCGCTCAATCCAAATTTATTGTTAAAAAAAATTTTGGGGGTAATTTGAAAAAGTGGAGGAATTTAAGGGGTAAACGCTAAATGGAAACTTGACGAAGAAACTTTTATTTATGAATTTCATAATATTTTAAAATGGTGGATGATCAAAGTCATTAGATAGTTTTATAACGGGGTTGAGCATAAACATTTTTACTGTTTGCCCTGTAAATACCCTTCTCACTCCTCCAGATTGCCCCAAATTTTTTTTAAACTACATATTTGAATTCAGCGAACCCAAAATTCCAAAATTGATGTATCCCCAAGAAAAAAAATAATGCCGGATTTGCACAAATCTATATTTTTTCTCTAGTGTACAGGGTAAAATAAAGTATTAATAGTGCAAGGTAATATAGATTATACAATCAATTTTAAAGGTCTATTACTTAACATCGGTTTTATCGATTTTTTTGCGTTTACATCAACATGATTAGGATGACAAAAACTACATTTCAGACCATGTGACCGGATAAAGATTTCCTCTCATTATGTAATGTGTTATTTACAGACTTACCTCCAACTTTCGATATCACTGGTTCTCTCTTGCGCTTTCTTCTTCTGGCTGGTTTGATGCCATCGGTTGTTTTTGTTTTTTCAATCACCAAATTCAATTTCTCGTTCTCCCCTTCTTTACCACTTCTTCTCATCTGAAAATAAAGGGTGTCCATCAGTATGAGAATTTTAAACTTTATTTAAGTAAGTATTGCAACGATTTGAAAAATTAAATTATGTAATTAGTAAAAAACTGAGTAGGTAGAACATCAAGTTTCGCATAGAAAACAAAAAGAACAAAGCACACTGCTAAAGAAGTCTAAAGTAGAAAATGTAAGCGGTTTAAGTTTTTTTTAGGAACAAACCAAATCTTAGTTATATTTAAAAGCAAAAATGGATTGGGCAAATTTATCTTAAACCTAAATTGTGAGATTTACTAAAAGGGTTTAGTCTATTTTAGAATGATCCTAAGTTTAAGTGAAAGTTTTGGTTTTAAACAATTTAAACCAACCCTCCGAGTTTTGGACATAGTTTTATTGAATAATCATCTTAACACAATCTTTTGTTGGATTTAAGAAAAAAGGTTCAATTTAGAAGAAAAGAAAATTAAAAAATTTAAACCCATGCGGGGTTTAAATAGTAAACACTCTAATTAAAACTTACCCTTGTTAATTAATTTTTCCAATTAATACTTGATGTCACACAACGATGGGTAATAATAAAATAAGGAGTAGATTAATTTTGTATCTATTTAAAAGGTGTTTTTATTTACATTTACATTTCTGTCACTGTCGAAATGTCAGTTTCAAAACATATTAGCTGGCTTGCATCAACCTCTACTGATGAAAACTCCAGCTTTGAAACGAGTGGACTTTGAGTTCTTGACTGAGCTGTTAGATAATCTCGATGTTTTAATTTCATTTTATAAATAAATTAATGTAGTTGTTTTGCCTTTTTTTCTGGTCTATTTTTCGTGCATAATCAGTGACCTTCACTTATGTTGTAGTGCCCTCATAAATATATTTTTTGTGCTGAAAACGGGTTCAAAATATGGCGTTTTTCTGGACAAAATTGGAGGTGTTTTATTGGTTAATGAACAACTTGGGATATTAAATAAAGTAAATTCATCCTTGTAAAAACGGTTACTTAGAGAAATTATAAACGAACTTATTACCAATTGCCACAAAATAATCTTTTCTGGGGGCTATAAATTTAAACCACCCCCCAGAGGTGGTCTAAAAAATCAACAACTTTATAACCTCAAACACAGATAATCAAGCTGTTAGGTGCAAAATTTTTGGCGTATTCATCATTTGCTATTTTGAAACCTGTCAAAGAAAATAGTTTTACGGCATTTTCTTCTAAAATATGGTATATTTTGAGAAAAAAAGCAGTTTTTCAGTGGTATTTTGTAATAAAAATAAAAAATAATTAATATCTTTGTGTCTTCTGTATAAGTAAGTGTTTTTTGAAAATTGGTTTTAAAATTTAGTACCTCCTACAGGTGTAAATATTTAGACCTGTGGGGGCTACTATTTTAGATCTTAGTAAATCCCAGAAGTGTGCGGTTTTAAGCTTAACTTGTTAAACTTAACTTAACAAAATGTCAATAAAGGTTGACAGAAATACGGGTTTTTTTTTCTGATTATTAACTGTATGTAATAAACAACTTTCACTGAAACTTAATTAATTCTAAAATTCTAAAATTATCTTAGTTTATCGACTGGAATCAAAAATAAGACATTTCGCTATCAGTTTTAATAAAAGTTTTATAAGTCTTATTCTTTTTAGAACAATCTCCCAATGAGCATTTTTGTCTATATAAAAGTTACAGCAAATAATATAAAACCTTCATAAAATAACCAAAAGTTATATTATTTAGTGTTGGTGATAATTTTATAACTCTAATATATCTCTTAAATGAGTAAAAAAGACTTGAAAAACAACTGTTCAATACCAGCTTATAAAAATGTATGGTACATAAGGGTCAAACCATATCAAATCAACCAAAAAAAGGCACTTTTCGTTTTGACCATCTCCGATTTTGATGATTTTTGGTACACTTATTCTTCTGATCCAAAAACTTAAAAATCCAAAATTTTTTTTGGATAAGCAGTTTTTGTTTTATTGATTTTTGAAAATAAAGAAATTGACCAATATGCCCTTGACAGGCACTTATAAAAATAGCAATATCTCAAAAACTATTGGTCCTATAGAAGCGAGTTATAGCTTATTTTGAAGGTTTTTTAAAGACCTTTTTAACGATGTGTATCACCATATAATTTTTTGTTATTTTTTTTTAATATTTTTTTTTTTTTAATTTTGAATTTTTTTCAAAAAAATACTATTTTTTTTCAGTATTTTTTTAATATTTTTGGAAAATTTCAGGATGGAGAAGTTATTGGTTCTATTTTAAAAAAAATAATATAAAAAACCTTGCAGGAAAAAACCATACATGTTTTGATAAATACCTATATATTTACTCTTTATATCTAAAAACTTGTCAATTGCTCCCAGTCTTGTAAATAAGATACATAAAAGGTTTTTCCAAACTTGTTTATTCCTGTAAAATTTTGAGTATTTCTTCAATTGTCCTCCCCTCCACCCAAGATCTTTTCACCCACCTATTATACATTTAAACATGTTAATTCCTGCAAAATGTTTAGCTCCTCCCATTACTTTTTATTGGCCCTTACCCCTATTTGTATCATTTCTGGTTCAGACAGGAAAAGTTTTGACAATAATTAATTGCAAACCTGCGGTTTATGTGATAAATTGCTATTTTTTAATTTAAAACATTTATCGGAGTCGTGTGTTGTAAAATGGCACAAAATAAGCCAAAACAATGGACAAAATTTTTTGTGAGTTGTGATCCATTAGGTCAGGAGAAACAATCCGAAAAGTTACGGAATGTCACAAATTGGATGACTTTCTTTAAAGGGGTGGAGACTGGCATGAAAATTTGTGACAATTGTCGAATGAAACTTTTCAAGGAACACAAGGAACAGGATTAACAACCATCTCCTGTAGCAGGGTAAGTAATAGTAACGAATACCTACCTACATTTTTACTTGTTTTTTTTTTTGTGTGTTGTGGCTATGCTAATAATTGTAGGATAATTATTTAGTATCCGGTTTTCTGCCATTTTTGGTTTTAAGTGAAAAATTCTTTATGGGACACCTACAGGCCTATGGGTCTGATTTCATCCTTTGCAAAAATTTATGAGTTATTAATACATAAGAGGCTGTTAGATTTTTTTCTGACAAATTCACTTTTAAACGACTTTCAACATGGCTTTCTCCCGAAAAGGTCTACAGAATCGGCTCTTTTAGAGTTGAACAAGTCAATAATTTCGACTCTTGAATCTAGGGGAGCGGCATGTGGACTTTTTTTGGATTTATCAAAAGCATTTGATACAATAAATCATGAAATTCTTTTGGAAAAATTAGAAGCGTACGGGGTTAGAGGAAGTGCTTTGGATTTATTTTGCTCGTATCTCACTGAAAGACCACAAAAAGTTACAATAAATTTGAACAACAATAAAATAACGTCAGAATCAAACGTCATAATTACAGGAATTCCGCAAGGAAGTATTCTTGGTCCTCTGCTCTTTGTTATTTATCTTAATGATATCAGATGATGCCAACGTAGTGATGCCGGTTTATCGGGAGGGCTCAATGAGCATTTTCAGAAACTTCTGGTGAGATATTTATATAATTATTATAAAGAGGGTTCCATTGATACCCTAGGGTATTTAGAAGTTTCCTACAAGAATTGAATTTGTATGTTTGTTTTATTGAAGGCTCTAAATTGATGGTATCCTAAAGTAACATAAAACTGGCGTTAACAATATTTCCACGAACATCCTTATAAAAATATAAGTCATCAGTGACAAAAGTTATATAAATTGGTGTTTGAAATCTTCCTGTCAACCCACCTATAAAACCGTAAGTAACTATCAATTAAAGATATATAATAGATTGGTTTTTAAAATGTTGCTATCAACCCACTTATAAAACTTAATTAACCAACAACAAATTTATATAAGATAAGATTGAAAATATTTCGAGAGACACTTATAAAAACTTGGGAAGTCACACACAATAGTTATATAAATTGGTGTCTGTAATATTCTTATGAACTCATTCATTAACCTTTTTTGCCCATAAGGTGTTTTCTATAATGTTGTTATTAATTTCTTTATATAGTGATTATAATACAACTGTTTTTAGAACAAAAAAAACAATTTTAATTTATTTTGGCAATTATAATAACAAAACAAACAAGATTTTTTAAGGTTAATTTTGTGACATCAAAAGGAGCGTTTTTGCGACATCAAAAGGCGCGTTTTTGCGAGATACCATACCATTATTATCTTGTTTTAATTACATCAATATGAGAGAGACAACAGATCCAAATCTTCTTGAGATAGTTGCCGATGACAGATATAGGGATCGAATGCATTTTGCACCCGATTCCCACCAGCGTTTCCCATGCGCAGTCACCCTGACTCAAAAAACTCATCACGTGGTCCGACATGAACTTATATAGGCAAATCTCGCTTAGACCACGTGATACGTGTTTTGATTCGGGGGACCCACGAATGAGAAACGCATAGATGGGAACCGTGTTTTAGAAAAAGAGAACAATATAGTAACCGTGTTAAGGTCTCAAAAACGCACCGTGAAACGTCGATACTGCTGGTCGACGGTAAATGTGAACACCCCGGAAAATACTCGCCTGTACACCCTTCGACCCCGCAATCTACCTATATTCTTGAGATAGTTACCTCTGACTCTGATAGTTATGCGGGCTTGAAGTGTGTGCAGGCGGGTATTTTTCCTGGTATGTGTAGTATGCTGGATCTCTCGAGGAATGCATTTAGGAAAAGCGAACAATGGTAACTATGTTAAGCTCGCAGAAACGGACCATCAGTGTTCAACACTGCGCCATCTGCAGCTCTTTGTTCCAAGTAGCATCATTTTTTAAAAGGGTCATAAAATAGTGTTGACGAGGTAAACAGTGGTATAATTGTATTGTTTTTTTTTATAGAATTGTCGGAAATTTTGGCCATTTTGAATTACAAAAATAGGTTTTTTGCCTAAATAAAAACGTTATTTATGGGGTTTCAACATGTGTTTCAATCGAAATATTGCTTGTTAGGGTTAAGAACAACATATAAAATTCAATATTTGTCCCAGAAAGAAAAAAACGTGTATGAAAAAAAAACTGATATTTAAATAAATATTTTTTTTCCCATTTTCTCAAGTATTTTTGGAGCCCATGAAATTTACGTGAGTGTATTCGAAAACTATATAGTAAACACGGGACCGCAGCTGATTTTCGGAGTAGGATGACTTGAAAAACAGCTTTTATTTGACTATAGTATATAAATATTCATATTCCTGCTTCAGCTTATCTGACTTTCATTTTTATTTATTTTAGAAGATTGCTAAACACCATTTTATAATTTTTTTATGGTAAAAAGAAAACGAATAATACATAACAAGCAAAGGGAAAAAAGATGGAAAATTTGTATTTCTAAATCCATAAAAACCTTTAATTTGTTATGTAGTGTTGTTAGAACAGTTGTAAAACCTTTTTATAATAATCTCTATACTTGAGAGCTCATAAGGAAGTTTTATAAAATCTATATGTTGTTTTTCTATCCATTACTATGTACCATTAATTTTTATAAGCTGATGTTGAACAGATGTTTTTCAAGTCTTTTTTACTCATTTAAGAGATATATTAGAGTTATAAAATTATCACCAACACTAAATAATATAACTTTTGGTTATTTTATGGATGTTTTATATTATTTGCTGTAACTTTTATATAGACAAAAATGCTCATTGGGGGGAACATCCATGAGGAATATTTTGATGTACTCGGTAAAGTGTCTGAATACTGTGTTAACAACCAACTCATTATGAACATAGAAAAAAACAAAAGCAGTTGTTATCTCTAACATGGACATATATGTCCCTAAAAACCTTACTTATGAAGGAGACACATTAACTTATGAAAGTCACACGAAGGTATTGGGAGTAACTATTGATAAATACCTAAATTTTTTTTCACACATCAGAGATCTATGTAAAAAAGCGGCAAGCTATGCTATTAGAGTTTTAAGTAAAATTTTTAGAGGTCACAGTTCATTAAAATCAATTTATTTTGGTATGTTTTACTCTCAATTAAAATATGGTATATTAGTTTGGGGCCATAGTAGTGACATAAATGACGTTTTTATTTTACAAAAACGTGTTATTAGAATCTTGGTAGGAATCAAGCCATATGCTTCTTGTAGAAATAATTTTAGAGAAAATAAGTTGTTAACGGTCCCGGGTATTTACATCTTGGAATGTTTACTGTATTTGGAAAAAAATCCATTACTTTTTGCTAAATATGCCGGTACTAGAACCTGTAACACAAGAAACAAAAACAACATGTATATATATATCCAAAACATAGACTAAGTATTACTGAAAAAACCCCGGATTATGCTGCAATTAAATTCTTTAATAAACTTCCAAACAAAATAAAAAATATCCAAAGCTACAAACTTTACAAAAAAGAATGCTTTAATCTAATTTGTAAGATAGAACCCTACAGCATTAGTGAGTTCCTAAATTTTAATGAATTTTAATGTCTTTTATGTTATGTTTTGACTTGTGTGTGTGCAATTTTAACAATTTTTAGAAATTTTCTGGTCACAAACTCTCAAACCGATTACTATTAGAAATAATTTTTAACGAAGTTGTAACTGCAACTTATTTATATACCTTTGTTATTTTTACAATTTTTTTGTAGATTTTTATGACGATCCGATTTTACCTATTGTAAACAATTTGGAAATAAACTATTGTCTTGTCTGTTCTGGGGTCCCTAGGACCCCAAATCCGCAACCGCCGAATTTTTTTTTTTATTTTTTTGATGCAAAAAGGGGTGTTGCCGGTGCCAGGGGGGGATTGTGACGGTTTTTTTTGGTTGTTTTGGGTTGGGTTGGTTTGAGTATTTTTAAGTGGGGTTGGGTTGGGGTTGTTTTAAAAAATAAAAAAAAAACAAAAAAATTAAAAAAAAAAAAAATTTGGCGGTTGCGGATTTGGGGTCCTAGGGACCGTAGTAGGTGCCTCCATAAAGAATTTTTCAAAAAAAATCAAAAATGACAGAAAACCGGATACTAAATAATTACCAATTTTAGTAAATGTTTTCATATTAAAAATTGTTTTTTTTTTTATTGTTACAGACCTTCCGCTCAAACTCCAGATTCTCCTTTTAAAGAATGTGATGAATCTATGGACCTTCTAAACCAGTCGTTGCAAATTATTGGAGAATCGCCTATCAAAAAAAGAAGAGTGTCCAAAGAAAAGGCTGAAAAAGTGAAAGCAATGATCGAAAAAAGATTAGGTCAGGAACAATATTCAATAGTAGAAAAGACCAAAGAAAAAAACATGGACGAGTGCGAAATAATACAACAATTAAAAGAAAAATTTCAGCTAGTTCAAAAAAGAAACGAAAGAATGTTAATTCTATCATGTCTTCCTATGAGTTGGAGTCGGGCAAAAATTCAGCAAGAATTTGGAGTTTCCCAATACATGACCAGGATGGTAATAAAAATGGTCAAAGAAAAAGGAATTTTATCCACACCTAATCCAAAGCCTGGGAAAACTCTTGACCAAAACGTTGTAGAAATGGTAACATCATTTTACCTTAGAGATGATGTGAGTAGACCCATGCCTGGAAAAAAGATTTTGTTGTTGTAAGAAAAGAAGGAACTAAGGAGCGTCATCAGAAAAGGTTAGTTTTGGCTAATATCAAAGAAATATATTTGCATTTTAAGAAAGAGCATCCAGACCTAAAAATTGGTTTGTCTAAATTTAGTGAATTGAGACCAAAAAGTTGCATTTTAGCAGGAAAGAGCGGTACACATACAGTGTGTGTGTGCACATTACATCAAAATATGAAGTTAATGATAGAGTGTTCTAAAATAAACAAGTTTATCTTAAATGATAAGGGTAATCCTGCTTTACCAGACTACCATGCTTGCCTCTCAAAAATGATGTGTAAGCCACCAGGAGTTCACTGCTTTTTGGACAAATGTGAGATATGCCCAGGAACTGAGAATTTAAAAAACTTTTTGAATGAAAAGTTCGAAGAAGCAATGATTGACAATGTGACTTTTAAAAAGTGGATATCTGTAGATAGATGCAATATGGAGACATTAATTAAACCAGCAGAGGACTTCATTGAAGAATTTTCAAACGACTTGATTAAATTAAAATCTCATTCTTTTTACACTCACATGCAAAAATAATACTACAATGAGGTAAAAGACAATTTAAAAAAGGGGGAAGCACTAATCACATGCGACTTCGCTGAAAATTATTCATTTATTTTGCAGGATGAAGTACAGTCCTATCACTGGACAAATAGCCAGGCAACCCTACATCCTTTTGTAATATATTACAAAACTCATGAGGGAAAACTGGGTCATTTAAATTATATATTTATTTCAGACTGTTTGATACATAACACTGTGGCATTTCATCTTTTTATGCCACCTTATACCTGAACTAAAGAGGCAAATTGATAATTTAGACAAAATTATCTATTTTTCAGACGGCTGTGCCGTACAGTATAAAAATAAAAAAAAAATTGTTAATATTGCGTACCATCTCGAGGAATTTAAAATTAAAGCAGAATGGAATTTTTTTGCCACCTCCCACGGGAAGAGTGCATGCGATGGACTGGGAGGCACCGTAAAAAGGTTGGCTGCTAAAGCAAGTCTGCAGAGACCATATAATGAACAGATTATGACCCCCGAAGATCTTTTTAAATTTGCAACAGAAAACATTCCTGGTATAACATTTAAATATTGTTCATTAAATGACTACCAGCAACATAAAAACTTTTTGGAAAAAAGATACCTGGAAGTACAATTGATACCTGGGACTCAAAAATTGCACTCGATTATCCCCCTCAGTAATGAAAAAATTATTACAAAACCATTTTCACTAAGTAAAGAGGAAAATATTCAATGTCTTTTTGCAACCTGTGGTTTGTCAAACACAGAAGTTGAAAACATCGACTCCGGTTTTGTAACCATAAACTATGACTGTCTTTGGTGGATGGGATTTATCATTGGCAAAAATATAGAAAGCGGGGAATTAAAAGTTAGTTTTTTACATCCTCATGGTCCCTCTCCGTCTTTTTACTTTCCAAAGCCAAAAGCTGATATATTGGTCATAGATCAAAATTCTCTTTTAAGACGGGTCAACCCAAATACTGCCACTGGTAGGACATATACGCTAACTGCAGAAGAAATGACCGATTCCTCAAATATTTTACAAAAAAAATTAGCAACCTAAATATTTTTTATTGTAAATTTTCTATTATTCTTACTTTTCATTTTTTTGTTATACCCATATTAGGTAAATTAGCCCTGTATTAAATATCTTATTATTTTTTAAAGTATGACTCCATTATTTCTCCATCCTAAAATTTTCCAAAAATGTTAAAAAAACATTGAAAAAACATTTTTTTTAATTAAGAAAAAAAATTAATCAAACTATATTGTGTCACACATCTTTAAAAAGGTCTTTAAAAACCCTTCAAAATGAGCTATCACTCGCTTCTATAGGATCAATAGTTTTTGAGATATTACTATTTTTGTAAGTGTCTGTCAAGGACATATTGGTCAATTTCTTGATTTTCAAAAATCAATAAAAAAAACCGCTTATCCAAAAAATTTGATTTTTGAGTTTTTTGATAAGACGAATAAGTGTACCAAAAATCATCAAAACTATTACCTGGTTTACTTGATATGGTTTGACCCATAATAATGGATAGAAAAACAACATATAGATTTTATAAAACTTCCTTATGAGCCCTCACGTATAGAGATTATTATAAAAAGGTTTTACAACTGTTCTAACAACACTACATAACAAATTAAAGGTTTTTATGGATTTAGAAATATAAATTTTCCATCTTTCTTCCCTTTGCTTGTTATGTATTATTCTTTTTCTTTTTACAATAAAAAAATTTATAAAATGGTAAAAGCAATCTTCTAAAAATAAAAATGGAAGTGAGATAAGCTGAAGCGGGAATATGAATATTTATATACTATAGTCAAATAAAAGCTGTTTTTCAAGTCATCGTACTCTGAAAATCAGCTGCGGTCCCGTGTGTACTGTATAGTTTTCGAATACACTCACGTAAATTTCATGGGCTCCAAAAATACTTGAGAAAACAGGGAAAAGGTAGGGTATATTCATTTAAATATCGGCTTTTTTTTCATACGCGTTTTTTTCTTTCTGGGACAAATATTGAATTTTGTATGTTGTTCTTAACCCTAACAAGCAATATTTCGATTGAATCACATGTTGAAACCCCATATACAACGTTTTTATTTAGGCCAAAAACCTATTTTTGTAATCCAAAATGGCGAAAATTTCCGAAAATTTTATAAAAAAAAAACAATACAACTATACCACTGTTTACCTCGTCAACACTATTTTATGGCCCTTTTAAAAAATGATGCTACTTGGAACAAAGGGCTGCAGATGGCGCAGTATTGAACACTGATGGTCCGTTTCTGCGAGCTTAACATAGTTACCATTGTTCTCTTTTCCTAAATGCATTCCTCGAGAGATCCAGCATACTACACATACCAGGAAAAATACCCGCCTCCACACACTTCAAGCCCGTATAACTGTCAGAGGTAACTATCTCAAGTTAGACTGCGGGGTCGAAGGGTGTACAGGCGAGTATTTTCCGGGGTGTTCACATTTGCCGCCGACCAGCAGTATCAGCGTATGCGCTCGACGTTTCACGGTGCGTTTTTGCGACCTTAACACACTTAAAACACGGTTCCCATCTATGCGTTTCTCATTCGTGGGTCCCCCGAATCAAAACACGTATCACGTGGTCTAAGCGAGATTTGCCTATACAAGTTCATGTCGGGCCACGTGATGAGTTTTTTGGGTCAGGGTGACTGCGCATGGGAAACGCTGGTGGGAATCAGGTGTAAAATGCATTCGATCCCGATATCTGTCATCGGCAAATCTCAAGAAGATTTGGATCTCTTATCTCTCTCAGATTGATGTAATTAAAACAAGATAATAATGGTATGGTATCTCGCAAAAACGCGTCTTTTAATGTCGCAAAAACGCGCCTTTTGTTGTCACAAAAATTAACCTTAAAAAATCTTGTTTGTTTTGTTATTATAATTGCCAAAATAATTAAAATTGTTTTTTTTGTTCTAAAAACAGTTGTATTATAATCACTATATAAAGAAATTAATAACAACATTATAGAAAAAACCTTATGGGCAAAAAACGTTTATGAATGAGTTCATAAGAGTATTACAGACACCAATTTATATAACTATTGTGTGAGTTCCCAAGTTTTTATAAGTGTCTCTCGAAATATGTTCAATCTTATCTCAATTAATTTAATTTTTATATAAATATCTGCCACCAGAAGTTTCTGAAAATGCTCATTGGGCTGTATCAAACACATAATTTTCAAATTTTCATGCCTTGCCCGGTAAATTCAGGACCAACGAATAAATATTAATAAAATGAAAATTTGTATACTATTTATATTTTAATATAAGGACAGCCTTTATTAACAGACAAGACGCATCTGCTTGCAACTTGAAATTTTCTTCACCAGATTGATTAATCCTTTAAATAAGTCTGTGTAGTAAATTATTATAAAGTTGACAATTAAAAAAAATAGTACGAACGACCCTCGGTACGTATTACAGATAAATTATTATTTTATTAAAAAGTTTTTTTAGCAAACTTATACACAAACGCTTTTTTTAACATTGTTAGTCCAAACTTATTTTGAGGATTTAAATCTCCCTAAAAATGTTTTGATTTAGAGACACCGATTTCTTTCTTTTTAAAAGCTTTCCATTTATCAACCTGGCATTACGATTTTCTCAGAAACAGGCAACTAAGTTTTAAACACAACCAATTTTTATCATTTAACTGAAATTTTTAAAATTGTAGGAAAAAAGGGCAATATTTTAGGAGATTTTCTTTAATTTTAGGTAAAGGTTTAGAAAATAAATTTCAGATATTTAGGGCAAAAACGACTATCTTCCTGCTTGCACTTCCCCCATTTTCTTTGTGGCCTCTCTTTGTGCTTTTAAAAACAATGGTGGCGGAATTCGCCCAATAGCCGTTAGCCTGACATTACGTAGACTTACTTCAGGGTGACCACTGGAAAAAAAATACATTTTTTTATGATTTTTGAAATGCAGCGAACTCTCCACTTAAAATTATCGCTTTGTTTTAGACAGACACGGGGGTAGAGGAGTGTTGCGCGGGTGTTTGAACGAGTGCGCAGAGCCAGATCGTGTTGCCCAGATAAATAATAATTCAGCGGTAGAGTGAGTCGTCGTAGTTATATATAATATCATTCGCGTTTAAAAAAGAGAAGATCAAAAGATCTTGGGAGGAAAGAACGAAAATTTAAAATTGGATGAGTGTCCCACAAGGAACACAGAAAAGACCAAAGCGAAAGGAGAAAAAATTAAACGATGTTTCGCCCGGGGTGACCAGCGTGGGCTCGTCAGTGGATTCACTAGTCACCCTCAATCCAGACATCATTTAACATCATCGCACACTCTGACTTCCAACTTTGAATCACTCATCACATCATCACAGTAGGCATCGTTCCGCATGGTACTTTTATAAGTCACCTGATACGGGTTCGTCCTGGCGTGTTAATCTTTCCAATTTTTTTTCAATTCCAAATTTTTTCTCCTTTCGCTTTGGTCTTTTCTGTGTTCCTTGTTCTCTTTTAATTGTCGTAGGAGCATATTCCTATTGGAAACATTAACACGCCAGGACGAACCCGTATCAGGTGACTTATAATAAGTACCATGCGGAACGATGCCTACTTATGAGTGTTTCAGAGTTGGAAGTCAGAGTGTGAGGGTGACTAGTGAATCCACTGACGAGCCCACGCTGGTCACCCCGGGCGAAACATCGTTTAATTTTTTCTCCTTTCGCTTTGGTCTTTTCTGTGTTCCTTCTGGGACACTCATCCAATTTTGAATTTTCGTTCTTTTCTCCCAAGATCTTTTGATCTTCTCTTTTTTAGATTCTTTTCGGTTGATGTAACTGATTTGGAAGTTTAACTTCTTGTTTTAATTGTCGTAGGAGCATATTCCTATTGGAAAGATTAACACGCCAGGACGAACCCATATCAGGTGACTTATAATAAGTACCATGCGGAACGATGCCTACTTGTGAGTGATTCAGAGTTGGAAGTCAGAGTGTGCGATGATGTTAAATGATGTCTGAATTGAGGGTGACTACTGAATCCACTGACGAGCCCACGCTGGTCACCCCGGGCGAAACATCGTTTAATTTTTTCTCCTTTCGCTTTGATCTTTTCTGTGTTCCTTGCGGGACACTCATCCAATTTTGAATTTTCGTTCTTTCCTCCCAAGATCTTTTGATCTTCTCTTATTTAGATTCTTTTCGGTTGATGTAACTGATTTGGAAGTTTAACATCATTCGCGTTTATGTAATCGAACCATCGAACTCGCGTGGCAAGAACACATTATATATAAAAACCTCGGTTAGTTAGTGGGGATGCAGTCTTATATGGGCCGGAATAAAGTAAACTCCTTTTTTGACAGTCAGGCTTTCGAGAATATATTTTTCTTTTCTTCAGGACTTCTACTAATTAACTTAATTAAATTACAACTATTATAGATAAACTTTAGAGGTACCCATACAAATATATCTAAATAATTATATACTCACCAAAGTGGGTTGAAAAACAATAAAGCTAGACATCTCTGAACAATTCTAAGCATTTTCTTGTCCTTTTTGGCCTTATGTTATAATAAAAACCTACATGAATTTGTTTAAAAGAATTGAAGAGTCCACAAAATGGTGGCGAGAGGTTCTTTTTATATTATTTTTTAATTTTTTTGACGTTTATGAGGTCACATTACCCGTCTTCTTTAGCGTATCAAGTAACACAGGAGAGAGAGCGAGTAACACAGAGAATATTGCACGAGAAAATGACGCAACAGTGTGGTCATCTTGTTCTCTTTTTAATTTTAAAAGTTTTAGACGCAGATAAACTTATGCGTGTCTTCTCGTTGCCGAGAGAGATGGGTAGATGAGAGAGAGATGACACTCTGCTGCCTCCCTCACCATGCCGTATACCAGACTCGTCACCAATTTTGTTGTTGAAAAAAACAAAAAAAAAATAAATTTTATATTAAAAGAATTAATTTTTTTATTTTAGTCTAAGCTCCCAAAAGACACACAGTTCACCATACTCTCCCTATATTTTATTTTTTGTTGTTTTGGTGTTATTATTATCTTAATTGACCTATTTTGTATACATGAGAAATTAAAAGATAAGGAAAGGGTTTTGGTATGGCAATATATATATATGTGTGTGTGGCAACCGGCACCGTACCGTTACCTGTTGACGGCTCCCAATTCACATATTATTATACCGACAGGTCCCGTTACATCACGCAACATCCAACAACTGGCGGGAGAGTAGTTTACTAAAAAAATTGATATTACTGAACCAAACTTGTGTATTGTGGCCATTATTTTGGATATGGAGGAGGAGAAAAAATTAAAAAAAAAGGTCAAGCGAAAAATTTGGCAGGCAGGCAACTGGCAAGCACCGACATGTAAAATATTCTCGCCGAGAAGTTTTCACGGTCCAGGCGGTGTCGTGCAAGTGCACTGTGTAATTCAATGTAAGAATATTTTACGTATTATAGTTGACGGTATGGTAACGTGATGGTGTCGGTACGTATAGTATAAACTGCGCAATATGCAATTTTTGAAACAGTGAGCACGCATATGTTGGTCTCTTCTAGAAACACGGTCACCGCCCAGACACCGCTCAGACACCACACTGCACCGAATTCCGAACGAACCACCATTTACTTTAGAATCCTTTCTCCGAACGAGTATTCGTTATTTTCGCCCGAATCAATCAACTGTCATTTATCTTTCTGTTTGTTTTCATTGGAAAATTTTGAGGTGGTTAGTATTTTTTCTTGCCGCGTTTTGTGATCCGTTTTCCCGTTTTTTTTTTCAATATTTTGACACTAGTTGTGCCTGATGGAGATGACAAACCTCCAGAGTCACATCGTCCTAGAGCTGCAAGCTATTTTTGGGATGCTGGAACCTTTATGGATTGCAGCTAGAGCTAGGAACTTGCTAAGGAGTCTAAGGTAAGTATTTAAGTATTATAATTACACTTTTATATGTGTTATTAACTATTGGGCGAGGAAATGAAATTATATCGACAGTTTTTTGGGTTTTCTGTTGTAGGCTGAGAATGCCTTATATATACAGGGTGTTTCAATAAGCTTAGCCACCAGATTTATCTGGGAAAAGTTTTAGAATACCATCTAGGCTTTGAAAAGGCTGAGCAGCGAAAAATATTTTTAATAAAAGGCAAGCCCCAATTTATATGAGAAAAATTGTTTTCCCAAGTGTGTAGGGCTCATAGTTTCCCAGATAAATCCAACATCAAGTTATTGGACCACACTGTCTTAAATAAGCATCTTAAACCACATATTAATTAAATAGGCATATAGTTAATAATAACAGGAAATTAATGGTCAATTCCTACATTGTTTTTATACAATATCACACTGAATCAACTGAGGAATCAACTATGGTTCAAAGATCACACCTAAATCTAGCCAAAATATAGAATGCAACTAAAGCAAAATAAATGCAGGTTTAAGCTTTGTTTACTGTATTGGGACACAATTCATACAGAAAAATCTATGTTAGATTGCTTGATTAATGTGTTTCCTATATCTTATAACACAAATCAACTGCGAAATGTATACTGAAAAATATTTTGTTTTATTTCTTGATTTAATATTATAAATTTATAAATAAAATTTTTAAGGCAAAATAAAAGTATAAAATCAAACTTAATTAAAGTTTTCCCAAATTGTGATCAGGTGAAAGTGTCTTGAAAAATCCTTAATCACACAAAAATTTGTCTGATTTAGTTATAAAATAAAGTAAAGTTTTGAAATTTATAGTTACTGAAAAATTAAACAAAGATTTGTAAAAAAAGACTCTTTAACCCGAGAGGCGAACCAATCTTGGATGAGGGGTGTAACTTTTAAAATGATTCTAACTTATAAACCTTACCAGCTAGAGACATATGGTTTTCATAGTAAGATAATTACATTTTCGACACGACAAAAATATTAAAAAATATATTTATTTAAGTTTTTTTCAAGGTTTTTTGCTAAGAGTTAATAATTGTGTTATGTTCGTTTTCTAACATTGGTTGAAGAAAAAACACATTTTTGGTTTAAAATTACTATTTTTCGCTTTTCTTATTTTTTTCGCTAAATTTTCTCCCACCCCACCAAAATAGGCGTTAATACAGAACTGTTCTCATCCACAACTCTGCTAATGCTAGAGTTGCCTGACACTTCATTTGTAGCTAGTTTTATATTTTTCCAATTTTCTTTGGCATTTTTAGAGTTTGCATCAAAAGGTTTTTGTAATATAGAGCCTTAGCAATAGTGGCTAAGTTAGTAAGTGACTTTATATAGTCGATAAAGTTTTTCTTAGCTACAGGATCATTAGGATTTAAAGTTAATATTTTTTGTCTATTGTACAGAAATTAAGTATTTAGTGAAGACAACGAGGATATAAGCTAAATAGAGGACACGTAATGCTAATATCCGACCAGCAAGCCCAAGATATCCGAACAGCAAGTCAAGCCATGAAAGGGGAATTACCGCAAGTTTTTGATTCTTTGCTGAATGCGCTAGGATGAATCTGGGTAATATTTATTTGGAATTAAAACGCCAACAATCCAGCGCGTTGAACTCGTCGTCGAATGCATACCGGTTTATCAGTGGCGTACGTGTATGACATAAATATAAATGAATTAACTTGTTGCTAAGGGAATGGGAGCTGACAGAGAGATCATAATATACATTGATGAATATGCTGAATGACGCAGGACAGTTTTATTATTATTGAACGATTAATTTTAACTTTACAGTCTGGCTGACTATCAAATTTTGCGATTCGTTTTTGACACACTTCCCTTAAACCGATTTTAATGAAATTTGGCACAGTAATGTAGGTTGGATGATAATACAATATTATGAAAAAAAATTGGTGGGTAGGGGGTGGTTAAGGGGTAAAAATAAGGGGCTAAACTCATTGACACACTTCCCGTGAACTGATTTGATACAAACATGCGGTTTTCAGATTTACGATTTGATTTAGTGACAATACAATTTTATGAAAAAAAATCGGAAGTGGGGGTGTGTGAGGGGTGTAAAGAAGGTAAATTCAGAACTTTTTTGATACTGGGACTTTTATGCAGGGAAGAACTTGTACAAAATTGGAAGGAAAGAAACCTTGTAATTATAAGGCATTGCTAGAAATGGAAAGGTTGCGAAAAAATAATTATATAGGGTGTGCCAAAACAATGGCATTTTTAAAATGATTATAACTTAGCGGGAAATTGTCCGATTTTAAAAATATTTAACTTTTTAGAAATCTAAGGTTTCAAAATTTATAAGACGAATGTCAAACATGACATTTCCTAAAAATCTAAGATGGCGGACCTATTTAAAAAATAGGCATTTTAACCCCCCTAGATATTTTTTTGTATGCGACACTGTAATAAATCTGAAACATCGGTTACAAAGCCACATTCTTTTAAAGCGAAATCGAAGAAGAATCGATATATTATTTTAAAAATTCGGACAAGAAATAAGGAAGTTTGCAATTTTTAAATAGACCAGAGTTTACCTGCAAAATCAAGCTTATTAAAAAAAAATCTACTTGTTTAAATAGCAATAACTTTTTCAAAAATTGATCGATTTTAATAAGTTTAAACTTTTTAAGAGGCCCAAATTTATAGAACTAATGATAAAACTGATTTACTAAAAATCAAAGACCTATTTAAAAAATAGCCAAATTTCACCCCCCTAGAAAAAACTTTTTCTGAGAAGCTTTATACAATCTTATTTCTTGTCCGATTTTTAAAATGTTTCATCGATGTGCTTTGAAAGAATGTGGCTTCGTAACCGATGTTTCAGATTTATTACAGTGTCCCACACAAAAAAATAACTAGGCAGGTTAAAAATGCCTATTTTTCAAATTGGTCCGGAATCTTGGATTTTTAGGAAATGTCAAGTTTGAAATTGGTTCTATAAATTTTGAAGCTTTGGCTTTCTAAAAAGCTTAATATTATTAAAATCGGACCGGTTTTTTTTTGGCACCCCCTATACATTTTGCATTTTGTTTCTTTTTGATTAGGAATATGTGAAAAATAAAACAAATACTTTTTTTAACTTATTAAAAAATCTCTGTTTGCTACAGTCGTAAATTGCACATTATATATTTTTAAGTTCGATATAAAATCATGGTGCATACCTAATGAGCATTTTCAGAAACTTCTGGTGACAGATATTTATATAATTATTATAAAGAGGGTTCCATTGATACCCTAGGGTATTTAGAAGTTTCCTACAAGAATTGAGTTTGTATATATGTTTTATTAAAGTCTTCAATAATTTCGGTATTTTTAAAAAGATTTATGGCACAACTAAGGCTTTACTACCAAAATACTCTTAATAATATCACCTATAAAATAGATATAACAGAATGTAAAATGTGGCCGAAATATTTTTGAAATACAAGAATGTGTCGTTACGTCGAAATTCGTCCAAATTCCATGTACTCGAACACAGCGTGCAGGGCAACCTTCGTGTCGGCTTGATGGATAAGAACTGAAGAAAATTGTGACAGAACCTTTTAGAGAATATCATGTAGATTATTTTGGTGCAGTTTTAACAAAATTATCCTCTCAATAATTTTGCAATATGCAAAAGAGTGAAAAAAGATTGACTTTTTCAAAATGTGCAATTTTTAGTATTTTTACTGTTCCATGATTTTTGATAAATGCTCTTCAAAATTGCTCATGACTATGATTTAATTTAGACTTTTTGGAAAGGCTGGTTTTTGGTGAATATCATTTTTTACGAACTATCATGGAAATTGTCAGTCAACTACCAAAAACAAAATTTCCTTAAAAAACGGCTAAGATCGATTTTCAAAAAAATATTTCAGCTTTATGGGGCGGGCCTGAACTAAAATTGTGGGTTTATAGAATTCAGAAAACGTTCTAAATATTTTTTAAATAATCAAACTCAGAATCGTACAAATACGCAAGGCATAAAAAATTTTTTATTTAAAATATGTCAAAAAGTGACAATATTTTCTTTTCAATTTTTTATTTTGACCTGCGGAAGAAATGCTCAGCTGCGTGCCACAATTTTTTTTACACCGACGAGTAAATAGATTTCTTGGCTCTCGATTGAGCTATAAAAGAACTTTGTAGGGTGACAAATGTTGATACACGGATGATGTACATTGGAGCGTGTCATGCTAATTTTCTAAAAATGATCTTTTGCCTGCGCCTCTGGATCCAGAGGGGGGTGATTGCTTTTAACTATCATTAAAAATGCGCCAGTCTACTTTAGCTGTGTACGAAAATTCTTTGCCCTAGACGTTTTCTGCCTGAAAAAATGGAATTCGGGAGTTTTTATCCGCACCAAACTAAGTCTTCAATAATTCCGGTATTTTTAAAAAGATTTATGGCACAACTAAGGCTTTACTACCAAAATACTCTTAACATTACTCTAAATAATATCACCTATAAAACAGATACAACAGAATGTAAAAGGTGGCCCAAATATTTTTGCAATACAAGAATGTGTCGTTACGTCGAAATTCGTCCAAATTCCATGTACTCGAACACAGCGTGCAGGGCAACCTTCGTGTCGGCTTGATGGATAAGAACTGAAAAAAATTGTGACAGAACCTTTTAGAGAATATCACGTAGAATATTTTGGTGCAGTTTTAACAAAATTATCCTCTCAATAATTTTGCAATATGCAAAAGAGTGAAAAAAGATTGACTTTTTCAAAAGGTGCAATTTTTAGTATTTTTACTGTTTCATGATTTTTGATAAATGCTCTTCAAAATTGCTCATGACTATAATTTAATTTGGACTTTTTGGAAAGGCTGGTTTTTGGTGAATATCATAGAATAAAAATTATTTTCCTGTGTGCGGATTTTTACGAACTATCGTGGAAATTGTCAGTCAACTACCAAAAGCAAAATTTCCTTAAAAAACGGCTAAGATCGATTTTCAAAAAAATATTTCAGCTTTATGGGGCGGGCCAGAACTAAAATTGTGGGTTTATAGAATTCAGAAAACGTTCTAAATATTTTTAAAATAATCAAACTCAGAATCGTACAAATACGCAAGGCATAAAAATTTTTTTATTCAAAATATGTAAAAAAAGTGACAATATTTTTTTTCAATTTTTTAGTTTGACCTGCGGAAGAAATACTCAGCTAAGTTCCACAATTTTTTTTACACCGACGAGTAAATAGATTTCTTGGCTCTCGATTGAGCTATAAAAGAACTTTGTAGGGTGACAAATGTTGATACACGGATGATGTACATTGGAGCGTGTCATGCTAATTTTCTAAAAATGATCTTTTGCCTGCGCCTCTGGATCCAGAGGTGATTGAATTTAACTATCATTAAAAATGCGCCAGTCTACTCTAGCTGCGTACGAAAATTCTTTGCCCCAGAAGTTTTCTGCCTGAAAAAATGGAATTCGGGAGTTTTTAACCGCACCAAACTGATTACTAAGTCTTCAATAATTCCGCTATTTTTAAAAAGATTTATGGCACAACTAAGGCTTTACTACCAAAATACTCTTAACATTACTCTAAATAATATCACCTATAAAATAGATATAACAGAATGTTATTAGAGAACATATTCTGTCCATGACAGAAAATCTACACCAAGATTTTGATTTTAGCTATTTAGTTTGCACAAGGAACTTAAATAAATGGTATAGGCTTTTTAATTATATTAAGGAAGCATTAATTGCTATAAATTAAATCTTTTTTACTTTCTCTTGTTTATGTAGGATTTTAGTAAAACAAAATACTTTTTTTAACGTAAACTCAGTTAGTTTTTGTTTAAGAAATACAATGTTTTCTCTTTAATTAATTTTTTACATTATTAATTCTTAGAATCATTCATCTTTCTTTAAATTTATTAAGATGTTTATATACCTGTAACGTGTAAGTAAACAATAAAGTTTTTGATTTGGATTTTGATTGTTTGTCCGCCATTTTAACTGAAGTATTAAAATTTGATTTTTTTTCACACAAAAATTTAAAACTAATATAGCTTATCCTAAAACTGCTCTCGTTTGTGAAAAAATGTAAGCAGATAGAAAAATAAAGTTTATTTTAGTCGCCGCCATCTCGATTTGTGAATGGCCTATGTCACTTTTTTTATTTATATGGAATGGCTATGTCTTATTTAGCGCAACCCAATATTTTGCCAAGTGCTTTGTGTTTTAACTTAAGGTAAAAATTTTAAAAAAACTTTTTTTTACTTAATCGTGCGCCCTTTTAACTGAAGCATTAAAATTTGTTTTTTTACACAAAAACCCTAAAACTGCTTTGGGTTGTGCAAAACTGTTAAAAATAATGACGTTACTTAATTTTAGTCGCGGCCATCTTGCTTTGGGATTGACATTTGTCATTTTTTAGCAATTTTTGAGACAAGCGCCCTCGATAAATTGATGTATTATATGACGTTAGTATAAATACCACATCAGAAGGAAGAAAGAATTTCTTTTTTCTCGATAGTTTGGCCGCCATTTTGAATATCAAATGTCAAATCAAATGTTTTTTTTTCAATTGTAGCACAGACGAATTCATGGCTAATGCATCTACTAAATTTTTTTTTAATGTTGTTTATAGGTTAATAAGGTGTCTTATATTTTTGACATATCAAGCGCCATCTTTGTACTGGCTTATAAACTATAATTTTTTTGTGAGATCACGAAGCCGATTAGTAGCTTTAATATCAGACATTAAAAAAGATCATCACTTAAAAAGTGAAACAAAATCTAAGGAAGAACTAAATTTTTGAAATCTGGCCGCCATTTTGTTTTGAAGCGACATATGTCAACTTTTTTATATTTTTGGATTAAGTGGAACCTTCTCACTATTACCCAATTGATTTGACAGTCGCCATGTTGGTTTCTGGGGCCGGAAAATGGGGGATCCTCGACTGAAATTCTAGCTTTTGGTATTAAAATACACCCTTTTTGCAGCTTTCTCTTGAAAACTCATGTAAATATTATAAAACAAATAATTTTACGCTCTAGGCCTTTTGCACTGCTGACTCTGGTACGGAGTCAGCAGTGCAATCGATGTCTCAAAAACTGTAAAAACATTATTAAATTTGAGAGTGGGGCATTTAATTAGCCTTGAATTCATATACAGCAATATAATATTATAAAACAAATAATTTTGTCGGTCTATGTCTTTTCTAAGTCATGTAGGTAGTCAGCAGTGCAAGCGATATCTTGAAATCTGTAAGAGCATTAAATTCGGGAATGGGGCATTTAATTAGCCTTAAATTGTGAAATGAAAAAATCTTTGCACTGCTAACCTTGCACTGCTTACTTTATGGACGTTTATAAAATATTGTTGTTTTTTACGCGAATGGGACAGCAGTTAGATTCCAACATTATTTAGTTAAAGGTTGGCCGTTACGTGAAAACATTGTGCCCGGTCATTAATGAACCTTTAGTAGATCAGCAGAAAATTACCTCCTCGGCACATAAAACTAAGGTGTCATTCCATATAAAATGAACCAAAAAAATACAAAATATTTCCAAAATTTCAGATGTTCTTCACACCTTTGCAAGGATGTACAAAAGTAGCAATGTCTCCAGAATCACTCACACTACAAACCTAAGATATCGCTAATTTTAAGCCATTTTAAAGACCTTTCCAATGATATATCACATAAAATGCTATATTGCTAGATCGAACTACATAAGTTGCTGTGTTTCATCATTTAGTACAATGATGTATGCTTTTAAATCGTCAGCGTAACTTTCAACCTCAGCTGATTCGAAGCAGTCTGCTCCATCTTTCATAAAAACATTTAACAGGTTAGGTGCTAAATGTGCACCCTGGGGGACACCTGAGCTCGCGACAAATGGTAGTAGCAATTGTTGACTTTTAGGACTAATTTGTGATCAGTTAGGTAGGATTTGTGCCAGTCTAAAAAGGTGCCATCAAGACCAAAAGATTTAAGTTTTTGCAGAAGAAATTGATGATTTACCTTGTCGAAAGCCTTGGAGAAGTCTGTGTAGATTGCATCCACGGCAAACCCATTATCCAAGGCTCTCGACACGGCATTCTCATAAGTTAATAGGTTAGTTGTTGGTTGTTGATCTTCCTCGAAGAAAACCATGTTTACTGTTATCAAAGCTATTTTGATTCAGAAAATCAGTGACAAATTCTAGTATTTTTGGTATTTGACAGAAAATAGCTATTGGTCTGTATTGAATGATATCTTTTTTTCCATTGTTTTTGTACACTGGGATTATATAGGAATATCCCTAGAGTTAGTGATTGATTGTAAAGTAGGAATAGGGGTGTACTAAAAGAATGGAAACAATTCTTGAGCTGTAAAGGTGGTACTTGATCTGATCCGGCACTTTTATTTGTTTTAAGATGTATGAGTTTGTCTAAGAGGTATAAGTTGTCAACAAATAAATATTTTTTTAATGATTGTAAATTATAATTTGCTATTATTTCCAAATTAAAATTGTTTTTAATGTTACTCGTAAAAATTTTGAGAAGCCTTGTTTGATTATTTCTGCATTTGGAAGCAACAAAGAATTTACCAATATTGAAGTTCCATCACGCTTAATATGCTGACTCTCATTATGATATATTTCATAGTTTTGTATTTTGAAATCATTTCATTTATAAAGTTTCTGTAAAACATTATAACTTCAAATTCCAAACTACCAATTCTTAAATATGCAGTTAATTCATTAAAATGTTACAAATATTGAAATGGATTATATTTAGCCATGAATCTTTAATTATTACCTCAATATCTCCTATACAGTCACATGCAGCCGCTTCGACATCCCTGTAAGCATCCAAATTCAGTCATTTTGCGCTCCTAAAAAATAAATCTGTTTACCTACTTTCTAATTTGTAAAATTAATGAAATAATTTTTTTATTTCTTGTTTAAATTTCCCTACATTTTTTTACTTCAAAAACCTCGCTGTCATCTGTTTGTCTAACGTTCTTCACCCCAACATGCCTATATATCCAAAGTTTTTCAATTCTTTTGCTTTTTCCAGTGAGCTTTTGCTCATATTGTATACTGTAGGCTGCAGCTTTAATAGATCCCTTTTTTCCTCTCATCGACAAATTTGTTTTTTGCAATTTTTGTCTTAAATTCAATACCATCCTGTTATAGTTTACTCATTACGATTTTTAATACTTTAAAGTTTTTATAATTTTGTACTAATTTTAATACAAAATTATTAATTTTAACTCAAAAAGTAGATTTCTTGTCCGTGAAAAATAAATAAAAAGAAAGGTTCGTTGCTTTTCAATTCATTAAGACCAGGCCTCCAAGATCTAATGGATAGTCCAGAAACCTACAGGCCTGTTTCATCCTTGTTAGGAATGATCAGGGTAACATAGAACTGTACCTGGCGTATTAAGTATAACATAAACAACCGCACCCAATGAATTTAAACAGCTTTCGTGGTCAAATAACGCGGAATATAGCATGGCTATATGAGGCGCGCCAGATTGATTGTTGCTGAGCCTTAATATAAGGCGACGTAGTAAACTCCAATTGGGGGTGGAGTTGTTGCGAAAGTTGTATTTTGAACAGACTTCTTTCAGTAACCAGTACATTTTCGCAGGTTCCGTTTTTTATGTCCTGCTCGCAAATTTCATTCTTATTGATATTTGCGTCCTTTAACATTTTGCTTTTCACTTTGTTCCGACAGGCGGCGCGCTGCTTGATCCTGCGTTATTTAATGACGAAAGTTGTTTAAATTCGTTGGGTGTGGTTGCTTATGTTATTCTTCATACGCCAGGTACAGTCTTATGTTATCCTGATGGTTCCTAACAAGAATGAAACAGGCCTGTAGGTTTCTGGACTATCCGTTAGATCTTGGAGCTTGGTCATAATAAATTGAAAAGTAAAATGTGTGTCCAATAGCCACGAACCTTTCTTTTTAATTACTTTTAGCATTTTATTACAATTTTGTTCTGGTCCTGTTTCTTCTCTTTGTTTTATGTTATTGACTTTTATCGTTCGTTTTATACAAAAATTTTATTACCAACAGGTCATTACATGAATGCAAAAGCAACGTCAAAAAGAAATGTGTAGATCTTAAGATCCTTATGAAATGGACATTATTAAGTAAAATGTAAGTTATATATATATATAAATAAAAATAAAGATAGGTACCTCTTTCTTAAAACGATGTAAACACTCTATATATCTGATTGTATTCGGTAATATTTCATATGCTTTTATTGCTCGATAATAAGGACCTTTCTGAAAAAAGGATGAATAATGTATAGGAGTAGCAAGGTCCTGCCTCCCTCTTGTTTGCATAGCATGTCCTGAAGCGTTGCCATTATTGCTTACAAATAGATTTTGATGTTTTTTTACAAATAAAACCAATGTTTTAAAACATAATGAGGGTACAGTTCAAATATTAGTTTTTTTTTAAAAAAAAAAGGTCTGCATGAAGTTTTTGGTTATAATTTACACATGCAACGAATTGCTTTTTTCTGAGCTATGCCAACTCTTTGCGTTTGAGGCAGCTCCCCAAACCATAATGCTATGTGAGATGACTGACTGCACTGAAGCAAAATATGTTTATTTTTGCTGCCGTGTTTTTTACTTGCAGTGCCCAGTTTAAATTGTAGTCAAGTGTAACGCCAAGAAATTTGGTCTGCGCAACTTCCTGTATTGATTTACCATTTAAGGAAACAAATAAGGTTGCATCAGCAATGCCAGCTTTACGATAGCTCATTAAATTTGTTTTGTTAACACAACAGCTCCCCGACAGTCCAGAAGTCGATTCAGCAGAACCAACCTTCCCAGTGTCATCAGGGACGACAAGCTATCCACATACATTAGGAAGAGGATGGGGCCCAGTATGGATCCCTGGGGTACTCCTTGCCTTACCCGTTATTTTTGCATAGTGCGTAGTACATACTGTTTATTTCCCTTATTTTAGTACGCCATATTTTGAACCCATTTTCAGCACAAAAAATATATTTATGAGGGCACTACGAGGCAAAACAAACATAAGTGAAGGTCTCTGTTTATGCACGAAAAATATACCAAACAAAAAAAAACCCAAAACAACTATATTAATTTATTTACAATCTGAAAGTAAAACATTGAGGTTATCTAAAAGCTCAGTTAAAAAAACTTTCCTTACTCAAATCTCACTCATTTTAAAGCTGTAGCTTTCATCAGTAGAGGTTCGTGCAAGTGGAGGTAAAAGATCCGAACTCGCCGTTGGTGATTGAACGCAGCGCTAATATTTTTAAACTGACATTTCGACAGTGACAGAAATGTAAAAAAACTTGCATTTAAGTTTTTTAATACATTTCATAAATAAAAACACCTTTTAAATAAACACAAAATTAATCTACTCCTTATTTTATTATTACTCATCTAAATCGTTGTGTGACATCAACTATTAATTGGAAAAATTAATTAACAAGGGTAAGTTTTAATTAGAGTGAGATATAACCCCAATTTTAATTTGTTCTACAGAGTGTTTACTATTTAAACCCCGCGAGGGTTTAAATTTTTAAATTTTCTTTTCTTCTGAATTGAAACTTTCTTCTTTAAATCCAACAAAAGATTGTGTTAAGATGATTATTCAATAAACAAATTTACTAAAATTCTTCTTATAAATCAAACTATGACCAAAACTCAAGCAGGGTTGGTTTAAAATGCTTAAAACCAAAAATTTCACTTAAACTTAGGACCCTTCCAAAATAGACTAAACCCTTTTAATAAATCCCACCATAATTGTTTAACCGCTTTTTTATTAGACATCAGAAAAATACCGAAACCGCCAACGAAAAAAATTGAAATTTTTTTAAACAAATTTTATTCTAACTCAATAACCACTTAAGGCAGAAAGAAATAAATTCCCTGCAAAACGACATGTTAAATTTTTTATTGTAGAATATAGAAAATAAGCAAATTTAAAAATATTGAAAAATACTCCAAATCAAGATGGCTTCGTTTCTGCAGAGGGGGCGAGTGTAATCTCTTCGCTTTCGAAATAGTTTATACTCTCTAGGAATTAGATATAGACTATTTGCCATTTTCTGTGCGAATTATTCCGGACAGAAGATCTAATATTCCTAGACTATTTCCCCAAAAACCGCTTTGTACCAATTTTGAAAGAAATAGAAGATAATGAGACGTTAACCCCCCCCCCCCCCCAGCTCAAAGAAATATCACCCTCATAATTTTGGTTATCTGATCGAAGATTCATAATCCTCGATCCCGAAAACACCTTTATATCAATTTTGACCGAAATCGAATACACTTAGATGGTACCCCCCACCCATGCGTCGAGCTCTCAAATTTATGATAATCACTTGGTCTCAAAAACCCCCATGTACCAAATTTGAACCAAATCGATTTCCCTGTCTCAATCCCAATAAACCAATTTAACTTCAACGACATGTGCATGGCCTACTTGACGCAAAAGTCACGTGGTAAATCGAAAGTCTTTTTTGAGCTAACCAACCAAAAGTCTAAGCTATGGTTTGTTATGACAACACATTTTGATATCTGACCCAATGAGCATTTTTGTCTATATAAAAGTTACAGCAAATAATATAAAACCTTCATAAAATAACCAAAAGTTATATAATTTAGTGTTGGTGATAATTTTATAACTCTAATATATCTCTTAAATGAGTAAAAAAGACTTGAAAAACAACTGTTCAACACCACCTTATAAAAATTTATGGTACATAGTAATGGATAGAAAAACTACATATAGATTTTATAAAACTTCCTTATGAGCCCTCAAGTATAGAGATTATTATAAAAAGGTTCTGTTCTGTTCTAACAACACTACATAACAAATTAAAGGTTTTTATGGATTTAGAAATATAGATTTTCCATCTTTCTTCCCTTTGCTTGTTATGTATTATTCTTTTCCTTTTTACAATAAAAAAATGCATAAAATGGTGTTTAGCAATCTTCTAAAATAAATAAATTGAAAGTGAGATAAGCTGAAGCAGGAACATGAATATTTATATACTTTAGTCAAATAAAAGCTGTTTTTCAAGTCATCCTACTCTGAAAATCAGCTGCGGTCCCGTGTGTACTGTATAGTTTTCGAATACACTCACGTAAATTTCATGGGCTCCAAAAATACTTGAGAAAACGGGAAAAAAATATTCATTTAAATATCAGTTTTTTTTTCATACGCGTTTTTTTCTTTCTGGGACAAATATTGAATTTTGTATGTTGTTCTTAACCCTAACAAGCAATATTTCGATTGATACACATGTTGAAACCCCATAAATAACGTTTTTATTTGGGCCAAAAACCTATTTTTGTAATCCAAAATGTCGAAAATTTCCGACAATTCTATAAGAAAAACAATACAACTATACCACTGTTTACCTCGACAAACACTATTTTATGACCCTTTAAAAAAATGATGCTACTTGGAACAAAGGGCTGCAGATGGGGCAGTGTTGAACACTGATGGTTCGTTTCGTACACATACCAGGAAAAATACCCGCCTCCACACACTTCAAGCCCGCATAACTGTCAGAGGTAACTATCTGAAGAATATAGTTAGGGGTCGAAGGGTGTACAGGCGAGTATTTTCCGGGGTGTTCACATTTCCCGCCGACCTGCAGTATCAGCGTATGCGCTCGACGTTTCACGGTGCGTTTTTGAGACCTTAACACGGTTACTATATTGTTCTCTTTTTCTAAAACACGATTCCCATCTATGCCTTCTCATTCGTGGGTCCCCCGAATCAAAACACGTATCACAAGGTCTAAGCGAGATTTGCCTATACAAGTTCATGTCGGACCACGTGATGAGTTTTTTGAGTCAGGGTGACTGCGCATGGGAAACGCTGGTGGGAATCGGGTGTAAAATGCATTCGATCCCGATATCTGTCATCGGCAACTATCTCAAGAAGATCTCTTATCTCTCTCAGATTGATGTAATTAAAACAAGATAATAATGGTATGGTATCTCGCAAAAACGCGCCTTTTGATGTCGCAAAACCGCACCTTTTGATGTCGCAAAAACGCGCCTTTTGATGTCACAAAATTAACCTTAAAAAATCTTGTTTGTTTTGTTATTATAATTGCCAAAATAAATTAAAATTGTTTTTTTTTGTTCTAAAAACAGTTGTATTATAATCAGTATATAAAGAAATTAATAACAATATTACAGACACCAATTTATATAACTATTGTGTGTGAATTCCCAAGTTTTTATAAGTGTCTCTCGAAATATTTTCAATCTTATCTTATATAAATTTGTTGTTGGTTAATTAAGTTTTATAAGTGGGTTGATAGCAACATTTTAAAAACCAATCTATTATATATCTTTAATTGATAGTTACTTACGGTTTTATAGGTGGGTTGACAGAAAGATTTCAAACACCAATTTATATAACTTGACACTGATGACTTATATTTTTATAAATATGATGGTGGAAACATTGTTAACACCAATTTATATAACATTTGAACTGATGACTTTAATTTTTATAAAGATGTCCGTGGAAATATTGTTAACGCCCGTTTTATGTTACTTTAGGGTACCATCAATTTAGAGCCTTTAATAAAACAAATATACAAACTCAATTCTTGTAGGAAACTTCTAAATACCCTAGGGTATCAATGGAACCCTCTTTATAATAATTATATAAATATCTGTCACCAGAAGTTTCTGAAAATGCTCATTGGGGAACATTTAAACTGAAAATGTCAAAGTATTTTCAGATGTCAAATGTGTTGTAAAACCAAACCATAGCTTAGAATTTTGATTGGTTGACCCAAAAAAAGCTTTCGATGTACCACGTGACCCGATGTTCAATAGGGCAGTCTAACAAAAATACAATGGCCGCTGTAGGGTAAACAAACCGTTTTTCCAAAAAAGACGCAGATTAAACAAAGTGATTTTTTAATAGAGTAATCCTTTCTGAATCGGGGAAAAACAAGCATTTTGGCGAACTTTTAGTAATAAACTTAAAATTCCCAATTAAACGTGGAAATGTCCCTCTACATATTTCTGTCGCACCTGTGTAATTATAGATAGCGTCATCTCTGTCAAATCAGATAGCGCAACTGTCTCTCTTCAAGCCGGTCTGGCCCGATCTTCAGGCTGAACTGAGAGACAATGTCTATAAACACTGTGCAAGTGCAAGAGACAAAATAGTACATAACATTACCTCTTTTAACTGCGAAAATATTCACTTTTTTTATTCTGAATCTTTTTCCACTTTCCCAAAATTTTCATTTTTATGAGCATTACGTCTTATGGAAAATCGCTTTGTTTACCCTACAGCCACCATTTTTAAAGGGCCATCACGTGAATAATGGCTGACTTTGACAATTTGTTAGACAGCCCTATTTTTTTGCGTCTAACGTTATTAATTATTTCAGCAGCATTCAGAACGTCTTAAAAATTACATGACTCAAATTTTCAACTGCAGCGCATTTAAAGCATGCCTTTGCCAACAAATTTTTAGTAAATAATAAACATGAAATCTGATCACCAAACCCGTATGTCAGAAGTAACTATCTCAAGAAGATATTTAGATTGCGGGGCCGAAGGGTGTACAGATGGGTATTTCCCTGGTATGCTGGATCTCTCTCAGACGAATGCATTTAGAAAAGAAGAACAATAGTAACTATGCTAAGCTCGCATAAACGTACCTTTTGTAACGCCGGACTTCCGAGCCTTTTTTTCGCGTAAGCTTTAAGGCGGATATATGCTGGTTAATAAGCAAGCAAGCAATTCGGAAAAATTCATCATATGGGAACGCAAACAATCGTTTACGCTCGCAAATATGTCACTTCGCTTGACATATTTCCATATGAAATTTGCTTGCTTGCTTAATTTCGCCTTTACTAAACCCGGCGTTAAATTTGAATCTTTAAAAACCGCCTCTAGCAAGGTCAGGCAAGGCGTGGCGAGAACAGATTCATGCGGTGTTGCCATTTTTTTTGTAATTTCTTTAAGGCCTAGATGAGAAAATTAACTTTAAATTTGGCAAAAAATTGGAAAATTATTGGAAAAAAATAAAAAAAAATAGCTCATGGTATTGCTATTGTCGGAAGCATTAATTCAAGTGAACTAACTGGTTGGCTGCTTAGGCTATAAATTTACATACATCACACCTATAATAAATTACTTATTTAATTTCATATCAATGATTTCTCGTAATTATTAAGATGTATGTTGAAGACATTTAGGCAGGTAATACCCCACCTCACCCCAACCAACTAAACATTTTAGCAAAATCCGGCAAAATCGTATGAAGGACAAAAGACATTTGGTAAGCTACCTTCACATTAAAAAGAAAACATTTTGAAATCCAAAAATTCGTCAGTAAAATTAAAAAAATTGGCTACTTTTTAGAAGATTGTTGTCGTTTCAACCAAATATAAATTTCCACTTCTTTATGGCTCTAATTTAAGTTTTTGTTTTCTACTATTTTTATTAGCCACCAAAACATAAATATTTCAAATTTCATTAGTGAAATCCAAGGTGGAATAAATTTTTGAGTTAACTTAACCACAGGATATTTAAAAAAAAAAACATTAAATAACAATGGAAGATCTTGGGGTAACTAGGGGATAAGCCACACTTATTTCGTTCATTTACAAGAAAAAATCAACAGTCTTTTTCCACTTGGATTCCCAACTTGTTAGATTTTCTGAACTTGTTCCATTTGTTTCCCCAAGGTCTTTAATTATTATTCACTATCTTGGCAGTTTTTTTGACCGACAGTTTACATTATTTTTTCTGAATAATATATACAGAGGCCAAATTCATATTGTTTTTTTTAACAGGCAAGTTTTTTACCCCCTTAGCCAGAAAGTTGTTTTATCCTCTCCCTTAATTTTTAAATCAAAGTGCGTTGGACCAAATTCACACAAGTTTCTAGTTTACCTTAAATATTAAGATGTGGGGTAAACAAAAGATGGTCAATAATAAAATTTTAAAAATAGAATGTGATGTAAAACTGGGTCCGTACTTTTCTAAAAGAATCAAAATTGGCAGACGGCAATAAAAATCGTCGCCAAAAATTTGGTTGAGATATTGTTGTTTAAAGGGCGAGGTGACTAAAAGTTACTATTGGTGTAATTAATTGATTTTACAAACCAAACCTAAAAGCTTTCAATCTTAAGTAGCCAGTTCACTGGCTTACATTTTGAAATACATCTTATTTTTGTTTCAGGTTAGCAGTGCCCAAGTTTATGAAAGAAAAGATGCAATCCACCAATACTTGAAATATTATAAAACTATTTTTAATTCTAAGTAACATTTAAACCAATAAGTAAAATAAATTAGTTTTTATCCCAAATTTTATTATTTTTTAATAGCGATGTTAGGAGCGACAAAATACTGTACTTAACTTATCCCACCAAACCCATATAAAGGCTCTTGAAAAAAAACTCTGCCTTATTTTAAAAAGTTCGCAATAACTTAAATTAATATGTTTAAAATAAAGTGGTTTTCTGCGAATTTTTACGAAAAAGTTCAAAAATTGTAGTTACAATAGGTCCAATGTTCTATCACTGTCACTTAAGTGACATTTAAATTTTTTGATTTGAGCAAATGTGGCCTAACAGAATTAAATAATAAAATTTTATTTCTGTACTATATTTTACACAAATTTTAAATTCATTAAAAGTTATCTTATTTTTTTTTATGGGAGAACGAATAACATTTAGCATACATGTACGTATATTGCATCAGTTTCTTCTGAAAGTTAGTTTCACTATGTCTATTAAACATCGAATCTTTCTCTAGTTTCATATAATGCCTTGGAAGGTTGGTCTATGTCTTACTTGTATCCATCCATACTTAATTTGTGGCGCGAGTTGTGGTACTTGATCGGAGACTTGATCCTAATAGAATGATTCTTACATGTAGCTCCATTCACATACCCTAGCATGTTATACCTAAAAAGAAGTATATACATTTTAAGTTTTATCAAAATAGTACTTATCCAAAATCTGATCACAGCTTTAAGTAGTTTTTTTTTCTTTGGTAAACTGCAAGAATCTAAGTGAGTAGTTTTTATTTTAAATAAACTATCTTAGTAGAACTCAAAAGATATACAGGGTGGATTCTTTAAATGGAACGGTGCTTTTAGCGAAGAGGTTTAAAAAAAAAGCTAAAAGCGAATCTTTAATGATTTTTTACAGACTTTCCGACCATGACAAAAAAAATTTGGGGCCCCCAACTGGAGGCCAGGGCCCACCAACAATTTTTTTAAAATAAGAAGGTACTACTTGTGGCACCTTTTTGGAAAGCTTGTCAAAAGAGAAATTTAATGCAGTTTAAATAGATTCTTTAAATGGAACGGTGCTTTTAGCGAAGAGGTTTTTAAAAAAAAAGCTAAAAGCGAATCCTTAACGATTTTTTACGGACTTTCCGCCCATGACAAAAAAAATTTGGGGCCCCCAACTGGAGGTCCAGGGCCTACCAACAACTTTTTTAAAATAAGAAGGTACCACTTGTGGCACCTTTTTGGAAAGCTTGTTAAAAGAGAAATTTAATGCACTACCTTTTTTTTGATATCTGTCAAGCAATGTGTCAAAAATTTAAAAAACTTATTTTTTTGTCAATTGTTTTAGCTTCAAATTAAACCACATATTTCTCTATTTACTAAGCGGAATAAAAAAAATACCACACAAGGAAATTATTAACAGGTCATTTGGGGGTCCTCACTGAAGGCCCAGGTCCTACTAATATAAACACATGGGTTGAGAGATGTCAAAAAAATGTAGTCTATCAATTTTTTTTTAATAAGTTTTCCCAAAAGGTGCGACAAGTGGTATCTCCTCATGAAAAAATGTTGGTAGGCCCTGGGCCTTTAGTGAGGACCCCCAAATGAGCCGCCAGTAATGTCCTTGTGTGGTATTTTCTTTATTCCGCTTAGTAAATAGAGATATATCCACTTTATTTTGAAGCTAAAACAATTGAATTTTTTTTTTATTTTGACACATTGGTTGACAGATGTCAAAAAAAGCTAGTGCGTTAATTTATTTTTTAAAAAGCTTTCCAGAAAGGTGCCACAAGTGGTACCTCTATATTTAAAAAAAATAGATGGTGGGCCCTGGGCCTCCAGTTGTGGGTCCCAAATTTTTTGTTATCATGGGCGTAAAGTCCGTAAAAAATCATTAAAGAATCGCTTTTAGCTATTTTTAAAACCTCTTCCCTAAAGTTGCTGGAAGCACCGTTCCATTTAAAGAATCCACCCTATATATGGACTCAATGGCCCTCGGCTAATGCGCCCATGCATTGTTTGGTTCCTACCCGGATGCAAAGAATATATATATATCATATATGCTCACTTGATAACTTTAAGCCCAAAATTGGTAAAGTATGTTGCATAAACTGAGCTTTAATTTATCTAAAAAAAAAAATTGAATCCTAACTTTTAATGTATAATTTTTTCTAGGCTCATTTTACGAGTATGTTCACTAATTACTAATACCTTCTTACCAAAAACACAAAGAACATGCCTTTTTATTTTTTCTGCATCTGTCATTTGTTTTGTTAGGCCTATGTTCGTGGTTTTTTTGTTTTAATAAAGACATTTTATGTATTAGAAACAAACAATCACCTCAACGTATCACATTCTCGCCCACCCTGACTTTAATTTAAGTTGGTAATAAATTTTACCAAACTCAACTGGTTGGGCCATGCTTATCTATATTCTTCCATAAGGGCTTGCAATTCCTTTTACAGAAGAGTATAAAATATAAACCTACCTTAAAAGAGCAGTCTCATAAATAGCCAGTCAGAGATGAGAAGTAAAACAAATATTTCCCCATAACAAAAGCTAGCTTTACTTACTGTGCTGCTCCTTATGGACTCCAAATATGGTGTGCACTTATTTTCGTCTTCCATTCGGGTGGTTAGAGAACACAAGATCACAGGAGAAACTAGACAGCAGGAATTATAATTATAAGCAGCAGTCTCATAAATAGCTAGTCAGGAAGTTATGATTTACAAGTTTGGGATGAGAAGTAAAACAAATATTTCCCCATAACAAAAGCTAGCTGTACGTACTGTGCTGCTCTTTGTGGGCTACAAATATGGTGTGAACTTCTTTTCGTATTCCATTCGGGTGGTTAGAGACCACAAGATCACAGGAGAAACTAGACAGCAGGAATTATAAAAAGTATTTTCTTTCCCGATGTCTGCAACCATCGCAGAAGAAATCATGTTAATTTTTCTCAATACTTGTAGCACCATTATTAGTCAAGTTATATTTTCGTGCGAGTTTAGTCACCAAAGTTGAATTGACACGGCCGCGGCCATTGTGAAACAACAAAACAAACCGCGGTGTTGCCGAGATAACGAATTCGCTACGTAACGATATCGTTATGAGCCACTGGAATAGCCCCCCTGTGTATTAAAACACGCGTTTAAACACGCCGACTAAGGCAAAACATTTAAACGCAGCTTGGTTTACCGATTAAAATTATTTAATAATCCTAAAAAACACACGCGCCCGTAAAATAAGCAAAATTTTACAAAAAAAAATTATCAGAAAAAGCACCAGTGCCACCAAAAATATGCCTGGTAGTTCTTAAAACATATTAAAACACCATATTTAACGCTATTTTTGTCAAAAATTAAGTATTTTTTATGCCTACTTTTGCAAGCGTCTCAAAAACATGGTAGATCTTGAATTTTCAGGAAGGACACCCGAAAATTACTTCAGCAACAATTTTGAGGAAATAAAGTTCTTTTTGCGTTAAATCAGCTGCCGAAATGGTAAACTTACCTTTAGGAACCAAACTCTACCTAACCGAAAAGCGCTAATTACCAAAAATCAAACTCGAATTCTCCCATATTGTCGCAATTGAATCCTCCAGGTCAAATATTGGTATATATTTATTTATTCTTTGCCGCTAAAAGCCCGTACCTTTCTTTATTCTTATCCTCATAAGCACAGCTGACTGTTGAATAGCCTTCCATAAGCAGATCTTCCGCGCGGATTTTAAGTTTATTTATTAAACTTATTCTAATGGGATAAAGTACAAGTTAACTAAACTAGCCAAACTGCAGCAATAATTAATTTTTTGTTTAAAGTTGACCTGGTTGGGGTTTTTGAGTGACCTTAATTTTTTTAAGGTCAAATGAGCTGGGACCTTACCAATGCTTTCTCTATCCCGTTTGTTTTGTTTCTCTTTAGTTTTTGACTCTCCTTTTTTTTGTTTTTCTGTTGCCTGCTTGGGCGTCTCAAGTTTTTCTGTTTTTTTTTGGTATTTCTGTGTAGTTCTCTTCAAAAAATGTTTCTGTAATAGTTAGGGGCGTATTTGGTACTACTTGGTACATTGGCTTTGTTCTGATTCTCTCCACTGTTTTTTGTATTTCCTTCTTCTGTATTATCTTCCTGTAGATCTGATAGCGTTTATATATTGCCGTTTATTAGAAGACGATTTCTTTTTAAAATTTTAGCGTTTCGGTTTTTGGATTTTGCGAGTTTTAAGTGTTCTCGCAAAATTTTGTGAGTGTATCTATCTTCTACACTGAGATCATGAGAAATAAATATATTTGTACCCTTAATTATTAACTTTAAAATATAAAACAGTTATTACCTACACAAGTACTAATATTTTTTTTTTGGTAATTATGCAGTATACGATTTTTTGCCATTTTTTATTTTTTATGAAAAATTCTTTATAGAGGCACCTACTAGGGTCCCTAGAACCTCAAATCCATCGGCTGTTTTTTTTTTAAGAGAAAAAGGGTGCCGAGGATGGTTGTAACGTGTTCTTTTTATTGTTTTGAGTTGGGTTGGAATAGGTTGGGTTGGGCTGTATTGGTTTGGGTTGTTTTAGTGAAAAAAAAAATAAAAACACAAAAAAATTTAAATAAAAAACAACCGGCGCCGGCGGATTTTGTGTCCCAGGGACCGTAGTAGGTGCCCCCATAAAGAATTTTTCATAAAAAATTAAAAATTGCAGAAAACCATATACTGCATAATTAACCTCCTATCTTTTGTCAAATATTGGTTTAAAAATACCAAGCCCGAACGCAAAAAATAGGGATCTTTTTGCTATTAATTACCACCGAACCCATGTAGGGCAAAACTCTCTAACTACTAGATTGCAAAGTGTATTTAACTTTTATAATAATAATATAGATATTGATATTTTTTCTATGTAAACTGAATGTTTTAAACGCAGGGTAAAAAAAAATATTTTTAACAAATACAAGATAAGAAATTAACTCTGTGTTTCGGACTTCCATTGTCTATATTTTATTTATACACGACGTTTCGATCAGAGATTGTACTGATGATTTTTTTTTTAATCTGGCATTAATTTCGACAAAAATAAATGAAATGCCACAGTACTGTAAGGCTTTCCGAGATACAAACAGTTTTAAAGTTTGCCATCAGTTTTTAAATAAATTGCAAACAGATGGAGGGTTGCCTGGCTGTTGTTCCAATGATAAGCCTGAACCTCATCCTGCATAACAAACGAGTAGTTTTCGGCAAAATCGCATGTAATGAGGGCTTCTCCAGGTTTTAGATTATTTTTAATGTCATTATATTTTTCTTTTTGCATATTAGCGATAAATGAATGTGATTTCAGTTTGATTAGGCCATGTGAATCCCTGCACAAAATCATTGGATTTTTTCACAATGGTTTCCATTGTGCATTGATCTACAGATATCCATTTGTTATACATGACCTCATCAATAAGTTCCTCTTCAAATTTTTGGACACTCCTGACATCTATTTCCTAGATAGAAATCTATTGAAAGTGGATTACACATCATCTTATACAAACACTGATAGTAATTTGCTGCCAAAGACCTATTAATCTCATCAAGCATTTTATTTAATTTTGAGGCATTTATCATTAATTTCACATTCTGGTGAATAGTACACACACAGACAGAAGCCCCTTTTTTCATCTGGAAAATCAGCTTTAAATAAACAATATATTTCCTTAAGATTAGCCAAGACTAATCTTTTTTGTACATGTTCCTTTTCACCCTCATCTTTCCTTATCACAACAAAATGTTTTTTACCAGGCATTGGTCTGCTTATATCATCCCGTTGATAAAAGTCCTTTACATTTTGGACAACTCTTTCATTCATCTTTTTTCCATGCTTCGGATTTGGAGAGTTTAATATCACATTCTCTTTCACCAATTTCTTTACTGCCCAAATCATATATTGAGAGACTCCAAATTCTTCATGAATTTTTGCCCTATTCCAACTTTGCGGTAAACAAGACAAAACAAGAAATTTTTCACTTCTATTTTTTGTGTTTAAAAATTTTGCCCTCAATTGATTGATAATTTCTCGTTCATCGCGGTTGTACTCTTCTTGCTGCGTTAAAGTAGACGTTGATTCCTTGGCAAATCTGGTCATTAACGATTGCACCTTTTCTATTTTTTGTTTATATATATATTTTTTTATTATTTGGCAACTCTCCTAGCAGTTCCAGGGACTTATTTAACATAGAGAGTGACTCATTAATTTGAACTTGACTGAGTCTAAAGAGTAAAACTTAAAAAAATTACAATTTATTTAATTTTTAAAAAGTAATATAAAAAATAAGCTAAGTTCCAGAAATTATACAGTCGACTTTTATTTTGCAAACATATTAATAAATATGAATATCAAAAAAATGTCTATTAGATACAAATTTAATTAATACATAATAATCAAAAAAAATCTTGCCCAGCCACATCCTCTTTTCTGAAGTCTTAAAATTTTCATTCAACGTTAATTTTTTTTTTTTTTTAATTTATGCATTGTGCTAAATCATGCGAAAGGTATTTTAAATACCTTTAAAACGAGCCATCACTCATTTTGCCAGCTTAAGTGTTTGTATATACATATCAAGACCAAATTAGGAATTTTTTTAATTTTCAAAAATTAATTACAAAAAAAGTACTGGTCAAAATGTATACCAAAAATCATCAAAATCGGAGAAGGTCTGGTAAAATGCCCTGGTTGATTTGATATGGAATGATCCTATAATATAATCAGTACTATCCAAGTAATCCCCGCGTCGGCGCCGCCCTATCATGCTGCTTGGAGTGCAATGATGCCACATGCTGCTACCAAGGTTGCCAGATATATAAAGCGGGACAAATTGAGTATAAACATATCCAAAATTTTAAAATAGAGTAAAAATTTCGTCGATTTTAACATAAAGCTGTAGTGTTTTGGAAACAAGAATTTATTAATTTATTTACCCTTCTAAAAATACTAAAAAATTTTAAAATTTAAATTTGGGCTACTTGTTATTACCTCACTTTTTGTATGTAATTTAGGGTGCTAGAACACAAAGAGCTTTCATTGTCATTATTATATTATATACTAGGTGGTATATATTGAAATATGTACAATAATATAGTTATATTTATGCACCTAGGTCAAAAAGTACAGTTTTAACGTCCGCAACATGTAGATAACACGCTGAGGTCGTTAAAGCTGTTTTTGTCCGAGGTATATACAACATTTTATACACTATGAGCTTGTTTGCATTTTAATTTTTACATTAGTCAAAAATACTCCAAAATATATATAAACTTGACAAGTCCCTTAAAAAAACAACACTTTAAGGCACTAGGGTGTTGAAGTACTACCTAATTAACGCTTGAAAATACGGGCGTTAAAGTGCACTTTTATGCCCGATTGTGCATAAAATAAATAAAAAGCAAATATAAACAAACACTTACACACATATTTAACTATATTTTTGAAATGATGAAATATTTTTTAAAATATCTTCTGCTTTCCTGCTTTACTTCTAAAGTTATGATTTTTTTATTTATTTTAACGTTTTTTTCAAATAACTCGGAAACTAAAACCGACACTAAAGCTCCCACGAATTTGGACTTTATAACAAAATTTGTAGTCCATATTCATGGAAACTTAAATCTGAAAACTGTATATCGCTACTTGCTTTTGTTCCAAAGTTACAATTTTTTTAAATATTTTATCCCTCTTTTCCCCCCTTCAACTCATTTTTGATAAAATTGAGAAGTCAAAATTTCATTATTTTAATAGTCCACCATATCATATTGCTATGGTGGATGAAAAATAAATTCATGCTCCGATTGCCAAAAACCTTTCACCCTTTTAGCCTATAACCTCAAGCAGGCATACTTTGCTTCAGGTGATCACTATGGCTCGATATTTCAGTTCAAACTCACCTATAATGCCTTTTACCCCTATCTAAGATACAAGTAAAAAATTTCACACGATAATTTCATATGATCCAGGTAAAAACTTAAACTTAAAAAACTACGCAAGAATGAGAAAAGCGGGAAAATTGGGACAATTTTCATAAAAAGCAGGACTTGAAAGGAATTCAAAAAAAGCGGAACCATCCCGTAGGTGGGAAGTCTGGCAACCCTGGCTGCTACATAGGATTTGCAGAAGTTCGACATGCCTGCGTAAAATCAGTTGACCGGTGGGTGCCAATGCTCACAATCATAACCAGTAACTTTGCAAGCCGCCCCGCGCAATGAATAGAAATGCATGGAAAGGTAGTAGGTACTGTGGGGTATCCGGAAAATAAACATTGAGCAAATGCGCTGCTAAAAAGGTTGATTACTAATTAACTTTAAAATATAATACAGTTATTACCTATACAGGTATATCAGCCCTAAAGGCACTAAGGGCGCCCAAGATCACCAACACCCTGGTGGAGGAATGTGCGGATGCACTAGAATCCTTGGGAGAGGGCAAACAAGTGACACTTATGTGGGTACCGGGACATATGGGGGTGCCGGGTAACGAGATGACCGACGAGCTCGCCAGGATCGGGGCAAGCACCCAGTATGTAGGGCCGGAACCACTCCTAGGAACAACCAAGGGGCAATTGCAAAGTCGACTCAATAAATGGGCCAACAATGCCATGACGACCGCTTGGAGAGCAGGAACAGGATGCAGACAGACCAAAGACTTCGTGAAGGGCCCGGATGTAGCCAGACAAAAATGGCTTCTGGGGAGATCGCGAAGGGACGCTGGTCTGCTGACAGGTATCATAACAGGTCACAACCGACTAAGGAAGCACATGACCCGGATCGCGGTGGGGAATGACTCGACCTGCCGGGCCTGCGGGCGGGCAGAAGAGACATCTCGACACGTTATAGCGAACTGCAAGGCATACCAGAGGACGAGATATCAGGTATTCGGTTTCCCGACCCTGGATGAGGAGGACCGGCACACGCTCAAATGGGACAAAATACTGGACTTTGCAAAAAGAACAGTGAGACCAAATGAGCAAACTGCCAGACCAGTGGTGCAGACGGTGGATTAGGGGCAGGCTCGGGATAGGGCAGAAAGGGCCCAGAGAGGCCTACTTGCCAGGCTTCGCGCCGCCCCTTCTCTACTACTACTACTACTATACAGGTATTCTTTTTTTTGGTAATTGTATTGTAAAAATTGAAAAAAAAAACAACCGGCGCCGGCGGATTTGGGGTCCTAGGGACCCTAGTAGGTGCCCTCATAAAGAATTTTTCATAAAAAATCAAAAATGGCAGAAAACTGTATACTGCATAATTACCCAAATAAATAAATAAGCACTCTCTATTTGTGCAACTTTAAAGGTGGATTCTAAAAGCACTTAGCATAATTTAATTTAGCGTAACTTAATTTAGCGTAAGAGTTGCTCTTATGAGATTTAATGATTAAAATACAGGCGTAATTTAACGTAATTTGGCGCAATTTAACTTATGAGATGACCAACTTTTATCTTTTCTTAAATTTCCGTAAGTGAAATCAAAATTGCCCATTCCCAAACAAATTCAAATTCAAAAATAGCTTTATTGTCGTGCATATTAAATAAACATTGGCAAAGCCTTACTTAAAATCTAGGATAATTTAAGAATAGTCATTTTACAAGAAAAAAAAATAATTAAAGATAAATCTAAAAATAAAAAGCAGTAATCATAATTCTGTCATTAAAAAATTCTTCCTAAGTATAGAATGCTTTGGAGATTAAAATATCTTTAGTGTGGCTTCTAAAACGTTTATAACAATTTAATTTGCGTATTTCTAGCGGCAAATGATTAAAAAGTTTTTTACCATTGTAAACAAATGAGTTTTTAATTAAGGTGGATCAGGGTATTGGTAATAGTAATAAAAATGGCCGGCGCACACTATAGCAATGCTCTCTATGTAATTCCTCTTTATACTTTTTAAAAACTAAACAAACAGTCTCCAAAATAAATATTGAACAGAGAGTTAATATTTTAAATATAAGATCTACAAGAATGTCTTTAAGAATCAAAGAAAAATAACCGGTGTGAAGATAGCACCCAAAAATGTGAAGTTAGCACCTGATCCAATTTTACAGAACCCAAAAATGTGAAGTTAGCACCCGATCCAATTTTACAGAACCCAAAAATGTGAAGTTAGCACCTATTTACAGCACCCCGAAAATGGAATAATTTTATATTTACACTTTAAAATAACGTAATCAAATCGTAGAAGGAGTTTTTTGTTGAAATTTTCAGGAATGATAGATAAGGGTATTCTTCATCCTTACGAGCCGTCTAACACCCTCAAAAACAACCCCAAAGATGGTATTTGAAATACACGTTTTATTATACCTATAGCGCTTTTTTTTTAAATTTCACTAACTCATAGATCGAGTTTCACGTTGAAATTTTTGGGAATGATAGACAAGGACACTCTCCATTCCCCAAAAAATACCGCAACCCCTTACGAGCCGTCTAACACCCTCAAAAACTACCCCAAAGATGGTATTTGAAATACACGTTTTATTATACCTGTAGCGCTTTTTTTTTTAATTTCACTAACTCATAGATCGAGTTTCACGTTAAAATTTTTAGGAAAGATAAATAAGGGTACTCCTCATCCTCCAAAAAATACCGCAACCCCTTACGAGCCGTCTAACACCCTCAAAAACAACCCCAAAAGTGATATCTGAAATACACGTGTTATTATACCTATAGCGCTCTTTTTTTAAATTTCACTAACTCATAGATCGAGTTTCACATTGACATTTCTAGGAAAGATAAATATGGGTACTCTTCATACCCTAAAAAATACCGCAACCCCTTACGAGCCGTCTAACACCCTCAAAAACTACCCCAAAAATGGTATTTGAAATACACGTTTTATTATACCTATAGCGCTTTTTTTTAAATTTGACTAACTCATAGATCGAGTTTCACGTCGAAATTTTTAGGAAAGATAAATAAGGGTACTCTTCATCCCACAAAAAATACCGCAACCCCTTACGAGCCGTCTAACACCCTCAAAAACTACCCCAAAAATAGCATTTGAAATACACGTTTTATTATACCTGTAGCGCTTTTTTTTTAATTTCACTAACTCATAGATCGAGTTTCACGTTAAAATTTTTAGGAAAGATAAATAAGAGTACTCCTCATCCCCCAAAAAATACCGCAACCCCTTACGAGCCGTCTAACACCCTCAAAAACAACCCCAAAGATGATATCTGAAATACACGTGTTATTATACCTATAGCGCTTTTTTTTTAAATTTCACTAACTCATAGATCGAGTTTCACGTTAAAATTTTTAGGAAAGATAAACAAGGGTACTCTTCATTCCCCAAAAAATACCGCAACCCCTTACGAGCCGTCTAACACCCTCAAAAACTACCCCAAAAATGGTATTTGATATACACGTTTTATTATACCTGTAGCGCTTTTTTTTTAATTTCACTAACTCATAGATCGAGTTTCACGTTAAAATTTTTAGACAAGATAAATAAGGGTACTCTTCATCCCCCAAAAAATACCGCAACCCCTTACGAGCCGTCTAACACCCTCAAAAACTACCCCAAAAATGGTATTTGAAATACACGTTTTATTATACCTATAGCGCTTTTTTTTAATTTCACTAACTCATAGATCGAGTTTCACGTTAAAATTTTTAGGAAAGATAAACAAGGGTACTCTTCATTCCCCAAAAAATACCGCAACCCCTTACGAGCCGTCTAACACCCTCAAAAACTACCCCAAAAATGGTATTTGATATACACGTTTTATTATACCTGTAGCGCTTTTTTTTTAATTTCACTAACTCATAGATCGAGTTTCACGTAAAAATTTTTAGGAAAGATAAATAAGGGTACTCCTCATCCCCCAAAAGATACCGCAACCCCTTACGAGCCGTCTAACACCCTCAAAAACAACCCCAAAAATGATATCTGAAATACACGTGTTATTATACCTATAGCGCTTTTTTTTTAAATTTCACTAACTCATAGATTGAGTTTCACATTGACATTTCTAGGAAAGATAAATATGGGTACTCTTCATCCCCTAAAAAATACCGCAACCCCTTACGAGCCGTCTAACACCCTCAAAAACTACCCCAAAAATGGTATTTGAAATACACGTTTTATTATACCTATACCGCTTTTTTTTTTTAATTTCACTAACTCATAGATCGAGTTTCACGTCGAAATTTTTAGGAAAGATAAATAAAGGTACTCCTCATCCCCCAAAAAATACCGCAATCCCTTACGAGCCGTCTAACACCCTCAAAAACTACCCCAAAAATGGTATTTGAAATACACGTTTTATTATACCTATAGCGCTTTTTTTCAAATTTCACTAACTCATAGATCGAGTTTCACGTTGAAATTTTTAGAAATGATAGAGAAGGGCACTTTTTATCCCCCAAAAAATACCGCAACCCCTTACGAGCCGTCAAACATCCTCAGAAACAACCCCAAAGATGATATCTAAAATACACGTGTTATTATACCTATAGCGTTTTTTTTCATATTTCACTAACTCATAGATCGAGTTTCACGTTGAAATTTTTAGAAATGATAGAGAGGGGCACTCTTTATCCCCCAAAAAATACTGCAACCCCTTACGAGCCGTCAAACATCCTCAAAAACAACTCCAAAGATGATATCTAAAATACACGTGTTATTATACCTATAGCGTTTTTTTTTTCAAATTTCACTAACTCATAGATCGAGTTTCACGTTGAAATTTTTAGAAATGATAGAGAAGGGCACTCTTTATCCCCCAAAAAATACCGCAATTCCTTACGAGCCGTCAAACATCCTCAAAAACAACCCCAAAGATGATATCTAAAATACACGTGTTATTATACCTATAGCGCTTTTTTTTAAATTTCACTAACTCATAGATCGAGTTTCACGTCGAAATTTTTAGGGAAGATAAATAAGGGTACTCTTCATCCCCCAAAAAATACCGCAACCCCTTACGAGCCGTCTAACACCCTCAAAAACTATCCCAAAAATGGTATTTGAAATACACGTTTTATTATACCTATAGCGCTTTTTTTCAAATTTCACTAACTCAAAGATCTAGTTTCACGTTGAAATTTTTAGAAATGATAGAGAAGGGCACTTTTTATCCCCCAAAAAATATCGCAACCCCTTACGAGCCGTCTAACACCCTCAAAAACTACCCCAAAAATGGTATTTGAAATACACGTTTTATTATACCTATAGCGCTTTTTTTCAAATTTCACTAACTCATAGATCGAGTTTCACGTTGAAATTTTTAGAAATGATAGAGAAGGGCACTCTTTATCCCCCAAAAAATACCGCAACCCCTTACGAGCCGTCAAACATCCTCAAAAACAACCCCAAAGATGATATCTAAAATACACGTGTTATTATACCTATAGCGCTTTTTTTTTTTAAATTTCACTAACTCATAGATCGAGTTTCACGTCGAAATTTTTAGGAAAGATAAATAAGGGTACTCTTCATCCCCCAAAAAATACCGCAACCCCTTACGAGCCGTCTAACACCCTCAAAAACTACCCCAAAAATGGTATTTGAAATACACGTTTTATTATACCTATAGCGCTTTTTTTCAAATTTCACTAACTCATAGATCGAGTTTCACGTTGAAATTTTTAGAAATGATAGAGAAGGGCACTTTTTATCCCCCAAAAAATACCGCAACCCCTTACGAGCCGTCAAACATCCTCAAAAACAACCCCAAAGATGATATCTAAAATACACGTGTTATTATACCTATAGCGTTTTTTTTTCAAATTTCACTAACTCATAGATCGAGTTTCACGTTGAAATTTTTAGAAATGATAGAGAAGGGCACTCTTTATCCCCCAAAAAATACCGCAACCCCTTACGAGCCGTCAAACATCCTCAAAAACAACCCCAAAGATGATATCTAAAATACACGTGTTATTATACCTATAGCGCTTTTTTTTAAATTTCACTAACTCATAGATCGAGTTTCACGTCGAAATTTTTACGAAAGATAAATAAGGGCACTCTTCATCCCCCAAAAAATACCGCAACCCCTTACGAGCCGTCTAACACCCTCAAAAACTACCCCAAAGATGATATCTGAAATACACGTGTTATTATACCTATAGCGCTTTTTTTGTTTAATTTCACTAACTCATAGATCGAGTTTCACGTTAAAATTTTTAGGAAAGATAAATAAGGATACTCTTCATCCCCCAAAAAATACCGCAACCCCTTACGAGCCGTCTAACAACCTCAAAAACAATCCCAAAGATGATATCTGAAATACACGTGTTATTATACCTATAGCCCTTTTTTTTAAATTTCACTAACTCATAGATCGAGTTTCACGTTAAAATTTTTAGGAAAGATAAATAAGGGTACTCTTCATCCCCCAAAAAATATCGCAACCCCTTACGAGCCGTCTAACACCCTCAAAAACTACCCCAAAAATGGTATTTGAAATACACGTTTTATTATACCTATAGCGCTTTTTTTTTTAATTTCACTAACTCATAGATCGAGTTTCACGTCGAAATTTTTAGGAAAGATAAATAAGGGTACTCTTCATCCCCCAAAAAATACCGCAACCCCTTACGAGCCGTCTAACACCCTCAAAAACTACCCCAAAAATGGTATTTGAAATACACGTTTTATTATACCTGTAGCGCTTTTTTTTTAATTTCACTAACTCATAGATCGAGTTTCACGTTAAAATTTTTAGGAAAGATAAATAAGGGTACTCCTCATCCCCCAAAAAATACCGCAACCCCTTACGAGCCGTCTAACACCCTCAAAAACAACCCCAAAAATGATATCTGAAATACACGTGTTATTATACCTATAGCGCTTTTTTTTAAATTTCACTAACTTATAGATCGAGTTTCACATTGACATTTCTAGGAAAGATAAATATGGGTACTCTTCATCCCCTAAAAAATACCGCAACCCCTTACGAGCCCTCTAACACCCTCAAAAACTACCCCAAAAATGGTATTTGAAATACACGTTTTATTATACCTATAGCGCTTTTTTTTTTAAATTTCACTAACTCATAGATCGAGTTTCACGTCGAAATTTTTAGGAAAGATAAATAAGGATACTCTTCATCCCCCAAAAAATATCGCAACCCCTTACGAGCCGTTTAACACCCTCAAAAACTACACGTTTTATTATACCTATAGCGCTTTTTTTTTAAATTTCACTAACTCATGGATCGAGTTTCACATTGACATTTCTAGGAAAGATAAATATGGGTACTCTTCATCCCCTAAAAAATACCGCAACCCCTTACGAGCCGTCTAACACCCTCAAAAACTACCCCAAAAATGGTATTTGAAATACACGTTTTATTATACCTATAGCGCTTTTTTTTTAAATTTCACTAACTCATAGATCGAGTTTCACGTCGAAATTTTTAGGAAAGATAAATAAGGATACTCTTCATCCCCCAAAAAATACCGCAACCCCTTACGAGCCGTCTAACACCCTCAAAAACAATCCCAAAGATGATATCTGAAATACACGTGTTATTATACCTATAGCGCTTGTTTTTAAATTTCACTACCTCATAGATCGAGTTTCACGTTAAAATGTTTAGGAAAGATAAATAAGGGTACTCTTCATCCCCCAAAAAATATCGCAACCCCTTACGAGCCGTCTAACACCCTCAAAAACAACCCCAAAAATGATATCTGAAATACACGTGTTATTATACCTATAGCGCTTTTTTTTTTAATTTCACTAACTCATAGATCGAGTTTCACGTTAAAATTTTTATGAAAGATAAACAAGAGTACTCTTCATCCCCTAAAAAATACCGCAACCCCTTACGAGCCGTCTAACACCCTCAAAAACTACCCCAAAAATGGTATTTGAAATACACGTTTTATTATACCTATAGCGCTTTTTTTTTAAATTTCACTAACTCATAGATCGAGTTTCACGTCGAAATTTTTAGGAAAGATAAATAAGGGTACTCTTCATCCCACAAAAAATACCGCAGCCCCTTACGAGCCGTCTAACACCCTCAAAAACTACCCCAAAGATGAAATTTGAAATACACGTTTTATTATACCTGTAGCGCTTTTTTTTTAATTTCACTAACTCATAGATCGAGTTTCACGTTAAAATTTTTAGGAAAGATAAATAAGGGTACTCCTCATCCCCCAAAAAATACCGCAACCTTTTACGAGCCGTCTAATACCCTCAAAAACAACCCCAAAGATGATATCTGAAATACACGTGTTATTATACCTATAGCGCTTTTTTTTAAATTTCACTAACTCATAGATCGAGTTTCACGTTCAAATTTTTAGACAAGATAAATAAGGGTACTCTTCATCCCCCAAAATATACCGCAACCCCTTACGAGCCGTCTAAAACCCTCAAAAACTATCCCAAAAATGGTATTTGAAATACACGTTTTATTATACCTATAGCGCTTTTTTTTAAATTGCACTAACTCATAGATCGAGTTTCACGTTGAAATTTTTGGACATGATAGACAAGGGTACTTTTCATCCCCCAAAAAATACCGCAACCCCTTACGAGCCGTCTAACACCAACAAAAAAAAAATATAAAAGTTTAAAAGAAAATGTCAAACCTATTTAAGTGTCAAATATTTTCGACATGATATTGACAGCAATTTTTGAGACATCTTGTATAATAGTATAGTTATTTCGCACTGATTATCTTCGTCGAGCCGTCTGAAGTTATAAAATAATATTTGACAGATGATTTTGGCAACGCTTCTGTCAAATTTAAATGTCCTGAGAGTGCCTGTGCCTGTAGAAAGTTTTAAGCGTTTTTTAACAACTTTAGAAATAAGGGCACCAGAAATGAAAATTCGGTTTTTTGGGAACTACTTGGATTTTTTAAATTTTCTTTTTAGTTTTGAGCGAAGCGTCAAATTGCGCAACTTTGCCCCAACTAAAACTCTGCCGTATTTCCTACATACCGTTTAGAAAATCCCCATGGTGAGCATCGAATTTGAAACACTCTATATACTTGCTAACCGTAGGACTCAAATCCGTGTGGGTGATTTAGCTAAACTAAAAAACATGTACCTACAAGCATAATAATTATAAATAACTGTGATAAGAGTTGGATGTAAACTTTCTGAATAATTTGTTTAATAAAAATGACCACAAAATAAAGTATAAAGTCTTTTTATTAAACGGAGTGTGATATTTAACATAACATTAAATTAAAAAGTATAAAAATTAAAAAGGAAAATTAAACTAAACATTTAAATGGCAGCATATTTTCCTACGCTCATGACCAAAGGTATACTTTACAGAAGGGGATACCTGGGAGGAGGTAGAGAGTAATATGAAGACATCACTTTCAAAAATAATAAACTGGCTAGATATGAATTTATTAACAATTAACGCAGACAAAACAATATTTATATAGTTTTCAAGTTATACTACGGGATTACCCACTTACACCCAAATCGAAATTCCTATAGCATGCAGAGATACAACCATAATAATTTCAGTGGCGGATCCAGAAATTTCACCAGGGGGGGGGGGCAAGCAATAAAACTTATGTAGGCCGCGTCGAGCGACTACGAACATAGGGCAAAAAAGTCCTTATTTATAGTCACCATTGTTTTTGGGGATTTGATTAGATTGGTATGTTGGTTAGTTTCGACCTACATATCTTTATACTTGCTTGAGCCGTTGGTGGTGACTAACAGATACTACCTGATACAACTAATTTATTTTGGCAATTTAAAGTTATTTGTTATACAAATCCTTAACTATAAATATTTTATTATATTTTAGTTATATAATGAAATTAAGTTTTCTTTTTTGCTTTGTAAACCTATCGATAGATTCTAAACCCAGGTTCATTGAATGATATACTTACATAGAAAAGCGCCAAGCCATTGAGTTTCTCTTCTCCTATACCGTGGATCGAAGATAAGTTTTCACAAGTCTTAAAGTGGAAAAAGTTCTTTCGGCGGTAGCAACCGAAACAGGAAGAGAAGAACTAATTTTTATAGCTGAGATCTGAGAAACTAGCACTAGTTATACAACATATTCAAAATTAGTTGATATCGACCGAGATATGTTTTATAGGAATGTCCAGTTCGTGGTTCTTTAATGTTTTTAAAACTTAGATAACGTTCAGCGGGGCCGCGCGCCCCCCACCCCCTTCCTGGATCCGCCACTGATAATTTATAACACAAATAATACTAGGGAATAAAAGCCACACCACCCCGTAAACGTAACGTAGCTTTGAAATCTAGCGCTCTGATCAGGTAATGGTGTACTATGGGTTGGTACAGTTTATTTTGAACCTGGGGCGAGGCTTACGATAACACAATTCATCCCCTCGAAGTAACACAAAAAAGGACACCATGAAAATAATATCCAATGTACCTTCCAATGTACCTTTAAGGGTGTTAGACGGCTCGTAAGGGGTTGAGGTATTTTTGGGGGATGAAGAGTACCCTTGTCTATCATACGTAAAAAATTTCAACGTGAAACTCGATCTTTGAGTAAGTGAAATTTAAAAAATAACACTATAGGTATACTAACACGTGTATTTCACATAATATTTCTGTTTTTTTTAAGGGTGTTAGACGGTTTGTAAGGAGTTGCTGGTATTTTTTAGGGGATGAAGAGTAGACTTGTCTATCATTCGTAAAAATTAGGTATAATAACACGTGTATTTCAAATACCATTTTTTGGGGTTGCTTTTGAGGGTGTTAGACGGCTCGTAAGGGGTTGCGGTATTTTTTGTGGGATGAAGAGTACCCTTATTTATCTTTCCTAAAAATTTCAACGTAAAACTCGATCTATGAGTTAGTGAAATTTAAAAAAAAAGCGCTATAGGTATAATAAAACGTGTATTTCAAATACCATCTTTGGGGTAGTTTTTGAGGGTGTTAGACGGCTCGTAAGGGGTTGCGGTATTTTTTGTGGGATGAAGAGTACCCTTATTTATCTTTCCTAAAAATTTCAACGTGAAACACGATCTATGAGTTAGTGAAATTAAAAAAAAAAGCGCTGTAGGTATAATAAAACGTGTATTTCAAATACCATCTTTGCGGTAGTTTTAGAGGGTGTTCGGCGGCTCGTAAGGGGTTGCGGTATTTTTTTGGGGATGAAGAGTACCCTTCTTTATCTTTCCTAAAAATTTCAACGTGAAACTCGATCTATGAGTTAGTGAAATTAAAAAAAAAAGCGCTATAGGTATAATAAAACGTGTATTTCAAATACCATCTTTGGGGTAGTTTTAGAGGGTGTTCGACGGCTCGTAAGGGGTTGCGGTATTTTTTGGGGAATGAAGAGTACCCTTATTTATCTTTCCTAAAAATTTTAACGTGAAACTCGATCTATGAGTTAGTGAAATTTAAAAAAAAAGCGCTATAGGTATAATAACACGTGTATTTCAGATATCATCTTTGGGATTGTTTTTGAGGGTGTTAGACGGCTCGTAAGGGGTTGAGGTATTTTTTGGGGGATGAAGAGTACCCTTATTTATCTTTCCTAAAAATTTCAACGTGAAACTCGATCTACGAGTTAGTGAAATTTAAAAAAAAAGCGCTATAGGAATAATAAAACGTGTATTTCAAATACCATCTTTGGGGTAGTTTTAGAGGGTGTTCGACGGCTCGTAAGGGGTTGCGGTATTTTTTGGGGGATGAAGAGTACCCTTATTTATCTTTCCTAAAAATTTTAACGTGAAACTCGATCTATGAGTTAGTGAAATTTAAAAAAAAAACGCTATAGGTATAATAACACGTGTATTTCAAATACCATCTTAGGGGTTGTTTTTGAGGATGTTAGACGGCTCGTAAGGGGTTGCGGTATTTTTTCGGGGATGAAAAGTACCCTTATTTATCTTTCCTAAAAATTTCAACGTGAAACTCGATCTATGAGTTAGTGAAATTTAAAAAAAAAGCGCTATAGGTATAATAAAACGTGTATTTCAAATACCATCTTTGGGGTAGTTTTAGAGGGTGTTCGACGGCTCGTAAGGGGTTGCGGTATTTTTTGGGGAATGAAGAGTACCCTTATTTATCTTTTCTAAAAATTTTAACGTGAAACTCGATCTATGAGTTAGTGAAATTTAAAAAAAAAAGCGCTATAGGTATAATAACACGTGTATTTCAGATATCATCTTTGGGATTGTTTTTGAGGGTGTTAGACGGCTCGTAAGGGGTTGCGGTATTTTTTGGGGGATGAAAAGTACCCTTATTTATCTTTTCTAAAAATTTTAACGTGAAACACGATCTATGAGTTAGTGAAATTAAAAAAAAAAGCGCTGTAGGTATAATAAAACGTGTATTTCAAATACCATCTTTGCGGTAGTTTTAGAGGGTGTTCGGCGGCTCGTAAGGGGTTGCGGTATTTTTTTGGGGATGAAGAGTACCCTTCTTTATCTTTCCTAAAAATTTCAACGTGAAACTCGATCTATGAGTTAGTGAAATTAAAAAAAAAAGCGCTATAGGTATAATAAAACGTGTATTTCAAATACCATCTTTGGGGTAGTTTTAGAGGGTGTTCGACGGCTCGTAAGGGGTTGCGGTATTTTTTGGGGAATGAAGAGTACCCTTATTTATCTTTCCTAAAAATTTTAACGTGAAACTCGATCTATGAGTTAGTGAAATTTAAAAAAAAAGCGCTATAGGTATAATAACACGTGTATTTCAGATATCATCTTTGGGATTGTTTTTGAGGGTGTTAGACGGCTCGTAAGGGGTTGAGGTATTTTTTGGGGGATGAAGAGTACCCTTATTTATCTTTCCTAAAAATTTCAACGTGAAACTCGATCTACGAGTTAGTGAAATTTAAAAAAAAAGCGCTATAGGAATAATAAAACGTGTATTTCAAATACCATCTTTGGGGTAGTTTTAGAGGGTGTTCGACGGCTCGTAAGGGGTTGCGGTATTTTTTGGGGGATGAAGAGTACCCTTATTTATCTTTCCTAAAAATTTTAACGTGAAACTCGATCTATGAGTTAGTGAAATTTAAAAAAAAAACGCTATAGGTATAATAACACGTGTATTTCAAATACCATCTTAGGGGTTGTTTTTGAGGATGTTAGACGGCTCGTAAGGGGTTGCGGTATTTTTTCGGGGATGAAAAGTACCCTTATTTATCTTTCCTAAAAATTTCAACGTGAAACTCGATCTATGAGTTAGTGAAATTTAAAAAAAAAGCGCTATAGGTATAATAAAACGTGTATTTCAAATACCATCTTTGGGGTAGTTTTAGAGGGTGTTCGACGGCTCGTAAGGGGTTGCGGTATTTTTTGGGGAATGAAGAGTACCCTTATTTATCTTTTCTAAAAATTTTAACGTGAAACTCGATCTATGAGTTAGTGAAATTTAAAAAAAAAAGCGCTATAGGTATAATAACACGTGTATTTCAGATATCATCTTTGGGATTGTTTTTGAGGGTGTTAGACGGCTCGTAAGGGGTTGCGGTATTTTTTGGGGGATGAAAAGTACCCTTATTTATCTTTTCTAAAAATTTTAACGTGAAACTCGATCTATGAGTTAGTGAAATTTAAAAAAAAAGCGCTATAGGTATAATAAAACGTGTATTTCAAATACCATCTTTGGGGTAGTTTTAGAGGGTGTTCGACGGCTCGTAAGGGGTTGCGGTATTTTTTGGGGGATGAAGAGTACCCTTATTTATCTTTCCTAAAAATTTTAACGTGAAACTCGATCTATGAGTTAGTGAAATTTAAAAAAAAAACGCTATAGGTATAATAACACGTGTATTTCAAATACCATCTTAGGGGTTGTTTTTGAGGATGTTAGACGGCTCGTAAGGGGTTGCGGTATTTTTTCGGGGATGAAAAGTACCCTTATTTATCTTTCCTAAAAATTTCAACGTGAAACTCGATCTATGAGTTAGTGAAATTTAAAAAAAAAAGCGCTATAGGTATAATAAAACGTGTATTTCAAATACCATCTTTGGGGTAGTTTTAGAGGGTGTTCGACGGCTCGTAAGGGGTTGCGGTATTTTTTGGGGGATGAAGAGTACCCTTATTTATCTTTCCTAAAAATTTTAACGTGAAACTCGATCTATGAGTTAGTGAAATTTAAAAAAAAAGCGCTATAGGTATAATAACACGTGTATTTCAGATATCATCTTTGGGATTGTTTTTGAGGGTGTTAGACGTCTCGTAAGGGGTTGCGGTATTTTTTGGGGGATGAAGAGTACCCTTATTTATCTTTCCTAACAATTTTAACGTGAAACTCGATCTATGAATTAGTGAAATTTAAAAAAAAAGCGCTATAGGTATAATAAAACGTGTATTTCAAATACCATCTTTGGGGTAGTTTTTGAGGGTGTTAGACGGCTCGTAAGGGGTTGCGGTATTTTTTGGGGAATGGAGAGTGTCCTTGTCTATCATTCCCAAAAATTTCAACGTGAAACTCGATCTATGAGTTAGTGAAATTTAAAAAAAAAGCGCTATTGGTATAATAACACGTGTATTTCAAATACCATCTTAGGGGTTGTTTTTGAGGATGTTAGACGGCTCGTAAGGGGTTGCGGTATTTTTTCGGGGATGAAAAGTACCCTTATTTATCTTTCCTAAAAATTTCAACGTGAAACTCGATCTATGAGTTAGTGAAATTTAAAAAAAAAAAGCGCTATAGGTATAATAAAACGTGTATTTCAAATACCATCTTTGGGGTAGTTTTAGAGGGTGTTCGACGGCTCGTAAGGGGTTGCGGTATTTTTTGGGGGATGAAGAGTACCCTTATTTATCTTTCCTAAAAATTTTAACGTGAAACTCGATCTATGAGTTAGTGAAATTTAAAAAAAAAGCGCTATAGGTATAATAACACGTGTATTTCAGATATCATCTTTGGGATTGTTTTTGAGGGTGTTAGACGTCTCGTAAGGGGTTGCGGTATTTTTTGGGGGATGAAAAGTACCCTTATTTATCTTTTCTAAAAATTTTAACGTGAAACTCGATCTATGAATTAGTGAAATTTAAAAAAAAGCGCTATAGGTATAATAAAACGTGTATTTCAAATACCATCTTTGGGGTAGTTTTTGAGGGTGTTAGACGGCTCGTAAGGGGTTGCGGTATTTTTTGGGGAATGGAGAGTGTCCTTGTCTATCATTCCCAAAAATTTCAACGTGAAACTCGATCTATGAGTTAGTGAAATTTAAAAAAAAAGCGCTATAGGTATAATAAAACGTGTATTTCAGATACCATCTTTGGGGTTGTTTTTGAGGATGTTCGACGGCTTGTAAGGGGTTGCGATATTTTTTGGGGGATGAAGAGTATCCTTATTTATCTTTCCTAAAAATTTCAACGTGAAACTCGATCTATGAGTTAGTGAAATTTAAAAAAAAAAGCGCTATAGGTATAATAAAACGTGTATTTCAAATACCATCTTTGGGGTAGTTTTAGAGGGTGTTCGACGGCTCGTAAGAGGTTGCGGTATTTTTTGGGGGATGAAGAGTACCCTTATTTATCTTTCCTAAAAATTTTAACGTGAAACTCGATCTATGAGTTAGTGAAATTTAAAAAAAAAGCGCTATAGGTATAATAACACGTGTATTTCAGATATCATCTTTGGGATTGTTTTTGAGGGTGTTAGACGTCTCGTAAGGGGTTGCGGTATTTTTTGGGGGATGAAGAGTACCCTTATTTATCTTTCATAACAATTTTAACGTGAAACTCGATCTATGAATTAGTGAAATTTAAAAAAAAAGCGCTATAGGTATAATAAAACGTGTATTTCAAATACCATCTTTGGGGTAGTTTTTGAGGGTGTTAGACGGCTCGTAAGGGGTTGCGGTATTTTTTGGGGAATGGAGAGTGTCCTTGTCTATCATTCCCAAAAATTTCAACGTGAAACTCGATCTATGAGTTAGTGAAATTTAAAAAAAAAGCGCTATAGGTATAATAAAACGTGTATTTCAGATACCATCTTTGGGGTTGTTTTTGAGGATGTTCGACGGCTTGTAAGGGGTTGCGATATTTTTTGGGGGATGAAGAGTATCCTTATTTATCTTTCCTAAAAATTTCAACGTGAAACTCGATCTATGAGTTAGTGAAATTTAAAAAAAAAGCGCTATAGGTATAATAAAACGTGTATTTCAAATACCATCTTTGGGGTAGTTTTAGAGGGTGTTCGACGGCTCGTAAGGGGTTGCGGTATTTTTTGGGGGATGAAGAGTACCCTTATTTATCTTTCCTAAAAATTTCAACGTGAAACTCGATCTATGAGTTAGTGAAATTTAAAAAAAAAAGCGCCATAGGTATAATAACACGTGTATTTCAGATATCATCTTTGGGATTGTTTTTGAGGGTGTTAGACGGCTCGTAAGGGGTTGCGGTATTTTTTGGGGGATGAAGAGTACCCTTATTTATCTTTCCTAAAAATTTCAACGTGAAACTCGATCTATGAGTTAATGAAATTTAAAAAAAAAGCGCTATAGGTATAATAAAACGTGTATTTCAAATACCATCTTTGGGGTAGTTTTAGAGGGTGTTCGACGGCTCGTAAGGGGTTGCGGTATTTTTTGGGGGATGAAGAGTACCCTTATTTATCTTTCCTAAAAATTTTAACGTGAAACTCGATCTATGAGTTAGTGAAATTTAAAAAAAAAGCGCTATAGGTATAATAACACGTGTATTTCAGATATCATCTTTGGGATTGTTTTTGAGGGTGTTAGACGGCTCGTAAGGGGTTGCGGTATTTTTTGGGGGATGAGGAGTACCCTTATTTATCTTTCCTAAAAATTTCAACGTGAAACTCGATCTATGAGTTAGTGAAATTTAAAAAAAAAAGCGCTATAGGTATAATAAAACGTGTATTTCAAATACCATCTTTGGGGTAGTTTTAGAGGGTGTTCGACGGCTCGTAAGGGGTTGCGGTATTTTTTGGGGGATGAAGAGTACCCTTATTTATCTTTCCTAAAAATTTTAACGTGAAACTCGATCTATGAGTTAGTGAAATTTAAAAAAAAAAACGCTATAGGTATAATAACACGTGTATTTCAAATACCATCTTAGGGGTTGTTTTTGAGGATGTTAGACGGCTCGTAAGGGGTTGCGGTATTTTTTCGGGGATGAAAAGTACCCTTATTTATCTTTCCTAAAAATTTCAACGTGAAACTCGATCTATGAGTTAGTGAAATTTAAAAAAAAAGCGCTATAGGTATAATAAAACGTATATTTCAAATACCATCTTTGTGGTAGTTTTAGAGGGTGTTCGACGGCTCGTAAGGGGTTGCGGTATTTTTTGGGGGATGAAGAGTACCCTTATTTATCTTTCCTCAAAATTTTAACGTGAAACTCGATCTATGAGTTAGTGAAATTTAAAAAAAAAAGCGCTATAGGTATAATAACACGTGTATTTCAGATATCATCTTTGGGATTGTTTTTGAGGGTGTTAGACGGCTCGTAAGGGGTTGCGGTATTTTTTGGGGGATGAAGAGTACCCTTATTTATCTTTCCTAAAAATTTCAACGTGAAACTCGATCTATGAGTTAGTGAAATTTAAAAAAAAAGCGCTATAGGTATAATAAAACGTGTATTTCAAATACCATCTTTGGGGTAGTTTTTGAGGGTATTAGACGGCTCGTAAGGGGTTGCGGTATTTTTTGGGGATGAAGAGTACCCTTATTTATCTTTCCTAACAATTTTAACGTGAAACTCGATCTATGAGTTAGTGAAATTTAAAAAAAAAGCGCTATAGGTATAATAAAACGTGTATTTCAAATACCATCTTTGGGGTAGTTTTAGAGGGTGGTCGACGGCTCGTAAGGGGTTGCGGTATTTTTTGGGGGATAAAGAGTACCCTTATTTATCTTTCCTAAAAATTTTAACGTGAAACTCGATCTATGAGTTAGTGAAATTTAAAAAAAAGCGCTATAGGTATAATAAAACGTATATTTCAAATACCACCTTTGGGGTAGTTTTAGAGGGTGTTCGACGGCTCGTAAAGGGTTGCGGTATTTTTTGGGGGATGAAGAGTCTCCTTATTTATCTTTCCTCAAAATTTTAACGTGAAACTCGATCTATGAGTTAGTGAAATTAAAAAAAAAAGCGCTACAGGTATAATAAAACGTGTATTTCAAATACCATCTTTGGGGTAGTTTTTGAGGGTATTAGACGGCTCGTAAGGGGTTGCGGTATTTTTTGGGGATGAAGAGTACCCTTATTTATCTTTCCTAACAATTTTAACGTGAAACTCGATCTATGAATTAGTGAAATTTAAAAAAAAAGCGCTATAGGTATAATAAAACGTGTATTTCAAATACCATCTTTGGGGTAGTTTTTGAGGGTGTTAGACAGCTCGTAAGGGGTTGCGATATTTTTTGGGGAATGGAGAGTGTCCTTGTCTATCATTCCCAAAAATTTCAACGTGAAACTCGATCTATGAGTTAGTGAAATTTAAAAAAAAAGCGCTATAGATATAATAAAACGTGTATTTCAGATACCATCTTTGGGGTTGTTTTTGAGGATGTTCGACGGCTTGTAAGGGGTTGCGATATTTTTTGGGGGATGAAGAGTACCCTTATTTATCTTTCCTAAAAATTTCAACGTGAAACTCGATCTATGAGTTAGTGAAATTTAAAAAAAAAGCGCTATAGGTATAATAAAACGTGTATCTCAAATACCATCTTTGGGGTAGTTTTAGAGGGTGTTCGACGGCTCGTAAGGGGTTGCGGTATTTTTTCGGGGATGAAAAGTACCCTTATTTATCTTTCCTAAAAATTTCAACGTGAAACTCGATCTATCAGTTAGTGAAATTAAAAAAAAAGCGCTACAGGTATAATAAAACGTGTATTTCAAATACCATCTTTGGGGTAGTTTTTGAGGGTATTAGACGGCTCGTAAGGGGTTGCGGTATTTTTTGGGGGATGAAGAGTACCCTTATTTATCTTTCCTAACAATTTTAACGTGAAACTCGATCTATGAATTAGTGAAATTTAAAAAAAAAGCGCTATAGGTATAATAAAACGTGTATTTCAAATACCATCTTTGTGGTAGTTTTTGAGGGTGTTAGACAGCTCGTAAGGGGTTGCGATATTTTTTGGGGAATGGAGAGTGTCCTTGTCTATCATTCCCAAAAATTTCAACGTGAAACTCGATCTATGAGTTAGTGAAATTTAAAAAAAAAGCGCTATAGGTATAATAAAACGTGTATCTCAAATACCATCTTTGGGGTAGTTTTAGAGGGTGTTCGACGGCTCGTAAGGGGTTGCGGTATTTTTCGGGGGATGAAGAGTACCCTTATTTATCTTTCCTAAAAATTTCAACGTGAAACTCGATCTATGAGTTAGTGAAATTTAAAAAAAAAGAGGCTATAGGTATAATAACACGTGTATTTCAGATATCATCTTTGGGATTGTTTTTGAGGGTGTTAGACGGCTCGTAAGGGGTTGCGGTATTTTTTGGGGGATGAAGAGTACCCTTATTTATCTTTCCTAAAAATTTTAACGTGAAACTCGATCTATGAGTTAGTGAAATTTAAAAAAAAACGCTATAGGTATAATAACACGTGTATTTCAAATACCATCTTAGGGGTTGTTTTTGAGGATGTTAGACGGCTCGTAAGGGGTTGCGGTATTTTTTCGGGGATGAAAAGTACCCTTATTTATCTTTCCTAAAAATTTCAACGTGAAACTCGATCTATGAGTTAGTGAAATTTAAAAAAAAAAGCGCTATAGGTATAATAAAACGTGTATTTCAAATACCATCTTTGGGGTAGTTTTAGAGGGTGTTCGACGGCTCGTAAGGGGTTGCGGTATTTTTTGGGGGATGAAGAGTACCCTTATTTATCTTTCCTAAAAATTTTAACGTGAAACTCGATCTATGAGTTAGTGAAATTTAAAAAAAAAGCGCTATAGGTATAATAACACGTGTATTTCAGATATCATCTTTGGGATTGTTTTTGAGGGTGTTAGACGTCTCGTAAGGGGTTGCGGTATTTTTTGGGGGATGAAGAGTACCCTTATTTATCTTTCCTAACAATTTTAACGTGAAACTCGATCTATGAATTAGTGAAATTTAAAAAAAAAGCGCTATAGGTATAATAAAACGTGTATTTCAAATACCATCTTTGGGGTAGTTTTTGAGAGTGTTAGACGGCTCGTAAGGGGTTGCGGTATTTTTTGGGGAATGGAGAGTGTCCTTGTCTATCATTCCCAAAAATTTCAACGTGAAACTCGATCTATGAGTTAGTGAAATTTAAAAAAAAAGCGCTATAGGTATAATAACACGTGTATTTCAAATACCATCTTAGGGGTTGTTTTTGAGGATGTTAGACGGCTCGTAAGGGGTTGCGGTATTTTTTCGGGGATGAAAAGTACCCTTATTTATCTTTCCTAAAAATTTCAACGTGAAACTCGATCTATGAGTTAGTGAAATTTAAAAAAAAAAAGCGCTATAGGTATAATAAAACGTGTATTTCAAATACCATCTTTGGGGTAGTTTTAGAGGGTGTTCGACGGCTCGTAAGGGGTTGCGGTATTTTTTGGGGGATGAAGAGTACCCTTATTTATCTTTCCTAAAAATTTTAACGTGAAACTCGATCTATGAGTTAGTGAAATTTAAAAAAAAAGCGCTATAGGTATAATAACACGTGTATTTCAGATATCATCTTTGGGATTGTTTTTGAGGGTGTTAGACGTCTCGTAAGGGGTTGCGGTATTTTTTGGGGGATGAAAAGTACCCTTATTTATCTTTTCTAAAAATTTTAACGTGAAACTCGATCTATGAATTAGTGAAATTTAAAAAAAAGCGCTATAGGTATAATAAAACGTGTATTTCAAATACCATCTTTGGGGTAGTTTTTGAGGGTGTTAGACGGCTCGTAAGGGGTTGCGGTATTTTTTGGGGAATGGAGAGTGTCCTTGTCTATCATTCCCAAAAATTTCAACGTGAAACTCGATCTATGAGTTAGTGAAATTTAAAAAAAAAGCGCTATAGGTATAATAAAACGTGTATTTCAGATACCATCTTTGGGGTTGTTTTTGAGGATGTTCGACGGCTTGTAAGGGGTTGCGATATTTTTTGGGGGATGAAGAGTATCCTTATTTATCTTTCCTAAAAATTTCAACGTGAAACTCGATCTATGAGTTAGTGAAATTTAAAAAAAAAAGCGCTATAGGTATAATAACACGTGTATTTCAGATATCATCTTTGGGATTGTTTTTGAGGGTGTTAGACGGCTCGTAAGGGGTTGCGGTATTTTTTGGGGGATGAAGAGTACCCTTATTTATCTTTCCTAAAAATTTCAACGTGAAACTCGATCTATGAGTTAATGAAATTTAAAAAAAAAGCGCTATAGGTATAATAAAACGTGTATTTCAAATACCATCTTTGGGGTAGTTTTTGAGGGTGTTAGACGGCTCGTAAGGGGTTGCGGTATTTTTTGGGGAATGGAGAGTGTCCTTGTCTATCATTCCCAAAAATTTCAACGTGAAACTCGATCTATGAGTTAGTGAAATTTAAAAAAAAAAGCGCTATAGGTATAATAAAACGTGTATTTCAAATACCATCTTTGGGGTAGTTTTAGAGGGTGTTCGACGGCTCGTAAGAGGTTGCGGTATTTTTTGGGGGATGAAGAGTACCCTTATTTATCTTTCCTAAAAATTTTAACGTGAAACTCGATCTATGAGTTAGTGAAATTTAAAAAAAAAGCGCTATAGGTATAATAACACGTGTATTTCAGATATCATCTTTGGGATTGTTTTTGAGGGTGTTAGACGTCTCGTAAGGGGTTGCAGTATTTTTTGGGGGATGAAGAGTACCCTTATTTATCTTTCATAACAATTTTAACGTGAAACTCGATCTATGAATTAGTGAAATTTAAAAAAAAAGCGCTATAGGTATAATAAAACGTGTATTTCAAATACCATCTTTGGGGTAGTTTTTGAGGGTGTTAGACGGCTCGTAAGGGGTTGCGGTATTTTTTGGGGAATGGAGAGTGTCCTTGTCTATCATTCCCAAAAATTTCAACGTGAAACTCGATCTATGAGTTAGTGAAATTTAAAAAAAAAGCGCTATAGGTATAATAAAACGTGTATTTCAGATACCATCTTTGGGGTTGTTTTTGAGGATGTTCGACGGCTTGTAAGGGGTTGCGATATTTTTTGGGGGATGAAGAGTATCCTTATTTATCTTTCCTAAAAATTTCAACGTGAAACTCGATCTATGAGTTAGTGAAATTTAAAAAAAAAAGCGCTATAGGTATAATAACACGTGTATTTCAGATATCATCTTTGGGATTGTTTTTGAGGGTGTTAGACGGCTCGTAAGGGGTTGCGGTATTTTTTGGGGGATGAAGAGTACCCTTATTTATCTTTCCTAAAAATTTCAACGTGAAACTCGATCTATGAGTTAATGAAATTTAAAAAAAAAGCGCTATAGGTATAATAAAACGTGTATTTCAAATACCATCTTTGGGGTAGTTTTAGAGGGTGTTCGACGGCTCGTAAGGGGTTGCGGTATTTTTTGGGGGATGAAGAGTACCCTTATTTATCTTTTCTAAAAATTTTAACGTGAAACTCGATCTATGAGTTAGTGAAATTTAAAAAAAAAGCGCTATAGGTATAATAACACGTGTATTTCAGATATCATCTTTGGGATTGTTTTTGAGGGTGTTAGACGGCTCGTAAGGGGTTGCGGTATTTTTTGGGGGATGAAGAGTACCCTTATTTATCTTTCCTAAAAATTTCAACGTGAAACTCGATCTATGAGTTAATGAAATTTAAAAAAAAAGCGCTATAGGTATAATAAAACGTGTATTTCAAATACCATCTTTGGGGTAGTTTTAGAGGGTGTTCGACGGCTTGTAAGGGGTTGCGATATTTTTTGGGGGATGAAGAGTATCCTTATTTATCTTTCCTAAAAATTTCAACGTGAAACTCGATCTATGAGTTAGTGAAATTTAAAAAAAAAAGCGCTATAGGTATAATAACACGTGTATTTCAGATATCATCTTTGGGATTGTTTTTGAGGGTGTTAGACGGCTCGTAAGGGGTTGCGGTATTTTTTGGGGGATGAAGAGTATCCTTATTTATCTTTCCTAAAAATTTCAACGTGAAACTCGATCTATGAGTTAGTGAAATTTAAAAAAAAAAGCGCTATAGGTATAATAACACGTGTATTTCAGATATCATCTTTGGGATTGTTTTTGAGGGTGTTAGACGGCTCGTAAGGGGTTGCGGTATTTTTTGGGGGATGAAGAGTACCCTTATTTATCTTTCCTAAAAATTTCAACGTGAAACTCGATCTATGAGTTAGTGAAATTTAAAAAAAAAAGCGCTATAGGTATAATAAAACGTGTATTTCAAATACCATCTTTGGGGTAGTTTTAGAGGGTGTTCGACGGCTCGTAAGGGGTTGCGGTATTTTTTGGGGGATGAAGAGTACCCTTATTTATCTTTCCTAAAAATTTCAACGTGAAACTCGATCTATGAGTTAGTGAAATTTAAAAAAAAAAAGCGCTATAGGTATAATAACACGTGTATTTCAGATATCATCTTTGGGATTGTTTTTGAGGGTGTTAGACGGCTCGTAAGGGGTTGCGGTATTTTTTGGGGGATGAAGAGTACCCTTATTTATCTTTCCTAAAAATTTCAACGTGAAACTCGATCTATGAGTTAATGAAATTTAAAAAAAAAAGCGCTATAGGTATAATAAAACGTGTATTTCAAATACCATCTTTGGGGTAGTTTTAGAGGGTGTTCGACGGCTCGTAAGGGGTTGCGGTATTTTTTGGGGGATGAAGAGTACCCTTATTTATCTTTTCTAAAAATTTTAACGTGAAACTCGATCTATGAGTTAGTGAAATTTAAAAAAAAAGCGCTATAGGTATAATAACACGTGTATTTCAGATATCATCTTTGGGATTGTTTTTGAGGGTGTTAGACGGCTCGTAAGGGGTTGCGGTATTTTTTGGGGGATGAGGAGTACCCTTATTTATCTTTCCTAAAAATTTCAACGTGAAACTCGATCTATGAGTTAGTGAAATTAAAAAAAAAAAGCGCTATAGGTATAATAAAACGTGTATTTCAAATACCATCTTTGGGGTAGTTTTAGAGGGTGTTCGACGGCTCGTAAGGGGTTGCGGTATTTTTTGGGGGATGAAGAGTACCCTTATTTATCTTTCCTAAAAATTTTAACGTGAAACTCGATCTATGAGTTAGTGAAATTTAAAAAAAAAGCGCTATAGGTATAATAACACGTGTATTTCAGATATCATCTTTGGGATTGTTTTTGAGGGTGTTAGACGGCTCGTAAGGGGTTGCGGTATTTTTTGGGGGATGAGGAGTACCCTTATTTATCTTTCCTAAAAATTTCAACGTGAAACTCGATCTATGAGTTAGTGAAATTTAAAAAAAAAAGCGCTATAGGTATAATAAAACGTGTATTTCAAATACCATCTTTGGGGTAGTTTTAGAGGGTGTTCGACGGCTCGTAAGGGGTTGCGGTATTTTTTGGGGGATGAAGAGTACCCTTATTTATCTTTCCTAAAAATTTTAACGTGAAACTCGATCTATGAGTTAGTGAAATTTAAAAAAAAAAACGCTATAGGTATAATAACACGTGTATTTCAAATACCATCTTAGGGGTTGTTTTTGAGGATGTTAGACGGCTCGTAAGGGGTTGCGGTATTTTTTCGGGGATGAAAAGTACCCTTATTTATCTTTCCTAAAAATTTCAACGTGAAACTCGATCTATGAGTTAGTGAAATTTAAAAAAAAAGCGCTATAGGTATAATAAAACGTGTATTTCAAATACCATCTTTGGGGTAGTTTTAGAGGGTGTTCGACGGCTCGTAAGGGGTTGCGGTATTTTTTGGGGGATGAAGAGTACCCTTATTTATCTTTCCTAAAAATTTCAACGTGAAACTCGATCTATGAGTTAGTGAAATTTAAAAAAAAAAGCGCTATAGGTATAATAAAACGTGTATTTCAAATACCATCTTTGGGGTAGTTTTTGAGGGTGTTAGACGGCTCGTAAGGGGTTGCGGTATTTCTTGGGGGATGAAGAGTACCCTTATTTATCTTTCCTAAAAATTTCAACGTGAAACTCGATCTATGAGTTAGTGAAATTTAAAAAAAAAACGCTATAGGTATAATAAAACGTGTATTTCAAATACCATCTTTGGGGTAGTTTTAGAGGGTGTTCGACGGCTCGTAAGGGGTTGCGGTATTTTTTGGGGGATGAAGAGTACCCTTATTTATCTTTCCTAAAAATTTTAACGTGAAACTCGATCTATGAGTTAGTAAAATTTAAAAAAAAAACGCTATAGGTATAATGACACGTGTATTTCAAATACCATCTTAGGGGTTGTTTTTGAGGATGTTAGACGGCTCGTAAGGGGTTGCGGTATTTTTTCGGGGATGAAAAGTACCCTTATTTATCTTTCCTAAAAATTTCAACGTGAAACTCGATCTATGAGTTAGTGAAATTTAAAAAAAAGCGCTATAGGTATAATAAAACGTGTATTTCAAATACCATCTTTGGGGTAGTTTTAGAGGGTGTTCGACGGCTCGTAAGGGGATGCGGTATTTTTTGGGGGATGAAGAGTACCCTTATTTATCTTTCCTAAAAATTTTAACGTGAAACTCGATCTATGAGTTAGTGAAATTTAAAAAAAAAGCGCTATAGGTATAATAACACGTGTATTTCAGATATCATCTTTGGGATTGTTTTTGAGGGTGTTAGACGGCTCGTAAAGGGTTGCGGTATGTTTTGGGGGATGAAAAGTACCCTTATTTATCTTTCCTAAAAATTTCAACGTGAAACTCGATCTATGAGTTAGTGAAATTTAAAAAAAAAGCGCTATAGGTATAATAAAACGTGTATTTCAAATACCATCTTTGTGGTAGTTTTAGAGGGTGTTCGACGGCTCGTAAAGGGTTGCGGTATTTTTTGGGGGATGAAGAGTACTCTTATTTATCTTTCCTAAAAATTTCAACGTGAAACTCGATCTATGAGTTAGTGAAATTTAAAAAAAAAGCGCTATAGGTATAATAAAACGTGTATTTCAAATACCATCTTTGGGGTAGTTTTAGAGGGTGGTCGACGGCTCGTAAGGGGTTGCGGTATTTTTTGGGGGATGAAGAGTACCCTTATTTATCTTTCCTAAAAATTTCAACGTGAAACTCGATCTATGAGTTAGTGAAATTTAAAAAAAAAGCGCTATAGGTATAATAAAACGTGTATTTCAAATACCATCTTTGGGGTAGTTTTAGAGGGTGGTCGACGGCTCGTAAGGGGTTGCGGTATTTTTTGGGGGATAAAGAGTACCCTTATTTATCTTTCCTAAAAATTTTAACGTGAAACTCGATCTATGAGTTAGTGAAATTTAAAAAAAAAGCGCTATAGGTATAATAAAACGTGTATTTCAAATACCATCTTTGGGGTAGTTTTAGAGGGTGGTCGACGGCTCGTAAGGGGTTGCGGTATTTTTTGGGGGATAAAGAGTACCCTTATTTATCTTTCCTAAAAATTTTAACGTGAAACTCGATCTATGAGTTAGTGAAATTTAAAAAAAAAGCGCTATAGGTATAATAAAACGTATATTTCAAATACCACCTTTGGGGTAGTTTTAGAGGGTGTTCGACGGCTCGTAAAGGGTTGCGGTATTTTTTGGGGGATGAAGAGTTTCCTTATTTATTTTTCCTCAAAATTTTAACGTGAAACTCGATCTATGAGTTAGTGAAATTAAAAAAAAAAGCGCTACAGGTATAATAAAACGTGTATTTCAAATACCATCTTTGGGGTAGTTTTTGAGGGTATTAGACGGCTCGTAAGGGGTTGCGGTATTTTTTGGGGGATGAAGAGTACCCTTATTTATCTTTCCTAACAATTTTAACGTGAAACTCGATCTATGAATTAGTGAAATTTAAAAAAAAAGCGCTATAGGTATAATAAAACGTGTATTTCAAATACCATCTTTGGGGTAGTTTTTGAGGGTGTTAGACAGCTCGTAAGGGGTTGCGATATTTTTTGGGGAATGGAGAGTGTCCTTGTCTATCATTCCCAAAAATTTCAACGTGAAACTCGATCTATGAGTTAGTGAAATTTAAAAAAAAAGCGCTATAGATATAATAAAACGTGTATTTCAGATACCATCTTTGGGGTTGTTTTTGAGGATGTTCGACGGCTTGTAAGGGGTTGCGATATTTTTTGGGGGATGAAGAGTACCCTTATTTATCTTTCCTAAAAATTTCAACGTGAAACTCGATCTATGAGTTAGTGAAATTTAAAAAAAAAGCGCTATAGGTATAATAAAACGTGTATCTCAAATACCATCTTTGGGGTAGTTTTAGAGGGTGTTCGACGGCTCGTAAGGGGTTGCGGTATTTTTTCGGGGATGAAAAGTACCCTTATTTATCTTTCCTAAAAATTTCAACGTGAAACTCGATCTATCAGTTAGTGAAATTAAAAAAAAAGCGCTACAGGTATAATAAAACGTGTATTTCAAATACCATCTTTGGGGTAGTTTTTGAGGGTATTAGACGGCTCGTAAGGGGTTGCGGTATTTTTTGGGGGATGAAGAGTACCCTTATTTATCTTTCCTAACAATTTTAACGTGAAACTCGATCTATGAGTTAGTGAAATTTAAAAAAAAAGCGCTATAGGTATAATAAAACGTGTATTTCAAATACCATCTTTGGGGTAGTTTTAGAGGGTGGTCGACGGCTCGTAAGGGGTTGCGGTATTTTTTGGGGGATAAAGAGTACCCTTATTTATCTTTCCTAAAAATTTTAACGTGAAACTCGATCTATGAGTTAGTGAAATTTAAAAAAAAAGCGCTATAGGTATAATAAAACGTATATTTCAAATACCACCTTTGGGGTAGTTTTAGAGGGTGTTCGACGGCTCGTAAAGGGTTGCGGTATTTTTTGGGGGATGAAGAGTTTCCTTATTTATCTTTCCTCAAAATTTTAACGTGAAACTCGATCTATGAGTTAGTGAAATTAAAAAAAAAAGCGCTACAGGTATAATAAAACGTGTATTTCAAATACCATCTTTGGGGTAGTTTTTGAGGGTATTAGACGGCTCGTAAGGGGTTGCGGTATTTTTTGGGGGATGAAGAGTACCCTTATTTATCTTTCCTAACAATTTTAACGTGAAACTAGATCTATGAATTAGTGAAATTTAAAAAAAAAGCGCTATAGGTATAATAAAACGTGTATTTCAAATACCATCTTTGGGGTAGTTTTTGAGGGTGTTAGACAGCTCGTAAGGGGTTGCGATATTTTTTGGGGAATGGAGAGTGTCCTTGTCTATCATTCCCAAAAATTTCAACGTGAAACTCGATCTATGAGTTAGTGAAATTTAAAAAAAAAGCGCTATAGATATAATAAAACGTGTATTTCAGATACCATCTTTGGGGTTGTTTTTGAGGATGTTCGACGGCTTGTAAGGGGTTGCGATATTTTTTGGGGGATGAAGAGTACCCTTATTTATCTTTCCTAAAAATTTCAACGTGAAACTCGATCTATGAGTTAGTGAAATTTAAAAAAAAAGCGCTATAGGTATAATAAAACGTGTATCTCAAATACCATCTTTGGGGTAGTTTTAGAGGGTGTTCGACGGCTCGTAAGGGGTTGCGGTATTTTTTGGGGGATGAAGAGTACCCTTATTTATCTTTCCTAAAAATTTCAACGTGAAACTCGATCTATGAGTTAGTGAAATTTAAAAAAAAAGAGGCTATAGGTATAATAACACGTGTATTTCAGATATCATCTTTGGGATTGTTTTTGAGGGTGTTAGACGGCTCGTAAGGGGTTGCGGTATTTTTTGGGGGATGAAGAGTACCCTTATTTATCTTTCCTAAAAATTTAAACGTGAAACTCGATCTATGAGTTAGTGAAATTTAAAAAAAAAGCGCTATAGGTATAATAAAACGTGTATTTCAAATACCATCTTTGGGGTAGTTTTAGAGGGTGTTCGACGGCTCGTAAGGGGTTGCGGTATTTTTTGGGGGATGAAGAGTACCCTTATTTATCTTTCCTAAAAATTTTAACGTGAAACTCGATCTATGAGTTAGTGAAATTTAAAAAAAAAGCGCTATAGGTATAATAAAACGTGTATTTCAAATACCATCTTTGGGGTAGTTTTTGAGGGTGTTAGACGGCTCGTAAGGGGTTGCGGTATTTCTTGGGGGATGAAGAGTACCCTTATTTATCTTTCCTAAAAATTTCAACGTGAAACTCGATCTATGAGTTAGTGAAATTTAAAAAAAAAGCGCTATAGGTATAATAAAACGTGTATTTCAAATACCATCTTTGGGGTAGTTTTAGAGGGTGTTCGACGGCTCGTAAGGGGTTGCGGTATTTTTTGGGGGATGAAGAGTACCCTTATTTATCTTTCATAAAAATTTTAACGTGAAACTCGATCTATGAGTTAGTGAAATTTAAAAAAAAAACGCTATAGGTATAATGACACGTGTATTTCAAATACCATCTTAGGGGTTGTTTTTGAGGATGTTAGACGGCTCGTAAGGGGTTGCGGTATTTTTTCGGGGATGAAAAGTACCCTTATTTATCTTTCCTAAAAATTTCAACGTGAAACTCGATCTATGAGTTAGTGAAATTTAAAAAAAAAAGCGCTATAGGTATAATAAAACGTGTATTTCAAATACCATTTTTGGGGTAGTTTTAGAGGGTGTTCGACGGCTCGTAAGGGGATGCGGTATTTTTTGGGGGATGAAGAGTACCCTTATTTATCTTTCCTAAAAATTTTAACGTGAAACTCGATCTATGAGTTAGTGAAATTTAAAAAAAAAGCGCTATAGGTATAATAACACGTGTATTTCAGATATCATATTTGGGATTGTTTTTGAGGGTGTTAGACGGCTCGTAAAGAGTTGCGGTATGTTTTGGGGGATGAAAAGTACCCTTATTTATCTTTCCTAAAAATTTCAACGTGAAACTCGATCTATGAGTTAGTGAAATTTAAAAAAAAAGCGCTATAGGTATAATAAAACGTGTATTTCAAATACCATCTTTGGGGTAGTTTTAGAGGGTGTTCGACGGCTCGTAAGGGGTTGCGGTATTTTTTGGGGGATGAAGAGTACCCTTATTTATCTTTCCTAAAAATTTTAACGTGAAACTCGATCTATGAGTTAGTGAAATTAAAAAAAAAGCGCTATAGGTATAATAAAACGTATATTTCAAATACCACCTTTGGGGTAGTTTTAGAGGGTGTTCGACGGCTCGTAAAGGGTTGCGGTATTTTTTGGGGGATGAAGAGTTTCCTTATTTATCTTTCCTAAAAATTTTAACGTGAAACTCGATCTATGAGTTAGTGAAATTTAAAAAAAAAGCGCTATAGGTATAATAAAACGTATATTTTAAATACCACTTTTGGGGTAGTTTTAGAGGGTGTTCGACGGCTCGTAAAGGGTTGCGGTATTTTTTGGGGGATGAAAAGTTTCCTTATTTATCTTTCCTAAAAATTTCAACGTGAAACTCGATCTATGAGTTAGTGAAATTTAAAAAAAAGCGCTATAGGTATAATAACACGTGTATTTCAAATACCATCTTAGGGGTTGTTTTTGAGGATGTTAGACGGCTCGTAAGGGGTTGCGGTATTTTTTGGGGGATGAAGAGTACCCTTATTTATCTTTCCTAACAATTTTAACGTGAAACTCGATCTATGAATTAGTGAAATTTAAAAAAAAAGCGCTATAGGTATAATAAAACGTGTATTTCAAATACCATCTTTGGGGTAGTTTTTGAGGGTGTTAGACAGCTCGTAAGGGGTTGCGATATTTTTTGGGGAATGGAGAGTGTCCTTGTCTATCATTCCCAAAAATTTCAACGTGAAACTCGATCTATGAGTTAGTGAAATTTAAAAAAAAAGCGCTATAGATATAATAAAACGTGTATTTCAGATACCATCTTTGGGGTTGTTTTTGAGGATGTTCGACGGCTTGTAAGGGGTTGCGATATTTTTTGGGGGATGAAGAGTACCCTTATTTATCTTTCCTAAAAATTTCAACGTGAAACTCGATCTATGAGTTAGTGAAATTTAAAAAAAAAGCGCTATAGGTATAATAAAACGTGTATCTCAAATACAATCTTTGGGGTAGTTTTAGAGGGTGTTCGACGGCTCGTAAGGGGTTGCGGTATTTTTTGGGGGATGAAGAGTACCCTTATTTATCTTTCCTAAAAATTTCAACGTGAAACTCGATCTATGAGTTAGTGAAATTTAAAAAAAAAGAGGCTATAGGTATAACATGTGTATTTCAGATATCATCTTTGGGATTGTTTTTGAGGGTGTTAGACGGCTCGTAAGGGGTTGCGGTATTTTTTGGGGGATGAAGAGTACCCTTATTTATCTTTCCTAAAAATTTAAACGTGAAACTCGATCTATGAGTTAGTGAAATTTAAAAAAAAAGCGCTATAGGTATAATAAAACGTGTATTTCAAATACCATCTTTGGGGTAGTTTTAGAGGGTGTTCGACGGCTCGTAAGGGGTTGCGGTATTTTTTGGGGGATGAAGAGTACCCTTATTTATCTTTCCTAAAAATTTCAACGTGAAACTCGATCTATGAGTTAGTGAAATTTAAAAAAAAAGCGCTATAGGTATAATAAAACGTGTATTTCAAATACCATCTTAGGGGTTGTTTTTGAGGATGTTAGACGGCTCGTAAGGGGTTGCGGTATTTTTTCGGGGATGAAAAGTACCCTTATTTATCTTTCCTAAAAATTTAAACGTGAAACTCGATCTATGAGTTAGTGAAATTTAAAAAAAAAGCGCTATAGGTATAATAAAACGTGTATTTCAAATACCATCTTTGGGGTAGTTTTAGAGGGTGTTCGACGGCTCGTAAGGGGTTGCGGTATTTTTTGGGGGATGAAGAGTACCCTTATTTATCTTTCCTAAAAATTTTAACGTGAAACTCGATCTATGAGTTAGTGAAATTTAAAAAAAAAGCGCTATAGGTATAATAACACGTGTATTTCAGATATCATCTTTGGGATTGTTTTTGAGGGTGTTAGACGGCTCGTAAAGGGTTGCGGTATTTTTTGGGGGATGAAGAGTACCCTTATTTATCTTTCCTAAAAATTTCAACGTGAAACTCGATCTATGAGTTAGTGAAATTTAAAAAAAAAGCGCTATAGGTATAATAAAACGTGTATTTCAAATACCATCTTTGGGGTAGTTTTAGAGGGTGTTCGACGGCTCGTAAGGGGATGCGGTATTTTTTGGGGGATGAAGAGTACCCTTATTTATCTTTCCTAAAAATTTTAACGTGAAACTCGATCTATGAGTTAGTGAAATTTAAAAAAAAACGCTATAGGTATAATAACACGTGTATTTCAAATACCATCTTAGGGGTTGTTTTTGAGGATGTTAGACGGCTCGTAAGGGGTTGCGGTATTTTTCTGGGATGAAAAGTACCCTTATTTATCTTTCCTAAAAATTTCAACGTGAAACTCGATCTATGAGTTAGTGAAATTTAAAAAAAAAACGCTATAGGTATAATAAAACGTATATTTCAAATACCACCTTTAGGGTAGTTTTAGAGGGTGTTCGACGGCTCGTAAGGGGTTGCGGTATTTTTTGGGGGATGAAGAGTTTCCTTATTTATCTTTCCTAAAAATTTTAACGTGAAACTCGATCTATGAGTTAGTGAAATTTAAAAAAAAAAGCGCTATAGGTATAATAACACGTGTATTTCAGATATCATCTTTGGGATTGTTTTTGAGGGTGTTAGACGGCTCGTAAGGGGTTGCGGTATTTTTTGGGGAATGAAGAGTACCCTTATTTATCTTTCCTAAAAATTTCAACGTGAAACTCGATCTATGAGTTAGTGAAATTTAAAAAAAAAGCGCTATAGGTATAATAAAACGTGTATTTCAAATACCATCTTTGGGGTAGTTTTAGAGGGTGTTCGACGGCTCGTAAGGGGTTGCGGTATTTTTTGGGGGATGAAGAGTACCCTTATTTATCTTTCCTAAAAATTTCAACGTGAAACTCGATCTATGAGTTAGTGAAATTTAAAAAAAAAGCGCTATAGATATAATAAAACGTGTATTTCAAATATCATCTTTGGGATTGTTTTTGAGGGTGTTAGACGGCTCGTAAGGAGTTGCGATATTTTTTGGGGGATGAAAAGTACCCTTATTTATCTTTCCTAACAATTTTAACGTGAAACTCGATCTATGAATTAGTGAAATTAAAAAAAAGCGCTATAGGTATAATAAAACGTGTATTTCAAATACCATCTTTGGGGTAGTTTTTGAGGGTGTTAGACGGCTCGTAAGGGGTTGCGGTATTTTTTGGGGAATGGAGAGTGTCCTTGTCTATCATTCCCAAAAATTTCAACGTGAAACTCGATCTATGAGTCAGTGAAATTTAAAAAAAAAGCGCTATAGGTATAATAAAACGTGTATTTCAGATACCATCTTTGGGGTTGTTTTTGAGGATGTTCGACGGCTTGTAAGGGGTTGCGATATTTTTTGGGGGATGAAGAGTACCCTTATTTATCTTTCCTAAAAATTTCAACGTGAAACTCGATCTATGAGTTAGTGAAATTTAAAAAAAAAGCGCTATAGGTATAATAAAACGTGTATTTCAAATACCATCTTTGGGGTAGTTTTAGAGGGTGTTCGACGGCTCGTAAGGGGTTGCGGTATTTTTTGGGGGATGAAGAGTACCCTTATTTATCTTTCCTAAAAATTTTAACGTGAAACTCGATCTATGAGTTAGTGAAATTTAAAAAAAAAGCGCTATAGGTATAATAACACGTGTATTTCAGATATCATCTTTGGGATTGTTTTTGAGGGTGTTAGACGGCTCGTAAGGGGTTGCGATATTTTTTGGGGGATGAAAAGTACCCTTATTTATCTTTCCTAACAATTTTAACGTGAAACTCGATCTATGAATTAGTGAAATTAAAAAAAAAGCGCTATAGGTATAATAAAACGTGTATTTCAAATACCATCTTTGGGGTAGTTTTTGAGGGTGTTAGACGGCTCGTAAGGGGTTGCGGTATTTTTTGGGGAATGGAGAGTGTCCTTGTCTATCATTCCCAAAAATTTCAACGTGAAACTCGATCTATGAGTTAGTGAAATTTAAAAAAAAGCGCTATAGGTATAATAAAACGTGTATTTCAAATACCATCTTTGGGGTAGTTTTTGAGGGTGTTAGACGGCTCGTAAGGGGTTGCGGTATTTTTTGGGGAATGGAGAGTGTCCTTGTCTATCATTCCCAAAAATTTCAACGTGAAACTCGATCTATGAGTTAGTGAAATTTAAAAAAAAAGCGCTATAGATATAATAAAACGTGTATTTCAAATACCATCTTTGGGGTTGTTTTTGAGGGTGTTCGACGGCTCGTAAGGATGAAGAATACCCTTATCTATCATTCCTGAAAATTTCAACAAAAAACTCCTTCTACGATTTGATTACGTTATTTTAAAGTGTAAATATAAAATTATTCCATTTTCGGGGTGCTGTAAATAGGTGCTAACTTCACATTTTTGGGTTCTGTAAAATTGGATCGGGTGCTAACTTCACATTTTTGGGTTCTGTAAAATTGGATCAGGTGCTAACTTCACATTTTTGGGTGCTGAAAATGGGTGCTATCTTCACACCGGTAGAAAAATAAACATTTTTTCATTATCTAAATGAATATTTTGGACATTACATTTAAAGTTCAAAATATTAGTTTTCGAGACACTAAATGATAACAAATTTGCATCACACCACTCTTTAATTAGAGATAAGTCATTTTGAACTGTTGCTGCAAGCCTCTCTAAATCATTGTCATGCCACAAGAAGGTGTTATCAGATCAAGATGGATGCAGATTTTTCACAACATGAAAACAATACAAGAAGAATTTGATTGGCCAGCTGACCAAATTTTTGAGAAAAAACAGCAAAAATTGGCAGCTACTTAAGGAAGCTGTATGAACACCCTAAATTTTCCTTAAGTTAGGTTAAATTATGTTACGTTAAATTAAATTATGTTAGGTGCTCTTAGAATCCACCTTAAGTGTCTATAGACACTTGCCTTGTGTAAATTGTGATTTTTGTACATAAAACCATCAGTAAACACCCCTATTAATTAAGTATTACCTGTTACACATTAAACACTATCCACTAAATTTAACAATTATGTATTAAGAATTAAAAGTGGACTTAACAGGCATTTAACAGGCAATTAACACTTAACAGGCACAACATGAAAGGCACTTAACAGGCATTATGCAGTGTACGGTTTTCTGCCATTTTTGATTTTTTTAGAAAAATCTTTTATGGGGGCACCTACTAGGGTCCCTAGGACCCCAAATCCACCCGCGACCGATTTTTTTTTTTGCGAGAAAAAAGGGTGCTTAGGCAGGGTTCCCTCCAAATTCTGATTTCCAAATTCCCTGACTTTTCCAGGTTTTCCCTGCCCATTTTTTAAAAAATTCCAGGTATTTTTTGGATATAAATTGCTTGTCTATGTGGCGTGGATACCAAGTAAATGTAGACTTTTACCATGACAATTTTTGAAAACTCAATTTTAACTTTGTTCAAAACAGGAATGGAATTTGTTAAATTCTAAAAACAAATCAGGTAGGTACTTAACAGTATAAAAATAAAAGACTAATTTGCCTTTTATGGTTCATCTAGCAAGTTATAAAACTAAATTGCATGAAGTGTAATATATATGCACATGTGCACATGAACACAAAAAAGAAGACCAGCATATTATAAGCTGGAACACGGAAAAACTCAAGACAGAACAAACACAGAAAATATACCAGAAACCAATTACTGAAGAAATAAAAGAACTGCAATGAGGCTATAATGTAAAGGAGCTCTGGAAGAACATCCAAGAAACAGTAACTAGGGTTGCTAGCTAGTCAAGTGCTCGACAAAAAGAGAAAACAAAGAAGGATGTAGTTTGATGAGAACTTTAGTAGAGCGACGGAAAGATGAAATATGACCAGGAAAAAAATGTTTCAACAAAGATCTGAAATACGCAGAATGATATAAAGGAAAGAGACCACCATCGAAATATAATAAGAGAAATGGAGGAAAACAGACGAAACAACAGAATAAAAGAATACTTTCAGGGAATAACACAGCACAAAACAGGATGCCAACCCAGAAGCTCACCCAAAACATTTGGAACACCGAAATGCTACTGGCGGAAGACATGATAGTCCCCAGCTATAAAAAAGGAGATAAAAAGAAATGCTCAAATTATCGTGGAATAACTCTGCTAAATACATACTATAAGGTCCTTACCAGTATTCTGCGAGAGAGAATTGAACCATATAAGGAGAAGAGAAATACCAGTGTGAATTTAGACCTAAAAGGCTCAATTTAGACCAGATATTCACCGTTAGACAAATAATGGAAAAATGTTGCAAATTTGACAGAGAACTTCACCAGATATTTATTGATTTCAAACAGGCATTCCTGTTCTTTTTGTTAAAAATTGTAAATTTTTTCTTGCTGGAATTCTCTCTAGAATTTTTAATAAATCACTAACAATGGGCTTCTTTCCATCAAACTGGAAAATATCCTATGGGTCAGTCCATATCAAGTCAACCAGGGTATTTTACCACACCATCTCCGATGTTGATGATTTTTAGTATACATGTTTTTCCTACCAAAAAACTGGAAAATCCAAAATTTCAGACTTTTTTGACCAGTTGTTTATTTTGAATTAATTTTTGAAAATCGAAAAAGTCACTTATTTGTCCTTAACATGTGCGCACAAAATTAGGAATATCCAAAGAACCACTTATAATAGAAAAGTAGGTGAAGGTTCATTTTAAAGCTCTTATAAAGACCTTTCATATGAGAATATTGCATAACATATATTGAAAAAAAAAATAAAAAAAAAAATTTTTGATTTTTTTTTTTTGAAAAATTTCAAAAAGGCCATTTTTAATTTTTTTCAAAAAATTATATTATTTTCTTTAAAGTGTTATTAAACTATTCACAAAATTTTGAGAAGGACAAATCATGGGTTCAATGTGAAAAAATTTATTAAAAATGTCACATGCATGAAAAATCGCCTATAAATAGACAATGCATTTTGGTAATTAGAAGAATATAATGGGGTTTAAAGCGATATTATAAAAATATTTAACAATATTTTATTTAATAAAAAATTATATCCTACGTTTCATTCTGTATCAGTAATCAGATTAACATTGCCCCCCATTGTAATATTTACTTACAAAACCTCTTTTCCACCGGAGACGTACTATTGGATGTTCCAATTCTTAGGAAAATATGCCTGTATAAACCTGCCAATACTTTTGTGAAATACTGCCTGTTACATTAAGGACACACCTCCTTCATTTTATTGGTCTGTTTAGGTACATTGTGGGGATTTGCTGACATGAAAATTCCTGCATAAATTGATTTTAAATTTTTGGCAAGTATCTTCCTGATACAGCTCCAAATAATCGATACATAATAGTTCGACTGAAGGTTTATCAGAAGTCATCTCTGTGTAATTTTAAAAGTTTCAACTATGGGTGAGGCAAGTGGATGGACTAAATATAAAGTAAAGTGCTGTGATCCACTAGAGTTAAAAATCAAGCATTTTGGGAAATTAAGAAATGTGACCAAGTGGATGTGCAGTTACAAAAATGTCAAAATGGGAATGAAAATCTGTGATGGTTGTAGACTAAAGCTTTCAAAGGAGTTTAAGGCATCTGAAGAAGATGAGGCAGGGTAAGTAACAAATAGTATTTTTTAATATAAAATTAATAAACTAAACCAATTGCGTCAAGTACGAAGTGGAAAAATCTCATGGCATTATTTTGCATGGCATTTTGAGAATACAGACATTATGTACAAATTTCTTGACATTATGTACACATTTTGGGTCAGCTGTTACCCCCTTTTTAAGTTCTTATAAAAAACTAACTTTTTAAATTTTTTTAGACCCAGTCAAGTTCCAGAAAATGATCCAGATTTTCAAGATCCTGCTGAATCATTTACTCTTTTAAACAAGTCATTGGAGCTTCTTGGTGTGTCGCCGATTAAAAGAAAAAATGTATACAAAGAAAAAATTGATATTGTATTGACGAAAGTGAAATGATTAAGCAGTTAAAGGACAAATTTTTAAAAACCGAAAAGAGGAGTGAGAAAATACTAGTTTTATCATGTTTACCTCAAAGTTGGAGTAGAAAGAAGATTGAAGAAGAATTTGGAGTTTCTCAATATTTGGCCAGAGCTGTAAAACAGTTAGTTAAGGACAATGGGATATTATGTTCTCCTAACCCCAAACCGGGAAAGACCCTTAGTGATAGAGTGGCCCAAATAGTGGTAGATTTTTACCAAAGGTATGACATTAGCAGGACCATGCCAGGTAAAAAAGATTATGTTGTTATCAGAAAATATGGAGCTGAAAAAGAATATGTACAAAAAAAATTAGTCTTAGCTAATTTAAAAGAAATTTATGCATTGTTTAAAACTGAGTACCCCAATGAAAAAATTGGGTTTTCAAAATTTTGTGAACTGCAACCCAAAAACTGTATACTGGCAGGAAAAAGTGGGACTCATACTGTATGTGTATGTACTATACATCAAAATATAAAACTAATGCTCAATGGCTCCAAATTAAATAAGCTATATGATGAAAATAACAGGCCTCTTGCAATATCTTATCATGATTGCCTTTATAAACTAATGTGTAATCCACCTTCAGTGGACTGTTTTTTAAGCAATAGATGCAAGCAATGTCCTGGAGTAGAACAGTTTAAAAATACGTTAATAGAAAAATTTGAGGAAGAATTAATTGATGAGGTCTCATTTAAAAAGTGGGTCTCAGTAGATAGGTGTACTATGGAAACCGTTGTTAAGAAAAGTGATGATTTTGTCCAGGAATTTACTGATGATCTTGTAAAACTTAAATCACATTCTTTTATTGCAAAAATGCCAAAAGATAGATACAATGAAATAAAAATTAACCTTAAACCTGGAGAGTCTTTGATCACTTGCGACTTTGCGGAAAATTATTCCTTTGTTATGCAAGATGAAGTCCAGTCTTATCATTGGAATAACAGCCAGGCAACCCTCCACCCTTTTGCCATTTATTTTCTAAGTGATGGTAAACTGCACAACCTGAATTATGTGTTTATTTCGGAAAGCTTGACACATAATACAATTGCATTTCATTTATTTTTAAAAAAAATTAATGCCTGATTTAAAAATCAAAATACCAGGACTTAACAAAAATTTTTATTTTTCGGATGGATGTGCTGCGCAGTACAAAAACAAAAAGAATTTTCTGAATATATGCCTGCATAAAAAAGATTTTGGTGTTGAAGCAGAGTGGCATTATTTTGCCACCTCGCATGGCAAAAGTGCCTGCGATGGCTTGGGAGGAACTGTTAAAAGACTTGCTGCCAAAGCCAGTTTGCAGAGGCCCTATGACAATCAAATAATGACACCTCTACAATTGTTTACTTGGTGTGAAGAAAACATATCTGGCATTGATTTTAAATATTGCACAGAAGCAGATTATACAAATCATGAAATAATTTTGAATAAAAGATTTGCGGAAGTCTTAACAATACCGGGGACACAAAAAATTCATGCTGTAATTCCTCTTACAGAAAGCACGTTTTTGGCAAAACAGTTTTCTACATGCTTAGAGGTCGAAACACATAATCTTTTTAAAGGTGGAAGCATTATTTTGCAAAATATCGAGTCAGGGTTTGTCACTGTAGAATATGACAGTGCTTGGTGGCTGGCTTGTGTCTTGGGGAAAAATAATGAGAGCGGAGAACTGAAAGTAAGCTTTCTTCATCCACGAGGACCTGCCTCATCATTTTTTTACCCAACACCTCAAGATATTTTAATTATTAAACCAGAAAGTCTTATAAAAAAAGTTGAACCCAACACTGCTACTGGCAGAACTTACAATGTCAGCAAAAAAGAAATGTCAGATTCATCAGAAATTCTTAAAAGAAAGTTAAAAAAATAAATTTAAGGTATATAGTTAGTCTTAGTGTTTTCTGTCTAATTTTTATCAACGAAGTAGAAAAGTTTGTTTATTTCTTTTGCGAGTTTAAAATAAAATAATTTGTAGATAAAGCCTCTGGGTATTTTTTAAAACCTGTATCCATCCAACAAATTTATTTATTTTAATATCCAGTGCACTATTGGTGCTCCTAAAATATGTTTATTTTTTTAAATGCATGATTTTTAATGTACTTAATATTTTTGATATTTTTTTTGACATTGAACCCATCATTTCTCCATCATAAAATTTTGTGGATAATTAAGTAACACTTTGACCAAAATTATACATTTTTTTCAAAAAAATTAAAAATGGCCTTTTTGAATTTTTCAATTTTTTTTTTTCAATTTTTTATTTTCAATTTTTTTTTTTGTTAAAATTATGTTGTGATATTTCATAAAAAAGAGCTTCAAAATGACTTTAAAATGAGCCATTTATTACTTTCCTAGTGTAAGTGGTTCTCGAGATATTGCTAGTTTTGTACATTCTTGTTAAGGTCAAAATGCTGACTTTTTTATTTTGAAAAATTAAAAAAAAAAAACTACGAAACAAAAAAATCTAAAAATTTGCATTTTCAACTTTTATGGTAAGAAGAAAATATATACCAAAAATCATCAAAATTGGAATTGGTCGCGTAAAATTTTTGTGATTTTTTGGTTGATTTGATATGGAATGACCCCTATGTGACACCAGTTTTTAAAAATGGTGATAGATCAAATGTCAGGGATTATCGAGGTATATCCAAGATTTCGATCTTTCCAAAATTGTTTGAATCTATTGTTGCCGATAAACTTACCCCATATTTTCAAAATCTAATTATTAATGAGCAACATGGATTTACTAAAGGAAAATCAACCATCACCAATCTTTTGGTATATGAGGAGACTTTGTTGGAGGCATAGGAGGAGGGGTATCAGGTAGATGTTATCTATACGGATTTCTCCAAGGCCTTTGACTGAGTTGATCATAATTTACTGATAAAAAAGTTGGGGTGTTTTGGTATACATGGATCTTTTTTTGATTGGTTTAAAAGTAACTTAACGGGTAGAAAGCAGGCAGTCAAAATCGAAAATTTTATTTCCACTGAATTCAAAGTACTCTCAGGAGTCCCGCAGGGAGGGCATCTATCCACACTTCTGTTTAAAATCTTTATAAATGATATATCATTAGTCTTAGAGTTTTCTAGTTTTCTTCTTCTTGCTGATGATTTAAAGTTTTTTAAAATTATTCATTCTGTACATGACTGCCAAATGTTACAACGGGAGCTGGATAGATTCTCTAGTTGGTGTAGATTTAATAACTTAGCTCTTAATGTTGATAAATGTAAAAGTTTAACATTTCACAGAAAAACTAGTCCTTTTGACTTTGTATATTGTCTGGATAATACCAATCTTGAAAAACCTGAGATAATAAAAGATCTTGGTGTATATTTTGACAGGGAACTTAGTTTTGTTGAGCACATAGATTTAATTTCTAATAAAGCAATGAAATTACTATGGTTTCTCTGTAGAACTCTCAGAAATGTATACATAGCTATCGTTAGGTCAATTTTAGAGTATTCCTGCATCATTTGGTACCCTTATTATGAAACTCATAAATATCACTTAGAGAGGGTTCAGAGAAAATTTTTACGGTTTATTGCCTATAAGCTACACATACCGGTTGAATCAATTGACTATAATGAGTTAATGTCTCTGTTAAATTTGCCAACTTTGGAGAATCGTAGAAAATTCTATGATCTTTGTATGCTGTTTAAAATAATTAATAGTAATGTTAACTCTCCAGAACTCTTGTCATTAATTAATTTAAATATTCCTGCTAGAAGCACAAGAAGTTCAAATTTGTTTGCTGTAAAACATCACCGTACAAATTATGGACTAAATTCCCCAATCAATAGATTCAGTAGGTATGGTAATGAACTTATTAATTTATCAAACATAGATATTTTTAACATCAGTTTTAGCTCATACCAAAAAACTGTTAAAAATTGTTTATAGTCATCATTAACTTTAATTTTGTGATATAGTTAAATGTGATATTTTCTATATAAACGTATTTATACATTTTTTTGTAATACCTATTTTTTTTATAATGTTAATGGCATGTCCGTCAATAAAGAAATTGAAAGAAAAAAAAAATATGTAGAGCAAAGTTGTGGGAAGCAATGCAGGAACTGGGCTTTCCTGGTAAAAATGTGTATGGAGGATACAAGCTGCAAGATAAGGGTGGGACAGAGCTACTCTGATTTCTTTGGTGTCAACAATGGGCTTAAGCAGGGTGACTCGCTTTTACCCCAACTCTTAACATTAGAATATGTAATTAGGAAAGCCAAGATTGAGACACCAACGGCTATATTCCACCAGAAAGGACCCAACCTACTATTGACCTTCGCAGATGATGCAAGATTTGAACATAATTGGCAACAGCAGGATTAATCTTAAATACTTCTTGCACCACAATATTTCTGCATCCATAACTGATTGCTTAATAAGAAAAGTTTAGAAAAAAGGAGTAGAACCCTTTTTGGCAGTGGAAGCAGTTGCTGTGGAGGTTCCTTCACTTCCAGTAGTTGGTGTAGATATAGGTCCATTGTCATTTTGAGACAAGACTGATAGTTTTCTTGATTAACAAAGGCAATTTCCTTGAATTTTTTTCAGCCTCCACTTACTTTACATGACCACTACTCTTAAAATGCCTTAAGATTGCCTGATGCCTCATATTACTCAATTAAATATTTTTTAAATAAACCTTACATAATGCTTGATATTGCTTGATATTTATTAGTTTTCACAGCCTGTAGACACTGCCACTCTGGTGTACTTATGGAAGGAATTTTCCAGTCTAAATTAAAACACCCCACGACATTTTAAGGTTAGGAGGAAAATACGTGCTAGCCTACACTTGAAAGTTGTAACAGAACATAGCGCGATGTGTGCTTAGAACAAGGAGAAATTATACCAGGTGATATTTATTATTTCGAAACAAAAACCAAATATGTTCAATAAAAACAACCTGCCACCCTGGGTAATGATGCGGTTCTTGTCCCACACATTTTAAAAAGCTTTCCTCTCTTGTTTCTCTTGCTCTTGGATTTTAGTTGGACTGGAACTAATTGAGCTTATATATGAGGTGAGCACAGAAGAACTCACATAATATTTTTTACAAAGTTGGTTTAAAAAATAGGTTGAGAAAGAGAAATTCCAGGTTTTGTGTACCAATTCCCTGACTTTTGACGATTTTTTGGTCATTCCCTGACTTTTCCAGGTAGCTATCAAAATTCCCTGACTTTTCAAGATTTTCCAGGTTTTCCAGGTCAGTGGGAACCCTGTTAGGGGGGTTGTAATGAGTTTTTTTGATTGTTTTGGATTAGGTTGGGTTGGACTGTGTTGGATTGGGTTGTTTTAGTGAAAAAAATAAAAAAAAAAACGAAAAAAATGAAAAAAACCAAGCGGCACAGGCAGATTTGGGGTCCTAGGGACCCTAGTAGGTGCCCCCATAAAGAATTTTTCAAAAAAAATCAAAAATGACAGAAAACCGTATACTGCATAATTACCGAATCCAACTTTATGCTTAAGCATAATTATTGTCATAAATCACCTGTTTAAAAGACTCACCTCTTTCTTGCTCACAACACACCAAGAGTTTATATCCGTCTATAACAATAAACACAACAGTTTACAAACACTATCAACTATCCCAAAACATTTAGTAAAGCAAAAAACAATTCACAGATTATTTATATAAACAATTAACAAATGGAATTTCCCGTCCCCGACAGTGAACTTTTTTTATCTATGCAGTAAACTTCACACTTATAGCGTATTCCTTTGAGACAGTTAGTGCAACACTGTGTCTTGTTTTTACCTAAAACCGCAGGGCAGAAATATCCGAGTGCTGCACCAGAATTCGGTTTCTGCGAGGTTAATACAGCATATCGGTTTGTATGGTAACAGGGTGATCGGTATTTTTGCGAGTAACTACACCTTACTATGACGGAGTCCCTATAGTTTGTAGAAAAAATACAATAGACAAAACGTATTTCATTCAATGGGAAAATCGTAGGTAATTATGCAGTATACGGTTTTCTGCCATTTTTGATTTTTTATGAAAAATTCTTTATGGGGGCACCTACTAGGGTCCCTAGGACCCCAAATCCGCCTGGTCCGGTTGTTTTTTTTTAAATTTTTTCCACTAAAACAACCCAATCTAACACAGTCCAACCCAACCTAATCCAAACCCAACCCAAAACAATAAAAAAACACATTACAACCCCCGCCCCCGGGCACCCTTTTTCTCTTAAAAAAAAATAAATAAAAATCGGGCGCAGGCGGATTTAGGGGGACCCTAGTAGGTGCCCCTATAAAGAATATTTCATCAAAAATGGCAGAAAACCGTATACTGCATAATTACCAAATCGAACTTCGGAGAAATTATACATCGCAGAAATCGTAAAACAGAGAAACCGTAAAACGTAAAAATTGGTAAGGCAAAAATCTGTTCTATGCTTAACAGCTGTTTGTATGTGCCCTTAGAATAAGGAAGGGTGTAGATCAAGTTATTTTTTTTTCAAAACCAACCCGACTTCTCCCAACTTAAAAAAACTTAAACCAACCCAACTCAACCCAGATCAATCCAAAACACTTAAAAAAGCAACCCAAACCAACCCACCACTTCTTGAAATTTACCATAAAAAAAATGTCTTTTCCACGCCCTTTCTTACTCTAAGCTCGCATGCAAACATCTGTCAGGCAGTGCACAGATTTCGCCTTACCAATTTTTACGTTTTACAGTTTCTCTGTTTTACGATTTCTTTGATATACTTTTCTCCAAATTTCGATTTCTACAAAATACGATTTTGCCAAAGTTTGTTTTTATAAATAACGATTCCTGCATTTTATTTTTCTTTATTTTAGGGGACCCCCTATGACGTAACATTTAACTTAAGGCCTGTTTTGCCGGGCTTAATACAGCATACGGGTATGGTAAAATTCATGACGTCACGGTATGTTGTTGCCAGACTTAATTCTCCTTGTTGCCACATTGCACAATAAAAACGTGGAGATTACAATATGTTTTCAATAAAATGCGTTTTAATTTAAGACGATTTTTTCATGACCCTAACCACTCTGTTTGTCGGTTTGTGCCTGAAGATGTATACGAGTCGGTTAACTCGCTGGTTAACAGCTGATTTGGTTTACGTTCTGTGATTTTGTCTTCTTCTAACCTCACTTTGATGTAAATAAAAGGTTGGACATACCAGAACTACTACTAGGTACTACTATATGGTGCTACCTTACTAACCTAGAGACAGTTATGCAAATATGTCAAAAATGCATACCCACATGGACTCTAGACCTAACCACATAGCAAAAAAATATGGCACGTATATCCTGCGTATATACGAAAACGAAGAAGGATATTGCCCTGGATATCACCCAGATATTCACCCGACGTTCATAGAAGCTCCAAAAAAGATCCAATTTAGATCCAGAGGTACCCATTAGGTAACATCCACTGAATATACGTTATTCAGTATATTATAAGTATATTCTGAACATGTATTAATTACTCCACAAAAATATTCGAGTTATATTCTATTATACCAAATTTGATGTTCTAATGTATATCCATTATGATATATATTTATATAGTATATCCTGTCAATATCCGTCACGATATACAAAATGTATATTTGTCCAAATTTTTGTTTATATATAACAATGGTATATTCTTTTTGTATCCATAATATTTTATTGAGGGTATATATAAGATTTATATTAGTGCAATATACTAATCCTTATAAAACTGATGTATTCAATGAAGAATATCCATTACAAATTTATGATCATATATATAAGGTATATACGGTTTGTATATACCCTGCATATATTGTCATTTATATTACAACAATATACCCACTTAGCACAATAACAATAATAAATCGCATCCTAAATTTAAAAAAATTTACGTGAGTAAAATTAACATTAGAAACACATGCTCCCACATAAATAAGCATTTTTTAGATATACTTTAAAATGGTAGAAAATATCGTTTTTTGTGTTATTTATATATCCAAAAAATATACGGTATCACGTAAAAAAGTGCTGTTTGCTAGTAAAAAAACCTAAAATGCCTAAATTTAATTTTTTTAAAAATAAAAACCCCTTGGACAGCTAAAAATTCTTAACGACAATAGTTTAAAATTTTTAATGGTTTTTTTTAATAAGAAACAAACACTTTTTCCTCATTTCTTAATTTAAGCAGTTGAATTACATTTTTTTTTATTTTATTTTTTATATAGAATTAAGCTTTCCATTAAAAAAATTTAGTTTATGTCAAAGAGAGCAAAGCAGTATATTAACACTCGCAGGCACCATATCGCATTATTACCAGTACATATCCTCATGTTTATCTCAGATTCTTTTTGGTGGTTGATATCTGTCTCTATCTACAGCATCCTTAATCAGTTTTTTAATACAATATGAAGCTTTGTATTCGTGGTGGTTTGTAAAGAAAGGGAATTTCTTCTTAATGCAGCTACATCTGTAAATAAAATATTTTTATAAATAGATAATTAATTTTTTAATCAGTTTTTATGAGTTTTTATTCAGTTTGCTGGTGGTACAAAGCAACATTTTATAATAAAGAAACTATAAAAAAATGTGTTATTTTAATCTTTAAAATACAATACTGTAAAATAAAAATTTTTGAAAAAATTAAGTTTATCAAAAAAATATAAAGTCAAAACTTTTAAAAAAGTAATGTTTAAGTTTAATAACAAATATAAGTAAAGAAAAAAATTATACAAGTTATCTAGACTAGATACCAATTTCTGGCACTTTTATATGGACATCATCGTTTTAGTTTTTAACAAAAGTAATATATAAAAAACTAAAAATAACAATCTATAAAAAGACACACACTCACAAAAAATCTTTTGTAGCGTCTCAATTTTGCTTTAAACTGAATTTAAAAAAAGTTCCCGACAGTTTATACTACTTACCCTGCAAAGTCTAGATGTTAAAATGGCCGGCAGAATTATTGTCTTTTTCCATGTAAAGGAACCAAAGATATAATTTCTGTTGTTTCAAAATTGAGAAGCATGGTAAAAACTACCCATATTCCCATCAAAAGTTCACCTGAAATAGAAATTTGGTGATTGACAGTTACCATTCCTAACGATTTTATCAGGTCAGAACTTATTTTTGAGTAGACTTAATTTCACAAAATCTTTAAATTGTTGCTAATAGTAAAATAAAACTTTAATATTTTATAAAAGGAATTTTCACAGATATTCAAGAAAATGAATTATGTACTGCTAAAGTCACTTGATTTGGATAAAAAATACAGAATAAATAAAAATTACAACTTTAAAATAATAATCAATTAATAATAAATATTGTTCGTGGGTTTCCATTTAGGTAGGTATTTTATTTCCTGAAACCTCATCCAGATTTAGATCAGAATGAAATGTTTACCTAAATTATTTATGTTTATAAAATGGCATGATTTTTGATATGAAAAAAATGGCCAAGGCGCATTTTTTTCTGACTCCACCATTTATGAATAAAAAAACTGTAATCGGCTTTATGTACTTACCCTGCAGTCCCCAAGAGATCTAAAGTTACCAAAGATGGTGGAAACAACCAACCAAATTTTCATCAAGTGTCCATCTGAAACAAAAAATAAAACAATACAACTTACATATTTGCTTTTAGAGATCTAATAGGAAAGAAGAAAAATAAAAGTTTTAAAAGGATTCTTCTTTTACAATACACATAAATAAATAAAATAAAAATATAGGTAAATAACTTTAAATTAATCAGCACAAAGCTTTTATAAATTTACAACCAATACAACCCCAGCAAACTCAACTCAACCCTAAAAAAGGTTGTTTTCGCTCTAGATATAACCGTCGTAACTTTAGACCTGTGAAACAGAAATGCAAAATACACTGCCTCCCATATAGGTCAACGTCTCTTTTAATTTTACAGTATAAACCTAGCTTTAGATAACACAACACCTGCTGACAGTCCATTGTAGTTTAATCCAACCGATAATTTTTTGCTACAAAACTTTAGAAAACGGCACAAACTCACTGCACACAACTCGATCAACAAGCGAAACAAGCTTAGTTGACGTATTTGCAATGCAGAGGAAGGATTTATTAATCTCGTATCTGAATTGAAACCACGTGGTACACGCGCTAATGCGTAGAGGAAAATCGAGCTTGCAGGGTTGTATACACCGCTAAGTGGTTAACATTTAAAACTCCCTCACTAAAGGAATTCTTGAATACATTTTAACAATTTAGTGGTTTTTGATTCACTGAGATAAGAAAATATATATAAGGCTAGGGACAATGTGCACCGACAAGTTTGGCCACTCGGAGAGAATGTAATTCGCCAAATTTTGACAAAATGTTAAGTCACAATCTAACCCGCGTAAAAAATATGTTAACTATAGCAATATACCTACGATTTTTTAAAGATATATAAAACAAGGAGGATCTGGATTATGTACATTAAAAAAAGAGCATTAAAAAAAAGCAGAAAAATGTTGTGATCTCTAATGCTAACAAAAATTAATTATATATTATAAAAATAATATATTTAATAAAGTATCCCATTCCACAAAACAAATATTTGGGCCTATTTATTGTGCAAATATTCAAATGACATTGGGCTAGGATATGTCTGCCTTAAATACAAAAAACAGATAAACAGAATATACTCAAACGGATACACACTGAATATTGTAAAAATATTCATATTTTTTATTGCAATAAATTTATTGCAATAAATTTTATCTAAAAAATATGTAGTATTTTAAATGCAGATGAAAATATCAAAAACCTTATTTAGAGAATATTACGTGATAATTATAAAATTTATATATTTAGTTTATATTAATAAACAAATATTTGAATAATATTTTATTTAAAAATATTAACTGATATTCGGTTAAAAAATATAAAGCTTATATACAAAAAACATATATTTAGGATGTACAATAGCGCATATACACTGATTATACAGTAAATATCCGTTCATGTTTCCTTTTTTTGAAACGAATCATGTTTCTTTTTTAATATATACAAAATATACATATAACATACAAAACGTATATCCTCATTTTAAATATCTTTGTAATATACAATATCCAAGGCTTGCTATGTGGGTACCTAGGTTCCCTATTTAGAAGTATAATTTCAACAGCATTTAGACGCCCGTGGGCCAGAAAAAAAAAAAAACAAACAGACCAAAAACGAGCAAAAAAAATTAGGTAATTATGCAGTATACGGTTTTCTACCATTTTTATTTTTTTATGAAAAATTCTATATAGAGGCACGTACTAGGGTCTCTAAGACCCCAAATCCGCCGGCGCTGTTTTTTTTTTATAGAAAAAAAGGGTACCGGAGGGGGGGTTGTAATTTATTTCTGATTGTTTTGGTTGGCTGTGTTGGATTGGGTTGTTTTAGTGAAAAAAAAAAATTAAAAAAACACAAAAAATTAAAAAAAAAACAACCGGCACGCCGGCGGATTTGGGTTCCTATGGACCCTAGTAGGTGCCCCCATAAAGATTTTTTCATAAAAAATCAAAAACGGCAGAAAACCGTATACTGCATAATTACCAAAAATTAGTCTCTCCAAAAAAAATCGATATTCCTCACAGATTTTTATTGTGGCAATTGCCGGTGAAAAATAAAGCAACAACATCAGCCTTTCGACAGTACATAGTTATTAAAAGACTCGTATACATCTTCAGGCACATTTCAATTGAATTTTTCGTCGGGCTGGTTTTAGTAGCAGAAGAGGTGATTCTTGTAGAGAAGTACCACCATCTTGTCAAGTCCGCATTCTAGTTTTGAAATATCTTTGCTCATTATATATATAATATTATCTTCCAATGTACAGGGAACATATTGACATTAGCGCCATCTCTATATACTAGAAAGAAACTAGTAAGTAGTTTAAAAATTTTAAGGTGACGTAATCGCACCATTGTCGGTTGCCGATTCTCGACCAATCAAACAAAGTTCCAATCGGACAATCGTCGGCCCTAAAGCAGATAAAGTGGTCGTCGGCATAAAGTCGACTATAGTCAATCGGGCCATCGTCAGTTGCCGATTCTCGACTGATTAAAGAAAGTTCCAATCGGACCATCATCGGCCCTAACGCAGGTAAGGTTTGCGTTGGCATCGTAACGAAGTTACTAATTTTTCTTGTAATTATTATATTTTTAAATCACAGGTATGCATGGTTTTTTCTATTCGTTTTCAATTCCGTTAAACAACCAGTAAAAATTCCGTTCTTTTTAATAAACCACATAAGTAAAGTACCCCGCATCCTATGGTACCACTTTTGTTGCTCTAGGAATCATCAATACATTTTCTAAAATTTAAACCGGAAATTATCCTTTCCATACGTCTATAGCGCGATCTATTTAAAATTCACACGGCCGGAATCCCCACTACTCAAATTTAGTAGACCAGACAGCCTGGCGCCTCGATTTTAGAAAAAGGAACCAGGAGAACGTTCCGACCGTCCGACAGTTTCTCGAATTTCTCTCAGTGATTTACATAGATCACTTAAGGTAAGGATGTAAAACCGAGTGAAGTGCACCGCATCCCACGTGTCTTTTTAAAAATATTGTTTCAAATTAATTTCTTCTCTTTTTAACGATTTTCGAAAGCATTAAGAAACATCCGTTAATTAACTCACCGTCTTTCGCCTATTCCGACATAAATATTATATAAATTTATTTAAACAAAAATATAAACTTAATTTTACCGTATTTTATAGATGTCTCTAATTAAACCGTTTACCATATAAGTTTTATATATTTATCCTAACCCAACCTACACACCCTCTGTAAGTATTGCTGTATAATCATACTTGCGTTGGAACACATGCCCGTACCTAACCCAACCTACACATCCTCTATAAGTATTGCTGAATAGTCGTACTTGCATTGGGACACACCCACCTTAACCCAACCGACACCCCATTTGTAAGTATTGTTGTATAATCATCTTTGCAATAGGAACAACCTAACACAACCTACACTACACGGCCTTTATAAGTACTGCTATATAATCGTACTTACATTAGAACCTACTCACCAAAATATATAAAGATATATACTTAATTAAGACATCCATAAAATGGCCGCTATAGTATTATTTATTAATTTAATTGACTTTACACGTGGGATTGCGAGTGACCCGATGCTGGGAAGGGTCCTGGGAGTCAGGTTTCCAAACCTCGTAAAATCTTCTTTAGTTCACCACCGACCAGCCTAATTCTTATTAACCGTATTATTCGAAAATACATGCATACCTACCCCATCTTGCTACCCTTTAACCGACTCCGTAAATCTATTTTTCTAGATACTATTCCTTTAGACTCTACCTTACTGTTATAACGGACCGTTTGTAAAGCAACCTATCTTTGATATAAAAAAAATAATAAATGCCATATTTATTAAAAACTCTTGCGTTTTACTGTGTTTACTTTCTAGTTAAGACAATACCGATGGGAGACAACTAAACCCCTGGTTTAACCGTCTCCACTCAGCTACCCAGGTAAGTGGGCCCTCTATCACGTTAAAAATAGAGGGTGGCGCCCAAGATTTTCAGTTGGGAATATTTGATAAGATTTCCCCGAAATTGACCGATGCTTTCACGTAGAACTATTGAACCGATTTGAGAAAATGTTCACCACAGAAACAAAAGGTGTTACAGCATAATGTCGACTATCGTAAATCGGGCCATCGTCAGTTGCCGATTCTCGTCTGATTAAACAAAGTTCCAATCGAACAGTCGCGTCGCGTCGTTGGCCCCAAAGCAAATAAAGTGGGCTTCGGCATAAAGTCGACTATAGTAAATCGGGCCATCGTCAGTTACCGAGTTTCAACCGATTAAACAAAGGTCCAATCGGACCATCGTCGGTCCTAAAGTGGTGTCGGCATAAAGTCGACTGTACTAATGTGGACCTCCGTCAGTTGCCGATTATTGACCGAAAACTGAAAATCGCAATCTGACCAACATGGGGCCAGAGTGTAGTCGCCGATGCCGACACACTGCCGACGTTGTCGACATTGGTCCGATTCAGTGCCGACGATTTAGGTTTCCTAGATGAGATCACTTTCAAATTACAATCACAAACCAACTGCAAGAGGTAGTTTTCCAGGTTAGTTTGGTCTGACGTCATGGTAAGAAAACTCGCAAAAATGACATGGTTTATGGTTTAGTTAAGTATGAAGTCACACATGATGCGCCATTTCAAATACAATTGATTGTGATTTGCAAACCACACACGCGAAAATACAAGTATATAAGGTATAAGTAGTTTACTATGAAAAATTCGCCTTTAATAAAAGTCGGCCTATAGTTTAAATTTGACACGTTTATTTTACATCTGCAAGGTTAATTTTAAAACCATAAATACAGTTGTAGCAGTCACGTGACATATTTGGTATTAAAAAAAAAGTTAAAAAACTTCCAAATCAGTTACATCAACCGAAAAGAATCTAAAAAACGGAAGACCAAAAGATCTTGGGGGGAAAGAACGAAAATTAAAAATTGGATGCGTGTCCCACAAGGAACACACAAACGACCAAAGCGAAAAGTGAAACAATAAAACGATATTTTATTATACACGACGTTTCGATCAGTACAATCTCTGATCGAAACGTCGTGTATAAATAAAATATAGACAATGGAAGTCCGAAACACAGAGTTAATTTCAAACACATCATTGTCTCAAACTTTCAAACAAATGAAACGATGTTTCGCTTGGGGTGACCAGCGTGAGCTCATCAGTGGATTCACTAGTCACTTTCAATCCAGACATCATTTAACACCATCGCACACTCTGACCTCCAACTCTGAAACACTCACAAATAGGCATCGTTCCGCATGGTATTTATTATAAGTCAACTGATACGGGTTCGTCCTGGCGTGTTCATCTTTCCAATAGGAATATTCTCCTAAGACAATTAAAACAAGAAGTTAAAAAACTTTCAAATCAGTTACATCAATATATATATACCAGGCAAACCAGAAGTACCATTTCATCTTCCCTCCTTGAAGCTGAGAATTTAAGTTTAAACATCTACAGCTTCTATTTCGAGACAAGGTTTTAAGTTAGACGCATGAAATATTCCCCGCTCTTTATCCGAATCTAGGTTTACCAAGACGTAGCTGGCAAAACTAATAAGCTTTTTAATCTTAAAAGGACCCCCAAACAAAAGTAAAAACTTTTTAGTTTCACGATTTAATGCTGAAGAGCGAGGGTTTGCACGCAATAATACTAAGTCCTCCTCTTGGAAAGTGGGGCACTTCTTCTTCTTCTTATTTGCGCGTTTTGAGCCGATTGACGAGCGGCTTTACCCAGTAGCGATTCCTTAGCCAATATAAGTCGCTGCTCATGGTCTACAAAACCCGTACCAGACGACAAATACCTTTCTGGAAGAAGCCTCATTCGGTCTCTGCCGAACTGTAACTCATTTGCGGTATACCCAGTGGATTCATGCGTTACGTTATTTAGGAAATTACCAAATTTAACAACCTCAAAAGCCCACCGAGTGTGTTTATCATGGCAGTAGGTCCTAAACAGACGACCGAACTCTTTCATAACCCTTTCCGTAGGGTTCGCTTCGGGATGACGCACCGAAGTAAAAAGGGCTTGCACGCTATAGGTTTCAAGGACTTCGGTCCACCGTGGAGAGGAGAACTGGGTCCCCCGATCCGCCAGGATACGACGAGGCACCCCCATAGTAGGGAAATAATCAACAGTTAAGCGATTAAGACACGACCTCGTCGTTGCGGTACGTAACGGATACAGCGCAACATGTTTAGTAAAAACATTTAAAACCACTAAGAGGTTACAGGAGCCTGCGCGGCTTAGAGGTAATGGTCCAAACAGATCTAGAGACACTAAGTCCTCATTTGACTCGGGGATAATGGGATGTTGGGCTGGTTTGGGCATAACGGAGCTTTTGGTTTTTTGAAAAAGGTCACAGGATTTTAAAACCCGCTTTATATTCCGTGCTATATTGGTCCACCACACCTCCGTACGGAGAGCACACCAGCATTTGTAAGAACCAAAATGTCCTAACATCGCGTAAAACTCTTGTATAAATTGGGTTTGCAAGCTGCGTGGAATACATAATAACAAGGTATCGGCATCGCGACGGTGGTACAGTATGTCATTTGCGACAACAAATTGTTCGGATAACTTTTTATTGCTTCCCAAACTAGACCGAATATTTGCTAATTTTTCGTCCGCTTGTTGGTAGCGCGTGATTAATTTCAAAGATTTAAGGAATTCCGGGTATAGTGTAAGAGATAACACATGAAAAATTTTCTCGCTAGGTGTAGGTGGTCTAACCGCTGCAAAGCGAGAAAGTGCGTCAGCGGCTACGTTTTCAACGCCCTTGATATGTGCTACCGAAAAATCATACTCCTGAAGCGCAAGGGCCCACCTGGTAACTCTGGGTGAGAGGAGTCTGCAGGTGTTTAAATAAGTTACGGCCTTATTGTCCGTATAAACCACGAAAGGCTTTCCTAATAAAAACGTTTTCCAGCGATGCAATGCAAAAATTAATCCAAGGATCTCGCGCTCGTAAATTCCGTACCGCCGCTCACGGTCTAGTAGTGTTCTACTTCCCCATGCTACAGGTCGACGTTGACCATCGCTAATTTGAAAAAGTTGCCCGCCAACCCCGACGTCACTCGAGTCGACCTCTACGAAGTACGGCAGTACGGGATCGGGGTAATATAGCAGCGTGGCTTCGCTTAACGCTTGCTTGATACGAATAAACGCATCTTGCTGCTCGGTATTCCACTTCCACCGAACATTTTTCCGATGAAGCCTAGTTAAAGGTATCATCCACTCGGAAAACTTATTACCCAAAAACCTTCGGTCATATTGGCACATACCTAAAAATTTTTGCAATTGAGGGATGTTTCGGGGGGTTTGATAGTCGATCAGTGCCTGTATTCGATCCGGATCCGGTCGAAAACCCTCTTGTTCTAAGACATACCCCAAAAATTTAATAGTCTCGCAAAACCATCTGTATTTTTTTAACTTGAGAGTTAAACCCGCAGATCTTAGTCGTTCTTCAACGTTGAGCTCAAAATGACCAGATCATCTAGGTAGGGTATCAAAAAGTCGTCAAACTCGCGCCCAAAGATTTGACTAATGCACCAAGTGAAGGCCGCAACTGCGTTGACTAGCCCAAAGGGCATGCGGTTGAAAACATAGCTAGTTGTTCCAAAAATAAACCCCGTATATTTTCTTGGCATTTCAAAATCGCGTTGTGTACGCGAGTTAAGGAGCCTTACATCGAGGCATACCCTCACAGTGCCATCCTTTTTTAGTGTAGTTAAGAGTGGAGAACAGTACTGTGAGGGCTCCCTGGAAATCCATCCCCAATCCAACATTTGATCAACAGTGCGCTGGATTGCCTCGCGATGCGCAATGGGCACCGAATAGGGCTTAATAAAAAAACCCTTATCATTGTTCAGGTTTATTTCATGTTCGTGAAGGGTAGTGAGCCCCAAAGTATTTGAGAAAACTGACTTGTTTTGGTGGATTACCCCTTTAAGAGCTAATATTTGTTCGTCAGTTATTTGGCCATACTGCAATTCCGCGCAGCAATCTGCGCACAAACCCATTGTTAGGAGATTTCCCGGTAAAAAATGCCTCCTTGACTGAATTACCCTAATGTTAGATACACTGCCTCCCATATAGGTTAATGTCTTATTTTAATTTTACAGTATAAACTTAGCTTTAGATAACACAACACCTGCTGTTCCTGATTGACATTGACCCATCTCTGTCCCTTTTTTACGCAGAGCATCAACGTTGAAAAGCAACATAGTAGTAGTAGTAGTAGTAGTAAGGGGCGGCCCGCAGTGGAGAGTTTGTGCCGTTTTCTAAAGTTTTGTAGCAAAAAAAAAAAAAATTATTATCGGTTGGATTAAACTAGAATGGAATGCAGGTAAGTAGATAAAATAAAATAAGATAGAGGCCTAGTTGCCAGGCCTCTTCATGGGCCCTTTCTGCCATACCCCGTCTCAAAAGCAACATATATCGTCAAGTTGAAATTCAGCCATATCAGATGCATTTAATTCATCTGACGCCACCATTTTGAGCCTACACGAATAAAACAACTTCAATCGCGTTTATCTACTTACCTGCATTCCATTCTAGTTTAATCCAACCGATAATAATTTTTTTTTTTTTTGCTACAAAACTTTAGAAAACGGCACAAACTCCACATAATCGATAAACAAGCCAAACAAGCTTAGTTCCGTATTTGCAATGCAAAGGAAGGATTTATTAATCTCGTATCTGATTTGTTGAACTAAAACCACGTGGTACACGTGCAAACAAATCAAAATGCGAAGAGGAACCGAGCTCGTAGGGTCGTATACACCTCGAAGTGGTTAATATTTAAGGCTCCCTTACTAAAGGAATCCTTTAATACATTTCATCAATTTAGTGGTTTTTGATTCACTGGGATAAGAAAATATATATAAGACTAGGGACCATTTGCACCGAAAAGTTAAGTGGCCACTCGGAGAGAATGTGACTCGCCAAATTTTGGCAAGATGTTAAGTCACAATCTAACCCGCGTAAAAAATATGTTAACTAGCAATAAACTACGATTTTTTAAAGAAATATATAAAACGAGGAGGATCTGGGTTAAGTACATTTTTTAAAAAAAGCAGAAAAATGTTGTGATCTCTAATGCTAAAAAAATGTAATTCCGCAATGATATATTGTGCTAGGATATGTCTGCCTTAAATACAAAAAACAGATAAACAGAATATACTCAAACCGATACACACTGAATATTGGGAAAATATTCATATTTTCTTATATAATTAATTTCCTGCAATAAATTTTATCCAAAAAATATGTAGTATTTTAAATGCGGAGGGAAATATTAAATACCTTTTTTAGAGCATATTACGTAATAGTTATAAAATTTATATATTTAGTTTACATTAAGAAACAAATATTTGGGTAATATTTTATTTTAAAATATTAACTGATATTCTGTTCAAAAATGTAAGGCTTATGTACAAAAAACATATATTTAGGATGTACGATAGCGCATATACACCGAATATACAGTAAATATCGGTTCATGTTTCTTTTTTTTTAAAAGGAATCATGGTTTTTTTTCTAATATACATATATATATATGTATACTTGTATCGTACTTCCTTCCAGGGTATAGACTGGACGGACCAACCTCCGGGTCTTCTAGGCATATTTTTATAATAAAACTATATATATTTGGGAAGAGGGGAGCCTGCTTTACCAGAATATCAAAAGAGGTGTAGCAATTTTTTCTAACAAGATTATCATATATTTCGTATACATATATAGAAAAATGGTGTACCTCGACCCCTCCGCGCTATTGCCAAATCATTGGAAGGCAGAAAGGCTACTAGTGTTATTTATTATTTATTTAACAGTTAAATTTTTAACTTAATTAATTTTAAAAAAAAATTCAATAGCTGCCGAAATTATTCCTTTTGTTATCGGTCACATCCTTACAATAACTATGGAACAATGGTACATGCTATATTACTACTGTCGTCGAAAGTGAAGGTTTTTACACAAGTGTGATGTTATCATACGAGTGTTTTACACAAGTTATGAAAATCCCATTTTTATAAGTACCTGATATAAATATAAATTTTATAGAACATTCAGCTGATAAACTAAAACTAACTTACAAAATTTTTGTTATTTTAAGCATATACAGATCCTGTCTCTTAAATCACACTGCACAATTAATCTCTCTAAAAACTAATAGAACACAAACACAGGCTAATCAATACAAAAGACATTTTTCAGAAATTAACATACAAAAATTTTGTAACAGTCGATCAGAAATTTCTTGGGATACACTGTATTCTGGAAAATACAGTTTTATTAATGATCTGGGGGAAGCTCTTTTTAAAGAAGTTCTATCTTTGTTTCCCTCGGAAGAAGTGTAAGCCTCATTCATAAAAGCAAAATTATGGACAAGCATTATTGGATTACTCCCGAACTCTCCAGCTTTAAAGGGCAGGTAATAGCTCTTTAGGTTTTGTCCTGGCAGAATTCTGATTATAAGGAGCTTTTTTAAAAATTTAAATTTTATTACGATCGAGAACTTAATAAAGCAAACAGTGATCATGTTTTATTAAAAATAAAGTCTAGGGAAAACACAGCAAAAGCGACATGGGACGCAGTACGAAAATACACAAATTGTAAAAAACGGCAATATTTACTCCCTGAGCATTCAGATCAAGAAGAACTAGCAAATCAATTTAACGGATACTTTACTGAAGCTTCATCAAACCCTCTCAGAGATAAAGATATCTTGCAACTTGATTTTAACAATACACCAAATTTTGAATGTTGCAAAAACATGTCTTTCAATCCTACAAACGCAGAAGGAATTACTAAAAAGACTAAAAAATAAAAATAGCACAGGCAACGACGAAATAACATCAAATATCCGTAAAAAATGTATACCTCCCAACTAGCAATTTTTAGTTGTGCAAGTTGTAAAAATTAGAATTGCACTAATTTTAAACGTTGTTTTACAGATAAAGAATAGTTATCATGGCGACGGTCGACAACGTCGACTATTATACGACGCCTAAACGTTTATCACAACTTCAGTCGCCATCACAACTATTTATGACCGTCTATTGTACTAACAGTAATTCCTTAGTTGTGAAGGCGCCGACTACAAACCGATGTGTGCTAAACCAAAAATTGATCAATTTACTCCACGTTTTCTAGCCGGTTTGTTGGAGACGCGGGCGCGCCTGTTTTCATCTAACCAATTTTTCTGTTATGTTTGCAACAAACCAATTTTAGAGCACTGCTGTCTGTCATACAAACGTCAATTAATTCAGTAAAAGTAACTAACAAGTGTTTTGTAAAGTTTCTATTAGTTTTGTTTGAACATTTTTCACTATGAAAAGGAACAAATGCTATAAATATTCTTCGATATTTTGACATGTGACAGCTGTCATTGAAGGTGATTCCTTAGTGTGGCGAAAAAAAAGAGGAAGGTCCTGTGTAAACACCAAGGACGTGTGGAGCAATTTCGATTGGGTAAAAATTGAGGCGTGTTCGCGTCTTTTAAGTTAAGGGATCCGTTCAAAACACAGTTAAGTAGTTAAAGCAGTCGAGACACAGGACTCCTTTGGTTGCCATATAAACTAATAAGTGCCGCCATGAGTGATTGGTAAAACCATTGTATGCTAATTTGTAAACAAACATTAAAAATAATTTTTTTGCTTTTTTCTACAATAAACTACGATCTTTTTGCACATAAAAATCCGTATTTTGTTCTTAGGAATCCTAAGCAACATCTTTAGAGGATTTTCGAAGCGATTTTTAAATCATGTTTTTTTTTTCAAATGTAAAATCATCTGAATCGAGGGCGCGCTTATTTTTTAGAGCTACGAACTGTAAATTTGACAGTAAACTACCGTCTGTTTATATATTTTGGCATTGGTTCGCATGTTATGATGATGCAAAACATGATATATGACATGAAATATCATTTTATTTTAGTTTTTGTAGTCGAATAGTGTATTTATCATTTTACGTAATGAATAATATTTTGAACAAATAATTGTACTCCAAAACCCATTGAACTATTACTTCAACTGTAGTCGCGATCGCGACGTTGACTCAACCAAAAAATCATCCACCAAATTGGTGCAAAAGTGGGTGGTGTTTGAGTAAAAGTAAACGTTGCGACGCAACGTTGGCACGCGGTGCACAACGTTGAGACGTCGACAAATTGCTAGTTGGGCTCTTAGAGCAGAGCGTATATTTTTAACGTAAGCATGACAACTCGAATTTATCCAGAAAAAAAGACGATGTCAATAGCTTGGGAAACTATAGGCTAATAGGTTTATTATCCTTTTCTCTAAACTGTTTGAAATTCTTCTTCACAAAAGGCTTCTTAATTTTTTCGTAAGCAATAATCTTTTTAAAAACTCTCAAGATCAAGATGGATTTATACCAAATAAATCTACAAATTCAGCAAATTTAGATTTTAACAAAATATATTACAAACACTAGAGGAAAAGTGCACAGGCTGTGGAATCCTGCTTGACTTATCAAAAGCATTCGACATAATCAGTCACAATATTTTGCTAAAAAAAGTCAAAGCATATGGTGTTTGTGAAACCCCGTTAGATCTTTTTAGATCGTATCTTCATTAAAGACAACAAAAGACGCTCATTAAGTCTGCTTCTACTGCTGAATCTAACTTGGGTGAGATCACGACTGAGGTTCCACAGGGTAGCGCGCTGTGACCAGTTTTGTTTGACATTTATCTAAACGATCTTGATACCATTTTTGAAAATCCCGTTCAAAACACAAATTACGCTAAGGACACAAATGTGGTTCTACCGGTTGAAACTACTGACCACATTGAGCAAAGGTGTCTAGAAGTACTTCTAACAAGAAAAAAACTGGATGACTCGTAACCAGCTTCTTCTTAGTGAGAATACTAAAATTATTTTCATGAGTAACAAAACTATAAATTTAAATAGAAATCTCTTGTTCAACAATGAACAGGTAGAATTTGTAAATAGCACTAGGTTTTTGGGTGTTGTAATTGCCAAAAACTTAAATTACTCGGAAGATACTCACAATTTGTGTATAAATCTTAGTAGGGTATGTTATGCAATGAGAGTTATGGCAAAACTTCTGGCAAACTCTAATGGTCTTCGGTCTATCTATTATGGAATATGGTATTCTATTGTGGATTGTGGGGTAGTAGTCGTCATGCGTAAAATGTTTTTATTTCACAAAAAAGAATAGACAGGATTATGTTTAGGTTGAAATTTGGAGAGAGCTGCAGAGGCATCTTTCGCCAACACAGATATTTGATCTATCATCTACTGAAAAGAGTCCTAACTACGTCTCAATGAGGTACTTTAAATTGCCGGACACAATAAAAAACACAAGTAGCTACAATGCTTTTAGAAAAGCTGCTTTTGTGCACATTTGTAATATTGAACCCTATACTTTGAAGGAATATCTAAACTATACCACTAATTGCTAGTCACAGTCATCGTAATATTTTCCGATTTTATTATTTTTTTATTACTGTTTTGTTTCCTGCATTTTGTTAATTTTTTTCTGTCTGTACATTTATTTATTTATATTTTAATATTTTAAAACCAAATTATGTATGTTTGTTTGTAATCCACTTGCCCTTGCGTGTGTTTTGTATTATTTTTTTGTCAATTTTTATTTTAATTTTTGTATTTTTGTGTCTTGACTACAATTTACCAACTGTTTTCTCTTGTTTTTAAATTTGTAACTTTTAAGAACTATAAAATATTGTAATAAAGTCTATTCTATTCTATTCTATACACTATTTTTAATATGACCGCATGACAGATAACTAGTGTAGTAAGGAAAATAAGTTACCCCAAATTACCAGCCCATGAGTGATTTAGTATTTTCTAATTAGGTGATGCCTCTAAAGAGTAAAATGATACTGAAGATTAATTTTGATTTTATTACGGACACGAAATTCACTTTTCTAATTTTTTTCTATACACGTAGACCCAAACAAAAACACTAAATTTAAATAAAAAAAGGTGTTTGGCAATCAACATGTTTTAAAATGGTGGTGAATTTTTGCTTATTATTAACGATTGAAAACGGTTTCTAATAAGATTTATTTCTTCTGCAGACTAAGCTAAAAAATTAGAATATTAATAATTACTTATAATAAAAGCATTTTTTTAATTATTTTTTTTTGTCAATAGAAATACGAAACAGAAATATTCACTCGAAAAAAGTATATACTTAACTCGAAGTTTGTTAATTTTGCAAAAGTGTGAGGTTGGTGGTCAAACACAAATTTTTGGTGAGAAATATAGAAATATTTAAAACTGAGGATTTTGCGGAAGCGTGAAGTTGCTCCCCGCAGAGAGAGTTTTAAAAATTTTTGGTGAGCAGATTTGAAACGGTAGTCAAACGTATGGAGTATTTAAATTTTGGAATTATTTAAAATTTTTATTGTGGGTGTAAAGTTGACCCCCGTAAAATCATTTTTAATTTTATAAAAAAATAGGAAGTGGGAAAAAATATAAAGGGTGGCCAAACACGGGCACGAAGTGATTAATCATTCTCTAAAGTTTTTTTTTAATTTTACTTTTGGGGGAGCGTAAAGTTGGCGGTAAAGTTACGGTAAGGTTAGGTTTTATTGGCCGGTATGGACAAGTCAAAAAATTAAGATCTAAAACATAAAAAATGTGTAGATAATAATAATTTTTAAGAAACATTTTGAGCGGAAAACTGTAAAAAGGCATAATTAATTATTCGAAACATAATTTTTTAGCAAATTCTAAAAAAATGTAATTAGTTAGCCAATCTGTAAAGGATATTTTTTAATAATATTTGAACTTGTTATAATTAAAAGGGATTATTAACCCTTATTGTTTAGTTAAAATTTGGTTAAATCATGAAATTGGACAATTTGACAACTAGCTTTAAAAATTTGCTGAAGGAGGGAAGAAGAACCGCTGCATATCTTGAAGAGTGCGACACTAGCGCCAACGGCGAAACCCAACACTAGGGCCCCCTTTTTCTACATATTTATGGTCAATCTACCCTCCAGGCAAATTTTCGCGTATGAACTCGGGTGAGCTCATAAAATTAAATGAATACAAAATTACATGGGGTTCGTTGTGCCCTCCGACTTCGGAGGGCAGTTCGTTATATATGAGGGAAGTACGCCGCATTTATATATATTTTGGAGGGAGGTTTGCCTATTTATACATATATATATATATATATACATGTAACATAAAAAACGTATATCTTAATTTTAAATATCTTTGTAATATACAATATCCAAGGCTTACTATGTGGGAATTAGCCCTCAATATTTATGATCCTATAGTACACGTTTCATATGCTGGTCCATAACTCAAAAAGTTGAAGATGTCTGCAAATTTTTTTTCGAGACTCTTAATCTGCTTAATATTTACTTTTAAACAACCCTCTTTTTAACTCTCACAGATCCAAACTTAACCCTTAATCTTTATAATCATAAAGAACACGTTTCATATGCTGGTCCATAACTCAAAAAGTTGAAGATGTCCCCAAAAATTTTTTCGGGATTCTTAATTTTTTTCGTGACTTAATTTTATGACAGTCATGTTACGCGTGCGCGGGCACGCACGAAAAAGTCGTAGGTAGGAACCGGGTTTAAAAAAAATAAGCGAGAGGCGTAGAGACAGGTGTAATAACTTACTTGTAACTAAATAGTAATTGATTCTAATGTAATTAATCGTAAAACTGTCATGTGCCAAAAACTAAGGTAGTGAAGAGGGGAAGTACGACTGTAAGGGGGGGTACGACTGCAAAATTTATTTTGTTAAATAATGTGTAATAATATCTACTTATAGACAAATGGGCAAAACTTTTCTGAAAATCATTAACTAACGGCGAGAAGGAAGGAGGGGGGGGGGTAATTTTTTTAATTTACAATTTTATTTTGGCTAAATTCCATAAACAACAAACTGTTTATTTCGGCAATAGAATATATTTTTCGGTATGCATTACAATAATTATAATGCATTAAAATGTAATTAATCGTAAAACTGTCATGTACCCAAAACCGAGCGTAGTGGAGAGGGGGAAACACGACTGTAAGGAAAGCGGAGGGGTACGACTGTAAAATTTATTTTGTTAAATATTGTGTAATAATATGTACGTATACATAAATGTGTAAAAACTTGCTGAAAATCCTTACGTAACGGCGGCAACGAGAGAGGGAAGGGGGGGGGTAATTTTTTTTTTAATTTACAATTTTATTTTGGGTAAATTCCATAAACAAAAAACTTTATATTTTGGCAATAGGATATATTTTTCGGTGATGAGACACATCTTTCACCCGTAAAAATCCAATAAATCATGCTGTAAGGCTATACTAAAAAACGAAGGATGTTAACCGGAAAGGTTTTAAAATAAAGAAAAGAGAGGACAAAACAAAATGAGGTAGATCAGATCAAAATCAGCTTAGATCTTCTCCTCATTTTGATAAGAAACGTCGCAAATCCAAAATCTCAGAAAAAACATAATTTTTTTATGGATCCAATTATTTACATTTGAGCGTCTCGCAAACGTTTCTATCTTTCTGCATTTCCCAGTAAAAATGACATATCCATGCGAAAAAATAAAAAAAAGTAAATTTTCACAACTAATACTAATTTAAACTCTGCTTGTGCTTTTAGTTTTATTCTGATTTTTAAAAATTTTATATTTTTACAAAGGACAAAGTTTGAAGATGTTTTTAAGTTGTTTTGGGTTAATGTTAATGACATATCCATGCGAAAAAATAAAAAAAAGTAAATTTTCACAACTAATACTAATTTAAACTCTGCTTGTGCTTTTAGTTTTATTCCGATTTTTAAAAATTTTCTATTTTTACAAAGGACAAAGTTTGAAGATGTTTTTAAGTTGTTTTGGGTTACCCCGCATGCACGGATTTAAAAAAAAATGTAAGAATAAGAAAAAATTGTGTGCAAAAAAGAAAATTGTCTTTTTTTTAAAATTACGAACGCCACTGGTGCCACAATAATTAACCTGTTAAAATTGTATTTATTTTCCTAGATAGGGCAATCTGTTCTCTTTATAATGACATACTTTTCATGTGTCAAAAGTAAGTAGTACAGGGGAAATTTGCAATATCCTATGCGTTAACGTATTAAAAATATAGAAAATGGGTCCGTGGGGCCCTCAAGCGGATCGCAGTTCTATAATATTTTGCACAAGTATTCCTCATCATAGTTGCAAACAACCCTGGGACTTTCATAAAAGTTACACATTTTTCAAGTTTTTAAAAAAAACTAACGGACTTATACTAGATGCGGTCACTGTGCTTTCTACTAGCGCGTTCCATGAGTATGCAACTCTGTTTTTAAGAAAATTCTTTCTTTGTACTTTAGCAGCCTTTTCTTTATTAAGTTTCTTTGAATGTCCTCGAAGTTATGAGCTTTGATTTTTGGAAAAAATTGTCTCCGATATTGCAGGTGTACAGGGTGTATATTTTGAGTTTCAGTAATAAAGACAGTCCTGGAAAATCGAATCTGTTTTCTATTTTAAACTTATTGTTCTGGATTCTTTAAACTCCATGTAATAATCCAACTACCCACCACGGAGATATTTGTTTGTTTAGTTTTATTAATAAAAAATACCTATACAATAATTTAAATATATATTTAAGAAACAAACAGAAACAAACTTAACCTGTTTACATAAAACTAACAACTTAATTTATTTCAAATGTTCAAATTGTTGTCCGTTGACGTCAATGCACATTTCACATTTTCTTTGAATTTTCCTAAGAGTATATAACCAAGACCAAAAGAGTACGAAAAAGAAAACACAGAAAACGATGAAACATGCTTCTCGGTGTTGTTAAAGCTACTTCCCAAACAAGCGTAAGGGACGTGAAAACTTCGGTTGGTATTTCAAAGACCCGCACTCAGCGTATTTTAAAAAGGTACAAATATTTTCCCTATAAAAAAAGGATTGTTCATCATTTTCGACTAGGAGATGCCGAACGTTGCCTTGAATTTTCTCGGTGGTACTTGCAGCATTCCGAGTTAGACAAAAACTTTAGACATAATATAATTTGGTCTGATGAGACCTTTTTTAGTAGCGACGAGATGTTCAACAGGAACAATACTCGTTTCTGGTTGCAGGAAAATCTACATGACGCCTTTGAAAGAGCACGGTAAGGACGTTTTGGTTTCAGCGTAGCATGTTTTGTTTATAAAATTCGTTATATATGAGGGAAGTCTTACTGGCCCAAGATACCAAGTAATACTAGAAGAAATTTTCACTTCCAGCAAAACGGCGCAGGTCCTCATAATGCTGCCATAATAAGAGGCATGTTGAATTAAATGTTTCCCAGGGCGTTGAATTGAATCATATGGCCCTATTCCATGGCCTGCGATATCTCCGGATCTTTTAATTTTAGATTTTTTTCTTTGGGGTTTCCTTAAAAATACAATTCATAAGAGTAAGGGAGGCATTTAGATATTTAAGAGCAAGAAGAATGGCAATAATAAATTCTCTTAGGAAAATTCAAAGAAAATGTGAGATGTGCATTGACGTCAACGGACAAAAATGTTAACATTTGAATTAAATTTAATTGTTAGTTTTATGTAAGCTGGTTAAGTTTGTTTCTTCATATTTTAAATAAACAAATATCTCCGTGGTGGGCAGTTGGATTACCGCCGTTTCTATTTCTAAAACTTAAAATATAGCACTGATGTTTTTGTGGTCGAAACGTCGTTAAAATAAAATATAAGTTTAACCAGTTAAAAAAGCACTACAAACTATACAAAATTACGCAAAACAAAATTCAGGTACGTATTTTTCGGTCCTGATGAGGGTCAGTTAAAAACGAAACGTTGCATTAAAATTCAAAGTTCACCATTTTGTTTCCGTTAAAAAGTTGCAATAAAAAAGTTTTTACAGTATCAAAATATCTTGCATATTAAGGAAGATATGGCAAATTATTAAAATTGCCACATTTTCGATTTCCCCCGTAGCTCAGAAACTACAAGGGCCATCCAAAATCTGATAACGCCATTTTTCAAGTCTCGAAAAAGTAGGGCAGTAATGTGCAAACGGCATCCTGATATCCATAAAGTTTTCCATAAGGATCGAAAATGGGACACCCGGTACTATCCTCTTAATATTTTGTAGTTTTCTATTAAGTCTCCTCTATGTCGTCTATTTTTTAAAGTTGTTAATTGGAATCTTTCTAGTCTTTCAGCGTAGGGCATGTTTTGTAGTTCTAATGGAATTTTTGTTATTTTTCTTTGTATTTTTTCCAAAATTTCTTTGTCTTTAACATACTAAAGATTCCACACTGTATAAGCATATTCTGGCTTTGGTCTAATGTAGCTTTTGTAGAGCTTTGCCATCATTTCAATTAAGTGGTTATGAAAAGCGCGTTTGATCAGGTGTACAAAAGAGTTTTGTTTCTTGGCAACTTTCATTATGTGGCTCTCCCATTTTAGATCTGACATGATGGTAATCTCTAGGCTATTTTACTCTGTTACTGTTGAAAAAGTGGTGTGGTTCAAAATTTAATTTTGATTTGGGTTCTTTGGGCCAATTCTGAGCATTGCATATTTCGATTAATTCAGCTTTATTCCCCATGTGTTTGACCAACTTTCAACTTTTTTTAAGTCCTCTCTAAATAATAGTGGTCCTAACACTGAGCCCTGAATAACTCCACTACTAACCAGATGTTTGCTTGATATTACACCGTTTAATCGTACTTGGAAGTACCTTTCATCAAGTAAATTTTTAGTTAATTTTAAAATGTTCTAATTTTTCAATCAAACAATTGTGTGGCCTTTTTTTGAAGGCCTTCTCATAATCTAGATAAATGATATCTGTGGGTTGGGAGTTATCATTGTCATTGGTTTTCCGTCCAATCATGTAAACATTTATGTACAGCGCTTAGGCAGATGATGGTGGTATCAAGTTATTTTCAAAAAAGAATGTGGTTAGCTTTTTAACTATTATTTTTTCGATTTTGGAGGATTACATAAATGTAAATAAATAAAGAAAGAAAGGAAGAAAGAAAGAAAGAAAGAAAGAAAGAAAGAAAGAAAGAAAGAAAGAAAGAAAGAAAGAAAGAAATAAACGAATAAATAAATAAATAAATAATAAATAAATAAATAAATAAATAAATAAATAAATAAATAAATAAATAAATAAATAAATAAATAAATAAATAAATAAATAAATAAATAAATAAATAAATAAATAAATAAATAAATAAATAAATAAATAAATAAATAAATAAATAAATAAATAAATAAATAAATAAATAAATAAATAAATAAATAAATAAATAAATAAATAAATAAATAAATAAATAAATAAATAAATAAATAAATAAATAAATAAATAAATAAATAAATAAATAAATAAATAAATAAATAAATAAATAAATAAATAAATAAATAAATAAATAAATAAATAAATAAATAAATAAATAAATAAATAAATAAATAAATAAATAAATAAATAAATAAATAAATAAATAAATAAATAAATAAATAAATAAATAAATAAATAAATAAATAAATAAATAAATAAATAAATAAATAAATAAATAAATAAATAAATAAATAAATAAATAAATAAATAAATAAATAAATAAATAAATAAATAAATAAATAAATAAATAAATAAATAAATAAATAAATAAATAAATAAATAAATAAATAAATAAATAAATAAATAAATAAATAAATAAATAAATAAATAAATAAATAAGTAAATAAGTAAATAAGTAAATAAGTAAATAAGTAAATAAGTAAATAAGTAAATAAGTAAATAAGTAAATAAGTAAATAAGTAAATAAGTAAATAAGTAAATAAGTAAATAAGTAAATAAGTAAATAAGTAAATAAGTAAATAAGTAAATAAGTAAATAAGTAAATAAGTAAATAAGTAAATAAGTAAATAAGTAAATAAGTAAATAAGTAAATAAGTAAATAAGTAAATAAGTAAATAAGTAAATAAGTAAATAAGTAAATAAGTAAATAAGTAAATAAGTAAATAAGTAAATAAGTAAATAAGTAAATAAGTAAATAAGTAAATAAGTAAATAAGTAAATAAGTAAATAAGTAAATAAGTAAATAAGTAAATAAGTAAATAAGTAAATAAGTAAATAAGTAAATAAGTAAATAAGTAAATAAGTAAATAAGTAAATAAGTAAATAAGTAAATAAGTAAATAAGTAAATAAGTAAATAAGTAAATAAGTAAATAAGTAAATAAGTAAATAAGTAAATAAGTAAATAAGTAAATAAGTAAATAAGTAAATAAGTAAATAAGTAAATAAGTAAATAAGTAAATAAGTAAATAAGTAAATAAGTAAATAAGTAAATAAGTAAATAAGTAAATAAGTAAATAAGTAAATAAGTAAATAAGTAAATAAGTAAATAAGTAAATAAGTAAATAAGTAAATAAGTAAATAAGTAAATAAGTAAATAAGTAAATAAGTAAATAAGTAAATAAGTAAATAAGTAAATAAGTAAATAAGTAAATAAGTAAATAAGTAAATAAGTAAATAAGTAAATAAGTAAATAAGTAAATAAGTAAATAAGTAAATAAGTAAATAAGTAAATAAATAAATAAATAAATAAATAAATAAATAAATAAATAAATAAATAAATAAATAAATAAATAAATAAATAAATAAATAAATAAATAAATAAATAAATAAATAAATAAATAAATAAATAAATAAATAAATAAATAAATAAATAAATAAATAAATAAATAAATAAATAAATAAATAAATAAATAAATAAATAAATAAATAAATAAATAAATAAATAAATAAATAAATAAATAAATAAATAAATAAATAAATAAATAAATAAATAAATAAATAAATAAATAAATAAATAAATAAATAAATAAATAAATAAATAAATAAATAAATAAATAAATAAATAAATAAATAAATAAATAAATAAATAAATAAATAAATAAATAAATAAATAAATAAATAAATAAATAAATAAATAAATAAATAAATAAATAAATAAATAAATAAATAAATAAATAAATAAATAAATAAATAAATAAATAAATAAATAAATAAATAAATAAATAAATAAATAAATAAATAAATAAATAAATAAATAAATAAATAAATAAATAAATAAATAAATAAATAAATAAATAAATAAATAAATAAATAAATAAATAAATAAATAAATAAATAAATAAATAAATAAATAAATAAATAAATAAATAAATAAATAAATAAATAAATAAATAAATAAATAAATAAATAAATAAATAAATAAATAAATAAATAAATAAATAAATAAATAAATAAATAAATAAATAAATAAATAAATAAATAAATAAATAAATAAATAAATAAATAAATAAATAAATAAATAAATAAATAAATAAATAAATAAATAAATAAATAAATAAATAAATAAATAAATAAATAAATAAATAAATAAATAAATAAATAAATAAATAAATAAATAAATAAATAAATAAATAAATAAATAAATAAATAAATAAATAAATAAATAAATAAATAAATAAATAAATAAATAAATAAATAAATAAATAAATAAATAAATAAATAAATAAATAAATAAATAAATAAATAAATAAATAAATAAATAAATAAATAAATAAATAAATAAATAAATAAATAAATAAATAAATAAATAAATAAATAAATAAATAAATAAATAAATAAATAAATAAATAAATAAATAAATAAATAAATAAATAAATAAATAAATAAATAAATAAATAAATAAATAAATAAATAAATAAATAAATAAATAAATAAATAAATAAATAAATAAATAAATAAATAAATAAATAAATAAATAAATAAATAAATAAATAAATAAATAAATAAATAAATAAATAAATAAATAAATAAATAAATAAATAAATAAATAAATAAATAAATAAATAAATAAATAAATAAATAAATAAATAAATAAATAAATAAATAAATAAATAAATAAATAAATAAATAAATAAATAAATAAATAAATAAATAAATAAATAAATAAATAAATAAATAAATAAATAAATAAATAAATAAATAAATAAATAAATAAATAAATAAATAAATAAATAAATAAATAAATAAATAAATAAATAAATAAATAAATAAATAAATAAATAAATAAATAAATAAATAAATAAATAAATAAATAAATAAATAAATAAATAAATAAATAAATAAATAAATAAATAAATAAATAAATAAATAAATAAATAAATAAATAAATAAATAAATAAATAAATAAATAAATAAATAAATAAATAAATAAATAAATAAATAAATAAATAAATAAATAAATAAATAAATAAATAAATAAATAAATAAATAAATAATTCAATCAATAAATAAATAAATCAATCAATAAATCAATCAATCAATGAATCAATGAATCAATGAATCAATCAATCAATCAATCAATCAATCAATCAATGAATGAATGAATGAATGAATGAATGAATGAATGAATGAATGAATGAATGAATGAATGAATGAATGAATGAATGAATGAATGAATGAATGAATGAATGAATGAATGAATGAATGAATGAATGAATGAATGAATGAATGAATGAATGAATGAATGAATGAATGAATGAATGAATGAATGAATGAATGAATGAATGAATGAATGAATGAATTCAAATTCAAATTCAAATTCAAATTCAAAAATAGCTTTATTGTCTTAAGAAAGAATATCTCATTGACAAAGCAGTCCTAAATCTAATAAGGTTAATTAACAGTCAAGATAAATTAGTAAAATAATAGAGTAAAATAATAAAATAAGAGTAAAAAATTTGAAAGGCCAAACAGACGAATAATTAAAACTTAAATGCACTTGTTACAGTTATATAATAATTAATATGACACTGACTAAACATAATTAATAAAGCGAGTTAAAAAAATCGTATAAGTCAGATATAGTTAAACCTAAAATAGCATTAAAATATAACTGACAGTTAATTAAAAATGGACAACTTAGATGACAGTTAAGAACATAATACAAACATTACTATATATGGGTAAACAAACAACAAATATTACAATAAATATCTACAATCTGATAGTTTCTCTATAATATTCAACACAGTCATAATATGGTCTAGTTGCAAGACAGTGGCTAACCGTTTTTCTAAATTTATTATAATCCCCAATATTTCTAATTTCTAGTGGTAGGTGGTTAAAGAGTTTAAGACTCTCGTATATGATTGAGTCTTTAGTTAATGTGAGCCTGGATATTGGTAAGGGTAAAAGCATGTTGGAGGACTGTCTTGTGGTGCGTTGCAGAGTAGCGTTTTCATGTGAATTTTGAACGCTTTGTTTTTTGTGAATAAGGCAAACAGATTCTAAAATAAAAAGTGACGTGAGAGTTAGAACGTTGGATTTTATAAACAAGGGTTTACAGTGTTCTCTGAGCCCCACCTTGTTGAGTATTCGAAGAGCACGCTTTTGGATTCTGAACACTGACTCAAAGAGAGTTCCGGAACAAAACCCCCAAAACGCTATACCATATCTTGCTCGAGATTCGAACAGGGCATAATAAACCACTTTCGCCGAGTGAAATCCGAGCTCTTTGCTTACAACTTTGATGGCAAAACAAGCTGAAGATAATTTGGACTTAAGCTGATTTATATGCTCCTTAAAATCTAAGTTTGTGTCCAGAGTTAGGCCAAGGAATTTAACGAGTGGTTGAGAGTCGATGGTTTGATTATTAAGACTAATAGATTTTTGAGAGAATCTAAAGGACAAAATGTTTGTTTTTTTTTTAACATTAAAACAAAGGCAGTTGGAGTCACACCATTCTTTTACTAATTTTAGGTCATTTATCATGATATTTTCTAGTTCTGATCTGTTGCCAGGCCAGACAATGGTGTTGTCATCTGCAAAAACAAAAAATTTACCCTTAATGTTCAAAGATGTCAAGTCGTTAATATAGACAAGGAAAAAGATTGGGCCAAGGACCGAGCCTTGGAAAACGCCCCTGGAAGTTTCTAGGGACCCGGAAGTCGAGTTGTTGTAAGCTACTTTTTGAGATCTTCCAGAATTATAGGAAATAGCCCATTTCAACGAGTTGTCTCTGAATCCATATCGTTCCAGCTTGCTCAGCAGTATTCCGTGATTTACGCAATCAAATGCTTTGGAGAAATCACAGAACACCGCCGCTACCGAATCCCCATTATTAATACTGAGATATACATTCTCTAATAAGGCAAATATTGCATCGTTTGTCCCTTTGTTTTGTTGAAAACCAAATTGAGAGTTTGATATTACATTAAATTTGTTGAAATGTTCCATTATTCTAACTTTCGCAATTTTTTCAATTAACTTAGATAATGTTGATAATAAGGCGATAGGGCGATAATTAGAGGGATCGTCTACATCTCCTCCTTTATGAATTGGGATAATAATGGCAGCCTTTAGGCAATCAGGAAAGTAGCCCTCAGAAAAGGAATGATTTATTAAGTCAACCAAAATACATAAGGTGATGAAAGTCCGTCACATCCCGAACTTGTTTTGTTTTTAATCTTACTTAGAACAGTCTTTACTTCAGTTAGGGTTGTCGGTTTAAGAACGAGTTTGTCAGGAATGTTTACATTATCTAAGTAACTCAATGGGTTTATGGAGGGTTTTAAATTTTTTGTCAATTTTTCGGCAATAGTACAATAGAATTTATTTAGCAAATTGGTCTCGATTACAGAATCGGCAGATTTGGTGTTGTGTTTACCGCGGAGAGAATTGATTATTTTCCAATTTTCCTTTGATTTATTATCAGCCTGTTTTAGTCGGTCTTGGTAATAATTTTCCTTGCAACGTTTTACAACCCTTCTGTAAATGTTTCTATACTTATTAACATATATAAAGAAAAAATGGTTGTTGTGAAGATGCTTACGAATAGCGTATAATGACCTCAGATTTTTTGCAGATACTCTTACACCTTTGGTTATCAAAGGCTTTTTATTTTTTTGTGTAATTCTAGTTTTTGGAAATGATATATTGAAATTTTTTGTTAAAAGTGTGTGGAAAAAACAAAAGGGATCAGGATGTTTAAAAACTTCAGTCCAGTATGTGTTTCAGCAAAGATTTTTAAAAGTGTTAAAATTATTTTTACTGTATATTCTACCCCATTTGACATTCTTTTGTTGCGTAACTTGGTGTGAAATAGTTAAAAGTATCGCCTCATGATCGGACATTCCTGGGTTTATGGTTTGAGTTGTTAATTCGTGTTCAAGATTAGTGCAGGCGTAGTCTATCATTTTTTCTGTTGATGAGGTAATCCTGGTATAATTATTATTATGTACTTGAATGTTGTATGACGTAAATAATGATAATAGTTCCTGCGTTTCATTGAGGTTTTTATTTTTAAAATCTATGTTAAGGTCACCCCCAAGGACTATTTTTGCCGAAAGAGGTAAGTTAGATAATAAAAGTTCCAGTTTTTTAAAGAATAGTCGGCTGTTGTAGATGGGGAACTATAAATGCAGATTATAAATACATTTTCTTTTTTACTTTGTATCATGGAAAACTCAAAGATTTTCTCTTCATTAAGATGATTGTAATCTTTTTTTACTGTTAGTTGGAGTTTAGTAACAAAGTCTGATCTTAACATAATCAGAGTACCTCCGAGAGTACCTCCGCGTTTGTAGTTTTTTCGACAAAATTTTGCTACTGTCTTGTACTGTTCAAGAATGTCCGGTTCTCCCTCCCGAAGCCAGTGTTCAGAAAGAAGCAAGATTTCTGGAAAGTTAAGTTCAGATAAAAGTATGTAAAATTCATTTATGAACCTTGAAGGTTGAAAATCAAAATATTTAGAAATAAATGATATTTATCTTTAGAAAGGCTATTTTTAGTTTTTGATCTAATAGGGCTAGGTACTATACTAATGGGTTTATTTGTGACTGAAGACCTAAAAAAGTATTTTGTTCCATCAAAATACCAGAATTATTGCCTCTTGTGTTTTCTGCAACACAGTCGTAAACATCATGCTCCCCCTGTAGCTCAGTATTGGCCACACTCACATTATTTTCATTAATGGGGCGATCGTGGTGTGTAATGTAAATTAAATTCTGCGGATTTGTGTCAAGAAAATTTGACACTATTTTATGTAATGCTTGAGTTCGTATATGTAAGCCAAATCGATTTAAATATGGCGAGTTTATCTTAAAGCATTTAGTATTAAGGATAGTATTGGATAAGATTAGTTTAATGTTGTTGTTTAAGTTTGAGATATGTAATAACAAGTCATATATTTCATTGTTTTTATAAGGGTCACACTGTGTTGAATGGAAACTATTATTTGGAGACGTGCAAAAAACTAAATTTGTAAAAAAACATTTATTTGCCAGAGAAAGAACTGCTTTTTTTGTAAATTTTCTAATATCTGGCCCTACCAGAGAAATAACATAATCATTCGTGGTAAATTCACTAATATTACTGTCAATTTCATTCACCAAAATGTCAAAGCTAGCGTTTGGTTTAGACAGAACTAGAATTGAACAGCTGGTACCAAAGTATTGGCTCAGGTATTCGTACATGAATTTCCCATAACCATCTGTCAAGAGCAAAATTCTTCTGTTCTTAAGTTGAGCAGGTCCTTTTGACTTCGCTACCACTTTAGATAGGGTGTTTGCTTTTTCGGTGTGTTTGTCAGGAGCAGTAATGTGGTTTTTATAAACGTTCTTTGGACCCTTCAATTAATTAAGTTCCGCTAAGACTTTACTATATTCATTTTTTAAGTCAAGTAACTTTGCTTCGTAATTTTTATTTTCTGTTTCAAAAATTCTTACTGTTTCAATCATATTTTTGTTATCAGCCTCAAGATCATTAATTCTTTCCTTAAAATTAAAAAGAGTTTTATCTTTGTTTTGAAAGCTTTTTAAATATTCTGCAATAATGCGTTCACCTGTTACAATTTTTGTTTGCAATTCTTCTATTTCTAATTGGTTTGTTTTCCGTATGTTTTCGTTTTCAACTATTTTATCCTTTAATTCTTGACACTGTTTTCCCACGTATACAAGCTCCTATTTGCACTTTGCATTATGAGTTTCTAGGTTTATAAGTTTTCTTTCATCCTGTTTTATAAGTTCCTCGAGCTTTTTAGTTTTTTGTTTTAGTTCATCGATTATGTTTTTATTGTTTTGTTCATCTTGTTTTTTGTTGGAGATGCAAGCAGATTTTAGTTTTTTATTTAACTTTAAAATTTCTTTTTCACTCTTTTCTATTTTTGAAAGAAGTTCACCTTTATTTGTTTGTTCACCTAAGAGGTCTTGTTTTACATGTTCCAGTTCTTTTTCAAGATTTTTTATATGCCCCTTTTGTTCTTGGATTTTGTGTTCGGTGGATTGTTCAGTAGCAAAAACTTCATCTTGAAAATCAATTGTTTTTCTCTTCATCCTTGCAATAATGTACTCTTTTCCCTCTATTACTTGATGAAGATTGTCAATTTTTCTTGTAATTTTGTTTTTTCTTCTTCAAATTCATGTTCTAAAAGTGTTGTTAGCTCGCTGAGTCTTTTGTTTTCTTTGTGCAAATTTTCCAGTGTTTCCTCATTAAGAATGTGTCTTAGTTTGTCTTTGCATTCACAGCAGTAGAAGAGCAGGTTTCTTTCAACTAAAGCTAGGGTTTGTGCTTCGGATGTGTTTATTCCAGCACATCTTTTGCAATATACTAATTTGCATGAGTCACAGTTAGAGCCAAACAGTTCATGTTTACCTGGCCTGTCTTTAAAAATGCAGTTTTCCAGACATTTTGAGCACACTAACTCAACAACCCGATCAGACATTGTTTATAATAACACCTTGTATATCTACTTTCTTTAAAATCAACACCTTATATGTTTAAAAAACTTTTAATAAATGAAACTGATAAGAGTTTATACTTATCTGGTATCACCTGGGAACACTTATTTTAACTCATCTTCATGCGAATTGAACCATCTTAATTAACCAAAATCGTTGATTATCATTAGTTTTAAAGTGTTTTTTAAAATTTTCACACATTTTGTAGAACAGCATAGGATCAGTAATAGGTATCACCACAACTTATTATTTATTTCTTTATTATTTTGACAATTAAACCACAGTTTTCTTAATGATGAATGAATGAATGAATGAATGAATGAATGAATGAATGAATGAATGAATGAATGAATGAGTAAGTAAGTAAGTAAGTAAGTAAAAAAAAATGACAAATAAAATGGACAATTAGTTTTGAAAAGTTTATACAGAAAACAGCTAAAATGTAATTTAAATTAAATTTATTATTTTTGGAGCGCAATACAAGAAAGAGCGCTGAAATATCGCAGTACGATGCCGGGGTGTATCGAACTGTGCAAGTATTACGACTGTGTCTGGTATTCCCGGTTTTAAGTTTATTTGTCAAATAAAATGGACAATTAGTTTTCAAAAGTTTAAACAGAAAACAGCTAAAATGTAATTTTTCCCTATTTTGTATATTAAGCCATTTTAGATCTTCCAGTTTGTGCCTGAAATGGTCACGTCTTCTTAAACCACATATGAAACATATACGAGAGTTTTGTATTTTTTGTAGCTTAAACTTACTTGATACATCTAGGCAAGGGCCATATACAAAATTGAAATAGTTGCAATGTGACAAAATAAGCGCCTCACCTAGTCTTTACTACCTAGGTCTTTACTTTTAAAGAGGTTTCTTAATGAAATATGGGCTTTCTGGCTTACTTTGGATACTTGAGTCCTATATCTTAAATTTGTATAAAAAAGTACTTCTAAATTTTTGTGTTCCAAAACTTCAACAATTTTTTCATTATTTATAATCACGTGCATGCATTTGAGACTGATAGGCCGGTAGTTTTTTGGTTTGCGTCTATTGCCTTTTTTAAATAATCTAGTTACTGTTGACATTTTCCATTGTTCTGGTACTCTCTTCATTTGTATACATTCCTGCATAACCATAGAAAGCAGAGGACTCATTGTATAACTACAGCTCTGAAGTAAAATGGTCGGTATTTTGTCATGCCCTGGTCTTGGTTCTTTCTTTATGTTTATAAGTGCTTCTTGGATCTCTTGCTCACTAAACTGCACTGTATAAGTCGTGCTCTGTACTCCTGTACTTGCAGGTAATTGAAGAGAGGGTAGGCTATTTCGTTGGGTAAAAGATTTGTTGAACCGATTAGCAAATTCTTCCGCCGTAGATTTGGGATCCAGGACTTCTTGAGTTATTGGTTCTTGAGTTATTGGTTCTTGCGTTATTGTTTTTACCTTAGAGTTCCAATTTCGACTTATATATTTATAAAGAAGAGGAAAGATTGGAGCAAATAGGCCATTAGTAATCGAATTTATAAACGTATTTGCAAAAAATTATTTACTACAAAATCGACACAAACTTAAAGGTACGAATGTTTTAATCCAACCAGATCTTACCATCGAGGATCAAAAAATGAATAAGGAGCTCGGATCAAATTTAAAAGAGGCGAAGAAAACTAATAAGAACGCTTACATAAAAAATAAAAATTTATATATTGGCGAGGACTCTTACAGCTATCAGCAGTTGCCAGAGAAAGAACAAATTGAGATAGAGACCAGCGGGAATTATTTTCAATCTACTTCTACATTATCACTGACTGCGTTCGACATTCCCGCTATTGCAAACAGTTCGCATGGCGCCCAAAACCAAAAATCGAGTGGCGTCGTATCCATAGATGCGCAAGTACCGGTCGAAAACAATCAGAGCAGTGCGTGACATATCGAGTAGCAGAAACAACTGGGTAACGGTACAAAAATTAAAAAAAGGATATTTTAACCCATAGTCTTATTTTATTTTCTGTAGAATTAAATTCAATACTGTGTAGAAATAAGTCTCTGTAGGTACCCTATGTTATTGAATTAAATTTATACAAAAATTCTTTGTGTCCACTTTTTTTTATATGTAATTAGACAATGGATCCATACATCGAAAAATTTAAAGTAAAAACTATCAAAACCAAAATCACGATGTCTTCAGAAAACTCTGAGGCCTTATACATAACTTAAGAAAAGTAGATATCTTGTCCGTGAAAAATAAATAAAAAGAAAGGTTCGTGACATCGGACACACATTTTGCTTTTCAATACAATACGACAAGGCCTCCAAGATCTAATTGATAGTTTCGTAACAAGCGAGAGTAAGTCACAACAAATTTGGGACTGCGTTAAAGAGACATCATCAAAAAAAGAAAATAACAACATTGAAAAAATTATAACAAATGAAAATACAGAATTACAAAATACTACAGATATAGCACAAAATTTTTCTAATATCTTTGCAAACATTGGCTCTGATTTGGCAAAAGAATCTACAAACGCGGGAGAAAAACGATGCTGATAAGGGCTGATCAGCCCTCGCTGGTTGCCCAGGGCGAAGCAGGTTTTTTAACTTCTTTTTTGTTTTAATTGCCTTAGGAGCATAACTTTGTTATAAATATTAACACGGTACGACGAATCTGTATCAGGTTAACAAGCACGGGTTTCTACGAGATTTAATAGGGAAGAAAAGTATCGAGACTTTATAAGTTTCTATTGCGGTTCTACCGTCACATTTTTTAAAAAGATTTGACCAGTATTTCAAGCAAATATTTTAAATTTATCAATATTAACAAAAGAAGGAAGGAACAAAAAGTATGGAGAGTTTAAGGGCTTCTAGGAGCCCAATTTTTTAAAAGATTTGGCGAGTATTACAAGCAAATCTTTTAGAAGGTTTTATAAGCATTAACAAGCAGGAAAAAGTACATTTACATGTTAAGAACATGCGCTAAATGTACTTTAAAGAACATTCTTTTAGGTACATGCATAGCATGTGCTAATTATATAGCTCTTGATAACATTATTTGTTCTACTTGTATAGCGTATGATATAAGTATATACCAATTAAAAATTTTCTTTTGTACTCGTGCTAAGCATATTCCAAAAGAGAACACAAAAAGTATATTTTTAAGAATATTTATAGTACATGCTAAGTATATGCAAAACAGTATAAATATTTAGAAAAAATCAGATGCGTCTTATAACATTTCTGAAAACATTAAGATCATCAGTGAAACAATTCAATGAAGTACATATCCGTTTTACGCAATTATAATATGCTTACCGACCCTGTTTCAAAAATCACATCTAGTCGTATAACTCCATACATTTTCAAAACAACTCCAAATCCATGCCCCCTCACATGATGCGATTTTTGAAGCATATGGTGGGCACGGTTGTTTTACACGCACGCGCAAGTAATAATTAGTTTTTTATAGTATGGATATTCTTTTGGGTATATGCATAGCATGTGTTAAGAATATTCTTCTCCCGTCTTGTCACATATTTCTACACTTGGAGATCGTCCAATAACTCCTACCTCCCTCAAATTATGTTACATTTAATTTGAAACATTTCAATAAAATACCCGTTTTACTGCGTGCCCATATATGCACGTCAGTCACGTGGTGCATTTTTTTAGACAGAGTGAGCGCACACGCACAGGTGGGAACCGGCGGGTTTTTCATTTCCTGTAAATACCTGCCAATCGACTGCCAATTAATTTAAAATATTGGTTATTTAATTTTTTTCCTGCATTTTTGAATAAAAAATGTAACGTAGTTGCAAATCACCCTTTCATCCTTGTAACACTTTAACCCTCCCTCCTTGCCGCGTTCATAAGTTATTGTGGCATATCCTAATATTTTTCACTTACACGAAGCAAATATGTAATTTGATGTAAATGAATTCCAGGCGGAGGCAACGATTACTTTACACGCGCGTTGGAGAGTTCTTATAAATACGCCCGATTCTATGACGTGCCGTGCAGAGTAAACCAATTCGTTCGTTAGTCCATGGTGATTTGTGACGTTGCTCCAACCAAAGATGTGACTTCTGTTTTTATTCTTTACCTTTGGTATTTTTTTATATTGGCATTGGTACTTTTTTTCTAAAACTTCGTTTTTTTGTTGATTTTTCTCGTGATGTGGCTGCAGAAGAGCTCAAGTTACGCTATTCTTCTATTATAGTTGTTTAATCACTAAAATTTTACTACGATAACTTAGATTTTCAGTGGTTGGCGAGGTAAGTTAGATTTCTTGTTTTTTTTTTTATATTCCTTGTTTTTGCCGCAATGTCTTCGAAGAGAAATAAAAAAGGCTATTTAAGGAATTTTTTAACAAACCAGAAAAAGGTTAGGGTTGCCAACATACTTGCCGCCTATTCTATTCCTATTCCTATTTTTACGTAATAAATTAAATGGAGTCACCCAGAGGAATTATGTTTTTAGGTATATGAGCTGCAGAGGATTGGAGGAAATTCTTATCCCCAAACCATTCGAAAAATACTGTATAAAATATTAGCAAACCAAGTTTCAATTGAATTTTCTTGCGATGGTGCCAAGAAGAAGGAAGCTTTCAAGAAATTAAAACTAGCACATGGCATTTTAGGTAGGCAGATAATAAACTCGTAACACTATATAAATAAAATATGAAATTTGTTCTAGCATACATGCATATATTGTTTTGTAATAAAAAAAATTTGAAATATTTGCCCAAATTAATATTAAATATTTTTTTTATAGAAGCCATGAAAAAACAATATCTAGACATTTCTGAAGCTCAGATTATTGACATAATAAAACAATGGCTAGTAAAAGCTAAGGAAAGATTAAACAAGGAAATGTTGAACAGAGAAAACCCAGGTGGAGAGCAATAGGGTCTAATATGGTTTGTACTAAATTGTTTCTATGAAAAGTGAGACTTCATTAAGAATATGATTTTAGTTTTTTTGTTTTACAAGAATTTTTATTTTCTTTCACATTATTTTTGTTGTTAGTTTTTAACTAGTATATTAGTTTTACATTCCAAACTTTGTGACATGAGCTGTGTTTTAAACCTTATAAATGTTTTAGGTTTTGCTTTCTGAGTAGGGAGGTTATAACTTATAAAACATCAAAGTATTTTTTATATTTAGTTTTGTTTAATCCTTAAGATAAAGTTTTGGTTTAAAGTAACTTTTCTGTTGCGATTTAGTATATTACACAGTTGGCAGAACTAGCATAATATAATATGCAACAAAAATGGCAAAATCTTGATTATAGGTAATTATAAAAATTGAAATTTTGTGTATAGCTTTTTTTCAAAGGGGCAGTTTTAGGGAAAACTTGTTTGACAGGTATTTTTATTAATATTTTTTAAATATTCCATAATGTTTGTTTTACTAGTCGCCCTTCTTAAAAAAGTTTTAGTTTTTATAATTGATGCTAGGTGCATGTGTTATATTTAAAATTGTTAGTATTTAAGGTTTGTTTTATTTTTATTCGATATACTAATTTTGCTCAACAATGTATTTATAAGTTTTCTTATCATTCAAACAAATTTTTTTGTAATACATATTTAGACTGACTTTAAATATATTATTTTATGCAAATCTATTTTTTTTTCGATTTTAAATATATAACGGAAGATGTCTGCACGAAATTGTAGCATATTTCTGAGATGTTCATTTTACATAGAGATAAATGATATTGGCATTTATACACCAGTTGAATGTTTGGGACAATACATTTTTTTTATAATGGGTATAAGATTTTTATATACCTACTATTAAGGAAGTGGTATTGTCCCAAATAGTATACAACTGGTTTATAAAGGCTAATATCCTTTCTCTCAGTGTATGTGTATAGAAGTGCCAAAGCACATACTATGTACATGATCATTATATGACAAGTACATACCTAGAGAATATAGTGAGTACATTTTGAGCACGTTCTGTGGATATGTGCTCAGTACATACTAGGCATGTGGTAAGAATTGACCTAGGAATATTCTAAGCACATATTTTACATCTATTACGGTGTATCTGTAACCTATTCTCAGCATGTGCTCAGAAAGTGTGCAATGCTTTTTTGGGACATGCTTAGCATATGGTGTAGTCCTTTTGGAATATGGTATGTATGTGCTATGTATGTATAAATGCTATGTGGGAGGAGTTTATATGGTTCTACCAGCACAATTTTTTAAAAGATTTGACGAGTATTACAAGCAAATATTTTCCAAGGTTTTATCAACATTAATAAGCAGGAAGGAATAAAAGTATAGGATTTCACACGTTTCTATAAGCACATCTTTTTAAAAGATTTGACGAGTATTATATGCAAATATTTTACAAGATTTTATAAGCATTAACAAGCAGGAAGAACAAAAGAATATAGTTTTTACGGTTCTTCCAGCACTATCTTTTAAAAGATTTGACGAGTATTACATGGAAATATTTTAAAAGGTTTTATAAGCACGGATACCCCACAAACAATGAAAGGTGTTAAGGTGTATTTTCTTTATTATTGGCAAGTGAATGCAATTGGTTATTTCCTACAGTAGTATTATTGGCAAAATTGCGCTATTTTGGCAATGATTATTTACTAGTACTGATGTATTGGCAAATTTATGTTATTTTGCCAATAACAGAAAAACGTGTTTCACATACCAAGTAAAACGCAATGGTTTCTTTGTAATTGCATGCATTTCTAAACCACCTTTCCGGTCCGATCAAACGCATTGCCGGATATCGTGTGTTTTGAACGCCGTATTTTTTAAATTTACCGCGCGATTGACATCTGACGAGCGGTTGACAACTTGACGTACTTACCGACGCCATTTAATATTCTGCGGTTTCTTCCCGTGTGTGTTCCTTTTCGTGGTTTGTTTTTTGTGTTTTGCAAGTTTTCTTTTAAAATTGACTTAAATTTAGTTTGAGTTTCAATTGACCATGGATGTAGAAGTTGATACTGCGTAAGTATTCATATTCTTTTGTCCTTAAATAAGTTCGTCCCAGAAAATGTTTAGAACTACCAGGGTTTATACAGGCATATAAAAATTAAAATAAAAAATGGTAATTACCCCACAAACAATGAAAGGTGGTAAGGTGTATTTGCTTTTTTGGCAATATTGGCAAGTGAATGCCATTGGTTATTTACTACAGTAGTATTATTGGCAAAAGTGCGCTATTTTGCCAATGATTATTTACTAGTGCTGATGTATTGGTAAATTTATGTTATTTTGCCAATAACTGAAAAACGTGTTTTACATACCAAGTAAAACGCAATCGTTCCTTTAAAAATTGCATGCATTTCTAAACCACCTTTCCGGTCCGATCAAACGCATTGCCGGATATCGTGTCTTTTGAACGCCGCATTTTTTAAATTTCCCGCGCGATTGACATTTGTCGTGCGGTTGACAACTTGACGTACTTGCAGACGCCATTTTAATAATATTCTGCGAATTCTTCCTATGTGGGTTCCTTTTCGTGGTTTGTTTTTTGTGTTTTGCAAGTTTTCTTTTAAAATTGGCTTAAATTTAGTTTGAGTTTCAAGTCACCATGGATGTGGAAGCCGATACTGCGTAAGTACTCATATTCTTTTGTTCTTAAATAAGGTCGGTCTAGAGTCGACTTAAAAATGTTCAGAACTACCAGTAAAGCGACCAAAAGTCGTCATTTTTGCTGGGTTTATACAGGTATATAAAAATTAAAATAAAAAATAATTCTGGTTTATATAACCAAAAAAAAAATAAATTTGAAACGATCAGCACACAGCTTCTGCACATGTATACAAAAGTGAATGACACCAATAGTTGAAATAATTAAACTAAACTCCATTATGCTATTTTCCTTAATAATATCTGTTAAAAACAATTAAAAAAATGCAAAAAAACACCATTTATATTACAAAAACCAATGAAAGTGAGGTTACGTGCGTCAAAGGGGCATGCTCAAATCCGTTTTAAGATAAAAATAAATGTTAAAAGTTGCTCATCTTTTTATTTATGCTGCATAAATGCCTACACTGTTCCCCATAAGCTCATTCAACTTTTATTTGAATTTTAATTATTTTTTTTTTAAATTTTTATTTTGATTTGCCTGTATGAACCCAGAATTAAATCGTGATCTAGACGCCACTTTACAAGAAAATCAAAGGTCACATCATGATCTACAATATTTAAGCGATATTGACACTGATAATTTACAAATTTCTTTTGTAATCGAGCAAAACCGTTCTCAACTAAAAAGCCAGTTAACTCCTACCTGTGTTCAGCCTTCAGTGTCATTTAGCCTACTGTTGTCGCCATTTTTATAACCAAATTGACAGGTAAAAAAGGAATTTTCTCTCAGTTTGGTGTCACTATGGCCTCTATAGTAGGCTACAGGATACTATATCAAAAAAGAGTTAACTGGCTTTTTAGTTGAAGTGTTGGATCGAGCCATCTAAAGATTCATCAATTCAGTCTACGTCCAAGTCATTTTTTAACACTGAAATATCTCTTGCTGACCCAGAGAATGATGACCCTTAAATTTCTTATGAAACCGAGCTGTCTGTAGTTAATATCTTAAAATATTTTTTAAAATTAATTTGAAAAAACTCGTCTGTGGTACTATTTTTTTATTTTAAAGTAAATTTGCCAATGAAACAACTAGAATAAAGTTTTTAATTTTTTCCTAAAACAAAATACTGGTTTATCAAAAAAAAATTATTTACAGCTATACTTACACAATTTAAACTTTTTTAGATTCTGTAAAAAATCCTTTAAGAAGTCAACCAACTTTTCCTCATTCTGTCGTTGAAGATGCTACTAAGGCTTGGTTACGGGATGCCTGTGACTGAAAAGGGGGCAGAACATCCAGGAAAAAAGATGTTGAATAAATCTTCATCTTATCTTATAACAAGAAGAAGGAAGTACTAAGTTTTTAAATTTTTGGCCAATGTATTTTTATATAAAGCAACTGAAGCAAACCTTATTGTTTTGATTCACAATCACAGAGATTCTAAATAAAATTTTCCCTGTTGCAATTTACTGTGGTATGGAAAACCTCCTCTTAATAAATATTTAAAACAATTTATGAAAGAATTTTCCTCTATCTTTGGCATGACCAACACGACAAATATTATTCATATGGTTTCCGTTCCTGTCTTCATGTTAGGATATAAATATAACTGTATAAGTTTTTGTTTATAGTAACATTTATTTATTTATTACATATTGGTTTTTCTAGGAATTTTTGTTTCATTCATTCATTCGTAAATTATGTGCATTATTTTATTTTTAATCCACAATCATTACAATTTTTATTTTATGCATAAATACTTTAAATAGGGAGAAAAAGCCAATTATCAGTGGTATCGGAATTTGCATCTGTATCCCTATTGAGCCGACCAATCAAGGAGGTGCACTTTTAAACTTTTAATTTTTGCGTGGGTTTGGCACTTAGTGGTACAGGGTGATTCACCATATTTTCTCAACTATATAACTAATTTATTCTTAAAGATAGAAAAAAAAATAATACAAAAGTTGCTTAGTTTTTCACAAATTTTAAGAAAATTTACCCAAAATTTTCAAAATGTCAAATTTCGACATCAACTTTCTTATTTCAAATGGAACACCCTGTATATTTTTCACGAAAAACGTTGACTTTAGAGCAATGTGTTGAACAAAGAACCACCTAGACTCGCAATAGCAAATTATTTTTTATTTCACTCGAGAACTGCTAAAGATAAACCCTACAAGATCTATCGAAATTTTAAAAAATATACACGGTGTTCAATTTAAAATAATAAAGTTGATGTCTAAGTCTAAATTTGACATTTTGAAAATTTTTATTGAATTTTCCTAAAATTTGTGAAGAACTAATCAACTTTTGTATTTAAACTATTTTTCTATCTCTAATAATAAATGAGCTATGTAGTGGGAAAAATATGGTGAATCACCCCATACATTTTTTGCCAATATTGCCTGCAATGCCGGTGTTTAGTATGCAGTGCTCCTCTACATTTAAACCATGCTAAGTGTGTATTTGCCATCATTTTACACGTATTCGTTGCCGTCGCTCGGCCGGTGGCTCAAACAGGAGTGTTTAAGCTATTTATAACGCATAGATTGTCGTGCGTCAAATTTTGCAGTTTGCCATGCCGCACTGTGGGCCAGGATCTGTATTACCGTAAAATTTTCATTATTCATTGGAAAATCCAAATATTAATTAATAATAATAATGATAATAATTAAAAAATAAAAAGTTATCGATTAAAATTTAAATCATGAGTTTTTAGAGTCCTAAAATGTACCTTCACAAAAAAAATATCAAAGTTTAAAACTGTAAATAGTAAGGGCACTGACTATATGCGCTAGTATGGTAAAGAATTCCTGAAAATATAAAACTTTTCCTTCGCCTTCTTCATTTTACTTTACATTTGTTTTATACTGGCTTAAGATATTTCAACAAAATTAAGATAAAGAGAAAATGCTAGTTCTTTAAGAGTCGAAATTATTTTTTTTCTCTGTCACATTTGTGCAAACTAAGACACGGTTCGGAGCACTTTTTTGATTTTTTGCCGAATAATCTAAATTTTATTTGTAAGGCCACCGAAAATTTTTCAATATTTCGAACTGATGGCATTACAAACAAATTTTAGCTCCGTGCCGTGTCTTAGTTTTTACAAAATGTGCTTTCCATTCAAAGTTCAGCCAATTCTGATGTTTATTTGACTCCAAAAATTATGGATATCACATGACCCGTTTTAAACTTCACTTTTTAACATTTCCTGGGCTAAGGTCACTGACAGAAAAAAAATCTCTACTCTTAAAATCAAAAATTGTTTCTAGTCCTTACCCAGATCAGTGTCCCTATAAAAGCCACAGTTGTGGTCATGGTTTTCCATCCGAAACAGCTTTTAATAAAAGACGGTTAATTTTTTTTGGGGTATGAACAGCCTCTAGTCTGAAGACATTTAAAAAATTCAAAATTATAAAGTTTGAAGGTTTAGTCCGTACTTAGATTGAGGAAAATTCAATAATTTAAAACCATAGAAGGCGAGTAAATAAAATTAATCTCCTCTCAGCAGATTTCTTTCTATTCTAGTTTTTTTATGTTTTTTCCGTTTTTTAATAAATATAACAAAAAAAAAAGGATAAAAAAACGCTGAAGGTAAAACTGTTTTTTGCTTGCGTTATTAATGTACTCGCATTACGCTTATTCTTTAAACTGCCGTGCCTGAATAAGCTTCATTACGGGATTATAGTCACTGGAATAAACAAAATATATATTTATTTGATATGACATGAATTTTAAATGGATTCAAACAATATTTGTTCAAAATCTGTATTTGGATGCAATAAATATTCATTGGAGTCAAATGAATAAGTTATTTGGCGTACATCAAAACAAATATTTATTTGAGTCAAATATTTTTTTTTGTGTATTACTTCCAGAAACTTGGGATACTTTTGCATTCAAAACTTCCCTATTCTTTAGCGCGACTCCAAAGTTTGGCTTGTCTCTTTTTTTATCGCGCGACACTATGATGGACAATGCTCTCAGGATCCTGCGTCAAGCATTAGGAAACGAACGGCGCACTGTGGGCCAGGATCCCTTCAAAATGTTGAAAAACGATTGGAATTAATTTTCTCAATATTTTTATGGAAAACATACCTGAGAAAGCATATTTGAGTACTTTTATATAAATACCCCTCATATTTACCTCCTATGATTGTATGATAAACCTATTGAAGTTTTTGCTCTTTGGTCCGTGGGGATAATGAAAAGGTGATATTGTTTTCGTCAAAAAAAAACCGCGCACAAGTGTATCGTTTTAATGTTCCTTAGTATAAGTTAGCGATTTCGTTGTTGTGTCCCGTAGATACTTGAATCTCCGAAGTAATATAATAGGAAAAAAGTTACGGATAAATATTAGATCATTCATTGATCCACATATTTAATCTATGTAACACTATAGTTTTAGGAAATTGTAATAACAAAGAAAACTATTTTTAACTACACCAATAAGGCTACCTACCTACAACAATTTAACTTATATAAAAACTCTAATAAAAACAAAAAATTCAGATTCACTATCAGAGCTGAAATAATTTAACAACCCATTTGGTGAAAATGATTTTAGAGGATCTACAGCTTCTGAAGTAAAACTTTTCTTTTTAGCTTCAGTTTTTTTTCTTAAACTAATTATGACGGAATCCGATGAAACGCAGAGATTGTTAAATACGTCAAGGTTTGTGCTCCTAAGACGTCAAGGTTTGTTGATCTTCTATCACATTTGCGTGAATTATGCTCTCTGTATCTGCAATACTCTTTGTTCGCACCTCTTGCGCTTCTTCGGAGAGCTGTCCAATGGGAAGGAGTGAAGCATTTACAATTGCAGCACCATGCACAAGAATTTTGTGAATGGTTGCAGGCATTCTGTACCAAGGGTAGAGAGATATAAAAAACCTAGCTGTGTCCAAAGTGTATGTCTCGAACTCCTGTAGCTTGATACTAAATCCGCTTGTAAAAACCTGCAGTATGACATAAAATCTGTGAATTAGTGATTCATTAACCCCTGTTATTTTTGCCCGATATCTTGTAGTTTCGTAAGAAAATTATTGCCGAATTTCCGTCGTTGGAGGTTTCAGCTCCTTGTTTTGGCTGGTTTACAATGATAGCAAGTTGTTTCTTAAATTCAGTTTGATTTTTTTTTTGGTAAGCGGCTTTATCTCGACAATAGGGCCTAGAGGTTTAGAAAAAAAATCCTTATTATTAAAGTGGGCAAGAAAAATGGCTGGAAATTTCTTTGAACTTCATAATTCGACGGCCAGGGGGCGTACCTGCTATGAAGAAACAGAAAATCCACTATATCTCTGAAAATTAGACAATGAGCCATGACTTTGGAAACATCGTTCGATACCTTGGGTGATAGCGCGTAACTTTTTATGTTTTTTTATTTTTTCAATTTTTAATTTTTTTATTTTTATGGATTTTATATTTTTGCATGGCATTACGAAGTCCAAAATAATTTAAAGCCATTTCTCTTGCGCTTCCTCCCAAACCAAACCTCTAGGCCTTAATTACCTTCAACGAAATTCAGCTACTTACCACTCTTATTCAAACACCCTATATAGTATCGCTATTAATTGTAATTTTTGGTGGCTGTAACGGGCAACCAAACCCACACCACACAGTTGGTATTTGAATGCCAGAAGGAAATAAATGCAAAATTGTAAACATGCAAACGCTGCGCTCGTGCTTTAAAAATCACTCGTATATAAGTAAATAAACTAATATTAGTTATCTTCTATAAATGTGAAAATAAATATAGTAGAATACTTTCAATTATGTTTTTAGAAAATGCCAAATCAACACCATTACAAATTTTTACTCCCTAATATAAATTAATTGTTTTCTCAAAGAGTAGCAAAAAGTAGCAGCTACTTATAATTTTTTTAGAAAATAGGATACCTAGGCTTAAATAAAAAAAGATTCGGAATCTCTATCCTGACAGAGAACATTAAGATATTTCCACTAAAACTGAAAAAATATATTTTTTTTATAAAAATTCTACATATTTCTTGTCTTATTGAAAGCATTCGGCTACCAACAAGGATACACGCGATCTAAGTTAAGTTAATAAAGAGCGAACTTACCAGCAAGATCTTTGTCCATAGCAAAGTTCTCAAAAAAGCCTGTATTTTTAAATTTACACAAATATTTATCCACACTTTTTTGAAAAAATAATAGCGACGTTAGATAACTAATAAACTTGTCAGACTCCATGACAACTGATTACAGAGTTTCAACTGTCTTGGCGTGCTCCAGAGCCTACTTGATTATTATACACACAAATAATTTATTGTTTCTCACGTTTATATTTTGTAATTTTTCAACATTTTGCGTAGACTCTGGCCCACAGTGTGCCGGCATTGTTTGTGGGGTATGCAGTATACGGTTTTCTGCCATTTTTGATTTTTTATGAAAAATTCTTTATGGGGGCAGCTTCTAGGGTCCCTCGGACCCCAAATCTGCATGCGCCCGATTTTTTCTTTTTTAAGAGAAAAAGGGTGCCGAGGGGGGGGGGTTGTCATGTATTTTTTTGATTGTTTTGGGTTGGGTTGGATTAGGTTGGGTTGGACTAGGTTGGGTTGGACTGTGTTAGATTGGGTTGTTTTAGTGAAAAAGATTAAAAAAAAAAATCAACCGGCGCAGGCGGATTTGGGGTCCTAGGGACCCTAGTAGGTGCCCCCATAAAGAATTTTTCATAAAAAATCATTGCCATTTTTGATTCTTTATGGGGGCACCTACTAGGGTCCCTAGGACCCTATGACCGCCTGCGCCCGTTGTTTTTTTTTTTGATTTTTTTATTTTTTTTTATTTTTTTTTCACTAAACCAACCCAATCCAACACAGTCCAACACAACCTAATCCAATCCAACCCAAAACAATCAAAAAAACACATTACAACCCCCCCCCCCCCGGCACCCTTTTTTATATTAGAAAAAAAAATCGGGCGCAGGCGGATTTGGGGTTCTAGGGGCCCTAGTAGGTGTCCCCTTAAAGAATTTTTCATAAAAAATCAAAAATGACAGAAAACTGTATACTGCATAACTGCACTTACTAGGGTCCCTCCAACACAGTTCAACCCAACCCAAAACAATAAAAAACACACATTACAACCCCCCCCCCCCCCGCGGCACTCTTTTTTTCTCTTAAAAAAAAAATCGGGCGCAGGCGGATTTGGGGTCCTAGGTGCCCTAGTCGGTGTCCCCAGAAAGAATTTTTCAAAAATGGCAGAAAACCGTATACTACATAATTAATTAGATGTAAGTAAAGTTTTTGACACTAATTAATATGCTGATTAAGGTAGTTATATGACTTTGACAACTATTTTAGCTTCTGGTGGGACACACCCCTGGTAAGACATGGCTGTAAAATATATGCATGTGAGTTTTTGTATAAATTTAAAAAAAATAATATACACCAAAAAATGACAGTAGACACATTTTTAATACACATGTGCCAATCGGTTCAATACTATTCTTATTTTAATTTTATTTCCTATATAAACCATCAACAAGTTCTTATTTTTATAAACCCAACTTTACTGAACTTTAACCAGAAGTAAATTTTAGGAAGTCTTTTAAAGGCTGATTCATGCTTTAATTCCTTTTCCTTTTCTGTAACTTTTGCTGTAAATTTTATTATTAAATCTCATGTATTCAGATGTGGGTGTTCATGCTTGTTCCTCTTCCATATCTTTTTCCTTAAGCCTTGAAAGTCAACCAATATTTAGCTTTACAGAAAAAGAAATGGAAAAAACTGTGTCGTGTAAGTGCAGCAGGCAAAATATCTGTTGACATTTTTTAACCTCAAAATTGATGGTTTTTTAAATTATTTCAAGCAGTAGTTATTACAAAAATGAATATTGAACATTTAATGCCACACTTGTGGGACAAAAAGAACCCCAAATTTTGTATCTAAACAAAATGGCAAAATCGCAAGTTTGCCTATCATTAGTGTCAACTTTGAATTTTAGCATGAACCAGCTTTAGTTAACTCAATTAAAAATCAGTCAAACTTTACGAAACAATAACCAAAATCATAACATGTTTGGACCTATTTATTTTTTAATTTTTTTTCTTTTTCGTTTTTTTTCTCAACGTTTCGAAAATGATAAATCAATCAAAAAATACTTAATTGTCAAGAAAAAAAAATTCTGTCGACAAAGCAGGCTAAAAACTAAGAGAAATAAAAATATGTAAAATAAGTAGGCACATAAAGAAAATATATTATTATTGAAGCTTATTTTAGGTAGAATGTAAGTTCATAAAATACTCAAATTTGACTTTCTTATGAACTTACATTCTACCTAAAATAAGCTTCAATAGTAATGTATTTTCTTTATGTTCCTACTTATTTTACATGTTTTTATTTCTCTTAGTTTTTAGCCTGCTTTGTCGACAGAATTTTTTTTTCTTGACAATAAAGTATTTTTTGATTGATTGATTGATCATTCTCGAAACGTTGAGAAAAAAAATGAAAAAGAAAAAGAAAAAAAAATGAAAAAATAAATAGGTCCAAACATGGTCTGATTTTGCTAATTGTTTCGTAAAGTTTGACTGATTTTTAATTGAGTTAACTAAGACTGAGAATGACCAAAAACCTATTATGGTTAAAATCTATTATAATTTCATATTTTAGGTTGCCTATTTTTCAAAGCTTGGTAATAATATCCAGGAGTTTATTAGACGAATACTATCTGCACTTATAACTGATGATGTGGCCCTAAAATATTTATTGTTAGGGTGGAAGGAAAAACCACCATTAAATTATATTTCTGTTTAAGATGATAATTGGTGGGTTGAAATATGCATTTGTGTGTATAATAAAAAAAAAGTTTTGCATCAGGAAAAGTGCTAAACTGAAATTTAATGATGTTCCCTTTTTGTATGATAACATGGTGATTTAATCCCCCTTCCCCAACCTAACCACCCCTTTGTTATCCAAAAGAAGAAAGAAACTATATGCAACTTAAATCACTTTTTTAAATTCCCTTATGATAGATTTTTCTTTCTTTTTAGAATATTTTTTAAACATTTTTACCTTCTGCTTCACCTAACTTAATTTTTAGTAATTTTGACTTCTTTGATATATTGTGCAATTCAAAAAAACTAAACGCTTTAATTAGTAATCTTTATCACCTAACTTTAAGAATTTTTAGAGGCAACTGAAAACTCAGGACTCTCCTGCAATAAAAAAGCAATAGAATCGACTATTGGAGGTTGGCTCAAAAGAGCCCAATAAAGGAAGAAGAGGGGAGTGTTAACAGAAGCGGAATAAAACTGATCAATCCCATCATAAAATCTTTTAAGATCTCGTTAAAATTGAAGTTATTTGTTAAAGCATCTCTTAAAAACTCTTAGAAACTTAAACCTAGTCTTGTAACAACAGGTAAAATCTAATCAATTCCATCATAAAATCTTTTAAAATCTTGTTAAAATCCAAGTTATTTGTTCAAGCAACTTTTAGAAACTCTTAAAAATTCTTAGAAATTTTATTCTAGTCTTGCAAAGACAGGTAAAACCTGATCAATCCAATCATAAAATCTTTTAAGATCTAGTTAAAATTAAATTTGTTTAAGCATCTCTTAAAAACTCTTAGAAACTTAAACCTAGTCTTGTAAAAACAGGTAAAATCTGATCAATTCTATCATAAAGTCTCTTAAAATCTTGTTAAAATCCTAGATATTTATTCAAGCATCTCGTAGAAACTCTTAGAAACTCTTAGAAACTTGACTCGAGCCTTAAATTAAATCAGATGTCAAGAACAACGAAATTTAACTGGATCTTGTCAAGCCTCGTCAAAATCGGATCACTGTTATCACAAAATCTTATAAAATCTTGTCAAAACTTTTAGGATTCCTCATAAAACATTGTAAAATCTCGTAGATTTTCAGAAGCCAAAGGTGTATCCTTCTCCTCATAGAATCTCATAAACTTTATTAATCAGTAATCCAATGAAATCTGACAAATTCTTATAAAAGTTCACAAGACTGCTGTTGAGAACTTGTGAGGTTACAATATATTTTAATTAGCCACAAACGGTTCAAAGTTATATAAGATTTCACCTGACAATGGTGTTTCACAAACCGATGTTAAAAACAATTGAATCTCGTCAACTTTGACCGTCGGATCCTATCAAAACTTGTCAACTTTGACGAGTTTTTTTTTTAAGAGTTTTGATGCGGTTTTTTTGGCAGGGATGTGCAAGGTAAGTGAAAGTTAATTTTTTTTGGTCCGCAACATATGTACATGACTCCAAAACTAAAGCGTAAATCGAAAGGGTGAAATAGCATGCAAAACACTTACAGGTTGGTATCTTCTTTCCTTTTCTTTCTTTATCCCCTGAACTTATTCTCATAATTTCCCCACTTAACTCCAATAATGGCAAGAATTCGTGGTGTTTACAGGCAGGACTAGGAAGCTATTAATCCTAAGGGTGGTCCCTAAGTGATAGAGAAAGAAACACCATTGGAGAGGATAGAAAATAAATATTATAGAGGAAAAAAAATATTATGTTAAATACTATTTTTAAAAAAATTACCTCAATTTTGAGGGAGAATTCATCTGTCCAGTTTTATTGATTTACTAACAGAGAGCGGTGAATACCGAGGGCAACGATTGTAAGGTGATTTTTCGGTGTTTTCTAAATGGAAAATGCACGGGATGTAAAAATTTGAATCCATTTAAAAACAGAGGAAATAAAACTTGATAATAAAAAAAGGTGAAATAGAAAAAGGATATTTTACCTTGATGATCGGCCTGGTGTAATGTTTCCACAGCTTTCCAAACTGCGCGGGAGATAGATCCAACAATAAATCCGCTTCTAGCGTTTGTGAACTTGCACCAAACTCAAAAATACGATAAACGTAAGACAACTCAAAATTGCAAGATTCACTTTGAATAAATTAGAAAAAAATCTCAAAATGGAGGGAAAATGATCGTGCCTTATACAACAATACAATACAATATATATTACTTCAAAAATTAGAAAAGTTTTACAATGTTTTGCATAATATTTTAAAAATAATGTTTTAAAATAATAATAAGTATAAAGATATTCTAATTATTAAGTATTCTTGCATCAATCTATTTGATATTAGTTAAGATATAAAGCTCTTTAAAAGATTTTTGTTTTTTAATTTTGTATCTTTCAATAATGCTTATTATGCACTTTTCAAAGGTGGAGTCTGCCTTTTAGCTGTATGCTAAAGCTTGTACGCAAACTCCCCTCCTCAAAAATTACCCACGAAATGGTACTCTCGGTAGACTGTTGAACTGCAACGGAGGAGTGAGAGCAACCAATATACTACCATTACGATAATATACATACATTTTGAATGCTATTTTAATAATAAAATAATTAAGTAATAATATATTTAAATAAATAATGTTTGTTAAATGGTGTTAAGAATATTAACAAATTTTGTTGGATTTTCTAAAATGTATTTTTTTAAAGTACTTTTTTTATTATTATTTTCTATGGACATTTTTATATAGTTCGAAAGCAGATTATAAAAAAGAGGAGAATAGTAGATTACAAATCTTTGTGTTATATTATTAATTTGCTTGAGCGTTTGTAAATTGTGGTTTTGGACTGCTCTTGTTAAATAGTTAGGTTGCAATGGTCGACAATGTTTTTTTATTTTTGGTAAGAAGTTAATGGAATGTAAAGCATATAAGTTTCTTATGTTTAATATTTTTAGTTTTTTATATAACTGTTCAGTAGAATAAAGTCGCTCCTTTTTAAATAATATTTTTAATATAGTATTTTGACACATTGTTAGGTTTTCTAGTGAATTGTGGTAAAGTCCACCCCAGATTATAATGTAATATCTAAGAAGTGATTCTACTAATGAGCCATAGATAATTTTAATTAATTTAACGTCCAAGATTTCCCTAATTTGATAAAATTTAAAATAAAGCTTACGGAGTCTTTCACAGACCAGCCTGGTGTGCTCACTCCACTTCAAATGCTGATCAACCATCACTCCCAGGTATTTTATTTTTTCAATCTTTTTTATAGAATTACAGTTGCAGTTATTTCGTTGCCTACATTGCGATTGGTGAGTATTTAAAGTAGTTTGCTCTGCTTGATCGACACTAGTAGCGGAGTAGGTCATAAAATAAGTTTTGTCTTTATTTAAAGATAAGAAGTGCTGCTGCAGATATCGTTCTAAAATGTTTAGTCCTCTCTCCGCACTGGAAAACGCTTCCCTCCAAAGTTTTTCCTGTAAATAAGACTGCTGTATCATCGCAATATGAATATATACCTTCATCTATCTCTAAAATTGAACCTATTTGATTAATGTATATTAGAAATAATATAGGAGCAAGCACCGTCCCTTGCGGAAGACTACACTCGATTGTAGTGTACTGACTGTAAGTGTTGTTTATTTTAGTTTTTTGTGTTCTTTCCGTTAAATAATTTATAAAAAGTTTTAGTGGGTCCCCGGTAACACCCACCATTTGTAATCATTTTGTAATTGTTTTGTGACAAACCGTATCGAATGCCTTTCGCAGGTCAAGATAAACCACCAAACTTTTTTGTTTTTGATTCAAATTATTTATTATTTGGTTTATTAAGTTAAACACAGCACCTTCTGTATTTTTGTTTTTTCTAAATTCAAATTGATTTTTATACAGTATGTTATAAGATTCGAGATAATTAACTAATCGGTCTTCAAGACTTTTTTCGAATATTTTTGCAAAGCTATTGATCATTGAGATTGGTCTGTAGTTTGTCAGTTGTTGAGGATCGCCAGATTTATAACTAGGGGTTATCACGCTGTTTTTCCAGTCTTTAGGGATATCGTGGGTTGTAAAACATAAATTAATTAAGTGTTTTAGGGGTTTCAGTAGTTCATGGTGGCAATTTTTTATTAACACAGTCTTAATTCCATCCTCTCCAGGTACTGAACTATTTTTCGGGGTAAAAATTTGTTTTTTAATTTCTTCTGTAGAAACCGGAGTAAGCAAAAAAGAATGTTCTGTTGGTTTTTCATCAATCAAGTTGTTTTTGTTTGCAATAGATTTGGGTATAATATTTTGTATGCTTTTGCCCACGCTCTAAAAAAATGAGTTAAAGACTTATGATTTTTCCTTATCGTTTGATACAGTTCGTCTTTGATCGTACAGTATTTCCTTTATTTGAGATTTATTTTTACTGGATGTCCCTGTAATTTTATTTTTGTTTTCCATATTTGTTTGTAGTTGTTGTTGCAGTTGTTTATTTCTGTTTTATAATGTTATTTTTGCCCTTTTTATAGTGTAATTAAGTGTATTCCTAAACTTTTTATAGTAATTTAGTGCCTGTTCTGTATGATTTTGTTTTAGTTCTATTTTTAATTTATCACGACGTTGTATAGATTTGATAATATCTTGCGTTATCCATATTTTTCTGTGACGATTTGTACTTGTAATTTTTAGATGATGGTAGAATTTTTAATGTTTGTAAAAATTATGCTTTTAAAATTGTTATAGCTTTCTTGTACATTATTGTTTTGTGTTACGAAAATCCATGTTTCCTCTTTTAGTAAGGATTGTAATTTTTATAGTTTATTTGTGTTATATGTGTTAACTTATTTGTTATCTGTTCGTTTTTAGGTTTGTTTATATTTTCTAAGGACAGTAATGTAGCATAATGATCTGAAAGAGAGTTTTGATAAATAATAGACCTGAATTTATTTTGATTTTTTAGTAAGTATTCACTTTTTAAAAATATATGATCAAGTAGATGTTAACGTCTCTATCTGCAGTGTTTAAAATGTCAAAGTTTAAGTCTTCAATAAATAATTCGTTTTTCACAGGTTTAAACTTATTTAAAAAGTAATCATCCATGTCTCTCAAAAACAGTTCAATGTTTGAGGAATATGGCCTATATGTCGCTGTTATTGCATACTGAATTTTATTTATTTCAAAAAGGCATCTAAGTAAGTTAACTTCTGTAAATTTAATTATTTCAAAATTGGCCAAAAACTCCTCTTTTAAATAAATTATTAGCCCATCATTTTTGTTAAACTTCGATTCGTTGTAAAAAATACTGAAACCTTTAATTGAAAAATATTTTTCTAATTGCTGCAAGTCAATAAAATTTAATGTTTCTGATAATATTACTGGCTGGACATTTTGAATTTTTAACATTTCTAAGTATATATTAAATTCGTCAAATTTTGAATTAAGACTTTGTATATTTAAATGAAGTATGTTAAAATTGTTCTTACCTTCTATTTGTGCTCTACAGTCCTCCGCATTATCCACCACCAGTGTACCAATCTCACCATACTTTTCTGTTGAATTGATATAATCAAAAATCATGACCGTTTAATTCATTTATTATTTTGTTAACTAGATTTCAAAATAAAAATAATGTATCTATTTGGATATATAGAAATATAGAAAAAAATGAGAAAAGCAGAAAAAAAAGTATGAAAAAAAAGTAGATTTTTTTAGCTCTATGTCTTATTTAACATTTACGTCGTATGCTCTTAAAATACCTCCTTTATGAAAATTAAATATAAATAAAAAGTATAGAGTAGAAAGAAAAATGTTCGAAGAAAAAGTCACTGAATTTATGTTTCTTCGTTTCCATCCTCGGCCTCCATATTCTCCAACTCTTCAATTTTAGAGATTTTCTTGATTCCATCACTTTGTTTGACAAAAATGTAAATATTTTTTTCTTGTCAAATTTTTCTAGCGCCGTTTGATAGATTTCTAGTCTTTCCTTAATCCAATCCTCTGACAATCCAATTCTGGTTTCTTTAAGATTTCTTGTGTTACGTAACAGTTTGTATTTTAGGTTGCATGCGTGTAGAATAACCACTATTGGTCTAGTTTTGTTCTGTGTTTTTGGTCCCACTCTGTAACATTTTATAATTTCGTCTTGTTTAACTTGCACTTTGACTTTTTCGTTAAATAATTTAAGTACTTTGTCACGCAATTGTCCATCTTGATTCTCTTCATAGTTATGAATTAAAATGTTATTAATTTTTTTGTAGATTTGCTATTTTTTGTTCCATTTCACTAATTTTGTTTGTGTTTTTTATTACCTCCACCTCGAGTAAGTCGATCTTATCAGCTACCTTTTCGGCAATTTTATTTAAAAAAATGTCGTTGTTTAAAATTTTTTAGTAGAAATATGTTCACTAGATGATTTTTAATAACTTAAGATAACTTTTAGACTTTTAAACTTTCTTTTTCCTATACTTTTCGATCGTTTTATTGAGAGCGGCGTAAACGTGTGTGTTACTAGCTGTGCGCCATCTCGCGGATTATGGACTTGGTGCACAGCTTTCGATAATTTTTTTATATTTGTATCTTTCATTCACCTTACAAAGTAAATGAAATCTAACTCTTTCCAACTCGACTGCAGCGACGCTAGAATTCAATTTTTGGCAATCGAAAGGATTGAATGTACTTGACTCGGAGTACCGAGGTACTTATTAAACGCAATAAAGGAAAAGACAAAAGATATATACATACTTAAATATAAAAGACAGAATAATAGAAAATTAAACGGGTGTGCAAATTGAAACTAAAGCATTCGTACAATACCGACTATCGAATTATACAGAAAATCATATACAAAATATATCAGCAACCGCAAGGTGAAATAAATGGGATTTTAGCAAATTTGTTCTTAAAAATAGAGTTTCTTTATCGCGTTTTTATTTATCAAAATGTAGATTGAAAATTAGAGAGCATGGGTTCTATTACGAACTTATATAATATGTTAAAACTTTGTCATTATATTGACATTCGTAAAGGAGTCGTGACATTTCCTAAAAAAATAATATGTATTTTAAAAACAAACGGAAGATGGCTGTGGCACTGTAAATCTAACGAAAAAACAAGAGTTTTTTGTACTTCAGGTCAAAATGAACTTCTTGAATTTCGATTGCTTACACAGGGTGGAACCTAGGACGACGCCATTTCGTCCTTATTAGGGACTCATCAGCTAGGTGTACCACAACGACAGAATTTTGTTCACGCTTACGTGCTTGTTTTTTCGTTAGATTTACAGTGCTGCAGCCATCTTCCGTTTTTTTTTTAAATAGTGCAGTACCACATGTTTCGGTTGTTTTGCGATTTAATCGCATGCTAATATGTCTCTCGCAGGATCGATGCTACGCCATGCACCTACTGCTTATGCAGTGGGTACTATTCTTGGTTGTCGGAGGTTCACACAGAGGGCGCCATGTTCAGTACTAAACAGAAATTCTCTCCGCTTGAGCCGTAATCTTTGGCATAAGCGTGACCGAAATTCTGTTGTTGTGGTAGAACTAACTGATGAGTCCCTAATAAAGACGAAAAAGCGTCGTACTAGGTTCCACCCTCTGTGTGAGCAATCGAAAATCAAGAAGGTCATTTTGCTCTGAAGTACCAAAATTTCTTAGTTTTTCAATATTTATTTAGACTACGAATGACCTCCTCTTCCGATAAACAATTTTTATCCGAACTACAAGAATCTAAAAAAACTGTATCAAAAGGTTCCAATTCTATATCTGACAACAAGGATCGATCTTGTGGTTTGCTGCTTAGGACTCTATTATTATTCACAAAAACTAAGTTTGAGTTTCTACTGGTAAAAAAGTTTTTTACGGAATCTTTTACATGTTCTTTTGTTTTTTGTAACCCGAGTCTATTCAAATTTATTGAATTTCTTCAAAACAAATTTTTTGATGTCAAATAAAACTTCTCATTTAAAGTCAGCAATTGTAAGTTATTATTTATTGTGAAGAGATCATTGATTAACCTGTAAAGAATATAGTTATTCTGATTTCATTAGGTAATCGTTGGAATTGTGCAAACAATAAGGTTTGTCAAAAAACATTTATTGGAAGAGAAGTAATTTTATGTTTGGTTATGTTTTTGTACATCGGAACTGAGAAATGTAATATTCAATACTACTAAGTAGACAATCGAGGTTAGCGTTTGGTTACCAATATATATTTTGTTTTTGTCCAAGTTAAATGGAGCAAAATTTAAATAATTGACTTTTGTTTTTGAAGATTGGTTCTCGCTTTGAAGTTCACTAATTTAAAAAAATATTGCTGATTTTCTTCTTCTAACAATTCAATTGAGAGGCGAAGTTTACAGTTTATTACTCCCAATTCATCCATTGTTGCCTTTTGCAACCGAGCCGCGTTTTTATTTAAATAGTTAATTTCATTACTTAACTGTTCTTTAGCTCAAATAAATTATTCTGCTTTAACAAATTCTTGATTTTTATTATTTAGGCAAACTATCTTATTTGTGAACTCCGCTATACTTTCTTCGTAGGCATATGAATGAAAATAACTACTTTCTATGATATTATCGGCAGAACCTGACTCTGTTTGAGATTCCTTATTAGTATATTTTGTAATTACTTAAGTAGATATAGAGTGAAATGTAGGAAAAGTATTAGTCCTGCTGATTTCATGTGTGAAAATGCGTTTGAACACTTGTGGAGGTTAATTCTAAATGCTTTCTATTTCTAATTATTTCCTGTCTTTTGTAAGTTTTTTAAGTTTAGTATTTTCATTCTCGAGTGGTTGAATTGGACACATGTCATTTTGTTCTGATTTTGCAAAGGAGACTGTCTTTGCACTCTATTTATGAAAGATGATTTTTCACTCAAATCTTTTTTTGCTCTTCAATAATAGATGTTAAAATGTCAAAGTGCTCATCATTCTCGCTAGTTGCAGCATCCATACACGTTAGTGAGCACACTATAAAACTGTCCTATTATTTGATACTTCCTTTCTGTGCGCGTCCCTCAAATTTTGTAAACTAAGTTCTTTCAAACTATGTAAAACCATGATGTTATGTCTTTATTTTGACAACACCTGATGGACAACATATTTAAATAAGCAACAGGCTACATTGGTTTAGATTTAAAATATTATATAAAAAAACTCAACACTGTATGTTAAATTTTGTTTTAATTTCATCACTATACCACTTTTATTGTTAATAAATAAAGTTTTTTGTTTCAACCATATACATTCTCTTAAAGTTTTTTTTATCATTATTATTAGTTTCTTATCAGTTATGATACACTAATTAAAATGTGACTCAACCACGATTTCAGGAAACATTTAAACAAAAAGTAACAACAAATTGTGCACGGCAAGTCTCTATTATATAACTCAAAAACAAACAACAATCAAAATTTAAATCGACGTTTAACGGCATTGTTTGCGTAGTAAAACACTGGTAATAACACGGGCGTGTGAGAGTTGAGATAACCTCTTGAAAGCAATTAAAGAAACAGGTATACTGAGTACCAGTTTTTTATCCCCTTTTGACCGCATTATCTTCGGACTGCTTCAATGAGAATAAGATTGTCGCCACTATTGGATTGCGGGCATAAGTTAAAGTTGCAATAATAAACGTGTACAAGATATGAATGCAAATTCTTCTAGAGAGCGGCAACGGTCGGGAAAATAGCCGACCCTCGACTGTGTGACCTCATTCCAAATTTTCCGGACCAATTTCCATACGGCGGCTGACAATTAAACACAGAAGCTAAATGGAACTGTCATCCTCAGTGTCAAAAAACTGGTCCGCAGCAATTTGGGATGGAGTCTAAGTACCGTGGAATCTGTTTACTTGACTGGCATTGCATCTTTATTTCCTTTCGGGGTCATCAGGTAACGTAAATTTGATGGTTTTAAAATGCAGTATACTTGAGAAGAAAAGATTTTATTATTAAAAACTACATAAAAACTGACACTGAGAACGAGGTCATTGGTCGTTTTGTTTTCTAGTTTCCAGATTGACCGGTTCCTGTGGTCAAACTGTCTATAACATTTATAATCGTTTTGAAAGATTCGAATGCATAAATAGATGTTAAAAATTTCACCACGGTGACGAAGTGCTAGATCATCCCGTTCCTTCACACAAGCACATGGTGGAATGAGACGAAAAAAAGCAAACGAACCATGTTCAACGAAACCGATTGTGGCACTGGATATTCCCAACAGCAAGGGACAAAGGATCTTAAACTACTAAATAAATACGCCTACAAGTCATTTAAGATTGAGAAGTCGCAGGTATTGCAACCAGGTGATTATTTTCGCCGGTTATGAGGGATAAATGTCAGGAGTAAAAGATTCCTGTAAAGAATTTTGTTTAGTGACGTCAAAATATTTGAACTTCATAATCATAATCCATAAAATAGTCGCTTGTGGTCCCGCGAAAATAAACATCTGCAGGCAAGTGTTCGAATGCAACCTCCTCAAAAATTCAATGTCTGGAGCGGTATTGTTGGGGATCACATTATTGAACCTTTTCCCGTTGAAAGCAATTTGAATAGACAAACATATTTTGATCTTCTCTAACATCAGGTTTTACCACGGTTGAGGGAACTTACCATAAATTTGGACGAATTGTGTTTTTTTACCTTCGTCAGATATTTGGTAACAGAAATATTTCTTGTAAGACCAGACCCTGCGCTAAATCACTTTTTACTATGGGGTTGTTGGCACGATAAAATTTGTCTTACAAAACTTATGGTCCACGGATGTAAAAGGGTTAAGGTCCAAAATTTTGGAGGCAGCTGACTCTGTCACCCCTAAAATGTTAGCTGCTACGCGCCAACAGTTTTACGATAGATTGTGATACTGTGAAGCTCAAGAAGGGGACATATTTGAAAATCTAATGTAATTAAAAATTAGATGTTTTTGTTATTTAGCCAGAGGCCAATAGAAGCAAAAAGTCTTCTTCTTTCTTGGAGTAGTCGGCAGCTGGTTTATTTAAACCCATTATTTACGTAACTGAGCGATAAACTCGTAAGGTTGTTAACATTAGGAACAAAATTATGATTGTTTTCCACAAACCAAAACTACACTTTTTTGCACTCGACGAACATTAGGAAATAAAATATCTGTTCATTAACAGACATTCTTCTGGAAACGGTCAAACAAGCATTTGCTACGCTACACGTCCAAAGAAATGCTTCGCTTTGTCATCTCATGAAATCGTGTTCTACGATTTTCGCTAATCGTCGCCTTGAAATCACTTTTTCTCAAAAATTTGGTATGTGTTTTACGAGGTATTCTATATCCTAATATTAAAATAATATAGTGATTTAAAAATGTGAATAATAATCAAAGTTCAGCCAATTGTTGTAAACACTATTTTTTCATAGCTTTATCAAAAAATCCTAGAAAACAGAAAACTCTCACAAAATAAGAAAGAGTGTTTTAAAAATGACAAAAAAAATTTGCAAGTCCCGCTCCCCCCCCCGACATTTTTTCATTTGCGCCACTGGTCAAATTCTTTCTTTTTTCTTTCTTTTTCAATACGAACATAAAATGTGTCACTTCTAAAAGTCGGTTATGGAGTAAAAACGTTAAGAGTATTTAAATCAGGTCCTCTTTTTACAAAAAAAAAAACCAAAGATAATGTGCGCCATCTTAAAATGTTTTAAAATTTCAAATTTGACGTTGAACTTTTTAAATGCTTTAGTTCATTCATATCGGTTGAGTTTCTGTTAATTTAATGCAAACTAGAGATTGATATTACTTAACTACAATACCAAACAAAATATGACAAAAATACACCAAAAAGAAAGACCCCTTGCATTGTTAATTCTTTCGCGATTTTCCCAAGTGACACATTTTTGTGTTTTGTAAAAATGAATCATTCAGGAAAAAAAATTATTGTGGTGCCAGTGGCGTAAAGAAAAATGTTTCATAGGGTGTGAAAAATTTCAATTTTTTTAAAATTATCCACCATCTTGTGTTTTAAAAAAATATAATTTTTTACAGTTGTTCTGAGAAACATAAAGTATAGTCTTTCCACTTATGTATTTTGTTTTTAATCGGTCTATTGGTTTTAAAGTTATATGCAATTCAAAGTCTCATTTTTTTGTGGCTCATCCTACATATCTTATTTATTTTAAATATAAATTTCGCCAAACAAAGGTATAAATGTACAGCTACTTTTCAAAATGAATAGCTAATTTATGAACATAAAAACATTGTTGTTGTTTTAGTTCCAAAAATAGTTGCGCTAATTAGAAGATCAAAACAAAACAACTGCAGGCTAAAAAAATTAAGGGTTAAGACTAAGGTGTTCTCTTATCCAGCTTAGGTATTTTGGAACTTTTGTGTATAAAGCACTTTTTTGGATATCACACACAAAAGTTTCATTTTGACCTTTTTCCTGAATTCCAGTGCTAAGTACGCCAATAATGTGATATTTGATTTTCAGAGAAAATGCTGATGCTCCGTCATACACCTCCGAGTGGTTAAACATCAAACCCCCACCACTGTCTCCTTGACAGACACTTATACTTCTATTGTAATATCCAGCACAAATTTTGTCCCCAGTTTTATAGTATTTGACAAACCATTCATATGGAATTTCTGTCCTGCACTGATTTTCGTCTTTATAGGGTAGTTCTAGTTCTTGCAAAGTATCGGAGGGACGGCTGCTTGCTTTTGTGTTTCCCCATCCAGTAAAAACTCCAGTTTGATTGGGGTGGATTAATTCTATATTGCTCTTTTCTAAACAAACCGGCTGGATTTCCTGTGTTAATTGTAGTTTCTGCTGTAACACTAATATTGCAATATCTGCCTTGTAGTTTTGATGACTTGCTTGGTAGTCCTCATGGACAATAAGGCTCTTTAATTTGCTATATTTTGCAGTGTCCTTGTCACGTTTATCTCTGTAGGATCTAAAATATTTTCCTGCCGCAATTTCGAAATAACTCGGATCTAGTGCATTGCCATCGTCATCTGCAACACAGTGGGCTGCGGTTAGCACTAGGTTAAGACTTATTAATGAACCACCTAAAAAATAAATCATTTTAGTAAAAATATATATTTAATATTTTTTTGGTGAGAATTTGCTCATCTTTACATATAATAAATTTATAGACAGACCATTTCTGTGCATTGCAATTTCTCTGTGTCCGCTTCTTACCAGACGATAGAGATACCAAAAATCCAATTTTTGAAATTTGTGTTTGTCCATCAATCACAAATTACTAAATGGATTTTGATTAGATATTTACTGGATTAGTTGGCTCCTGGGCAGGACATAGGCTTTATTTCGTAAAAATCGATTCACAGAAACAATGTTATGATCATGGGGTATCCGACTGAATACAAGGGAGAGGAAAGGAACTTAAAGGGGCGCGAGAGGATTGGGGGAGGGGCATAGAAATGGGAAGAGGTAAGCAAGGGAGGGGATAGCTTCAATTTTTCAATTTTAAATATACCAAGAAAGTCACGGGCCATAGCTAGAGTATTTTAATATGTTTTAGATGGATAAAAATGTAAACTCTCGTCAACCAATTTTGCGAGGAAAATACGATCAATAAAAACGGTTTTTGCATGTTAAAAAGTTTTCAAAATTAAACGGTACCATAACTTTGACATTTTGTAAATGGTATATTTATTGTCACACTATTTTTGCTACACAGTCAACACAACTACCGCTTTTTCTTTCAGTTAAAACGACTTCCAATTATATTATTACGCAATATTTCAATAAAAATGACAAACATTTTTGAGACATTGCACATTGCACTATCTTTTTATTTTGGTTTTCAAATAAAATGTTTAACTCTAAGAAAAAAAAGAAAATTGTCAGCTCCCTTTTGTCAACGTTCTACTCACCAAAAAAATTTAACCATATCCACTTTCGTATATCGGAAACCAACTCATACTGAACAATATCTAAACCTCAACTCAAATCACTCCACTTAAACCAAAACTAGAAATTGCAAAATCTGTTATAGATCGAGCCGCCTACATCTGCAATACAGAAGAAGCTTTAAATAAAAAAAGGCAAACATTCGATCCGACGTAAATACTGAAACACTTATAATTCCATACCATCTTCGAACTGTCTTTAAAATGACCACAACAGTAAAAATTCAATTAACAAAAACTGAACCATATCGCCACAACACCAACAACTGCATCTTCCAGATACCATGCGAGTGTGGGGATCTACATCGGAAAAACCAACCTACCAAGTTTGGCTTACCGAACACAAACGCAAAAATCGACAAATGGTAAACAACTGGATTAACAATAGCTCAACATTGCTGAGAAAATCAACATCATATGAAAACAACAGCATTCTTACAGAGGAACCAGAATGTATTTTCTCAATAGGGCGTCACCATCAAGGATATTTAGAAACCCATACTTTTCGGACGTAATAGATTTCAACTGTGAAAGGGCGGAGCCAATGAAGTGTAAACTTCATGGTTCTCTAAACACAGGTTAGTTTTATGGTTCACACATGCTATTATATAAGTAGTTTTGTTAGTATTCACCTGATGACGATTGCAGATACATAAGCATTTGAAAAGTTGTGAAAAAGTAAAAAATAAATCACAATGGAAGTTAGAAACTCTAGTTTACTCTCTAGTTCAAGTTGGTACTTCAAACATAGGTTTCGAAAATTTTTGTCCTGATTTCACTAGCATTGCAATGTGTCTGTAATATATCAAACAGTCATGTTTTTTCTTTCTTTTTGATTTAGAATATTTTTAAAGTGAGTTTTTCTAAAAAAAAAGTAGTGCGTACCTTTATTACATTTCCCTCTAAGGGGAAAGGAAAAAAGGGGACTTTATCTTTTTCAATTTTTTTTTTATTTTAAATCTACTTTAATAGAAATATAGGTTAGGTATTTACCAGAGAAAAATGATACCGGGAGCTTGTACCCTTTCATTAAAATAATAGATAAGAATATGCCCTTTACTGGATTTCCCTCCACTGTCCTTTTATAAAATTATGGTGCCATGATTTTTTATTGACTTTTAAAAAAGGTCTTTTTTAATGTTTTTTCGCTCTTAATAATAAACGAAACGGTGCTTCTAGCGGGTTAGAATTTTGTTTTATAAAAAAATCCAAAAATACGTCAACTGAGATTTTTAATTTTCTTTAATCGTGCTATTTTGGATTTTTTTTATGTCGTTTTGTTTAGCCCACCCAACCCAACCCAACCCAACCCAACCCAACCCAACCCAACCCTGTAGAGTTTCATATTTTTGAATTCTAAAAAAAATTATCTTTTTGACAATACCACACATTAATACTCTATCTCTTATCTCTTATGGTTTCCAAGATAGTTTCCAACTTGCATGGAATTGTTGTCTATGCCCTATTTTACGGGAGATATTTGAATGAATATCGAAGTACTTCATACAGATTTAGATAAAAATATCTTCATTATTGTAAAAGATAGATCCTACTGTGTAGTATTGCTGAACAGAGAATTGTTTTCAGATTTTAAAAATTGCAAAATATACAGGGTGTCCTATTTTTTTAAAAAAATTGCCATATCTCGTAAACTAAATGATATAGATAAAATCCAAGATAGCACGATTAAAGGAAAAAAATCTCAGTTGACGTGTTTTTGGATTTTTTTATTCAACCAAATTCTAAGTAGCTAGAAGCACCGTTCCTGTATATATACCCTAAATATTTAAAATTTATAAGTAGTTTGGCAAATCTAGCTGTAGGACATTTAAGATATTTTGGCGAGCGTTCATATAGAGACAGTAAATGTATATATTTTAGATGAATTCTGGTCTTTACCGCTCAAACCAAAACTGCGCGTAACGTTTACAGCACAAGACCAATTCCGCGCATAATGTTCAGTGGGGATTGGTGGGTTGGGTTGCGTCGTGTTGCCGATGCTACCTAACCCGTTACCCATTACAAACTAACTCAACCCAACCCAACCAAACCTTACCCAATATGCGCGGTTTTGGTTTGCACGGCAAAGACCGCAATCCATTTTCGATAAACTTACGATAAAGTCTTCAAAAACCATGTTAAAATTAAAAAAAAAAAACATATTATTTTTGGAATTTTGAGCGTAGAATATTGTATACCAAAAATCATAAAATTTACTTAGAAACTAAAACCGGAAACAAAAAGACGAGAATGCTTTTTAAAAGAGCGACAGTCTTAACTATGGATATACAGCATGGATTCTTTAAACGGAACAGTGCTTCTAGCGGGTTAGAATTTGGTTGAATAAAAAAATCCAAAATCGCGTCAACTGAGATTTTTAATTGCCTTTAATCGTGCTGTCTTGGATTTTTTTATGTCATTTTGTTTACGAGGTATGGCAAAAATATTTTTTTTAAATGAAACACCCTGTATATTTTGCAATTTTTGAAATCTGCAAAGAATTATCTCTTCAGAAATACTACACATTAGGATCTATCTTTTACGATAATCAAGATATTTGTATCTAAATCTGTAACATTCATTCATTCATTCAAATATCCCCCATAAAACAGAGCATAGACAACAATTCCATGGCCCAATAAATGGTGCCGAAACGTTGGCGATGAAATAATTTGTGTTTTTTCAATTTTGACCCTAACCCACAAATCAAACCAAAGAAAATTCCATGCAAGTTTAAATATTGGAAACCATAAGAGATAGAGTATTAATTTGAGGCAGGGTATTGTCAAAAAGATAATTTTTTTTTAATTCAAAAATGTCAAATTATACAAGGTGTCCTTTTAAAAAATATATATATTTTTGCCATACCTCGTACAAAAAATGACATACAAAAATCCAAGATAGCATGATTAAAGAAAATTAAAAATCTCCGTTGACATGTTTTTGGATTTTTTTGTAAAATCAAATTCTAGCACGCTAGAAGATCCGTTCCGTTTAAAGAATCCACCCTGTATACATATTATTGATATAATGCAGGTTTTGTATTATTTTCTTTTTAATTTGAAATAAATCCATATTATATCATTTCCGCCGTCACTGCTTTGCGCTACAAAACTAGACCCACGTTTTCGGCCGCGCCCGCTGAAGTTTGCGGTGTTGCTATAGATACCTTGAAACTCTGCCTTTCTTTGTCTGGCTATGTGGGTGCTGTTGGGGTCAAAATAAATATTAATTTATGAATGAACTGCCGGCCGGCTCTAAATTAATACGTCGATGTAGGTAACTCTAGGCTAAATGCACTAAATGCACCGTTTAATCGAGCCGTTAGGTTAAAAATATCCTCAATGCCCTTCACCGAAAATACTAATAATAAAAAAATAAATAAGATCGCAAATTTAGTGCAAGTATAGAAAAAGACACTTCAACATCAACTCATCTACAAAATCGAATGTACCAAGAACTGCTTTTTGGGCTTAGCTGCTCATTATAACCCAGCTACTCAGCTACAAAAACAAATCAGCGAATTAATAATTCTTTACACCCATCTACTCAACACAGCTACTCAGATATAGCTACAAACAACTCAGCTACAGCTACCAAAAACTGAGGTACACAGCAAGGCCAGAGAATTATTGTTTCTTTACACCCAGCTATTAGCAACAACTCAGCTACAGTGAACAATAACTAAGCTACACAGTCAGCTACTAACCCACAAGCTTTGTAAAGATCAGCCTCACCAACACCAACCCTTTTCTTCTGAGCCCCAGAAATTGGATGAAGTCTTACCTCCAGTACAGAACAGTAATATTGAATTTGGCAACCCAGGGATATTACAGAGATCTCACAGCCACTTCACAGTGCTGGTGATTCTCGAAGGCTTCAACTTCAAGATCATTTTAAAGCAGTTGAAATTCCTCGTGATCACTATAGGCTCCTTCGATCAAATCGATCTGTGGAGCGTAGACGAGTTAGTTTTGTGTACCTTCTGATTATAATGTTGACTTTTCATCTGATTATAGATTTTATCCCGCTGGTCCTGCTGTTTCAATCCTTCAACGAAACCTGAGTGGTTTTCTCCACCTCATGTTTCAGATTTTTTACCCATCAGTCATTCTTCAGCTTTAGAATCTCGTAGTCCATTGATCGAAACTTTACCGACTGACCGAGCTAGGTTCACTACAGATCCTCATCATTATTCATACTCTTTACCACAGAGGAATGCAGGAGAAATACCTTACCGAAGGAAATACCAGCCAGTCCATGATGCTTTGCAACACCGAAGTAAGATAGAGCCACCTCAAGTTCCTTTGGCTACTTCTAACTTGACCCATGTTTTGGTGAATCTTTCAACTTAAAAGCTTTGAGAAATGGAACCTTTGCTATCATGGGTATTCAAGCCTAAACTCATTCTTGGATAGTTTGGAAGATAAATGTATTTCCATAAATGTTTCTAAGGAGCTTCAAAAGCTATTGGTATAGGGTCCGAAGAGATACTTTTTGTAATTGGGATGATTTTGAAGCTCAATTGAGAAAAACAGTTTTTCCTCACAATCAAGAGGCAGCCTTACGCGAAGGGAAATCCCTAAACGTACTCAAGGTTCATATGATCGCTTTCGTCTGTATGTAACCTGCATGCAAAGTTTGTTTCGTCAACTTAGACCATCGTTACCTGTGAGTGAGCAAGTGGCCCTGATCAGAAGGAACATGTTACCATGTTTACAACGAGCTCTGGTAATGCAAAATATTAAGAGCATTGACCACTTGATCGAGTTAGGAAGCGAAGTTGAAGAGACCGTGTGCCGGAAAGAAAAATTTGCTCCACAACCTACCTCCACGAATTTTTCCGAATCTAACTTAGTTTACAGGCGCACTTCTCAACGAAGTACTGTGCACGTCGTTGACACGCCGACACGTCACCAATCCAAGGAAATGGTTTGTTGGTATTTCAGAGCTAAAGGTCATACCAGAGTGAACTGACCTGAGAAAAAACTGAAATTTTATCGATGTTCCAGGGAAGTTTTTACTACCAGGAATTATCCAAACTGTTCGAATTCGGGAAATGCTGAACAGGGTCATTAGATAGTCGTCTATTGACCCAATCTCAAACACCTACGGCGGAACAGACTTTTCTTTCTTATGCGTTGTCACATGCTAATGAAGACAGGTAGCCGTCCTTAAATGTTGACGTTTTAGGTCATTCTGTTTTGACTCTTTTGGATTCTGGTGCGAGTTCCACGCTTGCTGGAGAGTCTGGATGGAGAACTTTCCAGAAACTAGGCTTAAAATTGGATAGTCATCGTCTATCTTCAAATGTGTTAGCCAATGGACAGACAGCGAATATTGAGGGAATTGTTGACATTCCATTTTTACTTATGGGCCGGATCCGTGTTTTACCAGTGACGGTGGTCCCTGATTTCTCCCACTCCTTGATCCTTTGAGTCTATTTTATTATTTTGATGGATATTCTTCTTGATTTGGGGCATGAGCAAAAGAGTTTTGGTAATAGTGCAGTGGATGGCGATGCTATTTTTAGAACAAGTCAAGTGTTCTTTAGCTACTGTAGTGAAGACGGAAGATGTTGGTTTCCTATCAGTATTTTTTTTATCGTGCTGGTCCACCGAATGTGCCCGATTCATCCTCTCTTGAGGATACCTACGGACTAAAACTCTCCGATGTAGATTTGGTCGAAATAGCGGAACCATTCTCAGGAATATAACGTCACTATTTCGCCGTTTACTGTTTTGATATCCTAGGTGCGTTCGTCTTCGTATTTAATTTTTAGAATTGTTCTCATCATATCATGTCCCTGGTTAAATTTGTCTACATGTTGTATCATTTCTTTAAAGAGATTCCCTATGGTCATATTCTCTATCTGTAGATCGTATCTTGTTATTTGGCGGTAGTTCTCAAATCTTGGACAGTGAATTAACGTATGCTCTGCGTCATCTATTCTTTATCATTACCGACATATGTCGTCCGTTTTCCCTATTCGCTTCGTGTATGTTTCTCTTTTGCAGCTTCTTTGTTTTATTCACTTTGTCCATTTTTATCTTCATATACAATTTCTTCAATAGTTAGGTCTATGGGCGGGATTCCTGTTATATCGTTTGGTAGCCGCAGGCTACTCTTAGTAAGACTTCTTTGCGCGCAGACTCCATACATATCACTGCACCATATGTTAACGATTGAATGTATTACACTGTATAGTAACTTCCTCTTACTAGTACTGGATCCGTTTATGTTGGGCATAAGTCTTTGTAGTTCAGCGAGTCTTTTAGCTGCCTTTTTAGTGGTTTCTTCTGTATGCTTTCCGAATTTCTAGTTTTCACCGATGTGGATTCCAAGATATCGTACGCTCTTTTGCGGTTTTATGAGGACTCCATTTAGTTGAAAGTCAATGTTTTGCCGGTCTCTTTTTCCGCTTAGTATAACGGCTTCGGTTTGCTAATTCTAGGTGGTTGTTTTTCATCCATTCGTTAGTAAGTCTCGTTGCCTCGTTTGATCTTTGCATAAGATGTATTGCTGTATAAGCCTTGACTATTACCATTAGATCATCCGCGTATCCTACTATTCCCACGCCCCTAGGGAGTTTTAGTCTAAGTATGGTGTCATAGTATATATTCCAGAGTACGGGCCATAATACCGATCCTTGGGGGATGCCTGCTGATGTTTTAACTTTATTTTGTTCGTTAAGTATGTATTGTTCTTTGAAGAAGCTAATTAGGGTATTTATAAGATATTGGGATATACAAATGTCTGTTAGTCTTTCTACTATTTTCAGCCATGCGGCAGAGTTAAAAGCATTTCTAACATCCAGCGCTATTAGCACTACCCACTCACTTTTATTCTTACTAGGATTTGTTCGTTTGCTATTTCTAACATATTTTTACTGCATTCATAGTGAATTTGCTTTTTCTAAACGAGTATTGTGGTAGGTGTTAGAAATAGCAAACGGAATAAATCCTGTTCCGTTTGCTATTTCTAACAACTTTTTGTTTGTAGGTGGGACGAACCTCCATTTATCTCCATCTCGTACTATGTTCCGCTTTTTATCAATTATTCATATGTTTGAAATTTCAAACACATCATTGTCTCAAACTTTCAAGTATTCATATGTTTTAGCAATCGTGTTAATTAGACAGAGCGGCTTATATGCGTTTGCAGTATCGTATGGTTTGTTTTTGTGTATAAGGACCAATTTTGCTATTTTCCAGCTGCATGGGAATTCCTATTTTTTAGGCAAACCGTTCATAGTCTGCAATAGCATGTCCGGTGCTATTTGTATCAGTTCTTTGATTACTTCTGATGGTATTGAGTCAGGTTCTGGCGCCTTGCCTTTTTTGATTTTTTTCTGTGGCTGATTTTAGCTCTTCTATTGTAAATAGTGACACTGTGTCGGTGGATATTGCTACTGGGAGTGTTTCGTTTTTCTTAGGGAATAGTATTGTTATTACCTCTTCAGTTTTTTCTTTGGTAAGTTTAAAGGGCCAGTATTTTCAAATTATTTTTTGACTATCCGGTAGTCTTGTCCCCATACTTATTTTTTCCCTTAAAACCTTTTTCTTTTGTTTGTATTCGTCCCACATACGTGCTCCTTCTCCCTTTATTTCTTCATTTGCGGCTTGTCGTATGTACTTTCTCCGAGCTTTGACGCATTCTCTAGCTCTTGCAATATATAAGTAACCTTTAGAGGCTTTATATATTTTTTAAAGGATTTCATTTCATTTGACGTAAGTTTTGTTGTTATCCTCCTTGAAAGTTCGCATGTTAACTTGTTTTTCATTAGGTTTTTATTTATGTATACCTTGTCTTTCAATTTTTTTATTTTTTGGGTTTTATCGGCTACTTCAAATAAAATCTGCCTCTGTGATGTCAGTGTCAGTTTGAGACTTGGTGTAGCAAAAGTTATGTCTATATATGATTTTTGTTCTCTTCTAACGAAAGTTGGTTTACGTCCTTTGTTTTGTACTACGAGCCCCAACTCTCCACAAGCTTCAACTAGCATCTGTCCCCTTGCGTCAGTCACTGGTGATCCCCATTTTGCGTTAAAGTCGCCTAGAATTACCCAGTCTTTAGTGCCGTTTCTAACTGTGTCCATGAGCATCTATGTATCTTTCGAAAATGCTTATTGTAATGTGTGGTGATATATAATAGCCATATATGTCAAAAGATTCTGTTCTGATTTCTGCAATGTCATTTCTCTATTTTATCTTGTTTGCCTTTATGTTTTCATTTAGAAAATATATTCCTACATCTATGTTTGTATCTGTGATCCATCCTTTATTTAATTAATTTTTTGTTTGGTTCGCTAGAAATCGTGTGCTCTTAGTGAACGATCAGCGTTGTAAAATCTTCATTTTCTAGTATTCTATAGCCCTTTTTATTTTTATATCACTATAGGGCACGCGTAGCTATTTGCTTTGTGTTCTCTTCTTTCTCCACAGTTAGCGCATTTACTTTCTTTTTCCGTTTTTCGCATCCTTTGCCTTCGGAATTTTCAGCACATTTAGAGCATCTTGCCTTTTGTGTGTAGTATTTGGCGATGTGACCAAACCAAAAACATTTTAGAAAGACAGTCACATCTATGTATTTCTCTGCCTTTAAATTTACGCCATCACACCTCATCTTTGGTGTTTCAATCCTATCCCTATTAACCCTTCTTTCTTTTCTAGCATTTCTGCAGCTCTTATTTGATTTTGATTTTGCTTCCAGGATTATGGCACCTGCCTTTGTTGCCCTGATGTCTTTAAAATTTCCGGTGTACTGACCATCTTTCGGAGTCTTTTTAATCGTTTCTAAAACTATCCTACTGTTCTCCTGATTTTTCATTCTCACCACTACGCTAAAACTGCTACCAGGCGTTGGCGAAATCCATACTTTTCTTTCTCTCTCTTCCAGTTTTTCGCACTTTTGTAGTGTATGTGTGTAGTGTATCTTGACCTGTGCTTTTTCCTTATGACTTTTTGAAAGCCGTCACTTTCCCTCTCTTTTTCACTCTCGTTTGTCTGATCAGTGCTGTTCTCGCTTTCGCTCCAGTTCACTTTTTTCAACTTACGTCTTTTCTGTCTGTTTCCTTTTTCGAGCTCTGGCTTGTTCTTCCTTCTCGGCCGTGTTTGTCTGGTTTCCTACGACTATTGGTTTTAAATTATTTATCTCTTTGTATGCTCTTCTGTCATCTGTTAATTCCTGTCTTAACTTGTTTATTTTAATTTCATCTTTGTGTAGAATTTCACCATCCTCTCCAGCGCTTTCAAGTGCCATGTGAATAATACCTTCGTATACTTTAATTATACAGTCTTGTTTGTCTACTTTTTCTAAAGATATTTTAGAACCACTATATTTTGTTGTAGCTAAATGTATCGCATTTAGGTACATTATCATTTTATCCATTCTAAATGCCAAATAAGCATTTTTCTGTCTTGTTGTCAGCAGTTTCTGTAGTAGCTGATGTTCTCTTGTTTCGACTAATTGGTTTTTATCTTCATTGTCTAATATTTTGTTTATTTCTTCTTACCTTCTGACTTCTTCTTCTGAAATTTTATTCTCTAATTCATCTTATCCTATCAGGTTCTTTCCAGTTTTTTTTTCTCAATATTATGGTTGTTTTTTCCCTCTGTATTTTCACCATTTTTGTCTATGTCGATTGAGAGGTCTCTTATCTTATCTCTCTTCCCCAAAAGGCTTCCAATCTTATCCAATGGGCTTTTTTTGCTTTTTTTTCTGGCATGTTTCAGTATCAAAAGAGCAGTCTTTGACTGTCTTCTGTGGTCTTGTTAGTGGGATATCTGTTCATGGTCTTTAATTGGTTGCTTCTCCTTTTGGCTTGGTTTTTGTATTTTGAATCCCCCTTGTGCGTCTTTAGTAAGTCTTGGGTTTCCGTTCTCTCCAAGTGTTAACGTTACTCTGTACGTCTTGCCTTGACTAACTCTTTTGTTTTTTTCGCTTATTTTTACTTTTGATCTTCTGACATTTTATTCAGATTCTTTCTGTATCAAAATTCTTTCACTGACATTTTAGCGGTTTACTGTCCAATGATTAAGGTACCGTTTATTTTGCGCTATACTGGCCAAAAATATTATTACTATATTAAATATCTTAATGCCTAATTTAATACTTTATGACCCACATGCACTGGCAGTGACTTGATATTGTTAATTAAAGCAGGGTAATTATATAATATTAATAGTATAACTATGACATCATTCCCCATTCTTTAGCTACTGTCTCTTAGGGTATCACACACGGACCAATAATAATTTGAGCTGGTAAAAGATAGATGCCCTAATAAGAGTTCCGCTATTTGTTAATATGTAAATCTACTCACCCCTTTTCCTTGTAAACCTCCTTTGTAGCAAAGGCTGTCAAAGGTTTTGGGTAGAAACGTCTCGTAGTGTTGACACTTTTAATCATTCGCCGTGTGTGTTTCAATACGGTGTGATTTTGCGTAAAAACACTCTATAAAAACACTATAAAAGTCCGAAAAAGTTCGCTTGAATTGTGTATGGTTTTCACCACTTGAAAAAACATCTGAACAACAAGTTCAATTAGAAATTGTTTGCAGGAATGAAAGATGGCTTGGGATTTACCTCGGTGTATGAGCATAAGATACTCTTGGAAACAAGTACCAAACCCATCAAACAGAGATATTATCCTATATCCCCTTTGAAGCAGAAGCTAATTGATGAGGAACTCGACAAAATGCTAGAGTTGGATGGCCTCGAAAAAACCAAAAGTGCTGGGTCATCATCAATCTTACTGGTCCCCAAGTCAGATGGCAAGTTTAAGTTTTGTGTAGATTACAAAGGTTTAGCGACTACAAAGGACGCTTACCTCATTCCCTTTATGTCCGCCATCTTGTATCGACTGGCGGAGGCAAAATATATAAGGTCTATGGACATACGTTATGCATATTCTTGTAGAGAACTTACAGATTTCACAGTGTTCGGCGAAGGACCGTTTCAATTTAAAAAGATGCCATTTGGTCTGACAAATATGCTTGCTTGTTGAAAGAGACTGATTGACACCGTTATTGGCGTAAATCTTCAACCCTACGTGTTCCAATATTTGGATGACGTCATCGTCATAATTTTTGACACATATTCGTATTGTATGGCTTGTCTTGGATCGGTTGCAGGCTGAGTCCAGAAAAGTGCAAGTTGTGCCGCCTCAGTCTTAAATTCCTTGATTTTACGGTTACTTCTAAAGGCCTCCAATGCGATGTTGACAAGGTCGAGGCGATCATTAATGTTCTTGCACCGTTTTCTCAGCATGGCGAGCTGATATCGGCGATTCGTTCCTGAGTTTTCCTCAGTAGTCGCTCCTTTGACTCGTCTTACGATGAAAAATGTGGACTCTGTAGTGTGAAACCACTTTTTGCAAGCTTAAGTCTGCTTTAGTCTAAGCAACTATTTTTACGTGTCCTGACTTCACAAAACCATTTACTTTACAAACGGATGCATCGGCATATTGCTCTATTAACCCAACAGTTCGACGAAGGCGAAAAAGTGATTTGTTACATATCTAGGTCATTGTCAAAATAAGAAAAACAATTTTCAACTACAGAACGAGAGTTTTTAGCTGTTGTATGGGCCAAAGTAAAACTCAAACCATATTTGGAACTTACCAACTTTACTGTCATAACTGACCTTAACTCTTTGGTGTGCCTAAACAATCTGAAAAAAGACGCGTCAGAAAAATTGGCGTTCATCGAAAACGCAGTGACCATTTCATTCCAGATTGTCTTTCTAGGTCAGTCCTTAATGTAGACAGCGTTACTACAGAAAACTAAAAATATGACTTTTCTGATGCTAAAGATGCGTGGTATTTATGGACGAAAAACCTAGTAAACACCTCACGATTAAAATATTCTCAGTGGCGTATAGAAAAATAAATACTATACAAATATGTTAAATGTACCATAATCATGAAAAGGTCTTCAGATCGTAATCATGGTCGTTATAATTTAAGACGTTGAGAAGTGTCATTTCTACCGGGAGATCTCGTATCGAGAAAAAATAAAGTTCAATCGGACGCCCTGAATTTCGTTAACGCCATGTTGTGCCCTAAGTATGTTGGACCGTTTCGTGTCCAAAAAAAGCTAGGTACTGAGACGTATCGGCTTGAGGACTTAGATGGGAAGTTGTGCGTTGGAAATTGGCACGTGCAGGATTTAAAATCGGTGGTGGTTGCGGAAGACGACGAGGATATTCTTAATTGGTAGCGACTGATGCGTACAAAAAATCATTTCTTTTCTTTTTCTTTACTTCATAATTTTATTTTGGTGGTAACTGGCATTTTTTTACATCTTTTTCAGGCAGTTGCTGAATCGGGTTAGTGGTGGGTTTTTCCTTATTGTTTAGCGCTAGAACTTGGCAGATTTCCAATTCCAAATCTCTAGTTAGCTCCGTTAAGACATCGAATGTGTTCTTAAGCTTCTTCCTTCTTGTCTTTTTGTAGACTTGCGCATTTGACAAGATCTATAGAGTTTCTATGGGGGACAGAAAATGCGCATAGGTTGTTCAAAGTCCTGTCAAAGAAGTTTTAGGTTTTTTTCTTACTTCGGTGGATAGTATCCCTGACCTATTTTTCCCCTTTTTTGTTTCTTTAATTTTGGTATGCCAGATTGACTCTCGAGCGCTAATAGGAATGCGATAAAATCATATGAAACTCTTAAAACCACATTTTTCCAACAAAATTTCTCTCTAGGTTCGCCGCCATCTTGAACTTGTGCGTAATTCGGGCTAACTCGGTTTTAGTCCGATATCTTATTGACCATTGGTCAATGTAGGACTTTCGTAAGCAGAGTCTCTCTATTGTTATGTTTACCTACTTGTTATCTCGACCGGCACGTTGCTGTCTGTTAATAGGGATGACGTCTTGTGTAAATTGATTAAACTCAGTTTTCCGCACTTAGATTTGTGATTTTTTTTAAACAACATCACTTTGTATATTTTTGTTGCACGACTATTTCTAGGTTATGATTTAGGCCAAAAAGAGTATAGAAGGATGTGCAAACCTGCATGCACTCTCACCAATTAACATTTTCGGCTGAAACGTAGGGCTTTCCTTTTATTTTCTCAAAATCTCCTCGAGTATAGTTCATACTTTGTTGCATTTTCAAACTACGCGGTAGTCGCTATCAAATTTAGGTTGTTTCCATTTTCTATCATAATCCAATGTTGGCAGGTGAACTTTATGATGTATAAGATTGTTAGCAATTCTGTAAAATAATGACACATAAGTGAGGGTCTAATGTGACCCGCTTACAAAATTCCGATTTTAGACAACGTCAGTTTTCCTATTGATGACCTTTTTATTTCTCCCAATATTGACTTTGATTCTACTGGCTGTCGTTTTAACACTGGTCTTTGGAAAGATGACTGGATTTCCAACTTTAAGGATTTTTAATTCGTAGGATTGGCAGCAACGAGCTGTTATGCTTTCTGGGTTAGTTTTTTTAATATAGTTTTTTTTTTTTTTATTTTTGAGGAAAGGAGGTTTTCTAGTGACGTATTTCCGGTGGGTTTTAAAAAAAAATTAGAACATATTTCCTAAAATCCGTCGAGGATTTTACCCTAAGTAGTAGGGATCAAACCGGGGTAAATTTTCGGTAGCTTCTTATGGTTTAAGATTTTCTTTGGAGTGAAACTCCGCACCTATTGGTATAAAACACACGTGTCGCCACCGCCCATTGGGGGGCGAACACTCGATTAACTCCAGCAGCTTCAGCAGAATTTTGTAATTTTAAAGTTTTTCACACGTTTATTTTGGGCTCAATTCGATGCTTTGCTTTCTCCTTGCCATAGGGGCTGCTGTATAAACTCTTGGTGATCGATTGTTTGTTCCCACGAGATGTCTGAGATGTTCTCTGGAGGAAGTGTGCCTAAAAACCCTCGTACGAGGTAAGCTTTATATTCATTTTTTTAAAATCCGATTAAGCGTGCAATTGAGGTGGTTTATTTTATTTTCTGAATTATAAGGAGTGTTATTCCCTTTATGTTATGGGAAAGAGGTAGATGTAGAGTTGCGAGGCCAGTTTTCTAGCATTTTTCCTACAAATTCCAACATATAAGTTTCTACCAGTATACGCCAGTTCTAGTCATTGCAGGAGGTTACCGGTTTGAGATTTACAGTTTAAAATTTAAAAAAAAGTATTTTTCTCGGTTTTATTTTGGAGATATCGTATACGGATGACAGTTGTAATTTGTTTTTGTTTCCAACCAAGTATAAATTGTCATTATAGTTATCATGAAGGAGCAACTGTCAAATGTCTCAATTAAGGCTGTAATTTGGTAATTTTTTTCTTAACATTATGACCTGTCTGACAGATAACCATCGGATTTTCCTTATTTTTGTTTTGACTTGGTGTAGAAATTTACATAGGACAATCCTGTCGCTTCGGATTGTCGGACTAAAAGGTGAGGTTAGGGCTGGCTCGTTGTTTGTTCACATTGCAGACTGGCAATGTTGGGGATCAGGTTAACTGTCTGTGTCTAACATTCCATTTTAAATTTCATTGTTAACACATGACATCGCCAAGATTTTGAGTATTTCTTTTTTTAAAAAAAGGTTATTTTTTTTTGTTTCTGTTATCTATTAGGTGATAGAGGTGGTAGAAACATAAACAAGCCATGATTATTTCTTGTTATATTAACTTAGCAACTTTAAGGTACCGAGTATATGTATTACAATTTGTACACGATAGGCATTGGTATATTTAATATTTAAATATTTACAATTTTCTTTAAGTATAACAAACACCTCATTATGAGGGTTTGAGTTTTAGGAGACTATGCCGAAATCTGTTTTTCTTCGTCACTAAATCTACAGAAATTACAAAAACTTGTGTTAGTCTTTCTCTCCCACTCTCCGTTGAAGAAGGTCGTTCAGGTTTGGTAAAATCCCAAACCCGAAGTTCTTATTTCTTTACTTATTTTGTTTTTTTTTATTCTGGTAATAACAAGAATACTCTTATCTAGACAAATAGATATCAAAATATTATCATACAATCCTTTTGAGATTAAAATCAAAAGAAAAGGAACCAATTGACAGGCTTGAAGGCTTCGACATAAAAGATGACCACACAATAACCTCATCATACGATGTAAGAAATCATTACCAATCTATTAAAACTTAATAACATACCTGAAGACAGTATAGTCTGCATGCTCACTCTCCAAAACAACTGGCTTTCACAAAACTTTTTCCTGTTCAGCAATAAAATTTACCAGCAAAACGATGGCCTCGCCATGGCCTCATGGTTGTCAGGGTAATTGGCAGACGTGTTCATGCACAATTTAGAAACTAAAAATATAATTAATAACAATCCAGAAATTCTTTTCTATGCACGCTACTTAGACGACAGCTTCCAATCTCCTCAATAAAATTAACTCCATTCACCCCAATATCAAATTTGCTTTTCCAAAGAAAAAGCTGAAGAGGTAATAACAATACTATTTCACAGCAATACCCATACAGACAGTGCCACTATTTACAATGTAAGAGCAAAAATCAGCTATAGAAAAAATTAAACCAGGCAGGGTACCAAGACCTGAGTCAATACTACCAGAACTAATCAAAGAAATAGTACAAATAGCACTGGACATAATACTGCAGACTATGAGTTGGTCCTTATACACAAAAACTGAAAACCATATATGCACATGCATATAGGCCGCTCTGCCTAATCAACACGATGGCTAAAACATATGAACACTTAAACACCTGATAAAAAACAGAATAGAGTACGAGATGGAGACAAATGGAGGTCTGTCCCCCCTACAATACGCGTTTAGAAAAGACAAATTCACTATGAATGCAGTAGAAATTTGTTAGAAATAGCAAACGGACAAATCCTAGTAAGAATAGAAGTAAGTGGGTACTGCTAATAGCGCTAAATGTTAGAAATGCTTCTAACTCTGCCTCGTGACTAAAAATAGTAGAAAGGCTAACAGACCCACGTATACTCCAATATCTTATAAATACCGTAATTAGCTACTTCAAAGGACGATACATACTTAATGAACAAAATAAAGTTAAAACATGAGCAAGCATCCCTCAAGGATCGGTATTAGTGCCCCTACCCTCGAATATATACTATAACGTCATAGTTAGAATAAAACTCTCTAGGGGGGTAATCATAGTAGTATACGCGGAAGATTGGTAATAGTCAGGGCTGGTACAGCGATGCGATACATCTTAAGCAAAGAGTAAAGGAGGCAACAAGACTTATTAACGAATGGATAGCAAACAACCACCTAGAAATAGCACCAGAAAAAACCAAAGCCGTTATACTAAGCGGAAAAAAAGATCGGCAAAACATTGAGTTCCGACTAAATGGAATTTTTATAAAACCGCAAAAGAGCGTCCGATATCTTGGAATCCACATTGGTAAAAACCATAAATTCAAAAGCATATAGAAGAGACCGCTAAAAAGGCAACTAAAAAAACACGCTGAACTACAAAGACTTATGCCCAATATAAACAGGCCCAGTACGAGCAAGAGCAAGTTACTATATAGTGTCATCCATTCAATCGTGACATACGGTGCAGTGATATGGAGTCCAGTACTACGTACAGAGAAGTGCAGAAACGTGCTGATAGGAATGCCTATGGCTACCGAATGATATCAACTGAGGCTATTCAGGTTATAACAGGACGCTCGCCCATAGAACTAACTGTCAAGTAAATTGTATATTAAGATAAAAATGGCCACAGTAAAGAAAACAAAGAAACTGCAAAATAGAAAACACTGAAATCCTGGCAAGCAAGATAGGACCGAAATACCGAAAAAGGAAAATGGACGAAAATAATTATTCCAGACATAAAACATGGATAGACTGCAAACACAAAAAAAAAAAATTACTATATGATACAAGCTCCAACGGTACATGGATCTCTTAGGATATACCCAAAGCGAATAGGCAAAACGGACGACATATGTCGGTACTGTCAAAGAATGGATGACGCAGAACATACGTTAATTTACTGTCCAAGATTTGAGAACTACCGCGAAACAACAAGACACGATATACATATAGAGAATATGACCATAGAGCAAGCAAATGATACAACACGTAGATAAATGGAACCAGGGACATGATATGAACGGCGAAATAGTGACGTTATATTCCTGAGAAAGGTTTGGCAGACTACCAGACGCGGGTGTCTATGAAGATTTCTCGTAAAAAAAGCTCTTGTTTCTGTATTGACCTCCAGAATGTATAATGGGTTTACAGCCTATTGCATATATCAAAAACTAAATGGGATATTTAAAAAATAGTAGTTTTAGCAACTAGTGGCTAAAATAGTGCTTTTTGTACAAGCGTTGGTTTAAATAACGAGTGCAGCGAGGTATGTAAAAACGCGAGTAAGAAAAAGCACAGTTTAGCCGCGAGTTGTTAACACGTTTTTTTTTAATACCTTTATCAAAATATCCAAGAAAAACAGGAAAATACTTTTAACACTCTCAAACGAAGAGCACTTCTCGCAACACACCATCTTTTCACTATAAATCAAGGCGACTGGTAAATGAAATAACAATGCGGTTTCCATAGCGATGTGGCTTTTTATTTGGTGACGTTCATTGTTGCGACATTTTAATCGTTGAAGTTTCATATTTTGACGATATTTTTAAAAGATTCTTTCGTAAATACTTGGTGAAAACTGGCAGAAATGGCTTAATTTTTAGACAACATTAATTAGATTTTTTCAATATTATTATTTTCCGCTATTTTTCTTTTATTTTGGGTAAAAAATGGACCGAAATCTTTTTTTACACCCGTGATCAAAAAAAAGTTTTTTTTTGCATCGTTAACCAAAAAAGCCATGCTTTAGTTATCTGCAGACAGTTACTAAAATCATGTTCTTGATGTAGGTATAAAAAAAAACAAATTTTTTATGTTTGTCCATATTTTCTAAACCGGAATAGATACCAAAAAAATGTGTGAATGAGTATTTTTCCTCCGTTTTCTTTTTTTTTTAATTTGTATGTGTATGGGATTTTTTAACCTCCCTCAATTTGATTTGAGTCATTCCCCAAAACTGGGCAGGACGAATAGGTCATATTCAGCAGATCCCCAGAAGCCGGTGTGCATGAAGGTTTCTCGTCGCTAAAAAAACTCTAAAAAATAGGATATTTTAAAAAAATTGTATTTAAAAAAAGCAATTTTTTTATGTTTAATCATATTTTCTAAACCAGACTAGATACTCAAAAAAATGCCTAAATGAGTATTTTTTCACCATTTTCGCTGTTTAAAAAATATGTATATCTATGGAGTTTTATAAACCCCCCGAAATTTGATTTGAGCCATTCCGCCAAAACTGGGCACGTTTCTGATATGAGGAGGTGAATTATACTCATAATCGGACGCGACGTTCACTATAATAATAGATTTTTCGCATATAAAATACTTTCTAAAGCAAAGATAAAATAATGCACTTTTTTACAACCCTCTTTACCACTTCACCCTTCCACTTACCTCCCTACTATAAATTAAAAATTAATTTGCAGTAGGTCATCAAGCAAGTACTTGATTTTACCACACCGTCAAATTAAAAAAGGGTGAAAATAATGCGCTTATATCTCTAGAACTTACCATTTTAACAAAAAAGCAGTTATAAATAATAAGCCAAATTAAGGAATTTTATGTTTCTGATAGGAAACTAATTGTCCCATTTAAAAAACCATGGTTTAATAATAATTCCACTCTGCATTAATAATTGGTATATGCATTTTCTCATTAATGCATTAATCTCTAATAGCTCAAAGCATTTTTTTATTAAATGTTCCTCATTTTTTAAGGGTTGGACCGTTAATACACTTTGCTGTGCACGCCGATGGCATTGTGTGGCATTTCGAAGCATTTTGAAGCATTATTTCGACTCATTTCGGCGGCCTTTAGAGGAATTATATGCATTTGAAGGCGATTTATGGCATTCTCTCACCCACCCATATGACACACTCCGAGTAGTTTATTTACTGCAAGGAGATTATTATTATAATTTTTTTTCGCGCAACTCGATCCGAATTAATAAATTAGAACATTCATAAGATCATTTATTTAAACGCATGGCGTTACGTCCTACAAACTCCCGCATAAATCATGTAGACTACCTGAAAAATTGTATAATCAAGACCAATTAATATCTTAATACGTCCGCGGCTTAAATAATAGAATGGATTATTTTTATAAAATAGTCTGGTTAAAAGAATCAGAAAATTAAAACAACTAAAATAAATTTTGACCGAATAGAACACTGTTTTGAGTAATGAACTTTCTTTTTGCTGGGATTGATTTCAATCACCGTCAGTCAATTCACAATATCTCCAAATTAATAATACAATAGGAGTTTTCTACCATTTCAGCTGTGAATGGACACTTCTTTTTTACGAAGATGTGAATCCCTATAAGCAGGCAATCGATTAAAAAATTTTAAATACTTTTATGGACCGCTTCTCCATCAATAACGCGGCCACAAATAAAAACACTCACTAGTCCCTTAAAACAAAATAATTACGTTAACGTTAAATACAAAAAAACTTATGTTAGGTATTAAAGACTACTTAGATAAAAACGTGGAAAATTTTAAAGGCGTCGGAACGATCTGAAAAACAATTACCGGAAATTTAGACCTATCTGATCTACCGACTGACGAAAAAAATATTGAAAAATTATTACAAAAACAAATATCAGTTATCACATCTGTCATTAAGCCGTTTAACACGACGAACAGATCGATAAAGAAACTTTTAATCATGATATCTAATTAATTCAATACTTAGTAGTAGTATTATAGGGGCGGCCTGTAGACCTGGCAATTAGGCCTCTTCATGGGCCCTTTCTGCCATACACCGTCCCTTACCCCCTATGCCCCTACTTCCGCTGCAACTCTCTCCGGGCTTTCCTGTCTTCTTTACGAACTTCAGCTCTTCTTCCTCTATCGTGGAATGTCTCCACTTCTGTTGCCTTGATCTGTAGGACACACTGGATCTCCTGCTACTCTTATTTGCGTCAGATGTTTGTTCAGCCGATTGTGCCCAGTCAGCATTCCTGTCAGGAGTCCAATGTGGATACATTCGGACCATCCATGAATAGCTTGGACTGTCTGCATTTTTACTCTTGTATCCAGGACGTCTTCAGTTCATTGTTCGCCCATCCCCCCCGTCAATTTTGGATGATACCACGTATATTGAAGCACGAATAAAGAATTAGATTTATGCAAATCACTTATGGTACGTTACACGTTTATCAATGATTACACTTGCAAGACTAAAAATATTGCACGGTTTAATAATAAAACCCTCTTATTTATTAGAGTCATTAAGACTTTCTCACATTCTTTGCAAAGGTGTAGTTTACTTTTGCCGATATCAACCTCCACGGTAGCGCATTACATTGACTTAATCGAACTAACTTAATGCTTATCAAGTAGAATCAAAAATTGTATTTGTTCTTAAAATCCCATTTATTGACCATTCGACTTACACCCTATACAGACTTTATCCTATCCCAATATTGGACAATCGAACAGGTTTACATCACACATTATCAACAACTATTACATTGCGCGTGATGATGGTTCAATGTTTTTCATTACCTTCCAGATTCTGGACCAATGCAAAAATATCGAAAGAAGAACGAAAATCTGCTCCAACGCCCTTCCGTATCTCATGGACAGTGACGCTATCTGTAAAGCTCAGCTATTGAAACAACAATCACAGTTATCTAAGACTTGCCATACCATTATCTTTTACCCACAGGGATACAATAAGAACTTCAGAACCAGTACCAACCAACGTCACATGTGAAGGTCCAAATATAACCATTAAAATGGTCAAAACGAACAGCAACATGCACTTTAGAGGAACCCGCAATGTCTTTATTGGAAGTAAAAGAGTCCACGATGAAACCAGACTTGACAAGCTTGTACAGTGACGTACAGCTCGAAAAAGTGATGTCAATAATCAATATCAATATCAATATTGTGAAGACCTTTCCGAAAAATCACACATTGAAGGAACAAATCCGCTTAAACTAAGAAAATTCCATATTGAAGATTTAAACATTGCTCAACATAGTTGTAAACATCAGTTTAATATTTATGTTTATAAAAAGTCACAGGGACGTCTGGAAAACTTTGTTTTTCATCAAATATAATCAGTAAAAATGTCAAGAAAGTAATTTTTGATATTTCAAATGGTTGTGTTTTTTAATTTGTCTTTATGGAACGTCCCTTGGAAATTTCGTATGGGATATCTTGAAGACTACTGCATAGGACATTCCCAGGACGTATGATTTAGGTTGGGGGTACCTTTGGCCTAGGCGGGACTTATTTTGGTAGTTTATCAAAAAAAAAAACTGCATAATCACTTTGGTAAACAGAATTTTTGGAAATCATTATGTCCTTTAAATGGATTTTCTCGAACGTGTGCCGATCTTTGTTTTGAAACGGTAATAAAATGTACGATGTACAGCTCAATTTGTCCCTATATCATGCTTCTCTGTTTAGGACGTCCCATAACGTTCAATTGGAAGTGTTTTAGACCTTTCTCTTGGAACGTTCCAGGATCGTACTTTTTAGGTCTGGGACGTTCGCGACCTATGGGGATCTAAAAAGAACCTCCCCCAGGACGTCATGTGCTATTTGGGGTAAGTCCTTGTTACACTCACTAAGATTTATTTATAGTGAAGAATTGAATCGATGCAAAAAATTGTGGTACGTATGATTTTTAAATCAGGCTTCAACCATTGTTTATACTAACCACAAATTTGTTCCCATTTCTCCAATTGCTGATAAATTGCTACTGTCCACGGATAATGTCCTTTTTCTACTGTACTTCCATTTACAATAAGTTTGGTGGCTGTCACCTAAAAAATAGTAAATTAAATGGGGAGCTTCCAAGAAATACGACCTTACTTGCAAATTACTTATTTATAATTCATCGACGTGTCGACCCCGGTTTGGGGGCTTTTTCAAGGTATATACAAAAAACGTCAAAGGCAGGTACATCTAAAATACATAAATAAAACATGTAAGAATTAAAGTTTTTTGTTTGTTTTAGTTCATATTTGAGACACAGGAAGAGCTGTTAAGGGTGAATTTGAATGAAATCAAACAAATATGGTCTTTCTCCACTAAATTTAGTGGAGAAAGGCCATATTTGTTTGATTTAATTATCAACTCTACCATCATGGACTACTTCAACAATTTGAATTTGAATCGTCAAAAATCATTATTTGCCGTCACCGCATTTTTAATAGAAATGATCCCATTAGATGGCTCTGTGTGTACTGATCACAATTTATTTCTCGTTTTAATATTTGCCGCATTCAGCATCCGGTTAGTGTAGAGGCATATGTCGATAATTTCTATCCCGTGGGATTTTTTATGAAGAAGTTTTATGACTATGTGGGATTAATAGCTCTTTAGTCACAAAATCAAGTGCGTATTCGTGTAGAAGGGTTTGATATGACGACATCTTTCAAGATGGCGGCCAAAAATCATAAAAAAGACAACTTTTGCAACCCGGGTATAATACTCGATTCCATATAACTCGAACAAGGGAATTCCAAAAAATTCACTTTCAAGGTCATCCGACCCTAAATGACCTTTCAAATTGCAAAAAACAAGATTTTTTCCATTTTCTCTTCAAAAAATCTTAATAATTCGACGTTTTATCAGACCAACTTCAAATGTACCTCAAACTATTGGGCAGGTAAACTTAACAAAATGCAAAAATAACATAGTAAAGGGCGCTATTCATCAATTATTAAAAGTTAGAGAACCACATTTGGTAAAAAAAATGTTCAGCTATGACGCGATTCAATATGGCGGCTGATATATCAAAATAGCGACCTATAACTGCATTTTATTTTCTCCAATTTCGTAAAACAGTAAAAATGATAATGTGGTCATCAATTCTTGTTGACTTATCTCCGCTTACTATGAAATTTTTTTTTTATTTGATGCATGACCTTGATTGACCTTGAAAATACTATGTAAATTTGAGAAACCAGCTTTTTGTAGTCTTTTTTCCAATTTACTACTACTTTAGTGATAGATTCCTGACCGTTTGGTATAATAAAGCAGTGAAAGTCGTGGGTTTCGGTCATTTGAATTATTTATTATTTTTTATACTACGTACGTTTCGGCTTACGCCATCATCAGGTAAAAATTATATGATTTAAAAAAGTTTCCGTCTTTAGCAAAATTTTTTAAAAACATAAACTAATATTATAAACAACGAGAACATTTAAACATTAAACAGAAAAAAACTCAATTTGTCTTTCTTCATCTTTAAATGTCCTCGTTGTTTATAATATTAATTTATGTTTTTAAGAAATTTTGCTAAAGACGGAAACTTTTTTAAATCATATAATTTTTACCTGATGATGGCGTAAGCCGAAACGTATGTAGTATAAAAAATAATAAATAATTCAAATGACCGAAACTTACGACTTTCACTGCTTAATTTACTACTACGCAAAAACTTTAAGTGCCGAATATGAAATAACCATATGATTAGCCATAAATAAACACTTTATTTTAAACCTCCCACCATTTTTTTTGATCTGGCGTCTCAGATGTTTATGCTGTACCCCGGTAAAAATGACCTATATGCCTGTCGTTTTTATTAAATTTCGGAACTTCTACAGGGATGCGGTGGCACATGAATGTGTGACTAAATAGCTGTTAAATCCTCATATTTGAATTTTATTATGAATCTTGATAAACAAGTATAGTCATGTACTGGTATAATTAGAATTTTTTATGGTTTTTCGACCGCCATTTTGGAAAATGGCATCTAAAGCCACTAGTCCAGTATATGGTAATATATATCTATTTTTTGCTAACTCTCTTGTAGGTTATTTAAATGACTTTGTTCGCTACAAAAATGAGTAGAACATAAAATTCAGAGCAGCGAAACTTAATAAAAACGACAGGCATATAGGTAATTTTTACTGGGGTATAGAATAAACATCTGGGACGCCATATAAAAAAAATGGTAGGCAGGTTTAAAATGGAGTGTTTATTTATGGTTAAGATGTTAATTTCATCTCCGGCACTTAAAGTTTTTGCGCAGTGGTAAATTGGAAAAAACATCAGAAAAAGCTGATTTTTTACTTGTATATGTTATTTTCAAGGTCAATCAAGGTCATGCATCAACTAAACTTTTTATTCATAGTAAACGGCGATAAGTCGCCAAGAATTAATGGCCACCTTGTCATTTTTGCTTTTTTACAAAATTGGATAAAATAAATGTGGTTATATGATATGATCTTGAAAGATGTCGTCATATCAACCCCTTCTACACGAATGCGAACAAAACACCCGGTAACACTTGATTATGTGACTAAAGAGCTATCAATCCCATATAGTCACAAAACTCCTTTATAAAAAATCTCACGGACTTACACATGACCCTTCACTAAGTCCGTAAATCCTGTTTTATTTAATTATTCTACTTGGTCCACATAATATATTTAGAATAATTGTTGGAAATCGTGTGTAAAAGAACGTTTTTCATTATTTTCACAGGGTTTATAGGTAAAAGTGCAGAAAGTAATACTTTTCGGCACGCACGGAAAATTACAGATTTTGTTCGGGTAAGTCGTAAAGATAAGGAAAAGACGCTTTCCGCACGGGTTAGGCACAAACATTTTTCCCACAGAACATTAATAACAGCTTTTTATGTATAATTTTGCAGAAAAAATATATAATATAATATAATGCACAAATAAAAATTCAATGAGGAGTTTTAGCCATTACATCGCGTATATTCTATACCACATACACTGCAACATTTCAAATGTAGCATATAATTGAAATATTCAAATTTCGCCACCGGAAGTGCATTTTTTGAATAATGAGTACCGCATTCGCAGAAAAGTATTTGGGAGTCCAAAGTCCGGAATCGATCGGTTTGGGCGTAGATGTATGGTCATGAAAAGTAGAGTGTAAATATGGTAAATAATGTCATTAAAAGATTAGAATTATTAGAGTGAAAATTAAGCAATGGTTTCTATCTACATTGTGATTCTAAATGTGCAGTTAGACTGTGGTAGTGTAGTCGTCGTTGCATTGTAGCTGTAATGAATTGTTTTCCATAGATAATGCAGAACAGGATATTTTACAGATAAATAGTTAACAATACTTTTTGGTACACAGTTTTTAATATAATTTTCCTTGTTTAATGTTTTAAACAAATATTGGTGATAACAGACCACCATGCAAAATTTTTGAACTTTTTAAAAGATCCACCTTACATATTTCTTTTGTAGTAACCGAAAAAGTTCCGTTTTTTCTTAATATAAGTTCAAAAATACTTTAGTTTATGAATTAGGGTTGATTGGGTACCAAAGATCGACAAAATAAAACTTGGGGAAGACAAAAATGTGGTAAAAAAGCGCTTACTTTTAGCATTACTTCGCTTGAATGGACAAGTTATATCAAATAATTTACCTTTTCAATCTTATATATTGCTTTAGTAATAACCTTTAGAAAAGTTATAGTACCATATCATCAGCGGTGCATGATGGTTGTAGTAAAAAAGACTCACACAGAGATATGTAGATATTTTCGGGCGCGCATGAAAGAGATCGCATGAAAGAGATGACATGAACACACCAACTTTAAGCATGGGGGGTATTTTGTGGAAATGCAGACAGTCGATATTTTCAATAAATGAACAAAGTGTTATATTTACTTATGTCTCTATCTCCTGACTAACCGAAGTTAATAATTCATTATGGTACCTGCCTACAATACATAGTCTTCTCTTTTTTACGTCAAACTAGTAATTTTCTAAAATTGTTAATAAAACTCTTTAAAAGTAACTTTTTTAAAGAACATTTTCCCTCTCAAATATTAGTTTTATTACCCACTAGAGATATTACTTTTATTACACATTAGACACCGCCGCGCCGCTTTGCCTGCGGTTTTACCCCATACAGACAGACAAACATTGTAAAAATTGCATTTTTGATATCTCTTTTGGTCAAACAATTAAAAAAAAATATTCATTGTACAGAAATGGTCCTTTTAGAAATTTATTATATGTATAGATAAAAGACTAATTATAGTCAGGGGGATTAGTGGCGATTTATGGTGTCATATGAAAGCTGAAACTTCCCAGATTATGAATCCGCCGGATGATATCTCGAAAATGTTGAGCGTATTGAGATATTAAGCGCAAAATTCAAAATAGCGGCCAATGACTAAATTTGATTTTTTTATTTTTTGTGTAGAGACAGATTGATGGTGTTTGATATCAATTTATAGGTTTTCGAATACGAGGATTCAAACTACTTGTATTCATTTATCAAAAACTACCTAAAATGACAATTGACTCATTTATTGCAGGGGTACAGAAAAATGGATATATATATTATTAAAACAATATTTATTTTTATTTACTTTACGAAAATAAATGACTTTTATTATCGTTTTATAGGTTCTTTAATGTGAGAAACTTATCTCTGTTAACGAAAATTGCATTAAATGATATTGACAGCATATAAACCAGGTATTATAAGTAATATTTATGTTCCTATCCGCTGATCTATTAACAAGGTACTATAGTAGGTATATCTGATCCGCTGATTAATCATTCTGGTTTATTATAATTGCGAAGAAATTAGGACTTTTTTCTAAGTGATAAAAAGCGCTTACTTTTAGCATTATTTCGCTTGAATGGACAAGTTATATAAATAAGTATAGTCATTATAATTGCGAAAAAATTACGGCCATTTTTGTAAGTGGCAAAAAGCGCTTACTTTGAGCATTATTTCGTCGCATGCATGGACAAATTATTATATCAAATAATTTACATTTTTAATCCCATATTTTGCTATTTAACCTTTCGCATGTGCATAAAGGAGATGTGGACATACGTAAATACAATACCTTGTTTATTTTATTTTATTGCAAAGATCGACTGTATGCTTTTCCACGAAATAACTCCCATGCTTAACGTTGTTGCGTTCATGCCATCTCTTTCATAACTATCTCTGTGTGAGTTTTTTTGACCACAACAATAGCTGATACGGTACTATAACTTTCTAAAAGTTATTACTAGCAAAATATGGGATTCAAAATGTAAATTATTTGATATAATTTGTCCATGCAAGCGACGAAATAATGTTAAGTAAGCGCTTTTCGTCATTTGGAAAAAGGGCCGTAATATCTTCGCAATTATAATAAACCAGAATGATTGATTAGCCGATATATAGGAATATACCTAAATACCTTTTATAATACCTTGTTAATTTATTGCTTATGTCACTGAACACACTATCGACAGTCTATATGTATGCAGACATAATATTTCCACCTTTTTTCTCCTTTTTTTCTCCAAGTTTAATTTTGTATTTCCTTGCTCCCCTATCAACCTCAATTTTAATATTAAAGCATTTTTAAACTATTTAAATATCAAGAAAAAACTGAATTCGGTCAATACCAAAGAAATATGTAATTTGAAACTTTTAACATAACATATAAAAAATGTTTACAAAAAAAATATTGTTAACTATTTATCTATTAAAATAATCCATTCTGCATTATCTATAGAAAACAATTCACTACAGCTACAACGCAACTACGACGACACTACCACAGTCTAAATGCACCTTTACAGTCTGCTTTAAATTGTTAGCTGTAAGAATGTTAGATTATTATCCCATTTTTTTTAAGTAGACATTTATACCTTTTTAAGCAAAAATGTGAGAAATTCGTCACTCAGAGATCCAACCATCAAAAACAAAATAAGAAAGGTAAGCCTAGTTAGGTCATCAGTATAAAGAAAAACAGTGCTAATTAATAATTAAAATATTGAATATATTATAGTTCTGGCCTTAAGTGTTTCATAAAACGAATTTACGAGTCAAGTTTCTTTAAAAATCAAATAATTTTTTAAATAATCAGTTTTATTAATTTGGCAACAACTGATCATTTACTTCCACCTTGTCCAATAGAAAATCTGTGTGCCGTACTCTTTCTTTTACATCTGACTTTTCATTGCAACAATTTTGAAGAGTTTTTGGTGGGCATGATGCCTAGAGAAACGTAAGCTATTTTCCTTTAAACAATTACTTCACTAATTCAATAAAATAATTTCAAAATTGAATGCTGATTTATTTCTCTTTTTATTTCAGTATGAATTGATGACAAAGATGTAGGAGAAGGCCATTTTGATATTAGCATAATTTTTTGGTGAATACCATCTTATTACCTTCTTAGTGAGGTGAGTTTTTATTGTAAATATTGATTTATAATTTTCTCTGTAATTAAAATTGATTAATAAATACTTAAAATAATTAAACGAATAACAGTCATGTGCACACTATGGCGTGAAGTATTTTTTTAAGTAGCCATTTTTTATGAAACCGGGTAACTGGACTGTGATTTTATTAAGATATATTTTATTACGGTCACTGCGATAACAAAATGTTTTTAAAGTACACATTTTCAAATAGTAACCATCGGGGCAACAATAGATAAAAAACACATTTAAATGTTAATATCACACGTTTAAAACTTTAAAATATTAAAATGTCAGCTACAGTTAAGTCATACAAAATCGCAGAAATGCTATATAAAAAAAATAAATAGTTAGGTATTAAGTAGGTAATTCTATCACAGGCGATTTAGCCAGGAACTAAGTATATGTTTTTTTAGTAATTTTTTAAAATTATTTACAGTTTTTGCTGATTTGATTGTCGCAGGTACCTTATTTTATTCTGATAATCCTTTAAAAATATAGCGGGTTCTATTTACATGGTAATTGTTTCTATTTTGAGTAAAATAGCAATGTATTTCATTACGTATAGTTAAGAATTCATTCTGGCATTAATCCCTTCCTCAGTTTGGAAATAAAAGTCATTGTAAGAAAGTAAAGACGTTGTTTTACAGAGAACAAATACAAAATTTTTCGCATTACTCGTATTGGAGTACATCTATTATCTCTTAATACTAATCCCATACCCCTATTAAAAAGTACTTCCAAAGAACCAATGTACTTTCCTGACATCAGATGTAGAATGCTGGCGCAATACTCAAAATGTGGTTGTACTAAACTTTTAAAAAGTGTAACTCTTGCAAATAAAGTGAGATGGTTTGCTGCCCTAGCAAAAAAAGTACACTTTTTTTCTTAACATACTCAAAATCCTTTTATAATCATAAAGTGTTATCTATTTGAAAACCTGAAAAGTACTTAAATGTTTTTCCCCACTGAATTTATTTTTCTTCTACTTAACTAAGTGACTAACTTAAAATTATTATTTCTAACTTTTTTCTTAAGGATATTAACATTGCTTTAGTTATTTCAACATTTAATTTAAACCTTTTTGTTTTTAAAAATTCATCAAATTTATTTAACAGAGCTTGTACTTTTTGCATAACCTATTCAATCGAACTACTACTAACCGAAAACAAAGTGTCACCTGCAAATAAATTAATAAATTCTATTCCCACCATAAAGTTATGTTAATTATATAAACTGGGGGCACTATTAAACCCATATTTTATATTTAGGAGAGTATTTTAAACCTCTGTAGTAGTAGTAGGTAGTAGTAGTAGTAGTAGTCATCATAGGCAATCACTCGATGCCGAGTATGATTTTCCTCTATTCTGTCGCTATCTGTTGTGCGTTTTTTGATGGCTATGTAAGCCAATTCTCGAGCCGCATACCCTTCCACAGTCTTGGCACACCCAGTCTCCGGCAGCAGCCGGGTGTTGTTGGTCATCCATTCTTCCATTTTGTCGCTCCTTTCTACGTTCTCTCTTTTCCGTTTCTAGTCTACGTCGTTGCTCTTCAAAAGTTTGTGCTCCCTCATGGACTGTTCGGCACCATGTAGCCCTATCGTTTGCCGTGGTCTCGAAGTTGTTTATATCGATGTGGGTCACATCGATTGCCTTTGAGAACGTCCTTGTACCTTTTTTGTTGACCACCTTGATTTCTCTTTCCCTCCTTCATCTGCTTTGGGAGACGTGTTTCAGGGATACGGATAATGTGACCAGTCCAATGAAGCTGGTGCTTGAAGATAAGGGCTTCTATACTAGTTATTCTGGCTTCTTCTAAAACACTTATGTTTGCTCGTCGGTCTTGCCATTTGATTCTCAGTATTCGTCTTAAACAACTTTGGTGATATTTTTCTAGTCGTTTGATATGCCCTCTGCAGGTGGTCCATGTTTCACATCCGTATGTTAGAGTTGGTACTATAACTGTGTTGTAGACACGAAGCTTGGTCGCCGCATTGATGTCATGATTGTTGAAGACTCTCTCCGAAAGCCGTCCGAACGATGCGCTAGCACATTTTAGGCGATGCTGTGTTTCTGCGTTAATAGTGGCGTTTGATGATAGGTGGCTCCCAAGGTATGGGTAATGTTCCACGTTCTGTAGATGATGGCCATTTATGGAAATGTTTGGAGCTTGGGGATTCGTACCTGGTTCTGGTTGGTGAAGAATTTGCGTTTTGGCAAGATTGACCCCTAGGCCAATGCTTTTGTAGGCTTGGTTAAATGCTTTGATTACCAGTTGTAGACCTTCTTCTGTATCGGCCATTACGACGTTGTCATCGGCGTACTGCAGTTCGATTACCGAGGTTGTCGGGACCTTAGTTTTTGCTCGCATTCTGCCTAGGTTAAGTAGGACACCGTTGAATCTATATAAAATTTCCACTCCCGGCGGTAAATGTTTCTCAATAAGGTGAAGCATGGCACCTAAAAATATAGAGAATAGGGTGGGCACAATAACACACCCTTGTTTAACGCCTGTCGTAATCTGGAATTACTCTCCTGGTCCATCGTTGCTCAGGACTATTGCATTCATATTGTCGTGTAGTAGTCTAAGAATTTGAATATATTTTTGAGGGCAGCCAGCTTTTGCCAGTATTTTCCAAAGAGCTTTTCTGTTGACCGAATCAAATGCTTTGACTAGATCTATGAGGGCCATGAAGAGAGGGCGATTTTGTTCTCTAGATTTCTCTTGCTTTTGTCTGGCACTGAAGATCATGTCAGCTGTACCTCGATTGGGCCTAAATCCACACTGTGTCTCTGGCAGATTTTGTTCAGTAATCGGAATTAATCGATTTGAGTATCCGTGCAAGAATCTTTCCAGCAACAGGAAGCGGAGATATACCTCTGTAGTTTCCACATTGGGCTTTATCGCCTTTTTTGAAAATAGTAACTATAGAGGCGTCTCTGAATTTGGCAGGAATGGTCTCAGTGGTCCATATTTTACTTATTAGAATGTGCATTTGGGAATTAAGTGCGGGACCCCCTTGTTTGTAGACTTGAGCAGCGATACCATCTGTGCCTGCTGACTTGTTATTGTTTAGCTGTATGATTGCCTTTTTGACCTCCTCTAATCTCGGCATCTCACTTAGGTGTTATTGTGTAGTGTTCTCCGGAATTTTGTCGAAGATGTCATTATCGACCTGAGAATCTCTGTTGAGTAGTTCTTGGAAGTGTTCTTTCCATCGTGAATTGATAGATCTGTCTTTAAGCAGCCTTATTCCATCTTTGGATCGTAGGAGATTGATACTTTGTGTAGTGGGACCATATATCATCTTAGTAGCTTGAAAGAAGGCTCTGGTGTTGTTGGACTCAGCTAGATGTTGCATTTCATGTGATTTTGTTGTCCACTATAGGTTTTTTAATCTACGTGTTTACCTTTGTACTTTTGCTTTAGCTTCTTGATATTGCCTTTTCTTTTCGTTAGAGTTAGGGTGACTTTTCCAAGCATTATGGGCTTTTTTCTTCCTCTCAATAAGGTCTTGAATTTCTTTGTCATGCTCATCAAACCAGTCTTGATGTTTTCTTTGTGTGTAGCCGACCGTTTCTTCGGAGGCAGATGTTATTGCTGTCTTCAAAATTCTCCAGTGATCGTCAATATTCTCCGGGTATTCTAAAGTACCCAACTTTTGATTCAGGGAAACTTGGAATTTTGTTCTGGTTTGATCATCTTTAAGGCGTTCTACATTGAATCTTCTTTTGATTTGCTTTTTTTGATGGCTACTACTTGGTGGAATGTGCAAGTTCATTTTGGCTCGTATCAGGCGATGGTCTGTCCAGCAGTCGTCTGCACTTGTTATTGCTCTTGTAATGTTTACGTCTTTTTGATCTGGAGCTGGAACGTACAATAATGTCATCAATCAGATGCCAGTGTTTTGACCTCGGGTTTTGCGAGGAGGTCTTGAATTTGTCTTTTTGTCGGAAAATTGTATTTGAGATTGTGAGGTCATATTCCGAACATAAAATTAATAGGCGCAGTCCGTTTGAGTTCATGTTTCCAACACCTTCCTTGCCAGTGACGCCCTTCCATAGGTTTGAATTCGTACCAACTTGAGCATTGAAATCACCTAGGATGATAAGTTTATCAGATTTAAGTACAGATGTTACGGCTTCACTAAGTTGAGAATAAAATTCATCTTTTTGGTTTTCATCAGCTGCAAGAGTTGGAGCGTAGGCGCTGATTATAGTAGCGTTGGTGGTTGGTGGTTGCTAAGGTTTAGGCGCAATGTCATCAATCTTTCGCTTATTCCGGATGGAAATTTGGTTAGGTGGTCCACAATATCATTTTTTATAGCCAAACCCACTCCGTGAATATGTGGTTCATCTTCTTCTTTTCCTTTCCAGAAAAATGTGTAGCCTCCTCCGTGTTCTTTAAGTTGGCCTTCGCCTGCTCTTCTAGTTTCACTGAGAGCAGCGATATCGATGTTATATTTCTTTAGTTTACGTGCCACTATTGCCGTTCTTCTTTGTGGTCTTGTGGTTGTGTCTGTATCCATAAGTGTACGGATATTTCATGTGGCAAAGTTCATTGGATTTATTTTTCTTTTGTTTTGACCGCATGTGGTGTATCCTCTGGATGTGGTTTTCCAGTCGGGCAGTTGTTGGCTGACTATGTTTAGGGCACCTTTTATAGCCCCTTCCTTTTCAGGGTAAGCAGAGTGGGTCGTAAATAGGGCTGCTCAGTCACGGATGCAGCACACGAGTTGCTCTACAGCCAATCCTTGAGCAAAACGGCGATCACACTTCTGCCGCATTCATGCCGGTCTGTCACTAAGAGCTTCCAGAGCTTCTGGTAGTAGTAGTAGTAACTAGGGGGCGACCCAAGACCTGGCAAGTAGGCCCAATCGGTCCCTTTTTACCTTACCCCAGCCCAGCACCCTAATCCACCACCTGTACCGCTTGTACGGTCTTGTCTGTAACTTTTTTAGGTTTTATTATTTTGAAATGGGGTTTTTGGTATTGTTTAGCTGGTATTTTTTGCTAAAAAAGGTTAAAAGCAAAGTTTGCCATTTTGTATTTTATTCGGTATACAAGGTATGACAAAAAGTACTGTTTTTTTTTGTCAAATACTTAACAAAAATTAAAAAAAAAATACTTAATTGATTATCCAATCTTTCTTAACAAAATTAATTTTCAGATTTTTAATTTTTTCTTTTATTTTGAAGATATGTTTTTTTTTTTAATTTATGCTTATTTTACATTCTTTTGCCACGTGGATTTAACCGGAATCTCTGGTAGTAACGATCGTTACTCGAGAACCCTATTGCGGGTTCCCATGGGGTGTGCAAAATTTCAAAATGGGCGTGCCAAATTAGACCTTTCGAATGGTACCAAAATTTTCAAAAAATATCATCTGGGGGGGGGGCAGCCTCGTTACTCATGAACCCTATTGCGGGTTCCCATATAGGGTGTGGAAAATTTCAAAATAGGTGTGAAAAATTGGACCTTTCGAATAATACTAAAATTTTTAAAAAATATCTGGGGGGCCAGCCTCACTCGAGAACCCTATTGCGGGTTCCCATAGGGTGTGCAAAATTTCAAAATAGGTGTGCAAAATTGGACCTCTCGAATAGTAATAATAGCCTCGAGACTGACCCCCCCAGATAATTTTTGAAAATTTTGGTATCATTCGAAAGGTCCACTTTTGCACATCCCATGGAAACCCAAAAAAAAAGTTCTCGAGTAGCGAGGCTGCCCTCCTCCGCGATGGTATTTTTTTGAAAATTTTGGTTTCATTCGAAAGGTCTAATTTTGCACAATTTTGTTTTAAAATATTGGGGTTTGTTTGTAATGAAACGCACAGGTGTCCTATTATAACTAACTGACTCATTTTATTTATTATTCAGACAAAGGAAAAGATCTTATGTTCTATGTATTATTGTTCTCGCTCTTAAACAAAAAACTGAATCATCAATCGATACTGTATATAGTACCGCATGTTTTATTTACATGCTGTGATCATTATAAGGTCGTAAGTACATGTTTATTTTTGTTGCTTTTTGCTATGTAAATGACTACAAATTAAATTAATATTCCAACACTCCCACTCAAAAAGTGAACTAAAATACTACAACTATTATATATAGAAAATATAAAACATTTCTTTAAAAGAAAAAAAAACTTTTAATAACTATACCAATATGTTTTAGTTATTATTTCAAAATGTATAAAAGATTATATTTAATTGATATCTGTAAATACTTAAAACTCTAAAGTCTTTCCTATTTTTATGTAGTTTATTCAATTGTCAATTGAAATCTGATTTGTGCAAATTTTTGAGCTGGCATTGGTTTTGTAAATATGTCTGCTTGTTGCTGTCCTGGAGAAATATATTTTAACATTACATTTTGTTGCTGTATTTTTCCCTTATATATTGATACTTTATGTCTATATGTTTTGATTTTTTTGTGCTTTGCAGGATTGCTTGCTATAGATATACAGCTTGTATTATCTTCATATAAAACTATTGGCTTTGTTAGTTCAATATGCATGCTTCTTAAAAGAGACCTTGAACATTTTGACTCACGCACGCTTTCAAAAACAAGCCATATATTCAGCCTCAGTCGAAGATGCTGCGACTATATGCTGACGTTTAGAATTCCAAGAAATTGTACATATTTCAAATGCTTTAAATAAATAATCAGTAGTGCTCTTTCTGTCAATCTCACAATTTGTCCAATCAGAGTCTGTGTAGCCAACTAGTAAATCAGAAAAATTTTCTTTTCTTATGTTTTTTTTTTAATTTTTCCACAACTCTTCACTATTTTTATTTTGAAATCTACTTAAAATATTGATTGCCGCACAGAGATGAGGTCGTGTAAACACCATTACATACATCAAGCAACCAATTAAATTTATATAAGGTATTACTTTCCTGGTTCAGTGCTTGAAAATTTAGCTTTGATTGTAATGGGTTGTCCACCAGATGGCAATCTATTATTTTAAATTTATTTAAAATTAACTTTCAATAGTGGCTTTGATCTATAGTTAAAGTATTACAAGTTTTTTCGATGCCTAAGAAGAGCTTGACTGATTTTAAATCTTGCAATTTAAAATGTTTTGTTAAAAATTGTTTTGTGTACAATAGCGTGTCTGTAGTTTTAGTACTAATTAAAACATCATCTACATGCAAAACAATGTAGACATTTATTTACTAAAATCCAAGTATTATTTAACAAAAGTGAATCCATTTCTTCTTTTACCGCTTGCTCCCACTTACAACGATCGTCCATATTTTTAATACCTGAAAAACTATTTGGATGTTTTGTAGTATATGTTTCCAGATTTAAAATATAACTATACATTTCATCGTACTGATCTTCGTTGTAAAAGACAATAGGTTTATTTTGTAATCTTTCACTTTTTCTAAGAATACTATCAGATTGTGAAGAATTTGTATCGTTTTGAGATAGTTTCTCATCAAGTTGATCAGACAACTTAGTTTTCTTAGTGATTTTATTTTCATCCTTTTTATAACTAATTTTGTGGTTTGTTTAAAACTAATTTCGTCGAAAAATATATCTCGTGCAGTAATAAGTTTTTCATTTTCAACCTTCCACAATCTATACCCACTTGACTCATATCCCGTCAAAATAGATTTAAAGATATTGCATCCAATTTGGTCTTTATATTTTTGTTATTTACTTAAGCTGTCGATCCTAAAATTTTAAGAACTTCTAATCTAGGCTTTTTATTATGCCATAGTTTGTATGGTGTTTTCTTAATCTGCTACGCTTTAGTTGGTAATAAATTTGTTATATACCAACATTGCGCGTGCTTTTTCAACAAAGGTGCGATTCATTCGCTCCGCTACACCATTTTGTTGGGGTGTATGAGCCAGAGTGAGATGATAACTTATCCCTTTTTCGATTAAAAATTCTTGATAATTTTTTGATAAGTATTCTCCACCATTACCACAATATAGTTTTGACATTTTTAAATTAAAATGTGCATCACTTTTTGCTACGAAATCTTCAAAAACAGATAAAACCTCTGATTTGTATGTTATCAGGTACGTGACTGTGTAATGGGTGTATTCATCAATAAAATTAACAAAATAATTTTTATTGTTTATAGTAGTTGGTAAAATGGGACCACATACATTAGTCACACAACTTTTGTCTTTAGTTTTAGAAAAAGGGAGACGCGTTTGTTTAGCATAAATACAAGCTTTACACAACGTATTTTCTGGATTAATATTTACAATATTAGTAGTGTCGTCGACCCAATTAAATTTCTTACTTTTTGAAAACTTTTCAACGCTTGTATGACCTAGGCGTTGGTGCCACAATTTATAATAATGTTGCTGTTTACTTATATTTGCAATTATATCAGAAATTTTCAGGTGTACATAATATAACCCACTTGAGGGCTTACCTGTTAAAATCAATTCATTGGTTTGATTTTGTAGTTCACCACCATCCTTATCAAAAATGACAGACAAACCAGCCTCGTAGATTCTTCTACCAGACATCAGGTTGTAAGGAATTTCCGAACTGTATAACACATTGTCCAATCTTCCACTAATTCCAAGATTGGGGGTTATTTGGATTGAGCCTCTTTTTGTAGCATAAATAGCAACACCGCTTTTAGCTACAGAAATTATTATTGACGGATTTAGTTCCGCGCACGATTCAAAAACATTTGGTGTATTTATTGTGATCAGATGCGCCTGAATCAAGCACAAAACTAATTTCGTCTTCTGAATTATTTAAGATTGGAGAATTACTCATCATGAAAGCAAAACTTGTACTTGACGAACTATGACTTTGACACATGACACTGAGCTGCACGATTGGCACTTTTACCAATCAGTTTTTTTGTGGTAAAAGCAATCTTTTCTCTCGTGGTTTCTACGGCCACAAAAATCACATTTTATGTTGGAAACTTTAAAAGAATTTGTTTTATTATTAAAAAATTCGTTTGGTTTAAATTTATTTTTATTTTTAAAATTAGGTTTTGCATTTTTATACTCTACACTTTTTATTTTGCTTCTTGTTGGATTTGTTTTATCATATTGTATTTTTTAGCTTTATTTCTTGGTCACGAAGTCTCGTTTTGACAAACGCCAAAGTAAGATTATACTATCCAAATTTGTCAAAATATGTTTGGACGTCACATTATCTTTTGCAAAACTTATGAAACTATTACTCAGGTATTCAATTATCGCATTTTTGGCAATTAAATTTGATCTTTTCTACGCCACTGGTCAGAAATTTCTTCTGGAGGATCATTTTTCGACAATTTCCAAAACACATAACTCGGTCAACAACGATTTTATTCTAAATTTGCACACACTATATCGCGTACCATTGAATGCTTGGATAATCGGTACCAAGCTGGTAGTATCATAGTTGGTCCCTAGTAGAATATTTATCGTAAAGTAGATAGGTGGCACAACGTCAAGATAGTCCAAAACTGTAATTTTTTTGAAAAATTAAGAAATATTTTTTATTTAAAATCTTTTATTTAACTCTACAAGGTAATCGGTACCAAGCTGGTAGTGGGTATTATAGGTAGTTTCTAGTAGAACATTTATCAGCATGTACCCAAGTGGCACAACCTCAAGTTACTCCAAAATTGTATTTTTTTTGAAAAATGATGAAAAAATTGAAGACTTTTTATTTAAGTCTCTCGAAGGTAATCGGTACCAAGCTGGTAGTGGGTACTATTGGTGGTTTCTAGTACAATACCCATGTGGCACAACGTCAAGTTAGTTCAAAATTGTAATTTTTATGAAAAATTAAGAAAAAATTGAAGATTTTTTATTTAAATCTCTCGAAGATAACCGGTACCAAGTTGGTAGCGGGTATCATAGTTGGTTCCTAGTAGAATATTTATCACAATGTACCCAGGTGGCACAACGTCAAGTTACTCCAAAATTGTAATTTTTTTTGAAAAGTGACGAAAAAAATTAAGATTTTTTATTTAACTCTCTCAAGGGTTGTTTTGTTCCCGCTCAATTATATTGTAAATATTTTGGCTTAGATTTTTGTTTATTTTTTTTTTCTAAATTTACGCAAAACTACAATTTTTCTTTTTACTGATTGTTAATGCAATTTTCTGCGAACAAGTGATTATATACTATAAGTCTAATTTTCTTACATTTTATTAAACAAGGCACTTGATAAACTTTATTGTTTATCCCATACCTAATTTCCTATTATCCTTGTTTCCCTATGGAACCAAGGACAGCTGTATCGCATGAGAGAAACGGCAAGTGCAAGCGCGCCTCCCGCGCTAAATCAGTTGACAACGTCGCTGAAAACATACTACATCTCAGAAACTGAGTTTCGACAAAAAACTCGCGAGTGAACCACATTTTACATATAAGAAAACCTCGAGATTATTGGTGCCAACTTGGATATCCTAGTCTCCAGAATCCTCCAGGAATTCGGGGTAAGTCGAGTGCCTATTTTTTCGGGATATTTTTTTTATTGCTACTGTTATACGGTAGGTTTTATTTCTGGCCCTATCCGCCATTTATACTTACAATTTACAATACAATAATTAAGATCAAGTTTCTAACTATGAAATTTAACGACTGTTTGAGCCTTTGAATTAGCTTCCCTAGTTTTACAGTCCACTATAAAAAAAATCTTAATTTGTGGATCTCCCATCTTTGTCCGCCTATTTTTTCGGGATATTTTCTTTAATGCTACTGCTATATGGCTAGTAGGCAATACAATAATTAAGATCGAGTTTCTAACTGTGAAATTTAATGACTGTTTGAGCGTTTGAATCAGCTTCCCTAGTTTTACCGTCCACTATAAAAAAAATCTTAATTTGGGGATCGCCCATCTTTGTCCGCCCCGAACATTTGGCCTTCATAAGCTGGATAGTCGGGTAACGCGAAAACAACCCTTAACTTTTACAGTGTGGTTAGTCGATTTTTCGGTTACATAATTAAAATTCTAAGCGCAAAAATAATTAGTTTTTTTGCCATATACATACAGACCTTTATTTGCAATAAATATTTTAGTGGATTTGCGCTATGATAGTTGTATAACATTTTGCAAAACATGGTTTACAAAAGTCATACTGCATGATTTTCTAAAATATTTAAAGAGTGTGCTCTTATAAAATTCACCTATATAATAAAAAAATTGCTACTGTTGGATTCTAAGCTGCATATAAAACGACCTTGATTTGTTTCATTTCAGATTTAAACGAAAATAGAATAAAATCGGTATTCACAGCTGAGTATCCCTTTTTTGTTGTTGTTTTGTTTTGGTATATTTTTGGGAATTAAAAATACTTGTTTATTTTTCTACATTTTAAAATAATGCCCGATCTTGAGGAAAAAATAGCCCGTGCGAAAGCGTTACGACACACCGCTATTGGTCAGTTGCAATTAATGACAGAGGCGGCCAAAAAGGCTAAAAATGACGCAACGGCTAAAAACCGGTTTAAAGTTGCATATCGAAATATTAAATCGATTCGATTATTTGTACTGATTCAGCATAGCTAACCGCTGAAAATAAAATAGCCACTTCCATTATGACTTTGTTGCAGGATTTAGAAACTACGTATTATTAAATGTTTGAGCTTCCTTTGGAAGATCCTGCCCTAGCGGGTCCTGCTTATAACAGCACCATGATTCAACCCCAAAATCAAACCCATGAAATGTCTTATCTACCAAAACCCACCTTGCCTACCTTCAACGGTGACATAAAAAACTTTCCTACTTTTATCCAAAGCTTTGACGCTTTATATCATACAAACAAATCTATTTCTAATATAGATAAATTAAAATGCTTACGCTTGTGCAAGGCACCCCTCTTGATCTTATTTCAGATCTCCCTGTCTTAAATGATGATTATATCACAGCCTATCAAATATATCTCGTTACAATAACCGTAGTTACGTTACTCACTGGAAAGAGATAGAAAACTGTCCGGCATTGACTCACGAAAATGCCCAACAATTATAAAAAATATTGCTGCTTTAAAGTCGCTTAAAATGAAACCAGAGAACTTCGATTTTGTTTTTATGCAATTTTTGCTTGATAGATTAGATCCGTATACACGGAAATCTTTTGAGCAACATCATGCCTCTAACGACATACCTATCTACACTAATGTTAAAGATTTTTTACTTAAGCATTGTACGGCTCTGGAGTCCGTACCTTCAAAAAATAAAGTCCAAGACCTCGTATAATAATAATCAAAAATCGCCACCTCGCGGCCCAAATTCAAATAATGCAAACCCTAATAAAAAAAATGCATTCATGGTGCAACAGCAAAATTCGCCTACTATTTGTTTTCTGTGCGGCCCCCCCGGTCAATACATTATTTATCGGTGTCCTGCATTCTTGAATAAAACTCCACGTGAAAGATATCAAATCGTTACGAATAAGCGCGCATGCGTAAATTGTCTAGCTACTGCGCATCTTCAATCTGCGTGCCGATCGCAAAAACGTTGTCTTACGTGTAAAGGTTCATCATTCCCTTTTGCATGACTATAACCTAACCCAACCGTCTACGCATGCGCAGTCGGCGCCTTCCCCACCTAGTGCGGAAAAAGCCGACAAACCTGCGGCCAACCAAACGCAACCTGCCGGTTATCATATTGGATTTTCTAATGTTAACAGTCAAGCTTCAGTGTTACACAGTTCTCTACCACATTGCGTGAACGAATCGAATATTCTTTTGTCTACCATTATGTTAAAAATTCAGGATTCTCTTGGAAATTGGTATACCGTTCGTGGTATTGGTGACAGAGGTGCAGAAGCCTCGTTTTTAACAAAAAGCCTAGCTAAAAAATGAAATTTAAATAAATTTAAAACAAATATTTCTTTAAAAGGCTTGGAAGGAGTGAACTCGAGCGTTAAATTTTACGTTTATGGCACCATAGGGTCATTACAAGAACCTGATTTCAAATTTAATTCCGATTTTATTTGCAACTATTCTCCCCCTACAAATTTTGACATTTCAAAATTGAACTTTTTGAAAACACTGAAGTTAGCTGATGACAATTTTTGCCAAGCTGGGAAAATAGATATCTTACTAGGTAACGATATTTGGCCCTATACCTTACGCGATGGCAGACTTTACCACGGTCCAGACCAACCCGTTTGCTATAATACAATTTTTGATTGGACGATAGGAGGAAGAGTTTGTGCTTCTTCTACTCTACAAAAATCTATACAAGGATTATTGACAATCTGTCCCAACGTAACATTAAGTACCACATTACAAAAATTTTGGGAAATCGAAGAACTCCCTGACGTCAAATCGGTTTTACCAGAAGACATTTTTTGTAAAAATTACTATAAACAAACCACTACAAGAAACGCTGAAGGGCGCTACATCGTATCTCTTCCCTTTAAAATAAGTTGTCCCGATTTTGGAGACACGCGTGCCCTTGCACTAAAAATACTTTTTTTCCTTGAAAAAAGGCTGCTACAAAATAAAACGTTTTACTCGAACGTTTTCCGTGATTATTTAGACCAGAATCATATGCTAGTGGTCCCTAGACCTCTTGATTCTGAAATAAATAATTACTTTTACATTAGCCACCATGTGGTGTTCAAAAAAGACTCGACGTCTACCCCTCTGAGAATAGTTTTTAACGCGTCAGGCGCCGTCCCAAGAAAATTTTCTCCCAATTCTGCTGTCCACATTGGACCCAAGTTGCAAGCCGACTTAGTCAAAATTTTATAAAATTTTCGACTCCATAAAATAGGAATGGTATGTGATTTAAGACAGATGTATCGAAACGTAGAAATCATCGAAAACCAAAGGAATTTTCAACGAATTCTTTGGCGTTTTTCGACAGACTATTCTGTTTAAGATTTTCAAATTAATATCTTGCTGTTCGGTGTAAGTTGTTCTCCTTACTTGGCTATACGCACTCTTTTACAATTAGCTAATGAATACGACGACTTGCCCTATGCGTCCGAGGTATTACGCCATTATACTTATATTGATGATTGTGTCTTTAGTTGTCGAGATATTGACACAGCAATTATTGTCAAAAAACAATTAATTGAACTTCTACGTAGAGGTAGGTTCGAAGCTCGTAAATGGGCAAGTAACTTTCCTACTGTGCTCTCTGATTTGCCGGAATCACATGTGCAAACGCAGGCTTTATCTTTTGATTAAAGTGGAACCCTCAAACTGATAATTTTTTCTTCGCTGTTGATTGCAATCAAAGCTTGCAAGAGTGTACTAAACGATCAATTTTGAGTTTTGTTTTGAAGTTGTATGACCCTTGTGGTTTTTTGACACCTGTCACTTTTTTCGCAAAATTTTTAGTGCAACATCTCTGGTCTTTAGGACAAGATTGGGATCAAAAGGTTCCCGCTGAAATTTTCGATATTTGGCAAAAATACAAATCTGACTTTTTATATTTACAAAATTTTCAAATATCTCGAGAACTAGAGATTACAGATGCAGAATCGATAAAATTAATCGGTTTTAGTGATTCTAGCGAAAAGGGCTATTGCGCTGTTGCTTATTTTCGGATTCTTTACAAAAATAGTTCAATAAAAACGTTTTTTATTTGCGGAAAATCTAAAGTTGCTCCCTTAAAACGCAAAAGCTTACCACGTCTAGAGCTATGCGCGTGCGTACTTTTAAGCTAGTATTGTTGTATTGTATTTGTAAGCTATTGTATAGTAAGCTATATATAGTAAGTATATAGTATATAGTATAGTAGTAATATAGTAAGCTATTGTATTTTATTGGGGAAACATTCTCGGAAAAAATTAAATTTTCCAATATGTACGCTTTCACTGATAGTACAGTAGCATTAATGTGGATAAAAGCGTCCTCGCATATGTGGCAAACTTTCATTAGCAACCGAGTTGCTTATATACAAGAAAGAATAAGTGCCAATTATTGGTATCACGTCCCTTCCGCGCAAAATGCTAACGATTGCGGAAGTCGTGGGCTTTTACCTTCCGAATTAATTACATTTGAATTGTGGAAAAACGGACCTTCCTTTTTATTTGAACCAGAAAGCAAATGGAGTTTTTTACAAGTTGAATTATCAAGTTCAAAAGACACCCTTGAAGAAAAAAGGCGTACCGTGTTTACGTCTTTTATTTCACAAAATTTTAATGATGATCTTTTTCTTAAATACAGTTCGCTGGGTAAAATAAAAAGAATTGTCGCCTATTTCTTCCGTGCGATCCTTTTATTTAAAACTAAACGAAAAAATCGCTTACCTCAAAAGCATTTAGTGCTTTCTGAGTTACATTCTGCATTATTGTTTTTAACTAAACAGGTACAATCAACTTGTCTACAAAATGAAATTATTTCTGTCCAAAATAAGCAAATACTCAAGAGCCTTAAAAAATTAGACCCTTTTATCGACGAATCAGGATTTTTACGAGTTGGAGGTCGTATCTGTAATTCAAACCTTTCTTACGACCGGAAATTTCCTATTCTTTTACCAAAATCTTGTAAATTTACAGACTTGCTTATTTATGAGATTCATCTTACTCAGACTGTGGCATACACGCTACACATTTTTTACTTCTGAAGAATTTCTGGATTCTTTATGCAAAGAAGGCTATCTCCAGTATTCTTTCCCGCTGTCTTATTTGTTGGAAAACTAAACCTGATACTTTTCAACCAAAAATGGGAAATTTACCCAGATATCGTTTTATTGAAGATCGTGCCTTTCTGCATACGGGTGTGGATTCTTGTGGCCCTTTTCAACTCCACGTTACAGCTAGGTTACGCAACTCAAAGCTTATGTAGGTTTATTTATTTGTTTAAGTGTCAAAGCCGTGCATTTAGAGCTTGTCTCTAGCCTTTCCGGTGAGGCTTTACTTAGTGCTTTGCGTAGATTTTTTGCTCGAAGAGGCAAAAGTAAGGCTATATACTCGGACTGCGGCACGACTTTTATATCTTCGGATAAGTACGTTCGACAAATTTTTGCCCAATGCCTCGAACACGAGACGGTTCAATGTTCCCAGTCATGTGGCTAGTCACATGGCTAGAATCTGGGAAGCCAATATTAAATGCGTGAAAAAACACGTAACTCGTGTAGTGGGTACACAGATTCTTACTTACGAGGAACTGTATACTGTGCTTACCCAAATCGAAGCGGTACTTAACAGTAGACCTATCAGTGCTATATCTTCTGACCCTTCCGATTTAACGGCATTGACCCCAGGTCACTTCCTTTCACTTGCACCCTTATCTACAATTCCTGACCCCGATTTTACTAAAATCGAAACTAACCGCCTAACCAGATGGCAGCTCTTACAGAGGATGCACCGAGATTTCTGGAATCGTTGGAGAAACGAATACGTACGTACATACTTTGCAACAGAGATCTAAGTGGCAAGAAAGCAATTTTTCAAGTGTTGAACCAGGTACTCTTGTTTTGGTCAAAGATGATAATTTAAATCCTCTTGAGTGGTCACTGGCCCGGATTACTGAAATTATACCTGGTGCAGATAAGATACCAAGGGTAGCAATTGTGAAAACTGCTAAAGGCACTCTTAGGAGACCTCTAGTAAAACTTTGTCCGTTACCGGACCCCGCGTGCTGAAATTAGTATTTCAGGGGGGTGGGTATGTTTCGTTCCCGCTCAATTATATTGTAAATATTTTGGCTTAGAATTTTTGTTTATTTTTTGTTTTCTAAATTTGCGTAAAATTACAATTTTCCTTTTTACTCATTGTTAATGCAATTTTCTGCGAACAATTATATTATGATTATATACTATAAGTCTAATTTTCTTAAATTTTATTAAACAACGCACTTGATAAACTTTATTGTTTATCCCATACCTAATTTCCTATTATCCTTGTTTCCATAATGTTCCGCTTATACGCCGCACCCCTATGGAAATCTAAATCAGTTCACGTTGACAACGTCGCTGAAAACATACTACATCTCATCAACTGAGTTTCGACAAAAAACTCGCGAGTGAACCACATTTTACATATAAGAAAACCTCGAGATTTTTGGTGCCACCTTGGATATCCTAGTCTCCAGAATCCTCCAGGAATTCGGGGTAAGTCGAGTGCCTATTTTTTCGGGATATTTTCTTTATTGCTACTGCTATATGGCAGGTTTTATTTCTGGCCCTATCCGCCATTGATACTTACAATTTACAATACAATAATTAAGATCAAGTTTCTAACTGTGAAATTTAACGACTGTGTGAGCGTTTGAATCAGCTTCCCTAGTTTTACAGTCCACTATAAAAAAAATCTTAATTTGTGGATCGCCCATCTTTGTCCGCCCCGAACAAGGGTAATCGGTACTGTAGTAAAACATACCTACCCAGGTTCGTTTAACAAATTAAAATAAAACAAACAAAATACATAAAAGCCCTACGTTGTTAATCCCACTCAACAATTTACTTGCCCAGAATGCGCCTGACAATAACAAATTTAGGGAGACTTGAGGTAAGGTGTGATATGTAAAATAAACACAAAATTTGAAAAATACTCCTAATTTATTAATTCAAAGAAAATCAATAGTAGTGCCGTACTTAGCCTGAAATTCACGAGGTAAAAGAGCACGGCAGAGAAACCCTCGATCTCAATTCCAAAAATCGAGTCATGCTGTGCCAAACATTGAATTACAAATACTAAATTAAATTACTATGAAACTAAAATTACTCTATCAGTACTAAAATTTGTCGTTCTACATTTATAACAATACATTCAAAACTGAAGAGTTTGTGGTTAGTTAGCCGGACATCGCCATAAGGTACTGAGGTCCAATACGGGATGGTACTCAGCTAGTAGTTGATATTTTGGGCTAATATCTCTACTCTAGACTATACTTTTTTACTTGCTCGGATATTCGCTCAATCAGGGAAGGAAAATCTTAGTAGCTTCAGCAAGGCCCTTTCTTACATCTTGAATCGTACCAAAAATATATGATATCTATTTCATACATCTTTGGTCATACCTCATACAAACTAAAATCCCAGCACAAAAGAAAGCAAATGTTTTGATTTAATTTAAATCTGCATGGTTCACAGCATAAAACGATTCTATCTAAATATACACCTCACCTCAGGCAAAGATGTGTCATCACACGTGTATTTGACGTCTAATTTGATACCAAGATTTGACGTGATCAATATCATGTCGAGGTGGCGTGAAATTTTGGGCATCAAATTGACTGTAAAGATAACACTCGTTAATTTGACGTAATATTGAAAACTCATATATGTTGTGTAATGTAAATACAAAGTGGTTTTAAAAATATCCGATATTTTTTTATCATCGGACCAATTATTTTTCAAGGTTTTATTTAAAAGAGTAGTGCTTCTTTCCGAAAAGTGCACCAGTTTGAAAGCAATTCTGCTTACAACCAAAAAAAACTTTTTATGCCGAGTGTGATACTTGCCCCATATACATTAGAAAAGTTGCTTTCAATTTTACATATCCAATGACAGTTGGCAATTCTTGACATAAGTATTAAAAATTTAGGGAAAACTAAAGAACTTTTTTATTATATAAACTTTTTTTCCAAAATTAGTATTAACGATGCTAACTGAGGGACCCAAATATAAAGAATCACTTTTGGCATAATATTGTATATTCATGATAGTTGGTAAATATACAATATTTTTTAAATTACACAAAAACATTCTTAATCTTTAAGTATAACAAATTTTTTTTTATAGTTTCCTGAATAGAAAAAAAAATTACTTAAGGCGTTTTTAATTCGTTATATTGAGACGTTTAAAAACTTCTGTTTTAATACGTCTTATTGACGTCATAAAATATGATGTAAAATTCACGTTGTTAAAATCACATCAATTTTCGAGATAAATACACGTGATTTTCACGTTAAAAACAAGTGACAAAATAGACGTCATAGTGATGAATTTTGATGTCTATTCTACGTATAATTTACGTCATCAAATATAATAGAAATAGAAGAACACTTTGTTTGAAACATAATAATCTTTAAATACGCATTTTACTGACCTGTAAACAATTCGTTCTTCGATCAACTCAACAAACTAACTACCACTATTTCTTGATTCCGAATCTCATAAAAACACACACACATACATACAAATGTGTTGTTTTTTATTAATACCTACCTAAAGGGTGCTACAAAACCAAATAAAAGATTTCACATGTTTTTAAATAGACGGTTTCCTACAGTACCAAGCTGCTCATGAGTACCATAGGCAATTCCTAGTAAAAGATTTATCACAATCTACCTATGTGGCACAACGTCAAACTAGTCCAAAACTGCAATTTTTTTGAAAAATTAAGAAAAAATTGAAGATTTTTTATTTATATCTCTCAAAGGTAATCGGTACCAAGCTGGTAGTGGGTACTATAGGTAGTTCCTAGTAGAACATTCATCACAATATACTCAGGTGGCACAACGTCAAGTTACTCCAAAATTGTAATTTTATTGAAAAATGAAGAAAAAATTGAAGATTTTTGTATTTAACTCGATGGTAATCGGTACCAAGCAGGTAGTGGGTATCATAGTTGGTTCCTAGTAGAACATTTATCGTAAAGTAGATAGGTGGCACAACGTCAAGTTAGTCTTAAATTGTAATTTTTTTGAAAAATTAAGAAAAAATGGAAGATTTACTATTTAAAACTCTCGAAAGTAATCGGTACCAAGCTGGTAGTGAGTATCATAGTTGATTCCTAGTAGAACATTCATCGTAAAGTAGATAGGTGGTACAACGTCAAGTTAGTCCAAAATTGTAAAATTTTTTAAAAATTAAGAAAAAATGAAGATTTTTATTTAACTCTCTTCAAGGTAATCGATACCAAGCTGGCAGTAGGTACTACAGGCAGTTCGTAGGAGAATATTTATCACAATTTACGTAGGTAGAACAATATCAAGCTACTACAAAATTGTAATTTTTTTGAAAAATGAAGAAAAAATCGAAGGTTTTTTTATTTAACTCTCTCGAAGGTAATCGGTACTAAGCTGGTAGGGGGTACTATGGGCAGTTTCTAGTATAATATTTATTACAATGTACCTATGTAGCATAACGGCAAGTTAGTCCAAAATTGTATTTTTTTAAAAATAAGTAATAATTGAATTTTTTTTATTTAAAACTCACGAAGGCAATCGGTACCAAGCTGGTAGTGGGTACTATAGGTGAATTCTAGTATAATATTTATGACAATGTACCCAGGTGGCACAACGTCAAGTTAGTCCACAATTGCATTTTTTTGGAAAAATTAAGAAAAAATTGAAGATATTTTATTTAAAACTCTCGAAGGTAATCGGTACCAAGCTGGTAGTGGTTACCATAGGTAGTTTCTAGTACAATATTTATCCCAATGTATTCACAACGTCAAGTTAGTCCAAAAGAGCAATTTATTTGAAAAATTAATTATTAAATTATTTTCAGAACTTGAAACTGTTTTTAGATTTAACGTTAAAGTTTGATATCCCACAATTCATATTTCAATGAACTTTAACCACTCTACCATTGCCCCCCACCTCCCTCTACTATTTTTTTTGCAAAAATTAATTAAAAACCGTTTTTAGACTGTACTTAGGATCCTACGCTCCATTACATTCAATTTGATACCTCACAAGCCATATATTATGAGGTAATTACTTTTTTTAGCGCACCCCCTCCCTAAATTTTGTTTTTTCCAATAACAAAAAAAGTAGACCGTTTTAGAATACCTTAAGCATCTAATTAGGTACCTACAGCACTCATTTTTACCTGAGTAGGTGGGTACTCACTCTCAATTTTAATTTTGCCACGTCCAACAAAACTACTTCTCTTTCCCCACCCCTTTCAATTTTTTGAAAATTTTTTGAACATTTCTATAAAATTTCATTTGTTTTAGACGGCAAATAAGGCCAGAATTTCATTTTTAAAAAATCGCACAGTATTTGTTTGTTCCCCTGTAATATTTCACAATCCCAATACCAATACCAAGCCATCTTTTTTGTGGCTTTGTGGCTTTTATCAAAAAGCGAAATTTTGTGCCTGGGGTTAATTTTTGCGATTTTTCAAGTATTTCTCAAGAACCAGTAGACCTAGCGCCAAACTCCTAGGCAGCAAGGATACCCCAAGCAACAATTTTCTGACCAATGACCACATACTTCACCTAAATGGACGTTAATTTGAGTGTATAAATTGGTGATCTTCAGACGGTCTTGCATATTACGACACAATTTCGTTGCTTTAACGTTAGATAATACTGCAGTGACATTGTTACCGTCTAACCAACGTTTAGTCGACCTGTCACGCGTTGGTGCATTTTCTAGTAAACCAGTGACGTCGTGTAGACGTTTTTATGAGTCTCTAGTTACGTTCTGCCGACGTATCAACGTCTAAACAACTTTCACATTACGTGAACTTGAGACGTTTCTGGCCTGTCTTGCGACGTTTTCCGGTCGGAGTTTTGACGAACTTAAGTGCCCTTTTCTTGTGAAGAAGAAAAGTTTCCAAAGGAAAGGCATTATATTCTCCTTCTCTGCTGCACGTATGTACGGCAGATCGCCCTATCTCTCTCTAGATTTTAAATAACTGGCTCAACTGGTCAGGGGACTAATTCTTGAATCTCGAGAGAAGGATGGATCCCTCAAGAGAAGGGATCAATCCCGGGGCATATGCTTGCCTGAAATGGGACCGATCCCTGGCTTTGAAGTCGGGGAGCGGGAACACCCAAATTTTGATAGAATGGAATGAGCGATCATCGCTCAAGAATACAAAATGCGTTCGACGTGGGATCATTCGACACAAATCTGTCGTTCCCTGCTCAAGAATTAGGGTTCTGACAGAGAGATTACATTATCCTACAATTATATGGGCGAAAAAGGAAAACTGGTGCTCTTTAAACAGTAATGTCTGATCCACAGCTTCACTTCTTGCCGCTCACTAAAAATACTTTTTGCTTTTGCTTCCAAGGAGTAGGATCTTTGAAGTTTCCTGCCATATTTGAAAGAACTAAATTTTATTTCACAGTTCACCGACCATTTATTTTAGAAAACTCGAATAAAAAGTAAGGTTATGGGAACTGTCATCGGCGGAATTGTTGAAGCGTTTTCCAGTCGCATGTTGGGTTGATAGTAACCAACGGTCGTGACAAGTGGTTCATTTGGGAATGTTTGACGACTGTAGTCCATTTACGTATATTTTTTTGGATTCTCATAATATTCGCCATTTTTGATGCCGTCGTTTATGTTCGAAGTGGCCGCCATTGTTTATATTTACTAAAAACGGAAAAAAATACTACAAACACCACTGAATGGCATTTTGGAGACGTTTTATGTTCCGGGCGAGATAGATATTTGATCAGGGAGTCCTAAAAAGAGGGCTTTAGTAGCATTCATTTTTTTTACATTAAAAAAAGCAATATTTTTCGTTTAAACACAAACAAATCAAGGGAGCGAGTTTTCGAATGATCTCGGAAATTTAATTTTTTTAAAAACTTTTATTTCGTATAAGCGGTAGCAAACCTAGAATACAACAAAAAAATTATGATGTTTCACATATACTTATAAACTAATTAATGCAAAGCTAGCAAAATGAAAATCTAAGAAAAATATAAGGCACAGGTGTTCTTGTGAGAACATAACTCCTCCCGCGCTAGTTGAAAGCACAGTCTGAAGGACTGGATTTCAAAAAATTTTATTAGAATCTTCGGTTACTTCTGTTTTCCTAATTCTAATTAAAAATCTATTGATTAACATATAGCAAATACTAATAACTAATATCATATATAGAAAAATAGTCTAAAAACTGGCTTTTGTCACATATACTGGAGATGTCATGTCTTGAAGATCTTTCTTTTGGGCTGTCAATTGGGTGTGGATGTCGTCGGTGGCATGTAGATTGATTAGATTTAAATCAATCGTGGGTGGATTGAAAATCGGTGATTGTCCTTTGATGTGGGTCCAATTGAGTATAGGCAAATTGACTTCTGTATAGGTCAGCGGTGTAGAGCCATATGATTCGAATACCATTGACTTTATTCGAACTTTACATTCTGGTGGTACCTCCATTAGATAGGAACCAAAGAGTAGTTCGTTGGATTCGGAATTGCCACAATTGATTTTGGCAATTGTATTGACTGGTGTGGTTATTATCCATTTACCATCTGAAACTCTGGTAAACTGATTGTTGTGTAGGTGGATAACGAACGGGTGACAAGTGGTGTTATTTAATTGAAACTTTAGAAGCTGTACAGCACATGGTGGATGTTCCTCAATGGTGCGAGTGTGGGTGTTCTTGCAGATGAATTCGTTTGTTTGGACTTCTTCACATTTTTCGTCTTGGTATACATATCTGGATTCGCCAAGTGCTAGGTAGCGTTTGTGGGGTAGGTTGACGAGAAAGGATTGATTATTGGGAATTGGTAATGGGAACAAATTATAATATTGATACGTTTCTTTTTCAATCAAAGGCAATTCAAAAATAAATATTATTTGATAATCTCTTATAAAACTTTTGATTTCAATGAATTTTTCTAAAATAAGTATATTTTTTGAGACACCCTGTATAGGCAGCGAGTCTTCATTATGAAGATGTTTACTTATTTCTTGAATTTTTGCAAGTAATTCATTTGGGTCAATAATAGAGTTATGAAGAGTGTTAATTTTTGAGAACGTTGAGGCTATTTCAATTTTATCCAATATATTATAAATCGATTGATATAGTAATGTTATTTGATTAATAATAATAAATGTTTGGATGTACTCGTGGAACTACATGTTATGAATGTCTGATCGTTTAAGAGCGCTCTCAGTCTGTAAAATATGCGATTTTAAGATTATTTGGATATGAGTTACATTGAACATCATGGTTCTAAACTTATTAATGGTTCCGTTCAAGAGAGTAATTCGATTGATTGACTTAATTTTTAATGTATTTTGGTTAGATTGCAAAATTTTTATTTTTTCATTGAAGTTTTCGGCATCCGTTTGGTCTAGATTTCCAGTTATGCTCTTAATAAATGTACCCAATGGGTTAAATAAGCCAGGCTTTTGTCTACTTTTGAATTCGTAAGGAAATATTTGGATTAATAATGTCGTAATGCGTCTTTCTATAGCATGTTTTAAGTGGGAAGATAATATATTGGTGTGATTTTGAAGAGAATTAAACTCTGTTATTATTGGTTGTAGATCAATTGTTTGAATAAAGGACCATTGATTCGTAACAATTTTGGCTGTTCCTAGCTTAAAAGGCAAAATTCCAGGGTGGTTGTTCAAGTCGTTGAACTTGACGCTGGCGCTGGTTCCGTAGATTGTCCAGGCCCATCTGTAACAATGGGTACTATTTTAGTTTCATTTATGTGGATAACTTCTCTGCGTTTATTTTTGGGGTTTTCGATTTCGATTTTATTGTTTTCTAAAATTTGTGTCAACGTAAAAGGCCCTAAAAATTTATTTTTCATTTTACCCGATCTCTTTTCAGTTTTCTTGTATACTTGCGATCCGATAACTAATTTTTGTTTAGTTTTCGATTGGTTTATTTTATCAATTATTTTTTGTTTTGTTTCTTTGGTTTTATCCGAAATTTGATTATAAAGGGCTTCAGTTTTGGTTTTATGATTATGGATGTATTCAGTGTAAACATGTGAAGCAACTAAATTCATTGGATCCCTCGCATCTGTGTGTCCGTGGACAAGTTCAAAAGGTGTAAAATTTGTACTGGAGTGTATGGTGCTGTTATAGGCAATAAGTGCGTATGGCATTAAATTAGTAACTTCCGCGTTGGGGTTTGCGTCGCGTAAGAGTCGAATATGTTCGATCAGCGTAGAATGTAGGCGTTCGACAGGAGAATTTGATTCATGGTGATGAGGTGTAGTAAAATGTATTTTTAATTTATGAACTTTTAATAATCCATCAACCACCTCGTTTCGAAATTCTGATCCGTTATCTGAAACAATTAATTTCGGAACTCTCATAAAAGAAAACATTTTTATTAATTGATCGCAACATGAGATGGCATTTCCGTGGTAAGGTAATGCTTGCGCAAACTTTGAGAATTTATCTATTAATGCTAAAAAATTTTGATTTCCCATAATACATGTGTCAATATGAACTATTTCGAAAGGTTTACTCGGAGTTTCGGTAAGAACTAAAGGTTGATCAGGGGGTTTGCGATGGTATTTGGATCTTTGGCATACTTCGCAATTATTTATATAATTTGTCACATCGTTTTTTAAAGATTTCCAATAATAATTGGTTCTCAAAAATTTGAGAGTTTCTTCGACGCCACGATGGTTAGTTTTGCCTTCGTGTCTATATTTTATTAACATTGTCCTTTCCTCTTCTTTAACGTTATTTATTAATTTAGTGCACTCTATTAATTTGCAATTTTGGAAGTGTTTAGACATGGCCTGTTGAAAATAAACTCTAAGATTTTTGGACTGATTTTGAAAAATATTCCTTTAAAAATGTTACAATATGCGAGACACTTGCTGGTAAGGTGGCTTTTATAATTTTATTGCCGTCAAAATCTTCTTTATCGATTTTAACGTACATTTCGTATGGTGATTGATTAACAATAATTTGATTGGTTTTATTATTAATTATTTCATCAAGCAATGTCATTACAGCATAATTCTGATCGGCGTTCGTAGTGTGGACAGTATTAGAGTTTTGATTTTGATTTATGTTTTGTAGATTTGGATCTTGTAGGGTCGGTTGAGGCGCTTGATCTGGTGGTTTAATTTGCAAATTTGAAGTTATGTTTATTTTCGGTTTTCCGTTATTTATGGTTTGCAGGTAATCAGAAACTAGTTCCGAAGAAAGTGCGTTTGGATCAAAGTCTTCGCTTAAAAATTTAGAAATGTCAGAATCAATGTCTACCGGAGAATTGATAATAGACTCCGATTCTAATGCGTTTAACTGAATGCGTGACAGCGCGTCGGCATTGGTATTTTGTTTGCCTTTTTTATGTATAATTTCGAAATCATATTCTTCTAATTTTAACCTCCAACGTACCAATTTACTGTTGGGTTCTTTAAGGTTACACAGCCAAACTAAAGGGCGATGGTCTGTATAGATTTTAAATTTGTGACCGTAAAGATATGGCCTAAAATATTTGCAAGCCCAAACGATCCCTAACAATTCCTTTTCAATTGTGCTATATCTTTGTTCCGTTTCATTTAGCGTTCGCGATGCGTAGGCGCCACACGGCGCCAAGAGCAATGTTTGATGCGTCCGTCGTAAGTACGAATGGCTTTTCAAAATCTGGGTATTTTAGGATAGGTGCATTTATTAGTAGATTTTTTAAGTGATTAAATGAATTTAAAAAGGCTGGCGTGTGTTCGACTTTGGCATTTTTCTTAAGACATATTGTCAGAGGTTTAGTAATTTTTGCAAAATCTTTGATAAATCGCCTATAATAGCCCGCTAATCCTAAAAATCCTTTAATTTCTTTTTGTGTTTGCGGTAAAGGATAGTTTTTTACAGCTATAATTTTATCAGGGTTCGGTTTTACTCCCTCGTTAGTAATTGTATGGCCTAAATATGCTACTTCTTTATGTAGGAATTCGCTTTTTTCGAGTTGGATTTTAAAGTTGGCCTGCCGAAGCCTTTCAAATACAGCTTTTAAACGGTCAATGTGTTCTTGAAGAGAGGTGGAAAATATCATTATATCATCAAGGTACACCAGGCAGATTTCATTTTGAAAACCAAATACGTTATTCATAACGCGCTGAAAGGTCGAAGGTGCATTTTTTAGCCCAAATGGCATGCGCCGGAATTCGTAGTGACCCGTATCCGTTAAAAAGGCTGTTTTTTGTATATCGCTTGGATCCATTTGAATTTGGTGGTACCCACTGGCCAAATCGAGCGTAGTAAAGTATTGGGATTTGCCTAATTTATCTAAGATGTCTGAAATATTGGGTAACGGGAATTTTTCGTCAATACTTTTATTGTTAAGGCGTCGATAATCAATCACGATGCGCCATTTGCGTTTATCAGATGCGTCCATCTAGGACTATTCATATAGGACTACTCCAGGGTGATGTTGATTCTTGTATAATTTGATTATTTAACATTGCCGCAATTTGAGAATGAACTTCAGCTTTATGTACGTGTGAGTATCGATAGGTTTTGGTAAAAATACGTGTTTCATCCGTTAAATTTATTTTATGTTTTATTTGATTAGTGAATGTTAGTGGTGTATTTTCGCAGTAAAAGATGTCTAGGTACTCGTAACATAAATTTCGAATAGCTTTATATTCTTCCGTGTTACAGTGTTCAAGGCGCAGATTTTTCAAATTTTGTTTTTGTATTATCGATATTTTGATCATATTCATTATCTACTTCCATTTTTGCAATAAAGTGAAATTCAGTTTCTTCCAAAATTTCAACATCTATGGGTTGTAGTAATTTGATTTTTATAGGATTTTCGCGTGAGTTAGTAATTGTGTAGGAATCAATGATTTTTACTAATTCCCGAGGCATTTCGGCACTACCAAAATCAATGTAAATAATAATACCAATACCATTGGATTCGTTGACAGGTATTTTTACTTGTTGAGACGTTCTTGGTTGAATCATAATTTCGCAGGGGAATATTTTAAAGTTTGATTGTGACTTATTATTTGCCTGATAGTACAAAGGCAAAACTGAATTTTTTTATTCTAAACAAAAGTCCTTTAAATTAATACTAGCGCCTATCTGTGTTAAAAAATCTATTCCCAATAAGCCATCGAATTTAGGAGAGAAATCAAAAAGATAAAATTTATGATGTCCGTAACAATTAAAAGATGGACTGTTGCGGTGTTTCATTTTTTCCCGGTTTTAAAGATATTATATCTTGTACTACGCAATCAATCGATCTTTGATCGGCAAAGGTGGAAATTATTGATTGTTTTACGAGTTCCCAACTTGTTAATTCAACGCGGGACGCTATTAAATCTGCAGCCCTACCAGTAAGTTTGCTTAAAATTGTATCAAAAAGGCAGCTATTAATAGGAGCGTTCGTATTAGTTTTATCTATGTGATTTGATAGAAAATTTTCACATGCCGATATGAATCGATTTATTTGTTTTGGATTGCCGTCAAAACAGGGGATATTATCCGCTTGATACCTAATTAACACGTAATTAGGTTGTGCCATTTCTTAGTATTATGTAGTTCGAAATGTCTTAAATATCTAAACAACGTATCAATATAAAATTTATTGTTTTTTAAGGATTAATAATCAAGGATGCACTTACAGTAGTAATGTTTTCTTTATTCCAATAGGACGAGCGATGGTGTCTCTTCCCTGGTATCTAACTATGAGGATTGTCTGGACGATGCTTGTTCCATACACCTCGCATCAATAGGACACTGTATTCCCTGGTCTTGGTTGTTTCACCACTTTTACAACACCACTTTCCCGAAATTGTAGTTCTTTTTGTAGGCTCGTTCCACAACTAATCGTTAACACGAAAACGGTTACTTTTCCGCACGATGCGCAATAGTTGTCCACTGGTGGTCGATTATCCTAACGACTGCGCCAGTTTTCGAATGATCTCGGAAATTTAATTTTTTAAAAAACTTTTATTTCGTATAAGCGATAGCAAAGCTAGAATACAACAAACAAATTATGATGTTTCACATATACTTATAAACTAATTAATGCAAAGGTAGCAAAATGAAAATCTAAGAAAAATATAAGGCACAGGTGTTCTTGTGAGAACATAACTCGCGCGTGTTTTTTCGTTCCTTTTCTAAGCATATTTGTCAGTAAACCGAATTGCGTATTTAAATTTTGCTCCCATAGTGGCCATATAAATACTGTTTAATAAACGGCAATAATCAAATTATAATTTTTTGTTTGCCATTTTCTAAAGTGTATAAAAATAAGTTCATTTTAGTAACCGAAAATCCCAAAGTTTGAGATGGGTAGTGAAACACCACCAAAAAATCAATAACACATAGAGCGCTAGTGTCACAGTCACTGCACAACGACGTAAGGACTCAAAAATTGCTACGCGTAAAATTTGGCTCTCTTCACTAGCCAGCGAATTACCGCTTTTCAAAATAAATAAGAATATCTCACATATTTTTTGTTTTATTTTTTATGACATGAAATGGGAGTTTATGTTTCATCTTTTCCGAATTTACGCAAAGGCGTAAAAATATAGGTTATTGTAGATCACGTCATAATGACGAAAAAAATTAACCTTAATTCTACCTTTTAATTAGTTAAAAAAAAAACAAAATTATATTCTTTTTGATCAACCTTTGTAGTAAATAGCATTTCAAGATTTCAAAATATAAATCCAAAACTTAAAGTTCTGTTCGTTAAATTAAGTAGATCATAAGACTTGTCTCTAACATGACGCTTTAATAACGTTATAATATGACTAAAATTTGACCTCGACGAATTTTACCTAAAAATGACGTGATTAAGACATGTCCTTGCTACCTGGGCTGGTACCCTTTATAAAAAAGGTCTTAAGAATGCGCATTTATTTATTTAAACATTTTCTTTATAAAGTACACCGTTTCGTAACAAACACTAAAAAAAAAACGTTCAAACAAACTAATGGTTTTAAGAAAATATAAGGTATTGATTATGATTTTAAATGGCCCTTTCGGTTAATAAATAAAAAAGTTATGATTTTTTGAATAAGACCCTTGTCGGCCATCTTTAATGGCATACCCCCCCCTTTACGTCCCGTCCGGCTTGGCAGACTTGTCGTTTTTGTTTACTCACCACACCGTACATCTATCGTAGGTATCAAAATTTTTGTACCCGATGACATTGAATTTTCATCAGTAGCGTTTAGGCTATACCTTACCCAAGATATTTTAATGAATTTTTGCTACAAGTAGTGGTTTTACCTTTTTTTCCCCACAAGCCGGTACACATTCGTTTTTGTCCAATCCTTTATTCCAGTCGCCATTTGCTTGACAGCGCCTTTCATACGAATGACTTCTTGGTTCATAATAGTTTCTGCATTTAAACGTTAAAGTTGTGCCAGGTGTCGCTTTGGTGCATGGAATAATTTCACCCGAGGTTTTTTTGCAGGTGACATTCATATTGACTGTATCGTAAACTTCGGGACATTTTTTAAGACATTTAATATTACTACGAAAATTCCACCCTGCCTCAGTGCAGACTAATATTTTGGTATAACCCTCATCTGTTTCCGAAGGCAGCCAGCCTTTGGTGCAACTTAACTGTATATTAGTCCTGGGAGATACCTTTGCTCGAGGATTATATGGTGTACCTGCAATAGACAATATCAAAGTTAAAATTTTTTAAAAATTCCTTAGGTCCTCATTTAATTATCGTTTTATAATAATTAAATGTGGACCATGTCAAACCACTAGATTGTAAATTTACACCAAATATCTTTTTCGACTAAGGATTTTTTTTTATGGTGGTCTTGTGTTATAAAATCCAAGAACTAGTAGACCTTTCAAATTTTTAAAAGTTTATTAAAAGTTTAGTATACTTACTCAGCTTAAATACAGCTTTTTAGTGTAAGTAGTGATTGCCATAGTGTGGTTCTCCCCCCCCCCGCCCGTGATAACTTACTTAACCCACTTAAAATTTTAAACAAAGAAATTTTTTAGAAATTTTAATTGAAATGATTTTACTAACTTTTAAGTAATTTTTGTCAATAGCATAAACAACGATAATATTAATAGACTTTTGGCTTGTGTAGGTAACCCTCCACATTTTTTTGCATCCTCAATATGAAATACACAGTCTTGCATCTTACAATTGTGGCTATTAAGGTCTGCTTAGCAATCCACCCTAAAGAGCGTAACCGATAGCGGATTGTTATACGGATCTGACAGCATAAGTAATTAAAACCATGAGTTTCTGCGTACAGAGTGCTTATTCTTAAAAGTAAAAGATTTGAATATTCTCGGGGGCTCTTCTCCTTCTCCCTGGAGAAAATATACGTATTTTTGAGAGATGATGAATTAGAGAGGCCGGTTTGTGAAACCAATCAAAACGCAACGAAACAGCTGTCGCCCCAGACTGAACCTATGATGTTGGTGATGGTCAGTTTACTAGGCATTCTTTGAGTTAAATCCTAGATGAACACTCCCCTGAGGTCGCCACTAGTAGCTGGCCTGTAAAAGGAAAGTATGTTCGAGTACACAAATATTTCAACCAGAGTCAGTGGTAAAAAGTCGTTATTTTAAATACACATGCAATATCCATTTATATTCTTGTCAATTTATTATATTTCATGAAGAAAGAATATTATAAAATTTTAATGAGTTAAAATAAAACGTAGAATAAAAGAACGGTTAAAACACGTGACCTAGATGTTAAGACCGTTGCTCTTTCTTACTCGCGCACTTTTTCCCACAATTGTCTACAAAACTGCTCATTGGTAAATAGCCCAATAGAATAGTACTTTTCAGGGCTAATAGGGGATCATGCCCGAAATCTAAAACCACCTTTTTCCAACAAAATTTCCCTCTAGGTTCGCCGCCATCTTGGATTTTGTGTTGGACTTAATCCTTGTCCGATTTTAAAACGGATTTTTCTGCTAGCTAATCAAAATTATTTTTTTTAAATTTATTCGAAATTTTTTTTTTGTACGTGTCATAAAAAAATAGTTATGACTAAAAGGCTCCCGAAAATGGTGACATGTGATTACGTACTATAGTCCGGTCACCGTATTTCTCGCCGACGCTGACAGTTTGTCACATTCCAAATGTCAAAACCTAGAACCTTTTATTTGCTTACTAAACGTTGTTGGCAATCAAAAAAGCACAGCCAGATCTTAAAATGTTTTGATTTTTTTTCTACTTAGGATGTCATATATGACAAAAAGTTTTAAGGGTACACAAAACCTTATGAGGATATGAAAGTTTGTAGGTAGTTAAGGATACTTATGGATGCAAAGTTTTTTGATGATGTCTGTATTTCCCAAAGAAAGGGAAGGGTTAAAAAAATGGGGTTAAGTCTGCGCAACAGGACCAACAACAACCTATTTGCAACTACACCGAAAAAAAAATAGATGATTGGCTTATTTCTGAATTACACTGTTTACATTGAAACGTAAATAAAATTAAGAATACTTTAAAAGCTGAATTCTTTTCGAACTTCGTTTGCATTGGACCTGTTTATTTACTTATTTGATTTAAACATAAACGGGTGTTTTTTACTGGTACAATAGCATATTATGTTTCTATTTTCTTTTCCAAACCAAAAAGTGTGTTATTTTTGCATCTTGTTAAAAGAAACAAGCTTGTGAAGGCTTAAAAAAACTGAATAAAATAATATTTCTCTAAAAATATACCTTAGAATTTGAAAATAATTAGTCTTTAAAAGTCATTCCTCATTATTATATTTTAATTGCAGTTACGAAGAGCTTGTTGTCCACTGTGTACTTCTTTTCTATAGATCATGGTGAATGCGCTGGTAAAAATATATTGCTTTTATTTAGGTTCTGGTGGGTTTTTAAATAAACTTAAATATTTCAAGTAAAACCACATTGAAACCCCTCTTGTAAACAACTAGATTTAATTACTATATTAAACCAAATATTCTTATTACAAATATAATCATAAAAAGTCAAACTTTTTCTTGTATTTATTAACTAACTATATCTTGTCTAAGTCATGTGAAAATGTATCCAATTGTAAACTTGTTCACAGAGTCCACATAAAGATTGCTCTGGCCTTTACAGTAACCTGAAACAAAATAAAAACAAATTAACCAAGACCCAATCGGTCATCCTAGCATAAATTTCAAATCTGCAACATTTATTAAGTTAAAATAATAAAGTCTTTTTTATTTAGACTTATTCCTGTCATCTACTTAAAAAAGAAAAATAAAGTAGACTATTTCCCTTAGAAAATATCTCTGAAAATTTTGACCAATAACATCGATGGGGGCTTGCAGATTTTGACCAATAGCAAACGAATTAAAGCGATAATTTGCAGTAAACAGCCTCTTTTAACACATATTTTGCCTATTACTATCAGGTAGAGTATTGTGTATGAGGACTGAACAAAACAGCTCAGTGAAACGCAAGTTGCAATTTCAGGAAATAGTCCGCAGAATATGCCTCGTGCAGCAATCATAATTTTTACCTCAGCACTCGAGCACATTCGCGTTTATCGTCAATTTGCTATGACTCGGGATATTATCTATGATAATATTAATATTACATAGTGACTTTTAAAATATGTGTTAAAAAAGGCCTAAGGAAACTTTTTTGTCTACTTAAAAGAACCTAGTTGTAAGTTGTTGAAGTTTTTAAGTTCCTGTCACCGTTAATCCTTGAAGTTGTATGGCCTCTATGAATGATTGGTCTCAAATTTACTCATGTAGGGCTTGAGTACTCCTTATATTTCCTAAAAATACCAAAGGCAAGTTTATCACAAAACAAATAATATTGATTGCACTACCTTTGTCGTCAGTTGACAAACACAAGCGCGGGTTGCGGAGTGGGGGTAATTGCCCCCCCTGGACTTGGATTTTTCACAAAAACATTTAAATAATCAAGAATTCTCTGCCAAAATTGAAAAAAAAAAAAATTGACTGTGGCGCTATAACCCCATGGATTTTTACGACTTTGTGTCGAAAATGCTATTCTTAGTGCAATATTCTCAAAAATGCATGCCTTCGCCAAAAATTTAATTACCCCCTAAATTTGGGGCCAGGCCCGCACTTGACAAAACACCCACCTGTTAGTTTAGTTTGAAGATCAACTGTCCTTGACTTCTTTAAAGAGCCTTGTCCATTTAGAGCTGGACCACAACAAGCTTAAAGCATCTCGCCTGCCTTTGTGTGCTTGTTTTTGACTTTAAGTTTGATATTTCCTGCGATTTATACGGGGGTTGTGCCCATGTAATCGGGATACATTTTGAATGTTCCTAAAAGTAAAAAAACAAAAAATATTAAATAAAGGAGATTTATATTCGTTTTAAAGAAGTAAACAAACATCAATCTTAAGAGAAATATTTTTCAAGGATCCACACGTTAGTTACACGGGAGTAATCTGTACCTTATATATACCTGTCATTACTCTTGAAGGCATTTGGGCCAGAAATTGGTCATTGTTGACGAAAACTAGGGATTTGTTTTACCACTTGATTGTTTTTAAAAATAATATAACAACAACATTTCATGTAGAAAGTTGCCAGTTCGCGAAAATGCTTTCCAAAAAAAAAGTGAAATTAAAGCCTAGCCAACTCCTACAGCATGTATTTTAAAAACAATTTGTTCTTTTTTTAGTTTGAAAAAGTTGCTGGCTAGTTAATTCAAAATGTTTTCATTAAAAACAAAATTATATAGATTCTCCATCTATAATCTATAACCATTTTTTTTGTTTTGCCCCCCCTGCATATTTATAAATAAAAAAATTAACCAGATAACATACAATTCAATGTTTATTTAAAAAAATTATTATATTAAAGCGATTTAAAAATATATTTGGTTAAAAGTATAGTCGAAATTCAGTTTAAATACTGGTTTCATACAAATCGTAGGGCGTCTGTAGGATTTGCAAGCCTTGAAAAAATAATTATCATGAAAAAAAATCTTGTGATATGAGCTTTTGTACATACTAGGTATCAGGGTTTTCAGAAATGTGAGTTTTTTTGCGGCACTAGTAAGTTTATTTAGAAATCCATAAAATACATGGGTAACCTACCTAATAAAAAAAGCTTATATCTTTTTTCACAAAAACCTCTCTTAACAGCAATTTTGACAAATCAGTTTTCAGATCACTTTTGGAATTAGGTAACTGCGAATAAATTTGACATTGCAATAAAATAAGTTTTTACCTGTTTCTGGGACTCCCGCTTAAAAGTCTTGTTATAACTTAGCTTTTTAAGTGAGTTGGGTTGGGCTGAGTCCATCTTCTACTTGGTAGGTACTAATCTAAAAAAAAAAACAAATTATTGTAAGATAATAACAGATACAACAAAAACTGTTTAATTGGAGTTTGCTATAGATTTTACCAATTAAATAAATAGAAGTGCATACTTTTTAGGAAAAAAAAATTCCTGACTTTTCCTGATCATTTGGATAAAAATTCCTGTCAAACATTTTTAAGAAGGCCATAAAATAAAATGTTTGCAATAAATTGTAATAAGTGAAATACTAGCACCACAGGCAATTAAAAAAAACCTATGTGTATAAATTAAATAGAAACTAATCTAAAAATCGGAAAATAATCATTTTTTTTATTTAAGAAACCAGGGAAGTAATTTTTTTATGAGGCCTAGCAAAAATCCTTTATACATCTGAACTTTTTTGACATTGATAAAAATTAGAAAATTGGCTTCCTTGTAAGAGCAGGGGGCGATTACATAAGCTATAATAAGCTATAATAAGCCCAAAAAACAAATATATTTATAGCTAGATAATAAGTATATTAAAACCGAGATTAAAGTTAATGATCAAGTTATGCCTTTATGCATTATAAAGTTGGGAATAAGCCTGCCTTTAGTTTAAAAATAATATTCATTACAATTATAAAAAGTATGTAAACACTGAAAAAGTCCATCTTTTTTAATCGAAAAACGACAGCATAATTATTTATTAAAAGACCCTTAAAACCTTACCTCTCTCAGGTAAAGCTCACTTTAAAACGAAGAAAAAAGAGTAGATTTTGAATCCCAAGTCTCAAACTAGTATTAAAACTAATTATTTACTTACCTCTTTAACTGAAGTAAACTCCAAAATCCAAAATAATAAAATGTGAAAACTCCAAAACACAAGGCGGAGGTCCATTTACAAAATAAATATGGCTGCCAAGTTGACAGCAGCGTGAATGGGTATGTCAAAAAATACAATTTTTTGCTACGGGTCTGTTAAGACCGCAGTATCGTTTGGTTTTGAAAGTTGCCACCCCTGAGCAGGCTAGCAATTTTTTTGGCGATCGTATTTTGCGACAGAATTAGTGTGACCAGACTATAGCTAATATTTGTCTTTGTGTAGACTTGAGAAGAAAAGTATTCAAATATAAATTGTAGATATCAAAATTCTCTATAATTTAAAAAAAAAAAATTCTGTTTAATAAAAGATTACTGGGATAGAGTGCTGCAAAGTTGACACTACAAATTCTTGAGATAAGATTTAACTCTCTTATTGTGTCAAGTTGGTCATGACGAACGCCTATGGTTTGTCAAACCAGAAATTTATCAGACCGTATTTAATGAAAATTTTCATCGTAAGAACGATTCACCATAAAAACTGCAATTTGTTACACCAATTTTTTATCCGAACCCCATTTTTTCAAACTCACTCTATAGCAAACGCGAAATTTATAAGACCCGTTTTTGTTCAAACTCGTAATTTGTAAAACCCACTTTTATTCAAACCCGGTATTTGTCAAACCATTATTTTTCAAAGTCGGAATTCGTAAGAGCCATTTTTTATCAGAAATTTGTTCTTAACCGGAATGCAAGTGACATCTATACACAAACTATTGAACATTGAACGCTACTTCTACAAGTATGCGAGCATAGCAGCAACAAATGCATCGAAACGCCGCGCCGCCGCGCCTTCTGCGCACATACGGGTATTTGACTGATCCAAGCGGCCAAAAGTCAATTTTGCAAAATGCAATACCTGAAAAGGGAAATGGCTAGTTAGGATAGTAAACTAGTCCAAGAATAATACCCAACCACTTTCATCTATCTCCCGTACACACCCCGTGTTCAGAGTCAGTCTGAAGACGATCGTCTTGAAAGCTGCTTGTGTGTGTTCTTGACGTTGATGTGATTTTATAAACTTTACCAATGAATATTTTTAGTTTTACTGTTAGTACGAGATCCGGCTGCAAATTTTTTGGCCGAACGCGTGACCACTCAAAATATTTAAAAAGTTAAAGATTAGTACTCACCATTCCCAGAAAGATTATGGTGTCAGTCGGAATTTGGCTGGAAATGTAAAAAGAAAATAGTTTTTGACCCATTTTTTTGGGAGTAACCAAAAAATACTTGTATTGGGACTTGACTTAGACTTAGGCGATGCCAAAAATGCAATGGTGCTATCCCGCATTCGGACAAGTTGCCGCGGCACCATCGCCCGAAGGGATGCTTTTTTTAAGCAAAAGCGACCTATAACATCTCCTCAATACGAATATCAAATAGTGCCACTCCAAATCTGGCCGGAAGTGCCCAGCACCAATGATTTTATACTCAAACCTCGCAGGTCGTTCCTTATAGAGGCGATATTAAGACGGCAAGGAAAAGACCTTTTAATTCCTGATAAATTTTATTTGAAATCCCCGACCGGTTTTGTTTTGTTTTTAACACGTAAATTTTTTAATTTTAATGGTCTTGTAATGTTAAGAAATTTCTGTTTTTAAAATGTATTTATGTTACTGTGTGACATACAATGACGTTTTAGTCGATACCGGTAGGGAGTTTCAAATAAAATTTGCGAAGAATTAATAGGACTTTTCCTTGCCGTCTTAATATGAATAATCTTCACTGTGGAGACCTCATTCAACTTATAGAGGCGTGTTAGTTATTGCTATATATATTCGAGAAAAACATTAGTAGCCACAATTTTTTTGGCATAAAAATATTAGGAATACTAACCTTAATATTCCCTAATAAATCTTTAAAAATCCGACTAGTACCAACACCGCCATATTGAAAAAATGGCAGAAACAGGTAATTTTTTGGGTTTATGTCGAGCTTTTTACTAATTGTCTCGAAAACTCATCGGTCTTCAAAAAAACTTATGGTGTCAAACTAAAAGCATATAAAATTGTCTCTCAAACAGTGTAACAACTTTTAGACTCAGACCACCACACCAGTGGCGAAGATAGAATATATTTTCTTTAAATATGTGTTTCTCCTTCTTTCTACAATATCTCCTAGTACATAAAAAAATATAGGAGTTGAATATATTACTAGTTTTCTGCCCTCCCTAAAATGTAACATATTACGTGTTAATATATAAAAGAACAGTAGCGCCCTTGAAGTTTTTTAAAATAATTTTCTAAGCAACAATTTTCGTTTTTGAAAACAAACATAATGTTCTTAATATGAGTTTTTTAATTTTATATCTTGTATTTTGTTGTTAAGATGTTGTCTCTGATTGCTCTAAGTTATCCACATTTGGCTTTAAAACATAGTTAATTAGCCCATCTCCATTTCTCGGCTTCTAGGAGATGGAGGTGGATCCTAATAATTTATAAATGACAAATGACCACCTACTACAGCTTAAACATAAACTACTTACCAAACTTTATCGAACGAGCAGTTTGGCTATTTTCTTTTCGTTGCTACTATTTTAGTGTTGAGTAATCGAAAAAATTAATAAAAAACTTTCCCGATTACCAAATCCACTAGTATCGGTTGTGTACAGAAATAGACAACGTGTCGTATTTACGAATTCATAAAATGAGCAAAAATATAATAAATATAAAAATTGAAATTAAACCAAAAAAAAAAATGTGAAAAAACCAAAAATATAAAATTAAAAAGAATTTGATTAAACCGTAAAAATGTCGAAACGTAAATTAAACGAAAATACAAAAGTTCAATATAATTTGATCAAATCGTAAATCGTTCGAATCATACGTTGGAATCGCGAGTTTTGAAATGTTACAACAGGTACAGGTAGAAAACGAGATTGCATCATTACCAAACTGTAGTTGGTAATACTGGATTTGGTAATCGGGACATTTTTTAAATAATTTTTTCATTTACTAAACACTAAAATAGTGGCAAGTGGTAAGTAGTTTATGTTTAAGCTGTCGTAGGTGGTCATTTGTCATTTATAAATTATTAGGATTCACCTCCACCTCCTAGAAGCTAAGAAAGGGAGATTGGCTAATTAACTATGTTCTAAAGCTAATTGTGGATAACTCAGGGCAATCAGAGAGAATATGTTAACCACTTAAAATTCAAAAACTCATATTAAGAATATTGTGTTTGTTTTGAAGAACAAAAATTGTTTGTTTATAAAATTATTTTAAGAAACTTCAAGTACGCCACTGTTCTTTTATATATTAACGCTGATATGTCACATTTTAGAGACGGCAGAAAATTAGTTATATTTTGAACTACTATATTTTTTAATGTACTAGGAGATATTGTGAAAAGAAGTAGAAACACATATTTAAAGAAAAAATATTCTATCTCCGCCACTCGTGGTTTGAGCCTAAAAGTTGTTATACTGTTTGAAAGACAATTTTATACTCTTTTAGTTTGATACCACAAGTTATTTTGTGAACCGAACAGTTTTCGAGATAATTAGTAAAAAGCTCGAGATAAACCCAAAAAATTACCTATTTCTGCCATATTTTCAATATGGCAGTGTTGGTACTAGTCGGATTTTTAAGGACTTATTAGAGAATATTAAGGTTAGTATTTAACGTCTTTATATAAAAAAATTAAGTCTACTAATCTTTTTCTCGAAGATATATAGCAATAACTAACTCGCCTCAATAGGAAATGGCTCGCGAGTTTTGAGTTTAAAATCATTGGTGCCGGGCAGTTCCGGCCAGATTTGGAGTGACACCATTTGATATTCCTATCGAGGAGATCAATACCTTTAATTTGACAGCTCAATCAAGAGGTTACGTTATGAGTTGATTTTGCTTAAAAAGAAGCACTCCGGCAAGCAACGCGGCCGGATGCGGGATGGCACCATTGCATTTTTGACATCGTCTAAGTCTAATTCAAGTCCATATACAAGAAATTTTTGGTTATGCCCAAAAAAAAAATGGTAAAAAAATGGGTCAAAAACAATTTTATTTTTGAAATTTTCGGCCTAATGTCGACTGGCACCATAAGCTTTATGGGAATGCTGAGTACTAATCTTTAACTTTTTAAATATTTTGTGTGGTTACGCGATCGGTCAAAAAATTTGCAGCCGGATCTTGTACTATGGGTAAAATTTTTCGGCTTTAGTGTCTAAACAAATTTCTTCTAATGGTCACAAATTATATTTTGTACATATCTTTACTGTCGCGCCTACGACCGATATGCGTATAGATAAGTTCGGGAACAGTGTTCCCTCAAATATTTTAAAATTTCAAAATATTCAAAAGCAAATGGAAGTATTCTTTGTAGTTTACGCAGATTTTGAATCCATCTTAGCACCAATACAAAGTTGTGAGCCCAACCCCAAAGGATCTCTTACGGAACGAAATTTTATACATAAACCATATTCATTTGCTTATATTATAAAGTGTTCTTTTGATAGATCCATTTTAAAGTTTGTGCTCTATCGAGGCTCTGATGCTGCGAAAGTATTCGTTGAACGTATAGAAACTGACTTAAGAGAGCTATATCACAAATATTTAAAGGATATAGTGCTAATGACACCTTTAAACGATCAGGAACTGACTGAAATGGAACAAGCAAGTGAATGTGGTATATGTGAAAAACATTTTGAGACTTTTGATACAAAGGTAACTGACCATTGTCATAAAACGGGACGAAAACGCTTTATTGCCGCACATAGTAAGTGCAACCTAAATTATAAAACGCCTAATTTTGTCCCCATTGTGTTTCATAATTTGAGTAGCTATGATTGTCACATGTTTATCAAAGAACTGTGTCGCCATGGCGATAAAATCGATGTTATTGCCCAAAATAAAGAAAAATACATTTCTTTTACCAAATCCATATACATGCACGACTACACAAACTATAAGGGAGAAATAAAGAAAAAGTATTTAAAACTTCGATTTATTGATAGTTTTAAATTCTTAAGCACTTCGCTGGAAAATGTAAGCAAAGGATTAGATTCTGAGTCATTTTTTGAGACTAAAAAGTATTTTCCCGACCCAGAAAAATTTAATTTGATAAGGCAAAAAGGTGTTTTTCCTTATAGTTTTGTCACAAGCCTTAAAAAATTAGATGTTTGTGAATTACCAACAAAAAACCAATTTTATGATAATCTAAACGAACAACATATTAGCGATGAAGACTCTGAAAGAGCAAAAAAAGTTTGGAAAACATTTGGATGTAGAAATCTGGGCGAATTTGCAAATTTTTATTTAACTGGGGACGTACTGACTCTTTATGACACTTACGAAGCATTCCGCTTAAATTCATTAAAAGCCTATAAATTAGATTCAGCTCAATATTACACACTACCCTCACTGTCCTTTGATGCTATGCTTAGAATGACTAAAGTTCAATTAGAGCTACTAACCGACATCGATATGATACATTTCTTTAAAAACGGTATTCGGGGGGGTATAAGCCAATGTACAGATCGAAAACATATCGCGAATAATAAGTATCTTCCAGAGTTTGACCCCAATGTTGATTCATATTTCATTATGTACTTAGACGCAACAAATTTATACGGCCATAGCATGTCTCAACCTTTGCCCACTGATGGGTTTGAATGGCTTACAGAACAGGAAATCTTGCAATTAAATATTTCTGATATTTCAGAAAATAGTCCTATTGGATATGTACTTGAAGTTGATGTTTATTATCCACTTGATTTACACAATTCTCATTCAGACCTCCCTTTTTTGGTTGAAAATTTAATTCCCCCGGAATCCCAGTCAAAAATTAAAAAATTTATCCCAAACTTAAACCACAAACAAAAGTATGTTGTTCACTATAGGACTTTAAAACAAGCCATTGAACATGTCCTTATTATTATAAAAACCCATCGAATACTAAAGTTTAATCAATCTCCTTGGTTAAGAAGATACATTGATTTTAACACGGATTTAAGAAATAAGGCAAAAACTCCTTTTGAGAGTTACTTTTTTAAGTTTTCTACAAACTCCATATATGGTAAGACTATGGAGAATATAGAAAATAACAAGGACATAAAATTAATCACTAGTTGGGAAACTATTGTTCGAAAAGTTGGTGCTAGAGCATTAGTTGCGCGACCCAATTTCAAGAACAGCTCAATATTTTCCGACGATTTTGTTGCTCTTCACATGGGCAAGCTAAAGGTTGTGTACGACAAACCAATTTATCTTGGTTTTTGTATCTTGGACTTGTCAAAAACAGTTATTTATGACTTTTTCTATAATGGTATAAAAAAACAATTCAAAGATAAAGCGTCTCTCTCTTATACATGGATACCGATTCATTAGTAATGAAAGTCATAACAAATAATTTTTATAAATATATGGTTGATAATCCGAATTATTTTGACACGTCTAACTATGATATTAATAAAAAGTTTGGCATTATAAAAGGTCCTTCGGTGTCGGGAAAAATGAAAGATGAATTTCCTGGAAATCCAATAATGGCTTTTTATGGTACTGGCGCGAAGGCATATTGTATAAAGTCTCTTTTAAAAGAGACTAAAAAGGCAAAAGGTATAAAAAAATCGATTATCAAAAAACAAATGTCAATTGAGGATTATAAAAATATTGTAGAAAAGGGCGGTTTAATTTTTCGTAAAATGAAAACATTTAAGAGTGAATTACATAATATCTACACCGAAACAAAAAATAAAGTATTCCCACGATGACAAACGTTATTTAATAACGGGCACTACGAGTAAATTATCTTGGGGTTATTCAGAAATTAAATCATGCCAAGAATTTTTAGAAGTGCTATCTTATCTTAGATCTTTAAATGAAAATGATTTGGCTAGAATAGAAAGAACTATGTTACCGTTATAATGTTGTGTAGTAAACCATGTATATTAGCAATTGTTATTATTTGTGTAATAAAAGAAAAATACATTTATGTATTTATTTATTTAAGTGTTTTTTTATTTACTATCTTAACCTAAAAAAAACAAATAAAAAGACCATGTTTAAATTATGCAGTATTACCATTTAATAAATTTTTTAAAAATTTTACATTAAATAAAGCACATATAGATAAAATTTTATTATTGTGATATAAACAGCTAGGATTTCCTTTGGACAGCGGAGGATGTTCTGGAATTTCAATAACATTGGAAATATATTTTCGGATAAAATTGGCTTTTTCCAGCCCTTTAACATACACAAATTACACAGTATAATATCTTTAAAATCTTCAATATTGGTAAATCCATTAGACCAGTTTATGCAGTGGTGGTACTTCATAATCCAATTGGCTTGTTTCTTATATTTTAAATCCATTTTGCTAATGTTACATGGAGGTTTAAAAACGTAATGAGCTATTTTTAAACCATCATAAGCCGCCAATTCTTGGGGTATAAATTTGTTATTGTGAGCCTTAAATCCTTGTACGTCAACAAACATATTTACAATAGAGTAGCCAGTAGAAAAGTGATGTGCAAAATTTTAAAACCATAAACTTTATACAATATCCGCAGCATTAATCCATGAATTGTGCTTTTCAGGGAAACCCAGCCACTTAACGTAATACTCATTTCTATGGTTCATTTTTCGTTTTCGAAGTATTTTTTCTACTAAATATACATCTGGATTTTTGGTTTTTTGTAGTTCTAATTCGTAAAATGCTCCACGTATTGGTTCTCCATCAAGACTTTTTAAAATATATGAGGCTGGATTTGTAAAATTAACTTTATCAATTATAAACAGCTCTGTAGACCACGATGGAGTATATCCTTTTTCAAAAATTGATTTATATTTACTTATTCGAACTTTGTCTCCAACTTTAAACTTAAACTTTTTCGGCGCAATTTTTATGTTTTGAAATGCTCTAATTTGGGAGTTTGGCTTGACATCAATTGGTCTCATTTTAATAGTGGTGTGTACTGTTCTATTGTATTTATTAACTATTTGTTCTAAAATATCAATCCATTTGTAGCTACCCCTAGCAGAAAACTCCTTATATAATTTGTTTTTTATTGTTTTAATGATTAATTCTTTTTTTCTTCATATGTGCTCGAAAATTAGCATTAAAAAAATTATGTTCCTTGATCGGAGTGGAGATTGCTAGGGAAAAATTTTGCCTCTTTAAATATATCTTTCATTGCGTCATATACCTCAGATCCTGTTTTGGTCCGTAAGGGCCTGACCCACACGAATTTAGAAAAGCAATTTATGCAGACCAAAATATATCGATAACCGTTATTTTCTTTTAAATACTGTTGCATATCAGCCAAATCGATTTGCCACAAATCATTATATCCCTTAATTATAGTTTTTCTTCTGGGAAAATTTTTCCTTGCTGTTCTGTGTAACTCATTAACTACACTTAGTTTCTGCTTACTAACCATTTTAGCTTCTTTGTAATTTTTTACACAGTTGAGCCTGGATGATGTAATAAAACAATTTTTTCCATTTTTTCGATTCTTATACGCAAATGTTGAAATTTGTACCATACCTCAGAATCTAACTCTTCAACTGTTGGTTTTTTGTTCTTTTCTAAAGTCAATTTAAAACCGTTTCCATTCAGCCCTTTTATAATCTTCACTTTAGAACTATGGCCCAAGCGTCCGAACTTATCTATAGTGTTCACACCAACCATTTCATTTAACAACTAACACTAAATTAAAAATATTCATGGTTTTAAATGTTTTTTTTTATTAATATATAACACCTTCTTCTTTGAGCTCTTCAATAATGGATAGTATTTCACTATCGTGCCCTGTATGCCCAGCCATTTTAGAACTCCACAATAGTCGCAGGCGTGCAACCAACTCCTGCGCTGTATTCCAGTACACATACTCAACTTTTTTATTGCCAAGTAATTTATTTTTTAAATTTATGTTTTGTCGCTTTTTTAAACCAGATCCTATTTTTGCAAAAATAAGCGGTTTAATAAAATTGGTAAATTTAGCAGATTTACTTTTATTTATTCCATTTATTTTATCGTATCGATTAAAGTAGGCGTTAGAAACTTGAAGAATATCTTTATAATCGCTGAGAATATTCTGATCAATTACGTTTATGCTGGATTCATGCGGTTTCTTTAAAAACAGTAAGTCATATAATTGTCGAGATCCAATGTATTCTCAGAGTTTATGTTTTCCACGCTATAATGTTATCATTTCACCAGGAAATCTTATTATTACATCTCCTATATACATCTTCTTATTAGCAATATTATATCGGACTCCATACACAGTATCATACCTTGTTGGATTATCTTTTAACCCATATATATATATAGGTCATAGCTATAGCTTGTGATTCTCCTCGGGATCTTCGCATAAAAGATATATCATTATCAGTCAGCCCTGTTGTATTAAGTGAACTATCGGTCAACTTTGAATTGTTTCAGGGCGTGCCTGTTAATGGCGGACTAATTCGATATAATTCTGAATTTTCTTTCCCAAATGATTTTTCGCTGACATTTTCAGTTCCCTCGTCTTTCTCCACATCATTATTCCTCGTATTTGTTGATATTGAGACAGCTGCAGGTTTTTTATTTGATGCTCGCAACATTTTCTGAAATCGAAACTAGAGGTTTGGAAATGGGTCCATAAAATTTATCCAACCCAATTTTGTCATGTAACTGCTCACTTTTCAGAGCTTTAAACTTTTTCCTTACAGCATCAGTCATTAAAACAAGTTCACGTTTTAAAGATATATCATTTATTGACATGATTATGATGTGTGCTTCGGTTCATTCAACTTGCAACTAATAAAGAATGTGAATATGTTATAAATATATGTAGTTGTCAAAACCTCTTTTATATCTTCCACTGTTTAAATCAGCGTCTTTATCAATCACCAAAAAATCATGTTTATCACTCCAACATTTTCCAGAAATTTCTTGAAACTGAGAAAATGTAAAGTCTGGTGAAACATGGTCGGAAAAAACGTGTTTGAGATTTGTTTCATCTTGTTTAAACACTACAAGAAAATTTGCATTGTCTCGAACCAGTTATTTTGTCACTCTAGAATACGTTTGGGCTAAATAAAAACAATCAATATTTATATGTCTACCCATACTGTAATATGTTCTTATAATATCCTGATTATCACAAATTACATCATCGAATACAAAGACAGAATTTGCTTTTGGTTTGGATGTATGACGTTGGAGGTGTCTTCAAACGTGTAATATCCTAATCCCTTTATCGGAGTCAAAATCTTCTTTAGATATTCATATTTTGGTTGAAAAAGTGATTTAGAATAGACATAAACATTTTCAAAACATTGTTTTTTCCACAGTTTGATGGTCCTATTATAAGACCTCGAATAGAATTCGGTAGTAGTTTTCCATGGCAAGACTTCATGCTACCATGGCCAATTTTTTCATCTAAATTAATAACAGAAATTTTATCTTGTTGTTGCACGAGACGCATGACGATAGAGACTAAAATTTGTATTAAAACTAAGGTAGATATATAATTGTTTTCATTCAAATGTTGTTACCCGACCGCAAAAGACAGTGCGACAAAAAGAAAGGTTATGGTATTTTTAATTCTCTGATAAATAAGTTACCAGTTGAACTACACCTTCCTTTTCACTAATTCTGTGGCCCAGGCACTCGTCTAAATAAGAGATTAGCTAGGGGTGACCCTGGAATTAATCAATTAGATAAGGCTTGCAAAAAACATGATATCAGTTACGCAAATAATTTGAATAATTTAGAAGAACGACACAAAGTTGATAAGCAACTGCAAGACGCGGCAGAACAAATTGTGAAGTCGACCAATACAGAACTCAAAGTGAAGGCTGCTGCTTGGTTTGTTGCAAAAGCTATGAAAGTAAAGCAGAGGTTTGGGATGGGGCTAAAATACAAAATCACGCGAGGAACAAAAAACGGGAAGAATGTCAGAAAAGTAAAAGCTATGAAAACAAAGCAAACATTTGGAATGGGCCTTAAACGCAAAAAAACTCAAAGTGTTAAAAAAGGGAAGAAGGTAAATAAAGTGGCGTTGGGTGCTGCTGTAAGAAAAATTCGATCGGAACTTCAAACCTACCGAAAAACGAATAGACAAAAACATCAAAGCGTATCAACTATATCAAAACTTGCATTGGCTGCAGCACGAAAGAATATAAAAGCATATGGTGGAAAAAAGTTTACTAGAACACCGAGAATTATTCCTATACCTCGAACAGGCGGATTTTTACCATTTGCGTTGCCTGCTCTTATTCCTCAGCATTATCCGCGATCGGAAGTTTAGCAGGAGGTGCAGCAGGTATTGCGAGGGCAGTTAAAAGTGTGGCCCAAAATAAGGATAGTGTTATTAACAATAAAAAGCAACATACTTTATCAGAAAGTAAAAATGGAAGTGGACTCTATTTGAAACCATTTCGCACCGGACTTGGATTGTATTTAAAAAACTCAAAAAACCACTAAAGGCCTTACCAAGAAGGGCTTTATCAAATTTTGATCTAGAAAAATATGCAAAGAAATATAAAATCGCCAATTTTAAAGGTATTTTTATGCGTGACACACTCCCCAAAAACGGGCCAAAAAAGGATGAATCCGGGATTATTAACTTGGAGACCTTCCAACAAATGTTCAGTCACTGGACCGCTTACAGAAAGAAAGAAGGAAATGTTATATATTATGATAGCTTTGGAAACTTACCCCCACCCCTAGAGTTTGTGAGATACATGCGCACTGGCACACATTCTGCCACTGAGATTCGCTATACATATACAAAAGAACAGAACTACGACACAGTTTGGTGTGGTCATTTATGCCTAAAGTTTTTAATGAGAAAGAACCCTTTTTAGCAGTAGTAAAATGAATTGTTTTTCAAATCCAAAGTCGGAACGTGAAGTTTACTGAAAATGACAAAAGAAGAATTAAGTAATATGCCGAAAGAAGTAATGATTGCCTGCGCTCCTAATGAAATAGTTTTAGTGTGGGATAGATTACCGGAAGAACTTAAAAGTGATATTGATATGTTGAAGTTTCAGTACTGTACTGACCACTACTCGGTAAGCAGTTCCACAGAAGATCAGATAGATAGTCCACCTCCGAGGAAAATTTATTGTTGTTTGTGTAACATAGAAGGATCTAGAATTTTAAAGTCTAAAGAAAGTGTTGATTGTAGTCTACTGTCGACTTGTTGTAAAACACAATAAAGAAATGTCGCACACCTTTACTTTACATAGCGACACAAGTGTGCTTCATGCAAATATTTATCCTCCTTTAGAATTAGATAAAAGAGAAAAATATGGATTAGGATTGGTGGGATTTTATTCCTACAATTCAATTTTTAATGTAGATGAAACAAATAATTATTTTGGTTATAGCAAACAGCAATGGAAAGGACCAGTGTTGATAAAAATACCACCAGGGGCATATGAAATATCTGAAATTAGCAATGCTATGCTAAAAGTACTTCAAAAAGCAGCCAAAGACCTTGATGATACCATTTTTAGTTTAAGTGCCAACAATAATACTTTGAAATGTGAAATTAAGTCAAAATACTATCTACATTTTAATCATCCCAACTCTATTGGAACGATACTGGGATTTGGAATGGTGGAACGCTTAAAACCGAACGACAATCATATTTCATCATCAATGGTTAATATTTCTCGAGTAAGACTAATACGAGTTGACTGAAATATTACGGCAGGAGCATTCTTAAACTCTCAACAAGTTCACACACTATATGAATTCGATATTGACGTAGAACCTGGATATAAGTTAAGTAAAGAACCAAACAACATTATTTATATGTCCATTTTTCCAGAAGGTCGTCAGTACATCGACAACATCACACCAAGGATCTTGGATGATAATAATCAGCTGATAAATTTTCAACGAGAAAAAATAATTGTTAAATTGGAGCTCAAGAAAATTTTATAAATATTTTAAAAGAGAATGGGATTTTGTTACCATACCAAAATTCGATGTCATCAACACGAATCCACCCAGATAAACAGACAAATAAATAAAAACAAGCGTAAATTTAGAAATAAAGTCAGTTGTGTTAGAAACATAACGAGAGAACGTTCTAAACTATCAACTGAAGACAAAAAGTTTTTAACAGCTCTTGTACTACGAATAAAAAAATCGATAAAATCAAGTGCAGACAAAAAAGTCTTTACAGCTGTTGGACTACGAATAAAAAAATCGACAAAATGACATCAACAAATGAAAAGCTGGAAGTTTTTGGAGAACCCATTTTTGAAAATTCAATAATAAGCCTGGAGGAATTCAGCTACAAGCCGTTTGGTAGCCCATCATTTAAAAATTCTGATGAAATTGGAATTCCAATTCAATTTCAGGATTTAATATTGGATATTTCTAACAGTTATATCTACATCGAGGGAAAATTTACTCCAAATAATACCACTAAAAAATGTTACCTATCAAATAACGCAATGGCTTTTCTTTTTGATGAAATACGTTACGAGATAGGTAGTGAACAAATTTGTGTGGTTAGAAAGCCGGGTATCAGTTCGACATTAAAAACGCTTGTTTCCTTTGGAGGTCGTCAACAAAACACTTTAAATACCTACGGATGGGGACTTAGTGAAAATGATCAATTTATTTTGGATAAGACAAGCCACACCTTTAGTGGTCGATTACCGCTCAAATATGTAATGGGGTTTGCTAAAGACTATACAAGAGGAATTTTTATTCAAAAACATGAGTTAATTAAGTTTTGGGACACACATTTAGCAACAGTTACATTGGTGAAGTTGATGGCGAAATATCCATTGACAAAATTGAATGGAGGATTAAACACATCATTCCAGGCGATAAGGAAAAGTTAAGAATTTTGTCCAAAGTAAATAAAGCTGTAAATATTAAAGCTGCTTTTCGCATGTGGGATCTTTATGAGTTACCACTTCTTCGAAGTACCTCTTCAGATACGTGGGAGATAAGAAGTAGCACAAACTTAGAAAAGCCTCGATACATAATTGTTGCATTCCAAAATACCAATAATAGGACGCAACAGAATTTATTTCTGCTGACGTGTGTGACATAAGAGTGTATATCAACTCAATAGTTTTTCCATACGAGAGATGGAATCTCGATTTTTCAAAAAAACTATGCGGGGCTGCCTTTTACGCATATGAGAATTTTCAAAAAAGCTATTATGGGAAAACATTCCGTGACCCAATGCTGGACTTTGAAAGTTTCATCGCTAACCCAGTATTTGTTATAGATTGTTCGCATCAACTAGATTCTATAACCTCATCCACGGTCGACATCAAACTGGAATTTAACACAAGAAAATCAAAGTTTCCAGACAATACTAAGGTGTTTGCATTAAAAGTTCACGATTCACTTATTTCGTACAACATTGTATACGGTACTGTTTAACGGGGATAAAGTTTTCCAAATTATTTTATTTTGTTAGATAAGTAGCCAGTATTTTTAATGTTTTTTTATCATGGTGTAAGTTTATAATAATTGTAGGTTTTACATCAGAAATAAAATGGGAGGGAAGGGGGGGGGCACAGCGTTTCCCCCTTACAATTTTTTTAAATTTTATAACGTTAAAAGATCACGGCTATTTCATTTGATAGCATTTAGAGCATGTTAAAAATAGAACCCATTCTGTTTGATTTTTTTCGAATATTTTTTTCTCAGGAACTAAAGCTTCAATCAACATTAATCTAGGGACAGCTTTTATTGTAAATATTATGGTAAGTTAAAGTTCGAAAGTTACATTGTAATAGAGTGTTTTTGAACGATTGAAAGCTATAATCAACCTTATCCTCATAACTGGTTAGGATCAATATTTTTTTTATTTGGATCACGTAGAAAAGCAAAAAAAAAATAATGGAACAAAAAGCCGATAATAAAAAAAATTAATTTAAGGGTGACAAGTCTTAAAGCCAAATTATTCCCAGTACGGGAAATACCCATTTTTTAAAAATCAAAATGCGTGCGGGTTGTTTTTCGTACGCATTTAGAAAATATTTATTATTCTGATTAGTGCAGAAAGTTAAGCTTTCCCGCACGCGACTGCAGTTGACTTTATAATAAAAAGCCGAGTGCGGGGAAAAACTCGGTGTAATCATTCTGGCTTAAAATACGTGTGGGAAAGTGGTGTTTCCCACACGTTCGTAGAAAATACTTATTTACCTAAACAATGTAGAAATTCTTTCTTCGACGTACGAGACAGCCGTTAGATGCATAGTTAGCAAAAAAAATTAATGCAACAAGAAATCCGATAATAAAAAATGTAAGGTAGAAAAGTCTTATAGCAAATATATTTACAGCACCGGAAATAGTTATTTACCGAACTAGCGCAGAAAGTTATTCTTTTTCGCGACGCGACAACCGTTAGATGCAGAGTTAGAATCACTTAGAATAACAAAAAAAGCCGATAATAATAGTACATTATAAACCTCGGGAGTAAAGTGGTACATTTAATCCCGAGGCAAAAAAAGTTTATATAATATAATTTGTCGAGGGTTTAAGCATCACTTTACTCCTCAGGTTTATATACTATTTTATGCACTTTAGAATAAGCAGAAAAGTAAAAAAAAATACTATATTTTTTTATTCATTTTTCAAAAAATCTGTAGACAAACCGCCACATGTACCTTCGCTCTGTCTTTATGTCAAACGATAACATCCAGTATGCCGAAACGCAAAAACATATGCGTCGCTATGTCAATACATTTTACTTTATTTCCCTAGGGAATAAATTTTACTTTATTCCCGGAAGTACATAAAAATAATTTAAGTGTGAAAAGTCTTAAAGCAAATTTATTCCCTGTACGAGAAATATTATTTTTTTTTGAATTAAAATGCGTGCGTGTTATTTTCCGCACGCTTGTAGAAAATATTTATTATTCTGATTAGTGCGAAAAGATAATCTTTTAACGACGCGGAGCGGAGTTCGAGCAAGCAGGCAATGATGGAAAAGATACTTTACGCAAAAAGTCGATAATAAAAAAAGTCATAGTCGGAAAAAACAATTTCCCTTACTACTGTGTCACTTTACAAACTAAAATATGTGCGGAAAAGTGTTGTTTCTCGCACGGTCTCCAAAAAAATATATATTATTTATAATTAATATTTTAAATTGGTATTATTATGTCACCCTTAGAATATTTTTTCTGTGTGTGGTAATACTCTAAAAGGAGAGCGTTAGACCATGCTCTAAAAAGAGAAAAAAGGTACTTCCCTAGGAATTGGTGCAGCGAAGTCAAAGGGAGGAGCTAAAAAATGAGAGGGTGGTAAACCAAAGATTTCATTTACAGCAGCCACGGAAATAGCAAGTAAGTCTGTCTTTAGTTTCCAAAGTTGGAAGATTTTGTTTGAACTTTTTTTTTGGTATTCGTGTCAGCAGATAGTTTTAATATGGTTGGTTATAAAGAAAAAGATATGTGGTCTGACATGTCACCATTTTCATTCGACACGGAGCTTCTAAATAAAGACAACGAGGTGATAGAGGACAGGCTTCCAAACGACGAGGTGATAGAGGACAGGCACCCAAACGAAGACGAAGTGGTAGAGGACAGCGGCGATGAAGTGGTGGACCTCATCACGCAAGAAGACGTTCCTCCCCACGAGATCTCTCCATACGAGCCTATGGAGGTATTTTTTACGTCGGCATCCTTCAGGAGGTAAACATTTTTTTATTTGTGTAAATAACATTTCGTTTCATATTTTCTAGAATAAAAAAATAGCTATTTTTCCTGACAAGTGCATAAAGTAATTTTCTTTGCACAGGCAAATGCCATTGTAAAGCATTTAAAGTACGGAAAAATAGATTTCCGCAAGTGATAGAAACAATTGTTTTTCAACGACGTGAGGAAAATAAACTAAAAATAATTTTGAACATTTTTTTTTTCGCTAAAAAAAGTATGGAACATACGATTTTCGCACGCTCACAGGAAAGATATTATTTTTTTTGTTATTATTTTTTATAAGAGCAGTAATAGGTTTTGACAGAAAGTTCTCGACACGTATGTGCACGATTTTTTTTTTGTGAGTGTTACATTTTTAATACCGCACACATGCTTATTGATAAAATTAGGAAATTAATTTAAATAAGGACCTCGAACAGGACGAAATTTAAGGCGCCATACCATAGCTTTACACATTAAAAATTTAGGGTACCCAGTGTTTATTTTTTTTGTTTTACAGATTATATGCAACTCATGAGGCTGGCTCATCCGGAGCTGCTCCGATGGCGCTAGCTGCGGCAAGCTGTTCGGGGATCAGTGGTCCAGCTATGGACGAACCGCCCCGAAAAATACAGGTGTTGGATGAGCGAGTTGTGCGGCCTGGAAGGTAAAAATACTTATAATCGAAATCAGCTGATTTTTTAATAATAAAGTAACTTCTGCTTTTATCTATATATATAGGGTGTTTCGTGCAATTTTATGGTTTACTTAAAACCAAAAAAAAAAGAAAACCGAAAGAAAACAAAATTTTAGTTTTTTATTTTTATTTTCTTACGCCTTTATTTCCAAAGTTGGGAAAAAAAATGCTTGAAACTCTCTACAGGCACTTTTTTAAGATCTACCTGACGAAGGATTCATTTTTGAGATTTACATTTTAGTTTTCTTTCGGTTTTCTTCGGAACCGCTCGGATTTTTAAAAATTTGTTTTTAGTTTTAAGCAAAGCATAAAATTGCACAACTTTGCCTTAATTTAAACTTTGGTGTATCTTTTACCGTTTGGAAGATCCCCATGGTTGGCATCTGCTTTTATCTATATATACATATATTAAATCTATAGGTAGAAATTGTTAGTTAACCAAACGTTATAGATTCCAAAAATTCAATTTATTTTTTTTGGTCTGTCGTATGTTTGTGTGACTGTTCCACCGTCGATCACGTAAAAAACTGCTGAACTAAATTTAATTGGAGTTTTACTACTGAATTTCTGGGCTATACATCATTTAATTAATCATTCATTTAATCAAAATCGGTTAAAAAAAAAACCCAAGCAAAGTTTTTTTATTCAGCTAGTTTACTACCTATATTTTATTACGTTAGGGTAATTTTTAAAGTTTTTTTAATTTTACAGATTTGCCGGAAGACAGCAATTGGGAGAAACAGTTGCCCCCCCTCCAACCCGCACAATTTCCCCCCCTCCAACCCGACCAATGTTCCACACACAAGGGGGAACCTCTGTGGAAATTCGGGTTGTGGGGGACCCGCTAATTGCAGTTCCGGCACTTTGTCCAGTTCCAGACGAAGACGATTTTTTTTTTACCGCGTCGCAAATCGACGCCATGGAGCGCGTCAGAAAACAAAGGTTGCAGATTCGTCAGGCTGTTAGCGACGCGGAGGCGACAACTAATCGTCTTCGTCGGGAACTGGAAGAATCCGAAATACGCCTTAATAGGGAAAAGGAAATAGAGAGAAAATTTTTGGAAAGAACAGGATTCTAAGATTTTTTTTTCTTTTCGTTTTCCCTATCGAGGGAAAGTGCATATTATAAATTTTGTTTTAGTTAGTGTAGTTTTTTCTTAATTTTAATTCTATCGAGGGAAAGTGTATATATATTGTAAATTTAGTTTTAATTTTTAGTTTTATGTATATAGTTTTAACCTTAATGTAGTTTTTTCTTAATTTTAATTTTTAATAAAAAATATTTAATTTTTCATATCTATGTGTATTATTTGTTTTTGCATAAAACCGAACTTTGCACCGCAATGTTAAACCTTGTTTAAATTAAACCGGTGTTTAGAATTTGGCACTTTGGTATTTTAAGTTTCTTGTCTAGGTTTAACAGTACGGTGTAATTAGTAGATCATTAAAATATAAAAAAAAACCAAATGAATAGTTTAAAAAAATACAAAAAACCATTAAAAGGTACCTAATGCTAGCAGTTAAAACTAAATAATAATAATGTTTTTATATGACTACTATATAAAATGAGGTTTTTTCACAAGGAAAACTCACTCTAGGGACAGTTTCTCAATAGCGAGTTAGGAATTTAACCTTTAAGTTACCTTCAGCTGTCTTATTCTGGCATTTGGTATATGTCTGCCATCTTTCTCTTTAACTAGATAGTTAATGCATAACTCACTATTGAAAAGCAAGTCCTGAAAGTAGCGCTTTGTGCACGGATATGTCAACATTGCATATCACGCATCATTATTATTGTTATTTTATGATGACTAACAACGTCAAAAAATAAGAAAATTAAAAACAAAAAAAATTGTGTGCTATTTTTGCAGTCGTAGAAATAATACAGTAAATAACGTCTTTTCGACTTATGGATTTCGCCTTCGGCTCAGATTACCAACTTCGTCTCGATTGTGTGCTAAGAGTTGATTTCTAACCTTGTTTTTTAATATATTATTATAATCAAGTTGTTCTAGATACTAATAATTATTGCAAGCTACTTTTATTGTTGCGTTTTGGTTCTTTGAAATTAAAACTAATATATATCCCCAACTATGCTTTTGCGACTCTGTATAATTTAAAAAAAAAGAGCAATACATGCCACTGTTCATTTGCCTCATCCTGTATACACTCGTTTCACAACGTATTAAAATCCTTATTCTAGCATAATCTCACCCCAACAAGTTACCGCCTATAGTGCACATTTTGATCCGTGTGGTCTTTTTTCTAAGAAAAGCCGCTTACTAACATAACAAACATTAATCTTAGCGAAGAAATCTACCATCCACCGAAAAAGTTAAGTGCATTTTTATGTCTCACAACAAAGGGATGCTCATTAAAAGACAAAATCTACCATTTTAGGGTGAAGAAAAAAGCTAGGCATATATGCTTGGGACGGATATAATATCGCCACCTAAATCATATACCTACCTACACATTAAGTCAATATGCAGCTTTCTTTGACCTCCCGCATGGTGATTTAAAGCTACTCTACAGTTTCGACCTCGCACAAACGCAAATAAATACATCTTTTCTATTTTAAAAGCGTTGGATTTTTAACCTAAGTAATATGTATATTTTTTTAACTTTGTAGGAATATTTGTATTCCCATTAAAAACGCATGGTAGAACACTAAGCTTTTGCTATGGTTTTTGCTATGGGCCCAGAGGTGGCTCTTTCTTGTAAAAAAGTAAAACACATATTTTCTTAGCACAATTTGTTTATATTTTTAAGACAAATTTATTTTGATACATATAAATATATACAGCCTTTCTCCTATACATTCCAAAAAAAAACATAATTTTATAAGGTAGCCAAAACAAATATAAAATGAATTATTAAAGCGAAAAAAAAACCTATCGTGTAGTGGTTAATAAAGCATGTTTTTAATGTTGAATAGATTTAGAATTAATCACTATTTAAAGTAAATCATCTTGTGAAATGATACATCAATAATAGGTACATACACTTTTATTAATTTTCTTCTAAATCTGATGCAAGTTTCATAACTTTGTCCAAAATATATTTGGGCAGGAACGCCTTGACATCAAAAAGTTCACTCCATAATTCTAACCCAATCAATCCGTTAATAATGTGTTCAAATTCAAGTCTTTAAAGTATTCAACACAGAGAAATATTGCTTTTTTGTATTTTTTCTTCATTAAAAAACATTCTTCTACGTTCCAAAAACATAAGCCTCCGCCCCGCATTTCGGCATTTTCAGCTTCAAAACACCTATCTCGAAATAACTCGCAAAATATACTCTATGGCCCCTTGCAAATCGTGAAATTCTTTGTATTCTTTGGAATCAAACCAAGACATTTTCCTTGTAAAGTAAATATTTTAATATAAAAAAGAGTCACAACGTTTTACTATTTAGCATTTCGTCAGCTTCTGAAAGATATCTGCTAAAGTGCGGAATCACAAAATGAGTTTTTTGTAGGTTTTCTTGTAACATCAATTGAAGGAATGTAGATTCGGTAAATAATCCATAAATAAACTGCTGGCAAAACAAAGCTCCACTCAAATATCTTCTTACTTTTTCTAGTTCCTCACTGGTAACTTGTGGATTCGAATTAAGTTCTTCTGCTTTTGTTATGTATATCCAATACAGTTCGGAGATATAACTTGTCACTAAACTAATATTTAAAGTCATTTTTTAACCAATTAATTTTATTAGACAAAATCAATCTTTAGTTTTGACTGTGTACGGGCCCCAATAAATTTAGGTTCACTCTGTCCAAGGTATGTTAAAGAACACTTTTGATAATTGTTTACAGCTGAAATAAAGTCGTCGCTGAATTTTTCCACCACTCTTTTTGGTAAAAACGTTTTAAACTTGTGTTCTGTCGAGCTGTCACATAAAGTCACCAAAATTGATTTTCCGTATCTAGTGCTAATTTGCTGCATATTTTCTATTACGTAAGCTTGATCCACATTTAACTTGCAAAATGTTTTCACTTCCAGTGACATGTTTTTCTCTTCATTTAACATGGCATTAAAATCACACAAAAAGCTTTTATCAATTTTCATTTTTATTGTGTTTCCAACGTTTAAACTAGTTATGACGCTGCGTTGGACCTGTTATTCATTTATATGTTCTTTTTTTGCTTCCCCCACTATTTTAAATTTTAACATAATGAGTAAAAATAAGCGTTTTTTTATTCGTGACGTAACCTATGATTTGTTATGCTTGTTTCGGTCCCACCAAGGCATATTAGGCACGTCTCTGGGTAAATTAATTGATACAGTTTTTCTTCACATGTGGCACACGTCAAATGACTACAATTCATTTTGTCTGTGTAATGTAGATTGACGTGCTTATTGTGGCTCATAGGAGTGTTAATCCCTTGATTAAAATAACACTCACAACATAACGCAACAAATTATTCCTCACCGATTTTGATTGCCACGTAAGACTGCGTAACACACATGGTCTTCTTACGTTACCCCGGTTTCACGGTTTTATCTGCTTTAATATCCCGCATTCTTACGAGACCGAATGTAGCACATGTGCTCTTTTCGAACATCTCATCATTATCGGAGTCTTCTTCTCCAAGGGATTAATGAAACTATTGACATCCCTGTCAATCACCAACTCCTCTCTACATGTAACCATATCTTCATATTTCTTAAAGAAAAACATAAACACACCCGAAAGCAACTGAATAAAACCACTCATTTTTGGTACTTTTTTATTTAAATCAAAACCACTCATTTTATTTTTTAATTTAAATCAAAATCAATATATTTGTTAATACTCTAACAAAATATAAAACTATAAAGAGACATTATTTTTTACTGCGACTTATATGTGCGGCATCCCCACCTAGCTCAAAAAATAGTGGAGGAGGAAAATGTCATCCCCTCCTCGCTAGAAACTAAAGTAGTGGTGGGAGAAAAGTAGAGGGGATAAGTGGAGGGGATAAGTAAAGAGCAGGGGGCGAAGAGAGTAGGTAAATAGGAGGGGGAGAAGAGGAGAGGGGAAGAAGAGAGGAAGATGAAGGGGGAAGGAGGCAGGGGTGAAGAGAGGGTAACGGGGGGGGTGGCTAAGTGGCTAACCTACCCTACTGGTAAAGCTATTTTGTTATAAAAAAAATGTTAAAAAACTGTCATTTTTAAATTGTTAAATAAGTACTGCAATCGGGTTTCCAAAATATCTTGACTAAGTTAAAAGCAAAAATTAAATTTGGGCTGATGATGGTCAATAACCCCAAAACGTCAAGTGACTTGTCAAAATAAAGTTGCAAAATATTATCTGTTATCCTTTATGAAACAAACAGGGCTCCTGTCATACTGAAATGTGAAGTCTCGAAAACAGACCTCTCAGTATGTAGATCTTAAAAAAGTACCTGTAGAAACTTTTAAGCGTTTTTTGACAGCTTTAAGAATAAGGGCGTTGAAAAATAAAAACTAAACATGAAGATTTCGGTTTTTTCCGCCTATCTCCGGAACTGTCTGGAATTTGTATTTTTTTTAGTTTTGAGCAAAGCATCAAATTGCGCAACTTTGCTCTAATTTAAACCTTTTCGTATTTCCTACCGTTTAGGAGATCCCCATGGTGAGTGAGTACCTTGATTACTCATTATTTTCGGCGGTATATGTGAATTAACTTTTTATCCGACATATAGCAAAAAAAATATAAGATCAAAAATCTTAAAAACATCACTTTTTATAAAAGAAAACAATTGGTTTTTAAATCGGACCAATGGTCAATGAGATATCGGATTAAGACCGAGTTAACTCGAATTACGCATAAATTCAAGATGGCGGCGAACCTAGAGAGAAATTTTGTTGGAAAAATGTGGTTCCTACTTACTGTAAAAAATTTGACTCTTAAGTCAGTTTTGTAGATAAATAGCGATTGTCTGACTATTCTATTGGAGTAAAAAGCGAACTTAACTTTCTACTAAATTATGCTGGAAAAAGGGGCGAGAAAATTTGAATCGTCACTAGGACGTGCATCTGCACCGTTAAAAAAACAAAAAACAGGAAAATGTGGTTTTTAACTCGCGTTTTTATAAGCTTTTTGAACGGAAAGTAAAAAATTGACAAGTTGACTTTACCACATCAATATTCCGGCATTATCCATGTGGTCGTCTTTGGTGAGTTGCCGACCATGACCGGTCGATCCTCCTGGAATGAGGATGAGGCAATTATCTAAACGGGATTCTTCTGATCTAGGATTGATGTCAAATAGTTGCAAGACATGAATTTAAGTTGGTAAATGTCTAAATAATCATATTGTTTTGCAAATAGTTTAACAAAATAATAAATAAATCAATCGTGACCATACCCCGCGGTAATTAGTATTAGAACATGCTCGAACTACCTATTTCAAATCTAAGTTATCCAAAAACTGTCATCGTTACGAACTAACCAGTTTCCTGATTGTTGTATTCTCTGTCGGAAATTTGCGGTCAATACAAAAATTAACAAATATTTTTCATTGATTTTCATGAAAAATTATAGAAAAATATTTCATTGATTTTCATGAAAAATTATAGAAAAATATTAATAAAAATATATATTTTACTGGTTACTTCACTTGACTCTTAGTATCAATATTTAACTTTGTCTCTTGAAAATCCTTCCTGGTTCTAACACGATATTTTTCCTTTTGTTTCAGTTCTACTTGCCCTATATTTAGGGTCATTGGTGATCTATCTTAAAGGTCTATTTATATAGGAAAACAATCAAATTACCTCGGCCCTACCATATGAAGGGATAATATGTATAAAACAACATCTACTTATGTAGAAAATGATGTTGGTGTTTTAAACTATCGAGAGCAAGATTGCTGAAAAATAGAATGCTAGAAATGTTTGTCATTGTTATAGAAGGAAGAAGAGGTTTGCTACTTTATTATCATGTGTTGGTGGTAAATCATATATTTTTAAGCTTATTAACAGCGAAAAGTGACTAAGTGAAGTTGGCGCCTTAGATGTTAAATAATAACTTAAATAAAAGAGTGATGCTTTAAATTATGTGCTTTATGTCAACCTCCTCGGTAAGTGCGCTTAATATTTTATCACAATTGTTACGAGACAAATATGGAGCGTAACAACACCACCCCTTTTTAGAAAAAGCTTCGCAAAAACTTTTATGAGTACTATTCTTGACAAAAGAAACATTTCTTGGATCCGATTCAATGGTAACTAATAACAAAATATTAAAAAGCCTCAGTAGGTACAGATGACGACCTACTGATTTGATACATCATAAAGTCAACCGACTTTGAAACCTGCGTGAGTAAACTTCACTGGTTAATTGTTAAGTCCGAGAAATCCTGCTGATTTGAAACTACCATAAGGAGGACTGACCAACACGGGGATCAAAACCTGAGCGCTATAAAGCTGACATATAACGCTATGGTAGAGAAAAAAACTTACTAGACTACAAAAATCCTGCTGATGTGAAACTACCATAAGGAGGATTGACCAACATCGGGATCAAAACCTAGGCGTTATAAAACTGAAATATAACGCTATGGTAGAGGAAAAAACTTACTAGACTAGAAGAAGCTTCAGCGAGCACGAAACGTCTCTCGCTGATTTAAAGCCAGTATTAGGCTTGCCCTACATGAGAACCAAGTCCTGGGCCTAGAAGCCGGCATTAGCTAGCTACCAAGTCATTCGAGTTTTCGGCCAAGGTTGACCAAGTAACCAGCCAATAAATCCAACAACGCATGATGGCAAACAAAATACAAGCCACAAGTAACCTCAGCAGGCACTATACGTGTCCCACTGATTCGAAAGGGGTACCTAAGGATCGCAAAATACAAAAAGAATGAGAAAAAAAAACACATTAGGTAACCTGAAAAAAACCTGACATGTGAAACGTCACGCGTAAGTAGCTGGGATATTACTTCACTGCCCTACCACTTCAATCTAATGAGTGGCCGCATATTTACTTCGGTGACACGATATGTCCGTTCTCTTTCCAGAAACGTGGCATATCGGGTCATTAATCCACGCACCAAAAGAATCCGGCCAAAAAAGATGACGCACCAAAAATAAGGTATAAGTAATTAAATCCAGTATTTTCTGCATACAAGGTGCTTAGTCTTTAAAGTAATAGCTGGGAATATTCTCGGGGGACCAATCAAAAGGCAATGACCAAACTATCCAAGAAACAAAATAACTTTCAAAACGTCACGAAACGTCAATTTTAAGCAATGCATTATGGACGAAATGACGTTTTCGCGACGTGACGAACGTCATTTTGTTACTTGTGTAATCATGTTATTAATATTATATAAACTATTATGTATATTCCTGCTAAATAATACTTAAAACATTATAAGTTTTCATTTATGATATTTTATAATTTTTGACTAATGAAAGTGAAACACAAAGTTTGTATAGAAATTCATCACTGGTAGCCGGAATCCCGCCAAGTCTAGGGTCTCTACAGCGCAGATGTCAAAAAGATGTGACCTCCGCTCTCGGTCAACGAGGAACATTTCAAGCTAGAAGGCTGAGACTTCGGGCACTTTGGATGGGTGACTGGTTGGACTTTGGCCATTCTGAGTGTGGAAAAACCCACAACAGCAAAAACCAGTGTTGCATCGCCTTCGATTTCCGGGTCACCACATATGACTGCAGCTGCTGGGAAGAAATAGTCTACACCTTCTAGACCAAGTTCTGCTAGGAGGGTAGCAATGTTAGATAGATGCATGTATAGCAAGTAGCAGGACCACCCTTCGCAGGGGCTGTAAATCCGGCAGTCCACTGTGTATACTTGCTACGTAGTCTGCCCTCGACAAAGAGGTGTTCGCCAAAATTAAGTCCTCTTAGGGAAAGAAAACTTGCATCCTAAGGGGCACGTGTATCAGTCGGGGGTGCACGGGGGTATGGCAGAAAGGGTCCATTATGCGGCCTAATTGCCAGGCCTACGGCCGCTCATCTACTACTACTACTAACAGCAGTTTGTTTTCCAAAAAAAAAGTTATTGACTTACCTAACACATTTCCCACAGAGCAGTTGTACAACAAATAACATTCCTTTGTAATTAACAGCACAAATAATGTTCATAGTCATAATACGAGATTTTGTAATAATGTATTACCAAAAAACAATATTGGCTAAAACTCCTTATTATTTAAGGGCACAAATGTATATAACAAACTTCCAATCTTAATATGCAAAATTTTAAAGCAAAAATAAAAAATACTTTTAATGAGTAGTAGTAGTCTATTATAGTTTCCTGCATTAGTACTTATATACATATTGCTAAAATATACCTACCTATGTTTTAATTTATTTAGCTTGAAAAAAAAAGCTATACTTATTTTTTGTTAAGTTAAAGTGCTCTCAAAAATGTATCTATTTCCTTAAATTTAATATTAGATTTTATTACAAATATAAATATTGCAATATTATTTAGAAAAAATATTGTTTAATAAAGAATGTGTTATATTTAACGCTAAACTTAATTTCATCAATCATCACAAATTAGGTTCTATCAACAATCACAACCACACACATAGTATCAATTCTTTTGTAGTTTTAACCATTGATATACCCATCTGTTTTACTTGTAGTACTATCCAGCCTCCCAATACCTTATAATCAACCGCTTTAGTTGAAATTTTAGATATCTGAGGCAATTGTCAACTTGTAAGAATCCTAATATGCAATGGTTCTCATAGTAATTTCATTACAAAAAATTTCGCCATAAACACTATTTTTGGCTATTTGCTTAAGGGTATGGGAATATTTAGCTATGGGTCATATGAAATTAGTATCTTCATTAGACATTGCAGCATTTTTATTTTCCACTTACCATTTTTCATAAAAATGCTACAGTTCTGCTTTTTTTTTTTAAAAAAAAACATCTTTGTATATACCCAATAGATATTTAAAAATTATTTGTAAAAATGTTTAAAAGTAGTCAGGAATTCAAAATTTTATGTCTCTAAAATAATACAATTGACTTATTTTTTGTATAGTTCTTACTATATTTTTTTAACAAATTAAAACAGGAAATTTAATAGCAAATAAATCTATATATGTCGTGAAGTTTTTTATTGTAATTTTCCTCTAGTAATATCCATGTAATATCATACTTTTGCCGCCTGAGCTCGCTCCCGCGACTCTCAAGTCGTTAACTGCCGGCGTCGTTCGCCCGGCTTGAATTTTGAATCGAGGAGAGCTGCGATGCAGCGTTTAGCAATTGGCATTCACCACGAGATTTTTGGTAGGCAAAGGTCCCCTAATAAAAACTAAATTGTCGGCTATAAGGGGCCCCTGTAAAATTTTGGAAATTCCCGAATTCCCCTTTTTTGAGTGCCGTAGTTCGTTTATTGGTGCCTAGGTCTTCTTTTTGCCTATTTTTTGGATGCAGTGTGTATTATGACATCAAGTAAGTTAAACAAGTTTTTGAGTAACAAAATTCCATTTTTAATGGATATTTTTTGTCGTTACAGATCCTTACGTTTGCTGCGTTATATGGATATTCTGCTGCTATTTTGGTGATGACAAATTATTGCCGTTTTGCTGTATTTGATCGTTTCACTCTACTATTCTAATAGGGGTAAGTTATATTTTTTTTGGGTTTTTTATGTTAAAAAGTCCCTCCATTTTTTGTCAAATCTCTACAACAACATGTCTTTCTTAGGGTCTTCTTGCCAGTCAATTTGAAAGTCCTTTTCTTTAGATCGTTGCTCCTGCCTTATGGACTAAGTTTGCACTAGGCGCTCCGCCAAACGCTGTAAGATTTGAGCCGTTTTTCCTGGCAGAAATGTTGCTGCTCTGCAGGCATTTTAAGAGCAAAACTAGCTGTCCTAAGATGTGCTGCTCTTTATGACAAAGAAAAAACAGGTTTGATTAGCAGTTAAGAAACCTATTAGATGACCAACTTTTTCTCCCTGAATTGACCTATTTTTATACTTTAAGTAAAATTTATTTTTCTAGGATTTTCTGAAGTTTTTATAAATTTCAATATGGAAATACTTATTTGAAATTTACACTTTATTCTTTTTTGTAAATGGCCATATTGGTTAAATAACGGTATTTTGCATTAAAATGAGTTGGTAGTAAACTCCCATTCTGGGGAAAATTCTAGAATTTTCCCCAGGTTTTCCCTAGAAAATGCGTTTATTTTTATTATTTTTTATTAACCAATAGCCATTCCTTTTTATTTTTTTTATAATATTTTAGTGGAATATTTATAGACCATGATTTTATACAGTCTATCATCCTAGGTGTACCTACTATTTTCGTATCCTATTTTTTTTACTATTTGTTTCTCTAGAGAAAATAGAATAAAATCTGTTCAGTTTTTCTTTAAAACTTGTGTCATTATTTATTGAAAACTTCAGGTTTAAAAGAAAACATAAAACATTATTAATTAATCAAGATCAATGAACAATAGGGATTAATCAATAAACTTTATTATTACCTCGAAAATGAATCCATAACAATTTCAAATCAAATTCTCTACTTATTTTATAATTTTTGTTAAATTAAGTTTTTCCAAATTTTCTTAATAAAATTACCATCTCATTGTTATTAATAATTAGTCGTAGGGCTAATTAAAACTGTTATAAAAAATTTGATGGCGTCCAAATAAGGTATGTAAAACTCAGTTAAGTATGAAAACATATTAAAAAAAAATGAATCTGCCCCAATGCTGCCGATGAAAAGCTGCCGTGCTATCTGTTTTGCAATTGTTATTTAATTGGGATAATAATTGCTACAACATATCTGATAAAACTTATTATGAAATTAGCTCTGTGTTTCGGACTTTCATTGTCTGTATTTTATTTATATACGACGTTTCGGTCAGAGATTGTACTGATCGAAACGTTGTGTATAAATAAAATACAGATAATAGTTCTAAACACAGAGTTAATTTTAAACACATCATTGTCTCAAACTTTTAAACAAAAACTTATTATATTCCACATCATTGTGTTCAAAAACCGTCTAGTGTCACTACAAAGCTGCAGGTTGTATTTAATGTCTCAGCAAAATCTTCAAGCAATTTGTATTCACTCAATGACTGTACAATTTGTTACTGTTATTTAGATTTAGTAGGTATGTTTCTACTGCTGATATTTGTAAAATGTTTATGCAAATCCTAATAAACCCAAATCACATTGATCATCAACGCGATCTTTGACTTTTGCAACTTGATTGACCAATCACTTATGGGCCATACGTTTCCATTAAAATTTTGCTTACACTAGCAGAGCAAGGTCAGTGAAGCTGCCCCCCCCACTTGAAAAAAAAATAGTAGTAAATTTATTTGCGCACCTTTTGCGCAGCAACCGTCTAAAAACTCTGGGCATTTCTTTATGGGTGGGGCCAACTACACGCTAGCCACCCCTCCCACTTAATTTTTTAAAGTTTTTATCACTCAATTCATTATATCACTCATTTTGCGCAGCAACCCCTCACAAGATATAGGCCATGCGAGAGCGTGAAGTTGGCCCCCCACTTATCATTTTTTAAAACCAAATATTGTTTTAACTAGTATTCCTTTTGCGCAGCATTGCGCCGTCAATATAAGTTTTTGCGCAGTAACCCCAAAAAAATACAGCTGTTTTAGTGGTTGCACAGTAAGTATGTTAATTTAACCTTGCTAAATATAATTACACCTGACATTTGGCTTAGTGAGACGACTCGTTTTCTTATGCTGAACGGAGTCAAGGTTTGAGTGTTTAACGTAGACGGTGCGACTGGGAGGGGGGTAGAGAAAGGTGAAAAATACGAAAAGTTGGATACAGGAAATATGGGTGGCGATTCTGTATAATTTAAGGCCAAGGAATTAAAAAAATTGTAGTTTTTGGCAAAATCTGCAATAATAAAGTCTTAATTTAGAAAAATTATAGTGAGGGAAGAAGGGATAAAATACTAAAAGTTAAATACAGGTAAAGTGGGTGTCAATTTTTTATAAGCTGAGATCAAGAAAATTAATTTGTGTGTGTGACCGGATGCCGGGTAATCTGTTCGCGTTTATGTATTCTGTTCGCGTTTATGCGGAAATTAGCACAACCTACTTAGTGAGGCAAAGTTTATTTTACACTCTCAGTTCGGGAGTAGTTATTTACCTAACAAGGGCAAAAACTTTTACAATATTATACAAACATAAATGCATGCAATGCACGGCGTGCGAAAAAACTATTTTTATTCCCGCAAGTAGGAAATAGTTATTTTTCTACGACCACACATGAACGTTACCCAATCTGGACTCTATATCACCTCAGAAAGTTTTATATTTCGCATGCATATCAATTTTATTTTCGCTTCTAGAGACGAAACAATGTATGTATCTAGTAGGTTATGATTTGTAGAAGCGTCGGAAATAGACCGAAACCATTTTTGTCCCCAGAAAAAAAACCTTTCTTCTCTTGAGATGAAAATGAAAAAAATGTAATAATAATAAAAAATACCAATTAAATCCTAAAGTGGTCGTAGGAAAAATAGCATACATAACTCGATAGAAAGTAACTTTCTTACACTCGCGTGTCGTTATGTAATATACTATATATATTTCCTACTAGCGTGCGGGAACTTGCACGCATTTTAAAAAAATTATTTAAAATAAAATTTAAATAACTATTTTACTTGAGGTAATAGTTATTTACCTAACAGGTGCGGAAAGTGATACTTTTCCGCACGCGATGGCAGTTGCACGAACGACGCGGAGCAATCCGTCAAGGGTGGAAAAGGCATTTTCTGCAAGAGTTAGGTAAAATGTTTTTCCTACGAGTGTTAATTATCAAAAAAAAATGTTTTAATACGCAAAGATTTTATAATAATGCTACAAAATGACACAGAAGATAAAATAGTTATTTAAATAATTTAATTATTCCTAAATATCTTTAATTTTAACAATTAAAAATCGTGCGCAAAAGTAACATTCCAGAACTAGTGCGGAAAAGTAACTTTTCAGAACTAATGCGAAAAAGTAACTTTTCATTACTAATGCGGAAAAGTAACTTTCCCGCACGATTTTTTTTAGTAAAGTGTCTGCATGTGACTTTTTAAGTTTAATGGTTAAGGCTATGAATTTTCTGAATGAAAAATAGTACCCATAGATTATAGTGTATCTTGAATTTAAATATTGTCCTTTAAAGTGAAAATCGTGCGTTACATTAAAAATCGTGCGGAAAACTTTTCCGCACGCTCGTAGAAGAACATATTTACAAAGCAGTATATACATAACAAAAAATTAAATTACAATTAAATTTAACACTTAAAATAAAAATACTAGTGCCCCCATAGTTGTTTGAATAACCCATATAACTATGAGGTGATATAACGGCCCTGCCCTTGCATTTCCCGAGAAAAATGCGTAACGATCAAGTTAGCCTGAAAATAATCCAGAGACGAGGAATCTACCGGGCAAGCGCGTCAATTGAGTCAGTAGTAAAAGCAACAGGTCAACCATTTGACAGCGAAAATTTAGGTTAATGTTTAATATTTTTGTTTACTTTTGGAAAAGAATTTGCTAGTGTTTCCAGTAATTTTGTATCCTTAGAAAATTAGATTCCTCTAGATTTGAAAATGGACCAAACAAGATTGGCAAACAATAAGCAGGATCTTTGAGGCTTAATTTAAACTTCTTTCAAAAATAGGGAGCCTTTGCAGAGGACTTTAAAATGACAGTATACAACAAATAATGTTTACTTTTCTACTAAAACACGACCTGTTAGTTTGCTGTTTTTTGACGTTAAACTTTGCAAATGGTCTTAGAACATTTGGTACTAAGGGACCCAGTGATCATTTGTACCAAATTCCATGATTCTATGGATATGCTTTAGGTGATATTTAATGTTGTTTTTTTTTAAAACTTCAAAAGTTGTTCTTAATCTGATAGTTCTGAGGATAGTTCTGTCACTTTTTGGATTAATATTTTCTTATTTATTTATAGACCTCGAATAAGTTACACACGAAAAAAAAATTTGACTATTTTGCCAAGTTTCATCGATCCACCATAATTTCTAAACCTTTAACAATTTTTATGTTAACAAAGAAGAAGTTAAAAAACCTCCAAATCAGTTTTTTTTTAACATCTTCTTTGTTTTAATTGCCTTAGGAGCATAATCCTACTGGAAATATTAACACGCCAGGACGAATTCGTATCAGGTAACTTGGATAAGTAAGTACCAGTGCGGAACGATACCTATTTGTGAGTGCGTCAAGGTTGGAAATCAAAGTGTATGATGGTGTTTAATGATGTATAGTGGAGGGTGACCAGTGAAACTACTGATGAGCCCACGCTGGTTACCCAGGGCTAAACATCTTTTAATCATTTCTCTTTTCGCTTTGATCTTTTGTGTTTTCCTTGTGGGATGCTCATCCAAGTTTGAATTTTCGTTATTTCCACCCAAGATCTGTTGATCTTTTGTTTCTTAGTTTCTTTTCGGTTGAAGTAACTGATTTGGAGATTTTTTAACTTCTTCTTTATTTTAATTGCCTTAGGAGCATAATCCTACTGGAAATATTAACACGCCAGGACGAATTCGTATCAGGTAACTTGGATAAGTAAGTACCAGTGCGGAACGATGCCTATGTGTGAGTGGTTCAAGGTTGGAAATCAAAGTGTATGATGGTGTTTAATGATTTATAGTGGAGGGTGACCAGTGAAACTACTAATGAGCCCACGCTGGTTACCCAGGGCGAAACATCGTTTAATCATTTCTCTTTTCGCTTTGATCTTTTGTGTGTTCCTTGTGGGATGCTCATCCAAGTTTGGATTTTCGTTATTTCCACCCAAGATCTTTTGATCTTTTGTTTTTTAGTTTCTTTTCAGTTGAAGTAACTGATTTGGAGGTTTTTTAACTTCTTCTTTGTTTTAATTGCCTTAGGGGCATAATCCTACTGAAAATATTAACACGCCAGGACGAATTCGTATCAGGTAACTTGGATAAGTAAGTACCAGTGCGGAACGATGCCTATTTGTGAGTGGTTAAAGGTTGGAAATCAAAGTGTATGATGGTGTTTAATGATGTATAGTGGAGGGTGACCCGTGAAACTACTGATGAGCCCACGCTGGTTACCCAGGGCGAAACATCGTTTAATCATTTCTCTTTTCGCTTTGATCTTTTGTGTGTTTCTTGTGGGATGCTCATCCAAGTTTGAATTTTCGTTATTTCCACCCAAGATCTTTTGATTTTTGTTTTTTAGTTTCTTTTCGGTTGAAGTAACTGATTTGGAGGTTTTTTAACTTCTTCTTTGTTTTAATTGCCTTAGGAGCATAATCCTACTGAAAATATTAACACACCAGGACGAATTCGTATTAGATAACTTGGATAAGTAAGTACCAGTGCGGAACGATGCCTATTTGTGAGTGGTTCAAGGTTGAAAATCAAAGTGTATGATGGTGTTTAATGATGTATAGTGGAGGGTGACCAGTAAAACTACTGATGAGCCCACGCTGGTTACCCAGGGCGAAACATCGTTTAATCATTTCTCTTTTCGCTTTGATCTTTTGTGTGTTCCTTGTGGGATGCTCATCCAAGTTTGATTTTTCGTTATTTCCACCCAAGATCTTTTGATCTTTTGTTTTTTAGTATCTTTTCGGTTGAAGTAACTGATTTTGAGGTTTTTTAACTTCTTATTTGTTTTATTTGCCTTAGGAGCATAATCCTACTGGAAATATTAACACGCCAGGACGAATTCGTATCAGGTAACTTGGATAAGTAAGTACCAGTGTGGAACGATACCTATTTGTGAGTGCTTCAAGGTTGGAAATCAAAGTGGATGATGGTGTTTAATGATGTATAGTGGAGGGTGACCAGTGAAACTACTGATGAGCCCACGCTGGTTACCCAGGGCGAAACATCGTTTAATCATTTCTCTTTTCGCTTTGATCTTTTGTGTGTTCCTTGTTCCACCCAAGATCTTTTGATCTTTTGATCTTTTGAATTTTTATGTTATTTTCAGAAATAGTGGTCCTTTTCAGGAAACTTTATTTTAGCAACATTTATCAAAAATTATCTAAGGTTTTACTTATTATGCATGCCAATTAAACTTCTCATCTTCCAGACTAATATCCGATTTTCGTACGAACTTTTGACTATCATGGGTAGGAGAACCTCTCTAGCATAGCCCCACCTCATATTTTTTGCATCTGTAATAGCAGCCCTAAAAGGGAATGAATAGAGCTACAAAAAAAATATATCCTTATCAAAATCTCACAAAGTTTGTAGAAATGTCAGCGAGAGATATTGCGTTTATATTTTTTGAGGAAAATTTTCACAGTTTTGGTGACGACGCTACTGAAAAAAAAAAATTGAACAAACTGTGACAAGATTAAAAGGCACACTTGAACGTTATTCGAAAAATATATATAACAACAAAAATGGCAACATATCTCGAGGCAAAAAAAGGTCCCTGATGCTGCAGATTTAAAAAAAAAAAACAATTAGTTCGGTACCCTTTGTAAAAAGGCCGCGGGTAGCGTAATCTGTACCAGAAAATCTTTTAAAAAGCAGCAAAGGAAAGGTAAGGTAATGGGTCAATTTCAAGAGTCAATAAATATAATTTCGAAATTCAAACTTAAAAACCAGAACAAAGGAGAATGACTTGCAAAGAAGTTGAAAAATCTGAAATTTTAACATTTTATTTTTCCAAAACGAGCCGCTACTGTTTTCGTACCACTTACTTTTAAACAAAACCGAATAAATTGTTAAATAAACCAATCATTTGGCTTTCTGGAAATGGAAACCGCTCTTAAGAGGGATTCTTAGTTTCTGAGATATTCATGCAAAACTTGAGTAATGCTTAGATTTTCCTTTTTTCTATTAAAAATTCGGTTACCACCCCCCCCCCAAGGGACGGAGAATGAAATGATTGACTTTTGATTGTGACATATTTTAAACAATCTCACCCAATTTTGGAAAATCTTAAAGAAATAAACGGACTAAAGGACATTTTCAAAGGCTTGGCAAGCACGGCGATCTCACCCGTTCATAGCTTTAGATAAAAGCATTATGTTTATCATTCGAATAGAAGAAAAATTTAGTTCTTCTTTTGTAGTTCTCTCTTTGTCACCGAAAAGTTAAAATTTTTAATTTGCGCCCATTGCTTTTATTATAAAGATAACAAATTATTTTCTACTTTTGAGTGCATTTAATAAAAGCTTGTTCTTTAAAAGTTTTTTTGTAATAAAAATACCATATTATTGTATTTTCACTTGAACTGTAAACGCATACCAAATTTGAACACAATCGGATGTGGATAAATCAGTTAAAATTGGTTAGTAAAACATCACCGAAAATCGTCCATCTTGAATCCGCCATATTGAATTTTCAAAATCTCTTTTAAAAGCCCCAGTATACCAATTTTGGTTGAAATAGAACAAACTTAGGTGTTTTCCCCCTCCACTCCCCTCGTAGGGGGGAGGGGTGCCTAATAATGACATATTATTGTATGGTCACAGGAACCATAAATTCATGCCAAATTTGAAGACAATCGGATGTGTATAAGTTTGTTAAAATTGGTTGGTAAAAGATGACCAAATATCGTCCATCTGGAATCCGCCACATTAAATTTTCTAAACCTGATTAAAAATTAGTTCTCCATCCCCAAGTGCCCCAACACACCAAATTTCAACGAAATCGTTCGTACTTCAACTATACCCCCCCTCCACCCCCTTCGAGTAGGGGGGATCAGTCAATGTCATCACACTACATTCTTGTGTTGTCACCGCAAGTATATAAGCATGTCAAATTTGAAGTGTCGGAAAGTTGGTCTTAATTAAATTGCAAAATTGCACTATAACAAACATACATATTTGTATAGATTACATATATTACTCTAATTAACTTACTAAATTATTACACATTTTGTAAAAAAATACAGTTTTTAGAATTCCTTGACCGCAAGTTATGCAGAATTGCCACCCATATTTCCTGTATCCAACTTTTGATATCTTTCACCTTTCTATCACTCCCCCCCCCTCGTCCCTTTTACGTTAAACACTCAAATCTCGACTAAGCTCAGCAGGAGAAAACGAGTCGTCTCACTAAGCTAAATGTCAGGTGTGAATATTATTTAGCACGGTCAAATTAACATACTTACTGCGCAACCTCTAAAACAGCTGTAAATTTTTTGGAGTTTAAAAAATGATAAGTGGGGGAACAACTTCACGTTCTTGCAATGCCTCTTTTGAGGGGTTGCTGACCAAAATGTTTTAATGACTGCGCATTGCTGCGCAAAACGTGTTCAATCTAATTGAGTGATAAAAACTTAGAAAAATTAGGTAGGGGGGGCTAGCGTGAAGTTGGCCCCACCCACAAAGAAATGCCCACAGTTTGCAGATGGTTGCTGCGCAAAAGATAAAAGTGGTTGCGCAATACTACGCAAAAGGGGCGCAAATAAGTTCACTAGTTTTTTTTTAAATATGAAGTGGGGAGGGGGGTAGCTTCACTGACCTAGCAGAAATAGTTAATTTACCGAATCGATATTCTCTCATTCGTATGTAGATGATATCTTTGCCATAAGTTCCGACCTCCAAAGTGCTAGAAATGTAGTAATGATCAAAGATTGCTAGATAATTTTTCCCCATCACAGCTTTGCAATGAAAACCTTTCGTTTAATATTGATGCTAGCCACTCTCTTAAAGTACTAAGTCTTGAATAGAACCCTTCATCAGATTATTAAACTAATTTTCAATTAATTCTATCTCAGCTCCTTGTACAAAATGTAGTTTATTAAATAAATTAGCAAAATCTTTGAACCACTTGGTATTCTCACTCCATTTACCTTGAATGGTATTAAACTTTAGTCCCATTTAAGACTATTAGTATAGTATTTAGAATTGTGTGCTGCAGTTCTTCTCTCCAAATTATTACATTATTTTCTAGAAATATATTCCCTTAAACTTTCAATCAGTGAGATATTCGCTTGTTAAAATTCAACCATGGTTTTGTACTGGATTAAGTCATTACCCCACAAGTAGAATACGTTGGTTAGTAAGAGAGTCACTGTTATCCAAGAAAATATTTTTGCCTTGCATTAGTATCACGTTAAATCTGAAAAAAATCCAGCCGATTTAGGTAGCCGTAGCCTTCTTTTGTCTGAATTAGCTGAAAACTCGATGTGGTGGAATGGTCCTAGTTTTTTGTCGCAACCTTCTGATACCTGGGTACCGTTTCTGATGATCGTTCGCCTGAGAGAAGGGAAGCAGCTTCAACCAATAAACGCGCTTAAAAACAGTTACGAGACGATCGAAGAATCACCAATCTATTATAGGCACGCGCAGAGCTGCCTCGAACAACAATTTTTGAGCGAAGCCGTTCTCTTGACTAGACCCAGTAGTATGGACTTGTAGGAAAGCTCGTGTGAAAAACGTCACTCGTATGATTTTAGAGCACTCTATTAGATGAAACCATCACGTGACCGATGAATATTTTACTAGCTAATGCGCATGCTACGGCCAACTTGACCGTCTCGTACAGTACGACGTCGCACAGTGGTCGAATTTTGTAAAAACGCGAACATTAACAAAAAACCTTCCACATTGTAATTTAATCGTACAGAATATTTCGTTTTAATAAAAAAATAAATAGTTTACAATATTCTTTTTTAGCTGATACACAGGATGTTCGTGTGAATTTTCACATTTACCTTAAGATATTTTTAAGAAGGTAAAAGATACATATTTATTAATTGGCTAAATTAAACTAAAAATGTTTGTTTAGAACAATAAAATTTACTTTAAAAGTAATTGACACAATATATAAGTGTTACAGTATACTAGTATATTGTTATGTATATAGGGTATATTAAAAAGAATGCCAACCGAAACTTTCAAATGAAACACCTAGTATATTATTGCATTTTTGGATTCTGTTTTGAAATTCTAAGCATTTTTATATAACATACCCTATGTCGATCTTCACCTGTTTTCGAGATATCAACAGTTGAATACTGTCATACTCTGGGTCTTCTATTTGAAATTTGATGTTGAATGCTGATGCGTAATATCAAACTCGTAAAAAGTTTCTTCGGCCAATTATTCGCCTAGTATCTTGACAACCATATAAGGGTAAATTTAGACATTTTTAATTTTTTAATTTCTCAAGTTATATCCGCGTTTTTCTGAAAATTGACCACCGTGCGTTGTTCGCATGACTTTTATGCGATAGATCACTTCTCAGGGTATGATCGTTCTATTACGCCCAGAATCGAGCCCCTGGTGTGAACTTTTCCTTTAATTCTCAGAACACTGCATTCGTGAAAGAAAAAAGATTTGTCTTCTTTTACCTATTGTATTAGAGTCGAATATTATAAGAAAATTTATGGAAAAATATGCCGGTTTTGATACGCAATTAAAAACTACTGATACATTTGTCAAATTTACAAGTGTCTTTAAAACTGATTTCATAAAACCAAGGAAAGATATTAATAACTACACATTTTCTCAGCTTAATCCGTTAGACGGTTTTTATTACGAAATTTATTGTTGTAACGTAAAATAGAAAAAAAATTTGGTGAATAGCCTACTGCGATCGATACAGGCTTAAACAATGTAACAAAACCCGGACTATAATAGCTTATGGAAATTAAGACCTAGACTAAGTAAAAATTATGAAGAGCAAAATATATCAGATGTATAAAATTCCAGGTCTTTTCCTAGATTTAAGCAATAACTGGGTACCTCACATGCGCGTGTGGGCAAACAGCCAACTAAAATACCTCATGTATATATATCAAAACGTTTGTCTTAAAAATAAGTTAAGAGGTCCCGCAATGGAAAGATCTTACTTGTTACTCCAAAGCATAAATTCAACAATCCAAAAGTTTTGACCACAAGTAGTCCCCGTAAATGGTAGGAAACAGCTGTCGCCCCGTACTTAACCTATGGTGTTGGTGATGGTAAGTTTTCCAGGCAAGCTGTGAAAGGAAAGTATGCTCGAACACACAAATATTTGAAGCAGTAAGTGGTAAAAATTCGTTATTTTAAAAACACAAGCAAAACCCATTTATATCCTTTTAAATTTATTACATGTCACGGAAAAGAATAATACAAAATTTTAATGAATTAAGGAAAAAAATTTAGAATAAAAGAACGTTTAAAACACGTGGCTTACCTAGATGTTAAGGCCGCTGCTCTTTTTTACTCTCACACTTTTTATCACAAATATCTGCAAAACTGTTCATTGGTAAAAGCGAAATAAACTTTCTACCACATTATGCTGGGAAAAAGGGCGAGAAAATTTGAGTCGTCATTAGGACTATCTTCTAACTTGCATCCGCACCAATTAAGAAGGAATTTAATAAAAGAGGAAAATGTGGTTTTAACTGGCGTTTTAATAAGCTTTTTGAACGGAAAATAAAAAATTGACAAGTTGACTTTACCACAGCAATTCTTCACCATTGCACATGTGACTGAGCAGTTTTTGATAAGTTGCCGACCATGACCGGCCGATCCTTCTGGAATGAGAATAGGGTAATAATCTAAACGGGACTCTTCTGATTCAACCCTAGAAGTCAAGTAGTTATGACTAGCAAGACATGAATTTAAGTTGGTAAATTTTTAAATATTTTGCCAATAGTTTAACAAAATAATAAATTAATTAATTATGAACATACTCCTCCTACATACTATTTCAAATCAAAGTCATCCAAAACTGTCATCGTTACGAACTAACCAGTTTCCTTTCTTTTCCTTTCCAAAATTCTTCCTGATTCTAACACGATACTTTTCCTTTTGTTTCAGCTCTACTTGCCCTATGTTTAGGGTCATTGATGATCCATCTTAAAGGTCTATTTGTATAGAAAAACAATCAATGTAATTTGGCCCTACCACATGAAGGAAAATATGCATAAAACAACATCTACTTATGTAGAAAATAATGGTAAATCAGATATGTTTAAGAGGGCTTATTAATAGCAAAAAGTGACTAAGTAAAGTTGACTCATTAGATGTTAAAATAGCAAAAAGTCAGTAAGTGAAGTTGGCTCATTAGATGATAAATATTAATGACTTAAATAAAAAATTCGTGCTTTAAATTAGGAACCTACTGCGTAAGTGCTTTATATTTTAACACATCTGTTACGAGACAAATATGGAGCGTAACAACACCACCTCTCTTTGGGAAAAGTTTCGCAGAAACTTTTACGACTATTATTCTTGACAAAGAAAACAGTTCGTGAATACAACCAAAAATATTAAAAAGCCTCAGTAGGTACTGACGATGACCACTGATTTGATACACCATAAGGTCAACAGACTTTGAAACCTGCGTGAGTCTAACGTGTTTTCGGCCATTTTTGACCCAACGACCCACCAAAATCAAACCGACGCGACGTCACGATATATGGTGGGAAGAAAATTCAAAAAGAAGCCTCAGAGAGGCTTCCGAGATATCCTGCTGATTTGAAAGTAACATAAGAAGGATTGACCAACACGGGGATCAATACCAGGACGCTATAAAAGTGAAATATAATGCTATGGTAAAGGAAAAAACTTACTAGACTACAAGAAGCCTCAGTGAGCACGGAATGCCTCTTGCTGATGTATGTCGTGTTGGGTCAAAAATGGTCGAAAACACGTTGGACTCACGCAGGTTTCAAAGTCTGTTGACCTTATGGTGTATCAAATCAGTGGTCATCGTCAGTACCTACTGAGGCTTTTTAATATTTTTGGTCGAATCCACGAACTGTTTTCTTTGTCAAGAATAATAGTCGTAAAAGTTTCTGCGAAACTTTTGCCAAGGAGAGGTGGTGTTGTTACGCTCCATATTTGTCTCGTAACAGATGTGTTAAAATGTAAAGCACTTACGCAGTAGGTTAATAATTTAAAGCACGAATTTTTTATTTAAGTCATCATTAGACTTGGCCTACACGGGGATCAAGTACTGGGCATAGAAGCCGGTTTTAGCTAGCTACCAAGTCAATCGACTTTTCGGCCAAGGTTGACCAAGTAACCAGCCAATAAATTCAACAAGTACGCATGATAGGAAAAAAGACTACAAGCTACAAGAAATCTCAGCAGGCAGAAAACGTCTACCACTGATTCAAAAGGGGTACCTAACGATCCCAAAATACAAAAAGAACTAGAAAAAAAAGAAAAACACATCAGGTAAACTGAAAAAAAACCTGACATGTAAAACGTCACGCGAGGGGCCGCACATGTACTTCGGTGACACGATGTGTCTATTCTGTTGCTAGGAACGTACGCACCAATAGGATCCGGCCAAAAGTGACGACGCACCAAAAATACTCACGAGACTAACTGACATGAAACCTCTTAGGGGTAGAGGGCTTATTTTACCCATATTTGTGGAATACCTTGGAGCAAAGGAGTTCTAGAAATCTACTTAAAACAGTATGCATATCTAGCTTGGTTTTCACCAAAGTAGAGGCAAGTAGCCGCCCCCAACCACAGGACGAAGGAAGAACACAAATACCTTCAGAAACATTTTTCAGGTTAATATGGCAGGCAATATTATCAAACAAATCCCAAACATCGTCATCTCCATTATCAGGTGGTTGAACCTTTAGGTCTTGAGCATGCCAAACTCCAACACTACGTCCAGATAAGTCCGCTAAGTCTCATAATTCCACGGTTTACAAATCTTACTAATAACAAAAGGACTTGTATACTTAGGTAAAAACTTGGACGTAATTCTCTTCCACACCTTAGCTGAAAACGGTCAGAAATTCTACAAAGGTTATACCTAACTCTTGTTTCGTATGCAATGATGAGAGAGAACTTCTTTAAAGAGCTAAGGTAATGACACAGCTTTCTCTTTAGGAGATTCTTCCACATCCTTTTCATCAAATGGAAATTCACGTTTAATCAATCGAGCTTCTCGACCGTAAACAATAAAATTTGGAAAAAGCTCAGTTACATTGTGTTTGGCAGACCTGATTGCAAAGGAAAATTTAACTAACAATTTGTCCCAGCGCTTATGATCTTTGGAAACGTAGCCACTCAGCTTGGTCTTAAGGACTCAATGGGGTCTCTCGAACGGATTGGCCCGAGGGTGATAGTTAGATATATACTTAAGTTTTGTTCCATACTGTGTAACAGCGTTCTTAAATAGCTGACTCTTAAACGGCGCACCATTGTCAACGATTACTAATTCCAGAGTACCATACACATGTATAACATAGTTTTTTATTCAAAGGGTTAAGGAAAGCGCTGTTGCATTATGAAGAGAAAAGAAAATGATGTATTTTTTAAAAAAAAACAATCCTGAACTGAAAAGACATACTTATAAACCTGAGATGACCTAGGTAAAGGCGCAACCAAATCAACACTTACCGCCTGCCAGGGTCAAGTAAGAGTTGGAGTTATATTCAACATTTCACCTATAGGAGGTTTTTGCTCTGACTTCGTTTGCAGACAAACAGTGCATTTTATAACGTATTTGGCGAATTCGTTACGAATATTAGGCGAATAATGTTGAGTAACCCGATCGAAAATTTTTGCAACACCCAGATGACCACAGGTATGTATACTGCACTCCACCTGGTGACGGGCCGTATAGAAAGAGCATTGGACAACAAAGAGTACATCTTGGGCGTATTCATAGACATAGAAGGTGCCTTCGATAAAACTACTTTCCCAAAAATAGCCGACTCGCTTGCCGCCAGGAAAGTTCCTCGGGTGATAAGCGGTTGGATACACAATATGCTCTCAAAAAGAGCAATAAATATTAAGGTAGATAATGTCACACTACGAGGCCTGGTTGTAAGGGGTTGTCCACACGGAGGGTTGCTATCACCTCTACTGTGGAACATAGTCCTTGACACCCTGCTCAACCGCCTGAATACTGACAACTTCTACACTGTGGGTTATGCGGATGACTGTCCTGCAAACAGATAGATTTGAGAATGTACTCTGCGAAAGAATGCAGGTTGCTCTTAAATCCATTGAACAATGGTGTGAGGATCACTCGTTGTCGGTAAACCCCAGAAAGACAGAAATGGTCCTTTTCACAAGAAAAAAGAAAGTTACCGGAACTAAAAGTTCCAGATTTTCTAAAAACCAAACTAAACTTTTCTACAAAGGTAAAATATCTGGGGATCACTTTTGATAAAAAGTTAACATGGAACTCTCACCTGGAAAAAAAGAGTAAAAAAAGCATATATATCATATGAAAAATGTCGCCGAACCATGGGACAGACTTGGGGGTTATCCCCTAGGATAGCTTTATGGACTTACATGGCAATCATAAGACCTATGCTAGCATACGGCGCTGTCGTTTGGGGCCCAAAAGCACAAAAAACAACAGTAATCCGAAAATTACAACAAATCCAAAGAATAGCATGTCAAATCCCCACCCTCCCAAATTATCAGATCAGAGATGACCACAGGTAGGAGGATCGTGATGACTTTGGATGATCAGAGATCTACATTCTCAAAGTACAACTTCAAGCCATTTTTCATCTGGTGACAAAAAAGCTGGATATGGTATCTTGGCACGTTTATTTGATTTGGTATCTACAATCTGCCATAGAGAATATTTCGAAGAGAAGGTTTCAACATCTCGCAACATACGTTTATACCACGGATCAACAAAAGGCTCTGAAGTGAAGGTGACTTCAACAGCCTCAATCTACCGCCCACGACAAACAGTCGGGTACGACATTATATTTACCTTTTCGGTGAACAACATCAAAATCATACTGCGGAAGACGGATAGCCCATCGCGCAATGCGTCCTACTGGGTCCTTTATGAAATTTAACCAATTTAAACAATAGTGATCTCTTATGACCTTGAATTTATCCAAGGTGTTTATGATAAAAGGAAGAGAATAAGCGTCCTTTACTGTGGTTCTATTAACGGCCCTATAATCAACACAAAAACGCCAGCCACCTGACTTCTTCTTGATCATAACAATGAGAGAAGACCATGGAGAACTCGAAGTTTCAAGGATTCCATCCTCCAACATCTGATCCAATTCCAGTTTGATTGGGTCAGATTCAACCTTAATTTCCAACTTCACAAGAGTTGTACAACCAAGTTACGTACTTGTAGAAGAAAATATTCTGGACCTCAAATGATCCAAAGCTAGACGTTGTTCGGGAGTCAGAGTATCCAAGGATTGTATGACCGCCACATCAAAAAATACTACTAAGACTTCCAATACTATTACCCTACCTCTTAACTCAATAGGTAACTCTACTGATCCTAAACCTTGACAACGCTGACCATTAGCCAGAGTACATTAAAGTTGAACGTTTGAGTTCAATCTACAAAAACTGCCATCCCATACTCCCAAGATGGTCCTGAAGGAACCGCTATCCAGCAAACCTAAAACTCTTTTCCCGTAGAGACCGACTTCGAAATATGGACGTTCATCATTCTTCGCATGACCTAGAATAAAATCCAGAACAACCTTATTGTTATTGACCAAATCGCTCGACGGAAGATTCGGTTGGCCGACTTACCTCCTGACGGTACATTTTTTGAACATCCTCACTTTCTAGAGATGATATCTGACTTACCACACTTAAAACACAAACTCCTACGAGGCAGGCTACATTTTCTTGCTTACGAAGGTATGCAGCAATTAATTTTTCGATATTATAATTTTTTTGGCAAGACGCATGAACTTTTACTGATGACATTCTTTTCAAAAGCCTTACATGTTCCTGATTTCCTTGTATTTCGTCCGACTTAAAAAAAGTTTGGACGCCTTTTTTCTTAACAACAACTAAGTCGATTTGATTCAAAGTTTGACTGCATATAAAACAGAAATTCCTTTGCATATTCTCCACGGGAAAAAACGTGACTTAAAGTAACTCAACTTCAGCTTTAAGATGACTAAAAAGGCTAATGAAATAGTATCGCAACTTAATTTAGTTGAAGAAGTTCAATTTTTGCCTAATATTAGTAAAACATATTAATTTTTCTGTTCATGTAACTTTAACTTGTTGGGTATACAAAAAATTGTAAAAACATAACATGTAGACAATTTTATTCTCTTTAACTTTGCTATTGAATGTTTTTCGGTAGGGTAAACCGTTTCGAAGATATAATAAAAAAATTAGTTTGTTGCACATATAATCCAAGACGGCGGCGCGAGCGGTGCCACCCCCACAAGGTCGAAAACTTGGATTTTATGTTCGACTCTATCCGTCTATAATATATTTTTTCCTTTATAATGGGCCTTTTCCATCCATTCTAGGATTACTGCCCATTGTTGTCAAAGTGAGAGCCAAGTGTACATTTTTTTGGGACAAACATTTATGCACCTAGCTAGGATTCGAACCAGGAACCTTCCGTGCGTCGGGCACTGTGCTACGGCGGTCGTCTATAATATATTTCAAAATCGTTTATTCCCACCTTGCAAGCCAAAAACCACTACTACCGAACAAGATGCAAAAGCACAGCACGTCCATGTAAGGGTAACAAAGGAAAAAAAGGAATGTTTGGATGACCGATGAAATCTTAGATTTAATGGATAAAATATGCACCAAAAAGGCAGTGCTCAGTGGAATGAAATTTATAGAGAAATATAGAACAAGACCAAACCAGCAAGAAAAGGATAGATAACACAACAATGTCGAGAAATAGAATTTGGATGCTAAACATAACACTTTCATCTACACAAACGCATAAAGGAAGCGGCACGATTAGTTAATGAGAGACAAATGGAAATCTTTGTCGACAAACAAGAAAAAATCTTACCTGATACCAAAGAAAAACTAAAGAAATGGTGTTACTACTTAGAAAATATTTTCCAGCATATTATAGAATTATAGCCAAGGAAAAAAACATTTGAGGCATAATAAATAGGTCAATAAGACGAGTCGTACAAATACTTGAGTTGTCAGCTCAAGCGATCTTAACACCACTTTTCGAATTCATGTGCTTCGTTATTATGTCTTTAGCATTTTGTATTACAGCGTAGAGGTATGGACACTGACTGATGCCTTGTGCAAAAAAATTAAGGCATTTCAGATGTGATGCTATCGTCGAGTTGGAATACTTAGGGTATCTCGTATGGACATACATAAGAAACGACAAAAATGAACCCTTAAAATCGATAATACAAGGAATAATTGAAGACCGAAAAGGTCCAGGTCGCAGACGCACCATTGCTTAAAAGTCTTAGCCAATTGCATGGCGTCAGTACTACGACACTTTTCAGAAAGGCAGTAGATAAGGTCCATATAGCGCTGATGATAGCAAACGTTCGATGAGAGCATGACACATAAACAGAAATACGAATATGCAGTTTTCAAATTTAAGTTCTACCAAATATTTTCTAGTTTGAGAATCAAAAAACTACGATAATAGGGCTGGGCTAGTGGGCAAGAGGAAGTTGAAATTTGAAAATAATTTGACGGTTATTTATTAATTTATGAAGTAAATGTGGGAAATTGCTATTAATTACTTAACAAAATCACATATTTACTTTAAACAACTACAACACACATACACGGTATGTAAATGAAGACAAGTGGAGGAAAATTTAAAAAATAATTTACTTATCTTAAGGAAAATAAATTATAATTTTCCGAATTTGTCCGAATATAATTTCCCGTCCATCCATCCAATAACAAAATGGTAAAATGTAATTATTACTAACTTATTTTTTGACGTTATTTTGAGCAAGAGATTTTGAAATTAAACAAAATAATAAAGTTTGTCGGACGTAAGGACGTCTGGAAATATTATTGGTCGGTTTACCTGTAACGTGCAACGTTCCAAATTCCCAACATAGTGCATACCTAAAAGGTATTGGGATCGGAAACTATAAGATGGGCCAAAAAAAAATGTACATATTTTTTCGGCTGCGGTTTTGCTACCGTGAGCTTAATTTCTGTGATTTTAGCTTCTGCAAAAAGCTAAGGCTTCAGAATATATGAAACTTTTGTCAAAATTGACATCTCGTTAAAATCCAAGATGGCGCATTATTTTTAACTCCTCCCACCAAAATTTTATGTGCTCCTCTGCACTCGATTTTGCCATAAAGAGACGTCTTTGTCGTGCACAGAGAGGTATCACTTCTAAAAATCGGACAAGAAGTGATAAAGCTCAACACCAACGAAGTAAGTGATGTTTTAACCCTTAGGTCTAGAAATTTTAATATTTAAAAATTTAATAAATTAGATTTTGAGCTCTGCGGGAAGCTTTTGTCTGTCAAATTTGACATTTTATAGAAATCCGTAATGGCGCATGCTTTTGAAACTTGGATTTTTTTACTCCTTCCTGCCAAACTTTTTTGTAAGCCAATGTCAAAGCCACGTCTTTTCAGTGTATAAAGAGATATCATTCGTAAAAATCGGACAAGAACTAAAAAAGATTCGCTTAATGAAAGAGGTGCTGTTTTTAAACCTGTGCAAAATAGATAAAATACAGAAAGTTTTTATTTTCCTGATTTTTTAAAATTTATCCGAATTTTTTATTTTATACAGAGTATCCAAAAAACTAGAATAGTGTTTTTAGGTGCACTGTTTACAGGGTTAAAAACAGCACCTCTTTGGTTAAGCAAAGCTTTGTTAGTTCTTTTCAGATTTTCACAAATGATACCTCTTAGTACGCTGAAGAGATGTAAGAGTAATGATATCTAAGTTTCAAAAGCCTGCGACATTACGGATTTTCACAAAATGTCAAATTTGACAGATCGTGTATATAGGCCAGAACATTAGCTTCCCGCAGGGCTAGTCCGATTTTTAGAAGTGATACCTCTCTGTGCACAAGAAAGACGTGTCTTTATCGCAAATCTCCAAAATCGAGAACAGTGGCCCACATAAAGTTTTGGTGGGGGGTGTTAAAAATGGGGATATTTAAAAATTATGCGTTATCTTGGATTTTAAAGAAATGTCAATTTTGACAAAAGTTTCATATAGTCTAGCTTTAACTTTTCGCAGAAACTAAAATCACAAAAATCAAACTTACGGTAGCAAAAATAAAGCCGAAAAAAAAATGTACGGTTTTTTTGGCCCACATTATACAATAGACATACATACTAAATTAGAAAAATTTTAATGAATTTTCCTCAAGGTAAGTTAATTAATTTTTTAATTATTTAACTTAAAAAGTGCTTTTTATTTTTCAAGCCTGCAATTTGGGTGCGCAAACCGGTTCATAAAAAAGAGTAACAAGAAATGGGTAGATCCCCGAAAGTCTATTGGTAAATCAATTTAACCGTGGCGACCTGATTTTTTTGCAAAACTTTACGTCATTGTATTTGTTTTCCATGGCAACGCGGAGAGTTTATTTATTTTTGTCCACACTGGGACACCAGAGCTTTTTTTGCAACGGGTCAAAAATTTGGGGATAGTTTACTTATTTTGCTTTCGCATTCCGCGTCGCTAAAGCACATTTTACTTTCGCTTCCGTGTAACTCATGATGCGTTGCTGTAGCCCGAACTTGCCTTGCTATCATCATTACCGCCGCTGTACGGTACCACCGTGCAAATAAACCTTTAGGTCCATGTGACTGCGTGTTTATTTTTCAGACAAAAACAATAAGTTTTTCTATTTGTGCCTCGGTTTTTGCTAATGTAGTACATTATTTGCCTCTTGGTGTGCTTAGACTCCGAAAATATGCAATGGATCAAGAAAAAATAAAAAAAAGCAAATTCTTAAGGTAAGACCTCGGGTTGACTATACATTTTTTGAATAAGTATTGTTGTCTTTATAAGGGTTTTTCCCTTGGTTTTTCCTTGAAAGGTAATTATGCACTATATGGTTTTCTGCCATTTTTTATTTTTTATGAAAAATTGTTTATGGGGGCACCTACTAGGATCCCTAGGGCCCCAAATCCGGCTAAATCCGGCTGCGCCCGATTTTTTTTTTAAGAGAAAAAAGGGTGCCTGGAGGGGGGTTGCAATGTGTTTTTTTCATTGTTTTGGGTTGGGTTCGATTAGTTTGGGTTGGACTATGTTGGATTGGGTTGTTTTGTGAAAAAAAAAACAAAAAAAAAACAACGGGCGCAGGCGGATTTGGGGTCCTAGGGACCCTAGTAGGTGCCCCCATAAAGAATTTTTCATAAAAAATCAAAAATGGCAGAAAACCGTATACTGCATAATTACCCCTTAAAATAACTATGAGTGACTAGGCAACGTGGTTAGGTACTAATTTTTAGTTTAAGGAAATTTATTCCTTTTAGATTCTTTTAAGGTGTATTCAGAGTTCCATAACTATAGCAAGCATATGCTGCTGTCCTCAGTTACTATGTTTATACGCACCTAAAAGCGCTTTTATATAAGGATGGTTTTAAATAAAATCTCTTTCTTTGAGGGTTATGTCCTTCATTAAATGTCAGTTTAAAGAAAGAACAAATAAAACAACATAATTAATTAATTAATTAACAACAGATTTTTTGAAAGACTAGGGTTTAGTATTTTCTTTAGGTTAGAAGAAATGCACTAAATTTTTATAATGACCCTAAAATGGGCCAACACTGTTCTTAACTAAAACAACCAGTTAACTCATTTTCATTTTAGTATCCTTTGGCCTATGATCAATGTCATATTGACACCAAACTGACAGAAAATCTATGTTTTACTTGTTAATTTGGTTATAAAAATGGCAGCCACAGTAGGCTAAAGGGCACTGAGGCAGTAGGATTTAACTGACCTTTTAGTTGAGAATGGTGTTGAATGGGCTTTTGAGTGATAAACCGCTTCCAAATAAAATCGATTTAGTGCTTAAATCGGTTTTAGTGGTGTTTATATGACAACATTTTCAAACCATCCTTATATAAAAGCGCTTTAAGAGGCCTATATAAACAAAGTAAGTGTTCTGTAAGCCACAAGCGGTATGCAGTAAGAGCAGCATGCATTAGTTATTGTTTATTTTCCTTTCATCTTACCTCATACCACTTGCCGTACAGAACTCTAAATATGCCTTTATTCCTCTGCAAAACAAGTTATTTTATGTAGGTACCTATATATAATAAGTATGTTTTTCCTTTTTGAAGGGTGGACTACTCAGTTGACTACCAGTAACATATGTAGAATTAGGTACCATACAAATTAATAGTCCCACAGCCCATAACTTAAACTGTTAAGATCTTGCCGGACTTTGCATAATATTTATTCTTTGTGTCCACTCAGATGACATTTTAAACATATATATTCTTAAATTTGTAACTTTTTTAACAAGAAATGGACAAACATTTTGTCAAAAAAATATATTTTGTCATTAAGTTCCTCTTGATAGCACCGAAAAGTTAAATTAAGCTCCTCACAGCTGATTTTTCAAGGATTGCTTTATAAGTATTTAAAACACATCACATCACATTATCTAATTTAAACATTTCCGAGAAAGGGTTAAGTTTGGAGGGGTCTCTAAAAATACCCCTTAGAACATCTTGAAGAATACATACAAAGTCTCAACGGTGAGGTAGTCATAAATTTTCATAGGCCTGGGCTCACGGACTATAATGAAAATATTAGGTAAAGAATAAAAACATTATACAAAAAAATATTGAGGCACATTTTGCTCAATTTGGCTCATTTACTTATTTCCAAGTTTTCTCTACAGTAAAGCTAGAGAAAGTCCAGTTTTTAATACCTACCTCTATGCACTTTTTTAGAGTTGAAAATAAAATTAGGACCTGAATATTTTTGTAAATTTAAGGTGTCCAAGATAAAGGACCGTGAGGTGAGGTGAGCGAAATTCCCCTCACGTTCGTTCAAGAATAAGCATACTGGCCTGAGGAAACTGTCTAGGAGAGAGGGTTCCTGAAAATACTAATAAGAAGGCTGCTCCACCTGGCAAAAAAGACCTATGTGAACAGTAGAAAAGAATATGCAATGAGGAATACAATAAGCCTTGCAATAAGCAAACTAGCTGCAGTGTCAGGGATTTCCTAAATCATGCCTTATTGTAAGAAAGAAATCTATCAAGATGGAATGACACTGCTTTTCTTGTCTTTAAGGTACATATATAAAATTCAAAATTAAAATTCTTATAAAATAAAATTTTGCAGCTGTTTTCTTTTATACAAAATTCTTGAAAAAATTATGATAAGTTTTTTACAAATGGTTAGGAAAAACTGGGAGACATCAGAGAATCCAATTAAAGGTTTTCTGTACAAACTCTGTTATTGACCTTATGTACTGATGCCTTTCTCATTTAAATCCCTTACCCAAAATTATTACTTCTTGTGCAAACTCAAAAATAAATACTTCAAATAAAATCCAAAAACTTAATATTTAATATGCTTGCACACACAGAAATACTACCTATTTATTTTTATTGGCATATAGGTAGGTATCAAATGTAATGTTTCTTTTATGTAAACTTGTGTTTTCTGTTAGTGAATCATTTAATGTGTCAAAATTTGAAATGTGTAGCTTCTGAAAGAGATACCTACAGGTCCAAAAATCTCTAATTTCCTAATAAAAGATCCTTTAACTAAAACTCTAATTACCAATGCTCAATGTAGTTAAAAATGCATAAGATAAGGTTGCGGCAAAGATAGGGTTGCAGAAATACTTTCTCTTTTTTGGAGTTCTGTTCTGGTTGTAATTGAACATTTATTAAAGCACTCCTTACTAGTACTAAAAAAAGCGTTGTAGCTAAATTAGACAAATGTTTACCTCTAATTTTTTTTATTTTCAGATTTTGGAATTTAGGCAAGAAAACTACCAGAATGAACAATACAATTTTTATACATTTTAGTTATTCACAGAACAATAACAACTATATGGGTCGAATACTATAGCATTTTTGTGTTGTAGAAATATTTTTAGCAATTTTAATTAACTATATATAATAAAATTTTAAAAAATATGCTGAAAAATTACATTTTTACATATACACCTCATTCCAAATTCTCCGGACCCATTTCAATATGGCGGCTGATGATTAAACACAGAAGCTAAATGGAACTGTCATTGTCAGTGTCAAAAAACTGGTCTGCAGTAATTTGGAATGGAGTGTAATAAATATTTCAATGTAAAACATAATTAAATGTATTTGGTGTTTAGAATGTGACACCCCCCTATTAACACATTGCCCATGCCCACATGTGGGCATTTCTTTTTTACGTCTCAGGACCGCGTGCCTACCGATGGTCACAAAACAGCGGAGGATTTGTGTCCACTGGTGGGCATTTGGTCCTTGGAAGTAAAACTAAATGCACACATGGCTCAACTTGTTGAGGTGATTATGGCCACAACATTATAAACACCTATAGATATGCAATTAAATAAATTAATTTAAAAACTTATCTCAAAAATACTTATTAATAATCATTTAAATTAAATCTAACTTAAAAAAGAAAAGAATAACATGTTATTTTTTTCCTTCTTTGGAACCGCAAACTAGTAGCTGTAGTTTCAAATATCAGGCTTCACGTGGTTAGGTTCTGAAATTTAAAAAAAAAACAAAAGTATAAGTGTATGAACTGAAAAAATATTTTCTTTAGAGAAAACAACAAAATTGAAGAAAGATAACAGCAATTTTTTTAATGATTTTGGGAAACTTGAATCCAGATATTCAAGGTGGTGACCATTTTTTTAAAATAACTAATAAAACAAAATATAGGCATCTGATATTGTTTTTGAGATTTTGGGTTCCCGTAATCCATTTATGTGATTTAAAAATTCTTAGAAGTATCTAAGGGTTCTAGTAGCAGTTTTAAAAGTAAACATTTTGCATGCATGATTGACTAATTTCAGTTTTTTTAGTTGATTCTAATTGGTATAGGTGTACATTTTATGGATCCGATTAATGCCACTCTGATACCCTTGTAAAACTCAAAATATTTAAGATGGGACACAAACATTTTAGAAGAAACCAGATCAAATACAGACATGATATATCAAATTGAGGGTTTTGGGATCCACTGATATCATTCTTTGGATTAAAAAAAAATTCTGGAGATAATAGAAGGATCTCAGGACAAAATTTTGGGACCCAGCCCAAACTTATATTACCTCTTAACATATATACAACTTTAGAAGACTAAAAAATATCCAAATCGATAATTTCCCTAAAATTACCTCTAAATTCTCATCTGAATCCCTATTGTAATAATTGGAACACCAAAATTAATTTTGGAAGACCCAAAAAACCCCTAAATCAATATATCATATATCTTTTACACCAATAATTTTTTATGTTGCCTTTTCAGGCTCCTTACATTATCCCTAAAAACTGTTTAACCCCCAAAATGAATTTAGTTAACCCCAGAATCTCCAAAGTGATGTCTTTTTATCAATAGTATGTTGTTTTTACCACTTTACCCCTAAAACTCACCCTTAGGCCCCTTAAATTACCCCTAAAAATTTTTTTTACACCAAAAATGAATTCAGTTGATCCAAAAATTTCTTAATTGAGGACACAAGTTTTTTTGTCATTTACGATTCTTTTTGCCCCTAGGAACCTTAATTATGTTATTCCCAAAAAATGTTTATTCTAAAAAATGGAATCAGTGTTTCCAAAAACCCTGAGGTTAATGTATTATACATGTGTACTTGATCTAGTTTCTCATCAAAATTTTGTGCTTTTAAGTCGCCGTCATCGCCATCTGGAATATTTGGGGTGTCAAAAAAAGTATATATTCCGACAAAAATGGATTTATATATATATAGTACATTTTTGATGTGTTTATTTAAAAAAATGTTTACTGTTAAATCTGTTCTTAGAACCCTTATAGTGCCTATATTATGTTTTATTTTTTGGAGTTCTCCCAAAGGAGCCAGAGTTTCATCACTTGGATTTGTAAGACCCCCTTAGCTACCAAAATCCATCAAAAAACCTTTATTATCAAGCGCTCCCTTCAAGCATGGAAAAAAGCCCATTGGCACCTTGACTTATGCTTGAAATAATTCAAATTCATGTTCAACGAAAACATAACAGAGGTGTTTTTGAGTATTTGGTGAACACTTGAAAAACATTATACAATTTTAGTAGTCAAGAAATTACTTTTTAATATATTTTTTTCCATAAACAGGCTTTTTACGGGTGACTTGAGATATGAGTTTTTCCAGGAGAAATTATATAAAAAAATGGCTCAAATGATATCTTATTTAGAAGATCGTTTAAATTGCTTTACAAACATGCAAGATATTAAGTTTAAATTTGTCAAGGAGCGACAAATAAACAATTTCTTGCACAAAAGTCAGGAAAAAACGTTGGTTTTAAAGTTACATTTTTCATAATAAAAAAGGGAATAAACATTTCATGATTTTTTTCTGATTGTTTTCTCAAACATACCATCCAAATAAGTCTACTTTTATTATTTAAATTTTGGTGGTCAAACTGATCCGCTGAAAAGGTTCAAACCTTTTCTTCATTCCATACCACATTAAAAGCAAATATCCTAAACACCAGTCATCCTAGCTGTTTAAAATTTTCACATAATTAATAGTAAAGACGTTTAAAAGACCTTTCCCTTTTTAAATTCCAGAGATAAAAATAAAAAAAGTATCTGTGAGTGTCCCCCTTCAAAATTGTTCTCTGTTTTGTTCTTTGTGTATAGTTTTTCTGTTTTTCCTAATGGAATTGAAATAGATGAGGGGAGGCTCAAAATATGTTCAGAAATAGGTCCAGAAAATTTGCAATAAACAATAAGAGTTAAATTAATTTTTGATATCGGATCTAGACTATAATAAATTTTGTTTATTTAAGGAAGTTTTACTAAATATAATTAAAATCAGAAGCAAAAACTTACTTTGAGTTTATAGATTATTATTCTTTGTTTGGTGCTGACTCTATAGAACCATCTTGTTTTGCTATACATTTTAGTTGGCAAAATATTCACTGCTCTGTATGTTTGGGTACAAATTGTAGACTTTTTAATTTATAGATTTTTATTCTTCTCTGGTTGGTGGCACTTTAGAATCTTCTTCTTTTTCATTTTAGTTAGTTGCCTAAATATCCACTGCTCCATATGTTTTGTTATTATATACAGCTCCTAAAAGAATAATAAAAATAACAAGAAATATTCTATCTCTAAATTTTGTTTCTATATTTTGCACTTTAGGCAAGGATAACCAATATTTCTTAAAAATTTTCTCTTCAGTGGTACATGTTTATAAACTGTTTAAAAGATTTTTTGCATAATAATTTTTTAGTTACAGAAGCAGAGGTTTGGTTTTGTTATCTAAGTTATAAGTTAGAGACAAAAGTATCAAGCCAAAGTAAATCAAGTTTTGTAATCTGCAGTTTTATTTTCCTGTGTTATATGAGTTTCAAAATCTAAGCAGGTTCACAGTGCATGATTCAACTTTCATAGAAGAGTTCACTAACAACCAGTTATGATATACACACATAGTATTTGATCCTGTGTATTTAATTTATTTGAAAGATGAATGAGCAACTATTTATATTTTAAAGAATTTTTCCTGATTAATATTCTCCAATTTTCAAGTCACTAACCTATTTTATTCAAAAAACAAGAGAGACTAAGGGCCGGTTTCTCAAAAGCGAGTTTGTGTTAACTCAAGCAACATAACCTAGTAAAAATCTTTAAAAATCAGGTCAAAATTAACTCCAGGATAACCAGGGCTTCAAGATGAGGGTAAGTTACCTTACCTCAGGGTTAACCTAAAAAAAATATTGGCTTAAAAACAGCAAGAAAACTGGGATTTATAGCTCACGAGTTACTTTAAGTTTCTGATAATCCGCTATTGAGAAACTGGCCCTAAGAATAACTTTTTATCAGTAAAATTTTCCACAGTATTATTTCATGCTGCTCACTTAATATATTAAGGCTAAACGGTGTTAGTGTGGTAAACAGTTTTCTTTAAATACCTATTTAGCACTTACCTGAGCCCCTAGGAAGTTCAAATTTACCAGTGATGAAACTTTTTTCAGTTTTTTTAACTAAAGCGGGAGCTAAACCACCCAAATTCTGAACTCAAACCAACCCAGCACTTTTTAGCAATTCCAGCGCTCATAAATTTTAACTCTTTAGGGACCCTAGTCAGTGCCTACACACAAGATTTTTTTCATAAAAAAAACCGAGTAAAATACTAAAATTAAAAAAAAACCATTTACTGCAGAATTACTTGCTAAAAAAACGCTACCCAACTACATATTAAAATAACAAGGTGTAGTGTTTAAGGTTGCATTTACAAGTGCATTTATAATTGATTTTGAAACACTCCTGCTAGCTGTTACCACTGATTTAAGGACAACAGGTTAACTTAAAAAGCATGCAGATTTAAAAATCGGTTGCTGACGCGAAACGAAATAATCATATTCTATTTTAAACAGGAGCATCAACGACTAGCAAGAGTCTCTTCAACCTCTAAATGGAGCTTTACTGACCTGTTTTGTTAATACTCAAGTATCCGTGTGTTTTTGAAACTGCTGTTGGGATCTAAAATATACCCTTAGGCTTCTAAGATTTCACTAGTAAACTTGCACATAACTTATGCCGCAATAATTAAAATTAAAAAAAAAATTGATTCAAAATAAAAACAAAATTATGTGAAGTTATGGGAATGTTTCTAGGTGAATTCCTAGTAATTCCAGCGAGCCAGTAAAGTTCTCTTGGTTCTTTGATAAACTTGGGGTAATGCTCGCGCAGCGCTAGACCATTTTCGGCGGGCGACCGCACACGCGGAGTGGTTTCATATTCGTTTCTGAAAAAATATTTTTGAAAGATAAACATAACCTCGAATGGTTTTCTGCCTACTGTGGGCCTTGTTGACAAAACACCTGCAGTTGCCATGGTGTCGGGGGCTTTAGGATAGTTGGGGGCTTTAGGTTAGAGGGCGCTTTGCTTATTTTGATTTCCCAATAGTGAAAATAAAAAAATATTGTACCTACTACTAAGATAATAACTCCAACTACCATGTTCGGGATTTAGTGGAGTTTCACAATTTTTTCCAGTTGGTGGAGCGAATGTCACTCCAGGTGCCGGTAGATTGCACAATAATGATTTTTCGTCAGAATTATCGTAACAGTCTTTTACATCGTTGCACTTTGCATCTCCGTCTACGCATGCTCCATATGCACACTAAAATTTTTCACTTATTTTAGTAATGCAGAAAACAGTTCTTATTTTTTTTTAATATATCGAGTTTAAATTTGAATTAACATGACTTTAGCTAGGATATTAAGGTCACTAAACTTTTGATTAAATTTACTTAAACCCACGTAGGCAACAAACATATCAGCTCCTTTAATGGTCGCAGCGCTTCTGTAACATATTATATTTTCAGAAAAGATTTGTGGCGTAGAGGGCCAACAGTGAAGAAATAAATTGAAAAAAAGTTTTTCCTCGACTAGGATTTGAACCCGGGACCTCTAGAACAACAGTCTGATGTTCTACCAACTGAACTACCGAGGAACTGGGGTTTTGACTGGCTATTCGGAAATCCTTTCGCCCGATTTATTTGTTAGTAGTAGGGTCTTTGAAGCCTACTGCGGCTTTAAAAAGAGATGTTAAAAAGACAAGGTCCAAGTGCCAGGCAGGAGAGCACAAAAAAATGGGATAACACTATAAAATTTTTATCATAAGTGGAGGTAGGTTTAGGGATACGAAAAATAAATAATTGCCACCTTTAACGTGAAGCATTACAATATGACAACACTGTAAACATCAAAACTTTAAATAGCTTTATTTCAAAATCTGTAAGTTCTATTAAGAAAATTTTTTCTTGGTATTTAAGCTAAATCTGGCCGCTTTAAATAAAAAATAACAAAATTGTCATGTGTCAATTAAAACAATTGAAATATGTCATCCAAAAAACTCGAAGGACCATTTTTTCGTGATTTTTAGAACGACCTCTAGGGAACAACGATTGCAATAAACTTTATTTTTATTTTTGAAATTATCTAAGCAATTATTAAAAACAAAAAAATAGGGGTGTCACCTAAGTTTACATTTTAAACTCGCCTTGTAAAAACATCATAAACGCCGCTATCTCCTATACTATAAACGTTAGGACAATGCATATTTTTTTGTTCGATTGGTATTTTCTTTCTACATAATAAATATCTTTTACGTTTAGTTTAAAAAATTGTGTTGTGGCTCTGAAATATATAAAAATAGTAGTTTTAACAACTAGTGGATAAAATAGTGTTTTTTTTTAAAGCGTTGGTTTAAATAACGAGCGCAGCGGGGTATTTAAAAAAGCGAGTAAAAGAAACAAGGTTTTGCACGAGTTGTTAACACCAAGAAAAACAAGAAAATACTTTTTAAAATCTCTAACGAAGAGCACTTCTCGCAATAGACCCTCTTTACACTATAAATCAAGGCGGCTGGTAAATGAAATAACAGTGGTTTCCATAGCGATGTGCCTTTTTACTCGGTGACATTCATTGTTCCGACATTTTAATCTTGGACAGTTTGATATTTTGACGATGTTTTTACATGATTTTTTCGTAAATACTTTGTAAAAACTGGCGGAAATTACTTAATTTTTAGGCAAGAATAATTAGATTTTTTCAATATTACTATTTTTCACTATTTCTCTTTTGGGTAAAAAACGGCCAGAAATCTTTTTTTCAAAAAAAAAATTGTTTTGCATCGGTAACCAAAAAAGCCATGCTTTAGTTATCTGCAGACAGTTACTAAAATCATGTTTTTTGATGTTATAAAAAACACATTTTTTAATGTAAAAAAATAAAAAAAATGACTTTTTAAAAAAACTAATTGGTGTAAAAATATTCCACCATTATGATAAAATTAATTGTTTTTGATAAGTCACGGGGTTTCCAGGATATGACCCAAAAATAACCAAATTGGAAGAAAGAATTCATCATAAAAGTGCTAGAAAATTAAGCTGTATAATTTGTGCTGCGTCTTCGATATTTTTAGCACAAGTATTGTAGGTAATCTTAAGAATGTCAAAAATATTGTGGCTTGCGCAGAAATTGTCTACGGGGCGGGGGAAGGCTTGAGTAAATACATAGTGTCAGACAACCATTTTATTATTTTTTTTAAAGAAAATTAAATCGTTAGGAGTACCTACCTATTCAATGGCTCTATGAGTGGGGGAGGGCTTGAGCTCCACCCTACCTACGCTACTGAGAAAGTCAAAGCCATAAAATATAAATTATGTAATGCATTACAAAACGGCAAACATGGAATTTTTTTTTAAACCATCTAAATTAAATTTAAATATTTTTTTTTTTGATTAGCCAAGTCGTCCTCCTGACCAATTAAAAAAGGTCATATTCTAGTTTTTGTCTCTGAGAGTTTTACCCAGAAACATTCCTAACTTCGAGCATCACGTATTAAGAAAATAAAAATATAAAAAATATCTAACCCATAATTATGGTAGTTGATGGTACTTTACGAGTATAATTAAATCCGTGGTAAAAAGATCATCTTCGTCGGTTTGATAAGAAAATGTGTGGCCTTAACGGGACTAGGATACTAGGACCCACCACATCAAAAATGTCGTACACTAGATCTTGTAATACGTCTGCAATGTTAGCGCATAATGGATTGTTAGAAAATTTTAACAAAAGTAGCCAACGGCTGGTGTATTCCCAAGACAACCACCCATTCAGTGTTTCGATTAAACCATTATTTATATTCAATGAATGAATATTGACTCGGTTTTGAGACTGCAAGCACAACTGATGTCTAGCACTTATATAATGAATCCTTTCTGCCAACTTGGTAATTTTTGGTCATATCTTGGAAACCCCGTGACTTATCAAAAACAATTGAACTAATTTTTAAATCACTTTTAACCCGTTAATTTTTTCATGATGGTGGGATTTTTTTATACCAATTAGTTTTTTAAAAAACTCATTTGTTTTATTTTATTTGACCTGTAGATGTGTTCTTAATAATACTGTATGAATTTTGGTCTTGTGTGTCTCTTTTGAAACAGGTATTGTCAATATAGTAAGCCAGGGCATATTTTCCAATTTTCCGTATCTTTAAATGGGCATAGCTCAAAAATAAAACCGGAGGCCCCCCAAATTTTTTCTTAAAAATATCAGGATGGTCAGGACTCTAAGATATTGCAACGGCAAGCCATTTCACCGATAGCGGCAAACAATAGACACTTAAAGTAAATATTTCAACGCATCCGTATCGGTATACGTAACGCGTACGAAACAAAGTCAAAATACGCTACATTTTTGACTTGCTTATGCCATGTTTTGAACGATGCCTGCTTCTTTGACGGGTGCGATGACAGAATCTCGTTGCGTACGGAAGGATGTACGTATCGTTAGGGATCCACGAACGTACGCAACGATTTCAATCAGCAGTCCTGTCATTACACCCTTCAAAAAAGCATGCATCGTTGGAAACATCGCATAAACAAGTTAAAAATGTAGCTTATTTTGACTTTGTTTCGAATGCGTTACGTATGCCGATACGGATGCGTTGAAATATTTATTTTAAGTGTCTAAGTATTATTTTTTTTTTGATTTAGTAAAAATATCTCTCTCTATTCAAGGCCCTCTGTTTACGAGCGGAAAAATGTTTTGCTATGTTAGACTCGTAACTAAATAATAGTATTTACATAAAAATTGTATAGTTTTAAGTATGAAGGGTAAGTCATTTGGGAGATATACACAATCAAAAAACATATTTTAACCCTTCGTGGCCGCTACAGTCACTACATGTATTTTTTTAAATTTTATAATAGATTGCTGCTGCTAATGTCAACATGTGTACCAAATTTTATTGCCATAGGTCGAGCACTTCAGATTAAAAAAAAAAAACTTTTACGCTCTAACCCTACTTTTTAACTGCAGCATTTCTGAGGCTGTTCACATTTAGGTCGATATTAAGTGGTTTATTAGTGACCGATTTAAACAGGTTTCGTAGAATTATCATCAAAATGCTCACGAAAATAATGTTTTTTTATTTCCACTAAAAATCAGTTATTTGGGCCAAAACAGACCTAAATACCAATTTTGTCTCTCTGTCTGGGTGTCTGGGTATCTGTCTGTCTGTCACAGGATAACTCAAAAACTGCTAAACCGATAATTATTAAATCTGGCACAAAAGCAGAGATGATTAGTTTTTGATGGGCATGGGAGATTGGAAAGAGAGTAAAAAATTCTAACTCACTAACTGTAACATCTTGCCTCATGCGGTTTGTACATTTAAGATGGATAATTATATTTTCAAGCAAAAAAATTTAAAAAAATGAATACAATTTAATTTGGTTTCTTTGTAATATATTTTTTTTTTAATGTTTTTTGGATGGCTATACGTGCCTGTTTTTCATTCTTTAAATTTTTCGCCGATGCGATATTTTTTCAATTTGAAATGTTTTTTTTTTTTGTTTGGTGACCAAACGGTGTGGATACACTGAGCCTTACCTAAAACACTAGATTTACTAAAATATTAAATAGGTAAAATAAATTTTATAAATAACGTATAAATCGAGGTATAAATAAAAGTTGTTTAATTGACACTTTTTGATTGCACTGGTTAAGTTAGTTAAGTGGTCTTTTAGCAATCGATTTAAATAGATTTTGTAAAATCATCATAACCCAAACAGTATCATTCGTCCCAGAGACGAACACTTCACATCCATTTTACGTGTTTACGTCCCGAGTCCTACTAGGTACAAAAGTGTGAGTAAAATATACGTACAATAAAACCGAATTTTGATGTTATTTTTAGGGCATTTTTTGTTTGTACTTACTAATAGACAGTTTAAATTGATCATAACACGTACAACCTGAGCCGCGTTCGAGCTAGGACAGTCACGCTCGTTTTGGGCAATTTGAATAAAATTTAAAGATTTTCTTACATTTTCGTAATCTGCATTGCGCCAATAAGCTTTTTTTAAATATTATATAAAAAATACATAAGTAATACGAAAAAACATTATTTTGATCGCGGTCATAAACGCCGTATATCTGAGATATGCAGTAGACATCCGTCTTTGACCAATTTTTGATGGCGCCTGCAAAAATATGTTCCACAGTTACTTCCGCCTGTTCCCCGCAACTGCCCCTACCTAATTTTTGGAGCTTTATAACACCGGTTTCCAACCAGTTATTAAACTATAGTTAAGATCGCGAATATTCGGTCCTTTCCGTGCGGCCTTTTCTATAAAGCACAGACCTCCGTCACACTCAATGTCATGTCGCTTATTTTGCTATCTGTTTTTTATATGACAAGTCACTAGAGCCATATCAAATTTTAGTGCAGTTTACCCTTTTCGGGTTAGTTGAACCTAAGCTCAAACACGTCATTGAACTTAGCTTGAGATTGGGATTTCAATCTGGGCAGAACTATAGTGGACCAAACGAACTATGGTTAAAATTGTTTTTTAACTATACTGGGTGCGCTTGAACTACTTAAGACATTAAAATCAATTGTTTTAAGCTTACGTATTTAGAAAAATACATCGATTTTAAAAAAAAGCGTTAATAGATACAGGGTGGCAAAAACCGAATTTCAGTGCAATGTCGTTTTTGACCCATTAAAATAACGGAAAATGAAAAATCCATAGCAGATTTCGGGTATACTTATCAAATGCTAATTTTTTGATAACTGTCAAAATGGCAGATTTTAATAAATACAGGGTGAAAAAACCGAATTAAAGTAACAAGGTCGTTGTTGACACTTAAAAATACCGGAAAATAAAAAATCCATGCCAGATTGCGGAAGTACTCGTGTTTAGAAAATAAGCACAATAACGGCTTTTTATATATACAGGTTGAGAAAACTCTATTTCACTTAGACAGTCGTTTTTGACCCAATAAAATAACGGAAAATGAAAAATCTATAGCAGATTGCGGGTATACTGGTCAAATGCTAGTTTTTTGATAAATGTCAAAATGGCAGATTTTAATATCTACAGGGTGAAAAAACCGAATTAAAGTAACGAGGTTGTTTTTGATCCTTAAAAATACCGGAAAATAAAAAATCCATGCCAGATTGCGGAAGTACCCGTTAAAAGCGATTTTTCGAAAATAAACAAAATAACCGGTTTTTATATATACAGAGTGAAAAAACCGAATAAATGTAACAAGGTCGTGTTTGGCCCTTAAAAATACTGGAAAATAAAAAATCCATGCCAGATTGCGGAAGTACTCGTCAAAAGACATCCTTCAAAAATAAACGAATTAATGTAACAAGGTCGTGTTGGACCCTTAAATATACCGGAAACTGAAAAATCCATGCCAGATTGCGAAAGTATTCGTTAAAAGCTGTTTTTAGAAAATAAGCAAAATAACGGGTTTTTATATATACAGGGTGAAAACGTCTATTTCACTCTGAAAGTCGTTTTTGACCCATTAAAATAACGGAACATGAAAAATCCATAGCGGATTGCAGTTATACTGGTCAAATGTTACTTTTTTGATGACTGTCAAAATGGCAGATTTTGATATCTACAGGGTGAAAAATCCTAATTAAAGTAACAAGTTTCATTTGGACCCTTAAAAATACTGGAAAATAAAAAATCCTTGCCAGATTGCGGAAGTACTCGTTAAAAGATATTTTCCAAAAATAAACAAAATAACGAGTTTCTTTATATACAGGGTGAAAAAACCGAATTAAATTAACAAGGTGGATTTTGAACCTTTAAAATACCGGAAAATGAAAAAAAATTCTTGGCTGATTGCGGAAGTACTCGCTAAAAACTGTTTTTCGAAAATAAACAAGATAATGAGTTTTTATATATACAGGGTAAAAAAACTCTACTTTTCAGTATTTTTAACGGTCAAAAACGACCTTGTTAACAGCTTTTAATGTTACTTTAATTCGGTTTTTTCAACCCGCAGATATTAAAATCTGCCATTTTGACAGTAAATCTGCTATTTTGATAGTTATGAAAAAAGTAGCATTTGACCAGTATACTCGCAATCTGGTATGGATTTTTCATTTTCCGTTATTTTAATGGGTCAAAAACGATTTTCCAAGTAAAATAGAGTTTTTTCACCCTGTATGTATAAAACCCCGTTATTTTGTTTATTTTCTAAAAATGGCTTTAAACGAGTACTTCCACAATCTGCCATGGATTTTTTATTTTCCCGTATTTTTAAAGGTCAAAAACGACCTTGTTACTTAACTCGGTTTTTTACCCTGTATATATAAAAACCCGTTATTTTCTTTATTTTCGAAAAATAGCTTTTAACGAGTTCTTCCGTAATCTGGCATGGATTTTTTATTCTCCGGTATTGTTAAGGGTCAAAAACGACCTTGTTACCTTAATTCGGTTTTTTCATCCTGTATATAAAAAAACCCGTTATTTTGTTTATTTTCTGAAAATATCTTTTAATTAGTACTTTCGCAATCTGGCACAGTATTTTTAGGGATCAAAAACGACTATTTTAATTTGGTTTGTTTCACCCTGTAGATATTAAAATCTGCCATTTTGACAGTTCTCAAAAAAGTAGCCTTTGACAAGTATACCCGGAATCTGCTATGGATTTTTTATTTTTCGTTATTTTAACGGTTTAAAAACGACTTTTTAAGTGAAATAGAGTTGTTTAGCCCTGTATATATACAGGGTGTTCCAAAGTCGATGCTCACCATGGGGATCTCCGAAACGGTAGGAGATACGAAAAGGTTTAAATTAGGGCAAAGTTGCGCAATTTAACGCTTTGCTCAAAAACAAATTCCGGGTAGTTCCGGATAGAACAAAACCGAAACATTTATTTTTAGTTTTTACTTTTCTGCGCTCTTATTTTTAAAGCTGTCAAAAAACGCTTAAAACTTTCTGCAGACACTTTTTTAAGATCTACCTAATGAGAGGTCCGTTTTCGAGATTTGACATTTCAGTGTGACAGGAGTAATGTCAAGTTCATTTTTTCTTATGGACGCACGCTTTTTTTTTCTGCTGCCGTTTGGTTCATAAAGGATGACAGATATTTTACAACCTCATTTTGACAAGTACCTGACGTTTTGAGTTATTTGACCATCATCAGCACAAATTCAAAGATTAAAAAACAAAGAAAAAGACGTATTTTTAAAATGCTAAGTAAAGTTATTTTGTTATAACAAAATTTCAAAAAAACTGTCATTTTTAAAATGTTAAAAAAAGTAATGCAATCGGGTTTCCAAAATATCTTAAGTAAGTAAGTTAAAAGCAAAATTTATTTGGGCTGATGATGGTCAATAAAACCAAAACGTCAGGTGACTTGTCAAAATAAGCTTGCAAAATGTTATCTGTCATCCTTTATGAAACAAATGGCAGGAGAAAAAAAGGATGGGTTCATAAGACAAAATGAACTTGACAGGACTCCTGTCACACTGAAATGTCTATTCTCAAAAACGGACCTCTCACTAGATAGATCCTAAAAAAGTGCCTGTAGAAAGTTTTCAGCGTTTTTTGACAGCTTTAAGAATAAGGGCGCAGAAAAATAAAAACTAAAAATGAAGATTTTGGTTTTTCTCCGTATCTATCCGGAATTTGTAAACTTTTTTTAGTTTTGAGCAAAGCATAAAATAGCGCAACTTTGCCCTAATTTAAACCTTTTCATATCTCCTACCGTTTAGGAGTTCCCCATGGTGAGCATTGAATTTGAATCACCCTGTATATAAAAATCCGTTATTTTGCTTATTTTTTTAAAAACAGCTTTTAACGAGTACTTTCGCAATCTGGCATGCATTTTTTATTTTCCAGTATTTTTAAGGGTCAAATACGACCTTGTTACTTTAATTCGGTTTTTTCACCCTGTAGATATTAAAATCTGCCATCTTGACAGTTATCAAAAAAGTAGCATTTGACCAGTATACCCGCAATCTGCTATGCATTTTTCATTTTCCGTTATTTTAGTGGGTCAAAAACGATTTTTTAAGTGAAATAGAGTTTTATCACCTTGTATATATAAAAACGCGTTATTTTGTTTATTTTCGAAAAATGGCTTTTAACGAGTACTTTCGCAATCTGGCATGGATTTTAAAATGATCTTGTTACTTTAATTTGGTTTTTTTACCCTGTAGATATTAAAATCTGCCATTTTGACAGTTATCAAAAAAGTAGCATTTGCCAAGTATACCCGCAATCTGCTATGGATTTTTCATTTTCCGTTATTTTAATGGGTTAAAAACCGACATTGCACTGAAAATCGGTTTTTGCCACCCTGTATGTATTAAAGCTTTTTTAAAAAAAATCAATGTATTTTTCTAAATACGTAGGCCTAAGCAATTGATTTTAGTATTTAAAGTAGTTCTAGTGCACCCAGTATAGCTAAAAAACAATTTTGACTATAGTTTGTATGGTCAACTGTAGTTCTGCCCAGATTGAAATCCCAATCCCAAGCTAAGTTCAGCCACATAGCTCAAAAGCTGGACTGGAATTTGCCGGATCCGACGTTCCTATCGTACCATTAGTACAAGCGTTCGCAGTAAAAATTATGATGGATAGGTAACCCTAGCCATTTTTTGATAAGATGTGCATTTTCTCGTCCTTAATACGAATTGGACGATCCTGTTCCTCAAAATTGTGAATAAGGACTCGCAACGCCAATTCAAAGGTGGGCAATTGTAGAGGTCACTTGAAAATGCCCACTTTTAGAGTGCTATCCATGAATGAGGTCCGGCACACCAGATGATTTTTGGTCTGGTGGTACTACTACATCATATATATGTGAAATTGTGGGGGTTACCCTACCAACTCTAAAATTGCCCACCTTTGGATTGGTGTGCCGAGCCCTTATCCACAATTTTGAGGGACAGGATTGTCCATTTCGTATTCAATACAAGAAAATGCACACTATCCATCATATTTTATACCTCGAACTCTTGCTCTACATTTATCTTGTTTTGTTTGGTTCGGCTGTCTGTATTGTCAATATCTTGATTTTTATCTCTCATCGGGAAAACTCGCTGCTATTTGTCCCACATATCTGGTAACGCAGAGATATGGGAAAAATAGCGAGCGAGATAAAAATCAAGAAGAGACATAAAAATCAAGAGATTGACAATACGAACGGCTGGGACGTTATCGAACGTAAAAGCTTGCGTCTGATCTGAACGTTATACATGCTAAATACGTGACATTGATAAAAAAGCTCAACTCTAGATCGCAGAGATTGAACTCTGATATCTGTATTCGAGCGAAAGTCCTTGTTTTTTACAGATAAAAGAAAGACAAAATATTGCGCTATATTCCACCTCTACGCGTACGTCCTATCACCAAATTTAACTGAGTATTAAGTTGTCATAGTCATAGTTGTCATGTCATTTAGACGTACTTCATTGACGTAACATTTATCTCACTTCTATTTTTCGTTCTTTTAAAATAATTAATATTTTATGAATATCCATCCTCTGGCATGAACTCTTTTCCGGAGGGTCAATCAGGAGTGATGAGTTTTAGGGTTTTTATGATATAATGGGTATTTCATAAAAATCCATATCCCTGTTAAGAACTCGCTCCCTGGGCGTCTGTCGGCCAGGGGAGTATGGGAAGTATTCGGAGTGTCACTCTTTTGCTCGAAGTTTAACACATGACTGTAAAAGTATCATTTTACGCCCTGATTTGCGATAATTAATATATTCTAAATCGCATGTTTAGATGCAAAATGTCGTTAATGTTATGTCAAAATTCCGTCAACAAATTCACCAAATTCACGTGACAAAAGTCACGTCAAAAAAAGGGTCAAACTGACTTGATACAGACGTCTAAGAGACTTCACAAAAATCACGTGATTGGTTGAATTTTTTATGTCTTCTAAACCTAATACGTAACTTTGCTGTCTGGTTAGAAGGCCCACGGAGGAAAAATTTAACTTTATACTGATTTTTGGTTGTTGAACTTAAACAACAGATATTGCGATATTTGGGAAATTCTCCAGTAAATTTACTTTTTTAAGTCCCTAGGGAGTTAAAATTACTTTTCTTGCATTAACGAAAAGTAAAAGCTACTTATGTGTCAAACAATACCAATTCTAAAAACAAAAGATAAAAAGATCTTGGGTGGAAATAACGAAAATTCAAACCTGGATGAGCATCACACAAGGAACACACAAAGAAACCAAAGCGAAAAGACTTTTGACTTCCAACTTTGAATCACTCTCAAATAGGAATCGTTTCGCACTGGTACTTATCCAAGTTACCTGATATGAATTCGTCCTGGCGTGTTAATATTTCCAATAGGATTATGCTCCTAAGGCAATTAAAAATCAAAAAAGAAGTTAAAAAAAACCTTCAAATCAGTTACATCAAACGAAAAGAATGTAAAAACAAAAGATCAAAAGATCTTGGGTGGAAATAACGAAAATTGAAACCTGGATGAGCTTCCCACAAGGAACACACAAAGAAACCAAAGCAAAAAGAGAGATGATTAAACGATGTTTCGCTCTGGTTAACCAGCGTGAGCTCGTCAGTGGTTCCACTGGTCACCCTTCCCATACATCATTAAACACCATCATACACTTTGATTTCCAACTTTGAATCACTCACAAATAGACATCGTTTCGTACTGATACTTATCTAAGTAACCTGATACGAATTCTGCTTGGGATTTAATTTCTGCTTGGAATTCAATTCAGAGTCCAGCATGTATCGCAGGGTTTTTTCTGTGTCACAGGCTGGTCAACTGATCTCCGGCATTTTTCTAGCTTTTTTTTTAATTGTTAATAATTATTTTTATTGTGTGTTTGGTAGGAAATAAAGACGTTTTTTATTATTATTATTTATTATTATTATTATTAGTACTGGCGTGTTAATGAATTTTCGTTATTTTAACCTAAGATCTTTTGTTTTTAGATTCTTTTCGGTTGATGTAACTGATTTGGAGGTTTTTTTGGTTACCAATTCTACCTGTCGCCGAAAACAAAAACTAGGTCGTATTCGTAAACACTCAAAATAACATACAAAAGTTCTAACAAAAAAAATCATCTGACTTTGTGGCAATAGATAGTGCCAAAGTCTAAAAATTCTCTCAACAAGGATTTTGGTAATCCATAAATCTGGAGTTTTCTATCAAAAATGCGTTGTACTGTGGTGGAATATCCCTGCCATTTTCCCCAAAAAAAAATCTAGGTCGTATTCTTAAACATTTAAAATAACATACATACGTTCTAGCAAAAAAAATCCTCTGCCTTTGTGGTAGTAGATAGTGCAAAAGTCGTTGTTAAACGCAACAACAATTTTCATAACAAGATTTTTGGTAATCCAAAAATATGAAGTTTTCTATCAAAAATGCCTTGTAGAACATCCCTGCCATTTTTTTAAATCTGAACTCATCCGCCAACTCTTCATAATATATGATGTTACCATAATATCAATAAAATTTTCGACATTGACTTTGATAATAAAAAAAAGAAAGAATAAACCATGAAGAAACCTGGCAATTCAACGACAACATCAAAATAAACAAAAGTTCACCGCGAGCTTATTTTCTCCTTGTCAAATGGTGGAAATTTCTCATTTTTCGGAAGCTGCTTCTCACCGTGAACTTCATATTTTTAGCCATCCGTACATAGCATGGAGGCTATTGGGATCGTCAATTTATTTGGTTCAAAAAAGACCTAAATACAAAATTTTGTCATGGTCTCTGTCTGTCTGCCTGTCTATAACACGACTCAAAAACCTCTTTACAGATACTTATCAAATTTGGCACAAAAATTCTTTGTCAACAGACGCAGATCTGATTAGTTTTCGATGAGGTTGGAGGGCTGACAAGATGTTAGGGGGGGGGATTAAACTTTTTTCACACACATTAAGATAGAAAACTGCATTTTCAACAAAAGAAAAATAAAAAAAAAACGTTGCGTATGGAGGAATCCACGAACGTACGCAACGATTTCAATCAGCAGTTCTGTCATCGCACTTTTTAAAAAAGCGGGCATCGTTCGAAACATTGTATAAACAAGTCAAAAATTTAGCGTATTATGGCTTTGTTTTTAACGCGTTAGGTGTACCGATACCAGTGCGTTAAAATATTTAATAGAGACATAAAGCTATTTTTAACTCATCGCCGTATACGTATCCGCATCTAGCGGGAACCAAGCACATTAATTGGTCAGAAACTTGTACCACGTTCGAAAAGAACAGATATATGCTAATTTAAGGTGTTCTTGAACGCGACAGGTGTTGAGATTCGTAAAGCCCTGTTCTCACTATGCATCAAACACATGCAACTTTTTACATGCATCTTTTTTTTGAAGCATGGAGCTGTGGGGGGTGTTCACACTATGCATCTTTTTTTTAGAGGAAATGCCATTTTTAGCCAACATAACAAAATCACTAATTAAAAAAATCAAAAAAGCCCTAGATTTTTAACTGCTTTGTTTACTTTTTTCCTATACCCTTTTCTAGCGCCTTCGCTAAAAGTTTAAGTATGCAACCAGCAATATTTTCACTACTGAATATTTGGTGTTCTTGAAGAATTCTAGAAATAAAGAATTATTCCAGAAATAAAGAATTCTTAGAAAAAAGGAAAAGTCGAAAATTCTGGATTGTTCTAGGATAAGAAATATTAAATAAATAGGATTGACAGGCTTGGAGTGGGAATTAGAGCTTGCAGATTGTGAGCATTGGCAAACAAGAATTTTAGAAAGTTTTAAGGTGATTAAAAAATATTGAAAATAAAACTCATAACCTAAAATTCACAGCTGATCAGCAACTTGACAACATAAAAAAAACGGTTGGTAATCAAAAGATAACTAGAAATTTCCCAGCATGCATGCAGCTTTCTGATAAAAAATAGAGCATGTTCTATTTTAGCGCATCTTGCAGCATGCGTCTTTTTTCGACAAATTTCATAGTGTGAACACACAAAATGCATGCATCTTCCTGAGAAGCATGAAAAAATTGCATAGTGAGAACAGGGCTTTAGGTATCACGTATCGTTATGACACCAGTATCGTATCTCAGCACCTATTTCATTCAGAGACACCTTAAATTAGCATATATCTGCTCTTTTCGAACGTGCTACAAGTTTCTGACCAATCAATATGCTTGTTTCTCGCTAGATACGGATACGTATACCGCGATGAGTTGCAAATAGCTTTATGTCTCTACTATGTCTATTTTTCGAAAAAATAAAATAACGCGATCCGATCATCCGACGTCATTTTTGGAAAGTTTTCTATTGCCGGCCAATATCTTTGACTCAAAATTCTTTTGTTATAATAACGTTTAACGTACGATATTTTACTTAGTTATGTCCGCATTCTATAGACAAACAATTAAATAGTTAAATTTTTACGCGGGAAGTAAATCAAGGTGATTATGTACCATGAGGTTAAAAATACCCAAAAAGGTTGGAAACTTTTTAATATCTCCATCAAACTTGTAAAATTACTAGAACGCGTGGAATGACTTACAGTTTGAGAACTACTGGCACGTGCCGTTATATTAGAGGATAAAAGTGATCCAAGACTTTTAGTAAAAATAGTGTCACATAGAACGTCCATTTGAAAATAATCAAAATTAAAATCTGCGGAGCTCGCCATTTGATCATTAATTTTTCCTCCTCAACAAAAACAATGTTAACTATTTCGGAATTTATTGCACCAAACTCGTCCCTAATGTCGTTAATATTTTTTTAGCACGTCCTAAAAAGCGGTTCAGTACTTGGATCAGTTTTTGTGTTTCTGCCGCAGGACAAGAGCTCTTTTATTTTTAGATTCCACCAAGAACTCCGTTAAAATATTTTATAAAATTAAATTTAAAACGAAGGCGAGCGAGTGTAAAATTTTAGAAAAACTAAAAGTAAGGTACGTGCCCAAAAAACATATGTCAAAAGCGCATAAAAAACGTCTAGAAACTCTGCACCTAACTTGGGCCTCTTTCCATACAAAAAAAACTGGTACTTTTATAGGCTAATAAACTTAAAATGTAGTAATTTATTGAATCTTAATTTAAGTTTTCATTTTTAATATGGCAAAAATATATAAAAAGCTGAGCTAACTCTGACTCTCCATGAAGCAAAATATGAGGATTCGAACGAGTATTCAGCATTTTGGAAGAGACATGAGTGGACATATAAAAATATTTTAGTTGAGAAAAAAGGTTTTCCGCCACATACTAGTGGATCTTCGTTCTAGTAGAATCTACACTCTTTTCCAAATTGCTGCAGACCAGTTTTTTGACAATGACAATGACAGTTCCATATAGCTTCTATGTTTAAGTGTCAGCCTCTGTATTAAAATTTGTCCGGAGAATTTGGAATGAGGCGTAGAAGCGCCTCTCCTAGGTGTTGATCGGCCCAGAGATAATCCAGAATAACCAAAAGGGCACAAAAATAGTTTTTCGATTTTTTTTTGTAAAATAATGTATTAAAAATTAGCAAATAAGATACGATGATCTTTTATCCTCACCTTGTGTAATTTTTTTGATGCAACAAAACAGCTTTTTTGGTTATTAAGAAAACCGAAATTAATTTAAGTCTGTCTTGTAGCATTAAAGAATAGAAAAGTAACCCAGTTAAAGCATTGAAAAGGGTCGTCCATTTTCTCCAAGAGACTTGAATTTCAAATGTTCAACTTGGGAAACTCAAAGTCATAAAGTCTCAAAATAATAATTTTGAGAATTTATAACTTTGATTTGATTTTTATTTTTGATTTCAAAAAAGTAAAGAAAAAACATTTCTATTTTGAACAAAAGTTCTAATTAATCCAACATTTTAAATCAATATTTGAATACTCGTACCTTGAAATATATTTCAGGACAGAAAGTGTTCAAACAAGTGCTGATTGTTTCGTCACTGCCATCTAAACACTCCACGACTCCATTACATTTTCCATACACCGGAATACACTCTCCATTGTTGCATTCAAATTCTTCCGGCTTGCAGGTTTTCTCATTTTTGTTAATAATAATGCAGTTTTCTTCATCGGTGTTGTCTTTGCAATCCTTTAAAAAAAATTAACTTATTTAAATATTGACATAAATACCTAAACCTTGTTTACACTGAATTTACTTTATAAAAATGGTCCCTTAAATACTGAAATGAAACTGAACAATGAAAAAGCCAAAATTTATTTTAGTAGTATGTGTTTAATATAGGTACGTCTAGAAATAAAGAAGCGTGGTTTTAATATAGGATATACATATAAAGGGCATCTTAAAAATCCGAGTCCACCCTAATATCTCCATTGCAGAACCGAAAGAGACCGAGATGTATTTTTTTTTTTAAATTAAATGGTTTACAAAAAAGTATCATCTTGGATGCTAATTGTGCCGCCATTCATTAAGGCGGCGGCGGCGGAGCTAGACGAAAATAATACTTTTTTTTTCAAATGAGATACCCTGATGTTTTCCAAAATTTGAATAGAGCTTTTCATTCTGTTTCCAAAAATACCTAATATGTTACCTAACGGTTTTTGAATAAGCCATATGCCATATTTTTTCTTTCGTAGTAAAATATCTTTTGTTGCTTTAAAGGTAGACATGTGCTTAGGTATTTAAATTTACTTAGCAATAGCTTGAGATTGTTAACTAGGTCTGTAACATGAAGATTCAACTTTAAGTGGCTATCCAAGATCAAACCTAGATACTTATTGCTTTTAGTGGCTTTTATAACAAAGTTTTCTTGTTCAACTTTTATATTTATTGTAGGTAAATTTGGAAAACTATTTTGGTAACTTGAAAAGGGCATAAAATAAGTCTTGCCGTGTTCAACTGTTAAGGACACATGTTTAAACCAACAAAACATTTTCTGTTCTAGATTCGACCATTTGCTTTAGGTTGTTCCATGTGTCTGCAATATAAATAGTGTCATCAGCAAAACTTAAGATAACAGCTATACTATTAACTTCAAAAAGAAAGGGTTCGAGAAGTGTTCCCTACGGTACACCGTAGAACATTTGTTTTTCTGTACTGAGAGTTTCATTTATTTTAGTTTTTTTGAAGTGTTTTATGAAGGTATTTTTTTAGCAATAAATGAAGTGTTCCACGGTTTAACAGTTGAAGTTTTAAATTGAATTAGGCAATCACCAGTCTTAAAAATAGAGTTTATTATATGACATAATGATTGACTGTTATTGGAAGATATTTTTTGTAAAATCTCAGATTTAATGTTGTCATATCCTGGAGATTTTTAGGCTTTAGCCTTTTTATTATTTTTTCTATTTCATCTGCCGTTGTTTGTATTAGCTACAGGGTTTTTGGGCGTTGTTTATTTCGTGACTTATGTTTCTTCGGAATTTTGATTTTTTTGAGCTAGTGTTTTTCCTACGTTTATGAAATAATCATTATAAGTGTCAAAAATTTCTATTTCATTTACTATTTTTTGTTTTTTTCATTTGTTAGTTGTTTCATATTGTTACTTTTTTTATTGTATTTCACAGTACCTTAAGTCTTCGTTACTTTCTGCAATTATATATTTATAGTAGTTTGACTTTGTGGATATAATTAATCTGTTTAAATAATTTTTATATCTATTGTACTCTTCTCTGTCTTGTGATAATTTTGTATTTTTAAATTTAGTATGAAGCTTACTTTTTGTTTGAACTAATTTTGTCAAAAATTGTATCATCGAAACTTTTTTTATTTGGAATAGAGTTTTTTAGTTTTATAGTTTTTGTAAATTTTTGTATGTAGCCCTAAAAATGTTCATAAAATTTTTTTACGGATGTCCGTGGTATAGCAGCCTGATAAACCTGATGCCAGTTTGCTATACTTAAATCTTTTTGTAAGTAATATTATTTTTATTATTTTTTTGCGTTTTTGTTCAAAAAATTAAAGTTATTGGATAGTGATCTGTTATTTGAATTTTTGTAAGAACTAAGATTGATGACTCAATAAGGTTCTTTGTGTTTGTTTTAATAAAAAAGTGATCAAGACAAATTTCTTGATCCCCTCAGTCCTTGACCCCGAAAAGTTTGTGTACAAGATGTAGGTGATCTATAGATAGCCGTAAGTAAAAGCGTCCTATTTTGGTCACCAGAAAATAGTATTTCTTATATTTTAATATCGCCAATTTGTTTAGTAAATAGTTGATAGTTGAGGTGGTTTTTGATAAAGAATACAACGCCACCATTTTTGTTTATATTGCCGTAATTGTAAAATATCTCATAGCCTTGCAAATTAAAAAAGGATATGTCATAAATGTGGAATGTTTCTGTAAAAACCATGCAAACAAAATTCATTTAATTTAAATTAATTAAAAATTCATAAAAAAATTTTGTCATACTTCTTATATTGTAATTCAAAAATTGGAGAAAATCACAATTGTTATATTTTTCTGTGAGTTTTTCAAACTTATCAAAAGAAATGAGTTCCAGTGATTCTTTTAATTTAAAGTTTACGTTTCGAATATATTATTCATCTTTTGTTTTTAAAAATACAAAATTTGGTAATAATATAGGTACTTGTAGAATATTAGAAACTTTTTTTCCAATTTATATTTTGTTGCATACGTTAAATTTATCAGCGAACTAAAACCACTTATATTTGAACCCACTCAAGTAAAAGGCAATTCAAAATCGTGCCTTGACAACGTTACTGATTTCCATTTTAAAGATTTTGAGGTGAACGTCCTTGCGCCTTGTGTTTCTGACCGTAATGGTCAACTATTTATTTTAAGAAACATCGGTTATGAATCAACCAAACCCAAAATCTTACGTAGAATAATAACTGAAAATAAAGTGGATAAATATTTAGATTTATTATCTAATATCAACTGGATTTCTTTTTATATAAATATATATATATTATGTAAAATATATGGAATATAAGTTTCATGTAAACTGGTTCCCAATTACTTTACGGACTTTACGGAATAAATGTGATACACTCAATGCTCTCAAGATAATATGCGAGATTAAACTAGTCCAGATTTAATTCAGCATTATAACAAATTTAAGCGTAACTATGATCAGGAAATTCGTGATCCCAAAAAGGCAGCATACTCAAATTACATAAAAAAATTCTGAAAATAAGAACATGATGGCTGGAAACTAATTATTTTACAATTTAACAAAAACATTTCTGGCGGCGTCCCTCAAGGATCAGTTTAGGAGCTGTTGCTCTTTGACATTTAGGTCAATGGTTTTCCTAATTATATAGCTCCAAAAAAGTGGTTGCAATTTACAGACAACAAAACTTTATATTTTTCAAACAAAGATATATAGTTTCCTTAAATAAAATATTTTCAAATTAGAGCAGCGCGCTCAAGACTGTTATATTGCCAGTGAATTACATACAGAGGAAAAACTCAAACATTAATTTTATTTTGATAGTTTCGACCTTTACTTATAAAAATCCTTTATAAAATCACAATAAAACAAGTCTTTTGTTGTGATCTTCACTATAATTTTGTCAACATAACACGTGTTTCGCCACACAGTGGCTTTTTCAAATGAAATACATAATTTGTGAAGAGTTTGAAGTCGGATACAGCATACAGATTTTGACATTTTGAAAAATATAACTTAAAAACACAGCAATTAAGGCCTTCACACAGATATTCGAAAAGGTATATTGGATTTGCATAACAAATTTACGGGCGGCCAAAAGAATTCTTCTTTTTCAGTCACATTAAACGATTACCCAGACAATTACGTAACGATTTACGTAGGTTATGTATATCTCTGTTTGAAGGCCTTAACTGCATTGTTTTTAAGTTTGAAACCTTACTGCTCCATTAAAGCTTGGTACGTTTTGATTTTTCAAGCATAGTGCCCCAGCACTATGCTTCGGGTCCCAATTATTTCGTTATGGCTCATAAGGAGGTGGGAATATGCAGGGAAACACTAAAGTTTAACATACCAAATTATATTGCGAAAAGAAAACCGCATAAACATCTTTGAAAAAGAAAAGGGTTAGTGTCTTAGGCTACACGACAGTCTAAAAATAAATATAAATAAATAATATTGTATTACATCATTTTCTTCGGTAGGAAAATCAGAAGATATTTATTAACCCTTCTAAAAAAACCGCATTAAATCTTTTAGAAAAAAGGTTGACGAGATTTTACAATGTTTTACCAGGTTTTATATGTTTTTCATGCGGTATATGAACCAACTCGTAGAAACCAAGCCAAATCTCATAAAATAAGGATTCTTTCTATGAGTTTTCATAAGTAAGACACTGTAAAAACAAAAAATTACAAGAACCTGTGCGGGTTTGTTAATATTTTTAAATTTCATTAAAGTGCAGGGATAAAAAGATTAAAAGTTGAAAATGTTGTTGTTTTAGAAAAATGGTTACCTAGGTCGAACTAAATGTAGAACTATTTTTTATCTGTGTAATTTTGATATTACAGGAGGTTTGTTAATATTGTTTTTTAAATTGGATTGCAGTGAAAATAAAGGTAGAGAAAAAAAGTTAGCTTATCTATCCTGGGGGTGCAAAGTCCATCCATGTTGTTCCCCACAAAGTTTGAAGATACATAGCCTCGTTTTTTTTCTGCAGGTGGCTCCATTGAAGTGGTGAATGGATGCCCCCCAGGGTAGTGATATCTATAAATAAGCAATAAGAACATCATTGTAGCGAAGGCTGCCAAGAAGGCACAAAGAAAATATAGAGGAACCGCTTAAGAAAAGTGAAACTACCAACGAGTACAGAGACGGCTCAGCAATTATTAACTAAACAAAAATAACATACTTAGCAAGGGCAATCATTAAAAGAAACAAAGAAACATAGTTAAAATAGGGAACCTGATCTAACCTCGAAATTAACGAGGAAACCACAGTCGTCATTATCCTGGTGGCATGGCTGCCCGGTGTAAGGAGATAAGGAGATTCTTCAGCCTACGACAAGGGAACAAGGAAAAAAAATAGAAAAAATGTCTCACAAATAATTTAAAACACCTTTGACTGATAGTAAAACAGAAAATAGTTTATCTGTTGCAATTAGGCCTTAGTGGGCGTTCTAGGCGTTTAAGCCACCATATTAATAGTCGAGAGACCAGATAAAAAGACAAAAATTCCTTGGATTGCTGCTGAAGTCCACGGTCCTGCACTATCCCTAAGGAAATCACACCCCTAGTACTTTTTATTATAAAACAACTCTCGGGTATTAACCAGCTTAACTTTTATTTTCATCTGTGAACATTTTTAGGTGGCGTACGCCGTGAAATTTCTTGTGTAAAACTGAAAACGCACGCCAACCTTAGCGTCACCAGCAAATCTCCGGGAATTCAACAAATCAGACCCACGGATTGTCTTCATCAACTTATTTGGGCACGATTTTTCATTACCAAACAAACTCAACAAAAAATTCTCAAAATAATAGGCTGAATCGACACGCCAAAATTTTCCAAGGGTTGTTCGTTTATTAAATCTGGAAGTGATTCCTGGCGTTTATCACGTGAGCTCGGATCGTTAGTTATATTCATAGTAGACGCACATGACCAGACCACCCCAGAGCAGCCGGCTGTAATTACTGACACGGCCCATTTGTTTCACATCAGAATTTAACTCAATTTCACACACCTATCTCCCAAAAGAGAGGGAAGTATATGAAGAAGATGGTGGAGAGAGAGACACAACCCGGCCAGTAACCCAATGTTAAGGAGGCAATGAGAGGTGACCTGTGACAGCCATCTGTTGTTAGGTGTCAAAACTATTCCCAACAAGAAAACCATGGAAAAATAGGCTGAACTACGCAGGTAACTACAAAAAGCATTCCTAACCGATATTCGGCCACTATGTTTGTTCAAAATATTAGGATACGTTTATGTCCAGGGTTTGTTTACATGGGAAATCTGTGACCTGAAATTGCATTTTTTTTAGGGGTCAAAAACAGAAAAACGAAAGAGAATGAACCAGCCAGTGTTTCTTAAAGCCACTGGAGGTCACAGAATCACTCAGCTACTCGAATGGTAAAATATGGTGCCCTTCAACAGAATATGAACATGTAATATTTGACCCCGCCGAACCCAGGAAACAGTCCTTAAGCTGCAGTAACAGCGCCTAAGGGACAAAGACAACAGTCGTAGAGACCCAATAAGGATAGAATCAAATAACACCGGTGGGTACTCTCCTCACTTGTTCGATAAAAGTGAAGCTAAATACGAGGGGGCATTGTAACATTATTTTTGGAGCTGGTCGACCCTCTTACAGCTTTTACCAGATAAACTACAAACATGAAAATTGGAGAGGATTTTTGAAGTATTTACTCCCAAGGGGGTAAAAATAGGAGTTATATTTTGAAAAAATAAAACACAAATGGATTCTCTTTTGAAGGGGGTTCAAATAACTCGCAATTACTTGGAATTTCGAATCAGTATATAGCTGAGAATTCGCAATTAGCTTCGTCTTAAAAAGTTATCAGATAGGTATCTATGGATTTTTGGAAAATTTGAACAGGGAGTGTAAAACCACTCGACTTTATCCTATAAGTAATTTTTCAAAGTATTGGTTGAGGGATATTAAATGAAAGAAAATAAAGTCTGGAATGTGAAAAACTGTTTTTTTTTGTATGAATATTTCAAAGAGTAATAATTTAGGGTCAGGGAGGAGGGTTGAAGGAATATCCATCAAAATATTAGCGCCGCTTCGCATGTTTTTTGTAAACATCTGCTAAACTAGCTGGTTTATTGATAAAAAAAATAACTTCTTCTATCAGCAGTTGGTTGGAGTAGTTTAGAACTCCGATATCAAATCGCAGATGCTATCTTTAGGGTCTTTTTTTAATTTGTTCTCTGAATCCTTGTTTTGTTTAACTTTTTATTAAAATTCTGTCTTTGATGGGTTTTACTTACTACCAAACCTTCTCCCAAGATTTTACTACTTTTAGAACTGGTTACAGGCAGGTGTATCGTTACGGACTCATAAACGTACGCAACGATTTTAATCAGCAGTTCTGTCATCGCAGCCTTCAAAAAAGCGGGCATCGTTCCAAACATCGCATAAACAAGTCAAAAATGTAATTTATTTTTATTTGTAATGTATATATATTGTTTGTAATGTATATATAGCGATACCGATGCGTTGAAATATTTACTTTAAATGTCTATTATGAATTTACGGCAAACAAAAGTTTAGGTCGCGACTTGAGACAGCAGTCCCTGCTTGAAATATAATGCGAAGTGACAGAAATGCATTTGGAGTAGCCCAAATGGCTTTTTTGTCGGTATATTCATGTAGAACCACTTACGCTGCTATTGTTGTATGTTTTTTACAATCCTTATTCAAAAGTTTATAATTTTTAAATAAGAATAACACTCTCAGCACCCTTCTTCTGTAAGTTATTCCGACACTGTCAGCCGTTTTTCTCCAAACGCATCCCCGCCACATGAAAGTGTCTATCGTCAAAAACTGAACCGTCTTACCCTGAATCCATTAATGATTTACTAAATTTACTAAAGTTAATCATAGCGGTTGAAAATCTAGGCGAATTTTTGTCACGGATCACCTTCGGTACTCTGTGTTTTTGTGCTACCTTGGTTCCAAACCAAGACACGTGGGCAATTTTTTTAAATCTTTTGTTTCAAAACATATCTCGACGAGGCACTTTATTATGTGTCCTTTGAGTCAACTAGTTATCAGTTTTTTTTGGTGTACCTTTTGCTCTATGGGAGTTTCTTTAATAGTTCATATGCACCGATTAATTTCTTAAAACTTGCATATTTTCTTTCAAAAAAATCTATATTGTTCCTTTAAGCATTTGTATTGCTTTTACCAGTAACAACCGCGCTTTCTAGGCGGTTACGCCCGGGAACTTGTGCCTCTCCGGTACGCAGCATACTTCGTTCTGCGCATCGTCTTTACATTTGCCGCTATCGTCGCTATACCTTATTATTAGCGTTCTTTGATATCCTCATATTGTAGGTACCTTGAAGGTATTTTTTCTTCTGGAGGGAGGTCGACCTCTTCTTAGTTTTCCTTGGCGCATGGTGGTCGCTGCTTGTTCTCTGTGAGGGTGCGTCAGCGTCGGAAACCCTCTGTCCGCTCGCCGGACCGCTGCTGGCTCATTGTGTTTTTTCGTCAGGGGACAATACTATTTACTAAGAATTCCGGGTTCAGGTGTTTTTTTTTCTAAATTCTAAATCATTTACACGTTTAAAAATACGTATTCCAACTTAAGAAAAACGTGATACATACATGGAGGCTATTCGGATCGTCAAAAGAAGTTTTCTTATTTCCACAAATAATAAGTCATTTGGGTCAAAAAAGACCTAAACACAAAATTTTGTCATAGTGTCTGTCTGTCTGTCCGTCTGTAACACGATAACTCCAAAACCATTAAACCGATTTTTGTCAAATTTGGCACAACAATTACCTGGTAGCAGACGCAGAGCTGATTAGTTTTTGATAGGGCTTTTTAAAAAATTGTAACTTACGAAACGTAGTAGCTAGCGAAACGCGGTTTTCACATTAAATTAAGTAGTTGTATTTTCAACCAAAAAAAAATGAAAAAATTAGAAAAACTATATATTTTTAAAGATTTTATGGATGGCTATACGTGCTGGCTGGCTTTTTTTTTTTCTTATAGTGAACTTGCAAATTGCTACGTATGATTTGTATTATGTTTGTGATTGATAAAAATTAAACTCTTCGATGACTAAAACATGCTTAAAAGTATATTGTTTTATACTTATCTACTTAAAAACTTTCCCTGTCTATCTCTTAAATTTATGCAGAAATTATAATATATTATAAATCTTAAAAAATTTCCTGTGATTACTAAAATTTAGATTAGACAAAATTCCTTTATTTTATTTACACTTCTAGACCGGTCTGTTTTCGTAACCTACTAAGTGCCTATATTATAATTCGGGGTTAACTACTAGTCAGTGGCCGCTCCTCAATAAGTGCACATGTGCACGTGCACTCCCAAATTTAATGTATCTGCTCAAACACACATTGAAATTATATAATTCTTCAAAGAACCTTATCCCAAAATAATAATTAAAAAAAAAATGCTTAAAAATATCCTATAAATAAATTACTAACTACCCAGTAAACAATTTGACACGGCTAAATAATGCCCCAATACAGGATTTCCGTCAGCAACACTAATGACCTTTTAAAAAGGGCCCCGCTAGCCAATACTTTCCTTAAAGTCGGGAATTGGTGCGGGGTTGAGAGTAGGATATTATCAAAAAAAACGTCAATTGTCCTATGAAAGCCCCATATTGAACCAGTATTGGCCCAAGAAACAGTAATATTAATAAAAAGAAAGGTTCGTGGCATATCGGCCACACATTTTGCTTCTCAATTTATTACGACTAGGCCTCCAAGATCTAATGGATAGTCCAGAAACCTACATGCCTGTTTCATCCTTGTTATGAATCATCAGGGTAACATAGGACTCTACCTGGCGTATGAAGCATAACATCAGCAACCACACCCAGCGGATTGAACCAACTTTCGTCATCAAACAACGCGGTATGTTGGATGGCTATATGCAGCGCGCCGCCTGTCGGAATAAAGCGAAGAGCAAAACGTTAAAGGATGCAAATATCAATAAATTAAATTTGCGAGCAGGACAAAAAAAAGAAACCTGCGAAACTGTACCGGTTACTGAAAGAAGACTGTTCAAAATACAACGTTCGCAGCAACTCCACCCCCAATTGGAGTTTATACTACGTCGCATTATATTAAGGCTCAGCAACAATTATTCCGGAGGAAGCTTGTTGCGCAAAACAAAGCCAAGTGAAATTAAAAAAAAAGGAATTTGTTGTCTGTGAAAAATAAATAAAAAGAAAGGTTCGTGGCATATCGGACACATATTTTGCTTTTCAATTCATTACGACCAGACCTCCAAGATCTAATGGATAGTCCAGAAACCTACAGGCCTGTTTCATCCTTGTTAGGAATCATCAGGGTAACATAGGACTGTACCTGGCGTATAAAGCATAACATCAGCAACCACACGCAGCGAATTTAAACAACTTTCGTCGTCAAACAACGCGGGATGTTGGATGGCTATATGCAGCCGCCTGTCGGAATAAAGCGAAAAGCAAAACGGTAAAGGATGCAAATATCAATAAGAATGAAACTTGGCGGCGCGCTGTATATAGCCATCCAACATCCCGCGTTGTTTGACGACGAAAGTTGTTTAAATTCACTGGGTGTGGTTGCTGATGTTATGCTTCGTACGCCAGGTACAGTACAATGTTACCCCGATGATTCCTAACAAGGATGAAACGGACCTGTAGGTGTCTGGACTATCTGTTAGATCTTGGAGGTCTGGTCGTAATGAATTGAAAAGCAAAATGTGTGTCCGATATGCCACGAACCTTTCTTTTTGTTTATTTTTCACGGACAACAAATTTCTTTTTTTAAATTTTACTTGACTTTGTTTTGAGCAAGCCTCCTCCGGAGTTAATATAAGGCGACTTAGTATAAACACCAATTTGGGGTGGTGTTGCTGCGAACGGTCTTCTTTCAGTAACCGGTACTGTTTCGCAGTTTTCTTTTTTTTTATTCTGCTCGCAAATTTCATTCTTATTGATATTTGCATGCTTTAACGTTTTGCTTTTCATTTTATTTCGACAGGAGGCGGCGCGCTGCATATAGCCATCCAACATCCCGCGTTGTTTGACGACTAAAGTTGTTTAAATTTGCTGCGTGTGGTTGCTGATGTTATGCTTCATAAGCCAGGTACAGTCCTATGTTACCCTGATGATTCTTAACAAGAATGAAACAGGCATGTAGGTTTCTGGACTATCCATTAGATTTTGAAGGCCTGGTCGCAATGAATTAAAAAGCAAAATCACAGTTCTCGATGTCTATAGAAATGTATTTATAATAGTAGTATCCTCTATGAAGAAAAAGTAGCGCCATCTTCTTACAATGGATGTAAATTAACTATTTTGTAACAAGATGTAAGTGTTTTGTACAATACTTGCTGATTTTCACCTCTGTTGTACATGTTTGCCACTACTAATAATATGCTCGATTTTTTGTATTTTTTTTGTACACATTTTTACATAATCTATTTCAACTTCCGGAATTTTATTTATTTTTTGGGGGATGCAAATATCAATAAGAATGAAATTTGGCGGCGCGCTGCATATAGCCATTAAACATCCCGCGTTGTTTGACGACGAAAGTTGTTTAAATTCACTGGGTGTGGTTGCTGATGTTATGCTTCGTATGCCAGGTACAGTCCTCCGGAGTGATTGTTGCTGAACCTTAATATAAGGATAAGGCGACGTAGTATAAACGCCAATTGGGGGTGGAGTTGCTGCGAACGTTGTATTTTGAACGGTCTTCTTTCAGTAACCGGTACTGTTTCGCAGTTTTATTTTTTTATCCTGCTCGCAAATTTCATTCTTATTGATATTTACATCTTTTACCGTTTTGCTTTTCGCTTTATTCCAACGGGCAGCGCGCTGCATATAGCCATCCAACATCCCGCGTTTTTTGACGACGAAAGTTGTTTAAATTTGCTGGGCGTGGTTGCTGATGTTATGCTTCATATGCCAGGTACAGTCCTATGTTACCCTGATGATTCCTAACAAGTATGAAACAGGCCTGTAGGTTTCTGGACTATTCATTAGATTTTGGAGGCCTGCTCGTAATGAATTGAAAATGTGTGTCCGATATGCCGCGAACATTTCTTTTTATTTATTTTTCACGGAATATTATTATTAATATTATTCCAGGGATTGATTAAATGAGAAGTCTCATTTAGGTCAAATCTCAACCCTCATACCCCACAAGAGGATTATGATTTTTAGATGTATCACCATCATATTTCCCAAACTTCTTGATAATAATTTTTAAAATCACAGTTCTCGATGTCTATAAAAATATTTTTATAACAGTAGTATCCTCTATGAAGAAAAAATATTGAAAGTAGCGCCATCTACTTACAATGGATGCAAGTTAACTATTTCGTAACAAGATGTAAGTGTTTTGTACAATACTCGCTGATTTTCACCTCTGTTGTACATGTTTGCCACTACTAATAATATGCTCGATTTTTTGTCGATTTGTCGATTTTTTTTTGTACACATTTTTACATAATCTATTTTAACTTAAAATATTTTTAAATCACTTGTTTGGATATACTATTGCCATTAACTCTTGCTTTTTAAAAATAAAGTGCAATTTCTTGCTTTAATAAAAACAAAGTACTAATATGTTGCTTTTTGTACTTTTTTAAAATTTGCAAACTTTGCCATATAAAAATAGTAAAAAAAATGCACATCATTGCCGGTACCAGCAGCTGCCAGCGGTCAAAGTACAATATTAGTAAAGTACCAGTAATCGATGTTTCCTCGGAAGGTATTAAAAAAATAGTATTTACAAATCGCAGCTAAACTGTGCTTATTTTCGTGGTTTTAAAGAATGAGCGCAGCGAGGTAAAAATGTTAATAAATGAGAACACAGTGATAGGCCGGCAAATACCCTTTAATTAATTTTTTAGTTCGAATTTTTGCCAGAAATTAGTTGAAGCCCTTATGACTTTTGGCCTTCCAAACTTTGTTACAAATATATATTGTTATCCCAGCAAAAATCTTAAGCAATGGGAACACAGTGATAGGCCAGCAATACCCTTTAGTTTGTTTGTTAGTTCGAATTTTTGACAGAAATTAGTTAAATGCCTTATGACTTTTGCAAGCAAGCAAGCAAGCAATTCGGAAAAGTTCATCATAATATGGGAATACACACAATTCCCCATGTATAACTGTTAATTTCCTGCTTACCTAATTGGGGATTTGATGAACAACGGGAGACTAATGCTGCCGTCAGAAGAAAAAACCCCGTGAGCGAGCTAAACTTGATTTGTGGGAAAATAGAAAAGAAGCTTTGAATTGTAATAAAGTCCCTAAAACATTCTAGGTGTAATACAGACAAATGATTTTTTTTGGCTATAGATAAAGATTCAAAATATGAATTAAAATACCAGAAAATAAAACACAATAATTAATAATTGTGCCTTTTGCAAATTAAATATGGGACATACGGTAAAATAACATATCCTATTTGGGCAGTCCTGCTGGGCAAAAGCGATAAATTATGATAAATACTAAGAAAGATCCACGTAAATCCACAGCCTTTACGTGTTTTTTTCTTAGCACTGGCGATATACACTTCTCTCCACATAAAACTGGTACAAGAGAAGTTAGCAGCCTGTTTAATTTTTAAACATTTTATAGTACGGCATTGTCTTCCTATAAGTGACAATGTCACAGACTCCTGACAACATCATGTTTTGCATGTCAGTGTCATCCAAATTTTAAAAATGCCGCCGCATCTTCCCGAATTTGATAAAGCTTAAATCTAAGCAAAACTAAACGGTGGTTGGTCTATTCGGCAAGTAGCTGTTCATTATGGGAGAAGCAAGTCTACGATAGTATACATAAAAAAACGATTTCAAGAGGAGTTAACTATTCATCGAAAGGAAAGCACCGGTTTGACGAAAGTTACCTGCCCAGACAAATACCAAGAAGTAATCAATTTTCTAGAAAATCATCCTTTTGAAAAATTGAATCAAATTTTCCAGGATCCATAATAACATTAGGCAGAAGGATTAAATGTTCGAGGCTAAGGTGCAGACTCGATTAATTTTTGCATTGAATTATTTTCTGAGGAACGAAGAATTTTGGCAGCAGGTGGTTTTCACAGATATGAGAAGATCTTGTCTAACACAGATAAAAAAAAACAATTCTGGTTTATCGACCGCCAAGAACTTGATACGAAGAACGATATATTGCTGGAAATGAAGACTGGGCGGGAAGATTTTCGTTAAATGTTTGGAGCTGGATATCGGCCAATGGGCGATTTACAGCCGAAATTTACATTATATGATGGAAAATGTAATGCTGCCAGAGGTGAGAGTCCCCTGTCCACTGTCATACGGCCAGAATTGCGCAGCGATGGTTCCAGAATAATAATATCGAAGTTTTGCCTTGGCCTGCAAAAACCCCTGGTGCGAATTCAATAGAGAACGTGCGGAGACTTATCGCAAAGAAATTAGCAAGTTTTATTATCATTCCCAGGAATTGAGAACATCTAGTGGAACTCATAGTAAGGGCATATAAGGAAGTTATTGCTGAAAACTCAATGCCCACAATACTTCAAAACATCATTGCAGCCAACGGTGTATTGACGGGCTATTAAAAATAAGTATATTTTTATATGTTTTTAATTTTGTTATTTTTTTTTCTTAAACTTGATGTAACCTTTTAATTATTTTGGGCTAGTAACATCGTTATACCGGTGCCTTCCCTTCGAGGGACAGTTCCTTCTTCTTGAAATCAATTTTTTATGGTTACTATCGTAGATTTGCTTCTTTCATAATCAGCTAGTCGAATAGACCAATTACTGTGTAGCTTTTGTTTAGTTAATAAAACATTTTTACTTTTTTTAAATGTGGTTTTAATTTTTAGTAGCCTTATATTTTGAACTAGTTAAAAAGAAACAAGCCGTCTCTTTATAAAAACTTTATATATGCCAAAAATATAACCTAAAATGACAAAGTCAAAAAGTCAGTGTTGCGCGTGGGAAAATATAAAAAATCGTATTTTTAGCTACCTTCTGCTGTACCAGTTTTATGTGGAGAGAAGTGTCCGTGGTTATAGCTTAGTAGAGATCCTAAAATAGTTGTAAATACGTGGTTTCATAATTTTTTTTGAAGTCAAAAATAAAAAAAATATATTTTTTTTTCATTTTAACCTGTTTTAGACCAACCAGTAATTTCAAAAATCCAAAAAAGTCATTTTTAAAAAATTTGTGGGTTGCCGGTTTTTCCTTCTGACGGCAGAATGTATGGCCACTATATGGCCTTTATGCTAAAAAAGTACCGTATGAATGCCAGAGATCAATCAAAAGGCTTTTATTGCTTCCGGTGGACCATCAATATCCACACACTGTCCTTCATTCAAGCAAGCATGTTTACTGGGTAACAAGTTAACAAAACTTAATTGCTAGATGTTAAATATGCGTGCAAACGTCCCTAATTTATTACCAATATATAAACGAGCTCCGGGGCGTCGTCCGGCGTCTTCGTTCACTGCTCATGTGAATCTTCAATCTAATTGGTCGAACCTTTGCCGCCCGCGCTCTTTTTTCCCCGCGGCAATCATGTGACGTAAGGTGGCCTATTATGCATATAAAATACGTGCACTCGGAGTTAGCAAACGAATCAGACGAGACGGTTCGGGAAATTTTTATTTGCGAATAATGGCTGAATTTTAGATATTTAACGTTAGCCTGCAATATTTAAAGATAATTCAATTTTCTTCGCTACTTTGGAAGAAAAAGTCAAAAGTGTCGGTCGTTCAAAACCAAATTTGACAATTGCAAATATGACTAAATGCAAAAGTCGCGAATTTAAACGAACATTTAAAATAGAAACTTATCAAAAACTGACTGGTTGTGCTGGTGTAATGTTAGTGTCTGTTTGTTTGATGCAGGGCGTGGCACCAAAAAAAACGTCACTCGCCCCTTCGAAAGTTGTGCATCCCCAAAAATTTAGACCACGCGCCGCCGCTGCTACTAATGACTGTTTTTGCTTTAGTTTTTATCACGTAACCATATTTTTAGAAAAATACTTGAGCAAGACTATTATTCTTCACCTAAATATTTTATTTTCAAATACCCTGTATGTGCATATTTTTTTAATTCCTGTCCTTCCTGCAAAATCTCAATAAAAGACACACACAAGCCTACTGTATTATTTACTAAAATTAACTTATCATCGAAGTTTTTGATGAAATGCCGATGGCAAAACTATTTTTGCTGCAGAAAACCTATTGTCCTGTAAATGTACAAAATCTTGTCCTTATATAACCTATAATTTTTAATTAATGTTCACTTAAATGTCTATCTATCAAACTCCACAGTTTATTTGTCTTCATTTCCTTCTCTAAATCTTCTGTATATCATTCCGTTCATACTTCATCCTAGATAGATCCATCGCTGCGCGCTTTTTATGTCGCACCGCGTCCCCGATTCTGTAGAATTCCTATATCCCTCTGATCGTGGGGGAATCTACAACAGCAATGTCAGTTTCTAACTGGTTGTCAAAGGCACGTAACCTACCGCCCACACATCATCACAAAATATACTCGAATTTTAAAACATTGTTCCTGCTTTTTGCCTGCATAACCGCGCCCTTTCGGCCGATAACTGAACGCTTCTTGCGATTACTTATTTACTTTCTTAATTCAGTGGGCTCTTGCTTGGAATCATTTGGCATTGCATAAATTAACCAAATATGACTAAAACAACGAATTGCGTAAAAACGTAAAATTCAAAAATCACTTACCTCCAAGTATTTCAACTAGCGTCAAGCTCGTACTATGATTGCTTGAGCGGATAGCACTAGATGCAGTAGACAGAAAATCACTTCCCCAACACCTAACTTCAACTAGAGTCAAGCCCCACACTAATCTGTTGATATTATGCCTGCGCGAAAAACATTAGATGTGTAGGGGAGGATACTTGAAACTTAACTAAAGATGATTTAATTTTTTTAAAATTGTATCGTGTGGTGTGCTGTTAAAATCACAAATTAACCAGAAAAGCACAAAAAACGAGTTCAGCAGAAAAAACAAAATATACGCAATCTTCGGTATATGCATCGAACAGTGTTCGTTGGTTTATTTAATTTATAAAATTAAAATTGCTGTAAAAACCGCGTGTACGTAGTATAGGCGCCTCCACCATGATAGCAGCTAAATTTTCGTTTAAAAAAATAAATGGGCATCGGGTGAATGGAATGGTGATTTGAGATTATGAATGACGTTACACAATTTGAACTTATATTATTTACAATTCTACGGTTCCCAATTGACTCTACGCTGCTCGGTCTCACTCGCTGTTTTCGTTACCCCTTTCGGTTATGGTTCCCCTTGGCTTTCGTGGACTTTATCGATAATTTTTTGACAGAAAATAAGCTAGTACCGTACTTTTAATTCAAGTCTCAAACTTTTTCGAGTTCATCCGCAGAATCTTTGTTACTTCGCATAATTCCAAAAACCGAGTCTTGATTGATTTTCCAATCAGCCAGCAGATAGGCTTTCCGCCTGATATCTTGAACGTGACTTTTTTCGATACAAAAGATTGTTGAGCAAACCTTGGCCAGCTAACTTTGTTTTTGGTTTATTAATTTTATAAATAAAACTTTGATAGTTTTATCTTCATACATATTAAAATTATATTGGTGAATTATCAACGATCAATTCCCTACTACGGCCAATCGGACAATGGTCGCGATTCTTCAGAAACGACAGAAAATCTCACCCGTCACAATTCTGGGGAGTGGCGATTATACCGGTGTGAAGATAGCACCCATTTTCAGCACCCAAAAATGTGAAGTTAGCACCTGATCCAATTTTACAGAACCCAAAAATGTGAAGTTAGCACCCGATCCAATTTTACAGAACCCAAAAATGTGAAGTTAGCACCTATTTACAGCACCCCGAAAATGGAATAATTTTATATTTACACTTTAAAATAACGTAATCAAATCGTAGAATGAGTTTTTTGTTGAAATTTTCAGGAATGATAGATAAGGGTATTCTTCATCCTTACGAGCCGTCGAACACCCTCAAAAACAACCCCAAAGATGGTATTTGAAATACACGTTTTATTATACCTATAGCGCTCTTTTTTTTTAAATTTCACTAACTCATAGATCGAGTTTCACGTTGAAATTTTTGGGAATGATAGACAAGGACACTCTCCATTCCCTAAAAAATACCGCAACCCCTTACGAGCCGTCTAACACCCTCAAAAACTACCCCAAAGATGGCATTTGAAATACACGTTTTATTATACCTATAGCGCTTTTTTTTTAAATTTCACTAACTCATAGATCGAGTTTCACGTTAAAATGTTTAGGAAAGATAAATAAGGGTACTCTTCATCCCCCAAAAAATACCCCAACCGCTTACGAGCCGTCTAACACTCTCAAAAACAACCCCAAAGATGGCATTTGAAATACACATTTTATTATACCTATAGCGCTTTTTTTTTAAATTTCACTAACTCATAGATCGAGTTTCACGTTGAAATTTTTGGGAATGATAGACAAGGACACTCTCCATTCCTCAAAAAATACCGCAACCCCTTTCGAGCCGTCTAACACCCTCAAAAACTACCCCAAAGATGATATCTGAAATACACGTGTTATTATACCTATAACGATTTTTTTTTAAATTTCACTAACTCATAGATCGAGTTTCACGTCGACATTTTTAGGAAAGATAAATAAGGGTACTCTTCATCCCCCAAAAAATACCGCAACCCCTTACGAGCCGTCTAACACCCTCAAAAACAACCCCAAAGATGATATCTGAAATACACGTGTTATTATACCTATAGCGCTTTTTTTTTAATTTCACTAACTCATAGATCGAGTTTCACGTTAAAATTTTTAGGAAAGATGAATAAGGGTACTCTTCATCCTCCAAAAAATACTGCAACCCCTACTACTACCCCCAAAATGGTATTTGAAATACACGTTTTATTATACCTATAGCGCTTTTTTTTTAAATTTCACTAACTCATAGATCGAGTTTCACGTTAAAATTTTTAGGAAAGATGAATAAGGGTACTCTTCATCCCCCAAAAAATACCGCAACCCCTTACAAGCCGTCTAACACCCTCAAAAACAACCCCAAAGATGATATCTGAAATACACGTGTTATTATACCTATAGCGCTTTTTTTTTAAATTTCACTAACTCATAGATCGAGTTTCACGTTAAAATTTTTAGGAAAGATAAATAAGGGTACTCTTCATCCCCCAAAAAATACCGCAACCCCTTACGAGCCGTCTAACACCCTCAAAAACAACCCCAAAGATGATATCTGAAATACACGTGTTATTATACCTATAGCGATTTTTTTTTAAATTTCACTAACTCATAGATCGAGTTTCACGTTAAAATTTTTAGGAAAGATGAATAAGGGTACTCTTCATCCCCCAAAAAATACCGCAACCCCTTACGAGCCGTCGAACACCCTCTAAAACAATCCCAAAGATGATATCTGAAATACACGGGTTATTATACCTATAGCGCTTTTTTTTTTAATTTCACTAACTCATAGATCGAGTTTCACGTTAAAATTTTTAGGAAGGATAAATAAGGGTGCTCTTCATCCCCCAAAAAACACCGCAACCCCTTACGAGCCGTCAAACACCCTCTAAAACAATCCCAAAGATGATATCTGAAATACACGTGTTATTATACCTATAGCGATTTTTTTTTAAATTTCACTAACTCATAGATCGAGTTTCACGTTGAAATTTTTAGGAAGGATAAATAAGGGTACTCTTCATCCCCCAAAAAATACCGCAACCCCTTACGAGCCGTCGAACACCCTCAAAAACAATCCCAAAAATGATATCTGAAATACACGTGTTATTATACCTATAGCGATTTTTTTTCAAATTTCACTAACTCATAGATCGAGTTTCACGTTAAAATTTATAGGAAAGATGAATAAGGGTACTCTTCATCCCCCAAAAAACACCGCAACCCCTTACGAGCCGTCGAACACCCTCAAAAACAACCCCAAAGATGATATCTGAAATACACGTGTTATTATACCTATAACGATTTTTTTTTAAATTTCACTAACTCATAGATCGAGTTTCACGTTGAAATTTTTAGGAAGGATAAATAAGGGTACTCTTCATCCCCCAAAAAATACCGCAACCCCTTACGAGCCGTCTAACACCCTCAAAAACTACCCCAAAGATGATATCTGAAATACACGTGTTATTATACCTATAGCGATTTTTTTTTAAATTTCACTAACTCATAGATCGAGTTTCACGTTGAAATTTTTAGGAAGGATAAATAAGGGTACTTTTCATCCTCCAAAAAATACCTCAACCCCTTACGAGCCGTCGAACACCCTCAAAAACAACCCCAAAGATGGTATTTGAAATACACGTTTTATTATACCTATAGCGATTTTTTTTTAAATTTCACTAACTCATAGATCGAGTTTCACGTTAAAATTTTTAGGAAAGATAAATAAGGGTACTCTTCATCCCCCAAAAAATACCGCAACCCCTTACGAGCCGTCTAACACCCTCAAAAACAACCCCAAAGATGATATCTGAAATACACGTGTTATTATACCTATAGCGATTTTTTTTTAAATTTCACTAACTCATAGATCGAGTTTCACGTTAAAATTTTTAGGAAAGATAAATAAGGGTACTCTTCATCCCCCAAAAAATACCGCAACCCCTTACGAGCCGTCTAACACCCTCAAAAACAACCCCAAAGATGATATCTGAAATACACGTGTTATTATACCTATAGCGATTTTTTTTTAAATTTCACTAACTCATAGATCGAGTTTCACGTTAAAATTTTTAGGAAAGATGAATAAGGGTACTTATCCCCCAAAAAATACCGCAACCCCTTACGAGCCGTCTAACACCCTCAAAAACAACCCCAAAGATGATATCTGAAATACACGTGTTATTATACCTATAGCGATTTTTTTTTAAATTTCACTAACTTATAGATCGAGTTTCACGTTAAAATTTTTAGGAAAGATGAATAAGGGTACTCTTCATCCTCCAAAAAATACCGCAACCCCTACTACTACCCCCAAAATGGTATTTGAAATACACGTTTTATTATACCTATAGCGCTTTTTTTTTAAATTTCACTAACTCATAGATCGAGTTTCACGTTAAAATTTTTAGGAAAGATAAATAAGGGTACTCTTCATCCCCCAAAAAATACCGCAGCCCCTTACGAGCCGTCTAACACCCTCAAAAACAACCCCAAAAATGATATCTGAAATACACGTGTTATTATACCTATAGCGATTTTTTTTTAAATTTCACTAACTCATAGATCGAGTTTCACGTTAAAATTTTTAGGAAAGATGAATAAGGGTACTCTTAATCCCCCAAAAAATACCGCAACCCCTTACGAGCCGTCGAACACCCTCTAAAACAATCCCAAAGATGATATCTGAAATACACGGGTTATTATACCTATAGCGCTTTTTTTTTTAATTTCACTAACTCATAGATCGAGTTTCACGTTAAAATTTTTAGGAAGGATAAATAAGGGTACTCTTCATCCCCCAAAAAACACCGCAACCCCTTACGAGCCGTCAAACACCCTCTAAAACAATCCCAAAGATGATATCTGAAATACACGTGTTATTATACCTATAGCGATTTTTTTTTAAATTTCACTAACTCATAGATCGAGTTTCACGTTGAAATTTTTAGGAAGGATAAATAAGGGTACTCTTCATCCCCCAAAAAATACCGCAACCCTTTACGAGCCGTCGAACACCCTCAAAAACAATCCCAAAGATGATATCTGAAATACACGTGTTATTATACCTATAGCGCTTTTTTTTCAAATTTCACTAACTCATAGATCGAGTTTCACGTTAAAATTTATAGGAAAGATGAATAAGGGTACTCTTCATCCCCCAAAAAACACCGCAACCCCTTACGAGCCGTCGAACACCCTCTAAAACAATCCCAAAGATGATATCTGAAATACACGTGTTATTATACCTATAGCGATTTTTTTTTAAATTTCACTAACTCATAGATCGAGTTTCACGTTGAAATTTTTAGGAAGGATAAATAAGGGTACTCTTCATCCCCCAAAAAATACCGCAACCCCTTACGAGCCGTCGAACACCCTCAAAAACAACCCCAAAGATGATATCTGAAATACACGTGTTATTATACCTATAACGATTTTTTTTTAAATTTCACTAACTCATAGATCGAGTTTCACGTTAAAATTTTTAGGAAAGATGAATAAGGGTACTCTTCATCCCCCGAAAAATACCGCAACCCCTTACGAGCCGTCTAACACCCTCAAAAACTACCCCAAAGATGATATCTGAAATACACGTGTTATTATACCTATAGCGATTTTTTTTTAAATTTCACTAACTCATAGATCGAGTTTCACGTTGAAATTTTTAGGAAGGATAAATAAGGGTACTTTTCATCCTCCAAAAAATACCTCAACCCCTTACGAGCCGTCGAACACCCTCAAAAACAACCCCAAAGATGGTATTTGAAATACACGTTTTATTATACCTATAGCGATTTTTTTTTAAATTTCACTAACTCATAGATCGAGTTTCACGTTGAAATTTTTAGGAAGAATAAATAAGGGTACTCTTCATCCCCCAAAAATACCGCAACCCCTTACGAGCCGTCGAACACCCTCTAAAACAATCCCAAAGATGATATCTGAAATACACGTGTTATTATACCTATAGCGATTTTTTTTTAAGTTTCACTAACTCATAGATCGAGTTTCACGTTAAAATTTTTAGGAAAGATAAATAAGGGTACTCTTCATCCCCCAAAAAATACCGCAACCCCTTACGAGCCGTCTAACACCCTCAAAAACAACCCCAAAGATGATATCTGAAATACACGTGTTATTATACCTATAGCGATTTTTTTTTAAATTTCACTAACTCATAGATCGAGTTTCACGTTAAAATTTTTAGGAAAGATAAATAAGGGTACTCTTCATCCCCCAAAAAATACCGCAACCCCTTACGAGCCGTCTAACACCCTCAAAAACAACCCCAAAAATGATATCTGAAATACACGTGTTATTATACCTATAGCGATTTTTTTTTAAATTTCACTAACTCATAGATCGAGTTTCACGTTAAAATTTTTAGGAAAGATGAATAAGGGTACTCATCCCCCAAAAAATACCGCAACCCCTTACGAGCCGTCTAACACCCTCAAAAACAACCCCAAAGATGATATCTGAAATACACGTGTTATTATACCTATAGCGATTTTTTTTTAAATTTCACTAACTTATAGATCGAGTTTCACGTTAAAATTTTTAGGAAAGATGAATAAGGGTACTCTTCATCCTCCAAAAAATACCGCAACCCCTACTACTACCCCCAAAATGGTATTTGAAATACACGTTTTATTATACCTATAGCGCTTTTTTTTTAAATTTCACTAACTCATAGATCGAGTTTCACGTTAAAATTTTTAGGAAAGATGAATAAGGGTACTCTTCATCCCCCAAAAAATACCGCAACCCCTTACAAGCCGTCTAACACCCTCAAAAACAACCCCAAAGATGATATCTGAAATACACGTGTTATTATACCTATAGCGCTTTTTTTTTAAATTTCACTAACTCATAGATCGAGTTTCACGTTAAAATTTTTAGGAAAGATAAATAAGGGTACTCTTCATCCCCCAAAAAATACCGCAACCCCTTACGAGCCGTCGAACACCCTCTAAAACAATCCCAAAGATGATATCTGAAATACACGTGTTATTATACCTATAGCGATTTTTTTTTAAATTTCACTAACTCATAGATCGAGTTTCACGTTAAAATTTTTAGGAAAGATGAATAAGGGTACTCTTAATCCCCCAAAAAATACCGCAACCCCTTACGAGCCGTCGAACACCCTCTAAAACAATCCCAAAGATGATATCTGAAATACACGTGTTATTATACCTATAGCGATTTTTTTTTAAATTTCACTAACTCATAGATCGAGTTTCACGTTAAAATTTTTAGGAAAGATGAATAAGGGTACTCATCCCCCAAAAAATACCGCAACCCCTTACGAGCCGTCTAACACCCTCAAAAACAACCCCAAAGATGATATCTGAAATACACGTGTTATTATACCTATAGCGATTTTTTTTTAAATTTCACTAACTTATAGATCGAGTTTCACGTTAAAATTTTTAGGAAAGATGAATAAGGGTACTCTTCATCCTCCAAAAAATACCGCAACCCCTACTACTACCCCCAAAATGGTATTTGAAATACACGTTTTATTATACCTATAGCGCTTTTTTTTTTTAATTTCACTAACTCATAGATCGAGTTTCACGTTAAAATTTTTAGGAAAGATGAATAAGGGTACTCTTCATCCCCCAAAAAATACCGCAACCCCTTACAAGCCGTCTAACACCCTCAAAAACAACCCCAAAGATGATATCTGAAATACACGTGTTATTATACCTATAGCGCTTTTTTTTTAAATTTCACTAACTCATAGATCGAGTTTCACGTTAAAATTTTTAGGAAAGATAAATAAGGGTACTCTTCATCCCCCAAAAAATACCGCAACCCCTTACGAGCCGTCGAACACCCTCTAAAACAATCCCAAAGATGATATCTGAAATACACGTGTTATTATACCTATAGCGATTTTTTTTTAAATTTCACTAACTCATAGATCGAGTTTCACGTTAAAATTTTTAGGAAAGATGAATAAGGGTACTCTTAATCCCCCAAAAAATACCGCAACCCCTTACGAGCCGTCGAACACCCTCTAAAACAATCCCAAAGATGATATCTGAAATACACGGGTTATTATACCTATAGCGCTTTTTTTTTTAATTTCACTAACTCATAGATCGAGTTTCACGTTACAATTTTTAGGAAAGATAAATAAGGGTACTCTTCATCCCCCAAAAAATACCGCAACCCCTTACGAGCCGTCTAACACCCTCAAAAACAACCCCAAAGATGATATCTGAAATACACGTGTTATTATACCTATAGCGATTTTTTTTTAAATTTCACTAACTCATAGATCGAGTTTCACGTTAAAATTTTTAGGAAAGATGAATAAGGGTACTCTTAATCCCCCAAAAAATACCGCAACCCCTTACGAGCCGTCGAACACCCTCTAAAGCAATCCCAAAGATGATATCTGAAATACACGGGTTATTATACCTATAGCGCTTTTTTTTTAAATTTCACTAACTCATAGATCGAGTTTCACGTTGAAATTTTTAGGAAAGATAAATAAGGGTACTCTTCATCCCCCAAAAGATACCGCAACCCCTTACGAGTCGTCTAACACCCTCAAAAACAATCCCAAAGATGATATTTGAAATACACGGGTTATTATACCTATAGCGATTTTTTTTTAATTTCACTAACTCATAGATCGAGTTTCACGTCGAAATTTTTAGGAAAGATAAATAAGGGTACTCTTCATCCCCCAAAAAATACCGCAACCCCTTACGAGCCGTCGAACACCCTCAAAAACAACCCCAAAGATGATATTTGAAATACACGGGTTATTATACCTATAGCGATTTTTTTTTAATTTCACTAACTCATAGATCGAGTTTCACGTTGAAATTTTTAGGAAGGATAAATAAGGGTACTCTTCATCCCCCAAAAAATACCGCAACCCCTTACGAGCCGTCTAACACCCTCAAAAACAACCCCAAAGATGATATCTGAAATACACGTGTTATTATACCTATAGCGATTTTTTTTTAAATTTCACTAACTCATAGATCGAGTTTCACGTTAAAATTTTTAGGAAAGATGAATAAGGGTACTCTTAATCCCCCAAAAAATACCGCAACCCCTTACGAGCCGTCGAACACCCTCAAAAACAACCCCAAAGATGATATCTGAAATACACGTGTTATTATACCTATAACGATTTTTTTTTAAATTTCACTAACTCATAGATCGAGTTTCACGTTAAAATTTTTAGGAAAGATGAATAAGGGTACTCTTCATCCCCCGAAAAATACCGCAACCCCTTACGAGCCGTCGAACACCCTCAAAAACAACCCCAAAGATGATATCTGAAATACACGTGTTATTATACCTATAACGATTTTTTTTTAAATTTCACTAACTCATAGATCGAGTTTCACGTTAAAATTTTTAGGAAAGATGAATAAGGGTACTCTTCATCCCCCGAAAAATACCGCAACCCCTTACGAGCCGTCTAACACCCTCAAAAACTACCCCAAAGATGATATCTGAAATACACGTGTTATTATACCTATAGCGATTTTTTTTTAAATTTCACTAACTCATAGATCGAGTTTCACGTTGAAATTTTTAGGAAGGATAAATAAGGGTACTTTTCATCCTCCAAAAAATACCTCAACCCCTTACGAGCCGTCGAACACCCTCAAAAACAACCCCAAAGATGGTATTTGAAATACACGTTTTATTATACCTATAGCGATTTTTTTTTAAATTTCACTAACTCATAGATCGAGTTTCACGTTGAAATTTTTAGGAAGAATAAATAAGGGTACTCTTCATCCCCCAAAAATACCGCAACCCCTTACGAGCCGTCGAACACCCTCTAAAACAATCCCAAAGATGATATCTGAAATACACGTGTTATTATACCTATAGCGATTTTTTTTTAAGTTTCACTAACTCATAGATCGAGTTTCACGTTAAAATTTTTAGGAAAGATGAATAAGGGTACTCTTCATCCTCCAAAAAATACCGCAACCCCTACTACTACCCCCAAAATGGTATTTGAAATACACGTTTTATTATACCTATAGCGCTTTTTTTTTTTAATTTCACTAACTCATAGATCGAGTTTCACGTTAAAATTTTTAGGAAAGATGAATAAGGGTACTCTTCATCCCCCAAAAAATACCGCAACCCCTTACAAGCCGTCTAACACCCTCAAAAACAACCCCAAAGATGATATCTGAAATACACGTGTTATTATACCTATAGCGCTTTTTTTTTAAATTTCACTAACTCATAGATCGAGTTTCACGTTAAAATTTTTAGGAAAGATAAATAAGGGTACTCTTCATCCCCCAAAAAATACCGCAACCCCTTACAAGCCGTCTAACACCCTCAAAAACAACCCCAAAGATGATATCTGAAATACACGTGTTATTATACCTATAGCGCTTTTTTTTTAAATTTCACTAACTCATAGATCGAGTTTCACGTTAAAATTTTTAGGAAAGATAAATAAGGGTACTCTTCATCCCCCAAAAAATACCGCAACCCCTTACGAGCCGTCGAACACCCTCTAAAACAATCCCAAAGATGATATCTGAAATACACGTGTTATTATACCTATAGCGATTTTTTTTTAAATTTCACTAACTCATAGATCGAGTTTCACGTTAAAATTTTTAGGAAAGATGAATAAGGGTACTCTTAATCCCCCAAAAAATACCGCAACCCCTTACGAGCCGTCGAACACCCTCTAAAACAATCCCAAAGATGATATCTGAAATACACGGGTTATTATACCTATAGCGCTTTTTTTTTTAATTTCACTAACTCATAGATCGAGTTTCACGTTACAATTTTTAGGAAAGATAAATAAGGGTACTCTTCATCCCCCAAAAAATACCGCAACCCCTTACGAGCCGTCTAACACCCTCAAAAACAACCCCAAAGATGATATCTGAAATACACGTGTTATTATACCTATAGCGATTTTTTTTTAAATTTCACTAACTCATAGATCGAGTTTCACGTTAAAATTTTTAGGAAAGATGAATAAGGGTACTCTTAATCCCCCAAAAAATACCGCAACCCCTTACGAGCCGTCGAACACCCTCTAAAACAATCCCAAAGATGATATCTGAAATACACGGGTTATTATACCTATAGCGCTTTTTTTTTAAATTTCACTAACTCATAGATCGAGTTTCACGTTGAAATTTTTAGGAAAGATAAATAAGGGTACTCTTCATCCCCCAAAAGATACCGCAACCCCTTACGAGTCGTCTAACACCCTCAAAAACAATCCCAAAGATGATATTTGAAATACACGGGTTATTATACCTATAGCGATTTTTTTTTAATTTCACTAACTCATAGATCGAGTTTCACGTCGAAATTTTTAGGAAAGATAAATAAGGGTACTCTTCATCCCCCAAAAAACACCGCAACCCCTTACGAGCCGTCTAACACCCTCAAAAACAACCCCAAAGATGATATCTGAAATACACGTGTTATTATACCTATAGCGCTTTTTTTTTAAATTTCACTAACTCATAGATCGAGTTTCACGTTAAAATTTTTAGGAAGGATAAATAGGGGTACTCTTCATCCCCCAAAAAATACCGCAACCCCTTACGAGCCGTCGAACACCCTCTAAAACAATCCCAAAGATGATATCTGAAATACACGTGTTATTATACCTATAGCGATTATTTTTTAAATTTCACTAACTCATAGATCGAGTTTCACGTTGAAATTTTAAGGAAGGATAAATAATGGTACTCTTCATCCCCCAAAAAATACCGCAAACCCTTACGAGCCGTCTAACACCCTCAAAAACTACCCCAAAGATGGTATTTGAAATACACGTGTTATTATACCTATAGCGATTTTTTTTTTAATTTCACTAACTCATAGATCGAGTTTCACGTTGAAATTTTTTAAGTATGATAGACAAGGGTACTCTTCATCCCCCAAAAAATCCGCAACCCCTTACGAGCCGTCTAACACCAACAAAAAAAAATATAAAACTTTAAAAGAAAATGTCAAACCTATTTAAGTGTCAATTATAATAGTATAGTTATTTCGCACTGATTATCTTCGTCGAGCCGTCTGAAGTTATAAAATAATATTTGACAGATGATTTTGGCAACGCTTCTGTCAAATTTAAATGTCCTGAGAGTGCCTGTGCCTGTAGAAAGTTTTAAGCGTTTTTTAACAACTTTAGAAATAAAGGCACCAGAAATGAAAATTCGGTTTTTTGGGAACTACTTGGATTTTTCAAATTTTCTTTTTAAACTGGCTAGATATGAATTTATTAACAATTAACGCAGACAAAACAATATTTATATAGTTTTCAAGTTATACTACGGGATTACCCACTTACACCCAAATCGAAATTCCTATAGCATGCAGAGATACAACCATAATAATTTCAGTGGCGGATCCAGAAATTTCACCAGGGGGGGGGCGCAAGCAATAAAACTTATGTAGGCCGCGTCGAGCGACTACGAACATAGGGCAAAAAAGTCCTTGTTTATGGTCACCATTGTTTTTGGGGATTTGATTAGATTGGTATGTTGGTTAGTGACCCTCGCCACTAACCAAACAGTTTCGACCTACATATCTTCATACTTGCTTGAGCCGTTGGTGGTGACTAACAGATACTATCTGATACAACTAATTTATTTTGGCAATTTAAAGTTATTTGTTATACAAATCCTTAACTATAAATATTTTATTATATTTTATTATATTTTAGTTATATAATGAAATTAAGTTTTCTTTTTTGCTTTGTAAACCTATCGATAGATTCTAAACCCAGGTTCATTGAATGATATACTTATATACAAAAGCGCCAAGCCATTGAGTTTCTCTTCTCCTATACCGTGGATCGAAGATAAGTTTTCACAAGTCTTAAAGTGGAAAAAGTTCTTTCGGCGGTAGCAACCGAAACAGGAAGAGAAGAACTAATTTTGATAGCTGAGATCTGAGAAACTAGCACTAGTTATACAACATATTCAAAATTAGTTGATATCGACCGAGATATGTTTTATAGGAATGTCCAGTTCGCGCGCCCCCCGAGCCCCCCACGCCCTTCCCGGATCCGCCACTGATAATTTATAACACAAATAATACTAGGAAATAAAAGCCACACCACCCCGTAAACGTAACGTAGCTTTGAAATCTAGCGCTCTGATCAGGCGACGTAACGTAACGATAAAAGTGTAATGGTGTACTATGGGTTGGTACAGTTTATTTTGAACCTGGGGCGAGGCTTACGATAACACAATTCATCCCCTCGAAGTAACACAAAAAAGGACACCATGAAAATAATATCCAATGTACCTTCCAATGTACCTTTAAGGATGTTAGACGGCTCGTAAGGGGTTGAGGTATTTTTGGGGGATGAAGAGTACCCTTGTCTATCATACTTAAAAAATTTCAACGTGAAACTCGATCTTTGAGTTAGTGAAATTTAAAAAATAACACTATAGGTATACTAACACGTGTATTTCAAATAATATTTCTGTTTTTTTTAAGGGTGTTAGACGGTTCGTAAGGAGTTGCGGTATTTTTTAGGGGATGAAGAGTACACTTGTCTATCATTCGTAAAAATTAGGTATAATAACACGTATATTTCAAATACCATTTTTTGGGGTTGTTTTTGAGGGTGTTAGACGGCTCGTAAAAGGATGCGGTATTTTTGGAAGTTAAAGAGTACCCTTTTCAATCATACGTAAAAATTTCAACGTGAAACTCGATCTATGAGTTAGTGAAATTTAAAAAAAAATCGCGATAGGTATAATAACACGTGTATTTCAAATACCATCTTTGGGGTAGTTTTTGAGGGTGTTAGACGGCTCGTAAGGGGTTGCGGTATCTTTTGGGGGATGAAGAGTACCCTTATTTATCTTTTCTAAAAATTTTAAGGTGAAACTCGATCTATGAGTTAGTGAAATTTAAAAAAAAATCGCTATAGGTATAATAACACGTGTATTTCAGATATCATATTTGGGGTAGTTTTTGAGGGTGTTAGACGGCTCGTAAGGGGTTGCGGTATTTTTTGGGGGATGAAGAGTACCCTTATTTATCTTTCCTAAAAATTTTAACGTGAAACTCGATCTATGAGTTAGTGAAATTTAAAAAAAAGCGCTATAGGTATAATAAAACGTGTATTTCAAATACCATTTTGGGGGTAGTTTTTGAGGGTGTTAGACGGCTCGTAAGGGGTTGCGGTATTTTTTGGGGGATGAAGAGTACCCTTAGTTATCCTTCCTAAAAATTTTAACGTGAAACTCGATCTATGAGTTAGTGAAATTTAAAAAAAAAAGCGCTATAGGTATAATAAAACGTGTATTTCAAATACCATTTTGGGGGTAGTTTTTGATGGTGTTAGACGGCTCGTAAGGGGTTGCGGTATTTTTTGGGGGATGAAGAGTACCCTTATTTATCTTTCCTAAAAATTTTAACGTAAAACTCGATCTATGAGTTAGTGAAATTTAAAAAAAAATCGCGATAGGTATAATAACACGTGTATTTCAAATACCATCTTTGGGGTAGTTTTTGAGGGGGTTAGACGGCTCGTAAGGGGTTGCGGTATTTTTTGGGGAATGGAGAGTGTCCTTGTCTATCATTCCCAAAAATTTCAACGTGAAACTCGATCTATGAGTTAGTGAAATTTAAAAAAAAAATCGCTATAGGTATAATAACACGTGTATTTCAGATATCATCTTTGGGATTGTTTTAGAGGGTGTTCGACGGCTCGTAAGGGGTTGCGGTATTTTTTGGGGGATGAAGAGTACCCTTATTTATCCTTCCTAAAAATTTTAACGTGAAACTCGATCTATGAGTTAGTGAAATTTAAAAAAAAAGCGCTATAGGTATAATAACCCGTGTATTTCAGATATCATCTTTGGGATTGTTTTTGAGGGTGTTAGACGGATCGTAAGGGGTTGCGGTATTTTTTGGGGGATAAAGAGTGCCCTTCTCTATCATTTCTAAAAATTTCAACGTGAAACTCGATCTATGAGTTAGTGAAATTTGAAAAAATACGCTATAGATATAATAAAACGGGTATTTCAAATACCATATTTGGGGTTGTTTTAGAGGGTGTTCGACGGCTTGTAAAAGGTTGCGGTATTTTTTGGAGGATGAAAAGTACCCTTATTTATCTTTCCTAAAAATTTTAACGTGAAACTCGATCTATGAGTTAGTGAAATTTAAAAAAAAAGCGCTATAGGTATAATAAAACGTGTATTTCAAATACCATTTTGGGGGTAGTTTTTGAGGGTGTTAGACGGCTCGTAAGGGGTTGCGGTATTTTTTGGGGAATGGAGAGTGTCCTTGTCTATCATTCCCAAAAATTTCAACGTGAAACTCGATCTATGAGTTAGTGAAATTTAAAAAAAAAATCGCTATAGGTATAATAACACGTGTATTTCAGATATCATCTTTGGGATTGTTTTAGAGGGTGTTCGACGGCTCGTAAGGGGTTACAGTATCTTTTGGGGGATGAAGAGTACTCTTATTTATCTTTCCTAAAAATTTCAACGTGAAACTCGATCTATGAGTTAGTGAAATTTAAAAAAAAATCGCTATAGGTATAATAACACGTGTATTTCAGATATCATCTTTGGGATTGTTTTAGAGGGTGTTCGACGGCTCGTAAGGGGTTGCGGTATTTTTTGGGGGATGAAGAGTACCCTTAGTTATCCTTCCTAAAAATTTTAACGTGAAACTCGATCTATGAGTTAGTGAAATTTAAAAAAAAAGCGCTATAGGTATAATAAAACGTGTATTTCAAATGCCATTTTTGGGGTTGTTTTTGAGGGTGTTAGACGGCTCGTAAGAGGTTGGGGTATTTTTTGGGGGATGAAGAGTACCCTTATTTATCTTTCCTAAAAATTTTAACGTGAAACTCGATCTATGAGTTAGTGAAATTTAAAAAAAAGCGCTATAGGTATAATAACACGTGTATTTCAGATATCATCTTTGGGGTTGTTTTTGAGGGTGTTAGACGGCTCGTAAAGGGTTGCGGTATTTTTGGGGGGATGAAGAGTACATTTATTTATCTTTCCTAAAAATTTCGACGTGAAACTCGATCTATGAGTTAGTGAAATTTAAAAAAAAATCGCTATAGGTATAATAACACGTGTATTTCAGATATCATCTTTGGGATAGTTTTTGAGGGTGTTAGACGGCTCGTAAGGGGTTGCGGCATTTTTTAGGGGATGAAGAGTACCCTTATTTATCTTTCCTAAAAATTTTAACGTGAAACTCGATCTATGAGTTAGTGAAATTTAAAAAAAAATCGCTATAGGTATAATAAAACGTGTATTTCAAATACCATTTTGGGGTTGTTTTTGAGGGTGTTCGACGGCTCGTAAGGGGTTGAGGTATTTTTTGGAGGATGAAAAGTACCCTTATTTATCTTTCCTAAAAATTTTAACGTGAAACTCGATCTATGAGTTAGTGAAATTTAAAAAAAAAAGCGCTATAGGTATATTAACACGTGTATTTCAGATATCATCTTTGGGGTTGTTTTTGAGGGTGTTAGACGGCTCGTAAGGGGTTGCGGTATTTTTTGAGGGATGAAGAGTACCCTTATTTATCTTTCCTAAAAATTTCGACGTGAAACTCGATCTATGAGTTAGTGAAATTTAAAAAAAAAGCGCTATAGGTATAATAACCCGTGTATTTCAGATATCATCTTTGGGATTGTTTTTGAGGATGTTAGACGGCTCGTAAGGGGTTGCGGTATTTTTTGGGGGATGAAGAGTACCCTTATTTATCCTTCCTAAAAATTTTAACGTAAAACTCGATCTATAAGTTAGTGAAATTTAAAAAAAAAGCGCTATAAATATAATAAAACGTGTATTTCAAATACCATCTTTGGGGTAGTTTTTGAGGGTGTTAGACGGCTCGTAAGGGGTTGCGGTATTTTTTGGGGGATGAAGAGTACCCTTAGTTATCCTTCCTAAAAATTTTAACGTGAAACTCGATCTATGAGTTAGTGAAATTTAAAAAAAAAGCGCTATAGGTATAATAAAACGTGTATTTCAAATGCCATCTTTGGGGTTGTTTTTGAGGGTGTTAGACGGCTCGTAAGGGGTTGCGGTATTTTTTGGGGGATGAAGAGTACTCTTATTTATCTTTCCTAAAAATTTCGACGTGAAACTCGATCTAGGAGTTAGTGAAATTAAAAAAAAAAATCGCTACAGGTATAATAGCACGTGTATTTCAGATATCATCTTTGGGGTTGTTTTTGAGGGTGTTAGACGGCTCGTAAGGGGTTGCGGTATTTTCTGGGGGATGAAGAGTACCCTTATTTATCTTTCCTAAAAATTTCGACGTGAAACTCGATCTATGAGTTAGTGAAATTTAAAAAAAAATCGCTATAGGTATAATAACCCGTGTATTTCAAATATCATCTTTGGGATTGTTTTTGAGGGTGTTAGACGGCTCGTAAGGGGTTGCGGTATCTTTTGGGGGATGAAGAGTACCCTTATTTATCTTTTCTAAAAATTTTAAGGTGAAACTCGATCTATGAGTTAGTGAAATTTAAAAAAAAATCGCTATAGGTATAATAACACGTGTATTTCAGATATCATATTTGGGGTAGTTTTTGAGGGTGTTAGACGGCTCGTAAGGGGTTGCGGTATTTTTTGGGGGATGAAGAGTACCCTTATTTATCTTTCCTAAAAATTTTAACGTGAAACTCGATCTATGAGTTAGTGAAATTTAAAAAAAAGCGCTATAGGTATAATAAAACGTGTATTTCAAATACCATTTTGGGGGTAGTTTTTGAGGGTGTTAGACGGCTCGTAAGGGGTTGCGGTATTTTTTGTGGGATGAAGAGTACCCTTAGTTATCCTTCCTAAAAATTTTAACGTGAAACTCGATCTATGAGTTAGTGAAATTTAAAAAAAAAAGCGCTATAGGTATAATAAAACGTGTATTTCAAATACCATTTTGGGGGTAGTTTTTGAGGGTGTTAGACGGCTCGTAAGGGGTTGCGGTATTTTTTGGGGGATGAAGAGTACCCTTATTTATCTTTCCTAAAAATTTTAACGTAAAACTCGATCTATGAGTTAGTGAAATTTAAAAAAAAATCGCGATAGGTATAATAACACGTGTATTTCAAATACCATCTTTGGGGTAGTTTTTGAGGGGGTTAGACGGCTCGTAAGGGGTTGCGGTATTTTTTGGGGAATGGAGAGTGTCCTTGTCTATCATTCCCAAAAATTTCAACGTGAAACTCGATCTATGAGTTAGTGAAATTTAAAAAAAAAATCGCTATAGGTATAATAACACGTGTATTTCAGATATCATTTTTGGGATTGTTTTAGAGGGTGTTCGACGGCTCGTAAGGGGTTGCGGTATTTTTTGGGGGATGAAGAGTGCCCTTCTCTATCATTTCTAAAAATTTCAACGTGAAACTCGATCTATGAGTTAGTGAAATTTGAAAAAATACGCTATAGATATAATAAAACGGGTATTTCAAATACCATATTTGGGGTTGTTTTAGAGGGTGTTCGACGGCTTGTAAAAGGTTGCGGTATTTTTTGGAGGATGAAAAGTACCCTTATTTATCTTTCCTAAAAATTTTAACGTGAAACTCGATCTATGAGTTGGTGAAATTTTAAAAAAAAGCGCTATAGGTATAATAAAACGTGTATTTCAAATACCATTTTGGGGGTAGTTTTTGAGGGTGTTAGACGGCTCGTAAGGGGTTGCGGTATTTTTTGGGGGATGAAGAGTACCCTTATTCATCTTTCCTAAAAATTTTAACGTGAAACTCGATCTATGAGTTAGTGAAATTTAAAAAAAAAGCGCTATAGGTATAATAAAACGTGTATTTCAAATGCCATCTTTGGGGTTGTTTTTGAGGGTGTTCGACGGCTCGTAAGGGGTTGGGGTATTTTTTGGGGGATGAAGAGTACCTTTATTTATCTTTCCTAAAAATTTCGACGTGAAACTCGATCTATGAGTTAGTGAAATTTAAAAAAAAATCGCTATAGGTATAATAACACGTGTATTTCAGATATCATCTTTGGGATAGTTTTTGAGGGTGTTAGACGGCTCGTAAGGGGTTGCGGTATTTTTTGGGGGATGAAGAGTACCCTTATTTATCTTTCCTAAAAATTTTAACGTGAAACTCGATCTATGAGTTAGTGAAATTTAAAAAAAAATCGCTATAGGTATAATAAAACGTGTATTTCAAATACCATCTTTGGGGTTGTTTTTGAGGGTGTTAGACGGCTCGTAAGGGGTTGCGGTATTTTTTGGGGAATGAAGAGTACCCTTATTTATCTTTCCTAAAAATTTTAACGTGAAACTCGATCTATGAGTTAGTGAAATTTAAAAAAAAATCGCTATAGGTATAATAAAACGTGTATTTCAAATACCATCTTTGGGGTTGTTTTTGAGGGTGTTAGACGGCTCGTAAGGGGTTGCGGTATTTTTTGGGGAATGAAGAGTACCCTTGTTTATCTTTCCTAAAAATTTTAACGTGAAACTCGATCTATGAGTTAGTGAAATTTAAAAAAAAATCGCTATAGGTATAATAACCCGTGTATTTCAGATATCATCTTTGGGATTGTTTTTGAGGGTGTTAGACGGCTCGTAAGGGGTTGCGGTACCTTTTGGGGGATGAAGAGTACCCTTATTTATCTTTCCTAAAAATTTCGACGTAAAACTCGATCTATGAGTTAGTGAAATTTAAAAAAAAATCGCTATAGGTATAATAACACGTGTATTTCAGATATCATCTTTGGGATAGTTTTTGAGGGTGTTAGACGGCTCGTAAGGGGTTGCGGTATTTTTTGGGGGATGAAGAGTACCCTTATTTATCTTTCCTAAAAATTTTAACGTGAAACTCGATCTATGAGTTAGTTAAATTTAAAAAAAAATCGCTATAGGTATAATAAAACGTGTATTTCAAATACCATCTTTGGGGTTGTTTTTGAGGGTGTTAGACGGCTCGTAAGGGGTTGCGGTATTTTTTGGGGAATGAAGAGTACCCTTATTTATCTTTCCTAAAAATTTTAACGTGAAACTCGATCTATGAGTTGGTGAAATTTAAAAAAAAATCGCTATAGGTATAATAAAACGTGTATTTCAAATACCATCTTTGGGGTTGTTTTTGAGGGTGTTAGACGGCTCGTAAAGGGTTGCGGTATTTTTTAGGGGATGAAGAGTACCTCTATTTATCTTTCCTAAAAATTTCGATGTGAAACTCGATCTATGAGTTAGTGAAATTTTAAAAAAAATCGCTATAGGTATAATAACACGTGTATTTCAGATATCATCTTTGGGATAGTTTTTGAGGGTGTTAGACGGCTCGTAAGGGGTTGCGGTATTTTTTGGGGGATGAAGAGTACCCTTATTTATCTTTCCTAAAAATTTTAACGTGAAACTCGATCTATGAGTTAGTGAAATTTAAAAAAAAATCGCTATAGGTATAATAAAACGTGTATTTCAAATACCATCTTTGGGGTTGTTTTTGAGGGTGTTAGACGGCTCATAAGGGGTTGCGGTATTTTTTGGGGGATGAAGAGTACCCTTATTTATCCTTCCTAAAAATTTTAACGTGAAACTCGATCTATGAGTTAGTGAAATTTAAAAAAAAAGCGCTATAGGTATAATAACCCGTGTATTTCAGATATCATCTTTGGGATTGTTTTTGAGGATGTTAGACGGCTCGTAAGGGGTTGCGGTATTTTTTGGGGGATGAAGAGTACCCTTATTTATCTTTCCTAAAAATTTTAACGTGAAACTCGATCTATGAGTTAGTGAAATTTAAAAAAAAATCGCTATAGGTATAATAAAACGTGTATTTCAAATACCATCTTTTGGGTTGTTTTTGAGGGTGTTAGACGGCTCGTAAGGGGTTGCGGTATTTTTTGGGGGATGAAGAGTACCCTTATTTATCCTTCCTAAAAATTTTAACGTGAAACTCGATCTATGAGTTAGTGAAATTTAAAAAAAAAGCGCTATAGGTATAATAACCCGTGTATTTCAGATATCATCTTTGGGATTGTTTTTGAGGATGTTAGACGGCTCGTAAGGGGTTGCGGTATTTTTTTGGGGGATGAAGAGTACCCTTATTTATCTTTCCTAAAAATTTCGACGTGAAACTCGATCTATGAGTTAGTGAAATTTAAAAAAAAATCGCTATAGGTATAATAACACGTGTATTTCAGATATCATCTTTGGGGTTGTTTTTGAGGGTGTTAGACGGCTCGTAAGGGGTTGCGGTATTTTCTGGGGGATGAAGAGTACCCTTATTTATCTTTCCTAAAAATTTCGACGTGAAACTCGATCTATGAGTTAGTGAAATTTAAAAAAAAATCGCTATAGGTATAATAACCCGTGTATTTCAGATATCATCTTTGGGATTGTTTTTGAGGGTGTTAGACGGCTCGTAAGGGGTTACGGTATCTTTTGGGGGATGAAGAGTACCTTTATTTATCTTTCCTAAAAATTTTAACTTGAAACTCGATCTATGAGTTAGTGAAATTTAAAAAAAAAAGCGCTATAGGTATATTAACACGTGTATTTCAGATATTATTTTTGGGGTTGTTTTTGAGGGTGTTAGACGGCTCGTAAGGGGTTGCGGTATTTTTTGGGGGATGAAGAGTACCCTTATTCATCTTTCCTAAAAATTTTAACGTGAAACTCGATCTATGAGTTAGTGAAATTTAAAAAAAAGCGCTATAGGTATAATAAAACGTGTATTTCAAATGCCATCTTTGGGGTTGTTTTTGAGGGTGTTAGACGGCTCGTAAGGGGTTGCGGTATTTTTTGGGGGATGAAGAGTACCATTATTTATCTTTCCTAAACATTTTAACGTGAAACTCGATCTATGAGTTAGTGAAATTTAAAAAAAAAAGCGCTATAGGTATAATAAAACGTGTATTTCAAATGCCATCTTTGGGGTAGTTTTTGAGGGTGTTAGACGGCTCGTAAAGGGTTGCGGTATTTTTTGGGGAATGGAGAGTGTCCTTATCTATCATTCCCAAAAATTTCAACGTGAAACTCGATCTATGAGTTAGTGAAATTCAAAAAAAAGAGCGCTATAGGTATAATAAAACGTGTATTTCAAATACCATCTTTGGGGTTGTTTTTGAGGGTGTTCGACGGCTCGTAAGGATGAAGAATACCCTTATCTATCATTCCTGAAAATTTCAACAAAAAACTCATTCTACGATTTGATTACGTTATTTTAAAGTGTAAATATAAAATTATTCCATTTTCGGGGTGCTGTAAATAGGTGCTAACTTCACATTTTTGGGTTCTGTAAAATTGGATCGGGTGCTAACTTCACATTTTTGGGTTCTGTAAAATTGGATCAGGTGCTAACTTCACATTTTTGGGTGCTGAAAATGGGTGCTATCTTCACACCGGTGGCGATTATTCATGAATATTTATCCTAACGTTGTCGGAGAAACTGCGTAAGTTTTTTAATAACGTTTTGTAAATTTAATATTTTAAATATATTCTGTAGGATTAGTTTTACAATACGGCGGAGCAAAATGGCTACTACGCGTGCAAATAAATCTCAAAAAGTGTCGAAAATTCTCACCATGTAAAAGGAAAGACAGAATTTGTGTGACTTTTCTAAACACTGACAGCGACATATTCCATGGCAACCTATGGTTTTGTATGTTAAAATTTTTAAACGTTTTTTACACGCAAAAATAAGCTTAATAAAACACATTTTTAAATGAAAAAAAAAAGTTTTTTACAAAAACTGCTTACAAAAATTAAATTTGACATATTTTTGATTTACTAGAACAATATTAGATAAATAAGGCCTGAGAAACAATTAGTTAGTGTAAACGTGTTTAAAAATAGCCAGATTTTTTGTAAGGACGAGTTTTTTTGACGGTTTTTGAAGAATCGCGACCATAATTTCAAAATCCATAGGTATTTTGGTTATCACTATTTCAAGGTAAATTTTTGAGATTTATGAAACAAAACCACAAACAAATAATTACCAAAAAACGTAAAAATAGCAAATATTTGAAGCGCGTGTATTTTATTAAGGTAAACTCTTTTTACTAACCATGAGAAAACCTCTATACGCCCTTTTATTATATACGCTTTATACCATCTCATTAATTTTTTGTTATTTGGATTTTTAAAACCGACAAAGTAGGGAAGAAATAGTTGGTAAGACAATTTACAAAAATTTAAAGAGGTTGAATTGGATTAAAGCTAAAACCATAGGGCTGCAGAGTTTCGCTAGCAAAAGGTATTGCAAACTTTTTCGTTTTCCAGCAAATTTTACTACTTGTGCATCATTGTAAGAGAGTGAATCATCTTCGTGGACATTTCACGTTTTGGTTTGTCGATTTTACAGACATCCGTGATGAGGACCTCACATTATCTCAACTGGAACCTTCCGGCGATGTTCGGCGAGTTTCGAACTTCCATTGTCTTTCTTCTTCTTCAAGTGCCATGCTCTCTTCGAGCGTTGGCTATCGTTAGCGTGATATGTACCCTGTTCACTGCTTTTTGTTTAAGATTTTTAAGCCATGATATCCGTCTACGACTTGGACCTCTTCTGTTTATATTTGTAATTTCTCAAAATATGGCCAAAATATTCAAGTTTTTGTTTTTTGGTAAATAAAACTTCAAGATCTTTATTTGTTTTAAGCAAAACATCCACACTGGTATTCCAAGATATCCTTAGTATTCTACGATAACTACATAACACCGAAGCACACGAATTCGGAGAGTGATATTAAGATTGCGACTACACAACACTGATTTTATTTTGATAAAAGACGATCTGACCTGTTCAATTCTTGCACAAACTTCTTGCATGTTGTCTCAGTTCTCATTTAGAAGCCAACCCAAGTATTTGTATGAATCCACGCGTTCGACTTGCTTCCCATTTACTTCTAACATGTCTCTGATGTTCTTTTTCTTAGATATGACCATCCATTTTGTTTTCCCAACATTTAAGTTAGCCCGAATTGCGAACTTTTGGCACCAATTTGATTCAACAACTCTTGCAGGGTTTCCAACGTGTCTGCTATTATGAAAGTGTCATCGGCATATCGTCGGTTGTTGATTTTTATGCCGTTTATGGTCAGACCCTCTCTATTTTGTTACTTATTGAACAACAGCGGAGACAATTTACAACCTTGGCGCACACCTCTTCTTACTTGGTCCTCTTCGGACAGTTGGCCATCAACCTTTATTTAAGCAGTTTGGTTCCAGTATAGATTAGCGGTTATCTTTAGATCTCGGTCATCTAGACCAAGCTCTTTTAGCGATTATTTTTGTTGTCTTTATTTTTACTTTTTCACAAGGTAGGTGGCTTGATCTACACCTGCAATACAGAAGAAGCTCTAAATAAAGAAAAGTCAAAAATTCAAACCAATCTGCGAAGGAATGGTTTCTCCAACTACACGATCAATAAAACCCTTCAGATCACACCAACACCAAAGCCTACAGACGTTAATACTGAAAGAAAGGCCACACTTATAATTCCATACGTCAAAGGAATCTCAGAAAAGATAAGAAGAATAGGCAACCAATACCATCTTCGGACTGTCTTCAAAACGACTACAATAATAAGAAGTCAATTGATAAAAACTAAACCACAATGCCACGACACCAAGAACTGCATCTATCAGGTACCATGCGAGTGTTGAAATATCTACATCGGAGAAACCAGCCGACCTATGGAAGTTCGAATTACCGAATACACGCAAAACTCAACTAGGGGTTACAACTGGATCGAAAATAGTTCAACATTGCTGAATGGAAAGAGGCAAAGATCGTCGCCAAGGAGGAAAACCTATTCAGGCGAAAATTCAAAGAAACAGCATTCATAGTGAGGAACCAGATGTATTTTCTCAAACAAGCGTCACCATCAAAGATATTTGGAAACCCACACTTTGCGAAGGTAACAGATTTCAACTATGAAAAGGCGGAGCCAACCAGTAGTTGTATGGTTCACTGAACGCATGCTAGTACATAAGATTAGGTAGTTGTTAGTATTCACCTGATGACGATTCCCGATAAATAACCTTTCGAAACGTTGTAAAAAAGTGAAAATAAAGAGAAGGGAAGTTCGAAACTCTACTTTACTCTCATATAGTAGCTACATGCAAGATATTTATTCAGTATAACTACGTTTGCGAATAGGCTAAGTAAAGAGTGTTTAGTTTTGAATATATTATATTATTTTTTGGTTAATTTTCTTTAAAATTAATTTTTGTGGCAAAAAGGTTTTCTTTTTCTTAAATTATTTACATTGCGCGTTTTATACTTGGATCAAACTTTGTCCGCGTATATGGGTGCGCACTGGATCATGTGCGCTGGGTCTGAACTGAGTAGGACCTGTAAAGAGCGCGCTGTAAACCAAGGTCGGACAGTTAGTAAAACAACCACACGTGCGTGAAACAGAAAAAACTCAGCGGCTAGCCGAGCAGTACCGTGTAAGAGAATTAATGGTAAGCGAGATCCAAGTTTTTCATTACTATTGGTCCACTATCGAAGGGTTCCAGTATTTTTTATTGGAAATTTGAATTACTTTTTTTATTTTCACATAATTTGCTCTTTTCGCGATTTCTTTTCCCCACAAAGACGATACAAAGGGTGACCGTTAATAAAGTTCCATTTGGGAAAACTTTTTTTGTTATTTTCCACAAAAAAATAAATCAAAAAGTGAATTACTTATAAAATTTCTTGTCAATTTTTCTTGGCAGCCTTTTAACTAGCTTCTTAACACACATCATGAACTAGCCACCCACTAGCGTTCACACCTGATACCATGTTTTATGTATGTTTTTTAGGTTTTTTTTATTTTAAATAAACAAGCACGTTTAAGTTTCAAGTAACGTAATGTAACGTCCTCTACCTATTTTACATTTTCTGTCCCTATTTATAGCTAAAAATAATTCGCAAAATTTTCAGAATTTTCACAAATGATCGAAAACCGGAAATAAACAAACAACTGACTAATAGAGAACAATCATATTTAAATTTTGGTTTGTTACAACTGAGGCTTATCTTCCAGATCTTATTAAAAGCCTGTTTTTAATGATATACCAAAAGCATGGTAACACAAGTACTACGACACTTTCCCGAAAAGCAGTGGACAGGGTGCAGATCGCGCTAATTAAGAAGATTGGTTTAAAACAACTTGCTTTTGGTGCAAAGAGGCGAAATTCGTGCGCTTTTCGTTGGTATTATTAGACACTTAAAGTTAATTTTCGGGTTTATTGGCATACGTATCCCTATCTCTACCGAACCAATCTATCGAGTAGGTGTACTTTTGAACTAATGGCGAATGCATGACAGCTCTAGCTGATCGAATGCGTCAAAACATCGTTTCGTATGCAGGGACGGTCGTAATGTTATGACTCCCATATCGTACCTAATTTAATATATGAGAAATTCCTCCAACCTTATGAACAAGACACTGACATTTTTTCCCTTTGAAGTCATTGAATATCTTGTACAAAATAAGTCGTACACTTTTCGTTTCATCCCGAATTTATTTTGGATAGGTTTTAAAATAAAGATTTCCAAGATATTTAAAGATTTAAAGCACGATTTGACTTGAAATGTGTCAACTGCTTCCTATTTATTAGCACTGCATTCAAGAGTTACTTTCTAAGATAGAACACAAAGAATTCAGTAAAATATTCTTGCCTTTTTACCGTCACATTTTTTGGGTAAGTCGATGCAAGCTCCATAGCCACATCGAAAAAATATATCGCCGGGACAGTAGACATTGCCACACAGAATATTTGTTTCATCGCTTCCATCTTGACAATTTTCTATACCTAAAAAAATTAAATGATACAGTCCTGTTTGCTGGTCACTCTGGTGGCGAGCTGTCCCAGATATGCTCTCGAGCATTTAGCGAGATACGTGAACGGTGCGAAAAGCATAACTACAACTGGCAACGCCTTGTTCTTTAATTTTTTAATCTTTTGCCGGAGTGCACACATAAAACTAAACATCAGAATTATCTAAAATTTTGCAGGAGTGATCATTTTTAAATGCTTAACAAAAATATCTGAAAGATTTTTCAAAATTCTCAATTACTTTTGTTTCTCAAAATAAATGCTCTGGTGCTATCCCAAAAGCCTCAAAATAATTGCAGTTTAGAACAAACCCGATTTACAAAAAAAATGAAGAAATACTCACAATTTTACACTCTGGATTACATTTTTGCTTTTTATATTTTCTTGGTTTAGCGAAAATAAAAACTAAATTTTCATTTTTCTAAAAGCCTCTGCACTCCGGAAAAGAAAACCGATCAATCAATCACACTTCATTGAATTTGGAAGACACACGCATTGCAAGTGTTGGCCGAGAGATCGCAGAATTTATACGATTCCATGGTAACTGGAGGTGTTTTGTCAACAAATTTTAAATCTTGCCGCAGTGGGACACAAAAGTATTTTTTTTCTGACAGAAAACCATTCGAGGTTATGTTTATCTTGCAAAAATGTGTTTTCAAAAACATTGTTCTAAAACAAATATGAAATCACTCCGCATGTGCGGTCGTCCGCCGAAAAAGGCCTAGCGCTGCGCGTTCATTACCACTAGTCTATCAAAGAATCAAGAGAACTTTACTGGCTCGCTGGGATTACTAGGAATTCGCATAGAAACATTCGCCGCCTATAGCCGATTTTTAAATCTGCATACTTTTAAGTTAACCGGTTGTCGGTATCAGCTAGCGGGAGTGTTTCCAATTCAATTATAAATGCACCTGTAAATGCAACCTTAAACTTTACACCCAGTTATTTTAATACGTAGTTGGGTAGCGTTTTTTAGTAGATAATTCTGCAATAAATGTTGCAACTTGGTTTGTTAGCGGCGTAGAACGCGAACAGTCAAAATAAGTAACCTAACCTCAAATTTTTGATCCGGTGCTAAAAAATCTCTGGTGTCCCACTGTGGATAAACATAAATAAAGTCTCCGCGTTGCCATGGAAAATAAATTGAATGACGTAAAATTTTGCAAAAAAATCAGGTCGACATAGTTAAATTGATTTCCCGTACAGTGTTGCTAAAAACAATTCCCAAGATTGTAACTACGACCATAAGGCTGAATTCTGAAAAAACTGGACTAATAAATTTTCAAAAACTAAAAGGTAATGAATCCTTATCAATATCTACTTCCGAAAATGTAAACTTTTTGGGAGTCCAATTAGATCAAACCCTAACCTCACTACAACGCAATAAAAGTCTATGAATTACTGCCACCTAACATACGAAATATAAACGACTGTGATAAATTTAAAAAAGAAATGGTTGCATACCTAAAACTTAAATGCTTCAATTTTAATTTTAACATTTTTAATCTGTTTATTGTAATAGTCCTGGAGCCTGTGTTAAAAATCATGGGTCCCGTGTGCACGTATGTTTAGACGCATTGAGGTATACTTTTTTTTGTAGGAAATGCTTCCAGAACTAATAATTTTCATGGTGGAGTAACGGCATTTTGTGCAAAGAATGTCTATGACGTCACCAAAGATGGCCGTCATTTTAACCACAAATTAATGGTGTTGAAATGGGTTTTTGGCAATAACTCCGCATTCGTATATTCTAGAGGAACAAAACTTGGCACAGCTTTATTAAATACATTGGAGACAAAGCATACAAAGTTTCAAAATAATGCGTCTTATTTTGTTAAAACCAGAAACGTACAAATTCAAGAAATATTTTTTAAAAAATTTTGAAACACATTTTTTTAAACCTTTCTGCCTGACAGCCGCTTTGACATATTTCAACATTATTTACGATTTAGCGTTAACATTACTTTCCAATTTAAGAATTTTAATGGTGGAGTTGTGAGGTATTATGCAAAGAGTACTTATAGCGTCATTTAATTTGTGATTTCATTTATGAATTGTTTTATTTTATTATCTACACGAAATGACCAACTGCCACAAAATTTGCTACAGTTTTACTAGAGAGCCAGAGTATACTTCGTTAAAAGTTTTAATGAAAATCTCTTGTTATTTTTAGTACCAGTGGCGTACAAATATACTAGTTTTTATTAAAAAATTAATTTTACCTTATATATTCAAATATTACTCACTGACAGCCCTTTCGACATATGTCAATACAACTAATATTTTTGCATTGAAAATAAGTTGAAATTCAAAAAAGTTTTTTGCTGAAGTGAAAAAATATTCATTTTGTTAGAGCCAGGGACCCCCAAACTTAAAAATATGTTTTTTATTATTTTTTCACTACCCTTTATTTAAAAACATTTCTGACTGTAGTACTTTCAACAGATGTCTGCACGATTAGTCTTTTTAGATTCAAATATTATCCAGCTTTAAAAATTTGTGTGGTTGAGTAACAAACTATTCGTACCAGCGGCGTAGAAATTTATGGAAAGATTTGCGTACCTTAATGTACCAATCCTTTTTGACATATGTCATCCAGATTGATACTCTAGAATTAGGATTACTTTCAAATGAAATAATTAATATGCTGGAGCGGCAATATAATAACAGTGTTATTGTCAGTGGCGTTAGAATTTACAGTTATAATATTTCATTTTTAGTATACCTCCTTTGCACAAAATATTCCTGATCGAGCTATTTTTCACAGAGGTTTGCACGGTTGGTATTTTTAAATTCAGAGTGTTCCTAAATTTCAAAAAAAATATGGCGGAGTAGGAAGGTCATCTCACTAACAGTACCAAAGGCGTAGAAATTGGTATAAATATTTTTTAAGGCATTCTAACTTTAAAAATATCGGACTGGCAGCGGTTATGACATACGTCATCCAAAAGGTGAAATCAGAAACAGTTATATTTTATAAATATTGTCATTACACTCTATTAAAAATTAATTCTGATCGACGTATTTTTGACAGAAGTCTGCATGATGGTCATTTTTGTAGTCGGTTGGAACGTAGATTATAAAATTTTAAAAGTCGAGTAACAGTAATTACAGAAATATATTTTACATTTTATTTACCTTACAATATATTTTTTTAAATCGCTGACCGACAGCGATTCTACCGAGCACCAATCAGAGTGACATTTGTTTATAGAGATTACTTTAAAATATAAGTGTGGCGCCAGACTATAATTTTTTAAATATAATCTATACTCCATTTGAAATTTTTATTATTATATAGGTACCAAAAATACAATTGTAGTAGTGATTAGTGATTGCGATGATGAATAAATAACTCAAAGTAATGTGGTGTATGTGTGGTGTGGTATTTTTTAAATTTATATCTTCAGAAAGGAATATATCAACTCACTCCCTCTGAAATACCATCCCGTCCAAGAAGTTCTTGATCAACTTTCAAGAATCGTTTCAGTAGTTAATTAACATTTTAAAACCGCGAGTGTTCTAAAAGGTTCCGTAGATTTGCTATTGGCGACACACTGTTGCCTTGGAGTTTTCTCCTGTATTTTCCAGATTAACTCACAGGGTCGGACACCTTTCTCAGTAACACTTTATGTTCACTTTTGTGACACCAATAACTAGTTTTTTCATAAACGTTTTTTCATAAACGTATTGGTTCCAAAAATTAAGTTGAAATAGTCGATACAAAATCTGATGCCTGCTCAAATAAAATATGTTTGTCAAAACTGTTGGTATTTTTCTGATTGCCAAACTTTTAAATTAAATATGATTGACAAATTCATAAGTTTATAGAGTATTGGTCATTTTCTAACTTTTCACCTGATTGACAATAATTTAAGTTATTTCCTAATGAGTTTTTTCCCGAAGACATTCCGTTTAGCTCCCTTGTGAAAACACTAGTCGCCTCAGCGTTCCACACACCGTAATTTGACGAATGGAGACTTTTGAAACAGGGAATAATGTTCCTAATATTCCGGGATAGGTGTTCTTTCTTGTGATCTCAACATTCTGTTAAAATTAATTTTAAGTTAAGTTTAGTATGCCTACCCTACTTCCAAACCTTGTGTATATAGTGTTATTTAGATTTTGCAATAAGAGTACCTATATAGAAATATCTTGGAGAAAATAAGAGAACTTTTTTAGTTTCTTGGTTTCTTTGGTTTATAATGGGAAAATAAAGAAAACCAGTGCTTCTTAACTTCACAAAAAACCATTTAATATTATACCCGACGTGTTTCGGTCAAATGACCATTGTCAAGGGTGTACTAAAATGTAAAGAAAAAGAGTGTTATAAAATTAAAGAAAAATATAGGCATGTGTAACTTACATTTTAGTAAAACAAATCATCTCCGAAAGTATCTTGACTTTTGGGACACACACAGATATAAGACATTTTTATAAAAAATTAGTAAAATAATGGAAATAGTTAAAAACAAAACCATACAAAATAATACACTAATAGGAACGTTGAAGGTTATTAACAAATGGTCAAATTTTAAAAAAAAATAATAATAAAACAGACGAAACAACGACATCTTATGGACGAATAAGTAAAATATGGTTGTTGATAAATGATCACTGTAAAAACTTAAATCGAACAGACAGGTACCAAATTAAAACTTGTTGAACGAGTTAATAATTTTGGCCGCCTCTTTGTAGTGGGCGTTAATGGGTTTATTCAAACAAATAGAATAAGAGTCGTTTTCCAAATTTGCAATCCCAAAGTTCTCCAAAATATTTAATTTTCTACTCTTATTCACATTATGGAGCATTTTAAAATCATCATCTATATTAAAAAAGTCATTCGACTCTCTTAAATGTACCCCAAAAGCCGATTTGTCATCATTGGGTGACCTTTGAGACTGCAAATTTTCTTTGATCCGAGTTCCAAAACTCCTACCCGTTTGTCCAACGTATTTCGCGGAACAATACATTTTTTTTTATTTTTATAACACTCTTTTTCTTTACATTTTAGTACACCCTTGACAATGGTCATTTGACCGAAACGTGTCGGGTATAATATTAAATGGTTTTTTGTGAAGTCAAGAAGGACTGGTTTTCTTTATTTTCCCATTAAAACATGCTTCACCCGGAGAAATTCACCAATCTCTTTGGTTTATGCCTGTGTTTCGCCGAAAGGACTAAACCATTTCTATGGAGTGATGTTCTTAAACTGGAGACTTTAAAGTTTAAGTTATTTAGCTCACACATAGTCAAAGATGACTAAGTGACATAAGTTAGCCTAAGTTAGCGATTGTACATAGTTAGGTTCAGGGTGAACAAAAATGGTTAACTGTAAATATTGTAAATACGAAAGTCTCCTCACACTAGGGTACTAGCCAGGAAGTAAGTAATTCGGTTTAACAAAGTATCAGTATCAGAGTTTAAAACCTAGCTCTTGTCGATGATGACTCCACTGTAAAAGTTTAGAACCTTTTATCTGAGTATAATTCAGCGATAGGTTCTGAAATCTGGTACTTGTGATAAAGCGTCAATAAAGGTTTTTGGTTTTTTTATGTTTTTTTTTTTAAATTCGTTGAGGCGGTCAGTGGAGGCTGATCGTGATGGAGATAGGGGATCTCTTCCGTCCTGGCTGGGACATACAGAATTTGAGTTTGAGAGTAGCTGAGTCGATAGGGTGGTCGGATGAATGGCAATATACTCTTTGAGATGCTGGAGAACTTAAAATACTCTCTACCAACCGCCAACGACAAGGATATTTAACGAAAAGAGGGCAAACTACTTCAGTAACTTAAACCAGTTTTGATTGTTCATTTAAGCTCATAAGAATAAAATTACGCGATAATATAGGCTATCCAAATTTTTGTCAAAAATACTGTAGAAAATCCTTATGTTACTACACAGTAAAAGGTATTATCTGCTTTAGAAGCAAAATGTTTGCTTGACGCCAGTTTTATTTCTCCTTAGAGTTTGTTAGGTAGGTAAATAAAGTTGAAAAGAGTATATATACTGTAACGGTTCAATTTTTCCCTAACAATATCCCTTAGAAAAAAAAATAATTCTTTAAAACACCCTTCTAACACCCTGGCAAATTTTTAAGTCAATAATCTTTACTATATGTCTGAGCATGGTGTTTATTCTATATCCTACTAGTTCATGGCGAATGCGCTGGAAAAACAATATTTACTGTTGGATTGAGGTTGAATTATACTAGAATTTTGATTATTTTATGTTATGTATGTGTATTTATGTAACTTTTTTTTTTAAAAACAAAGGGAACCTCAAAACATCATTGAACCCTTTCTAATAAACCACTAAGTTTAATTACTGTAGCAAATCATGTGTTTTCCAAAAAAACTAATTATATGCAGTCCACAGTTCAGTGAAATGTCGTATTTTTCTTGTAACCTGTAACCTGAAACTTACTAGATTAGTATGGTAAAGCCTTGGTTTTCTTACTTATTATGTCAAATTCTCCTCCCGTCAACTACTTAATACCCAAAAATAAAGTAGATGATTGAGGTTAGTTTTATAAACCGTGTCAAATAGAGATTTAGCGGTCTTGTACTTACTAGAAACTAGTGTCGGTCTATTTGTTGAGTGGTAGATTTTTGTCACTAGAAATGTGTTGGTGTTTGGCAGTTTCTGTTACTGATCGGTCTCCAATTTGCACATGCCAGGCTTGAGGGCTCCTAATAAGTCCTAAATATAACAGGACCAAGGTTGTCAGCAATCATATGGTATTTATATTACAAAATTACTCTATCCTTGTCGTCAGTTGACAAAACACTCAGCTGTTGGTTTTATTTTGGTTTCAACTATGCGTGACTTCCTTAAAGAGCATTGCCCAACCTCTTAGAGCCTAGCCATATCAAGTGTGGACCGTCTTGCCTGTCTCTGTGTGCATTGTTGGTCTGTAAGTTCCATATTTCCTGTGGTTTATACGATAGGCTGTGCAGACTTCAACAGGTTAAATATCGATAGATATTCAGTCTATTTATTGAAATGAGGCGATCATCTGTTCTCATACGACTAGAGACTGGCCTAAATTCGTTCTAAAGAGGAAAACAAACAGTAAAGGGGAAAGAGACTGTGGTTTACAGTTGCATATTACGTTACTGCTGAGTCGTTTTCGAGAAAACCAAGTCTCCACACGTATTGTTTATTGTTTCTCCCACAAAAAGATAAAGTCCAGTTCTGTCTCACCACTGCAATCACTGCCTTGTTGTTAACTTCTGTTCGTCACATGATCTCTTCCTATCCCGCTGATAAAGAAGGAAATCTGACAATACCGCTTCGTTGTCTTTGTCTGTCTTAGGTTGATGAATAGAGACTTCCGACTTGAACCTGTCGCATTCGAAAAGTAGAATTTGGACCCCGGCCCCTGTCGATTTTTGCCCATATCAGAAAGATCGCCCAATTGTAATGCGTTTTCAGCAACATCACCTAATATGGTAATCAGTATAAGCGATTTTTGACTGTAGTTTTCGCAGGAAGCTTCTCTTTTAGCGTCTGAAATTTCCTGGAGGGAAGGAGACACTTCTTTTCCGGCACCGTTTTGAGTGCCACGTTTTAAATTTTATTTTCCGGAAAAAAAGTCGCGCCCATGGCGACCTTTGTAACCTGAAATCGTCGTAGACGGAATCTGCATAGGTCCCATCAAAAGAAGAAAGTCTTCGTGGAAGTTCCCGTTGCCTGTGGTTGGCGTTTGATGGTGGCGATTTTTGAAGACCTTTTTTCTACGTATAATGTACGGACAGTGACCGGCTAGACCGTGGCTTATCAGCCGATCTATGGTAATTATTTTCGATTTTTTTTAAAGTGTTTTCCCTCCAGTTTATTTCAATATTCGCTATTTTTGATTCTGTGTTTTTCTTTGTGCTACAGGTTGTGGAGGCCTCACGTCATTTCCCTGGTTGCCTGGGAGGCATTAAGTTACCTGCAATGCGGTCTGTCGCCCTCAAGATGATTTGAGGTAAATATTTGCTGCGTATTTACCTTGATTATTTTTGCCCTTATAAGAAATTAGACTATTTTTTGTCGTTTTAAGGAATGTTTAGTTTTATCGTCCGTGGTACCCACTATACAATAGTGGGTGGACTTATATGTCCTTTTTATGCTTTTTTGGCGTATGTACTTTGAGTGTTGCCCCGCAGGCATGCCCCGTACAATAAGTAAACAGTAGTTTTTTTTGTCTTACTGTTTTACTTCTTATTTTTCCCTGTGTAAAATGCATGTCCGTTATTATAAATTAGGTATAAATGATACGTTAGGGTGTTCTCCCTTGTTCTAGAAGGTTGTTTTTATATCTGTCTAGGGTGCTTGGTTCTGGTGCACAGCCATGGGTGGTCCTAGTGCAGACTTCCAACACCATGCATTTGGATTCCTGTCCTGAGAGCTGCTTTGCCATGGCCTAATATGCATAGTCCAGTCATGGATCCTATGTACCTGTTCCAGTGTTGTTTATCCCTGTCAGAAACTCTTAAAACGTGTTTTTTCCTCACCGAGTGAAGTAAATTAAAGACATTTTTTTTCTGACGGAGTCAAATAAATTCAAGAATTATTTCTTTTCTTACCGATTGAATTAAATTTAATTTTTTTTTCTTACCGAGCACAATAAATTTGGAAATGATTTTTCCTTACCGAGTGAAGTAAATTCCAAAAATAATTTTTTACCGAGTAAAGCAAATTTTAAAATGTTCTCTCACTGAACAAAATAAATTCAGGAATTATTTTTTCTCAAATCATAGCCAATCCAAATTTTTTTTCTTCTCACAAACCATAGTAAATTGATTTTTTTTTTCAGGAGGAGAAAAGTGTTTCTTTAAAACAAATTATTTTTTATTCGCAAACCGTAGTAAATCAAAATCTAAATTTTTCTAAAAAGAATTTTTGCAAAGTAAAGTAAATAAATGTTTTTCTTTCTCAAAGCATAATGAACCAAAATATATTTTTTTTCAAATCAAAGAAAATCAACTTTTGTTTTTTTTCAATGTATATTAAATTGAAATAGTTTTTTTAAAGCATCGTAAATCAGAAATATTTTCTTAAGCATCGTAAATGAAAAATATTATAAAAACAAATCTGAACTATATTTTTTTCTTTTTTCAAAGCATGGTGAAACCAAAGAAACTCTTAATAGTAAATCAAAAATATATTCTTTCAATTTTTATCCCTTGCTTGTTTCCACAATAATTTCCCTCTTATATAAGGGTGTTGATGTGTCAAAGTCTTCGAAGTCTAGGTCGGCTAGATATATATCCGGAAAAGAATTCCTAAACGTATTAGTGTGATAAGTGTATTGTTAGTTTAAGTCAGTTGTTTGTAATTTTTTTTTACAAGCGGCAATTATTTTTTTAAAGCAGCGTTTACCCCGAAACTAGTTTCTGGTAGTTTTTTGCTGTCACAGTAAACAGTGACTAAATTGAGTCCCCTTTTCCCTGTGTTTTTTTATTTTTAATTATTTTTGCGCCTCTTACAAAAACAAGTGTTTTTGGTAAGTTGTTGTTTGTCACTTTTTCCCTGAACCGAACCGTTACACTTCATAGCCTGAACTTTTTGAGGTTGAACAGCAGGATATTTGTTTGATTTGGTGTTTTCTGTTAGTGCATTTGTGCTTCAGGAAAATATGGAGGTGAATCGTTTACCTAGTGATGAGATCACATATAAGCTGGGAAGCCGAGGTGTGGAAATCAAAAATTTTGCAGCTCGGGACAAAAGGGCACAGCTGAGAGTTGTTTTTGCTGAAGAAAGGTATGGCAACACCAGAGCTCGTGTTTGTTTTGATCCTATTCGAGAGTTAGCTATTTGTCGAGCAAAGTTGAATGAGCTCGGTGAGAGTATACCAGCATTTGATAGAAACAACCGAGATAATGAATTTAAGAGAATTCACACAAGGATAAGCTTAATTCACCCAGGACGCTTATTCTTGACGGCGCGTGAGGTGAGGTGAGTTCATTCCCCGTGGAAATAGGTCGCGAAAGTAAGCTCACCTCACGGGCCGTCAAGAATAAGCGTCCAGATACTGAAGAGGAAGCGAGACGAAAAGATAGTTTGAGGGACTTGTGTTCTGGATTGTTGAGAGCATTGAAAGGCGTTTACAACATAGCAACCTTGGGCCTAGCTGGTAGTGCACAAGACTTTTTGGGTGACCTGCTTGATAATCTTTCCGAGGAATCTTCCGGGATACCAACAGAAGAGCATCCTTCACATTCTGAAGTTGTCAGTCATCCAGCTACCGCAGCTTCTGATGAACCAATGATAGACCTTGGGGTCGGTTTACAGACTGAAGCGCAGCTACAGTTAGCTAACAGCAACTCAGCTTCACATACAAACAACCAAAATACGTGTTTTTCACACTTAGCTAATGCTAGTAACTCAGATATACCACCAAGCAACCCAAATAATGGTTCTTTCAAGACAGCTACAGCTACCAACAACTCAGCTATACAAAAAATCAGCAAATTAATGGTTCTTTACATCCATATACTCAACACAGCTAATCAGCTACAGCTAAAATCAACTCAGCTACACAACCAAAAACTGATTTTTCGAGTTTAGTTAACCATAATAACTCAGCTACACAGCCAAATGTACAAAGAACTTATTTCTTAAAATTAGCTACACATAATAATTAATCTACTCAACACAGCTACTCAGATACAGCTACCAACAACTCATCTACACAACAAAATCAGGTAATTAATGGATTTTCATACACATATACTCACCTTAGCTACTCAGCTACAGCTACAAACAACTAAGCTACAGTTACCAATAACTCAGCTACACGACAAAACCATCGAATTAATGTTTCTTCACGCCCAGCGATTAGAAACAACTCAGCTACAGTGAATAATAACTCAGCTACATAAACAGCTACTCATCCACATGCAAAGCTTGTGGATGAGTAGCTTCACCCGCTGAAAGTGAGCGACCTCGTAACAAAACCAACCCTTTTCTTTGTGATTCTCCTGAGCCCCAGAATGTTGATGAAGTTTTACCTCCAGCACAGAACAGGAATATTGAGTTTGGTAATTTTAATGAGCAACCAAGGAATATTACAGAAATCTCACAGCCTCTTCATAGTGCTGGTTTTTCTCAAAGACTTCAATTTGAAAATCCTTTGCGAGCAGTTGAAATTTCTCGTGACCACTATAGACCCCTTCGACCAAATCCATCTGTGGAGCGTAGACGAGTTAGTTTTTATTACCCTCCTGTTTATTGTGCTGCCCCTGTATCTGATTATCGATTTTATCCTGCTGATCCTGCTGTTTCTTTGATGAGACCTGAGTGTTTTTCTCAACCCCATGTTTCAGAATTTTCACCTATCAGTCGTCCTTTAGTTTTGGAAACTCGTGGTCCATTGATCGAAACCCTATTCACTGAAAGAGCTAGCTTCAGTACGGAACCTCATCATTATTCCCACTCTTTACCACAGAGGAATGCAGAAGAAATACCTCACCGAAGGGAATACCAACCAGTCCCTGATTCTTTGCAACACCGAAGGACACAGCCACCTCAAGTTCCTTTGGCTAACTCTAACTTGTCCCATGTTTTGGTTAACCCCTTTGTTTCTCAACTTAACAGCTTTGAGAAGAGGAAGGAAAAAAGCCTAAACTCATTTTTGGAGAGTCTGGAAGAAAAATGTTTTTCCAGAAATATTTCCAAGGAGCAACTGATAACTTCAAGAGCTATGGGAGAATTTCTGAAAGGAGATGCAATGGATTGGTATAGAGTCCGAAGAGACACTTTTCGTGACTGTACGTGACTGTGTACAACGAGCCCTTGTACTGCAAAATATTGAGAGCATTGACCACTTCATAGAATTAGGAAGTGAAGTAGAAGAGACCATGTACCGAACAGAAAAATTTGCTCCACCAACTACCTCCACGAATTTTCCAGAACCTAACTTAGCTTACAAGCGCACCTTCCAACGAAGTACTGTGCACACTGTTGACACGCCGTCACGTAACCAATCCAGGGAAATTGTCTGTTGGCATTGCAGAGCTAAAGGTCATACTAAAGTGAATTGTCCTGAGAAAAAACTGAAATGTTACCGATGTTCCAAAAAAGATTTTAATACCAGGAACTTTCCAAACTGTTCGAATTAGGGAAACGCCGAACAGGGTCATTAGACAGCCGTCTAGTGACCCAATCTCCAACTTCCACGGCGGAACAGACTTTTTTCTCTTATGCGTTGCCGCATGCTACTGGAGACAGGCGACCGTCCTTGAATGTTGACGTTTTAGGTCATTCTATTTTGGCTCTTTTGGATTCCCGTGCGAGTTCCACGATTGCTGGAGAGTCTGGATGGAGAACTCTCCAGGAACTAGGCTTAAAGTTGGATAGGAGTCGTCGGTCCAAATGTGTTGTAGCCAATGGACAGACAGCGAATATTGAGGGAATTGTTGACGTTCCATTTTTACTTATGGGTCTTATCCGTGTTTTACTTGTGATGGTAGTCCTTGATTTCCCACACCTCTTGAACCTGGGTGTCGATTTTATTATTTCTATGGATATTCTTCCTGATTTGAGACGCAACCAGTGGAGTTTCGGTAACAGTGTGGTTGATTGCGAGGCTTTTAGTAAACAACAGTTTTTCGAAGATTTTTTAGATCAGATCAAGTGTTCTTCAGCTACTGTAGTGAAGACCGAAGAAGTTGATTCCCTATCAGTCCTTACACCTGAACAACAAGTTCAGTTAGATACCCCGTAAAAGAAAAGTTTGCAGGAATGAAAGATGGCTTGGGGTTTACCTCAGTGTATGAGCATGAGATACTCCTGGAACCAGGTAGCAAACCCATCAAACAGAGGTATTATCCTGTATCACCTTTGAAGCAGAAGCTAATTGATGAGGAACTCGATAAAATGGTAGAGTTGGATGTCATCGAAAAGTCGAAAAGTGCTTGGTTATCACCGGTATTACTGGTTCTCAAGTCGGACGGCAAGTTTAGATTTTGTGTAAACTATAGAGTTTTAAATAAAGCCACTACAAAGGACACATACCCGATCCCGTACATCTCCGCCATCTTGGATCGACTGCGAGAGGCAAAATATATAAATTCCATGGAGATACGCTCTGCATATTGGCAGTGTCAAAGAATCGTGTAGAGAACTTACAGCTTTCACAGTGCCAGGCAGAGGCCTGTTTCAATTTAAAAGGACGCCTTTTGGTCTGACAAATGCGCCTGCTTGTTGGCAGAGACTGATTGACACCGTTATTGGCGTAGATCTCCAACCATACGTGTTCTAATGTTTGAATGACGTCATAATCATTGCTCCATCGTTTTCGACACATCTTCGTATTCTGGGACTTGTCTTGGATCGATTGCTGGCTGCAGGACTTACTGTGAGTCCCTAAAAGTGCAAATTTTGCCGCCCCAGTCTTAAATTCCTTGATTTTACGGTAACTTCTAAAGGCCTTCAATGCGATGTTGACAAGGTCGAGGCGATCATTAATGTTCCTGCTCCAACAACGGTGAAAGGTGTCCGAAGTTTTCTCGGCATGGCGAGCTGGTATCGACGATTCATTCCCGAGTTTTCCTTAGTAGTCGCTCCTTTGACTCGTCTTACGATGAAAAACGTGACTTTTCGTTGGACTCTGGAGTGTGAAACCGCTTTTTGCAAGCTTAAGTCTGCTTTAGTCTCAGCTCCCATTCTTACTTCACAAATGTCCTGACTTCACAAAACCATTTACTTGACAAACGGATGCATCTGCATTTGGCATAGGAGCTGTATTAACCCAACAGTTTGACGAAGGCGAAAAAGTGATTTGTTACATATCTAGGTCATTGACCAAACAGAACGTGAGGGTCTAGCTGTTGTATGGGCCACGGAAAAACTCAAACTATATTTTGAACTTACCAACTTTACGGTCATAACTGACCATAGCTCTTTGGTGTAGCTACACAATCTGAAAGACCCGTCAGGCAGATTGGCGCGTTGGGCATTAAGGCTACAAGCATTTAATTACCAGATTATTCATCGAAAAGATCGTGACCATGTCGTGCCAGATTTTCGTTCGAGATCAGTCTTTAACGTAGACAGCGTTACCATAGAAAACCAAAAACATGACTTTTTTGATACTAAAGATCCGTGGCATTTAAGAATGAAAAACCTAGTAAACACCTCCCCATTAAAGTATTCCCAGTGGCGTATAGAAAACAAGATATTATACAAATATGTTAAATGTGCCATTCCTGAATTAGCCCAAGAATCTGATTACTGGAAAATTGTCATTTTGAAAGACTATAGATCGAAGATTTTAACAGAGAGTCATGACGATGTCCGCTCTGGTCATTCCGGCATTTTTAAAATGTACAATAGACTTAAAACTAGGTATTACTGGCCCAAGATGCATTGCGATGTAACGCGCTATGTTAACCGCTGTCAGACTTGTGCTAAGTTTAGAGTTGAGCAGAAAGCGCCAGCAGGTCACATGGGATGAGCTCCAGAACCTAGTCAACCATGGCAAGTAATCAGTCTTGATTTTGTGGGACTACTTCCTCGAAGTTCGAAACAGGGGAATACCCACTTGTTGAATAATATTATTCTAACCTGCGGAGTTCCGCAATATGTAATATGGGACAACGGCAGCAGATGAAAAGTTAAGAACTCCAGAGTCTCGCAGAAAAGTATAACTTCAAGCTCTCCTACACAGCTGTTTACCATCTGACCCATGCGAACGAGCAAACCGAGTGGTCAAAACTATAATTTCCACTTATGTAGGAGATAACTATCGTCGTTGGGACGCTAATTTGCCAGCGCTCGCATGTGCGATTTGAACTTCAAAAAGTGAAGCTACTGGGTTTTCGCCATATTCGAGAGTATGTTTCCGACGGTCGAGAGTATTCTTACGCCATAAATAAGGATCCTAAACCTGCCATAGACAAGAGGCTAGATGGCTTCAAAAAGTTTTACGAGGCTGTCATGATAAACATGAAAAGGTCTTCAGATCTTAATCGTGGTCGTTACAATTTGAGACGTCGAGAAGTGTCATTTATACCGGGAGATCTCGTATAGAGGAAAAATAAAGTTCAATAGGTATACTGATGTCTCCGCAGCACCATCACAGTCTAGAGGGTTGCTTTCCGGCGTTCTGGATTGATCGGTGCTTTGTCACTCTGGGGAGTCTTCGGTACGGGTCCCTGTCTATTGGGTGCTGCTCGGTTTCACCGTCACCGCTTTGGCTTGCCTCCTGATGGTGTGTCAGGACGGATGAGCAACTGACGTAGCCTTATGCGGTGGAGATTCACATTTGGGGGGTTCGGGCTCTTCGATTGGTAGCTGAGGCGGGCCAATCAACTATGGGGAGTCCGGACTACTGGTGTTGGGTTCAACCTGGCGGTGGGAGATGAGCAGCAGTAATGGATTTGGGATAACCTGTCAAAATTATATTATTTTAATTATATTAGTGGTAGCTATTCATTATAGCTTCACTAGGTAGTGTCGCCTGCAACAGGGGGTTGCACGCGATACTGCTGCGTTACTTCGAATGTAAGTTTCAGTAGTGGTTAAAGTTTAACTATTTTTTCTTTTCCTCTTAAAAGTTTCAAAGTTTTTACTACATTTTTTCCTCTTCAAGGTTTCAAAGTTTTTAAGGTATTGGTTAAAATACTTTTCTTGCGGGCAGTAAGGTCCTGGTGTTCTCGAGGCCGGACAGTAGTCGCTTTGCTTCTTGTTTTTTAGTGGGATGCACATGGTATTGGGATCAATCCAGCGGTGAAAGATGAGCCACAGTAATGGATTTGGAATAACTTATCGAAACGATGCTCGCAGTCTAATTCAGTCAAAGTTAATCGGTGTTTACCTCTGACGGAGGAAAGGAGGAGTGTAACGGTTCAATATTTCCCTAACAATATCCCTTAGAAAAAAAATAATTCTTTATCTTACTAGTTCATGGCGAATGCGCTGGAAAAAATATATTTACTGTTGGATTGAGGTTGAATTATACTAGAATTATGATTATTTTATGTGGAGCTCAATATTTCAAATAAAACATCATTGAACCATTTCCAATAAACCACTAGATTTAATTACTGTAGCAAATCATGTGTTTTCCAAAAATAACAATACAACATCCATCTTTTTCTTATATTAACTAATTATTTATATTCAGTCCACAGTTCAGTGAAATGTCGTATTTTTCTTTTATAATTTAACCACTTCAAAAAAAAGATTGCTCTGGCTCTGCAGTAACCTGAAACAAGAAAAAAATATCATAATTTTACATAGCTTAACGGTCTTTCTAGCGCATAGTTTCAACCGCCAGCTTACTAGATTAGTATGGTAAAGCCTTTGTTTTCTTACTTATTATGTCAAACTCTCCTCCCGTCAACTACTTAATATCCAAAAATAAAGTAGATAATAGAGGTTACTTTTATAAACCGTTTCAAATAAAGAGAGAAACTTAGCGGTATTGTACTTACTAAAAACTAGTGTCGGTCCATTTGTTGAGTGGTAGATTCTTGTCACTAGAAATGTGTCGGTGTTTGGCAGTTTCTGTTACTGATCGGTCTCCAATTTGCACATGCCAGGCTTGAGGGCGCCTAATAAGTCCTAAAAATAACAGGACCAAGGTTGTCACCAATCATATGGTATTGATATCGTCAGTTGACAAAACACTCACCTGTTGGTTTTATTTTGGTTTGAACTATGCGTGACTTTCTTAAAGGGCATTGCCCAACCTCTTATAGCCTAGCCATATCAAGTGTGGACCGTCTTGCCTGTCTCTGTGTGCATTGTTGGTCTATAAGTTCCATATTTCCTGTGGTTTATACGATAGGCTGTGCAGACTTCAACAAGTTTTTTTCAAATTTCGATAAATATTCAGTTTATTTATTCAAACGAGGCGATCATCTATCTTCATACGACTCGAGACTGGCCTAAATTCGTTCTAAAGAGGTAAACAAACAGTAAAGGGGAGAGAGATATTTGTCAAGGATCCATATGTTACCTACACGGAAGGAAACTGTGACTCACCTGGATTATTTAGGAAGGCTTTGAGGGCCGGAAAGTGGTCTTTTTCTTGGCGAAAATCCGTGTTTTTCTTTAGGCATTTCATGGTTTTTCAAAATAAAAATCAACCACGAGCTGACCGTGACGTTTAGGACGATGTTGCCAGATTGTCATAGGCGAAATCCTGGTAGTATACAGTGACTAACTTCACGTCACATAACTGTGGTTTACAGTTGCACATTACGTTACTGCTGAGTCGTTTTCGAGAAAACCAAGTGTCTACACTTATTGTTTATTGTTTCTCCCAAAAAAAGATAAAGTCCACTTCTGTCTCACTACTGCAACCACTGCCTTGTTGTTAACTTCTGTTCGTCACGTGATCTCTCCCTATCCCGCTGATAAATAAGGAAATCTGACAACACCGCTTCGTTGTCTTTGTCTGTCTTAGGTTGATGAATAGAGACTTCCGATTTGAACCTGTCGCATTCAAAAAGTAAAATTTGGACCCCAGCCTCTGTCGATTTTTGCCCAGATCAGAAAGATCGCCCAATTGTAATGCGTTTTCAGCAGCATCACCTAATATGGTAATCAGTATAAGCGATTTTCGACTGTAGTTTTCGCGCCTCTGAGGTTTTTGACCAATGCTTGCCCGCAGGAAGCTTTTCTTTTAGCGTCTGAAATTTTCTGGAGAGAAGGAGATAATTCTTTTCTGGCACCGTTTTGAATTTTGAATTGAATTTTTGGGCACGTTTTAAATTTTCTTTTCCAAGAAGGCCGGAAAAAAATTCGCGCCTATGGCGACCTTTGAAACCTGAAATCGTCGTAGACGGAATCTGTATAGGTCCCATCAAAAGAAGAAAGTCTTTGTGGAAGTGCCCATTGCCTGTGGTTCGCGTTTGATGGTGCTGATTTTTTAAGACCTTTTTTTTACGTATAGTGTACGGACAATGACCGGCTAGACCGTGGCTTATCAGCCGATCTATGGTAATTATTTTCGATTTTTTTTAAAGTGTTTTCTCTCCAGTATATTTCAATATTCGCTATTTCTGATTCTGTGTTTTTCTTTGTGCTACAGGTTGAGGAGGACTCACGTCAACTCCTTGTTCGCCTGGGAGGTATTACGTTACCTGCCATGCGGTCTGTCGCCCTCAGGATGATTTGAGGTAAATATTTGCTGCATGTGTACCTTGATTATTTTTGCCCTTGTAAGAAATTAGACTGTACAATAGTACACTTATTGTTTATTGTTTCTCCCAAAAAAAGATAAAGTCCACTTCTGTCTCACTACTGCAACCACTGCCTTGTTGTTAACTTCTGTTCGTCACGTGATCTCTCCCTATCCCGCTGATAAATAAGGAAATCTGACAACACCGCTTCGTTGTCTTTGTCTGTCTTAGGTTGATGAATAGAGACTTCCGATTTGAACCTGTCGCATTCAAAAAGTAAAATTTGGACCCCAGCCTCTGTCGATTTTTGCCCAGATCAGAAAGATCGCCCAATTGTAATGCGTTTTCAGCAGCATCACCTAATATGGTAATCAGTATAAGCGATTTTCGACTGTAGTTTTCGCGCCTCTGAGGTTTTTGACCAATGCTTGCCCGCAGGAAGCTTTTCTTTTAGCGTCTGAAATTTTCTGGAGAGAAGGAGATAATTCTTTTCTGGCACCGTTTTGAATTTTGAATTGAATTTTTGGGCACGTTTTAAATTTTCTTTTCCAAGAAGGCCGGAAAAAAATTCGCGCCTATGGCGACCTTTGAAACCTGAAATCGTCGTAGACGGAATCTGTATAGGTCCCATCAAAAGAAGAAAGTCTTTGTGGAAGTGCCCATTGCCTGTGGTTGGCGTTTGATGGTGCTGATTTTTTAAGACCTTTTTTTTACGTATAGTGTACGGACAATGACCGGCTAGACCGTGGCTTATCAGCCGATCTATGGTAATTATTTTCGATTTTTTTTTAAAGTGTTTTCTCTCCAGTATATTTCAATATTCGCTATTTCTGATTCTGTGTTTTTCTTTGTGCTACAGGTTGAGGAGGACTCACGTCAACTCCTTGTTCGCCTGGGAGGTATTACGTTACCTGCAATGCGGTCTGTCGCCCTCAGGATGATTTGAGGTAAATATTTGCTGCATGTGTACCTTGATTATTTTTGCCCTTGTAAGAAATTAGACTGTACAAAAGTGGGTGGACTTATATGTCCTTTTTATGCTTTTTTGGCGTATGTATTTTGAGTGTTGCCCCTTAGGCATGCCCCGTACAATAAGTAAACAGTAGTTTTTTTTTGTCTTACTGTTTTACTCCTTATTTTTCCCTGTGTAAAATACATGTCCGTTATTATAAATTAGGTATAAATGATACGATAGGGTGTTCTCCCTTGTTCTAGAAGGTTGTTTTTATATCTGTCTAGGGTGCTTGGTTCTGGTGCACAGCCATGGGTGGTCCTAGTGCAGACTTCCAAAACCATGCATTTGGATTTCTGTCCTGAGTGCTGCTTTTGCCCTGGCCTAAGATGCATAGTCCAGTCATGGGTCCTGTGTACCTGTTCCAGTGTTGTTTAGCCCTGTCATCGGCTAGCTGTGTGGAAACAGATATTGAATAATTCCCTGTCCAAACATTTTCTTTTTAAAAACAGTCATAAAAAAACTCATAAAATTTTATAAAAACTTATCAAAATAAGCTCAAACTTCATTTTTGTAATATTACAACCATTCCAACTTTTTGATATTGGATAAAAGATCTTTTTATCATTGAAATTAATCATAAAAACAAAAGGAAAGACCCCTAAAATGTTAGTTTTAAAAAGTTTATTTTATTTGTTAAAATTTACACTTATCATTTTTAAAATATTGCCTGCATGCCTTTACTAACTTTAATCATTACAACAAGTAAATTTACATTATTTAAAAAAAAAACCTTTTCTTACAACAATATATTCTGAGATTGTATAACCTGGTGTTTCATTGGTAAGTGCCCCACAACCGTCTGCTTGCTCAAGTTGGCAAGAATGCAAGGCTCGATAGGACCCAACGTCGCGTTCTTCGAAAGGTAACAGTATATGAATAGCTACGGTACTATATTTTAATCTAAAATATACTGCTAAAACTATAATTCTATATTCTGACGCCACTGGTATTGACAGGATTGTTATCTTTTCGAAAATTTAAATCTAGTTTTCCGAAATTTTTCAAATTAGAATGCCTTAACAAATATTTATACCAATTTCTACGCCTCTGGTACTCTTAGTGATATGACCTTGCCACTCCACTATATTTTTTTAAAAATTTAGGAATACTCGGAATACAAGAACTGGCTCTAAAAAAATTAGTATTTTTTAAATCTGTCAAAATTTTTTTCAAAATTCAACTTATTTTCAACGCAAAAATATTAGCTTTATTGACATATGTCAAAAGGGCTGTCAGTGATAAATATTTGAATAAATACAGTAGTATGAATTTATTAATAAAAACTTTTTTTTTGTACGCCACTGCCACTAAAAATACCAAGATATTTTTAATATAACTTTAAACGAAGTATCCCTGGTCAATCTAGTAATACTGTAGCAATTCTTGTGTCACTTCGTCATTTTGTCAAGAAGATAATAAAATAAATCGATTAATAAGTGAAATCATACAAGATTTTTTGATCCGTAAAATTAAATGACGCTATAGGTACTCTTTGCATAATACCTCACAACTCCACCATGAAAATTCTTAAATTTGGAAGTAATGTTAATACAAAAATGTAAATAATGTTAATATATGTCAAAGCGCCTGTCAGTCAGAGAGGTTTAAAAATAATGTGTTCCAACATTTTTAAAAAAATATTTCTTGAATTTGTACGCCTCTGGCTTTAACATGAGCCGCATTACTTTGAAACATTACGTACTATGTCCTTAGTATATCTATTAAAGCTGTGCTAAGTTTGCTGTCTCTAGATTACACAAGTGCGGAGTTATTGTTAAAAACCCGTCTTAACACCATTAATTTGTGGTTAAAACGACGGCCATCTTTGATGACGTCATAGACACCCTTTGCGCAAAATGTCGTTACTCCACCATGAAAATTATTAATTGTGGAAGCATTTCCTACAAAAAAAAAGTATGTCACAATGCATCTAAACATATGTGCACACGGGAAGACATAGGCTGCAGGACTATAACCTAACCTATTAAGTGTTTTTAATGTTGTAAACCATAGTCTGTTTGTATGTAATCTAGAATTCTAGGGTTTTTACTATGGTCTATCTGATTAATTAATAATGCTAATTTTAAAATATTTATTAGACACTTAAAGTAAATATAACAAAGCCAAAATACACTACATTTTTGACTTGTTCATGTCAAGGTTCGAACGATGCCCACTTTTTTGAAGGTGACAGCTGATTCCACTTGTTGTAACATTACGGATCTACGAACGTACGCAACGATTTCAATTAGCAGTGCTGGCATCGCACTTTTCAAAAAAGCGGGCATCGTTCCAAACATCGCATAAACAAGTCAAAAATGTAGTGTATTTTGACTTTATTTCGAATGCGTTAGGTATACCGATACCGATGCGTTGAAATATTTACTTTAAGTGTCTATTATGTAACTAAATTTTAGAATATTGAATAGATTTTTTCCTAATTAGGTAGTTAGCGCTAGAATGATTAGGACATATTTTTTTTTTTTTTTAGATGTTGTCTGTGTGATTTTGTATTATCTTTTTAGACAATAAAGGAAAGTAAAGTAAAGTAAAGTAAAAGCCCCAAAATATTTAGGTGACTTATATCCTTAATTGTTAATAAAAAGTAGTTTTTTTCTTTAGCCTGATAAAAAGGGGTGACCAACGTTAATTGATTTAGTATATATTTAAAGTCTGGTCACAAATTGATATTCACTTAAGTATTTTGATACACGCCTAGATATACCCTAGGGTGTCGGAATTTGGATAATATATAATAAATACTCTTAGAAGTATCTAATTTAGAAATAGAAAAAATATTTTATTGTCTTATGAAAAAAAAACTGTTATAATAACAGAGGCAATGTTAGTGACCAAAACTAAAAGGATAAAAAAATTTTTAATACATACTTCATAAAAAAAATACGTTGTGAACGTAATAACAATATAAGAAAAATTAATATAAATGGGTGGACTTGCAAAAAAAATGACACAATCAACAACAAAAAAGTACACCAATTTTTTTAAAATTGACTAAAAAAATAATTAAAAGAGTTCAGCAGCTTATGTTATAATTCACGGCCTTTTTAGCCATTTTTGAGTCAAAGTTACGTTTTTACAATTTCTTGCAGGGTTTGACTCAGAGATCAATATTTCCGATGGTGGAGTAATCACACATTTTTTTTAATGAGAAGGTACCACTTGTGGCACCTTTCTGAAAAGATTGTTAAAAAAGACACCTAACGCCCTAGTTTTTTTTGACTTCTGTCAACGAATGTGCCAAAAATTTAAAAAAGCTTATTTTTTTGTCAATTGTTTCAGATTCAAAATGAACTACATATTTTTCTATTTACTAAGCGGCATAAAGAAAATACCACACAAGGACATTATTGGCGGCCCTTTTGTCCTGGTCCGGGGCCTAACAACATTTTTTTCATGAGAAGGTACCACTTGTGGCACCTTTTTGGAAAGCTTATTAAAAAAGAAATTCAATTAAACAAAAAATAGTTTTGTTTTGACATCTGTCAACTCATATGTCAAACATTTACAAAAAAACTATTTTTTGTCATTTGTTTTAACTTCAAAATAAACTACATTTTTGTTCATTTACTAAGTGGAATTAAGAAACTACCACACAAGGATATTATTGGCGTAAACTTTTTAACACATGGGTTGACAGATGTCAACCAAATTATTTAATCAAATTTCTTTTCTGACAAGCTTTCCAAAAACGTGCGAAAAATGGTACCTCCTCATGAAAAAAATGTGCCCCCAAATGGGCCGCCAATAATATTCTTGTGTGGTATTTTCTTTATTTCGCTTAGTAAATAGAGAAATATGTAGTTTATTTTGAAGCTAAAACAATTGACAAAAAATAGTTTTTTTTTTAATTTTTGAAACATTGGTTGACTGATGTCAAAAAAAACTAGTGCGTTAGGTGTCAGTTTTAACAATCTTTCCAGAAAGGTGCCATAACTGGTACCTTTTCATTGAAAAAAAATACTTGGCAGGCCCTGGGCCTTCAGTTCGGGGTCCCAATTTTTTTTATCATGGGCAGAAAGTCCGTCAAAATCATTAAAGATTCGCTTTTAGCTTTTGTAAATCTCTTGCCTAAAGCTACTAAATATATTTCTTTAAATTTGTGATTGACCTGGTATAAAAACTAACCCATGTATATAAATAAAAAAAAAACTATTGCGTTAAATTTATTTTTAACAAGCTTTCCAAAAAGGTGCCACAAGTGGTACCTTCAAATTTACAAAAAATAGTTGGTAGGCCCTGGACCTCCAGTTGGGGGCCCTAATTTTTTTTCCCTAAAAAATCATTAGAGATTCGTTTTTTGTAAAACCTCTTCCCTTAAGTCGCTAGAAGCACCGTTCACTTTAAAGAATTCACCCTGTATATAAATAAAACCTATTCACTAAGAATATAAGTAGGTCGTTTTTAAATAGAAAACAAAAACACAGTAATGTTGTTGTGCATATTGCAGCTTACTCTACGAGTAAAACAGGTTTAAATAAATATTTATTTATTTTCTTACCACTTTCGTGAATCCAAAACAGAAAAATTTGACGGTATTAAAACTTTAAAACTAACTGGAACTACCAAATATATACATAAAAAATGTCCGAACTGTATACGTACTAAGCGTCGACTGGTTTTTTCCGACTTATACCAAAGTTAATACTTACTTTTAGTATAAAAATGCAAGTTCAGTTTCTCCGTTGTGGAACAAAAAAATATTAGAACCTTCGATAATACTTATCCAAAAGAAATTTGACTAAATATCCACTCCAAATCTATGAAGCATCGTCAGGATCATTGTCAGAATCTTTGAGTTTCTGCTCGTATTCTACGTTGTGCTGACATTTCTGTGCAGCAAAGATTATTTATAGGAAATTTGCACGGTGATCCTCATTTATACCGGTGGTGCACATGATGTATCAGGCATGGCCGGAACCAATTTTCCAGTTAAAAGAGAAAAGTTATTAGCTGCACGAAATTAGCGATTGTTGTTTTTTATGTTGTTTCTTGAAACATTAACATGACAAGAAAATATTTCAAGTTTATCGAGAATTACTTCCGAAATATGATCTTGAGCTTTTAACGACTGTATGCCTCTTAAAATATTTTTTCAGCGCCTTCCAATATTTGAATTTGGTAGTACCACAAAAACTTTCGTTGTGTTGCAACCCGATATTGCGTGAAAAGCGAGAAATGCTGCTGTTCCCAACGTTTCAAGGGCTTGATTAATATCTTTTAAAACCATGTATATGTTTTCGGAAAGTTGTTGATATCTTCTTATAGCGAGCACTGAAATATCAGTATCTTTCGCAAATATAAAAAGTTGGAACACACCTCTTTGGTTTACATGAACAGGGTGCACAATGATCTTCGTATCTGCTTCTTCTTGTGTTGTGCAAAGATTGTCAAAAGAATGTTATCTCGTTACGCCATGAAACTACTAACTTTATGCATAATTCTTTTCCTTGAGCAAATATTTTATTTGAAAGATATTCTGTGAGTTCTACATGAGAAGCAAGTCTCTTAATTTGAATGTTTGATATGTCGGTACTATCCATGATTTTAAATCTCATAATTGTTGATGGATTTGATTTTTGTCTGGCTAAATCTTTGATAGAGTTCGTTTTGTATGTATCAAACACAAGATGAATTTCACTAAAGGAGCAATATTTACTAAAAATTTTTATACAAAAAGACTTTGCAAAATCTTCACAGGTTTTCATATCAACAGCTTTTTCGACAGACTGCCCTTCAGCCATGGCATCTACCAGTACTACGGAATTATTTGGCAAATCTGGATACTTTGTATGTACCGAAGATGGACAAAGTGAAATAGGAATCAGTCAGTCAGTTAAGATTTTTGCTTGCAAATGTGCATATTACCCTCATCATTGAATTATTCTCCGGTACAGCTGTAAATTTATAAACTTTTAAAGTTTTTCTTAAATCTATATCTCTCTGAGATCTACTAATTATCAGCAGTCTAGCAAATAAACACTTGTTTGACCTAAGAAACTTTATTTTTATCTTGAATTTTTACTTTAACTTTTTTCTTTGCAATTAAACATCACATGTATTGATTGTGGCCTTGTGAGATAGGTGATTTATTTTAAAGTCTTCATATAGGTTATTACCGACGATTTGTACATCACCAACATCTTTTGTTACATGGTCCGTAAAAACGGAATTCCCTGGTTTCAAAAAAAGATTATTAATACCTTTTAAGAAAGAAGTAAGCTTGTCAATAGCTTCACTATCTTATGTGGAATCTTTTCGGATGTTTTTATCTTTTAAAGGTCGGTTTTTTTATATTTAGAGTTTTTATTGATTTATTAAATACTTTTTTTATTATGGGCGTCGACAAAAAAAATCTTGTCAATGTATTAGGTTTGCAAGTTATGTTAGTAGTATTTAGAGTTCTATTTTCTTTTTCCAACGCTTTATCTGCTCCAAGAGCTCTAAAAGCATTTTTAATTTTTCGAACAACCCAATTGCCTTTAAAAAATTAATTCCATATTTCAGGCTCAGAAAATTGCAGATTTTATATCTGGTGTAAATATAAAGATATTAAGGTACAATAAATGTTTAAATCCAAGGCAAAAATACATGGCAGCTAAAATGCGCTAACGAATTCCCAGATCTAATAGTATATATCAGTTCCAGCAAGAGTTCTACCATATTCATATATTTTGTAATCATATAAAAAGTCGGATTTTTTTAATGTTCTTTGTCAAATGTTTGCATTTGTTAAACTAAATTCATCAGCTTTGTATTTTGCCACAGTTCGTTTAACAGGTTCTCTGTAAAAGGAAGTAAAGATATTTTTCGTAATAGTATATCTAAATCTGTCATAGAATTGCTTTTGTAAAATTCATCAAAATAGCACTCATAAAGTGATACAATAGTGATACTCATACATATATGTGCTTTTATTGCACGTTACTGAACCAAATAGACCATAATTCAGATGTACCACATCCGTCGATGAAACTGCTTAAAAAACTTATAATAATAATTACACACAAGTACACTAGATACGCTAGGCATCAATTAAATTTTAAAAAAAATTCAGGCCTTTGACATATTTTTTAACGTAGGTACCTATATATGAATTCTTTTTTTTTTAAATAAAACTTAAATTATATAATGCTTATCAATAGCACAAAGATAAACTAAGATAATGTGTGACTCTCCAGCACGAAGGACGAAATGATTTTGAAGATTTTTGTTTGACATTATTAGTTGTTGTATGGGACGATATAATCCTAAATCAAACGTAATAACGCATTTGCTATTATGCTCACATACGTCTCTCAAGTTGTTTAGAATTTTTATTTGAACAGAGCGAATGGTAGGACTTTCTGGTATGATAGGGAGCACACAGATTTGTGTGGTTAAATTAGGTTTGCACGACGTAGAAAATGGATTTTTGTGATTGACAAAATAGAAGCTTTTTTATTGATTTATCATTATTATCATTAAAACTTAAATCTGATCACTTATCAGGCTTAAGTTTTTTTGAACCCTTGTATATCAAACCTATAGTCGAAATAAAAAATTCTTCATTCAGCGCACGACTTCGGGTTTTCTCAAAGCTAATTTTGGGCTTAGTTGTTTTATTTTCATGTATTTCTCTTAACACTGCAGCAGTCAGTCTCTATTCTCAATACAATTATATTCTACTGAGACTCCAATGCTGTTTAGCATTTGAATTAAAAATTTACTTCGAATTCTAAAATGTGTGGTATTCCAGCAGCTACCTGCGCGGATTCTCCTTTTAAAATTCGAGTCGTACATGGTGTGTTTCATATATAAGCATTTGAGAAAGATTAATCACTTTTCGGTTAAGATCTATTTTATTTTTATGTTCAGCATTGTCAAATTTATTTTGGTTGGCTATGCACCACTTAAAAAATAAAGATCCTTTCAGATACAGCTTGTCATTTCCTCAAATAAAACTGCCTTTAAAAACTGCCATTTCTCATGTTCCAAAATTGATTTTCTCAAAAATCTCGCTGCAATATGTAAACATTTAAGCATCGAATAGTTTTTATCGACACTTATTAAAATTTGATTGTGAACTGACTTTAACGATAATCTTTGACGTTCATTTTTCTGAAAAGAATTTGTAAAAACCAAATTAAAATGCTTTAGTCCTCTTTCTACTATACGTTTGTAGGTCTCTCTTGTCATGTTTAATTCAATTCCTGTCTTTTGGCAAATTTAAAAAGAGTAGTTTTCAATATCTGCCATTGTCAACACTTTTTCATTAAGAAGTTCATCCTCTACTGTGCCCAGAAATTCAATTTTCACCACACAGTCAGAATTAATACCTTTAGTTATATCAGTGGTATTCTTTTTTCTCTTTTCGCTTTGATCTTTTGTGTGTTTCTTGTGGGATGCTCATCCAAGTTTGAATTTTCGTTATTTCCACCCAAGATCTTTTGATCTTTTGTTTTTTAGTTTATTTTCGATTGAAGTAACTGATGTGGAGGTTTTTTAACTTCTTCTTTGTTTTAATTGCCTTAGGAGCATAATCCTACTGGAAATATTAACACGCCAGGATGAATTCGTATCAGGTAAATTGGATAAGTAAGTACCAGTGCGGAACGATGCCTATTTGTGAGTGATTCAAGGTTGGAAATCAAAGTGTATGATGGTGTTTAATGATGTATAGTGGAGGGTAACCAGTGAAACTACTGATGAGCCCACGCTGGTTACCCAGGGCGAAACAGCGTTTAATCATTTCTCTTTTCGCTTTGATCTTTTGTGTGTTCCTTGTGGGATGCTCATCCAAGTTTGAATTTTCGTTATTTCCACCCAAGATCTTTTGATCTTTTGTTTTTTATTTTCTTTTCGGTTGAAGTAACTGATTTGGAGGTTTTTTAACTTCTTCTTTGTTTTAATTGCCTTAGGAGCATAATCCTACTGGAAATATTAACACGCCAGGACGAATTCGTATCAGCTAACTTGGATAAGTAAGTACCAGTGCGGAACGATGCCTATTTGTGAGTGATTCAAGGTTGGAAATCAAAGTGTATGATGGTGTTTAATGATGTATAGTGGAGGGTAACCAGTGAAACTACTGATGAGCCCACGCTGGTTACCCAGGGCGAAACATCGTTTAATCACTTCTCTTTTCGCTTTGATCTTCTGTGTGTTGCTTGTGGGATGCTCATCCAAGTTTGAATTTTCGTTATTTCCACCCAAGATCTTTTGATCTTTTGTTTTTTAGTTTCTTTTCGGTTGAAGTAACTGATTTGGAGGTTTTTTAACTTCTTCTTTGTTTAATAAGATACTTGTCATGACGTTTAGTGGTGAAGAATTTTCGAAATATTATTTTTTAGAAAATTGTGGTTTTATTATATTTGGTTTACTTACCCCCAGATGTACCGCAAAAATAATCGGATTAGTTTAGCCAATTTACGCTTCCTTTTTATTCATTAAGTGGGATCAACAGAGAAAAATAATGGATTAGATAGCCAATCGCGATTAAATGCCTACGGTGAATTTATGGGTTAGATTCTAGAAGGCAAGTGTTTAAAAATTAAACTTAAAAAGAACAACTGCCTTAAAAAAATGCTTATTTAACATAATAAAATATTCACAAGTGAAAACTTAAGAAATAAGAATCTTCTTGCCAGCTTCTTGTCTTCTTAAAATTATTCGGTGTTTAATAATTGCCATTGAACATAACATATTTCCCCCCAGCTTTAGAATTGATAAATCAGTGGGACAGGATTGATTAATTTTTGGAAATTGCTTTTCTCGATCTGGACAAATATGGATTTCTGTATTGTTGAGAATATTCTGTATTCAAACGGACTGGTATTTGTATTGGCTAACTGACCTATGATCAGAATTATTTGCAGTGGTCAGCAGTTTTGGTTGTTAAAAGTTTCTTAATATTTCTTGAGGATAGCCTGTTTGTACGAAAATGTTGTTGTTTGAGATGTTATGACTATGTGTTTGCATTCTTCGAATTAGCTTTTAGCTAAACTACAGCAGTAGAACAAGAACAACATATGACAAATATTTATAATAATCATAATTAGTGTTGATATGATTATATTAAGGAACGTGTGATGCTCTGAGCAGACTGGTTTGTTTATCTTATATTGCAGTGTTTCTTCAAAGTTTTGAAGTTTATGTTTCGCATGACGTAATTCATCTAAATTAATGTTATTTAGATTTAATGGCTCCAGAGATAGGGCTTGGGCGTGCTTTCTTTCTGCTACGCAGCAATCAGCTGTGTTAATTTTGATGTTTGGCACATAATGCGTACTGGTTGGACGTCGAGATTCGTACGGAAGAAAGGGTGAAGCATTTGCAACGGGACTTCAGCTTCAACACATAATTATTTAACCAGATTTTTCTAACGTAAAATTGGTGAGGTTAGAACTTTATTTTGGCCGCAAGACAGTGTGGCTAACACAGGATTGGTAACAATGAACAGCTACTTACTCCAATAGATTAATCAGAAAATCGCGATTTATCTACAAAACTGACTTAACAGACAAGTTTTTTACAGCAAGTAGAAGGTCATATGAGACTCTTAAAACCACATTTTTCCAACAAAATTTCTCTCTAGGCTCGCCGCCTTCGGTTTAACTCGGATTTATTCCGATATCTCATTGATCAATTCAATTTATAAAAGTGGGTTTTGTAAGATTTTTCATCCAATATTTTTCTTGCTATATGTCTCGGATAAAATGTTACTACTGCCGAAAATAATATATGTATATATATATATATATATATATATATATATATATATAGTTTTTGAGTTCTTGGGAATTTTGGTTCAACAGTAAATTGAAAGGAGGTGTTTTTTTTTATTACCTATTTATTTGACGTTTCGGCTTTTTGGACCTTCATCAGAAATATCTGTAAATAATGGAGAAAACAACATTGTAGGTTATTTTGTTTTTTTTGCGTTATTGCTTAGACATATGACAAAATAAAGAAAAATTTCTTTAAGCTATATAGAAAGGAGAGCCACTTACCAATTAATTCATAAAAACATTAATTTTTGAGTAAAAACACATAATTAAAATTATATACTAAAAAGATCGACACATTTTACGAGAAAACAAAAGCAAAGGTACATAGTGGGTTCGAGTTGCACGTGGTACTAATAAAAGTTAAAAATTACTCTATTGATTTAGTGAATTTCAAAATGTGTGTGCTGAGGATTTCCTCAGCATAGTTTGGAATTTTTACTGAGGTGAGGTTATCAATCCATTCCGAACTTAAATTTTTTTGTTTGTTTTTATTTCCTGAGAGTTTTTGGATTTTTTTGATATTCTTTTGTTTTATTTTTTGAAACAAATTTTCTTGTTTTCCGTTTGGGTTTCCAAAAATATGTTTAAAAGTTCTTCCGGAAACGTAATATTGAGTTGTTGTAAGTAGTGTGTATGTAGTTTTTCGAGATTTTTTAGGTTTTTTGTGGTATCAGTGATAAGTAAGTTTAAGGAACTATTTGTCAGATTTCAAAAATAAAATTAAAAACATAACACTACCTAAAGATTACATTTTAATCTCGTTAGATGTTGTATCTCTGTACACAAATATCCCCACCGAATTAGTACAAAAAATAGTTACAGAAAAATGGACTGACATAAAGAAACATACGGATATACCACTAGAGGAATTTTTATCAGCAGTAAATTTAACCCTAAATTCTACATATTTCTTATACAATAAAAAATTCTACAAATAAATCGACGGCTGTGCTATGGGTGCATCAATATCAAGCATCATAGTACAATCGGTCTTGGAACACCTAGAAGAAGACGTCATAAAAAATATAAACTTTAATATTCCGTTTTTTACCGATATGTCGACGACTGCGCCTGCGCAATACCAAAAGACAAAAAAAAACACATCCAAATCACTTTAACTCATACCATAAAAAACTACAATTCACAATCGAGATAGAAAAAGATCAAAAACTCAACTTTTTAGATACAACATTACACAGGCAAAACAACTTAATAAAAACAGAATGGTATACAAAAGAAACCTGGTCATCTAGGTATATAAATTTTAACTCACAACACCCTCTGTCACAAAAAAAATCTATTATAATTGGCCTTGCAGACAGAGCTATACAACTATCAGATCCAAACTTCAGGGAACGTTCTATAAAAAAAGCAAAAAAAGCGCTCCAACAAAACAACATACCATTCCCATTCCCTCCTCCCCCGCCACCCATACAAGCACACACATTTTAAAATTCACTAAATCAATAGAATAATTTTTAACTTTTATCAGTACCACGTTCAACTCGAACCCACTATGTACTTTTGTTTTTATTTTGTTGTAAAATGTGTCGATCTTTTTAGTATATAATTTTAATTATGTGTTTTAACTCAAAAATTAATGTTTTTATGAATTAATTGGAAAGTGCCTCTCCTTTCTGTATATTTTAACGAATGTCTCTATTTTGTCATATGTAGTGAGCAATAACCCACAACAAAAAAAAAATAACCACAATGTTGTTTTCTTCATTATTTACAGATATTTCTGATGAAGGTCCAAAAAACCGAAATGTCAAATAAATAGGTAATAAAAAAACACCGTCTTTCAATTCACTGCTGAACCAAAATTCCCAAGAACTCAAAAACTAAAAATATATTTTAAAGGTTCAAGAAAACTCAACAAAAATAAAAAAAAATATATATATATTGACATATAATTTGTTACCATTAAACTTTTTAAAAAATCTTCCCATAAAAATTTAGATAGTTAAATTTTCTTTTAATTTTCGTAATAAAAAATAACAGTTATGTTAAAAATAACGTTAGGGCGTTACAAATGTGTATTTTTTTTATAAAAAAAGAAAGAAATGTTAACGCAGGCAAGAATTTTTAAAATACTTTTTCAATTTATAGGCACTAAAGCTCTCACCAAAGCCTTCACAATCCCTGTTTGGATTAAACTGGGTTTTTTAACAAGTCCCTTTTATTATCTACGCCCCTGGAGGGCAATTTTAATGTTCTTGAAATAGGACCATCTGGAGCACAAACCAAGTCTACGTACATATCAAATTTCGTCAAAATTGGACAAGTGGTTCTTTAATTTGTAGTATATAATTTTAATGATGTGTTTTAACTCAAAAATTAATGTTTTTATGAATTAATTGGAAAGTGCCTCTCCTTTCTGTATATTTTAACGAATTTCTCTACTTTGTCATATGTAGTGAGCAATAACCCACAACAAAAAAACAAAATAACCACAATGTCGTTTTCTCCATTATTTACAGATATTTCTGATGAAGGTCCAAAAAACCGAAACGTCAAATAAATAGGTAATAAAAAAAACACCGCCTTTCAATTCACTGCTGAACCAAAATTCCCAAGAACTCAAAAACTAAAAATATATTTTAAAGGTTCAAGAGAACTCAACAAAAATAAATATATATATATATATATTGACATATAATTTGTTACCATTAAACTTTTTAAAAAATCTTCCCATAAAAATTTAGAGTGTTAAATTTTCTTTAAATTTTCGTAATAAAAACTAACAGTTATGTTAAAAATAACGTTAGGGCGTTACAAATGTGTATTTTTTTTATAAAAAAAGAAAGAAATGTTAACGCAGGCAAGAATTTTTAAAATACTTTTTCAATTTATAGGCACCAAAGCTCACACCAAAGCCTTCACAAACCCTGTTTGGATTAAACTGGGTTTTTTAAAAATTCCCTTTTATTATCTACGCCCCTGGAGGGCAATTTTAATGTTCTTGAAATAGGACCATCTGGAGCACAAACCAAGTCTACGTACCTATCAAATTTCGTCAAAATCGGACAAGTGGTTCTTTAATTTGGCGCGTTGGTGACAAACAGATAGACAGACAGACATTAAGGCAAAAAATTACAAGTTTCTGGGCCAATATTTTTGATTAGAAAAATGAAAAAAAACATATAAAATAATTAATATATAGAAACTCACTCTCACACGCACACAAATCTAAACGCAGAAAATTTCCTCCATCCCTGCCTCTTTCCGGATGGTGCCCATCACCGAAGCCGCATTACCTCTCTGGATCGCGAGACTTATACTCTGGGTTATGAAGCCATAAAACTGGTCAGAAGACATTTTGGAGGATATGTCTGAGATCAGTCTCTTAGCCTCATCATCCCAAGGTCCATAAGTCTCGACCGCAAAGGGCACAAAAATAAGGCGATCTAATAGTTCACCATATTTTTTTATGTTTTTTGTCATCTGAAACAGTAGAAGCTGCACCAGATGATTTTGAAGTTTTGTCTAAATAATATTTTGCTAAAGTGCGTGAACAAGTTGCATCCCAGAGAGATTTTTACCGTGTTAACATGGGATCAAAGTCATCCCATCCGCATGTTTTCCATCATTGCGACAAACCCCGAGAGGCTTCAATAAGGCAAGGCAATCCGCTGAAATCAGAGCCCTTCTGAGGATGTCATTAATCTGCATGTGTCTAGATACACTTCCTGCACTTTTCCTGCAGCTTGGCCCGTCAGAACCATAAATATCTGCTGTTTCGCCGTAAATGCAGGTGTGCACTTCAGATACAGGCAGACCTAATCTTAACGCAGTTGAAATAAAAAATGTATTTCGGATGAAAGGGCATTGAGCGCACTGCTCTCTGACCTTTGGAGAGCAAGAAGACGTGGTTTTTCTTGGGGTTTTTTTACGTATTTCCATAATTTGATGATCAAAGTATTTTTGAGATTTTTGAATTTCTTCAGGAAATTAATTCTCAAGCTTGCACAGATATATCCATTTTTAAAACAGTGATTTAAATGGTCACAAATACGACAAAAAAAACAAAACCTCACTAACAAACCATAGCCAGTCACTCAAGCATTATTTTGATTTAGAAAATTGTCAATTGAATCGGAGACATAAGGTGGTACAATAGTGTTAAGAAGGTCAGACCTCCCATTTTTATAGGCAATGTGCTTTGTAACCAAGAATTTGAAGAGATTTGGCAATTAGATATTTCTTGGACTGGATTTTGAGCAACGTTATCAAACTTAGAAAGGGTTTCAGTGATTTTCCAACAAGCTGAGCATCTAAATCAATTAGACATGCGAGGAATTCCAAACGATTGTTTTATTAAAAACTATGCTATATGAGAATCTAGTATCTTTTATCTTGTTCCCTAAATTATTTAAGAAACTAACTTTTTTATTTATATTTGTTTCAATTGCAGAGAGTGAATAACTACAACCAAATAAATTAAGCTCATTTCAAGTTATTTCTAATAGATTTAGAGCAAAATTTAAAAATTAAGAAGTTATTGTCGAGGACTGTGTTTGGGACATTACAGATAACTCGCATTTGTCAAAATTTAAATGTAGACCAAGTTCTTTGCTAAAAGACACTAATTTCTTAAAGTTATCTAAAACATTATCGGGATCACCTGCAAGAGTTCCATCATCTAGATACCATAGGTTAAGTTTCGAGTTCAGTGTAGAAATAAGAGGTTGAATGGCCAAACAAAAAAAGGAGCGGTCCAAGAGAATCACCTTGTTGAACGCCTCTTTGAGAGACTGTGTTCTGTTCCCCGTAACATAGAAGTGAATTTTCGCCGTAGCACTGTGAAACAAAATTATAAATTTTTTGGTGCGTTTTAGTGGGATAAGGTCAGATAGAAAGAACCAAATTTATTATTCCCCGACGTTTCGACACTCTATTGTGCCATCTTCAGGGCTCGAAAGTTATTGCTCCTCCAATTCACACTGAGTGTGGTTTTAACAACGGAAAGCCCATTTATATTCTTCCTATGTTGTACGTGTTTTTGTCTGTGAATATGTTTTTAGTTTTAATACTTTTTGACTTGGAGTACCAATAACTTTCGAGCCCTGAAGATGGCACAATAAAGTGTTGAAACGTCGGCGAAGAATAAATTTGGTTCTTTCTATCTGACCTTATCCTACGAAAACGCACCGTAAGCCGTCGGCGGTGTCCAAATTTACCGTTAACGACTTAAAAACTGAGCCGAGTAGGTTAACTAAACCTCTTTTTATTCTCTTATTGGACAAAGGAATAATTTCGCTAATTTTTGGATCCACTTTATTTTGCAATAACTTTAAAATTTTTACGAGATTTGAAGTCCTAAAATTATATTCCGAATGTTCGCTTAATTTTTGAAATAAAGTTTCTGATTTATTGTGCAACTTACTAATTTCCAACATAATTGGGCTATAATAGTGAATAAGAGTAAATTGGTTTTTTGTTATTTTTGCAGTACTGATTTTCAGGGGCATTAGGCCTGGGTTGTCCTCTATTTTTTGTAATGTAATTTTGTCTCCATATCCGTATTTTAAAAATATTGTGATTCTGAAAATTTAAAAAAAATGTGAGAAAATTGAGTATAATTAGCTATTCGAAACTGTAATTTTGTCGCAGCGGACGTTTCAGATTATCAAGATGCACTTTTTCTCGCGAATCTGTGTTAGCAGTTTTCCTATTCTCGTTTATTGACACCATATTCTCAGGGCCAGTAAACTTGTTCGTATGTTTTTGCCGAATATGCTTTTTTACAAAGGTGCTTTGACCAGGTTGAAAAATGTCAGGGTCGTCCCGTTTTTGATTAATTTTATGAATTAACTTTTCTTTCGAGGATATTAATTTTTTGTTTTTAGAATATAATAATTTAGTTTTTTCGCGGTGGTCACTCACAAAATTGCTAAGCAATACTTGGTCCAGGTTTATGTCGAACGGGCTGTCCTCTGAAATATGGCCATTAATAATATCCGTGAGTTTTATTTTGGTTTCTGAATGAATAGAATTATTGTATGCTAATATGGCGTAAATCATTTTTTCTTTTGCGGGGGCGTTTTTAAAATTTTGGTTGTTAAGTAAACGGAGGTGTTCGGCCAATGTGGAGTGAAAACGTTCCACCATTCCGTTCGAAATAAATGGTTGAGGGAGCATAAATGCACTTTTACTTTGTGAGTTTGTAATAACTCAAGAATTACTGAATTTTTAAATTCGGTGCCGTTATCCATGGTTATCATAGGGGGTATCTTATGATGTGACAAAAAAATTAACAGATTTTTTGCAATTTCAATAGAACCTAAAGATACTAGGGGATATGCTTGACCGTACCGGGAGAAGCTATCAAGAAGTGTTAAAAATTTTGAGCCCTCAAACGTATATGTATCCATATATAAAATTTCAAAAGGGCGTGAGGCAGTGGGAGTAATATTAAATTTTGTTTTTACCGGTTTTCTATCATATTTACTGGTTTGACAGATCTCGCAATTATTTATAAATGTTTGTATGGAACTTTTTAGGTAGGGCCAATAATATTTAACTTTAAATTTTTGTTCGGTTTTCTCAATTACCCTATGGTTTGATTTTCCCTCATGGTAGTTTTTAATAATTTCAGGGCTATCTTCTTTATTCGTCACGTCCAAAAGTTTAGTTTTACAGCATTTTAAATTTAGTGAAAGCCATCTAAAATTTTTTCGTATTACTTCGCAAAATGGCGGGTAGGTGGTGTGATTTTCAAAATAGAGATAGTATATTTTTTCTGGGACAACGTATTCTTTGATAAAATTAAGGATATCTTTTTCAAAATTGTTTTTAGATAACTGAACCGTAAATCTACGTTTTTTCTCAAATAAAATTTGTTGTTTTGATTCAGTGGGTGAATGAAAAACTTCTTCTATAAAAATCTGGTTCGCGCCGTGATTCACGGGGGATTCGACGATTATCGGTACGCCCACGATAGGATCTTGGCTCGCGTTTGTGTGACCGGTGCCTCCGCTTTCGGAGTTTCTGTCTCCGTCATTTCCGTTATTTGGTGGACTCTGTAGTCTGGGTGCGTCTATGTCAGGATTGGCAAAAGTCGAAATTTGGTCTAGTTTGTCTTGGTTCTGCGGGTTGTGATTTTGGGGTAATTGTTGGGAGTTTTTAGTTCAATTTTCGGGATTTTCGTCAGATTGTTCTAGGCTTTCATTTAAATTATTTATGTATTTTTGCAAGTCAAAAATGCTATGTTTTTCTTTTGTATGCAGTTCAATCCTAGATAAAGCGTCCGCGTTCGTGTTTAGTTTACCTTTCTTGTAAATTATTTTAAAGTCATATTCCATTAGTTTGAGATGCCATCTTAAAAGACGCGAATTAGGATCTTTAATAGAGATTAACCATTGTAAGGGCTTATGGTCGGTAATAACAGTAAATTTTCGGCCTAATAAATATGGACGAAAATATTTTGTAGGCCATACTAAACAAAGACATTCCTTTTCGATCGTACTGTATTTTGTCTCGGTGTCATTTAAAGTACGCGAGTACGTACGCGAATCTTGTCCGATAGGTTCCTGACTAAGCACACAGCTAAGCGCAAAATTACTGGCGTCACAAGTTAAAACAAAAGGTTGGTGAAATCGGGGTCATTTGTCAGTAGTTGTTTACATTTTTCTCGTTATGTACTATTTTTGCGCCCTTTTTTAGACATTTTGTCAAAGTAATTTTGGAAAAGTTATTTATGAAACGTCTATAATATCCTCATATGCCAAGAAGGGTTTTAATATGTTATTGATTTTTGAGTATGGGCCAATTTAAAATTGTGTTTATTTTTTCCTTGTTAGGTTTTACACCCTCCGGCGTGACTATGTGGCTTAAGTAAGCTACCTCTCGTCTTAAAAACTCAGATTTATCGAGCTGAATTTTTGAAATATTTCTGTCAGTTTTTCAAGGTGTTCTTGCAGGGAAGAGTTAAAACAAATTATGTCATCAAGGTAGACTGCACAGTTTTAGTTTGTTACGTACGTTGAAACGTAGCAGGACTATTTTTTAAACCGAAAGGCATACGACAAAATTCATAGTGCCCTTGTTCCGTACTGAAAGCGGTCTTGGATATATCCGATTCGTTAACTTCTATCTGATGAAAACCACTTGCCAAGTCAAGAGTGATAAAATATTGACATTTTTCGAGCTTGTCAAGTAGATCTGAGATCAAGGGGAGGGGGTAACGGTCGTCTAAACTTTTTTCGTTCACTTTACGGAAATCAATCACGACCCTTCACTTCTGTTTACCCGACGCGTCCATTTTTTTAGGAACGACCCAAATAGGAGAGTTCCAAGGCAAACTACTTGGTCTGATTATATTTTGTTCCAATATTTTATTTATTTGGTGTATTTGGTGTAATAACACTGTGTTTATGGGATGACTGTTGGAAAACCGTAGATACAATAAAAGGGTAATTTTGTATATTTTGGGAGTAAAATTTGTAAGCTAAATTTGGATTTAAAAATGACTTTGTTGAACCAGAATCAATGAGAAGTTTAAGATTATGTTCCGGAAAAATGACATAAGGAAGTTCGCTTGCGTTTAGCGTATTAAAGGAAATTATATGTTGTTATTAGGTCTGTTCTTTGTCTGTCTTAGGTTTTGGAAAATTTTGAACTTGATTGTCATTTTGGTTTTGTTCAGAGAATTCTCTGGAATAATTTGATGTGCTAGGCATATCGTTCGCGTTGTATGCGTGGGTATACTCGTAAGACGGTTCACCGTAGTAGTAACCTTCGGGTAGGTCAAGGTTTTCTTGGTATTCGTTTTGATAAAAGTACTCAAAGTATGGCGATTCGGTTTCCGTGTTATAGACCTCGTAGTTAGATTGTTGTGGTCGTTGATTGGGCCCATAACTTTGATTGGTACACACACTCATTGGGGTTGGTATAGGTAATGGTTTAGTTGGGTCAGGTTTAAAAACATTAGTAGCAGAACGCGGCCTGCCAAAAACTTGTGAATTTGTAAAAAATTTAGGTCTATTCGGCTTTGTCTCCGAATAAGTTGGTGTAGGTTGATTTTGAAAATTATTTTGAAAATTATTTTGAAAAGGTCTAGATACGAATGGTCTCTGATTATTTTGAAAAATATTTTGAGGCCTAGATGGCATTATTCTGGGGCGATAATTAACGTTACTGGTAAACGAAGGCCTGAATAGTATTTGATTTGTATATTTAGGTTGGGTATGGTTTTGATAATATTTAGTATTATCTTCAAGCAAAATGTATTGTAGTGCTTGTGATAATGAATTTGGTTACATGCACCTAATGGTGGTTCCTAAGGGTTCCCTAAGACCGGCTAAAAATGTTTTAAGTGCCAATTCTTAATAAAAGTTGCGTTTAACCGTCGTGATAGTTTGTTGCGTCGCTTGCGTAGTTGGAGGAGGTGGTATATGACTGTCAACATAGCTACACAATAAATTTAGTAATTCGAGACATCTGTCATAAAAACTTTGTGGTGATTCATTTGAAAATTGTTTTAATGTGACTAAATCTCTTGTTAAACAAGTTTCATCTGGATTGTCTGCAAAGTGATTTGTGAGGGTACTTTTAACCTCCTGCCAGGAACTGGCGTTTTGAATATTTACAACAAGACTTGCGTTTCCTTTTAATTTTCCAATAAGAGAGTGCAAAAGATATTTGTTTTGAAACGTACTGGGGTCATTTTGATCATAAAATTCATCGATTAATGATTGACAGGTTGACAGATAGCTATTTAGTTCAGCAGGGTTGCCATCAAAAGTTGGAACGCAACTTAAAAATTCGGGTTTAAAGCTATTGTTAGGCATATTGTGGTCGTTTAATCCTAGATTTTCACTTAATTCTAAGCCACTAAAAATATTTTTAAAATTGCTAGTTGCTAACGTTTGACTTTCAATTATTGATTGATTTTGAGAAGTGGATTGAGAGTTAATAGAAGGCGTAGTATTTAAATTTAACTTTTCAAACATGTTAATCAAATTTTCGTTTTCTGACATTAAAACTTTTTTTTTTAATTGCACTTACATTACTAGTAGAGGGGTCCAACTGGTTATGATGCTCTATAAGAAGAGTTATTGAATCAGCGATTTCGTTCTTAGACAACAGCAACTTCTTGCGAAAAGGATGATTTGGTTCCTTTTCCTAGATTTTCAGCTGGATGATGGATTGAACAGTCCTCGATGGATTGGGTTTTCTGAATTTTGAGAAGGCGCTCTGCACAATTTCACCACCACCACAGTTCAAAAATAACTTGGTTCGTACGGCAGTTCAATCGAAAAGTCTTGCGCGATGCAGTCCAATAATTCGTTTTCCGAACTTAATCGTCATGATGTCGCTCTACGGCCGACTGCGCCAGTTAACTACAGCGACCCTTGAAACCCCTTTTTAAAAACTAATTAATTACTAGAAATAAGCTTTAATGTTGTTCGTATCAAGATTACAGATATAATGAATTAAAATTAAATAATGAATTAATACAATTGCAATAAAAATGTAATATGCTGAATTGGCAGGAATCCTGTGACATCATATAGTGTATGGTATGCATCTTCTTTATATGGAGTACATGGTAGAAGGTTAGGTAACTCATGTGTCATTTTTTTACAATTTTTGAGACAAGCGTCCTCAATTTAGTATAAATTTATTTATTGCATGACGTTAGTATAAATACCACACCAGAAGTTTGGCTGCCATTTTTAATTTGACATCAGGAAAGATCATCACTTAAAAAGTAAAAAGAAAATCAAAGAAAAACTAAATTTTTTAAATCTGTCCGCCATTTTGTTTTGAAGTAACACATGAAAACTTTTTTTATATTTTTGGATTAAGTGGGATCCCATCACTATTACCCAATTAATTTCCATGTGATTTTTCTGAAAAGTGAGACGTAGTCGCTGTTGTACGGCTTATACGTTCTGAGCATGTGCACTGAGATACGACAACGACTAAGCACCCTTTTATGTGCAACTTTAAATGTTTATGGGCGGACATAACGCCTTATGGCGTCTTAAGCATGCGCAGTAAGATACGACAAGGAATAAGCACTCTTTTTGTATGTAACTCTAAATGTCTATTGTTGATCATGTTCGATGACGTAGATGCAAGTTGAAAATTACCTCTACTTAACAAAATGTGCCGCCAACTTCTGCCAGAATAGGGTTGGGCCCACCACACACTTCACTTTTTGGTAGGTAAAAATCAAAATCTTCCATGTATGGACATCTTAGAGACTAACACCCGATAACCCTGTAAAAAATATGCCAAAATTTCTCAAAATTAAGAAAATTACATTTTAAAAAATAGAAAATAGAAGATATTAAAAAATGCAATTTTAAGTAAAAAATGTCGAATAAACTTTTTGTGTAGCAGGTTTAGTTTATTATGGAAATTTTTTTAAATATACCAAAATTTACATAAATTGGCGTTTTAGAATTTTATTGCCATTCATTGGAAAATCGTATTTTTGGGAGTTATATATAATCTTATGTAGAGCAAAAAATGTTTTATAACATTTTCTGTAGCATCTACACTTTTCTTACAAAAAAATCTAGTTTGAAATTCTGTAAAAATGGTCAATTTTATTGGTAATTTTTGCACCAAGGTTTTATCATGAATTTGGCGACAGAAAAATAAAAGACTAAATGCAAAATCTGTGTTCTTTGTCTACCAGTTGGCATTAAAAAATATATATAATAAATAATGTTCTACATAATCAAAAATAATTTTTGTGGTGGCCATATTGAAATCCAAGATGGTGAACGAAACTAAACGAAATTAAAATCAGCTTTTCTTTTATGCTCGATAGTTATTGTGATGGACACCAAAAAAGCAAAAATGTTTTTTTATTATGTATATAAAGCAGTTTGTTGGTTGCATGGTTTTAAAAATTAATTTTTCTTAGTTTTTATGGCTTAGCCAATACTTTATGGACAAATCCCCTCACTTTGACAAATTGAACATTATTATATATATTTTTTGAATGCTAGCTGGCAGATAATGAACACATCTATCTTTTGCATTTGTTTTTTTTTTATTTTTTACTGTCAAAATTCCTGGTAAAACCTTGGTGCGAAAAAGGCCAATAAAATTGACTATTTTTGCAGAATTTCAAACTAGAATTTTTTTGTAAGAAAAGTGTAGATGCTACAAAAAACTTTATGAAGCATTTTTTGCTCAGCATAAGATTCTCTACCACCCAAAAAAATTTATTTTTAAAAAATATGATTTTTTAGTGAATGGTGTATAAAGTTCTAAAACTTCAATTTTTACAAATTTTTAAAAATTTTAAAATATTTAAAAAGTTTATCTGACATTTTTTACTTCAAATTAAATGCTTTATCGTATGCCATTTTTTACGTTTTTTAAATGTAATTTTTCTTTTCTTTCTTCAGGTTTCTAGTGTTACTCTCTAAGATGTATATAGAAGATTTTGATTTTTATCTTAAATAATAGTGTTGGATGGTCCAAAACTAAAAACACATAATTCAAGAAATATATCTTTTTTTCTTGGAACTGACCAGAAAAAGAAGTGTGACCAATCATTTTTTGTTCAGGGGACAAATATGTACACTTATCTCCACATAAAACTGGCACAGAAGAAGTCAGCAGCCTGTAATTTTTAAAATTTTTATAGTACGGTATTGTCTTCGTATAAGTGACAATATCACAGACTCCTGACAACATCATGTTTTGCATGTCAGTGCCATCCAAATTTTAAAAAATGTCGCCGCATCTTTTCGAATTTGATAAAAATCAAGTCTTAGCAAAACTAGACGGTGGTTGGTCTATTCGGCAAGTAGCTGTTCATTATGGGAAAAGCAAGTCTGTGATAGTAAACATAAAAAACCGATTTCAAAAGTTTTTTTTCGAAAGTTACTAGCCCAGAGGAAGACCAAGAAGCAATGAATTTTTTGAAAAATCATCAGTTTGCCAAAGCGAAAGAAGTAAAAATTGAATCAAATTTTCCAGGATCTATAACAAAATTAGGCAGGAGGATTAAACGTTCGAGGCTAAAGTGTCGCACTGCGCTATTAAAAATAAGTATTTTTTTATACGTTTTTAATTTTGGTATTTTTTTAAATTTTATTTATCTTGTTAACTTGATCTGGTCTATTGATTGTTTTGTGCTAGTAACTTTCGTCAAGCCGATACCATCCTTTCGAAGGACAGTTCCTTCTTCTTGAAATCAATTTAATATGGTTACTCTCGTAGACTTGCTGCGTTCATAATCCGCTAGTCGAATAGACCAATTAGTGTGTAGCTTTTGTTTTGTAAGTAAAACTTTTTTGCTTTTTTGAAATGTGTTTTTTATTTTTGGTGGCCTTATATTTTGAATTAGTAAAAAATCAACAAGCCGTCTCCTTATAAACGTTTATATATGACAGAAATATAGCCTAAAATGACAAAGTCAAAAAGTCAGTGGAAAGACATAGGAAAATATAAAAAATTAAATTTGCAGCTACCTTCTGCTGTACCAGTTTTATGTGGAGAGAAGTGTACCTTATAAATCAAAAAGTAATTTTTGATGACGTACTTTGAACTTATAATCCGCAGTGATTCAGACAGGTCTGCCGTGAACTTTTTTTTGCACCATATAGACCAAAAATGAGGATGATTTTTATAGTCGCCGCCTAATATATTGTGTTTGGCGAATCTCATTTCTAGGAATTAAATTACTTTCGATAAATTTGCAATTCGGTTCTTTTGGGGTTCTAGCAGATTTTTAGCCAAAAAATTATGTTCTTGTCTATTAAAAATCAAGCAAGCCTCGGTTATATTTTATTCTGTTCAATTATTTTCTGGAATTTTTATTTCTATTATATTTCATTTCTAATATTTTTCATTTCGGCTATTACTATATAATCGGTTAAAGTGGCTTTCTGATAAATTAGGATTTTTGGGTTACGTTACTATTATGTTTCTATTATTTTTCGATTTGCTGAAATATATTCGCTCATATTATTTTCGTACTCAAATTTTCAGGCATTTTGCGTTTCAATAAAAATATGTTTCGTTAAAGTTTCAATTCTACGTATTTATTTTCTGGCAGTTTAATTTAGCTCAGTTAAGTTTCCCCCCCCCCAGATCGATTTTCTTAAAAATTTTTATGCCAAAATTTTGCACACATTTTGCACAATTTTGCACACCACAAATCAAATTTTGCACACCTTCCTACGAGAAACTACAGCCCATTTTCTGTGGGGGGGGGCAAACTTGACGTTGCCCCCCCCCCAGTCAATATTTTTCAAAAATTATGATGTCATTTGAAAGGTATTATTTTGCACAATTTTGCACACCCGTTTTAAAATTTTGCACACCTCCCTGTAACCCACACGGGAGTTCTGAAAATATCAGGTTTGCCCCCCCCAGTCAATATTTTTCAAAAATTATGATGTCATTTGAAAGGTATTATTTTGCACAATTTTGCACACCCGTTTTAAAATTTTGCACACCTCCCTGTAACCCACACGGGAGTTCTGAAAATATCAGGTTTGCCCCCCCCCCAGTGAATATTTTTCAAAAAGTTTGGTGTCGTTAAAAAATTCTTATTCTGCACAATTTTGCACACCCATTTTAAAATTTTGCACACCTCTCTAATCGATTTTCTTAAAAATTTTTATGCCAAAATTTTCCACACATTTTGCACAATTTTGCACACCACAAATCAAATTTTGCTCACCTTCCTACGAGAAACTACAGCCCATTTTCTGTGGGGGGGGGGCAAACTTGACGTTGCCCCCCCCCAGTCAATATTTTTCAAAAATTATGATGTCATTTGAAAGGTATTATTTTGCACCATTTTGCTCAACCATTTTAAAATTTTGCACACCTCCCTGTAACCCACACGAGGGTTCTGAAAATATCAAGTTTGCCTCCCCCTCTCAGTCAAAATTTTTAAGAATTTTGGTGTCATTAGAAAGGTCTGATTTTGCACACCGATTTTAAAATTTTGCACACCTCCCTTTAACCCACCCGAGGGTTCTGAAAATATCAAGTTTTCCCTGCCCCCAGGTCAATATTTTTCAAAAATTTTGGCGTCATTAATAAGGTCTAATTTTGCACAATTTTGCACACACATTTTAAAATTATGCACACCTCTCTCTAACCTACACAAGAGTTCTGAAAATATCAAGTTTGCCCACCAGTCAATATATTTCAAAAATTTTGAAGTCATTAGAAAGGTCTGATTTTGCACAATTTTGCACACCCACCGTACATATTTTTCAAAAAATTTTGTGTCATTGGAAAGGTCTATTTTGCACAATTTTGCACACCCTTCAGTACCTCACAAGAGCGTTCTCAAAAAAGTTTGCCCCCCCCCAATTAATATTTTTCAAAAAATTTTCAAATATATTTTCAAATTTTGCACAAACGAAGGAGAGCTCGATTGTATAATATCTTTGACTATTGTTTATGTTTACATTTGTATATAATCAAAAGTTTTTAATTTTTATGAATTTCCGTATTATACTTAAATTTTCATATCAAAAATGCAATGACGTCATGTATTAGCTGATATGAACAGAAAAAATCGATGTAGACAGCGCATCCTGTCATGTTCGATGCCTTGAGAATCGGAACCATCCTATTTTGCCGATTCAGAATGGTTGCGGTTCTCAAGGTACGGATCTTCACAGGATGTGCTATCTACGTTCATTAGTTCTCTTCATGTCAGCTAGTAGATTAAGTATAATCCGGAAATTCATAAAAATTAAAAACTTTTGATTATAAACACATGTAAGCATAAGCAATTATATGTAAATTTAAACAATATTCGAAGATATTACACAATCGAGGTCTCCTTATTTTGCTTATACTTCTGGGAAATTTTAGGACCAAGGTTAACCGTAACCGCTACAAAAAGAAAACAGCTCCAGTAACTAGTAGGTAGGTATATGCACCTATATCTGAATTCGGGACAGGTATCCGCGGGAGGCGGGAGGTTGTACGTGCCGTAAAGAGGAATGCGTGCGTACTTACACCTATCACGCGCAAAGGCCTTTTATGTAATATATTGAAATGTCGCTTAGTTTTATTTGTGAGCATGATTCAGAATGACTTCGGGTGACGTTTCCGAAGTTTGCAACGTGTATTTTAAATGGTGGCGTTCCATTTCGGCAGGAAAGTCAATATGAACGCCTCTATTTAAAATATCTACTATGCATGCCCACCCTGACTGTAAAAACGCATCACGTGATCAGCCATGCATTTGCCGATTTTTTAAAAGTGTCGCGTAATGCGTTTTTAGTGTTAGGGTGCGCACGCATAGGTAGCAACTAGGCGTAACGCTTATAGGGGTTATGTAGGGGTGAGCGGGGTTTCGCGTTTCCGTTACGTAATGCAATTTTTAAATTATTATTGTGAAAAAAAACAACTTTTTGGATTTTTCGAGTGAAAAAGGAAAAAAGAGGAGGTCTCTGGCAGCAAAACGTTACGTTATTTTAAAGTGGAGTAGTCCCAAACGTTACAAAGCGTTATATAGGGGGACGCGAGTTACGGAAAAAATTGGGAAAAATAAGGGTTACGTAATAAGTGCACTACCTCTCAGTTTACGCAATTACTTTGTTGTTGACGGTAAATATAACCTAACTTTTTTGTTACTTTTTATTTTTTTTAGTCGATGATATGTACCTCATCAATCAATTTTCCAAAAATATTACGAAAAAAATAAAATAACGATAACCACAGAGTAATTACTCCGGAAATTCCAGACTCTGTTATGGAACTGCGCAGTCGCAGAAGTAACAGTAATTATAAGGAAAGAGACAAAAACCCTGACCAAAAAGACCTTAAGTGTGAATGGAACTTTAACTTTCTACCTATTGGTGTCATCACATTTGCAGCAGGCGTTGTTTCCGTCTTTGGGTTGGAAATTGAGTCAAATTTACATGACATATTTTTTGAATTAGATTTGATTTTTTTTTCGATCTATAAAAGCAATAATAATTTTTTTCTTATTCGCCATTTTAAGTGCATGAAGAATAAAAACAAAATGTCTAAAATTTTCATGTGTAGAAATAAATAAACGACTTCTTCTAATTATAATTAATGACGCACGGAATTTTTTTATGTAAACCTAGTTAATGACACACCAAGACACCAAACGCGTGGTGTGACCTGCAAAATCAAGGCGGGCGTCATCACCATAGCCGCTGTCTGCAAATAGCAAGGTGTGATCCCACCATTATCCAGATGAAAATTTTCGGACGCACCCATGAAATCGGAGGCGCGTTCGACCTCGGGTGCAACTTGCCCCAAAATGGGTAAGTGCAGCCCTCTAGAAATTTGATAAGCCTCTGGTATTCTTGGCATGTAAAAGAGAGAGATAGAAATGCGGCTTTATAGGCGTTCTTAGTCATTTTCGGTAACATGTGTCTGAGCTTCATAGAAAGTGACAGTTTCGTCGTCGTTCACTCCCCAAATGCACCTACCTAAATTTTTGGGTGTTCTGCACCAAATTTTGACGTTTCTTCGACCTTGGGCATCTTGTCTTTACACTTTGCAGTGTGTATTTGTGGAAGAAATGAATTTAATGGACGAGGCTGGGAATAACCGAAACCGTCTGGGCGTCAAAAAAATTCTGTTTTTTTTCAAGTTAACTATATAGCTTAAAAAAGTGTAGGTTCTATAAAAACAAGCTTACGGAATTGTGGAGTGAATTAGAGCGTACCCCTATTCACTCCACGGTCCCGTAAGTATAGGTATGTTTTTATCCCATTTTTTTGAGCTATGTACACGGCAGCCAAAAATTATTACAATCTTTTACCTGAGGAAAATGGGCATGTTTTTATAGAATCGTGGACCCCTCAAGAAGCGAAAACAATACAGTGCAGCTTAAAATTCGAAAAAAGTACATTTTCGACCGTTTTGTACAGGGGATCTTTTCTTCGCCTTTTTTAAAAAAATCTACATTTTGGGATATCTATCATCATCATATTGAAATTTGAGACTCGAAATTGGAGATCAGTGTTTTTCTATCTCAAACACCCCAAACCATCTAAAAGTGCCGAAATTGGGACTCCCCCATGCCAATTTTTCTTTACATTTAAAAAAAATAATTTTTCTTGAAAAAATTAAGAAATTCACCTGGAAGTCAGGGAATTTCACCTCCTAACTTTGCTGGACACCCTGATTCCCCCTCGGATTCTCCTTCGATTTCATATAAACGGTAGTTTATTGGTTTCCAAAATTTTGCGGAGGTATCTTAAAAAGTATGGTAATTGTAAGTTTTCAAAATGTCCCCCTGTATATATATTTTGCAATTTTTCTTCTGCCAGTTTTTACTTTGCAAAAAAAAATTAAGCCTTCTAGAGTGCTTGCTTCCTTCCTAATTTCCTAACAGTATAACGGTCTTTTAGAATCATCATCAATACTTTTTAAACAAAAAATTTTTTTTTTGAAACCTTTACTTTTTTAAACTGTGTATTTTGTGAAAAAACTTTTTATGTAAATAAAATGCACACCTTTTATATGCCCTTAAAGCAAAAATTTTACTTTTTCATTTTAAATATAAAACGACCAATGGTTCCTACTGAAAGTATATCGTACGTTAACTATGGCGAATCAAAGATGGCCGACTCGCAAATTACGAAATTTATCTTATTGGTGTGTTTACTACATACGGACAATCCCTATAGAGTTGACAGATACATCGATTTAAAGGTAATTTTATGCCCCAGCAAAAAGTATTTAAGATTTTTTTCACAGAGCGTATAGTTTTTTTTAAAAAGAGAAAAAACTAGTATAACTTCAGGGCCGTTAGCCGAAAAAATGGTTATTGGGAGTTTTTGTGTAATCAAGCTAAATTTGCTCTCAAAAGTATTACTCATCAATAGTTCTGCTGTAAAAAACATTATAGCTCTACGGTAATATCATCTAGCAAAATTCAGTTTCATTTCATGAGGTTGTAATGATTTTTGCTCTTTTTGAGAAAAATTATATACTCTGTGATACGCCATATTATTATTTAACGTACCATTGGTCATTTTATATTTGAAATGTCATCCCCTTTTAATTTTCATTGTTTTTAAAAAATATTTATGACTTTCGTGAAAAAGTTAAATTTTTGCTTTATAAGAGGTACCCATAGTCAAATTTTACGATTTTTAAGTATTACACAATAACCACTAAACTTAGCGCAGAACTAGTACCCACTATAAGAGCGTCTTAAAAATGCATTATTTTTTATATAAAAAGTTTTTTACAAAATACGCAGTTTTAAAGAGAAACTGAAAATACAAATAAAAGAAGTAATGGAATACAAAAAATATATATATTTCGATTCACAAACGAAAAAAATGCAAGGTATGATAACGATGATTCTAAAATAACGTTATACTGTTAACATATTAAGGACATAAAGCTAAATTTCATCGGTATCGGCATCGGTATCGCTATAGAGACGACCATTCAGCCAGATACACTTATAAATTTATGGCGAAGGCAAAATTTTGCCAGACCAGCGATAAGATGCGCACAAACCCCATAACAATACGTGGTTTTCACGTACGGTATCCTTGGATAGGCAAAATTCTGACATTTTGATCACCTGGCACTGTCCCGATTTCGCCATAAATTTAGAAGTGTACCTGGCTGATTGGTCGGCTCGATAGCGATACCGATACTGATACCGATACCGCTGAAATTTAGCTTTATGCCCCTATTGAAATTAGTTTGAGGAAAATCGGTTAACAAATAAGACAGTTACGATTTTTTAAATAATACCCTTCACCTAACTAAAAAAATTAAAACGTGCACCTTATTTACTTAACTAGGCAAATTTAAATGAAAAACGTGTACCTTAGCTTCATTCAACTTGCGCAAAGTCTTGTGAGAGACTAAAGTAAGAGAAAAAAACGAAAACGTGTACCTTATTAGAGTAAAGTAAGTAAATTTAGACGGAAACGAGTACCTGACTAATATAATTTTAGAGGAGAGTAGGTAAATTTAAGACAAAATGTATATTAAACTAAAATAATTCAATTTAATACGAAAAGCTGTACTTTATTAGACTGAATTATGTTAAAAAAACATGTAGCTTAGTACAATTTGGTGAAGAGTAAGTAAATTTAAGACAAAACCCTTGTTAGACCAAAATAAGTAAATTTAAGACGAAAACGTGCACTAAATTAGATTGATTTAAGGCGAACACGTGTATTTACTTTATTATATTGAATGAAAGTAAATTCCAAAGAGAAACGAGTGTTTTATGTAAAAACTATACTTTTGACTTTTGCAAAAGTCTTGTGATACAATTTATACTAAAGTAAGTGAATAACTGAGACTATGTATACCTTATTAGACTAAAGTAAGTAAATTTAAGACGAAAACCTGTACTTTATTAGACTGAATTAGGTAAAAAAAAACATATAGCTTAGGTAAAACCTATAACTTCATCTTGTACAGGGTAATCCATTATAAGTCTCCTCCCCCCCTCTAGAGGCTAAACTAAGAGTTATTGAAGGTTCAAACAAAAACTGTCCAAAAGAACTAATTTTTTAAGTTTTCCGTGATAGGTTCCTTAAAATTTTCCTCAAGTCATATACAGAGACACCCTGTACATTTCGGCACTTATTAATAGGCATTTTCTTTCCGATTCTAAATGTACCAAACACGTTTCCCTATCTATATTACTTTGCGAGAAAAATGCCAAAATCCTTACCATATAAGCAATGTGTTAGAGAGAGAATATTCTTAGTATTAATCTCTTTCTAAGACATTATGCTTATGGTAAGGGTTTTGGCATTTTTCTCGCAAACTAATATAGATAAGGTTTGGTATATTTAGAATCAGAAAGGAAAGGCCTATTCAAAAATACCAAAATATAGAGGTTGTCTCATATATATAAATCATGTTTTTTGTTACTCTCTGTATATGACTTGAGTAAAATTTGAAGTAAACGGTCACGGAAAACTCTAAAAAATAGTTTAACCTCTAGAAGGGAGGGGGGAGACTTATCAAATCACTCTGTATAAAATCTTGTGATACAATTTAGAGGAGAGTAGGTAAATGTAAGTCAAAAACTTATACCTTATATATTACACCAAAGTAAACATGTAGCTTAGGTAAAAACTATAGTTTCAACTTGTACACAATATTGTGATACAATTTGGAGGAGAATAGATAAATTTAAGACAAAACGTATACCTTTAGACTAAAGTAAGTAAATGTAAGACGAAAACTTTATTAGACTGAATTAGGAAAAAAAAACATTTAGCTTGTGTAAAACCTATAATTTCAACTAGCACAAAATCTTATGATACAATTTGGAAGAGGGTAAAAAAATTTTAAACAAAAACCTTATTAGACTAAAATTTAAGAGGAAATCGTGCATTTCAAGGAAAAACGCGTGCCTTAGGTAAAAAATGTATACACAAAACTATACTTTTAAGTTAAACAGACTATGTACCTTATTATTTGACTAAAGTAAAAAAAAAACTTATCCTTTTTTAGATTGAAGTGGGTAAAAGAAAAACGTATTTTACTCACTATTTAAGTTTAAATTTAGTATTAATTTTATTACCTTTCCTTTAGCAGGTACTTGCTAAAGAAAACTATAAACTTGTCCCAAAAGATCCGACGCAATCAATCAAAAGTAAGATTTATAGAATTTTGAAAAAGTATTCCAGATATATTCCGGACAATACAAGGTCTCAACCTACACCACATTATAGCAAGCCTCCTCATCTATACGGACTTCCCAAAATTCACAAAGATGCAATGCTTTTACGCCCAATTACAAGTTCCAGAAATTCTCCAACAAGCAATTTCACTAAATTTCTTATTATGTTGGGAATTTGGAACCTTTGGTTGCACTAAAACAAAGTTATGATTGTTTTAAACGATAAACAATCGTCTCCTGATGATGCTAACGTTGTTAGCGAAACGCGAAAGTGTAGTTTTGGTTTGTGGAAAACAATCATAAGTTTGTTTTAAATTCCTTATGAAAATTATTCAACCTCTTGCAGGCAAGACCGCTTCATTTGTAGAAAATTCCAAACATTTTGTTAATATTCTTAAACCTTTTGTTTTAGGAACCGACGATAGACTTGTCAGTTTTGATGTTGAAAGTCTATACACCAATGTCCCGATAAAGGAATCGCTAGATATTATTAGAAAGAGACTGGTTGATGACGAATCCCTTTATGAACGTACCAGCCTACCACTGGAGGGAGTGATGGAGTTGTTGGAGTGCTGCCTACATAACTTTTATTTTCAAGTGAAAGATAGGTTTTATGCTCAGGATGACGGTCTGCCAATGGGTTCATCGCTTTCGCCAGTGGTGGCCAATATTTACATGGACTGGTTCGAATCATACGCGGTTGATACCGCAATATATAAACCTAAGCTCTGGCTGAGATATGTTGATGACACTTTTATTGTCTGGACCGGGAATGATCAACAACTTTCAGAATTTCTTCACCACCATTAAATTCACAATGGACTTGGAGCAAAATTGTCAAATTCCTTTTCTTGATGTACTTGTCACACGAGTAGAAAGCGACATCAGAACAACAGTCTATCGTAAACCCACTTACACAGGACAATATTTAAATCAAGATTCAAATCATTCTGCTACAACCAAACGAGGCATAATCAAAACTTTGTATAACAGAGCCGTTCAAATTTGTAACAATTCTCATGACTTGGAAATCGAAATAAGAAACATTAAGAAGGATCTGCAGCAGAATGGTTACAGCCTTAAACTTATAACAGATACTATTTCTAAATTTCAACAAACAGGACAGAGATTACAAGACCAAAAACCAGGCAAATGCATTCTTTACAATCCCATACGTTAAAGGAGTATCAGAGAAAATTTTTCTCGCAAAGTAATATAGATAGGGAAACGTGTTTGGTACATTCGATATTAAAACAGCTTTTAAATCTAGTAATACAATTAAAAGCCTTCTTAGTGAAAGAAAACCAGAGAACAAACAAAATAAGGAATGCATTTACCAAGTTCCTTGTGAGTGTGGTGAATCATACATAGGCGAAACTAAAAGACCACTATCTGTTAGGCTTAAGGAACATCAGACGAATACCCAAAAAGGTGAAACCACGAAATCAGGGATCACCGAACATGCATGGTCAAAACAACACCGAATGAAGTGGGCAGAAGCAAAGGTTCTGCACAAGGAGTCAAACTGGAAGAAACGAAAATTCCTTGAAGCTGCCTTTATTGGGCAGAATCAGGGTATTTTCAGTAAACCAAGTGTTGAAATCCCAAATATTTGGAAGGCCCTCCTTGGGCGGAGCCAACTTCTTAAACTTCAAGGTTGAGTGATTTCTCACAGTATATAAGCACGTAGCCTTAGGAATTGATTGTAGTTTGCACCTGAAGACGATCAGAGATTGTACTGATTGAAACGTCGTGTATAAATAAAATATAAACAATGGAAGTCCGAAACACAGAGTTAATTTTATACCGTTTTCATTAATAACACTGTCTAACAATTTTTTTTTTTGTTCCCTTCAACTTACGAATTAATTCCTACCCATTTTGGGTTGCGAAAAACGAATATGACAAAGAAATTTTTTTATTAGCTCTAGTTTCTGTGATAAAAAATAATGAGTTTTTCATTTAATAAGGATTATGAGGTAACGAAAAATATTAATTATGTATGCTAACCATATTAAAAGCTGTATTTGATAGTTACACACTATAAATGACAAAAGAACACTCACCGGTGGTTGAATATATGAAGAATTAATTGGGAGCTTCATGAGATCACTGTCTTTTGGCTTTCCTCTTATAAGTAATTTCTGGAGCATCCCTCATAAACCAGCAGTAATCCGCGAGCATTGCTTCATTCCAGCGGCCCTGATATCTCCGTCCCATGAGAGAAATATCCTGGTGGAATCTTTCCCCATGCTCGTCACTGACAGCTCCACAACTGGGTGGGAAAAAATCAAGATGGAAATGGAGAAAATGTATTTTTAGTGACATATTACATCCGAGTTGATACTTTTCTAGAAGTACTTTTACCAATTGAGTATAATTTTCCTCTCTTCTGTTCCCTAAAAATACATGCATAACTTAAGAAACCCTTAAGAGCTTCCCAAGCTTCCTTTTCTTTTCCTTTCAGAACTAGGTCGTAAGTAGGATCCTTTACGAGTTCACGTATTTGTGGCCCAGCGAAGATGCCTTCAACTAGATATCACTTAGTTTGGGAATTTTTTCTCTCAAATATTTAAAAGCCTGAACATCTTGGTTTAAGCCTTTGACAAAATTCTTCATGAAACCGAGCTTGATATGTAGGGGTGGAAGAAGAACATCTTTTGGATTCACGAGAGGCTCGGCAACGACATTTTTCTCACTAGGTTTAAGATTCCTTGCAGGCCAATCTACTTGGATATAGTGTGATTTCCTATCTCTACTATCCCACATACATAAAAAGCAACAGTATTTAGTGTACCCTAATTGCATTCCTAATAGTATAGCAATGACTTTTAGGTCGCCACAGATTTTCCACTTATGTTCAGCATATTTGATTGAGTTGAGGAGGGTTGCCATATTTGCATAAGTCATATGAACTGCGTGACCAACAGAAACAGAAGGGAAACGATTGCCATTATGAAGCAATACAGCTTTTAAACTAAGCTTCAGTTGGATTATGCTCCATTTTCAAACTTTTCATCAGACCATTAACATCACAGCAAAAAAACAAGATTATTGTCCTTCTTAAAAAAAGGTAACAGATTCCGCTGACGTTGTTTGTACTTAGAGACCCTGATATCTAGTTGAAGAAGATTCCATTGCTGTAACCGTGATCTTAGAAGTTCTGACTTCTCCTGTGACAAGTCAAGATCTCGAATGAGATCATTTAAATCAGACTGGCTCAATCTGTGTGGCTGATCATCTTTTTCTTCAAAATCAGGATCGTGTGATATTGAAGGCATGTTTAATTCCTCATCTTTCACATTGTCTTCACTGTCTACTTCCAATTCATAGTTTTGAGGTGGAGTAGGAATTGGTAAACTGTCTGAATGTGGTATAGGTCGAATAACAGATGGGAGATGATTCGGATATTGAACTGTTCTTCTTTTTTCATTGACAATCCTGCATTGATTGGCGGAGTTAAGCAAAAGTAGCAGTCATCTATGTGGTGTAGGCTCCCGCCAAACCATGGGCACCCCAAAAGCATTGATCGTTTTTTATTTTTAAGCCATTCTCTACAACGTTATTTGTCCACAAATATAACAAAAATTGTTAACTGAATTTACACATTTACGAGGCATGTTAATACAAAAGGTTTTACTTTAAAAACACTCCAAAACGACAAATTTTGCACCAAACAAAACAGAAATATTGTATGTAAAATGTAAACCTTAGATTTACAGCATAAACACTATAGTCAGTTTGCAATGATATATTGTGTCTCCGTGTATTTAGTTTTATAACAATACCCTACACACTACATTAACTGTGCGTTCGATTCGAAATATGAAACTAAACTGTTATCGGTCCCCACATATATATATATATATATATCGATAGCTAAATTAAAACTATCGATAGTTCTGTAATTTTGTCTCTATCGATATTATCGATAATCAATTTCGATGCCCTTTCTATCATTTTCTCTTTCAATGCTTTTAGAGGATATAAAATGTAAAATATCACCTTATCTCCAAAACTAGAGCTAATCTCTAACTTTTATGGTGATCATGAAATTCAGTGGATGAAAATACTTAAAAATTAGCTATTTTTGAGCCCGAAATATTTTCATTGTTGGACAGTGTAATAGACACTTAAAGCCAATTATCAACGTTAACACTATCCTAAGACGTATCTCTATCTTGTCGACCAACTAACCAAGTAAACATTTAAATTTATGGCGTCTGCATGACATCTCTAGCTGATCGAAATGACACGTTTTTGTTAATAGAGCAACGTCTTTGGTGAAAACTACGTAACGTCACGTCTTCTTTCGTATTATCCTGACACGTATTGCAGGACAGGGTACCTATTCTTCAGTTTCGAGAGAACACTTCTATAGGAATGCTCACATCAGTGATTTGGACCAATAGGATAGTTTGACTGCTTGCACTAGCCATCCGATATCAGTCGAGCACCGCCGGACATCACCTGGCTACCGCATATCAAGAGAACTCTCCTACAACTTACATCTACTGGTTATGGGGAAGAGAGCGGGTTCTGCTAAAAAGCGGCATTCGAGAGGGCTCTGCGCGGGCGCCGTGGAGCTTTTCAGATTATCGAACGTTTCGTAACCGCATTGGGGTTTGCCTATTGGTTGAAATAAAGGATGTGATCGTTTCTACACGAAAGTTTCTCTCAAAACTGAAGAATAGGTATCCAGGCGTACTTTGATCAGCTGGAGCTGTCTCGCATTCCCCATATATTTAAAACTGCACATGGTTGATTGATCCACTCCAATAAATCCAATAAAAACATTAATTTTAAGTTCCATCAAAGTTTTTGTCACGCAAGTTAGTCGAAAGTAAGTAAATCCTAATTGCGTGTTGTTGCACTTCTAATAATAACCTTGTTTGATAGATAAAATAAACACTTTCTTTTAAAAAAAACGACGCTCTGTCTTCTTTCAGATCTTTCTACTTTCCCGCACCCATATTTTACTTCAATAATAAATTAAAATAAAAGTTACAGATCAAAAAAATGGGATAAAAACATACCCATACTTACGGGACCGTGGAGTGAATAGGGGTACGCTCTAATTCACACCACGGTTCCGTAAGCTTGTTTTTATACAACCTACACTTTTTTAAGCTGTATAGTTAACTTGAAAAAAAAAACAGAATTTTTTTGATGCCCAGACGGTTTCATGCTTCCGGCGAAATAAAAAAAAAATAGTTATTCCTAGCCTCGTCCATTAAATTCATTTCTTTCACAAATACACACTGCAAAGTGTAAAGACAAGATGCCGAAGGTCGAAGAAATGTCAAAATTTGGTGCAAAACACCCAAAAATTTAGGTAGGTGCATTTGGGGAATGAAAGACGAGGAAACTGTCACTTTCTATGAAGCTCAGACACATCTTACCGAAAATGACTAAGAACGCCGATAACGCCGCATTTCTATCTATCTCTTTTACATGCCAAGAACACCAAAGGCTTATCAAATTTCAAAGGGCTGCACTAACCCATTTTGGGGCAAGTTGCACCCGAGGTCGAATGCGCCTCCGATTTTATGGGTGCGTGCGAAAATTTTCATTGATGCCGTTTTCTTTTTGTCGCGGTTACGGTTAACCTTGGTTCTAAAATTTCCCAGAAGTATAAGCAAAAGAAGGAGACCTCGATTGTGTAATATCTTTGAATATTGTTTAAATTTACAGATAATTGTTTATGTTTACATGTGTATATAATCAAAAGTTTTTATCTTTTATGAATTTCCGGATTATACTTAAATTTTCATATTAAAAATGTTATGACGTCATGTATTAGCTGACATGAATAGAAAAAATCGTTGTGGACAGCGCCTCCTGTCATGTTCGATACCTTGAGAATCGGAACCAGCCTATTTTGCCGGTTCAGAATGGTTACGGTTTTCAAGGAATGGATCTTCACAGGATGTGCTATCTACGTCCATTTGATCTGTTCATGTCAGCTAGTAGATGACATCATAGCATTTTTGATGTGAAAATTTAAGTATAATCCGGAAATTCATAAAAATTAAAATCTTTTTGTAGCGGTTACGGTTAACCTTAGTCCTAAAATTTACCAGAAGTATAAGCAAAATAAGGAGACCTCGATTGTGTAATATTTTCGATTATTGTTTAAATCTACATATACTTGCTTATGCTTACATGTGTCTATAATCAAAAGTTTTTAATTTTTATGAACTTCCGGATTATACTTAATTTTTCACATGCTATGACATCATCTACATCTAATAGCTGGGGCTGGGACTGGGGGTGGGCAAACTTTTTTGAGAACGCTCTTGTGGGGTACTGAAGGGTGTGCAAAATTGTGCAAAATAGACCTTTCGAATGACACAAAATTTTTTGAAAAATATTGACGGTGGGGGGGGGGGGCAAACTTGATATTTTCAGAACCCTCGGGTGGGTTAAATTTTATGCAAAATTTTAAAATCGGTGTGCAAAATCAGACCTTTCTAATGACACCAAAATTTTTGAAAAATTCTAACTGAACCCTCGTGTGGGTTAGAGAGAGGTGTGCAAAATTTTAAAATGGGTGTGCAAAATTGTGCAAAATTAGATCTTTCTAACGACACCAAATTTTTTGAAAAATATTGACTGGGGGGGCAAACTTGATATTTTCAGAACCCTCGTGTGGGTTACAGGGAGATGTGCAAAATTTTAAAATGGGTGTGCAAAATTGTGCAAAATAAGACCTTTCTAACGACACCAAACTTTTTGAGAAATGTTGACTGGGGGGGGGGGGCAAACTTCATATTTTCAGAACTTTCGTGTGGGTTACAGGGAGGTGTGCAAAATTTTAAAATGGGTGTGCAAAATAAGACCTTTCTAACGACAACAAAGTTTTTAAAAAATATTGATTGCGGGGCAAACTTGATATTTTCAGGACCCTCGTGTGGGTTACAGGGAGGTGTGCAAAATTTTAAAGTGAATGTGCAAAATTGTGCAAAATAAGACCTTTCAAATGACATCATAATTTTTGAAAAATATTGACTGGGGGCAACGTCAAGTTTGCCCCCCCCCCCACAGAAAATGGGCTGTAGTTTCTCGTAGGAAGGTGTGCAAAATTTGATTTGTGGTGTGCAAAATTGTGCAAAATGTGTGCAAAATTTTGGCATAAAAATTTTTGAGAAAATCGATCTGGGGGGGGGGCAAACTTAACTGAGCCGTTTAATTTTCGCGTCATTTTATTTTGGAAGCAATATTTTTCGTACCTATTAATTTATTTTGTTTAAAATTCTGATAAATTGGATTTCTAGCAAATTTGAATGAATGACTTTATTAATTACTAGAAGTTTTTAGAAGATCAAGAAAAACCGTTTCCTTATATCCTACTAAAATAATAAACTTACCGTCACATATTTTTTCATAATCAATGCATTCTCTAGGCCCCTGCTGGCATCTAAACCCTGTACAGCTCTGCCTTCTATTTCTGGATGAAGAACTGTTCGCATAAATACATAGGCACTCCGAATATAAAATAATAAAGGGCACTGTGAGAGCTAACCACAATATTTCATGTTTCATTTTGCCAAAAGTAGGGTAAAATTAATAATATTATCAACTACTAAAAATATCTCAACACATCTGCCAATTAAAATTTAAAAAATCGAAGAAAAATAATAAATTACATTGTTATTAGTGCTGTAGATAATTATAGCCTTGTGAGCCTTGTCCGCGGTTGCTTACTGCTTACAGAAAACCTGATTCTAATATCAGTTTTTAAGCTTAAAAGTCAAGATCATTTTACAGGGTGACCTAACCAATACGTAAAATTACCTTCTTGGGGAATTTTTAAAAAACAGCCAAAACTTTAATTTTGTTTTTCGTTTTCAATATTCATTGACTTATTGCGAATTTCGCCGCAATGTTAAATCTTGTTTAAATATAATCGGTGTTTAGAACGACCTTTTGCTAGCGTAAAGCAAGTTTCTCTTTCATAAGACGTCCAATTAAAAAAAGTTTAATTTGTTAACATATGTTTTCATCGAAAAATATAGAAGTAGGTGCATATTTTTTTTATAAATATGAGAAGGGGTGATAACCTGTGTAAACTGGCCAACTGTGAGCGCGGCATGAACATGTTGGACAGCAGAATTAGGAATCTATTGGATGAATTTATTGTGTATCCGCTTGCACTTCACATTGAAAATCAACTAATATTTTGAAATAAAAATTTTGTAGTATGGTCAATTATTTCAAACAAAATGCATGGTTGGATTTATTAAATTCCTTTTAAAACTTTTATTTAATCGTGAATGCAATTTAGTATATTTAAAAAAAAACATTTGTTTTTTTAGATTGATTAGGATTGAAAATTTCCAAAAAAATATTCTTGATAAAAACATAAATTAAAGGGCAAAAACAAATAACATTAGAAAAGCGTATACTCGAAAAAAATAACGTTATTGACGTTGATTGACGAAAATTCGTTGTCACCACATGTCATAATCAAACTTCCTTATTTTTTAGTTAGCGTAATTTCTTAGAAAAATAAACTTTCTTTTAGTGGCAGGAGCGCAAAAATAATAAATAAAAGGACCGTGTTTGAAAAATAAAAATAAAGAAATTCTTTTGACATCCTAATAGTAAAATGTAGTTTTTCTAATTCAAAAAAGGTAATTTCTATTAGTATTTATTATTTGATAATTAACTTATAAATACTGAGCAATATACATAAAAGAACTACTAAATAAAAATTATTTTTGATTTTAAAAAATCAATTTGTTTTATTTATGTGGCTGAAGTTAGCTTGGGATTGGGATTTCAATCTCGGTTAAATTACAGTGATCCAAACAAATGTTGCATTAAAATAGATTTTAGTCCAAATATTTCACAAAAGTGTGTAACTCAATTTCTTTACCCCTAATAAGGTTTTACCAACCCTTAAACTAATTTCCTTTATTCCAAAATTTGCGCATCTAAAAAAACAAGAATAAAATACTTTTATTTTTTTCTGAATCGCAACAGGTTGAGAAAATTTTGTTTGAAGTCTTAGGGGATGAAAAAGCAACCATTATTAAAACCGATTGTTTTACTTGTAGATGATTTTGTGCCGCTTTCGAACTTGGCTGAAAAAATAGGATATATAGATGCCTTTTTTAGTAATCAACAGATTGAGAGAAATTAAAGCGAAAAAACAAATAACATTAAAAAAGCGTATACTGGAAAAAAATTACGTTAGTCTGGATGTTAGGTCTATATGGAGCCCCGCCTCGCCTCTATGAAATTTGACAGATTTGATTGACGAAAATTAGTTGTCACCACATGTCATAATCAAACCTCCTTATTTTTTAATTAGCGTAATTTCTTAGAAAAATAAACTTTCTTTTAGTGGCAAGAGCGCAAAAATAATAAATAAAAGGACCGTGTTTGAAAAATAAGAATAAAGAAATTCTTTTCACATTCTAATAGTAAAATGTAGTTTTTCTAATTCAAAAAAGGTAATTTCTGTTAGTATTTATTATTTGAGAATTAACTTATAAATACCGAGTAATATACATAAAAGAACTACTAAATAAAAATTATTTTTGATTTAAAAAAATCAATTTGTTTTATTTATGTGGCTGAAGTAAGCTTAGGATTGGGATTTCAATCTCGGTTAAATTACAATGATCCAAACAAATGTTGCATTAAAATAGATTTTAGTCCAAGTATTTCACAAAAGTGTGTAACTCAATTTCTTTACCCCTAATAAGGTTTTACCAACCCTTAAACTAATTTCCTTTATTCCAAAATTTGCGTATCTAAAACACAGGAATAAAATACTTTTATTTTTTTCTGAATCGCAACAGGTTGAGAAAATTTTGTTTGAAGTCTTAGGGGATGAAAAAACAACCCTTATTAAAACCGATTGTTTTACTTGTAGATGATTTTGTGCCGCTTTCGAACTTGGCTGAAAAAATAGGATATATAGATGCCTTTTTTAGTAATCAACAGATCGAGAGAAATTAAAAGTTTTAAGGTTTATCAAAAACCATCCCTTCATTAAAAAACCTTTTGTTTTACCCTGTGGATGATTTTGTGCTGCTTTCGAACTAAGCTGAAAAATAGGTTATATAGTTGCCTTTTTTAGTAATCAGCAGACTAACCAAAATTCAGAATTTTAAGTTATGAAAAAACACCCTATATTAAAAAATCGATTGTTTCACCCTGTAGATGATTTTGTGCCACTTTTGAACTAGGCTGAAAAAATAGATTATATAGATGCCTCTCTTAGTAATCAACAGATTGAGAAAAAATCAGAGTTTTAAGGTATGAAAAACCACCTCTTATTAAAAAATCGATTGTTTCATTGTTTTGTAAGTTTATCTAACTATAAAATCTATTTAATATATATAAAAAAAATGTTTATCAACCCATAGAAAATTATATATGTTCATAGAAATCCGTCAAATTGTATGAGTTGGTCTGATCACAAAATATCTCAAAATCTCATGAAAATCTTTTTCTTAACTCTTAAAACATCGTAAAAGAACAAGGGTGTAATCGTAGAAAACCCTATTAAATTTTATAAGTTATTTTGACTATAAAATCTCTCAGAAAACTCATAAAAACATCGGTTTATATTTTCCCATAATATATTATAAAAGAACAAGAATGTAATTATAGAAACCTATAAAAGTTCATGTGTCAGTCTGATTATAAAATTTTTTAAGGTGTATTTAGACTGAGGTAGTGTCGTCGTAGTTGCGTTGTAGCTGTAGTGAATTGTTTTCCATGGATAATGGAGAACAGATTATTTTAATAGAAAAATAGTTGACAATATTTTTTTTTTTACACATTTCTAATATTTTCTAATATAATTTACTTTCTAAATGCTTTTTCTCCTTTTGTATTTCTTTGTTACCCTATGAACCTCAATTTTAAAATTAAAGCATTTTTGAACTTCGGCTATTTAAATATTAAGAAAAAACGGAACTTACTCGGGTAACACCAAAGAAGTACTTAAGGTCGAACTTTTAACATATTCCAAAATTTAGCAGGAGAGTCTATTACCATCAATATTTGTTTAAATTAAAACAAATATTGATTTAAACAATATATTTAAAATTGAGGTTGATAGGCTAGCAAAGAAATACAAAAGTAGACTTGGGAATAAAAAGGAGAAAAAAAGGTGTCAATATTGTGTCTGCATACATATAGACAGTCGATAGTGTGTTTAGTGATATAAGCAATAAATGAACAGGTATTATAAGTGGTATTTAGTTATGTTCCTAAATATCCGCTAATCAATCATTCTGATTTATTATAATTGCGAAGAAATTAGGGCCTTGTTTCTAAGCAACGAAAAGCGCTTACTTTTTGCATTATTTCGTCGCTTGCATAGACAAATTATATCAAATAATTTACATTTTTAATCCCATATTTTGCTACTACTAACCTTTAGCAACGTTATAGTACCGTATCAGCCGTTGTTCTAGTCAAAAAGACTTACACTTACAGAGGTAGGTAGATATTTTCGGTAGCATATGAAAGAGATGAACACACTAACTTTAAGCATGAGAGTTATTTCCTGGAAAAGCAGAAATTCAATGTTTGCAATAAAATTAAATAAACAGAGTATTATATTTAGGTATGTCCCCATCCATAATAATGCTAGGTACTTATAGTAACGCTTCCTCCTTTTTTTACGTCAAACTAGTAATTTTCTCTCCCAAATGTAATACAAACAGATGTAATCAAGTAGAGTTCACCAAATCTTTAAATTTGTTTCTTTCACTGTATCAAAAATTTGTAGGTATATAAATAAGGCCGTCGTATTACTTTTATTACCCCTTATAAATAACAGAACATTAGGAGGTATGTAGTAATCCGGAACTTAATTTTTTTACTAACACTAACAAGAGTATAACCTCATTCTATTCTTATATTTTGCAACTAATACGATATTTTTGGGCGCGTATGAGAGAGATAAACTTATATGTTCTAAGCATTAGAGGTTTTTCGTGAAAATAACCGCAGACAGAGATCGAATAGGTATAAGGGAGACGGCAAGTTCACAAGACGACCACAGAACTTTTTTCAACTACGAGAGTAAAAAAACACAATTTGGCCGCGAGTTGTAAACACAATTTTTTTAAATACCTTTGCCAAAAAATCTAAGAAAAATAGGAAAATACTTGTAAAAATCTCGAACATATAAGCGCTTTCCGCAGCTCACCACACTATAAATCAAGGCGGCTGAGGAAGGATGGTTTGCATCATATAACTGAGATACTATAACGGCCTAATTGCCGCAAAATGTGTAACGAAAATAACTTTGAAAAACAAAGAAGAAAATTCAAAATCGCGGTTGGCTTTGAAACTGTTTGGGTCACCAGGCCATAAACCATCTACTGCGCATGCACTAACCAACACCATTCTCAACTAAAAAGCCTGTTTACCGCCTCAGTGCCCTTTAGCCTATTGTGGCTGCCATTTTTATAACCAAATTGACAAGGAAAACATGGATTTTCTGTCAGTTTGGTGTCAATATGGCACCGATCATAGGCCAAACGAAAATGAGTTAACTGGCTTTTTAGTTGAGTACGGTGTAGTGACCTTAAGATAGTTTAATGACAAGGTATTAATTTGAGTGACAGTGACAATGACTTCATCTGTTCGAAAACTTTGATTTTATTTAATTAAATTTATTTATTATATTATGGATAAAACATCTCCAACCGCAAGTTTAACCTTACTTGAGGGTTTTAATCCACAAGGTAAACCCGTTATACGAGGAAATGGCCCCAAGTGCCGAACCCGCTTCCTGAGAAAACTGGGCATTGTCGAAAAGTTTACATTTTTGACGAGGTATGGTTTTGCCATTTTGTTTATTTTATTGTGGAATTCTTGTGTTTTAAAATTTTGTATAGGTATTTTCCATAGAAATATAATGGATTAAGAGTTTACTTATCGTTAAGGCAGGTTTTATAGAGAACAAAAGTGCCTTAAGCTAGTTCAACATACGCTTTTAGCTAGATATATCTTTCAAGCCAAAACTGAAACCCTCCATGAATTTCTTTCCGAAATTGAAGCAAAAGTGGGACTGGAATGTTTAAACAAATGACTGATGCAGAGTATATTTAATACTTTATGGAGAATGTTCAGTGAAAATTAGTTTATTAAGGAAAAAGTGCTTACATTAAATCATTAATTCACCCTTACCTCAATGTGTAAAATTATTTTAAAATCTCGCTATTTTTGTGAACGAGTATTTTTTAATATATTATTTCAATTCAAAATTAAATTCCCTGTAAGTGGTTTAAACATAAAAAGTAATTGGGAATGTATATAAAATAAGAATTATTGCTGCAAGACAAATACTCTTAATTTTTACATTTTTTAAAGTTAACTCCTCAGTTAATTCTTGGTTGGATGCAAAGACGTCAAACAGAGTTATTTAGTTACATACTTGTCAATGAAAACCTTATTGTATCATGTTTTTATTTTTAGTTTTGCAAGTCAATTTAATACAATATTGTTTGGACATACAGGGTGTCCCAAAAGTTCGAGTCCACCCTAATGTCTCCAAAACCAAAAGAGGCAGAGAAGTAAAATTTCACGTCATCGTACCTTTCATTAACAACCTAATATGTTACTTTTTTCTCTAATGGTTTTCAAATAAAAAATCATTTCCATAAGACCAATGAGTTAAACAAGAAAACAGATATTCGGTGAATCTTTCTCTAAAACATTGCTCTTATTTAAAAACTGTTAGACGAAAAGGTAACATATTAGGTATTTTTGGAAACAGAATAAAAAGCTCTATTCAAACTTTCGAAAATATGCAGGGTATATCAATTATAAAAAGTATTGTCTCCGCTCTAGCTCCGCCACTAAATGAAAGGCGGCACAATTAGCATCCAAAAAGATACTTTTTTGTAAACCATCTAATTGTCTGAAATTTTACTTTTCTGTCTCTTTTGGTTCTGGAGATTAGGGTGGACTCGGATTTTTAGGACACCCTGTATATATATATATATATATATATAAGGTTGCCATTTAAAAGGGTTCACCTGGATTTTTTCAAAAATTGTTCAGAATTGGAAGAAACACATCAATTTTATTTGTAAATGGACACTTTTTGGCTACCTATCTTGAAATTTTTATAGCATGCATCCCCTTCCAGGGGTAAACTTTAACCCTATATTTTGAATAGGGAAAGTGGGTCGACTGATACCTTGTGAAGGTCTCGTAAATGTCTTGACTATCGTGTAAAAATTTTGAAAATCTATCAATTAGTTTTTGAGATATAGCCAAAAAGTTCCTGCTTACAAACAGAATTGATGTGTTTCAGCATTTTCTCCAATTCTTTAATCTTTGCGTTGGAGTGGAGCATTAACACCCAAATCATAATCAATCATTTATTTATTTATTGTGACAGTCACAATTACTGATGATTGAATAATATCAACTTATTCAATTTGTTTCTTATATTTTTACCACTGTACACACTGTAATAGCAGTGAATTTTTTTGCTTAAATTAAAAAACCTTATTCTAACATAACAGGCAACAATATCTTTAATTAGAATGAATGAGTGATTGGGTTCCAGAGGTGGAGTTTCCAAAAAGTAGTCATTTCAAGTCCTTATTTCCTCACAAGAGAAATATCAACAGCCTCTTCGGACTTACCAGATTTGCTGGGAACTGACAATATGACAGTTGAATCAATCACCCTGCAGTTTCCTCCCTCACCAGCTACTCTTGTATGCAGCAGTAATCGTCTAAGAGCATATTTGAATTGAAGCGATGTTGGTTTGTTGTTTCATTCATTTTGGGATCTTAAAAGTGAATAAATATCCTTATAAATAACAAAAACTCAATATATATAAGAGGTATAAGTTGCAAAAATGTATTTTTCAAATTAAAAAAAAAAAGAGAAGTTAAGGCCGTCTCACATAAACTTGCATGGGGTCACATAACGCCAGTGTAGCATTTTAATCACTGAACTGTAGAGATTTTATGCTATGTGTTATGTACCTTATGCAATTTTGTGTAGCTATGTGTTTATAAATAATTAAAAAAATTTCAAATAAAAAAAGACAGAAACTTTCCAACTTAAAAATAAGGTAATTATTTAGTAAGTATATGATTTTCTGCCATTTTTGATTTTTGATGAAAATTTTTTTATGGAGGCACCTACTAGGGGTATTTATATATAAATTTTTTAATTTGATCTGATTATAGTCAATTGCTCGTTTTTATCCATCCTGTTGAACATTGTTTATCAAGCAGGATTAATATAAAGTATAAGTAGTTCATAATTGGAATAGTGTTTGTTCTAATTTTAGTCCTAAGAAATAACCACTGTTCATACTTGTCGTACTACCTATTTGCAATAACAGCTGTCAGTTTTTTGTAACTCACTGTGAATCTCCATCTTTGTCAGCCTCATGTGAATGCCCCTGATATAAATCAAATCAAATTAAATCAAATATTTTATTTTGCCAAATGAAAACTTACACTAAAGTAACAAGACATAAAATGGACCACCTCTCGTTTATGAAACCGCTAACACTACATATGAATGCCTGGACTCTTCAAACGACAAAAACAGACAAAAATTTAAAAAAATAAGTCAAAACAATTGAAAGACAACATCATTTCAGATTCAGACCAATAGCAAAAGCATATTTTTGTTTTTGCAAGTAGTAGTCATAATAAGGCCTGTTTGACATAGAGTAATTAAACAAGAATTGCATGCGAGTCTTCTCTTTTCATGTCACACAGTACTGGTACTACTATAAAGTGAGATGTGAAAAGATGACTTGCATGCAATTCTTATTTTATTGCAAGTCGTCTCTTCTCATCCAGCTTGCTTTAGCAGCACCAGTGAAGTGAGATGGAAATAAAGGACTTGCATGCAATCTTTGTTTCATTACAAATACAAAGCAAAATCACTCGATGGGCACTCCCATTTTAAACAGCTAGAACTTTTTAACTTTCTAAAATACACTAAAATTAGAACAAACACTGTGACTATGAAGGATACTTTTGGCTACATCACTATACTTACTTTTAAATCGACATAAATATCCACTAACTGCTTAATTAAAAATCGAAGAGAAAAATATGAAAAAAAAACACTAAACGACAGACAACAATCCGTCCTCTGTCAAAATCAAGGAGGCGGCAACTTCCAGTCGCCCGATCTGTGCTGTGATTCAACCCCATGGGGTCCTCCGATTTTAGGATGCGCAGTCGTTTTTGCCCATTCTTAACCCATTATATTTCTATGGTATTTTCTGTTATTGCGTGCGTTATTATTACGGGAAACACTAGACAACACTTTTTCACTTTTTTTCACTCTTTTAATAGATTTTCCAAAAATAAACAAAAATATTAAACATAAACCTACATTTTTGATGTCAGATGGTTATTAGTTGCTTTCACTACTGACGCAATCTACGCTCCTGCCCATTACACTCCTCGTCTATGGGTTTTTTTCAGGCCAACTTGATTGGGAGAGTTATTATCGATACGCATTATTCTCGGGAAAAGCAAACAGAGGGCCATTATATTATCTTATAGTTATATGGTTTGCATAGAAACGAACCTTTTTACTCGGTGACGTTTATTGATATTTTGACGATTTTTTAAAATAATTTTTTTGTGTATACCCTTTGAGAAAACTGGAGAAAATTAGTTGTTTATGGTTAATAAAAGTAATACGACCGCACCTTATTTATGGGTACCTACAAATTTTTGCTATTTTGATGCGCAGTGAAAAGAGACAAATTTAAAGATAAAAAGTTTGGTCACTGAATAAGTTCATTGTTCAGTGGTTTGGTCAACTCTATTTAGTTATAGCTGTATGAATTGCATGCAGTATGTATTGCATTTGAGAGGAAAAATATTCTTTTAAAAAGTTACTTTTAAAGAGTTTTATAAACATTGTTACAAAATTACTAGTTTAACGTAAAAAAAAGGGGGGGGAGTAGTATAGCGCCATTGTGTATTGTAGGTAGTTACCATTATTAATTATTAGGTTCGGTTGGTCAGGGGATGGGGACATAAATAAATATAATACTACTATACTAATATCGACTGTCTGCATTTTCAGGAAATAACTCCCATGCATGCTTAAAGTTGGTGTGTTTATGCCACTTCTTTCATACGCGCCCGAAAATAAAGGGTGGTCCATCAAAAACCGCACATTTTTTATGGTTTAAATTCGTGCACCCTTGCGCGATTTCAATTTTTTTTTTATTGCATAATGCGAATTTTTCGCCCCCCTGCCAATTTTTTTTTTGCGCCACTGTCTTTCCCGACTAACGTCAGTTAAGAGGCCACATCCTTGACGTATTCAAAAAGATATCACTTTTTAAAATTGGTCATGAAATACGAAAAATGGAATAAAATTAATAGAGTGAGTTTTTGGCCTCTTATTAAAAGTTGTTGGGTGTTTTTGACATTTCATTGACAATAGATCCAAATCCACGTTAAAACCAAAAATACCAATCCCGTGACTACTGATGCGACAGGAATCTACTGATTCACTAACATATCTCTGCTAATTTTTCCAAAGTATATTAGAACTGTATGCTTAAACACAAAATTCATTTTTTAGAGGCCAAAAACTAACCCTGTTAATTTTATTACATCTTTCGTATTTTATGACCAATTTTAACAAGTGATACATTTCTGAACACGTCAAAGCTGGAGCTTTTTAACTGACGTAGTTAGAAAAGACAGTGACAGGATCCTATGGTTTAAAGCTTTGGAAATTTTTAAATTGAACAAGTGGTAACGAATTTATATCCTAAAAGAAAATGTGCGGTTTTTATGGGGCACCTTATATCTACTGATCTCTGTGTGAGGATGACTTTTTGACTACAACCACGGCTGATAATACGGTACTATAACGAAAAGTTATTCCTAAAGCAATATAAAAGATTAAATAGGTAAATTATTTGATATAATTTGTCCATGCAAGCGAAGTAATGATAAAAGTAAGCGCTTTTTGTCACTTAGAAAAATGGCCCTAATTTCTTCGCAAATATAATAAATCAGAATTATTGATAAGCGGATCAAATATAAACCCACTAAGCAAGGTCTGTTACATTACAGGTTTTCAACGTTGAAAAAATGTAAAATTGGTGTAACTTTGAATACGTTAAGAAAAATGTTTAAAAAAGGTAAAATCTAAGTTCAAAATTAACATTCTATGTGAAAGTATCGCTGATACATGAAAGAAGCACTAATTTTGCATTAATATTTAATTTTGGATTTAACAAGAAATGCAAACAATAAAGTAAATGAAAAATAACATTAATGTCAACTTTAAAATTGGAAAATGACTAAATACATTGTAAGTTTTATGTAAAAATTCCAAAATTATTGAAACTTTTAACTCAAATATGGCGAAGATTTTTGAAAAAGTAAGGAATTATATCAAAAAGTTTACCGTTTTTATGAAAATCCTGCGATTTTTTTGTTAACTACCTACAAAAGGGAAAATATACCTATAAGTATAAATTTATATGTATTCGCAGTAATTAACGCACGATCATTTTAGAATTTGATTTTTTTACGTTTTGAGGAAATTATTATATATTTTTAGTTTGTTTTTAATTTCGCCAAATTATGACTGAATTAATTGTGATTTAATATTTGTATATAAGTTTTTTTTATTGCAACTGAAACCTTTTTATATGTATTTTATTAATTAAAAACAATTAATTAAATGAATATTTAAAAAAAAACAACTCCCTATTTTCTGTAAAAGTCGAACCAATGACATCACTGCATTAATATACCCTGAATTGGTGACAGTTCTCAACAAAACCGAAATGGTCTAGTGGTCTATAGATAAATAGCTAACAATATTTTTTTGTACACATTTTTTAATATAATTTACTTTCTAAATGCTTTAAACAAATGTTGGTGTTTTTTCTTAATAATTAAATAGTTCAAAAATGCTTTAATATTAAAATTGAGGTTGATAGAGTAGCAAAGAAATACACAATGAAACTTGGGGAAAAAAAGGAGAAAAAAGGTGGCAATATTGTATCTGCATCCGTATTAAGACAGTCGACAGTGTGTTCCGTGACATAAGCAATAAATTAACAAGATATTGTAAGTGGTAATTAGATATATTCCTATATATCCGCTAATCAATCATACTGGTTTATTATATTTGCGAAGAAATTAGGGCCCTGTGACGAAAAGCGCTTACTTTTGCATTATTTCGTCGCTTGCATGGACAAATTATATCAAATAACAGAAAAGATTTGTGACGTAGAGGGCAAAGAGTGAGGGAATAAATAGGAAAACTTTTTTTCCGATTTATTCCCTCACTTTTTGCCCTCTACGTCACAAATCTTTTCTGTAAATTTATTAGGGCGCTAAATTTTCCCTTCATTTTATATCACATAATTACGTTTTTAATCCCATATTTGGCCAGTACTAACCTTTAGAAAATTAATATACCAGATCAGCTGTTGTTGTGGTCAAAAAGACTCACACAGAGATAGGTAGATATTTTCGGGTGCGTATGACAGAGATAGCATGAACACACCAACGTTAAGCATGGGAGTTATTTCGTGGAAAAGCAGACGGTCGATATTTTCAATAAATGAACAAAGTATTATATTTACTTATGTCCCGATCCCCTGACCAACCGAAATTAATAATTAATAATGGTACTACTACTACAATACACAGTGGCACCATAGTACCCCTCCCCTGTTTTACGCCAAACTATAGTAATTTTCTAAAATTGTTTGTAAAACTCTTTAAAAGTAACTTTGTTAAGGAACATTTTCCCTGTCAAGTATTACTTTTATTACCCACTAGACATATTACTTTTATTACACACTAGACACCACCGCGCTGCTTTGCAGGTTTTTATTACTTTAAATGTCACAACTTTTGTTTCCGTAAACCAATTTTGATGAAATGAATACCTATGTGTTGCCCAGGTACACAAGGAATGTAATAGTGAAAGTCCCATCAAAATCGCCTGGGCGGTTTTTGCGTGATGCTGGAATAAACAGACATACAGACAAAAATTGTAAACATTGCATTTTTGGTATCTCGTTTGGTCAAAAAATTTAAAAAAATATCATTTAATGCAATTTTCGTTAACAGATATAAGTTTGTCACATCAAAGAACGTAAATTATTTGTGTTTATAACTTATCTCAAAAGAAATAATTTATAAATTTTTTGTCTTTTAATCTTTCCTTTTTTCACAGATTTTTTCTATTTGTTGTGGTGCAGAGCTCGGCAAAACTGGAATAATGAATGGAATACCATAAGCTTCATCGACGAATCCAGGTTTTGTTTAGGCGGTCATGATGGACGCATCCCTCATTAGACGATTTCGAGGTGAGAGACGAAATGTAGACTTTGTTGTTGAACGTGATACAGCAAGACAGCAAAGTATCATAGTATGAGGTGCTATATGTTTAGGAAGCAAATCACCTCTAGTCCTCATCAACGGCAATCTGACTGTTTGGCAATATATCGCTGAAGTGCTGCAGCCAGTTTTACATCCCTACATACAAACTATCCCAAATGCGATATTTCAAGAAGATAATGCCTGACCGCATATGGCCTGTGAAAGTTCTCGATTTTCAAAAAAAATATCTAAGTAAAAAAAAATAAGTTAATTCAGAAAATTTTAGTTTCCAAAAAAAAACTTTTTAAAAACGGAGAACTACGGCACCTCCACCATATGTCGTGATGCTCCTTAGAGCTCCACAACTACGCAACTAGTATGAATAATACACGCATTTAAATAAACGGTTGTATAATAATAAAATAGTACTTACATTAAAAATACACACTTGGGTTTACTAACTTCACTCTGATATATTGGATCACTACTAACTGACTCTTAACCTCTCTGAAACGTTTTTATAAACCTATTCTAACATTGATAGTTCATTCACCAGGGCCTTCCGACCTTTCGTTGACCTAGGATGTTAGGATAGTTAGTTATTGTAAAATACAGAAAGTTTATACTTAATAATAAATTAATAATTAAAACACTAGGTTATTGAATCACGAGTTTAAACTTAAGCGCTGCACAGAGGTAACTGTCTTGGGAGTATGTGATTTTAACACATAAACACGTCGCGGATTGAATTATGTTATTAAATATTACTTTTTGTAATTATTGGAAATTACCCTTATGACAATATCTCATAAGTATTTGATAAGCGACAATCAGGCGATCTTGCTGGCTATTCCAAAGTCTCTATGCCAAGTTCATATAAGAAGCACATTGTTTCATAGGCCATATGCGGTCAGGCATTATCTTCTTGAAAGATCTCATTTTGAATAGTTTGTATGTTTGGATTTTGTCGCCTCTCACCTCGAAATCGCCTAATGAGGGACGCGTCCATCATGACCGCCTAAACAAAACCTGGATTCATCGATGAAGCTTATGGTATTCCATTCGTTATTCCAGATTTGCCGAGGTCTGCACCACTCCAAGCGGCGAGCCTTATGTTGTGGGGTCAAAGGTAGCACCAAAAGCGGACAATAAGCCCTCAGTCCCATACCAAGCAATCTTCGATTAACTACCATCCTTGAAAACACTCATCCTGTAGCTGCAACTAGAACAGCTCTTACTTGGCGTAAGAAGTCTGAGATGCGATAAATCATGACCTTGTAATAATCTTGGGCGTCCAGAACCCGCACGACGTCTATAAGTCTCATAATTGGACCACCTTCTCCAAACTCTTAACACTGTTGATGGATTGGCATTAACCCTTCTTGCAGTTTTCCGTAAACCAAAACCAGCCTCTGTCATGCCCACGATGCGTCCTTTCTCGAAGTCGTTTAAATGATGAAATTGTTGGCGACCGTAAACTATTGGCATTTTTATTTTTTAAGTAAGCTGTAAGCAATCCAAAAACACCAAAAAATACGAGAAAAATCATTTAAAATTTTCAGAAAAGGTCTTTTATGTGTTGGCTGTTTTTGAAAATAAATAGAAAAAATCTGTGAGAAAACGAAAGATTAAAAGACAAAAAATTTATACATTATTTCTTTTGAGATAAGTTATAAACACAAATAATTTACGTTCTTTGATGTGACAAACTTGTATCTGTTAACGAAAATTGCATTAAATGATATTTTTTTAATTTTTTTGACCAAACGAGATACAAAAAATGCAATGTTTACAATTTTTGTCTGTATGTCTGTTTATTCCAGCATCACGCAAAGACCGCCCAGGCGATTTTGATGGGACTTTCACTATTACATTCCTTGTGTACCTGGGCAACACATAGGTATTTATTTCATCAAAATTGGTTTAATGAAACAAAATTTATGACATTTAAAGTAATAAAAACGGGAAAAAATGGATAAACCGCTCGCAAAGCGGCGCGGTGGTGTCTAGTGTGTAATAAAAGTAATATGTCTAGTGGGTAATAAAAGTAATACTTGACAGGGAAAATGTTCCTTAACAAAGTTACTTTTAAAGAGTTTTACAAACAATTTTAGAAAATTGCCAAATATTTTTTCTAGAAATAGAAGTTCGTCTATTTCAGGGCCTTTCAAACCTAAAAGTAAACTTGAAAGGAGTCCTCAAAAACCTCAAATAAATTTTGATTTAACATTTTTGGATCCAAATATTGAGAATCACTCCACTCCCAAAAAATCAAAAGAAATTTTGGGACCTCAGAAACCATTTAAACTGTCCCTAGGGAAAGATAACCTTTTTGAAAATTGTGAAACTTCCATTTTGAATAATTCGACGGAAACTATCAAAAATCAGGACCAAAAAGGCACTGAGAAATCAAAATTAAGTGAGTCAACGACTGAAGACCTTAGTGTGACGGTCATCAGTCAGTCACAAAATAAAATAAATCCTCCGAGCTCAATTTCCAGAAGATCACTACCTGGAAAACTGGAAAACAATTACCGACATCCGCTATTAATTTTTTTAAATAGATTTTCACTAAGACAAGTATGACGAATACTACTTTGCTCGTTGCTCTGCAAGGGTTAAGCATTACTCCGGCTACTCCTAAATGCATCGAACCGCCATATTTTAATCCAGGTTTGGACGCACCAATTAATTATATTACAAAATATAAAAAAATTGCTCAAGTAAACGGGTGGATGAACGCCTTTAAAATTGCTTATTTTAAGAATTATTTGGAAGGTTCAGCGTTTCAATGGTTCACGGAGTATAGCAGGAAGCAATGTAACGCAAACAAAAAATGATCCGACTTAAAAACGGACTTTTTGGTCGAATTTGGGGGTGACCAACCTTTTAAAACATTAAAATATAAATTTAACAATAGAAAACAGGCCAGTAACGAAGACATTAAACAATATTATTATGATATATACAATATGGCTCACGAAATCGACGAAAATATGAGTTTCGAGACCTTTAGGGAACATTTTGAAAATGGGCGGCATAGCTCCTTTACTGAATCATATTCACTAATAAGTTCGTCGGGCGTGGATCATAAAATACTTAGGCAAATCGTACTAAAGTTAAGTGAAATTAGGCAATTAGTTCATTAAGTCAAAATTTTTAATCTCTGTCCTTAATTTTTTTAAAATCTTAGTTAAGTAATAATTTTATTTTTATTTTAATTCATTGGAAATTAAAAAGTATAAATTTAATTGAAAAAAACCCAAAAATTAGAAAAAGCATTATTTTATTTTATAAAGTGTCAAAAAGACATTTGTTTTATTTTTAATTTAAAAAGAAAAAAGTATTTTAGGACTACGCGGTTTCAAAACCGGCATTATTATAAATAAAAAAATAATATTTTATTTCTAGTTATTAAAAAGCAATTAGCGTGGCTTAGTTTACGTTTACAAAACACCACGCGACATAAGTATTATGTTACCGAAATATACGTGTTAGAAGATTAAGAATATGTTAAGAAACATATTTGAAAATTATTTAAATACACACACTATTAGTTTTTAAATTTAATAATATGGTTTATAAAATACAGTCATATTAGTGCAATATTTCGATAAATGTTGAGGGAATAGTAAAGATTGTCTATAAGCAAATTAAATAAAATTTTATAATACCCAACTAAATATTTTTTAAAAATACGAAAAAGTTTAGAAACTTTTCAAAATTATTAGCATACGAGTTAATGTTGAGACAATAATTAAGATTGTCAGTAAATAATTAATAATTTATTTTAGTAACATCAAAAAAGTATACAAAATACTTGAAAGTAAAATAAACTTGATAAATTATTTTAAATAATTTAAAAGAAATATTAAATTTTGGGTGACCGAGCGTCACTGGCCACAAGGGCAGGGCATTTTTTTGGGATTAAAAAATTAGAATTTTTATTTTTCATGTAAATAACATATATTTGCAAGTTTGTTTTTAGCCAACTGTAGCCAACGCCGTTATAACGAATACCGAGGAAAAACCTTACCTAGTGAAAGTAAGTGCTGGAGCATTTTGGAAACCACTCCCGCAAACCATGTCCTACAAAGCCACTATTCCAATCATCTATCAATGGAATGGTCGGAAGATGTCATAGAGGAAACAGACCTTCCGGCATACAAAAAATGCCAGAGCGACGATGATGATTGCAACTTGATTTACCATACGCAGGAGCTAGGAAAAGCATTCGCAAAAGAGTTTGCTATGATTAATAAAAATTGGGGGGCAACTCCGATGAGGTCCAGTACATAGGTAACAAGGGCTAAAAGGGCCTTAAATTTTATCGGAGATGCTCTAAATTGGTGCTGCGGCGTCGCGACCGAAGAAAAATTAGAAATAATCTCAGAAAATGATGATGTCGTCAAAAGTCAGCTAAGTGCCCTTAGTAAAGGGTTAGAAGACACCTTAAAGGGCATTGGCGATCAATCAAAACATTTTAAAGAATACGCAGCTTCAATTGGCAATAATTTAAAAGACACGGAACAACGCATTAAATATATTGACAACATGATTTCTGGACTTTACAATAAATTATCTAGCTTAAAAAGACCAGGAATCCTTCGTAACGGCTTCTTTACGTATTCAATTTCAAAATTTAAAACGTATTGTTCTTTTAACTCGTGCTTTGAAAAAACAGAGAGTCGTTGATGCGTGCAAATCACGTAAAATTCCCATAGAAATCGTAAATCCCGCGGTTTTACAAAAAGATTTATTCAAGTTAGAAAAAGAGATCTACTCAGCAAATCAGGGATTGGCTATTTCAACAGATAACATTGTAAAATTTAATGAATTGCCAATCTGTGATTGCAGTTTTACTAAAACCAAAATTTTTGTTCACATTAAAATACTGGTTATTCAAAATAGACAAAAATGGGAACTTTACGAGCTGACTACGACGCCTTTCGGCTGGTTTAATCAAACTCGTGCGATGCCTCATCAGGCGCTATATATTGCCGTGTCAAAAACAAATTTCGGGAAAAAAGAAATTAGGCAAATTTCGGGTACCGGACTACATCAGTATAGGCCATATAACGATAAACTTTGTTTTATTTCGTGATTTTCGGCAGACAATATACAAGGACCAGAATGTGCTAAAAAAACTTTATCACGGAGCAACTGTAGAAGAGATAAGTTATTACTGCCCAATGAACTGTCACTCAGGAACGTCGTTGGTAATATCGGAAGTGGGAGAAAAGACTTATGTTCTTACCCACCTGAGGGAAAAAACTTATCTTTCCTGCGGAAATTCAAAAATAGATTTAAAAAATATTTATAAAAATCACGGAGCCTTAAAATTCCGTGCAACTGCCAATTGGAGTCAACAGGCGAAGTCATCATACCGCGTCGGTTTCCGTGCAAAAATAAAATTGAAGAGGCTAATATCGTGCATATTATTCCTGTGGTTTGGTCAAATTTAAAAACGTTTATTTTAAGGCTTACGGCCCAACACATACAACCTGCCTATAGGGATATGCACGAATGTTTGAACTCAAATTGGACTCTAAATATACCACATTTAAATTTAACTTCATCAGATAGAACAATTCAAGATATAAAATTTAGTAGAGAATATTATTCCTAAAACATACGGTTTTAGCGATCGGTACGGAATACAAAATCACGGAATTTTTCTTTTCTGGAACATAATTTTGTCAATGTTAGTGGTATATTTACTGTTTCATCATCCAATTATGGCGTTAGCAGTAGCCCCAGTGAATTTTGCAAGGGCAGAGGACCTGCCAAATAACTCAAGTATTAATTATTTTTATGATATAATTTTTGCGATTAATTTTTTCTCCTTGCTTTTATTTTTAACATACATAACTATAAAATTAGAAAAATGGGTAATTAAAAATAAGGCTTCGATAGACCTAGAAGCCACTAACGTACCCGAGCGTGAAATTTTAATAAATTGTGGTTCAGTCAAATTCAAACTGGAACTTCAGGAGAAAAAGGACCTATTCTCGCTATCTCCCGGCGAAAGGCTAAATGTCTATATTATTAATTGTGACCCAGACGACAGTAATAAATAATACTGTACGTGAAGCCGGTGTAAACAAAACACACGTGCTTATATTTTAACCGCTCGCGCATCATACGTTGCGCTGCCGGCATAGAACGTATGACCCGTCTATGCCATAGAAATCAGAGAGGGGAATATATGACCCTTCCTACCTGCGCGAACGGTAAGATTTGTTGGGCCGCCATTTTTACACAACTCACCTGACCATGGCAGACATAACCTCACTTTTTTAACAGCTGTTCAATGTTTATATATTTTTGTTTGGCATTTTAGGGTTTAGAATGATCTCGTTTGCTTATTTGTTGGTTTAATTAAATAATAATAACGTTAGTTAATAATTAATAGAAAGGTGTAATAAAAATAAATGGCACATTTTTATTTTTTTACATACCAAAGGCAGGTTTTTGTTTCCTTGGCGATCCACAAGGTGTTTTCTTTTTAACTTCTGTTTGAATTGCTTTTGCAACTTTATTGTTTCAAGTGGATATTAAAAAACAACTTTTTTTTTATGAAGCTGTAATCCTGCATAGTTCCTCAAATTTAAGTCACCAGTAAGAGGTAAAAAAAAAGTATCTTAGAAAAATTCTGTTGCTTTACAGAACTATGACTGAACCTTTAAGGGAAGGTTGATAGGTGAAAGGTTAAATAAAATCTTTACCTGCCTGTGGTAATGTGAACCATGACACGATTATATAGATATCACATTTACACATGTTAATGATGTAAACCTTGCTAATAATTACTCTTGTGATAATCGAACAAGGCTCTCCAGAGCGAATATATGCTTGCCACATTGCATTGGTCGACATCAGACATCTGTTGTTAACAAAGCTCTCCGGAGTGAATATATGCTTGCCACATTGCATTGCTTGACATCAGACATCTGTGGTTAGCAATGCTCCCCATAGTGAATATATGCTTACCACATTGCAATTAATGGTTTTGTTAATTTACTATATAGATACCTATTTTTCTGACATTGATCAATAAAGTTAAACCTTACATGTGGCAATATATTTTCAGTTTTAGTCAAGGAAATATTTTGATCATCTCAGGAATAACTTCCTTAAGCGTGAATTTGAATAAAAAATGCGCTTCTTCCAATTACTTAATCTAAAAAACTGATGTGACATTTAAATACAATTGTCATATTTTGTACAGTGAAAGTTCAAAGCATTATCCCAGAACCCTTCCACAGATTTTGCATAAAAGTATTTTTACATGAATTTTCATAGCCTAGAAATGTTAATTCATGGAAAAAATTATTGATTATTTTAAAAAACTAAATAAAAACAAGATAGGTATATATTTTTTTAAAAAAGCACTCGAATGGGGACACCAGAAGCGTTCGCCGTGCAAAATTTTGTTAATTTTTGATGTTCAGTTTATCTGTTTAAGTCAACAAACTGGTTTTAGGATTCAAATTCACTCTTAAAGAAAATTAATTTGGGTTGGTAGGTATTTAAAAAGTTCAAATAATTAGTAGTTTGAAAAATAAAAGTGAATAGATTTTTTTTTTAACAAAAAGTTCTTGAAAATTGACCTCTTTCAATGAATATCAAAAATAAAAATGTAAAAAAAATTAATTTAAATACTTATTCTGACAGTAAAATTTAATTGAAAAACAAACAAGTTTTTTATTACAAAAATATTGAAAATGTTTTAAAATTTCCATGACAATGTCCTGACAAAATATTATTTCTTTTGACATACAAGAAAATAAATAATATGCATTAGGTATCATATTTAGGCTTTATTAAAAAATTTATACACATTTAAACTGTATTACTAGGGAGAAAAAGCCAATTATTAGTGCATGGTGTTGATATTGGCATCCGTAACCCTATTGAGCCGACCAGACTTGTATTCCTTCGGAGCTTATGGAACTCAATGGAGCTGAACAATTAAGCAGGTGCACTTTAAAAGTTATGGCGAAGGCTTCACAGATCCAGCTGTTGAAAATAACAGCATTCGTTACATTTACCAAGCGATACGTTGCGTAAGAACCACGTAACGTAACGCGTTTTTCCGTAGGTACACAACATCTTGATAAATGTAACGCTGTCAATTTAATCAGCTGGAGCTGTCACGCATTCGCCCATAAGATTGAAAGTTCACCTGCTTCATTGGTCGACTTGTTGGGATGCAGATAACAATAAAACTAATAATTGGGAAATTCATTTTGTCACACGATTAACAATGGTAAGTATAAAATTCATACAAAGTACCTGCCTCTATAAATAAAATAAAAGTCAAGCTATTTCAAAATTTAAACTAAAAAATAAAAATAAAACATAACAACATTTAAAGTAAGACCTAGAGGCATTCAAAAATTCACTTATGAGTAGTACCCTTTGCTAGCAAGGTAAGACCTAAGGGTTCTTTTCAAACGGTTTAAACTGACAGTATTGTTTTTAAAATCACTTGGTAGTTTTTTCCAAACATTAGGGCAGAAATATCAATCAATCAATGAATCAATCAAAAATATTGTCAGAATACATAGTTGTTGACAAAGCCATGCTTAGTATATGTATTACTAAATAAAATGAAAAATAACATATAAAACAAAAAAAAAATAATAAAGCGAAGGAAAAAATACATTACTACTATGAAAAACACTCTTCTAGAGAATAATAAGCTTTATTGATTAAAAACTCCCTTGTCTTGCTTCTAAATTTATTGTAAACTAATAGTTGTTCTCTTATGATTGAATCTGGTGTTATGACTATGATTAGTATTAATCTGCTTTAAATATAAGAATGCACACAATTATTATTAAGTCTTAACTTGGATGATTACTGGTGGTTAAAAAGCACTAATTTGGTCAATTGTCTTCTTACATTTACACCCTGAATTCTTTCTGTATATTTTTTCGCTAAATTATAAATTCTGATTTTACAGTAGCAAGATACAATGTTTTTAATCAATGAGAAACCATGATTTTCTTCATCTGGTGCACCATATGCAAAATGTTCAATTAAATTTGGGAACAGTTGATTTAATTGCGCATAAAATGTTTGACTGATGGCCAAAGTCAAAGTAGAAAAAAATGTTCTTCTGCCGGTATTTTGTTACTGGTTACTATCATAATCTTCCTAATAGTTTTCTCTGCAGCAACACATATTTTCACCACAGACTCATTTGGAATTATAAGTCCACCTAAAAATAAATACATCAAATTAGGTTAAATTGTAATGATCAGTTTCCTTTTAATTAGTCAAATTCTTGATACTTAGGTAATGTGTTTTACCTTATTTAAAGATAAAGTTGTAAAATAATTTTTAAGTTCTTAGCAGTAATCATATTTACCTCTATCTTTGTGCTGAATTAACTTGTATCTGGAGTAATATGATCCCTCTTTGCTTTTATAGCACTCAAGGATGCATTCAACACAGTGCGTTTTTCTTGAAATGCTGCGTACCACAAAACCTGATATATATGTAACCACATTGATGGTTAAGTCAGTTAATGGTATGAATGGAAACTTTTGATTAGTACTTTCTTGGTCATTATATACCTCTGCAGCATCAATTCCATATTTTCGGCAGAGCCCCACATCAATGACATCAATGTCATCTGTAGTTTTTTTTGCAGCACTGCTTATTGTGAGTACTGTTGTAGTGTCCAATACTCTGCAGTTCCCCCCTTTTCCACTTATTTTGGAAAAAAGTAAAATTTTCCTCAAAGTTCGCATACAATTCAAGGCAGACGGGTTGTTGTTCCATCCATTGTGACTCCTAAAATATTTTTAGGGAGTTAAAATATGAATACAAACCTATGAAAATTTTTCAGGGACTCTCAAAACTAAGACATTTATTATTATATATCTTTTGGAAATAAAAAGTTTGAAATGAATTGTCTTTATTTAATTAAATATTATACAGTATACTGCATTTTTAAAGATACTTTTGTTGTGGTATACTTATGACCGAGATGTCAGTAATGTTTTAAAATAAATAAAGGCAAAGATAAGCCCAAATTTTTTTGTATACTCTAGTCTAGAATTTTTACCAAAAGAAAGACTGATCTAACATAAAATGACATTTGAAAGAGGTTTTTCCTGATAATAAAATAATAGATACACAAATAGAAAAAAAAAATTCTCACCTGATGGCCCAAAGAATATTTCAAGGTGGTCTTGGCTAAACTTATATGTAAGCAGGTAGCTTAACATGCCACTCACAACAAATTCATCAAATATTCCACATATGGAAATTGCCGTTACTGCCAGGCCTATGAAGGGAGTCTTTTTTGGGGTCATCCATAAAGGCCTTCCAGCCACATCAGTGCATCCAAGGATATATTTAACTGCATTAAGTATAAATGGCCGCCATATACCTTCGTTGCTTTTACGAAGAGCCCCTTTAAATCCCTTATTGAAAGGATTTCGGCAATTTAAAATGTCAAACAAATCATTCATTGTAATTAAAAATTTAGCAGTGGCATCACACTCTTGAAACTCGGCCAAACCCATTTGTTCTTTTAAAAAAGTCAAAGCATCAGCTGTGCTTCTACTAAATACCTGTGCAGCAAGGTACACCTAAAAAAATCATTTATTCTTTATTACAGGTTAATATATAATGTATTTATACTTTTTGTATAAGAAAAATAAAAAAAAATCATTAAAAATTTTCACTGCATGAATCATTAGTAAAAGCATTTGCTTAAAATTCTAAAATCAAAGTTATAGTTGATGTCAACATCAGAATTTTAAAAATGGCTGGCCCACAAAATCCCTACCCTCATAAATAATTTTAAATAAACTATGAACTAATTACCTTCATCTTCTGCTTCTTAAAGTTAATATGAGCTTGCTTTATCTTGTTTCCAAAAGAAAGACCTTCATTTTCCTGGAGTTCATGGAGCTGCTTCAAATACTTCCAATCGATGTATTTACCATCCAGGTCTTTAAAAATTTTCAGATCTTCCCAGGAATTCCTTACTAGCTTGATCATGTGGCATGGATCCAGGACTGCAAATATCTTTTTGGATTCATCAGAAGGATGTGAAAAATATGTTTTCATATCATAAACATTATCAAAATTGCAGCCTAGTTCATTAAACATAGCAAAATTTGCAGATGGCCCATCAGATGTTAAAGATGAAATGGTCACTCCAACACCATGCAAACGTTGCAAACTTTCAGATATAATGTTTGCTTTTTCTTTTCCTGATAGGCCTTTCACAAAAAAGTAGCCAACTGGTAATTTCCAATAACCTTGATTAGAAACAACCATCACCACCAACACCTCAGAAGCAGGTTGTAATTCATCATTATTGGTGGGTATACCAACATTTACATATCCCCACATCTTGTTGTTATCAAACTCTATTTGTTTACGAATGGAAATTTCATCCATCACTAAGGAGCATATCAGCTCATGTCCGTTTGCTTTGGCTTCCTTAGATTTTTCTTCCAGACAATCAAAAGATAGTGTAATAAATCCTGGAGAGCAATCCAGATTAGCAAACCACTTTCTTAAAGTGCTTGGATGTGGAAGAGCTAGTGCAAATTCTTCTCGAACAAAGTTGTATGCCTTATTAGAGTAAAAATGTAATGTGGCAGCAAATTCACGAAGAGGTGGTGGATAGTTTTCATGGGTTGTTGTTTGGTTATGAACATTTTTCAAATGCCTTGCCATTAGAAGAGCCGGAACACTATCATATGTTCTTTGAACATGCTCTAAAGCATTTTCAGAGAGGTGCTTTCCTTTTTGCAAGGAGTTTATGACACTTTTTAGGTTAGTCACTCTCTCTTTCAGTTTTTTTGCTTTAAACCTCTGTGTATACAGCTTTTTCCTGATTATGGTATTCTTTGCTCTTAAAAGATTGCACTTTTTCTTTACAGTTGATGGGGAAGTCCTAAAAAAATATATTAGGTAAATATAATCAAATTTATAAAGTATTTACTATATATATAAATATATAAAATAAATGAAAACAACTATAGATAAAGTTACTAACGCATAGCTGTGATGCTGTTCTATAACCCTTAACCTCCTGCGTTTTGTACTACTATCAGCAATAGTACTTTTATCTGAGCATGTTTGCTTTTTAACAGATATTTTTCTTCTTTTCATGGTTCCATCTGAGCTGGAACTGGAGCCATCGACTGGAGTGCTGAAAATTTTAATTTTTTATTTAAATTAGGTTAAAACCTTTAATAAAGCATTATGTGTCTTTTCGTAATAAAAACATTTTTAAAAAAACTTTTTTTGAAACTCGGTTTAAAACAAATAGACAGTAACATACTTGGTAATGCATAAAGAAATGTAAACAACTTTGGTCTTCGAAAATACTGACTTTACTGACTTTTCTTCTAGAAAATACTGACTTTGTAAAAAAGCAAAATATGAAGAAAAAAACATACAAAAAAACAAATGAATAATAAACATGAGCGTTTAAACTTGTTATTAAAAAAAAATTTATTGCTATAGTTGTCACTAATAAATTCTGCCCCTTTTGACAGACAGAAAGTCTAAAATGTCAAGATTTATTTACCAACATCTTGATATTTTGACTTATCTGACTGACTGACTTTTATAGGAGCATCATCTTTGTCATTATTTGTGGCCACCACTACCCCCAGCTCTCTCATTGCAAAAATACAAGAAATTTGCTGTACATCATTTTTCACAACTGATTTATCCCTTGGTGTTGACTTAAGTAATTGCTCCGAATTTCAAAGAGTCGTGGTTAGTGTTTTGATAAAAAAAAACTGTAGGCAAGGTACCTATACATTTTAATTTTTTTACCTTCTTTTTTTTTAGTAGTCCAAAAGGTTTATTCTGAACCTCAGATTCCACAGAAAGTGTGGATTGCTCTGAGGACATGTTAAAACTGGGACTAGACATGCTAGATGCCAAAGATTGTGACATGTCTGATATCGGTCTCAGCAGAAGAGAGGGTACAACATTTTCTTTGAGATCTTTCTTATTCGGTCTTTGCTGCAAAAAATCTTCTGGTCTAAAGTGATCTGAACATACATATTTATTCATTGTCCAAGTCCATTTCGAAGGGTCTATCTGCAATGCATCTAGCCATTTTCTTTGAGCTGTTAACTCTTTAGGGAATCTAAAAATGTTTGTTAAAATAAGTATGATTTTTATTGACTTTGATTTGTTCCCTAGCAAAAAAACCATGTAGGTTCTCATTCTCATCTCGAGATTTTACACTGTTTTATAAAGCTTTATATGATTTGCTGCCTTGCTCATGGAAACTGACAGAAAAAATCTGTACTTTATGAGATTTGTCTTGATTTCTAGGAGATTGTTTCATATACTGAATAAAAATCATATAAAATCTCAAAAAACTTTTTTAATAGAATTGACCCTTTTTTTTTGGCAGGGTTAAAGTATAAAAAAGAGAGGGAGAGAGATAAACACATGTCAATTAGTTTTTTTTCCACAAAATTGAATGACTTTGGGGGAAAAAATGTAGGTGGAGGTATTTCTAAAGCAGTAGTATTAAAAAAAAATAAGCACATTTTTACAAGATTTTTTTGTACATACAGTTTTATGTAAAAAAGATGAATTTTAATAGAATTGTCTACCTTATTTTTAGGCAAACTTCTTGTTCTTGTAATTATCAAAAAAACAGTCAAATATTTTCTAATTTTGTCTAGTGGTAAAGTTCCAAAACATTCTAAAGCTATTTTCCTACCTAATTTTTTTAGAGTACTTTGAAAATCAGATTTTGGTGCATTATTAAAACATAATAAAATAAAGAATAAATTTTAACAACTTTATTTAGAATCTACTGCCATTATAATTGTGTTATGTTCAGGAGCGAAATAAAAACAAGCAAAAAGACACACAAAAAAAAAATCATCACAAATGACACGCCAAATATCTCTTTTTTAAAAAAGTCTTGCTTTGTCCCTCTTAAAATATTAGTTAGTAATATTTTTATTATATTTATATACCTTCCCTGCATTTGAATTTTTAACAAAAAACATTAAAAAAGTTAAAAATTTTAAAGAATTCACTGCTTAAATTGCAAAAATTTTAAATTAAATTCTAATAAATGTATTAAATAAAATTATATAATTTAATAATAATGGCAATATATGAGTTTAATTTAATCTTAAACTATTTTTTATTGGCAGTGCATTCAAAACTTTTGCCTGGCACATTTTGACAATCGCATTCAAGTTAAACAAGCATTTTGAAATCTGATTACCCCCCTAGATTTGAGGCCAGGTCTGCGCCTGTTAGTTATAGTAAAAAAATATAGATAATGCTGGAGGTAATGCAAGGTTAATGACCCATGGACTTAAACTTATGTTTATTTTTGTGAATGTTTTGAACTTGGGTTTTGGAGATTTTTTGAATGTGGAGAGTTTTAAACCATGTAACACTCAACCTGTACATGAGCCTTTACATTTCTCGCCAAAATCTGTATCACACTGTAAAATATGTAATCAAGCAAAAGACAGCACACATAGAATTAATTTAATGAAATCATCTAAAAATATATCTAGATTTTTCATTACCTTTAATGGTGCTGTCTTCACATTTTTCTGTTAGTTTGTTTATAGGGTTTGATGTTATTTTTTTTTAATGAGACACCCTGTATATTATGACATTTTTTAAATCTACAGACAATTCTCTTTCCAAAGTGGGTGATACACTGAGTTGCACAGAAATTGTGTAGATAAAAATTCAGGTAACAGTTGACTTTGACATTTTTTAAATGAGACTTCAATTAATATTGACATAAATCACAAGACTCAAAATATCTGACACACATTTTTTTCTGCAACTTAGAGTACACTAATTTTTACCATCATACCCTGTAAACAAAATGACAGAAAAATTTTAGGATAGCACCATTAGAGGTAATCAAACATCTTAATTGACATGTTTTTGAGTTTTTCAAAAAAACTATTCCTAAAGCTGCTATAAGCACCCGAGTAAGCACCTTTCCATTAAAATTTTCCACCCTGTATATATATATATATATATATATATATATATAAATTAAAATTATATCCCCAATGAAACTAATGAAGTTGACATTTTAGGATTATTATATGTTGCTTTTGAATTTGCTCACTCCTGGCTCCGAGCCTGGACCATTATTCTGGCAATTAAACACTTTTAAAAAAAAATAATGGCAGTGTTTTGCCATTGGTTTTCACATCTGTTAGCATTTTTACATACAAGTATGGTGAAACATATAAATGTTCAGTAGAAGAATTTTTAGGAAAAACTTAAAATTGGTGCAAAACTGTAGGTACCGCATAAGTGTACTTTTAGCTACTCGCTCTGATGCCTTTTTCTCAATATTTTTAATAAAGATAATGAGAAAAATGTCAACACATTTGCTATGGTTTTATGGGTATTGAGTTTGTTTTTAAAGCTCATTGTATCTTTTTCTTTTATAGCGTGTTCTTTATGAAGAGCAAGAACACGCTATATAAAAGGAAGATACAATGACTTTTGAAAATGAACTCAATACCCATGAAAACATAGCAATTGTCTGACAATAAATTGTACCACATTATTCTTGTAGCATTGACTGTAGAATATTGTGTCAGTTTGTTATGCTAGTTAAAAAAAGTAAGAAAAGCTGCAAGAAATAAAAAAACATTTCTTGTGTCCTATTTCTGATGTTTTACAATGGGGAGTGTCTAAAGAGTCGACAATTCAGCTGAATAGTCGTGAGGCTAAAGAGCTGACAGTAGTTATAGTTCTAACTAAACTAACCCAACCCAACTGAAACAATTTAAACCAACCCCAAAAAGAAACACTTTAACCCCTTCTAAACCTTTTTTTCTGCATTAAAAAAAAACGCCAGACAAGGATTCAGGGTCCATTGGGGGCCCTAGAAGGTGCCTCCATTTTTTTTATGCGAAAAAAGATGTAGGGGTTGTAGTGTTTTTTTGGGTTGTTTTGGCTTTGAATAAGTTGGTTTGAGTCTATTTAGGTTAAGTTGGGTTAATTTAGTTTTAAAAAAAATTAAAAAAAATGAAAATATGAAAAACTCATAATAAATAATTACTGTCGGCACTTTAGCCTCACGACTATTCGTCGGCTCTTTAGACACTCCCTTTACAATACGAGCAACATCATATTGAGTTTGTTTTCAAAACTTATTGTATCTGTATCTTTTATATAGCATGTTCTTGCATTTGATAAAGAACACGCTATATAAAAGAAAAAGATACGACGAACTTTTAAAACCAACTCAATATCCATGAAAACATAGCAATTGTTAGTAGAAAGTTGATATTCGTTACATTCTACTTCTTTAACTATAAATTTATGGATAAAAATAATACTCTTACCTATGAAAGGAGATATTTGCGTTCACCAGCAGGCGTCTTACATTCTTGCAAGCCTTTACTGAGCAAGCCATGGTTCAAAATTGAAGCCCTACAAGACACAACTTTACGAAACCACGTGAACAGTATAAAAGTACAATAAATGTTTTTATAAATTAGCACTAATAAGTTTTAAAAAAATTAATTAAACACAGAATACACACCACAAAACGAACACGAAAAGCCAATGGATAACGCCCAAAAGCGATGGAAAATTCCAAACAAAATTGACAACTGTCAAGTTGACGCTTCCAAAGAATCACGAACTGGTTATTTGCTGCAACCATAGTTCGGTTGATGGATTGTAGGGCTTCTAGGGTAACTAGGGGAAGGTTGTGTAAAAATGGCCGCGGCCATGGTGTCCGCATAAATTTGGATGCGCAGTCGTCGAAGATCGTTCTATTCCCCTCTGATTTCTATGGTCTATGCCCGCTATTGTTTATTTTTTTTGTTTTTGAAATAAAGTACGGCTTGCAAGACAATGCCGCTGTCCACGATGGAGAGCTCCTAGCGTTCCTTTTTACCTTGTTATTCGGTGTCAATGTCCATGCGTATAGGGCTTTGAATGAATATCAGGGCGTTAGACCACGTGTAGAAATTACTTTTGATCACTTGAGCGGTCCGCCAAATATTTTTTGTATTTTATTATATTTTTTGCATGGGTGGGAGATAAGGGTGTACAAATGTGGGGTTAGGTCGACAAAAACTCGTGTATAGAGCAAAAATGCTATAATTTTGTTCCAATTATTTAATAATAATTATTAAAATCCTCCTAATGTATATTGTGTGCAATAAGCATGCAGTTTAAACGAATTGTTTTAATACACTCGATAAAGAATGTGTAAAAATTATAAACACCTGAGGCTCGCGGTACAAAATGTAATTAAAGCAATGTTGCCAACTCGTGAATGATAAAGTTTTAAAAATAAATATATATTTTTTTTGAGCAAATATTAATCGACAGCATTCAATTAAAACATTGCTGCCAATTTATAAATAGCAAAATTTTAAAAAACTAGTTTAATTTTTTTTTGCAAATCTCAAATTTTTTGTTACAGCTCATAATAAAATATACTTCAGAGGAAATAGTTATTCATCTAAGAGGATACCCAAAGGCTTTGGGACAAAAAGTCGTCACAGAAAATAAATAATAATTTGACTTATATTTTATTTCAGATTCACCGGCACCGCTTGCTCTCCCCATGCACTCAAGAAGAAGAAGTAATCAAGATGACCGCATGACAACAATTCGATCAGCAGTACTGTCATATTCAACCACGGTCCTGCATAGTCAGTAGCATAGCACGGTGAACCCTAGAACGATGGAAAGTTCAGCTAAACCAGTCACGTGGTACCAGTCAGTCATAACCAATTACAGCTACAGTCTACCAGCCATTCAAACGTCAACCAAACACAATTGTTCACAGTCAAGGCGAACAACCAACAACACTGTAATGGAAATGGAAGTTGAATCCAGTCAAGTTCCTAAAGGAGTCGCAGTGAAGAAGCTATATAACAGGGTGTCCTGTATGGATGGACATGGCAACGGAAGGGTGAATGGCAATATGGTTAATTGTACAATTACCAATGACAAATGGCAACGTTGGAAATCAAGCATGGTTCCAACTACATGATGAGGGTATCCATCAAATCTACTGACACAGCAAGGCCAAGGTTAACGCAATATATACAAGCTAATGGAGTTTGCTGCTACACATTCAGTCGAAGTCGAAACCAGATACTTGCTATCAACAGTAGGCAGAAAGTCAATGTAGGTCATCGAGAAGAAAGAAAACATGGGAGCAAGTAGTGTCGAGTGAATATTATAATGTTTTAAATGTAATATTTTTGTGACGAAACTAGCCAATTGTTATGGTATAATTTAATTTTAATTCACTAGTCAACAAATTTTTTTAAAGAAGTAGGCCATCATAATTAATTATTGTAAATATTAGGTACTACACGATAAATTGTCCTACAGACCTGAGGGTCCAGGTCTAAAAAATCCGGCGGCATATGTTATAAGGGTAATTTCCAATAATTACAAAAAGTAATATTTAATAACATAATTCAATCCGCGACGTGTTTATGTGTTAAAATCACATACTCTCAAGACAGTTACCTCTGTGCAACGTTTAAGATTAAACTCGAGATTCAATAACCTAGTGTTTTAATTATTAATTTATTATTAAGTATACTTTCCGTATTTTACAATAACTAACTATCCTAACATCCTAGTTCAACGAAAGGTCGGAAGGCCCTGTTGAATGAACTATCAATGTTAGAATAGGTTTATAAAAACGTTTCAGAGAGGTTAAGAGTCAGTTAGTAGTGATCCGATATTTCAGAGTAAAGTTAGTAAACCCAAGACATAAACCGCTCAACATGATAGAGAAGAAATGTGTATTTTTAATGTAAGTACTATTTTATTTATTATCTATTTTTATTAGTATACAACCATTTATTTAAATGCGTTTATTATTCATACTAGTTGCGTAGTTGTGTAGCTCTAAGGAGCGTCACGACAATATGATAGGGCGCAATCATAGTCGATTACCAATTCCCCCTGGAAACTTAGATGAACTCTGGCATGCCGTAAGGTGGATTTGGATGAATGTTCCTCAACATGATATAGACCATCTTATTTTGACAGTGCCCAATAGAACAAACGAGTGCATAAATAACGATGAAGGGGTCACTCATTATTAATTTTTTGTTGATTATCATGGCGGAATCTTCTTGGAATTTAAAAATATTTGTCCTTTCTGGTGTTGCATTTTTTTTGGTGACCGGTATATAATAAATCTCTAAAAAGACGATTTCAGTACATTGATTTTTTTTTATTGTTTGACCAAACAAGATACCAAAAATGCAATTTTTTGGTGTTTTTGGATTGCTTACAGTTTAAATAAAAAATAAAAATGCCAAGAGTTCATGGTCGCCAACAATTTCATAATTTAAACGACTTCGAGAAAGGACGCATCGTGGGCATGACAGAGGCTGGTTTTGGTTTACGGGAATTGCAAGAAGGGTTAATGCCAATCCATCAACAGTATCAAGAGTTTGCAGAAGGTGGTCCAATGATGAGACTTATAGACGTCCTGCGGGTTCTGGACGCCCTAGATTATTACAAGGTTGTGATTTACCGCATCTCAGACTTCTTACGCCAAGTAAAAGCTGTTTTAGTTGCAGCTACAGGATGAGTGTTTTCAAGGATGGCAGTTAATCGAAGATTGCTTGATATGTGGCTGAGGGCTTATCGTCCGCTTTTGGTGCTACCTTTGACCCCACCACATAAGGCTTGCCGCTTGGAGTGGTGCAGAGCTCGGCAAAACTGGAATGACGAATGGAATACCAGTCAGCGACGAATCCAGGATTTCGAGGTGAGAGACGAAATGTAGACTTTGCTTCTTACATGAACTTGGCATAGAGACTTTGGAATAGCCGGCAAGATCGCCTGATTGTCGCCTATCGAACACTTATGGGATATGATAGGGCGCAATCTTAGTCGATTACCAATTCCCCCTGGAAACTTAGATGAACTGTGGCATGCCGTAAGGAGGATTTGGATGAGTGTTCCTCAATATGGTATAGACCATCTTTTTTTGACAGTTTTTCCTTTCTAGTGTTGAATTTTTTTTGTTCTCCGGTATATAAAAAATCTCTAAAAAGACGATTTCTGTACATTGAATATTTTTTTTAATTGTTTGACCAAACAAGATACCAAAAATGCAATTTTTACACTTTTTTTCAGTCTGTATCTCCGCATCCGCATCCGATTTTGATGGGACTTTCACTTTTGCATTCCTTGTGTTCCTGGGCATCACATAGGCATTTATTTCATCAAAATCGGTTTACGAAAATGAAAGTTATGGTATTTAAAGGAATAAAAACTGGAAAAATGGATAAAACTGCTGGCAAAGCGGCGCGGCGCGGCCGGCGGTGTCTAGTGTGTAATAAAAGTAACATGTCTACTTTTAAAGAGTTTTATAAACAATTTTAGAAGATTAGTAGACATAAAAAAGGGGAAACGGGTACTATAGCGCCACTATGTATTGTAGGTAGGTACCATTATTAATTATTAACTTCGGTTGGTCACTAGATAGGAACTAAGTAAATATAATACTTTGTTCATTTATTGAAAATATCAACTGTCTGCATTTCTTCGAAATAAATTCCACGAGTCTTTGACTACAACCACCGTGCGCCGCTGATAATACGGCACTATAACTTTTCTAAAGGTTATTACTAAAGCAATATATAACATTAAAAAGGTAAATTATTTGATATAATTTGTTCATACAAGCGAAGTAATGCTAAAAGTATGCGCATTTTTTCACTTAGAAAAAAGGCCCCAATTTCTTCGCAATTATAATAAACCAGAATGGTTAATCAGCGGATCAGATATAACTACTATAGTAACTTGTTAATTTATCGCTATCGACTGAATGTATGTATGCAAATACAAAATTACCACATTTTTTCTCCCCAAGTTTTATTTTGTCCATCTTTGGTACCCAATCAACTCTAATTTTAAAAGTAAAGCATTTTTGAACTTATATTAAGAAAAACCGAAACTTTCTCGGTTAATACAAAAGGTGAATTTTTTAACATGTTCATAAATTTTGCAGAAGGCCCTGTTATCACCAATATTTGTTTAAAACCTTAAACAAGGTAAATTATAATAAAAAAGGTGTACCAAAAAAAATTCTGTTCTGCATTATCTATGGAAAATAATTCACTACAGCTACAATGCAACGACGACTACACTACCACAGTGTAACTGCACCTTAACAAAGCTACTACAGAAAAGAATAAAATAATGCTTATCTTGATAGACAGCAATCCACAAATCTATAAGAGACGTTTTACCACTATTATAATCAACATTTAATGATAATTTTTACAAATAAAACACAGAATTCTTTAGTGCTTTAGAACCATGATAATAACCTCTAAAACTTTAAGTAAAGTACGCCTGTGTATTGACGTTCATTGAAGTTTAGACCGAGATAAACTAACAAGAACGATGATTACGCAGTGGACCATATACATTTTCATAATAAATTCAAAAAATATTAAACCTTACAGAGCGATATTTACTATGGGACTATAGTTTCAGGAAAGTTTGATTTGAAGGTTGACCCGGGATGTCGTATTGAGTAAAATCATCGGATAGTGTAGACTACTGTCAAGAAGTGGTATATAAACTTAAAATTTTAAAACACGATTTGATTTTGTTGATTGCTTTTTTTCAAAATATAAATTAAAGAACTTTATTAAAAAAAAATGAAATTCGAGGCTTGTTTGCTTTAATTGGCTATTCCGGCCAGTTCTTTAAATGACTTTAAGTAGATTAAAGGAGATCACCGCTCTCTTGAATCAAGAAAAAATCCTTTGAAAGGGTAAAAATGTTGGAGTACTGTATACTGTCCAAATAATATTTATGTGATTGTTATTTTTCCTTTCAGATAACCGAGATAAACTTCATTTTAACAACCATGACTAATAATTCATTAGTCATCATTGACGAGTTGGGACGATCAACAGCCGTGGAAGAAGGAACGGCATTAGCGATGGCCGTGTGTGAGGAACTGGCCAAATCTAGAGCCTATGTTTTTGTCACAACTCATTTCACGTTGCTCACCAAGTTGGCGGATATATGTGGGAATGTAAAAGTGTAAGTCTACAATTTTTGTGCGTTTAAATTAAGTAGTGGAAACGTTTTGTGTAAAGGCAGGTACCTAAAAGGACAAGTAATAAATAAGCAGACCTAATTTTACACAAAAACTAAAAATAAACAAATATAAACAAACTACATAATCTCACAACACCAAAAAATCGAGTTTTGGCAAAAAAATACGAATGGGTAGTGCTTGCGTGCACTTTAAGTCTAACGAAAAACAGGAGCTTTTTGTACTAGGGCAAAATGAACATCCTGGTCGTCGACTTTTCACAGAAAGGGTAGAACCCAGTATGACGCCGTTTTGTCCTTATTAGGGACTGATTTAATAGGTGTATCACAACGACAGACAATTCGATCGTGCCTATGTGCCAAAAAATTCGGCAAAACGGAGACAACTTCTGTCGAGTACCAACTATGGCGCTCTCTGTGTGAACCTCCGACAACCAAGAAGGGTACCCACTTCATAAGCAGTAGGTGTATCGCGTAGCATCGGCTTTGCAAGAGACATATTACAATGTTATCTGTATGCAAATTTCGTTTTTTAAATGTTCAGTATGGCTCCTCGATTGTTTTTCTTTCGCTTGTAGCAGGATCGATGCTACGCCATGCACGTACTGCTTATGCAGTGGGTACTTTTCTTTGTTGTTAGAGGTTTTCTCTGCTTTGCCGAATTTTTTGATACATTAGCACGAACGAATTGTCTGTCGTTGTGGTATACCTACCTGATGAGTCCCTAATTAGGACAAAACATCGTCATCCTAGGTGCCACTTTCTGTGTGACTCGACAATCAGGAAGTTTATTTTGCACTAGTATAAAAAACTTTTTTTTCGTTAGATTTAAAGTGCATGCAACCACTACCTATTCGTTTTTTAAATGAGCAGTCAAGGCCGACAAAAAAACAACAGGCCGTAACCATCACGAAAACAGCTGTTAATCTTGGGCCCGTTTTTACATGGAGTCTTATGGGAGAAGTGAGGTTTTTTCGGGATTATTTCTAAACGACTCGATGAATTTTCTTGTAATTCCCATGAAATATTCTTCGATACTATCCTAATATTTAAAAAAAAGTTTTCTGGAGATCACAGGGTCCCAAATAATAAAAATTATAAAAAAAATTATTTTGTGAGGTTAGGTTGATGTAAACAATAACAATTATTTTGTTATTTCTTAAAAAAAGAAAATTTTCTCATATTGTTGGCAAATGAAATGCATATGAAAGGTTTCAAAAGGTGCGCATCCATATCTACACCAGAATAAAAATTGATTTATCAAGAAAATGCAAGAGAAAAGTAGTATTTTTTTTGTGATGAGATCAGTGAATTCCTTCGTTTCACGAAATGATGGATAGACATACCTAAATTAATAATTCCTGTCTTGTTAAGTCGCTAAATACTATTTTAGTTGCCATACACGACATCTGATTATATTTTGTTGTATAGTGAGAAGGGTATGGTTTAAATGTTGGCTTACTACCAGGATCCATCAGAGTGACTACCTTATAGAAGATTGGAGTAATGGTAAAAACTAAGACAATGGCACAGAACACGGTACAGAGAAGCATCTAATTAATACGTCATTTTGAGTGCAGTTTTTGAGCATAGATAAATTATATTATAAAGAAAAAAAATGGAATATATCTGGGACTTCTGCTGTTTGTATGATTTTCATCATTTAAGAGATCTAAACTGAACATTACTTAGATAGATAGATAGATAATTTTTTATTAGCAATTAAATATTATTCATAGGTAGGTGCACTGAGACTCCTATTTAACTAAGACGTCTTGTTGGCGTTTCAACAAGTTTACATTATTAATTCAAATCTCAGATTAAATTAACATTATGATGATGAAATTAACAAAAATTACTAGAAATGGAAACAGTAATTTCACCCTGCCAAAAAAACCGCATAAAAACTTGTCAAAACTGATAACATTTTTATTAGGTTTTATGAGATTTTATGAGGTTTAAGAGATTGTATGCGGCAAAGATCGTGACTTGTAAAAGCTGACAAGGTTTTATGAGGATCAATGTAGAATAATTTTTTGACTTCTCAAAATGGGCAAGAGTTTAAAAGATTTTATGAGAATAAAAATTTTAATTTTTGGGTGTTGCTAAGATTATATCAGGTTATATGAGCTTGAACTTTTGACCTGATTTTATCCGCAAGTAATATTCTTATTTCTACAAGTTTTGACAAAGTTTAACAAGCACGAGTTTCTACCAGATTTAATAATGAAGAAAAGTATGGAGACTTTATAAGTTTCTATTGCGGTTCTACCAGCACATTTTTTTTAAAGATTTGACGAGCATTATAATTTAATGTTTTACCAGATTTTATAAGTTTACATTGCATCAAAATCGCATTATTTTTTAAAAGATTTGACGAGTATTACAAGCAAATATTTTACAAGATTTTAGAAGCATTAACAAGCAGGAAGGAACGAAAGTATATAGTTATACGGTTCTACCAGCACAATTTTTTAAAAGATTTGACGAGTATTACAAATTAGTATTTTACAAGATTTTATAAGTGCCCATTGTAGCAAAATAACACAGTTTTTTAAAAGATTTGACCAGTATTACAAGTATTTACTTGATATTTATTTTACAATGTTTTATTAACATTAATAACCAGGAAGGAACAAAAGTATGGAGGTCCCCTGCTAAAAAAAACCGCATAAAAACTTGTCAAAACTGATAACATTTTCATTAGATTTTATGAGATTTTATAAGGTCTAAGAGATTCTTTGCGACAAAAATCGTGACTTGTAAAAGCTGACGAGGTTTTATGAGGATCAATCTATAATAATTTTTTTAAATGGGCAAGAGTTTAAAAGATTTTATAAGAATAAAAATTAAAATTTTCGAGTGTTGCTAAGATTTTGACCTGATTTTATCCGCAAATATTGTTCTTATTTCTACAAGTTTTGACAAAGTTTAACAAGCACGGGTTTTTACGAGATTTAATAAGGAAGAAAGGTATCGAGACTTTATAAGTGTCTATTGCGGTTCTACCAGCACATTTTTTTTAAAGATTTGACGAGCATTATAATTTAATGTTTTAAAAGATTTGACCAGTATTTCAAGAAAATATGTTAAGTTTATCAATATTTACAAAAGAAGGAAGGAACAAAAAGTATGGAGAGTTTACGCGCTTCTAGGAGCACAATTTTTTAAAAGATTTGACGAGTATCACAAGCAAATCTTTTACAAGGTTTTATAAGCATTAACAAGCAGGAATGAACAAAAGTATAGGAGTTTATATGGTCATAAAGTAAGGAACTAACAGAGAACCGGTGGTGTGTTAATCATACTTTCATACAGCAAATGAGCGCTGGCTGTACTATTTTTATTATATTTGAATTTCAAGCAGCAGCAGGAGCTTCACGCTCTCGCGCTGTGGCCGATTCTCATCGGAATAAATTTTTGCGTCACGTACCAGTGATCCGTAGCCCCGCCTTCAATACCTTTCAAATTTAATATTTAACCGAGAGCATTTCTTGTTACCACGCGCACGATGATGAATAAACAAAAGACATTTTCGGGAATTTCAATTGCGGAAAATCTAAACATAAGAATGTGGGTACACGGCAGTTTAGATTTCCAAAAAATGAAACGACGTGTGAAAAATGGTTAATCAATTGCGTTAGGTACTTTGGATTTTGAAATAAGCAGATTATTTTTTTAAAACTAAGTGTCTACATACCTATTTGCTTTTAAGTATAGGTTTGGAATTATTTGAATATTTGTAGGGGGACTGTCTATAACGTTAATTTTTCAATTTAAAAAAAAGAATACAGGTTTGATCGCTTTGCAAACTTTTTAATGGATGATGCTAGCATAAAGTAAGGAACTATCCTTACTTTATGATGCTAGTCAAATTCAAAACAACTTTGCTAGTTATTAAATTCATATTACTTTTAAATAAAACATACAGGATTTCCGAAAAGTAACGATACCGCTAAATATCTTCAAATAAAAAAGAGGCAGATTAGGGGAGCGGTGCAAGGGCGGCGACGTTACTTTTTTTAAATGGGATTTTTTGCAGTGAAGTAATATTTATTAACGTTTTTTGTAAAATATTTACAAAAAAGTGAAGCAGAATAACTGCTAAGAACTTCTGGGTTGGTGGCGATTAAATTTGAATGATAGATTTATTGCGAAAATCAGAAAAAAGCTTCGTGCCGCAGGTTAAAATTTTTGGAAAATTGTACTAAAAAATGATATTTTTAAGACGTTTTGAATGCTGTCAAAATTGTAGCAACACAATGACATTGAAGCATGCAAAACATTTTTGTAATTCTATCAAAATAAATTGATCTTTTTCTTTTATCTTAATCTTTTAAAAGGAGGTGGCTGGGTTAGCCTTAAAGAAGAAGACGATCGCCACTAGTTAAATTAAGTCAAATTTTTTTTGCTATATGTGCATATAAAGGGCTTCTTATCTACTATGCAACAGCACCACAAACAATGCCGGCATGGAAAAGTGTCTGTTTGATGTTCATTTACGTTCATAATTGTTGTAAATTGTAAACAAGGGTAATTTTTTTTTCCTTAACCAATTGTTTTGTTGTGCTCAACCAACCTGGGTTTTTTTCTGAGGTTATTTGACAGATGTCTAACCTCAGCCTATTCGACGCACGCCGGCACACGAGAAGGAGCGCTCCAGTGAAAGTGCCTTTTTGAACGAGCGAAAATAGCGAAATAAAGGTGAGTTGAGCTATTATGTACTTTTAAAAATACATTTTGTGCGTTGGGTGGACCAAATGGGTGGTTTTCAGGTTGGGTGTTAGTTTTTTTTTAAATTTTGGATGGACTAAAGTGGGTTCATTAAATGGTCCTTCGCGAGTCAAATCTTTGAAAAAGTGACTGTGGTTTAGTGAAATTCGTGATTTTGATTGATTCATGCAGTTTTTGCAGCAATTTGTTTTAATTTATTTTTTTTTTATTTTTTTCAGGCATATTCTGTTTTGTTTTCGTGAAACTTCTATCGTTTTTTTTCGCAATTTTTTTGTCCGTTGAAAAAAACCGAGGACGTTCGGAAAACAACATGAATATAGCTGTGTGTGTAAAGTGGACCAAACGAATTTTGGTCAGCATGTGACTTTTCTGGTCGGTGGAATTTTATAGGTTGTGTGGATATATTCACTTCAGTGTGTGACGTCTGCCAAGTTGTCAAAAGTATTCTAACCTCAAAAAAGGTTCGAATTAACCTCATTTATTTTCTTGTGTTGTTGACATTTTTCGGCGTAATTTTTGCGTGTTTTGAAAACGGAACGATGCCGGAGGAAATAAAGGCGCTGTCGCGTCGCCGAAAATCGGTGTTTATTAGAATGAAAACTATTTATACTTTGGCGCATGGTGCTCAAACCGACCCCTCAAAAAAACCGGAATTGGAAGCTCGGTTGGAAAATGTAAGCAATTTGGCAATTCAGTTTGAAGATTTACATTTAAATATTGTGTCCCTTATTAGTGACGACAAATTCGATGGAGAGCAAGCCGTGTTGGATGAATTTGATCAAATGCGATTTAGCATTCATCAAATGTGTAAAACATTATTTCCTCCGCCAGAGCTGTCAAAACATGAACCAAGAGGGGATTCAAATATGTCTGTGTGTGGTCGCCAGAAAATGTTGGCAAAACCGAGGTTAGATATACCTAATTTTAATGGGGACAGGCGCAAATGGCCAACCTTTTTTGACATGTTTCGGACTTTGGTCCATGAAGAATTGGATTATTCTGATATAGCGAAGTTTCAGCTTCTGGTGTCTGTGTTAGAGGAAGAGGCAGCAGAAATAATTAAAAATATACCTATCCAAGGTACAAGTTATTTAGTGGCCTACAATGCCTTGGTAAAAAGGTACCAAAATGATAGAATTTTTTTGACTGACTATTGGTTGGCTATTATAAATGCTCCCTCTGCAAAAAATCATATTGCTAATGAATTAAGAAGATTAATTTCTACTTTTAACCAAAATTTGGAAGCTTTAGATGCTTATAAGAATATTGATTTGTGGGATTTTACAAAATTAAATCTTTTATTGCAAAGGTAGATCGATTTGAGATTGAACATAGTCAAGACAAAATTCCTTCTTATAAGAGTCTAATTGCATTTTTGGAAACAAATTGTCATGCTTTAGAAAACAGCTCTCTTTTGTCCAAAGCTAGTAATGTGACTAGTGGAATTGGTGCACAAGGGGGCATGCCTCCTAAGAAATATGACACGTCAAAAAAGGGTGGTTCACATCAAAGACAACAAAATTATATGACAGGTACTAGTACAGTGGTGAAGTGTCCTTGTTGTTTGGCAGCTGGGTCACACACTCTAGAAAAATGTGGGAAGTTTTTGGAGATGGAACCTCAACAGCGTCATGCCTTAGCTAAATCTGAGAGACTGTGTTTCAATTGTCTTGCGGCAAAGACACACTCTTATTCTGAATTTCCCGTGACAGTGGGTTGTGGCATCTGTTCAAGAAGGCACTCGTCTCCTTTACATTTTCCGAGATCACAAAATGGGGCTCCACCCCCAGCAAGTGAATATATGGGCAATAACCAACAGCAAAGTGGTGATAATTCTGATAGTGGAAGATCTGTTAAAGTGAATATATGTAAAAATGATTTTCCTAGTTTCAAAGTGGTGTTGTTTGCTACTGCGCAGGTGTGTGTGCGTGATGTGCATGGCAACTTTATTACTTGCCGAGCATTGCTAGACTCTGCGAGTGAGGCTTCATTTGTAACGGCAGCCTGTGCTCAACGTTTGGGCTTGCCACGTGTTAATAGTAGTACCCCAATAATAGGCTCAGTTAAGTTTGCCCCCCCCCAGATCGATTTTCTCAAAAATTTTTATGCCAAAATTTTGCACACATTTTGCACAATTTTGCACACCACAAATCAAATTTTGCACACCTTCCTACGAGAAACTACAGCCCATTTTCTGTGGGGGGGGGGCAAACTTGACGTTGCCCCCCCCAGTCAATATTTTTCAAAAATTTTGGTGTCATTAGGAAGGTCTTATTTTGCACAATTTTGCACACCCATTTTAAAATTTTGCACACCTCCCTGTAACCCACACGAGGGTTCTGAAAGTATCAAGTTTGCCCCCCCCCAGTCAATATTTTTCAAAAAGTTTGGTGTCGTTAGAAAGGTTTTATTTTGCACAATTTTGCACACCCATTTTAAAATTTTGCACACCTCCCTGTAACCCACACGAGGGTTCTGAAAATATCAAGTTTGCCCCCCCCAGTTAATATTTTTCAAAAAGTTTGGTGTCGTTAGAAAGGTCTTATTTTGCACAGTTTTGCACACCCATTTTAAAATTTTGCACACCTCCCTGTAACCCACACAAGGGTTCTGAAAATATCAAGTTTGCCCCCCCCAGTCAATATTTTTCAACAAGTTTGGTGTCGTCAGAAAGGTCTTATTTTGCACAATTTTGCACACCCATTTTAAAATTTTGCACACCTCCCTGTAACCCACACGAGGGTTCTGAAAATATTAAGTTTGCCCCCCCCCAGTCAATATTTTTCAAAAATTTTGGTGTCGTTAGAAAGGTTTTATTTTGCACAATTTTGCACACCCATTTTAAAATTTTGCACACCTCCCTGTAACCCACACGAGGGTTCTGAAAGTATCAAGTTTGCCCCCCCCCCAGTTAATATTTTTCAAAAAGTTTGGTGTCGTTAGAAAGATCTTATTTTGCACAATTTTGCACACCCACTTTAAAATTTTGCACACCTCCCTTTAACCCACCCGAGGGTTTTGAAAATATAATATAAGTTTTGCCTCCCCCCAGGTCAATATTTTTCAAAAATTTTGGTGTCATTAGGAAGGTCTAATTTTGCACAATTTTGCACACCCATTTTAAAATTATGCACACCTCTCTCTAACCTACACGAGGGTTCTAAAAATATCAAGTTTGCCCCCCAGTCAATATTTTTCAAAAGTTTTGGAGTCATTAGAAAGGTCTAATTTTGCATCATTTTGCACACCCATTTTAAAATTTTGCACACCTCCCTCTAACCCACACGAAGATTCTGAAAATATCAAGTTTGCCCCCCTCCACCGTCGATATTTTTCAAAAAATTTTGTGTCATTCGAAAGGTCTATTTTGCGCAATTTTGCACACCCTTCAGTATCCCATAAGAGCGTTCTGAAAAAAGTTTGCCTCCCCCCCAGTTAATATTTTTCAAAAAATTTATATCATTCGAGAAGCCCAATTTTGCACAACTATTTTCAAATTTAGCACACCTCCCATGCCGTTTTCTTTTTGTGGCGTTTACGGTTAAACTTGGTCCTAAAATTTCCCAGAAGTCTAAGCGAACGAAGGAGACCTCGATTGTGTAATATCTTTGAATATTGTTTAAATTTACAGATAATTGTTTATGTTTACATTTGTATACAATCAAAAGTTTTTAATTTTTATGAATTTCCGGAAAAATGCAATGACGTCATGTATTAGCTGATATGAAGAGAAAAAATAGATGTAGACAGCGCATCCTGTCATGTTCGATGCCTTGAGAATCGGAACCAGCCTATTTTTCCGGTTCAGAATGGTTGCGGTTCTCAAGGTATAGATCTTCGCAGGATGTGTTATCTACGTCCATTTGTTAGATGATGTCATAGTACGTGAAAAATTAAGTATAATCCGGAAATTCATAAAAATTAAGAACTTTTGATTATAGAAACATATATGTAAGCATAAGCAATTATATGTAAATTTAAACAATATTCGAAGATATTACACAATTGAGGTCTCCTGATTTTGCTTATACTTCTGGCAAATTTTAGGAACAAGGTTAACCGTAACCGCTACAAAAAGAAAACAGCTCCAGTAACTAGAAGGTAGGTATATGCACCTATATCTGAATTCGGGACAGGTATCCGCGGGAGGCGGGAGGTTGTACGTGACGTAAAGAGGAATGCCTGCGTACCTACACCTACCACGCGCGAAGGCCTTTTATGTAATATATTGAAATGTCGCTTAGCAATGCCTAGTTTTATTTATGAGCATGATTCAGAATAACTTCGGGTGAAGTTTCCGAAGTTTGCAACGTGTATTTTAAATGCTGGCGTTCCATTTCGGCAGGAAAGTCAATGTAAACGCCTCTATTTAAAATACATAACATTACGTAACGCCTGGTTCTCACCTATGCGTGGCCACCCTGACTCTAAAAATGCATCACGTGATCAGCCATGCATTTGCCGATTTTTTAAAAGTGTCGCGTGATGCGTTTTTAGTGTCAGGGTGAGCACGCATAGGTGGCAACTAGGCGTAACGCTTATAGGGGTTATGTAGGGGTGAGCGGGGTTTCGCGGTTCCGTTACGTAATGCAATTTTTAAATTATTATTGTAAAATAAAACAACTTTTTGGATTGTTCGAGTGAAAAAGAAAAAAAAGAGGGGATCTCTGGCAGCAAAACGTTACGTTATTTTAGACTGGAGTAGTCCCGAACGTTACATAGGGGGTCGCGGGTTGGGGTCAAAATTGGGCAAAATAAGGGTAACGTAATAACTACTCACTACCTCTCAGTTTACGCAATTACTTTGTGGTTGGCGGTAAATATAACGTAACTTTTTTGTTACTTTTTATTTTATTTAGTCGATGATACGTACATCATCAATCAATTTTCCAAAAATTTACGAAAAAAATAAAATAACAATAACCACAAAGTAATTCCTCCGGAAATTCCGAACTCTGTTATGGAACTGCGCAGTCGCAGAAGAAACAATAATAATAAGGAAAGAGACAAAAACACTGACCAAAAAGACCTTAAGTGTGAATGGAACTTTAACTTTCTACCTATTGGTGTCATCCCATTTGCAGCAGGCGTTGTTTCCGTCTTTGGGTTGAGAATTGAGTCAAATTTACATGACATATTTTTTGAATTCGATTTGATTTTTTTTTCAATCTATAAAAGGAATAATATTTTTTTTCTTATTCGCCATTTTAAGTGCATGAAATATAAAAACAAAATGTCTAAAATGTTCATGTGTAGAAATAAATAAACGACTTCTTCTAATTATAATTATTGACGGACGGAATTTATTGATGTAAACCTAGTTAATGACACACCAAGACGCCAAACGCGTGGTGTGAATCCCACCATTATCCAGATGAAAATTTTCGGACCCATGAAATCGGAGGCGCGTTCGACCTCGGGTGCAACTTGCCCCAAAATGGGTCAGTGCAGCCCTCTAGAATTTTGATAAGCCTTTGGTATTCTTGGCATGTAAAAGAGAAAGATAGGAATGCGGCGTTATAGGCGTTCTTAGTCATTTTCGGTAAGATGTGTCTGAGCTTCATAGAAAGTGACAGTTTCCTCGTCCTTCACTCCCCAAATGCTCCTACCTAAATTTTTGGGTGTTCTGCACCAAATTTTGACGTTTCTTCGACCTTGGGCATCTTTTCTTTACACTTTAAGGATTTTCGTTTTACAATTGGTCCTGGTTCTGGTTGAACCAGAACCGCAACCGGTCCTTTCGTTTTAAAACAATGACGTCACAGTTGCAACCCGGTTATGCAATTTTAGAACCAGCCTGGGAGGTTGGTTAGACCCTTTGGTTGTAAACATAACCCCTAAAATTTTGCAAAATTATAGATAGTCTTTTTTTTGAGTAAAATCAAAGATATTTTAATTATATTTTAAATGACGTAATTATCTGAGAACCGCTGTCAAAATTTATGTCAAAATAATGTCAATCAGAACCAGGACCAATTCTTAAATCGAAAATCCTTTTTGCAGTGTGTATTTGTGGAAGAAATTAATTTAATGGACGAGGCTGGGAATAACTAATTTTTTTTTATTACTTCGCCAGAAGCACGAAACCGTCTGGGCGTCAAAAAAATTCTGTGTTTTTATAAGTTAACTATGCAGCTTAAAAAAGTGTAGGTTGTATAAAAAAGCTTACGGAACCGTGGAGTGAATTAGAGTGTACCCCTATTCACTCCACGGTCCCGTAAGTATAGGTATGTTTTTATCCCATTTTTTTGAGCTGTAACTTTTATTTTGGTTTATTATTGAAGTAAAATATGCGTGCGGGAAAGTAGAAAGATCTGAAAGAAAACAAAGCGTCGTTTTTTTTTTAAAGAAAGTGTTTATTTTATCTATCAACTAAGGTTATTATTAGAAGTGCAACAACACGCAATTACGATTTACTTACTTTCGATTAACTTGCGTGACAAAGACTTTTATGGAACTTAAAATTAACGTTTTTACTTTATTAGACACTTAAAATCAATTATCAAAGTTAACACTATCCTAAGACGTATCTCTATCGAGTGGACCAATCAACCATGTGCAGTTTTAAATATATGGGGAATGCGAGACAGTTTCGAGAGAAACTTTCGTGTAGGAACGATCACATCCTTTATTTCAACGAATAGGCAAGCCCCAATGCGGTTACGAAAACAGCAGATGTAAGTTGAAGGAGAGTTCTCTTGATATGCGGTAGCCCGGTAATGTCCGGCTGTGCTCGACTGATAACGGATGGCTAGTGCAAGTAGTCAAACTATCCTATTGGTCCAAATCACTGATGTGAGCATTGCTATAGGAGTGTTCTCTCGAAACTGAAGAACAGGTACCCTGTCCTGCAATACGTATTAGGATAACACGAAAGAAGACGTGACGTTACGTAGTTTTCATCCAAGACGTTGCTCTATCAAAAAAAAACAAAAATTTCGATCAGCTGGAGATGTCATGCATTCGCCATAAATTTAAAAGTGTACTTGGTTAATTGGCCGACAAGATAGATATACGTCTTAGGATAGTGTTAACGTTGATAATTGGCTTTAAGTGTCTATTATTAATGGAAACGGTATAGTTATGTCTGTTGCTCTATTTTAATAAGAATAAAAAATGACAGGGATATAAAATTAATACTAAATTTAAATTTAAATAGTAAGTAAAATACGCTTGTCTTTTACCCACTTCAATCTAAAAAAGGATAAGTAGGTACCCACAGTTTTTTTTACATTAGTCAAATAATAAGGTACATAGTCTCCCCAGCAAACATATCGCAAGTACAAAAATAGTACTAATTTGGAACACATTTTACAATATTTGTACAATTTTTGCTGCAATCCGTAGCAACAAGACCTAAAAAGCGTAAATATTGCACTGGCATAAAGTACTTTAATTAGAGTACTAAAATATTGCTTTATTTGTAATGGCACTGCAAATGTACAAAAAGAGTAAAATGCCATGTTCCAAATTAGTACTTCTTTTGTATAGTGAATATTTTACATTTTTAGTAATCCGATGTTTGCTGGGTCCGTTTAAGTTAAAAGTATAGTTTTGTGTATACATTTTTTACCTAAGGCACGCGTTTTTCCTTGAAATGCACGATTTCGTCTTAAATTTTAGTCTAATAAGGTTTTCGTTTAAAATTTGTTTACTCTCCTCCAAATTATATCACAAGATTTTGTGCTAGTTGAAATTATAGATTTTACACAAGCTAAATGTTTTTTTTTACCTAATTCAGTCTAATAAAGTTTTCGTCTTAAATTTACTTACTTTAGTCTAAAGGTATACATTTTGTCTTAAATTTACCTATTCTCCTTCAAATTGTATCACAATATTGTGTACAAGTTAAAACTATAGGTTTTACCTAAGCTACATGTTTACTTTGGTCTAATATATAAGGTATAAGTTTTTGTCTTAAATTCACCTACTCTCCTCTAAATTGTATCACAAGATTTTATACAAAGTGATCCATTATAAGTCCCCCCCACTTCTACAGGTTAAACTAAGAGTGATAGAAGGTTCAGAGAAAAACTGGCTGAAACAACTATTTTTTAAAGTTTTCCGTGACCGTTTACTTAAAATTTTACTCAAGTCATATAAAGAGAGTAACAAAAAACATGATTTCTGTATATGAGGCAACCTCTATATTTTGGTATTTTTGAATAGGCCTTTCCTTTGTGATTCTAAATATACCAAATCTTATCTATATCAGTTTGCGAGAAAAATGCCAAAACTCTTACCATAAGTATAATGTGTTAGAAAGAGATTAAAGCTAAAAATTATCTCTCTAACACATTGCTTATATGGTAAGGATTTTGGCATTTTTCTCGCAAACTAATATTGATAGGGGAACGTGTTTGGTATATTTAGAATCGGAAAGGAAATGCCTATTCATAAATAAGCAAAAATTTTAAGGAACCTATGACGGAAAACTTAAAAATTAGTTCTTTTGGACAGTTTTTGTTTGAACCTTCAATCACTCTTAGTTTAGCATCTAGAAGGGGGGGGAGACTTATAATGGATTACCCTGTACAAGTTGAAATTATAGGTTTTACCTAAGCTATTCAGTCTAATAAAGTAGAGGTTTTCGTCTTAAATTTACTTACTTTAGTCTATAAAGTATACATAGTATCCGTTATTCACTTACTTTAGTTTACCTTGTATCACAAGACTTTTGCAAAAGTTAAAAGTATAATTTTTACGTAAGGCACTCGTTTCTCTTTGGAATTCAACTTCATTCAATATAATAAAGTAGGTACACGTGTTCGCCTTAAATCAATCTAATATAGTGTACGTTTTCATCTTAAATTTACTTACTCTGGTCTAACAAGGGTTTTGTCTTAAATTTACTTACTCTCCACCAAATTGTACTAAGCTACATGTTTTTTTAACATAATTCAGTCTAATAAAGTACAGCTTTTCGTCTTTGAATTATTTTAGTCTAATATATATTTTGTCTTAAATTTACCTACACTCCTCTAAAATTATATTTTTTACCTAATTCAGTCTAGTCAGGTACACGTTTCCGTCTTAAATTTACTTACTTTAGTCTAATAAGGTACACGTTTTCGTTTTTTTCTCTTACTTAGTCTCTCACAAGACTTTGCGCAAGTTGAATGAACCTAAGGTACACGTTTTTCATTTAAATTTGCCTAGTTAAGTAAATAAGGTGCACGTTTTAATTTTTTTAGTTAAAGTTAGATCATCTTAAATGCTCCAGTCCGTTAGCTGAAAAAATGGCCTTTGGGAGAAGGATATTATTTAAAAAATCGTAACTGTCTTATTTGTTAAACGATTTTCCTCAAACTAATTTCAATAGGGCATAAAGCTAAATTTCAGCGGTATCGGTATCAGTATCGGTATCGTTATCGAGCCGAACAATCAGCCAGGAACACTTTTAAATTTATGGCGAAATCGTGACAGTGACAGGTGATCAAAATGTCAGAATTTTGCCTGTCCAAGGATACCGTACATGAAAACCACGTATTGTTATGGGGTTTGTGCACATCGTATCGCTGGCCAGGCAAAATTCTGTGTTCGCCATAAATTTAAAAGTGTATCTGTCTGATTGGTCGTCTCTATAGCGATACCGATGCCGATACCGATGCCGATACCGACACCGCTGAAATTTAGCTTTATGTCCTTAATATGTTAACAGTATAACGGTATTTTAGAATCATCATTATCATAGCTTGCATTTTTTTCGTTTGTGAATCGAAATATATATATTTTTTGTATTAAAACTGCATATTTTGTAAAAAAAGCTTTTTATATAAAAAAAAGTTGCATTTTTAAGACGCTCTTATAGTGGGTACTAGTTCTGCGCTAAATTTAGTGGTTATTAAGTAATACTTAAAAATCGTAAAATTTGCCAATGGGTATCCCTTATAAAGCAAAAATTTAACTTTTTCACGAAAGTTATAAATATTTTTTAAAAACAATGAAAATTAAAAGGGGATGTCATTTCAAATATAAAATGATCAATGGTACGTTAAATAATAATATGGCGTATCACAGAGTATAGAGTTTTCTCAAAAAGAGCAAAAATCATTACACCCTCAGGGCCCCACGACCGTTAGCTGAAAAAATAGCTTTTTGGAGAATTTTCGGCAATGAAACTGAATTTTGCTAGATGATATTACTCTAGAGCTGTAATGTTTTGTACAGCAGAACTATTGATGAGTAACACTTTTTAGAGCAAATTTAGCTTGATTACACAAAAACTCCCAATGATTTTTTCGGCTAACGGCCCTGAAGTTATACTAGTTTTATCTCTTTTTAAGAAAAACTATACGCTCTGTGAAAAAGTCTTGAATACTTTTTGCTAGGGTATAAAATTACCTTTAAATCGATGTACCTGTCAACCCTATAGGGATTGTCCGTATGTAGTGAATACACCAATAAGGTAAATTTCGTAATTTGCGAGTCGGCCATCTTTGATTCGTCATATTTAACGTACGATATACTTTCAGTAGGAACCATTGGTCGTTTTATATTTAAAATTCCATTCCCTTTCGATTTTAATTGTTTTCTAAAAACATTGATGACTTTCGTGAAAAAGTAAAATTTTTGCTTTAAGGGCATATTTTAAGGTTTTTTTAAGTATTACTCAAAAACCGCGTAACTTAGCGCAGAATTAGCACCTATTATAAAAGCGTCTTAAAGGTGTGCATTTTATTTACATAAAAAGTTTTTTTACAAAATACACAGTTTAAAAAAATAAAGGTTTCAAAAAAACTACTAACGGGCCTGGGATAAAAGCGAACTATAAAAGTTTGCCACAACGTAACTGGGAAGCATTTGTCAAGTTATTATTACAAATCATTTTATTCAAAACTAGCAGAAGAAAAATTGCAAAATATATATACAGGGGGACATTATGAAAACTTACAATGACCATACTTTTTAAGTACCTCCGCAAAATTTTGAAAACCAATAAATTACCGTTTATATGAAATCGAAGGAAAATCCGAGGGGGAATCAGGGTGTCCAGCAAATTTAGGAGGTGAAATTCCCTGAGTTCCAGGTGAATTTCTGAATTTTTTCCAGAAAAATTATTTTTTTTTTTAAATGTAAAGAAAAATTGGCATGGGGGAGTCCCAATTTCGGCACTTTTAGGTGGTTTGGGGTATTCGAGATAGAAAAACACTGATCGCCAATTTCGAGTCTCAAATTGCAATATGATGATGATAGATATCCCAAAATGTAGATTTTTTTAAAAAGTCGAAGAAAAGATCCCCTATACAAAAAGGTCGAAAATGCACTTTTTTCGAATTTTAAGTTGCACTGTATTGTTTTTGCTTCTTAAGGGGCCCACGATACTGTAAAAACATTGATTGATATTTATATGCGGTTTTCACCTTTGAAATCGAGCGTCGCAATTGAGGGTCACATTTCCATCCCTGGAAGTAACTCAAATTATCTAAGTGCCCAATTTGGGACAGCCCATATAAGTGATTCCAAAAAAACTTAATATGAGCAGGGGCGATCACACACACAAATTTGTTGAAAAATAGAGTTGCAGAAACATAATTCTTACTTAAATAAATCTCATTTGGCGCAGCAAACAAAAATTTGCAGAATATTATGTTTGATTATGATTATAGAATGGCGCCGCAGACGAAAATTTTGAAAAGCGTAATATGTACCTGACCTAAAACGACGTCACAGGCGAAAAATTGCAGAAAAGTAACTGGTGATATTAAAGTTTCTAAGAAAATTCGGAGATTTCCTGTAGGACGCTAGAAGTGGTCTTAAAGGAGAGGGGGACAATGGCTAATTAGTTGAGACAATACTTTTTTGATATAGGTCGAATACTTTTTTGGTTTAGGAAAGTTGGTCTAAACATTCTAGACAAAATATAAAACTTGATTTAGATAAGACAAACAATATTTAGAAATCATTTTCCAGGAATGTCTCAAACGGTCTCAAATATCCCTGGCTTCTCCAGGTGAAACGAAATTTCCTGACTTTTCAAGGTATTCCTGTTAGCGCCAGCCCCAGCCACTTTAAAATTTTAAATAACAATAGAGGTAGCCTACTTCTGATACCTTTTTGAACATTTATTTATACCATGAAATTATAAAGAATATAAAAAAAGTTGCACATTTACTGAGGCTGTGTTTGGGCAGTGCTTACTCTTTGCTTCCAAATCATTAAAAATTTGCCACGTAAAATTATGCCTCAAAGAGTACGCAACGAAATGCCCAGTTCCCATTAGAGGGCCAGTATGCCCAATGACACCCCTTAATATATAGGTCGATTCCTTTAATTTTAGATAAGTGGGAATGTCTTTTAACGTGCACTTTATTTCGTTGTTTTTGCTTGTTAGGTCAAAAGGGTCGATAAGAATATATACAGGACTCACATGCAACTTACCAGACATAAAATTGCTGCAATTATGCGTCGGACATTTTCTTCTCAGCGGTGTGTCTACCTTTACAATAATTTAAGTTTTAAAGTTGAAAAAATTTGCCATTTCAATGTCTAACGCACAATTATAATTAGATTCTTGTAGATTGCATGTTGAGCAGTTATTAGTTTCCAATATGCATGGGGTTAAGTCAAGTTTTGGAATAAGATTACCTATATTGCAATTTTCCATGTTGAGATGCTTTACGCCAAAACGAATAACACTCTCTTGAGGGTACATATTATTAAGAATAGTTGCCCTTATATGGTATGTTTTTTTTGAAATTCCGTCTTTCACTAGATTTTTGATCAACTCAGCAATTTGGCTTGTTTTTACTTGACATTCAACAAAAGTATTAAAAGTATAACTATCGCAAAAAGCAGAAGCCATCAACTGAACCGTGGAGTCGAACCCGCACGTATTGGAGAGGGCCAACTTCAAGTTTTTATTAATCTGTACTGGTTTCAAATGCACTAAATGTCCATTTTTTAATACGCCTATAGGTATCGATTGTTTGTTGCTGTCAAAATTCGCCTCCATTAGCTCAGACAACGGTTCAAGATATGACTGCCTTTTTCGAGTTATTTTTGGTATTCCAAGTCCCCTCCAATTTTCAACAGCGCAATGTTCAGAAGTGGAACAGTCAATGCAAAGACCATCGATGGAACACAATTTATTGTCGTGGGTTTCTCTTTTGCAATTGTAGCAAAATGTGTTACCTTTTAAGTTAAGCTGGCATGATGGGCACGTAAGTGTTTTGTTAGTCTGTGAAGCACCTAAAAGTTATATTCATGTAAAATTTTTGCAGTGGAATATTAAATTATTGGGCTGGGAAAATATACTGATGGTACACTTCTACTCAAATAATTGAAAAAAGTTCCACTTGATTGTGCTATGGTTTTTACAGATCTCAATGTTTCGTGCGGGTGCCTAATATTAGCCATATTAAGTCTTAAAGAGGCTCTCCACCATAAACACAAGTGGGGCTTATTTTGTAGTAGAAGTGATGCTGAGGTGAAATAAATTTTTTGATATCTGTTCGAATGACCCATATATATAATTTCGAAAACCAAAATGTTTCGGCATTGCGTCACAACGGATTAGACATATTCACACAGGCCCTTACCGCAATAATGTCAACATGTCAAATCTGCGGTGACGAAATACCGACACATATTGATTTTCGAAATTATATGTCTGAGTTAATCGAACAGATATAAAAGAAAAAATTTCAGTCTTAGGAGATTCTTCTATTACCGCATCGTCATTCACTGCTGAAACCAATATATCGTTAGTCGGAAGCGTTGCAGTTTCACATTTTTCCTAAAATGAATCAGTAAAAATTATTCAGTCCTCATTTTCCGACTTTTTTTTATCGTCACTTTTTTGTTTGTTGTAGATGTAAGCGTTAATTAATCTGAATTTACCATTACCAATTCTTAAACGGACAGAGCCTCGATTAGGAAAAAAGTTAGGTAGTATCTTTAGTTTAGTGCGTCATAAATATTTTTCAAAGTCGTCCGTCATCTTGGATATTTCCTAACTGTGAATTTTACAATTTTACCTTAGTAAGTAAATTTTAAAATTTGAAGAAATATTAAGAAACTTTAAAAATTTGCCCTCCTTGCCTTATACAGTACCCACCATGTACATTTAAATTACAGTTTTCAAATAACTCACGTGGTGATAAAGCATATTACAGAACAACTGAATGGTTTTCCTCTTAAATTTTTAAATAAAGATATTAAAAATATGTACATTAAACGTGAGTGTTCATAAAATAAAAAACTTACAAACTGGACTCGAGTGAAAATCGTTAAAAGTAAATCTGTGTTTCTTTTTATTTTATGGATAGCTATATCAATAATTATTACCTGTGATTTTTGCATTGCCTGTTGTCCCAGTTTGGTACCACCATGATTACTGACAATCAGTGTTTGAATAAATTCGTCGGCTCTAATCGGTAGTTGAGTATGGGCAAATGTGCGGTTTTTTATATTGTTAAAATTGCATTCTGTAGGTGCAGAAGAGGCGATCTTTGGGGATTTGGGAAAAAACTTCTTACCTATGTGGGACCACAAAGGTAACAATTTAATTTCTTTTACAACATTACTTGTAAGTTCAGGCAAATATTGTTGATTCCCCCTATCTCCGACCTCTTCCTCATTATTTGCTTGGTTTTGGCATTTTTTCAAAAGTTCTTTGCCCCACATTTCAAATGGGCTATCATAAGCCATTTCCATTAATTCATGTTTTTTCTTTTCGTAACATTCTGAACTTTCACTTTCTTCAACTAAGGTTTCAATAGTGCCGGTTGAACATCTCGTTTTTAGCCAGTGCTTCATTCGTTCGCAAGCGGTATCTTCTCCGTTGGAGTTTTTGCCTTCGGTTTCACAAAGAGCCACCGTGAATATCGCCACTATCAAATTTTCTGCGTCTTCAATTGTTTCGCTTTGGATAAGTTGTCCCATGGCTCTTACAAAAAATTGTTTAGTTAAACGATTTGTCTTTTGTAAAGAGCTCCATCTTGTGACATTCTTGATAACGTGCGCGACATCTAGCCTCAGATAACAAATTTCTGTAAAAAAACCTTCATTGAATATCGCATTAAAGAAATGCTTCAAATAACTCTCAAGGGTTTTAAATTGGGTAAAGGCTAAGACACATGCATATATTAATGCTAAAGAGTTGTCAGTAACCACTTCTTGTGGTATCATCGCACCTTCTCTCACCCAATGAGCTAGCCAAGAGTAAATAGCTACTGTATTCTGGCTTTCAGAAAGCATGTTACAGACCGAAAATTGTTTGTCTTTTTCGGTCACCGCACTTCTTATTGTAATATCATATATGAAGATATGGTGACTTTTTTCACCATTGAGTTTCTTAATTTTATTCACGATCCCACCAGAAGCATCAATACTAATTTTTGCGTACTCTTGTTTACAGAACATGTTGTAAACATGAATTTGTGTACTTGACCAAAGATAGACAAAAAAAGGGTCCAGTCCGATATTTTTGATATGACTGTTATATCTATAGTCTATTTTCATCTTTTGTATGGCCGTTACTACGTTATCGTCAATCCTGCTTTTCTTCACAAGTTCATGTTTTGCCTGCCTCATGGCGACCAAACTGGGAACTTCTCTTTTAGGATCAGATGCTTTTGAAGCCAAAATTCTCCTATAATGACTGGGTGCAAGATTACGAATTGCCATCTCTTTTGCAGCTTATTTTCTTTCCGAATTTTGAAATGGCCTTCTTTTAAAATCATGACTTTCAGAATTATAATCTTTTGAGTCTTTCAAATAACAGTTAATTAAAACGTCTGCATCTTCATCTTCTGGACAATTTTGAATTACACAAGTTAATTCAGATTGGCATTGATTACAAAATGCGAACAATTTTGCAAAAGTGTCAGAACTATTGGGATATATCCTGTTTCTTTTAAAAACAAAAGTGCATGGTCGATTTTCTACCAAAATGTTATCGATTTTTTTATATAAAATATTAGTCCAATATCTTTGTTGAAAGATGTAATAATTTTTCTCTACAGTATTCCTACGTTCTACATTTTTTCTGTGATAATTTTCGGAGTGAACAAACAGATCTTTGAACTCCTGGGCAGAAATGTAAAAATTGAAGTCTGAATGACATATATATTCTGTGTCACTGTTGCTGCTGTTGCTTGCTGTTGAAATACTTTCTGTAAAAGATTCGTTTTTTTTATTAATTTCGAGGGCCTCGTCAATGTCAGGTTGTAATAATACTTCGGAAAGATTGTAATAATTTTTTTTTGCTGCCGTATACAGTGCCATAGGTGTTTTGTTTGGGAAGAACTGAACTAGGTCCGACCAAATTCGATCATTTCTGGCAGCTATTTCGCCATTTTTAATAATACATTTTTTATGCTTTCCAAAAATGTCCTGCATTTTCTTTTGCAGCTCAGCATCTGCTTTTCGCCCCATTATACTGTTCTTATTTGTAATATACTAAAACAAAATAAACCAAAAATAAAATATAACACGATTAAGCTGGGAGAATGGCAGACACGTTTGGAAAAAACATATCATTTGAGGTGGCAGCGGGAGTAGGAAGGAATCCTAGCTGAATAAAGGTTAATCCGAGAATTAAGAGGATAGTCTTCGCTGCCACATTTAATTGCCTTACTCATGCAAAGTTTTGCTTGCAAGGGTATTTTTGCCCCTTGATGCTGTCTCTAAAAACATACATTTTTCAAAATTGTTAGTCTCATTTTAAAGATAAAGCCTGAAGCTCCGGTGGTAATTTTTGTAATTTTTAATTTTATTTTTGTGAAATATTAATTTAAAGATGACGTATTTTGCTTGCTCACATTTGCAAGACTAGACCAAAATTGCAAAAAGTACCACTAGAGCACCCTAAGTTCAAGCTTTATCTTTAAAATGAGACTAAAATTTTTGAAAGTCTGTTTTTAGAGACAGTATCAAGGGGCAAAAATACCCTTGCATGTGAAATTTTGCGTGAGTAAAACAAGGAAAGCTGCGAGCGAACACTATTAGTCTTAATCAGAATAAAAACATTTTATGTAAAAAATAGCCATGTACGCGAAAACGCTTATCCCTAAACAAAAGTGAAAAAAAAATGTTGATTTTTTTTATTCTAAAATGTTTTAAACTTGGCGTGAGTAGGTACAGCCAAAATACCAATTGACTATTCTAAAGTTATTTTCTTTTAAGTATAATTGTTATTATTATTTCTAATTTCGTTTAAAGTTTGAAGGTTATTGATTTAAATTTGGTTTAACTTTGACCGTACCTACTCGCCAAGTTTAAAATGTGAAGTTAACAATTTAGTTTCGAATGTGTCTTAAAGAACTTGGCCCCTGAACTGCAAAAAATATATTATGTAACTTGACGTTGACCGCCGCTTCCGATCTGGATCAGAAAAAAAGCGATGGCGACCCAACTCCGGCTGAGAAATACAGGTCAATGGAGAGGAAGAGGGGAAGCTGCGGGGCATCTTAGGATTGCCCAAATCGCCGAGAGAGAAATCCCTATGGCAGCGAGTAAAACAAAAAGACCAAAAAACCCCTGGAGATTCAACAAGAGGTACAAAGTAGTCATCCCAGACAGGGAACTATGGCAGAGTGAAAACCTCCGCGAACAGTTCAAGGAGCACGCCGTGATTTGCTACACCGACGGGTCGAAACTGTCGGAGAGGCAAACCACAGGATCGGGGGTTTATGTGGAAGACCAGGAGGTTCGAAAGAGCTACCCGCTCGGAAAGCAAGTCACGGTCTTTCAGGCAGAGGTGTATGCCATAATAATGGCTGCAACCATGGAAGAAATAAAGAACGGTAAGGAGGAGCATGTTTATGACAGCAAATCAGCCGTAAAGGCATTAAGGGCGCCCAAGATCAACAACACCGTGGTGGAGAAATGTGCGGATGAATCCTTGGGAGAGGGCAAACAAGTCACACTTATGTGGGTACCGGGACATATGGGGGTGCCGGGTAACGAGATGGCCGACGAGCTCGCCAGGATCGGGGCAAGCACCCAGTATGTAGGGCCGGAACCACTCCTAGGAACAACCAAGAGGCAATTGCAAAGTCGACTCAATAAATGGGCCAACGATGCCATGACGACCGCTTGGAGAGGAGGAACAGGATGCAGACAGACCAAGGACTTCGTGAAGGGCCCGGATGTAGCCAGATAAAAATGGCTTCTGGGGAGATCGCGAAGGAACGCTGGTCTGCTGACAGGTATCATAACAGGTCACAACCGACTAAGGAAGCACATGACCCGGATCGCGGTGGAGAATGACTCAACCTGCCGGGCCTGTGGGCGGGCAGAAGAGACATCTCGACACGTTATAGCGAACTGCGAGGCATACCAGAGGACGAGATACCAGGTATTCGGTTTCCCGACCCTGGGTGAGGAGGACCTGCACATGCTCAAATTGCAAAAAGAACAGTGAAACCAAATGAGCAGACTGCCAGACCAGTGGTGCAGGCGGTGAATTAGGGGCAGGCTCGGGGTAGGGCAGAAGGGACCCAGGGAGGCCTACTTGCCAGGCTTCTCGCCGCTCCTTCTCTACTACTGTTGTTGACGTCACAAGAGAAAACTGTCATTCGAAAAATTAGTGGTGGTGGTGGTGCACTTAGACAATAATTATATCTTGTTATCTTATATTTTTTTAATTTTTGGCCATCCATACTAGTATGGAGGCTATTAGAATCGTCAATTTCCACTACAAATAAGTTATTGAGTCAAAAAAGACCTAAATACAAAGTTTTGTCATGATGTCTGTCTGTCGGTCTATCTGTCTGTCTGCGACACGATTACTCAAAAACCGCTTAACCGTTTTTATCAAATTTGACTCAAAAATGTTCTGGTACCAGACGGGGAGGTGATTAGTTTTTGGTCAGGGGGTAGAAAGTGGAGTTAAACTTTTTTTTTAAATCATAACTCGCGAACCAGTTAGTAACACGCGGTTTTCAGCAGAAGATGGATAATTATATTTTCTATAAAAACTATATTAACGATGAAGTCTGACAGATCATAGTTTTTGAGATATTTAAGAAAAGCTGTGTTGAGGACTATACGTGCCTGCTGGCGCCATTTAATTTAACTTATACCTATGCGAGTAGTTGTAAAATTAAGTTCTTCAGCAAGCAATTTGCGGATTTTATATGAAAATGAAACTTGTTTTGCGTCTCCTGAAAAATTTGGGTTTTCCAAAATACGTGACTCTTTCTTTGCCCAAAAGCATGGCTTTTGACCGTTTTTACCTATTTTTTAAATAAAGCCTATGTTTATCGCAGAACCTCAAGCAATATATTAGTGAAACTCCCATCAAAATCGACTCAGCAGTTTTTGGACTTGGAATTTTTGGGATTTATGTCATTTAGCACACCAAAAATTAAAAAAAAAAAACAAATATTAAATGCACCGAAATGGTCTTTATACAGATTTATTATATGTTGTATCGATTAAAAATGACAGATGAAATCCAGTTTGAAAAACAAATTCTGCTTTAAAATATCTACCGTAAAAAGATATTTTCACAAATAAAAAAGTTTTGGACTCCATTCCGTTCCAGCGCGGCGGCTTTCACCATTTAACTTCTCTTTAAATTTGATCCCCGCAAGTTGGGGTCAGCTTTTTTCTATCTCTTCTGGAAATACCCACCCTCTAAAACTGCCCAATTTGAAACACCCTGTGTAGACCAGTGTATCACTTATTCAATTTGACCAAGAAATAACTAAGTTATGGAGTGATGAATAGATCACAAAAATAAATTTATTATGGTTTTATCCTATATATAAGCTAAGTAATCTGAATCTGATAAATGTGACGTGATGGAAATCACACAAATATAGCATTTTGCATTATTTGCACGCCAAGTAAGTATGACAAATATTATCTACCAATTTTTTGAAAAATCTTCCAAAAAAAAAGTTAATTTCGCGGACCTGCTTGCTGTTGCCAAAAACGAACAAAGCAACAATTCAAAAAATAAGAGCACCACTATTTTTTTTATGCGGTGGTGGGGCACCGATCCGACATCCGTATAGAAAATTTTATTAAAATCGGTTAACGGAAAGTCGTTCAGAAACGCATTATTGTATAATGGTGCTTTTTTTTAAATATTGGATTGTAATCGGAACTATATAACTATATCAAATCCTAAAATCAGTTAAAGGGAATTGTGTCAAAAACGCAGATTTCTACGAAGGGGGTAGGGGTAAGGGTTTTAATTTTTTTAAATATTGCATTGTATTCGAACCTATATAAGTATACCAAATTTTATTGAAATCGTTGACGGAAAGCCGTTCAGAAACTAATTTTTCTATAGAGGAAATGTGGTAGAGGTGAGGGGTTATTATTTTTTAATATTGCCTTGTATAATCGGACCTATAGAGGCGGTGGGGGTAGGGGTGGAGGATTATGTTTTAAAAATATTATATCGTCATCGGACCTACGAAAGTATACCAAATTTTATTAAATAATTTACAATTCGTCACAAAGCAGTTATTTTAATCACGTGATAATATTTTGGTGACGTGGTCTTTGTGATCTCACCATGATCTTCCCAAAAAATTTAGCTGGATAAGTAGAGGTGTAAAGAGGAAAGAAATTTGCGCTTTATATTTTTATACACCTACGTTCTTTTGACATTTAATTTTATTGCACTCTTTAGCTCAGACATGCTTACACTAATCAAGTGGACATTGTAACGATAATATCGTCACATTATATATAATATCGTACAATTTTCTCCTGGACTATAAAAATAACATCACACTACAGTTTCCTCTTGAACTAAAAATATATACCGTATACTCGCTCTCTTTCCTGTGCACGGTGCAAATGTGATAGACATAACGGAGGGTTGCTGTCGTTGGGAATAGAACTCAGTTGCGTGGAGAAATAACATTAATTCAAGTTACCCTTATTCAATTTATTTTTAAAACATCAAAAATTCCAAAATTTCACACTAATACTAATTAAGTACGTTAAAGTATACGTTTATATGCTATTAAAATCTAAATTTTAAGTAACAATCTGTATTTTAGACAATATCAGACCACGTACAATTAATTACTCACGCCGCGAAGTAATCTCTCATATCCTTGTTCACTTAGCTGTGCTGCAGCTAAAAACGGTCAGTTAGGTACTTTACGTTTTTCTTCAGAGATGTAGATTTGTTCTCAATATTTCTGTCTCCCTTATTTTTGAGGGTTGTAAGTAATTTCTACCCCTCTTAATTATCTTTCATTCGATAGAGAATGATCTGTAGAGCAAATTTAAATTGGGTTTTAATCCGATTTAGTCTTGTGTCCGTCGAAAATAAGTTAGCATCATTGCGATTTAAAATGGCCTTCATGTAACCGTTTTTTATTGCCTGGCTCATGCGTTAAGTACTTAAAATTGAAGTTATGTGACAGCTTTATTTCTTATTTTCTCTCAAAATGAAGTATAAATAAATTTTATGAATTTATCGTCAATTTTTTGGCATATTTGACTTCATGGAAACTTGACTGAATCTGGTTGGAATTCAATTGACCTTGGGTCAACTTCCTCTTTTCTTTCATACCTGAAGAGAACACGCATGGTAACTCAACCTTTTTCTGATTTTTTTTTACAATGAATTTTTCTTTGTAATGATTTTTCACTAGGAAGTTTTCTAGATTTTTCTAAATTTAAATATTTAATTTGGCAGATTTTTTTGTAATAAATTTATATGGAATCTTGGCCAGGTTTCATAGAAATAAGACTATAAATTTTTGGGATTTAATCTAGTTTTAAACTATGATTTAATTCGATAGAACAAGTACTGGTTATATAACCTAAGGTGATGTAGGAAACATTTTTTTTATTTTTTTTCAAACAAAATAATATTGAGATTTGGAAGGCATTTTATCATAAAAATTTGAATTGCCTGTATTTATTTTTTTTTTATTGTAAATTTCAAATAAAATTCACAGGTCTAATGTAATTCTGCCTCAGTCATCCATTTAAAATTCACCTTTTTTTTAATTCTCCCTAATATCCCCACACCACAAAATGGAACATAAGCAACTAGACCAGTAGACACCACAAAATCGTAACTAAGGCCAACATAAAGACAGGTGAAGCATTGGCACAGTGGTGGTCGAGAAGAGGTTTTTTCCAGGGTATCACTAACAAGGTGGATTGTTATAAAATTATTTTTTTTTCTAACCAAGAGGTATGGCAGAATTTCAATTATCTGGTTTATTTGGCGTAAATTTCAATGATTTTTTTTTCCATATCAAAAATTGTTAAAAAGAAATTGTGTGGTTGATTCAAAAATAACTGTAACAATAAAAGTGTAAACTGTAATTCATTTGAGTCAAGGGAAATTCAGCATATCAATTGCACAAGTTCAATGTCATGAAATTATAAGAAAATGTTATTTAAACATTTTAGGTTATTCATTATATTCTTTTGAATTTGGGTAATTGGTTATGTTGGGTTTATCTTGGCGCCTTCTTTGTTTGATGAGCAAATCTCGATAACAGGTTATATGTGTGATGGGGAGAATTCACCCCTGAAATAAGAAAACCTAGTTCTCATGTCAAAATAAAGTGAAATAAAAGAAAACTTAAATTACATTCCAATAAAAAACACCCTGTCATGTGAATGAAAGATTACAACATAAAATACTATTTTTTTGTGTTTTTTCTTATTTAATGTTTAAATTATACAAAAACACAGTTTTACCAATATTTTTTGGCAAATATTCAATAAAAAACCTGCCAATAATTTATTTATTAATTTAACAAAAAAGTGGTTGGTAGGATTTTGACTATTTTTTAGGCAATGATTCTACTCAAAAGCAGCTCTTGTGTGACAGACAGTAGCAGCTTGAGGTTGGATCTGAATGCACCCCAACTTGCCGATTTCTGCGCGTAATTTGAAAATGTTTGTTTTATTTAAAAAAATTATTTTAATGAGTAACATTGGGTTGAATGGGTTTGCTTTTGGAAAAGAAGTGTTGGGTTAGTTTTGAAAAGAAGGGTTGGGTTAGTTTTGGAAAAGAAGAGTGAGTTGGTTTTGGGAAAGAAGATTTGGTTTGGTTTTACAAAAGAAGGGATGGGTTAGTTTTGTAAAAGAAGGGTTGGGTTGGTTTTACAACCCAATCCAAACTTAACCCTTCTTTTCCAGACCCAAACCCAACATGTCTGAAGTGAACAAATTTTTTTGAAATAAAACAAACATTTTCAAATTTAAATTACGCGCCAAAATCGGCAAGTTGAAAAACGCACCCCTGTGCGAATTACCTACCAAAAATGACAGAAAATGCCGGTTCTGCTTAAAAATCGCAAATGGTGTGTTATTTTTTTCGACGTTTTTTTAGAAATTCGAATTTTTGGTAAAATAAAAAAAATGCCTGGTAAATTTCAACCCTTGGAGCATATTTGGACGTAATTTAAAGTTAGACACTACCCCGCCCAGCACCCCTATTCACTTCACTGTCCCGTAATTATGTCCCGCTAAACAAAAATGAAAAAAAAAATAAAAAAACGTTATTTTCATAGTGAAACATTCGCTTAATAACCCGTTTTATACCGTTAGTTTTTCCATTAACGATTTTTTCATGATGAAAATAAAGTTTTTTTATGGGAACGTTATTTTCATAGTGAAGAAAACTTTAATGGAAAAAGTAACGTCATAAAACGGGTTATTAAGCGAATTTTTCACTATGAAAATATCGTTTTTTATTTTTTTTTATTTTTGTTTAGCGGGATGTCTCTATCCAATTTTTTTTGAGCTGTAACCTTGGAAAAAAAACAATTTTTTTTTACGCACAGACGGTTTTGTGCTCCCGACGAAGCATATCGGCCTGTACTTTTTTTTCAAAATCTTAAAAAATGGCAGAAAACCGTAAGCCTACCTACTGCATCTATTAGAGTCGCCTCATCAAATGTGTCCTCATCAATGTCCCTTTAATTTTTTTGAAGAATATATTTTAGTACAAACTGACAACATTGCAAGCCACATATATCTGTATCCTGTGGACTTAGTATAAGGCCACCAGCCATTTGCACCAACATATTTAGGGGTCACCTAGCATTAGGTGGCACCTGAATCTAGTTTAGTTTTAGGTTAGGGGAGGGCTAGGGGACCAAAAACGGGCCCCTAGATTTAGGGATCACTTAAGGTAGTTTAGGGGAGTTCTAAATACAAACGAAACTCTTCTCTAATTTAGGTCACCTCATTCTAAGTGACCCCTAAATAAGTAAATATGTTGGTGCAAATGGCTGTACATGATACAGGTAGGTATATGCGGCTTGCAACGTTGTCAGTTCGTGCTAAGATATATTCCCCAAAAAGAATTGAAGGGACATTATTTTATGAGGCGACTGTACCTAAGAATTCTTGGAAAATGTAAAAATTGCAAATATGTACTGCATAATTACCCCAAATAGCAACAAAATGCGTTTAACGGACAAAAGCTTCAGAATAGCCCTACCTACACCATACTAATTTTACTGATTTGTTTGCATATATCACTGAATTATAGAGCCTATATACGTAAACTATAAACCTACCTTATTTTGTTTGGCAACTGGTAAGCTGATGATGTTGATGCTGATTGAACGACACCACGTACTTCTCGTTGATTTTATTAAACGTAAAATATGGCACGACGACGGACGTGCTTTTGAGCTTTGTGCAATGTGGTCTGAGGCGCTTTCAAGCTAAAGCTGCTCTTCAGTTTTCTGGGCAACCTTCTTAAATGAAAATAGCCTTTTATAAGTTTGCGTTAGATAAGAAGTACCATTTTTGAGCTAATAAAAAGACTATGCGCAATACATATTCTAAACGTGCAACAAAGAGGAGAATAGTTTTTCTTACGTTATTTCTAATATAAATTTTACCGTAATTTTAAAGAAAACAAAAAGAATTTCGTTGACTTTTTACTTCCCTCGCTCTAAGAGAAAGAGGTAATGTAAATGTCAAAAAATCGCACTTCGAGATTTTGAAGAAGATGAAGGAATTTGGTAGATCTGACTTCAGATGAGCACGAATCCAGACGCCGTCGCTCTGTCTATCTGTCGGTCGGTCGGTCGGTCTATCTGTCTGTCCGTCTCCTCACCACTGTAACTCAAAAACTCCTGCACCGATCATAACGAAATTTTACACAACGATTACGTGTATTGACGCGCGGAGCCCTATTGTTTTTGAACTTTCCTCCATTTCTCCCTTCGGAACTACCACCAAAATACCTCAGCCCTAAAAAAAATATTATATCTTAAGATGTCCCCACAAACAATGAAAGGTGGTAAGGTGTATTTGCTTTATTGGCAATAGTGGCAAGTGAATGCCATTGGTTATTTACTACAGTAGTATTATTGGCAAAATTGCGCTATTTTGCCAATAATTATTTACTAGTGCTGACGTATTGGCAAATTTATGTTATTTTGCCAATAACTGAAAAACGTGTTTTACATATCAAGTGAAACACAATCGTTCCTTTAACAATTGCATGCATTTCTAAACCACTTTTCCTGTCCGATCAAACGCATTGCCGAATATCGTGTCTTTTGAACGCCGCATTTTTTAAATTTCCCGCGCGATTGACATCTGTCGTGCGGTTGACAACTTGACGTACTTGCCGACGCATTTTAATAATATTCTGCGGATTCTTCCTATGTGGGTTCCTTTTGGTGTTTTGTTTTTTGTGTTTTGCAAGTTTTCTTTTAAAATTGGCTTAAATTTAGTTTGAGTTTCAAGTCACCATGGATGTGGAAGCCGATACTGCGTAAGTACTCATATTCTTTTGTTCTGAAATAAGGTCGGCCTAGAGTGGACTTAAAAATGTTCAGAACTACCAGTAAAGCGACCAAAAATCGTCATATTTGCTGGGTTTATACAGGCATATAAAAATTAAAATAAAAAATAATAACTTTGGACCGAACATCACACAGCTTCTGCACATGTATACAAAAGTGAATGACACCAATAGTTGAAATAATTAAACTAAACTCCATCATGCTGTTTTCCTTAATAATATCTGTTAAAAAAACCAAAAACTGCAAAAGAACCCCATTTAAATTACAATAACAAATAAAAGTTAGTCATCTTTTTATTTATGCTGTATTATTGCCTACACTGTTCCCCATAAGCTCATTCAACTTTTATTTTAATTTTAATTATTATTTTTTTTTATTTTTATTTTGATTTGCCTGTATGAACCCAGCATTAAATCGTGATCTAGACGCCACTTTACAAGAAAATCAAAGGTCACATCATGATCTACAATGCTTAAGCGATACTGACACACACAATAATTTACAAATTTCTTTTGTAATCGAGCAAAACCGTTCTCAACTAAAAAGCCAGTTAACTCCTACCTGTGTTCAGCCTTCGGTGCCATTTAGCCTACTGTTGCCGCCATTTTTATAACCAAATTGACAGGTAAAACATGAATTTTCTCTCAGTTTGGGGTCACTATGGCCTCTATAGTAGGCTAAAGGATACTATATCAAAAAGAGTTAACTGGCTTTTTAGTTGAAGTGTTGGATCGAGCCATCTAAAGATTCATCAATTCAGTCTACGTCCAAGTCATTTTCTAACACTGAAATTTCTCTTGCTGACCCAGAGAATGATGACCCTTAAATTTCTTGTGAAACCGAGCTGCCTTTAGTTAATATCTTAAAATCTTTTAAAAAATTAATTTGAAAAAACTCGTCTGTGGTACTATTTTTTTATTTTAACGTAAATTTGCCAATAAAACAACTAGATTAAAGTTTTTAATTTTTTTTCTTTTTTGAGAAACCGATATTTTGTCACTTTTTAAGCAAAAAGGGCTACTTTTTCCTAAAACAAAATACTGGTTTATCCAAAAAAAATAATTTACAGCTATACTTACCACAATTTAAACTTTCTTAGATTCTGTAAAAAATCCTTTAAGAAGTCAACCAACTTTTCCTCATTCTCTCGTTGAAGATGCTACTAAGGCTTGGTTACGGGGTGCCTGTGACCGGAAAGGGGGCAGAACATCCAGGAAAAAAGATTCTGAATAAATCTTCATCTTATCTTATAACAAGAAGAAGGAAGTACTAAGTTTTTAAATTTTTGGCCAAGGAATTTTTATATAAAGCAACTGAAGCAAACCTTATTTTTTTGATTCACAATCAAAGAGATTCTAAATAAAATTTTCCCTATTGCAATTTACTGTTGTATGGAAAACCTCCTCATAATAAATATTTAAATCAATTTATGAAAGAATTTTCCTCTATCTTTGGCATGACCAAGACGACAAATATTATTCATATGGTTTCCATTCCTGTCTTCATGTTAGGATATAAATATAAGTGTATAAGTGTTTGTTTATAGTAACATTTATTTATTTATTACATATTGGCTTCTCTAGGAATTTTTGTTCGTTTAAGGATAAAATAAAATAAATGTGTGTTTGAAAGTTTGAGACAATGATGTGTTTGAAATTAACTCTGTGTTTCGGACTTCCATTGTCTATATTTTATTTATACACGACGTTTCGATCAGAGATTGTACTGATCGAAACGTCGTGTATAAATAAAATATAGACAATGGAAGTCCGAAACACAGAGTTAATTTCAAAATAAATGTGCATTCGTAAATTATGTGCATTATTTTATTTTTAATCCACAATCATTACAATTTTTATTTTATGCATAAATACTTTAAATAGGGAGAAAAAGCCAATTATCAGTGGTATCGGAATTTGCATCTGTATCCCTATTGAGCCGACCAATCAAGGAGATGCACTTTTAAACTTTTAATTTTAGCGTGGGTTTGGCACTTAGTGGTAAGGGTGATTCACCATATTTTCCCAACTACATAACTCATTTATTTTTAAAGATAGAAAAAAAAATAATACAAAAGTTGCTTAGTTTTTCACAAATTTTAAGAAAATTTAACCACAATTTTAAAAATGTCAAATTTCGACATCAACTTTCTTATTTCAAATGGAACACACTGTATATTTTTCAAGATAAACGTTGACTTAAGAGCAATGTGTTTAACAAAGAACCACCTAGACTCTTTTTCCTTGGCTATTTATTTTTTATTTCACTGGAGAAGTGCTAAAGATAAACCCTACAAGATCTACCGAAATTTTAAAAAATATACAGGGTGTTCAATTTAAAATAAGAAAGTTGATGTCTAAGTCTAAATTTGACATTTTGAAAATTTTTATTGAATTTTCTTAAAATTTGTGAAGAACTAATCAACTTTTGTAGTTAAACTACTTTTCTATCTCTAATAATAAATGAGCTATGTGGTGGGAAAAACATGGTGAATCACCCCATACATTTTTTGCCAATATTGCCTGCAATGCCGGTATTTAGTATGCAGTGCTCCTCTACTTTTTTTTAAACCATGCTAAGTGTGTGTTTGCCATCATTTTAAACGTATTCGTTGCCGCCGCTCGGCCGGTGGCTCACACAGGAGTGTTTAAGGTTGTTATAACGCACAGATTGCTGTGCGTCAAATTCTCATTGCCAATAGATGCCAATATTTGTAAGGCATGCTGGCATTGTTTGTGGGGGTATCCTAAGATGTATCTCTATCTTGTCGGCCAATTAACCACGTACACTTTTAAATTTATGGCGAATGCATGACATCTCCAGCTCATCGAAATGACACGTTTTTGTTGATAGGGCAACGTCTTCTTTCGTGTTATCCTGATACGTATTGCAGGACAGGGTACCTATTCTTCAGTTTCGAGAGAACACTCCTATAGCAATGCTCACATCAGTGATTTGGATCAATAGGATAGTTTGACTGCTTGCACTAGCCATCCGCTATCAATCGAGCATAGCCGGACATTACCGGGCTACCGCATATCAAGAGAACTCTCCTACAACTTACATCTGCTGGTTATGGGGAAGAGAGCGGGTTCTCCTGCTTTGACGCCGTGGAGCTTTTCAGCTTATCGAACGTTTCGTAACCGCATTGGGGCTTGCCTATTCGTTGAAATAAAGAATGTGATCGTTCCTACACGAAAGTTTCTCTCGAAACCGAAGAATAGTAGCGTACTTTGATCAGCTGGATCTGTCTCGCATTCCCCATATATTTAAAACTGCACATGGTTGATTGGTCCACTCGATAGAGATACGTCTTAGGATAGTGTTAACTTTGATAATTGGCTTTGAGTGTCTAATAAAGTAAAAACGTTAATTTTAAGTTCCATAAAAGTCTTTGTCACGCCAGTTAGTCGAAAGTAAGTAAATCGTAATTGCATGTTGTTGCACTTCTAATAATAACCTTGGTTGATAGATAAAATAAACACTTTCTTTAAAAAAAAAACGACGCTTTGTTTTCGTTCAGGTCTTTCTACTTTCCCGCACGCATATTTTACTTCAATAATAAACTAAAATAAAAGTTACAGCTCAAAAAAATGGGATAAAAACATACCTATACTTACGGGAACGTGGAGTGAATAGGGGTACGCTCTAATTCACTCCACGGTTCCGCAAGCTTGTTTTTATACAACCTACACTTTTTTAAGCTGCATAGTTAACTTATAAAAAAAACAGAATTTTTTTGACGCCCAAACGGTTTCGTGCTTCTGGCGAAGTAATAAAAAAAAAATAGTTATTCCCAGCCTCGTCCATTAAATTCATTTCTCCCACAAATACACACTGTAAAGTGTAAAGACAAGATGCCCAAGGTCGAAGAAACGTCAAAATTTGGTGCAGAACACCCAAAAATTTAGGTAGGAGCATTTGGGCAGTGAAAGACGAGGAAACTGTCAATATCTATGAAGCTCAGACACATCTTACCGAAAATGACTAAGAACGCCTATAACGCCGCATTTCTATCTTTCTCTTTTACATGCCAAGAATACCAAAGGCTTATCAAAATTCTAGAGGGCTGTACTTACTTATTTTGGGGCAAGTTGCACCCGAGGTCGAACGCGCATCCGATTTCATAGGTCCGAAAATTTTCATCTGGATAATGGTGGGATTCACACCACGCGTTTGGCGTCTTGGTGTGTCATTAACTAGGTTTACATCAATAAATTCCGTCCGTCAATAATTATAATTAGAAGAAGTCGTTTATTTATTTCTACACATGAACATTTTAGACATTTTGTTTTTATATTTTATGCACTTAAAATGGCGAATAAGAAAAAAATTATTATTCCTTTTATAGATCGAAAAAAAAATCAAATCGAATTCAAAAAATTTGACTCAATTCTCAACCCAAAGACGGAAACAACGCCTGCTGCAAATGGGATGACACCAATAGGTAGAAAGTTAAAGTTCCATTCACACTTAAGGTCTTTTTGGTCAGTGTATTTGTCTCTTTCCTTATTATTATTGTTACTTCTGCGACTGCGCAGTTCCATAACAGAGTTCGGAATTTCCGGAGGAATTACTTTGTGGTTATCGTTATTTTATTTTTTTCGTAATAAAAATAAATAAAAAAAAGTAAATAAAACTAGGCATTGCTAAGCGACATTTCAATATATTACATAAAAGGCCTTCGCGCGTGGTAGGTGTAGGTACGCACGCATTCCTCTTTACGTCACGTACAACCTCCCGCCTCCCGCCTCCCGCGGATACCTGTCCCGAATTCAGATATAGGTGCATATACCTACCTTCTAGTTACTGGAGCTGTTTTCTTTTTGTAGCGGTTACGGTTAACCTTGGTCCTAAAATTTGCCAGAAGTATAAGCAAAATCAGGAGACCTCAATTGTGTAATATCTTCGAATATTGTTTAAATTTACATATAATTGCTTATGCTTACATATATGTTTCTATAATCAAAAGTTCTTAATTTTTATGAATTTCCGGATTATACTTAATTTTTCACGTACTATGACATCATCTAACAAATGGACGTAGATAGCACATCCTGCGAAGATCTATACCTTGAGAACCGCAACCATTCTGAAACGGAAAAATAGGCTGGTTCCGATTCTCAAGGCATCGAACATGACAGGATGCGCTGTCTACATCTATTTTTTCTCTTCATATCAGCTAATACATGACGTCATTGCATTTTTCCGGAAATTCATAAAAATTAAAAACTTTTGATTGTATACAAATGTAAACATAAACAATTATCTGTAAATTTAAACAATATTCAAAGATATTACACAATCGAGGTCTCCTTCGTTCGCTTAGACTTCTGGGAAATTTTAGGACCAAGTTTAACCGTAAACGCCACAAAAAGAAAACGGCATGGGAGGTGTGCAAAATTTGAAAATAGTTGTGCAAAATTGGGCTTCTCGAATGATATAAATTTTTTGAAAAATATTAACTGGGGGGAGGCAAACTTTTTTCAGAACGCTCTTATGGGGTACTGAAGGGTGTGCAAAATTGCGCAAAATAGACCTTTCGAATGACACAAAATTTTTTGAAAAATATCGACGGTGGAGGGGGGCAAACTTGATATTTTCAGAATCTTCGTGTGGGTTAGAGGGAGGTGTGCAAAATTTTAAAATGGGTGTGCAAAATGATGCAAAATTAGACCTTTCTAATGACTCCAAAACTTTTGAAAAATATTGACTGGGGGGCAAACTTGATATTTTTAGAACCCTCGTGTAGGTTAGAGAGAGGTGTGCATAATTTTAAAATGGGTGTGCAAAATTGTGCAAAATTAGACCTTCCTAATGACACCAAAATTTTTGAAAAATATTGACCTGGGGGGAGGCAAAACTTATATTATATTTTCAAAACCCTCGGGTGGGTTAAAGGGAGGTGTGCAAAATTTTAAAGTGGGTGTGCAAAATTGTGCAAAATAAGATCTTTCTAACGACACCAAACTTTTTGAAAAATATTAACTGGGGGGGGGGCAAACTTGATACTTTCAGAACCCTCGTGTGGGTTACAGGGAGGTGTGCAAAATTTTAAAATGGGTGTGCAAAATTGTGCAAAATAAAACCTTTCTAACGACACCAAACTTTTTGAAAAATATTGACTGGGGGGGCAAACTTAATATTTTCAGAACCCTCGTGTGGGTTACAGGGAGGTGTGCAAAATTTTAAAATGAGTGTGCAAAATTGTGCAAAATAAGACCTTTCTGACGACACCAAACTTGTTGAAAAATATTAACTGGGGGGGGGCAAACTTGATACTTTCAGAACCCTCGTGTGGGTTACAGGGAGGTGTGCAAAATTTTAAAATGGGTGTGCAAAATTGTGCAAAATAAAACCTTTCTAACGACACCAAACTTTTTGAAAAATATTGACTGGGGGGGCAAACTTAATATTTTCAGAACCCTCGTGTGGGTTACAGGGAGGTGTGCAAAATTTTAAAATGAGTGTGCAAAATTGTGCAAAATAAGACCTTTCTGACGACACCAAACTTGTTGAAAAATATTGACTGGGGGGGGCAAACTTGATATTTTCAGAACCCTTGTGTGGGTTACAGGGAGGTGTGCAAAATTTTAAAATGGGTGTGCAAAATTGTGCAAAATAAGACCTTTCTAACGACACCAAACTTTTTGAAAAATATTAACTGGGGGGGGCAAACTTGATATTTTCAGAACCCTCGTGTGGGTTACAGGGAGGTGTGCAAAATTTTAAAATGGATGTGCAAAATTGTGCAAAATAAAACCTTTCTAACGACACCAAACTTTTTGAAAAATATTGACTGGGGGGGGGCAAACTTGATACTTTCAGAACCCTCGTGTGGGTTACAGGGAGGTGTGCAAAATTTTAAAATGGGTGTGCAAAATTGTGCAAAATAAGACCTTCCTAATGACACCAAAATTTTTGAAAAATATTGACTGGGGGGGGCAACGTCAAGTTTGCCCCCCCCACAGAAAATGGGCTGTAGTTTCTCGTAGGAAGGTGTGCAAAATTTGATTTGTGGTGTGCAAAATTGTGCAAAATGTGTGCAAAATTTTGGCATAAAAATTTTTGAGAAAATCGATCTGAGGGGGGCAAACTTAACTGAGCCCCAATAATAGGGTTAAATAATATGACATCCTCTGTATCATTGGGTAACATGTTGCTTTGCTTAACTCCCAAGTCTGGTTCTTTATTGCCAATTGAAGTCAAGGCTGTGGTGGTTCCATTAATATGTGGTTTGACTCCTTCTAGTAGTGTGCGTGATACTTGGAAGTACTTGTCAGGGTTAACACTTGCTGATCCTGAGTATGGAAATCCGCGGGAAGTTGATTTATTGTTGGGTGCTGATGTGTTTTCACACATTTTGCTTCCAGTCTTCAAACAGGGACAGAATGGAGGTCCTTGTGCTATGAATACCATCTTTGGGTATGTGTTAGTGGGCGGTGTATGTAATAATGTGACCTCTAAACGGCAAAGTATTCAAACTTTTCTGACATCATTAGATTTTGAACAATCCTTGCAGAAGTTTTGGCAGTTGGAATCCGTCCCAACAGACATTCTATTGTCTAAGAACGATCAACTGTGTGAAAATATTTTTCAAAAACATCACAAACGTGATACCAGTGGGCGCTATATTGTAAGGTTGCCATTTTGTGAGGAGGCTATGTTGGGTGAGTCCAAAAATCAAGCCCTTCATAGGTTTTATTTGCTTGAGGCTAGGCTTCTCAAAAATCCCTTGTTTCATAAGGACTATATTGATTTTATGCAGGACTACCTGGACCAGAATCATATGAGCCCTGCTGTGACTATGAATTCTGGAAAATATTATATTCCACACCATGGAATTTGGAAACAATGTGGTGAAACTAACAAGTTGCGCGTAGTATTTGATGGTTCAGCCAAAACTACTAATTCGAAGAGCATTAATGATGTTCTGTTGACTGGACAGAAACTTCAGGTGAATATTGTCTCTGTTCTATTAAATTTTCGAGTAAAAGTGGCAGTTTTTACTGCAGATGTTCGCCAAATGTACCGTAATATTCTGATTGATCCGCAAGATGTGTCTTTTCAAACTATATTTTGGAGGTTTGATCAAAGCCATCCTGTACAAGAATTTGTGCTCAACACAGTGACCTATGGTCTTAGTTGTAGCCCATATTTGGCAATCCGCACTCTATTACAACTGGCTGAGGATCATGGAGGTAATTATCCATTGGCTGCTGGTATATTACGTAATCAGACTTATGTTGATGATGCTGTAGGATCTTGTGATAGTGTAGGTGAAGGTTTGGAAATTCAGCGTCAACTAATTGAACTTTTGAAACTTGGTGGTTTCGAGCTTAGAAAGTGGGCAAGCAACTGCCCAGAGTTGCTAGCCAATGTGCTAGAAAGTCATTTGCAACCTATTAGTTTTGATGACAGTGATTCGGTGTTAAAGGTCCTAGGGCTCCAGTGGAGTCCAGTAAATGATATATTTTCTTACTCTGTTCTGCCTGAAGACAGGCCTTGTACTAAAAGGAATATTCTGTCGCAGATAGCGAAGATTTATGATCCGTTGAGATTTCTCTCGCCCGTTGTCTTTGTGGCTAAATCCTTAATTCAAAAGTTATGGTTGCAAGAGTTGAACTTTGATGATGTCCCGGACAAAGAAATTGTTGACCAGTGGACTTCTTATGTGAGTCAGTTGCCTATTTTATCAATGATATCTATACCTAGACGTGTAACTATAGATGATGTGGTTCAGACTGACCTGCACGGTTTCTGTGATGCGTCTATGCTTGGTTATGGGGGTATGGTATTTTTGAGGCAAATTAATTCTGCTGGAAATGTGTCAATGCATCTTGTGTGTGCCAAAAGTAAAGTGGCTCCTCTTAAGACAATATCAGTGCCCCGTCTCGAACTTTGTGCTGCTCATTTATTGAGTAATCTTATGCATTTTGTCCTAGATAATTTGCGTGACGTCAAAATTGACAGTACTCGCTCCCAGTTGCTGGAATCATGTTGAGGGAAAACTCAACCCCGCTGATTGTCTCTCTCGTGGTTTACTCCCTAATGAATTTGTGAATCATTCGTTGTGGTTTCATGGACCACCGTGGTTGCATTGGCCTTCAGATTTGTGGCCTACATCTGAACTTAATGATTGTGATAGTGCTGAAATTTGTGCTGAACAAAAGATTAAAATTCTTGTCACAGAGATATTTCCCAATGTACTTGACGAGCTGATGACTCGTTTTTCTTATTTGCACAAAATACAACGACTTATTGCATATTTATTGCGACCGTTCCGTCGATTTCATTTAAAGGCCATCTTCGACTCAAAGGCATTGTGTTTTGAAGAGTTACACAGGGTATTGGTTGTGCTTGTGAGACACGTGCAACAGGAGTGTTTTGATGCTGATATATCAAAATTGACAAGGAATGAGTCATATTCCAAACCGTTGAGAAAATTAGCTCTGTTTATTGATAGTGTCGGTGTCGTCAGAGTGGGCGGACGGCTTCGTCATAGTGATGATTTGTCTTACGAGATTAAACACCCTATGTTGATGCCTAGAAACCATAGATTAACTATTTTAATAATAGAGCAAATTCATCAGGAAAATGGTCATCCTGGACCCAGAATGATGCATTACCTAATGATGCAAAGATTGTGGATTCTCTGAGCAAAGCGTGCGATTCATAGTGTGTTGTCAAGATGCATTAAATGTTACCGTGTTAATCCGGTGCCTTTTTCTCCGTATATGGGAAACTTACCTAAGGCTCGAATTTCCCAAGTCAAACCATTTTCTCATAGTGCAGTAGATTATATGGGGCCCTTCCATATTGTTCTTAGTAGAGCCAGAGGTGTAAGGTCACAAAAGGCATATGGATGTGTCTTTGTGTGTTTGCCTACCAAGGCCGTACATTTGGAATTAGTGTCGGACCTGACGGCACACGCTTTTTTGGCCGCACTACGTCGCTTCGTCGCTCGTCGTGGTCGATGTTCTGAGATTTATAGTGATTGGGGGACCAATTTTATTGGGTCTAGAAACCTATTAGATTCTTATTGTCGAAAGGCTAGTGAATGCTTGGCAATAAAATGGAATTTCAACCCCCCCGGAGCTTCACATTTTGGCGGGCTGCACGAGGCTGGTGTCAAGTCGACCAAGTCGCATTTGCTTCGTCTAGTCGGCGATCAAATTTTGAGCTTTGAAGAACTATACACTGTATTAGTTCAAATAGAAGCCATATTAAACTCTCGTCCATTGTGTAGTCTTAGTCCAGACCCAAACGACCTTTCATGTTTGACACCTGGACATTTCTTGACCCTCGAGCCTTTAACGGCGCCTCCTGATGAAGATTTATCAGGCATCAAGGTTGGACGTTTGAGCCGTTGGCAGTTGGTACAACAACTACATCAAAGCTTTTGGCAGAGATGGCAGATGGAATATCTCCACCAACTTCAAACACGTGAAAAATGGAATACTCCAGAAAAACCTCCACAATTAGACACTTTAGTCGTGGTAAAAGATGAGAATACTCCACCACTGCGCTGGACCCTGGCACGTATTATTAAAATTTACCCTAGCCCTGATGGGGTTCCACGAATAGTTAAAATTAAGGCAGCCAAGGGCACTTTTGACAGACCGTTGGTAAAGATTTGCCCGCTACCCTTACTATAGAGTTACAGGCTGACTACAATTTGTTTGTGTGTGTGATTTTGAATATATCTATTTTTTTTGGCGATCTTTAGAAATGTGCGATTGTCAAAACTTTGCTGCAACAATTGCAAAACATTTTTTTTTTTCTTTTTGGGGTTTAAGTATCTTCTTTCATGGGAATTATTTTTTTTTTGTTAGGGGCTAAAATTCTTACCTAATTTTAAGTGGGCGGAAATGTTTGATGTTCATTTACGTTCATAATTGTTGTAAATTGTAAACAAGGGTAATTTTTTTTTTCCTTAACCAATTGTTTTGTTGTGCTCAACCAACCTGGGTTTTTTCTGAGGTTATTTGACAGATGTCTAACCTCAGCCTATTCGACGCACGCCGGCACACGAGAAGGAGCGCTCCAGTGAAAGTGCCTTTTTGAACGAGCGAAAATAGCGAAATAAGGGTGAGTTGAGCTATTATGTACTTTTAAAAATAAATTTTGTGCTTTGGGTGGACCAAATGGGTGGTTTTCAGGTTGGGTGTTAGTTTTTTTTTTAATTTTTGATGGACTAAAGTGGGTTCAGTGTCTTAAAAATATTGGCATCTATTGGCAATCTGTGCGTTATATACACTCCTGTTTGAGCGACCGGCCGAGCGACGGCAACGAATACGTTTAAAATGATGGCAAATACACACTTAGCATGGTTTAAATGTAGAGGAGTACTGCATACTAAATACCCGCATTGCAGGCAATATTGGTAAAAAATGTATGGGGTGATTCACCATATTTTTCCCACTACATAGCTCATTTATTATTAGAGATAGAAAAATAGTTTAAATACAAAATTTGATTAGTTCTTCACAAATTTTATGAAAATTCAATAAAAATTTTCAAAATGTCAAATTTAGACGTAGATATCAACTTTCTTATTTTAAATTGAACACCCTGTATATTTTTTAAAATTTCGTTAGATCTTGTAGGGTTTATCTTTAGCAGTTCTCGAGTGAAATAAAAAATAATTTGCGATAAGGGCGATGTGTTAGCCAAGGAAAAAGAGTCTAGGTGGTTCTTTGTTCAACACATTACTCTTAAGTCAACGTTTTTCTTGAAAAATATACAGGGTGTTCCATTTGAAATAAGAAAGATGATGTCGAAATTTGACATTTTGAAAATTTTGGTTAAATTTTCTTAAAATATGTGAAAATTCCGATACCACTGATAATTGGCTTTTTCTCCCTATTTAAAGTATTTATGCATAAAATAAAAATTGTAATGATTGTGGATTAAAAATAAAATAATGCACATAATTTACGAATGCACATTTATTTTATTTTATCCTTAAATGAACCAAAATTCCTAGAAAAACCAATATGTAATAAATAAATAAATAAATGTTACTATGAACAAAAACTTATCCACTTATATTTATATCCTAACATGAAGACAGGAATGGAAACCATATGAATAATATTTGTCGTCTTGGTCATGCCAAAGATAGAGGAAAATTCTTTCATAAATTGTTTTAAATATTTATTAAGAGGAGGTTTTCCATACCACAGTAAATTCCAACAGGAAAAATTTTATTTAGAATCTCTTTGATTGTGAATCAAAACAATAAGGTTTGCTTCACTTGCTTTATATAAAAATTCCTTGGCCAAAAATTTAAAAACTTAGTACTTCCTTCTTCTTGTTATAAGATAAGATGAAGATTTATTCAGCATCTTTTTTTCTGGATGTTCTGCCCCCTTTCCAGTCACAGGCACCCCGTAACCAAGCCTTAGTAGCATCTTCAACGACAGAATGATGAAAAGTTGGTTGACTTCTTAAAGGATTTTTTACAGAATCTAAAAAAAGTTTAAATTGTGGTAAGTATAGCTATAAACTATTTTTTTTGGATAAACCAGTATTTTGTTTTAGGAAAAAGTAGCCCTTTTTGCTTAAAAAGTGACAAAATATCGGTTTCTCAAAAAAAAATTAAAAACTTTAATCTAGTAGTTTGGCAAATTTACATTAAAATAAAAAAATAGTACCGCAGACGAGTTTTTTCAAATTAATTTTAAAAAAGATTTTAAGATATTAACTAAAGACAGTTCGGTTTCACAAGAAATTTAAGGGTCATCATTCTCTGGGTCAGCAAGAGAAATTTCAGTATTAGAAAATGACTTGGACGTAGACTGAATTGATGAATCTTTAGATGGCTCGATCCAACACTTCAACTAAAAAGCCAGTTAACTCTTTTTTGATATAGTATCCTTTAGCCTACTATAGAGGCCATAGTGACACCAAACTGAGAGAAAATTTATGTTTTACCTGTCAATTTGGTTATAAAAATGGCGGCAACAGTAAGCTAAGTGGCACTGCAGGTTGAAGACAGGTAGGAGTTAACTGGCTTTTTAGTTGAGAACAGTTTTGCTCGATTACAAAAGAAATGTGTAAATTATCAGTGTCATTTTCTTGTAAAGGGTTCATACAGGCAAATCAAAATAAAAATTAAAAAAAAAAAATAATTAAAATTAAAATAAAATTTGAATGAGCTTATGGGGAACAGTGTAGGCATTTATACGGCATAAATAAAAAGATGAGTAACTTTTAACATTTATTTTTATCTTAAAACGGATTTGAGCATGCCCGTTTGACGCACATAACCTCACTTTCATTTGTTTTTGCATTTTTTGGTTTGTTTTTAACAGATATTATTAAGGAAAACAGCATGATGGAGATTAGTTTAATTATTTCAACTATTGGTGTCATTCACTTTTGTATACATGTGCAGAAGCTGTGTGCTGATCGGTTCAAACTTATTATTTTTTATTTTAATTTTTATATGCCTGTATAAACCTAGTAAAAATGACGATTTTTGGTCGCTTTACTGGTAGTTCTGAACATTTTTAAGTCCACTCTGGGCCGACCTTATTTAAGAACAAAAGATAATGAGTACTTACGCAGTATCGGCTTCCACATCCATGGTGACTTGAAACTTAAACTAAATTTAAGCCAATTTTAAAAGAAAATTTGCAAAACACAAAAAACAAACCACCAAAAGGAACCCACGTAGGAAGAATCCGCAGAATATTATTAAAATGGCTTCGTCAAGTACGTCAAGTTGTCAACCGCACGACAGATGTCAATCGCGCGGGAAATTTAACAAATGCGGCGTTCAAAAGACACGATATCCGGCAATGCGTTTGATCGGACCGGAAAGGTGGTTTAGAAATGCATGCAATTTTTAAAGGAACGATGGCGTTTCACTTGGTATGTAAAACACGTTTTTCAGTTATTGGCAAAATAATATAAATTTTCCAATACATCAGCACTAGTAAATAATCATTGGCAAGATAGCGCAATTTTGCCAATAGTACTACTGTAGTAAATAACCAATTGCATTCACTTGCCAATATTGCCAATAAAGCAAATACACCTTACCACCTTTCATTGTTTGTGGGGAGTGGTGTTTTTTATTTGATACAGACAGTAGTTTTTTACTAATTGAAAGTATTTTTTTATATCTTTATCAAATAACATGGTTACCGATCCAAGCGTGGTCCTAGAGAATGCGCGCGGAGAGTAGGTAATTTAAAAAGGTGATTAAAAAAAAATCACAGTTAAGACTATTTAGTTATTTTACACCTTCATTAAAAACTAGAATGAGAGAGCATTTATTTCGCCATTGTTGGCCATATAATTGTTTAACTTTATTTGCGTTCATAAAAATAATAAAAATATTTTTTGCAACCCTAAACCGTAAAAAAATGTTTCGTCAAGTACATTTTGTCATTGCATTTATTCTTCTAGAATACTCTCATACAAGGGGTAAAATTTTCCCAGATGATTTGAACCTATTTTTAAAATATTGAAATCTAACCGTTTTAGAGGCATTTAAAATACCTTTAAAATAAGGTGACCCACTTTCCCTAATTAAATTTTGGTTGTAAAACTCACCCCTTGAAGGGAAGGCATTCTATAAAAATTTTAATATAGCCAAAATGTGTTTTTCCTATACTTGCGTGCCTAAAACGCTTTTTCCTGTCAAGCCAAATTTTTAGGTCTTCTAACAAAATATCACTGTTTTTTAATAAACATATTTCAAAATCAAAATCTAAAACTTTGTTTCAAAATGTACCTATGTTGGGAATTTGGAACCTTTGGTTGCACTAAAACAAAATTATGATTGTTTTCCACAAACCAAAACTACACTTTTTTGCACTCGACGCGCGTTTCGCTAACAACGTTAGCATCATCAGGAGACGATAAACAATGAACTAAATAAATCTACGCTCTATCTTATATACAATCCTTTAGTGGGCGGAGATAAGACCAATAAATTGTGATTGATCACGATTTTTAATCCTACCTCCCCTCAACCAAAGAATAAAGTGTACTAAACGGGATAGGTCCTCTATCGTTATTTAAACTATTTCTGGATTTAATGATTTCCATACTTTCATATGCATTCAAAAGTCTTTTGTTTGGTACACTTTTTAGAAGTTTTAGGTTATCTAATGTGAATCTATGATTGTTTTCAAAAGCATGCTCGGCCACACTTGACTTTTCTGTTCTTCCGTATTTTAAGTATGCTAAGTGTTCTTTAAAACGTGTTTGAATAGAGCGTTTCGTTTAGCCAACATATTTTTTGTCACAATCCATGCAACTAATTTCGTAAATTCCACTTTTTTTGTGTCTGAGAGAGTTCGGAGGAGAGTTCTGTGGAGCAAAATGTATTCCAAGTGACCAAAGCTGACAATGGAAATGGAAATTTCATCGGTCAGGTATATAAGGACAAGCAGGACAGATGGATGTAGATGTTTTACTTGATAAAAAGCACAGTATTCCATTCTTTGTTGATACGGGGGCAGATGTAAACTGTTTTCCATACGAAATGTTACCAGGGGATATTTCTAACAAATTGATACCGTTGCGATCCTGTGGCAGCTGCAGATGATCATCAGTTGGATACCGTTGGTAAAGTCAAAATTGATATGACTTACGATGGCATAACGAGTAGAGAAACTGTCTATGTAGTCCGGAAGTTGAGGCAACCTATAATAAGTAGAAATGCGATTATTCAGTTTAAAGTTCTTAATTTTCCAACTGCAAATGTTTGTTTAATTAGCGATTACAAATTTGATTGTGACAAAAATTTTGAGGGAAAAATGTCTAGGCTTACTTTAGATATAGTTTCAAATCAGTATCCAGGGATTTTTTGCGAAATTTGGGAATTTAAAACTGAAATTTCAATAAAGATTAAGCCAGACGCTAAGCCGTTTGTACAATCTGTACCCCGGACAGTTCCTTTAGCGTTGTTGCCAAAGTTAAAAACTGAACTAAATCGACTACTAGAACTCGATATTATTGAACTTATTGAGACACCAACTACCTGGGTTAGTCCAATACTATGTGTTGATAAAGGCGACACAGTACGTCTTTGTTGTGATTATTCTAAATTGAACGAATGCGTGTTACGTTCTCGTTTTCCACTGCCGAAAATTGAACATACGTTAGCTCAGCTAAGCGGTTCAATTTATTTCACAAAACTAGATACCACTAGCATTTTTTACCAAATTAAGTTGAGCAAAGAAAGTCAATTGCTGACTACTTTCATTACACCATAGGGTAGGTTCTTCTTTAAGCGTCTTCCTTTCGGTATATCGTGCGCGCCAGAGTATTTTGCGATGAGTTTTTCGAAAATATTAACTGGTATGGAAGGGGTACTCTATAATATGGACGATATATTAATACACGCTAGTAGCATCGAAAAACACGACGAGATTTTACAAAATGTTTTATCTATATTACACTCGGAAGGTATTACTTTAAACCCAAAGAAATGCGTTATCGGGTCAATGTCCGTTAAATATTTAGGTCACCTGATCACCCAAAATGGTATTTCGATTGACTCTGACCGATTAAAAACGATTCGTGAGTTCTCTATTCCCGAGAATAATACTGAACTTTTAAGGCTGCTGGGGATGATTAATTTCGCAGGTAAATACATCCATAATAAATCGGAGATTTTAGAACCTTTGACAGCTTTACTTAAAAAAGACAACGAATTTTTGTGGGGTCCAGCACAAGACAAGGCGTTTAATAAAATAAAAATGATGTTATAAAAACCTCCAAATTTAGCTTTTTTTGATGCAAATTAAACTAGTTGTTTTGGATTAGGTTGTTGTCTTATGCTGGAAAACGAAAATAAATCGCGAGAAATAGTAGCATTTGGATCAAGGTTGCTTAGCCAAGCAGAAACGCGGTATGCCCAAATCAAGAAAGAGGCTCTAGCGCTCACGTGGTATTTTTCCGACTATATTTCAGGCGTTCAAAACTTAATTCTTGAAACAGATCACAAACCTCTACTGCAAATTTTACAAACCAAAAATTTAGATGATTTAACCCCCAGATTGCAGAGATTTAGAATGCGTTTAATGCGGTATAGATATACAGTTATTTATAACCCAGGGAAAAATTTGATTATTCCTGACACCTTGAGCCGTAGTTCAATTAAAAATCAAAACTTAAAATGTGACGAATTGCAAGTAGAAGTCAATACTTTTGTCAGAGCCGTGATTAAAAATTTGCCCATTCAAAATTATTTTTTACAATTAATTAAAAAAGAGCAAGAATCGGATTTTGTTTGTCAAAAACTTAAAGAATATTCAATTACATCCTGGCCAGAAAAATCAGTATTACCAATCGACCTTTTACCATATTATCAATATAGATATGAGATTTCTTTTTCCGAGAATTTACTTCTAAAAAGCACGCGTATAATAATTCCTAAAACCTTGCAGTTAAAAGTGCTCGAGTTCATTCACACGGGTCATTTAGGTATAGTAAAGTGTCGCGAACGCGCTAAGATGAGTGTATGGTGGATTGGTTTATCTACGCAGATCGAAAACTTGGTTTAAAATTGTCCAAACTGTATCGCGAATTGACATAACCATAGAGAGACTTTCCAGAAAGATAAAACGGTCACACGGCCGTGGCAAAAAATTGCGGTTGATTTTTATAAACTAGGAAAGTGGTTTATGATTGTTGTCGATTACTACTCCCGTTTTTTTGAAATTTTTGAGTTAAGTAGCTTAACAGAAGAGTCTATTATACCCAAAATGAAAGAGCTGTTTGCGAGATATGGTATTGCTTAGGTAGTGAGATCTGATTGCGGAACACAATTTGGTCAAAAATTTCGCGAATTTGCGCAAAAATACGACTTTATCAGCATTACTTCAAGCCCTCATTTTAAACAAAGTAACGGAGAGGTAGAGAGAGCGGTGCAAACGGCTAAGGGTCTGATAAAAAAGAACAAAGGAGGTGACTTATTTTTAGCATTATTAGCTTACAGAACCAGCCCTTTAGAGCATGGTTTCTCTCCAAGTGAGTTGCTTATGAATAGAAAGTTAAGAGCAACTCCCTATTTTGCCGAGCAAATTAGAGGAGGTCTTAAACACAAAATCTGAGTTTTTGCAAAAAGAAAGACAGCTAAAAGAATAGTCAGAAACTAATTATAATAAAAGGCATAATGCTAAAGATTTAGAACCTTTGAATATTGGAGATTCATTGTGGGTCGTAGATATTCGAAAATACGTTGAAATAGTACGAATTTGCGATGAACCGCGTTCTTATATTGTAGAGACCGATTCTGGTCAATACCGTCGAAATCGTTGGCATTTAATTTTAGCACCGTACTATTTTCCTCAAACTCGGACTAAGCCACCAATATTACCTGAACTTAATTTAAGCAATGAGTTACCTTCTACATCCGATTATCATGAGTGTCATGATCCTCGCTTTAGTGCGTCACGCTAAGGTGAAGATTCGATTGCGTTACCGGGTGAAACTAAAATTCGCCTGAAAATATAGAAGTGCGCCAGGAAAGCCCAATGTTAAAAATAGAGACAAATAGTCCTAATTGTGTGGCTCCAACCAGGCCAAAAAGGTTTCTTAAAAAACCTACCTATTTAAATGATTATGTTTAGAATATAGGACATTTTGCAGTTTATTTTTTGTTTATAAAAAGGGAGATGTGCTATCAGCCTTTACGTATAGGCAACCAGTCTTACATATGTAATGTAACAGTTGTCCGATAGAGGTCAGCAGGTTCGGAGGTAGATGGCCGGTATTGGAGGGGCCACACTTTTTGGAGGCTGTATGTACTAGACTTTTGTGTAACGTAATATATAGCCATTTAAACATTATTCGGTGCCTTATTTAATAACTAAATAACACGACAATATGTTAAGAGGTAATATAAGTTTGAGCTGGGTCCCAAAATTTTGTCCTAAAATCCTTCTTCTATTATCTCCAGAATTTTTTTTTATCCAAAGAATGATATCAGTGGATCCCAAAACTCTCAATTTGATATATCATATATCTGTATTTGATCTGGTTTCTTCTAAAATGTTTGTGTCCCATCTTGAATATTTTGAGTTTTATAAGGGTGTCAGAGTGGCATTAATCGGATTCATAAAATGTACACCTGTAACAATTAAAATCAACTAAAAAAACTGAAATTAGTCAACCATGCATACAAAATGTTTACTTTTAAAACTTAGATACTTCTAAGAATTTTTAAATCACATAAATCAACGAGGATATTTTAAGTTTATATCCTCGTTGCATAAATGGATTAGGGGAACCCAAAAACCCCTGAATTCATGTATCAGATGCCTATATTTTGTTTTATTTTTTTTATAAGTTATTTTAAAAAAAAGGGTCACCACCTTGAATATCTGGATTCAAGTTCCCCAAAATCAGTAAAAAATATCTGTTATCAAGCTCTTTCTTCAGTTTTGTTGTTTTCTCTAAAGAAAATATTTTTTCAGTTCATACACTTTTTTTTTTTTAATTTCCGAACCTAACCACGTGAAGCCTGATATTTGAAACTACAGCTACTAGTTTGCGGTTCCAAAGAATGAAAAAATAACATATTATTCTTTTCTTTTTTAAGTTAGATTTAATTTAAATGATTATTAATAAGTATTTTTTAGATAAGTTTTTAAATTAATTGCATATAGGTGTTTATAATATTGCGGCCATAATCACCTCAACAAGTTGAGCCATGTGTGCATTTAGTTTTATTTCCAAGGACCAGATGCCCACCGGTGTACACAAATCCTCCGCTGTTTTGTGTCCATCGGTAGGCACGCGGTCCTGAGACGTAAAACAGAAATGCCCACATGTGGGCATGGGCAATTTGTTAATAGGAGAGTATCACATTCTAAACACCAAATACATTTAATTATGTTTTACATTGAAATATTTATTACACTCCATACCAAATTGCTGCAGACCAGTTTTTTGTCACTGACAATGGCAGTTCCATTTAGCTTCTGTGTTTAATTATCAGCCGCCATATTGAAATGGGTCCGGAGAATTTGGAATGAGGTGTATATGTAAAAATGTAATTTTTCAGCATATTTTTTTAAATTTTATTATATTAATTAAAATTGCTAAAAATATTTCTACGACACAAAAATGCTATAGTATTATACCCATATAGTTGTTATTGTTCTGTGAATAACTAAAATGTATAAAAATTGTATTGTTCATTCTGGTAGTTTTCTTGCCTAAATTCCAAAATCTGAAAATAAAAAAATTAGAGGTAAACATTTGTCTAATTTAGCTACAACGCTTTTTTTAGTACTAGTAAGGAGTGCTTTAATAAATGTTTACTTAAAACCAAAACAGAACTCCAAAAAAGAAAAAGTATTTCTGCAACCCTATCTTTGCCGCAACCTTCTCTTATGCATTTTTGACTACATTGGGCATTGGTAATTAGAGTTTTAGTTAAAGGATCTTTTATATATAGAGATTTTTGAACCTGTAGGTATCTCTCTTTCAGAAGCTACACGTTTCAAATTTTTACACAATAAATGATTCACTAACAGAAAACACAAGTTTACATAAAAGATAGCAAGAGATGTAACATTACATTTGGTACCTACCTACATGCCAATAAAAATAAATAGGTCGTATTTCTGTGTGTGCAAGCATATTAAATATTAAGTTTTTGGATTTTATTTCAATTATTTGTTTTTGAGTTTGCACAAGAAGTAATAATTTTGGATAAGGGATTTAAATGAGAAAGGCAACAGTACATAAGGTCAATAACAGAGTTTGTACAGAAAACCTTTAATTTTATTCTCTGATGTCTCCCAGTTTTTCCTAACCATTTGTAAAAAACTTTTTTTCAACAATTTTGTAAAAAAGAAAACAGCTGCAAAATTTTATTTTGACAAATTTCATGATTCTAATTTGTTTTTAAATCAATTTTTTCCAGATGGGCTTCCAGATTTTCCTTGTTTTTGTATATTTTTTTTGTCAAATTTCCTGACCTTTTCAAAGAATAAATTTCTCAACTTTTCTCGGTTCTTCAGTTCCATACATACTCTGACTGATTAAAATTGTTACCGACAATAAGAATTATAAGGCAAGAAAAGCAGTGTCATTCCATCTTGATAGATTTTTTCGTACAATAAGGCATGATTAGGAAATCCCTGACACTGCAGCTAGTTTGCTTATTGCAAGGCTATAGTACCTATTCCTCATTGCATATTCTATTATACTGTTCACATAGGTGTTTTTTTGCCGGGTGGAGCAGCCTTCTTATTAGTATTTTCAGGAACCCTCCCTCCTAGACAGTTTCCTTAGGCCAGTATGCTTATTCTTGAATGAACGTGAGGGGAATTTCCCTCAACTCACCTCACGGTCCTTTATCTTGGACACCTTAAATTTACAAAAATATTTAGGTCCTAATTTTATTTTCAACTCTTAAAAAGTGCATACAGATAGGCATTAAAAACTGGAGTTTCTCTAGCTTTACTGTAGAGAAAACTTAGAAATAAGTAAATGAGCCAAAGTGAGCAAAATGTGCCTCACTATTTTTTTGTAAAATGTTTTTATTCTTTACCTAATATTTTCATTATAGTCCGTGAGCCCCGGCCTATAAAAATTTATGACTACCTCACCGTTGAGACTTTGTATGTGTTCTTCAAGATGTTCTAAGGGGTATTTTTAGAGACCCCTCCAAACTTAACCCTTAACTGAGCCCTTAAGTTAAGGTCCTTTCAACAGAATTTCTCGAAAATGTTTAAATTAGATAATGTGACCATGTGTTTTAAATACTTATAAAGTAATCCTTGAAAAATCAGCTGTGAGGAGCTTAATTTAACTTTTCGATGCTATGAAGAGTGGCTTAATGACAAAATATATTTTTTTTACAAAATGTTTGTCCGTTTCTTGTTAAAAAAATTACAAATTTAAGAATATATGAATGAGTGGACATAAAGAATAAATATTATTCAAAGTCCGGCAAGGTCTTAACAGTTTAAGTTATGGGCTGTGGGACTATTAATTTGTATGGTACCTAATTCCACAGATGTTAGTGGTAGTCAACTGAGTAGTCCACCCTTCAAAAAGGAAAAACATACTTATTATATATAGGTACCTACATAAAATAACTTGTTTTGCAGAGGAATAAAGCCGCATTTAGAGTTCTGTAAGGTAAATGGTATGAGGTAAGATGCAAGGAAAATAAACAATAACAAATGCATGCTGCTCTTACTGCATACCGCTTGCAGCCTACGGAACATTTACTTTGTTTATATAGGCCTCTTAAAGCGCTTTTATATAAGGATGGTTTGAAAATGTTGTCATATAAACACCACTAAAACTGATTTAAGCACTAAATCGATTTTATTTCTAAGCGGTATATCACTCAGAAGCATATTCAACACCATTCTCAACTAAACTAAAAAGTCAGTTAACTCCTATTGCCTCAGTGCCCTTTAGCCTACTGTGGCTGCCATTTTTATAACTAAATTGACAACTAAAACATGGATTTTCTGTCAGTTTGGTGTCAATATGGCATTGATCATAGGCCAAAGCATACTAAAATGAAAATGAGTTAACTGGTTGTTTTAGTTAAGAACAGTGTTGGCCCATTTTAGGCTCGTTATAAACACTTAAAAACACTTTAGTGCATTTCTTCTAACCTAAAGAAAATACTAAACCCTAGTTTTTCAAAAAATCTGTTATTAATTAATTAATTAATTAAGTTGTTTTATTTGTTTTTTCTTTAAACTGACATTTAATGAAGGATATATAAACCCTCGAAGAAAGCGATTTTATTTAAAACCGTACTTATATAAAAGCGCTTTTAGGTACGTATAAACGTAGTAACTGAGGACAGCAGCATATGCTTGCAATAGTTATGGAACTCTGAATACCTGCTGGAGCTCTCTGCCCAACTTTAAACTTAGCAGAAGTCTGACAGCGGTTGACATAACGCGTTATATTGCAACGCATCTTGGGCCAGTAGTACCTAGTAAGTCTATGGTACGTTTTAAAAATGCTCAGGACCCACATTCTGTGTACTGTAGAATTCCATAACAACATGTCGCTTTCAATTTTTAGTATTCCGTGTCTACACACGATTTTCCCCTTCTAACGAACCAAAACCGAAGTGTAGTTTTTCAGTTGCATTCAATGGTGATCTAACCTCATTTTATTCGAATTTTTGTGAAGTGTGGATTTTTCTAGATTTTCTGTTTTCTCGAAATTAATAACGATAAGAGTGACATCCCAACCCTGGGAAATTTTTTAAATATTAGTGAAAAGGTTTTATTATGATAGATTTTATCATGTTTCCACATTTTAAGTTTTGTTTGCAATGCCAAATTGTAAGCTAGTTATTAAGTTACACTTTTGTAGTTCTTGATTGTTGTATTAACAGGACTTACATATTAAAACATAAAAAAAACAATTTCAATCATTATTTATTTATTTAAAACAATATATTTATACCTTTACCTAATTTTCAAAATAATTATTTACAATAATAGCCCTCCTAACAGCTTGGCCCTGTCTGAAAACATTATGATCATATTTATCATTGTGTACTCCTTCATCCTCGATCATATCTTCATCCAAAGGAAGGTTTGCGTCTATACATATGTTATGCAGAATTGCACAAGCATTTCCTATGTTCCCAACTTTTTCTGGAGAATACCTCAAAACCCTTTCTCGTAAAATACATCTAAATCTGATTTTTAAGACTCCATTACAACGTTCTACACAATTTCTAGTTTGTACATGTCCATCGTTAAATCTAGACTGGAGTGTTTCTTGCCGGGTTATGAAATGGTGTCATTAACCATGCTTGCAATGGGTACCCAGAGTCACCTAATAGCCAAGAGTTGTGATCCCCTAAAAAAAACTCAATTTTACCTAATAATTTTTTAATTTTTTATTAAACCCGCCAGTGGTCGGCCTTTTTTGCTATGTTCTAAAGTAAAATGCCTGTAGTTTAGAGCGATTTAAACTTATCAAGGTACTATTTGTGCCCTCCTTTAGATTGTCTATTTATCTTTTATTAGAAAACGGCAGATAATACCTAGGATTAATTTTTTTTTTCTATAAATTTTTTTTCTGAAAATGTCGCTTTTTCCAGAGATTGGCCCTTAAATGACCACTTTTTAGCCGTCAATTTGCCAGTTGTTGGCCCCCAAAAGAGTGTGCATTTTAAGCAGGACTGATGTATTCTGAGCTTGGTTTTTTTAAATGTTACAGATGGTAAAATAAGCACAAAAGTTGAATGAGTGATTTTTTTTAGGTTTTAATAATACCCACGTACTACAGCAAATTGTATCAATTTAAAAACCGCATAAGGTCATATGCTCCAACGTTTACAAAGGTATAGGTACAAAATTAAACCAGGTAAAATTTAGGTACCTATTATTATATAGGTACCTAATTCTAAATGAATAACATTAAACTACTAATTAAATAAAAGAACTTTGAAATAAACTAATTAAACAAGAAAACCTACCTACTTCTAAAAGGCCGAGCATTGGAAACTAAGTGTAAATGGACAATTTTCAGTGGTCGGCCTTTTTTTATTGCCTTTTAAATAATTTATTTGAAACTTTAAACCCGGCCGCATACTGGCTAGCCTATTTTTGAATTAGATTCTTTACAACCATGAAATAATTATCCTTATTTTACCATCCGAAAGCTTGAAAAAAGTAAAATAAATTGTTTTACTCTAGCTCAATGGTCGGTCATAGGGGCCGACCACCGGCAAGTTCCCTAACTTAAAATCACACTGACTTTTGGCGCCAATTTTTGACAGTACCCGTTAACAAAATTGACGGTGCTGTTTTCTTTTTGTCGCGGTTACGATTAACCTTGGTCCTAAAATTTCCCAAAATTATAAGCAAAAGAAGGAGACCTCGATTATGTAATATTGTTTAAATTTACAGATAATTGTTTATTCTTACATGTGTATATAATCAAAAGTTTTTAATTTTTATGAATTTCCGGATTATACTTAAATTTTCAAATCAAAAATGCTATGACGTCATCTATTAGCTGACATGAACAGAACAAATGGACGTTGATAGCACATCCTGTGAAGATCCATACCTTGAGAACCGCAGCTACAACATGAAAGGCAGGATGCGCTGTCTACATCGATTTTTTCTATTCATGTTAGCTAATACCTGACGTCATAGCACTTTTGATGTAAAAATTTAAGTATAATCCGGAAATTCATAAAAATTAAACACTTTTGATTATATACACATGTAAACATAAACATCTGTAAATTTAAACCATATTATACTTCTGGAAAATTTTAGGACCAAGGTTAACCGTAATCGGGACAAAAAGAAAATGGCACAGGAGAAATAATGTTTTGGCGACAGAATGTCGACAGTTTATAGATAAATACTCAAGATAGAGAGGAAACTGCCAGATTTTAAGTTATATTGAAATAAAGTCGAAAAAGGCCGACCTCTGAGGGGGAGCGGCGCACTGGCGAGTTTACCCTAGGACTGTTTTATTTTGAATGTTTGTCTATACATAGACAGAATAATTAAGTAGGGATTATTTACATTCAATTATAAAACATATTGTAGACCTTTAATATACCACTGTTTTAAATGAACATACCTGCAATGCATGCATTATATGCTGCTTCCAAATGCTGCTTTACAGCTTAATTTCGCCAGCTAAAGGCATCATGTGTAGCACCAGGGTACTGAGCATTTACATTCAAAATTCTGAGGTTATAGTCACAAATCTAAAAAGAAAAAAATTATTAAAATTAAAATATTTGTTTTTAAACACAATACATGTTTTGTTTTATAAATATTATTCAATATTTTTTATGAAAATTTAAGTATACTGAATAAAAAAAAACAAACAAAAAATTGAGTTAATTATTCATTGCCCACTTAAGTATTAAGAGACAATTTTTTTTAAAATTCTGTTCCATTAATAAATATTCTCCCTGCCACATAGTCACTGCATTCCCTATGTCCAATTAACAGCTATTAAAGCTATTCATATTAAAGTATTTTTTACTTAGGAAATAATTTTAGGTAGAAACTTACCAACTGTACATTCTTGGAATGGAAATGTGTGGTGACAGCATTGCCACATGAGTACAGTCTACTGTTACCAAAACACCAGGAAAACCTGTGGCTTCCATAAATAGTACCTGCAGCTTTTTCATCATCAGTTATGGGAAATCTAACCCATATATTTCCTAATATTAGTACAATAGCGTTTGTGACTGCCTCTATTGATCGTGACACAACTGGCTGAAAAAAAAACATTGTATTTTTGCCCAAGAGAGTATTGGTATGACCCTGTTGCATAAAAATGCAAAACACCAAAGTACTTCAAGATAGATGGAACTGCCACAATGTTATTTGTGGTATCTATATCTTCCACAATTGTGTTGTACACATATCGTACCATGTCTTTATTTAATCTAAATGTTCTTTTAAAAAGATCATCCCGTAAATCATCAAAAGGTTTACACTCCTCCCTCATCCTCCGCCTCTCAATGTTAAATAATCAATCTCTTCTAAATGTGCTTCTCTTTGGAATGCTATTATGTTGTTAATATTGATGACAGGAAACATCTAAAAAACTCTTAAGATAAGTGTAAGAAATAACGCAGGATTTTCTAAAATAAAGCAAGATTCATAGTCCCGCAAAGAAAGGCATATGCTCGGCCATAGTCCGCAAGATGTAAGACTCAACAGAAATAAACATATGGAAACTTATGTAATGATTCATAAAGAAAAATATAAGATGTAGGCGCAAGGGTAATTATGCTTATGGGGGCACCTACTGGGGTCCCTAGGACCCCAAATCCGTCGCAGCCGGTTGGTCTTTTTTAAAATTTTTTCGTGTTTTTTTTAATTTTCTTTTCACTAAAACAACTCAATCTAACACAGTCCAACCCAACCTATTCCAACCCAACCCAAAACAAAAAAACATATTATAAAAACATAAAAAACAGGCTGCGGTGGATTTGGGGTCCTAAGAACCCTAGTAGGTGCCTCTATAAAGAATTTCTCATAAAAAATAAAAAATGACAGAAAACCTTATACTGCGTAATTACCGTCGCAAGCATTCTATGAATGACAACACGCGTTTCTGTCTGTTTATTTCTGTTGCATCTTACGTTTTGCGGCATAGGGCTTGCGTTGCGGAACTATGAATGCACCTTAACATTTAAAACATAAAGCATTCTTAGAGGAGGATTTCTTTTTAATTAAATAATGATACCTAATGGAAAATAGCCATGTTACTGAATTCCAGAATTCATATACCTATAATCCCAATTTTCCTCCAATTTGTATATTATGTAAACTGTATAAAGCGACCTTTAAATACATGTAACTCTTACCTCTAAAGACAAAAACACACACAAGCCGGGAAACCATATGAAAAACAAAATACAAAATTTTCCAATAAAAAAACACAACGAAAAAATTACATTAACCAAGAAAATTAAACACAAAAGTAAAAAATATCCCTGAAAAATCTAGCAAAAATAACAAAGTCCCTAGAATTTTTGAAATATTTTTAGGATGAACAGTACGCGAAACTTCGACCGAACCGCTAACAAAGGGTGCACAGAATACCAATTTTGAGTCTCCTTGATTCTAAATGTAGAAATCTATAGTAGAATTCGACAGGTGGAAAGCGACAGTACACAGAATGTGGGTAGAGATGACCAGCGCGGATATCGTCATGACTCTCTGTTAAAATCTTCGATCTATAATTTTTCGGAATGACAATTTTCGATTAATCAGATCCTTGTGCTAATTCAGGAATAGCACATTTAACATATTTGTATAGTATCTGGTTTTCTATACGCTTCTGGGAATACGTTTTTCATCCTTAAATATCACGCATCTTTAGCATCAGAAAAGTCATATTTTTGGTTTTCTATTGTAACAGTGTTCACAATAGGGACTCACCTAGAAATAAAATCTGGCAGTACATGGTCACGACCTTTTCCATGAATAATCTAGTAATTAAGTGCTTGTAGCCTTATAGCCCAATGCGCCAATCTCCCTGACGAGTCTTTCAGATTGTGTAGCCATACCAAAGAGCTATAGTCAGGAAACACCGTAAAGTTGGTAAGTTTCAAATATGGTTTGAGTTTCTCCGTAGCCCATACAACAGCCAGTCACTTACGTTCTGTAGTATAGTGAAAAATTGTTTTTCCTGTTTTGTCAATGAGCCACGTTTTTCATTGTAAGACGAGTTAAGGGAGCGACTACTTAGGAAAAGTCGGGAACGAATCGCCGATACCTCTGCCGAGCACAGTTCTCTACAAGATTCTTTGACACTTATCTGTCAATATGCAGAGCGTATGTCCATGGAACTTACATATTTTGCTTCTCGTTCCATTTTTAAATTATTGTTAATTAAACTAATTGTTCTGTTTTTAATGTCACTTACACTATAAATTACCTTTTTTTAAAAAATAAAATCTTTATCCATATCTCAGGGTTTTTAGTGGTAATTTAGGGGTAAACCAGGTCAAACCTTCGACATCAAAACAGCTTGGTAAACAATAATTTTAATAGCCATTTATTTCTTTAAAAAAATATCAAAAACTGCGACATTAAAAGAGGAAAAAAACATTGCGCGTTTTTATTTTAAAAAATATCACAATTTGTTGAAAAAATTTACCCTGGTATACATATACCTGAATTACAACTTTAAAGCATAGTGTATGTTTTGTTATGTCATTACGTAGTCGAGATTATTTTACTATCTTTTACTTTCAAAATCAGTCATATATTGCTATTAGGATGCAGTCTTTTCTAAATAACGAAGATAAATAAAAAAATATCACAATTTGTGAAGAGGTTGATGCATTTTATGTGGGTCCCTTTGGGCTGTGAAAAGCCTAGGAAACTGGAGTTTCGACTTTTCGAGGTGTTATTCTTGAAATGACAGTTCACATCATGACCTTAGGTGGCAGAGGTCAGCGATGAAGTGAAGGAAAATATTAAAACAAAAGGAAAAAGAAGGCCTGCAATAAAAATTATGCCTTAGACAAAAACTCACAACTATAAACTCACCTTAAAATGGTGGGCGGCCTACAGTGTCTTTTGATAGATCATGCCAAAAATTCGATGTTGTCAGGTTCTAAGAAGACACAGATGACACTGGTGGACACACGTAAAATGTCCGATTAATGACATTCAAAGACCTATGTCATAATATGTGACACAAGTACCTAAGAGTCGGTTTATAATCGATAAACTCGTAGGTCCTTGCGTGACACATAGAAATTTGACGACCAAAGTCAAGTAGCTCAATATTGCCGGTTTCAAAAATACGTCCATACTAAAATTTGTGCAGTACAAATCCGGAGCTTTCTTACAAAACTTATTCCGATAGACCTCATCCATAAAATAAGTGCAAAATTCGATAAAAATTCAATCCGGCATTTCTTAAGCAACCATGCCAAAAAGAAAAGGAATGCGATAGGTGACAACCGAATGTCAAAATTATGCCAAAAATAGGTAAAGTGACCACTTCGAATATTAAAGAAAAATTTGCGCTTGGTCAGTATATTCAGAAGTAATGACGGCCGGGCCAGAACTCACTGGCTTATGTAAATCCAGGCGGCGGGCCGCGGTTAGAATACGATTATTTACTGATTGCTGATGTTACGTAGGGAGGAAGTATATTTCTATATATATTTATATTATGTGTTAGAAACGAAGAATTTTATTTTTTATTTTTTTCCTTGTATTTATTTTATATATATTATATAATTTTAGATGCATGAACAATTATAAAGAACTATGACCGAGCAACTGTACAGCGAGTTAAATACCACTGAATACTGCACATACTTGGGTACCTGAAACTTTCATAATACACGAACGTCACTGTCATTACAAGAAAACACAATCAATACGACAAACATAGGTAGACTAGGGTTAATCAATAAAACAATACTCTACTGACCGACTATACACAGACCGGTGTAGTTCAACACACCGTGACAAACGAATATATTCTATGTTCTTTATTTTACATACCTATTAATCAGATGCGCCAATTTAGGGTTTTACTCTTACTGATTTGTTTATATTTTACTAGTTAATTTTAATGAATTTGTTCTTAAACCACTTAAAGTATTAGTTATTTATGAGTGGTGATAGTTGCGTGTGCTTCTTTCCTGAAAGAGCCATGATTCACAGTGCCGTTATAAGAGTTGGAAAATCGGCATTTAAAGTGGTTTATCGAATAATTAACCTATTGTGCACCTAGCTCGTTGGGATTGATGAATGATATTAACTCAATAAATACACAGGATTTTTGTGAGTTTATACTGCATTTTTATTGTGAAATTTACAACATTTTTCGCTTAATTCTTTTTTACAAAAAAAAAAAGGTTACAAACGCTCGGTCTCGATTCTTCCACATTCCTTTCTGAGTACCCCTGTTGGGCCGATTGAGGGCGCCACCAACTGGACAGAATGGACTGTATATTCTTGGAGTTATTGGTTGGCAATCTAATTTTAAACTCAAGACTAGACATGACGGCGGCCTTGGAAGACCTGGGTGTACTGGTGTTCCAAATCTAATTAGAGCAGTCGTTGTTAGGCATTAAGCAAACTTTCTGTACTGCCCTAGTCGGATTATACCATCTTGACCTTGATGCACTTCAATGAGTCTTCCAGAACAATGGAGGAAGGTTTTCATCCATCAGTAGAACAAGACTATTTGTAGCAATGGCATTTCCGGAACTATTTTGCCACAGCTTGTTGAAGGACTTGATGTTGCTTCAAACGATTTTCTGAAATTATTGTGTATTCTGCTTGAGGTAAGGTAGTTAAGGGTTGGCCTATCAGGAAGTGCCCTGGGATCAGAATGGAAAGATCTTGGGGATCATTGGACAAGGGACATAGAGGCCTGGAATTCATAATTGCCTCTATTTGGGTAAACACTGTTGTAAAATCTTCAAAGGTTAGAGTGTGTCTTCCTATGTTTTTATTAAATGGTACTTGACTTGACGCACAGGAGCCTCCCATAAACCACCTCTATGAGGAGAATGGGGGGGGGTTAAATTTCCATTCAACCCTGTTCTGTAAAAATCATGCAGCCACTTCCAGCTTCTGAACAATTTTTCTAACAGCTTTATATAACTCCTTTAACTCACGGCTAGCTCCAACGAAGTTACTCCCGTTATCACTATATATGCGCTTACAAATTCCTCTTCTAGATATAAATCTTTTGAGGACATTCAAAAATGCTATGGTGTTTAAATCGCTGACCACCTCTAGGTGTACCGATTTTGTAGTAAAGCATACAAAAACGCACAAGTAACCTTTGATAATGGCACGATTTTGCAGCTTACCATCTTTAAGATTAAATGGTCCTGCGTAGTCGACACCGACCACAAAGAAAGAACGATTCGGTGTGACTCGATCCGCAGGTAAGTCCGCCATTTTTCTCATTATTGATTTGGGATTTATGCGATAACATGTTAAGCATTTTCGTAATATGTTTTGTATAGTGGATCTACCGTTTAAAATCCAAAATCTTTGACGCGTTGCAGCTAAAAGAGTATATGAGCCAGCATGTGTGATGTTGATATAATATAAATTGATATTTACTGTCATAAATTAAAGCTGACTTAGCTAACCTACAGGGGGGTCCGCCGTAGACCAGTGAACAGCGTCTTAGCCTGCAGAACAGAGACCGCAGGATCGGATCTCGGCAAGTACACATTGCTTCACACAACACCGACTGCGATTCGGGACGACGACTTCTCAGCAGCTGCGCAGTTGATGTTGTGCATAGAGTAACAACAAACGAGGTAGAAGTAGGCGGCACGGTTGACACTGCACCGAAAACTTTGCGGGACTCAAAGGTGGACGGCCGAGGACCCCGCCAAACTGGGTAGAGGAGACCCAAAAAGGGACGACCTGGACTTCTCCGAGATCGGGACTCTATGGGACGCGGCTGGACTCCGACAGATTTGGTAGCGGGAGTGGACAGAAGGTGACTTGGGATGCATCTGAAGACTTCGACGGCGACCTCGATCAGCGAAACCGGGACCTCGATTTTCGGGTCAACCTATATGACGGCGGGCTGCTGGAGAAAAAGTCTACCGTCAACCAAGTTCTGCTGGGACGGTAGCGATGTTAGATAGATGCAAGTCTAACATGTAGCAGGACCACCCTTCGGAGGGGGTGTAAAGCCGGCGGTCTACTGTGTATACTTGCTACGCAGTCTAAAGATCCCTGCCCTCGACAAAGAGGTGTCCGGCAAAATTAAGTCCTCTTAGAGAAAGAAAACTTGCATCCTAAGGGGCACGTGCATCAGTCGGGGGTGCACGAGGGGGTATGGCAAAAAGGGTCCATTATGCGACCTAACTGCCAGGCCTACGGCCGCCCATCTACTACTACTAGCTAACCTACCGCCAACTCGCAATAATCTATGTGCGTCAACAAAGAGGTCTAGATTTTTAATTTTTGAGTTTGGTGCTAAGGGTTTTGAATTTAAATTCTTGAGAAAATTACTCTTTTTGTGCGATTTTTACCAAAATAAGTGAACTTTGATCAAGTTCATCGACTTCTAAATTACCCTTTTCTCTTGTGTTATGAATAATTAAAAAATTAATAAGACTTCTCCAAATAGCAGTAACTCGTAGTAGTTTGTAAAGATTAGAAAATTTGTCAAATAATGCAAATAGTTTGCTAGAAGTTACTTGAAGTGAGATTTGTGTTTTTCGCGTTTCTATATTGGTTTCAGGCACATCCAGTCAGGGCCGTTGTGATAAAGTGTTATTGATGAAGTTTGAGGGTTCAGTGCCACGAGACGCGACATCTGCAGGTTTAAAACTGGTTGGTAATAACGCCAATCAACGCTTTCGGTTATATTTTGTATTTCACTTATGCGATTATCGACAAAAATTTTTTGTAGCGACCGACTGCGACTCGGGACGATGTTGTCGGTCCCTAATAATGATTGATTTATGGTGATTTTTAGTGAGGATATTGTTTTTTGATAGAGTTGACTAAGCAAGAATGCACCTTGCAACTCAATACGAGGCAATGTGATTGCTTTTAAGGGTGCTACCTTTGTTTTAGATGTTAAAACTCTAACGCATACGTTTCCAAAAGGATTCACTGATTTTGAATAAATGCAAGCTGCATAAATCTTTTAAGAGCCGTCACTAAAGCCGTGTAATTCTACAAAAATAGAGTTTGAAGAGTTAATTTCATTCAAAGTTTTACTGAAATAAGACCACGAGATGACAATACATTCTGACAAGGGATCATCCCAAGAAATTTTCACTTCGATATTAAACCTAAAGGATCGAAAAGTCTGGATATGGATAATAAGATGACTCGCTTAGTTATTTGTTTTTGATGGGTTAACTATGTCTACTTGATATGCTAGAATATCCTGATCTGCCTGCTAAAACAAGCAAGTTTTTCTGATATGATCATCTGATGAAACATGATATTTGTCTGGTGAGGTAATACTAGGATTTCCAAGAACTTCTGGGACGTTAGACATCCATTGTCATCATAATGATGATAAATGAGTTTTTATGTTGATAGCTTCATTAACAGAGATGAAACCAGTAAGAAGATCATCTACATAAAAATACGCTGAAGATTTCGCTGATGCTTAGACACATTATGTTCTCGGAATCGCAAAAGAATGTTGAATAAATCTGGTTGAACTGTAGGTCCGACCTTGAGAAGATCATTGATAGATAATCCTGATGTTGATTTACATGATCCGTCGAAAATCCCCCTTAATTTAGTAGTTTCACTATATTTGCTAGAAAGTGATGAATATGTTTCATATGGGTTCATTTGGGTCATATGACTAAGAGTTTTATACTCTGTCATGAATTCATGATATTGTGATTCAAATGATTCATTGTTTGTGAATTTTCGCTCTTTGCTTTCTAAACGTTTTAGTCCATTATTTAAAGAATTCCCTAGCTGACCAACCTTTTCACGAAGAGGTAATGTTACAACAAAACGCCCAGTTTGATCACGCCTCACGGTTTTAGAAAATAATTCCTCGCATTCGCGCTCTTCAAGAGACTTAATATATTTATTTGAAATTTCCTCGACAAGCTAGAATTTTTTAATTGATTTCTGCAATGCTTTAGTTGATATTTGATTAGGTTCGATTAATAAGTTACAGACTATGCTTTTTTCTGAAAACTCGCATTTGATTGATAAAATTATAAAAAACCTGCAATTATATAACCAAGCTTGGGTTGCTGTAAAACTGGCAACCCTTTACCAAGTTTTATCTGCTGGGAATCTAAAAGATCATAAAAGATACTTACTCCAATCAGGATGTCAATTTCACCTGATTTATTATATGTTTTATCTGCTAGGATAATTCCTGGTGAGATTGATAGTAAATTACTACTAAATGAGCTGTTAGGTAAGTTTCCAGTGACCTTGTCAATAAGAAAAAATGTTAGATTAGATAGTTAGTGTACAAGGACCTAATTTTTCTTAAAACTGTTTTGTTTATGTTTAATTTTGAGCCTATGACAGGGACACTTACGCTTGATGCTGGCAAGTTTAAAATATTCTTCATTGTGGTACTTGTAAGTTGGGCATGCTACCGCGATCTAGAAGAGCTCTTCATTGATGCCAGTTACCTATAGAATCCTGAACTAAGACTACAGCTGTTGATAAAAGAGTTTGCGTAGCAGGAATTTTTGTATGTGATACTTTGTTTGATGAACAGTCATATGATAATTGCTCGGTTTGTCTTTCCGTTGCAATATGTGATTAATGCTCAGAATTGAGCTAATCAATATTTAATTTTAATTATTAACAATTTTACATAAAGTGACGCAAAAGAAATCTGGATATCATTTAAATCATAAAAATAAAATACGCAACTGAATGAAACAGTGATACCCAGAGTGCGCAATCAGTCTTTAGGGCTCTTTTGGGGTTAAGCTTGGCAGTGAGATGTTGCTTCGTCAAAGTTAAAAATCAAAAGAGGCCGATTTCTTGATCAAAAAAAGTGAGATTATGTCCAGTTGTCTACTTCTGTACAGTGGACCAGTCAAATTCATTGGTTTTACATTAATAAACGCAAGTGGAACATTTTAATTTAATTCTTTTAAGCTATTTTGGTATATTTAAACCCAGATCACAAATATAGTTTGAAACAAAAATAAATTAAAATTAAATCTAATAAAACAGAAAAAAAAATTGCTTTGTTCTACTGCACTGGCAATGGGCATAATTTCACCACTGGCCTTTTGTACAGTCCGTAGGCTGTTTTGACTTGGGCTACCCTGACCACACCATCGTTTCCAGGATAAACCTTTAAAATTCGTCCAAGGTGCCAGCTTAAAATCGGAGTATTGTCCTTCTTAACAACCACCAATGCTCCAACTTCAAGGTTTGGGCAATTTTCAAACCATTTATTGCGTTGAGTGAGGGTAAGGTTATGCCATCTGTTCCAAAAATGCTACTGTATTTGCAATATGAACTGCCAACGATTCAACCTTGAAACTTTGACACCTGTTAAGTCCGGATCGGGTAAAGCCGAGATCGGAGACAAATTTAAAAAGTGACCAGGCGTGAAACACGACAGGTCGTTAGGAGTTAGTTCTCGTACTAAATGGTTCTTCACACTTTTCACCCCGGCTTCCGAGAGTCCACTAAAATGTGGACTGGAAGGGGCGTTGAATGACCATGAAATGTGCCGCAGCATCAGAAAACAATATCTTGAATATACTTAGAGGCAGATATTAAATTAGAGCCGCAATCAGTATGAAGAGATGTGAACTTTCCCCGGCGGGCAATCATTCGCCGGAGAGCAGCCAAAAAGGCCTCTGCGGTTAAGTCAGAAACTAATTCAAGATGTATCGCTCGCACTGTGCAGCAAACAAAAACACACAGATACGCTGTGAGTGTTTTGGCTCCTCTTAATTTAGCCATTGTAACTTTGAAGGGCCCAGCCACATCAAGAGCCATACACTGGAATGATTTTAGTTGGGATATCCGATAGGAGAGCAAATTTCCCATTTTAGGAATATGTGGCTGAGGATTGACCTTAAAACATTGATAACACTGAGATAAATTTCGTTTATTGACCCGTTTAGTGGCCAAAATCCAGAAATGTTGGAGCAATAAATACGCAAAAGTTTGAAAACCTGGGTGTAAGTATCTAAGATGATAATCAGAGACTATTAAGACAGTTAGTCTGTGATTTTAATGAAGTAACGCAGGGTGTGTATGTTCATAAGGAAGAATGGAGTTAACCAGACTTCCGCCCACCCTAAGGATACCTTGAGTGTGAATAATAGGACACAACTTACGTATTGGCTTTGGACAAGTCACTCCTTGTGTTACCAATTTTAATTCTTTTTAAAAATATTTGTTTTGAACTAATCTAACTAGGATAATTAATGAATTATGCAGTTCAGTTTCTGTCATAACACCAACATTAGCTGATTGTTTTTCGGCACGAAGTGCAATAAATCTTAAAGCATAAGTAACAATACGCATAATTTTTTGCAAAGAAAAATATCTTTTTAGCAGATTTAAAAAGGGGACAGATTTTTTAGAAACAATAGTGGAAAAAACTGTTTTCTTTCCTCTTTTAGAAGTTTAGGTGAATCTGTGGAGGGAGCAGGAGTTTTAGGCCACTTATCTGGAGACAAACATAACCATTCAGGCCCATGCCACCACAATGTGTTATTAATAAGTTCAGCAGGCATAACACCACGTGAAGCAATATCAGCTGGGTTTGTCTTGGTAGGAACATGAAACCATCATGATGGAGCCAAAATATCCTGTATATGACTTACTCTATTTGAAACAAAGGTCCTCCATTTATGAGGGGCCACCTTTATCCACCCAAGAGTAACCATAGAGTCTGTCAATCGAAATACAGATTCAAAAATCAAGTCAGGGTAGTTTTTTTTTATAAATAATACCAAATACGCGACTAAAACGGACGCTGAAAGCTCAAGACGAGGCAATGAAATCTTTTTTAGAGGTGCAACTTTACTTTTAGTAATGATGAGGTTGGAATATACTTTCTCGGACGCGTCAGTGATCCGAAAATAGGCACAAGAAGCATAGCCCAACTTTGAGTCATCACCAAAAACATGAAGTTGCAAGGAAACTATATTGAGTATTATATTAGATATAAGAAGAATTTCAGATATCAATGGTAAGTCATGTCGATATTTTTCCCAACGCTCAATTATCTTTTGGGAAGGTATATCTATCCACAATATTTGCATAAGATGTTTAGCCAAGAATACTATAGGGGCTATGAGATCCATAGGGTCATATATATACCTTATACGAAAACATGTCATTGATTGGATCCCATTGAAGACCTAAAACTTTGTAAATACAATCTGTGTCAGTATCCATAGAATTTGTCGTTTGTCGTATAGAAGATGGAATAGTGTCAAGAGTCATTACTTGACCATTTCCTTAACTCAAAACCAGCAGAACTCAACAAATCTAGTAACTCTGTTATTAAATATATAGCTTGCTCTAACAAATACGCTCCAGTACAAATATCATCGACGAAAATTTGAGACCGCAAGGCTTAAGATGCGTTTGGGTGTGTCTCAGCACCTTAACTTGCAAGTTGCAAAATGGCTCTAAGCGCCAAAAACGGAGAAGATGCAACACCAAAAGTTACACGAGTGAGTCTATAATCCTGCACAGACGAATCTGGTGAAAACCTCCATAATATGCGTTGGTAATGACGGTGGCTAATCACAGAAGGCTAAAGGAAACTTACGAAAATTTTGAGTAGTTTACGCTCTAAGGAATAAAAATATCTTAGCGCGATATCTCGAGAACCAGAGACAGTGGTTCTTCTTTGTAAAATGGACCACATATCTACCAGATTGATCTCGATAGTGAGTATCAACAAAATAGTTTTCACACAACTTGTCAGTCTCTGACATTGCCTCAACATGAGGTACCTCTTCAAGTTGCCAAAATTTACTCAAAGTGCTGTCAAGAGAATTTGATAATGTAAAAAAACTATGCATGGGTTGGGAATTACTAAAAAGCTTAATTTTCCCCATTAAAATCCACCCATAAATAGCGTTTAATGCAAAACGAATGTCAGGATTGAAAAAGAATGTCAATACCACTTGGCTTTTTGAAAGAGGATCAGCCAACTTTAAGTTTGACAGATAACCCCAACTTTAGTGCTCAATGGAAAATCTTGGTGTGTTAACACAAATTGAGGGTAAAATAACTGATTCGACAGTAATTAAAGATTGGTTGCAACCAGGAGTGCTAAGATCAAAAGAAGTATACCCTTTTGTTGTACCCACAGCAGTATCCCCTAAGCCTTGTATTTCAATATTTTTTCCATAACTTCTTAAGCCTAACCTATGAAAGCATTTCTCTGTAATGACATTCACTTGGCTCGCACTATAAAGCAATGCTCGGCATGTTTTAAAATTACCATACCTATTAGTGACTTCAACTATTGCGGTGGCCAATAAGGTTAAATCAGTTTGCTGGATTGTAGAGAAATTAAATGAGAATAGCTTTTATTTTGGCTATATTCCCCAGATAATTGATTGTCTTGAGTTGACTTAGTAGAAATATGCGTATTATTAGTGGAATTATCACTAGTTTGAGATTGAACATTAGGTTTTTCAATTGAATTAGAACCCCAATGGAGTAAAGCATTATGTGGAGATTGACAAATTTAGCATTTAATATTGCTAGTACATTTCCGAGTGACATGTAAAGAACTTAAACATAGAATACTGTTTTGCTAATGTATAGCGTTCACGAGGACTTTTTGAATTAAAAATTGGACATTTTGGGATTAAATGTTTATCGTTACACTTGACAGGGTCACTACTGGACACAAAACTCTTTGCATTTTGTGGTTTTGATTTACCGGACCTTTCATTTTGATGTTTGGCAAATTTTGATTTAAATAGGCAAATGAAGACAAAGCTTTGCATTGTTTTTATGTATGTTGTGTAGGTATGTTTTTTTTTTTAATTTTTGTAAAATTTATAATTTAGGGTGGGGGAATGACGTTGGAAGGGCAAAGCAAGGGAATAGAGTCTGAAATCTAAAACTGTGTTTTTTTATTGTTTGGAAAAGTAATAATTTAGAGTGAGGGAAGGGAGTCGGAAGTGTGTCCGTCAATATATGAGTTGTGGGGTATCAAACCAAGGGAAATAGGGTCTGGAATCTAAGCCAGTGTTTTTTTTTATTTCTGGAAAATTTAAAATTTAGGGTGGAGAATGAAGTGTATATCCGTCAAAATATGGGTCGTGTGGTATCAAACCAAGGGAAATAGAGTCTGGAATTTAAGCCAGTGTTTTTTTTTGAAAAGTAGTAATTTGGAGGGGGGAAGGGAGTTGGAAAGTATGTCCGTCAACATATGGGTTGTGGGTTATCAAAACAAGGGAAATAGAGTTTGGAATTTAAACCAATGTTTTTTTTTTTAAGTAATAATGTAGAATGGGGGAAAGTATGTCCGTCAAAATATGGGTTGTGGGGCATCAAACCAAGGAAAATAGAGTCTGGAATTTAAGCCAATGTTTTTTTTTTGAAAAGTAATAATGTAGAGTGGGGGAAAGGAGTTGGAAGCATGTCTGTCAAAATATGGGTTATGAGGTATTAAACCAAGGAAAATAGAGTATGGAATCTAAACCAGTGTCTTTCTTTTTAAATTTCTTGGAATGTAATATTTTATAGTGGGATGGGGGAAGGGAGTTAGAGGTATATCCGTCAAAATATGGATTGTAGGGTATCAAACCAAACAAAAATATAGCCTGGATTCTGACAGGCTGTTTTTTATCGGAAAAAGTACAACACTTTTTAAATAGATAAACATTTAAAAAATTTAAAAAAAAAATTTACCGAATTTGACATTTTTTTTTAAAATGGCCAATCCAAAAAATATATATAGAAACCAAACTTATTTTTGAAAAGTTAAAAATATTTGAACTTAAAAAAAATATGTTCGGGGTTAATTTTTAATGTGCGGGAAAGTGTTCTTTACCACAAAGAAAAATGCGCGAAAAAAAGTAGTAGTAGCATTAATTTTTTAAGTGTTTTTTTTTTAGCTTTTTACGAAACTGTTTACTTTTAATATAAAAAAAATGTGCACATCCGATAGTTTTTCATGGAAGAATACTACGCTAAGGTCAGTGGCATCTTGCATGAGTAATACTCAAAAACCGTAAAATGGACTAAACAAGAAAAAAAACATATTTTCACGAGATAAATTTAACCTTTTTCTTTCGCCATATAGGTAATACTATTTTTTTTTAAATGAGAAAAAAACACCGTTTCAGATTCTAAACTCTATTTCCTATTTCTCATTTGGATAATATAATCTTTACCCATACTGTCAGTTTTGTAAAAAAACTTAAAAATACTTAAAAATACTGATATGTTACTCACAAAAATGTGGATTAGATTTTTCGATATGCCTCTGCAAAAAAAAGATTAAACTCATGTACTATTAATTTCGAAAGAAGGATTATTCTAAAAGATCCTTACCTATTCACCCAATATAAATAGGTACAGGGTGATTATTTATAACTGTATCTCGCCATAACTTGGGCACTGTTTGTCGTAGAAAGATAAAACCCAAAGTGAATTATTTGCTAAGTTGTTGTGCATGTTTTAGATTTGACAACTTTTTGGCAGCTGTCAAAGTGTATAACGTAGAGCCAAATGATTAATTATTTTTAATGGAACACCCTGTATTTTTTACATTTTGGAATTATACAAAAAATTACCTTTTTAAAAATACTACACACTATGCACAAAAATTTATCAAATAATTCACTTTTCGTTTCATATTTCTACGACAAACAGTGCTCAAGTTATGGCGTTATGAAGTATCACCCTGTACCTACATCAAAGTTTGTTTGAGAGAAATCGGTTCATAAATGAGAAAGGATAATTATTTAGTATACGGCAATTTTTGAGTTTTGATAAAAAATTCTTATTGGAGGACCGACTGGGGTCCCTAAGACATTAAGTTCGGGGGGGGGGGGGTTGTAAAGTGTTTATGGGTGTTTTGGGTTGGTTTGAATTTGTTTACGTATTGGGTTGATTTAATTAAAAATTAATGGCAGCAGCAGGCACTTATAGCCATCCATAAAACCTAAAAAGATTAAAAAAATTTTTCTTCAATTTTTTTTGTGGAAAATGTAATTATCCATCTTAATGTGAAAATCGCATATCGCTAGCTGCTACGGTTCATGATTTAGAATTTTTTTTAAATTTTAATCCCCTTTCCCACCCCCTTTTAAACAATCCCTCTCCCATCAAAAACTAATCAGCTCTGCGTCTGGTCATAAAGAATTTTTGTGCTAAATTTGATAAGAATCGGTTAAGCGATTTTTAACTTATCTTGTCCCAGACAATACTTTCTATTTAGGTATTTTTTTAAGCAAATAACTCATTTTTAGTGAAAATAACAAAACTTTTTTTTTGCCGATCCTAATAGCATTCATACTACCTATTAGTTTTCACATCCATACTAGTTAGTTTTCACAATCAATATGTATTGAAACGATTGTCCTCTTTTTTTCATAGAGCATGTTCTCTGTTCCGACAAAGAGCCTGATATATGAAAGAACAAGATGCTTGATTTTCGATACGAATTGAATACGATGTGAAAACATACTATATGTATGGATGGCTAAAAAAATAAATGCGCTGTCGTGGATTTGCGGTCCTAGTAGGTACCTACATAAAAAAATGTTCATTAAATCAAAAACGGCAGAAAATCGTATACCTACTAAATAATTACCCGAAAAAGTGTTAATTTTTGGAAAAATCCTCCTTGTCACATTTTGTCACGTACCTGCATAACTTTTTTGGAGGTGACAATATTTACAAAAAACCTCTAGGTACCTACTACAAAAACTACATACTCTCCTTTATTGCGACCTTTTTTTTCTCTTCGCATTCGGACGCAAATGCGTTTTGCTTCCAAAACGCGCTGTTATAGCCATCAAAATTACCAAAAATTATAAAAGCCTTTATGTTGTTCTAAAAAAAGCCCACTCAAATAATTTTCACTAGACGCAAGTCGTGGTGGCTCTAAATATTTTATCCGTTGCCGGCGGCACTTATTCGTCTCCTCAGAAAACCTATTCACGCAACGCGGTTCACCTGCTTACATCCTTGCCTATATCAAATATTTTATAGTTTACCTTTCTTTTATGTGGCGAACCCGATTACGTAGAGTTTTTATTCAATAGTTTGAAGGCGCGAGAGTCAAAAAGGGAAGTAAATATCGAATTGTTTCATGCACTTTTGCGGCAAAATAGCGGCTTTAGAAGCCGGACCTGCTTTGTGGAAAATATTTACGATATGATACGATTGGTTGAATTTGCCGGTTGGACTCCGCCCCACGACGTTTCCTATCACACACACCTTTATCTCAGCAGTTTCAAAGTGTCCTCCATAAACTTCCTCTTAAACCCCAAAATTGACAAGGCAGCTAAATTTTCCTCAAAGGTGTCTACTAAACGTCGTAAGGACAGATGATCATCAGATCCCACTTTAGGTGCATGAAAAAGTTTGTCCAGTATTCAGACGCAAGCAGACTCTTATTTTGATACCTGTCTTTCAAGGCCTGGTATCCAACTAGATAATTGTTTTCAGTCATACGGAGAGTTCTAAATAAGTTAAGTGGCTCACCAATGCAATGCCTAATAAGGAATCCAAATTTTTGAATGATCGGTATGCCTGAGTCATTATGAATTAAACTATCATAAAAATCAATAAATGTGGGCCAATCTTTATAATTTCCACTAAAAGGAGGCACATCTACTTCATAAACCTTTGAATTAGTAGTCATGTTAAACAAAGTTTGGTTTAAAGTAGCAGGACTTTGCGTATTCTGTGTAAAAAGATCCAAAAAACAAACCGACAAATATTTTTCATCAAAATCACACCGTACTTTATCTTCTGTCTGCAACAATGCATCAGTCATTTGTGCTCTTTTATGTCTTAAATCCCTTCAAATCTCACTTTAAACAAGGATCGTTTAGTAGAATCGCTAAAACCCTCTTGAGAACAATCATAGATCTCAGTTAACCGATGTATAAAAAATGAGCGGATGGCCCGTAGATAGGTCAATGTTTTTGACAAATTTAGAGTTTAATAGATTGTGAAAAAAAAGAAATCATCAAAAATATTATAACCAAAATTATATTTTGACAAGTCCAAGGTGCAAAATTAACCTATTTATTTCAATAAATCACACTCAAAATGCGAAAAAACGTGTTGTATCTGCAAAGATTTCTATGCAAAAAAATATCAATTAAAAAAACTGGTTTTACCCAAAACACATATGGCCTTTTATTAACATTTCAAAAATTGGTTCAAATATTGGGCGAAAAAGGCGAAATTAATTATTTAACCTAAAGTGGCGCAAAAGAAATCTGGATATCATTTAAAGCATAAAAAATAAAATACGCAACTGAATGAGACAGAACTACCTGTTAGTCCATTCCAGTGCTACCCAGAGTGTGCTCTCAGTCTTTAGGCCTCTTCTGGGGTTGAGCTTGTCAGCGAGATGTTGCTTCGTCAAAGTTAAAAATCGAAAGAGGCCGATTTCTTGATCGGCAAAAGTGAGGTTATGTCCAGTTGTCTACTTCTGTACAGTGGACCAAATTCAGTTGTTTTGCATTAATAAACGCGAGTTGCACATTTTAACTTAATTCTTTTAAGCTACTTTGGTATATTTAAACCCAGATCAAAAATGTAGCTTAAAACTGTAAATTAAACAATTGATAATGTGCTTCCTGCGGTGTGTTTTGATTTAAAAAACTGTTTGGTTGGTTTGCTACATGTTTTGATTGATTTGGATTTTGTACCCAACTTGATTGATTTTGTGCAGGATGCGATTGTTAGTTGATTTGCTACAGAGTTTAATTGATAATCTTGATTATGTAATTGACAGTTATTTTCATAATTATTGTTTGATTGACAGTTTGTTTGTGCATGATTTCTGTATGATTGATATTGTGCTTGATTAGTATTTTGATTATTGTGTGATTGGTTTCGATTGTTTTATGACTGATATCCTGATTGCTGATTGCCTGTATTTTGTCTGGTTTGAATATTATTAGATGATTGATTTTGACAAAGAATCGTGTTATGATGCTAACGTTGTTAGCGAAACGCGCGTCGAGTGCAAAAAAGTGTAGTTTTGGTTTGTGGAAAACAATCATAATTTTATTTTAGTGCAACCAAAGGTTCCAAATTCCCAACATAGTAGATTACCCCTATACCTTTAAGCACCCTGGTAGCATCCCCTTCAAGGGTATTTACGAGCAGTTGAAACTTTCTGATATTTGAAAATTCTGCAACATTGTGAACATTTCTTCCACTTCTCAAAATCGCTCTTGAACTTCAATGGTTGGATAATAAACAATGTCTGTCAAGGTACCTAAAGTAGCAGTACTGCTAGGACTTACCGGTACTGCCGGCGCTATAAATGGTATTACTGTTGCAGGATTATTTTGCATATACTGAAATATCAATTGTTTTGCAAGCTGGGTTTGATCATAAAAAATGTTTTCAAAACTATCCCGCTCAGTATTATCAGGACTAAATTCATTGGGGTCCAAGGTCTCAATTTCATCTTGAACTTCATTAAATTGTTTAAGTAATGATAATGCGTCCTCAAGCCTGGTTTGTAATTGCATGGTTATATCTTCATTCAAAGTGTCTTTGTTTTTTGAGATCAACGAGGTAAACCTAGTTAACATGCTTTTAATACGACCCCGTTTTGCAACCAGGGGCTTAAGGGCAGCTGCTGTGTCATTATCTGTATTTAAAAAAACTTTATTTTTTGTTTAAAGTATAAATACAAAATTTTGATATTTTCCTTTTGACAAAAATTTTGCTATGATACCTGCTAAAACGCTGACAAAAATTCCAAACCTGCTATAGGAGAATAGTATGGAACAGACTCACCAAACTGCACAATCCTCAATGATTTTTGCGTGTTTTTAAACTGCTTGTTATAGTTTTTTATTTATGCACTGATTTTGTTAATATTTTTTCAGTGGTTATGTTTTATCACACCGGTAACTTGTTGTACATTTGTTATTGTTGGTTCCTATTTTCTTCTGAACACATCCTGGTCGAAGGTCCAAAACTTGTTGGGATTGATTTTTATTTTTACTGCATTTTTATTGTGAAATTTACAAGATTTTTCGCCTAATTTTTTTTTACCAAAAAAAAGAAGGTTACGAACGCTCGGTCTCGATTCTTCCAAATTCCTTTCTGAGTACCCCTGTTGGACCGATTAAAGGCGCCACCAACTGGACAGAGTGGACTATATATTCTTGGAGTTATTGGTTGGCAGGCTAATTTTAAACTCAAGACTAGATATAGCTAGTGGCAGTGGCTAACTAGAGCAGGCGAAAGTTGAGCTTAGTAAGAATAATGTGAGTATTTTCTACCATTTATAAAATTGTGAAAGTTTTCAGAAATAAACCGTAACAACACCACCCCATCCAGAAGAAAAGTTTCGAATAAACTTGTAACTAGATATACAACAAAAGAAAAATCCCAACGAAAAAAGCAATGACATCATGAAAAGGATCAATCTACAAGTGTTTATTATTTATCAGTAGGATCAACAATCTTTAGCATTCTAAATGCCGACACTACGACTTGCGCTGTTGACCAATTCATATTTCCATGCAGATAAAATCCTTGAAACAGTAAAACGACCAATATTGTTTAACCTTTTTTCCTACCACAAATTTGTTTGGACGAATGCCTTAGCTGTTTAATCCGCATGGAATAAACTATTTTCAGTTTTTGTTTTAAATTATATTTCTATATATATTATATATATTTAACTCAATATATAATTCAAATACTATCCTTCTCAAATCCCCACTTTTTTCCGTACCTTAATCACAGAGTACCGAACAGAATTTCCGGCGCGCAAGAAGAAAGAACGGGATATGCTATCTTACACTAGGTCCCTCTCTCTCGGATGCCTCAAAAATCACAAAACTTGATAAAACCACTCTATCATAAAATTATAAAAATTAAACACAAAAGTAAAAGTGAATCTCTAAAAAGTGTATTATATAACCGGCCGGTGGCACGGACAATAGACTTTTGCAGAAAAAAGACAGAAAACAAGTTACGTTAGCTCAGAAATTGGAGAAGAAGTCATGGTCTACCTGGTACATCAGCACCTAAGGTAACAACCATTTTTAATTCTCGCTCCCTCCTCCAATTTGAGTGATCCTCAAAACCTCTCTGTATCGGTCAAAAATCAATTTTACTTTTGAAGCATTTAAAAAATATATTTTGTTCAAAATTTTGGCCATAATTCCTAATATTGCCGCCGCAGGCGCAGCGCCAAACTGTAAGGTGGGAAGAAGACGCGCCATTTGGTTCCTCCCGATTCCCCCCAAACATTTTGCATCCTGCTTGTAAGTGTCTTGGACGATGGGGATTTAAATGCGGAAAAGGCTTTTCTTAACTAATTTTGATAATAACTTTTATGAATCTCAGGAAGTTTACTCTTTTCTTTTTGAAAATCAACCGGAGGTTAAAACGGATTTAAATGTCTCTCAAAGTTCCCCCCAAATACGACCAAAAACTCAACTAGATCCTCCGAAGCTCCAAAAATTTGATGGAAATTAAAAAAAATGGCAAACCTTTATAGACATGTTTGATTCTTTAGTGCATAATAAACCCGCTTATACCAATATAGATAAATTTAATTATCTTTTGGATTCGTTAGTAGGCCTTCCTCGCTCTTTGGTTGAATGTACGCCTCTATCATCAGTCAAATCAAATCAAAAGTCGACAATAGCATAGCGACTAGATTTAAACTACAATGTTCTTCAGAGTTGGAAAAAACACCTGAAGAATCGTATAAATTATTAATTAAATTTTTAACACAACCATGCTCTGCTATGGATACGGTCTCTTACTAATTTGAGACTAGTTCAGAGGCAAAAAACCACGTACCTAAAAATAAATGAAAAGGTGGAGAACATAAAAATTATAAGGAAAAACCCACTGGTGCGTTTTTGGCATTTTGTATGTAATAATTGCCTAGGTGCGCGCTATACTAATTCTCACTGTAATTGTCGTATCGAGCTGGTCCAAAAAGCACCATACTTTATTACATAAAGACAGCATTGTCCCCCTTACTAATAATTATCAAAATTGCCCTACGTTACCCCCCTTAACTAATAATAATACACCAAGTAATATTCAAGATGCTCCAGCTCATAACACTCGTTCCGGTAATATAGTAAGTGGATTTGAACCCTCTTTGTTAGCTACTGCCCTCGTTGAGATCTTAGATTGTTTTGGAAACTACTATAAAGCTCGAGCTTTGACTGACAAAGTAATTTTATAACTCAAAAATATTTTAATAAACTTCACCTCTTAAAATACCCCCTGGCTCTAAATATCTTAGATATTGGACAAACAAATACGCGCACCGATGGAGGTACCACTCTTTCTATAAGACCTGTCAATAAAGCAAATATGCCCCAATCAACCCCTTGAATCTCTGCCCAGTGGAGAATTTCAACGGTTTTCACATTTACCCTTGACAGACCCTAAGTTTAATTTATCCAGCCCTATGGGTTTATTGCTGCCTGTAGAAATTTTCGGATTTTTGCCCTCCAATAACTACAAACCTGAGTCTAGAAACCATTTTTGATCATGTAATCATGGGTAATAGTAAAAATACTCCATGCACAGAACCTCTTAAATCATATAATTATTGTACAGTTACCCTCGACTCTTTCGAAAGCCCAATGAGAAAATTCTGGGAACTTGAGCAAGTTTCTACCTTCTTAAAAATGTCTTCTGATGACTTTTTGTCCGAAGAACGCTATAAAATACAACTTTTTGCGAGGAAAGTGGAAGATTTGTAGTGTAACTACCATTTGAAGGTCCAGAACCCACATTTAATGGTTCTCGAGATATTGCACGGAGAAGATTTTTATTTCTCGAAAGATTATTGCAAGACCTCCCTTTTTATGCTGCCTATAGTGAAGGTATAAAAGAATACCTGACTGAGAATCAAGCAACCCTTATAAATACTACATCCCCCATCATATGGTTGTAAAACAAGATAGTTCTACAACTAAACTGCGCATCGTTTATGACGCAGGAGCCAAAGATCTCGACAAAAAAGTCTAAATAGTTGTTTATTAACTGGCCCAAAATTTCAACAGGATATAGTTAAGATTTCTACTGCATAAATATTGTTATTCTGCTGATATCAAAGTTAACCCAAAACACACCCCTGATCAAAGGATCTTATATCGCTTCTCGCGCTATGAACTCATTTAAGATTTTGAACTACAAGTTCTGACGTTTGGTGTAAGTTCCAGCCCATTGTTGGCAATTAGATCATTATTACAGCTAGCCGACGAGCAACAAGAAAAGCACCCCATTACCTCCTCAACTCTTAAAACAGACGTTTTCGTCGACGACCTCATTTCAGGAAAAGGCTACTTAGCGTTCACAAGGCCCCTCCGCCACAGCTGCAAGACTGCTAAATGCCGCCATAGATCCAGGACCACTCAGCGTCCACAAGGCCCCGCCGCCACAGCCACTACTCAGCACCGCCACAGCTACAGAACCAGTCAGCATCCAGAAGGCCCAAGTCGCCCACCCAACGATCAATAAGGCCCCAATTTGCCACCCAAGGAAACAGTGCCCATCAACCACAAAGCCGAGTCAAACAACAAGGCCCCAAGTCGCCGCCCACAAAGCCCCAGACGCCGCTCAATAACAGAAAAACCAACAGAAAAAAATGGATGAAGGAGACCAAATAGCTCGACGACAACAAGATGCCGCCGATAAGCTAGATCTACTATTAACAAACGCCAAAAAGGACAGTGTTAGGAGCAAAACCGCAGCATACATCATAAAGCACTATCAAGAAGATGACGATATTTGGGATGCGATTCAGAAAAACGACGACAAAATGAGAAAACTAGAAATCCCAGACCACATATATTTTGAAAAGAAATATTTTGGTACATTACAGCAGAAATACAACGAGTTGAAACATTATTTAAGGACGTGCCACAAGGCAGAAGATACAAACCAGGAAGATCTAAAGCACAATAGAAAAATCTTCGCGTGCCGAGAATTTGAACAGAAATTGACACTGCACGACGAGATCTTTTGGAAGATAGACCTACAAGCCGCTACCAAGTTTTGATACACCACATCGGAGATCAGTGGACCCACATCCATCAATTCCACACCGACATTATGGAGAATGGGACTGCTAATGATGAATACTGCACAAAACACAGAGAAATGAAAAAAGAGTATGAAGACATCATCCAAGAGCTAGAAGAGAAAATAAAGAAACCCGAATCAGCCAACGAAGATCCTTCCCTTCCACCAACGAAAATTCCAACGTTGGGTAGAAGCTCCGAGGATTGGCCTGTTTTCAATGACCTCTTCTCAAGAATCATTCGAAAGAACGAGAAATTATCAAACGCTCAGAAACTTCAACATCTTAAGACTAATGTACGAAGAGAAGCCCTCAATATTATAAGGCATTTAGCAGCTACAGATGGAAACTTTGCCACAGCGTGGAAACTACTAACAAAAAGATACCAGAACAATCGGCTCATAGTCGCCAAACTTTTAGACCGAATTCATGACTTCCCAGTAATTCAGTTTGAATCGGAAAATAAACTCAAGCAACTATACGACGGCATAACGGCAACCCTTCAAGAATTAGAAAGTCTAGGGTACGACACACAAAGTTGGTACCCATTGATTGGAAGACTAATATGCAGAAAGTGGGACTCCAAAACTAACAAGATTTTTGAGTAAAACCTTGAAGAGCCATTAGAAGTCTCCACAGTTGACGAGATACTTGAATTTCTCAAAAGAAGATTTCAGTCGCTGGAAGCACTCCGTAATGTAAAACAAATAGAAAAGCACGTTTGTAAAATATGTAACAAAGACCATGCTATCTGAAGATGCAGCCAATTTCTAGGACTATCACCACTTGACAGAATCAAAACTGCACGAGACCACAAGTTGTATCAAAACTGCCTCAACCATTTTTTTAGAGAGAGGTGTCCATCAACTGCAGGATGCCAAATCTGTCAGCGTCATCACCACACGTTACTTCATCACGAACGGCAGTCAGAACAAAACAACGCCAGTGATTTCAGTCGAAGAACAAACTATCCCCCAAACCGGAATACAAGACTAAGTGATGTATACAATGGCCCAAGAACAAGCAATCAAAATAATTCAAGTTACAGACAAAGCAACCCATCCCGTGGTCAACAGGGGACTCACCATACAGCAGACAAAGAAGAAAAGGAAGTAATATTAGTTACGGCGCTAGTTCAAGGCCAATGCCAAAATGGAGCTGCCCAACTATTGAGAGTATTAATAGACCAAGGCTCTGAATCGTCATTCATTACAGAAGAAGCCGCCCAATTGCTAGCATTACCCAAAGTATTAGACCATGATGGCATATTACGAGTGGGAGGAAGATTAAAAAACGCTGTGATTTCGTACGACGAGAAATATCCGATTATTCTACCAAGAAATAATCATCTTACAAAATTGATCATACAAAATTGATCATATAAAACGCTCACGACAAAACCTTGTACGGAGGCAACCAGCTCACCCTAGCATACATTAGACAAACATTTTGGATACTCAATGCAAAAAGGATTATAAGAAGCATAATAAATAATTGCATAAAATGCATCTGATACAAACAACAAACAGCATGGCAACTTATGGGAGACCTACCAAAAGAAAGGGTGACGCCATCGCCACCATTTTCAAACCCGGACAACCAAAGGAAGAGGGTACAAGTCGTATAAAGGTTACATTGCCATTTTTGTATGCTTAGCAACAAAGGCAATACACATAGAAATCGTCAGCGACATGCCCACAGAAACATTCCTGGCAGCCCTATAAAGATTCATTTCAATACGGGGACATTTTTCAAATATATATAGTGATAATGGCACAATATTCATAGGAGCAGCTAACCAACTTGATGAAGAAATACTAGAAGTGGTACAATCATCAGAAGTACAGAACACCCTTAACACCTCAGGGATAAATTGGCACTTTGGAGGGCTCTTGGAGGCAGGCGTTAAATCCATAAAGTATCATCTAAAAAGAGTTATCGGAGAAACGACACTGACCTATAAGGAATTATCCACACTGGCATATCAAATAAAAGCATGTTTAAATTCCCGTCCCCTCACGGTTTTAGGGGAAAACACAGACCACGAAATAATTATTACACCAGGGCACTTTCTAATAGGCAGACCACTAATCAGCCCGAACGCGTTACAAGATTTTGACAACAACATCAACTTAGGACAAAGATGGAAATTAGTACAAAAGATGAAAAAAGACGTTTGGAAGGCATGATCAACAGAATACTTAGAAAGACTGCAAGTGTGTTACAAATGGAAAGAAGCACAAGAAAATTTGAAAGTAGGCAAAATCGTACTAATAAAAGAAGATAATGTAAACCCAGCCAGATAGCCTTTAGCAAGAATCAATCAAGTGCACTAACCAAGTTAATCCCATTACCATGTGAGCAAGAAACTACAGAAAATACACAGTCACACGCGGCACTCAGCAGAGGGTCCCAAACAGTCCAAAGTAACAAGAAGAAAAAAGCACAATTGTCACTAGCATATGCAATCTTATGTACCATGCTAGTATTAAGCATTCCAAGCAGCATCAAACCAAACTATACAATACTTCATCCAGAGAAAGGACTATTTATAGAACATTTGAGCACAGCTAGAATTACAGCTTAATGTTAGCAAGATAAAAATCATGGAATATTCCAGAAAAGTGACAGAAGTCATAACAAACTTTGAAAAATTATGCAACCAAGCAAAAGAGTTGTCAACAGAGACCCAATGCCGTTCAATAACACATCATCTAAGGCAAAAAGAAAATGAGATACATATGTTCGCAAACAGCGTTCTCCCGACGCACCGAAGTAAACGAGGAGTCTTGGGAAAATTTCTAACGGCAGTATTTGGAGTCAATGATGAAGTATACAAGGACATTGACAGTCTTCAATCCAATCAAGAAGAACTAATCATATTTTCAAAACATCAAACCAAACTAATGGTTTTAGCGTGTAACGGTTCAATATTTCCCTAACAATATCCCTTAGAAAAAAATAATTCTTCAAAACACCCTTCTAATACCCTGGCAAAATCTTTAAGTCAATCATCTTTACTATATGTCTGAGCATTTTGTTTATTCTATATCCTACTATTTTATGGCGAATGCGCTGGAAAAACAATATTTACTGTTGGACTGAGGTTGAATTACACTAGAATTATGATTATTTTATGTGGAGGCATTTTACTCTGTTAAACTTTTTTTTTCAAAACAAAGCAAACCTCAATATTTCAAATAAAACACCATTGAACCCTTTCTAATAAACCAATAAATTTAATTACTGTGGAAAATCATGTGTTTTCCAAAAATAACATTACAACATCCATCTTTCTTTTATATTAACTAATGATGCCTCTCCGATGTAGCCAGACTGATAAAAGTGCTAAGTCAAGATAAGGAGGAAACAATAGGAATGTTCAGGAAACAGGACGGAGCGTGGACCACTTCTGCCGAAGAGTCGCTAAGATATCTCTTAGAAATACACTTTCCAGGGGAAGCAATAGCTCAGACCGCTCAGCCAGCAACTGATCAGGTTGACCGAGATTGGGAGCTGGCTAATAAAATCGTCACCGACGAGACGGTCACTTGGGTAATACAAGTGTTCCTTCCGTAGAAGCCCGCAGGGCCGGACGGAATCTTCCCAGTCCTATTGCAGGAAGGCCTAGGCTGCCATAAAAGCACTTTGTAAACCTACAATGCCAAAAGGACTGGTTCAGGAATGCGCGGACGCCCTCCAGAATCTAGCAGGGGAAAAAGAGGTTTGGGTTTCAGGATACATGGGGATCCCAGGTAACGAGATGGCGGACGAGCTTGCAAGGAAAGGGTCAGCTCAAGCATACGTTGGACTGGAACCGTATCTGGGAGTTCAGATGAAATCTGCTATCAAGGAATGGACCCACGCAAGACTAAATCAGGAGCGGCAAGACACAGGGGACGCCAGGCAAGCCAAGGAGCTCATCCAGGGCTTCAGGAAAACAAGAAGGGACTGGTTACTACTCAGGAAACGAACAGAGATATAATAGGAGTCCTCACTGGATACTGCGCGCTCCAAAAGCACCTGGCAAGGGTGAAGGTAGTGCGGGACTCAACTTGCGGAGAGTGCTGGGAAGAGGATGAATCTTCACACCACTATCTTGCAAGGTGTCCGGCCTACAGATGAATCAGAGAGGAAATCTTTCGAGAGGAAGTGTTCGAGCCGGAACACCTTCCGACGCTGAAATGGTTGGATATCCTGACCTTTATCCAAAGGACGGGAAGGTCCGACTGTGGTGGAGTGGGAGCGTGAGGGGGAAGCTCTGGGGGACGGCGAAAAGGGCTCGCGTAGAGCCTAGTCGCCGGGCCGGGAGCCCCCCCTTATTCTACTACTACTACTACTAGTCGGTCATTGCTGCCTCCCTGAAAAAACACGCCATGTCTATTAAAATTTGGTCATTCAATGTAATATTATACCTAATATTGGCATGGAATTTATAATAAATTATTATAAATTATTGGAACCCTTAAAAATTTTTGTCATATGACAAATTTAACATCACAATGTCATCCTAACAAAAAAACATAAAAAAAAAATTAAGATCTCGCCCTGCTTTTTTGATTGCCAACAACGTTTAGTAAGCAAATAAAAGGTTCTAGATGTGTTGGAAGCAGTGCTCTGAAGGGATTTTGTTAAACTACTTTTCGCAGCAAACATATATTTTTCATCGGTAAGACGAAGTCTTTCAGTCATGCTTTTTTCTTTTTCATTTTCTTCTGCCACGTCCCTCGATTTCAAAAAAAAAATATATTTTACGCCCATTTTTTGCTTTTTTGGCCGTCACCACACAAAAAATTTGCGAAAGTAGGGTTAAGGTAAAAAAAAATGGCGAATAGTTGTCAAAAACGTCAAATACGGCCAGACACAGCCAAGATACGGTCCAGTATAATTCCTCCACAAATAAGGGCATGCTCTAACCTTATTAGTGTCGGCACTAAATGTGATCGTTCTTGCGCATGCGTATCTGTCAACAGCGTCAAAATAGTGTCTGGGCTTATTAGTGCCGGACCCTAACTGCGTTATAATAATTCCCTAATATGGTTACCGCTGAGTTAGGGTTTATCGTTATCATCAAGACAACACCGTTCTCAACTAAAAAGCCAGTTAACTCAATTTCGTTTTAGTCTCCTTGGATCTACTATCGGTGCCATATTTACATCTAACTGACAAAAAGTCCATGTTTTACGAGAAAATTTGGATATAAAAATGGCAGCCATACTAATTTAAAGGGCACTGAAATGGTAGGAGTTAACTGACTTTTTAGTTGAGACGATGTTGATCGAGGAGACGACATAAGTGATAAAAGCGGAATAGGTCGGCGATATTGATAGTTCTCTTTGATCAATTGTCATCGAGCATTTATAGCAGAAGCGAATAAAAATAAATCTGCTGGAAAAAACTATAGGTTAGTAAAAAGGACGAACTGGAGCAGATCCATAAAACTTGAGATACTTTTTTTTCAGTTGTAGATGTTATAATTGAACAATTCTTGCATTTTTTTCAAAATATATATATATATTGATGCATTAAACTCGAAATTAAATACAAATTGTAATCTCCAATATGTTAATTTTTTATAAAATTAAATAAAAATTACAGTCCAACACTGTCTAAGCCATTTTCAGTAGCTGAACACAACGTGGTATTGACGCTAGCGCATCTCTTACAATTTTTTGAAAGCCGCGGCATGTATACCGCCCATGACCGCTTGGGCAGGTGTCGGCCGACAGGGTGATGAGCGCAAGTATTTTACCTGTAATTAAAAAAAAAAGTGTTGGACGCAACCGTAATCTGAACCTGCGCGTCCCGGGTGAGAGTATAAAATTCTACCACTACGCCACGAGCCTTCCATATTAAATCTGTCTTTCAATTTTAACCATTGCAAACCATAGAAATATGATTTATTTTTATGTTGCAAACCCGCCGCGAGAAAGGTTGCGTAGAGCAACACCGTTCTTAACTAACGTAGAGCTGGCGCCTACGAAGCGACAAACCGCTTAATACGATCAGGAGTTTTTCAGCAAGCAAAGAACCTACTCGTTAGAAAGTGCATTTTGGTGGCGTTTAACCGCCCCCGGAATGAATTCGAATTAGCAAGCGCCAAATAGGTTCCGAAATACAGGACGATTTTAGTGGCTGCATTGCAAGTGCCTATACGTCCCGTCAGAAATCTGTCGGTATCACTTAGCGGACGACCGTTTACCGCCACCTCCTGGTTTGCTGGGTACATTTTATATTAATGCCATCTCCCATTTATTCTAGCTTAATGATCGCTATAGATATACAGGGTTCCTAAGGATTTCTTTAGGGGTAGATAGGAAAGAAGCATGTATATTGAGCTGCCAGTTTTTTATTATCTCGTGACTGCTTTCATGAGAAAAAGGTTGTCGGCAGGCTTGCATTGTGAGCATAAGTCAAAGTTGCAATAATAACTGTGTGCAATATATATCTGCAAATTCTCCTAGAGGGCGACAATGGTCGAGGAAACATCTGTATCTTAAATATGTGCTGCAAGTACCGTGGAATCTGTTTAGTACAGTGGGGCCCCCGTCGGGTTACGTAAATTTGTTGTTTTTAAAATGCAGTATACTGGGGAAGAAAATATTTTTATTATTGACTAGAAAATAAAATATATTTTCTGTTACTACTTTCTGGAAAAAGCTAAACCAGCCTTTGCTAAGCTACACGACCAAAAAAATCAATTGTCTACATTTTTCATGCAGAACGTGTTGCTTTGTCATCTAATTCATTTTCAATAAAGCGTCCTCTAAACAGAAAAGTTTCGCTAATCGTCGCTTTGAGATCACTTTTCTTCAAAAATTTGATATGTATTTTACAAGGTGTTTTAAATTAAAGTATCGACTCAATTCTTCAAAACTAGTGGAATGGTAAAAGCGAAAAAGAAAAGGGGGCGCCAATATTTGCATCACCCTAAAAGTGGTGTAGCGGGCTTTTACTAAGGTCTGTTTTGTTTCAGAAAACGATTTTTTGTTTGTTTTCCTCTTGAACTTTCACGAAATTTTCACCCTATTATTTTTCGAAAAAATCTAGGAAGAAATATTTCCTTACAATACAATATTGGACGGACATAAGATAAGTTGTCCTAAATGAAGGGGTAGATCTTAGTTTAGATTATGAAGATAAAGAGCGCTGCAGGCGAAAATTTTGCAACTAAATTAAGGTGCAAAATAGCGCTGCAAGCAAAAATCTTTGTTTTTTACAAAAATAAGGTCATTTCGGGAACAAAATATTACTCGAAAATTTTATAAAAAGTAGTTACCTACCGGAGAAGACTGCGCCGCGAGCGAAATATTGTCAAAGAAAACCAAAACTAGGCATGAAGGTTATGGTTTATAAGCAAAAATATCAATTAGCCCCTCAAATAGCTCTCCCCGCCTAGGACCATCGCTGACTGTCTCCTGTTTTTTAAATAGGTACGAATCAAAATGGAATACCCATGGCGGATGTCCGTTAAGGCGTCACTCGGTCTTATTTACTCGATAGAGTTTCTACGGATATGCATTCATAGTCGGTTTTACGGTGAGACCTGTCGCATCGGTCGAGCGGATATACATTGTACTCAGTCCGTACTTTGTAAACAGTGCGTATGCATGGCCAACGATTACAAAAAAAGTCATAGCCTTTATCAGTTTATTATTAAAATCGACCAAAAGCAATTTTTAGTTCACTCCTAAATAAATGAAAATGGAAAATATAAAACCCTGCTCCTTCCTACGACTTTTTCGTGCATGCACGGGCACGCGTCACATGATTGTCATCTTAGAAATAACTGTGTTAACGTTTTACCAGGTTCACCAGCGCCACATAACGGATTGGAATTAACTAATTTGGAGTACGATCGGATATTTAGTATGATTTGGATTGTCCTTCAGCCTCACTTTTACTTTTATCCCCAAGTATTTGAACGTACTCCTTTAGAATTGAAAGAAAAAAAAATGGAAATTTAATTATATCTTTTAAGAGCTATTACAAATTTAATGCTCACCAATTGAATCAGTCCCTTAAAAAATAAAGCAAGATTAAATTATTTGAGGTTTAGAGACTGATTCAAGGGGCGAGCATTAAATTTGTAATATCTATTAAAAAATAATTCATTTATTTTTAACTTTCCATTTATTGAAGAAACAAAAATAAAAACATTACATATAATAACACTTATTTTATTAACAAAAATAAATAGAACTGTACAAAATAAAAAAAAAAAACAAGTCATTAAGCACACTGGTAATCAATAAACATACTTTAATTATTAATAATAATTGAAAATACCTGTTTACGGTTTACTTTTAAGCTTTTAAAATACACAGTTCTAGCTAAATTAAACATTTTTGGTGCCTCTGGAGATAATGGTCTTTCTCCCCTTAATTAAATTATTTAGTTACTTAATAAAATTAAATGCGTTTACTTTTATAAAATACTGAAATATTTTACTAGAAATTTTCTCATTATGAAAACTATCCTTCATTTTTATTTTCTTCAATTATACATTTCTAGTATATTTTAAATAATTTTTTTCATGAAAATCATTAATAAATATAAGTTTTATGATGCTTAAAGCCCTTTTGATTTTATTTAAAAAATTATTATTAATAAAATGAATCTCGTGTCCGCAAATAAAAATGAAAGTAAAACTCGTGGCATATCGGAAAAAGCGTTTTTGTTTCTCACTTCATTACGACCAGCCTCCAATGTCTAATGGAGAATCCAGACAACTATAGACCTATTTCATCCTTATTAGGAATCATCAGGGAGTCATAGGATTAAGTGCCAGGTATAATCCTATGACTCCCTGATGATTCCAAATAAGGATGAAACAGGTCTGTAGGTGTCTGGGTTCTCCATTAGACATTGGAGGCCCGGTCGTAATGAAGTGAGAAACAAAAACGCTTTGTCCGATATGCCACCAGTTTTACTATTATTATTAATGTAATGAAGCCTGGGCAAATTGTCATATTTCCTAGATTTTAAAAATTTAAAACTTCATGTTCAAAATCTTCCGGGTCTTTCTGTTGCAAAAACATTTTTTTGCACTCACATTTGTTTTTCTCAATTTTTTTAACAATGTAACAAGAAACATACCTAAGAACTTATTGCTCAATATTTAACATGGGATATTATGGGGTTTCTGGTAACGTGGTAAATTTCGGGCGTTCATCATCTTCATCGGCGTCTTCAGGTAAACCCTGAAATAATAGAAAAAAATTACTTTAAATATAAGGTATTGTTTCGAATTCGCTTATAGTTATTAAAAAACCTTGTAAATAAATGTAAAAAATATAAAATAAAAAATATATTAACTTCGGAAAGTACAGTTTCGCCTAAAAATATAAAAATTTATTTAAAATACTGCAAGTAATACTGTTTCTTCAAAGATTTTTTCCTCGGTTTAATCACTCATTTTTTTTTGTTTTTACACTAAAAACTTTTTAAACTTACTCTTGGGAGTTTTCTCAAAATTAACCTTCAATGATGGTTGGTGTCTTGGATACTTCTTGCTAGTTAACTAGATGGAATAGAAAAAAAATATGTTTAATTAATTATTTTGGGGGAAATAATTATAATTTAAAATAACCTTTTAATGACCCATTTCTAATATTTCTTCAGGACCAGTATGTACTGCATTTGGAGCTTCTACCATGTTTGGAGCTCCTACCAATGGACAGGTCGATTTATAGGTTTAGTATGACCAGGTTTAACATATATTTGTTAGGCATCGGAAATCTGTGTTTAAATTTTCCAACATCATTCACGCAAGTGTCAATGTAACACTTTATTGCCGGCATGTTCTGAAAAAATAAAAATATCAAATTATAAGTACGCCTACCTAAAAATATAAAATTGTAAAGTTACAACCAGCACAAACTTTATTATATCCCACAAAAATTGTTTAAGATGTATTATGAAACTTACATTATTTAAAAAAAAAACAATAAGTCACTGAAAACAAAGCTTAGACACCATTATTTATTTTCACAATCAAAACAAGTTCATGGCACTGTTAACAGTACAACTAAATCTTTAAAATTTGATAAAAAACAAAACCAATAAATTTCTAAGAAACCCCACCATATTGACCACACCCGGCACACCCGTCAGAACTCAAAACCAACATGACAGAACGTCACTTGTTACTAACCAAAATGCGTTGCCAACCGTAAGTAAAGAAACCTATAAATAAATATTTTTATTTCGATTTATTAGCATTCTTCGACAAAAGTTAATGTTTTTTTCAGCATATATTGGCTAATTGGTTGCAAGAAAATCTTCAGAAATTCTATAAAATTAAAATAAATAAAATTCACAATTAGTGCCATCTCCAGGAATGGAAGAAACTAAAATGGACCTGGTGACCTTGGTTATAAGAGAGTGCTTTCTACTTTTTTTAAAGGTTATTTCTATTACTGTCATAACATTTTATATTGACATCATATGACGTGTGAGTGGGCACTCACGAAAAAGTCATGGGTGGGTGTTAGAAAACAATATCCTGGTACGGAATTAATACATACAAGATGTAGTGACACCCTCGCCCTGTGTTCTCTCTCTCTCTGCCTAAGGTTTTTTTTCCGTTTGTCTGCCTAGAGACCTTGTGTGTATATAATATGACATATGACACATTTTTATGAGAGCGTCAATGTCATTTTTATTAAAAATGATGGAAATGGGTGGTGGAAATTTGATAAAAAGACATTTGTTAGAAAAATATTGATTATAAAATACATTTGCTAGAAAGTACATTTGTTAGAAAATAAATTTGGTAGAAACCCCACAAACAATGCCGACATGGCAAAGTGCCTTACAAATATTGGCATCTATTGGCACTGAAAATTTGACGCACGGCAATCTGTGCGTTATAAATACCTTAAACACTCCTGTTTGAGCCACCGGCCGAGCGACGGCAACGAATACGTTTAAAATGATGGCAAATACACACTTTGCATGGTTTAAATGTAGAGGAGCACTGCATACTAAATACCGGCATTACAGGCAATATTGGCAAAAAATGTACAGGGTGATTCACTATATTTTTCTCACTACATAGCTAATTTATTATTAGAGATAGAAAAATAGATTAAATACAAAATTTCATTATTTCTGCACAAATTTCAAGAAAATTCAATAAAAATTTTCAAAATGTCAAATTTAGACATCAAATTTTTTATTTTAAATTGAACACCCTGTATATTTTTTAAAATTTCGGTAGATCTTTTTTTCCTGATTCTTAAAATATACCATATGTAGGGTTTATCTTTAGCGGTTCTCGAGTGAAATAAAAAATAATTTGCCATAAGGGCGATGTGTTAGCCAAGGAAAAAGAGTTTAGGTGGTTCTTTGTTCAACACATTGCTCTTAAGGCAACGTTTTTCTTGAAAAATATACAGGGTGTTTTATTTGAAATAAGAAAGTTGATGTCGAAATTTGAAATTTTGAAAATTTTGGTTAAATTTTCTTAAAATTTGTGAAATACTAAGCAACTTTTGTATTAATTTTTTTTTCTATCTTTAAGAATAAATGAATTATGTAGTTGGGAAAATATGGTGAATCACCCTGTACCACTAAGTGCCAAAACCACGCAAAAATTAAAAGTTTAAAAGTACACCTCCTTGATTGGTCGGCTCTATAGGGATACAGATGCAAATTCCGATATCACTGATAATTGGCTTTTTCTCCCTATTTAAAGAATTTGTGCACAAAATAAAAATTGTGATGATTGTGGATTAAAAATAAAATAATGCACATAATTTACGAATGCACATTTATTTTGTTTTATCCTTAAACGAACAAAAATTCCTAGAAAAACCAATATGTAATAAATAAATAAATGTTACTATAAACCAAAACTTATACACATATATTTATATCCTAACATGAAGACAGGAATGGAAACCATATGAATAATATTTGTCGTCTTAGTCATGCCAAAGATAAAGGAAAATTCTTTCATAAATTGTTTTAAATATTTATTAAGAGGAGGTTTTCCATACCACAGTAAATTGCAACTGGGAAAATTTTATTTTGAATTTCTTTAATTGTGAATCAAAACAATAAGGTTTGATTCAGTTGCTTCATATAATAATTTCTTCGCCAAAAATTTAAAAACTTAGTACTTCCTTCTTCTTGTTATAAGATAAGATGAAGATCTATTCAGCATCTTTTTTCCTGGATGTTCTGCCCCCTTTCCGGTCACAGGCATTCCGTAACCTAGCCTTAATAGCATTTTTAACGACAGAATGAGGAAAAGTTGGTTGACTTCTTAAAGGATTTTTCTTTACGGAATCTAAAAAAGTTTAAATTGTGGTAAGTATAGCTGTAAATTATTTTTTTTTGGATAAACCAGTATTTTGTTTTAGAAAAAAGTAGCCCTTTTTGCTTAAAAGGTGACAAAATATCAATTTCTCACAAAAAAAATTAAAAACTTTAATCTAGTTGTTTTATTGGCAAATTTACGTCAAAATTAAAAAATAGTACCACAAAGTTGTCAGATGTTAAATTGTTGATCATTTCCCATTTATTCTGCCAAACATGAAAATTAAAGAAATTGAATTTGTTAACAGTTCCAGAGGTAAGAAAAAGTTGTAAAGTAAAATGGTTTTGTTTTCCTTTGTAGTTTTCTTAATTTGGTAGCAAAACAAAACCAAAGCTATGGACACACCACTATTGAAAAAAAAATGCAAAAATTTAATCTTACCTAACTGATCAAGGCTTGAAAATGCTAGCTTAATCTAGAAACTTAAAAAAATCCTTTTTATTGCTTTCTAAACCACATTTTTTTTCTGTCAAAATTGTTTTCTGACAAATGTATCTTCTGCCTAGTGTTTTTTTAACAAATATACTTTCTTCCAACTGTTTTTTTAACCAAATGCACTTTCTGTCGACTGTTTTCCTACCAAATATATTTTCTAACTAATGTTTTTTGACTAAATATACTTTCTAACAAATGAACTTTGTATGAATTTTTTTTCTAATAAATGTAATTTATCATAAATGCATTCTAACGAATATTTTTCGCCAACCCATCTGACATTTTGATAAGAAAATATATTAGATTAGATTAGATACTTTATTTATTCTAACGATATATTGGTATTACATTCTATAGCAAGAAGTTGGAACTGTACATACAATTGAGTAAAAAAAAGACTAAAACTACGATCCTATATTGACAAGAAAATAACATAACCAAAATTTGTCAATTTAAGTGACTTTGAAGGCGTTTCCTCAATAAATGTCATACATATCGAGTCTCCAGCCTAACCATGCGTTAAGAACAAAATAATTCGGGTACTCTCCACCCATTCGATATATCCTGATCGAAACCACTCTTATTTAAACATGGATCAAAGCACACTGGCATGTCTTTTGCCACTTACATGATATAGAAAAACACAGTCGGGATAACAACCGTTAGTTCGCACACAAAATCACTCGTATGTGAATACTTTTCGTGTGATTTCGAAAATCCGAGCGCTATGCGCGATGAGATGATTTTTGTTACAAATTGATGGCTGGAATTACTTTTAATGTAAAATTTTTATTTTTAGATGGCAAATGCAAACCATACCTACCATAGATCCAAAACAAGTGGGTAATTTTAAATTTGATTTTACATTTAGTCTCGCACCAGGAGTAACCACATTAAAAGGATATGGTATTAATATGGTGCGAAACGTTTTTCCACGCAGTACACTTAAGTGCGCTCAGGAATTAACTGAACTGTTACCCCCCAAAAAAAGGGTATGTATTACAATATAATGAATATTAGAGACATACCGAGTGGGCCATAAAAAACCGGATAACCACCGACTTTTATACAACAAGTTGCTCTTTGCAAGGAATTGAGCAGGACTTTGAGTAAAAATATTTTTTCGTCCGCCATCTTAAAATTTTAGATGGCGGAAAGAAACAAAATTTACCCATCAAAGAGCCACGTTTATTCTTATGTTACGGAAAATTTTTGGATTTTTTTATGAATTCGTAAAAAAGCTCTGTTTCTGCCACGCTGAACGAAGTGCGAATCATTAAAATGGGTTAAGTGGTTTTTTAAAAAAATTAAAAATTTTCAATCAGTGTTTTACGGTCTCAATTCTGTCTGCATACATTTTCTCATAAATTCATTATTAGAAAACCGATTTCAATGAAATGAATGTTGTCTTTCTTTCAATCATTCGGATTTATTGCTTTTATTTGCTTTCTAGTTTTAAAGAACACTCTCCGATAATCAGTCTGAATCAGCTTTAGTCTAAAAAATAAACACTTAACACTATTCTAAACTTAATCCTAAGTGTCGTCTACCTATTTTCGTCTACCGTAACTTCGTCTACCCTTATTTTCGACCACCTTTCTTAATGATTTCGACTACCGCACGACTACCCTTGTTCTACCGCCAATCAGCTCTCTCTATCCTACTCTAACCTATCCCTATCTCTCTTTCTGTCAAATGTTTGCGCGCGTAATCAGTTTGGCGCGTATTTTTAAAAGTTTTATAACATTCGACCATCCTGACATTTGTTTGACCTCAAACAAATTACTTAATATCTTAACTTAATCTAAATTTTAAAGAAAACTTTAACATAAACCTTAAGAAATCATAGCTTAGTATCTATATTTATAAAATCTTATAAAACTCTTTAAAAAAATTAACTTATGAATTTTATCTAATATTTCTCAGTCATACAACTTCAAGCATTCCCGCAGTCATACATACATATTTAAACCAGTTCATAATCTTCTAGTTTTTTTAGGTATTTTTCTTGTTCTTTGGCTCGCTTTTCGAATAGCAGGTGAGCTATGCGTCATATCATCATAATCATTCTGGTCATCATCTGTTTACTCTCAGAACTCTCTTTCTTCTTAAAATCTTCTGGAACATTGTCAAACTCAGTGATTTCTTGTTCATTTTCTTGTATATCACTCTCATTAATTGTGTCATCTGTAGCATTTCTGTATATTTTTAGTTGTGATACATGGGCTGTTGTTCTATAGTTAGGACTTTCTGTGCTGTTTAACTTCTCGACTCGGTAAATGTCACTGCTAAGTACTTCAGTAACAACTAGTGGCCCCTTAAATTTTGCTTGGGTTTTCGTTGGTTGGCCTGTGGAAACTGGTAGCGTTTTGAGTGCTACTATATCTCCCACTCTAAATTTCACACCTTCGTATCTTCTCTTGTTGTAATACTCTCTAATTTGATTCTGTTTTTGACTTACTCTTTCTCTAACTTCTTCTACATCATTTCTCATATCTTTTTGGGTTTTGGTCGCTATCTGAGTATGGTTTACCAATGCAGCATCTTCAAAATTGGGTATAAAACCATACAAAAGCTCAAATGGTGTACAACCTGTTGTTTTATTATATGTGTTGTTCAGATTTCTCTGAACAATGTGTAGATTTTTATCCCATCGTTCATCATCATCTAGATCAATCATTATTGTTGGTACAATATTCTTCATTTGTCTCTCAGCTAAACCATTTGCCTGTGGGTAATGGGTTACAATAAGTATGTGTTCAATATTGTACTTTTGGCAAAAGCTTTTGAAATCTTCGGCTGTGAAGGCTGTGCCTCGATCCGACACAATTTAGGGGCACCATAGTGACAAATGTATGTCTCCATATTTTTGACAGTTTCAGCAGCTGACGTTGATCTCACAGGATATATTTGGACCCAGCGTGTGAATCTGTCCACAACAACCAACAGGTGAGTATGCTCTCTTGTAGATTTCGGAAATGGTCCAACATGGTCAACATGCAACTTTATCATTGGTCTCTCTGGTAGTTTTGGTGTGTGCAGTAAGCCTGGTTTCTTACCACCTGGTACCTTATTCAGTAAACACTGGAAACATCCATTAATGTGACGCTGTACATACTTTCTGAGTCCTCGAAACCAAAAATTTTGTAAAATTAGAGCTATGGTTCTGTCCAGAGACCAGTGTCCTCTTAAATCATGGTAGCTGACAACTATTGATTTTCGCATGCTTTCTGGAATCACATAAAGTTTTCTTTCTTTGTCATTCACCTTTACAATCTTGTATAATTTTCCACTGCTGAATTCATAGCCTTCTATCTGTCTCTTTTCTGCTTTAGATCTTTCATATTCTTCTTTCTTAAAAATGTCAATTAACTGTCTTAAATTTTGGTCACCTCTTTGCATCATCAAGATTTTATCTTCCTCAGAAACTTTCACAAAAATCCTTTTGTTCAAAATTTCTTCCATCAAACCAAGTTTGCTAGGGTTTTCTACTGTTGCTCGACTCAAAGAGTCAACATGTGACATTTTCTCTCCTAGTCTATACTTAATTTCCATATCATACTCTAATAACAGTGAATACCATCTAGAAATTTGCGGATTTATAGTTTTCTTAGCATTTAAGTAAACCAATGCTTGACAATCTGTGACCACAGTAAATTTAATGCCAAGGAGGAGATGGCGCAGTCTCTCGCAAGCATAGACTATATAAAGCAGCTTTAATCTGGACGAATGATATTTACTTTCAACTTCATTGGTTTTCTTGGAAACACATTGCACTAAGTGCATTTTCTTGTTGTCATCTTCTTGCAATAACAATGCTGCTACTCCCACTGATGAAGCATCACAATGCAACTCGGTATATGCTTGTGGATTATACAGTTGTATGATTCTATATCTTTCTTAGTAAGGTCTGAAAGCGGTCGGGAAATCACAGCGTACTGGTGGATAAATCTTCTGAAAAATCCTGTTAAACCTAGGTAACGTCTAACTTCCTGCTTATTTACAGGCCTTGGAAAATCAACCACAGCTTGTAATTTATTACTTCCTGGCTTTAATCCCTTACCACTTAGTTCATATCCGACAAATGTCACACTTTCTTGTGCAAATTTACATTTCTTGACATTAAGTGTCAAGTTGGCATTGCTAAGAGCATTAAAAATTAACTCCAACAACTCCATCATATGATCAAAATCACATGCAGGGACTAAAATATCGTCAAAATAATTTATGATCAGCTGATCTTTTAAGTCAACGAGAGCTAATGACATTAATTTAGCAAATTCATAAGGCGCATTAACAAGCCCAAAGAAAAGGGGTTATAAATGTAGTCTTATGTTTTGAGTCTTCGCTAAGCGGCACTTGTAAATAACCATTCATCAAGTCTAAAACACAAAATATCTTGCACCCAGATAATCTCTCAAAACAGTCTTCCAAGTTACAAATTGGAAAATTCTTTCTAACCGTTTGATTATTTAAACGTCGGAAATCAATCACCAATCTCTTTTCCCCACTAGCTTTTGGCACTAACAAAACAGGGGACGCGTAAGGCGAGTTTGTGTCCCTAACAAGATCATTTTCACGCCACGTTTTTACAATGTCTTTTATGATTTGCCTATCATCCCTTGTGACTCTATATGGAGCACTACGTATCGGCACATTAGTGTCATCAATTTTTACCTCCATAAGATTCGTACACCCCAATTCATTCATATTAAGTGCAAAACAGTTTCGGTACTGATTTATTAAATTTAAAAGTTTTTGTTGTTGCTGGGGGTCAATTTCACTTCCTACATTTAACATGCTTAAACTAATTAGAACGAACTCACCATTTGTTAGTTTTTCTGCTGAACTTGTGCCTCTCATCTCACCAATTTGTTGTCCTTTCTTCAGCATAGAGGACTTTTCTTCACTGTATATCGGCAGCTGCATAATTCCACTAACATCCTAACACTGCACACTAACAAAGTTAATTTTATTTTTGAGAAGTTCTGTGTCCTTATTTACTATAACTGGCACTTTATTTTGAGTAGGTATTTCTATGTCTTTGAATGGATTATCACTGTCATTTGCAAAGTATAAACTGTCCTTTACTTTAACATAGGCAACACTGGGTTGCTCTGTGAAAGATCTACCCAGTAACACATCAACGGGTTGGGCAGAGTCTGGCACAACATATATTTTGACAGTTCGCTCTACATCATCTATCTTAACACTAGCATTTGTACATAAATTCACTTTTAATCCATTCTGTTTTTGATCACCAAACCCATACAACATCTGTTCTTCAGAAACACACTCAAAATTCTCTTTTTGCATCAAACTTTCAGTCATTGTACACACTGCACTTCCAGGATCAACTAATGACATCAATGTCCTGCCATTAACTGTCCCTTCTTTCAAGTATTTCTCAACATTGTTTGTATCTTTAGGTTTTACAACCATCATTTGTCTATTTTCTGTCTTAGGCTCGGTCTTGACATTTGCTGAGTTGCCAACGGCACTGTTGGTGCAATTTTTAGAGATATGACCTTCGAGTTGATATCTGAAACATTTGACAACCTTCTTTGGCTTCTGGCAGTACTTTGTCACATGGCCATACTCGCTGCAGTTGAAACAGAGTGGTTTTCCTTCACTATTTCTTAATGGTAACTTTGCTTTCTTTTCACCTTCTGGTTTTGCTCTATTCTGTGACATGTAGCCAGTAGAAGTCGATGACTTACTGGTTACTGTGTGGTTGTCAACTCGGCATTTGTTAATCTCGTCATACATCTGTATATAATGCAACAAATCATCTGAAACAATGTGCTTTTTGAGCATCATTGCTGAGCACATATGACGGTCAAAAAGTCCAATTATAATCTGCTTTTTTGTCTCCATAAAACTCAAATTTAAGCTCAAACAAAGTGCTACTTTCTCGTGGTAATAGTTGCTTAAATCTTCACCCTTTCTTTGCTTCTTTTCCTCCATTCTTTTCCATTTTGTTGGCAAGTCTTCATCTTTTACAAAAGTGCTCTTAAATGCTTGCTCAAACAAGTCAAAATTCACCAAAACATTCTTTCTACCTTCATACCAAAATGCAGCACCTCCAATCAAGTTTGATCTGGCTGTTTCTAGGGTCAGTTCGTCAGGCCAGTTGTGTAAAATAGCCATGCTTTTAATTTTACCAATCCACTTACTTCCATTTTTACTACCATCAAACTTCTCTACATTCTTCGATAAATCAGGCATTACTTGAAAACTAGGGGCATCTTGTCTGTTGTTATTTAAAGACATCAACATTCGCTCGAACATTTGTCTTTCCTCACGCATAAAAGCAAAAAGTCTTTCAGTAGTGTCCATATTTTGAGGATTGTGTGAAAATTCACCTGTAATACTATCATGAAACTGTTCTTCATTATTTCTCGCGTCCTCACTCATTTTTTTACATTTCAAAACACTCAAAAATGTTCAAAACTTTCGCAATCCGTAAAAAAAAACAACCGCGCACCCGATTGGTCCAAGTCCTTGGCCAACTTCACATCAGAAGCAAGGCCCGTTCGCTTTGACTAAGGCCACTGATATTGCACCGATCGAACTATGGCACGTCCGTCGATACAGCCGCCATGTTTCGTTTTTCCTGCACGAACGCGTTCTAAGTTTTGGTGAATGCAAACCAAAATTAAGGAATTTTAATAGTTTTCCACTAGTTTTTCGGCGTTTTTCCACTCGCGGATTAGAGAAAACACAATCCCACTTCTGAAAAATGTTGTCTTTCTTTCAATCATTCGGATTTATTGCTTTTATTCGCTTTCTAGTTTCAAAGAACACTCTCCGATAATCAGTCTGAATCAGCTTTATTCTAGGAAATAAACACTTAACGCTATTTTAAACTTAATCCTAAGTGTCGTCTACCTATTTTCGTCTACCGTAACTTCGTCTACCCTTAGTTTCGACAACCTTTCTTAATGATTTCGACTACCGCACGACTACCCTTGTTCTACCGCCAATCAGCTCTCTCTATCCTACTCTAACCTATCCCTATCTCTCTTTCTGTCAAATTTTTGCGCGCGTAATCAGTTTGGCGCGTATTTTTAAAAGTTTTATAACATGAAAGTCATCATAGCGAAAATCGATTGTCTTTTAACCACTGCTATTGAAATTTGCCGCCCTCTTGAAATCCAAGATGGCGGACAGAATCAAACTTGACCCTTCAAAGAGGCTCGTTTATTCATATTTTCTGAAAACTTTTTAATTTTCTTTTATTCCTGGAATAGCTCTGTTTTTTCCCACGCACAACGAGGTATAAATCAGTAAAACCGGTTTAGCGGTTCTTAAAAAATTAATTTTTGTTTCCATTGCTGACTTCTGTTTCGATTGCCTTCTCAATTCCGTCTGCATTAATTTCCTCATATATAAATTCATAACTACTGAACCGATTTTAATTTAATAACAAGCATTATGACAAAGATCGATTGAACTTTAAAGACCACTATCGAAATTTGTCGTAATTTTTAAACCCAAGATTGCGGACAAAATCAAATTTGATCTTTCAAAGTCGCTCGATTATTCTTATGTTTCGAGAACCTTTTCGACTTTTTTTAAATTCGTAAAAAAGCTTTGTCTCCGGCGCGTATAACTAGCCAGTATCCTCTCCATACAGGCCGATCAACTCCTACCGATTTAGTGTCCTTTAATCCACCTTCGCCGCCATTTTTACTTAAAAGTGACAGAAAATCCATTAGTTTTCTGTCCATATGGCGGCGAAGGTCGAGAAAAAGACACTAAAACGGTAGCGTAGATAGAGGATATACCGAAGATATGTAACCTTACGGGCTAAAATGTTAGCAAAAATTGGAAGTTCGTGGATAACTCCCCAGAGCGCGCATAGTCGCTTTTGGACAACTCGACTGTCATCAACCCAGTGCATTTCGCCACAGCAAAATCTGTAAGGATAGAAGACATAATCAATTTTCCTTTGCAATCTGTAATAACTCTCCAATGTTTCACTTGACTTCGTATAGGTGGCGCTATTAACTTAGTATTAACATTCCTCCTGCGCTAGATAGCGTAGAAAATAGATATATCACTGCCATTATTAATATTAGAAGTCGTATGTATTTGAAATTAACTTTTTATGACGTCATAGAGAACATTCTTCTTGTTTTCATCACTACTTTTTTTTGTGTGATTTAGTGTTAGAATAAAAAAGAATATTATCATGTTGATTTTGTGATTTTTTTAACAAAAACAGTTTTATTCTTGTGATTTATTAATGCTTACATACAGGTGCATGTTTTATACAGTCCAATTTTTTAATGAGCGGACTGACGTCATTTTTGCCTCTGAAAACGTATTTCTTTGTTGTCAACAGTTCGCCTGTCAAATAATTTGTTGTTGTCAATTTGAAATAACAGTTAACACAATCAACGACATCACTTTTTTTACATATTTATTGTCGCTGTCTAAAACAATGCATCAAATAGAGACCCAAAAAAATGACGTCAGTCCGCTCATCAAAAAATTGGACTACTAACAAAAAACTGTTGGTAAATTATTTTTCGGTAATTATACGGTTATATTATTATAATTATATTATACGGTTTTCTGCCATTTTTGATTTTTTATGAAAAATTCTTTATACTGGAGTCCCTAGAACCCCAAATCCGCCTGCGCCCGATTTTTGTTTTGTGTTAAAGAGAAAAAAGGGTGCCCGGTGGGGGTTCTAATGTATTTGTCTGATTGTTTTGGGTTGGGTTGGATTAGGTTGGGTTGAACTGTGTTGGATTGGGTTGTTTTAGTAAATTTTTAGTGTATTTTTCTGATTGTTTTGGGTTGGGTTGGATTAGATTGGGTTGGACTGTGTTGGATTGGGTTGTTTTAGTGAAAAAAATTTAAAAAAAAACAAAAAAAAAATAAAAAAAAAACAACCAGCCTAGGCGGATTTGGGGTCCTACGGACCCTAGTAGATTCCCCCATAAAGAATTTTTCATAAAAAATCAAAAATAGCAGAAAACCGTATAGTGCATAATTACCGTTTTTTCGCATTAATAATTAAGTAAGTAGAAACTATTTAAAAAAAAACATCCGGCAGTTCGAGAATTTCTTATAAAATTTCAGTTTTAAAGAAAATATTAAATATAAATAAATTTCGCTTAAAATATTTTAGCATAATTAAAGGGGTAACGTTTTTGTTTAAGCAATTTTTATGCCATGATTTTGCTCCCATTGTATAGCCTTCTTTCCAAACTTTCGATTTTTAGAATAAAACTCTCAGTTTTCTCAAGTTTTCACTGTTTTTTTTAGCGTTCAAAAAAGTACTGCAATAAAACCATTTTTCTCTGTTAAAATGAAAAATATTTAAGGTTGTTGGAGAGAGACAGCAGGCTATTAAAAAGTATTTTAGAGAAAGATGGAAATAATTTAAGGCAATTGTTTACTAAAAATTTCTGTTTTGTCATCTTGAGTGGTGTCGTGCATATAATTTTTATTTTGCCATTTTTATCCAAAAAACGACAAAAATTGTAATTGTTTATTTATGTCATAAGGTGGTATTAATTTATTTCAATCAAAGTTCTTTATAGTGTTTAAAATTACCAAAAAACTTGTCCTACTATAAGTGTATTTTAGCACATCTAAAAATAATTGAAAAGGTATTTAACTATATTATTTTAAGGTTCATCATGGTAGACGTTTCTATTTTGTAATGTGGCCATTAAATATTTAAATTTGAAAGCAAATTGTTGTTAAGTTAAAATAAAAAAGCATATTTAAAAAAATTAAATACAATAAATAAATACCTACAATAGAAATAAAATTATAGCATTTATTATCTTTATGATAATCAACTAATATAATATATAATAAAATATTTTTTTCCGAAATATTTTTGGAATGCTTAAATGCGACACTGTTGTATACCAAAACTAAATTTTTGGAAAAAAAGGAACTTTCAATCCAAATAGCTACTGTATAGGGAGGAGAATTTATGCTAAATGCATAATAAAGATATTAGACAAAGTTAGGAGTAAAAAAAGAAAGTTTCGCATTTTGCTAACTTATTGTAAATTATCACACACTTTTGATATTCACAAACACCAATCGAAATATTTATCACACACATAAAATCTAATATATATTTGAAAATGCACCATTATAGTGCGCCACTGGGGCAATTTTTGGCTCTACCATGATGAACCTTATAATTTTGTTAAATATCTGTTAAAATATTTTTAGATGTGCTAAAATACACTTTAGGAGGACAGGTTTTTACTGCAAAGAATTTTGATTGAAAGCAATGAATACCACCTTATGTTTTACACACTTTACGCTTTGAAAAACTAAAATTTTTGCTGTTTTTTGGATAAAAATGTCAAAATAAAAATCATATGCACAACACTACTAAGGATGACAGACAGATGATATAACTAAAATTTTTAGTAAACAATTGCCTTAAAATATTTTCATCTTTCTCTGAAATAATTTTTTATAGCCTGCTGTCTCTCTTCAGCAACCTTAAATATTTTTGCACTTTACTAAATTATTTCTTCATCCATCTCTAAAATTCTGCTCTCTTCTCATTAAATATTTTTTTGAACGCTCAAAAAACCGTGAAAACTTGAAAAATTTAAGTGTTTTATTCTAGAAATCGAAAGTTTGGAAAGAAAGCTTTAAAATATGAGCAAAATCATAGCGTAAAAATGTGAAAAACATAGTTAAAAACGTTACCCCTTAAATTATGCTAAAATATTTTATTCCTTAAATTAATAATTAAAATTATGTTAAAATATTTTAAGTCTCAAATTACCATCATGGCTCTACCAATAGAGCAGACCAAAACTCAAAACAAGAAAAAAAAGTCATAAGGATCGGTGGGAGGTGAGGGGGGGTAAAATTTGTGCGAAGGTGTTCTATTTGACTTTGGGATCAACCTGTATATCGTTGTCAGCAAAATTTCTATCTAGAAATGCCCGGTCAGCAAGCTTTTATATAATTTATATAATTTTTGTTGATATCTTTAAATGGGTGGGGGATGAGGGGGGGTAAAATTTGTGCGAAGGTGTTCTATCTGAGTTTGGGATCAACGTTTATATCGTGGTCAGCAAAATTTCGATCTAGAAATTCCCGGTCAGTAAGCTTTTATATAAGTTTTGTGGATATATTTAAATGGGTGGTGGATGGGAATTTGTGTGAAGGTTGTTCTATGTGAGTTTCGGATCAACGTGTATATCGTGGTCAGCAAAATTTCGATCTAGAAATGCCCGGTCAGCAAGCTTTTATATATGTTTTGTGGATATCTTTAAAGGGGTGGGGGTGGGGAGGTAAAATTTGTGCAAGGGTGTTCTGTTTGAGTTAAGGATCAACGTATATATCGTGGCCGAAAGTACCCGGTCATTAGAATTCGACCGGGTCAGCAAATTAGGAACACCCTTCTTTTGGACGTGTTTCGCGTGGGTTCATTGAACTTCATTTGATTACCCGCGTCGCGCTGCAGGGGACACCCCAGACACAGCCTCGTGCCCCGCCGGGGTTTCACAGGTGCGTTAGTTTACGATACAGTGCTTTCGTGCTGCTTACTATTTTTATTGAATTGTCTGGTGAATTGTAATCGAAATAAATTAAAAAATGTCAACAAGGTGTTGCTCGTATTGGAACTGCTCAAACCATAAAAATAACAACGAAGATGTTGCTTTTTTATTTTCCAATTAACGACATTGTAAGATTGGAAAAATGGCAAAAACATTCGGGAAGCTTAAACATTCATTGTAAAACCGAGGAAGAACTGAAAAATTTTGTCATTTGTGAAAAACATGTTGCCCCAAATTTTATATTGATCAGCAATGCAAAAAATGCAAAATCACGTCGATTGAAATCTGTTATTACCTTTATTCAAAATTTGTTTTAACTTATTTTTAAAAGAAAACACTCAATATATTTTTTATTTTTTTTTTAATTTATGGAAAATTTCGGTTTATCTCTCCTACTTGAGCTAAGAAAATTAACGAGTTTCTGCATTTTTATAAATTGTTTGCTTAATTTTATATAAAGACCCGTGGGTTGTTTAAGAAAGCCAAAAAGGTCATTAGGAAAGCCTTTCATTTGGGTGTTGTGATGTGAAAAGCCATAGAAGCTCATTCTCTCTAGTGAAAAAGAAGAAGAAAAGCCTTTGACCGCTAAAATTTAAATTATTTTGATGTTTATAATAAAACCCAACTTTTTTTAATTTGGCGTGTACCTAAAAAAAAGTTTTATGCTTTATGGACTATTGTTTTTTGACAACTGCTAAAAACCGTGTTTTTATACTTTATGAAAATGAGGATTTTACTCAATGTTTGCATAAAACCAAAACGTGGCTTTATTGGATACCGATGCAAAACATTTTTTTTTAGGGGCTCAAATTAATTTTTTTATACCTTCATTAAAAACACGATTTTACCCACTATCCGCAATGTACCCAACCATGGCTTTTTTGGTTACTTTTTTTTTTGATCACGGGTGCGAAAAAACATTCACGTCTTTTTTTTACCGAAATTTGGAGAAAAATAGCTTTAAATGTTAATACTAAGAAATTCTTATTATTCTTACCAAGAAATTAATTCAAAAGTATTCACAAGAAGAACGTTCAGAAAATAAGAGAAAATTACAAACTGTCAAAAATTAAAATGTAAGGTTAGCAAGGTTACCATAGAAACCATTGTTTTGTCATGTACGCAGCCACCATTGATATTGCTAATATAACAGTTGCGAGCTTTCAGTGGATGTTGTGTTTGAATTTTATTTTGCAAGTTTTTTTCCTATTTTTTTAGGAGTTTTTGATAAAGGTATTAAAAAAATAGTGTTTACAACTCGCGGCTAAACTCTGTTTTCTTTTACTCGGGTTTTTAAATAACAACGCACGTAAAAAAAACACTATTTTAGCCACTTATTGTAAAATAGTAGTTTTCACAACCAGTGGATAAAATAGTGCTTTTTTTACAAGCGTTGGTTTAAATAACGAGCGCAGCAAGCAATTATTTAAAAACGCGAGTAAAAAAAACACATCAGTTTATCCGCGAGTTGCTAACACTATTTTTTTAATTCCTTTATCAAGCAATCCAAAAAAAACAGGAATATACTTTTAAAAATCTCGAAAGAAGAGCACTCCTCGCAACACACCATCTTTACACTATAAATCAAGGCGCTTCGCGCTTGTTATTTAAATCCAAGCTTGTAAAAAACACGATTTAAAAACTATATTATTTTTTAAATTTTATCCATTTTTAACACGCTGTGTTTCTATCCAGGCAACCCAACTTAAAATGCGAAATAACATAATTAGTTAAAAACTGATCAATCGACAATATTCTGGGCAGCCATGCTCACATGCTGTTTATTTTTTTGTTGCACACTTTCAATAACAAAATAATGGTATTTTTTTAGGATTTTTGTACTGCCAACTTAAAACGTCTTTTCGCGACCGATGTTTTCGAAAGCACATTTTGAAAACATACTACACCGTTTCAACCGCAACGTCACCGTTTCGAACCATCGCCACTGATCGTCAAAATGACAATTATTGAATGACGTTAATCACCTGTGTTTGTGTGGCTTCTCGTTTTTTGGATTTGGAAGTTTTTTTTGTGATTTTTCGAAATAGATGTCCTAGATCTACAAGTGAACCTTTTGTTTTCTCTCCGCTAGATAACCATTTCTATTTTCATTATTGCTAAAAATTGACAACGGCGGCCGAGGCGCTTTCGAAATCCTTTGAAATGTTTTAAACCGTGACGTCACTGTTTTCAAAGCGGTTTCGAAATCATCGGTCGCGAAAAGACGTCTTTAGTAATCATGCAGCTAGTAAAATTTTAAATTTTGTAAGAGAAGGTCGAAAACATTACGCGAACCGGCATGGCTATTTTATGTGTGGAAATTATTCTGAATGGTAGCAGAGGATATCATTTTGAAGTTTAACAAAATATTATGTTAAACCATTGTATAAAGAAGTATTATACAATGGTTAAACATTATTAAAGATACCTATAAAATAGTGTATATGCACCATGATTTTATGTCGCACTTAAAAATATATAATGTGCCATTTACGGTTGTTGTAAACAGAGATTTGCCAAACTATTTTTTACTTTTTAATGCATTTTTTTAATAAAATGGTCCAAGATAAAAAAAATATTTGTTTTATTTTTCACATATTCCTAATCAAGAAGAAACAAAATGCAAAATGTATAGGATGTGCCAAAAAAAACCGGTCCGATTTTAATAATATTAAGCTTTTTAGAAAGCCAAAGCTTCAAAATTTATAGGACCAATTTCAAACTTGACATTTCCTAAAAATCCAAAATGAATGAATTTGAAAAATAGGTATTTTTAACCCCCCGTATATATTTTTTTGTGTGGGACACTGTAATAAATCTGAATCATCGAATACGAAGCCACATTCTTTCTAAGCACATCGATGAAACATTTTGAAAATTCGGACAAGAAATAAGATTGAATAAAGTGTCTCAGAAAGTTTTTTCTAGGGGGGTGAAATTTGGCTACTTTTTAAATAGGCCCGCCATCTTGGATTTTTACTAAATGTCAGTTTTTTCATTAGTTCTATAAATTTTGAAGCTTGTGCCTTTTAAAAAGTTTAAAATCATTAAAATCGATCAATTTTTGAAAAAGTTATTACTATTTAAACATGTAGATTGTTTCTTAATAAGCATGATTTTGCAGGTACTTCGGTCTATTTAAAAATTGCAAACTTCCTTATTTCTTGTCCGAATTTTTAAAATGATATATATATTCTTCTTCGCTTTTGCTTTAAAAGGATGTGACTTCGTAACCGATGTTTCTGATTTATTACAGTGTCGCACACAAAAAAATATCTAGGGGGTTAAAAATGCCTATTTTTTAAATAGGTCCGCCATCTTGGATTTTAAGGAAATGTCAAGTTTGACATTCGTCTTATAAATTTTGAAACCTTAGATTTCTAAAACGTTTTATTTATATTCAGTATTTTAAAATCGGACAATTTCCTGCTAAGTTATAATCATTTTAAAAAGTGCAGTTTTTTTTGGCACACCCTATGTAATTTTTTCGCAACCTTTCCATTTCTAGCAATGCCTTATTATTACAAGGGTTCTTTCCTGTCAATTTTGTACAAGTTCTCTCCCAATTAACTCTGCATAAAAGTCCCAGTATAAAAGAAGTTCTGAATTTACCTTCTTTACACCCCTTACACTCACACCCCCCACTTCCGATTTTTTTTTTCATAAAATTGTATTGTCACTAAATCAAATCGTAAATCTGAAAACCGCATGTTTGTATCTGTTTTCATTACAAAGTTCTGAATTTACCCCCTTTACACTGCTCACCCACCCTCTACCACCGTTTTTTTTTCATAAAATTGTATTGTCGCCAAATCAAATCATAAATCTGAAAACCGCACCTTTGTATCTGTTTTCATTTCAAAGTTCTGAATTTGCTCCCTTTAGACCGCTTTACCCCCTTTACACCCCCCAATCACCCACTACCCCCCTCCCCATTTTTTCATAATATTGTATTGTCATCGGATCTACTTTGCCGTGCCAAATTTCATTAAAATCGGTTCACGGGAAGTGTGTCAATGAATTTAGCCCCTTATTTTTAAACCTTAACCACCCCCTACCCACCAAATTTTTTTCATAATATTGTATTATCATCCGAAATACACTACTGTGCCAAATTTTATTAAAATCGGTTTACGGGAAGTGTGTCAAAAACGAATCGCAAAATTTGATAGTCAGGCAGACTGTTAAGTTAAATATAATCGTCTAATAATAATACAAACTGTCTTGCTTCATTCAGCATATTCATGAATTTATATTATGATCTCTCTACCAGCTCCCATTCCCTTAGCAACAAGTTCATTCATTTACGCCACTGATAAACCGGTATTCAGCAAAGAATCAAAAACTTGCGGTAATTCATGGCTTGGCTTGCTGTTCGGATACCGTCGGCTTGCGTCGGATATTAGCACGTGTCCTCTCTATCCTTGTTGCCAGCACTACCTATTAATTTCGGTCTCCACTGGAGCTCTCTAACAGTTACTCGGCAAAACAAAATTTTTGGTTTCCATACTTTCCGCAAGGTAAATGGGGGGACCAGTTGCCTGATCAGGGTTTATAATGAGTGGAAGTGCAACGGACTATTCTCACTTCCACTTATCAGTTACATATCTTGGGTATTTTCTATCTCCGACGGTAGGAGTTAATTGGCCTATGTGAAGAAGGTATTGAACTAGCATTTTTCTTTCGTAATTTTTGTGAGCTATGGGTTGTTACCATTATGTTTCTATTTCATTAAAACCGGTTTAGTAATGATCAGAGTAGCAAGAGTCTAAAATGCAAACAATCGTTAAAGAAAACACTGATATCTTAAGAACTACTAAGGCGATTTTTCTTATGCATAGCATGGGGCGTGGGAAACCCAAAAAATTAATAAATAATAAAAATAAATAATTTAAGTTAATATTTTAAGTTCAAAAAAGGTAAAAAAATTACGCGCAACAAAAAAAAAGAGCTGCTTTTTTAAATGGTGGCAAATTTTAATGGCGATCTTTAAAGAGAAATTGATTCTTACCATGATGGTTTTTATTACCAATGGTTAATGATTCGTACCTAGCTATGCGCATTGGAGAAAGGGCATTTTTAGGTTCTTGAAACCTAAGAATAAACGGGCTTCTTTGAAGATATTAATTTAATTGTGTACGCTACCATGACTTTCAAAATGGCGAAAAATTTCGATAGTGACCTTTTAAGAGTTTTTGATCTTTGCCATGATGCTTTTTATTTTATTGAAATCGGTTGAGTGACAATTTGAGAAGGCAATCGTATAATCTGGAAAAAAACCTGTTTTCAAGATTTATACCTCGTTGTGCGTGGCGAAAGCAGAGCTTTTTTACAAATTAAAGAAAATATTAAAAAGTTTCCATAACATATAAATAAACGAGCCTGTTGAATTTCAATAGCAGTAGTTAAAGAAAAATTTTCGTCATGAGCCATTTTATTTCATCGAAATCGTTTTAGTAATATTAAATTGATGAGAAAATGTGTGCAGACAGAATTGAGACGGCAATCGCATAATCCGTAAAACACTGATTGAGAATTTTCTATTTTTTTAGAAACCACTCAACCGATTTTAATGATTAGCACATCGTTCTGCGTTGCAGAAACAAAGCATTTTCACGATCTCATAAAAAATTCAAAAAATTTCCGTAACATAAGAATAAACAAGGCTCTTTGAACGGTAAAGTTTGTTTCTGAAAAATATTTCTTATCAAAGTCAATTCCCTTCAAAGAACAGTTGGTTGCATTAAAATCGGTGGTATGGTTTAAAAGCATCGATATACAAACCTTAGATAGGGAACATCCAAAATACGTTGACGCCAACAAAAAAAGACTATTTTAGAAAACATATATCTTGGGAAAAAATCCGTCCTCATCAAGCAGTGGACTTGGTCTAATTTAAAATCATAAAGGCGCGTTTGTCACGTTTTGCAAAAAATATTTTTTGTACTTTAAAATATTTTTTTTTATTTCAATATTATCGCTCACTTACAAAATTTCTAAAAAATATATCTCGTTTTAAAATTCATAGGGAACAGGTAGGCGAATTTATTTAAAAAACTCTTACTGTTGTGAACTAAAAGGTTTTATTATTCAACGACAAACTATATTACAAAACATAGATCATAGATGACCAAAAATCAGTAAGACCAAAAACAAGTTGGTTTGCACTAGCACCACGGTTGGCGCTACTTGCCTTAAATCTATCACTAAACACAGTAATAAATATCAGAATATTACTAAAAATATTTTAACACCCCCCCTTCTCAAAAATATTCGGTTAAACTTAACTTCTCAACAAAAGACTTATGTTTAACACTAGCTGTCATATCATCATCATTATCATTCGTGGGCAAATATTTTACAACAAATCAAAAATTATGTCTCACATCTATGTGTTTTGATCTCTTTTACTATTGGATTTACTGATAATTTTTAGATTATTTGTGCACTTTGATTATCATTATAACGTGAAACACAAAAACTATTATCAATTTCCAATATTTCATAATAGACATATTTTAGATAAATTGCTTCTTTAGATGCCTCACCGAGTGCCATATACTCTGCCTCAGTTGAACTTAAAGCGACAGTTTTTTATTTAATACTCTCCCATGAAATAGCACCCCCTGAAAGCTTAAAAACAAATTCAGTATAGGATTTTTTGTCCCTTTTATTTGACGCCCAATCTGCACACGTTTTGCATTTTTCCAGTGCACTTCTGTATAACAAGTGTTATACTGGCTTAAAAAACTTACAGAAAATAAAATATCTGATCGAGTTAAAACTGCCAGATACATAAGTTTACATTTTTTGCCAAAATCAGCTTTTTCGTTGTTTTCAAAATATATGTTTGAATCCATAGGCGTACCTACAGTTCTATAATGTAACATCCCAAATCTTTTTAAAACTGAATTTACATAACCCTCCTGATCTAAGAAAATAGATATATCCTTGTAATATCTAATCCTACTTAAATCTTTTACTTTAAATTCTGAATGTTGTATCATTTTCACAATTGCTAAAAATAAGGAAATCGTCTAAATACAAGGCTACAATTGTTAAATTATCTTTCTCCTTTTTTATATATAAACATGGTTCATACTAATATTCCACTGCCCAAAGCTTTGTTTTAAGCCATAAATTGCATTTTTTTAATTAAAGAACTGTATTTTCTGTCATTTCTAAACCCTCTGATCCTTTCATGAAAACCTCATTATCTAAATAACCATTTAAGAAAGTCGTAGCTAAATCTAAATGCCTTATTTTTAAATCATATTTGACAGAAATCTCAAATAATAATCTTAAAATGGAATGTATTACCACTGGTCTGAATGTCTCATCAAAATCTACACCAGGTACCTGCGTAAAACCTCTCGCTACAAGCCTAGCTCTATAATGAACTGAACCATCACTTTCATTCTTACGTTTAAACACCCACTTGCAGTCAAGTACCGTACCATTCTCAAGTACCGTACCATTCTCCGGCATATCCATGCCATCCACCCATGCTTCGTTCTCATCAAAAGACATTAGCTCTACTGCCATTGCATTTCTCCATTTTTCATTATTTGGTCTCGATAATGCATGACTAACTGTCAATGGATCCTCTTCTAAACAGACTTTCTTTGGTGATTATACATTACTCATCGATAAAAAATAACATAATCATCAAAACTTCTAGGTTTATGTTTTCTGTCAGATTTACGAACATTCTCTGCTCTCAGTTCATTGACTTCACACACAAAACCGCTATCTGAAGTGTCATTACTTAAGTTCTCGCTAACCTCTTCTTCATGTGTGCTCTCAAAGTCATTTTCAGACTCTCCTGAGCGTTCTGATGACGTTTCTGAATAATTTTCTCCCACTTCAGGTGGTATTTCAGGATTTATCAATATCTGAACATTTTCTTCCATAACGATGACATCTCTACTGATTACAATTTCATATGTAGCAGAGTTATATACCCTGTAGCCTTTTGTCACTTCACTGTTCCCAACCAGTATCATATCCTCAGATTTTTTGTCACACTTTGTTCGCTTTGCTTTCGGTACATGTACCATCAACTTGCTGCCGAATATTCTCAAATGCTTAAACATTTGGCTTGTGATGGTGCCACATCTCGTAAGGCGTTTTGTCACCTAAACCACTTGCTAGTGACCTATTTTTCAAATGTACTGCAGTACTGATAGCCTCTGCTCAGAACTTTTTTTCCAAACCTGCATCGAACATGCATCTAGCTTTTTCTACCAATGTTCTATTCATGCGCTCGGACATATCATTCTGTTTTCGTGTATAGCTATTAGTTTTCTGATGTATGATGCCATTTTTTCTAAAAACACTGTCAAAATCCCTGGAACAGTACTCTCCACCATTGTCCGTTCGAAAAATCTTAATTTTCTTGTTGGTTCTTGGTTTTCAACTATAACTTTAAACTACAAGAATTTTTCTAAAACTTGATCTTTGGTTTTTAGAAAGTAAACAAATGTCATACGTGTTGCGTCATTTTCAAATAATGCAAAATACTTGGAGTCAGCTATGAAAATCTCTTTTATCGGTCCAAACAAGTCTCTCGCTCTATTTTCCTTTTTAGGAAGTGGCAACCTGTGTTGTTTTCCTTCGCAGCATATTCTACAATTTTTCTTTCAAAATTTTAGCTCTCCTTTGAAATCTAAGCCATCCACTGAATTTTTCATCTTGTTTAGATCTGCGGAATTGATGTGCCCAAACCATCTATGCTAAGTTTCACCCGTTCTTTTTGCCTCTTTCCCCACCACCAGTAAAAGCCACTCCAGAATGTAGTTCAACATCCATCTCCAACAACTTGGCTTTTATGTCATCCGCTGTAATCGTTATGCCGCTATACTCTAGCGCCATAATCATAGGGGAAAATTTTTCAGGCAAGTCAGCTAAAATCAAAGATTCCACCCACACATCATCTATAGTAAATCCTGTTGCTTTTAGTCTCTGTGCAATTTCCACGACCTTGTTTACATAATCGCCCAGAGACTTGCAATTCTCCATCTTCGTAGAGATCAGTGACCTTAATAAATTGATGTTTCTTGTTTGACCTTGGTCAGCAAACATACTTTTAAATTTATCCCTTATTTCTTCCGGTGTGTTTCCGTCCCTGATGTAAGAATACAGTGCCGAAAATATGGTAAGCACTTTCCGAGCCATTGCTATCGCACATTTGTCTGTGTCATTTTCCGTGCCGGCCACACAGCTCCAAAGATCGTTTAAAATCAGAACGTTTTCGATGGCAAATGCCCACTCCTACAAATTTTCCCGACCTTTTAGCTTCGGCACACTAGCTAGGAAATTGACCGACATGGCTCCTGAACGTTTTTTCAAACAATTTAAACGAAAAATCTCACGAAAAACAGTGAAAAAGTGGTTCCAGGCTTGTCCAGGGTCTTTCCAGACTTTTCCAGAATATATCCAGACTTCTCTAGACTTTTCCAGATTATATCCAGACTTTTTCCGGGTCTTTCCAGATTTTTCCAGAGTGTATCCCGACTTTTCCAGAGTGTATCCAGACTTTTACAGGGTCTTTTCAGACTTTTCCAGAGTCTTTCCAGACTTCTCCATACTCTTCCAGAGTGTATCTAGACTTTTTCAGGGTCGTTCCAGACTTATCCAGACTTTTTCAGAGTATATCCAGAGTTTTCCAGGGCCTTTCCAGACTTTTCCAGAGTTTTCCCAAACTTTTCCAGAATTTTTCCAGACTTTCTAGAGTGTATCCAGACTTTTCCAGGGTCTTTCTAGACTTTTCCAGAGTATATTCAGACTTTTCCAGGGTCTTACTAGACTTTATAGGGTCTTAGCAGACTTTCCAGAGTGTATCCAGACTTTTCCAGACTTTTCCAGAGTATATTCACACACTAGCTAGGAAATTGACCGACATGGCTCCTGAACGTTTTTTCAAACAATTTAAACGAAAAATCTCACGAAAAACAGTGAAAAAGTGGTTCCAGGCTTGTCCAGGGTCTTTCCAGACTTTTCCAGAATATATCCAGACTTCTCTAGACTTTTCCAGATTATATCCAGACTTTTTCCGGGTCTTTCCAGATTTTTCCAGAGTGTATCCCGACTTTTCCAGAGTGTATCCAGACTTTTACAGGGTCTTTTCAGACTTTTCCAGAGTCTTTCCAGACTTCTCCATACTCTTCCAGAGTGTATCTAGACTTTTTCAGGGTCGTTCCAGACTTATCCAGACTTTTTCAGAGTATATCCAGAGTTTTCCAGGGCCTTTCCAGACTTTTCCAGAGTTTTCCCAAACTTTTCCAGAATTTTTCCAGACTTTCTAGAGTGTATCCAGACTTTTCCTGGGTCTTTCTAGACTTTCCAGAGTGTATCCAGACTTTTCCAGGGTCTTTCTAGACTTTTCCAGAGTATATTCAGACTTTTCCAGGGTCTTACTAGACTTTATAGGGTCTTAGCAGACTTTCCAGAGTGTATCCAGACTTTTCCAGACTTTTCCAGAGTATATTCAGACTTTTCCAGGGTCTTACCAGACTTTTTAGGGTCTTAGCAGACTTTCCAGAGTGTATCCAGACTTTTTCAGAGACTTTCAGACTTCTCCAGACTCTTTCAGAGTGTATACAGACTTTTCCAGGATCTTTTCAGAGTATATCCAGACTTTTTCAGGGTCTTTCCAGACTTTTTTAGGATGTATCCAGACTTTTCCAGGGTTTTCCAGATCATATTCAGACTTTTCCAGGGTCTTTGCAGACTTTTCCAGGGTCTTTCCAGACTTTTCTAGAGTACATCCAGACTTTTACAGGGTCTTTCCAGACATTTCCAGGGTCATTCCAGACCTTTCCAGAGTATATCCAAACTTTTCTAGAGTACATCCAGACTTTTCCAGGGTCTTTCCAGACTTTTTCAGGGTCTTTTCAGACTTTTCAAGGGTCTTTCCAGACTTTCCAGAGTGTATCCAGACTTTTCCAGGGTCTTTCCGAATTTTTCCAGAGTTTTTCCAGACTTCTCCAGGGTGTATCCAGACTTTTCTAGGGTGCACGGACTTTTCCAATACATTTTATATATATATATAGATTCAGACTTTATTGTTTCTAAAAACATTTTGTTTTACATGTGCTATATATATATACATTATATATATGTAAAAATTTTACGACTAGTTGAGAAAAAAACCTCGGTTGGTTAGTGAGGATGCAGTCTTATATGGACCGGAATAAAGTAAACTCCTTTTTGACAGTCAAGCTTTGGAGAATATATTTTTCTCTTCTTTATGACTTCTACAATAAGTTAACAAGCCATTAGAATAATTAACTTAATTAAATTACAACCATTATAGATAAATGGGGTTTTTCGAGACCATCCAACAACAATATGGTTCCACCACTGTGGCGTTGTTAAAAGCGCTGGCCAAAAATTACACCAAGCGAGCATCAATGAAGAATAGGAGCATTTTTTTACTTAAATGTAGACAACTAGACCTTGTTCCAACACACATAATGAATGGAACAACACATGTAGAAATATTGATTGACCACAGCAGAGGGAGACTAGGACAGGAGGTTGCCTTCGTAAATAACAGATTGAGAACGAAACTTCTTAATATAGAAATAAAAGCAACTTTGTGTGTCATCAACAACTTAAATAAAAATCAAATTAATCTAAATGAAAAACTATCCCACCTAATTAAACCATATATTTTTAATGAATTTGATAGGCGTCAGCAAATACGTTTTAACAAACTTTTCAGTAATATAAAAAAAACTAACATTAAAAAACTAGATAAACTAAAAAATGAACAAATACAACAATTTGAAGTCCAAAAAAACTGGTTCAAGAATATTTGAACCACAGATATACCATCTGACATACAAAATTTTTTAGCTTTAGGGCCAAAGTTCAGTTTATGCCCATCTTTTAAAGATATTAACATACCACACCTCTTAGCTGACCTAGAGATAATTATATGGGATGTTGATGACACAAAAAAAGATTGCTACAGAGCACAGTAGTAGGCATTTTCTTAATGACATTTATAATAAAACTAAACTCTTTTTAATAGCACACCCTGAGGTGTAGATTGTAAACAGTGACAAAGGCAATGTCACAGTAGCCATGAATAAACAGGACTATATCAATAAGAGCCTAGATCTACTAAATGACATGCAGTATTACACCTGCTTAAATCGAGATCCAACAGTCACATTACAACAAAAAGCAAATAAAATAGTAAATTAGATAAAAAATATTTCAATCAAGAAACAGCAAAAAAATTTTATTTTTATAATTCAGTTGCACCTAGGTTTTACACCTTACCTAAAATTCATAAACCTACCCTAAGTATGAGGCCAATAGTTTCTTCAATTAATTGTCCAAATAATAACTTGGCACACCTTAGGTAGCTCCTACACAATCAAGGATTCATTCCAATTTAGTGAGTTTATAAATAATTGCCAACTACCAAATGACTATGTTATAGTTAGTTTTGATGTTATCTCGCTGTTCACAAACTTACCACTAGATGTCATACAAGATAGCCTGCAGAAAAAATGGGATGAGATAGCAATGCATTGCACCCTGGACTATGAGACATTTTCAGGTATCCCTTCTTTTATTTTTGACTCTAATGTTTTTGAATTTAATAATAACTATTATAACAAAAAATTTTGGTAACTCCATGGGTTCAAAAATATCACCTATTTTAGTCAATTTTGTACTAGATGACCTGGTTCAGGATCGCCTGCATTACCTTCCTTTCCACATTCCTTTCGTAAAAAGATTTGTAGACGATCTAATTTTAGCTGTACCTAGGAGGGGCGTGGGCCTGACCCTAGAGATGTTCAATACCTATAACAGGCACATACAGTTCACAGCAGAAGAAGAAAACAACAACTCCATTCCATTTCTGAACATGTTGGTGATTAGAGATGATGATAACATACTAAAAACAAAATTGTACAGAAAACCATATGTTTCAAACCGTTTTATGAGTTATCAATCCTATCACCCAATGAATATGAAGATCAACTTAGTGCTAGGTATGAAATCTAGGGCAGTCAGGCTTACACATCCTGACTACAGGACAGAATCTTTAACCCTACTCAAAGGATTCCTTGTTGGCAGTTCTTACCCAGAAAAATTAGTAAATAAACCATTGTATAATATAAAATATCAAATACCGGAAAATATCATAGAAAGGGCCCCTGCGCTGCTTACTTTGCCATCCCAATTGTCTGTTACTAGTCAGTCACAAGAACAGACTCAGGTTGAAAACAATCAAAATGAAACAGCTGTTTACTGTGTATTATCTTATATTTCAAACCTCACCCCTAGATTAACAACAATTTTTAAAGATAAAGACATAAAAATAGCGAGAAAACAGATCAAAACTATCTCTAAAATTTATACAAAAACAAAGTCACCAGTCCAGCTGTTAGATCAAAGCAATGTTGTCTATAAAATACCATGCAAGGACTGTCCGTTAAAATATATAGGTCAAACTAGTCGCAAATTAAACGGCCGGATTATATCACATAAAAGTGATTGTTCAAGACACGTACAGTCCTCTGCAATAACAGAACATGTAGTTAATAAAGAACACCAGATAGACTGGAATGGTGCTGAGATTGTCGATCAGGAAGCGTCTTACTATAAAAGACTTTTCCTAGAAATGGTTCATATTAACAGAGAACAACAATCAATGAACAAAAAAACTGATGTGAACAATCTCAGCTCCATTTTCAGTTATATCCTAAATTTAGACAACAATAGGTATAATGCATTAATTAATAACCAACAATAACATATAACAGTGTTGACGGCTAATCTTTAATTTGAAAAAAATTTTTTGCTTACGTTTCAACTTTTATATTTATTAAAAAAAAATTTTTTGTCTGAATAATAAATCATCAATTCATTTTCTAAAATAATGTCAGTAAATAAAAAAGAGTGTCTGGCTTTTTAGAGACATACATTTTGCCATACCAAAACCCTTTCCTTATCTTTTAATTTCTCTATAATGTACCTACAAAATAGGTCAATTAACATAATAATAACACCAAAACAACAAAAAATAAAATATAGGGAGAGTATGGTGAACTGTGTGTCTTTTGGGAGCTTACACTAAAATTTAAAAAATTAATTCTTTTAATATAAAATTTGTTTTTTTTTTATTTTTTAAACAATGTATGGTAGGTATTAAAATGTAAACAAAATTGGTGACGAGCGGGGTATACTGCGTGGTGAGGGAGGCAGCAGAGTATCATCTTATCTACCCATCTCTCTTGGCAACGAGAAGACACGCATAAGTTTATCTGCGTCTAACACTTTTAAAATGAAAAAGAGAATAAGATGTCAACTCTGTTGCGTCCTTTTCTCGTACAGTATTCTCTGTATTACTCGCTCTCTCTCTTGAGTTACTTGATACACTAAAGAAGACGGTTAATGTGACCTCATGAATGTCAAAAAATTAAAAAAATAATATAAAAAGAACTTCTCGCCACCATTTTGAGGACTTTCAATTCTTTTAAACAAATTCATCTAGCTTTTTATTATAACATAAGGCCAAAAGGGCAAAAAATGCTCAGAATTGTTCAGAGATGTCTAGCTTTATTGTTTTTCAATCCACTTTGGTGAGTACATAATTATTTAGATATATTTGTATGGGTAACTGTATAATTTATCTATAATGGTTGTAATTTAATTAAGTTAATTATTCTAATGGTTTGTTCACTTATTGTAGAAGTCCTGAAGAAGAGAAAAATATATTCTCGAAAGCTTGACTGTCAAAGTGAGTTTACTTTATTCCGGCCCATATAAGACTGCATCCCCACTAACCAACCGAGGTATATATATATATATATATATATAGATATATATACAATACAATATATTACGAAATTACATGTTATCTGCATAATATGTTATATAATGTAGTATATTAATTTTATCTTCCAAAATAAATTATTATGCATTTTCGAAGGTGGGGTTTGCCTAAACTATTTTAGCAGGAAGCTAAAGCTTGTGCGCAAACCCCCCCTTAAAATTTTCCCACGTATACATAAGATTTTTGTTTATTAATCACGTAATAACGGCTAAAGCGATTTGTATGAAATAGGGTGTGATCTGGATCTTACCCTAAGCTACTTTTTATTTAACATTTCGTTTCATAACTCGAGAATTTTTCAATTGTTTTTTGCATTTTTTCTGTGATATATATATATATAAGATATACTATCGTGACGCTCCTTAGAGCTACACAACTACGCAACTAGTATGAAAAATACAGGCATTTAAGTAAATGGTTGTATAATAATAAAAATAAATACGTAGTTTGGGGTGAATAGGATCGCTGTGGTGTATAGGATCAAAAAGTGGGGGTTTGTGAGTTGAAATCATAAAATTGTAACCTTTTAATCAATATCTTTCAATTCGAGTTTAATTGACTGCATAACACTGGCACTCATAAAGACTGTTAATATTTTATCATCCGGTAGATGGCAGTACTAAAAAGAGAACATAACCGAAAACTCTTTCAGTCGCCTGTTTTTATTGACACGAAAACTTTGTGTGTAACTGCGATCTTGAGAAGCTTACATTTGTACCAGTTGGTTTAATATACTACATCAGGTTGGTAAGAAAGACACGAAAAGCGGTTTTAGTCTAATTATAAGCATGTAGAGGTTAGAAAAACATTTTTAATTTAATGCATTGTTTTTAGGTTATCGGGGTGAATAGGATCAACAGCAGGGGTGAACAGGATCAAGAGTAGGGGTGAAAAGGATCAACAGGTGGGGTCACTAAGATCAATATATCTAAGTAAAATGCCTAGAGAATATAAACCTAAAGTAGGGGGAAAACACTACAGGAAACGAGACCCACAAAAGATTGAGGACGCTAAAAAAGATGTCACTAAGGGGTATAGTATAAGACAAGCAGCAAAAAAACACGACATTCCTTACACCGTGCTGCAAAGGTGCCTCAGTAGGGTAGATGTAAAAAAACAAGAAGGACAAACAGTGCTGAGTGAAGCCGAAGAGAAATGTATTGTAAAAAAATTGATTACATACAGTGACTGGGGTTATCCCTTGGATACCTACGATTTGCGCATACTTATTCAGCGTTATTTGAATAGAGCTGGTAGGGTAGTGCCCCGATTTAAGGACAATCTTCCGGGCAAAGAGTTTGTATATAGCTTTTTGAAACGACATTCAGATGCTCTCTCTGAGAGAATGTGCCAAAACATAAAAAGAGCCCGTGCTGGTGTTACGAGAGCAACAATTACAGAGTATTTCCAGCACCTCTCTGTGGAACTAGATGGTATTCCCGCCAGCAACATCGGAAATTATGATGAGACCAATCTAAGCGATGACCCGGGAAGAAAAAAGATAATTGCAAGGAGGGGATGCAAATACCCTGAGCGTATTATAAACCATAGTAAGTCATCAACTTCAATCATGTTCGCAACCTCGGGTAGTGGAGACATACTTCCTTGTTATGTGGTTTATAAAGCCTCCAACATGTATGATTCATGGACTACTGGATGTCCGCCTCGTACTAGATATAATCGCAGTAAATCGGGATGGTTCGACAGTTATTGTTTTGAGGACTGGGTACATTCAATCGCCATACCATATCTGAAGAAATTACCTGGCAAAAAGATATTAAACGGTGATAACTTATCGTCACACCTCTCAGTGCAATCGATACAAGAATGCGCAGAGAATAATATTAGCTTCGTATTTTTACCCAGCAACTCCACCCACCTGACGCAACCCCTAGACGTTGCCTTTTTTAAACCACTAAAAGTGGCTTGGAGAAAAATAGTTGAGTCGTACAAGAAAGGACCAGGGAGAAAAGAATCTGGTATTCCAAAAAACGCCTTTCCAAGCTTACTAAGACAACTCTTAGAATCGATAGAAGACAACAAATCTAAAAATATAATTGCAGGATTTGATAAATGCGGTATCATACCCTTAAATCCTGAAAGGGTATTGAACATGCTGCCTATGGAAAATCCCCCGACTCACGACGTAGGAGCTATCAATACTTCAATTGTTGACATTTTAAAGTCAATTAGATATGACGAAACCCAACCTAAGCAGCGAAAAAAGAAAATCCAAGTACCTGCTGGCAAAAGCGTGGCGGTTGATGACTTTGAATCCTCTGACGAAAGCAGCCAACATTTTAGCACTCACGATTCAAATTCCGATATGGATCCAATATCGGACTTTGAAGAAGTGGGTGGTGAAAACTCCAGTGCTGAAGAAGAAGAGGTTTCTCCGATGGTTTCTCAGCCTCCAAAATCAGTCTCAAATAGTCGTCTTCCGCATGTCACCATTCACTTACCTTATTCCACAAATGAGAGAGCAGCAAATACTTCAAGAGAGTTTCGCAGGTTTTACATAGCTCAAGTCATCAAAATAAATGAGGAAAACTACGAAGGAAACTTCTTACGCCAAAAAACTACCAGAGACTATTCAGGATATGTTTACAATTTTCCGGACGTAAAAGATGAGTACGAGTTTACATTTGAGCAAATTGCTGGAAAAATAAATCCTCCAGAAAAATATCGAAGAGGTCTCCTGAGATTTGACATACGTATATCTGATTACAACTAACTATTCTTTGTAACTGTATATGTGTACTTATATTAATAAAAAGTTTTTATTTAATCATGTGTTTTAATTTTTAACCAAAATCGTAATCCTAGACTTCACACAAAATTATAAAATACTATACACCCCACAAAGAGGTTGAATACGATTAAACATAACAAAAGCATGGATGATCCTATTCACCACAATGGCAGGTGAATAGGATCACTGAACAAAAAAAAATATATGTGGGCTACCAGCAGGCATAGAAATTCGTGAACATTAAAAATCACTAGTCAAGATGCAGACAAATGTTTTGATATATAAATTAATGTTTTCTCTGTATTACTCTGGTAGATACACTATGTTTAATTTCAAAAGTGATTCTATTCACCCCAAACTACGTAATAAATAAAAGAGTACTTACATTAAAAATACATACTTTCTTCTCTATCATGTTGAGCGGCTTATATCTTGGGTTTACTAACTTTACTCTGAAATATCGGATCATTACTAAATGACTCTTAACCTCTCTGAAACGATTTTATAAACCTATTCTAACATTGATAGTTCATTCAACAGGGCCTTCCGACTTTTCGTTGAACTAGGATGTTAGGATAGTTAGTTATTGTAAAATGCGGAAAGTTTATACTTATTAAATTAATAATTAAAACACTAGGTTATTGAATCGCGAGTTTAACCTTAAACGCTGCACGGAGGTAACAGTCTTGAGAGTATGTGATTTTAACACATAAACACGTCGCGGATTGAATTATGTTATTAAATATTACTTTTTCTAATTCTATTGGAAATTACCCTTATGACATATGCCGCCCGATTTTTTAGACCTGAACCCTCAGGTCTGTAGGACAATTTATCGTGTACTACCTAATATTTACAATAATTAATTATGAGGGCCTACTTTAAAAAAAAAAAATTGTTGACCAGTGGATTAAAATTAAATTATATCATAACAATTGGCTAATTTTGTCACACAAATATTACATTTAAAAACATTATAATATTCACTCAACCTTACTTGCTCCCATGTTTTCTTTCTTCTCGATATCCTACATTGACTTTCTGCCTACTGTTGATAGCAAGTATTTGGTTTCGACTTCGACTGAATGTGTAGCAGCGAACTTCATTAGCTTGTATATATTGCGTTAACCTTGACCTTGCTGTGTCAGTAGATTTGCGGTAGATACCCTCATCATGTAGTTGGAACAACCATACTTGATTTCCAACGTTGCCATTTGTCATTGGTAATTGTACCATTAACTTTACCTTTCCGTTGCCATGTCCATCCATACAGGACACCCTGTTATATAGCTTTTTCACTGCCCCACTGGCCTTTAGGAACTTGACTGGATTCAACTTCCCCGTTCCATTACAGTGTTGTTGGTTGTTCGCCTTGACTGTGATTGTGTTTGGTTGACCTTTGAATGGGTGGTAGACTGTAGCTGTAACTGGTTATGACTGACTGGGTTCACCGCGCTATGCCTCCGACTATGCAGGACTATGGTTGAATATGACAGTACTGCTGGTCGAATTGTTGTCATGCGGTCATCTTGATTACTTCTTCTTCTTGAGTGCAAGGAGAGCAAGCGGTGCCGGTGAATCTGAAATGATGCATACAAAATATAATTCAAAATATTATTTATTTTCTGTGACGACTTTTTGTCCTAAAGCCTTTGGGTATCCTCTTAGATGAATAACTAGTTCCTCTGAAGTATATTTTATTATGAGCTGTTTAAAAAAATTAAATTAGTTTTTTAAAATTTTGCTGTTTATAAATTGGCAATAATATTTTAATTGAATTCTGTCGATTCATATTTTTGCACCAAAAAAATATATATTTATTTTTAAAACTTTATCATTCATGAGTTGGCAACATTGCATAAATTACATTTTTTACCGCGAGCCTCATTTGTTTATAATTTTTACACATTCTTTATCGAGGGTAATAAAACAATTCATTTAAAATGTATTATACATTAGTGGAATTTTAATAATTATTATTTTAAAAATAATTAGAACAAAATTATAGCATTTTTGCTATATACACGGGTTTTTATTGAACTAACCCCACATTTGTACGCCCTTATCTCCCACCCAAAATATAATAAAATACAAAAAATATTTGGCGGACCGCTCAAGTGATCAAAAGTAATGTCTACACGTGGTCTAACGCCCTGTAATTTACAATGATATTCATTCAAAGCCCTATGTGCATGGACATTGACACCGAATAACAAGGTAAAAAGGAACGCTTGCGCTGTCTTGCAAGCCGTACTTTATTTTAAAAACAAAAAAATAAACAGTAGCGGGCATAGACGCGTCATACGTTCTATGCCGGCAGCGCAACGCATGGTGCGCGAGCGGTTATCACGTGTGTTTTGTTTACACCGGCTTCACGGATAGTATTATTTATTACTGTCGTCTGGGTCACAATTAATAATATAGGCATTTAGCCTTTCGCCGCGAGATAGCGAGAATAGGTCCTTTTTCTCCTGAAGTTCCAGTCTGAATTTGACGGAACCACAATTTATTAAAATTTCACGCTCGGGTACGTTAGTGCCTTCTAGGACTACCGAAGCCTTATTTTTACTTACCAATTTTAGAGTTATGTATGTTAAAAATAGAAGCAAGGAGAGAAAAGTAATCGCAAAATTTATATCATAAAAATAATTAATACTTGAGTTATTTGACAGATCCTCTGCCCTTGCAAAATTCACTTCAAATGCTTCAGTACTTACTTCCACTAGGTAAGGTTTTTCCTCGGTATTCGCCATAAGGGCGTTAGCTACGGTGATAATCATCTAAAACCGAAACTTGCAAACATATGTTATTTACATGAAAAATTATTTTTTATTTAAAAAAAAATATATAGTGCCCTTTTGGCATGTGACGCTCGGTCACCCAATTATTTAAAATAATTTATCAAGTTTATTTTACTTTTAAGGATTTTGTATACTTTTTTGATGTTACTAAAATAAATTAGTAATTATTTACTGACAATCTTAATTGTTGTCCCAAAATTAACTTGTATGTTAACAATTTTCAAAAGTTTCTAAACTTTTTCGTATTTTTTTTTTAATATTTAGTTGGGTATTATAAAATATTATTTAATTTGCTTATAGACAATCTTTACTATTGCCTCAACATTTATCGAAATGTTGCACTAATATGGCTGTATTTTATAAACCATATTATTAAATTTAAAAACTAATAGTGTGTGTATTTAAATAATTTTCAAAATAGTTTTCTTAACATTTTCTTAAAATATTATTATTATATCAAAAATTTTTTTGTATCTTTAAACAACACGTATGTTTCGGTAACATAACACTTATGTCGCGTGGTGTTTTGTAAACGTAAACTAACCTACGCTAATTGCCTTTTAATAGTTAGAAATAAAATATTATTTTTTTATTTATAATAATGCCGGTTTTAAAAACGCGTAGCGCTAAAATACTTTTTTCTTTTTAAATTAAAAAAACAAGGAGGGTATTAATTTTTGCATTCCGAACCACGCATGAGGGCCTTATTTGTTAAGGGGAGGGGGGGGGTTATGACAGATTGGATTTCTGTCACAGGGACTACCTCTGGTGTCCAAGGGTCACATTTTACGAGTTATGTAATAGGAACCGAACCATCTAAGCAGTAGCTTTTCACTCCTGCCGACTTTTCTAACGGGAGTAAAAACTTTAATTTGGTGTCCAATTTCATATTCGATATGACGATGTTTTGCATCATATCGAATTTTATCTTTTCCCTGTTGGTTTTTTATATTTTCCGCTGCCATATTCCGAACGGTCAATGCTCGGTTTCGGATTTCTTCCATATTGCTAGGCGGAGGACTCATCATAATATTGACTTCGGTCGGTAAAATTGGTTCCCGACCGTACACAAGCATAAACGGTGAGTATTGTGTAGTCATTTGTTTTGAGCAATTATATGTGGCTGTAACTAGCGGTAGAAAAACGTCATAGGCACTATGAGATGAATTTGTGTACATAGCAAGCATATCTGCTATTTTATGGTTCATTCTTTCGAGTTGGCTTTCCCATCCGGAAGTGCTTCAGTTTCGGCCCATCTTGTCGCATAATCGGTTGCGACGACAATCATTGTGTTTCCCGATTTACTTTTTGGGAATGGACTCAGTAAATCTATAGAAATTCGCTCCAAAAGGACGCCGATAGGCATCGACTGTAATAAACCAATAGAAACTCTATTTTGTTGACCTTTTCTAGCTCGGCAATCGGGGCATCTTTTAATAAAATCTTCGATATTTTTTTGTTGATGATGTTAATAATAATACCTTTGCTTAATTATTTCGGCCGTTTTTGCAACGCCTAAATGTGCGTCGCCAAAGGCTTCGGAATGGTGTGGAAACAAAATTTCACCTATTGGGAATTGCTAACAAATATTCCCGGCCATTCGGTCTCGGATTAATCTTATGTAAAACGCCATCAATTAACCCAAAATTTTTGATGCGTTTTCTTAAACCTATACTTATACTATTAGGGTCCTCTAGCCCCTTTATTAACTCTTTTAAGGACTCATCCTCCTTCTGTAATATACCCATGTCCTGTGGCTCAATCAGAAACGTGGGGATTTCTTCCATGTCTTCATTTTCGTCCAGTTTAAGGACGGGGTTTCGGCTCATGCAGCCCGCATCTTTGTGTTTCGATCCGCTTTTATGTTCGATTGTGTAGTCAAATTCTGGATCCTTTATTGTCTTTAACCAGCATAGAGCGTGATGATCACTGACGATTTTAATTTTCTTGCCATATACTAAGTTCCTAAAATAGCTCAAAGTATAGACTATTCCTGCTAATTCTAATTCAGAAATTCCCATATTTTTCTCTGCGTTTGTTAAGCTTCTACTAGCATATGCTACTGGATGTAGCTGGGAATCGTTTTCCTCTTGTAGCAGAACTGATCCTAGGCCTTCTCGGCTGGCGTCGACGTGAAGTACGCAGTCTTTTTCTGTTTGATAGTGCGCTAAAACTGGCGCCGTAATTAATCTACGTTTAAGTTTATCAAAGGACTTTTGATGTTTTTCTTCCCAAAGGAATGGTGCGCCTTTTTTCGTTAGGTCATGTAAGGGCCTAGGGATAGCTGAATAATTTTTTTATAAATTTTCTGTAAAAAGTAGTTAAACCTAAAAATTGCACTACATTCTTTTGAGAAGAAATTTTTGGTAAATTTTCAACGCAAATTAATTTAGAGTTTTCCGGTTTAATGCCATTTTTTGATACTGTATAGCCCAACATATTGACTTCTTCTTTTAATTATTCACATTTTGAAGGTTTTAAGGTAAGGCCTGCATCTCTAAGTCTCTGAAATACTACTCGTAGCTTTTCTAAGTGCTCCTCGAGTGTTTCACTAAAAATAATTATATCGTCTAAGTAAACTAGCAAAGTTTTCCATTTTAAGTCTCGAAAAACGGTATCTGGCATTTTTTGAAAGGTTCCAGTTGCTCCTGTCAAACTGAAGCACATTCTGTTCCAAACGTAGACGCCTCCGTGTCCTGGACAACAGAATGCTGTGTATGGCTTAGACTCTTCACTGAGCTTAATTTTCCAAAATTCGCTAAAAATTTATGTCAAAATGTCATTAATTAGGGGTAGCGAATATTTTACCTTCCTACCGCGTTCAGGGCTCTGAAGTCACGACAAAATCTCCACTCTCCACTCTTCTTTTTGACTAATATAACGGGACTAGCCCATTCTGACTCGCCCTCGCTGATTACGCCGGCCTTAAGCATTTCATCTACCTGCTTGTCTATGATGTCTCTCTCTTTGTGAGAGATATTCATTTTCTTCAAAAATAAAGTTTTTGAAATCGATTGTGTTAGATTTTTCTATACACAACTTGACTGTCAACGTATTATTCGGTTTAATAACGTAGTCGCTTTTGAAAACTACTTTAATAACATTTTCGGTAGGGTCTTTATTTTTCTGTGGAACTACGGATAAGACCGTTCTTTCACAAACACTGCTCAAAATTTTCTTCCTTGTGAAAGAAAAGAGTGGTTTGCAATTTACCGTTAGTCAAGTGAACTGACTTTTCGGTCAAATTAATTAAGGCCTTATTTTTTTCAAGAAAATCCATTCTTAAAATGAAGAGCTTAGGAAGTTTTTCTACGACAATGACTTCAATATAGCCACACAATTTACCGCTTTTTAGTTTAGCCTCTGTGACGCCAAGCGGTATAACTTTATTCCCGCCGGCTGTTAACAACGTAAAACGTTGTTGCAATGGCTCTATCTCCCTGAACATAGATCTCTCTATATTGCATTTTCCGGACCCTGTATCTAGTACGATTTCCTCCTCCTTATGACTGTTGACCACACCTTTAACCACTAGAATTTTATTGCTTGCCCCTGTGTGCAGGACGACGCCGTTGGGTATATTAGTTGAGTCGTCCTTGCACATTTGGGGAAGGCGACCTCTCAAAGGACACACTTCTTTGGTCTCTACTATCGTTGCTACGGTCTCTGCTGCATGCGTAATGACCACATCTGTTGCAATCGTGATATCTTGGCCTGCCAACGTAACATCTCATGTTCGGAACTTGACGTAAAACGGAACGTGCCCTTCTGGCACTCTCTCCTCATTTGTTATGCTCTGTTGCTATGTTATTGGTTGTACCCGTTATGCCTATTTTGTTTACTGTTTTCAACGTTTTAAGAGCGGTAATAGGTATTTGAGTTCCTTGACGACCCTCTGTACCCATTATTCCTACCTATCCCTCGAAAATTTGGCCTTCCTCTTCGGTTATTTGAGTTCTATTGTTAGGACTTCTGTTTGTCTAGTCATATTGTCGACTAAGACTTTTTACCCTACTTCACTCAACTTAAGTACAATTTCCCTAAGTTTTTTGGGATCCAGGCCCGAAGAACTTATTAGTGAATACGATTCAGTAAAGGAGCTATATAGCCCATTTTCGAAATGTTCCCTAAAGGTCTCGAAACTCATATTTTCGTCGATTTCGTGAGCCATATTGTATAAGTCATAATAATATTGTTTAATGTCTTCGTTACTGGCCTGTTTTCTATTGTTAAACTTATATTTTAATAAAAAAGGTAATGGTAACCGTAGATCCGGATTTCGCACTTGTGGTACTCATCAGTACGGTGCTAGGAATTAGGAGATGAAATAATGAAATGATGATGGAAAAATATGACACATGATTCATGTAAAAGACAACCATCTGTCAAATTGCAGAATCGGCAGATGTACCTTCATTTTGAAGGAAAATTAAGTGTCTCTACGGAGACAGATATAATTATCTTTACAGATATCCTAAGCTCTGGAGTTAATAAATTTAAAAAGGGATTTAGTGAGGGTGAATAAATAACAAAATCAATAAATAGCGAGCTTTCCCTCAAAAAAGTAATGGTAACCGGAGATCCAGATTTCGCACTTGTGGTGCTCATCAGTACGGTGCTAGGAATTAGGAGATGAAATGATGAAATGATGATGGAAAAATATGACACAGGATTCATGTAAAAGATAACCATCTGTCAAATTGCAGAATCGGCAAATGTACCTTCATTTTGAAGGAAAATTAAGCGTCTCTACGGAGACAGATATAATTATCTTTACAGATATCCTAAGCTCTGGAGTTAATAAATTTAAAAAGGGATTTAGTAAGGGTGAATAAATAACAAAATCAATAAATAGCGAGCTTTCCCTCAAAAAGGTAATGGTAACCGGAGATCCGGATTTCGCACTTGTGGTGCTCATCAGTACGGTGCTAGGAATTAGGAGATGAAATGATGAAATGATGATGGAAAAATATGTCACAGGATTCATGTAAAAGACAACCATCTGTCAAATTGCAGAATCGGCAGATGTACCTTCATTTTGAAGGAAAATTAAGCGTCTCTACGGAGACAGATATAATTATCTTTACAGATATCCTAAGCTCTGGAGTTAATAAATTTAAAAAGGGATTTAATGAGGGTGAATAAATAACAAAATCAATGAATAGCGAGCTTTCCCTCAAAAAGTTAATGGTAACCGTAGATCCGGATTTCGCACTTATGGTGCTCATCAGTACGGTGCTAGGAATTAAAAGATGAAATGATGAAATGATGATGGAAAAATATGACACAGGATTCATGTAAAAGACAACCATCTGTCAAATTGCAGAATCGGCAGATGTACCTTCATTTTGAAGGAAAATTAAGAGGCTCTACGGAGACAGATATAATTATCTTTACAGATATCCTAGGCTCTGGAGTTAATAAATTTAAAAAGGGATTTAGTGAGGGTGAATAAATAACAAAATCAATGAATAGCGAGCTTTCCTGTGTCATATTTTTCCATCATCATTTCATCATTTCATCTCCTAATTCCTAGCACCGTACTGATGAGCACCACAAGTGCGAAATCCGGATCTACGGTTACCATTATCTTTTGAGGGAAAGCTCGCTATTCATTGATTTTGTTATTTATTCATCCTCACTAAATCCCTTTTTAAATTTATTAACTCCAGAGCTTAGGATATCTGTAAAGATAATTATATCTGTCTCCGTAGTGACGCTTAATTTTCCTTCAAAATGAAGGTACATCTGCCGATTCTGCAATTTGACAGGTGGTTGTCTTTTACATGAATCCTGTCTCATATTTTCCATCATCATTTCATCATTTGATCTCCTAATTCCTAGCACCGTACCGAAATCCGGATCTACGGTTACCATTACCTTTTTGAGGGAAAGCTCGCTATTCATTGATTTTGTTATTTATTCACCTTCACTAAATCCTTTTTTAAATTTAGAAACAATGACATGAGTACGCGTGCGACTAACAAGGCGGGTAGGCTGTAACGGTTCAATATTTCCCTAACAATATCCCTTAGAAAAAAAAATAATTCTTCAAAACACCCTTCTAATACCCTGGAAAAATCTTTAAGTCAATCATCTTTACTATATGTCTGAGCATTTTGTTTATTCTATATCCTACTATTTTATGGCGAATGCGCTGGAAAAACAATATTTACTGTTGGACTGAGGTTGAATTACACTAGAATTATGATTATTTTATGTGGAGGCATTTTAGTCTCTTTAACTTTTTTTTCAAAACAAAGCAAACCTCAATATTTCAAATAAAACACCATTGAACATTTTCTAATAAACCAATAAATTTAATTACTGTGGCAAATCATGTGTTTTCCAAAAATAACATTACAACATACATCTTTCTTTTATACTAACTAATGATATACAGTCTACAGTTCAATGAAACTTCGTATTTTTCTTGCTCTGTCTCTGCAGTAACCTGAAACAAGAAAAAAATAACATAATTCTACATAACTTAACACCAAAACAGTCTTTCTAGCGCATAGTTTAAACCGCCAACTTACTAGATTAGTAAGCCTTTGTTTTTTTTATTGATTATATCAAATTCTCCTTCCGTCAACTACTTAACACCCGAAAATGAAGTAGATAATATAGGTTAGTTTTATAAACCGTGTCAAACAAGCGGCCTTATACTTACTAGAAACTAGTGTCGGTTCATTTGTTGAGTGGTAGATTCTTGTCACTAGTGATGTGTCGGTGGTTGGCAGTTTCTGTTACTGATCGGTCCCCAATTTGCACATGTCAGACTTTAGGGGGTCCAATAAGTCCTAAAAATAACAGGACCAAGGTTGTCACCAATCATATGGTATTGATATTACAAAATTACTCTACCTTTGTCATCAGTTGCCCAACCTCGTACAGCCTAGCTATGTCAAGTGTGGACCGTCTTGCTTGTCTCTGTGTGCATTGTTGGTCTGTAGGGTGCATATTTCCTGTGGTTTATACCATAGGCTGTGCAGACTTTAACAGGTTAAATTTTGATAGATATTCAGTTTATTTATTCAAACGAGGCGATCATCTGTCCTCATACGACTCGAGACTGGCCTAAAAGTATAAGAAATTCGAAATAAAGGAGGTTTATAGTCGTTCTAAAGAGGTAAACAAACAGTAAAGGGGAGAGAGATATTTGTCAAGGATCCGTATGTTACCTACACGGAAGGAAACTGTGACTCACCTGGATTATTTAGGAAGGCTTGGAGTGCCGGAAAGTGGTCTTTTTCTTGGCGAAAATCCGTGTTTTTCTTTAGGCATTTTATGGTTTTTCAAAATTAAATTCGACCGCCAGCTGACCGTGACGTTTGGGACGACGTTGCCAGATTGTCATAGGCAAAATCCTGGGAGTATACAGTGACTAACTTCACGTCACATAACTGTGATTTAAAGTTGCACATTACGTTACTGCTCAGTCGTTTTCGAGAAAACCAAATGTCTACACCTATTGTTTATTGTTTCTCCCAAAAAGATAAAGTCCATTTCTTGCTCACTACTGCAACCAATGCCTTGTTGTTAACTTCTGTTCGTCACGTGATCTCTCCCTACCCCGCTGATACAGAAGGAAATCTGACAACACCGCTTCGTTGTCTTTGTCTGTCTTAGGTTGATGAATAGAGACTTCCGACTTGAACCTGTCGCATTCGAAAAGTAGAATTTGGACCCCAGCCCCTGTCGATTTTTGCCCATATCAGAAAGATCGCCCAATTGTAATGCGTTTTCAGCAGCATCACCTAATATGGTAATCAGGATAAGCGATTTTCGACTGTAGTTTTCGCGCCTCTGAGGTTTTTGACCAATCGTTTGCCCGCAGGAAGCTTCTTTTTTAGCGTCTGAGATTTCCTGGCGGGAAGGAAACACTTCTTTTCCGGCACCGTTTTGAGTGCCACGTTTAAATTTTCTTTTCCAAGAATACCGAAAAGAAGTCGTGCCCATGGCGACCTTTGCAACCTGAAATCGATGTAGGCGGAATCCGCAGAGGTCCCATGAAAAGAAGAAAGTCTTCGTGGAAGTGCCCGTTGCCTGTGTTTGGCGTTTGAGGTGGCGATTTTTGAAGATTTCTTTCTGAACGTATAGGATACGGCAAATGGCCGGCTAGACCGTGGCTTATCAGCCGATCTGTGGTAATTATATTCGATTTTTTTAAGCGTTTTCCCTCCAGTTTATTTCAATATTGACCATTTTTGATTCTGTATTTTTCTTTGTGCTACAGGTTGAGGAGGCCTCACGTCAACTCCCTGTTCGCCTGGGAGGTATTAGGTTACCTGCCATGCGGAATGTCGCCCTCAGGATGATTTGAGGTAAATATTTGGTGCGTGTGTACCTTGATTATTTTTACCCTTGTAAGAAATTAGACTGTTTTCTGTCGTTTTAAGTAATTTTTAGTTTTATCGTTCGTGGTACCCACTATACAAGAGAGTGTGGACTTATATGTTTTTTTATGCTTTTTTTGGCGTATGTACTTTGAGTGTTGCCCCTCAGGCATGCCCTGTACAATAAGTAAACAGTAGTTTTTTTTGTGTTACTGTTTTACTTCTTTTTTTCCTGTGTAAAATACATGTCCGTTATTAGAAATTAGTTATAAATGATACGTTAGGGTGTTCTCCCTTGTTCTAGAAGGTTGTTTTTATATCTGTCTAGGGTGCTTGGTTCCGGTGCACAGCCATGGGTGGTCCTAGTGCAGACTTTCAACACCATACATTCGACTTTCCGTCCTAAGTGCTGCTGTGCCCTGGCCTAAGATGCCTAGTCCAGTCATGGGTCCTGTGTACCTGTTCCAGTGATGTTTAGCCCTGTCATCGGCTAGCTATGTGGAAACAGATAAGAAATATTTCCCTGTCCAAACGTTTTCTCTTTAAAAACCTTCCTAAAAAAAAACTCATAAAATTTTATCAAAACTTATCAAAACAGGCTTCAACTTCATTTTTTTAATATGAGAACCATTTCAACTTTTTTATCTTCGATAAAAGAACTTTCCATCATTGAAATTAATCATAAAAACAAGAGGAAAGACCCCTAAAATGTTAGTTTTAAAAACTATTTTATTTGTTAAAATTTACATTTATTGTTTTACAAATATTGCATGCCTTTTCTAACCTTTAAGATTACAACAATATATTTTGAAACTGTATAACCTGGTGTTTCATTGCTAAGTGCCCCACAACCGTGTGCTTACTCAAGTTGGCAAGAATGCAAGGCTCGATAGGACCCAAAGTATAGGAAGTTGTCATCTCTTCTATTTTGTGTGTTTTTTTACGTAACACTGGCTGCCCACGTGGTTCTCTGTTCTTTGGAGTAAGTGTACTTTTCTTTTTTTGATTTTTTATAAAAGTTTTTGGTTGTTGGGTTGTCTTGGCAATGAAATACCATGGTACTTTGGCTTCAAGAAAGAAGATAGGTTGCAGTAGAGTACTACAAGGCTGTATAGAGGTAGGTTCTTTCCTGTTGTACTCCTAAGCTAGTGGTTTTATAGCGTTCTCTTTTTTTCTTTTGCTTTGAGAAAGCATTTGCATTTGCATTTTTTTTTTAATGGTATTTTTCTTTACGAGCCAGCCAATCATTTTAAAAATTAATGTAAATTTTTTTTTTTGGGGTAAATTTCAATTTTTTTCCTATGATGAGTGAGGTAGTTTAAAAAAAAAAAATTCTTACCGAACAACATAATATATAAATTCAAAATTTGTTTTTTCCTCACCTAGTGAAGTATATTAAAGAATTTTTTTTCTGACCCATTAAAGTAAATTCAAAAATTATTTTTTTTCTTACCGAGTGAAGTAAATTAATTTTTTTTTTCCTTACCGAGCAAAATAAATTCCAAAAATAATTTTTTACCGAGTAAAGCAAATTCAAAAATGTTTTCTCACTGAGCAAAATAAATTCAAAAATATTTTTTTCAAATCATAGCCAATCCAATTTTTTTTTCTTCTCGCAAAGCATAGTAAATTGATTTTTTTTTCAGAAAAAGAATTTTTTCAAAACAAAATTTTTTTTTTGTTCACAAACCATAGTAAATCAAAATGTATTTTTTTCAAAGCAAAGTAAATAAATGTTTTTCTTTCTCAAAGCATAATGAAACGAAATATTTTTTTTCAAAGCAAAGAAAATCCCAAACTTTTGTTTTTTTGGTAAGCATGGTAAATCCAAAGAAAATCTTAATAGTAAATCAAAAATATATTTTTAAAAATTTTTATCCCTTGCTTGTTTCCACAATAATTTCTCTCTTATATAAGGGTGTTGATGTGTCAAAGTCTTCGAAGTCTAGGTCGGCTAGATATATATCCGGAAAAGAGTTCGTAAACGAATTAGTGTTTAAGTGTATTGTTAGTTTAAGTTAGTCGTTTGTCATTTTTTTTTACAAGCGGCAATTATTTTTTTTAAGCAGCGTTTACCCCAAAACTAGTTTTGGTGGTAGTTTTTTGCTGTCACAGTAAACAGTGACTAAATTGAGTCCCCTTTTCTCTGTGTTTTTCTTATTTTAAATTATTTTTGCGCCTCTTACAAAAACAAGTGTTTTTGGCAAGTTTTTTTTGTCACTTTTTCCCTGAACCGAAACCGTTACACTTCATAGCCTGACTTTTTTGAGGTTGAAAGACAGGATATTTGTTTGATTTGGTGTTAGTGCGTTGGTGCTTCAGGAAAATATGGAGGTGAATCGTTTACTTAGTGATGAGATCACATACGAGCTGGAAACCCGAGGAGTGGAAATCAAAAACTTTGCAGCTCGGGACAAAAGGGCACAGCTGAGGGCTGTTTTTGCTGAAGAACGGTCTGGAAACACCAGAGCTCGTGTTTGTTTTGATCCTATTCGAGAGTTAGCTATTTGTCGAGCAAAGTTGGATGAGCTTGGTGAGAGTATACAGGAATTTGACAAAAACAACAGAGATAATGAATTTAAGAGAATTCACACAAGATTATTTCATGTTCAGGGAAGGATAAATTTAATTCACCCAGATACCGAAGACGAAGCGAGACGAAAAGATAGTTTGAGGGACTTGTGTTGTGGATTGTTGAGAGCATTGGAAGGCGTTTACAACATAGCAACCTTGGGCCTAGCTGGTAGTGCACAGGACTTTTTGGGTGATCTGCTTGAAAATCTTTCCGAGGAATCTTCCGGGATACCAACAGAAGAGCATAGTTCACATTCTGAAGTTGTCAGTCATCCAGCTACCACAGCTTCTGATGAACCAATGATAGACCTTGGAGTCGGTTTACAGACTGAAGCACAGCTACAGTTAACTAACAGCAACTCAGCTTCACAGCCATACCACCAAAATACCGGTTTTTCACACTCAGCTACTGCTGGTAACTCAGCTATACCACCAAGCAACCCAAATAATGGTTCTTGCCACTCAGCTACAGCTACCAACAACTCAGCTACAGCTACCAACAACTCAGCTACCCAATCAAATGTACCAAGAACTAACTTTTTGAGCTTAGCTAACCATAATAACCCAGATACTCAACACAGCTACTAAGCTACAGCTACCAACAACTCAGCTACACAACAAAATCAGCTAATTGATGGTTCTTCACACCCAAATACTCAATCCAGCTACTCAGCTACAGCTACAAACAACTCAGCTACACAAGAAAATGTACCAAGAACTGATTTTTTAAGCTTAGCTACCCACAATAACGCAGCTACTCAGCACAGCTACTCAGCTACAGTTACCAACAACTCAGCTACACAACAAAATCAACCTATTAATGGTTTTTCACAATCATATAGTCGACATAGCTACTCAGCTACAGCTACAACAAACGCAGCTACAGCTACCAACAACTCAGCTGCACGACAAAACCATCAAATTATTGTTTCTTCACGCCCAGCTATTAGAAACAACTCAGCTACACAGTCAGCTACTCACCCACAAGCTTTGCAGGGATCAGCTTTACCCGCTGAAAGTGAGCGATCTCATAACAACACCAACCCTTTTCTTTGTGATTCTCCTGAGCCCCAGAATGTTGATGAAGTCTTACCTCCAGCACAGAACAGGAATATTGAGTTTGGTAATTTTAATGAGCAACCAAGGAATATTCCGGAAATCTCACAGCCTCTACCCAGTGCTGGTTATTCTCAAAGGTTTCAATTTCAAGATCCTTTTCGAGCAGTTGAAATTCCTCGTGACCACTATAGGCCCCTTCAACCAAATCCATCTGTGGAGCGGAGACGAGTTAGTTTTCAGTACCCTCCTGATTATAGTGCTGCCCCTGCATCCGATTATAGATTTTATCCTGCTGGTCCTGCTGTTTCTTCGATGAGACCTGAGTGTTTTTCTCAACCCCATGTTTTAGACTTTTCACCGATCAGTCGTCCTTCAGTTTTGGAGTCTCGTGGTCCATTGATCAAAACCCTATCCACTGAAAGAGCTAGGTTCAGTACGGAACCTCATCCTTATTCCCACTCTTTACCACAGAGGCATACCGAAGAAATACCTCACCGAAGAGAATACCAGCCAGTCCCTGATTTTTTGCAACACCGAAGGACAGAGCCAACTCAAGTTCCTTTGGCTAACTCTAACTTGTCCCATGTTTTGATGAACCCAACGGTATCTCAACTTAACAGCTTTGAGAAGTGGAACCTTTGCTATGATGGACATTCAAGCCTAAACTCATTTTTGGATAGTCTGGAAGATAAATGTCTTTCCAGAAATATTTCCAAGGAGCAACTGATAGCCTCAAGAGCTATGGGAGAATTTCTGAAAGGAGATTCAATGGATTGGTATAGGGTCCGAAGAGACACTTTTCGTGACTGGAACGATTTTGAAGCTCAGTTGAGGAGAACATTTCTTCCTCATGATCATGAGGCAGCCTTGCGAAGGGAAATCCCTAAACGTACTCAAGGTTCAGATGAACGCTTTGGTCTGTATGTAACCCGCATGCAAAGTTTGTTTCGTCAACTTAGACCACCGTTACCTATGAGTGAGCAAGTGGACCTGATCAGAAGGAACATGTTACCTCCTTTACAACGAGCCCTTGTATTGCAAAATATTGAGAGCATTGACCACCTCATCGAATTAGGAAGTGAAGTAGAAGAGACCATGTACCGAACAGAAAAATTTGCTCCACCACCTACCTCCACGAATTTTCCCGAACCTAACTTAGCTTATAAGCGCACCATCCAACGAAGCACTGTGCACACTGTTGACACGCCATCACGTAACCAATCCAGGGAAATAGTCTGTTGGCATTGCAGAGCTAAAGGTCATACTAGAGTGAACTGTTCTGAGAAAAGACTGAAATGTTACCGATGTTCCAAGGAGGGTTTTACTACCAGGAACTGTCCAAACTGTTCGAATTCGGGAAATGCCGAACAGGGTCATTAGACCATCGTCTAGTGACCCAATATCAAACTCCCACGGCGGAACAGACTTTTCTCTCTTATGAGTTATCGCATGCTGCTGGAGACAGGCGACCGTCCTTGAATGTTGACGTTTTAGGTCAGTCTATTTTGGCTCTTTTGGATTCCGGTGCGAGTTCCACGATTGCTGGGGAGTCTGGATGGAGAACTTTCCAGGAACTAGGATTAAAGTTGGATAGGAGTCGTCGGTCCAAATGTGTTGTAGCCAATGGACAGACAGCGAATATTGAGGGAACTGTTGACGTTCCATTTTTACTTATGGGTCGTATCCGTGTTTTAACTGTGATGGTAGTCCCTGATTTCCCCCGCCCCTTGATCCTGGGTGTCGATTTTATTATTTCTATGGATATTCTTCCTGATTTGAGACGCAACCAGTGGAGTTTCGGTAATAGTGCAGTTGATTGCGAGGCTATTAGTAAACAACAGTTTTTCGAAGATTTTTTAGATCAGGTCAAGTGTTCTTCAGCTACTGTAGTGAAGACGGAAGAGGTTGGTTCCCTATCAGTCCTTACACCTGAACAACAAGTTCAGTTAGATACCCTGTTAAAAGAAAAGTTTGCAGGAATGAAAGATGGCTTGGGGTTTACCTCAGTGTATGAGCATGAGATACTCCTGGAACCAGGTACCAAACCCATCAAACAGAGGTATTATCCTGTATCACCTTTGAAGCAGAAGCTAATTGATGAGGAACTCGACAAAATGCTAGAGTTGGATGTCATCGAAAAGTCCAAAAGTGCTTGGTCATCACCGGTCTTACTGGTTCCCAAGTCGGACGGCAAGTTTAGGTTTTGTGTAGACTAAAGAGCTTTAAATAAAGCCACAACAAAGGACGCTTACCTGATCCCGTACATCTCCGCCATCTTGGATCGACTGCGCGAGGCAAAATATATAAGTTCCATGGACATACGCTCTGCATATTGGCAGGTAAGTGTCAAAGAATCTTGTAGAGAACTTACAGCTTTCACAGTGCCAGGCAGAGGCCTGTTTCAATTTAAAAGGATGCCATTTGGTCTGACAAATGCGCCTGCTTGTTGGCAGAGACTGATTGACACCGTTATTGGCGTAGATTTCCAACCCTACGTGTTCCAATATTTGGATGACGTCATAATCATTGCTCCATCGTTTTCGACACATCTTCGTATTGTGGGACTTGTCTTGGATCGGTTGCTGGCTGCAGGAGTTACTGTGAGTCCCGAAAAGTGCAAATTTTGCAGCCCCAATCTTAAATTTCTTGGTTTTACGGTTACTGCTAAGGGCCTTCAATTATTAATTATTAATGTTCCTGCCCCAACAACAGTGAAAGGTGTCCGAAGTTTTCTCGGCATGGCGAGCTGGTATCGGCGATTCGTTCCCGAGTTTTCCTCAGTAGTTGCTCCCTTGACTCGTCTTACGATGAAAAACGTGGCTTTTCGTTGGACCCCGGAGTGTGAAATCGCTTTTTGCAAGCTTAAGACTGCTTTAGTCTCAGCCCCCATTCTTACATGTCATGACTTCACAAAGCCATTTACTTTACAAACGGATGCATCCGCATTTGGCATAGGAGCTGTATTAACGCAACAGTTCGACGAAGGCGAAAAGGTGGTTTGTTACATATCTAGGTCATTGACAAAACAGGAAAAACAATTTTCGACCACAGAACGTGAGTGTCTAGCTGTTGTATGGGCTACGGAAAAACTCAAACCCTATTTGGAACTTATCAACTTTACGGTCATAACCGACCATAGCTCTTTGGTGTGGCTACACAATCTGAAAAATCCTTCAGGCAGATTGGCGCGTTGGGCATTAAGGCTACAATCATTTAATTATCAGATTATTCATCGAAAAGGTCGTGACCATGTCGTGCCAGATTTTCTTTCTAGGTCAGTCCCTAATGTAGACGCGTTACCATAGAAAACCAAAAATATGACTTTTCTGATACTAAAGATGCGTGGTATTTAAGGATGAAAAACCTAGTAAACACCTTTCCATTAAAGTATTCTCAGTGGCGTATAGAAAACAAGATATTATACAAATATGTTAAATGTGCCATTCCTGAATTAGCCCAAGGATCTGATTACTGGAAAATTGTCATTCCGAAAGACTATAGATCGAAGATTTTAACAGAGAGTCATGACGATGTCCGCTCTGGTCATTTCGGCATTTTTAAAACGTACAATAGACTGAAAACTAGGTATTACTGGCCCAAGATGCGTTGCGATGTAACCCGCTATGTTAACCGCTGTCAGGTTGTGCGAAGTTTAAAGTTGAGCAGAAAGCGCAAGCAGGTCACATGGGACGCGCTCCAGAACCTACTCAACCATGGCAAGTAATAAGTCTTGATTTTGTCGGTCCACTTCCTCGAAGTTCGAAACAGGGGAATACCCACTTGTTGGTTATAAGCGATTATTTCAGCAAGTACGTAGCAGTTTTTCCTGGTCGTGCTGCTACTGCGAATTTTATTTGTAAGCACTTAGAGAATGATATTATTCTAACCTTCGGAGTTCCGCAATATGTAATATGCGATAACGGCAGCCAGATGAAAAGTAAAGAACTCCAGAGTCTCGCAGAAAAGTATAACTTCAAGCTCTCCTACACAGCTGTTTATCATCCACAGGCTGACCCGTGCGAACGAGCAAACCGAGTAGTCAAAACTATGATTTCCACTTATGTAGGAGATAACCATCGTCGTTGGGACGCTAATTTTCCAGCGCTCGCGTGTGCGATTCGAACTTCAAAAAGTGAAGCTACTGGGTTTTCGCCATATTATATTAATTTTGGTCGAGAGTATGTTTCCGACGGTCGAGAGTATTCTTATGCCATAAATAAGGATCCTAAACCTGTCATAGAGAAGAGGCTAGATGGCTTCAAAAAACTTTACCAAGCTGTCATGGTAAATATGAAAAAGTCTTCAGATCGTAATCGTGGTCGTTACAATTTGAGACGTCGAGAAGTGTCATTTATACCGGGAGATCTCGTATGGAGGAAAAATAAAGTTTAATCGGACGCCCTGAATTTCGTTAACGCCAAGTTGTGCCCTAAATATGTTGGACCGTTTCGTGTCCGGAAAAAGCTAGGTACTGTGACGTATCGGCTTGAGGATTTAGATGGGAAGTTGTGCGTTGGAAATTGGCACGTCCAGGACTTGAAACCGGTAGTCGTTGCAAAAGACGACGACGATAGTCTTAATTTGTAGCGACAGATGCGTATATACAAAAAAGTTCATTTCTTTTCTTTTTCTATACTTCATAATTTTTTTTTCTGGTGGTAACTGGCCTGGATTTTACATCTTTTTCAGGCAGTGGTGGGTTTTTCTGTATTCGGCGCTAGAACTTGGCAGATTTCCGATTCCAAGGCTCTAGTTAGCTCCATTTAGACTGAACATCAAATGTCTTCTTAAGCTTCTTCCTTCTTGTCTTTTTTAGACTTGCGCGTTTGACAGGATCTATAGAGACTCTATTGGGGACAACAAATACGTATATGTTGTTTAAAGTCCTGTCGAAGAAGTTTGAGTTTTTTTTTTCAGTGGATAGTATCCCCGACCTTTTTTTCCCTTTTGTGTGTATTTTGGTATGCCAGGTTAACTTCCGGGCGGTGGCCGAGGGCTGGTCTTCCTTGGGTGCGGGGACGTGGTCCTTTAGACTGTGGTGAGGGCTATTGAACGAGACAGGTGCTGCCCTAGCACCTTGTGCAATTTTAGCCTGCTGGGTCGAACTACCATCGCAGCGTGCCTAATGATGTAGGTTCCGTTAGGTATACTGACGTCTCGGCAGTACCATCACAGTCTGGAGGGTTGCTTTCCGGCGTTCTGGGTTGATCGGTGCTTTGTCACTCTGGGGAGTCCTCAAGGTATATTGGGGGGGGGTTCATTTTTTTATTATTTCTTTTTCGGCCTTTCGGTACGGGTCCCTGTCTATTGGATGATGCTCGGTTTCACCGTCACCGCTTTTGCTTACCTCCTGATGGTGTGTCAGGATGGATGGGCATCTGACGTGGCCTTATGCGGCGGAGATTCGCATTTGGGGGGTTCGGGCTCATCGATTGGTAGCTGAGGCGGGCCAATCAACTATGGGGAGTCCGGGCTACTGGTGTTGGGTTTAACCTGGCGGTGGGAGATGAGCAGCAGTAATGGATTTGGGATAACCTGTCAAAATTATATTATTTTGGTTTTATTAGTGGTAGCTATTCATTATAGCTCCACTAGGTAGTGTCGCCTGCAACAAGGGGTTGCACGCGATACTGCTGCATTACTTAGCATGTAAGTTTCAGTAGTGGTTAAAATTTTAGCTACTTTTTCTTTTCCTCTTCAAGGTTTCAAAGGTTTTACTACGTTTTTTCCTCTTCAAGGTTTCACAGTTTTGAAGGTATTGGTTAAAATACTTTCCTTGCGGGCAGTAAGGTACAGGTGTTGTCGAGGCCGCACAGTTGTCGATTCGCTTCTTGTTTTTTGGTGGGATGCACATGGTATTGGGATCAATCCAGCGGTGAGGGATGGGCCACAGTAATGGATTTGGAATAACTTGTCAAAACGATACCCGAAGTTTAATTCAAAGTTAATCGGTGTTCACCTCTCACGGAGGAAAGGGGGAGTGTAACGGTTCAATATTTCCCTAACAATATCCCTTAGAAAAAAAAATAATTCTTCAAAACACCCTTCTAATACCCTGGAAAAATCTTTAAGTCAATCATCTTTACTATATGTCTGAGCATTTTGTTTATTCTATATCCTACTATTTTATGGCGAATGCGCTGGAAAAACAATATTTACTGCTAGACTGAGGTTGAATTACACTAGAATTATGATTATTTTATGTGGAGGCATTTTACTCTCTTTAACTTTTTTTTCAAAACAAAGCAAACCTCAATATTTCAAATAAAACACCATTGAACACTTTCTAATAAACCAATAAATTTAATTACTGTGACAAATCATGTGTTTTCCAAAAATAACATTACAACATCCATCTTTCTTTTATATTAACTAATGATATACAGCCTACAGTTCAATGAAACTTCGTATTTTTCTTGCTCTGTCTCTGCAGTAACCTGAAACAAGAAAAAAATAACATAATTCTACATAACTTAACACCAAAACAGTCTTTCTAGCGCATAGTTTAAACCGCCAACTTACTAGATTAGTAAGCCTTTGTTTTTTTTATTGATTATATCAAATTCTCCTTCCGTCAACTACTTAACACCCGAAAATAAAGTAGATAATAAAGGTTAGTTTTATAAACCGTGTCAAACAAAGAGAGACTTAGCGGTCTTATACTTACTAGAAACTAGTGTCGGTTCATTTGTTGAGTGGTAGATTCTTGTCACTAGTGATGTGTCGGTGGTTGGCAGTTTCTGTTACTAATCGGTCCCCAATTTGCACATGTCAGGCTTTAGGGGGTCCAATAAGTCCTAAAAATAACAGGACCAAGGTTGTCACCAATCATATGGTATTGATATTACAAAATGACTCTACCTTTGTCATCAGTTGACACAACACTCACCTGTTGGTTTTATTTTGGTTTCAAGTATGCGTGAATTCCTTAAAGGGCATTGCCCAACCTCGTACAGCCTAGCCATGTCAAGTGTGGACCGTCTTGCTTGTCTCTGTGTGCATTGTTGGTCTGTAGGGTCCATATTTCCTGTGGTTTATACGATAGGCTGTGCAGACTTTAACAGGTTAAATTTTGATAGATATTCAGTTTATTTATTCAAACGAGGCGATCATCTGTCCTCATACGACTCGAGACTGGCCTAAAAGTATAAGAAATTCGAAATAAAGGAGGTTTATAGTCGTTCTAAAGAGGTAAACAAACAGTAAAGGGGAGAGAGATATTTGTCAAGGATCCGTATGTTACCTACACGGAAGGAAACTGTGACTCACCTGGATTATTTAAGAAGGCTTGGAGTGCCGGAAAGTGGTCTTTTTCTTGGCGAAAATCCGTGTTTTTCTTTAGGCATTTTATGGTTTTTCAAAATTAAATTCGACCGCCAGCTGACCGTGACGTTTGGGACGACGTTGCCAGATTGTCATAGGCGAAATCCTGGGAGTATACAGTGACTAACTTCACGTCACATAACTGTGATTTAAAGTTGCACATTACGTTACTGCTGAGTCGTTTTCGAGAAAACCAAATGTCTACACTTATTGTTTATTGTTTCTCCCAAAAAGATAAAGTCCATTTCTTGCTCACTACTGCAACCAATGCCTTGTTGTTAACTTCTGTTCGTCACGTGATCTCTCCCTATCCAGCTGATACAGAAGGAAATCTGACAACACCGCTTCGTTGTCTTTGTCTGTCTTAGGTTGATAAATAGAGACTTCCGACTTGAACCTGTCGCATTCGAAAAGTAGAATTTGGACCCCAGCCCCTGTCGATTTTTGCCCATATCAGAAAGATCGCCCAATTGTAATGCGTTTTCAGCAGCATCACTTAATATGGTAATCAGGATAAGCGATTTTCGACTGTAGTTTTCGCGCCTCTGAGGTTCTTGACCAATCGTTTGCCCGCATGAAGCTTCTTTTTTAGCGTCTGAGATTTCCTGGCGGGAAGGAAACACTTCTTTTCCGGCACCGTTTTGAGTGCCACGTTTAAATTTTCTTTTCCAAGAATACCGAAAAGAAGTCGTGCCCATGGCGACCTTTGCAACCTGAAATCGTCGTAGACGGAATCCGCAGAGGTCCCATCAAAAGAAGAAAGTCTTCGTGGAAGTGCCCGTTGCCTGTGTTTGGCGTTTGAGGTGGCGATTTTTGAAGATTTCTTTCTGAACGTATAGGATACGGCAAATGGCCGGCTAGACCGTGGCTTATCAGCCGATCTATGGTAATTATATTCAATTTTTTTAAGCGTTTTCCCTCCACTTTATTTCAATATTGACCATTTTTGATTCTGTATTTTTCTTTGTGCTACAGGTTGAGGAGGCCTCACGTCAACTCCCTGTTCGCCTGGGAGGTATTAGGTTATCTGCCATGCGGAATGTCGCCCTCAGGATGATTTGAGGTAAATATTTGCTGCGTGTGTAGCTTGATTATTTTTGCCCTTGTAAGAAATTAGACTGTTTTCTGTCGTTTTAAGTAATTTTCAGTTTTATCGTGTGGACTTATATGTTTTTTTATGCTTTTTTTGGCGTATGTACTTTGAGTGTTGCCCCTCAGGCATGCCCCGTACAATAAGTAAACAGTAGTTTTTTTTGTGTTACTGTTTTACTTCTTTTTTTTCTGTCTAAAATACATGTCCGTTATTAGAAATTAGTTATAAATGATACGTTAGGGTGTTCTCCCTTGTTCTAGAAGGTTGTTTTTATATCTGTCTAGGGTGCTTGGTTCCGGTGCACAGCCATGGGTGGTCCTAGTGCCGACTTTCAACACCATACATTCGACTTTCCGTCCTAAGTGCTGCTTTGCCCTGGCCTAAGATGCCTAGTCCAGTCATGGGTCCTGTGTACCTGTTCCAGTGATGTTTAGCCCTGTCATCGGCTAGCTATGTGGAAACAGATAAGAAATATTTCCTTGTCCAAATGTTTCCTCTTTAAAAACCTTCCTAAAAAAAAACTCATAAAATTTTATCAAAACTTATCAAAACAAGCTTCAACTTCATTTTTTTAATATGAGAACCATTTCAACTTTTTTATCTTTGATAAGAGAACTTTCCATCATTGAAATTAATCATAAAAACAAGAGGAAAGACCCCTAAAATGTTAGTTTTAAAAACATTTATTGTTTTACAAATATTGCATGCCTTTTCTAACCTTTAAGATTACAACAATATATTTTGAGACTGTATAACCTGGTGTTTCATTGCTAAGTGCCCCACAACCGTGTGCTTACTCAAGTTGGCAAGAATGCAAGGCTCGATAGGACCCAAAGTATAGGAAGTTGTCATCTCTTCTATTTTGTGTGTTTTTTTTTACGTAACAAGGCGTTTAACTTGTCTAATAATGTGAGAAATCTAATGAGTTTTGCTAAAATTAACCCAGCATGTCAAGACTTAAACAAGAGTGTCCATACGAGTACACGTGCAATAACAAGGCGAGTCGGCGTTTAACTTAACTGATAATGGGAAAAATCCAATTAGTTTTGCTAAACTTAACCTAGCATGTCAAGATTGAAACAAGAGTGTCCATACGAGCACGCGTACGAGTAACAAGGCGAGTAAGCGTTTAACTTAACTGATAATGAGAAAAATTCAATTAGTTTTGCTAAACTTGAACTAGCATTTCAAGATTTAAACAAGAGTGCGAGTGACAATGCGTGTGTAGGCGTTTAACTTAACTGATAATGGGAAAAATCCAATTACTTTTGCTAAACTTAACCTACCAGGTCAAGACTTAAACAAAAGTGTCCATACGAGTACGCGTGCGACTAACAAGGCGGGTAGGCGTTTAACTTATCTGATAATGGGAAAAATAGAATTAGTTTTGCTAAACTTAACCTACCATGTCAAGACTTAAACAAGAGTGTCCATACGAGCACGCGTGCGAGTAACAAGGCGAGTAGGCGTTTAACTTAACTGATAATGAGAAAAATCCAATTAGTTTTGCTAAACTTGAACTAGCATTTCAAGATTTAAACAAGGGTGCGAGTGACAATGCGAGTGTAGGCGTTTAAATTATCTGATAATGGCAAAAATCAAATTAGTTTTGCTAAACTTAACCCAAAAGAAACAAGAGTGTTCATATGAGTACGCGTGCGACTAACAAGACGGGTAGGCGTTTAACTTGTCCAATAATGTGAAAAATCGAATTAGTTTTGCTAAAATCAACCCAACATGTCAAGACTTAAACAAGAGCGTCCATACGAGTACACGTGCGAGTAACAAGGCGAGTAGGCGTTTAACTTGTCTAATAATGTGAAAAATCCAATTAGTTTTGCTAAACTTAACCTAGCATATCAAGATTTAAACAAGAGTGTCCATACGAGCACGCGTGCGAGTAACAAGGCGAGTAGCCGTTTAACTTAACTGATAATGAGAAAAATCCAATTAGTTTTGCTAAACTTAAACTAGCATATCAAGATTTACACAAGAGTGCGAGTAACAAGGCGAGTGTAGGCGTTTAACTTATCTGATATTGGCAAAAATCAAATTAGTTTTGCCAAACTTAACCCAAAAGCAACAAGAGTGTCCATACGAGTACGCGTGCGACTAACAAGGCGGGTAGGCGTTTAACTTGTCTAATAATGTAAAAAATCGAATTAGTTTTTGCTAAAATTAACCCACCCCTTTAGCAAGGGAAGTAAAAAGTCAAAGGCATAAAAAATAAAGCTAGAAATAATGCCGCCAGGCGCAGATCCGCTATTACTATAACTGCCATGTTGTAAATAACTTACTTCAGTCCGTATTCCAATATAAGCCCTTATTGTTTAAGAAAGAAAATAGTGCTGCGGCCAAAATTTAAAAAAGTTTATCCAATTATTAAATCTCTTGTTGGTCTGTTTGTTTCCAGCATCAAGCAAAAACTTAAATGAACGGATTTTGACGCGATATTCACTGCTGGGATTCATTGGTTTCTGGGCAGGACATAGGCTTTATTTTATTAAAATTGGTCGTGGTTAACAGGTAAAACCGCAGGCAAATCTAGAAAGAAATAATATGCGTAATGTTGTCATCAAAAATCTTACCAGTCAAAATTTTAAAAATATAAGAAGAAGTGAAAGACTTGAAATTTAATTTGAATATTTTTTATAAAAATATACACAGGGTAGGTAGCTAAAAAAAGCGACATTCTTAACTATGCATATATATCTACATATTATGTATGTAATGTAGGTTCTGTATTATTTTTTTTTAATTCAAATTAAATCCATATTATATTATATCATATCCGCCGTCACGTGACGTATCCAAATCAATTTATCTATTCTTTGGTCCCAATATGTAATCTATATAAAACAAAGTAAATAATAAGTTAAATAAAAAGCACATTTGCAGCTAATACTAAAACATTTTCTTATAAATAAACATTAACCCACCAACGGATCCAAATATAAAACAAAACTTAAGAGGCAGAAGTAGAGAAAGAAGAAATATTGGTAAATAATCTTTATTTTTAATAGTTTTCTTTAAGTAGGAACTTTTTATATTTTTTCTTAAATTGATTTTAAGAGACAGATCTTTACATTTGTTGTGAATTCCATTAAATAAGCTGAAGACATTATACCCAAGTAACACAGCTTCGACAATATACACTTTAAAGTAGAGTCAATGCTGCAAAAACGTTAGGACAACTCTCGTTTTGCTTTCAAATAGCTAGCTCCATTAAATCGGTAATTTTGGCTGTTAAGATTGCTTGACTACTAAATTTATATTTAAAATAACTTCTATAGTTATATCATCTTGTAACAATTATTTTTACTAAAAACAATTACGTAACACTTTGCACGGCTGCTTTTCATCGAGAGCACTGGCGTACGACGAAGTTCACTATGGTTGTTAATACTTACTGCTTCTTGCTTTGCCAAAGGGCGCCACTAAATTTTTATTATTTAAGTGAGGGATTGATTACATAATTAGTCTAATTAACCAATTACATATTAATCAGTCACCAAAAAAAATTGTGGAAGTTTATAGTTAAGAAAATCTAGAAAAACTTAATTATTGATATTTTATGTATTGATGTTCGTAATTCATGGATTTCAGTTATTTGGTTTTTGAGTTATGAAATTTTCAATAAATAATCACCATTTGCAACTCAACAATTTATTCTATTTTCTCCCTGGAAAATTAATAATAACAAAACACTGTACCTATGTACATACCGGTATAAACATCGTAATGTAGAGCACTCAAAATATTATGGAAAATTAAGTAGTTATTTCATTTACAGAATAGACTTTATAAATAACTAGTTATAGCGCAGATTGGTTTTAATTCAACTTTTACTTCTTAAGAGCAAAACAAATTTTATTACCAAAAAGTTACCTCAGAGTAAGTGAAAAACAAATTACACACATTTGTGGGCTATTTATAAAAATCATAACTTATTCTAATATTGAAAAAGCATTTTATTAGGTAGTTAAATAAGAACCATTTATTTTTGGCCCTTATTTCCTAAGCAAACCTGTTATATATGATGTCATATGAACGGTCCTGATAAAGCACCACTCTGGCTTCGTTTTACACCACTCAAGAGACCCATTATTGACTTCCAAAATAGCAAGTACAGGCTCGTAGACAGGCTAAGAAATTTGGCAGAACCGACAGCTGATTGGCCAAGTGATTTGACCCAGATCGGTGGGGAAAAGTGGACCCTCAGAAAGAAATTTTTGTATAGCCAATTTTAGAAATTTTTGTTTTAGCCAATTTTCTCAAAAAAGGGGAATTTTTATTTTTTCAAAGGCACAAAAAAAAGGACAAAACTTACCCTTAATAGAACACCGGCGGCAATTTACTAAAACGGCACCAGTCAACAGCAATACAAATGGCAGCAGCAACAAAATCCATTTCGCCAAAAATATCTCTGCAAGGACGAAAAAACATCCGTTAGGAAATAGAAAAAAAAACACCCTTACGCACGTGTAACTTACTTGAAATCATCATCCAAAGAATTCCAAAAATAGGTGCACCATGCAACAGCAAACTAAGAATTTTCTGGCAATGGTCTCACGCCGATCGTACAGATCCAAGGGCCAGAAAGGCGTTGAAACGGGGATCTTGGAAAAGTCCAAGATGGCTGCAAAGGCCCGTAGGAGACCGCCAACTTTGCTTTAGCGCTGCGTGCACTTATGAACGTAGGACTCTACGGCAAGTGAAACGCCTTTCGAAACGGGACCCGAGAAAACCTCGAGAAACGAGAGATCCGGCGAGTTGAGACGAAACCAAACGAATTAGAAGACGCCAAAAAAGAAGAAATTCAAATTTGAAAATTTTTAGCAAAAATAGGAGAAACTGGATGACAATATGTAAATAAATAATTATGAATGATTATTTTCTGGATGTGATTACACATTATGTTAAGACTAGGCTACTTTTATTTAAGGATTATGTCTTATGCCTGAAATTACGTTTTATTGTGTTAATTTATATACAACAAATTATATAGCTTAAAACTTTTTAATTAAGACTTAACTTATTTTTTAATTATTTTATTTAAAGCTATTTTCAAAAAGTTTCTAGGTATAAGTTCTGTGAAAAAGAAAAAGCATTTTCTACTAATTAAGTAGGTGAATTTTAAAAATGCTACACAGCACCTCCTCTAAAAGAAAAAAAAATCTTAAAGATTTTTTTAAAGGAAACTTACCAAGGAGTTCAAAAATCTAAGCCTGACAATATTATAATTTGGTTTTGATAACTAACACGTATCAAACGCCCAAATGGGGACACAATCGGAAAAGTAAAATTTAGTAGGGACAAAATCGGGAAATCTACCAAACACTGTCAGTACTTAATAAATGAGCACGGAATAATTAAAATTATTTAGGCAAATTTTTTAACAAACACAAAAAATATCTACAAATCCTGAACGTTCAGCTCTTTACAAAAAAAATCAGTTTTCGTAAGAAAATGCAGGGGAAAAAATTATGTTAAAAACATAAATTCTTCGGATGTTTCCGATGAATTACTGTCACTATCAGCAGGATAATCATAAAAAGGTTTCAAAAACTTTATGTGCCAACGACCGGCTCTACTGCCATCTCCGTTGCACAGCTCATAAGCTAGTTTTGAATACTTTTTCTTAACAGTCGACAAAATATACTTTGGTGATAACTTGGCACTAAAATTATTAGCAGCGTTCGACAAAACTTTATTTCGTCGCCACACTTGATCTCCAACAAAAAGCTCTATATCCCTCCTACGAAGGTTGTAAGTTTTATAGTAACGTTCATGTGCAGAATGCAATTTCTGACGAATATCAACAAAAATATCCTTAAGAGATGTTAAATTGGCCGCGTACGTATTCCTATCTCCTGGCAGGATTTCTATATCTCCATTTAAAGAATCATTTTCGTAAAACTGACCGGATAAAGGAACGTGACGACGAAAAATCAGAAACGAAGGAATGTACCCATGAACCTCATGCTTGGAACTATTAATAGCAGATTGAATTTTTGCTATATTAATATCCCACGTATTTTGACTTTCCTTAATAAAACAAAGCAAAGCGGTACCTACCGTTATGTTATTTCTTTCAACAAAATTACACCAAGGAGAATATAAGGTAGTAAACCAAACTTTCTTAACCTCGTAAGTCTGACAGGACTTTTTTAAAAGCTTCGCAATAAATTGGCTTCCATTATCGACAATAATATATTTAGGAAATCAACAGCGTATATTTAGGGAACCAGTCCACAACGACTAACAACCACTTCTCACCCTTTTTACTCCTTACTCAAGGTCCCACCAGATCAACTGCTATAATCTCGAAAGGTGCACTATCGATCTTTTCATGGCCCATCTTACCATTTGGAGCGGTATTTGGATGTTTTTGTGCTCCACACACTCTACACAAGCGGCAGTACCTGATGACATCTCTGCGCATCTTAGGCCAGTAATAGTACTCTTGTATTCGAGCTAAAGATTTAAAAACACCGAAATGACCTGCAGTTGGTGGATCGTGGCACAATCTGATAACATCCAACCTTTGAGGTTTGGGAACAAGGAATTTCCATTCTGGAAGATTATTACTTAAAGGTAACTTATAGGGAATAAGCTTGAAAATTAACTCGTTTCCCACTTTCCACTGGGGATAGTTTTCTGGTTTAGAAGAAAAATTTTTACGAAGACCTTCAGACCAACGGTCAACTCTGTTTGTCTCAATTTTATACATAGCAACTTCTGGAACCTTATCTGAAACATTTTCACCTTTTCCGTGAACAAGATCGAAATTATCTTTCCGGAGTTTCACAGCCCACCGAGCTTGTGTAGGCTATGACACATTCCTTGCCATCCAGCTCCTGCGTTAACACACCCCCTAAACCAACAGTCGAAGCATCGCTCTGAATTATAAATCGCTTAGAGAAGTCAGATTGAGTTAAAATAGGAGCGGATCTGCTTCACTTTAACGAAAGCTTCCTCAGCTTGGTCAGTCCAAGTAATTTGTTGACTTTTATGGCGTCCCTTTAAAAGATCATTAATATTAATGAAACGTCGGTACCACGAACACAAACCAGTAAATCTTTTTACTTCCGTCGCTGTACGAGGACGAGGGTAGTTTACCATACATGATACTTTTTCCGGATCAGTACGGAGCGAATTCGAGCCAACAATAAATCCTAAAAATTTTAATGAAGTTTTAAAAAACTCACACTTGGCCTAATCAATTGTCTAATTAGCCTCTTTTAGTTTAGATTGTACCACAGATAATAAGGAAAGGTGCTCTTCCAGCGATTCGGAACAAATTATGATGTCATCGAGATACGTAAAGATTTTCGGTTCATATTTTGGTCCAAAAATAGCATCCACTAGCCTTTGTTGCGTATGGGCAGCATTACACAACCCAAAAGGCATTACACAAAATTGAAACAAACCTTTTCCCACAATGCTAAAAGCAGTTTTTGACCTTGATTCGAACTCCAGAGGAATCTGCCAAAACGCCTTTCTTAAATCGACTGAAGATATATATTTGGCACCTCGGAGCATGCTTAGAATGCGGCCAATATTTTTTAACGGGTAATTGTCGTGTCATGTAAGCTCGTTAATCCCCCTCCCATCAAAAACAAAACGATATTCACCAGTTGCTTTTTTGACTAATAGTACCGGGGAGCACCAAGGACTATTGGATGGTTCTATTTAACATATCATCTACTTTCCGATTTCAAATCTCGGACATGTAAGGAGAAAGTGGATATGGTCTCTTTTTAAAGGGTTTGGCATCACCAGTGTTAATGCTCATTACCAGATTATCAGTGCGCCCTAACTTGTCTTTGCTACTAATTTGTTCAAATTATTTTATAACGTTATCCGCTCTAGCGCGATCTTCCGCACCAAGTTCATCTAATGAATAAAGAAAGTCCGGTATATTCCCAAACTTAGGCGTATCTATGATGGCTAGATCATAACTTAAATAATTGCTTTGGACATGCCAAGACTTGTCTTTACAGTCAACTAAAATTTTAAATTGTTTACAAAAATCTATTCCAAAAATAAAAGCTTGGGGTAAAGAAGGTACCGCTAGAGCTTTGATAAAATGACAAGTCGAACTCACGCATACCGGTAGATCTACAACCCCTTTAACATTTTTATGAGAACTATCTGCAGTTACTGATTGATTAATTTTTAGACCAAAATGTTTAAGAATATCAAGGCCTGGTGAACCCACGACACTAATAGTTGCACCCGAATCCAAAAGAACAGTTATATCTTGTTCAAAAATTTTAACAGAGATATAAGGTCTATTATCCAAAAGTTTAGGAATAAACAAAGGCGAAACTTTATTACGACTAGATCTAAAAAAATGAAAAACACGAATCTTCCAAGCATTTCAATCCAAAGGATCGAAATAAGTATTTTTAGGTATGGTCAGAGATCACATCCCTTATTCGTTTTTTGAGCAATTTGGGCAATTTGAAAATTTACAATTTTTGGCTCCACATTTGTAACAAAAAGTTTTTCTGGTTGCTTTGCAATTTGTAAAGGTATGATTTAACTGGTCACAATTATAGCAAACTAGCTCTTTTTTACTAGAAGAATGGTCTGTATTTGTGGGTAAACCTGAATTAGAAGGTTGATTTTTATTCTGTCTTAAAAAATTATTTTTATTTTGTCTAGAAAAACTACTTTTGTTTTGATTACCTTTATTATGATTTGAATTATTATTTGAAGAATAAATGCTGGACACCGCTTGACCCGCAGTAAGTCTACCTTTTAAATTTAAATTTTCTTCAATTTTTCTGCAAAGACCAACCACCTCCTCAACATTATTGATTTCAGCTAACGCTAAATGATTGGAATACTCGGGCATTAAATTTTGTCTAATATACTTAACTTTAGTTACCTCAGCAGGAGGCCAAGATAAACGCTGAAATAAAGTATAAGTAGTAGTAGTAAAAATAAAGTATGTAGGTGTGACACGAAAATATGCACTGATTCATTTCGCTTTTGTTTCCTAGTTTTTACCTGATTCCATATAACCTCATCTTGGTCCTGCAGTAAAAAGTCTCTCTTTAGTCTATCCACTAAAGATGGCCAGTTATTTACCGAACCTAAAGATTTGATTCGTTTAAACCACGCGAATGCCCACAAAAAATTCAACGGCTGATTTATACAACTCATCATCCTTAACTTCGCGCGATTGAGCTAAAAGGGTAACACGTTCTAAAAATGAGTACAAATGTCTAACTTCCCTGTTAAATTTACAACTCCACTCTGATATCGGGACCTTACGAGAAGAACAAGCTACCGCAGGTGTGGTAATGTTAACCACTGGTGGCTGGAGGCTGCTAGGTAATTCGGCTTCCAACTGAAGACAGGTGGCGTAAATCTCTCTTTGAAATTCTGCCATTTCAGTTGCCGTAACTGCAGCTGCAGTCCCAGTTGCCTCAAAATCTTTTACCGGAATATGTAGCGCACGCCCCGAAAGATGGTTAAGTCGCGACCTAGTCCTAGCAAAAATTGGGTCTCTACTAGTTCCCTCAAAAAGATTCCGAATACCCAATTCATGGTCCACTTCAGGTTCCAATAGATAACTAGCACCGAAAGTACCAAGGGGTTCCATCTTGCTTGGTAAAAGTTAAATTTAACTTGCAATAAAAAAATATAAAATATACGACCAGTTATAAAAAGTTATAGAAAGTTATAAAAAGTTATGAACATTTATACAAAGTTATAAAAAGTTACCAAGATATTATAAAAAGTTATAAAAATTATAAAAAATTATAAAAACTTTAATCCAAAATACTGACGCAAGGGTACCCAAAAATTTAAGGTGCTAAAGATATCTCTATAAGTTTACTCTCTAAGCAAAACTCAAGACCTCAAAACAATCACCAAGTTGCGCAACATCTCTGTTACCAAAGTACCCACTAAAATTGCGCAATTATACGGGTCTCTATACCTCAAAACTTGATCCAAAAATATCAAAAAGTATTTACTAAAAATACTGGATAACTATAGGAAGTGCCGACTTAATCCTAAAATAAATGTGCCTTCGTACCGCGGTACACATCAAAAGCACCAAAAAATTAAGGAGCAATATTCATATAAATTGTTGCTACCTAAAAAAATCCAAAAAAATCTACTAGAGGGTCCAATTGCAAAAATGTTTGCAAACCCAGTCCTGTATTTGCCAAGTTCTACCAAATATTGACTACCAGTATGTAATCACTATGTTTTCTATTTTTAAATGCGTAAAACTATCCACCAAAGGAACTTAAACTAGTAAAAGAACAACTAATCAAAGTCCAGTCTTATCTGCAAAATAAGACTCCAGGATGGCGATTCAAGTGGCGGCTATTTTTTATAACGACCCGATTTTCCGATATCTAGGGGTGAACGCTGGCAACATCTCATCTTGTGTGGTTTGTAAGGTCACCTCATCTCTCGATAAATGTTGACTTCCACAGTTGACTTCTGTCATTTTTGTTTACTTTTTCCGTTCGTAAAGTTGTTTCTTTTTATAAAAGTGCCGTTTTTTAGTTTAATGCATTAAAAAAAGACTGGGAATTTAAATTTTATTATCCAAGAAAGATTCAGAGCTTTTGCGCTTCCCGAATATGTATTTTGAGACCCACCTTCTCCACAGAGTACGAAATTCAATGCCGGCACTCATTTGCAAACCAAAAAGAAGAGAAACTTGACCAAATTTTACAACAACAGCCCTAAAAAAAAGGTAAGCATATAGTTCAAAAGACGGATTTGGCATCTGCAAAAAAACTGATTTTAGGATTTACCAATATTACCATTATAGCAGTCGTCCCTATCTTTTTTTCAAGTGTTTTACACCCATAGTCGCAAAAAACTGTTTTTACGAGAAGGATAACAAAATTGATAGATTTGAGGTTTATATTAGTAATTATGCAGTATACGGTTTTTTGCCAGTTTTGATTTTTTTGACAAATTATTTATGGGGGCACCTACTAGGGTCCCTAGGACCCCAAATCCGTCTGCGCCGGTTGATTTTTTTTTCAATTTTTTTTTTGTGTTTTTTTTGTATTATTTCTCTCTAAAACAATCCAATCCAACCTATTCCAAGCCAAACCCAAAACAATCAAAAAAACACATTACAACGGCGCAGGCGGATTTGGGGTCCTAGGGACCCTAGTAGGTACCTCTATAAAGAATTTTTCATAAAAAATCAAAAATGGCAGAAAACCGTATAATTACCTTTATTTTGGCTACACTAAAGTATCGTTCATACAAGGCATAGTCATACTTTTAGTTCTAATTTTAGACATAAAGCTATCTCTATCACTGCATGTATTGTTAAGAAAAAGAACAGTGACAGAGATAAAACAAACAAAGACTAAAACTATGACTATACCTTGTATGAACGATATTTAAGTGTATAAATATATAAAGGATATAATATATAGTGATACATTCAATGCCCACTAGTTCAGCCGAAAGAAACCTCATATTAGACACTCAAAAGTAAATTATTAACACGTTCAAAATAACCCCAAAGCTCGCTACATTTATGACTAATAAATTTTGACCGAAATTGACTGAATACAAAACAGCACTAGCCAATTGATGAAATGAAACAAAAAAATGTCAGTCATTTGGCGTTTGCATGGTGCATACTAGATTATTGATAAGTCCAAGACTAACCATTTATTTTTGAAAGTCCCTCAATAAGCCCTTATAAGCTTTCTTATTGCTTTTTTAAAATAGTATAGTATACTTATATTTTTTAGGAAAGCGTGAGGTGAGCTGTGTTTTCTCCAAATGAAGCCACTGATATGAAAAATTTTGAAATTATAATTTGAGATAATGTTTTAACCTAAATGGTTCCTACACTTGTTCAGGTAAGAATTTTTTATAGCATATTTCCTTATTGGTGTAAGCTTCAATTAGTTTTTCCAAGAGAATTTTAATTTACAAGACAGAATCAAATCCCACTTTGCACTCCCTTAAAATCCTCCAGATTTTTTAGGCAGTGCCAAATACAATACTGCTTCCTACTCTAACACAGTAAAGCAAAAATGACTCATTTTTTTGTAGTTTATGCTGAGGAGATTGGTAAGGTCGCTTTGAAGGGCATTTTTAAGGTTGATTTATCACTTTAATATATTTTTTTTCTTGAATTTTATTATTCAGGTTAAAAATATATATCTTCTTATTTAATATTATTAAATTAGTTATTTGGGTTCACAAAGAAGTAGGTATCTTACTGTCGCTCCTTTTGTTCCTTATATCATCATTGGCATTATCTATGTACTTTCTTCATTGCCATTTCCATTGACAGGAACAACGTGCTAAATATCTATCGATCGTTAAAAAATAAAAACATCCAACACTTTTTGATATTTTAAAAAAAGCTACTGTATTTGCTTCAAGATAGCTTGTATATAGAGGGTGACTAACTGGAGACAAGGACCAAGATATTGTGCCACCTGATTTGCTCCAAGACTATTTTTTAACTTATATACTTTTTAACAATAAGTATATACTATTTTTTAAGAATAAGTTTATTTTATAAAAAAGTCAAAGCAGGACATTTTATATCACTGAGCCTTTATTTTTTAACGCAAAAATAGAATCTAGGAGAAATATAACTTATGCATTCATGGGTGGAAATAACGAAAAAAATTCAAACTTGGATGAGCATCCCACAAGGAACACACCATCTGTTTGTTTTTTTTTTTAGTTTCTTTTCGGTTGAGGTTTTCTAACTTCTTTTTTATTATGCATTCATATTATTACTTACTCTTTGGAGTGAGGTGAATTTGAAAAAACAATTTTTTTTCAGCCATAACTTATTATCTTCTTTCTCAAGAAAAAAAAAGAAACGAAAAACGTGTATTGATAAAAAGTAATAAACATGAATTCTCTCTTGGGTATTGGAGCTGAAAAGCCTGAAGCCCATTGTGCCCAGGGAAGAAGATAAATTCTCTCCAATCTTGAAGAAAAACGAGACAATAAATAATAAACATTTTTTAAAAAATTATTTACTTAACTATGGTCTTTTTTTGTTTTACAGGGAGAAAGATGCCGGTTCTACTCTTGGTTCTGCTGCAGATATAAGAAAATAGTGGCAATGATCCACAATAATTATATACAAGGACGTTTTGAAGGCTGTATTACGGTGTCTTATTGCTGTCTTATCCAATCGTATTTAGAGCACAAAATGTGGGTAAATTTTTAAATATGATGTTGATTAGTCTCTTAGCTGATTTATATAGGTATTATTAATCACGGCCTACTGAATACAGATTCAATACGATTACTTTGTCAAATCCATCATGAAAACGCGAATTGAAAATGTAGCAAGTCAAATCCGCTTTTTTGGTATCGGAATCAAGCCGCATAAAAATATTCGCTTTTTATCTCTCTTTTTTACTTTTTATCCCTCCTTTAGACATGGGGGCAAAAAGCGGTACTTACATGAAAAAAGGTCTCGTTTTATGAAAACAGAAATAAGAATATTGAATATGTATTCAGTCAGCAGAACAGAATTTATTATTTCTTTTACCCAGACCGTTTAAGTTCAAAAATGCAAGATAGCGGAGTAAATTAAATATTAAGTGTTTTAAGAAATAGGCAGTTAAGTTCGTCATAGAACTAACGTACGCGTAAACGTGGAATGTAGCGCAATATTCCGACTTCTTTTTATCTGTAAAAAAATGTCGGTTGAAATGAGATATCAGAATCCCATCTCTGCGGTCTTGCGTTGACAAGTTCACGTTTACGGCATGTATAACGTTAAGATCAGACGCTAACTAACGTAGTCTTACGTCTACGTCATGTTGCTAACGCAGCAAGTTGTACCGAACAGTCAAAAAATCAGTAGACTGGTAATACAAATAGGGCTGAAGAAAAAAAAGCAAGATAGAAATAAACTGTACCAAAATGTAAAGGGCAGAAACGTCCGATACGACAAATTTCACGTCTACGACCAGGCACCTCTTACGTATCATGGCCTACTTAAACTGCCTAATGGCTGAAACCTTGTTTGGCCAACCTGTATATTTGTGTTAACAAATATATTTTTGTCCCACTACTTATAAAAATCGGCTCATTTATTCATAAGTTATAAGTTTTCAAAGAACCCGATTTTCACAACTTTTATATTTTTGAAATGAGAAAGAATCAAGATTTTCTATTTTTTAGCAAACTGAGTTGGTTAAAAAATTAGCTCAACCATTTATTTTAATACTCTGTATTTGTCTTACCTAAATAAGACCACTTACGACATTTTACGTAAAGTATAGTACACAACTCACATATTATGGTCTTTACACATTCAGATGAATTAAGATAATCGTTTAATGACCATCATAACATGCTTGTTATGTAAACTAATATTATGACAAATTGGATAAAAATCGGTTAAGTGGCTTTTGAGTAATCTACTACTAGTTTGGATTCAGCCCTTTTTAATTTACTCTCATTTATATTATTTAAAAATATTTTATTTATTTCCGTTGTCTTCTTAAATATTCCTTGTTTTTTATTAGTTTTTCACCATATATATAATTTTTTATGTATTTGTTTTACTAAAATGTCGTGTTTTTTTTTTAAATGTATTTTAAGATTAATGTTAATATAATTTTTTACTAAACTATTTTCAAACGTTTTACACTTTTATTATTTTAATTTATTTGATTTATTTATGTTGTTTTTGTAAAACATATTTCTTTCTACTGAATCAGGAACATAAATTGGTAGACATCTTTGAAGTATTCTATGAAGCATTATTCTCCCTAAAAAAATTAAAAGGGCTTTTAAAATAAAATAACGAGGAATAAAAAGTCAACATACCTTTATTTAGTGCATATAGTTAGGTACTAAAGCAAAAGTGTGAGAGAGGCAAATACACGCCGGTATATGATCGTAACTTTTCCTTGGGTGAACCGTTGATAAAATTAGAAATGCATTAAACAACCAAAGCAAATATAAATTGGTTAGATTTTAAGGTCAAGAATTCTAAAAATATATTATATGCATTTACAGGATGTCCGCTATATTTTGAATCTTTGACCCCCACGTTAGCGCCGTTATTATTTTCTAGCTACTTCATTTACCATTTCCATAAGCAAATTTTAACTGTGGCCAATTTTTCATTTTTATTATTAAGCAAAAACCTTTTCAATTTAATAGGTAGACTCAATCAAGCTACACCTCCTCCTCAATGAAACTCAATTTGGATATTGTAAAAATTATTACTAATTTAGTCCCCTTGTAAAACATTTTGTACTTGATTAATAACAGAGTGTGTGCACCCCCCCCCCCCCATGCTTAGGAGACAAATTTAATAAACGTTGATATGTCGTAATTTTGTACTAATTATATACTCTTAAAGAAGGGTACTTTTAGTTTACAAAAACCATCGGTTCCTAAGATTTTTGTTTGTTTGTTATGGGGTGTGTAGTTTGATATCAAGGTACACGCCTGTACGTAGAAAAGAGATTCGACCAAAAATGACTATGCCAGAATTTGGTATTAATTATGTACTAATTTCGTCCCCTTCTAAAAAATTTCCTACTATTAAGATAACTTCTTTTTTTTTTTGTTTTTATGGAGTTTTTAGCTTGATATCAAGGCACAACCACCTCTGCTTAAGAAATAGATTTGAAAAAAGCAGGACTTTTTGTTTTTTTTTAATTTGATAAATAACCGAAGAATAAGATGTTAAATTTAAAAAGATAAGTATTAGATTTGCATATAAACAAAAAAAAAGTCTTGAGAGTAGGCAATTTTTTAAAAAGGGATGAAATTAGTACTTAATTAGTAGCAAATTATGGCATAATTACTTTTTTCCAAAATGAAGTTATCTTGAGAGTAGGCAATTTTTTAGGAGGGGACGAAATTAGTGACAAATAAGCTTTTTTCAAATCTCTTTCCTAGGCAGAGGGGGGTATGCCTTGGTATCAAGCTACATACCCCATATAAACAAAAAAAATGAAGTTATCTTAAGAGTAGGCAATTTTTTAGTCAATTTTCGTCACAGGCAGGGATCTTAAGACCCTCTGAAAGGTGATCCTACTAACATCGATACTGTCCCAGCAAAACTTGGTTTTAACAGTAGACTTTCTCCCTAGCCTTCGGCAGTCATATTAAGTTGACCCCAAAATCGAAGGTCAATGCCGGTTTCACTAATCACCATCGGAGTCCCGTCAGACACATCCTTTGGAATAGTCCCTCTGCCCCAAAGCGCAGGTCGCATCTTTTAGGTCACCTTCTGTTGTCTCAGGCTGTTGGGAGTCCAGTCCAAACCTATATTTACTCCAAATATATTTTTGTTCAGTTTCTTCACTTAAAATCATCAATCGGATTCTTAATATAGGATAATCAAAATCAGTGAAAAAATTTTTAAACCATTTATTTCCCACTTCATACGAAATTACCTGATGATTCCCAACCAGAATAATTAATGAACAGCTAGTCGTTATGAAAATGGATACATAATAATATGGGTTTCGTTTAAACACACAAAGTATATGTCATTTCACATTTGCTATGATATTTAAATTTTATTGGCAAATATTTGCAAAAAATGATAAAGCTTTTGTATTTAAATTTTTTACTTAGGATCAAAATATAGCGGGACATTGCATCTGTATATAATACACGAGGAAATATTTTTGTGTAGTACTGCGAGTTTTACTAGTACTAGTCGACCAAAGTCTTGATATTTACCTAATAGAACAGATTTTCGACATTCTTCATCCTCAAATCGTTCGTTTTATTTTATTTTATTTTATTTTTATTTTATTTTATTTTATTTACACCACCCAACAGGAATTAACCCAATTACAGAGTGGGAAAAATACAGTAATTTACAATAACCGAGTCTTAGAATAAAAGTGAAATACAAAATAAAAGATATTAACTACATCTAAGATAAGAGCAGAAATAAAAACTAAGAAAATCGGATCTTTTTTAAATTAGAGATACTGCAATTAAATATGTCACATTGGTCACAAGTTTGATTGCACGTGTTACAAGCCCGAATTAATGGAGAATTTTTGTAAATATTGGTGCGCATGTATGGAAGATAAAATGGAACCGTAGAGCGTGCTGAAGTTCTAGGTACCAAAAAATTCAAATTACGCAATAATACAGGGGAATCAACTTTGCTATGGATTAACTTAAAAATAAATTGCAACTCTGCCGTCTTGCGCCGGTCCTCCAGTGAAGAGATAGTGAATCTGTCACAAAGGATCTTATTTGGGATTCCAATCTCTGGGTACACACCATCAAGCTTAAAGCCGAGGTATTTTAGAAATTTACGTTGAATATTTTCGATAGAGTGAATGTGAGTATTATAGTACGGAGACCATACTATGGATGAGTATTCCAATTTAGATCTGACATAAGCAAAATACAGTAATTTTAAACTAGAAATATTTTCAAGGTACTGAGAGTTCCGTATTATAAATCCAAGCATTCGGTAGCTTTTCTTTACAATATCCTGAATATGAGGAACAAATGATAGGGCACTATCGAATGTTACTCCAAGATCTTTGAATTCAAGACTTCTGGGTAGTTCAGTTGTATTAATGGTGTATCCAAACTGTATCGTTTATAGGGCTACAATCTGAAATGGTACTGCTAACGTATTCCGACATCCCGGAGTTCATCCGTTCACCGTCCATCAACTAACTAATTGTGAGTAACATCCTCTTGGTTTCTGCATTTCTTTTCATAAACGCCTAAAAATGGAAACAATTATATTTAAATTTATACTTATTAGAGGAACAAAAGTAGTATCAGAATTCAAAAAACGAAACTGAATATGATGAGAAATATTCCGTTCAAACTCGCACTTAGAAGAAAAAAACATATTGACGTCACAGTCACCCCTAACGTGAATTCTAAAAGAAAAAAATGGTAGAAAGCACGGATAGTCCAAAATCAATTATTTTATGTTTAAAGGAAATGAAAATATCTCGAAAACTTTAGCTTTGAAAGATTTGAACCTTATAACAAAATTTGTAGGTAATATTTACAAAAACTAAAATTTGAAAACCCCACATCATCATCATATCAATACCTGCTTTACTTCTAAAGTTATAATTTTTTTATATATTTGAACGTTTTTCCAAATAACTCGAAAACTAGAGCTCCCACGAATTTGGACTTTTTAACAAAATTTGTAGTCCATATTCATGGAAACTTAAATCTGAAAACCGTATATCGATACTTGCTTTTGTTCCAAAGTTACAATGTTTTTAAATATTTTATCCGCTTTTCCCCCTTTAACCCCCCATCACCCTACCCAAAAGTTAATCAGTTCATGGTCAGCCGATAGAGGATTTTTGTACCCAAAGGCGTTCTCGAGTTATCGTATATACAAACCGACAACAGACCAACAGACAACTTTTTTTTTCGTCGATTAAGGTGTTTTGGAACTTTAGTAACTCACTTTTGATAAAAAAGTGAAAATATCAAGATTTTATTAGTCCCATATTAGTATGGTGGACTAAAAAGTTTAAAATCAAATAGGCGGCAGTGAAAATTCCCCATATAACAATGTGAATCGATACCTCCAATATACAGGCTAGTGAGTGACATTTTTGACACTGATGTTTACATGAGTTAATTGTCAAAATAGTCGCCACAAAAGTTAAAAGACCACTGAAACAACTAGTAATTGAAATGAGTAAATTGTTAAGAACTTTTTTAAAACAAGGCCATAAGTAAGATTTTTTTAAACGTGTCAAAAAGTTGTAAGAACTGTGATTCACTGACTATTTAAAAAAAAATTGTAATTAATAAATTTATTGTAAAAATTCGAAATTTCAACACAAACTAAAATTTTTAAAATAAAGAAAAATGTTAGCACCCTAATAAATTAAATTGTTTAATGACTTCACACTAGGAGTTTTTTTTTTGAGGTTTTTTTACTGTTTAGGTTTTTTCTACGGCATTTCACCATACACTACATATTATTGAAGCGATATTGAAATATACTCCTAAGCCACTTGTAGCATATATTTAAAAAAATTGAAACTTAAATGATTTGAAGGTATTTTTAGGGGATGGTGGGATATAAACTTGCATTAAGGGCTAGTTTATCAATAGCGAGTTAGGCATTGAACTCTCGAGTTAAAGAAAAAGATAGCTGACATATACCAAGTGCCAGAATGAGACAGCTGAAGGTTAACTCGGGAGGTAAATGCTTAACTCGCTATTGATAAACCAGCACTAGTGTGTTACCCATAACCTTATTATAAAAAAGTTCTAAACCAAAATAAAATTATATTTCTAGTCACTTAAATTATCATAAGCACTCCACTGGGGATATTGACTATTTCAAGTGTTTTCACGATTTTCGACTCATTGAAAGAAAAATGCACTTTTAAAGATAATTTTAGGGTTCACCCACCTCAGATTTTTAGTCCTGGCCCCATCGTATACCCCCGCAAAAAAAAATTATGTCCGAAGATTTTGACTTTTGATTCATGTTTTTGAATCATTGTGGCTGTAATTTATCTTGGGTAGACATTGAACACCCAGGCCAAACTATTTTAGTGACCACCCTGTATTTTTGTATTAAAAAGCTTAAAATTTGCATTTTTTTGTGTGTCTAAAAAAAGGCAACGGGTTTTTGAAAACGCATAAAATTGTAATTTTTACAAAATTTCATTTTTTGACATTTAGAAAAAGAATTGTTAGCATACGTAGTCTCATTGTCAACAAAATTGGCAAAAAGATAACAAAATCCGGTTAACTTAAATTTATTAGCAGTTTTTATTTCATGCAAGAAGTTGGTATACGAAATAAAAAAAGCCATAGTTTTTTTCTTAATAGAATGTATCAAATGATACATCCGCTTACAGAAAATAAATAGAAGAAGTGTCTCAAAAAAAAACCCAACGGTTTTTTAAGATGCATAAAACTTTTGGACATACGCCATTTTAAATTTTTGATAAATTTAATTTTTTGACATATTTGCAAAGTCTATTTCGAAAACTTTTTTTGCATTAAAATCCGACCATAAATAAAAAATTGGCAGTTAAAACCAAACAATCCGGTTAATTTAAGTTTATTGTATTTATTTTATGCAAAAAGTTGGTATACGAAAAAAACGCATAGTTTTTTATTTCTAAATAGAATTTATCAAATTATACATCAGTTTACAGACAATAGATAGAAGTTTTTTGCAGTTGCAAAAAAATATACAAAGTGTCTCAAAAAAAACTCAACGGTTTTTCAAGATGTATTACCTTTCCGAAACTCTTTTTTGTGATTCCGACAATAAATAAAAAACTGCCAGTTAAAACAAATCAGTCCGGTTTTTTGTGGTCCCCCTACATATAAATGAATACTATTCCTTAATATTATAAAGAAAAATTACTAGATCGCGGTCAAGAAAATTCACATAATAAAGATTTGCAAATGGGATTTATAATTTATTTAACGGCTTCTAAGTAGTTTTTTTGGCTCACCCTGTTTACAAATTAATAGATTGTTACCTTTGGGAAAAAAAAATATTTTACAATCTAAAAAATCAGGAAGCTCTACATCCAGCTAGTCGCTATGTTACACGTCGATTCGATAATCTGCCATTGCCATTGCCAATTCCAAAGTTAGCTTTAACAAAAAACTTTTGCATTTATGAAGATAAAACTCTACAACCATTTGCCTTTGATAATAAGGAGAATTGATGGGATGAAGCAATTTAGAGATACTGTTAGATTCTGTTTTGAGGAAAAAGCTTTTTACAGTTTTTATGAATATTATAGGGAGACATTTTAGTGTTGTTTTGTAAACCACTATACACTTGAATTTTTTAGTGTGTCTCAACCATGTCCCCTTGTAATTTTTTCATTTTATGATTTTAAATTTTATAATTATTTTTAATATACCAAGAATGAATCTTTTAATATTAGTTACAACCTTCCTATATTGTATAAACATGTAGAAAATATAAATTGTTAAAATGCCTTTTTTTTTTTAAAAAAAATCTGATTACATTTAATATTAGACTTTGACCAAAAGATCATAATAATATAGAATGTAGGTACATCTTTTCAATTTAGGATTTAGGTAAGTTAATTACTAATTTTTTGCTTTGGCAATAAGACTATGTCTTCAGATAATAAAGCACAGTTTGATTTGATTTGATTTGATTGATTTTAGAGGGTGCGATTAAGGGTATTTTCAATCGTTTTCTTTTGGGTCACCCCAAATATATACAAAGATAAGTGCCAAACAAAAATTGTTGACAATGGGATGTAAAATCACATTTCGAAAGGAATTTTTTTATAAACCTTATAGAGTTCTCATAAAGCAAGGTCTAAAACAGCAATTTTTGGAACTTTACCCTTCATTGCTGGCCCATTCTGTACAATTACATGAAATCATATTTAGAAAGGAATTTTTTATAAACCTTATAAACCAAAGTCCAAAACGGTCATTTTTGGAACTACACCCTTAATTGCTGGCTCACCCTGTACAATTAAAGGAAAATGTCAATGACAAAAAATGTTTGTTAAGACCTTGTCTATGACATATTAAAAAATTACAAAAATTTACCAATATTTTAAAAACTTTCATTTAAATTCGTCTTTTGAACATCCTGTATATTGTTGAAAATTACGTTAATTTAAATATAGTTTATTTTGGCTTAACGAATGAAATCTCTAAAAATAAGAAAATCGGAGAAGCTATATGGACCTGTTTATCTCGGTTTCCATGAAAACCCTTATCTTTAATAGACATAGAACATAATACATAAAACGCAGAAAGAAATTATCTTTCAATCAGTGGTTTTTTTTTCTTTCGATCGGCCAAGTACTTTTTGATATTTAGCCTTTTCCACACAAAAAAATGCAAATTTTAAGCTTCTTAATACAAAAATACAGTGTGGTCCCTAAAATAGTTTGACCCAAGTGCTCAATGTCTACCCAAGATAAATTTCTTCTACAATGATCCAAAAACATGAATCAAAAGTCAAAATCTCCGGATCTGTATTTGTTTGCGAGGGTATATGATGTGGCCTGACTACTTGGAGTGCTGAGGAATTTTTGTAAATTAAATATTACTAGACTTACAGTATAAAATGTTGTTTATTTACCTTTTTTTCCCAGCATATCCTCTACTCTGGGAAATATTTCTAATGTAGTTAACAGTAGTCCAAATCTTTGAAATACTATTATATGACAATCTTTGATATGACGATATGATTCACTGTCTGGGAGTCCAACCCAACTCCTAAAACTGAAAAGTAGGGTTAGAATAATACCCTGCCAACAAATCAAGATATCCTTTAACACGTGGGGCAAATCAAAACCGTTCTAGTTGATGTTAGCGTGTAAAAAAAAACTTTTGGAGGTTATACTGGTAGATTTTAAAAATCACCGAAAATTTTTCAAGCTCGAGTTTTATTTACAAGAAAGAAAACCCAAATGACAGAAAAATTATCAGTGTAATTTCGACTTTGCTTCTTTAAAAAAATTATCACTTTAATTGTCAAAAATGACACTTGTCTTACGGAACTTTTAACACATAAGTGATATAATCGCAATTATTTTTCTAAATAATTATTTTTCTTTGGAGACATTTTCAGGGTGCCGTCTCACGTCTCTCAGAAAACTTATAGTTCATTGGATGAAATGAGGTATTTCTGATTTTTTGATATGTTGTATGTGATAAAGTGGTTATGACAAATCCGAGTTTTCGACCTCAAAAGCTTTCTATATAATTGTTAAATTCTACAAAAATTACTAAATTTTCTCACTTTTTCTCAAAAATTTGACAACTATAACGACTAATGTTACAGCCTTGGTCACGGCAAGTGGCTATAAAAAAAATTTAAAAACAAAATGAGATTAATTTGGTCTTTGTAGGAGAAATAGTTTCTAAGATACAGCAATTTAAAGTTTTGAAAAATTTCCGAAAAAAATATTTGGTTTTTTCTTAGTGCAATATCGAAAAATTAGTCGTTCATGATAACTTGTACAAATTCGAGAATTTTTTAATATTTTTGGTTTGACAGTTAACACTAATTACACGTTCCATGATAATGGTTTTTTTCAATTTTACTATTATTTTCTTATAGACTATAGAAAATAATAAGATTTAACTATACCTAGGCATCTGAAAATGTTTTTTCTTTAAAGTTTTGTACCGATAAAGATATATAGCAATATAAAACTTTAATGTAAGCAGGGGCATTTTAACAAAAACGTGTGGAGATCTGCGTTTTTACTCACTTTTTGCTCATTTTTATTGCTTTAAATGTCATAACTTTTGTTTCTGTAAACCAATTTTGATGAAAGTGTGAAAGTACCATTAAAATCGGCCTGGCAGTGTTTGTATGATGCTGGATCAAACAAACAGACAAAAATTGTAAAAATTGCATTTTTGGTATCTTCCTATATGGTTTGGTTAGAAGCCGACATCAATAATTAAAAAAAAATATTCAATGTACAGAAATGGTAGGTAACTTATAGAGATTTATTATATTTGGAAAGATTACAAGTCTAGCTTATAAAATACGATAAATGAATGTTTAGTGTTTCAGTGTTTCATTAGTGAAGTAAAGGGTTAAGCACAAAGTTAAGCCTCCGATTAGGCATTTAAAGAAAATTGTAAGAGAGCTAATTGTAATTTTAATATTTTGAGCATGTGATACTGTAAAAATTTCAAAATTTACACATACCTATTCCACTAGCTGTTGCAGTTTGCAGAGATAAAATGAAACTCAAGGTAGAATAACCTTCGGTGGAACCCTTCTTCAACTTAAGATGCACCAGGATGCACCTAACCACTCCAGTTAATGTTGATCTAGTTTTTTTAAATGTTACTATTATTTTCTGATAGACTATAGAAAATAATAAGATTTAAGTATACCTATGAATCTGAAAATGTCTTTTTTTTAAAGGTTTTGTACCGTTAAAGATACATAGCAATATAACACTTTAATGTAAGCAGAGGCATTTTAACAAAAACGTGTGGAGATCTGCGTTTTTACCCACTTTTTTCTCATTTTTATTGCTTTAAATGTCATAGCTTTTGTTTCTGTAAACCGATTTTGATGAAAGTGTGAAAGTACTATCAAAATCGGCCTGGCAGTGTTTGTATGATGCTGAATCAAACAAACAGACAGACAAAAATTGTAAAAATGGCATTTTTGTTATCTACTTATATAGTTTGGTTAGAAGCCAATACCAATAATTTTAAAAAAATATTCAATGTACAGAAATGGTAGTTAACTTTATAGATATTTAATATATTTGGAAATATTACAAGTCTAGCTTATAAAATATAATAAATGAATGTTTAGTGTTTCAGTGTTTCATTAGTGAAATAAAGGGTTAAGCCCAAAGTTAAGCCTCCGATTAGGCATTTAAAGAAAATTGTAAGAAAGCTAATTGTAATTTTAATATTTTGAGCATGTGATGCTGTAAAAATTTCAAAATTTACACATACCTATCCCACTAGCTGTTGCAGTTTGCAGAGATAAAGTGGAACTCAAGGTAGAATAACCCTCGGTGGAACCCTTCTTCAACTTAAGATGCACCAGGATGCACCTAACCATTCCAGTTAATGTTGATCTAAAAAACAAAAAATGATTCTGCATGTAAATATTATTGGATAGGTAGTATATTATTCAGCTAAATATAAATAATAATCATTTAAAATATTACTAAGGATTTAAAAAGTTAAATTATTATAATTATGATTATGTATAGAAGGTGACAGTGTTAAAATTATAATAACCACACTTTCTGATTTGTTTAAAATTTTATAAACTAATGCTTACAATGTGTACTACTTGTATATGTTCAGATCCAATTTTCAATAATTCAATTATTATTTTAAAATAATTTTTAGTACTTATAATAAATAAAAACAAAACATGTTAAAAGTTCCCTTGAAAGTTCCATAAGAAAAGTGGCACTTCACAAAATCGCAGTAATTTTTTTTTAATTTAAAAAGGTAAACTCTGCTAGAACAAAATTTGTGGATTTACTGTCATTAATGGCATGTCTAAGTAATTTTAATGCAATGGAATACAACACATGTTCTGCCATGAGCGGCTACCCCCTTGATTACATGGACTGGGTTGCTTGCTACAAAAAAAGTGACATAATTTTGGGAATTGTGGTCACCTTTGAGGTAGTAGGTAACCCTGATTTATAAACTAGATCATATTATTCTGGTTTGACGTTGATTGCCACACCTCTATCTTTTCTCTGTTACTGAGCAAGAAAAAGTCAGATATGAATCAAAAACAAAAATGATACTAAATAAATCTTGATGTTCCTATATAATGTGTAATGTCTGGTTGATTATTTATTAAAATGATCCTAAAAATAGCGCTGTATGTGATTTGTCCATATGACTTTCAATAAACGAGATTTTAAATTTATAAAATCAAAGCTTGGAGCTTTGATCACACCTTTCAGACAATTAATGCAGTCCTTGACTCACGTCTCTTTAACACTTAGCCCTCAAATTCATTCAAGTTTTATGGATTCAAAGAAGATGAACAGATGGTTATTCCTAAATGTGTGATACTGCGTTAATTTTCAAAATTAAAAATCTCCGTTATTTAAAGTCTTAGGATCATTTCTACTATAAAATATTCACAACTTGTTGCTGGAGATTTCTTTAATGGTCTCAGGGAATGATAGTTTGTTTTCCCGGTAATTATGCAGTATACGGTTTTCTGCCTTTTTTGATTTTTTATGAAAAACTTTTTATGGGGGCACCTACTAGGGTCCCTAGGACCACAAATCCGCCTGCGCCGGTTGGTATTTTTTTGTTTTTTTTTTAATTTTTTTCACTAAAACAACCCAATCCAACACAGTACAACCCAACCTAATTCAACCCAACTCAAAACAATCAAAAAAACACATTACAACCCCCTCCCAGGCACCCTTTTTTCTCTTTAAAAAAAAGAAAAATCGGGCGCGGGCGATTTGGTGTCCTAGGAACCCTAGTAGGTGCACCCATAAAAAATGTTTCATAAAAAATCAAAAATGGCAGAAAACCGTATACTGCATAATTACCGTTTTCCCAATCCCGCAGTTAGTGTGTACTCAAATAAATAATAATTATAATTTGCAGCATGCGTGTTCATCCTTACCTCTTTATGGGCTATTTCTCTGAAATCCAACAGGCGTTTTCTGGCTTGTTTTCATAGATTCTTTCTTTTTTATCTTATCACTAGTTATTAGATGTTAACTCTAGGTAAGTTTTTTTTTTAATTCTTTATGGGGGCACCTTCTAGGGTCCCTAGGACCCCAAATCCGCCTGCGCCCGTTTTTTTTTTTATTATTTTTTTTACGAGAAAAAAGGGTGCCCAGTGGGGGTTGTAATGTGTTTTTTTGATTGTTTTGGGTTGGTTTGAATTAGGTTGGGTTGAACTGTGTTGGTTTGGGTTGTTTCAGTAAATTTTTTTTAAAGAAACCAAAAAAAAATAAAAAAAAAAACAACCGGCGCAGACGGATTTGGGGTCCTAGGGACCCTGGAAGGTGCCCCCATAAAGAATTTTTCAAAAAAAAATCAAAAATAGCAGAAAACCGTATACTGCATAATTACCGTTTGTTTTTTTAAGCACTCCACACGTTGAGTATAAATAGGACTTTAAGTTTTTATCTTTTTTCTTTCAATTTTCACTATTTACATGAAACATGAGGCATTTGTATTTACCTCTTGATACAGCAAAAGTTAAAATCGAACTTCTGACGAGAATATTTTTAAAAAGCCGCGCAGAGAAAAATGAAAACTAACAAAACAAATAACAACTTTTGAGGTTATATTTCAAATTGAATTCAGCCACAGTTAGTTTACTGTGAAGTCAGCGAAGCGAGCTCAGACGACGGTGGCCTTACCAGGGATATATATTGTGGTATATATAATTGGTTGCCTATCCTTGGCAATAATTTTTAGTAAATATTATAATTTAAATCAAAATATTATACTATTCTATTGGTATTATGCCTCATAAGTCCTAAAATATCCCTCATTTTTTTTCTCAGAAGTTGTAAGGCGTAAAATGCCTGCAAAAAGATAACGATTTTCAAACCGACCTCTCTTTGGGTCGGAGCACTGGCAACAGTGCATCAGCAAATTTGTTCTTAAAAATTCGATGGCACGTTTGTATAGTTGCTTTAAGAAAACTTTAGAAATTTTTATTGGTGCTAAAACAAAGACAAAGGTTGTTTTATCACATTTCGATAGCATACTTGCATTGAAAGATCACAAAACTCATAAAAAAAATCAATTTATATGTATTTCAAGTCCTAAGTAGGTAACTAAAGTAAACTTCAGTTTCCTTTTACAACCGTACGTGTAAACTCGGTTTGAAAGTCGGGTCGCTATTTAAAATAGCCGGCACTTGAATCGGGGTCCAGACACGCCAAAGCAAGCATCTAGACCAGGTAGAATGGATGCAAGCTGTCAAATAGAAATTCTGGTTAATAACTTAGATACTAAAACATCAAGTACAAAAATTGTTAACACAGTTGGTAGGGACAACGTAAACGATCATCAGAGAAAGGCTATTTCCGTACCACAACAACCGACTAACATCGCTAAAAATCCTGGAAAAAATCAACTGAAACAAAAACCTAGAATATTACTGATAGCAGACAAGCAAGGTAAAAATGTCTCCAACTACATAGTAAAGCATTACGGAGCAACAGCTGATATTTCAGCGTGTATTAAAGCCAATGCACGCGACATCAAATTAATAAGAACAGCAATAGAGCTATCCAAAAGCTTTACAATGGCAGACACTATTATTCTCTGGTCCAAGAAAACGGACAATTCACTAGAATCGTAGATTTCTCCAGGGTGAAGCAGTTGAATCATAGTAGGTAGAAGGAAAGAAAATCCTGTATGCTTCACAAATATTTTAATTCAATAAACACGACGCGTTTCGATTTTTTCTTTAAAAAATCATTTTCAAGTGTGCATTCTGTAATACAATAAAAACGAGTGTTTCAAAATTAAATTTAAATAAAAAAATAAAAAGAGTACTTACAGAACGTCAAAAATCCATCATTAAGGGTAAAATGTAGGACACAAACTACACATAATTAAATAAATAAATAAAATATGTCGGACAGTTAAAAACAGCTTAGTCAAACATACACTAACAACAAATTTAAAAAAAAAAGACAAAGAAAACAAGAATAATAAATAAAATTCGAAACGGAACAACGAGCGGCATCTAACAATTTAAAAACTAATTAAAAAAATATAAATAAAACTGTCGAGACGGAACAAAGATAAAAAACAAGAAAACTATTTAAAATTATTAATAACTTTGGCTATCACTTTATAGTGTGCGTTGCTGGGTTCATTCAAACTGACAGATGTAGGATCATTTTCCAACTTCGCTATTTCAAAATTTTCTAAAAAATTCAATTTCCTACCCTTGTGAGCATCATATAGCATTTTAAAGTTATTCTCCAAATTAAAAGTGTGACCCGTCTCTCGCAAATGCATGCCAAACGCCGAACGCTTATCGGAAGGAGATTTTTGAGAATTTAAGTGTTCTCGAACTCTAACACGAAAACTGCGTCCAGTTTGGCCAACATATTTTGCAGAGCAAGAACCACAAGAAAGCAAATAAACACCACTCTTTTCTAAAGACGGGACTGTATCTTTTAATCTGGGAAACAAACTTTTAAGGTTGAAGAAAGATTTATACACTAATTTGATGTTATTATTCAAAGAATTAAGAACATTACTCACTTTTAAAGAGATATCTCCCAGGTAAGTTAATTTGACATATTTTGGTGGTTAAAATGGTAAAATAGATGTGTCTTTGGGGTCTGAAAATAAATTCTTTAATAAACAATTATATTTTTTCCTTATAAGCCTGTTAATCAAAGACATTTTGTAGCCATTATTAATTGCAATTTGATAAATGATGTTTTTCTCTTTTTCGAAATCCAATGGTAATAAAGGAACAGAAAAAAGCCGATGAATAAGACAATTAAAAGAGGCAATCTTGTGTGCAAAAAAGTGATTGGAATCTGAAGGTATAACATTATCAGTTTGAGTAGGTTTCCTATAAATCGAATATTCAAACTTATTGTTTTTTCGTTTTACTGTCAAATCTAAAAAATTCAAACAACAATTTTCTTCTACCTCCATAGTAAACTGAATTTTCATATTTAACGAATTCAGAAAATCCAAAAACGCATGTAATTCTGTTTTTGTACCATTCCAAAACACAAAAGTGTCATCTATATATCGGGCCCAAAACAAAATTTTCTTTAAAAAAATACAATTACTTGAAAACAATTTTGTCTCAAAATCAGCCATAAAAATTTCAGCAAGTAAAGGAGATAAACCTGAACCCATAGGGAGACCATCTAGCATACGATAAAACTTGTTATTAAACTGAAAGTAATCTAGATTTAGACACTTATTTAAAAGTAAAACTATACCTATTCTAGTCTTATCGCTCAAACTTGAATTATCCGTTAAAAGTCTCTGAATTATCTCTTCTATGTCTCGTCTAGGAATAGTAGGAAATAAATTTACTATGTCAAAAGAGCCCAAAATGCAATTGTCCGGTAATCTTAGTCTTTCAAGTTTTCTTATTAATTCCAAAGTGTTTTTAACACCAAATTTATTTGTAAAATCCAAGATATCTTTAAGAACTCTATCCAACCATACAGCTAAATTATAAGCTGCTGATTGAACAAAGCTCACAACCGGTCTAATGGGCATCTTGTTCTTATGTATTTTAACCATGCCATATAAAAGAGGAGTCTTGGAATTCATTGGTATGAATGGGTGGGTGCTTTGTCATCAACTCCGAAAAAAGACTTTGTAATGTAATTTTATAGGCAAGAATAATCTCTTCCCTCTTAACAACATTTTGTCATCTTCTCGTCTCTTAATCTGTTTGCCTATTAAAAATAAACAAAACCCTTTTACAGCATTTAAAACATCACTATTCGTTTCTCCCAAAGCGACCTCTATGTCAGCTAATAAAGAACTTATCCCTTTCTGATCGTAACCAACTTTAGGGCTATATATTAGACCTTTTTCCAATAATTGTATTTCTGCCTGAGAAAAGTACAACTAGACAAATTTAGAATTTTTGAGTGAAAAACATGATTTGACAAGTTTTTATTTTGAAGATCTTCTGATTTATTTTTTCCTGGATTAAATGGTGGAGTTTTTTATTTAATCTATTAAAATGCTGTTTTTTAAAAAACTCAGTTTTCCGTTTTACATTCAAATAAAATCGATCAATGTCGGCATCCGGAAAATAACTAATTAAAAATGAAAAAATAAAAGTCAATTTAACTGACAGTATAGCTTTTTTAGAAAACCAAATCTTGTTCTCTTCTTTAATGGTCGATCTTTTTATTTTGGTTAAGTTGTGCCGAGCTCTAAATGGTAGAGAATTGTCTTCCTTAAATTTGTGCTGAATGTAATTTGGAATAATATTTTTCTTAATACATTGCAAATTAAACCATATGTGTCCCTCTATTTTACCTTGTTTAATAGACAAATTTTTGTACATCTGAAGGAGGTTTCTCGGACTAGAAAATCTAATAGAATCGTAGATTTCTCCAGCGTGAAGCAGTTGAATCATAGTAGGTAGAAGGAAAGAAAGTCCTGTATGCTCACGACGCGTTTCGATTTTTTCTTTAAAAAATCATTTTCAAGTGTGCATTGTGTAATACAATAAAAACGAGTGTTCCAAATTAAATTTAAATAAAAAAATAAAAAGAGTACTTACAGAACGTCAAAAATCCATCATTAAGGGTAAATTGTAGGACACAGGACAGAAAATTTGTCTAGTTGTAACTTTTCTCAGGCAGAAATACAATTTTTGGAAAAAGGTCTAAAATATAGCCCTAAAGTTGGTTACGATCAGAAAGGGATAAGTTCTTTATTAGCTGACATAGAGGTCGCTTTGGGAGAAACGAATAGTGATGTTTTAAATGCTGTAAAAGGGTTTTATTTATTTTTAATAGGCAAACAGAGTAAGAGACGAGAAGATGACAAAAGGTTGTTAAGAGGGAAGAGATTATTCTTGTCTATAAAGTCAAAAGTTAAACAATTTAATTTAGTTTTGGGTAAGGCGGGCAAGGGCAATTGTTTGGTAATACTAGATAAAAATGAATACATTGTAAAAGTTGAAGATTTTATAAATAAAAACTCAATTTTCATAGAATTGAAAAAAGATCCAAATAACGCATACACACTCGATTAAAAAAAAAATGTTTACTAGATTACAAAGTCTTTTTTCGGAGTTGATGACAAAGCAACCATTCATACCAATGAATTCCAAGACTCCTCTTTTATATGGCATGGTTAAAATACATAAGAACAAGATGCCCATTAGACTGGTTGTGAGCTTTGTTCAATCGGCAGCTTATAATTTAGCTGTATGGTTGGATAGAGTTCTTAAAGATATCTTGGATTTTACAAATAAATTTGGTGTTAAAAACACTTTGGAATTAATAAGAAAACTTGAAAGACTAAGATTACCGGACAATTGCATTTTGGGCTCTTTTGACATAGTAAATTTATTTCCTAGTATTCCTAGACGAGACGTAGTAGAGATAATTCAGAGACTTTTAACGGATAATTCAAGTTTGAGCGACGAGACTAGAATAGGTATAGTTTTAAATAAGTGTCTAAATCTATATTACTTTCAGTTTAATAACAAGTTTTATCAGTTTTATTCAGATTTATCTCCTTTACTTGCTGAAATTTTTATGGCTGATTTTGAGACAAAATTGTTTTCAAGTAATTGTATTTTTTTAAAGAAAATTTTGTTTTGGTCCCGATATATAGATGACACTTTTGTGGTTTGGCATGGTACAAAAAGAGAATTAAATGAGTATTTGGATTTTCTGAATTCGTTAAATATGAAAATTCACTTTACTATGGAGGTAGAAGAAAATTGTTGTTCGAACTTTTTAGATTTGACAGTAAAAAGAAAAAACAATAAGTTTGAATATTCGATTTATAGGAAACCTACTCAACTGATAATGTTATACCTTCAGATTCCAATCACTTTTTTGCACACAAGATTGCCTCCTTTAATTGTCTTATTCATCGGCTTTTTTCTGTTCCTTTATTACCATTGGATTTCGAAAAAGAGAAAAACATCATTTATCAAATTGCAGTTAATAATGGCTACAAAATTTCTTTAATTAACAGGCTTATAAGAAAAAAATATAATTATTTATTAAAGAATTTATTTTCGGACCCCAAAGACACATCTATTTTACCATTTCAACCACCAAAATATGTCAAATTAACTTACCTGGGAGATATATCTTTAAAAGTTTGTTTTCCAGATTAAAAGATACAGTCCCATCTTTAGAAAAGAGTGGTGTTTATTTGCTTTCTTGTGGTTCTTGCTCTGCAAAATATGTTGGCCAAACTGGACGCAGTTTTCGTGTTAGAGTTCTAGAACACTTAAATTCTCAAAAATCTCCTTCCGATAAGCGTTCGGCGTTTGGTATGCATTTGCGAGAGACGGGTCACACTTTTAATTTGGAGAATAACTTTAAAATGCTACATGATGCTCACTAGGGTAGGAAATTGAATTTTTTGGAGAATTTTGAAATAGCGAAGTTGGAAAATGATCCTACATCTGTCAGTTTGAATGAACCCAGCAACGCACACTATAAAGAGATAGCCAAAGTTATTAATAATTTTAAATAGTTTTCTTGTTTTTTATCTTTATTCCGTCTCGATGGTTTTATTTATATTTTTTTTAATTAGTTTTTAAATTGTTAGATGCCGCTCGTTGTTCCGTTTCGAATTTTATTTATTATTCTCGTTTCTTTTGTCTTTTTTTTTTTAAATTTGTTATTAGTTTATGTTTGACTAAGGTGTTTTTAACTGTCCGACATATTTTATTTATTTATTTATGTGTCCTACATTTTACCCTTAATGATGGATTTTTGACGTTCTGTTTTTTTTATTTAAATTTAATTTTGAAACACTCCTTTTTATTGTATTACAGAATGCACACTTGAAAATGATTTTTTAAAGAAAAAAATCGAAACGCGTTGTTTATTGAATTAAAATATTTGTGAAGCATACAGGACTTTCTTTCCTTCTACTTACAATTCACTAATTAATACATTTCTTGAAAAAACTTTACACACAAACAGATTAATTCTCAGCGAACCATATAGATACAACAATGCAGCTAAAATTGATGAAATCTATGACAGAAACATGTCCCTTTTTAAAGAAATCTACCGTAAACGAATCTGCAATAGCTGCTTATTGGATACAAATAGCATAATAAGACAGTCTAATTATTATGGTGACAAAATTAATATAACGAAAGTTGGAAAATGATTCCTTGCAAAAGCTATCATTAACCACGTCAATGTTTTTTTTCGTGTAAACCAACAGAAAGTCCAACTAACGTAATCCACCAAACCGTCTGCCAAATTCTCCCTGAAAACAACCGAAATGGAGAGAAGTTAAAGACAGATAAAACCCGTGAGTTTCTAAATGCTTTTCAGCATAATATTCAGTCGTTGGGAAATGGTCTAAATCAACTTAAACTACTGCTTCAGACCTTACAAAAACCAGAAATGCTGTGCTTGACTGAACACTGGCAGTGCGAAGATGCCCTACATGCCATGGCAATGGGCGAGTATACACTGGTTTCCTCTTTTTGTCGAGAAGCAGGCAAACATGGAGGATCAGCAATTTATTGTCGTGAAGATATTGTAAGTAGAGAAAGGTCGGATGTCTCTAGAATGTCTGTGTTGAGCTTTTTAGAATGTTCAGCAGTTGAACTTAAAATAAAAAATGAAATATTTGTATACACTTAGGAACAGAAAATAAAGATAAATACGATTTTTTAACACTATTATACGCGTATGGCCTTCAACCAGCCATAAGCGATTATACTAGAATTACAAATAGCTCAAAGTCCTTAATACACAATATTGTTTTTCAATTATCCAAATTTCAATAACGCACAAAAATAATCACTACTGGTAAATCTGATCATACAGCGCAACTTGTCTCTTTTGAGACCATCAAACCAAACAGAGCAGAAAATAATCATAAAGCGCGATTCTTTACAGAGCAAAACATGCGGACTTTTTGCAGCTATCTGTCTGAAATTTCTTGGGACTCGCTTTACCTTAATAACAACAGTGACGTTGATGAGCTTTGGAATATATTTATGACCATCTTTTTGAAATACTTTGATTTATGTTTTCCTCTCAAAGAACTTAAGACAAACTCTACAACTAAATATAATAGAAAAATGGATAACACCAGAGCTGTCAAACTTTAAAGATCAGTTTGTTTTGCTCCAAATACTTTCCCAAAGAGATATCCGTTATAAAGAGCTATTTAAAATATATAAAATTGAGTACGATCGCGAACTAAATAAAGTAAAAAGCAACTTTATCCTTGACAACATTCAATCAAGTGATAATATAGCCCGGGCAACATGGCAAACCGTTAGAAAGCTTACGAATAGCAAAAAACCTGTAAAGATACTTCCAGATCATTTCGACGCCGGCGGTACTAAACTAGCAAATGACTTAAATGCCTTTTTCACGGATGCAGCACCTAATCTACTAAAAATTAACAAAATTTCTAATAGCAGTTCGGATTATACACCTGACTTAAAAATATGTTTCTGAATCCCACAAGCTCAAACAAAATTAGAGAAAGCGCAAAAATCTTAAACATAAAAATAGTGCAGGTAACGATGAGGTTCCTCCTAGCGTGTTGAAGAAGTGCATATCTCTTGTCGCTGAACCGTTAGCTTATATATTTAACCAAAGTATGAATAGTGGAGTATATCCAAGCCAGCTAAAGGTTGCTTGTATAATCCCTATTTACAAAAAAGATGACCCTAATACCTTTAACAATTACAGACCAATTAGCCTATTTGATTTATTCTCAAAAATTTTCGAGCTTCTTCTTCATCAAAGACTGTTAAATTTTTTTCAAAAAAACAATCTTTTCAAAAATTTTCAACACGGTTTCATCCCAAAAAGATCTACTGAAAGAGCACTTATTGCTTTTAATAAAAAAATCTTGTAAACGCTAGAAGAAAAGTCAACAGCTTGCGGTATTTTATTAGATCTATCGAAAGCGTTTGATACGATAAATCATGATATTCTATCAAACAAATTTGAGGCATATGGCATTAGGGGAATTCCGCAGATTTTGTTTGCTTCTTACCTAACAGACAGAAGACAAAAAACTGTAATTAAAAGTACTGTGGGTATAAACTATGAGTCAGAATTTACTATTATGTCAACTGGAGTGCCGCAGGGAAGCATTCTAGGTCCACTACTTTTCGTAATTTATTTAAATGATCTTGACATGATTTATAAAGATCCAGATCTTGCGGCTAATTTTGCTGACGATACTAACGTTGTAGTGCCCATTAACAAAAATGAAAGCATTCAGGACAGATGTGCTCAAGTTTTAAACAAAACAAAACACTGGTTAAATAAAAACCAACTAATACTCAACGAGGACAAAACTAAAATCTTATTAATAACTAACAATACACATATTACTGATACAAAAGTTTTATTTAATCAAGAAGAAATAGACTTTGTAAAAAACACCAAAATGTTAGGAGTCGTTATTGACAGTAAGCTCAACTATTTTCAACACATACAAGAACTTTGTACCAAATTAAGCAGAGCAAGCTATGCGATAAGAGTTATGTCAAAGGTACTTAGAACTGGTAGGGAGCTCAGGGTTATCTACTATGGAATATACTATTCACACTTGAAGTATGGCATTTTATTATGGGGTGGTAGTAGTCAAGCACAGAGCGTTTTTATCCAACAAAAAAAAGTAATGCGCATCATATTCGGACTTAGCTGTGGCCAAACTAGTAGAAACATATTTAGATCGAACAAGTATTTGACAGTTTTGGGTATCTACATCTTTGAATGTGTTATGTACTTGAGAAAAAACATTAAAGAATTTCAAAAACTTAAACCTGCTCACAACCATAAACCAAGGAATAATACTCAAATAGATTTCTTTAATTATCCACACTATATGCTGGCGATAACTGAGAAAGGTCCGCAATATGCTGCTGTGAAATTCTTTAACAAATTGCCAAGTAGTATTAGAAGCATAAATGATATAAAAGCTTTTAAAAAAGCATGTTAGTTATATCTGGGATATTGAGCCATATACTATAGACGAATATTTAGGGCATATATATAATTAAGTCAAAATAACTAGTCAAAAAGCTTAGCTAAGTGTGAGTGTTCGCTTTTTATCCAGTGCATTTTTTTTCCGTTTAATCTTAGCAATTTACATATTTTATATTTTACGTATTGTGCATTTTAAATTTATATGGTTTTTTATATTGTATTTTTTATTGTTATTTCTTTTATTAGCACTAGTGTCTCTTAATAAAGTAATACTTATAGTGTTGATACAGAGAGGTCTCTATACAAGAGCATAATATTATATTTTAATACATAGTTGTTCGAGTTTTAAATTTTTAAAAATTATTTCTTTATTCTTCTATACTGAGATTTTTCTAGACGAGCATATTATATATTATATATTTGTGCGAATTTTTTTACAGACATTTTTAAATATTTTTAAATCATTTAAATCATTGTAAATTGTTATTTTCAATTACTATACAATTATTTCTTTAATATTTAATGATTTTGTACAGTTTAATTTAGTTAAAATATTGACAAACCATATTTATAAAATACTATTGTATCGTATAATTAATATGGAAATAAAAATCTATCTATCTATCAATGTGCCCAAGTTTTATTGTTGCTTAAATCCAAAAAAAAAGTCATAAAAGCGATAACCAAGTTTAATTTTTTTGTATTGTACCCCCAAAGAGTATTCAAATATTAAACAATTAAAAAGATAATTATTTTTAATAAAAGCTATAGCCAGGTATCACGATCAGGTTAATTCTATTTCTCCCCCAAACGAAAAATCTTCTAAAATTTTTCAGAGTCCCAACATCCTAAGACATAGGATGTCCAAAAGCAAAACAGTCTTAAAACCGCGTTATTATGCAAAATTGTGAAATTCTGACTAAGTTTTAAAATTCAAACGTAGAGAATGAAAAAAAAAATCAACTTCCAAAAACTGAGAAAGCCTGCCTATGTTGGTACCAAAATTAAAAAATTTTCGGCTAAAAACCGTATAAAGTGCGAAATTATTAATTTTTATTGTTTAAGGAAGTTGTGTATTCATTTTTATTTTAATATTTTATGTAGTTATTTTATCGATCTATAAATAAAAGTGTTCCTACAAGAGCACAGCAACAGAAAATAAAACCTATATCCGAATAAAAACTTGTTGTTTTGGTCGATAAAAACGATTCTCAATGTCAAGTTCGAATATAAAAATACGTTTCCATGTGAGGAAAAAACTGAGGGTGGCTGAGAAAATAGAACAAAAATCATTTCTAAATCTCAACATCCCACGTGTTGGACGCCAATTTGTGTAACAATTATTTTTACTAAAAACAATTACGTAACACTTTGTACGGCTGCTTTTCATTGAGAGCACTGGGGTAGGACGAAGTTCACTATGGTTGTTAATACTTACTGTTTCTTGTTTTGCCAAAGGGTGCCACGAAATTTTTATTATTTAGGTGAGGTATTGATTACATAATTAGTCTAATTAACCAACTAATTAATCAGTCATCAAAAAAAATTGTGGAAGTTTATAGTTAAGAAAATCTAGAAAAACTTAATTATTGATATTTTATATATTGATGTTCATAATTCATGGATTTCAGTTATTTGGTTTTTGAGTTATGAAATTTTCAATAAATAATCACCATTTGCAACTCAACAATTTGTTCTATTTTCTCCCTGGAAAATTAATAATAAAAAAACACTGTACCTATGTACATACCGGTATAAACATCGTAATGTAGAGCATTCAAAATATTATGGAAAATTAAGTAGTTATTTCATTTACAGAATCGACTTTATAAATAACTAGTTATAGAGCAGATTGGTTTTAATTCAATTAAAAACTTACTTCTTAAGAGCAAAACCTGAAGAAAAATTCTAGAATCTTTCGGGGTTCATATTTTAATACCAAAAAGTTACCTCAGGGTAAAAAACAAATGTGTGTAAAAACGAAAGGGCTATTTATAAAAATCATAACTTATTCTAATATTGAAAAAGTATTTTATTAGGTAGTTAAGTAAGAACCATTTGGCCTCGTTTTACACCACTCAAGAGATCCATTATTGACTTCCAAAATAAAGGCCTATTGGAGCAAGTACAGGCTCGTAGACAGGGTAAAAAATTTGGCAGAACCGACAGTTGATTGGCCAAGTGATTTGACCCAGATCGGTGGGGAAAGGTGGACCCTAAGAAAGAAATTTTTGTTTAGCCAATTTTAGAAATTTTTGTTTCAGCCAATTTTCTCAAAAAAAGGGAATTTTGATTTTTTCAAAGGCACAAAAAAAGGACAAAACTTACTCCTAATAGAACACCGGCGGCAATTTACCAAAACGGCACCAGTCAACAGCAATACAAACGGCGGCAGCAACAAAATCCATCTCGCCAAAAATATCTCTACAAGGACGAAAAAACATCCGTTAGGAAATAGAAAAAAAAACACCCTTACGCACGTGTAACTTACTTGACATCATCATCCAAAGAATTCCAAAAATAGGTTCACGATGAAACAGCAAACTAAGAATTTTCTGGCAATGGTCTCACGCCGATCGTACAGATCCAAGGGTCGGAAAGGCATTAAAATGGGGATCTTGGAAAAGTCCAAGATGGCTGCAAAGGCCTGTAGGAGACCGCCAACTTTGCTTTAGCGCTGCGTGCACTTATGAACATCGGACTCTACGGCAAGTGAAACGCCTTTCGAAACGGGACCCGAGAAAACCTCGAGAAACGACAGATCCGGCGAGTTGAGACGAAACCAAACGAACTGGAAGCCGCCAAAAAGGAAGAAATTCAAATTTGAAAATGTTCAGCAAAAATAGGAGAAACTGGATGACAATATGTAAATAAATAATTATGAATGATTATTTTATGGATGTGATTACACATTATGTGAAGACTAGGCTACTTTTATTTAAGGATTATGTCTTATGCCTGAAATTACGTTTTATTGTGTTAATTTATATACAACAAAATATATAGCTTAAAACTTTTTAATTAAGACTTAACTTATTTTTTAATTATTTTATTTAAAACTATTTTTAAAAAGTTTCTAGGTAGAAGTTCTGTGAAAAAGAAAAGGACGCATTTTCTACTAATTAAGTAGGTGAATTTTAAAAATGCTACAATCTAGGTAATCAAAGACATAACTTAGGCCTAAAAATATGCTAAAACTTAACTAACAAAATAGTTTTAATTTTTACTTTTTTTCTTAAAATACAACTGAGAAAAATGCCAAGATGGTATCGACAGTTATTTGTTGTATACTAGTGCAATTTTTATTAAAATGCAGCTTTTTTCAATGATATTTAGCACCGTGAGCCAACAGCAATAACGCCAAGATTTCCTTTTGTTTAGATTTATTGTTTTACAGAAATTTAAAGATGCTTGGTTTCACGGGTGGGCGAGCGGCCAAGTTTTATATTATGGCGAAACATAAACTTTCAAAAATTTGTGAAAAAATAATCTTTTTACATAAATATGCTCAAATCTAACATGATGGTTTTCCTGTAATTCTGGATTAAAATAATAAAAAGAAATTGTAATTAATAACCATTATCTCAAATTTCTGAAGCGTGTGCAGTTTAACGAGGTATCATGACAGTTTTCGTCATCAAACGGACTTTGGCACAAATACTTGACTCTTGGGAAGTCCACAAAATGGGTATCTAAACATCATTAATATTTATTTTAGTGCTCCTCCATATTTAGTCTTTTTTCTTGGCGGATAATTTCGACTCAATTGCTACTTTTAGATACATTTTTTGTCAGGGAAGTTAAATTTTAAATAATATTGCTTTCATTTGCAAAAATGCTGTATTTTCAGCTGCCGTAGACGTTGTTACAGGCAAAAAATATTCCGCAAAATAGGTGTGACAAAATTTTCATGACCTTTTCAAAACGATGTGCCAGAAGACAGCAAAATAATTTTTTTGAGCGCGACGAAGTCGGTCCTGCTGTAAACACATTTTGTCGCTGTCCTAAATTAAATAGCTTAATTAACGTTTAATAAATGAAAAGTATATTGAATTTGGTGTTACTAGAAAACTGGCAACCTGCTCTTGCAATCTTCAGTAAAAAGAAAATCAATAGAGCCGCACATAAGGGGTGAGAATTAATTTATTGTTTTTTACCGTCACGTGCATTTTCCCACTCTCTCGAAATGAGTAACGGTGCTCCGGCTTCTATTACTTGCGGAGTCTGCTTAGCGCCGATCTTCAGTCAAACGCAGTATCAACCATGTAGCATCGGTTTCTTGAACGTTCAAATGGGACTTGCGGGAAAACTACGACAAATTTAGGGTCTGGACAAACTGCACTAGTATGCAATCGATGCCTCGGACACAATCAAATCGAGCCGAATAGTTCGACTACGGTAAATGTTTACCATTTCCAAGCCATGATGAGTCAATTTAGTCATGTTTCGACCCTAATTAACAGTCAGGCATTGCACAATGCGAGCAAAATATTCAAGAGTTAAAAAATGAAAATTCCGACATTAAACAAAAAATAGCACAAATCGAAAGCAGGCTTGAAAACTCCGATGCTGGCTCGTTTAACTCAAATATTGAAGAGTTTATTGCGGAAGCAAAAGAAAGGGACACTCGTCGCTCGAATTTAATTATTGTAAATTTTCCGGAAACCGGAAAAGACGTCGAAAAAGTCAAGACTCTACTTTGTCTAGAATAGGAAAACCCCGTGAAGGCGCCCCTAGACTTTTAAAATTAACTTTAAGAAATCCAAAAGAAGTACATATCCTAAAACAAAAAGAGGGCCTAAGCAGGTCAGCTAAATTTAAAAATGTGAAAATCCGCTCTAACCTAACGCCTAAACAATCTTCTCGCCTCACTGCACTCAAAAACGAACTTGACGCGCGTAGAGGGCAAGGCGAGAGGGATCTTACAATCAAATATATTAAAAATGTCCCCCAGATTATAAATGTTTCCCAAAAACGAAATCGAACGGAAGATTTTTCGCCGGAAAAAGTTATGCCCAGAGTTCAGAAGCCCAGGAGCATGCTCAACGAATAGCAACCATTAAAAATAATGCTTTGGAACGTCGACGGAAATCGTAACCTTGATGTTTTACTAAATGAATGTGGTGAAGATATCGATATATTGTGTCTAGTTGAAACGTGGGTAGTTGGCGAAATTAATGAGCACCCAGTGTTGCGCAAGTCCTATAATAAAACTACTGTAAGTGCTCAAAGGATTGCTTCTAGAGGTCTTGCTAGTGGTGGCATGGTCATTTTTTCAAAAAAGTTTCTTAATATTTCTTTAGTTGATAGTTCTGATTGGTGGATAGGTTTAAGAATAAATTTAGCCTGTAATACTTCATTCTTGTAATAATATTAATAGATAAGCCGTGGTTCGACACCGACTGCAAAAAACATGAAGTACAGATTAAGAAAGGCGGGTAGAAATATTAAAAAATTAAAATTTTCGGTAGAATCAAAAAGTCAGTATTTACAGACAAAAAAAGAATACAAAAACGTTGTGGCTTACAAAAGACGTCCATATAAGCTAAAAATTACAAATTCCTTATCTAATGATCAAAACCAGGCTGAATTTTGGGCCACAATAAGAATACTTAAGAGGGTTTCTGTTAATGCTAATTTAGATAAAGAATCCTGGGAAAACTTTTTTACTGTTATTTACCCCGGTAGAACACCTGACAACACTGTATTTTTTGGTGTGGCTGACCCGATCTTGGATGTTAGTGTTGAACTGGTCGAGTTAAAAAAGGTTCTTTTGAAATGCAAAGATAAAAAGGCCGCAGGTGTCGATAGTATTCCTTATGAGTTTTTAAAGCACCTAACCTAAAACTGGAAACTCTATCTCTGCACGCTTTTTTCACGTATAATAAAACAATACAAAGTGCCTTTTCTCTTGGTGTCAAGTTCTTTTCTCAATGTTGCATTTAAAAGGGCCAACTGATGACCCCAATAATTTCAGATCTATAGCTTTGCTTAGTTCTACCCTCAAAGGATTTACTCAAATTTTACTAAACTAAATTTTTATGAGGATGGACCTAAACCCAACAATACTAGAAGTTCAGTCCGGTTTTAGGAAAAACAGAGGTTGATAACGCTTTTGTTTTTCATTCTGCCATCACAAATCAACTATGACTTAAAAAACGCAAAGTTTTGGTAGCTTTTATCGATTTTCGTCACGCTTTTGATTCAGTTTTTCACCCCTTGCTCCAATCAAAATTGTACAGGCTAGGTCTTAGTTCAAATTTTATTGCTATTATAAGAAGCCTCTATGACAAAAGCTAGTCGGAGGCTCGAACTGTAGAGCTTCCGACGGAGAGACCAAACCATTTGACAGTCACAGCGGAGTTTTGCAGGGCGAATCTTTAAGTCCCACACTCTTCAGTCTTTTTCTTGCTGACATGGAGGTTTTTTTCTTAGAAAACGGCGCGGTGGGAATCAGTTTGGGCCCAGAAAACGAAATCTTTCTGTTGCTTTATGCTGATGACCTCGTATTGTTGGGGATTTCCGAGAGAGATCTTCAGAGAAAACTCGATCGTATGCTAGAATGAACGAGTTAATAATTAACGAAAATAAATCAAAGATTGTTGTATTTACTAGAGCGGGATTGCCATACAAGGAAAACTTTCGGTTTAAACTCAAAAATCGTCCTCTAGAAGTTGTAAACAATTACGTCTATTTGGGAATTTCATTTTCTAGTTCAGGTTGCTTTAGAGGGATGATCGATTCCACTATTCTAAAAGCGAAGCAGGCTTCTGGCAAACTCCAAAGCAAGAAATATTGCAACTAATAAAAAACTTTTTTGGTCATGTATCTTGAGTACCTTTCCCAGCTGCTTCCCTGTCTGGGGTCCTTGGTATTACGAGGCCATCGAAAAACTTGAAACATCTTTTATTAAAACTTTTCTGTCACTACCTCAAACTACATCATCTTTCATAGTTAGACTGGAAACCGATTCTACCCATCTAACTTTCTTTATATTTAAAGTAACACTTAATTTTTTTATTAAACTCCTTTCTATGACTAATAGTCGGTTACCAAAAATTTGTCTTAACCGGCAGATCGCTCTATTCGACTCCAACCCATCACCCAGATTTAATTGAGCCTATAACCTTAAAAAATGGTTTCAAAATTTGAACCTTTTAGATTTCTGGTAACTTAACCCTTATACATTAAAGCAAAATCGCACGGTAATCTTGAATTGTCTCAAAGAAAACCTATATCGAAAAGACCTAGCCATTGCGAACAATGTTAATTATACAATTTTTTATAGCGGCCTAAACATACCTGCTGATGGGGCAGCATATTTAAATCTTACATGTCCGCTCTCATTCATTAGACTTTTTGCTCAGATTAGGGTTTCTACAAAATTCGTTTGCCGCTTTTCTTATAAAGGAATTTGTTACCGAATAAACCAAGACAAGCTGTGTAGTGTTTGTAACATGCTCAGAGATGAGACACTCTTTCATGTGCTCTTTATTTGCCCATTATAAATGGTATCTTAAACCTTTGAGTTGGAGCGATCCTGGAAATTTTGCCATTACCTTGGATAGTTTAACGCCTAGCGACGTCAAGCAGATATGCAAAGCCCTTTTAAATATACTCAAGTTACGTGCCTTTCTTAGAAAGTAAGATACTTGGTAACTTATTTATTTTTTTTTGGGTTTTTTTAGGCGTAAAGTTACAGTATACCTACCTACCTGCCTATGTATTAATTTTTGGGCTTGTTATTATTTGGAAGTTATTTTTTTTTCATGATACCGTATAACACTATGTATTTAAAGTGTAAAATAATTTTTAGTATTATTTAGTTAAATTTTGCTTTGTATTGTAGCATTAGTCGGACTCTATTGTAATGAAAATGTTATATTTTTCGAAAACAAGAAAAGTTCAGTTCAGTTATCCCAGCTTATTTACAGCACGATGTGTTACTTGAATAGGTAATAGTAATTTACGTTACGAAGCCAAGAAATGGTCTATTAAAGTACAAGTCTAGATTTTTACGGAATATCTAGACGAGTACTTTAATGATATTTCACGGCCGTATATCGTACAACGTTTTATTTCATACTGTTTTATTTAATTTAAAATAAAAATAATATTTTTTTTTGAGAAGACAGCGACAATCAATATACCAAAAAAATGTCATGTCATCTATATTTGTTTCAACAATTACTTTACAATTTTCCATCAAATTATTGCCAAAATTTTAAAGTCCATTCATCTTTGAATTGGTTGCTAACAGAAACAAAATAAAGTTTATTTGTATTTAAAATAAATTTGGTGATGCAAAATAAAAGATTTTGGTTTCAAAACAAATCAACAATGTATTAATTACCACATTCTCAGTTTTACACATTATAATGACTCAAATAAACAAAAAACAATACAGCTTTTATTTATTCAGAAAATCTAAAAAGGGATTTTTTAAAAATAAATAAACAAAAAAACTGTCTATAATTTGTCACAAAGAAAAATTCGGAAAAAAAATCTCTTCTTTTTACATTCTCTAGTATTCAATAGGAACCTAATTTGAATAACTAGCTAATGACAAAACAAAATAAGATTCTCTAAATTTTTCTATTAAAGAAATTTGTAAAACTTTATAAGCCAAGGATTAAAAATATACAAAAGTCAAAATTTGGGAAAAAGTCACTTTCGGGAGTTATTCAAATTATTCTGTGAATAAGTAAAATATTCATTTATTTCTTATTAGAGAAATAAGTAATATTTTGAAAATTTTATAATTTATAAGCAATAAAAAAAAATAATATTTACAATTTTCTGAAGAAAATGGAAAAAAATTAGATATTGCTCGCTTTCTCCTAGAGCAGTCATTAAACAAGAATACTAAAATTCACGACTAAACCAGAAAGAAAGACAATCAATAAATGCTCTAGTGATCACACTGAAATTGGCAAGCAAATAAAAAAATAAAGATTTTTTTTATGAAAAGAAAATGTAGGAAAATATTTTTGTTAGATAGGTATTGTTTAGCCAAATCTAGGCCTCATTTATCAAAGATAAAAAAAAATAAAAGGTACATGATAGATAAAGTATGGCATGAGGATTTTTGTATGGCAATAGAAAGCAAAAATCAATGTACTCAGCAGGGTTCCTCCTCCCCACTCTGTACTGGGCAGCTAAAATTTACACAAAGATATGCATAGCGCACATTGATACAACTATCAAAATAAATGTTTGGCGTACCTATATCAGAGTCCCTTCAACAGTGGTCGAACTTCGTGCCAAGAACATCAACTTTGTGTGATCAATTGGTCCCATAAAAAAATTAAGCCCTTAGGAAGGCGAAACGTAGGTAAAAATTAGTCCTTTGGAGGACAAAAGATAGGTAGGTAATATGACTGGTTGTTTATCTAACTTTCTAACCATTAATTCCAAATTAAGTAGCGTTTTGGTAAGTAATGAACTCAAAGACTGCACGGTTCCCAAACACCATGCTGAAAATTTCAAAGAAAACACAGTAAAAACAGTTTTTCCACTAGCCAGTCCATAGGAAAGGATGCAAAGCATTAAAACCCTTTCAGGTAAATAAATAAATTATTTAAACTTATTTACAATAAAAATTAATGTGACTAAAAGACCAGAAAATGCATGTTAACAAAAAAAATTGATTGCCATAAAACTATCTTCTAGCATAACTAGATAAAATAAAAATGAATAAAAAAACCACATCAAAATATTTTCCACATTGTGGTGATTAATTCTCAATGGAATTGAAGTAAGAAAGTAACCAAAAATTGTCAAATTTTTAAAACATAATTTAAAATGACTTGCCTTTTAAAGTGCTGCACCAAAAAGAGAGCGTTTCAAGTTAGAAATTGGTGGATGTATTCCTATAAAATTGTTGGACCAATAGCAGTCGAGATATAGAGAAAAACAGTTTTTTATCCCATTTTTTTGAGGGTTTGTGAGTCTTCACGACGTAGAAGGTAAATTCGTTTTAAGGAAAAGCACTGACACTGGGTAATTCTACAATTGTTAAAATATCCACTTTCTGCTTTGGTTGTTAAATATTTCACAAAATTATTACTCAATCTATTTACACAAATACACAATAATATTCTTTATACCTAGTTTGACATTCCTAGCTGCATTTTTTCTAGGTTAGGAATCTATGTTTACAACCAAATTTCTAGCTATCTTTTTCCAATACACTAACAGAAAATTACCCACTTTTCAATGAATTTATCCCAGATGAGTTCTTTCAAAACCAAATGTAATGCCTTAATAAATTTAAATGCTCCACAATGTATATTTGTAAAAATTTTTTATATTGGAATATTTAGAATCAAGATTATTTATTTAAATATGAAACAAGTAGTTATATTTTATTCCATTATTTAATGAGTCTTTTATTATTATTAAGCTGTTTATATGAATTTTAAAATTCCTGATGACTCACGCTCTACATTTTCGTTAAAATAAGGAGTCTAGTTCTGGTGATGTTTAAAGAGACCACAAAAATCTTTATATTTGCTTTTTGAAAGTTTACTGATTTTCTCCTAGATGGCTGTAGAGGTATTAGAATAGAATTATTTGTATTTGTTTGTATTTTATAAAATTAAAGTTATTAGATTTTAATGTATGTTTGTAAAATTTGTTTATATTGGAATATTTTGAATCAAGATTAGTTATTTAAATATGAAACAAGTAGTATATTTTATTCCATTATTTAATAATTTTTATTATTATGAGCTGTTTTATATGAATTTTAAAATTCCTGATGGTTCACGATCTATATTTTCGTTAAAATAAGGAATCTAGTTCTGGTGATGTTTAAAGAGAACACAAAGATCTATACGTTTGCTTTTTCAAAGTTTACTGATTTTCTCCTAGATGGCTGTAGAGATATTAGAATAAAATTATAATATAATATTTGTATTTCTGTGTATTTTATAAAATTAAAGTTATTAGATTTTAAGTTATTTTTTTTTTAAACAAATGTTAGTGGTAATACGGTAGTTATGTAAAACGTAAACTATACTTGGGTAAAAAAAAATAAATTTATTTATATTTTTTTTCAGTGTCAGCTCTCCCTTAAAAGAATAAGAAAACTCATTAGTAAAAAAAATATAAGTAGGCACCATCCACCAATCACTGTCTGAAAATTAACTTCTAAAAATATATAATCTAAAATACATTTTTGGGCGCCAGCACATTTTGAAAAAAAAATGCGCAAAATTTTATCTACACACGGTAAATTATATATGTCCTTAATACTAGTAAAACAGCAATATTTATGTGAGGTCATTGTGCTACCTGCTACATAAATATCACCTAGTGGAAATTTAATTTAAATTCATCTAAACTAAGAATAATTTAGACAGGTTAATCCCTAGTAAAGCACTGTTATAAATCTTTAACTGCCACACCACAAGAGCGACCTACTTCCGTACCAGTAGCCTAGATCCCTTTGGTGTTGGTTCGCCTCGGCTTGCCAACGAGAAGCCTTAACCCCCCAGCAGAAATCGCAATCTCTTGGGCCTCATTTCTTTTAAAAAAATTGAAAACTCTAATCAAAGAAAATATTAAATAAAGCAGTAGCAGTTACAAGATTTAACACACGCTAAACCAGAAAGCCGTAAAAAATTTCCAAAACGAAATAATAAAAAACAGTTAAATTTTTTCACCCAATATACAGAAACAGTCAGTGTGCAAGTGCTCCACAGCAAGAAAATACAGTCTCCAGTTTATTATGGTGTTTCTGAAATCCTGTTATAATAATTGTTTGTAAAAATAATTGAAAGATATTAACATAAAAAAGATATAAAATTATTCAACTTTGATGTTAATTTATTTCAGAAAGATTAAAATTGCAGAAGTTACTAAAGTAAGCTAACAAGTATCGTTTAATCATCCTCATAATAAATAAAAACTGCAATCCAAGACTGTGAAACACAAAACACAAAAACTGTAATCAGGTTGTCAACCCTGCATACCAAAATTTTGTAAAAAAAATAAGGTAATATCATTTTTTTAAAAAAAAGGTAGATATGTGATAGAAAAAGATATGTAATAGAAATAACAAGATAGGTAATAGTAGGCAAAGATAGGTGAAAGTAAGAAAAAATATCATCAATAGGCAACTATTATGTCTTTTCAGAAATAGTGCTGTTTATTAGAGAGAAAAATATAAAGTTTCTTTGCAAAAAAGCTTATACCAACATATAATAAAGAATTTAAAAAAATTGCCAAAAAGGTAAAATATTTTGTGTAGATCACACTTAAAGTGTGCACTCCTAATGTCTACACCAAGATATTTCTAATTTCTCAAAAATCTGCGACCCAAAGTTCTCGTAACTTAGTAGAATGTTCTCCAAGCCTACTTTAAATTCTAGATTACAAAGTTTTTGGAAAAAATTTTAGGTAAAATATTGACTTTTAAATTTTGAAGATATAAAAAGTAATTAGAAAAACCTGCAAATATTTGAAGTTTGGTTTAACCCGTATTTGCTCAATATTCCACAAATGGAACATTTTATATTTAGGAGTGTCTTGCAGATCCCGTTGCGTTAAATACTTTAATTTTGGTCTTGTCTGGTAGAGGGCGCTTTTGTTGAGTTAGCCATGTACGCATTTTTCAGAAGCTGTAAATCTATTCATCAGGAAGGTGCGTGTTGTGATCAGTTTTTTTTTTATGGTAAAACATGGGTTCAAAAAAGTAAGTAAATTTTACTAAATGTTATTATAAAAATATATAAATTTTAACTTATTTTATTGCTAAGATAGTGTTCTTATGATTTTAATTTCCACAATAATAGTTTTATTGTTTGTTTTGTAGTAGTATCGAACCTAACCTTATTGTTTCAATATTGGAACATTAAGCATAAATGGGTTCAGATACTGTTTATGATTGATTGATTTTCCCCAATATTTTTGTTTCATGAATTGATGCCCATAAAATTTTATTTTTGTTGTCGCGTGTTTTTTGCTCACTTATGACTTGACACGCGCGCTCCCCACCCTACGGGGGTCCTATTTGTCCAAAGATCGTTGAAGAAACAACATCCCAGCAATTAGCAACCTGTGCATGAAAAATGGCCGGTCTCCACCTGCGATAATCAAATTCCAAGTAAGTGGAAACTTTCAGTGAGCAATCGTATTTTTCCCTATTTTGCTTTTCATTTTTTATTGAGATTTTATTATTTACAACATTGTGGAAAATTGTATTAATGCAATCACATTCATTAATTGGTCCTTCGATCCGGATAGGAAACAGCCCATGGATTTTCAGTTACTTAATTTTATTAAAAATAATATCGTGATATTTTATTCCATAAAAACCACATTTAATTTTATTTTCTTTCAGTGAAAACTTTTCGAGTATCCGACTGGGTTTTTTTTGTTGATTTGTGAGTTTGACCTTCAGCCAGTCATTCAAACGCGCAAAAAAAAAGTCGGTTTTGTTTTGTTGGCCAAGGGTGTTTGAAAATGTTGTGTGAATATAGTAACTATACTGTAACCAAGTTTTTTTTGTTAGCCGTATCATTATCCAACCAAAATTTGTTCTTTGCTGACAGATAAACAGCTGATCGAACCAACCAAACCAAAATAGTTGGTCTGTGTCCCGTCAACGTGTACATAACCCTAGAATTTTACGCGATTTTGTGATTTTTCGTAAAATAAAAACAAACATTTATTTTTCGCGAATTTTTACCAAAATTGTTGCGCAATTACCCAAAATTGAGTTAGAATCGGTCTCATATTAGGAATATTAGTTGTGCGCTACCACCTGTGTGCGTATTTGCTATTATTTTCCCGTTTTTCGAGGTGTTTTTCCCAGTGCAAAATACTTTGGTAGTGTTTTATTTCCAAATTGTTTAGAACCTTATCATAATGTCTAACGACGATCAATTACTTGTTAAACTGACGAGAAAGCGTCAAAGCTTTTACAATCGTATGGAATCTATATATACTTTATCTGTTGACTGCCAAACTGACCCTTCCAAATTAGGACAGTTTTCATCACGTTTAGACGATTTTAGTGTAGTTTGCTCTTCATCTGAGTCCTTGCATTTGGATATAGTGTGTATGTGCAAGGAGGAGAATGTTGAAAAGGAGCATAAAATAGGTAATAAATTTGATGACATGAAATATTGTGTTAGTTCCATAGGGAAAGACCTACTTACCCCTGCTAATGTTTTGCCCAAAGGTGGCACTCCCGGTGCCAATACTTCTTTTTACCATAGTCACTCTGAAGAGTTGCCTGCCTCGCATTAATGTTCCTACATTTCCTGGCAATAGGCGAGACTGGCCTACTTTTTTTGATTTATTCTGCACATTAGTACATGAAAAAAGATCTCTTACCGATATACAAATGGCAGTAAAAGGTGAGGCAGCCGAAGTCATAAAAAATATTGCATTGACCGAGGACAATTATGCACTTACATACAATGCATTGATTGAACGGTATGACAATAAGAGGGCATTAGCCACAGATTATTGGCTCTCAATTTACAATGCTTTACCTGCCAAAAACAATTGTGCATCTGATTTAAGAAAACTTATTTCAAACGTTTCCCAAAACATGGATGCCTTGTCATCTATAAAGGGTATTGATCTCTGGGATTTTACCAAATTATATTTAATGCTACTAAAAATTGACCCTTCGCTGAAAACGCGTTTTGAAATTGAACATAGCGATAAAACTATCCCAAAATATTTAGATTTAACTAAATTTGTAAATAAAACTTGTAGAGCTTTAGAAAATAGCACTTTGTTTCTTGACCAAAGAACAAATAGTAGCCCCAAACCAATTGAACATAAACCAAAAAAGGTTCAGCCAGTCAGACCAGTCTATATGACATCAACCGAGCAGTATAGTCCTTGTTTATTTTGTAAATCTGGATCACATCCGTTATTCAAATGTGCAAAATTCTTAGAAGCTGAGGTAACTGTTCCACATTCCTTTGTTAAACAACACCACATGTGTTTTAATTGTTTTTTAAAGTCCCATAGTGTCCCATCGTGTCCAAATACCAAATCTTGTAAAGTGTGTTCATCTAAACATAATAATTTGCTTCATTTCCCAGAAGAAAGGTTACAAGAATCACCTACCGATTCCACACCTTCTAGTAATTCCAATAGTAATCAAACTTCGACTGGTACTCAGTGTTATGCTAGTGTATCCCCAATTGAAAATGCTGCCCTATTTGCCACAGCCGAAGTCTCTGTATATAGTTCCAATAATGACTTGTTGACTTGCCATGCCATGCTGGACTGTAGCTGTGCCAGTATGACTAATTTTGTAAAATTGTCATGTGTGAAACGGCTAAATCTGCCTATTCTTCCAAATACTATTCCCATCGAAGGCATAAACAATATGTCCACCTTTTCTTCTATTGGTACTGTGACTATAAAATGATGTCCAAAAAGTCCCATTTTCCATGCCTGGAATTTACAGCTATTATTGTTAACTCTATTTGTGAGTCCACTCCCATTTCTCCAGTGAATTCTACCAAGTGGAAGTACCTAAAAAATCTTGATTTAGCTGACACGCATTATGGACAACCCCATTGTGTAGATTTGTTGTTAGGTATCCCATTGTTATCGGAAATTGTTACTCCTGGATTAAAAAAAGGGTACCAATGGCGGTCCTTGTGCCATAAAGAACATATTTGGATGGGTCCTGATAGGTGGAGAAAATTCACTACCCAATGAGTTTGTCTCATTATGCATATCTGTCCCTTGTGTTACTTCTGTCGATTCCAATTTGCAAAGGTTCTGGGAACTTGAAAATGTTCCACAAAAGGTCTATCCAAGTCCGGAAGAACAGATGTGTGAAGATTTCTTTGTTTCAACCCATTCCAGGGAATCTAGTGGTCGCTACATTGTGCGCCTTTCATTTAAAGACCCTTATCCCGAATTAGGCGAGTCTAGATGTCAAGCATTGCGATGTTTTACTCTGTTAGAAAACCGTTTGAACCAAAACCCTACTCTTCATAAATTATATTGCGACTTCATGAAGGATTATTTGAACCAAGGTCATATGGTACCTTGTCCTTACCCAGAATCACCATCGTATTATTTCCAACATCACTGTGTTGTGAAAGACGACAATGGATCCCCAAAAATCCGTGTGGTTTTTGATGGCTGTTCAAAATCCTCAAATAACTGCAGTCTAAATGACGTTCTCCTTGTTGGTCCTAAATTACAAAATGATATTGTAAGAATTTTGCTATCTTTTAGATTTTTCCCAATAGTTTTCAGTTCAGATATCCGCCAAATGTATCGGAATATTGTTGTTCATAAAGAAGATGTCAAATACCAAAAAATATTATGGAGATTTAATCCATCCGAACCCATTCAGGACTACAATCTGTGTACCGTCACATATGGTCTGAACTGTAGCCCCTATCTAGCAATCAGAACATTGCACCAATTGGCTCTTGACCATGGTCATGAGTATCCTTTAGCATCAGATACCCTTATGAATTCAACCTATGTTGATGATATAATCGGATTTTCTAGTTGTATTGATCAAGCTTTGGATCTACAAAACCAATTAATAAGTTTACTTCGTTGTGGTGGTTTTGAACTGCGAAATTGGACCTCCAATTGTCCAAATTTGCTTTCTTCTATTCCAGAAGTACACCAGCAAAACATTTCCTTTTCTGACAAAGACCATTCCATCCTGAAAATATTGGGTCTTGAGTGGAATCCTATATCGGATAGGTTCTCCTACTCGGTCAAACCCATTGATCGTGATTGTACCAAAAGAGTAATTTTGTTAGAAATAGCCAAAATCTATGATCCTTTGGGATTCATAGCGCCTGTGGTATTGGGTGCAAAATGTTTAATCCAGCGTTTATGGATCCAAGGATTAGGTGGGGATGACATTCCTTCCCAGGATATTGTCAACCAATGGAAATTATATGTGTCCCAACTTCCCATGTTGTCATCCATTTCTATTCCCCGTTGTGTTACCATACCTGACGCGGTATGGACCGAGCTACATGGCTGATGCTACATGATGCTTCGTTGTTAGCCTATGGTGGCGTTGTATATGTTAGACAAGTTAATGACAGTGGTGAAGTATTTGTAAACTTACTGTGTGCTAAGTAAGGGTTGTCCCCTGAAAATAGTTTCGGTGCCAAGGCTAAAAATTTCTGCTGCTTTGTTGCTAACCAATTTGATGCATTTTGTTCTTTCCAACTCCCCAATAAAATTTGACCAAATATATGCATGGTTTGACTCCAGTGTTGCATTATATTGGATTAAAAATTATCCCTCCAATTGCAAATCTTTTTTTGCACATAAAGTGCAACAGATACAGGACAAAATTCCTTCCAATCGATGGTTCCATGTTAGTGGAACTGAGAATCCTGCAGATTGTCTTTCCAGAAGTTTCCTGCCTGACCAGCTAGCAAATCATCCCTTGTGGTTCACTGGCCCATCATGGCTGAAATCATCTGAGGAATTATGTAGAATTTGATCCCCAAACAAATCTTGCTTTTCTCCAAGAAGAGCGTAAGGTCATATGTAATCTGACAACCTTTTCCAATCCAGTACTTACATCCTTGCTTTTGAGATTTTCCTCGCTTAAAACCATCCAACATATTGTGTCATATTGCATTCGGTTTTTGGCTGGGTATTTCAAGAGAAAGGAGGCTCCAAAATCAACTGCACTGAGTGCTAGTGAGTTATATAGAACTTTATGTGTGATGGTCAGATCTATCCAATTGGAGTGTTTTTCTGAGGAGACTAAAAATCTTCAAACTGGGAAACCTTGTTCCAAACCGTTTCGCAAACTTTCTCCGTTTATTGATGCAGAGGGCGTTATCAGGGTGGGCGGCAGATTGCGCCACTCCGATTTATCCTATGATGCCAAACACCCCATGCTACTCCCAAAAGATCATAGACTAACCCTGTTTATCATAGAATCTGTCCATAACGAAAATGATCATCCTGGTCCCCGGCTACTTCAGTATTTGCTAAGACAGCAAGACTGGATTATCTCCATAAATCGAGCAATTCACTCTCTATTGAGCAAATGCTTCAGATACGCTCGTGTCAAACCAAACCCTGTGTATCCCTTGATGGGAGATCTTCCAAAAGTGCGTGTTTCCCAAGTTGAACCTTTCTCACACTCTGGTGTAGATATCATGGGTCCAATAGCTGTAACTATATCGAGACGTCGAGGTGTACAAAGCCAGGAAGGTTATATTTGTATTTTCATTTGCATGTCAACCAAGGCATTACATTTAGAGCCTGTGAGCCTTAACTTCAGAGGTATTCCTTGCCGCCTTCAGACGCTTTGTAGCCCACCGTGGAAGATGTAGTCACCTATGTAGTGACCAAAGAACAAATTTTATTGGCGCAAAGAAACTAATCATGTCCTATTGTAAATCTGCTGCTAAAAAGCTATCCATTCGTTGGCATTTTAACCCACCCTCCGCCTCACATTTTGGGGGTCTCTGGGGTAAAAGCAGTTAAATTCCATCTTTACCGTGTCATTGGACAGCAAGTTCTGTCTTTTGAAGAAATTTTGACAGTTTTATCTCAGTGTCAAGCTGCTCTTAATTCCAGACCGTTGTGTGAAATGAGTCCCGATCCAAATGACCTAGAGTGCCTTACTCCAGGCCATTTCCTGACTCTTGAGGCTCTGACCGCCCCTTCAGACGAGGATTAAGTGGAGGTACCTGCCAATCGCCTGAAGCGTTGGCAGATGATCCAACAAATGCACCAGCATTTCTGGAGGAGGTGGTCAATAGAATATTTGAATACTCTCCACCAACGAAACAAATGGAATGTTGAATCCACCCCCCCCTAAGTTTGGATCCCTTGTTGTCATTAAAGATAACAACCAACCCCCCCTCCGTTGGGTCATTGGGCGCCTGGAGAAAATATATCCCGGCCCTGACCAAGTTCCCTGTGTGGTTAAAATAATAACTTCCAAAGGGTTCTTAGATCGGCCTTTGGTTAAATTACGTTTACTACCCTCACAATAACTTTGCCAAATCGATTTTTTCGTGCGTATATGTTTAAACCAGAATTCTTTTTGTTTTTTTCCCTTTCCTTTGTTGAATGGAAATCCAAATTTGGTGTGGCCTCACAAGAATTATTTTTGTTTATTTTTTTTTATTCTTGGAAAAAATATTGTATTTTTTAGTGGGCGGTAATGTTTATGATTGATTGATTTTCCCCAATATTTTTGTTTCATGAATTGATGCCCATAAAATTTTATTTTTGTTGTCCGCGTGTTTTTTGATCACTTATGACTTGACACGCGCGCTCCCCACCCTACGGGGGTCCTATTTGCCCAAAGATCGTTGAAGAAACAACATCCCAGCAATTAGCAACCTGTGCATGGAAAATGGCCGGTCTCCACCTGCGATAATCAAATACCAAGTAAGTGGAAAGTTTCAGTGAGCAATCGTATTTTTCCCTATTTTGCTTTTCATTTTTTATTGAGATTTTATTATTTACAACATTGTGGAAAATTGTATTAATGCAATCACATTCATTAATTGGTCCTTCGATCCGGATAGGAAACAGCCCATGGATTTGCAATCACATTCAGATAGTTTTTGTTTTAAAAAATGCATCCAGTGTATAGTTTTAGAACTGGTATCTATGTTATCTTATTTATTATTTTTGGTTAAATTTAATATTCGTTTATCATACCTTTAGTAGGGTGTTTTCGCCGGTTCTGGCTTAAGATTCAAAGATTCGCCCATAAGAATTAACATAGGGATTTTGAGAGCCAAAGATTCACACATGGGGTGGGGGGATCCAAATGTCTTGGGCAATACCTTGAAAAACCTGTTAGAAAGTAGGTGATAAATTGAACCACACCTTTTTGTCTTACAGATTTATTGCAGTAAACTAGGTCACAACTGGTTATTAATGATCATAAATTCAGAGATACAAATTTTGTAAACCGGGTCACAGATGTCTTGGGCAATACCTTGAAGAACCTGTTAGAAAGTAGGTGATAAATTGAACCACACCTTTTGTATTACAAACGCATTGCAAACTGGTTTGGTGACTTGAAGTAAACCAGGTCACACCATTCTTGGTCAATGACTTAGAAAGTAGGAAATAAATTGAACCACACCTTTTGTCTCACAGACGTTTTACAAACTGGTTTGGTCAGTTAAAGTAAACCAGGTCACAGCTGTCTTGGCTTGAAAAACCTGTCTTAATAACAAGTCTTGACTTGTCTCTGCTGTAATAAAAAACCGGTTTATGGTCTCATTCCCACCACTTTATACACAATATAAATTATTTGTTTTGGAAAGTTTTATACAGTCTGAATCAAAATGTCTTCTAATTATTTAGATTCTAATTCCAAAAATGTCTTTTTGGGAGAAAGAAAATTTTATCTTAACAAATCAAAAACAAAGTTTGTTAGTGTGTGTTTAAGCTATAATGGAATTTTCTTTCCATGTGTATTATTAATTGGTGGAATAAAAAACGATGTTGTCCAGTTCACAGAATTCGATTGACAAAACTTTTATGGGTATAAAGACATCATAGATGAATCCTTTTTAGCTGTTGATACCACCTTGAGTCTGGATCTTACCAGTTTTTTTTATCAATTTTAAACAGATGGATTATGGAAATCTGATTGTGATTAATACAGGCAAAGCTACAGTACGATTAACAAACCCTACACTATCAGAACTGTGGAGAATCTCACCTTTAATAGATGAGCACATTAAAATATTGAAAAATCTTGAATTTAATAGTTGCTTAAAAATTCTTCAAATGGGAATAAAAAACTCTGTTGATGTAACTAACACAGCAATTTTCATTATGGATCCTATCAAAAATATAAATACTTTGACGTATGGATTGGCGATGGAACTTGTTTATTTTTATCCTGAACTACTAAGAGAAGATCATGAATAAATCGTTAACATTTAATGAACAATTTAATAAGGTGAAAATATTATATGTGTATAGTTATGCATCTAAAGAAGCGAGAAAAAAGCATTGGGAAAACTTAGCAGTGGATCGCATGCATTTCCAAAATAAAATCATCAAAATGGAAATGATATTAAACGCTATTAACTATTTTAATCAAAATATCTAACGTCATTAGTATATTTCTTAAGCTTAAAAATGTTAGTTTAGGTTTTGCTAGTATAAGTAGATTATGTATTCTAAAAATAAAAAACAGAAGTATAAAAAATGGTGTTTTATTTCATAAAAAAGTTATCATAGAGATAAAATACATTCGATAATGCAGAAAAACATGGTGAGTTTGTGTGGTAAAAACACTTTGGGTCTTCTTTGAGCAGTTTTGGGGTCTCTTCAAACTCAATAACTGGTTTTAAGGAGTATCTCCTTAAATATGTAGCTTTTTCCTTTCCTTTGATATAAACTGTATCCACTTTTTCTGTCAAGTTTTGTAAGATTTCGGAAAATTTATGAAGCGGAGTAAAACCTTCATTCCACGATATATAATGATGATTTTCCATCAACCAGTTGGCTTCCTTATGTAACTGGTGAAAGATGTTGAATCCCATAGGGTGGTTTAAAAATATAATGGGAAATTCTCGTTCCATCATAAGCGGCCAATTCTTTAGGAACAAATTTGTTGTTTTCCAATTTAAATCCTTGAACATCTATTATTAAATTCATATCGTTAAGTTGGAAAGCTTTTTAAAAATAATTTGTTTTTCACTATATAAACTTATGGCTTCTTTTAGTATTCTTAAATTTTTAAGGTGTAAGCAAATTCTACAAGTGTTTTTTGAACACATTTCTTAAACTGATATCAAAATATGCAATAATTCGATTATATAGAGAAAAAATACTTTTTGAACATGCGCATTAAAACTGTTTCACTGTTTTAGTCAAAGGGTGGTATGAAAAAAGTTTATCATGAAGAATCAAACAGTATGCGGTCGTTTTTTCCGGTACGTCTTCGTGGCATTCAAAAGTGATTCTCATTGAAACATTAGCACTCTGTGCAGCTTCTTTTTGATAAGAACAATCAATGTATATTATGGGTGATATCTCTTTATATTCTGAAGGGAGAAACAACGGTTCATTAGGAAGCTGATAGTATGAAGCCCTAAACTTAGAATACATTTCATATAAGGAAGCAAATTTGTTATTTTCTATGTCTACATACAAATCATTGTATGGATATCTTTCGGAATTTAAAAAAACATTAATATTGCGTATTCTAACATCATCAAATTTACTAATATTTTCATTTAATTTATCATTTTTATTTTTTTGAAAAGCAACTATAACATGTCGTGCAACTTCAGCTTTGGTTGATGTTTTAACTTGCCAATTATGTCTATTTGTTTTAAGCAATTCAGGGTACTCTATTAACTCCCATCTTCTAAAAGCTATTGGTATTTCAACATCTTTGTTAATGAGCTTTGACAAATTCAGTTCAGTAGGGATATTAACGGTTACGTGAGGCATATTCCATGTTAGTTTTGTGATCGAAATTTTTACTTTTTGACCAACAATATCATTAAAAACACAATTATTGTCAGAATTGGATCTTATTAAAACAAGTTGTTGTTTTGAGTTTAAGATTATTTTTCTATAGTCTTCAAAGAATCCCATTAAAATTTTGAGTGGAACACATACATTAAAATTACCCTTTTTATCAACCAAAATGCTCGATTTTGAAATATCCAATTTAGGAAACCAACCAGCGTTCTGCAATTTTTTACTTTCACTTTCAGTAAATGATAAATATCCTTTTAAAGTGGAAGTGGTTCCTACATCTCGAACTGAATCTATGGTTACATCGTTTAGATCATAACGAATTTCTTTAAAAAGATAAGCTATGGGATTGTTTGTAAATTTCATACTTGCAGAATAGGTACCATCATTAGTTAACTGTCCCTCAATAAAATGAAAGCTTTCACATGGTAAAGTATAGGCTTCAATATCAGGTATAACAATTTTTATTTCATCATTATTATTTAACTTGTTTGGTGAAAAGGGATCATAAGAATACGTTTCATATCTTACTACAGAACTGTCTTCTAAAAGTTTTTCGGTAACGTCTAAAAAACTCATTTTGTATTTACTTTAAATCCAAGTGATTTTAAATACCTATAATTTGTTGGTGTTAACCGTTTGACAGTTTTCCTCTTACTGCTTAAACAACTCTCTTTTTTTTTATTATATGATATTAATGGGTTATTGTAACGAAATACCATTATTCAATTTTTTTAATATGGAGTCTGATGGTAATAGTTTCACCACCAAAATTTACAAGATCACCGTCCTGGTCAATAATTTTTAAAAATATACTAGTTTTTATTTTAACGTTTACAGGAAAATAAATTAAATTTTCTGGAGCTTCTATTATCTTAAATCCAGGACTGACGCTAGGAAAGAACTGATGAATTACATGTACAGGATTGTTATTTAAATATGATTCATCAGCTACGCTGCAGTCGATTAATATTGCATTTACCTTAATAATTTCAGCAGGTTTTTGTGAAATATGTATTTTGTCAGCTGTGTAGAGATCATCTCTAAATCCTAAAATATTTCCTATAGTATCTTTACTAAAACGAATATCCTCACTACATTTTAAATGACAACGTAGGGTATTGTTATTGGCACGTAGTGTTAAGCTAACACCTTCTTTAGAAAGCTGATCTTGTAAATAATCCTCAATATCAGTCAATTCGTAGGCTCCAGATGGAATTTCAATGGTTTTATTACCATAATGAAATTTATTATTTCGTTCATCTATATTGGGTACTGCATTAAAAGTTTCAAAATTCGTAAGACAAACAACATATTCACCGTCATCTAAGTAAATTGGCGGATTAAATGAAGCAGACAACTCAGCCGAATTACCTGACAGAGAAATTGTAAGCGACTTTATTGTTTTACAGTTGATGTAATACTAATACAAGTTATAAACTGTTGTTATATAAAAACTCTAAACACAAATGCCCACAGATAACTAAATCTTTTTGTTAATAATTTTTATGATTATACATTATAACATTATGACTACCATCACTTAAAAAATATTTAACAACTTCCAAAGGTGGTTTTAAATTTCCATAGCTATCAAAGTATGAAATTATGTTATTTTTTTTCACATATCCAGTCCAGTGGGTTCCCTGTTTTTCTTTACTATCTAAATTGATTATACCACTTTCAAATTTTCTAATTTTTTTCGGTAAATCATTACGCATAAAAACACCACGAAAATGTGGAATATTTTTTGAATATTTAAGAAAGTCAATATTTGTTAGAAGTCTGTGAGGTAGTCCTTTTATCAGTTTTTTGTATTTGATTTTAAAAACAGACCACAACCTTGTTTATAAGGTTTTAAATAAAGTCCTTTGCCAATAGAAATTTGTTCCATGGCTTGATTATGTCTTTTATCTTCAATAAGTTTATCTTTGCCGCTTTGGCGTCATTAACAGCTTTTGCTATTCCCGCAGCTCCCCCACCCAATGCTTCAAGAGCTGAGAGAGCAGATAGCACAGGTATTATAAATGGTAAAAACCCTCCAATTTTTGGGACTGGAATAATTCTTTTCTTTGGTTGAATAACCTTATAACCTTTTAATGATGATAGTGCTGTTTTTGCAGCTGTGTTTAAGTTCTTAAAAGATTTACCAACTAAACTTTTGCGTGCTTGTTTAATAGCATTGCTTAAAGATATCCCCCTTCCTGTGTTTTTTCGTTTAACGTTACGTCGACGACGTTTTTTTAAACCCATTCCAAAAGTTGTTTTTAATTTCATTGCTCCAGTTACTCCAGTTGCTGCTATTTTTTCACCTAAATTTGCGTCAGATGCATTTATTCTCTCAGCTGCTTTTGAAGCAAGAACTTTGTCAGCCTTATGTCTATTTTTAAGATCTAAATTTTTTGAATATGCAATGTCATGTTCTTTGCAAGCCTCATCCAATTTGTTAATTCCTCGGTCGCCTCTTGCTAATCTCTTTGTTAGGTTAGTTCCCCCTCCACAGAAATTGTAATTTGGGATGTGTAGTTCGAAAGGTAATTTGTTGATTATTGTATTTAACAAACCCCTTCCTTTCTTTTTAACTGTTGGTTGTCTAATAACCTTATGTTTATTCCGTACACGCATTATATATATATACTGACGCATCAAGTATTTTCTCTTACTTATATAGTTAAAATAATCATGCGAATAGTAAAACAAAATTTTTCACTTCCTATTAAAAATCATGATGATCAAAAAATTGATTTTAATAAGCATGGACAACTTTTTGGAGGAACTTGTAAAAGAGGATTGATCGTTGGTCCTTCAGGCTGTGGAAAAACTAATGTTCTCATTAGTTTATTAGAGGACAAAAATGGATTACGTTTTAAAAACGTTTATGTTTATTCCAAATCTTTACATCAACCAAAATATGAATATCTGAAAAAACTACTCAAACCAATTAAAGAAATTGATTATTATGAAAACAATGATGAAAATGAAATTATTTCACCCAGTGAAATAAAGGATAATTCAGGTGTAATATTTGATGATATGGTTTGTGGTAATCAAAGCAAAATACGGGATTATTTTTGTTTTTCTAGACATTAAAGTGCTGACTGTTTTTACCTAAGTCAAACCTATTCCTCAATACCAAAACAGCTTATAAGAGATAATGCAAATTTACTGATCATATTTCAACTAGACAACACTAATTTACATCACATCTATGACGATCATATTAATGTTGATATGTCTTTTCAAAAATTTAAGGAACTTTGCTCATTGTGTTGGAAAGAACAACATTGTTTTATTGTAGTAGATAAAGATTGTAATTTGAAGCATGGTAAATACAGAAAAGGTTTTGACACATTTATTTACCTATAAATACCATAGAATTAAAAAATTGTATATCACTGCTTATGTTAACGTTCTAAGAAAACATGGATAGAAAAAAAGCAAGCGAATTAGTAAAAACAAGGAATGCCATAAAAAAGAAATTACGAGGCTTGAAATCTGATTTGATTGCATCCCATTCTAAAAGAGAAAAGGAATTGTATCCAATCACGAAACCATTGCAAGAATTTTTATCAAACGTTAAAACTACATCAAACATAAAGCAAGAAATAAAAAGTCCGCCTTCATCACCAAATCAATCTCAAAGATTTAACTCTACTATTTTATCTCTGTCTCAAAAATTACATCCTACTTCATTTCCTAAGAGAAGTACCTATCATGAATATTTACCTAGCGGTGGTCTTACTTTTTTGGAAGATCAATTCATACATGATAATGATATTAATTCTATTAATATAAGTGATACTACTATAAACCAGACTGCTAACGAAATAAGAGAGAGTTTTCAAAATTTATCTACCTTACCAGCATACAATGAATATTTAAATTCATTTGATGACCTTCCCAGAACATATATAGATGAATCAATTAGAGACCCTGATGATAAATTTGATCATACTTATGGGGTTTTTCATAATACAGACGAAGAAAAATTTTATATTGGAGACTCAGAGCTTAAAATTATCGGGAAAGACATTGAAGTAAAAAATATTAAATATTTAGGGACAGTTGGGTTATATGAATTGTTATTTAAAAAACATTCAGTGGGTTTCAAAAAAGAAGACTTGGAAAATTACATGGATGTATTAAAAAGAACCAATGGCTACAAAAGAAATAAAGATTCAAAAGAACAAATACAATCAAGCAATACTTTCAAATATATGGATATTATTAGACCATATTTATTAAAAAAGGGTATTTTAAAACAAGACACAAGTCGTGCACGAACAACTTCATTTTCAAAACCTTTACCACCAAGAACAACAAGGTCAAATCAACAAAGCAAAAAAGAGGGAGGTTCTATGATTTTATCCAACAAAAAAATAGAATATGTATATTTTGATGATCCCAATGAATTAGTTCAACGACTAAGACTTTTATTGGCTTCGCAGGAAGCGGGAAATACGGGACATAACAACGAAATAATATCAATAATTGAAGAACTTAAAGAGGCTAAAATTATCCTATAAAAGGGTGTCAAAACGGATTACTTATTCATTACAAACAAAACCATGACTGTAGATAAGTTTTGGAAACATATATCCAAGCATAAAAAACCCAAAATTGACTTGTCTGATATTGAAAATAAAGTTTTTTTAAATGTACAAAAACACATTGCACAGTTTGCTCCAACAGGCAATGTTTCACAAATTGAGATTGAAAAGGTGAAAAAAAGGATTAATACAAATGATATTAGTATTGAAAATATAAACAAAAAACTTAAACTTAATGATGATACAATCGAAACCATCAAAACTGATATTCAAAATTGTGTTGACTCATCTTCTTTAAACAGTCTAAAACAAGAAGTCTACAATATAAAAAAAAAATTTTTTGTAAAAAAAGACGATTTAACAAAGGAATTAAATGAAACCCATCAACTGTTTAGAAAACAACAGGAAAAATTTTTAAATGAAAGGCTAGGTGACTTACAACAACAACTAAATTTAATTAAGGATGATACGGATCTAATAATTAAAAATATTAATGAAATTGAAAACATAAACAAATACATTACACTTAATCACACACTTATCAATGATGTAAAAAGTAAGATTGATACCTGTATAGATACCTCCACATTAGAGAGTTTTAAAAAAGAAATCCAAGCAAACACTCCAGATATAAACATTTTGGTAAAAAAAGTTGATTTAGAAAAAGAAATAAAAGAAACTCAACAAAACTTTAAAAACCAACAAGACATTCTTTTAACTGAAAAACTATCAAACTTGGAAAATAAAATTATATCAAACATATCAGAGACTATATTTCCTAAAAATGAAGTAAAGGAAGTAATTGAAAAGATTAATTTAAACCAAGAAATTATAGAAAATTTAAAAAGCAAACTTAAGATTTATGATAAAAGTGTAAATAAAATTGAGGAGATTAAAGAACAAATTCAAAAAAATTTCGAGAATATTTTAAATCTACCTACACAAAGTGATTTAAATAAAGTAGATAATAAATTTCGTGATGAAATAAAAAAATTAAAGATCTCATGAGCAGTAAAAAAACTGATTTACTAGCAATAGAAAAAATACTACAAAGCTATTTGGAAAAAAATCCAATTTTTAATGATTCTTCGGCTATAAAAAGCACAAGTTCTTTAAACACCACTGAAATTGATTCTTTAAAAAAAAATTTAAACAATTTTGTTAAACAAAATGATTTTAAAAATATTCAAGAAAATGTGTTAAAAATCTCAGATATAAATCAACAAATTAAAGATTATAAAAAGAAACGATTCAAAATGATATAAAAGATATAAATGAAAATATGAAAAATGGTTTAACTGAAAACATACTTGAAAAAATTAAAGATTTTAATAAGTTTATTGATGATAAATTTAAACAAGGACAGACATCTTATGAATTACTTCAAGAAAAAATTTTAACAATTGGAAGATATTATTAAAACGAATTTTTAAAACTTAAAGTTACTTTTGATGAATTTCAAGATTCCATTCAAAATGAGTTAAATATTATAAAATTATCTTATGATGAAGGTATCAATTCCCTTGGTGATGTTTTAGAAAAAACCAAAACTGGTCTTGATAATGAATTTAAAGATCTTAAAGAATTTACTAAAAAGGAACTAGAATCAGTCAATGAAACTAATCAAAAATTTAAAGAAGAACTGAATAAAGAGCTAATCAAAAACGTTATAAAACTACAAAAATCAATTAATAATTTGGATGATGGATTAAGTCATCTTGATAAAAATATTAATAATTTGCAAGAAAATCTTCGGGACAATATAGCAGCTAAAGAATTACAATTAACACAACATATAGGCAATGTTGAAAACAATTTTAAGCAAGAGTTAATTAAGCTTAAAAATATGCTAAAAGACAAAATAACCGAAAACTTTAATATTTTAAAAAATTATATTGATAATCTAGATAAAGCGTTCATTGAGGTGGATAAAAAATTGGTTTCTTTTCAAGAAGACATTCAAAAAAATGTAGAAAATATTACTAGGGTTGAAACAAATTTTAACCAGGAGCTAGTTACTGTTCAAAGTGGATTAAACAATTCTTTGATATCTGTTGAAAAAAGAGTTAGTGATAATGAAAAAAAAAACAAAAAACCACACCAGCAAACTTAAATCATTAGAACAAAAGGTAAATTTATTTAAAAAACCATATTCTTTTTATGGTTATTTACCATTAACATTTTTTGGAAAATACTCAGAAAATATACGAAAATTTTTTATAGAATCAAACAATTCAAGTCAATATATATTTCCATTGAAGACTGGAATAATAGAATCAGCAAATTTTCAACCCAGAGATTTAATAATGGTTGTAAAAAATGAAGGTGGTTTAAAATCATACGACCTTGAAAAGGTTTTAAATGTTGAGTTAAAGAAAAATGATTTAATTTCTTTTGAAAGATTAATTAATAGTGACACCACTAATTTTCATGCAACGCTTTTACTTAAATATCAATTAAATTCGTAAGACATATCAGTACTACCCAAATATGGATCTAAAAAAGTCTGTTGTTGATCAGTTACATAAACTGGCAAGAAAAAAGTATCACCGAAGAAAAGTCATTATTAAATCACTAAATGACCTTTGGCAAGCTGATTTAGTTTCAATGATTCCATATGCTCGATATAATAGAGAAAATAAATATATTTTGATTGTAATAAATGCGTTTTCTAAATATGTTTGGGCAAGACCTGTTAAAACTAAAGGAGCTGAACACGTAACAAATGCTATGAAATCAATTTTGGAAGATGCTAAAATTGCTCCAAAAAATTTGCAAACTGATTTAGGAACTGAGTTTCTAAATGCTCGGTTTAAAAAACTTATGAACGATTTCAACGTAAATCATTATAGTACTCTTTCAAATTTAAAAGCTAGTATAGTGGAAAGGGTAAACAGAACTTTAAAAAATACAATGTGGAAAAAATTTAGCATGCGTGGATCTTACAATTGGATTGATATTCTCAACGAAATTGTTAATGACTATAACCAAACAATACATTCTACAATTGGAATAAAACCAATCAATGTTTCTAAAAAAATGAAAACGAATTATTTAAAAAAGTATATCGTCATACAAAAATAATAGATCCACTAAAATCAAAACTTAAAACAGGAGATTCTGTGCGTATTTCAAAATATAGGGAACATTTTTCAAAAGGATACACACTTAATTGGTCAAATGAAATATTTCTTGTGAAGAAAATACAAATGACCAATCCGATGACTTATTTGCTTGAAGATCAAAATAGGAAAGAAATTCAAGGAGGTTTCTACAAAGAAGAATTGCAAAAATTAAAATATCCAGATGTTTATCTTGTTGAAAAAGTTTTGAGAAGAAAAGGAAACAAGGTTTTCGTAAAATGGTTAGGATTAAATAAAACTCACAATTCTTGGATTAATAAAAATAATGTATTGTAAATTTATTTCTAACAAATAAAGAATAATATTTTTTAATCATAGTTTTTTATTTAATATTTTTATGACCCCAGGCTAATGTTTTAAAAGTTCCAGGAACAACACATCACTTGTCATCTTGAGGTGATAGTGCCACTTTATTTTTTAGTTGTGTGTAAATATCATGAAGAATGGAACGGAAGCAATTCATTTTTCTGTATTTTGTTTCAGCATTTTGAACAACGTCTTGATAATCTTCTTTAGTAATGTTGTTTTGAATAACATACTTTTTCACTCCCTTTGCTTTTTTTTCAGTTCTAGTTGCTAACTCAACACAATAGGCCTTAGCACCTGTGCCATAAAAGCTTACTATAGGTTGACCTGCAAATTCGTCTTTCATACGACCCACTATAGATTGGTTTCTGGTAATGTTATGTAAATTGTCTTCGCTGTAATTTGATGTGTCAAACCTCTCCAGGTTTTCTTGAATATCTGAATAAAAGTTATGGGTTTTAATTTCTAGTATTAAAGAATCAGTATCTGTGTAGAGCAAAATTGCTTTTTCTCCATATTTGTTTTTTCTATATTCATAATAAAAATCATACATTACTGTCTTGGATAATTCCAAGACTGAAAATCCAATATAAACGGGTTTATTGTATGTGACTTTTACTCGTTCCATTTGAATGGCAACCAAGTTTTCAGTAAAAATTGATGAGTTTTTAAAATTTGGTTTAGCAATTAATGTTTGAGCTCCTTGCTTTTTTCCAATATTTTGCCAATGTGTAATTAATTTGATATCTTCTCTTTTGTCAACGTTTTCCAGTGATTTACCATAAATTGCGTTATTGAGTAACTTAAAGAAATCTTTTTCAAACTGCTTTTTAGAATTGTTTCGCAATTTAGTGTTTAAATCTATGTAAGATTTTAGGAAAGGTGACTGCTTAAATCTTATTGCTCTATGAATTTGAACCAAGTGTAGTCCGTTTCGAATAGCCTGTTGAAGATTTTTGTAATGCAAAACATAATTCTTTTTGTGATCCAAATTACATATTAACTTGTTATTTTTTGATTCACTCAAAAATGGAAATTCATTATGTTTCTCATGGAGGTGCTCTGGATAATCAATATCTGCTTCAAAAACATAGCCGTATTCCGAATTATCTGCTATTGATTGTAGATATAGTGCTTCAATTTCAGATTTAGTCACCCAAGTAAAATGGCCAATAGGCAAATACTGACTCATACTGTGACCGTAGAGATTTGTAGCATCTAAATACATTATAAATGTTTTTGGATTTTCACTATTATAATTTGGAACCAGTTCATTATTGGCTTCAGCTTTTCGCACACTACAATGACATATACCACCTCGAATATTATTTTTTTAAAAATGCAACATATCTATATCGGTAAGTAATTCTAATTTAACTTCTGTACTTTTTAACATTGCATCCCAACTGAAACCAGGAGATGTATAGTAGTGGGCTGGATCTAACTTGTAAGTATTTAGAGATAAATTTCTAAATGACTCATAAAAGTCTGCTAAAATCAAGACGTCAGAAAATAAGTAAATTTTTGTAAAGTCCAATAAAGTTTCACAATTAAACAAGTTCCAAACGTGAAGAGCTCTATTATAATCCATAAGGCTTAATGGTTCTTCTTTTAACTTATCATAAAAGTTCTCAATAGTTGGCAGTTTTTTTTCATACAACTTATCGAAAGAATCCATATATGAATAGGGATAAATACCTTTTTTTCGTATCTCATTGAATTGATCAGGATTTTTAAAATGTTTTTTAATTTCGATACATTGAAAGGTGTCTAAACTTTCACCTAACTTTTCCAATGATGTTGATGCAAAACGAAATGAGTCGAGAAATCTAATTTTCATGTAAATATTTTTAGTTTTTCCAAACTCTTCTTTTTTGTCTACCAAAATTACTTTGGAAAATGAGATGTACTTTTCTTTAGTTTGTCCTAAAACATCAATTTGATCTTTTTCACAACATAATTGCTTTATAAATAAATGACTATCATAATGTGTCAAATTATGGAAGAACACTGGAATAAAATTTGGTATTTTGTAATTTAGATTACAAATACTGTGAGCTGCACCTCTATATTTTCCTGTTAGGTGATCATGATCTCTCACAATTTCATCTTCATTTTTAAAATTTTTGGAACATATGTGACATACTTTTGCTGATTTAAAATCATTGTTTTCATCACATGTTAAGGGAGACATGGGTACAACATGTTTAAGATGCTCGTGGTAAATTCTTCTAACATGATTTTCAATTCTTTTGCAAAATTCCTCAGCAGCATCTTTACCAAAGTAGTATTCTATGGTAGATAAGGATTCATCATAAGAACATTTAATGAAATAACAAAAAGCAAATGGTTCATGTTTAAATGTATTTTTTGTGTATAAAGTAAAATTATTATCTGGATCTACATAAGTCAGTGGTTTAAGGAGGCACTCAAAATCAGCATAAATAACAAAAGGAACTTTAAGTTGCTTTTAAAAATTTTCAAACTGAAGTATATTTTCTGGAATATTTTCTCCATATTTGTTAGTTTTAATGTTGCTTGTGGGTAATGATCTTACTGTTTGGTAGCAATCATGTAATTGATGTTTTTGTAATTTTTCTTCAGATGTAAAATAAATTAGACATCCATCACAAAAGTACTTTTTATGATCTTGTCTATTAATCTGAGAGGATACTAACCTGGACATATCCTTTATCCAACAATAATGTTTGTTTTCATCATTACTTATCAATAACAAATTAATATGAGTAGGTAGTTTCTTCTTTGTGTAGTGCAAGGGGCCGACAACTTCATTCATTACTTTATCATTTTTGTAAATGCTTTCCAAACCGTACACATTTATAGATATTTGGTTAAGTTCTTCAAATTTTCTAATGTCTTTTAACTTGACAGGAAATTCAATACCGTCAAAATTTAAAATGTTATGAAAGTCAGGATAAGAACTGGTTCGATCACTATTAGTTTGAGATGGATATAAGGCACTAATAACACTCCACGCAAAACAACACTGATCATTATTTTTTAGGTTGATCACAGCTTTTTTTTTCAAAATATTTTTTGGCAACACAATGTAAGATGATGCATGTAATGGATTGTATTTGTTAATATTAACGTCTAAATATAAGAGTTCTTTTAAAGCCCATCCGGATCCGTTTTCAGCAAACGTTGACATCTTCTCTTTGATTATTGATGCAAATTCACCAAAAATGTCTTTAACATTGGTTGTTTCTGTTACAACCTTATTTCGAGTATTAAATGATTTTGTTTTTAATATTTCCTTACTTGGTAAAACAAAACTTCTAAACACCTCTACATTTAACTTAATAATGGTCTGCTTTTTCACTTGTTCCATAACCAGTCTAAAAAATTTTTGTTTAACTTCATCAAAAAATTCATCAATATCAATAATTTTTCTTGATGGATACAGTATAAATGAAACTATCCTCTTTTTAAATGCTGCTGTTTTAATTCTTACGTATTCATCGTTATTTTGTTCCAATATTTTTCTTTTATGAAGGTTTGATCGTAAATGTCCACAAAGTTTATTTTTGATGTATCACTCCTCACATTCTCTACATTTTTTTAAAATTAATTTAGGTAGTATTTCAGTATTTTTTGTTTTTAATTTTTCACAACTAACTTTTCTTTTCTTGGAAGCAGGTTCCGAGAAAGATGGTTTGTACAAACACGATTCCCGTTTATGTCTGTAAAGGTTTGATTTATATTTAAAATCTTTATTGCAATCGGAACATGAATTCATGATATATATAAATAAACTAAACTGGTAAAAGAAATAATTCCTTTTATATGATAAATAAACTGGTTAAAGGGGGGGTATTTGGGTGGCAAGTCAAAATTTGTTATTATTCATGATTTATTCTATGGTTTGTAATATAGGTTTTTGTTCCTCCAACACAAACTAAGCATGTTTCCGGATAAATTAATTGATACAATTTTTCTTCACATATAGCACACTTTAAATGATTAAAATTCATTTTGTCCGTATAATGTAAATTGACATGCTTATTCTCACCCATAGGAGTATTAATTTCGTGATTGTAATAACAGTTGCAACACAACGCAAAAAAAATGTTTTCTCCTTCTTTGATGGCCACATATGATTGCATAACACACATCGATTTTTCCAGGTATCCCCGCTTTACAGTTTTATCTGATTTAATCATCCGAGACCTTACGAGATCTGATCTTGCACATGTTCCCTGCTCTTGGTTCATTTCGAAACCTTCTTCTTCCTCGGGATTTATTGAACTATTTACGTCCATGTCCATAACCATCTCCTCCCTGCAGCTAACCAAATCTTCATACTTCTTCGTAAAAAACATGAAAACACCAGAAATCATTTGAATAAAACCAAACATTTTATTTTTTTAACAAAATATAAATCTCTATAACAAAATTTGAAACTATAAAGAATTTTCTACCAACTAAGACTTATATAAGTGACACCACCTCACCAAAAATAATAAGAAAGTATAAGAAAAAAGTGTAGTTTAATAAAGACAAAACCGGTTTTGTTTCTAGCCAGTTACACCGGTTACACAGCTAATTTATTGTTACGGGTATTAAAAACCGGTCATGCCAGCTTTCTACCTTTAATTTTTATGTTGCTGTAACAGTTGGTAATTATTACTAGTTTAACCGGTAACATCGGTTGTCAGGTGTAAGCTAAGAAAGTGTTGAAAACCGGTTACGCAGGTGTGATTTAATCCCCCCCCAGAATTATATTGACTATAAGAGAACAAGACAATTTGGTTTTTAAGTCAAAAGAACTCTTAAACCATTTAAATATCTAAATCTAAAAATTATGAATTTTGAAGAAACCTTATCTGATATAAGTATCGACTCATTCGAAATTATTGAGATGTTTGATTTTGAAGAAACATCCAGTAATGGAAGTTCGATGGATAGTTTGTCATCGAATGAAGCCATCCTGAGTGATAACATCTTAATGGATATCAAATTAAAAATCAGAGAAACAATAAATATTGACAATTGGTTAAAAATTGAAGCGAAAATAGGAACATGTTGTGTTACTGAAAACTACTATGAACTGGATACCAGAAAATATTGTGTTTCCTGCTTCTACGATACGGTGCCAATAATCACAGCAAAATTTTGTGAAGTAATTTCAACCCATTTTAGCGGGAATATCGTTAATTTAATATTTCCACATTGTTTTATTTGTAGTAACAATTTGTTTTCAGTAAATTTAACAATTTATTGTAGTATTTGTAGAAATTCTCAAATTTAACGAAAATAAATAATAGCAAAAAATGTTTGCCTGTATTTTTTTTATTTTAGAGCGTTAAACTTACAATATTTAATCAAACAAAAGGTAAATAATAAAATACATAAAAAACCTATAATAATGTAAAAATAAACGTAACTGCAATTCAACTCTGGTTTTTCTCTAGGTATAATTAATCAATCCGAATATTCAGTATAATTTTTTCCTTCGTATTTTATTTTGTAAAAATAATCACCATCCTTTAAAAGTTTTCTGTCAATGTAATAGGTTAAGTAACGTACCCCGTAGTTTTTCTCATATAGTTTGTTTAAAGATTTGTAGCACCCATTAAAATCGTTCTTGTTTGAACTCAAACATATTTGAGCTGTTGGAAAGTTATAATCATACTCAATAAATAATGTATTGCCTATAAAGGCGCTTAGAATAACTAATGACGAAGCCTCCATTCCTATATAACAACTAAATTAAAATTAAACAAAGTGTTACTTTATAATAAATACTAGCAGTCTAAAAACCATTTTGATTTGCAGCCGTCATTGAGTGAAATGGTAAATAAAAAGTGGTCTTTATTCCCACCAAGTTTCATCCAAATAAGATTCGTTGTTTTTGTGTAATTGAGGTAAAAACTTTCGCTTTTATATTAGTAGGATTCGTAGTTTTTAACACTGTGTAGCATAACACGCTTCCTTGCTTCCGTACTACAACATTTTATAATATTTCTCCGTTTTGTCACCCATACTAATTTGAAACAACTTTACCAAGCATGCGCTTATACCAAATGGGCTCCGAGAACATTTTTCGGCGGTACTGCGTAGGTTAAAGAACTTTCGCATTGCTGAAAGAATACAGCATCAAAGAGAATTCGTTGTAATTATAGTGCCGGGACTCTTTGTGATTAAAATAGCACTTGCAACACAACGCAAAAAATGTTTTTTTCTCCTTTAATAGCCAATTAGTTTTGTGTGATTTTGTGGTACCTACCGTACCGGACTTCTGATATCCAGTAGGTAATTACACTAGTTGTTAATTTTATTTAAGTTATTGGTATTTACCTTACCGCTATTTACCTAGATAATAGCAAGACATAAAGAAGTTTTACAAAGATTGTATAAACTAAAGTGTAATAAGGTGGATTCTTGACTTTTTGGTTTGATACAAAAAACACCTGTTTAATTTTGTTAAATAAAAATTTTAAAGGCTTCCTCTTCCCCTAGATCCAGCTCCATGCACACAGCTGGTTTATTAGCCATCTATACATAGCATTGAGGCTATTAGGATCGTCAAAAAAGTTTTTTATTTTTAATCAAAATAAGTTATTTGGGTCAAAAAAGACTTAAATACAAAATTTTGTCATAATGTCTGTCTGTCCGTTTGTCTGTCTGTCTGTCCGTCTGTCTGTAACACGATTACTCAAAAAGTGCTAAACCGATTCATATCAAATTTCGCACAGAAATTCTCTGGCAGCAGGCAATGAGCTGATTAGTTTTTTTGTTTGGGTGGGGGGTTGTCAAGAGGGTAGGAGGGTTGATTAAACTTTTTAAAAAAATTATATTTCACAAACCTTAGCAGCTAGCGATATGCGGTTTTCACAATAAGATAGATAATTGCATTTTCAATAGAAAATAAAAAATTTTTTATAAGATTTTGAAAAAAACTTGATTTTTTAAGGGTTCAGTTACTCAAGTTTTAATGCACAATGGATAATTTTGACTTCTGTCTCTACTTTTTGAAGAGAAATTGACAGAAATAGAAATAAAAAATTAAGTATTGTACATTAACACTTGAGTAACTGATTCCTAAGATTTTATGGATGGTTATACGTGCCTGCTGACGTCATTTCTTTTTTGATAACGTTAAATAAAAGTTATGTTGCGTTATATTAAGATATATAATAAGGCTAGGTATAAATATATAATAAGACCAGGTAGAAACTTGTTGGAATATTTTTATTTGGGATTAACTGACGAATTTTTCACATAAAATCAAATCTTTTTCTAAAATGGCCAATGCTTCTTTACTTTTTTCCAATTTTTTTTTATATTTTTTAATTTTTTTTAAAATTTCTTTTTTTTTTATTAATTTTCTCTTGCCTAAATTTACACGATATTTGTAAAAAGGTATTAACCTCCTTTTGGTATTGTTGCGTTTTTCTTTGTTCTTCTTCAACGTCTATAATAATCGTTAAGTTGTTTTCACTTTCTTCTTCATCTTCCTGTTCTTCCTGTTCTTCTTCTTCTTGCTGTTCATCTTCTTCCTGTTCTTCTTCTTCCTGCATTTCTTCCTGTTCATCTTTTTGTTCATTTCCCTGGTCTTCTTCCTGTTCTTCCTGTTCTTCTTCTTCTTGCTGTTCATTTTCTTCCTGTTCTTCTTCTTCCTGCATTTCTTCCTGTTCATCTTTTTGTTCATTTCCCTGGTCTTCTTCCGGTTCTTCTTGTTCCTGTTTTACAGGCGTTGAGGTCCAGAGAGGGTTGAATGGGGATTTTAGTCTGACGTTTTGAAGTATTTTTACTTTTTTGGTATTGTTTGTCCCCCACCCTATCGGTTTCACTTTTGAAAAACTTCCATCAAGGACCTCAACGTCCGAATCTTCTTCTGGCTGTAGAACTTTCTTCATCAGCTTCATATTTTTTTTTGCCAATGGCAGACTTAAATTTAATTTTGGTACTTTCATTTTGCACTTCTTAGTAAACTAAAGTTATTTCTTAAACTGAAGCTATTTAAAGCAACTTTCTTGATCCCCTCTTCTTACATTTTATCTGTGCTTCCATGTAATTTGGTAGATGTTTTTCTTAATTCGCAAATAACGGTTTATATGCAATTTAAAAACTTGACAGAGGTACTAAATAACAGTTAAAATAAATGATGACCATAAAAATCGAGAAAGGTATTACATTTATTCATCAGATAATAAATGACCGGTATAAAATTCGTAAATGGACTCTTGAGTAACGGTATATGCAATTTTAAAACTTGACCCGCTTTTCGAGATCGTATAGGTACCATAAAAACTCGAGCAGGACCTTACATTTATCAGATAATTAAGGTATATACCGTAATTTCATGAGAAATTTTGCAGCTGTGTCCACCAAAATAACTGCAGAATGCACCGCACCTGTAAATTCCGTTACAGATATTTTTTGCAAACCCATCTCAAGACACTAAAAATAAAATGAAACGAAATATATTTTTATAAATGTGATTTTATTTCCATAAATTATACAATATCAAAGCATTTATAACACTTATTATTGAAAACCACTTTTGAATTTTCTTTGCATAATTTTGTTTGTGTTTCAATTCCCTATTCTGCCACATCATTTTACCATATTCACAATTTGGTGATAGTTTTACATGTTCAAAAAAAGGACAGTCTGTTTTTACAAAATTGTATATCTGCACGTCACAATAGTGGCACTCTACTATGTCCTCTTCATTTTTATAGAAAAATCCAGACAAACTCAAATCTTCGGGTTTTAATACACCTGGCCAATTTCTAAATGTGCTTAATCTATTTTCATTTGATTTCATTTGTTGTGTGTTGGGTACATCATAACTTTCAAGACACATTGCTAAATAAAAGCAAAGTAGATGACTGATAAAGATTTAATTTTTTATCACTTATAAGGTTTTAGACTTTCCCCTCCCAAAGAAATTTGACCCCACCCCAAACGTAGCCGACTCTCTGGATTACCTAATAATTTTTTGAAACCTCTGAATTTATGTAATAACTATAGTTGTGACCTAGTTTACTGCAATACATCTGTAAGACAAAAAGGTGTGGTTCAATTTATCACCTACTTTCTAACAGGTTTTTCAAGGTATTGCCCAAGACATTTGGATCCCCCCACCCCATGTGTGAATCTTTGGCTCTCAAAATCCCTATGTTAATTCTTATGGGCGAATCTTTGAATCTTGAGCCAGAACCGGCGAAAACACCCTTTTTTGTTTTGAGACCCCTGACTATGAAAGAGATCACTGCTATCGTGGAGGATGAAAACCTTTGGAAAGCTGATATTTACATAGAACCCCCGATTGATGGAGATGAAAGCGAAGAAGATAGTGGTGATGAGGACATTTGTTCCGACATAAATCGGTTTAGTGGAAGGCAATTGAGAGCTGTGGCGAGTGCAAAAAGTACGCATCAAGGGATGACCCTCAGATTGGGCGAAGAAAGTGAAGAAGAGAAAGTGCAGAATGAAGAAGGGGAAGTGCAGAATGAAGCAGAGGTTCAAAATGAAGCAGAGGTACAGAATGAAGCAGAGATTCAAAATGATGTAGAGGTGCAGAATGAAACAGAGTATGTTTCTGAAACAGAAAGTGATGAGCATATGAATGTTCCATTGTCCATTCTAACGAAACGTGTCGATTTGCGTTTAACTTTTCCTACACCCCGGAGCGCGGTTTTCAAGTGCCAGATGATTCAGTTTCTTGTTTCGAAAATTTTTTTGATAAAGAAATAGTATTACAAGATGGCGCATGTGGTGGGAGATTGAAACTGAAACTGAATTGATAAAACGGTACTTGCACTGTGCCAATAACGATAATTTGCCAAAAAGTGACAAATTTGAAAAAAATTTGGTCCCTTTTAGAAATGTTGAAAAAGAGATTCTTACAATTTGCAGAGAAACAGGAACGCTTTAGCATTAATGAAAGCATGGTCCCATATTTTGGTCACCATGGAGCTAAACAGTTTTTGAAAGGAACCAATATGGTATGGTTATACGATGTGGTGCATGTGGGAACCTCTTGGTTATCTTATGAGTTTTGAGCCATACCAAGGAGGTCTCCAAAAAAAGAATAAAGTTTCTATTGGAGTGGCTGGGTCAGTAGTGTTGGATCTCTTCCTTTTAAAATTTATATGGCGATTTTTTTCATCCCTAAAGTTAGTACATACACTAAAGCAAAATGCTATTGGGTATACTGGTACCATAAAGTACAACAGAATTGAAAAGTGCCCAATTGCCGATGTAAAAACAATGGAGAAGAAAGATCGAGGACACTACGAAAAGAACGACATAACATTAACAGACATGACAATCGGATTGTTTTGGCTGTTAGGAGCTGCGACATCTCATACCAAGAAAAAAGAGTAGATAGGTGGATATCGTCACAAAACAAGAAGGTAGCTCCAAGTCAGCGACTGGTAGTGTCCCAGTGCAATAAATTTATGGGCGGTGTAGATCGGATGGATCAAAACATTGACAACAATCGAGTTGGTATTAGATCAAAAAAATACTTGTGGCCTATGTTTGCTTTTTGTCTGGATGTGTCTATTCATAACGGATGACAGCTTACCAGAACAGGAACAGAAAAAAAATGGATTATCTATCTTTTAGAAAACAAATTGTTCAGACCTATTTTCAAAAATATAGCCAAGCACCCAAAAAGGGTGGGTGTCCCTCAACACCAAAAGCGTTACCATCCAGAGTTTTAGATCATGTTAGATTTGATCAATCCGAGTACTGGGTTATCACAGCGCCAAAACAAAATCGCTGCGCATATTGTAAAAAAATTCTACAAAGATGTGCAGTAAGTGCAACCTAAATTTACACGGTGACTGCTTTGTCTTTTTCACAAGAACTGATGATTCTTTATTATAATTTTTTTAATGTTCTTGGATAAAATAGTGTGTTAAGCCAACATTTTCTTTTAAGAAAACTTTTTTTGCCAAAACTTTGTCTTTTATTTCCTCATTAAATGTTTTTTTGGCAAAAAAATTGGTGATCTCATTCATGTCCATTGTTCCGTTTTTGGAACATGGCCTAAAACAAAAAATTACAAAAAAAAATTAAAATTTTGGCTCAAATTACTGCCTATCAATCTAAAACCATTTAAAAATATAATTTTTTTACAAAATAACAGAAAAAAAAATTACTTGAACAAAAACGGGTTAATTTTAAAGAAAAAAATTATTTAAAAATAAACAAAGAAAGACGTTTGTAAGACTAGTTGTTTAGTCTTATTTAGCTACTGGTTAATTTAGGCACAGAATTTCACTAATCCCAGAGCTTTTAAAATAATTTGTACCCGTCACTGACCCAATTAGTAACTGTCTGAAATCGGTTTTAAGTCCAGAACAGCTACCATCAAAAAAAGTTTTATGACTAGAGAGAAAAAAGCTAAAGAAATAAGAAACAAGAAAAAGGTAAGAAATTAATCAGAAATATAACTTTCAGGTTCTGAAAAATCATCAGAATCTAGCTTTTTCGTGATGTCAGGTTTAATGTCACATACGTGATAATTACCTAGGTCTCTACTATTCCTATCTTTTCAGCCATAGGCCAGTTTCGACAACTTTCTAACAATAACACATATTTGGGTGAACGTTTACCAACAAAGTTATTCCCAGCGTTAGAAAGGATGTAGTTTTCCTCCCATACATAATCACCTATGAAGTATTCTACATCTCTACTAGGTAAGTCATAACGTTGTTTGCTCTTTTTGTAGGCATTATACAGTTTTTTACGAACATCCTCGTAAATCTGTGAAAGTTCTTGCTCAGTTTCTGGATTGTGTACCTTACACGAAATGTCAAATTTGTTAGTTGCATTTGTCGAAATTAAGCCATAAAACCCTCCATCAATAGGAATGTTACGAGCAAAATTTAAAAATGATGAAGAAAACTCTGTAATATCATGTTTAGCAAGACGAATTGCCTGTGCAATTTGATGAATTTTTTCACACCATGTTTTATGATTTTCATGTATATATTGTCTTATTGCAGTTACAATACTTCTATACACCCTCTCAGTATGATTATTTTGGGAATCATAGAGAGCATTATAAAATATCTTTTCAACGTTATATTTCTGCATATATTGTTTAAATAAATTAGATATAAAGACACTTCCGTTATCACAGCAAAATACTTGGGGAATGCCAAAAATAAGAAAAAACTTGATTTTCAATAAACTTAATGATAGCTTGAGATGTAGCTTTAGCCAGAGGATGAACAACTGTATATTTTGTAAACCAATCTACTACGACAAGAAGATACTGATATCACCCCTTACTGCAGGGATAAGGGCCAAGTAAATCTGCGGAAATCATTTGAAAAGGAAAATTGATGTTTCTGTACTCACCCATAAGACCATCTTGTGGTAAACTACTGGATTTATACGCACAAGAAGTACACTTTCTAATGTATTTATGAACACTCTGACGCATATTAGGCCAATAATAAAGCTCAGAGATCCTGGATAATGTTTTAGAAATGACGAAATGACCAGATGTTGGTTCATTATGGAATTTTTCAATGAGACTTTTTCTGTAAGCTTTAGGGACTACAACCTTCCAATCCGAAACATTTCCATTGAGATTATATCTGGAGAGAATATCCTTCTATAAAACATTATTTTTAACTTTAAAAGTAGGAAATTTATTAGAATCTGACTACATTTTTTAACATATTTTTATACCAATTGTCTAATGTAGGAGAAGTTAAATTTAAACAGATACATCTTCCAAACTTCTAGATAAAGCATCAAAAAAGCCAAAGTAAAGAACTATGATCTGTATGTACAGTAAAATGTGTACCTTCAATATATCCCCGGAATTTCTCAACTCCAAAAATAATTGCTAAAAATTCTTTTTCTGTAGTGGTATAGGATCTTTGACACTTATTTAAAGTTTTACTAGCATAGGCTATAGGATGTTTTAAACCATCTTCTTCCTGATAAAGGCAACAACCAACCCCGGTATCAGAAGCATCACACATCAAAATAAAGGGTTTAGAATAGTCAGGGCTAGCAAGTACTGGAGCTGAAGTTAGAGCTACTTTTATTTGCTGAAAAGCTTTCTCTGCCTCGGGAATCCACCTAATACCCTGACCTTTTTTCCTGCCCTTAAGTAAATCAGTAATTGGGCTACTTAAAGAAGAAAAGTTATTTAAGAAGCATCTGTAATAAGCTACCAAACCAATTAATCTACGAATTTGTGTAGTATTTTTCGGTCTAGGATATTCTAAAATAGATGAAACTTTACTTTCGTTAGTTCTCAGTCCACTTTGGTCACAACATAGCCAAGACATTTAGAAGAAGGTCTACAAAACTGACATTTTTTATAATTAATAGTTAAGTTAGCATCCCTAAGACGTTGAAAAAAAAATATCAATAAAATAAAATATATGTGGTTCTAAAGCAGGACCAATTACTAAATCCATTAACTTACACATCGCTTGAGCACTATTATGCAAACCAAAAGATAAAACTTTGTATTTATATAATCCTTTACCATGCACTGCAAAAGCTGTTTTTGACCTTGAACTTTCAATCAATGGAAGTTAAATATCTTACGTCCCGAACTTTAGAGATAATAGACTCTATTAATGGCATCGGGTAACTTGAAGTTTAACAAAGTTTGTTAACGCTACGCCTATTAAAAACCACCCTGTGTGAACCATCTGACTTTTTTACGAGCCATACCGGTGAGCACCAGGCAGAATTTGAAGGTTCTATGATATCCAAAGCTAACATTTTGTCAACTTCTTCATTTAAAATTTTTTGCATTGCATAAGATAATGGATATTGTCTTTGTTTGACAGGCTCAGCTGTGTCTGTGTCAATTTTATGTGTCATTAAGTGAGTTTGACCTAATGTATCTTCAGGTGCAATAGATTTAAATAAATCCATAACTTCAGAAAGTTCTTTATATTCACCGTCAGATAATTTTTCGGCACTTTGCAAACTAATAACTGCACAGAGAGATGGATTTGTAGTATAAGATAAATGTTGAAAATTAACCTCCAAGCCAAACGTTTTTAAAAAATCAACACCTAGAATTAATGTGTGCGTAAGCGACGGTATAACCAAAAGTTTAATTGGGCGAGTAATTTTATCTAAAGTTAGAGGTACCCAGACAAAACCTAAGACATTTTGCTGCTGACCATCTGCTGTAATAACATGAAAAGAAAAATCTGTAGATAAGGATAAGTTTAGAGATTCTAAGATATGTAGGCCATCAGAACCTAAGATAGAAAAAGAACAAAATTTTGATTTATTTTATTTGGATTTAATTCTGATTGTTTTGGTTGGCTGATCTCTTTCCCTTTGCTTGGTTGGTTTGAGTTTGAGAACTTTAATTCCTGGCAGCCGCGGTTTGATTTATTTGACGAGTAGTACTGCCGAAATTCTCTCCGTTTTTTGAATTATTTTTATTACAATTCGGACAATTTGGTTTAGCAAAATTTTTCAGATCACAACCAAGACAAAATAAAGTTTTTTTCTTGTCTACAAGCTGGGTATTTATGACCTTTTTTTAAACAAGTCCAGCAAGTTACAGAATATGTAGAAACAGAATTGACATTTCCAGAAAAAGATGGTCTATTTAAATCAGATTCCATCCTATTTTTAAATCCAAAATTGCGAGTGACTTTTAACGAATCTTCAAGTTTTTTGCAAAGTTGTGTTAACTCGTCAATGATTGCAATATCATGCAAAGCTAAAGTTCTAAGATAATCAGTCAATAAATTTTTTCTTATAATGTCAACCATCTCCATTTCCTTAATAGGTTCGATTAATCTATATTAAAATATCCTTCCATTGAATCTATATAAACTGAAAAGGTTCTCTTATAACTTTGTTTTCGAGAATTAATTTCCAAGTTCTAACTTAAGTTTATCAACTAGGTCCTCCCAATCTCTAAATCGACCTTTTCTATGATTATTATGCCACCAAGTCCATGTTTGACCATCAAAAAGGTCACTCGCTGAAGCAAACAGTTCATCAAAAGAACAGTTGCGAGATATTCTTAATGTTTCAACTTTTTTCAAAAAAGCCATTAAAAAACCATGACCAGTAAATTTTTTGAGATCCGACTTATAGACTGGGACAGAATTTTGAAATATAAAAGGATTAGGTTGTGCACTAGGCTGAGCTTGAAGATTAGGGGTAGAAGTTTCAGGAGAAACTTTACTATCTAAAGTCCCTTCTAGAGTTAAGCACTTAATGTAGAGATGATTTTTTGCATCAGATTGATTTTCAGTTTCACAGTTAATTCTTGAAATTCTTCCGGAGACATGCCAAAAGCGTGTAACTAATTCTTTGTATTTTAAACTACTTTTAGTACTAGTAAAAACATCAATTTTTGCCTTTAGGTTTTCCAAAGTTGTTTTAATTTGTGCATGGTTTTCATCAAAAGTATAAGGGTTTTTTATTACTGAAAAGCTACGATTGCCAGATTCTTGTGAAAAAAGTCCCTGCAAAATCAATCTTTTTTGATCTGCATTTCCTGCAGGTTCTACCTCCCTAATTTTCAACTCGTATTCCACCTCATTAACATGCAAAGCACTAAAAAGAAGACACAAAGTAAAAAACTTATCAAAACATTTTTTTCAGATTTTTAAATGTCGTTTATAAATGCAAAAGGATGTTTATCTTTTTATCTTGCACCAAAAGGAAGACAAAAGTCCAAAAACACCGAACACAAAGAAATTCTCCTCAATTTTTTTGATTTTACCACCAAAAACACGCGTTGGAAAAAGCGCCAATTTGTTACAAAAAAAAACAATAATAGCGTTGGGTGCCAATTTGTTAAAAAGAATTAATTTGTTGTTAAATAAATAAAATTCAATTTGTTGCATTATTTGGTTGGTCGTCAATTTTTTTAAATAAAGTTGTTTATGGACCAAAATGTTGAGTGATCTTTTTAAAAACCTTTTCCACGGCTAAATGGGTCGTAGATTCTTTACAATTGAGGAAAATTTTCTTTGCTTACCTATTTCGATGTGTTCTTTCTCACTGTCGTTCACTTTCTATAAAACACACTATTTTAATGTTTCAAAATTGAAACAACCTATGACTTAAAAACTATAGGGTGTTTAAAATAAATTTGGGGATGCAAAATAAAAGATTTTGGTTTCAAAACAAATCAACAATGTATTAATTCATTTTTACACATAATGTCTCAAATAAAAAAAAAAACAATACAGCTATTATTTATCCAGAAAATCTAAAAAGGGATTGTTACAAAATTACAGTAAATGACTAGAAATTACTCTTACCTTATAAAAACTGGAAAATACACTTTTTCAGAAATTAGGCACATTTTTAGAAATATTCTTTTGTTTGCAGTATTCTTCTACTTCTACTACTAGAAAAATTTCTTAAAACTTAAGATTTGCTACTACCGACTTGCGAATGCCAGCTTTGCCTTTTTTTAGAAAGGGATTTTGGAAAGGGTTGGTCTTACCTCCTCTCCCTAAGAAACTTGATTGGTCTTGTGAAAACTCTGGAAAACGCAAACAGTAGCGTACCTGTTGTTACTTAAATCTAAGTTACATTTGATTTAATTAGTTGAACAGAAATAGTTCAAAGACAAAGACAACAAATAGTACTTTTTACATGTTTTTAGTCCAGCCTCTTGTTTACTTTAATAGGACAAAAATGTTACACGTGCCTCTCCATTTCACTCATGACTCGTTTATATTTATTCAATGCACCTGAGTGTTTGCAACCTACTTTCACTCGTCATTTTTTAAAAGGCGGACTTTAAGCTTATCTTGCGCGACGCTTTGGTGTTTGGCGCACTTCGAAAGATGGCAAAAGCTTGGTGAAATACAGTGCTGGCGAAGGGAGTATTTTTGATGCTTGACACTCTAATGGATGGAAAGTCCCAGTATATAAAAAAAAATTATAATAATATACTACAACAAACATATTTTTTTAAGGAATATACCCATTTTTGGCATTTTTTCGAATTTTACAGCAAATCTCTTAAAAACTAGTTGTGGGGACGGTCAAAAATTTACGCATTTTTTGAATTGAGACATACAAAAAATTATTATTATTAAACACATTGTGGGGGTTCCTTGTTAAAAATGTTCATATATCATAACTTTTACTTCAGTTACAGCAACATACGCAACAGATTCAGAAAACTCAAAAATTTGGTTAGCTATCTTAATTCTAACATTTTGTTTTAGATCTCAGAAAAACACAATACATTTGACGATTCAGCCACTGCACCACTGACCTTAAGTGGTACATTTTTGACACAAGCGAATTCCACCCAAAAGGAACACATATTTCCCATTGTACGAGTAATGGAAGGTGAAAACAATCCTACACCAGAACGAAGTACATTATTTAACTCGGATTTGGCTTCGGACTAAACATTATCTTTGAGTGTTTCGTATTCGCCGTTGGAGTATATTAAAAATAACAGTAACAGGTATGTAGCTAATATAGAGCAAGCGCATTACAAAATATTATAGGAAAGTATTTTTTTTAGATATATGCTGAAGCTGACAAGTGCCAAACAGTTAAGAAAAGTCTTAAACTAGATTTCAACATAATCTAATGCTAATTACCTGTAAAAAGAACATTAAAACTCAACTAGAACCCAAATAATTACATCATTATTTCAATTATAAATCATGTGGGAGAGTAGGGAAATACCGGATTCTTTAGCTGATAGTTACGACCTAGGGAAAGGGTTTTTACGAACAGTTGAAGGAAATCAATTTTTTTTTCACCTTATCAAACACAGGAAATATCACGGAAGGACCCCTTAATATCCAACTTTAAAATAGCAAATTTTTTGTGAGCTTACTTACTATTGTTCTCTTCTTTTTTAGAGAGATTAAGATTAACAGAAAATGCTGCTACTGCACCCCTTTGACTATTAAAATATAAATATCTCCTTGAAATAGTTATTGATGGCAGGAGAATGGGGTCGAAGGATGTACAGGCGGGTCTGACAGGCCATATTCCTGGTAAGGTGTGGTATGCTCTCAGCCCAATGCATTTAGAAAAAGAGAACAATAGTAAAGTAAGCTCACAAAAATTTTCTATAAGTTTCATTTGTCTAAGGGGCAAATTTATAGTTGTATTTTAAGGTATCATTTATACTTTAGATCGTGCCGCAAGCGCGAACTAATCAATGTACATAGTAAAATCTATAGCCTATTAAACTAGCGAAACTAGCTAATAACCTATTTTGTATGAATTCTTTTTCACATATTTCCCGTTCTTTAAGTTCGATTTAATAGCTCCAGTCATTTTAGAGATATGTATTGATCTGCTAGTCCCGATTTAATTGATCCAGTGATTTCTAAGATATTGTTTGATCTAAAAGAAAGTTAGCAGACCAATTGTTAAAAACATGCCTGGTAATAAAAAAAAGGAGTGCAAATGAATCTACTAATTCTAAACTCTACATATAACATCGAAAAAGAAAAATTGACTTTTTTGTTTGTAGATATTAAAGTGCTATTTAAATGCCAATTAATTACCCGAATCCCGATTTAATTGCTCCACTGGTTTTTGAGATATTGAGTGATCTGCTAGTTTTAAAAAAAATTGATAGACGAATTGTTAAAAACATGGCTGGTGATAAAAAAATAGGTGCAAATGGATTTACTAATTAAGTGCTATTTAAAACAAAAAAAAAGAAGTTAAAAAACCTCCAAATCAGTTTCTTCAACCGAAAAGAAACCAAAAAACAAAAGATCAAAAGATCTTGGGTGGAAATAACGAAAATTCAAACTTGGATGAGCATCCCACAAGGAACACACAAAGGACCAAAGTGAAAAGAGAAATGGTTAAACGATGTTTCGCTCTGAGTAACCAGCGCGAGCTCATCAGTGGTTTCACTGGTCACCCTTCCCATACATCACTAAACACCATCATGCACTTTGATTTCCAATCTTGAATCACTCACAAATAGGCATCGTTCCGCACTGGTACTTATCCAAGTTACCTGATACGGATTCGTTCTGGCGTGTTAATATTTTTAATAGGATTATGCTCCTAAGGCAATTAAAACAAAAGAAAGAAGTTAAAAAACCTCCAAATCAGTTACTTCAACCGAAAAGAAACCAAAAAACAAAAGATGTGTGTTCCTTGTGGGATGCTCATCCAAGTTTGAATTTTCGTTATTTCCACCCAAGATCTTTTGATCTTTTGTTTTTTGATTTATTTTCGATTGAAGTAACTGATTTGGAGTTTTTTTAACTTCTTTTTTTTTTTGTTGTTGTTTTAATTGCCCTAGGAGTATAATCCTATTGCAAATATTAACACGCCTTGACGAATCCGTATTAGGTAACTTGGATAAGTACCAGTGCGGAACAATGCCTATTTGTGAGTGATTGATGATGAGTGTATGATGGTGTTTAGTGATGTATGGGGAGGGTGACCAGTGAAACCACTGATGAACTCGCGCTGGTTACTCAAAAAAAAAACGATATTAATGCAATCTTGTGCAGAACAAATGTGGGAAATGGCTTTAGTGAGGTAGAAGTTGACGTTTGTGTTGGTCGACATTTAAGTGCCAATTAATTACCCAAGTCTCGATTTAATTGCTTCATTGGTTTTTGAGATGTGAATTTCTAACTTTTGGGGTGCGTTTGGTGGGTGAAAAAAAGTGAGTTGAATTTTTTGACCTATACTGGGTTAAGAAACGGCATTTTTAACTTTTGGGGGTTAAAAAAATCGAGTTAAATTTTTTGACTTAGACTAGGTTAAGTGTTCACCCTTCTCCCAGAAACGGCATTTTTAACATTTAGGGCCGATTTAAAATTTAGGGATTGTCAGTAAAAATAGAGATTTTTTAAAAATTCTTTATAAGGATTGGTGCAACCTTCCCTAATCTTATAAATTGTATTGTTTTATGTGATTTGCGAACTAAAATGAATAATGTGTGCATTTTAAATTCATTGAATTTATTACGCGTGTTTAGTTTTAGCAAAATCTGTTTTTGAAAATTATTTAAAAATTGCTCGAGTGGGATTCACCAAACTTTTTTTAAACTAGCAGATCAATCAATATCTCAAAAACAATTGGAGCAATTAAATCAGGACGTGGGTAATTCAGTGGCAATAGAACTTAAATGTCGATGAACAAAAAAGTCAATTTTTAACTCACTAAAGCATTTCCCACATTTGTTCTGACTAAGATAGCATTAATACCGTATTTTTCTAAGGAGGGAGGGGTGTGCTTTTTCGATGTTAACGTAGGGCACTTAATTAGTAAATCCATTTACACCCCTTTTTTTCATTACCAGGCATGTTTTTTAACAATTGGTCTGCTAACTTTTTTTTAAACTAGCAGATCAATCAATATCTTAAAAACCACTGGAGCAATTAAATCCGGACTTAGGTACTTAATGAGCACATAATTAGTAAATTGATTTGCACCCCTTTCTTTAACACTAGTTATGTTTTTTAATGTTTGGTCTGCCAACTTTTTTTTAAGCTAGCGGATCAATTAATATCTCCAAAACCAATGGAGCAATTAAATCGGGACTTTAGTACTTAATTAGCACTTAATAATCCAATTATAAAATCTTTAATCTGCTACAGGTGATCTGCTAACTTAAAGGACGTACATATTTCAGTGAAAGTCTCGAGAATATGTTGAACTTGACATAATGCGCGTTTCTGCGTGCTCAACATGGTTACCGCGTCTCAAATTTCCTCTCTTTTTCTAAAATTTGTCTGAGGGAGATTCAACATACTACACCATATCAGGAAAATACCCGCGTGAAGATTCTTTGACCCGCATATCAAGAAGATACTTAGTTATGCGGGTTCGAAGAGTGTACAGGTGTTTATTTTCACAGAGAAATGTATTTATAGAACGAGAACAATAATAACTATTATGGTAACTTGCAAAAAAGGACCTTTACAAAACAGACATTTCATAGCTGGTTCGACAAAAAAAATCTGCCATGTTCCATAATAATATTTGGTCTCTCTCTACTACATAAAAATAAAAAAATATATTTTATTTTCAATATGACGATAAATCATTGTATTTGCCAATGTTATAAGTGAGCCTATTACATAAAAATTCTTTTATGTAGAAATACTGGAATATTTGTCTAATACTTACTAGAGAGGGATGGACATACCCATGGATAATTTTTCAAGAACCGACATGCGTAGCCGTATTGTAGCCGTATTTACTTACGTTTTTTTTGGAAGAAGTTGCCGTATTTACTTACGTTTTTTTTTGAAAGAAGTTTAATTTTTTGTCCTTTTCTTTAATGTTTACATTTTTCACTTTTTTATAAGTGATTTAGATTTTTGACACTGCAGTCGATAGATAGATAGATAGATAGATTTCTCTTTATTTTCCTTTTTTGACAATTTCACAATTGTATGGAACACGTCATAATAAAAATAACTACAAATTACAGGAATAGCAAAGTGGCTATTTAGTCAAATCTGTTAATAGCTTATAGTTAATTCAATCGTTAAATATCTAGTACCTATACTATAAATTTTAAGAAACACTAAAAATGAAAAAAGCAACAATAAACACTTAAAATCAGTTAAAATATTCTTCTAAAGAATGTAGAAAATGTTTAATTCTGGATTTAAATATACCAATTGATGGTGCCGATTTTATTTCTGTTGGGAGTTTCATAAATACCTCAACACTAAATGTATTTGGTAGATTCATGCCTATGCTACTATTTCTAAAAGGAATAACATATTCATTTTGATTTCTTGTGTTTGTGTGGTGTACTTTAAAGTGCGTTTTATATATATTTTTATGTTTATAAAAATATGTTGACATTTCATATACTATTAAATCATAGAGTGTAAATAATTTTAAAGATTCAAAAATTTCCTTACAAGATTGTGTCTGTGGTACACCAATCATACTTCTTATTACTCTTTTTTGAGCAACAAATACCTCTTTTGCCTTACCTCAGAAGAAGTTCCCCAGAAGCACAATCCATATCTTAAAATACTTTCAACCTTTCCATAGTAAACTGAAATTAGTTGTTTTAAAGAAAGAACTAGCCTTAAATTTATAAACAAATAGCTCGTCTTATGTAAATTTGAAATAACCTTTAAGCACTGATTTTTCCAGTTCAGGTTTTAACAGAGTCAGCTGCCCTGACATTATTATTGTTTACCTTTATATCCAATAACAAGTTATTATTATTATGGGGATTGTAAAATCTGATATAGTTAGTTTTTTCAACATTAAGAAACAATGAATTATTTGAAAACCAATTTGACAATTTTGACATAATATTATTGCATTTATTTTCCAGGCATATCGTGTTACTGTCACTTGTTAAATACCCTGAGTCATCTGCAAATTCGCCTAAGATACACTTATCTGCACATTTATTAATATTGTTATTAATTGAACACCTAAATCTACAGTTACATACTCTGAGTTAGTACTATCTATACATACATACTGTTTTCTCTCTTTAAGAAATGATTCTGACCACTTTAAAGGAATTCTCCTAATACCAATTTTTTGAAATTTTTGCAGAAGCAGATCGTGATCCACACAATCAAATGCTTGACTAAGATCACAAAAAACCCCAGCCGGACATTCGCTTTTTTCCATGTGGGACACAATTGAACTTACAATTAGATCAACAACCCAGTAAACAGACTTGTGACTTTAACCTAATATTTATATAAATCTAAGGTTCACATATTTATGTAAAATATGTTACATCATATTTACGTAAATGTCACATAAAAATATTTTTATAAAAAAAATTATGTAAACATTACGTCAAAACTTTCACTGTACATTTAAGATATGATAAGCAATGTTAATTTTACGTAAATAATAAGACTTTATAAATAAATTCTTCGAATTTACGTAAATATTACATAAATAGTGGGACCTTAATTTTACATAAAAAATATTACATTCCTATTATATAAAAAATTATATGTAATATTTAAGTACTCCAATTTACGTAAACGTTACATAAAATTATTTACTTTAAATGAAAGTAATAAAATGTTCATAACTATTATGTAACAATTCAGACATTACGTTTACATTTATAATTTTACATAACTATTATGTAAAAGATTTTAAGTAACATTTATATCATCCAAATTACGTAAACAATGTGAACCTTAAGTTTACACTTAAAATTTTACATAATTGTTACATAACATTTTTTATGTATTAATTATCTCATTTAAGTTATGTATATTCCCTGTAAAATTATTTACGTTAAATTAAAGTCCTAAATTTTACATAATTATTATAGAGTCAATTGAACCGTAAGTTTACATTTCAAATGTTACATAACTATTATATAAAATATTTATATCATCTAAATTACCAGTGCTTAATAGTTTCTTCCTAGTAGGTAGAGATGGCGCTAATGTCACCATGTTGCCTGTACAGTGGATGATCATATTATATATATATAAAGATCAAAGATATTTCAAAATTAGGATGCGGACTTTGAGGTATTGACAAGATCTCTATAAGACTCACCTCTTCCGCTACTGAAACCAGCCCGTCTGGTTAACTTTGTGGTTTGCCACATGTTTGCCAATGTCAGACCGTGTCAAGCAACCACCGACGGACCTGAACGGACTTTCCGTTGGCCCGCCTCAAGCTGCATGCTCAGATTAATGTGACTTAAATTTTACCTTATTAATAAATAATTGTTACCTCTATGTGACCTTAAATTTACATAACAAGGTAAACCTGTTATGTAAAATATACGTAGTTTTTACTTAACTCTTACGTAATATGGATGTAATATTTATGTAAAAGGTATGTAATTTTATTTACATCACATTTATGTTAAAATTTGGTGGGCTTTGCGCATGGCATTATGCAGAGTTTTCGCACCTTAATGTGATTTGAATTTTACCTTATTGTGACCTCTGAGTGACCTTAAATTTAAATAACAAGGTAAATCTGTTATGTAAATTTTACGTAATATTTATATAACGGTGTTTACTGGGAACATCCATTGTTGACATATTAGATCTAAATCCAAATTGTTTGTCACGAAGAATTTTATATTTGTCCAGAAAAAATTCAATCTGAAATAAAAAACAATATTCAAAAATTTTAGAAAAAGGTGAAGTCAAAGAAACCGGCCTATAATTACTTGCATCCCTTTTCTCTCCCTTCTTATAAACTGAAAAAGTTTTATTAATCTTAAGTCTTTCAGGAAAAGCTCCACATTCAAAAGATTTATTAATTAGGTAAGTTAAAGGTGTCAAAATTAGATTACATTTTTTAAGCAGAAAACTGTGAATATTATCAAAGCTTATTGAATACTTTGGTTTAATTTTTTTATGTATTATATTACTCACTTCTTCTTCAGTAAATGGATTAAGAAAAAACGAATGTTGATTAAAATAGGTCCTCCATTACTCGATTTGTTGTAGGAATATTTTTTATAACCTCCTTAGGAGCGTCTAAAAAAAAATATTGAAATGTTGACTTATAATCTCGTTGTTGTTGTCTCAGCATGTATATTTAGTTCTATTTCTGATTTTTTTGATTTACATTCTGTTTTGTTATTTAGTTCCTTTACAATACCCCAAACACATCGAGTTATGTTTTCCGATCTGTCTACATTATTTTGATAATGTTGTTTTTTTGTTTTTATAACTAAATATAAATGATTGGCTTTTTCTGTTTTGTATTTCTCTGCAAAAACGGGATTTTGTTTTTGTATTTGGTAAAGTGGTTTTAAATTTTGATTGGAAATTTTGACATCGTTTGCAACCCAATTTTTTCCTTATCTCTAATAAAACCTTCTTAGAGGAAATCATTCGTAAAAATAATAAAAAATGTGTCATGAAAAGTATTAAATGCCATTTGAAAGTCAACTTCCTTTAAAATATTACTCCATGATTCTTGTTCAATTTCGTCACAAAAATGTTGTATATTACTACTACTAAAATCTCTCTTAAATGGTATTATCTGTTGGTGCTTTTGTCCTAAATCTAACTTACAAACAATCGTTTTATGGTCAGAATATTCCGTTTTTTTTTATTTTTAGTATGACATCAAAGTTACAGAATACATGATCCAGCTGATGCTGATTCCTGGTCGGCTCTTTTACATTATTAAACAGATTAAAACTAGACATAACACTAAGCATATACTCATAAAAAATTTTATCTCTAACAGGATCTACGTTAAAATCTCCAATAATACTTATATCTAAATTTGGTTTAAATACATAATCTAAAAGGTTATACATACAGTCACGGAATTCTTTAAAAGTAATAAATCCAGGAGGACGATAGCAGACAATTAGTATTTTAATATTTTTATCTACCTTTTACGTCACACCACAAACTTCGAAAACATTCTCTATGCAGAACCTATCCAAGCACAAATCAGCACAAACAATACCATTTCTAGACCAAATTCCATTACCGCCTCCCTGCCCTTTGTTTTCTACAAAAAGGCGATGTCGATGTCTATAGACTGGCTCACAGCCTTGGTGCGAGTTGGTAAGCAGATTTTAACCACTATTTCAATAAGCAAGGAATATATTTGTGCATTATTTTGAAGGTTACTCCCGATTTTATAAACTTACTATTGGGATGGTTTCGGTTACTCTTATCTCCTCCCTTAGTAAATAAAAAGGGGCAGATATACATCAACGTTAAACTGTATTAGTACGTATTTATACCGTCAAGTTTATAAGGGGTGTGACTAAAGTTACGAAAGTTGTATCGTTTGACAGTTTGCCCTTTATGTTGTTGATTTGCGATGATTAGCGCTTTTTATTGCTGAGTAAGGTTATAATATATTTACCTACGACCAACGAATAATACTAATTTTAGGACCATCTCAACACGATTTTAGGCTTATTTACGGTTCTAGGATAATAATAGGGGTTATAAGCCACGGCAAGGCGTACGCAGAGAGGATACGTCGCCTAGTTACGACTAGCTAAAAAAGGCTTAAAACAACGTTTCTTGCGTATCTTGTAAATTGGTTAAGTAGTCGAGCAGAGGCCGCTCTCATTTGCTTTGTTTCTCATAAGATAACCTAAAGTCGTGATTTATTATTCCTTTTTATATTTCAGAAATGGAAGACATTCTTAGTGTCTTTACGTTTGATGATGACAATGAAGAAAATTATCCGTGAAGAGGCTGCTCTCGGGAATAGAGCAGCCCGTTATGGAAGGTTCAACTTTGATTTAGGTGGCTATTTAGGTATGAAAAACACCACCTACCCCACCTCGCTAGATGTCTGGGAATACCAAAAATGCTTGTAATAAACAACTTTCTTTACGAAACGTACGATATGCGCGTATCGTACGTTTGGAGTTTGCTGCAAATGCGCACTTGATCAAAACTTACGCTACGTCGAGTTACGTGCTGTGGCTTATAACCCTTAATAAAGCTTACACGTAAACCACAAGATGACGAGACAAGCGATGATATCCAATATAATTTTAGTACCTATCCAAAAATAAGTCCCGTTAAATTGACAGAATACGCAGTTTTAAGAAAAACACCTTGTTTTTAAAAAGATATATGAAAAATCTCTTAGTAACCTTATTTGTTATGACGTTTTAGATAGAACGTCATTGAAACTTCAGGTTATGAACGTTGTTGACTTAACAGTGTTCATGTTTGATATTTTTAATAATTTTTGATATTTATTATGAAATTTTCATTGGTCGTAGGTAAAGTATAGTACACTAAGTCGCATGTTATGGTCATTACCCGCTCAGATGAATTAAGACAATCCCCTGCGGCTCGCGTCTCAAACTTCATCTTCGCCTTTAATTAGGTTACTTTTTGTTCTAAAAATGTGATACAAGAACCTGTGTAAAAAAGATAGGGACGGTCGTAACTTTAGCCAGGGCCTTTTTAAATGAGGGCAGCGTAGACAGTAGTGTAGAGCCGCGTTCGAGTTTAGGTGCAACTATCCCCAAAAGGGTAAACTGCATCCTTCTAAAATTTTGATAAGGGGACTTTGACTTTGAAATTTAAAAAAGGCCGCACGAAAGAGACCGAAAATTCACGATCTTTAAACCATAGTTTAATAACTAGTTAGAAACCGGTGTTACAAAGCTCGAAAAGTTAGGTAGGGGCATTTGCAGGGACCGACGTCGATCAAAATAATGTTTTTTCTTATTATTTGTCGTAAATTTTGTTTACAAAATAATTAAAAAAAGGTTATTAGTGCAATGCAGACTACGAAAATGTAAGAAATTATTTATTTTTTTATTTTATTTACTTGGTTATTCTTCAAAAAGTGGGAAAAATCAGGTTACAGGGAAATATTTGCGAGGATATGAGGGATTTTAGATTTTTTCTGTAATATTCATTATAAAAATACTTTAATTGAAGTAATCAAAAAGCTAAATTAAAATTTAAAAAAAAAAAAATTTTTGTAGTGTTTTCGTGTTCACAGAACGTGATATATCACGTCCGTGGACGTTTACCAATATACTTATTGAAGTTTAGTGTCTTTTAGAAAAAATCTTGCAAAGACTTCACATATTTTGCGTGGATTTACAAACTTGTTTTTTCGTTAAAAATTTCCCTAAATATGCACAAAAATATTTAACTTGAAATCCAAAAAGATTTACATTATTTTGTTGCTGTTACCAAATAATCGCCACGTCCTCCTTGGTATTACACGCATAATCTCTAGGCGGCCCCGCAGTCATATAACAATTTAAATCTGTCAGTGTGTTGTTTACTTGATTAGAGACCGCATTTTCCTGAAAACTAGAAACATGTTTGAGAAAACTAATTTCCTCAAGTACTGAGATCATGTCTGTGGATGCAAAAAAGGTAAGAATTAAAAATTATTTGCTTCTGAATCACACTATAAACAAAAAAAAGTAACCTAGATTTATTTACAAACTGATTAGTAACATAACATCAAAAGAATTCATCATCACGTCCGTTGATTACGAATATTCACGGACGTGAGTCCGTGGATGTATTTGCCATGGATGTGTTGGGAATTTGGAACCTTTGGTTGCACTAAAACAAAATTATGATTGTTTTCCACAAACCAAAACTACACTTTTTTGCACTCGACGCGCGTTTCGCTAACAATGTTAGCATCATCAGGAGACGATAAACATTGTTTATCGTCTAAATAAACATTGTTTATCGTCTCCTGATGATGCTAACATTGTTAGCGAAACGCGCGTCGAGTGCAAAAAAGTGTAGTTTTGGTTTGTGGAAAACAATCATTATTTTGTTTTTTTGTTTCCATGGATGTGATTCCGTGGACCGTTAAATTTTGTTCTCACGCTATATATACTCAATGAAAATATATGTCTACTGTAACTAAGATAAAAAATAAATATAATAAAGCCGTCAAGGGCCTTACCTACTAGGATCTTACCCCCTTTAAAAACCATAACAATTTACCTACATTGTAAAAATGTGAAACCTATTTTATCCTTTTCCTACGCAAGTGCACTTTTATGCACGCATTTGCCTGCGGGAAGTTGCATTTCCGGCACACCGTGTGGGAATGGGAATGGATTTATCTTGTGGCTTTTCTGCCCGGCAAAAAGGAAAATTTTTTCCCGCACGCATTTTTGAAAATTATTTAATATAAAATTTAAATAACTATTTTACGCAAGTAGGAAAAATTTTGTACCTGACACGGGCGAAAAGTGTCTTTTCCGTCCTTGAGGGCTTGCCCGAACTTCGTTCCTCATCGTTCGTGCAACCGCCGTCGCTTGCGGAAGAGTGTAACTTTCCGTACTTGTTAGGTAAATAACTATTTCGAGAATCTTTCTTGCTGAGTGCAGTAAAGTAACTTTACCGAACTTAGCCCAGAAATTAGTTATTTTTTTTGTTCAAAGGTTCTAAATGGCTAAAAAAAGAAAGAAAAGACGCGAAGCAAAAAAAATGAGTATGCGGAGAGCCAGAGAAAGATTAAGAAGCGATTCTGTTCGATACGAAGAAGAAAAAAAAAAGATAGAGGACGAAAGAAAAAAAGAAGGATTGGAAAACTCGCTCAAAGCGCTACAGAGAAAGAAAAAAAGATGCTGAAAGAGATGCAGAAATTAAAACTAATTTTCTGGTCTCTAATACTCCGCCCAACACTCCTATGGTATTACAAAATTTACCAGTGCCGAGTATTTTACGAAATACTATGCCTCAAGAAGAATAGGGAAGAAAAATATCGAGAAAAAATGAGAAAAAGAATTAGTTTATGAAAAAAACCCCGGAACCAAGTCTTTTGAGTATCCAGAAACACCAGTCATCAATGAGCAAGATATTGGTTTTAAATTCTCCCGAATATATTGAGAAAAAGACGAAAACTTATTTAACAATATAGGTTTCGTAGTTGGTAAATAAAGAGGTTAGTTACTTGTGCAACAAAGTTTCAAAGGAATATTTTTTGCGTTTCTAGAGAAATAATAAAAATTAGTTTTTTCTTAATAAATATGTTCTTATTCATAATTTTGTAATATATAATAAACTGATAACCAAAAATTTGTTTTTTTATTCAACTTATTGAGTGTATGTATATATAAATAATCACATCCGTGGTACCTGGTTATCACGTCCGTGGTCCACTGAAATAGATTTTCACAAATTTTAGCAAAAGTAAACATTATGTAGCTATGTATAAACACTGCGAAGAACAACCTAGTTTTAGTTATTTGGCAAAATTATGAGAATAACCCTTATATGTAAAAGGCCTACTTTATTTGAGGTGGTTGTGCCTTGCCCAAAAAGAGCGTTACTGACTTGGGTGAACGTGGCCCTGTAGAACAATTTGTGTCATCTTTTCAGGCATTTTAAAAATAGCAAGCAAGTCACTCAATTACAATTAGTACAGTATTTTCCACCCGAAATTTATACACATTCATTGACGTCAATTGTCAAGGAAAATTTTCAATTTGACGTTTATTTTTATGGATTCCTGGCCATATAGACAGGCCCTCATTCAGAAAATTTTCGATTTCGTTTATTTTAAATTTTAATTATCATGAGTATTGATTATAATGGAGGGTTTTTAAACCATTATTTTACCATTTTGTTATTGTTATCGTAAGACAGTTGATCACAGCGAGTGTCCTAGATATGGTCAGGGCCGCAAGTGTTGATCCAAAATATAAACGTAAACAGTGCGAAATCTACATCATAGAAGGGGCTGGTTATGAAATCTCAAATAAATGAAGCTCAGACGTTCTTTGGGGCACAGGCATGGTGGATGCACGCATTGGTCATTTTTAGGGGCACATTAGGTATATAGCCGCAAGAGTAGCAAGATCGACAGAAATCTATTTCCTCACAATTTCATGTAATATTAGGAATTAATTTGTTATTTTAGTTGTTATGAATTTACACTAATCTTAAATTTATAAAACCGAAGCTTTGGATCTAAAAAATTTTGACATTTATCAACCCCCTCAACCAACCCCCAAATTATATTTTTCTCAAGATTAGAAAACATTAGGTTTATTATTACAAGCTTTCATTTAACTTCACCTCTATGTATGTATGTTTGTATGTTCGGGTCAAATCTAGCAACTCAATTTTGATAAAATGTCCGATTGAATTAAAATATGATATTATTAGGCACCCCCTGAAGGGCGGAAAACGCCTAAGTTTGTCCAATTTCAACGAAAATTGGTATACGGGGGTTTTTAGGGATAGAAAATACGAATTTATGACCAGAATTTGAAAATTCAATAAGGTTGATTCAAGATGGACGATTTTTGTCATATTTTGCTAACGAATTTTAACTGACTTAACACATCCGCTTGTCTTTAAATTTTGTATGCGTTTATAGTTCCGGCAACAATAAAATAATATGGTATTATTAGACACCCCCCTCCCCTTTTACGAGAGAGTGGAAATTGGTATAAGGAGGTTTTTGGGAATAAGAAATACGAATTTTTGATCAGATTTTAAAACTTCAATTCAGATGAACAATTTTTGGTGATGTTTTGCTAACCAATTTTAACTGACTTATACACATCCGATTGTCTTCAAATTTGGCATGCGTTTATACTTTCGGTGACAATACAATAATATGGTATTATTAGACACCCCCTTCCCTTTTACGAGAGAGTGGAAATTGGTATAAGGAGGTTTTTGGGGATAAGAAATACGAATTTTTGATCAGATTTTGAAACTTCAATTTAGATGAACAATTTTTGGTGATGTTTTGCTAACCAATTTTAACTGACTTATACACATCCGATTGTCTTCAAATTTGGCATGCGTTTATACTTTCGGTGACAATACAATAATATGGTATTATTAGGTACCCACCTCCAGCAGCTAAATTCAAGGGTAAGTAAATCCAAACCAACTCGACCCAAGCTACCCTAACATTTCTATGGCCGAACATTGTTATCTTTAATTTGCTCCCATCGCTTTTATTACTATGATATCAGAATCTTAAAAATTATTTTCTACTTTTTAGTAAACTTTTTATTTTATAAAAGCTTGTATTTCAAAAGATTTTTTTTTATATAAAATATTTTTTTAATATTTAGATTTGTACCCTAAATCGTTCATTTATATGCCAATTTTGATTGAAATCGAAGAAACTAAATATTTTTCCCGCTCTACTTCCTTCGTTAGGTCGAGGTGGGTACCTTAAAATACCATATTATTATATTATTACCAGAACTATAAACGCATACCAAATTTGAAGACGGATGTATATAAATCAGTAAAAATTCGTAAGCAAGACATGATAAAAATCGTCCATCTTGAATCCACCATATTGAATTTTTAAAATCCGACCAAAAATTCGTATTTTTTATCTCAAAGATTGGACACACTTAGGGGTTTTACTCCCTCCAGGGGGTCCTAATAATGTCATATTATTGTATTGTCACCGGAACTATAATTGCATACCAAATTTGAATTCAATCGAACTAGATATTCGAAGTTAGTCAAAGTAGAGTTGCAAGATTTGACACAAACATATAAACATACATACCTATAATAACCTAAAGCTTGTAAGTAAAAATACGCAAAATTAAAAGCCGGTTCTGCATTTTAAACGTGTAAATTGAATTTAAATTCATTATTTTTTGGGTTACCTCGCTCACCAGTCTGGGTCTCTCTCAGGCATATTGGGACTGCATCGCGTTTTCTTTATTATGTTCGGTATAGAAATAAAAACGAATATCATAGCCGCTTTGACAAGCATATTAATTTTTCATTCAAAAATTATCTTTGCCATCATGTTGTTTCACTCTGGTGCATTTGATTCATATGAAAGCGTAAATTCGGAGTAATTTAAGGTTAGCAGTGTAGTGATAATGCCGATTACCAAAGCCTTGGGCTTTTGATTTTGCCAATATAAAAATCTGGTTTTTGTTCTGTGGAAATTGAGGATGTTTTGTCTAAATAAAAATGGAATGAACTATACGGTCGCTCAACTACCCTCTGAGAGTTTTTGGGAGGATGAGTGCGTGCGCTGGTACACAAATAAAAATACTAGTTTTGTATTTAGTTTAATTTTTGTTAAGCGCTTTTGGTCATACTGTGACCGTCATAAGAACGACATCACTAAGATATGAAACAGTTAGTGTTAGAAATATTGTTTTTGGTGATTAACTTATGATGATAGCTTACTTTTCTGAATAAAAACCCATGTTCAAGGATAATGTATGATTATACAATTTAATTTTAACTGGTGGTACATTAATTTTTTGGTATATTACTCCTGCAAGGAAAAGGTACAATTGAGAATAAGTGGAAGGTAAGTATTACTTTTGTTTTCAGGTTTGTTGGAAAACACTTGTGCTTAATTTTTCCTTTGTTCCAACATGAAAACGGAAGAGGAGTAGGTTTGGTTAGGGTTGGTTTACTTTGCTGTTTTGCTTTTTGGTTTTCTCTATGTAGGTATGATAAGTCAAGAACTTTGTTGGAAAGCGTACCATTTGACGTCCGACACAATCATCTTTTAAGGATATTGACACGAGGTGTTACAAGCGGGGTCTTCTCATTTGAAAAAAAAATTATATGTGAATAGCCCCCCTTTCTGAAGGTCCCTTTACAAAAAATTTTTGCCGAAAATTATAGCTGCTTAAAATCTTAGTTGACGTGTTTTTGGACTTTTCAAAAAATCAATTTTTTAACCCGCTACGGTCAATCACCCTGTATAAGCTAGAAGTGAGGTTAGGTTTTATGCAAAGCAGGGACAAGTTCATTACAAAAGTTTTAAAATCATGCTGCATTCCTGTGACACTATTACTTCACAGGTAAGAGGAGTTGAACGTGATATTATTAAAAATCAAAATACACATCAAAAATCTTTGCAATATAACAAAAGGCAAATTTTAGACACTCATCTTAATTTTCTCCAAAAAACAAAAGACATTTAATCTATTAAGTCAGAGTCACTATAGAAAAATAAAAGCAGAAGCTATCGCCCACCTAGATAGAGATTCCGACGACCAAAAGGATATATACCTGATACAAAAGGACCATCCTGAATATATTCAAGAAGTTTCAACTCCATTCTGGTGAAAAAGGGACCCCAACAACGAACTTGAAAATCAAGAGAGTTGGAATCGAACAAAACAGAAATATTAATTCTAATTTTAGCGGCAATTACCTTAAAAATCCATTTAAAGATTCCTTGTGCCAGATGGAGGACAAACCTGAAAATCACAGCAGCAAAATTCCTTTGGATATTTCAATTGTACGGCTTTTAGACTGTAAAGGAGGCATTGTGGATCTGACAGTTGGTCCAAGGAAATACCTTTGTTGCAATTCGGGAGCACTAAATGAGACATTGGGTTCAATGCGATAAATGTCAAGAGTGGATACATCAAAAATGTAACAATGCTGATGTCAATGAAAGAAATAATATAGAGGCGGCCCTTTCTGCCATACCCCGTTCTTTACCCCTATGTACTTCCGCTGCAGCTTTCTCTCCGGGCCTCCCTGTCTTCTTTACGAAGTTCAGTATGTCGGCCCATTTGCGTGAGTGCAGCTCTTCTTCTTCTATTGTGGGATCCCCACTTCAGCTGCCTTGATCTGGCATATGCATCGCATTATGCTATTAAGTGCTGCGCCGATTCCCCTTCGAGCCTGCCAGCAGGACATACGGGACCTCCTGCTACTCTCATTTGCGTCAGATATTTGTTCAGCCGATTGGGCCCAGTCAGCGTCGCTGTCAGCAGTCCAATGTCCTTTCGGGCAATGCCTAAGAACCATTTAGTTCCGGCTACATTCGGACCATCCACGAATAGCTTCGACTGTCTGCACTCTGCCTCTTGCCTTCAGGACGTCTTCAGTTCATTGTTCGCCCATTTGTTGAGCTCACTCTGTATCTGTTTCCCTGTTATTCCCAGAAGTCTGGCAAGTTTGTCCGCTTTCTCGTTCCCTGGTATTCCCTCATGACCTGGGACCCACATGAGTGTTACCCTCTTGTCTTGAGACAGTGTTTGCAGTGCTTCAGCGCACTCCTCCACCAGACTACTGACTATTTTGGATGCACTTAGAGCCTTGAAGGCAGTCTGGCTGTTGGAGCATATGTATATGTTCCTGCTTCCATTCCTGATCTCCGGTTCAAACACCGTAGCATGTTCTCCAAGTGGATAACTTTTCTGAACTTCTAGGCTTTCCGCGTACACTCCGTGCCTGTTGTCTGCCTGGCTGACAGTTTAGAGCCATCTGCGTAGTAGACCGTCACCTCTTTGCTTGATTGCGTTCGGAATTTTTCCCTTTGCCACGCATTCCGTTCTGGTATTGTGACTTTGTATTTTTTATCAAACCTCCATGGTTTAAGCGGTGCTTTCACTGGTAATCTTAGGAGGGGCAACTCTTTCGTAGCCAGTTCCTCGATAGCCACTACTCCCTTAATCGCAGGTGCCTCGCCATTGCCTCCTTCTTGATTCAAGTTTGAAGCAAGGGGAGACCCAAGATAGTTTCCAGGGCGTGGATGCGGGTCGTCCTCATTGCGTCGGTAATTCCTCTGCAGAAGTGTTCTTGTAGACTCGTGAGCTTTTTGGAAATAGTCATGATCTCAACAGCGGGCCACCAGACCACTGATCCGTATTAGATTCTTGGTCTTATGATGCAACTGCCACAATGTTGCCTGGACTTTAACGGTCATTCTGGCAACTTGCTCGCTTTACTTGAGTCCCTTGTCCAGCGTGACTCCCAAATACTTAAGCTGTCATACCAAAGTTAAGGTGGTTAAGGCCGGCATTGACTCGACACGTTGGTCTCCGTTCCCTGGGACATGTACCTCTAGGAGGTGTCTGAGTGACTCCTCCACAGAGGTGGTCCAGTTTCCATCTTGACTTTTTAGTGAACTTAGGGTCTATCTTGTTTCGTTGCTTAAGGTTTTTAAAAGTCTAGAGGCCTCCGGCAGTGAGTTGATTTCTTTTTTTCTTTCTTACCTCTTTTTTATGTCAATAAAATCTATACTGGCATATTTTTATGTAGACTGTGTATAGGATATGAACAGGTCAACGTGGCTATAGATAGCGCTGAGTTATAATATCCCTGGGATAATTTTATTTACAGTTAAACATAATAAAAATTTAATAAAAAGGTCTATAAGGCACAATTACAATACCCGACATAGCAATCTGTTTCAGATGCCTTTTTCAAGGCTTTAAATAGGACAGCAAAATCCAAATTATATGGAAATAAAATGCTTTAATAAACTTTATACCACTAGAAAAGAAAAAGGAAGGAAAAAGAAACTACTGGTAAACAAATGTTACTACTCTGTCGAGGATTTTTTACTAGATATATCATAGCATTGTGTAATTTTTTATATATATTTCACTGCAGTTATATCCTCTCTTTCTATTTTTAATTTTTTTGTTTATTTTTCGGTAACATTTTAACATAAATTTTTCAAATTATAACCTTTGCTGTTTGTCAACGTGGCTATAGATAGCGCTGAGTTATAATAGCCCTGGGATAATTTTATTTACAGTTAAACATAATAAAAATTTAATAAAAAGGTCTAAAAGGCACAATTACAATACCCGACATAGCAATCTGTTTCAGATGCCTTTTTCAAGGCTTTAAATAGGACAGCAAAATCCAAATTATATGGAAATAAAATGCTTTAATAAACTTTATACCACTAGAAAAGAAAAAGGAAGGAAAAAGAAACTACTGGTAAACAAATGTTACTACTCTTTCGAGGATTTTTTACTAGATATATCATAGCATTGTGTAATTTTTTATATATATTTCACTGCAGTTATATCCTCTCTTTCTATTTTTTATTTTTTTGTTTATTTTTCGGTAACATTTTAACATAAATTTTTCAAATTATAACCTTTGCTGTTTGTTTTAATATTTTTCATTTGTGTCTGATTCCTACTTGCGTAGTTTTAAATAATTTCTAACTGCAATTTTTGAGCATTCTAGTGCTCTTTGTTTTTAAATCATAAGTAAACGTCGTGTTTTCGTTTTATATTTTTAGTGTCTTGTGATTATGAATTTTATTTATTTATTTTATATTAGTTTATAGTTACTCTGTATTGTATTACTACTTGTACCCATGACGATCTCATAATAACAAAATTTATTTTACTTTAAGTAGACACTTAAGCAAGCAAATATTTTAACGCATCGGTATCGGCATACCTAACGAGTTCGAAATAAAGCAAAAATACACTACATTTTTTACTTGCTTATGCTATGTTTCGAACGATGCCCGCTTTTTGAAGGGTGAGACGACAGAACTGCTGATTGAAATCGTTTCGTACGTTCGTGGTTCCATAACGTTACGTGCAGCCCTCCGTACGCAACGAGTGTAATCAGCTGTTCTGTCATCGCACCCGTCAAAAAAGCGGGCATCGTTCGAAACATGGCATGAACAAGTCAAAAATGTAGTGTATTTTGGCTTTGTTTCGAACGTATTAGGTATACCGATACTGATGTGTTGAAATATTTACTTTAAGTGTCTAATAACATGTTATTATTTTGGGAAAATATTAAAGGCTAAAAGTGAAAAAAGAAAAATTAATATTGCGAAAGAAATTGCAAATCTCAAAGATATAAAGCTATATTGCTGCTGTGAAATATGGATTAAAAAATGAAGCTTAAGCAAGGAAAAAATACTCAGATATTTCGGGAAACATCTGTATAATAACTGGATTACATATTTATCAAAAGTTAACCTTTTTGGGCGGGTCGCCAGAGTGTTTTTTTGCTAACGATAGTGTGGTAGAAACTAAGTGCTCGTATTCTATACAAGCAAAAATAAAAGAAACGCACTTATCATATCCAGGGGTTGCTAGAAATAACAAATCGTTCTTGGCGTGACTTTGTTATTTTTACACAGAATGATCTCCAAATAAAAAGAATATCACGAGACCCTAAAAAATTAAAAAATCTTTTATTACATATCAAGTTCTTTTTTTTATTTCTACTTATTCATTTTCCTTTGGAGCATAGAAAATAGACCACAGTGAATAAAGTACTGTTTCTTGAACACGGCCTGGTAAATGATGATAATTATTACCGACGCACCAAAAGTAAACGGGATTATACTGTTGCTAAGTTTAATTTTGAAGGAGTTGTTCTCCGAGAAATAATTATAGTAGTGATAGATGGCCGGTTCTGCATCACTCCGTCCTCCGGAGGAATCTTATCATCAAAAAATCTCTGACGTCACGTGGGTGCGTTCGTCATCGTGTACTAGATACAGGGTGTTATGAAAATTAAAAATACAGGGTGAGTTCAAAAATTTGCATCTGTCAAACGTCAGCTGTCAAACGTCATCTATCAAACGTCAGCTAAAATACAGCGTAAGTTCAAAAATTTGCATCTGTCAAACGTCATCTGTCAAACGTCATCTGTCAAACGTCAGCTGTCATATGTCAAACCCTGCGCCTGCGTGCGAAGCGTTGTGACAGAGGACAGGTATAGGAACCTGCGCCTGCGTGCGAAGCGTTGTGACAGATGACAGGTATAGGAACCTGCGCCTGCGTGCGAAGCGTTGTGACAGATGACAGGGGTAGGAACCTACGTCTGCGCACCATACCATTTTACTCCTATGTCAAATATCTTGGCTTTGCATTAAAATAAAAAAAAAATCCACAACAGATCAACAAAGTCAGCAAGCTTTTGATAAACAAGATCTGCGGTTGGGCAACATCCTGTTTTCGGAGAACATGGTTAAAATTCTTCAACTTCAAATTTTTCAACTTTTTTCTTCTATCAAACGTAAGTACAGTTTTTTTCCCAAAAATAGTTACAGGTGTCAGTGATTTTTAAAGTGGTTTCTCTATGTCTTTAATTTTTTATAAATATACAGTGCTAGAGTATTTTTGTGAAAGTTTTTTAATTTTTTAGAAAATGAAATTTGAATGCGAATACTGTTCCCGCCAATTCAGCCGGAAAGATAATTTCAAGAGACATGGGGACTGCCGAATCGCACTCAAAATCTGCGATAAGTGCGGTGTTGTTTTTCAAATCGGAGAGGGCCCTGCAACGCCATCAAAAGGAGAAACATCCAGCCCCCTCCAGGAAAAGACAGGCCGCAGCAGCAGTCCCCATAACCGTAGCGAAGCGGGCAAGACTTGACCACCAAGAAGGTAAACTATTTTTGATGCTTTTCTAACCTATGTTTTGCTATTTTACGTGATCGGTCGTTTGTGTCAAATTTAATACACAGTAAAATATGCTGGCTTAAATTGGCACCCGTGCTCCATCTTAAACGATTACCCATAACATTTACCATGAAATTTCCCATTCGCGTAAAACTTAAATCCGTTGTAACGCGAACAGGTCTTCGGACTATCGAAATACCGTGAGAGGGCTATAATACTAACACCAAAATTTCTGAAAAAAACTCAACCTCTTTACCCTAAATTTATAATTTTTATTTTTGAGATATTTTCAATAATTACATTTTTCTGTTTAAAACGATATACAACATGACATAATAAAGGGATGAAGAGGGTTAATTACCCCTAATAAAATATTCTAGCAGGATAGTTTTTCTATTATTTATAAGCAAACGTAAATATAAACATTTATCAAATTAATCTTTAATAAATATGTAGATTTGTTCGTTTGTATGTTCCAACATCAACCAAAAAAAAACTACTGAACCGATTTTAATAAATAAAACACAGATAATTTAAGTATTTAATTATAGAAAGTATCAGACCTGATTTGAAGAGGGTGAAATGAGAGATATCTATCCGTTTGTCTGCATGTATAATTTCTCGTAAACACCCGTAAACACCTAAACCGATTTAAATTAAAAGGGTTTTAAAAATATGTAAACATGATTTCTCAATAGTACCTTAGATTTTAATAAAAAATACCAAGACAAATGCAAATAAAAGAGACTAAAATTAAAAAATTTCTTGATTGATATAAAGCTCGGAAATATAAAAATATTTAATTATTTTTAGCACCCTCCACTTCCACCAACACCAGACACTGTAGGGAGTGCAATGTAGCTATTCCAACAGCTAACTATCAGGGACATTTGCGCTCCCTGCAACACAGGAACAACTGCTGTGTAGTGCAGTAGGAAGGCGTTCAGCTAATCAAGACCTCCTTTAAAAACCGAATTGCTACATACCGGCTTTCTTCCAACCAAGATCCTATTAACGTCAAGAAATACCTGGACCACCTTAAGGAAAAAATCTTGACGTTAATAGGATCCCAAATCACACGATTTGGCAACATTAAAGTCGGGATGGAGCTGTTCGGGCGCTTCCTCCTGCCTGCAAAAGAAGTGGAGGAGATCAAGTCCTTCGCTACGAAGTTCCGGCTGGCGGGGGAGGGGACAGACGTGGAGGAGCTGTATATCCAGCTGCGAGAGATCCTAGCTAAAAGAGCTTTGGAGTTTGCGGAAAAGGATAGCGGTAAGTTTTTTCTCTCTCTCTCTCTCTCTCTCTCAAACCTATTGAAATTTTATAATTTTTTCAAAACTATATAAGTTTAATTTTATGTTTTTATTGTTACAAGCTGGGCGTTACAAAAGCTCCTCCACTTAGAATTAGGTATAAATAAGTACAACCCCCTAAAGGCGTCTTCATATATACCTCTACCTAAAGAGATTGAAGCAAAAATGGCGGTTCTAAACATCCGGAATCAAGATCAAAAATGTTTTATGTGGTCAGTTCTGGCAGCTTTACATCGTCTACCTCGAACGGAAAATGCAAATGGGTAAATAACTATGCGCAATATGAAGGAGAGTTAGATTTCTCTGGGTTGGAATTTTCCATTCAACTCGGAGATATTTCAAAGTTTGAGCAACTCAATGGTATTTCTATCAACGTTTATGGGCTTGAAAAAGTCTTTAGCGAAGGTAAAAATATCATTGAGGTGGTTGGACCTCTCCACTTTTCCACATCCCGTAAAGATAGACATGTCAATCTCTTATTAATCAGCGATGATTATGGAAATAACCATTACTGTTTAATAAGAAACATGTGCCGCTTGATCTCAAGTCAGTTATCGAAACATGAAAAAGCAAAATATTTGTGTGATGGGTGTTTGGTATATTTTTGTAGTGAACAAAAATTGAAGGCTCATCAAGAGCACGATTGTAAACATATTTCAGTTAAATTACCGGGAACTGGTTTACGCAAGAATAAATATGGTAAAGACGTCCTGAGAATATTTTGAAATTTGAGAATTTTGAGAAAAAATTAAAGGTACCTTTTGTGGTTTACGCTGACTTTGAAACTATTTTAGAACCGGTAGAGACAGAGAAAAATGAGTTGAACTCTGACTCATCCTACACCATTAGAACGCAAAAACATGTTCCATACGCTTTTGCCTACTTTATCAAATGTGAGTTCGATGATTCCCACTCCATGCTTAGGAGCTATAGAGGTTGCGATGCGGCGGAAAAGTTTATGGAATTGTTGGAAACGGATTGCAAATCTATTTACAACAAATTCATGAAATCTCCAACGCCAATGCTTCCTCTAACTCCTGAGCAGGAACAGGAATTTCAAACCGCTTCCACCTGTCATATATGTGAGAAGCCATTTGAGGAACTAGATGAAAGGGTACGTGACCATTGTCATATGCGTGGATTGTTTAGGGGTGCAGCTCACTCTGTGTGTAACCTCAATTTCAAAGTTCCCAAACACATCCCCATTTTCTTCCATAATTTGAGCGGATTTGACAGCCACCTGTTTATCAAACATCTGGCTGTCGAAAACGAAAAAGTTGATGTTATCGCTCAAAACAAGGAGAGATACATCTCCTTTACAAAGAACGTTTTGGTCGATACCATACAAGATTATAAAACGGAGATGGGGAAGCAGGTATTTTTAAAGCTGCGCTTTTTAGATTCTTTTCGATTTATGGCTAGCAGTTTGGATAAGCTAGCCCAAAATTTAAGCTCTGAGCAATGTCACGAAATCAGAAAATACTTTCCTAATGATACCGAATTTCAACTTATTCGACAGAAGGGTGTTTTTCCATATTCATACGTTGACTCTTTTTCTAAATTAGACGAAACTAAACTCCCACCACACAAAGATTTCTATAACACTTTGAAAAATGAAAACATCACCAAAGATGACTATAAGCGTGCTTGGGCTGTGTGGAACCAGTTTAAATGTCAAACTTTAGGTCAATTTGCCGAAATCTATGTCGGGTCAGATTCGTTATTGCTGGCATCGGTATTCGAGAACTTCCGTGAAGTGTGCCTAAATACCTATGGTTTAGATCCAGCTCAGTATTACACCAGTCCAGGGTTGAGTTTCGACGCAGCCCTTCGAGTGACTAATATTGAACTGGAGCTTTTAACCGATATCGATATGGTACATTTCCTGAAGCGTGGTATCCGCGGAGGTGTCAGTCAGTGTAGTGTTAGAAAACTTGTAGCCAACAACAAATTTTTACCTCATTATAACGCTTCCAAACCTACCTCAAGCATTCACTATTTAGATACAACCAATTTATATGGGGCTGCTATGTCCTTTAGTCTCCCAACAGGTAATTTCAAGTGGCTAGAACAGAGCGAAATTGAAAATTTAGATATCGAAAAAATTCCACAAGTATCGGACACGGGTTTCATTTTTGAGGTTGATTTAGACTATCCAGAACATCTGCACGATTTGCATAATGAACTGCCTTTTTGTCCAGAATCGATTGTTTCACCACAAGCGAGCTTCAAAATCTCAAAGCTTATTCCAAATTTTAATAGAAAGGAACGTTATGTGATACTACACTATAAAAATTTGCAACAGGCTTTGAAACACGGGTTAAAATTGGTCAAAATTCACCGCGTCTTATCCTTCAATCAGTCAGCCTGGTTGAAGAGGTATATTGATTTAAATACACGTCATAGAAATTCCGCTCGAAATAAATTCGAGAAAGACTTTTTCAAGTTGATGAACAATGCCGTTTTCGGAAAAACTATGGAAAACGTGGATAAAAGGGTAGATGTAAAACTGGTCACCCATTGGGAGAATGTTGGTAGGAGGTTGGGAGCAGAAGCGTTAACTAGTAAACCTAATTTTAAAAACGTTGCCATATTTGGCGAGAATTTGGTTGCCATTTAAATGGAAAAAGTAAAAGTCGTATATAATAAGCCCATTTACGTAGGTTTTTGCATTTTGGAGATTTCCAAAACCATTATGTACAACTTTTATTATGACTACATTAAAGCGAAATATGGTAAAAATGCTCTTTTGGCCTACACTGACACCGACAGTTTAATATTATTTATTCAAAATTCAGACTTTTATCAAGATATGAAAGAAAATTTAGATTGGTTTGACACATCCAACTTCTCACAAGACAACCAACACGGGATTCCTGTAAATCAATCCATGTTGGGTAAAATGAAGGATGAATATGCAGGAAGACCGATTTGGGAGTTCTATGGAACCGGGGCGAAGGCATATTGTGTCAACGTAGAGGGAGAGTTGACTAAAAAGGCTAAAGGTGTTCCCGACTACGTCAGCAAAAAAGAACTTAGTCTTGATGACTATCGTCTTGCTGTTGACGTAGAAGGGACTCAAATTCACCGTAAAATGTCGACTTTCCGCTCACATTTACACGATATGTATGTCGAACTTAAAAATAAGGTAGCTTTATCCTACGCGGACGATAAACGCTACATTATACCCGGTACCGAGTTCACGCTTGCTTGGGGTCATAAAGATGTGGAAAAGTACTTAGAATTTTAGATTATTCCAAGTTATTGTTGTGTATAGTTATTTAGGAACAGTTAAGACTAATTACATAAAACAGCCGTCCTTAATGTGAAGGTGCCTTTAGGAGGGTTTAGGATAGGTTTAGTTCTTAGTATATTTATTGTATTATTTTTTATATTTTTATTTATTTTATTGTATTTATCTGTTTATATTTATTTATTTTGTACCATTTATTTTATGTATTGTTAAATTTTTATATTTATTATTAATGATATACACCATTTTTTAAAACTTTTCATGCTTTATTGGATAATAAATAAAAACTTTGTTCTTTAAGCTAAAAGTAAATCTAAACAGTTTTCATTCAACTCCATAACAACTCCATAATCCATTTCTTTTAAAGTCAAGCTTCGAACCTCTTCTTCACACCAATAGTTTATATAAATATTTTCTCCAATGTAGAAATCTGTATCACACCACCCTTCAACAATAGTGTCCAAAAAATCCAAAAATTCCATAAAACAGTCATAGCTAAATTTTATAGAACCGCCATCTTTATGTTCAAATAAAATCTGTTTGTTTGATCTATTATATCTAACTTTAATAATGTTCTCCATGTTAAGTTCCCGGTAGAGAGATGCTCTTCTTCCTTGAGTAGAAACATTTGCAAATCTTGAGGTGGATGTAAATACACCATCCCATTTTGAATCCATACTAAGTTTTTCAAAATTTTTAAATAACAGCTTTTTGGACTCGAAAAATTCAATCTCTCTTTTTAAACTATTTAGATTTCTCAAATGTTTTTCGATTCTCGTCTGAAGTGGACTACACCTCACCTTGAGATATACTAATTAAAAAAAATATATATTTTTAATTTATAAGAAATAAAAACAATGTTTGGCTTAGTAAATAATATTTTTTATTGCGGAAGCAAACTTTTAATATAATCATACAATAAATAGGCATATTTTACACTACAAGCACAACTATCTATTCTAATATGAATACAGCAATCAGTAAAATCTTTTTCCAATTTTGGAACACAATAACCTGATACATTTTCCAAATTAATAATAATAGGGATTTTTAACTTCATATCTTGAAACGCCTTGACTAAGAAATCTCTTTTGATTGACCCTTTTACGTAGACAAAATCTGCGCCAATCAAGTTCTTGCACAATATCTGATTCAAGTCTTCATATTCGGTGTAGCCTGTATTATAGTGAATTCCCAAGTGGTTTCCATACAGATAGTTGATGGCTCGCTTTTCATCTTCTCTCAAAAATTGGTAGGGAATTTTTGGTTTAAAAACGAAATTTTTAATTTCTCCACCATCATAAATAGCCAACTCTTTTACCATAAATTCTGGCGTGCGATATCCTTGAGCGTCAACAACAACCACCCTCATTCTTCATTCTTCATGCTGCGTACGGTGCCTGATAAAGGTAAATATTCGTAGACGCAATCGTGAATTATTACACAATAGGCCATTGCTTTATTGGAAAAGTTTTCTAAACTTTGAAACTCCAACTTTATGTCCACCGTATTGCTTTTAATAGATTCGTTTTGTTTGCTACAGTCTATCACGTAAAGGCTGTTATCAATAAATTCATTCAAGCCCAGTAGAGGTTCGGAAATCCGTTTCCCATAATAAGACTTTTGAAAATCTGTGTACATTCTGTAGAGCTCACTTATTTGTTTCTCGGTAAAATTTAAATTTAACGATTCGTAAGGATATACTTCTGAGTTTAGGTAAAGTTTTAAATCTGTCACTTTTAGATGATCGAAAATACTACAATCAGATTTTGAGTTATTATTGCGTTCATTCTGAAACCCGACAATAACGTATCGTGGCCGTTCTAAGCTACGCGACGTCTTAACCATCCAGATATCCTTTTTTGTTTGCTTCAATGCAGGTAATTCATACAGTTCCCATGTTCTAAAAGGAATCATTATCGATGTATCCTTGGCAAAATCGTCTAAAAGTCGGAGTTTAACAGCGTCGTTGGGATAAACGTGTTTGACTTTCAGTTCTATAGTAGTAAGGGAAATGCTGGCGGTTTTGCTACCAGTGCTTTTGTAGCAGTTTTTATCGGTACGAGCTCGAACCAAATGGATCTTTTGTCTGCCAACAATAACGTGTTTATAATCAACAAAGAGAAAGCTGAGTGGGATGCGTAAACTAAACTGTCTGGAAACTGCTCCCAAAGTTGCCAAGTTTCCATCAGGCCAATTCCAGCCAGCTGGAATTAATGATTTACTCTCCTGTTCGTTCAAACTTAAAAGCACTCTAATTGTGCCAACTATTCGAGGCTCACGCACTCGATCTATCTTTTTCCCTTTCAGTTCATATGATATGGATTCAAACAAGAATGCCCCGAAATTGTTTGTGGTAGTTACAACACCATCTCCTTCTGTTGATTCAACCAATTTTCCTTCTATGTATAATTCTCCTTCACTAATATCACTATCTATAAAGGTATCCTGTTGATTTAAAACAATCTCGATCTCATCACTGTTATTATATGAATTTGTAAAAGGGTGGTAGGTATGCCATTCTTCTCGCACCACACTCTCGTCAGAGCGTATTGGGCTGAATATCTGTAGTTTTTCGAAGGCGGAAGCCATACTTTCTACCTATGATGTGTAGAAACAGAATATTTGGAAACGTGAGTGACCAACTAGAGAGTTCAGTTGTGAATGAGGAGTTTAATGTATTACACTCTTTTAAGTAGTATCTGGAGCTATTTCTGTTATTAAAAATTAACCCCATTTTTTCTCAACTCCAATTTTATTATAATTTCTTCTCCTCGAAAATTAACCGGTGTAGTATCTTGATCGAGTAGATTTAGCGTGATATTATCTATCCTTTTCTTGTAAACAGGTAGATATATAGGATTTGATGGTTCTATATTTATGCTATAACCGGGATCTACAGTAGGACTGAATTCGTATAATTTGTGAGATAAGTCGTTACCGTAGTAAGACCCAGATATTATATTACATTCAACGCGAATGGTCACTACGTGTATAATGCGAACAGGAAGATCTGATTTGTGTAAAGCGTTTGGTTTAAGCTTTTTTGCAGAAAATCCAAGAATTTTAGCAATACTATCCTCTGGTTCGAAATTTACTTCAAATCCACTTTTTAACTCGACTCTTAACGTATTGTTATTAGGTTTAAGACTAAATAATTCACACTTTTTGATTATATTACCTCTAGGATCATACAGCTGACTTTGGATTGATGATTCAATGCCTTCAATATCGTAGGATCCAGTTGGGATTTCCACAGTTATGTTTTCACCCTGACTATTATAATAAAACTTGTTTCTTCCTGGTTCGATATTGCGAATACATCAACATCATCAGTACATGAGGTCAATAACTCTGTTATTGACCTCATGTACTGATGCCTTTCTCATTTAAATCCCTTACCCAAAATTATTACTTCTTGTGCAAACTCAAAAATAAATAATTCAAATAAAATCCAAAAACTTAATATTTAAGATGCTTGCACACACAGAAATACTACCTATTTATTTTTGTTGGCATATATCTTTTATGTAAACTTGTGTTTTCTGTTAGTGAATCATTTATTGTGTAAAAATTTGAAATGTGTAGCTTCTGAAAGAGCTACAGGTCCAAAAATCTCTATAATTTCCTAATAAAAGATCCTTTAACTAAAACTCTAATTACCAATGCCCATTGTAGTTAACAATGCATAAGATAAGGCTGCGGCAAAGATAGGGTTGCAGAAATACTTTCTCTTTTCTGAAGTTCTGTTTTGGTTGTAAGTGAACATTTATTAAAGCACCCCTTACTAGTACTAAAAAAAGCGTTGTAGCTAAATTAGACAATTGTTTACCTCTATTTTTTTTTTATTTTCAGATTTTGGAATTTAGGCAATAAAACTACCAGAATGAACAATACAATTTTTATACCTTTTAGTTATTCACAGAACTATATGGGTAGAATACTAGAGCATTTTTGTGTCCATACCATCTTGTTCAATCGTAATAATTTTTTTAAAAACTGATTTGTATAGAAAATTGTCTTTTTTTTTCCTCAAAAATAAATTTTCGCACATTTTCATTTCTACATTTCCGCTTTAATTTTTTCTGTAACACATTTTTACCCAAAGTTTCCAATTTTTCCATTTTTCTCGAAAACGGTGCATTTCCGCAAATTATTCAATTCGGAAGGCTTTCTACAGGGCATTCCAAAAAAATATTTTTTTTTTCTTATTTCATATAAAAAAAAATTGACCCATATTGTGATCACTTCTGTTCTCCCTTGTTTAAAAAAAAAATCTCAAAAATTAACTTGATCTACTATCTGTCAAGAAAATCTTTCAACATTCATTTTACCGGAGTCTGAACCACTAACATTGCTCAGGCATCGTCTGAATGTCCTCATCTAAACAAAATATCATTTTATTTAATTTTTATTGAATAATTATAACTTTTTAGATCCACTTTACACCAGCCGCCGATATAAGTAACTATAACAAAATAAGAATTCTTTTTATTTTATTATATAGATACCTACTAATGTCTATTTCTATCATGATAAACAAAGCTTTAAGGAAATCTACTACCTAATTATTTATATAAAAAAAAAACACTATTTTTTGTTGTGAATTCTGAAGGAAAATTGTAGAAGGAAGTATTCGGTCGCCAGAGCGACATATAGCGTTTTATTGGAAGTGTCAGGTGGCGAATTTCCAATTAATAATTTCAGCCAAACATATTTAAAAAATGAAGGAAAAATTTAGCGCCCTATTAAATTTACACAAAAAATGTGTGGCCTAAAGGGCAAAGGGAGAGGGAATAAATCGGAAAAAAGTTTTTCCTCGACCAGGATTTGAACCCGGGACCTCTAGAATACTAGTCTAATGCTTTACCGACTGAGCTACCGAGGAACTGCGGTTTTAACTGGCTATTCGGAAATCTTTTCCTCTGATTTATTTGTTAGTAGTGGGGTAGCTCAGTAGAGCATTAGACTGGTATTCTAGAGGCCCCGGGTTCAAAACTTGGTCGAGGAAAAACTTTTTTACGATTTTTTTCCTTTCTCTTTGCCCTTTACGCCACAAATCTTTCCTGTAAATTTAATAGGGCGCTAAATTTTCCTTCATTTTGTAGATATTACTATATTTTTAGAAAATTTTCGCCCACGGCGCAATTATGACATTATTTTAGCCGCAAATATAGGTACAAAACGAGTTCCTAGCCCAGTTTTTAATATGAGTTGAGCTGATTTTTTTCATACTGCCCCCCCCCCAAGTAAAAATCGCATCTACGCCCTTGTAACTTTCGAAGTAAAAAAATATCTAACAACTTCAAATTGAATAGAGATTTTACTCTCCTGCACGGGTGCGGGAAAGTGAAGCTTTTAAAACTAATATACGTTTAGGAAAGTAGGTAAATATGGGGTGTTCACCAAAAAACCTGACATTCGGATACCTTATTTTTTTTAAATTAGTATTGTTCTTAATATTATTTGTCGAACTTGTTTAATCATATTGAGTTTTATATCAGCTCCAATTCGTGGTTGAGCTTAATCTTTAATATTTTAAGAAAAAATTTTGAATTTTTGAATTAATGTGTTGACAAAAGTAAGAAATGTATTAACAAAACTGAGGTTTTGTTGAAATAAAACGCTTATGTTATTGTATGATGTCTGATTTTATGATGATGCTAAACTATTTTCATTTAAATTTCCCCCCTAACTTTCTTGCAGAGAAAACGTCTCCCGTATTTTATTGTCATTTTTGAAATAGGAAATGAGAAAAGATTTTTTTAAATAAGGAGTTTTCTTTCTTTTTTCAAATTAACATAAGTGAGAAATTATGCTCAACACACTGTACTTTTCAATTTTTAAACTAAAAATATAGCATAACAAAGCCACCAAGCTCTGCTTTCTGTGGCTGTGGTCAGGAAGAGTCGATTCCTTTTTAAAAATATTCAAGATGCGCGTCCTCTAGGTAAGATTTGTCAATTTTGATTTATTAACAAAAGTGAGGCTTGGATCGAAGGACATCACTAAAAAAATTATAAAGCATTGGGTATTTGCGTTAAAAATATGGTTTGTTAAATTTGTTATAATTTTTTCTTTGAACACGTTTTGTAAATACTAGTTTCGCTTTACCAAGAGACTCTCGTGTTATTAATGGTTTTAAAACATCAAAAAAAAAATAGTAAAAAAAATGTGTTGACCGGTATGCGCCAAAGCGTATATTTACTGATTATAACAAAAACAAATTATTAACTTACTATTTTGTATTTTTTTACGCGGGGGACCGCAAATGTCAAGTTTTTTGGAGAACAGCCCAAATGCACGGTCGTAGTAAAAATATTTATTTAAAATTCATGCAAATGCGTGTTTATAGGAAAACTCAGAAGCTTCTAAAATCTACAAGTTCAACCACTACCACTTCTGAAACTGATACTGCCTCTAAAAATCTTTCATTAGAGACATAAAGCTATCTGTAACTCATCGCGGTATACGTATCCGCATTTAGCAAGAACCAAGCACATTTATTGGTCAGAAACTTGTAGCACGTTCGAAAAGAGCAGATATATGTACTAATTTAAGGTGTTTCTGATACGTGTGCCGCAACGATATGTGATACATAATGCATCTTAACACTTATCGCGTTCAAGAACACCTTAGATTAGCACTTCAGAGACTGATACTGCTTCAGAAACTAAAAGGATGTTGCTGAAAATGGCCAAGGAGTTACCGAAGACAGCGGTTAGACCAGAAAGTGGATTCACTGGAAAATTGTCATGACTTTCTGTTCCAAAAAAAAAAATTATTTAATTCTGTACATAATATTTATACCTGGCAGTTTTAATTTGGTGGGTCATATTAGAGGTCCTGTATACAATTTTTGGGTCAACAGCAATTGTTAAATGTATAGAGGGTCTCTAGGTAAGCCTTGAGATAGTCAAAGAATTATTCCCAATGCAATGAGGAGAATTTTAGGGGATTTCTTGCTTCCGATTTATATATTTTTGTTTAATGTTTATTTTCCTTTTTATTATTTATCTTAAGAGTATATAGTGCACTTGAAAGTCTTATCGTTGCAAAGGCTTTTGGTTTGACTGTTTTGGGTAGTTTTTGTTGAATTTCTAGACATTTTCAGTCCAGACTTAAAAATCCAACTCCAAGCGCAAAAAATTTGTTTTTCCTGTCCGGCAAACCAAAATTTCACAAAAAAATGTTGGTTTTGGTAGTTGAAAACGTCAAACCGTTTACACTTGCTAGCTAAAAATTTGGATGGAGATTTAGAGGAGTAAATATTTTTTTTATTGTTTGTACATATCTGAAATCTTATATTGATCATATTATTGGGAAATCAATTTAATCATATCATTGCATTTGTTTTCCATGGCAACGCGGAGAGTTTATTTATTTTTGTCTACAGTAGGACACCAGAGTTTTTTTTGCACCGGGTTAAAAATTTGGGGATAGTTTACTTATTTTGATTTCGCATTCCGCGCCGCTAAAGCACATAAGTTTTTTTTACTTTCGCTTCCGTGTAACTCATGATGCGTTGCTGTAGCCCGAACTTGCCTTGCTATCATCATTACCGCCGCTGTACGGTACCACCGCGCAAATAAACCTTTAGGTCCATGTGACTTCGTGTTTATTTTTCAGACAAAAAAAATAAGTTTTTCTAGTTGTACCTCGGTTTTTGCTAATGTAGTACATTATTTGCCTCTTGGTGTGCTTAAAGACTCCGAAAATATTCAATGGATCAAGAAAAAATAAAAGAAAGCAAATTCTTAAGGTAAGACCTCGGGTTGACTATACATTTTTTGAATAAGTATTGTTGTCTTTATAAGGGTTTCTCCCTTGGTTTTTCCTTGAAAGATAATTAAACACTATACGGTTTTCCGCCATTTTTTATTTTTTATGAAAAATTTTTATGGGGGCACCTACTAGGGTCCCTGCGCTGCGCCCGATTTTTTTTTAAAGGGAAAAAAGGGTGCCTTAAGAGTGGTTGGAATGTGTTTTTTTCATTTTTTAGGGCTGGACTGTGTTGGATTGGTTTGTTTTGGTGAAAAAAAATTAAAAAAAAGAAAAAACCAACGGACGCAGGCGGATTTGGGGTCCTAGGGACCCTAGTAGGTGCCCCCATAAAGAATTTTTCATAAAAAATCAAAAATGGCAGAAAACCGTATACTGCATAATTACCCCTTGAAATAATTACAAGCGACTAGGCAACGTTTGTTGGTTACTCATTTTTAGTTTAAGGAAATTTCTTCCTTGTAGATTCTTTTGAGGTGTATTCAGAGTTCCATAACTATAGCAACCTCTATGCACTTTTTAAGAGTTGAAAATAAAATTAGGACCTGAATATTTTTGTAAGTTTAAGGTGTCCAAGGGCCGTGAGGTGAGGTGAGCGAAATTCCCCTCATATTTGTTCAAGAATAAGCATACTGGCCTGAAGAAACTGTCTAGGAGGGAGGGTTCCTGAAAATACTAATAAGAAGGCTGCTCCACCTGGCAAAAAAACACCTATGTGAACAGTAGAAAAGAATATTCAATGAGGAATACAATAAGCCTTGCAATAAGTAAACTATCTGCATTGTCAGGGATTTCCAAAATCATGCCTTATTGTAGGAAAGAAATCTATCAAGATGGAATGACACTGCTTTTCTTGTCTTCAAGGTATATTTATAAAATTCAAAATTAAAATTCTTATTGTAACAATTTTAATCAGTCAAAATGGAACTGAAAAACCGAGAAAAGTTGAGAAATTTATTCTTTGAAAAGGTCAGGAAATTTGACAAAAAAATATACAAAAACAAGGAAAATCTGGAAGCCCATCTGGAAAAAATTGATTTAAAAACAAATTAGAATCATGAAATTTGTCAAAATAAAATTTTGCAGCTGTTTTCTTTTATACAAAATTCTTGAAAAAATTATGATAAGTTTTTTACAATTGGTTAGGGAAAACTGAGAGACATCAGAGAATCCAATTAAAGGTTTTCTGTACAAACTCTGTTATTGACCTCATGTACTGATGCCTTTCTCATTTAAATCCCTTACCCAAAATTATTACTTCTTGTGCAAACTCAAAAATAAATAATTCAAATAAAATCCAAAAACTTAATATTTAATATGCTTGCATACACAGAAATACTACCTATTTATTTTTGTTGGTATATATCTTTTATGTAAACTTGTGTTTTCTGTTAGTGAATCATTTATTGTGTAAAAATTTGAAACGTGTAACTTCTGAAAGAGCTACAAGTCCAAAAACCTCTATAATTTCCTAATAACAGATCCTTTAACTAAAACTCTAGTTACCAATGCCCAATGTAGTTAACAATGCATAAGATAAGGCTGCGGCAAAGATAGGGTTGCAGATACAGGTGTACATTTTATGAATCCGATTAATGCCACTCTGATACCCTTGTAAAACTTAAAATATTTAAGATGGGACACAAACATTTTAGAAGAAACCAGATCAAATACAGACAGATGATATATCAAATTGAGGGTTTTGGGATCCACTGATATCATTCTTTGGATAAAAAAAATTCTGGAGATAATAGAAGGATCTTAGGACATAATTTTGGGATCCAGCCCAAACTTATATTACCTCTTAACATATATACAACTTTAGAAGACTTAAAAATATGCAAATCGATATATTTTCCTAAAACTACCTCTAAATCCCCATCTGAATCCCTATTGTAATAATTGGAACATCAAAATTAATTTTGGAAGATCCAAAAAACTCCTAAATCAATATATCACATATCCTTTACACCAATAATTTTTTATGTTACCCTTTCAGGCTCCTTACATTACCCTAAAAACTGTTTAACCCCCAAAATGAATTTAGTTAACCCCAGTATCTCCAAAGTGATGTCTTTTTATCAATAGTTTGTTGTTTTTACCACTTTACCCCTAAAACTCACCCTTAAGCCCCTTAAATTACCTTAAAATGAAATGAATTCAGCTGATCCAAAAATTTCTTAATTGAGTTTTTTTGTCATTTACGATTCTTTTTGCCCCTAGGAACCTTAATTATATTATTCCGAAAAAAAGTTTATTCTAAAAAATGGAATCAGTTTTTCTAAAAACCCTGAGGTTAATGTATTATACGTGTGTACTCGATCTAGTTTCTCATCAAAATTTTGTGCTTTTAAGTCGCCGTCATCGCCATCTGGAATATTTGGGGTGTCAAAAAAAGTATATATTCCGACAAAAATGGATTTATATATAGTCCATTTAAAAAATTATTTAAAAAAATGTTTACTGCTAAATCTGTTCTTAGAACCCTTATTTTTTTTTTTTCATAAAAAAAACCGAGTAAAATACTAAAATAAAAAAAAACCATTTACTGTAGAATTACTTACTAAAAAACGCTATCCAACTACATATTAAAGTAACTGGATGTAGTGTTTAAGGTTGCATTACAAGTGCATTTATAATTGAATTTGAAACACTCCTGCTAGCTGTTACCACTGATTTAAGGACAACAGGTTAACTTAAAAAGCATGCAGATTTAAAAATCGCCTGCTGACGCTAAACGAAATAATCATATTCTATTTTAAACAGGAGCATCAACGACTTGCAAGAGTCTCTTCAACCTCTAAATGGAGCTTTACTGACCTGTTTTGTTAATACTCAAGTATCCGTGTGTTTTTGAAACTGCTGTTGGGATCTAAAATATATCCTTAGGCCTCTAAGATTTTACTAGTAAACTTGCACATAACTTATGCCGCAATAATTTAAATTTAAAAAAAAATTGAATCAAAATAAAAACAAAATTATGTGTTTCTAGGCGAATTCCTAATAATTCCAGCGAGCCAGTAAAGTTCTCTTGGTTCTTTGATAAACTCAGGGTAATGCTCGCGCAGCGCTAGGTCATTTTCGTCGGGCGACCGCACACGCGGAGTGGTTTCATATTCGTTTTTGAAAAAATATTTTTGAAAGATAAACATAACCTCGAATGGTTTTCTGTCAGAAAACGTAAAAATTCCCTTCTGCCTACTGTGGGCCTTGTTGACAAAACACCTGCAGTTGCCATGGTATCGGGGGCTTTAGGATAGTTGGGGGTTTAGGTTAGAGGGCGCTTTGCTTATTTTGATTTCCCAATTGTTTGTATTCATCTATAATTTTATATTATTAGTTATTGTTTGTACCTACATCTGTAATTTTATTTTACATTGTAAGCAAGATAAGTAATAATAATATATTTACCAATATAATATTATACTATTCTTGCATTGTAAGTACCTTATCTATATAGCCTGTGCTAGCGCTAGCATAAAGGTTAGTTATTAAGAAGTTTAAGCTGGGCAGGATACATAAACGTAGACGTGAAATTTATTGGATCGGACATCTTTGTCTTTTATATTCAGCGCCAGTATTCCTTTCATTCTTCTTCGATTTTCCTTAGGTAACACTCGTTGTGTTAGTGGTTAAGAATATGGAGACGTTATACTACGTAAGCTAATGTCGGCTCCTAATGTAAAAGACGTCGTAATAACCTTGATAAAAATACTCCGTTGCGCCATAAAAGCGGGATTCTAACATCCTCATTTAAGTGAAACTACTTGTCTTTTTATAGACGAGAAAAAGAGAGAATTAAATGCCAAATTTCACGTCTAGACGTATGTATCATGAACAATGTATCAAAATTATGGTATATCGTTGATTTTTTCGGTTCAGGCGCCTACGTCATAAATCAGAATGTTCTACATATCTTAAAATAAAAGTAGAAAAAACCCGCAGACCTCTAGTTGTATTTAACACTTATGCTGCTGGACACATGTTAACTAGAAAACCGGCATGGGAGTATAATTTTATAAAAATGAAGCTGAAGATATAAAATGTAATTTGTTATGAAAAGACGTCTACCTAAAAAAAAATAATAACTTGTTATATACGACGACAGGTAAAATGGGTAATGCTAATGTTAATTTTTATATCATTACTTTATATTTCGTTTTTTATTTCGTAACCTTAATGCTTTCTTAATAAGATATATATTAAAAAACAAAAGATCAAAAGATCTTGGGTGGAACTAACGAAAATTGAAACTTGAGTGAGCATCCCACAAGGAACACACAAAAGATTAAAACGAAAAGAGAAACGATTAAACGATGTTTCACCCTGGGTAACCAGCGGGGTCTCATCAGTATGATGACACTTTGATTTCCAACCTTAAACCACTCACAAATAGGCATCGTTCCGCACTGGCACTTATCCAAGTTACTTGATACGAATTCGTTCTGGCGTGTTAATATTTCCAGTGGGATAATGCTCCTAAGGCAATGAAAACAAAAAAGAAGTTAAAAAACCTCCAAATCAGTTACTTCAACCGAATCGTTTCTCTTTTCGCTTTGATCTTTTGTGTGTTCCTTGTGGGATGCTCATCCAAGTTTGAATGCTCGTTATTTCCACCCAAGATCTTTTGATCTTTTGTTTTTTATTTTCTTTTCGGTTGAAGTAACTGATTTGGAGGTTTTTTAACTTCTTTTAAGATATATCTTGTCATGTACAATTTTTTCTTGGACAATAAAGTATATTTTCACTCACATTCATTCACATTCCCAAGTTACCTGAAACTTTGAGATTTTTTTTTATTGTTGTTTGAAGAAATTAGAAATAAAAAATGTTTTGTAAAATGTACTTCAATTTCCCAACAACAAGAACTGGAAAGAGACATTGGGGGAGCCCCCCCCCTTCCCCAAGAGATCGCCGGTGCAAACAAAATATTCAAGACCAGAATCGAACTTTTCGTTAAGCATTCTGCTTAACATGCAAGTTCTATTTATTATTACAACAATAATAGATATTTAAAAAGCGCCTCTGTCAACCTGAAGTCACTATTTTACTGTAGACCTTTTTTTGCTGCCGGGATTATTTTCTTCATAATAGGTATTATAGAAGCCAAAGTGATAATGAGGATTGTTTTGTGACGTCCATATATCTGTCTACAAAGTTTAATTTTACAAAAAAATATACAGGGTGCAAAAAAAAATTGCCAACGCTTTTTTAGTGTTTAGCTTTTTTAGTGTGTAGCTAAAGTTTCGATGTTTTTAATGAAAGTGAGTTTTGACCACTTTCAACCAAGCCTACCTACCTATTTGGGTAGTAGTGTAGTGTAGAAGATACAAATCAAAAATGATATTCAATTACTTAGTGACCAAGTGATCACAATGACCATAGTAACTTTAGTTTTACACGTGTTTATCAGTAACTACACCACACAAGTGGAAAGACTGGCATATCAATATTCCATATTGACAATTTATTTGACTACCGGTTACATAATTTCTTTAAACCAGCATCAGCATGGCGAAAGTTTTATTTTGAATTCAAAGTACACATTTTTACTTTTTTAAATTTCAACAGTAGCACTTTTAATATGTTTCAAAAAAATGTTAAAATGTTGTTAAGTACAAGGTTATAATAAATTGGTCCCTGCACCATTAAAAAAATTTAATATATCAGGTAGTCAAAAAAATTGGTGAAGTGGTTAATTCTTTCATAAAACTTGATTGTATTAAAAATTAAGAAAATTAAATTTCTGAAAGGTTTAAACCCTAACATTTAACACCATTTCTTTTTTTCTATTTCAGATTAGCGGTACCCAAGATGTTCAGTAAATATGAAAGCAATTGATGACTAGTAAAATGTAACTTAAAGTAAATTTACTTTTAAATTTCAATAAAATTATATATTAATATTTGGAAATAAATAAAATAAACTAAATAAATATTTATTTCAATTTCAATTTCAATTTCAATTTCAATTTCAATTTCAATTTCAATTTCAATTTCAATTTCAATTTCAATTTCAATTTCAATTTCAATTTCAATTTCAATTTCAATTTCAATTTCAATTTCAATTTCAATTTCAATTTCAATTTCAATTTCAATTTCAATTTCAATTTCAATTTCAATTTCAATTTCAATTTCAATTTCAATTTCAATTTCAATTTCAATTTCAATTTCAATTTCAATTTCAATTTCAATTTCAATTTCAATTTCAATTTCAATTTCAATTTCAATTTCAATTTCAATTTCAATTTCAATTTCAATTTCAATTTCAATTTCAATTTCAATTTCAATTTCAATTTCAATTTCAATTTCAATTTCAATTTCAATTTCAATTTCAATTTCAATTTCAATTTCAATTTCAATTTCAATTTCAATTTCAATTTCAATTTCAATTTCAATTTCAATTTCAATTTCAATTTCAATTTCAGTTTCAGTTTCAGTTTCAGTTTCAGTTTCAGTTTCAGTTTCAGTTTCAATTTCAATTTCAGTTTCAGTTTCAGTTTCAGTTTCAGTTTCAGTTTCAGTTTCAGTTTCAGTTTCAGTTTCAGTTTCAGTTTCAGTTTCAGTTTCAGTTTCAGTTTCAGTTTCAGTTTCAGTTTCAGTTTCAGTTTCAGTTTCAGTTTCAGTTTCAGTTTCAGTTTCAGTTTCAGTTTCAGTTTCAGTTTCAGTTTCAGTTTCAGTTTCAGTTTCAGTTTCAGTTTCAGTTTCAGTTTCAGTTTCAGTTTCAGTTTCAGTTTCAGTTTCAGTTTCAGTTTCAGTTTCAGTTTCAGTTTCAGTTTCAGTTTCAGTTTCAGTTTCAGTTTCAGTTTCAGTTTCAGTTTCAGTTTCAGTTTCAGTTTCAGTTTCAGTTTCAGTTTCAGTTTCAGTTTCAGTTTCAGTTTCAGTTTCAGTTTCAGTTTCAGTTTCAGTTTCAGTTTCAGTTTCAGTTTCAGTTTCAGTTTCAGTTTCAGTTTCAGTTTCAGTTTCAGTTTCAGTTTCAGTTTCAGTTTCAGTTTCAGTTTCAGTTTCAGTTTCAGTTTCAGTTTCAGTTTCAGTTTCAGTTTCAGTTTCAGTTTCAGTTTCAGTTTCAGTTTCAGTTTCAGTTTCAGTTTCAGTTTCAGTTTCAGTTTCAGTTTCAGTTTCAGTTTCAGTTTCAGTTTCAGTTTCAGTTTCAGTTTCAGTTTCAGTTTCAGTTTCAGTTTCAGTTTCAGTTTCAGTTTCAGTTTCAGTTTCAGTTTCAGTTTCAGTTTCAGTTTCAGTTTCAGTTTCAGTTTCAGTTTCAGTTTCAGTTTCAGTTTCAGTTTCAGTTTCAGTTTCAGTTTCAGTTTCAGTTTCAGTTTCAGTTTCAGTTTCAGTTTCAGTTTCAGTTTCAGTTTCAGTTTCAGTTTCAGTTTCAGTTTCAGTTTCAGTTTCAGTTTCAGTTTCAGTTTCAGTTTCAGTTTCAGTTTCAGTTTCAGTTTCAGTTTCAGTTTCAGTTTCAGTTTCAGTTTCAGTTTCAGTTTCAGTTTCAGTTTCAGTTTCAGTTTCAGTTTCAGTTTCAGTTTCAGTTTCAGTTTCAGTTTCAGTTTCAGTTTCAGTTTCAGTTTCAGTTTCAGTTTCAGTTTCAGTTTCAGTTTCAGTTTCAGTTTCAGTTTCAGTTTCAGTTTCAGTTTCAGTTTCAGTTTCAGTTTCAGTTTCAGTTTCAGTTTCAGTTTCAGTTTCAGTTTCAGTTTCAGTTTCAGTTTCAGTTTCAGTTTCAGTTTCAGTTTCAGTTTCAGTTTCAGTTTCAGTTTCAGTTTCAGTTTCAGTTTCAGTTTCAATTTCAATTTCAATTTCAATTTCAATTTCAATTTCAATTTGAATTTGAATTTGAATTTGAATTTGAATTTTAATTTTAATTTTAATTTTAATTTTAATTTTAATTTTAATTTTAATTTTAATTTTAATTTTAATTTTAATTTTAATTTTAATTTTAATTTTAATTTTAATTTTAATTTTAATTTTAATTTTAATTTTAATTTTAATTTTAATTTTAATTTTAATTTTAATTTTAATTTTAATTTTAATTTTAATTTTAATTTTAATTTTAATTTTAATTTTAATTTTAATTTTAATTTTAATTTTAATTTTAATTTTAATTTTAATTTTAATTTTAATTTTAATTTTAATTTTAATTTTAATTTTAATTTTAATTTTAATTTTAATTTTAATTTTAATTTTAATTTTAATTTTAATTTTAATTTTAATTTTAATTTTAATTTTAATTTTAATTTTAATTTTAATTTTAATTTTAATTTTAATTTTAATTTTAATTTTAATTTTAATTTTAATTTTAATTTTAATTTTAATTTTAATTTTAATTTTAATTTTAATTTTAATTTTAATTTTAATTTTAATTTTAATTTTAATTTTAATTTTAATTTTAATTTTAATTTTAATTTTAATTTTAATTTTAATTTTAATTTTAATTTTAATTTTAATTTTAATTTTAATTTTAATTTTAATTTTAATTTTAATTTTAATTTTAATTTTAATTTTAATTTTAATTTTAATTTTAATTTTAATTTTAATTTTAATTTTAATTTTAATTTTAATTTTAATTTTAATTTTAATTTTAATTTTAATTTTAATTTTAATTTTAATTTTAATTTTAATTTTAATTTTAATTTTAATTTTAATTTTAATTTTAATTTTAATTTTAATTTTAATTTTAATTTTAATTTTAATTTTAATTTTAATTTTAATTTTAATTTTAATTTTAATTTTAATTTTAATTTTAATTTTAATTTTAATTTTAATTTTAATTTTAATTTTAATTTTAATTTTAATTTTAATTTTAATTTTAATTTTAATTTTAATTTTAATTTTAATTTTAATTTTAATTTTAATTTTAATTTTAATTTTAATTTTAATTTTAATTTTAATTTTAATTTTAATTTTAATTTTAATTTTAATTTTAATTTTAATTTTAATTTTAATTTTAATTTTAATTTTAATTTTAATTTTAATTTTAATTTTAATTTTAATTTTAATTTTAATTTTAATTTTAATTTTAATTTTAATTTTAATTTTAATTTTAATTTTAATTTTAATTTTAATTTTAATTTTAATTTTAATTTTAATTTTAATTTTAATTTTAATTTTAATTTTAATTTTAATTTTAATTTTAATTTTAATTTTAATTTTAATTTTAATTTTAATTTTAATTTTAATTTTAATTTTAATTTTAATTTTAATTTTAATTTTAATTTTAATTTTAATTTTAATTTTAATTTTAATTTTAATTTTAATTTTAATTTTAATTTTAATTTTAATTTTAATTTTAATTTTAATTTTAATTTTAATTTTAATTTTAATTTTAATTTTAATTTTAATTTTAATTTTAATTTTAATTTTAATTTTAATTTTAATTTTAATTTTAATTTTAATTTTAATTTTAATTTTAATTTTAATTTTAATTTTAATTTTAATTTTAATTTTAATTTTAATTTTAATTTTAATTTTAATTTTAATTTTAATTTTAATTTTAATTTTAATTTTAATTTTAATTTTAATTTTAATTTTAATTTTAATTTTAATTTTAATTTTAATTTTAATTTTAATTTTAATTTTAATTTTAATTTTAATTTTAATTTTAATTTTAATTTTAATTTTAATTTTAATTTTAATTTTAATTTTAATTTTAATTTTAATTTTAATTTTAATTTTAATTTTAATTTTAATTTTAATTTTAATTTTAATTTTAATTTTAATTTTAATTTTAATTTTAATTTTAATTTTAATTTTAATTTTAATTTTAATTTTAATTTTAATTTTAATTTTAATTTTAATTTTAATTTTAATTTTAATTTTAATTTTAATTTTAATTTTAATTTTAATTTTAATTTTAATTTTAATTTTAATTTTAATTTTAATTTTAATTTTAATTTTAATTTTAATTTTAATTTTAATTTTAATTTTAATTTTAATTTTAATTTTAACTTATGGCAAATTTTAAAAAATTAGGTAGGTGCCTATTGCTTGAACTTTTGTTGTTAAACAATTGGTTTAAAAATAAAAAACTATAATTTTATAATGTGGTTTATATTCATACTGCAAAATATTACTTTACAAAGTAATCTCTTTGAGATTCAATAAAAGTTATCTCTATGTTCCAGCAATTGGATCCTGTTCATTAAATCTAAATTTTTTACAGGCCTCCTCCAACAGTTTAAGCTCCTTATCATTATCTACATTGACACGTAGATAACTTACTGGCAGATTCCCCAGCTTTGCGATTAATTCCGATGTGGGGAAAAAGTTGAAATTTACATGCACCTTATCCCCTTTAAGTGATACATTTTGCACCTTATATCTGTAACAAAAATTAAAAATAAGATTAAATAGTTATCTATAGTATAAGTATTTTTTCATTAAATTTACAAAAAGTTATATTTTGTTGCAGGATTAAAAAACACTTTAGTCCTACGATTGATATACTATTTTATGCACGTTAGGATACGAGAAAACTAAGTTGAAGGAAATAATAGTGAACTACATAAATCCTCTTAAAATTTTACATGCTAAATAATTGACAAATTAAAATACTTACTTAAAACTATTCTTCATCACGACATATACCATTTGGGGTGGACATTCTACCTTGTCTAGGCTTGTAATTATTAACTTGGTTTTTTCGCTCGTCATTGTGTTTTTTTTTTGTGTTTAATAAAAAGAAAAGTTCTTTACTGATTTTAAACCTCTGCTCTTAAAATATTTATATGGATTTATGTGGAGATAAAACCACGAAAGATCGTTAATTATGACCTTAACAATCGATTAATTTATTTTTAGCATAGAAAATCATATTTATAATGAAAGGTGATCAAATTTAACCCCAACTTTTGATTAAATTATTTTGATAGATATGTCACTCATAAGGGTCAAACTCGTGTCTTTTTCATAGTCCCACTGGCGCTGTTTAAAAGTGTTTGACGTCAATCTTGTTATTTTCATAATAAGACACACACACACAACAAAATAAGAATTCTTTTTATTTTATTATATAGATACCTACTAATGTCTATTTCTATCATGATAAACAAAGCTTTAAGGAAATCTACTACCTAATTATTTATATAAAAAAAACACTATTTTTTGTTGTGAATTCTGAAGGAAAATTGTAGAAGAAAGTATTCGGTCGCCAGAGCGACATATAGCGTTTTATTGGAAGTGTCAGGTGGCGAATTTCCAATTAATAATTTCAGCCAAACATATTTAAAAAATGAAGGAAAAATTTAGCGCCCTATTAAATTAACAGAAAAAATTTGTGGCCTAAAGGGCAAAGGGAGAGGGAATAAATCGGAAAAAAGTTTTTCCTCGACCAGGATTTGAACCCGGGACCTCTAGAATACTAGTCTAATGCTTTACCGACTGAGCTACCGAGGAACTGCGGTTTTAACTGGCTATTCGGAAATCTTTTCCTCTGATTTATTTGTTAGTAGTGGGGTAGCTCAGTAGAGCATTAGACTGGTATTCTAGAGGCCCCGGGTTCAAAACTTGGTCGAGGAAAAACTTTTTTACGATTTGTTTCCTTTCTCTTTGCCCTTTACGCCACAAATCTTTCCTGTAAATTTAATAGGGCGCTAAATTTTCCTTCATTTTGTAGATATTACTATATTTTTAGAAAATTTTCGCCCACGGCGCAATTATGACATTATTTTAGCCGCAAATATAGGTACAAAACGAGTTCCTAGCCCAGTTTTTAATATGAAATGAGCTGATTTTTTTCAAGTTAAAATCGCATCTACGCCCTTGTAACTTTCGAAGTAAAAAAATATCTAACAACTTCAAATTGAATAGAGATTTTACTCTCTGCACGGGTGCGGGAAAGTGAAGCTTTTAAAACTAAAATACGTTTAGGAAAGTAGGTAAATATGGGGTGTTCACCAAAAAACCTGACATTCGGATACCTTATTTTTTTTAAATTAGTATTGTTCTTAATATTATTTGTCGAACTTGTTTAATCATATTGAGTTTTATATCAGCTCCAATTCGTGGTTGAGCTTAATCTTTAATATTTTAGAAAAAATTTTGAATTTTTGAATTAATGTGTTGACAAAAGTAAGAAATGTATTAACAAAACTGAGGTTTTGTTGAAATAAAACGCTTATGTTATTGTATGATGTCTGATTTTATGATGATGCTAAACTATTTTCATTTAAATTTCCCCCCTAACTTTCTTGCAGAGAAAACGTCTCCCGTATTTTATTGTCTTTTTTGAAATAGGAAATGAGAAAAGATTTTTTTAAATAAGGAGTTTTCTTTCTTTTTTCAAATTAACATAAGTGAGAAATTATGCTCAACACACTGTACTTTTCAATTTTTAAACTAAAAATATAGCATAACAAAGCCACCAAGCTCTGCTTTCTCTGGCTGTGGTCAGGAAGAGTCGATTCCTTTTTAAAAATATTCAAGATGCGCGTCCTTTAGGTAAGATTTGTGAATTTTGATTTATTAACGAAAGTGAGGCTTGGATCGAAGGACATCACTAAAAAAATTATAAAGCATTGGGTATTTGCGTTAAAAATATGGTTTGTTAAATTTGTTATAATTTTTTCTTTGAACACGTTTTGTAAATACTAGTTTCGCTTTACCAAGAGACTCTCGTGTTATTAATGGTTTTAAAACATCAAAAAAAAAATAGTAAAAAAAATGTGTTGACCGGTATGCGCCAAAGCGTATATTTACTGATTATAACAAAAACAAATTATTAACTTACTATTTTGTATTTTTTTACGCGGGGGACCGCAAATGTCAAGTTTTTTGGAGAACAGCCCACATGCACGGTCGTAGTAAAAATATTTATATAAAATTCATGCAAATGCGTGTTTATAGGAAAACTCAGAAGCTTCTAAAATCTACAAGTTCAACCACTATTACTTCTGAAACTGATACTTCCTCTGAAAATCTTTCATTAAAGACATAAAGCTATCTGTAACTCATCGCGGTATACGTATCCGCATTTAGCAAGAACCAAGCACATTTATTGGTCAGAAACTTGTAGCACGTTCGAAAAGAGCAGATATATGTGCTAATTTAAGGTGTTTCTGATACGTGTGCCGCAACGATACGTGATACATAACACATCTTAACACTTATCGCGTTCAAGAACACCTTAGATTAGCACTTCAGAGACTGATACTGCTTCAGAAACTAAAAGGATGTTGCTGAAAATGGCCAAGGAGTTACCGAAGACAGCGGTTAGACCAGAAAGTGGATTCACTGGAAAATTGTCATGACTTTCTGTTCCAAAAAAAAAAAATTATTTAATTCTGTACATAATATTTATACCTGGCAGTTTTAATTTGGTGGGTCATATTAGAGGTCCTGTATACAATTTTTGGGTCAACAGCAATTGTTAAATGTATAGAGGGTCTCTAGGTAAGCCTTGAGATAGTCAGAGAATTATTCCCAATGCAATGAGGAGAATTTTAGGGGATTTCTTGCTTCCGATTTATATATTTTTGTTTAATGTTTATTTTCCTTTTTATTATTTATCTTAAGAGTATATAGTGCACTCGAAAGTCTTATCGTTGCAAAGGCTTTTGGTTTGACTGTTTTGGGTAGTTTTTGTTGAATTTCTAGACATTTTCAGCCCAGACTTAAAAATCCAACTCCAAGCGCAAAAAATTTGTTTTTCCTGTCCGGCAAACCAAAATTTCACAAAAAAATATTGGTTTTGGTAGTTGAAAACGTCTAACCGTTTACACTTGCTAGCTAAAAATTTGGATGGAGATTCAGAGGAGTAAATATTTTTTTTATTGTTTGTACATATCTGAAATCTTATATTGATCATATTATTGGGAAATCAATTTAATCATATCATTGCATTTGTTTTCCATGGCAACGCGGAGAGTTTATTTAGTTTTGTCCACAGTAGGACACCAGAGCTTTTTTTGCACCGGGTTAAAAATTTGGGGATAGTTTACTTATTTTGATTTCGCATTCCGCGCCGCTAAAGCACATAAGTTTTTTTTACTTTCGCTTCCGTGTAACTCATGATGCGTTGCTGTAGCTCGAACTTGCCTTGCTATCATCATTACCGCCGCTGTACGGTACCACCGCGCAAATAAACCTTTAGGTCCATGTGACTGCGTGTTTATTTTTCAGACAAAAAAAATAAGTTTTTCTAGTTGTACCTCGGTTTTTGCTAATGTAGTACATTATTTGCCTCTTGGTGTGCTTAAAGACTCCGAAAATATGCAATGGATCAAGAAAAAATAAAAGAAAGCAAATTCTTAAGGTAAGACCTCGGGTTGACTATACATTTTTTGAATAAGTATTGTTGTCTTTATAAGGGTTTCTCCCTTGGTTTTTCCTTGAAAGATAATTAAACACTATACGTTTTTCTGCCATTTTTTATTTTTTATGAAAAATTTTTATGGGGGCACCTACTAGGTCCCTGCGCTGCGCCCGATTTTTTTTTAAAGGGAAAAAAGGGTGCCTTAAGAGTGGTTGGAATGTGTTTTTTTCATTGTTTAGGGTTGGACTGTGTTGGATTGGTTTGTTTTGGTGAAAAAAAATTAAAAAAAAGAAAAAACCAACGGACGCAGGCGGATTTGGGGTCCTAGGCACCCTAGTGATTAGAAGTGAGTCCAAAAACTTTATAATTTGTAAATATTTTTTGTTAAGATAAGTTGTGTATCAGAATTTTCACGTTTCCTTAATTTGCAAAAATTTAAAATTATTCTGTTTTTTTGTAATATCACATTTCAATAAAGAGCTTAAACTTATTTTATACTATTATGATTACATGCAAAGAATGTCAAGTCTTACAAACAGGTATTTTGTATCTATCTATGTAAGTAAGTAACGTGAATTATTACTTTTCAATTTTAGTCTATCTTTTGTACTATTACAGAGCCTTTTAAAACCGCTATGCTAAGCTTTAATAATATTTTATAGATAATGTGATAATCCTGCATTATGAATTATAGCCATCTAAGTGAAGAAACTTCCAATATCTCAATAGATATAAGCCACTCTATGTTTATATCGTAAATTTTTTAGATCTAAAATTATATTTCTTTTAGTTCCGATTTTCACATTATCTAAAAAAAACCTCCAAATCAGTTACTTCAACCGAATCGTTACTCTTTTCGCTTTGATCTTTTGAGTGTTCCTTGTGGGATGCTCATTCAAGTTTGAATGTTCGTTATTTCCACCCAAGATCTTTTGTTTTTTATTTTCTTTTCGGTTGAAGTATCTGATTTCTCATGTACAATTTTTTCTTGGACAATAAAGTATATTTTCACTCACATTCATTCACTTTCCCAAGTTACCTGAAACTTTGAGATTTTTTTTATTGTTGTTTGAAGAAATTAGAAATAAAAAATGTTTTGTAAAATGTACTTAAATTTCCCAACTGAACCTTCATATTTCCCAACAACAAGAACTGGAAAGAGGCATTGGGGGAGCCCCCCCCCTTCCCCAAGAGATCGCCGGTGCAAACAAAATATTCAAGACCAGAATCGAACTTTTCGTTAAGCATTCTGCTTAACATGCAAGTTCTATTTATTATTACAACAATAATAGATATTTAAAAAGCGTCTCTGTCAACCTGAAGTCACTATTTTACTGTAGAACTTTTTTTGCTGCCGGGATTATTTTCTTCATAATAGGTATTATAATACCTATAGAAGCCAAAGTGATAATGAGGATTGTTTTGTGACGTCAATATATCTATCTACAAAGTTTAATTTTACAAAAAAATATACAGGGTGCAAAAAAAATTGCCAACGCTTTTTTAGTGTTTAGCTAAAGTTTCGATGTTTTTACTAAAAGTGAGTTTTGGCCACTTTCAACCAAGCCTACCTACCTATTTGGGTAGTAGTGTAGTGTAGAAGATACAAATCAAAAATGATATTCAATTACTTAGTGACCAAGTGATCACAATGACCATAGTAACTTTAGTTTGACACGTGTTTATCAGTAACTACACCACACAAGTGGAAAGACTGGCATATCAATATTCCATATTGACAATTTATTTGACTACCGGTTACATAATTTCTCTAAACCAGCATCAGCATGGCGAAAGTTTTATTTTGAATTCAAAGTACACATTTTAACTTTTTTAAATTTCAATAGTAGCACTTTTAATATGTTTAAAAAAATTTTTAAAAAGTACAAGGTTATAATAAATTGGTCACTGCACCATTAAAAAAATTTAATATTCAGTTAGTCAAAAAAATTGGTGAAGTGGTTAATTCTTTCATAAAACTTGATTGTTGTAAAAATTAAGAAAATAAATTTCTGAAAGGTTTAAACCCTAACATTTAACACCATTTCTTTTTTTCTATTTCAGATCACCGGTACCCAAGATATTCAGTAAATATGAAAGCAATTGATGACCAGTAAAATGTAACTTAAAGTAAATTTACTTTTAAATTTCAATAAAATTATATGTAAATATTTGGAAATAAATAAAATAAACTAAATAAATTATGTGTTTTTGAGGTTTTTTTTACTAATTCCAGAACAAAATAATTTTGTTTGATGTTCAAGTGGTGAAAACCAAAGTAAAATAGAAAAAAACAATCTTAAGGTTTACTTAAAATTTAAATGAAACGTTGATTGTATCAGATACCTAGAATAGCTACTACTAGTTTTGTCCTTGAAAAATATCAGGTTAACGTGTAGCTTGAAATTAAGCTATTCCCTTTTCCATGCGTTTAGGAGAAAAATTTGGGAGGCCTTTTAGATCATACTCGTTATAAACTTGCAGGAATCCCCAATACTGAACGAAATGTTGTGTCAGAAAATTTGTCGCTCTATGAACAAAATATGGCAACACCGGAAAGGGCCAAAAATCGTCATGATACCGTTCAAAAATCGCACCGGCTTCTCGTGGGCTCAAAATATTACGCAAATTTCATTTATAAAAATTCTAGTAAATCATAAATTTAAGTATATAATCATCTCTAGCATCATTTACCTTTTTTTCTCATTTTTGTAACACCTATCTTAATTCGAGAACAATCGGCAGTTTGGAGACTGCAGAAACAAACCCCAAATAGATGACATTTGATATCACAAGCGGTCTAAAATATGGCGAGTGGAAATGTTTTCATTTGAAAATCTTTATTAAACCCCTTAGAGTTGCACTAAAATCATTTGTGCTCGATGAAAAAATGTGTAACCAAGTACAACGAATGAAAATTAGGCTATATGTATCTCAGGTAATTTATTACTACTGTGAAATAGCTTAATATCTTTTGTCCCCTTTACAATTATGAGCAGAAAATTCGTCGTTTTGCCTAAGAATCGGCCCCCTTGGTCGAGATTCTTTAGAAACGACCGAAAATCTCACCCGTCAGAATTCTGGAAAGCGCCGATTTTTACTTACTGCCTCATTTAAAATAAAAACCCTACCTCCTTAATATTTATCCTAAGGTTTTTTTGAAAACGTTAGGATAAATATTTTAAAGATATTCTGCAGAATAAGTTTTACGGCGGAGCTAATTTGCTACTATGTGTACCAATAGACGTTAAAAATGTCGAAAATTCTCACCATCTAAAAGGAAAGACAGAATTTGTGTGACTTTTCTAAGCAGTGACAGCGACATATTCCATAACTATCTATGGTTTTATATGTTAAAAGTTTTAAAGGTTTGTTTACACGCAAAAATACGATTAATAAATTTTTTTATTTAATGGAACAGCATTAAAAACTTAATTTTAAGAAATATTAAGGACTTATCGGTACATAAAGTCGACGTAGTTGTCGTCGGCACTATTTGTGACAGTTCCACACGAAGGTTGAAAGGTTTCTGACATTTTTGTCACATAAACATGTCATCTAAACATGCTCATACAAGGCCGACAAAAAAAACAACAGGCCGTAACCATCAGAAAAACAGCTGTTAATCTTGGGCCGGTTTTTACATTGAGTCTTATGGGAGAAGCGAGGTTTTTTCGGGATTATTTCTAAACGACTCGATGAATTTTCTTCAAATTCCTATGAAATATTCTTCGATACTATCCTAATATTTTAAAAAAGTTTTCTGGAGATCACAGGGTCTCAAAGAATAAAAATTCTAGGAAAAGTATTTTGTGAGGTTAGGTTGATGTAAACAACAACACTTATTTTATTTTTCTTAAAAAAAGGAAATTTTCTCATATTGTTAGCAATAAAATGCACATGAAAGGTTTCAAAAGGTGCGCATCCATATCTACACCAGAAAAAAAAGACTAGTGTTTTTTTGGTGATCATTTCACGAATTGGAAATGGTGGATTTATATACCTAAATTAATAATTCCTATCTTGTTGAGTCGCTAAATAATATTTTAGTCGCCATACATGACATCTGAATATATTTTGTTGTATAGCGAGAAGAGTAGGTATGGTTTAGGTTCTTCCACGAGGTCTCCTACCAACCAGGTCCCATCAGAGTGACTACCTTATAGAAGATTGGAGTAATGGTAAAAAGTAAGACAATGGCACAGAATACGGTACAGAGAAGCATCTAATTAATATGTCATTTTGAGTGCAGTTTTTGAGTAATATCTGGGACTTTTGCTGTTTGTATGATTTTCATCATAAGAGATCTAAATTGAACATTATTTAGATAGATAGATAGATAATTCTTTATTAGCAATTAAATATTTTTCATAGGTAGCTGCACTGAGAATCCTATTTATCTAAGACGTCTTGTGAGCGTTTCAACCAGTTAACATTTTTAATACAAATCTCAGATTAAATTAACATTATGATGATGAACTTAACAAAAATTACTAGAGATGGAAACAGTGATTTCAGTGACATCACAAAGTTTTCTTGCTCTTTTTTGCATTATTTGAGCTGCTATGGAGGTGTATTTATGATAGGAGGATAACCGACAATCCCTCTGCATAATGTGATCTTTAACTTGTTAGTATTGTTTGTTTGAATGTGGTTATCAAATCACATTTTTTGATCCTTTGTCTCAGAGGATCTTGGGATTCATCACAAAAAAGTGTGACAGAAAAACGCTATACGATAACCACCCCCAAAACAAGCAACATTGACAAGTTAAAGGTCAAATACTACGAAGGGATTGTGGCTCTCCTTCCACCCACAAAAACACCTTCACATCACCTCAAATAATACAGAAAAAAGTAGACAAACTTCGCAATGTCATGATTTACTGTTTTCATCACCACCATCTCTGAGAATTACTGTTAATTTAAACTGGAATTTTAATTAAAAATGTTAACTTGTTGAAATACATAGAATATCTGAGTTACATACTCCAACAAGACATCTTAGTTAAACAGAATTGTCACTGTGTATACCTATTTGTTTTACTTGATATTGACATTGAGTGGACCTTCTACTGAATTCTTTCAATAAAATTCGGTATTATTCTGCAAATAAGTTTATTTTCTTTAATTAGATTCACACATAAGTAGGTACCTACTTTACAAATCCAAAAAATAATCACTTAGAGATTTCCTAGGACCTTCTCGACTTCACTGAAGCCTCTATGAGGCTTGTGCTTGGAAGTTTTTTAATTTATTTATGATTAGTACTAAGAAATAAATTATTAATTTCAAATATAAAGAATAAACATAAACATAAAATCTGTAAATATAAATAAATAATAAAATATAAAGGCAACTTTTGTAAAGAAATATACAAGGATATTAGAGGTTATTAGAAAAAAATTGTATTATTTTTAAATACCTAACAACTTAACAACCTAACGTTTGCATAGCCTTTGATAAATAATTTGATCAAAAAATAATCTGGATTCGTTTGGAATCCAAACTTTTATCTCTTTTTAAAATTTTTTCTGATTGTTAACAGTTTTAATTTCATCCAGTATCAGATGATAGACATAATTAAGGCCCAGGGCTTTCCAGTCACAGTAAAAGGAATATTTTTTTACCCCTTTTAGAGGGTGAAACCCAACCCCACCCTATTTTTCTGAATGAAAGTTGAAATACTTACTAAATATATTCTTTATTTACATTAAAAATGCCGGCAAATAACCAAAAACATTAAAAATTGAAATTTTAATGATTGGGTTCAGAGATTCGAAATATGAATTACCTATAAAGTTAAAATAAAACAAAAATTGCACAATTTTCTGCTTAAAAGAGCTTTCCAACAAAATGCCACAAGTGGGGTCAGGTTTTGCCCTCTAAAAGGAGTGAAGCAATATTTTCTTTAGTATGACTGTAAAGTCCAAATTCTTCACCCTGAAGCTGTAGAAAATTTGTTTGAGTTAAAGTCCCCACCCAGTATATTCTACAATATTATATAGGCAACCAACTTAATCTAGGAATAGTTTTCATTGGGTGTCATAAACCAAGATGACCATTGACCATCTCTCTAGGTAGTATTTGGAGGTACGGTAATCATTTATTTTCAAAAAAGGAATGGACACTTCCGGACCCTTCAACTGTAACAGTATTATTGTGATGCCTTTTTCGTTTACCTCTCTTTCTCCAGTTTTATCTTCTTCATCTCCTCCTACTTCCATTCTAAAAACATTAAAAAATTTACTACCTCAAGGGAATTAAATCAATAAATTCTCCAATATATACGAATTTTAGGTCATTCTATCGCTTCAAAAAGTTAATAGCTGTGGATTTTTCTTAAAAAATACTTAAAAAATTATACCAAACTTCATAGGGGTACCCCTTTTAGTTTTAGAGACATGGGCATTTAAAAGTTACTTAACCTTATGAAACAGATTTCTATTAAAAGTAAATTTTAAGAAGATTGCAAATTTAATATTAAAATGGAACATTTATGTTCAAACCTTCTAAGTTAAACCAAAATTGCCCCCTAAAAAGGAGCCACATAAAATTTTTTAATTTTTACATTAATTTGAAGCTAGGGGCATTTGTAAGTTAAAAATATGGGCTGCAAAGTGCTTGAATATGCTAGTTTTGTTAACTTTGTTTACCTTGATATTGTTAATAACATGTGCCGCGGTATTATTTTCCATATTCATAGTTCTCTATCTCTCCCAAGATCTCTCCATTATGCAAGTTTCCATTTTCTACTCCTTTTCCTATAAAAAATAATAAAAATTTTTAGCAAAAGAACTGGGGACATGTACAAATTATGGAACGGTGATTTTACCAATTTTTGACCCCTGCCCCCTCCCCCATATCACGTTTTGTAACGGTTTGGTGAACCCCCGCCCATAATATTATGTAACGGTTTCAAGACCACCGCTCCCCAAAAAATAATTTTTTCTTATTTTCATTCCAACTCTGTCGCAAACCCCCTACGTAACGTTTTGTAACACTTTGGCTACCCCCCCTCCCTCCCCTCTATGACCGTTACATAATTTGTGCACAGCTCCTAGCATATAATCGTAACATTTTATTCATTAGCTCAGTTCAATACCTATGTATGTTTAAATTATCGCTATGTATGAAGAATGTTCAGTGTTTTATACAAAAACAGTTTTTACAAGTAAATTTAACAAAAAGATAGAAAAGTCAAGTTCCCTACCTCTGATAACATGATGTATGAAGGGCCTCCTAGCAATAGGCAGGTAATATGTGACATTTTACTAGCTTAGTAGAAAAGGGGTCAATTATGCAGTATACAGTTTTCTGCCATTTTTTATGAAAAATTCTCTAGGACCCCAAATCCACCGGTTGGTTTTTTTTTAATTTTGTTGTTTTTTTTATTTTTTTTTTTTCACTAAAACAACCCAATCCAACACAGCCCTACCCAACCTAACCCAAAACAATCAAAAAAACACATTACAACCCCCCCGGCACCCTTTTTCTCTTAAAAAAAAAACTGGCGCCGGCGGATTTGAGGTCCTAGGGACCCTAGTAGGTGCACCTATAAAGAATTTTTCATAAAAAATCAAAAATGGCAAAAAACCGTATAGTGCATATAAAATTACCGAAAAGGAAGGTATCAGTTGGATAGGAAAAGTTTGTTACATATGACTCACCCTTTTTCTGGGCACTTTCTGGTATGCAGCATTTTCGACGTATTTTCCTGATTTCTATATCAACCACGATACCCATTATTGAATTGTTCCCGATTCAAACATACAAAATCTAGAAAAAATTCAATAAAAGGTGATTTAAACATTTTCAAAGCACAAAATTCACACTGTAAGCAATTGTCCTTTTTTTGGTTTGAAATTCACTTTTTTCACATCAAACGACCAGTCATTCTTTTTAAAACAATACCGGTTTATTTAAAAGTTTGTTTGATTCCAAAATTGGAAAAAAAAGGTTCAAAATTGACTGAAAATTAAATACAAGTGAGGTATGTTTGCGGCCTTGCGCGTCTGGCTGGACGCAACCAACGAAAAAAAAAAACCGGCCCAAGATTGTGACGTCACAATTTTGGTTGTGTGAGGCCCGTGTGGAATACATTCTTGTCGGCCCTGGCTCATATTGTGCCATTCTTAAAGATGACAAAGTGAAGTTAATACCGTCATTTATTAAAGGCAGGCCAAACATTATAAAAGTCGACATTATTTTGATAACAAAGATGACATACCTAGACAACAACCATATCAGAATCCTTTTACACTTCGTGCGGAATTGTCAAAAATAGTGCCGTCTTTACTGAGGTCAGGCTATGCCGACTTTATGTACCCATAAGTCCCTATTAGCAAATAAGTTCTAACCAAAAAGCAGCTAGTCTCTAATTACAACTTACGCCGCAGAAAGGTTAAATTTCAAGTGGCTCAGGAAGTTTACAAACGAAACTTTAAAATTCGAAACTAATCGATAGTAATGGTAGAAATGTGGGAACCTAAAATATCAAAAAATTTTCTTTAGACTACTGAAATAGAAGAAAGCAGTTGTTTTAATCACTGTTTTCTTCGGAGTGATCGGGAAAACTTAAGGTTTTTGATAGAAGAGTTAAAAGCGCCAGTCAGATTTTCGGTTTTTTAAAACCTCGTAATGATGGTAGTCTAAACTGCCGAAACATGTGAGGTTTTTGACAGATAAGAAATAAAATGTAGTGGAGAAAAACCATAGTTGTTTGCCTGCAAAACTTTTCGGTTCATTTTACTAAAAAAGGCCGTTTCATTGAGAGCTCACAAAAAAACACCGCAACAAATTACAATTACACGCAGTTGACTTAAATAATATGAGTTTTTTTACACAGGTATCAATGAACACTGTATGTTTTGTCTGTTCAACCTGTTATTTATTTAGAAATCAATAATACATCGATAACCTACCAAATAACAAAAGTTGATTATTGATTGGCTGCCTTTGGACTTGCTATGAGATTTCTGTGTATTTTGTAATTTTAAAGAGGCCTCGTACCTACATTTTGCATGAACCAAAAAAATACAGGAGAAACTGTTTCTAAATTGTTTTCGTCATTTTCCCCTACTTAAGATTTTCCAATTATTAATAAAATCCACGTGTTAGGTCTTTAAATAGCTTTCAACGAATTTGCCAAACATAAATTATTAACAAAATCAATGAATAACGAGTTTTCCCTCAAAAAAGGTAATGGTAACCGTAGATTCGGATTTGGCACTTGTGGTGCACATCAGTACGGTGCTAGGAATTAGGAGATGAAACGATGATGAAAAAATGTGACACAGGATTTATGTAAACCATCTGTCAAATTGCAGAATCGTCAGATGTAACTTCAATTTGAAGGAAAATTAGGCGTCTCTACGGAGATCTTTACAAATATCCTAAGCTCTGGAGTTGATAAATCTAAAAAGGGATTTAGCGAGGGTGAATAAATAACAAAATCAATGAATGGCATAATGTACTCTTTGATTTTGATTTGTCTCAACAGCAACTTTAGGCCTTGAATTTCCTGACGCTATCTCTTGATGTGTCTCTTCCTAAAAGGTTTGATGACCTCACGAGGAGCAGCAGCCCCTTTATTAGGTTTCTCTGTCAGTTAGTTTTTCTGGAGGGGTCGTCCTCCAGGAGGTTTTGTGTTCTGCAGAAGGTTAGTGTTAGGCTCTCATTATTATTCAGTATAAGGATTTCACAGGTGAGTGGTGTAGAAGGGGGTGCCAACATTCTTTTGCTGAGGTTTTGCTCCGATATTGAATGTCAGTGTTTTCGATGTTCTTCGTGCACCCATCGCTTGATATAGGCACGTATCGAGGTTTTTGGAATTCAAAATACAGGTTCAGGTCTTATAAATTTGATCTCAACCCATCTCCAAAATCGGCAAATTGTGGTATAGTCGAATTTTTTGATGAGCGCACTGACGTACGTCATTTTTTCCTGTGAAAACGTATTTCTTTGTTGTCAACAGTTCGCATGTCAAATAATTTGTTGTTGTCATTTTGACATATGTGCGATTTGTCACAAATAAAAACGACACTATTTGTTTGAGTCTATAATATGTTGGTAAATTAAGGATACTAATAGAAAAGTTATAATTTACAAGAAATAGAAAAAATTAAAAAAAAAGTATTAAATAAAAATTATTTACTAAATAGCAAATTGTTTATCGATACAGGCTTTAATTTCCGTTCAATAAAAGTAAAACTTTTGTTGCAGAAGAAACTCTTTCGAAAAAATTTCCAACATCCAGGGGGATTCCCGCAGTGATTTGTCTTTTTTTAAACTCGAAAAACGCCAGTAAATTTAACATTATTAATTGACTCTGATTACTTAGTCTCTTCGCTCCCATTTTTACGCCAATATAAATTGCAAAAAGTGACGCCTTCAAAATATAACCGTTGAAACAAACAACGACAGGACTTTTTTTACATATTTTTTGTCGCTGTCTAAAACAATGTATCAAATAGAGATCAAAAAAAATGACGTCAGTACGCTCATCCAAAAATTGGAGTATACAGTATAATTGTCGTAGCTTTATGCCTCATTTACCCATTTGATGAACTGTTATGTTTACTATCTAATCCTAACCATTTAACAAACACTTTATTTTTAGAGCGTTTTAAGATTTTTTCCACCAGGTAGACATCAGGATACGTTACTTTTTGCAGCTGAAGTTCATAAAATCCTCCCTTAATTTCATTTTTCTTGTCATCTTCCAATATGTATGTGATGGGATTCGTAAGCTGAATTTTCTTTATAGTAAAGATTTCCGTCGACCAATTACTAATTAAACATTTTATCAAACACACCACGAATTTTTGAAATGCGCACATGATCTCCAATCATATATTTAGGTTTTAAAGTCATTTTTATATATACTATAGGCGGTATTTAACAACATTTTAAATAATAAATAAATTTTCTTTAAGTTACATTTTACTGGTCATTAATTGCTTTCATATTTACTGAACATCTTGGGTACCGCTAATCTGAAATAGAAAAAAAGAAATGGTGTTAAATGTTAGGGTTTAAACCTTTCAGAAATTTAATTTTCTTAATTTTTAATACAATCAAGTTTTATGAAAGAATTAACCACTTCACCAATTTTTTTGACTACCTGATATATTAAATTTTTTTAATGGTGCAGGGACCAATTTATTATTACCTTGTACTTTTTAACATTTTTTTAAACATATTAAAAGTGCTACTATTGAAATTTAAAAAAGTAAAAATGTGTACTTTGAATTCAAAATAAAACTTTTCGCCATGCTGAAAGAAATTATGTAACCGGTAGTCAAATAAATTGTCAATATGGAATATTGATATGCCAGTCTTTCGACTTGTGTGGTGTAGTTACTGATAAACACGTGTCAAACTAAAGTTATTATGGTCATTGTGATCACTTGGTCACTAAGTAATTGAATATCGTTTTTGATTTGTATCTTCTACACTACACTACTACCCAAATAGGTAGGTAGGCTTGGTTGAAAGTGGTCAAAACTCACCTTTATTAAAAACATCGAAACTTCAGCTAAACACTTAAAAAGCTAAACACTAAAAAAGCGTTGGCAATTTTTTTTGCACCCTGTATATTTTTTTGTAAAATTAAACTTTGTAGACAGATATATTGACGTCACAAAACAATCCTCATTATCACTTTGGCTTCTATAATACCTATTATGAAGAAAATAATCCCGGCAGCGAAAAAAGGTCTACAGTAAAATAGTGACTTCAGGTTGACAGAGGTGTTTTTTAAATATCTATTATTGTTATAATAATAAATGGAACTTGCATGTTAAGCAGAATGCTTAACGAAAAGTTCGATTCTGGTCTTGAATATTTTGTTTGCACCGGCGATCTCTTGGGGAAGGGGGGGCTCCCCCAATGCCTCTTTCCAGTTCTTGTTGTTGGGAAATATGAAGGTTCAGTTGGGTTTAAGTACATTTTACAAAACATTTTTTATTTCTAGTTTCTTCAAACAACAATAAAAAAAATCTAAAAGTTTCAGGTAACTTGGGAATGTGAATGAATGTGAGTGAAAATATACTTTATTGTCCAAGAAAAAATTGTATCATATCAGTTACTTCAACTGAAAATAAACTAAAAAACAAAAGATCAAAAAATATCTTGGGTGGAAATAACGAACATTCAAACTTGGATGAGCATCCCACAAGAAACACACAAAAGATCAAAGCGAAAATAGAAACGATTCGGTTGAAGTAACTGATTTGGAGGTTTTTTAACTTTTTTTTTGTTTTCATTGCCTTAGGAGCATTATCCCACTGGAAATATTAACACGCCAGAACGAATTCGTATCAGGTAACTTGGATAAGTGCCAGTGAGATACGATGCCTATTTGTGAGTGGTTTAAGGTTGGAAATCAAAGTGTATGATGGTGTTTAATGATGTATAGTGGAAGGTGATCAGTGAAACTACTGATGAGACCCCGCTGGTTACCCAGGGTGAAACATCGTTTAATCGTTTCTATTTTCGTTTTAATCTTTTGTGTGTTCCTTGTGGGATGCTCACTCAAGTTTGAATTTTCGTTATTTCCACCCAAGATCATTTGATCTTTTGTTTTTTAAGATATATCTTATTAAGAAAGCATTAAGGTTACGAAATAAAAAACGAAATATAAAGTAATGATATAAAAATTAACAGATAGTAACATACAAAAGTAATATTATACCATAAAAATTTTTAAAAAAATCGAAGAAAAAAAATCATCAAAATTCATCTCAAAAACAAATATAAAAGTTATTAAAATTTGAACCGTTAAAGGATACATAAATTTGTAAAAATCTCGTCACATAGTGGAACAAACAAAAATGTAAAAAGACTTTTACGATAAAACAAGCACAAGAAAAATGAACAAAAAAAAACAAAAATAACATTCTCGTTCAAAGAACTCGTCTACAGAATAAAATTCCTTTCCTATTAAAAACTATTTTAATTCTTTTCTGAAGCATTTTAGATCTTGAACATTTCTCAACTGCAGGTCAAGATGATTGTACACTTTAATGCCATTGTACATAGTACAATTTCTTACTAGACTTGTGTGACGAGTGGTGTATACTTGCTGGTGATTAGAAAAGTAAAGTTTATTTTTATGGATTAAGTAAGATGTTTCCAAGATAAATAAAGATGGCAAAGCTAAAATGTTGTGTTCAATGAAAAGTGGGTTACAATATGTTGTAGAAGGTTCGTTAGACAAACTTGTGACTGCCCGTTTCTGTAAAGTAAATAGAGATTGAAAATTAAATTGTGACCAAGAGCCCCAAAACGGTAAAGCATATCTGATATGAGACTCAACTAGGGCAAAGTAAACATCACGCGCAACCTCCCTGCCAAGTTCATGAAAAGTAGCACGCACACAGTAGCACCCTGAGGATAATTTTTTATTCAACTTAACAATATGAGAATAAAATTTTAAATCTTCATCAATAAACAAACCAAGATACTGGTATGATTAAAGTCCTTTTTTGTAAATAAAAACAAACATTTACACACAATACTAAAAGAACTTTATTTTTCTTCGTGAAAGCAAGTGGACTGTTTGAAAATACAAATATAAAAATACTGTCTCTCCCTTTATATTAGAAAATATATTTATGACTTCGCACAGGCTAAATATTGTAACGTCTTCCTAAAGTTGTTGCGAGTCGGAGATTTTGACGGAGAGTTTCTTCGGCGGCACGACCGCTTGCTTCGCCTTCCTGGAATCTTCCCCTTGTTTATTCAAGGGACCGTGTGTTTAAGTGGCACAACACTTTCATCTATTTTTAAATCTAACCAGATACTTTGAATTATCTAACGTTTTAATAAATTTATTAACGGCACAATTAAATCCAATAAGGTGAGTTTTTGACATATTTACACAGAGCCTATTTGCATCACACCAAACTTTAATTTTTGCAACATCGGAAGCAATGTCCAACATCAGCTGTTTAGGGTCTTTTTTGTGCCAGAATACCGTTGTATCATCCGCAAATAAGGTAAAGAAACCTGTTATTTCGATTTGTGTTTAATCGTTAATATAAATTAAAAATAAAACTGGTCCCAAAACAGACCCTTGCGCGACGCCACAGGTAGTACGCTGTTTGTTGGATGATGCACCGTTTATATACACAGTTTGTTCACGACCATTTAAATAGTTTTGAACTTTGCCTCGAAACTCGTAGGCATACAGCTTCCACAGCAGAACTTCATGACTGACGCAGTCAAAGGCTTTTAAGAGATCACAAAACACTGCCGCAGAAGCTTCCTTCTTGTTTATAGCTTGAAATTCCTTCGCCAAAAAGTCAAACATTGCATCGGATGTGCTTTTCTTGGCCATATTGATTTTTATTCAGAATATTATATTTATGTAAAAACAATAACAGACTGTCTTTGACTAAGCATTCTATAAATTTAAAGAGAGTAGATAACAATGAAATTGGCCTGTAATTGCATTTGAATTATGACCACCTTTGTATAATGGAATTACCTTAGCAATTTTTAAACAAGTAGGAAAACATCCACATTGAAAAGATTTGTTAAAATTTTTAAAGAGATTCCATCATCTGTTGCTGCATTTTTATTTTTAATGGAGTGCAAGGATTTAATAATTTGTTCGGCAGTAGTTGGAGAGAAAATGTCGTAAGTTTCCGGAATATCAACGTTTGAAAGGTAACTTAGTAGATTTGTATTAGAATGAATATTTTTGTTGGTTTATCAGCGACTGAACAATAAAAATTGTTAAGAGAGATGGTGTCAATCTTTATGTCAGAAGGTCTATTTCCTCTATGACTAATTTCATTTACAATAGCCCAAGACTCGCGCTGTTTAGTGCGGGAATTTAAAATGCGCTTAGAGTAATAAATTTTTTTGGCATTACGAATTACCAATCTATAAATTTTCCTAAAAATGGGGTAATACCTTGGAGAAATAACAAACTGATGGATGGTGCATTCCCATTAAAAACAAGCATTGTTTACTAATCAGACAACAAGTCACAGTATACGATGAAAATCGGTACGGGTGTACCCAATGGCAACGCTGTAATGTTTATTTTGCGTGATCGTTGCTTTGAGCCAGTAACGTGCCGTTTATAACCAAAAATAATCCAGTCAAGAAACTGAAAACCTATTAAGATATTTAAATTACGTTAAGGACATTGTTATTATGAAGCATAATTAAAAAAGTATTGAACTAATTAATTCTTTTAGTGAAAAAATCTATAGTTGGTAATTTTTTTCATACAATATCACTTTAATTATTAGTCTGTTTCATAAAGCTTTCGGAGATAAGAATTCAAGTGTATATAATAAGTACTTACAAAACTACCTACTATAAGGAATTGGAAAGAGCTTAACTTTTTTGTTGAGAACGTTTCATCGGTTCAGAAAATGAATACTAGGTACTTATTATAAAGGTTCTGACAACCCCTATATACCAATTTAATTCATTTATTTTGAAACCAATGCAATGAAAGCGAAAAAATTAAACAATATCTTCACACAAATTCTTTATTGCAAACCACAATCTATGAAATAGGTAGGAACATGGAAGCATATAATATAGTTAGATTATTATAATTACCTTAAAGTACAGGGCGTTTCGTTATAAATGCCCCCCCCTCTCCAGTTATATATGTTAATATTTAAGGCAGAAAAATATTTTAAATACAACAGATATTTGAATTATAAAGTTCTTCAAAAAGAAGTAAAAAAAAGTTTTATATAAAGTGTCAAATATTGATAGCAACTTTCTTATTATATATAATTATATATAAATGCAAAACCCTGTATTTTTGCATTTTTGAATTATTTTTTCCTGATTTCAGAAATGCATACCTTATATGCAGTGGGATCTATATTTTTGAGATATTGGACTCCCAACATGTATTTCTATTAAAAAATTTATAAACATCCTGCATTATGAGTCATAGCCACCTATATCTCAAAAGATATAAGCCATTCTGTTTATAGCTTATAGCGTAAATTTTTTAGGTCTAAAATTATATTTTTTTTAGTTCCGATTTTCATATTACCTATAAAATATTATTAAAGCTTAGTATAGCAGTTTTAAAACGTTCTATAATAATACAAAAAATAGACTAAAATTGAAAAGTAATAGTTCAAGTTATTTACTTAGGTAGATACAAAATACCTGTTTTGAAGACTTGACAATTTTGCATGTAATTGTAATAGTATAAAATAAGTTTAAGCTCTTTACAAAATGTTCTAAAATACCATTACAAAAAAACAGAATAATGTTAAATTATTGTAAATTAAGGAAACCTGAAAATTCTAATACACAACTTATCTTAACAGAAAATATTTACAAATTATAAAGTTTTTAGACTCACTTCTAGTCAATTTGCAAAAATATATACCGGATGCATAGCGCCCAATCAACAGCAATTTAACAGCTAATTTCTTGCAGTGAAAATAATTTTGCAGCTACAGCCGTTTTCGAAAAAATAAAACTTCCATGTTTTTAGAGTAAGTGTATATATGTCATTTTCTGGGAAAAGGCTGGTTGCAAAATTATATTTTCCATGATAAATTTGCGAAAAACTAACGATACCTAGATCTGAAGCAGTGTAAATGTATCTTATTGTTGAAGTAAGTTATTTTCCGCATGGTATTATTCTTGTTTATTACATAAGATGAAGACTATTTTATGTTTCACCCATTTTACCTGTCGTCGTATATAACAAGTTATTAATTTTTTTTAGGTAGACGTCTTTTCATAACAAATTACATTTTATATCTTCAGCTTTATTTTTATAAAATTATACTCACATGCCAGTTTTCTAGTTAACATGTGTCCAGCAGCATAAGTGTTAAATACCACTAGAGGTCTGCGGGTTTTTTCTACTTTTATTTTGAGATATGTAGAACATTTTGATTGATGACGTAGGCGCCTGAACCGAAAAAAATCAACGATATACCATAATTTTGATACGTTGTTCATGATACGTACGTCTAGACGTAAAATTTGGCATTTAATTCTCTCTTTTTCTCGTCTATAAAAAGACAAGTAGTTTCACTTAAATGGGGATATTAGAATCCCGCTTTTATGGTGCAACGGAGTATTTTTATCAAGGTTATTACGACGTCTTTTACATTAGGAGCCGACGTTAGCTTACGTAGTATAACGTCTCCATATTCTTAACCACTAACACAACGAGTGTTACCTAAGGAAAATCGAAGAAAAATGAAAGGAATACTGGCGCTGAATATAAAAGACAAAGATGTCCGATCCAATAAATTTCACGTCTACGTTTATGTATCATGACCAGCTTAAACTCCCTAATAACTAACCTTTATGCTAGCGCTAGCACACGCTATATAGATAAGGTATTTACAATGCAAGAATAGTATAATATTATATTGGTAAATATATTATTATTACTTATCTTGCTTACAATGTAAAATAAAATTACAGACGTACAAACAATAACTAATAATATAAAATTATAGATGAATACAAACAATTGGGAAATCAAAATAAGCAAAGCGCTCTCTAACCTAAAGCCCACAACTATCCTAAAGCCCCCGATACCATGGCAACTGCAGATGTTTTGTCAACAAGGCCCACAGTAGGCAGAAGGGTATTTTTACGTTTTCTGACAGAAAACCATTCGAGGTTATGTTTATCTTTCAAACATATTTTTTCAAAAACGAATATGAAACCACTCCGCATGTGCGGTCGCCCGCCGAAAATGACCTAGCGCTGCGCGAGCATTACCCCGAGTTTATCAAAGAACCAAGAGAACTTGACTGGCTCGCTGGAATTATTAGGAATTCGCCTAGAAACATTCCCATAACTTCCATAATTTTGTTTTTATTTTGATTCAATTTTTTTTAAATTTAAATTACTGCGACATAAGTTATGTGCAAGTTTACTAGTGAAATCTTAGAGGCCTAAGGATATATTTTAGATCCCAACAGCAGTTTCAAAAATACACGGATACTTGAGTATTAACAAAACAGGTCAGTAAAGCTCCATTTATAGGTTGAAGAGACTCTTGCTGGTCGTTGATGCTCCTGTTTAAAATAGAATATGATTATTTCGTTTAGCGTCAGCAGCCGATTTTTAAATCTGCATGCTTTTTAAGTTAACCTGTTGTTCTTAAATCAGTGCAGCAGGAGTGTTTCAAATTCAATTATAAATGCACTTGTAATACAACCTTAAACATTACACCCAGTTACTTTAATATGTAGTTGGATAGCGTCTTTTTAGTAAGTAATTCTGCAGTAAATGTTTTTTTTTTATTTTATTATTTTACTCGGTTTTTTTTATGAAAAAAATCTTGTATGTAGGCACTGACTAGGGTCCCTAAAGAGTTAAAATTTATGAGTGCTGGAATTGCTAAAAAGTGCTGGGTTGGTTTGAGTTCAGGATTTGGTTGGTTTAGTTCCCGCTTTAGTTAAAAAAAATGAAAAAAGTTTCATCACTGGTAAATTTGAACTTCCTAGGGGCTCAGGTAAGTGCTAAATAGGTATCTAAAGAAAACTGTTTACTACACTAATACCGTTTAGCCTTAATATATTAAGTGAGCAGCATAAAATAATACTGTGGAAAATTTTACTGATAAAAAGTTATTCTTAGGGTCAGTTTCTCAATAGCGGATTATCAGAAACTTAAAGTAACTCGCGAGCTATAAATCCCAGTTTTCTTGCTGTTTTTAAGCCAATATTTTTTTTAAGTTAACCCTGAGGTAAGGTAACTTACCCTCACCTTGAAGCCCTGGCTATCCTGGAGTTAATTTTAACCTGATTTTTAAAGATTTTTACTAGGTTATGTTGCTTGAGTTAACACAAACTCGCTTTTGAGAAACCGGCCCTTAGCCTCTCTTGTTTTTTGAATAAAATAGGTTAGTGACTTGAAAATTGGAGAATATTAATCAGGAAAAATTCTTTAAAATATAAATAGTTGCTCATTCATCTTTCAAATAAATTAAATACACAGGATCAAATACTATGTGTGTATGTCATAACTGGTGGTTAGTGAACACTTCTATGAAAGTTGAATCATGCACTGTGAACCTGCTTAGATTTTGAAACTCATATAATAACACAGGAAAGTAAAACTGCAGATTACAAAACTTGATTTACTTTGGCTTGATACTTTTGTCTCTAACTTATAACTTAAATAACAAAACCAAACCTCTGCTTCTGTAACTAAAATATTATTATGAAGAAAATCTTTTAAACAGTTTATAAACATGTGCCACTCAAGAGAAAATTTTTAAGAAATATTGATTGTCCTCGCATAAAATGCAAAATATAGAAACAAAATTTAGAGATAGAATATTTCTTATTATTTTTATTATTCTTTTAGGAGCTGTATATAATAAGAAAACATATGGAGCAGTGGATATTTAGGCACAACCTAAAATGAAAAAGAAGAAGATTCTAAAGTGCCACCACCCAGAGAAGAATAATAATCTATAAAGTAAAAAGTCTACAATTTGTACTCAAACATACAGAGCAGTGAATATTTTGCCAAGTAAAATGTATAGCAAAACAAGATGGTTCTATAGAGCCAGCACCAAACAAAGAATAATAATCTATAAACTCAAAGTAAGTTTTTGCTTCTGATTCCACTTATATTTGGTAAAACTTCCTTAAATAAACAAAATTTATTATAGTCTAGATCCGATATCAAAAATTAATTTAACTCTTATTGTTTATTGCAAATTTTCAAAACAAAACAGAAAAACTATACGCAAAGAACAAAACAGAGAACAATTTTGAAGGGGGACCCTCACAGATACTTTTTGGCTCTGTTGGAAATTTTATAGGGTAATTTTTATCTCTGGAATTTAAAAAGGGAAAGGTCTTTTAAACGTCTTTCCTATTAATTATGTCAAAATTTTAAAACGCTAGGATGACTGGTGTTTAAGATATTTGCTTTTAAATTTGGTATGGAATGAAGAAAAGGTTTGAACCTTTTCAGGGAATCAGTTTTTCCACCAAAATTTAAAGAATAAAAGTAGGCTTATTTGGATGGTATGTTTGAGAAAACAATCAGAAAAAAATTATTAATTGTTTATTCCCTTTTTTATTATGAAAAATGTAACTTTAAAACCAACGTTTTTTCCTGACTTTTGTGCAAGAAATTGTTTATTTGTCGCTCCTTGACAAATCTTGGATCGATCTTGCATGTTTGTAAAGCATCTTCTACATATGATGTCATTCGAGCCACTTTTTTTATATAATTTCTCCTGGAAAAACCCATATCCCTCAAGTCACCCCCGAAAAGCCTTATGGAGTATAAAAAAAATATATTAAAAAGTAATTTCTAGACTACTAAAATTGTATAATGTTTTTGAAGTGTTCACCAAATACTCAAAAACACCTTATTTATGTTTTCGTTGAACATGAATTTGAATTATTTCAAGCATAAGTCAAGGTGGCTTAATGGCTTTTTTCCATGTTTGAAGGGAGCGCTTGATAATAAAGGTTTTTTGACGGATTTTGGTAACTAAATTTTTATTAATAGGTAAGTAATTTTACAAATCCAAGTTTCATCACTCAAACTCTGGCTCCTTTGGGAGAACTCCAAAAAATAAAACATAATATTGGCATCATAAGGGTTCTAAGAACATATTTAACAGCAAACATTTTTTTAAATAAACACATCAAAAATGGACTATATATAAATCCATTTTTGTCGGAATATATACTTTTTTTGACACCCCAAATATTCCAGATGGCCATTTTTTAGAATAAACGTTTTTTGGGAATAATATAATTAAGGTTCCTAGGGGCAAAAAAATCGTAAATGACAAAAAAACTCAATTAAGAAATTTTTGGATCAGCTGAATTCATTTTTGGTGTAAAAAAAAAATTTAGGGGTAATTTAAGGGGCCTAATGGTGAGTTTTAGAGGTAAAGTGGTAAAAACAACATACTATTGATAAAAAGACATCACTTTGGAGATTCTGGGGTCAACTAAATTCATTTTGGGGGTTAAACAGTTTTTAGGGGTAATGTAAGGAGCCTGAAAGGGTAACATAAAAAATTATTAGTGTAAAAGATATGTGATATATAAATTTAGGGGTTTTTTGGATCTTCCAATTATGACAATAGCGATTCAGATGAGGATTTAGAGGTAGTTTTAGAAAAATATATCGATTTGGATATTTTTAAGTCTTCTAAAGTTGTTTATATGTTAAGAGGTAATATAAGATTGGGCTGGATCCCAAAATTTTGTCCTAAAATCCTTCTATTATCTCCAGAATTTTTTTTTTATCATAAGAATGATATCAGTGGATCCCAAAACCCTCAATTTGATATATCATCTGTCTGTATTTGATCTGGTTTCTTCTAAAATGTTTGTGTTCCATCTTAAATATTTTAAGTTATACAAGGGTATCAGAGTGGCATTAATCGGATTCATAAAATGTACACCTGTACCAATTAAAATCAACTAAAAAAACTGAAATTAGTCAACCATGCATGCAAAATGTTTACTTTTAAAACTGGTACTAGAACCCTGAGATACTTCTAAGAATTTTTAAATCACATAAATGGATTACGGGAACCCAAAAACCCCTGAATTAATGTATCAGATGCCTATATTTTGTTTTATTTTTTTTATTAGTTATTTTTAAAAAATGGTCACCACCTTGAATATCTGGATTCAAGTTCCTCAAAATCAGTAAAAATATCTGTTATCAAGCTCTTTCTTCAATTTTGATGTTTCTCTAAAGAAAATATTTTTTCAGTTCATACACTTATACTTTTGTTTTTTTTTTTTAATTTCAGAACCTAATCACGTGAAGCCTGATATTTGAAACCACAGCTACTAGTTTGCGGTTCCAAAGAAGGAAAAAATAACATTTAAATGATTATTAATAAGTATTTTTGAGATAAGTTTTTAAATTAGTTTATTAATTGCATATCTATAGGTGTTTATAATGTTGTGGCCATAATCACCTCAATAAGTTGAGCCATGTTTGCATTTAGTTTTACGTCCAAGGACCAGATGCCCACCGGTGAACACAAGTCCTCCGCTGTTTTGTGACCATCGGTAGGCACGTAGTCCTGAGACGTAAAACAGAAATGTCCACATGTGGGCATGGGCAATGTGTGAATAGGAGGGTGTCACATTCTAAACACCAAATACATTTAATTATGTTTTACATTGAAATATTTATTACACTCCATTCCAAATTGCTGCAGACCAGTTTTTTGACACTGACAATGAGAGTTCCATTTAGCTTCTGTGTTTAATTATCAGCCACCATATTAAAATGGGTCCGGAGAATTTGGAATGAGGTGTATATGTAAAAATGTAATTTTTCAGCATATTTTTTAAAATTTTATTATATATACTTAATTAAAATTGCTAAAAATATTTCTACGACAAAAAAATGCTATAGTATTCTACCCATATAGTTTTTAATGTTCTGTGAATAACTAAAATGTATAAAAATTGTATTGTTCATTCTGGTAGTTTTCTTGCCTAAATTCCAAAATCAGAAAATAAAAAAAATTAGAGGTAAACATTTGTCTAATTTAGCTACAACGCTTTTTTGAGTACTAGTAAGGAGTGCTTTAATAAATGTTCACCTACAACCAAAACAGAACCCCAGAAAAGAAAAAGTATTTCTGCAACCCTATCTTTGCCGCAACCTTATCTTATGCATTTTTAACTACATTGGGCATTGGTAATAAGAGTTTTAGTTAAAGGATCTTTTATTAGGAAATTATAGAGATTTTTGGACCTGTAGGTATCTCTTTCAGAAGTTACACGTTTCAAATTTTTACACAATAAATGATTCACTAACAGAAAACACAAGTTTACATAAAAGATATATGCCAACAAAAATAAATTTCTCTGTGTGCAAGCATATTAAATATAAAGTTTTTGGATTTTATTTGAATTATTTATTTTTGAGTTTGCACAAGAAGTAATAATTTTGGGTAAGGGATTTAAATGAGAAAGGCATCAGTACATGGGGTCAATAACATAGTTTGTACAGAAAACCTTTAATTGGATTCTCTGATGTCTCCCAGTTTTTCCTAACCATTTGTAAAACACTTATCATAATCTTTTCAAGAATTTTGTATAAAATAAAACAGCTGCAAAATTTAATTTTGACAAATTTCATGATTCTAATTTGTTTTTAAATCAATTTTTTCCAGATTCCTGACTTTTTCAAAGAATAAATTTCTCAAATTTTCTCGGTTTTTCAGTTCCATTCTGACTGATTAAAATAAGAATTTTAATTCTGAATTTTATAAATATACCTTGAAGACAGAAAAGCAGTGTCATTCCATCTTGATAGATTTCTTTCCTACAATAAGGCATGATTTAGGAAATCCCTGACGCTGCAGCTAGTTTGCTTATTGCAAGGCTTATTGTATTCCTCATTGCATATTCTTTTCTACTGTTGACATAGGAGTTTTTATGCCAGGTGGAGCAGCCTTCTTATTAGTATTTTCAGGAAACCTCCCTCCTAGATAGTTTCCTCAGGCCAGTATGCTTATTCTTGAACCAACGTGAGGGGAATTTCGCTCACCTCACCTCACGGCCCTTGGACACCTTAAACTTACAAAAATATTCAGGTCCTAATTTTATTTTCAACTCTTAAAAAGTACATAGAGGTTGCTATAGTTATGGAACTCTGAATACACCTCAAAAGAATCTAAAAGGAAGAAATTTCCTTAAACTAAAAATGAGTAAGTTGCCTAGTCACTTGTAGTTATTTCAAGGGGTAATTATGCAGTATACGGTTTCCTGCCATTTTTGTTTTTTTAAGAAAAATTCTTTATGGGGGCACCTACTAGGGTTCCTAGGACCCCAAATCCGCCTGCGCCAGTTGGTTTTTTCTTTTTTTTAAAATTTTTTTTTTCACCAAAACAAACCAATCCAACACAGTCCAACCCAAAACAATGAAAAAAACACATTCCAACCCCCCTTTAGACACTCTTTTTTCTCTTTAAAAAAAAATCGGGCGTAGGGCAGGGACCCTAGCGGGTGCCCCCATAAAGAATTTTTCATAAAAAATGGCAGAAAACCGTATAGTGTTTAATTACCTTTCAAGGAAAAACCAAGGGAGAAACCCTTATAAAGACAACAATACTTATTGTCTTTATTTTTAAATTCTGTAAATTTTAAAATATTGTCCTCTTTCTTTGGCAGAGTTAGTTTAGCAAAATTCAAATTTCTACAATCTAAATAATGCTTCTCCAAAACTGCCTTGAAAACAAACCAATTTAAGCACCTATCACTTACCCATTTTTTATGCGTTTTATGACCAATATGTTTGCAAAGTAAACGTGATAGATTTTTTATGAGGGCAAAGTTATAGATGCGTTTTTTAGGGTTAACAATTTCAAAATCTACAGAATCCACCTCCATATCATTCTCGCTATCAATTACTGAAAACTGGTACTGTTACATTATTTTTATCGATGTCTTTGTGTGTTTTCTTCAGACATTTTTATATTTTTGTATCGTAATATGGTGTACTGTTTTAATAACTATTTACCTCATTTCGTAAGATCCGTAGTTCTATACCTTAGCGTTAATGATTTTCAATGTGGGAAAAGCGCTATGTAGCGGTGCAAAAACTGAAGAGAAAATAACATTTTCTTCTTTACCGAGTAAAAATAATTAAGGCTATATTTAACAGAAATATAGTTCCTAATAAATGAATGCCAATATACTTAATAAATTTGGAAACAAGAACTGACAATAGTTCAAAAACTGCTTAAACTTGACCTCTCAAGGTTATTCGTGAGGCGATTTTATAGATATACAGTTGTAGAAAGTTAAATGATGAAATATTTATTATATCTAGGTATATTTACATATACATTACTATTTATATAATACTGGGGTAAACAAAAACAAAACATAAACAGTTTGGTAGGTCATTATTTTAATGAAAAATATTAACCGTATTTCTTTTTTGAGAAAATGTAAAAAAAATGCATTTTTCAAGTGGAATTTGTAACGGATCAAAAATTAATATGGCTATATTTAACAGAAACATAATTTCTAATAAATAATTGCCTATATAGTCAATAAATTTGGAAAAAAGAACTGATAATAGTTCAAAAACTGCTTAAACTTGACCCCTCAAGGTTATTTGTGACGCGATTTCATAGATATACAGTTATAGAAAGTTAAATGATGAAATATTTATTATATCTATTATACAGACCGCTTCATGCTACTGCGAACATAGGCCAGAAGAAGTCCAATTTGCCAATGTACGTACATGCAGGGACACCGCACACCTATCAGCGGAGCAACCAACACTCCTGCTTGCAATCGCCGTTCGCGGCTTGTATTTAGTGCGCCTCTAACCATAGACAAACTACTTGTAGTTTGTAGACCTTTTTCTCTTATGGAAAAGCCTAGGTATAATTATTTCGGGGTCTGGTAATTTTTTTTTAATAGATGGCGATAGTAGTACAAAAATTCTAAATTTGTCATATCTCTCCCTTAGCTGACGCCAGCGCGTAGAGGCGGATTTATTGATTTTTAGCCAACAACGACAATGGCGTTTGTTGAGGTTATTTTTGGTTTTTTGAAAAGAAAGGAATTACTACAAGCTACAGGCTTTTATAGTGTACGATGAGCAAAATAAAGTGTAGTATGAGGTGTAGTACAATCGTATATCAAATTTAAGCTATGTTTTATAAAATATTAGAGACGACACCATGATGGGGCAACCCAGAAAGAAAGGCAGGTAAGTTTTTTTTTTAATTTTAGTAGATACCAAAACTACTCACAAAAATATTATAGCCCTGGTCAAAAATTATTGAGAAGTTTTGTTTTACTCTGTAATCTTCTGTGTCTTTAGTGCTCCTGCCTATACATTAAAGCGTTGTATAACTGGTACTGTTACATTATTGCAATTTATGGATTATGATGGATGGATGGATGGACGCAAATACCTCCCAGATCGCAACATCAGCCACATTTAGATTTGTAGAGAGTTCAACTTTTATGAAACAAGCGATATTTGTCTTTAAAGTGTTATGATTGTTTTTTAACCAATTTATTTCCCATTTATTTCCCATAATATTCATTATTTAATAAAAACTTAATTTATTTTAATGAAAATTATGGTACTGACAAAAAACCAAGACTAAAAGATTTCCATTTCTAGCTGAAAACAAACGGTTTGCCTTTTTGTAATGTTTTTATATCTAATGGAACTATTTTTTTGATTTAACGGACAGCCATTGGATAATTTTTGTGTCACAGAACCATAAAAAGAGATTTTTTGGATTTACCATCTGTTGGACAAACACTGGATAGCAATTGTATTCATTATAGTGACCAAAAACTATAATAAATTAAAATCATTGTCGCTTTTAGACCGTTTTGGGATGTCCTAGAACCGTACAACGTTTTGAAATTTGTATTATCCAACGGATATGTCGTAGACTAAATTTCTTTGGGATTTGGTTGTCCACTCAACATCCACTGGACTAAATTTTGCTGTCGGTTTTAAGACTTTTTAGCTGCTAAAAACTATGAAACTAAGAAAAAAAATCAAGAAAGAATAGTTTTTCTGAAGGGGAAATAAGAGAAAAATTTCAATGTTAGGATGAGGATAAAAGTTGTGAAAAAGGCTTCACTTAGAAAAATTTAATTTGACGGTTATTTAAAATGAATTTTTGAAAAGAAAACCACACATATCTCACAAAGTTTTATAAAATCGTACCAACACCAGGTGTTAAAAAAAATCACGTTGAGTCCTATTGATGATAAACGTCAGCTTTTACCCCACTCCACCGATACTTTACCTGATGATACCAGTAATTAGATTCCTCATGAATTTTTAATCAGTCTACAGTATTCATCTTGTTCACTTTCACATTCGATCCGTGTGCCGAAAATGAGGAACAAATGGCTTGATTTCACCCACGAAATTAGTGTAAAGTATTCTGCTTTAGTCCACGAATTAAAAAACAATAAGCTTAGAAATCAGTTTTTATACATAACTAACAATGTTCACTTGACACAAGACAAAAACCATCTACAAAAATTAAAAAAAACAATGACGGGATGTTACATAAATAAGATAAACTAAATTTAAGAAATATAACTGCAACATCGCAGTGGCCGATCTCTGCTTTATTAAAAAAAAAAAATAATATGAATTTTCTATGACGGACCTAATTTTTAATATACAAACTTCACTGAAAAGAGCCAGTATTCTTGAACAAGTGAGAAGGGAGTACTCAAATCTCGTCGGGTCCGGACCAACCAAGATCTCTGAAACGGGTGAGAACGCAGGCGAACTTTTACTTTCACCCATATTTCGGGGACTACTCTCTAGGTCAGATTTCAAGAATAATGGCCTGTAACCAACTTACAAGAATTTCTATTAAAGGTTCTTGATTGTCTTCAACTTGAAGAACATTGACTTCCTCTTGAATTTAAATATCATTTGGATCGTCTTGTTTGGCATTTTTTTCTTTGTCAAATTAAAAGTCAATTTTTGGTTACGGCACTTCTAGGTTTCCATGTATCTTCTTTTATTGACCAGCACGTCAATAATTATAAGGTCATCATCTGTAAATTCAGTTTTTGAAGGGCTCCCTCCCCCAGTTTTTTGACATTCAGGTTTTTGTAACTGCATTTTTTTTCATATCTGCCCAAGTCTGTAACAAAAATACTTGCAAATTGTCGGAACATTTCAAAACACCTTAATTATAAACTTTGGTTGCAATCTCTGTCTCTTTCTCTCTTACTAAGGGTAAATGATGTGTTCATATATTTACTCATAAAGAAAGGAATACTTAAAAAATAAATTTTATAGATCTTTATGAATCATGACATCCACTGTTGCACAGTTTATAAATTTGATCACCAAAAAACAAACAAAAAATCAAGGATTAAGGTAAGGTATCGTTTGGAAGTTTAAAACCTAAGCCTCATTTACTCATTTTAAAGAAAGGACAGATATACAGAATAAGCACCAAATTTATGCTGATCAAATGGGTAAATGAGGCATAAAGCTACGACAATCATACTGTATACTCCAATTTTTGGATGAGCGTACTGACGTCATTTCTTTGGATCTCTATTTGATACATTGTTTTAGACAGCGACAATAAATATGTAAAAAAGTCATGTCGTTGATTGTTTCAACTTTTATATTTTGAAGGCGTCACTTTTTGCAATTTAAATTGGCGTAAAAATGGGAGCCAAGAGACTAAGTGATCAGAGTCAATTAATAATGCGAACTCAAAATAATGTCGACTTTCATAATGCTTGGCCTGCCTTAAATAAATGACGGTATTAACTTTACTTTGTCAACTTTAAGAATGGCACAATATGAGCATGTTTAGATGACATGTTTATGTGACAAAAATGTCAGAAACCTTTCAACCTTCGTGTGAAACTGTCAAAAATAGTGCCGAGTCAGGCTACGTCGACTTTATGTACCGATAAGTCCTTAATATTTCTTAAAATTAAGTTTTTAATGCTGTTCCAGTAAATAAAAAAATTTATTAATCGTATTTTTGCGTGTAAACAAACCTTTAAAACTTTTAATGTACAAAACCATAGATAGTTATGGAATATGTCGCTGTCACTGCTCAGAAAAGTCACACAAATTCTGTCTTTCCTGTTACATGGTGAGAATTTTCGACATTTTTAACGTCTATTGGTACACATAGTAGCAAATTAGCTCCACCGTAAAACTTATTCTGCAGAATATCTTTAAAATATTTAGGATAAATATTAAGGAGGCAGGGTTTTTATTTTAAATAAGGCAGTAAGTAAAAATCGGCGCTTTCCAGAATTCTGACGGGTGAGATTTTTGGTCGTTTCTAAAGAATCTCGACCAAGGGGGCCGATTCTTAGGCAAAACGTCGAATTTTCTGCTCATAATTGTAAAGGGGGACAAAAGATATTAAGGTATTTCACAGTAATAATAAATTACCTGAGATACATATAGCCTAATTTTAATTCGTTGTACTTGGTTACACATTTTTTCATCGAGCACAAATGATTTTAGTGCAACTCTAATAAAGATTTTCAAATGAAAACATTTCCACTCACCATATTTTATACAGCTTGTGATATCAAATATCATCTATTTGGGGTTTATTCCTGCAGTCTCCAAATTGTCGATTGTTCTCGAATTAAGATAGTTGTTACAAAAATGAGAAAAAAAGGTAAATGATGCTAGAGATGATTATATACTTAAACTTATGATTTACTAGAATTTTTATATGAAATTTGCGTAATATTTTAAGCCCAAGAGAAGCCGGTGCGATTTTTGAACGGTATCATGACGATTTTTGGCCATTTCCGGTGTTGCCATATTTTGTTCATAGAGATCAAACTGGCAGAATTTTGGAGTCTATTAAACCGTTTTCGTCAAATATTGTGTCGTTTATTTTTGGCAACAACAACAAAATATAACGAGTAAAGAACTATGATCTAAAAGGCCTCCCAAATTTTTCTCCTAAACGCATGGAAAAGGGAATAGCTTAATTTCAAGCTACACGTTAACCTGATATTTTTTAAGGACAAAACTAGTAGTAGCTATTCTAGGTATCTGATACAATCAAAGTTAGGTTTTTATTTAAATTTTAAGTAAACCTTAAGATTGTTTTTTTCTATTTTAATTTGGTTTTTACCACTTAAACATCAAACAAAATTATTTTGTTCTGGAATTAGTAAAAAAAAAACTCAAAAACACAATATTTATTTAGTTTATTTTATTTATTTCCAAATATTAATATATAATTTTATTGAAATTTAAAAGTAAATTTACTTTAAGTTACATTTTACTGGTCATCAATTGCTTTCATATTTACTGAACATCTTGGGTACCGCTAATCTGAAATAGAAAAAAAGAAATGGTGTTAAATGTTAGGGTTTAAACCTTTCAGAAATTTAATTTTCTTAATTTTTAATACAATCAAGTTTTATGAAAGAATTAACCACTTCACCAATTTTTTTGACTACCTGATATATTAAATTTTTTTAATGGTGCAGGGACCAATTTATTATAACCTTGTACTTAACAACATTTTAACATTTTTTTTAAACATATTAAAAGTGCTACTATTGAAATTTAAAAAAGTAAAATGTGTACTTTGAATTCAAAATAAAACTTTCGCCATGCTGATGCTGGTTTAAAGAAATTATGTAACCGGTAGTCAAATAAATTGTCAATATGGAATATTGATATGCCAGTCTTTCCACTTGTGTGGTGTAGTTACTGATAAACACGTGTCAAACTAAAGTTACTATGGTCATTGTGATCACTTGGTCACTAAGTAATTGAATATCATTTTTGATTTGTATCTTCTACACTACACTACTACCCAAATAGGTAGGTAGGCTTGGTTGAAAGTGGTCAAAACTCACTTTCATTAAAAACATCGAAACTTTAGCTATACACTAAAAAAGCTAAACACTAAAAAAGCGTTGGCAATTTTTTTTTGCACCCTGTATATTTTTTTGTAAAATTAAACTTTGTAGACAGATATATGGACGTCACAAAACAATCCTCATTATCACTTTGGCTTCTATAATACCTATTATGAAGAAAATAATCCCGGCAGCAAAAAAAGTTCTACAGTAAAATAGTGACTTCAGGTTGACAGAGGCGCTTTTTAAATATCTATTATTGTTGTAATAATAAATAGAACTTGCATGTTAAGCAGAATGCTTAACGAAAAGTTCGATTCTGGTCTTGAATATTTTGTTTGCACCGGCGATCTCTTGGGGAAGGGGGGGGGCTCCCCCAATGTCTCTTTCCAGTTCTTGTTGTTGGGAAATTGAAGTACATTTTACAAAACATTTTTTATTTCTAATTTCTTCAAACAACAATAAAAAAAAATCTCAAAGTTTCAGGTAACTTGGGAATGTGAATGAATGTGAGTGAAAATATACTTTATTGTCCAAGAAAAAATTGTACATGACAAGATATATCTTAAAAGAAGTTAAAAAACCTCCAAATCAGTTACTTCAACCGAAAAGAAAATAAAAAACAAAAGATCAAAAGATCTTGGGTGGAAATAACGAGCATTCAAACTTGGATGAGCATCCCACAAGGAACACACAAAAGATCAAAGCGAAAAGAGAAACGATTCGGTTGAAGTAACTGATTTGCAGGTTTTTTAACTTCTTTTTTGTTTTCATTGCCTTAGGAGCATTATCCCACTGGAAATATTAACACGCCAGAACGAATTCGTATCAGGTAACTTGGATAAGTGCCAGTGCGGAACGATGCCTATTTGTGAGTGGTTTAAGGTTGGAAATCAAAGTGTATGATGGTGTTTAATGATGTATATTGGAGGGTGATCAGTGAAACTACTGATGAGACCCCGCTGGTTACCCAGGGTGAAACATCGTTTAATCGTTTCTCTTTTCATTTTAATCTTTTATGTGTTCCTTGTGGGATGCTCACTCAAGTTTCAATTTTCGTTAGTTCCACCCAAGATCTTTTGATCTTTTGTTTTTTAATATATATCTTATTAAGAAAGCATTAAGGTTACGAAATAAAAAACGAAATATAAAGTAATGATATAAAAATTAACAGATAGTAACATACAAAAGTAATATTATAGCATTACCCATTTTACCTGTCGTCGTATATAACAAGTTATTATTTTTTTTTAGGTAGGCGTCTTTTCATAACAAATTACATTTTATATCTTCAGCTTCATTTTTATAAAATTATACTCACATGCCGGTTTTCTAGTTAACATGTGTCCAGCAGCATAAGTGTTAAATACCACTAGAGGTCTGCGGGTTTTTTCTACTTTTATTTTGAGATATGTAGAACATTTTGATTGATGACGTAGGCGCCTGAACCGAAAAAATCAACGATATACCATAATTTTGATACATTGTTCATGATACATACGTCTAGACGTGAAATTTGGCATTTAATTATCTCTTTTTCTCGTCTATAAAAAGACAAGTAGTTTCACTTAAATGAGGATATTAGAATCCCGCTTTTATGGCGCAACGGAGTATTTTTATCAAGGTTATTAAGACGTCTTTAACATTAGGAGCCGACGTTAGCTTACGTAGTATAACGTCTCCATATTCTTAACCACTAACACAACGAGTGTTACCTAAGGAAAATCGAAGAAGAATGAAAGGAATACTGGCGCTGAATATAAAAGACAAATATGTCCGATCCAATAAATTTCAGGTCTACGTTTATGTATCCTGACCAGCTTAAACTTCTTAATAACTAACCTTTATGCTAGCGCTAGCACAGGCTATATAGATAAGGTACTTACAATGCAAGAATAGTATAATATTATATTGGTAAATATATTATTATTACTTATCTTGCTTACAATGTAAAATAAAATTACAGATGTAGGTTCAAACAATAACTAATAATATAAAATTATAGATGAATACAAACAATTGGGAAATCCAAATAAGCAAAGCGCCCTCTAACCTAAACCCCCAACTATCCTAAAGCCCCCGATACCATGGCAACTGCAGGTGTTTTGTCAACAAGGCCCACAGTAGGCAGAAGGGAATTTTTACGTTTTCTGACAGAAAACCATTCGAGGTTATGTTTATCTTCCAAAAATATTTTTTCAAAAACGAATATGAAACCACTCCGCGTGTGCGGTCGCCCGACGAAAATGACCTAGCGCTGCGCGAGCATTACCCTGAGTTTATCAAAGAACCAAGAGAACTTTACTGGCTCGCTGGAATTATTAGGAATTCGCCTAGAAACACATAATTTTGTTTTTATTTTGATTCAATTTTTTTTAAATTTAAATTATTGCGGCATAAGTTATGTGCAAGTTTACTAGTGAAATCTTAGAGGCCTAAGGATATATTTTAGATCCCAACAGCAGTTTCAAAAGCACACGGATACTTGAGTATTAACAAAACAGGTCAGTAAAGCTCCATTTAGAGGTTGAAGAGACTCTTGCAAGTCGTTGATGCTCCTGTTTAAAATAGAATATGATTATTTCGTTTAGCGTCAGCAGCCGATTTTTAAATCTGCATGCTTTTTAAGTTAACCTGTTGTCCTTAAATCAGTGGTAACAGCTAGCAGGAGTGTTTCAAATTCAATTATAAATGCACTTGTAATGCAACCTTAAACACTACACCCAGTTACTTTAATATGTAGTTGGATAGCGTTTTTTAGTAAGTAATTCTGCAGTAAATGGTTTTTTTTTTATTTTAGTATTTTACTCGGTTTTTTTTTATGAAAAAAATCTTGTATGTAGGTACTGACTAGGGTCCCTAATTTATGAGTGCTGGAATTGCCAAAAAGTGCTGGGTTGGTTTGAGTTCAGGATTTGGGTGGTTTAGTTTCCGCTTTAGTTAAAAAAAAATGAAAAAAGTTTCATCACTGGTAAATTTGAACTTCCTAGGAGGTCAGGTAAGTGCTAAATAGGTATCTAAAGAAAACTGTTTAATACACTAATACCGTTTAGCCTTAATATATTAAGTGAGCAGCATAAAATAATACTGTGGAAAATTTTATTAATAAAAAGTTATTCTTAGGGCCAGTTTCTCAATAGCGGATTATCAGAAACTTAAAGTAACTCGCGAGCTATAAATCCCAGTTTTCTTGCTGTTTTTAAGCCAATATTTGTTTAGGTTAACCCTGAGGTAAGGTAACTTACCCTCACCTTGAAGCCCTGGCTATCCTGGAGTTAATTTTAATCTGATTTTTAAAGATTTTTACTAGGTTATGTTGCTTGAGTTAACAGAAACTCGCTTTTGAGAAACCGGCCCTTAGTCTCTCTTGTTTTTTGAATAAAATAGGTTAGTGACTTGAAAATTGGAGAATATTAATCAGGAAAAATTCTTTAAAATATAAATAGTTGCTCATTCATCTTTCAAATAAATTAAATACACAGGATCAAATACTATGTGTTTATGTCATAACTGGTGGTTAGTGAACACTTCTATGAAAGTTTAATCATGCACTGTGAACCTGCTTAGATTTTGAAACTCATATAACACAGGAAAATCAAACAGCAGATTACAAAACTTGATTTAATTTGGCTTGATACTTTTGTCTCTAACTTATAACTTAAATAACAAAACCAAACCTCTGCTTCTGTGACTAAAAAATGTTTATGCAAAAAATATTTTAAACAGTTTATAAACATGTGCCACTCAAGAGAAAATTTTTAAGAAATATTGGTTGTCCTCGCCTAAAGCGCAAAATATAGAAACAAAATTTAGAGATAGAATATTTCTTGTTATTTTTATTATTCTTTTAGGAGCTGTATATAATAACAAAACATATGGAGCAGTAGATATTTAGGCAACTACCTAAAATGAAAAAGAAGAAGATTCTAAAGTGCCACCACCCAGAGAAGAATAATAATCTATAAAGTAAAAAGTCTACAATTTGTACTCAAACATACAGAGCAGTGAATATTTTGCCAACTAAAATGTATAGCAAAACCACCAAACAAAGAATAATAATCTATAAACTCAAAGTAAGTTTTTGCTTCTGATTTCACTTATATTTGGTAAAACTTCCCTAAATAAACAAAATTTATTATAGTCTAGATCCGATATCAAAAATTAATTTAACTCTTATTGTTTATTGCAAATTTTCAAAACAAAACAGAAAAACTATACACAAAGAACAAAACAGAGAACAATTTTGAAGGGGGACCCTCACAAATACTTTCTGGCTCTGTTGGAAATTTCATAGGGTAATTTTTATCTCTGGAATTTAAAAAGGGAAAGGTCTTTTAAACGTTTTTACTATTAATTATGTCAAAATTTTAAAAAGCTAGGATGACTGGTGTTTAAAATATTTGCTTTTAAATTTGGTATGGAATGAAGAAAAGGTTTGAACCTTTTTAGGGGATCAGTTTTTCCACCAAAATTTAAAGAATAAAAGTAGGCTTATTTGGATGGTATGTTTGAGAAAACAATCAGAAAAAAATCATGAATTGTTTATTCCCTTTTTTATTATGAAAAATGTAACTTTAAAATAACGTTTTTTCCTGACTTTTGTGCAAGAAATTGTTTATTTGTCGCTCCTTGACAAATCTTGGATGGATCTTGCATGTTTGTAAAGCAACTTTTTTTTATATAATTTCTCCTGGAAAAACTCATATCCCTCAAGTCACCCCCAAAAAGCCTTATGGACTATGGAAAAAAATATATTAAAAAGTAATTTCTAGACTACTAAAATTGTATAATGTTTTTCAAGTGTTCACCAAATACTCAAAAACACCTTATTTATGTTTTCGTTGAACATGAATTTGAATTATTTCAAGCATAAGTCAAGGTGCCAATGGGCTTTTTTCCATGTTTGAAGGGAGCGCTTGATAATAAAGATTTTTTGACGGATTTTGGTAAATAAGGGGGTCTATTTTACAAATCCAAGTGATGAAACTCTGGCTCCTTTGGGAGAACTCCAAAAAATAAAATATAGTATAGGCACCATAAGGGTTCTAAGAACAGATTTAACAGTAAACATTTTTTTAAATAAACACATCAAAAATGGACTATATATAAATCCATTTTTGTCGGAATATATACTTTTTTTGACACCCCAAATATTCCAGATGGCGATGACGGCGACTTAAAAGCACAAAATTTTGATGAGAAACTAGATCGAGTACACACGTATAATACATTAACCTCAGGGTTTTTAGAAAAACTGATTCCATTTTTTAGAATAAACTTTTTTTCGGAATAATATAATTAAGGTTCCTAGGGGCAAAAAGAATCGTAAATGACAAAAAAACTCAATTAAGAAATTTTTGGATCAGCTGAATTCATTTTTGGTGTAAAAAAATTTTTAGGGTAATTTAAGGGGCTTAAGGGTGAGTTTTAGGGGTAAAGTGGTAAAAACAACATACTATTGATAAAAAGACATCACTTTGGAGATTCTGGGGTTAACTAAATTCATTTTGGGGGTTAAACAGTTTTTAGGGGTAATGTAAGGAGCCTGAAAGGGTAACATAAAAAATTATTGGTGTAAAAGATATGTGATATATTGATTTAGGAGTTTTTTGGATCTTCCAAAATTAATTTTGATGTTCCAATTAATACAATAGGGATTCAGATGAGGATTTAGAGGTAGTTTTAGGAAAATATATCGATTTGGATATTTTTAAGTCTTCTAAAGTTGTATATATGTTAAGAGGTAATATAAGTTTGGACTGGATCCCAAAATTATGTCCTAAGATCCTTCTATTATCTCCAGAATTTTTTTTTATCCAAAGAATGATATCAGTGGATCCCAAAACCCTCAATTTGATATATCATCTGTCTGTATTTGATCTGGTTTCTTCTAAAATATTTGTGTCCCATCTTAAATATTTTAAGTTTTACAAGGGTATCAGAGTGGCATTAATCGGATTCATAAAATGTTCACCTGTACCAATTAAAATCAACTAAAAAAACTGAAATTAGTCAACCATGCATGCAAAATGTTTACTTTTAAAACTGCTAGTAGAACTCTTAGATACTTCTAAGAATTTTTAAATCACATAAATGGATTACGGGAACCCAAAAACCCCTGAATTGATGTATCAGATGCCTATATTTTGTTTTATTTTTTTTATTAGTTATTTTAAAAAAATGGGCACCACCTTGAATATCTGGATTCAAGTTCCCCAAAATCAGTAAAAAAATATCTGTTATCAAGCTCTTTCTTCAATTTTGTTGTTTTCTCTAAAGAAAATATTTTTTCAGTTCATACACTTATACTTTTGTTTTTTTTTTAATTTCAGAAGCTAATCACGTGAAGCCTGATATTTGAAACTACAGCTACTAGTTTGCGGTTCCAAAGAAGGAAAAAATAACATGTTATTCTTTTCTTTTTTAAGTTAGATTTAATTTAAATGATTATTAATAAGTATTTTTGAGATAAGTTTTTGAATTCATTTATTTAATTGCATATCTATAGGTTTATAATGTTGTGGCCATAATCACCTCAACAAGTTGAGCCATGTGTGCATTTAGTTTTACGTCCAAGGACCAGATGCCCACCGGTGAACACAAATCCTCCGCTGTTTTGTGACCATCGGTAGGCACGTAGTCCTGAGACGTAAAACAGAAATGCCCACATGTGAGCATGGGCAATATGTGAATAGGAGGGTGTCACATTCTAAACACCAAATACATTTAATTATGTTTTACATTGAAATATTTATTACACTCCATTCCAAATTGCTGCAGACCAGTTTTTTGACACTGACAATGACAGTTCCATTTAGCTTCTGTGTTTAATTATCAGCCACCATATTGAAATGGGTCCAGAGAATTTATAATGAGGTGTATATGTAAAAAGGTAATTTTTCAGCATATTTTTTAAAATTTTATTATATGTACTTAATTAAAATTGCTAAAAATATTTCTACGACACAAAAATGCTCTTCTACCCATATAGTTGTTAATGTTCTGTGAATAACTAAAAGGTATAAAAATTGTATTGTTCATTCTGGTAGTTTTCTTGCCTAAATTCCAAAATCTGAAAATAAAAAAAAAATAGAGGTAAACAATTGTCTAATTTAGCTACAACGCTTTTTTTAGTACTAGTAAGGAGTGCTTTAATAAATGTTCACTTACAACCAAAACATAACTTCAGAAAAGAGAAAGTATTTCTGCAACCCTATCTTTGCCGCAGCCTTATCTTATGCATTGTTAACTACATTGGGCATTGGTAATTAGAGTTTTAGTTAAAGGGTGTTTTATTAGGAAATTATAGAGATTTTTGGAACTGTAGCTCTTTCAGAAGCTACACGTTTCAAATTTTTACACAATAAATGATTCACTAACAGAAAACACAAGTTTACATAAAAGATATATGCCAACAAAAATAAATAGGTAGTATTTCTGTGTGTGCAAGCATATTAAATATTAAGTTTTTGGATTTTATTTGAATTATTTATTTTTGAGTTTGCACAAGAAGTAATAATTTTGGGTAAGGGATTTAAATGAGAAAGGCATCAGTACATGAGGTCAATAACAGAGTTTGTACAGAAAACCTTTAATTGGATTCTCTGATGTCTCTCAGTTTTCCCTAACCAATTGTAAAAAACTTATCATAATTTTTTCAAGAATTTTGTATAAAAGAAAACAGCTGCAAAATTTTATTTTGACAAATTTCATGATTCTAATTTGTTTTTAAATCAATTTTTTCCAGATGGGCTTCCAGATTTTCCTTGTTTTTGTATATTTTTTTGTCAAATTTCCTGACCTTTTCAAAGAATAAATTTCTCAACTTTTCTCGGTTTTTCAGTTCCATTTTGACTGACTAAAATTGTTACAATAAGAATTTTAATTTTGAATTTTATAAATATACCTTGAAGACAAGAAAAGCAGTGTCATTCCATCTTGATAGATTTCTTTCCTACAATAAGGCATGATTTAGGAAATCCCTGACAATGCAGCTAGTTTACTTATTGCAAGGCTTATTGTATTCCTCATTGAATATTCTTTTCTACTGTTCACATAGGTGTTTTTTTTTCCAGGTGGAGCAGCCTTCTTATTAGTATTTTCAGGAACCCTCCCTCCTAGACAGTTTCTTCAGGCCAGTATGCTTATTCTTGAACAAATGTGAGGGGAATTTCGCTCACCTCACCTCACGGCCCTTGGACACCTTAAACTTACAAAAATATTCAGGTCCTAATTTTATTTTCAACTCTTAAAAAGTGCATAGAGGTTGCTATAGTTATGGAACTCTGAATACACCTCAAAAGAATCTAAAAGTTAGAAATTTCCTTAAACTAAAAATGAGTAACTAACAAACGTTGCCTAGTCGCTTGTAGTTATTTCAAGGGGTAATTATGCAGTATACGGTTTTCTGCCATTTTTGATTTTTTATGAAAAATTCTTTATGGGGGCACCTACTAGGGTCCCTAGGACCCCAAATCCGCCTGCGTCCGTTGGTTTTTTCTTTTTTTTAATTTTTTTTCACCAAAACAAACCAATCCAACACAGTCCAGCCCTAAACAATGAAAAAAACACATTCCAACCACTCTTAAGGCACCCTTTTTTCCCTTTAAAAAAAAATCGGGCGCAGCGCAGGGACCCTAGTAGGTGCCCCCATAAAAATTTTTTATAAAAAATAAAAAATGGCGGAAAACCGTATAGTGTTTAATTATCTTTCAAGGAAAAACCAAGGGAGAAACCCTTATAAAGACAACAATACTTATTCAAAAAATGTATAGTCAACCCGAGGTCTTACCTTAAGAATTTGCTTTCTTTTATTTTTTCTTGATCCATTGCATATTTTCGGAGTCTTTAAGCACACCAAGAGGCAAATAATGTACTACATTAGCAAAAACCGAGGTACAACTAGAAAAACTTATTTTTTTTTTGTCTGAAAAATAAACACGAAGTCACATGGACCTAAAGGTTTATTTGCGCGGTGGTACCGTACAGCGGCGGTAATGATGATAGCAAGGCAAGTTCGGGCTACAGCAACGCATCATGAGTTACACGGAAGCGAAAGTAAAAAAAACTTATGTGCTTTAGCGGCGCGGAATGCGAAATCAAAATAAGTAAACTATCCCCAAATTTTTAACCCGGTGCAAAAAAAGCTCTGGTGTCCTACTGTGGACAAAAATAAATAAACTCTCCGCGTTGCCATGGAAAACAAATGCAATGATATGATTAAATTGATTTCCCAATAATATGATCAATATAAGATTTCAGATATGTACAAACAATAAAAAAAATATTTACTCCTCTGAATCTCCATCCAAATTTTTAGCTAGCAAGTGTAAACGGTTTGACGTTTTCAACTACCAAAACCAATATTTTTTTGTGAAATTTTGGTTTGCCGGACAGGAAAAACAAATTTTTTGCGCTTGGAGTTGGATTTTTAAGTCTGGACTGAAAATGTCTAGAAATTCAACAAAAACTACCCAAAACAGTCAAACCAAAAGCCTTTGCAACGATAAGACTTTCGAGTGCACTATATACTCTTAAGATAAATAATAAAAAGGAAAATAAATATTAAACAAAAATATATAAATCGGAAGCAAGAAATCCCCTAAAATTCTCCTCATTGCATTGGGAATAATTCTCTGACTATCTCAAGGCTTACCTAGAGACCCTCTATACATTTAACAATTGCTGTTGACCCAAAAATTGTATACAGGACCTCTAATATGACCCACCAAATTAAAACTGCCAGATATAAATATTATGTACAGAATTAAATAAATTTTTTTTTTGGAACAGAAAGTCATGACAATTTTCCAGTGAATCCACTTTCTGGTATAACCGCTGTCTTCGGTAACTCCTTGGCCATTTTCAGCAACATCCTTTTAGTTTCTGAAGCAGTATCAGTCTCTGAAGTGCTAATCTAAGGTGTTCTTGAACGCGATAAGTGTTAAGATGCGTTATGTATCACGTATCGTTGCGGCACACGTATCAGGAACACCTTAAATTAGCACATATATCTGCTCTTTTCGAACGTGCTACAAGTTTCTGACCAATAAATGTGCTTGGTTCTTGCTAAATGCGGATACGTATACCGCGATGAATTACAGATAGCTTTATGTCTCTAATGAAAGATTTTCAGAGGCAGTATCAGTTTCAGAAGTGGTAGTGGTTGAACTTGTAGATTTTAGAAGCTTCTGAGTTTTCCTATAAACACGCATTTGCATGAATTTTAATTAAATATTTTTACTACGACCGTGCATGTGGGCTGTTCTCCAAAAAACTTGACATTTGCGGTCCCCCGCGTAAAAAAATACAAAATAGTAAGTTAATAATTTGTTTTTGTTATAATCAGTAAATATACGCTTTGGCGCATACCGGTCAACACATTTTTTTTACTATTTTTTTTTGATGTTTTAAAACCATTAATAACACGAGAGTCTCTTGGTAAAGCGAAACTAGTATTTACAAAACGTGTTCAAAGAAAAAATTATAACAAATTTAACAAACCATATTTTTAACGCAAATACCCAATGCTTTATAATTTTTTCAGTGATGTCCTTCGATCCAAGCCTCTTGAATATTTTTAAAAAGGAATCGACTGTTCCTGACCACAGCCACAGAAAGCAGAGCTTGGTGGCTTTGTTATGCTATATTTTTAGTTTAAAAATTGAAAAGTACAGTGTGTTGAGCATAATTTCTCACTTATGTTAATTTGAAAAAAGAAAGAAAACTCCTTATTTAAAAAAATCTTTTTTCATTTCCTATTTCAAAAAAGACAATAAAATACGGGAGACGTTTTCTCTGCAAGAAAGTTAGGGGGAAAATTTAAATGAAAATAGTTTAGCATCATCATAAAATCAGACATCACACAATAACATAAGCGTTTTATTTCAACAAAACCTCAGTTTTGTTAATACATTTCTTACTTTTGTCAACACATTAATTCAAAAATTCAAATTTTTTTCTTAAAATATTAAAGATTAAGCTCAACCACGAATTGGAGCTGATATAAAACTCAATATGATTAAACAAGTTCGACAAATAATATTAAGAACAATACTAATTTAAAAAAAATAAGGTATCCGAATGTCAGGTTTTTTGGTGAACACCCCATATTTACCTACTTTCCTAAACGTATATTAGTTTTAAAAGCTTCACTTTCCCGCACCCGTGCAGGAGAGTAAAATCTCTATTCAATTTGAAGTTGTTAGATATTTTTTTACTTCGAAAGTTACAAGGGCGTAGATGCGATTTTTACTTGGGGGGGGGGCAGTATGAAAAAAATCAGCTCAACTCATATTAAAAACTGGGCTAGGAACTCGTTTTGTACCTATATTTGCGGCTAAAATAATGTCATAAGTGCGCCGTGGGCGAAAATTTTCTAAAAATATAGTAATATCTACAAAATGAAGGAAAATTTAGCGCCCTATTAAATTTACAGGAAAGATTTGTGGCGTAAAGGGCAAAGAGAAAGGAAACAAATCGTAAAAAAGTTTTTCCTCGACCAAGTTTTGAACCCGGGGCCTCTAGAATACCAGTCTAATGCTCTACTGAGCTACCCCACTACTAACAAATAAATCAGAGGAAAAGATTTCCGAATAGCCAGTTAAAACCGCAGTTCCTCGGTAGCTCAGTCATTAAAGCATTAGACTAGTATTCTAGAGGTCCCGGGTTCAAATCCTGGTCGAGGAAAAACTTTTTTCCGATTTATTCCCTCTCCCTTTGCCCTTTAGGCCACAAATTTTTTCTGTAAATTTAATAGGGCGCTAAATTTTTCCTTCATTTTTTAAATATGTTTGGCTGAAATTATTAATTGGAAATTCGCCACCTGACACTTCCAATAAAACGCTATATGTCGCTCTGGCGACCGAATAATTTCTTCTACAATTTTCCTTCAGAATTCACAACAAAAAATCTTATAAAATAAAAAGTTATAATTATTCAATAAAAATGAAATAAAATGATATTTTGTTTAGATGAGGACATTCAGACGATGCCTGAGCAATGTTAGTGGTTCAGACTCCGGTAAAATGAATGTTGAAAGATTTTCTTGACAGATAGTAGATCAAGTAAATTTGTGAGATTTTTTTTTAAACAAGGGAGAACAGTGTGATCACAATATGGGTCAATTTTTTTTTATATGAAATAAGAAAAAAAAAATATTTTTTGGGAATGCCCTGTAGAAAGCCTTCCGAATTGAATAATTTGCGGAAATGCACCGTTTTCGAGAAAAATGGAAAAATTGGAAACTTTGGGTAAAAATGTGTTACAGAAAAAATTAAAGCGGAAATGTAGAAATGAAAATGTGCGAAAATTTATTTTTGAGGAAAAAAAAAGACAATTTTCTATACAAATCAGTTTTTAAAAAAATTATTACGATTTTGGGATTTTAACATTCTCCTGACTATAACTATATCATTTAAAATGGGGAGTAAGGGATAGTGATGCGAATATAATGTAACCTTCATATTTGCTCGTAACAGCTGGAGACCGTGCTTACCCCATTGGGCATGGGACCAGAGGTTTTCGCTCGGTATGATGCGAATGCAGCCAGCCTCTCATATCCAAATGCCAACCTCACCTTCTCATGGTGCTCCCTGTCTAAAACAGACGAGGCTCTGGCGACCGAATATGGCCGGTATAGCCCTATGGGGAACTAGAATCAACACTGTACAAACTCGTACAAGGGAGTAGAGTGGTTAAACTAGGATCAAAGGGTGTACAATAAGCCAGTAATGGCTGCAGTGCAGTGACTCTGGCCAGCCATCAGGTTGGTCGGAGCCACAATCGGGGGGTTTTAGTCGGTAGGAATCCGACACTACCCGGGCTCTCCTGGTAGAGGAGAAATTGCGGAGATGCACAGTTTTCAAGAAAAACTGTTTCAGGATGGACATATGGACGTTAAAAAATATTACGATTTTGGAATTGGCCCATTCTCCTGAATATAACTATATTATTGAAAATTTGCGGAAATGTACCGTTTTTGAACTTCTTGTAGAAATGTGATATGAAAAAAATTGAAACGGCTGTAGATTTCACTTCTTCTCCTCAATACAAATATCGAAAAGAAAATCTGCGAAAATGCATTGTTTTTGAGAAAAAGTGAAAAAATGCCACTTTTTGTAGAAATGTGATAGTAAGTTTCCGCAAATTTTTGCTTTTATATTCAAACTCAGGGGGTCCTATTATAGAAGACTCCAAATTTTTCTTTTTATCACATTTCATGTAAACGAAAGTTGAGCCAAGTAAAATCTAGAGCTGTTTCAATTTTTTTTATATAACATTTCTACAAAAAGTTACATTTTTTTCACTTTATTTCTTTATTTGCATTGAAGGGAAGAAGTGAAATCTAAAAACGTTTTTATTTTGTCTTTATCGCATTTCTACACAAAGTTTATATTTTTCAATTTTTCTGGAAAACGTTACGTTTCTGCAATTTTTTGCTTTTATATTCAAACTCAAGGGGTCCTATAAAAGACCCACTATCATTTTTTTTTCAATATCATATTTCATGTAAACGAAAGTTGAGCCCATAAAATACTGGGTTGCTAAAAAACTGAAGTAACTCATGGAGTATCTTCTTATCTTTCTTAGCTCTAAACGACGGATTTTAATGTGGTTACAGTAGTAATAATAATAGTTGAGATGAAATTTGCATTTCAAGACAGCATAAAAATAAAGTTTTAAATGAATTAATAAGGAGAAATCCAAAATATGTAGAATTGTCTTCTTCAATTTTACTTTGACACGTTGTCTCCAAAATTTAATAAAGCCTGGATTAGCATCAGATTTGAGGAACTGAATCCCATTCGGTTTGATATTAAATGATTGGAGCAGACAACAGAGTACTTAGCTACCATAAAAAATAAAAATTATAAATTGTTACATTTTTTTAAGAAGCAAATGTAAAAATGTGTGAACAAAATATGTAACAAAGTGACCGTCAGCCATTCCAGGTAAATGTCCACAATGACCAATATACCAAAATTCGAATTTACGAAGGCATCAACCTAGTCTCTGTGACCACTTCCATATTTTATAATATATCTCCAGAGGCTGAAATTGTTTTTACTAAAAAAAGTCATTGTTGGGTCACAAAAATTCCAAAAACATCAAATTTGGGTATTTTTTCATGTTAAAAGGTCAGCCTAAATTTTTTCCTTTAAGATGTTTTTCCATGAAATAATTTTATAGAAAATAAATTAAGTAGGCTTGCTAGTATTGCCAGGATATATTATGTTTGCGAAAAAACCAAATGGCTGTAAATAAACATACATGCATGCCAGGACCTTACAGTAAAGGGCCATGCAAATTTGAAGAAAATAGAAACTTGAGTCTGTGTCTGTTCAACTTTTTGAAGCATCAAAGACATCATATTGAATTTATGGAAATCTAGATATAACACAAAAATAACCATAAACCAACAAGTATGATAATGAAAAAACAATTTTTAAATTTACTAATTCAATAATACTGTCTAAACTAGTTGAAAATTATAATTCTTTCTATCAAAGGTAATGTATCAAAATGTTTTCTTTTATTTTTGCATTTTATGAAAAAAAAGGTTTATAAGGAGTTGAAATTTACCGCCCAGATTTTTTTTAAATATGAAAATGGGTGAAAATATTTGAAAAAAATGTACCATCATCATTATTGAATGATGAAACCTACGCCACTGTCACTGTTTATAACTGTTTTCATTCTATTACAACCATACTAATATTTTTATCACTTTGGCTCCTTTTATTTTTCTTTTAACCCGACGTTTGCTGGGAAGCTTTCGCACGTCCTGTTTTTCCGTCTTTGTAGCTGACTCAACCCACATTTTTTAAAAATAATTTACGAAAAAACCCAAAAAAATTAAAATTTGTACCTTAAGTTTTAAAAAATTTTGCTTACGGCGCTATAAAGTTGTTGATTGTTGGAATTTTACTTTATCTTTGGTTTCACAGCAAATTTTGCCTTAGCGATACAACACATTGATTGATTGATTGACTGATTAAGTAAACCAATAGTAAATTTTTTTAAAATTATTGTCTGCGGCGCATTAATGACAAAATCATTGACATCTTAAAATCATAACATGTAAATGTACAATTTTGTAAAAATGCCGGTGAATATTATAATATTTATATACATAGTTACACACGAAACGTATATAATTCAATTTACACATAAAATTTAAATGATTTTGCGTTTTCTTACTTTCTTTTTAATATCTACAAACTACTATACCTTCATCAAAAACATGATTTTACTAACTACTAACTGTCTGCATATAACTAAAGCATGACTTTTTTGGTTACCGATGCGAAAAAACTTTTTTTTGGTCACGGATGCAAAAAAAGATATCGGTTCGTTTTTTATCTAAAATTAAAGAGAAATAGCGGGAAATAGTAATATTGAAAAACTCTAATTATTCTTGCCAAAAAATTAAGTTTTCACCAAGTATTTACGAAAAAATCATTTAAAAGCATCGTCAAAATATCAAACTGTCAACGATTAAAATGACGCAACAATGAACGTGACCGAATACAAAGGCATATCGCACTGGAAACCACCATTGTTATTGCATTTACCAGCCGCCTTGATTTATAGTGTAAAAATAGTGTGTTGCGAGAAGTGCTATTCGTTCGAGATTGTTAAAAGTATTTTCCTGTTTTTCTTGGATTTTTTTATAAAGGTATTAAAAGAATAGTGTTAAGAACTCGCGGCGAAACTGTGCTTTTTTTTTTTCGCGTTTTTAAATACCTCGCTACCCTCCTTATTTAAACCAACGCTTGTAAAAAAATGCACTATTTCAGCCACTATTGTAAAAAAAAATTATTTGAAGTTCAGCCATTCCATAGAATTTGAAACCAAGGTATAAAAATTAAAGTTGTCCATATGCAATATATTTTATACGGAATATAATTATTATACTCTACATATTCCTCATTTTTAGGAAAAAATATTGACTACTTTTTTACAAAAAATTAGGTCAATCTTGTAAGCTTAGTTGTTGATGGATTCATTTATTTAACAGATGCCAATCATTTTATTTTGTTGAAATGTGAATTCCGTCATCTGGGCCATTATTCTTGAAATCTGACCTAGAGAGTAGTCCCAGAAATATGGGTGAAAGTAAAAGTTCGCATGCGTTCTCACCCGTTTCAGAGATCTCGGTTGGTCCGGACCCGACGAGATTTGAGTACTCCCTTCTCACTTGTTCAAGAATACTGGCTCTTTTCAGTGAAGTTTGTATATTAAAAATTAGGTCCGTCATAGAAAATTCATATTATTATTTTTTTCTAATAAAGCAGAGATCGGCCACTGCGATGTTGCAGTTATATTTCTTAAATTTAGTTTATCTTATTTATGTAACATCCCGTCATTGTTTTTTTTTAATTTTTGTAGATGGTTTTTGTCTTGTATCAAGTGAACATTGTTAGTTATGTATAAAAACTGATTTCTAAGCTTATTGTTTTTTAATTCGTGGACTAAAGCAGAATTCTTTACACTAATTGCGTGGGTGAAATCAAGCCATTTGTTCCTTATTTTCGGCACACTGATCGAATGTGAAAGTGAACAAGATGAATACTGTAGACTGATTAAAAATTCATGAGGAATCTAATTACTGGTATCATCAGGTAAAGTATCGGTGGAGTGGGGTAAAAGCTGACGTTTATCATCAATAGGACTCAACGTGATTTTTTTTAACACTTGGTGTTGGTAGGATTTTATAAATCTTTGTGAGATATGTGTGTTTTTTTTTCAAAAATTCATTTTAAATAACCGTCAAATGTAATTTTTCTAGGTGAAGCCTTTTTCACAACTTTTACCCTCATCCTAACATTGAAATTTTTCTCTTATTTCCCCTTCAGAAAAACTATTCTTTCATATTTTTTTTCTAGTTTCATGGATTTAAGCAGCTAAAAAGTCTTAAAACCGACAGACAGCAAAACTTAGTTCAGTGGATGTCGAGTGAACAATCAAATCCCAAAGAAATTTAGTCTACGACATATCCGTTGGATAATACAAATTTCAAAACGTTGTACGGTTCTAGGACATCCCAAAACGGTCTAAAAGCGACAATGATTTTAATTTATTATACTTTTTGTTCACTATAATGAATACAATTGCTATCCAGTGTTTGTCCAACAGATGGTAAATCCAAAAAATGTCTTTTTATGGTTCTGTGACCCAAAAATTATCCAATGGCTGTCCGTTAAATCAAAAAAATAGTTCCATTGGATATAAAAACATTCCTAAAATGCAAACCGTTTGTTTTCAGCTAGAAATGGAAATCTTTTAGTCTTGGTTTTTTGTCAGTACCATAATTTTCATTAAAATAAATTATGTTTTTATTAAATATTGAATCATATGGGAAATAAATTGGTTAAAAAACACCCATCACACTTTAAAGACAAATATCGCTTGTTTCATGAAAGTTGAACTCTCTACAAATCTAAATGTGGCTGATGTTGCCTTCTGGCAGGTATTTGTGTCCCTCCATCCATCCATCATAATCCATAGCGGGCAACTGAAAACTGCTACTGCTACATTATTTTTATCGATGTCTTTGTGTGTTTTCTTCAAACATTTTTATATTTTTGTATCGTAATATGGTGTACTGTTTTAATAACTATTTACCTCATTTCGTAAGATCCGTAGTTCTATACCTTAGCGTTAATGATTTTCAATTTGGGAAAAGCGCTATGTAGCGGTGCAAAAATTGAAAAGAAAATAACATTTTCTTCTTTACCGAGTAAAAATAATTAAGGCTATATTTAACAGAAATATAGCTCCTAATAAATGAATGCCAATATATTCAATAAATTTGGAAAAAAGAACTGACAATAGTTCAAAAACTGCTTAAACTTGACCCCTCAAGGTTATTCGTGAGGCGATTTTATAGATATACAGTTGTAGAAAGTTAAATTATGAAATATTTATTATATCTAGGTATGACGTCACTTGACCAGTGGCTGTTGAAATTCCAATGACGTCACTTGGCCATTGGCTGTTGAAGATGTCCAAGAGGGTTGCAAGGGGGTTGCAAGGGAATGCCATAAAGGCCTGTGCGAATAGGGGATGTTATCACGTGACTTATGTTCTACACAGTGAGTCTGCTTGGGGTTTATACAGGGTGCTCTAGTGACATGCACCTGTCATCTGTCATTTGTGCTCTCTAGCCAATCTGTCAAGTGCCACAAGGTCTTAGACTACTTAGTGTTAACGTATGCCTGCTGAAATTTTCTAATGGTTGAAACTTTCTAATATTAGTTACCCATTCTCGGTCACAAGTGCCAATGTATGGAGTAGAAAATGGCGTCACGCATAGCATTGGGGCCTTATTATTTCAAGGGTGGCACTATTTGAAAAATGTTGAGATGAGAGAGATTGCTATCAGCCGGTATACCGAAGGTACTTTTTCCGCTATGTGCGCACGTTTTTCTCCTATGGTTTCTGTAAAAAACTAATTTTGGTTTGCTGCGCAGGGGACAAAAGACCTTAGTAGTTTTCTGCGAATTTCTCGAGATCTAAGTGATCGATTTGAAAAATTCTTTTTTTGTTGGATTTCCGTGTTGCAATGCTATTTATTCTTAGAGAGATGGAGAAGCCAAAAGGGCATTAAAGTGCTTGACCTTGGTAGTTTTTGCCAGATATCTCGCGTTATAGCGATGGGATTTGAAAAATGTTAGTGTTAAAAAGGGGGAGGGCATGACAAAAAGGTTGTATTATGTGTGTGACCCAGCTGTGCAGCTCGAGTTAAAAGGCTTTTATTTTTACGGTAAATAATATTATTATTATATGGATTTTAAAATGATCAAAATGTGTGCTTTTGTGAAGACAAAATCGAGTATACTCAAGATAACCCATGACCCTGTTTATCAAGAATTTAAAATAACATGTTTACGTAAAGCTTACTAATGAGCTAATTTAGAACAAAGACGGATAACCTATGAACTTGTTTTTCATAAATTTATCAGCGACAAAAAAAATAACATGTTTATTTGCTTTGATTTATTTTTGAATTATAATTAATTGACCTCTGATCCCCTATCAGTATTGAAACGAAAAACAATGATGAAATAAAACAAATAATTGGTAAATCTTTTGATTTATTGAAATACCATTTTATAACCATAATTTTTAAGCAGTAATTTGGCACCCAGATTTCTCGTTTCAACGTGTTTGATTGCAAACTCCAACAAGCAGAACTTGCACATTCTTAAGCTGTGGTTTACGTTTCTACGACAAAAAAACACAGTCTTTGTGGATATCTAATGGAACTATTTTTTTGATTTAACGGACAGCCATTGGATAATTTTTGTGTCACAGAACCATAAAAAGAGATTTTTTGGATTTACCATCTGTTGGACAAACACTGGATAGCAATTGTATTTATTATAGTGACCAAAAAGTATAATAAATTAAAATCATTGTCGCTTTTAGACCGTTTTGGGATGTTCTAGAACCGTACAACGTTTTGAAATTTGTATTATCCAACGGATATGTCGTAGACTAAATTTCTTTGGGATTTGGTTGTCCACTCGACATCCACTGGACTAAATTTTGCTGTCGGTTTTAAGACTTTTTAGCTGCTAAAAACTATGAAACTAAGAAAAAAAATCAAGAAAGAATAGTTTTTCTGAAGGGGAAATAAGAGAAAAATTTCAATGTTAGGATGAGGATAAAAGTTGTGAAAAAGGCTTCACTTAGAAAAATTTAATTTGACGGTTATTTAAAATGAATTTTTGAAAAGAAAACCACACATATCTCACAAAGTTTTATAAAATCGTACCAACACCAGGTGTTAAAAAAAAATCACGTTGAGTCCTATTGATGATAAACGTCAGCTTTTACCCCACTCCACCGATACTTTACCTGATGATACCAGTAATTAGATTCCTCATGAATTTTTAATCAGTCTACAGTATTCATCTTGTTCACTTTCACATTCGATCCGTTTGCCGAAAATGAGGAACAAATGGCTTGATTTCACCCACGAAATTAGTGTAAAGTATTCTGCTTTAGTCCACGAATTAAAAAACAATAAGCTTAGAAATCAGTTTTTATACATAACTAACAATGTTCACTTGATACAAGACAAAAACCATCTACAAAAATTAAAAAAAACAATGACGGGATGTTACATAAATAAGAAAAACTAAATTTAAGAAATATAACTGCAACTTCGCAGTGGCCGATCTCTGCTTTATTAAAAAAAAATATTAATATGAATTTTCTATGACGGACCTAATTTTTAATATACAAACTACAAAAATCTCTGAAACGGGTGAGAACGCATGCGAACTTTTACTTTCACCCATATTTCGGGGACTACTCTCTAGGTCAGATTTCAAGAATAATGGCCTGTAACCAACTTACAAGAATTTCTATTAAAGGTTCTTGATTGTCTTCAACTTGAAGAACATTGACCTCCTCTTGAATTTAAATATCATTTGGATCGTCTTGTTTGGCATTTTTTTCTTTGTCAAATTAAAAGTCAATTTTTGGTTACGGCACTTCTAGGTTTCCATGTATTTTTTTTTATTGACCAGCACGTCAATAATTATAAGGTCATCATCTGTAAATTCAGTTTTTGAAGGGCTCCCTCCCCCAGTTTTTTGACATTCAGGTTTTTGTAACTGCATTTTTTTTCATATCTGCCCAAGTCTGTAACAAAAATACTTGCAAATTGTCGGAACATTTCAAAACACCTTAATTATAAACTTTGGTTGCAATCTCTGTCTCTTTCTCTCTTACTAAGGGTAAATGATGTGTTCATATATTTAGTCATAAAGAAAGGAATACTTAAAAAATAAATTTTATAGATCTTTATGAATCATTGCACAGTTTATAAATTTGATCACCAACAAGCAAACAAAAAATCAAGGATTAAGGTAAGGTATCGTTTGGAAGTTTAAAACCTAAGCCTCACTTACTCATTTTAAAGAAAGGACAGATATACAGAATAAGCACCAAATTTATGCTGATCAAATGGGTAAATGAGGCATAAAGCTACGACAATCATACTGTATACTCCAATTTTTGGATGAGCGTACTGACGTCATTTCTTTGGATCTCTATTTGATACATTGTTTTAGACAGCGACAATAAATATGTAAAAAAGTCATGTCGTTGATTGTTTCAACTTTTATATTTTGAAGGCGTCACTTTTTGCAATTTAAATTGGCGTAAAAATGGGAGCCAAGAGACTAAGTGATCAGAGTCAATTAATAATGCGAACTCAAAATAATGTCGACTTTCATAATGCTTGGCCTGCCTTTATTAAATGACGGTATTAAATTTACTTTGTCAACTTTAACAATGGCACAATATGAGCATGTTTAGATGACATGTTTATGTGACAAAAATGTCAGAAACCTTTCAACCTTCGTGTGAAACTGTCACAAATAGTGCCGAGTCAGGCTACGTCGACTTTATGTACCGATAAGTCCTTAATATTTCTTAAAATTAAGTTTTTAATGCTGTTCCAGTAAATATAAAAATTTATTAATCGTATTTTTGCGTGTAAACAAACCTTTAAAACTTTTAACGTACAAAACCATAGATAGTTATGGAATATGTCGCTGTCACTGCTCAGAAAAGTCAAACAAATTCTGCCTTTCCTTTTACATGGTGAGAATTTTCGACATTTTTAACGTCTATTGGTACACATAGTAGCAAATTAGCTCCACCGTAAAACTTATTCTGCAGAATATCTTTAAACTATTTAGGATAAATATTAAGGAGACAGGGTTTTTATTTTAAATAAGGCAGTAAGTAAAAATCGGCGCTTTCCAGAATTCTGACGGGTGAGATTTTTGGTCGTTTCTAAAAAATCTCGACCACGGGGGCCGATTCTTAGGCAAAACGTCGAATTTTCTGCTCATAATTGTAAAGGGGGACCAAAGATATTAAGGTATTTCACAGTAATAATAAATTACCTGAGATACATATAGCCTAATTTTAATTCGTTGTACTTGGTTACACATTTTTTCATCAAGCACAAATGATTTTAGTGCAACTCTAATAAAGATTTTCAAATGAAAACATTTCCACTCGCCATATTTTATACAGCTTGTGATATCAAATATCATCTATTTGGGGTTTATTCCTGCAGTCTCCAAATTGTCGATTGTTCTCGAATTAAGATAGTTGTTACAAAAATGAGAAAAAAAGGTAAATGATGCTAGAGATGATTATATACTTAAACTTATGATTTACTAGAATTTTTATAAATGAAATTTGCGTAATATTTTGAGCCCAAGAGAAGCCGGTGCGATTTTTGAACGGTATCATGACGATTTTTGGCCATTTCCGGTGTTGCCATATTTTGTTCATAGAGATCAAACTGGCAGAATTTTGGAGTCTATTAGGCCGTTTTCGTCAAATATTGTGTCGTTTATTTTTGGCAACAACAACAAAATATAACGAGTAAAGAACTATGATCTAAAAGGCCTCCCAAATTTTTCTCCTAAACGCATGGAAAAGGGAATAGCTTAATTTCAAGCTACACGTTAACCTGATATTTTTCAAGGACAAAACTAGTAGTAGCTATTCTAGGTATCTGATACAATCAAAGTTAGGTTTTTATTTAAATTTTAAGTAAACCTTAAGATTGTTTTTTTCTATTTTAATTTGGTTCTTACCACTTAAACATCAAACAAAATTATTTTGTTCTGGAATTAGTAAAAAAAAACTCAAAAACACAATATTTATTTAGTTTATTTTATTTATTTTCAAATATTAATATATAATTTTATTGAAATTTAAAAGTAAATTTACTTTAAGTTACATTTTACTGGTCATCAATTGCTTTCATATTTACTGAACATCTTGGGTACCGCTAATCTGAAATAGAAAAAAAGAAATGGTGTTAAATGTAAGGTTTAAACCTTTCAGAAATTTAATTTTCTTAATTTTTAATACAATCAAGTTTTATGAAAGAATTAACCACTTCACCAATTTTTTTGACTACCTGATATATTAAATTTTTTTAATGGTGCAGGGACCAATTTATTATAACCTTGTACTTAACAACATTTTAACATTTTTTTTAAACATATTAAAAGTGCTACTATTGAAATTTAAAAAAGTAAAATGTGTACTTTGAATTCAAAATAAAACTTTCGCCATGCTGATGCTGGTTTAAAGAAATTATGTAACCGGTAGTCAAATAAATTGTCAATATGGAATATTGATATGCCAGTCTTTCCACTTGTGTAGTGTAGTTACTGATAAACACGTGTCAAACTAAAGTTACTATGGTCATTGTGATCACTTGGTCACTAAGTAATTGAATATCATTTTTGATTTGTATCTTCTACACTACACTACTACCCAAATAGGTAGGTAGGCTTGGTTGAAAGTGGTCAAAACTCACTTTCATTAAAAACATCGAAACTTTAGCTATACACTAAAAAAGCTAAACACTAAAAAAGCGTTGGCAATTTTTTTTTGCACCCTGTATATTTTTTTGTAAAATTAAACTTTGTAGACAGATATATGGACGTCACAAAACAATCCTCATTATCACTTTGGCTTCTATAATACCTATTATGAAGAAAATAATCCCGGCAGCAAAAAAAGGTCTACAGTAAAATAGTGACTTCAGGTTGACAGAGGCGCTTTTTAAATATCTATTATTGTTGTAATAATAAATAGAACTTGCATGTTAAGCAGAATGCTTAACGAAAAGTTCGATTCTGGTCTTGAATATTTTGTTTGCACCGGCGATCTCTTGGGGAAGGGGGGGGCTCCCCCAATGTCTCTTTCCAGTTCTTGTTGTTGGGAAATTGAAGTACATTTTACAAAACATTTTTTATTTCTAATTTCTTCAAACAACAATAAAAAAAAATCTCAAAGTTTCAGGTAACTTGGGAATGTGAATGAATGTGAGTGAAAATATACTTTATTGTCCAAGAAAAAATTGTACATGACAAGATATATCTTAAAAGAAGTTAAAAAACATCCAAATCAGTTACTTCAACCGAAAAGAAAATAAAAAACAAAAGATCAAAAGATCTTGGGTGGAAATAACGAGCATTCAAACTTGGATGAGCATCCCACAAGGAACACACAAAAGATCAAAGCGAAAAGAGAAACGATTCGGTTGAAGTAACTGATTTGGAGGTTTTTTAACTTCTTTTTTGTTTTCATTGCCTTAGGAGCATTATCCCACTGGAAATATTAACACGCCAGAACGAATTCGTATCAGGTAACTTGGATAAGTGCCAGTGCGGAACGATGCCTATTTGTGAGTGGTTTAAGGTTGGAAATCAAAGTGTATGATGGTGTTTAATGATGTATATTGGAGGGTGATCAGTGAAACTACTGATGAGACCCCGCTGGTTACGCAGGGTGAAACATCGTTTAATCGTTTCTCTTTTCGTTTTAATCTTTTGTGTGTTCCTTGTGGGATGCTCACTCAAGTTTCAATTTTCGTTAGTTCCACCCAAGATCTTTTGATCTTTTGTTTTTTAATATATATCTTATTAAGAAAGCATTAAGGTTACGAAATAAAAAACGAAATATAAAGTAATGATATAAAAATTAACAGATAGTAACATACAAAAGTAATATTATAGCATTACCCATTTTACCTGTCGTCGTATATAACAAGTTATTAATTTTTTTTTAGGTAGACGTCTTTTCATATCAAATTACATTTTATATCTTCAGCTTCATTTTTATAAAATTATACTCACATGCCGGTTTTCTAGTTAACATGTGTCCAGCAGCATAAGTGTTAAATACCACTAGAGGTCTGCGGGTTTTTTCTACTTTTATTTTGAGATATGTAGAACATTTTTATTGATGACGTAGGCGCCTGAACCGAAAAAATCAACAATATACCATAATTTTGATACATTGTTAATGATACATACGTCTAGACGTGAAATTTGGCATTTAATTCTCTCTTTTTCTCGTCTATAAAAAGACAAGTAGTTTCCCTAGTAGTTTTATTAGAATCCCGCTTTTATGGCGCAACGGAGTATTTTTATCAAGGTTATTACGACGTCTTTTACATTAGGAGCCGACGTTAGCTTACGTAGTATAACGTCTCCATATTCTTAACCACTAACACAACGAGTGTGAAAATCGAAGAAGAATGAAAAGAATACTGGCGCTGAATATAAAAGACAAAGATGTCCGATCCAATAAATTTCACGTCTACGTTTATGTATCCTGACCAGCTTAAACTCCTTAATAACTAACGTTTATGCTAGCGCTAGCACAGGCTATATAGATAAGGTACTTACAATGCAAGAATAGTATTAATATATAGGTTATAAAAAACCTCCAAATCAGTTACTTCAACCGAATCGTTTCTATTTTCGCTTTGATCTTTTGTGTGTTTGCAAAAAACTAGCAGATTAGGTAAAAATACTAGACATAGATGTGAAGCTGTTCACACTGTAGAACTAACTTGTAGGTTATTTGCCGCATGGTATTATTCTTGTTTATCACATAAGATGAAGACTATTTTATGTTTTACCCATTTTACCTGTCGTTGTAACAATAATATAAGTTTTTTTAGCTAGACGTCTTGTCATAACAAATTAAATTTTTTATCTTCAGCTTTATTTTTATAAAATTATGCTCACATTCCGGTTTTCTAGTTAACATGTGTCCAGCAGCATAAGTGTTAAATACCACTAGAGGTCTACGGGTTTTGTCTACTTTTATTTTGAGATATCTAGAACATTTCGATTGATGACGCAGGCGCCTGTACCGAAAAAAATCAACGATATGCCATAATTTTGATACATTGGTCATGATACGTACACGTAGACGTGAAATTTGGCATTTATTTCTGTCTTTTTCTCGTCTATAAAAAGGCAAAGAGTTTCACTTAAGTGGGGATATTGTATATGGAAAAGAAAATCTGCGGAAATGCATTGTTCTTGATAAAAAGTGAAAAAAAGCCACTTTTTGTAGAAATGTGATAGTACGTTTCCGCAAATTTTTGCTTTTATAATCAAACTTAGGGTGGCCTACAGAAGACCCCAAATAATTTTTTTTTAATATCACATTTCATGTAAACGAAAGAAACTCTAGAGCCATTTCAATTATTTTCATATCACATTTCTACAAAAAGTTATCTTTTTTTCCTTTTTTTTCTTATTTGCATTGAAGAGAAGAAGTGAAATCTAAAACAGTCTTGATTTTTTATTTTCTCGAAAACGGTACGTTTCCGCATATCTTTGCTTTTATATTCAAACTCAGGAGGTCCTATAGAAAACTCCCAATAATTTTTTTTTCAATATCACATTTCATGTAAATGAAAGTTGAGCCCACAAAATACTGGGTGATAAATTGACAAAGTAAAGTTAATAACGTCATTTATTAAAGGCAGGCCAAGCATTATGAAAGTCGACATTATTTTGAGTTCGCATTATTAATTCACTCTGATCACTTAGTCTCTTGGCTCCCATTTTTACGCCAATTTAAATTGCAAAAAGTGACGCCTTCAAAATATAAAAGTTAAAACAATCAACGACATGACTTTTTTACATATTTATTGTCGCTGTCTAAAACAATGTATCAAATAGAGATCCAAAGAAATGACGTCAGTACGCTCATCCAAAAATTGGAGTATACAGTATGATTGTCGTAGCTTTATGCCTCATTTACCCATTTGATCAGCATAAATTTGGTGCTTATTCTGTATATCTGTCCTTTCTTTAAAATGAGTAAATGAGGCTTACGTTTTAAACTTCCAAACGATACCTTACCTTAATCCTTGATTTTTTGTTTGTTTGTTGGTGATCAAATTTATAAACTGTGCAATGATTCATAAAGATCTATAAAATTTATTTTTTAAGTATTCCTTTCTTTATGAGTAAATATATGAACACATCATTTACCCTTAGTAAGAGAGAAAGAGACAGAGATTGCAACCAAAGTTTATAATTAAGGTGTTTTGAAATGTTCCGACAATTTGCAAGTATTTTTGTTACAGACTTGGGCAGATATGAAAAAAAATGCAGTTACAAAAACCTGAATGTCAAAAAACTGGGGGAGGGAGCCCTTCAAAAACTGAATTTACAGATGATGACCTTATAATTATTGACGTGCTGGTCAATAAAAAAAGATACATGGAAACCTAGAAGTGCCGTAACCAAAAATTGACTTTTAATTTGACAAAGAAAAAAATGCCAAACAAGACGATCCAAATGATATTTAAATTCAAGAGGAGGTCAATGTTCTTCAAGTTGAAGACAATCAAGAACCTTTAATAGAAATTCTTGTAAGTTGGTTACAGACCATTATTCTTGAAATCTGACCTAGAGAGTAGTCCCCGAAATATGGGTGAAAGTAAAAGTTCGCCTGCGTTCTCACCCGTTTCAGAGATCTTGGTTGGTCCGGACCCGACGAGATTTGAGTACTCCCTTCTCACTTGTTCAAGAATACTGGCTCTTTTCAGTGAAGTTTGTATATTAAAAATTAGGTCCGTCATAGAAAATTCATATTATTTTTTTTTTTAATAAAGCAGAGATCGGCCACTGCGATGTTGCAGTTATATTTCTTAAATTTAGTTTATCTTATTTATGTAACATCCCGTCATTGTTTTTTTTAATTTTTGTAGATGGTTTTTGTCTTGTGTCAAGTGAACATTGTTAGTTATGTATAAAAACTGATTTCTAAGCTTATTGTTTTTTAATTCGTGGACTAAAGCAGAATACTTTACACTAATTTCGTGGGTGAAATCAAGCCATTTGTTCCTCATTTTCGGCACACGGATCGAATGTGAAAGTGAACAAGATGAATACTGTAGACTGATTAAAAATTCATGAGGAATCTAATTACTGGTATCATCAGGTAAAGTATCGGTGGAGTGGGGTAAAAGCTGACGTTTATCATCAATAGGACTCAACGTGATTTTTTTTAACACCTGGTTTTGGTACGATTTTATAAAACTTTGTGAGATATGTGTGGTTTTCTTTTCAAAAATTCATTTTAAATAACCGTCAAATTAAATTTTTCTAAGTGAAGCCTTTTTCACAACTTTTATCCTCATCCTAACATTGAAATTTTTCTCTTATTTCCCCTTCAGAAAAACTATTCTTTCTTGATTTTTTTTCTTAGTTTCATAGTTTTTAGCAGCTAAAAAGTCTTAAAACCGACAGCAAAATTTAGTCCAGTGGATGTCGAGTGGACAACCAAATCCCAAAGAAATTTAGTCTACGACATATCCGTTGGATAATACAAATTTCAAAACGTTGTACGGTTCTAGGACATCCCAAAACTGTCTAAAAGCGACAATGATTTTAATTTATTATACTTTTTGGTCACTATAATGAACACAATTGCTATCCAGTGTTTGTCCAACAGATGGTAAATCCAAAAAATCTCTTTTTATGGTTCTGTGACACAAAAATTATCCAATGGCTGTCCGTTAAATCAAAAAAATAGTTCCATTAGATATAAAAACATTACAAAAAGGCAAACCGTTTGTTTTCAGCAGAAATGGAAATCTTTTAGTCTTGGTTTTTTGTCAGTACCATAATTTTCATTAAAATAAATTAAGTTTTTATTAAATAATGAATATTATGGGAAATAAATGGGAAATAAATTGGTTAAAAAACAATCATAACACTTTAAAGACAAATATCGCTTGTTTCATAAAAGTTGAACTCTCTACAAATCTAAATGTGGCTGATGTTGCGATCTGGGAGGTATTTGCGTTCATCCATCCATCCATCATAATCCATAAATTGCAATAATGTAACAGTACCAGTTATACAACGCTTTAATATATAGGCAGGAGCACTAAAGACACAGAAGATTACAGAGTAAAACAAAACTTCTCAATAATTTTTGACCAGGGCTATAATATTTTTGTGAATAGTTTCGGTATCTACTAAAATTAAAAAAAAAACTTACCTGCCTTTCTTTCTGGGTTGCCCCATCATGGTGTCGTCTCTAATATTTTATAAAACATAGCTTAAATTTGATATACGATTGTACTACACCTCATACTACACTTTATTTTGCTCATCGTACACTATAAAAGCCTGTAGCTTGTAGTAATTCCTTTCTTTTCAAAAAACCAAAAATAACCTCAACAAACGCCATTGTCGTTGTTGGCTAAAAATCAATAAATCCGCCTCTACGCGCTGGCGTCAGCTAAGGGAGAGATATGACAAATTTAGAATTTTTGTACTACTATCATCATCTATTAAAAAAAAATTACCAGACCCCGAAATAATTATACCTAGGCTTTTCCATAAGAGAAAAAGGTCTACAAACTACAAGTAGTTTGTCTATGGTTAGAGGCGCACTAAATACAAGCCGCGAACGGCGATTGCAAGCATGAGTGTTGGTTGCTCCGCTGATAGGTGTGCGGAGTCCCTGCATGTACGTACATTGGCAAATTGGACTTCTTCTGGCCTATGTTCGCAGTAGCATGAAGCGGTCTGTATAATAGATATAATAAATATTTCATCACTTAACTTTCTATAACTGTATATCTATGAAATCGCGTCACAAATAACCTTGAGGGGTCAAGTTTAAGCAGTTTTTGAACTTTTATCAGTTCTTTTTTCCAAATTTATTGACTATATAGGCAATTATTTATTAGGAATTATGTTTCTGTTAAATATAGCCATATTAATTTTTGATCCGTTACAAATTCCACTTGAAAAATGCATTTTTTTACATTTTCTCAAAAAAGAAATGCGGTTAATATTTTTCATTAAAATAATGACCTACCAAACTGTTTATGTTTTGTTTTTGTTTACCCCAGTATTATATAAATAGTAATGTATATGTAAATATACCTAGATATAATAAATATTTCATCATTTAACTTTCTACAACTGTATATCTATAAAATCGCCTCACGAATAACCTTGAGAGGTCAAGTTTAAGCAGTTTTTGAACTATTGTCAGTTCTTTTTTCCAAATTTATTGAGTATATTGGCACTCATTTATTAGGAACTATATTTCTGTTAAATATAGCCTTAATTATTTTTACTCGGTAAAGAAGAAAATGTTATTTCCTCTTCAGTTTTTGCACCGCTACATAGCGCTTTTCCACCATTGAAAATCATTAACGCTAATGTATAGAACTACGGATCTTACGAAATGAGGTAAATAGTTATTAAAACAGTACACCATATTACGATACAAAAATATAAAAATGTCTGAAGAAAACACACAAAGACATCGATAAAAATAATGTAATAGTACCAGTTTTCAGTAATTGATAGCGAGAATGATATGGAGGTGGATTCTGTAGATTTTGAAATTGTTATCCCTAAAAAACGCATCTATAACTTTGCCCTCATAAAAAATCTATCACGTTTACTTTGCAAACATATTGGTCATAAAACGCATAAAAAATGGGTAAGTGATAGGTGCTTAAATTGGTTTATTTTCAAGGCAGTTTTGGAGAAGCATTATTTAGATTGTAGAAATTTGAATTTTGCTAAACTAACTCTGCCAAAGAAAGAGGACAATATTTTAAAATTTAGAGAATTTAAAAATAAAGACAACAATAAGTATTGTTGTCTTTATAAGGGTTTCTCCCTTGGTTTTTCCTTGAAAGGTAATTAAACACTATACGGTTTTCTGCCATTTTTTATGAAAAATTCTTTATGGGGGCACCTGCTAGGGTCCCTGCGCTGCGCCCGATTTTTTTTTTAAGAGAAAAAAGGGTGTCTAAAGGGGGGTTGGAATGTGTTTTTTTCATTGTTTTGGGCTGGACTGTGTTGGATTGGTTTGTTTTGGTGAAAAAAAAATTTAAAAAAAAAGAAAAAACCAACGGGCGCATGTGGATTTGGAGTCCTAGGAACCCTAGTAGGTGCCCCCATAAAGAATTTTTCATAAAAAAACAAAAATGGCAGGAAACCGTATACTGCATAATTACCCCTTGAAATAACTACAAGTGACTAGGCAACTTACTCATTTTTAGTTTAAGGAAATTTTTTCCTTTTAGATTCTTTTGAGGTGTATTCAGAGTTCCATAACTATAGCAACCTCTATGTACTTTTTAAGAGTTGAAAATAAAATTAGGACCTGAATATTTTTGTAAGTTTAAGGTGTCCAAGGGCCGTGAGGTGAGGTGAGCGAAATTCCCCTCACGTTTGTTCAAGAATAAGCATACTGGCCTGAGGAAACTATCTAGGAGGGAGGTTTCCTGAAAATACTAATAAGAAGGCCGCTCCACCTGGCAAAAAACTCCTATGTCAACAGTAAAAAAAATATGCAATGAGGAATACAATAATCCTTGCAATAAGCAAACTAGCTGCAGTGTCAGGGATTTCCTAAATCATGCCTTATTGTAGGAAAGAAATCTATCAAGATGGAATGACACTGCTTTTCTGTCTTCAAGATATATTTATAAAATTCAGAATTAAAATTCTTATTTTAATCAGTCAGAATGGAACTGAAAAACCGAGAAAATTTGAGAAATTTATTCTTTGAAAAAGTCAGGAATCTGGAAAAAATTGATTTAAAAACAAATTAGAATCATGAAATTTGTCAAAATGAAATTTTGCAGCTGTTTTATTTTATACAAAATTCTTGAAAAGATTATGATAAGTGTTTCACCAATGGTTAGGAAAAACTGGGAGACATCAGAGAATCCAATTAAAGGTTTTCTGTACAAACTCTGTTATTGACCCCATGTACTGATGCCTTTCTCATTTAAATCCCTTACCCAAAATTATTACTTCTTGTGCAAACACAAAAATAAATAATTCAAATAAAATCCAAAAACTTTATATTTAATATGCTTGCACACAGAGAAATACTACCTATTTATTTTTGTTGACATATATCTTTTATGTAAACTTGTGTTTTCTGTTAGTGAATCATTTATTGTGTAAAAATTTGAAACGTGTAGCTTCTGAAAGAGATACCTACAGGTCCAAAAATCTCTATAATTTCCTAATAAAAGATCCTTTAACTAAAACTCTAATTACCAATGCCCAATGTAGTTAAAAATGCATAAGATAAGGTTGCGGCAAAGATAGGGTTGCAGAAATACTTTTTCTTTTCTGGAGTTCTGTTTTGGTTGTAGGTGAACATTTATTAAAGCACTCCTTACTAGTACTAAAAAAAGCGTTGTAGCTAAATTAGACAAATGTTTTTTTATTTTCTGATTTTGGAATTTAGGCAAGAAAACTACCAGAATGAACAATACAATTTTTATACATTTTAGTTATTCACAGAACATTAAAAACTATATGGGTAGAATACTATAGCATTTTTTTGTCGTAGAAATATTTTTAGCAATTTTAATTAAGTATATATAATAAAATTTTAAAAAATATGCTGAAAAATTACATTTTTACATATATACCTCATTCCAAATTCTCCGGACCCAATTTAATATGGTGGCTGATAATTAAACACAGAAGCTAAATGGAACTGTCATTGTCAGTGTCAAAAAACTGGTCTGCAGCAATTTGGAATGGAGTGTAATAAATATTTCAATGTAAAACATAATTAAATGTATTTGGTGTTTAGAATGTGATACCCTCCTATTCACACATTGACCATGCCCACATGTGGACATTTCTGTTTTACGTCTCAGGACTACGTACCTACCGATGGTCACAAAACAGCGGAGGACTTGTGTTCACCGGTGGGCATCTGGTCCTTGGACGTAAAACTAAATGCACACATGGCTCAACTTATTGAGGTGATATGGCCACAACATTATAAACACCTATAGATATGCAATTAATAAATTAATTTAAAAACTTATCTCAACAATACTTATTAATAATCATTTAAATGTTATTTTTTCCTTCTTTGGAACCGCAAACTAGTAGCTGTAGTTTCAAATATCAGGCTTCACGTGATTAGGTTCTGAAATTAAAAAAAAAAACAAAAGTATAAGTGTATGAACTGAAAAAATATTTTCTTTAGAGAAACATCAAAAATGAAGAAAGAGCTTGATAACAGATATTTTTACTGATTTTGAGGAACTTGAATCCAGATACATTAATTCAGGGGTTTTTGGGTTCCCGTAATCCATTTATGTGATTTAAAAATTCTTAGAAGTATCTAAGGGTTCTAGTAGCAGTTTTAAAAGTAAACATTTTGCATGCATGGTTGACTAATTTCAGTTTTTTTAGTTGATTTTAATTGGTACAGGTGTACATTTTATGAATCCGATTAATGTCACTCTGATACCCTTGTATAACTTAAAATATTTAAGATAAAACACAAACATTTTAGAAGAAACCAGATCAAATACAGAGAGATGATATATCAAATTGAGGGTCTTGGGATCCACTGATATCATTCTTGAACTTTAGAAGACTTAAAAATATCCAAATCGATATATTTTTCTAAAACTACCTCTAAATCCTCATCTGAATCGCTATTGTAATAATTGGAAGATCCAAATAACCCCTAAATTTATATATCACATATCTTTTACACTAATAATTTTTTATGTTACCCTTTCAGGCTCCTTACATTACCCCTAAAAACTGTTTAACCCCCAAAATGAATTTAGTTGACCCCAGAATCTCCAAAGTGATGTCTTTTTATCAATAGTATGTTGTTTTTACCACTTTACCTCTAAAACTCACCCTTAGGCCCCTTAAATTACCCCTAAATTTTTTTTTACACCAAAAATGAATTCAGCTGATCCAAAAATTTCTTAATTGAGTTTTTTTGTCATTTACGATTTTTTTGCCCCTAGGAACCTTAATTATATTATTCCCAAAAAACGTTTATTCTAAAAAATGGCCATCTGGAATATTTGGGGTGTCAAAAAAAGTATATATTCCGACAAAAATGGATTTATATATAGTCCATTTTTGATGTGTTTATTTTAAAAAATGTTTACTGTTAAATATGTTCTTAGAACCCTTATGATGCCAATATTATGTTTTATTTTTTGGAGTTCTCCCAAAGGAGCCAGAGTTTGAGTGATGAAACTTGGATTTGTAAAATTACTTACTTATTAATCAAAATTTAGTTACCAAAATCCGTCAAAAAACCTTTATTATCAAGCGCTCCCTTCAAACATGGAAAAAAGCCATTGGCACCTTGACTTATGCTTGAAATAATTCAAATTCATGTTCAACGAAAACATAAATAAGGTGTTTTTGAGTATTTGGTGAACACTTCAAAAACATTATACAATTTTAGTAGTCTAGAAATTACTTTTTAATATATTTTTTTTTATACTCCATAAGGCTTTTTGGGGGTGACTTGAGGGATATGAGTTTTTCCAGGAGAAATTATATAAAAAAAGTGGCTCGAATGACATCATATGTAGAAGATGCTTTACAAACATGCAAGATCGATCCAAGATTTGTCAAGGAGCGACAAATAAACAATTTCTTGCACAAAAGTCAGGAAAAAACGTTGGTTTTAAAGTTACATTTTTCATAATAAAAAAGGGAATAAACAATTAATGATTTTTTTCTGATTGTTTTCTCAAACATACCATCCAAATAAGCCTACTTTTATTCTTTAAATTTTGGTGGAAAAACTGATCCCCTGAAAAGGTTCAAACCTTTTCTTCATTCCATACCAAATTTAAAAGCAAATATCTTAAACACCAGTCATCCTAGCGTTTTAAAATTTTGACATAATTAATAGGAAAGACGTTTAAAAGACCTTTCCCTTTTTAAATTCCAGAGATAAAAATTACCCTATAAAATTTCCAACAGAGCCAAAAAGTATCTGTGAGGGTCCCCATTCAAAATTGTTCTCTGTTTTGTTCTTTGTGTATAGTTTTTCTGTTTTGTTTTGAAAATTTGCAATAAACAATAAGAGTTAAATTAATTTTTGATATCGGATCTAGACTATAATAAATTTTGTTTATTTAAGGAAGTTTTACCAAATATAAGTGGAATCAGAAGCAAAAACTTACTTTGAGTTTATAGATTATTATTCTTTGTTTGGTGCTGGCTCTATAGAACCATCTTGTTTTGCTATACATTTTACTTAGCAAAATATTCACTGCTCTGTATGTTTGAGTACAAATTGTAGACTTTTTACTTTATAGATTATTATTCTTCTCTGGGTGGTGGCACTTTAGAATCTTCTTCATTTTCATTTTAGGTAGTTGCCTAAATATCCACTGCTCCATATGTTTTCTTATTATATACAGCTCCTAAAAGAATAATAAAAATAATAAGAAATATTCTATCTCTAAATTTTGTTTCTATATTTTGCACTTTATGCGAGGACAATCAATATTTCTTAAAAATTTTCTCTTGAGTGGCACATGTTTATAAACTGTTTAAAAGATTTTCTTCATAATAATATTTTAGTTACAGAAGCAGAGGTTTGGTTTTGTTATTTAAGTTATAAGTTAGAGACAAAAGTATCAAGCCAAAGTAAATCAAGTTTTGTAATCTGCAGTTTTACTTTCCTGTGTTATATGAGTTTCAAAATCTAAGCAGGTTCACAGTGCATGATTCAACTTTCATAGAAGTGTTTACTAACCAGCAGTTATGACATACACACATAGTATTTGATCCTGTGTATTTAATTTATTTGAAAGATGAATGAGCAACTATTTATATTTTAAAGAATTTTTCCTGATTAATATTCTCCAATTTTCAAGTCACTAACCTATTTTATTCAAAAAACAAGAGAGACTATGGGCCGGTTTCTCAAAAGCGAGTTTGTGTTAACTCAAGCAACATAACCTAGTAAAAATCTTTAAAAATCAGGTTAAAATTAACTCCAGGATAGCCAGGGCTTCAAGGTGAGGGTAAGTTACCTTACCTCCGGGTTAACTTTAAAAAAATATTGGCTTAAAAACAGCAAGAAAACTGGGATTTATAGCTCGCGAGTTACTTTAAGTTTCTGATAATCCGCTATTGAGAAACTGACCCTAAGAATAACTTTTTATGAGTAAAATTTTTCACAGTATTATTTTATGCTGCTCACTTAATATATTAAGGCTAAACGGTATTAGTGTAGTAAACAGTTTTCTTTAGATACCTATTTAGCACTTACCTGAGCTCCTAGGAAGTTCAAATTTACCAGTGATGAAACTTTTTTCATTTTTATAAACTAAGGCGGGAACTAAACCAACCAAATCCTGAACTTAAACCAACCCAGCACTTTTTAGCAATTCCAGCACTCATAAATTTTAACTCTTTAGGGACCCTAGTCAGTGCCTACAAACAAGATTTTTTTCATAAAAAAAACGGAGTAAAATACTAAAATTAAAAAAAAAAACATTTACTGCAGAATTACTTACTAAAAAGACGCTATCCAACTACATATTAAAGTAACTGGGTGTAATGTTTGCATTTATAATTGAATTTGAAACACTCCTGCTGCACTGATTTAAGGACAACAGGTTAACTTAAAAAGCATGCAGATTTAAAAATCGGCTGCTGACGCTAAACGAAATAATCATATTCTATTTTAAACAGGAGCATCAACGACTAGCAAGAGTCTCTTCAACCTATAAATGGAGCTTTACTGACCTGTTTTGTTAATACTCAAGTATCCGTGTGTTTTTGAAACTGCTGTTGGGATCTAAAATATATCCTTAGGCCTCTAAGATTTCACTAGTAAACTTGCACATAACTTATGTCGCAGTAATTTAAATTTAAAAAAAATTGAATCAAAATAAAAACAAAATTATGGAAGTTATGGGAATGTTTCTAGGCGAATTCCTAATAATTCCAGCGAGCCAGTAAAGTTCTCTTGGTTCTTTGATAAACTCGGGGTAATGCTCGCGCAGCGCTAGGTCATTTTCGGCGGGCGACCGCACACGCGGAGTGGTTTCATATTCGTTTTTGAAAAAATATTTTTTGAAAAATAAACATAACCTCGAATGGTTTTCTGTCAGAAAACGTAAAAATACCCTTCTGCCTACTGTGGGCCTTGTTGACAAAACATCTGCAGTTGCCATGGTATCGGGGGCTTTAGGATAGTCGTGGGCTTTAGGTTAGAGAGCGCTTTGCTTATTTTGATTTCCCAATTGTTTGTATTCATCTATAATTTTATATTATTAGTTATTGTTTGTACCTACGTCTGTAATTTTATTTTACATTGTAAGCAAGATAAGTAATAATAATATATTTACCAATATAATATTATACTATTCTTGCATTGTAAATACCTTATCTATATAGCGTGTGCTAGCGCTAGCATAAAGGTTAGTTGTTAGGGAGTTTAAGCTGGTCATGATACATAAACGTAGACGTGAAATTTATTGGATCGGACATCTTTGTTTTTTATATTCAGCGCCAGTATTCCTTTCATTCTTCTTCGATTTTCCTTAGGTAACACTCGTTGTGTTAGTGGTTAAGAATATGGAGACGTTATACTACGTAAGCTAACGTCGGCTTCTAATGTAAAAGACGTCGTAATAACCTTGATAAAAATACTCCGTTGCACCATAAAAGCGGGATTCTAATATCCTCATTTAAGTGAAACTACTTGTCTTTTTATAGACGAGAAAAAGAGAGAATTAATTGCCAAATTTCACGTCTAGACGTACGTATCATGAACAACGTATCAAAATTATGGTATATCGTTGATTTTTTTCGGTTCTGGCGCCTACGTCATCAATCAAAATGTTCTACATATCTCAAAATAAAAGTAGAAAAAACCCGCAGACCTCTAGTGGTATTTAACACTTATGCTGCTGGACACATGTTAACTAGAAAACTGGCATGTGAGTATAATTTTATGAAAATAAAGCTGAAGATATAAAATGTAATTTGTTATGAAAAGACGTCTACCTAAAAAAAATTAATAACTTGTTATATACGACGACAGGTAAAATGGGTGAAACATAAAATAGTCTTCATTTTATGTAATAAACAAGAATAATACCATGCGGAAAATAACTTACTTCAACAATAAGATACATTTACACTGCTTCAGATCTAGGTATCGTTAGTTTTTTGCAAATTTATCATGGAAAATATAATTTTGCAACCAGCCTTTTCCCAGAAAATGACATATATACACTTACTCTAAAAACATGGAAGTTCTATTTTTTCGAAAACGGCTGTAGCTGCAAAATTATTTTCACTGCAAGAAATTAGCTGTTAAATTGCTGTTGATTGGGCGCTATGCACCCGGTATATATTTTTGCAAATTGACTAGAAGTGAGTCTAAAAACTTTATAATTTGTAAATATTTTCTCTTAATATAAGTTGTGTATTAGAATTTTCAGTTTTCCTTAATTTACAATAATTTAACATTATTCTGTTTTTTTGTAATGGTATTTTAGAACATTTTGTAAAGAGCTTAAACTTCTTTTATACTATTACAATTACATGCAAAAATGTCAAGTCTTCAAAACAGGTATTTTGTATCTACCTAAGTAAATAACTTGAACTATTACTTTTCAATTTTCTATTTTTTGTATTATTATAGAACGTTTTAAAACTGCTATACTAAGCTTTAATAATATTTTATAGGTAATATGAAAATCGGAACTAAAGAAAATATAATTTTAGACCTAAAAAATTTACGCTATAAGCTATAAACAGAATGGCTTATATCTTTTGAGATATAGGTGGCTATGACTCATAATGCAGGATGTTTATAATTTTTTTAATAGAAATATATGTTGGGAGTCCAATATCTCAAAAATATAGATCCCACTGCATATAAGGTATGCATTTCTGAAATCAGGAAAAAATAATTCAAAAATGCAAAAGTGTCTAATTATATATAATAATTTAATAAACTATAATAAACTAATTATATATAATAAGAAAGTTGCTATCAATATTTGACACTTTATATAAAACTTTTTTTTACTTCTTTTTGAAGAACTTTATAATTCAAATATCTGTTGTATTTAAAATATTTTTCTGCCTTAAATATTAACATATATAACTGGAGGAGGGGGGGCATTTATAACGAAACGCCCTGTACTTTAAGGTAATTATAATAATCTAACTATATTATATGCTTCCATGTTCCTACCTATTTCATAGATTGTGGTTTGCAATAAAGAATTTGTGTGAAGATATTGTTTAATTTTTTCGCTTTCATTGCATTGGTTTCAAAATAAATGAATGAAATTGGTATATAGGGGTTGTCAGAACCTTTATAATAAGTACCCAGTATTCATTTTCTGAACCGATGAAACGTTCTCAACAAAAAAGTTAAGCTCTTTCCCATTCCTTATAGTAGGTAGTTTTGTAAGTACTTATTATATACACTTGAATTCTTATCTCCGAAAGCTTTATGAAACAGACTAATAATTAAAGTGATATTGTATGAAAAAAATTACCAACTATAGATTTTTTCACTAAAAGAATTAATTAGTTCAATACTTTTTTAATTATGCTTCATAATAACAATGTCCTTAACGTAATTTAAATATCTTAATAGGTTTTCAGTTTCTTGACTGGATTATTTTTAGTTATAAACGGCACGTTACTGGCTCAAAGCAACGATCACGCAAAATAAACATTACAGCGTTGCCATTGGGTACACCCGTACCGATTTTCATCGTATACTGTGACTTGTTGTTTGATTAGTAAACAATGCTTGTTTTTAATGGGAATGCACCATCCATCAGTTTGTTATTTCTCCAAGGTCTTACCCCATTTTTAGGAAAATTTATAGATTGGTAATTCGTAATGCCAAAAAAATTTATTACTCTAAGCGCATTTTAAATTCCCGCACTAAACAGCGCGAGTCTTGGGCTATTGTAAATGAAATTAGTCATAGAGGAAATAGACCTTCTGACATAAAGATTGACACCATCTCTCTTAACAATTTTTATTGTTCAGTCGCTGATAAACCAACAAAAATATTCATTCTAATACAAATCCACTAAGTTACCTTTCAAACGTTGATATTCCGGAAACTTACGACATTTTCTCTCCAACTACTGCCGAACAAATTATTAAATCCTTGCACTCCATTAAAAATAAAAATGCAGCAACAGATGATGGAATCTCTTTAAAAATTTTAACAAATCTTCCAAATAATGCCATCTCAACTCTATCCAAAGCAATCAATATTTCTTTTCAATGTGGATGTTTTCCTACTTGTTTAAAAATTGCTAAGGTAATTCCATTATACAAAGGTGGTCATAATTCAAATGCAATTACAGGCCAATTTCATTGTTATCTACTCTCTTTAAATTTATAGAATGCTTAGTCAAAGACCGTCTGTTATTGTTTTTACATAAATATAATATTCTAAATAAAAATCAATATGGCTTTCAAGCCAAGAAAAGCACATCCGATGCAATGTTTGACTTTTTAGCGAAGGAATTTCAAGCTATAAACAAGAAGGAAGCTTCTGCGGCAGTGTTTTGTGATCTCTTAAAAGCGTTTGACTGCGTCAGTCATGAAGTTCTGCTGTGGAAGCTGTATGCCTACGAGTTTCGAGGCAAAGTTCAAAACTATTTAAATGGTCGTGAACAAACTGTGTATATAAACGGTGCATCATCCAACAAACAGCGTACTACCTGTGGCGTCGCGCAAGGGTCTGTTTTGGGACCAGTTTTATTTTTAATTTATATTAACGATTAAACACAAATCGAAATAACAGGTTTCTTTACCTTATTTGCGGATGATACAACGGTATTCTGGCACAAAAAAGACCCTAAACAGCTGATGTTGGACATTGCTTCCGATGTTGAGCCGAGAGATTGTGCCGTTAATAAATTTATTAAAACGTTAGATAATTCAAAGTATCTGGTTAGATTTAAAAATAGATGAAAGTGTTGTGCCATTTAAACACGCGGTCCCTTGAATAAACAAGGGGAAGATTCCAGGAAGGCGAAGCAAGCGGTCGTGCCGCCGAAGAAACTCTCCGTCAAAATCTCCGACTCGCAACAACTTTAGGAAGACGTTACAATATTTAGCCTGTGCGAAGTCATAAATATATTTTCTAATATAAAGGGAGAGAGACAGTATTTTTATATTTGTATTTTCAAACAGTCCACTTGCTTTCACGAAGAAAAATAAAGTTCTTTTAGTATTGTGTGTAAATGTTTGTTTTTATTTACAAAAAAGGACTTTAATCATACCAGTATCTTGGTTTGTTTATTGAAGAAGATTTAAAATTTTATTCTCATATTGTTAAGTTGAATAAAAAATTATCCTCAGGGTGCTACTGTGTGCGTGCTACTTTTCATGAACTTGGCAGGGAGGTTGCGCGTGATGTTTACTTTGCCCTAGTTGAGTCTCATATCAGATATGCTTTACCGTTTTGGGGCTCTTGGTCACAATTTAATTTTCAATCTGTATTTACTTTACAGAAACGGGCAGTCAGAAGTTTGTCTAACGAACCTCCTACAACATATTGTAACCCACTTTTCATTGAACACAACATTTTAGCTTTGCCATCTTTATTTATCTTGGAAACATCTTACTTAATCCATAAAAATAAACTTTACTTTTCTAATCACCAGCAAGTATACACCACTCGTCACACAAGTCTAGTAAGAAATTCTACTATGTACAATGGCATTAAAGTGTACAATCATCTTGACCTGCAGTTGATAAATGTTCAAGATCTAAAATGCTTCAGAAAAGAATTAAAATAGTTTTTAATAGGAAAGGAATTTTATTCTGTAGACGAGTTCTTTGAACGAGAATGTTATTTTTGTTTTTTTTTGTTAATTTTTCTTGTGTTTGTTTTATTGTAAAAGTCTTTTTACATTTTTGTTTGTTCCACTATGTGACGAGATTTTTACAAATTTATGTATCCTTTTACGGTTCAAATTTTAATAACTTTTATATTTGTTTTTGAGATGAATTTTGATGATTTTTTTTCTTCGATTTTTTTAAAAATTATTATGGTATAATATTACTTTTGTATGTTACTATCTGTTAATTTTTATATTATTACTTTATATTTCGTTTTTTATTTCGTAATCTTAATGCTCTCTTAATAAGATATATCTTAAAAAACAAAAGATCAAATGATCTTGGGTGGAAATAACGAAAATTCAAACTTGAGTGAGCATCCCACAAGGAACACACAAAAGATTAAAACGAAAAGAGAAACGATTAAACAATGTTTCACCCTGGGTAACCAGCGGGGTCTCATCAGTAGTTTCACTGATCACCTTCCACTATACATCATTAAACACCATCATACACTTTGATTTCCAACCTTAAACCACTCACAAATAGGCATCGTTTCTCACTGGCACTTATCCAAGTTACCTGATACGAATTCGTTCTGGCGTGTTAATATTTCCAGTGGGATAATGCTCCTAAGGCAATGAAAACAAAAAAAAAGTTAAAAAACCTCCAAATCAGTTACTTCAACCGAATCGTTTCTATTTTCGCTTTGATCTTTTGTGTGTTTGCAAAAAACTAGCTAAAAAAATATATACCGGGTGCATAACGCTAGATCTAAGTATAGGATTTTCATACTTTTGCTGATCGAAAGCTACCAACAAGGGAACCCAATCAACGGCAAATTTAACAGCTAATTTCTTGCAGTGAAAATAATTTTGCAGCTACAGATATCTCATTTTCTGGGAAAAGGCTGGTTACAAAATTATATTTTCCATGATAAATTTGCAAAAAACTAGCAGATTAGGTAAAAATACTAGACCTAGATGTGAAGCTGTTCACACTGTAAAACTATCTTGTAGGTTATTTGCCGCATGGTATTATTCTTGTTTATTACATAAGATGAAGACTATTTTATGTTTTACCCATTTTACCTGTCGTCGTAACAATAATATAAGTTTTTTTAGCTAGACGTCTTGTCATAACAAATTAAATTTTTTATCTTCAGCTTTATTTTTATAAAATTATGCTCACATTCCGGTTTTCTAGTTAACATGTGTCCAGCAGCATAAGTGTTAAATACCACTAGAGGTCTGCGGGTTTTGTCTACTTTTATTTTGAGATATCTAGAACATTTCGATTGATGACGCAGGCGCCTGTACCGAAAAAAATCAACGATATGCCATAATTTTGATACATTGGTCATGATACGTACACGTAGACGTGAAATTTGGCATTTATTTCTGTCTTTTTCTCGTCTATAAAAAGGCAAAGAGTTTCACTTAAGTGGGGATATTGTATATGGAAAAGAAAATCTGCGGAAATGCATTGTTCTTGATAAAAAGTGAAAAAAAGCCACTTTTTGTAGAAATGTGATAGTACGTTTTCGCAAATTTTTGCTTTTATAATCAAACTTAGGGTGGCCTACAGAAAAACCCAAATAATTTTTTTTTCAATATCACATTTCATGTAAACGAAAGAAACTCTAGAGCCGTTTCAATTATTTTCATATCACATTTCTACAAAAAGTTATCTTTTTTTCCTTTTTTTTCTTATTTGCATTGAAGAGAAGAAGTGAAATCTAAAACAGTCTTGATTTTTTATTTTCTCGAAAACGGTACGTTTCCGCATATCTTTGCTTTTATATTCAAACTCAGGAGGTCCTATAGAAAACTCCCAATAATTTTTTTTTCAATATCACATTTCATGTAAATGAAAGTTGAGCCCACAAAATACTGGGTGGCTAAAAAATTGAAGTAACTCTTGGATTAAGGCTAAAGCCGGAATCTTGCTTAGCTCTAAACGACTGAGTTTAATGTGATTACAGTAGTAATAATAATAAAATTTGCATTTCAAGACAGCATAAAAATAAAATTTTAAATGAATAAGGAGAAATCAAAAATATGCAGAATTGCTGTCTTCAATTTTACCCAGACATGTCTCCAAAATTTAATGAAGCCTGATTTAGTATCAGATTTGAGGCACTGAATCTCATTTAGTTTGATATAAAGGCATCGGTGCGGAAATGATTGGAGCAGACAACAGAGTACTTAGCTAAATCATTATTTGTCAAACCAAGCAAGGCACAACAAATATTTCTTTTTTCAGTATTGCCTGGAAATCTACAATTAGATTTCTTTAAAAAGCAAATGTAAAAATGTTTGAACAAAATATGCAACAGAGTGACCGTCATCCATTCTAGGTAAAAGTCTACAATGACCAATATACTAAAATTCGAATTTACGTATTAACCTAGTCTCTGTGACCACTTCTATATTTTATAATTTGTCTCCAGAGGCTGAAACTGTTTCTACTAGAAAAAGTCACAAAAATACCAAAAATATAAAATTTGGGTGTTTTTTCATATTAAAATGTTCCTTCCTTTAAGATGTTTTTCTATGAAATAATTTTATAGAATATAAATAAAATAGGCTTGCTAGTATTGCATGCATGCAGGGACCTCACACCAAAGGGCCATGCAAATTTGAAGAAAATAGAAACTTGAGTCTGTTTCTTTTCAAATTTTTGAACCATCATATATCACATATTGAATTTATGGAAATCTAGAAATAACTAAAAATAAACCAACAAATATAATAATTAAAAAACTATTTTTAAATTTACTAATTCAACAATACTGTCTAAACTGGTTGAAACTTTTAATTTTTTTATGATCAACTGTCATCTGCTAAGTCGATTTATTTTCAAATGTGATAAGTCAGGGCTTGATACTAATCTATTTAAGGGTTTAAAATGTAAAAAATACCGTCGATCTCGGCTAAGCAGTTAAAATGTGGGGCCACTGGAGGGTTGAATTTCCAACGAATGGAAGCGTCTTAGCCAGCTGACTGGAAGTACTCCAGAATCTGTCTATTTGCACCCACAAATGAGGTTCCTTGATCGCTAAAAATCTCGAAAACGCGACCACGTCTAGTGGCGAAGCATCTGAGAACAGCGGTAAAGGCTTCAGATGTGTAATCTAAGATTAGTTCTATGTGAATAGCCTATACCGTACACATATGTAGGATTTTAATCTTAGCGCGCTCCATACTTGATCTATTACAATAGAAATTTTCCCAGCCAAGTCCAAACAGACTGCGGAAAATTCTATAAGTAAGATACCCGTACAGGGGGTAAGTCAGCCATAACTGGATGGAATGACTTGGGTTTGCAGCAAAAACAGCGTATGCAATTCGAGAGATTCTTGTACATGGCAGATCGAAGAGACAAAATCCAAAATTGTTGGAGAAGCAAGTATTGCAGAGTTTTGAATTCGGGATGAAGATGTTTGATATGAATGATTACCTTCCTAAGTCGATGGGATTTTGGAAAAAGCAAAGCGAGTAGGGTGTTTTCGCCGGTTCTAAGACAAGAGCGAAGAGCCAGCTACATGTATTAACATAAGGATTTTAGGGAGTCAAAAGCCAGCTACAGTTAGAGAGCCAAGAGCCAGCTACATGTATTAAGATACGGATTTTAGGGAACCAGATTTACGCTTTGTGTGTGATTTGAAATTTTGTCAGGGAGGGGAAAAGTAACCCAAACTATATAAGCGATATAAAAATAAAATATTATTAATTAGTATTTCGTTTGCTGCTGTCAGAAATGTGCCTCGTAAGTTACGATATTCAAAACATAGCGGAAATGAAATCACGTGAAAATAGATTAAGGACATTTGAAAATTGGCCTGGAGTGATAAAGCCTGTAGAATTGAGTATGTCCGGATTTTTCTATAAAAATAATAAAGATTTAGTACAGTGCCACTACTGCAATCAACAAATATACAATCTTTTAAAAACAAACTGTCCTTTTTATGAACACGTACGACCCTAGAGGTTGGATCAAATAGATAAACAACGAAAAAATTATTAAAACTCATAAAAAATGTTTGCGAAACCTAAAATTTGATTTTCCTTGCTTCTACTTTTTTCTTGCAGGAAATACTTTAAATAAACTCAGCTAGAAATAACAAGTATTCTTATACTATGATAACTAACTTTAATTACCATTCTTGCGTGTTACCACTTACTTTTTACAGTACGGAGACTCTGGCATCAGATAAATTAAAACCACGATTAGGATATATGCTATTATCATATTGCTCTGTTTACCCATCAATGAAGTGAATTACTTCTAAAATAGATCTTAATTGGTAAAAAATAGAATAATCAAAAAGTATCAGTGAAAGGAGGTGTAAGACATTTGTACAATGTGTCGGACTTTTTAACGTAATTTCTATTCCTAAATGTTTAAGTGTTTGTTTTACATAAATTTTATAATTTTTACATTTTTGACCTAGATGTTGGTTTGAGATTTAACTTTGACTATGCCTAATACAATTATTTTATATTGTCTTTTTGCGGAAAATAAACTATTTATCTGTCTATTTATAGAGCATTAGAAAGCTATACACATACCAGGAGGGCAACAAAGATAAAAAATAGTTTTCTTACAAGATTTCTAGTAGGTATATGATGGTATCTCGGTTCACGAGCAAAAGGGTGTATAAGATATAAGCTATGTTGCTCTGTTTACCTATTAAATAAGCTCTAATTGTGTGAACTACCTCTAAATTAGTGAACAGAGGTATAAGACATGTGCACGAATATTTATTCTAAGTACTGTTTGCGCAACATAGAACTGCTTAGTTTAAGACAGGTAAATTTTGAAACAACTTGGAACATTTAAGACAAGGGTAAAAATAAATATCTCCCACAAATTTTGGATTTGGACACAATGGCTAAAAGCCTAGTCAAAACCCGAAAAACCATAATATTTTATAATTTTCAGTTTTACCCACCATAAATTACAAGGGGACTTGTAAATTTTCGCTGCAGACCTTTTTTTGCTGCCGAAATTATTTTCTTCATAATAGGTATTGTAGAAACCAACCGGTAGTGATAATGAAGATTGTTTTGCGACGTCCATATATCTCGGAGCCAACCATATACATAACACAACTTTTAATTTTGCAAACAAAATATACAGCTTTTTTTCTCATTTTTGTATGGGCAGTACACTATTTTTAACCCCTATCTTAATTAAAAAGCAACCGGACAATTTGGGGACTGCAGTGGCATACCCCAAAAAGATGACATTTGTTATCACAAACTGACTAGAAAATGGCGAGTGGAAATTTTTTTATTTGAAAATCTTTATTAAAGCCCTTAAAGTTGCACTTAAATCATTTGTGCTCGATGAAAAAATGTGTAATAAAGTACAAGGAATGAAAATTAAGCTACATATATATCAGGTGATTTATTACTACTGTGAAATACCTCAATAACTTTTGACACGTCAGAAATTCTGACGCGTCAGAATTTCTAGCTTTTGCCTAAGAATCGGCCCCATTGGTCGCGATTCTTCAAAAACCGTCAGAAAATCTCGCCCTTACAAAAAATCTGAAAATTTTTTAACAGAAGTTTACACTTAATGCTTTTTTGTCAGGACTATTTGCTAATATTCCTTAAATATCTTTATATGTAAACAAATCATTAAAACTTTTAACATACAAAACCACTGTCACTGTTCAGAAAAGTCACACAAATTCTGTCTTTCTTGTATATCAATTCTGGTTGAAATAGGACAAACTTGGGCGTTTTCCTCCCTCCACCCCTCTCGTGGGGAGGAGAGAGTCGTTAATAATATTGTCACAGGAACTATATCGTATATACATACATAGTGGTGAAGTTAAATAAAAGCTTGTAAAAAACAACTTCGCGCGTAGTCTTTCTAGTCACAACCAGTGTGTTTTTCCATTGATAAAAATGTAATATACTAGTGCACATATAACTTCTATACATCAGATTAAAGAAAAATTGTTACTCTATAAGTTTTATTTCAAACTCTTTTTTACATTTTGCCTTAATATAGTTTTTTTATTTTTTGTGACAAAACAAAACAAAATTTTCAACTTTTTTATAGAAAGCAATTTTATCGTGTTTCCATTGAATCGTTTTCTGTGAGTTTTCGATTCCCTATGTTAATTTTTAAGAAAGTTACAGCGTTTGTTGTTTACAAGTGGTGGGAGCAATAACTTGAAAAAACGCATTTACCAGAATGACAACCAGCCAAAGCGTGATCTATGAGCTACCCTTAACAAAGTTAGCTTATCGGCATAAAATTACCACGATTTGCACACGAACCCACCTTTTTGCCCGATTTGTCCACGGGATGAGAAAGCGTCATGTCATCTTGGCTTTCCAAAAAGCTGTCAACCATAAAAATCGGGCAAGTTTTAAAAAATCTGCATATTAAAAAGTGTGCGGGATTTTTTGGACCACTTTATATATTTAAATATTAAAAAAAATATATTTTATACTACTTTTTAATACCATTTGTTTTGTTAATTGGGCTTCATAGATGCCTAAAAAGTAAGTTGTATTTTGATATTATTAAGTTTAACTGTGTTTATATAAGATTTTTTTAACTGTTTGACATTTTATGTTTTTATTTTTGTAATACAAATATTATAAGCACGTATTTTCCTATTAACATATACTGTGGTTTTTTGTAAGTATTTAGGAAAAAGAGCATAACACATTTTGTGTGTGATAAAAATGTCTCCATAGACATTCTTACACTCTAAAATATATTCCAAACATGAATGTAACTAAGATCCTTAGTATATTCAAAAAGTGAACATACTGAATATGATAAAAGGATGATAGACGTACTACCAGTATGAAAATAAAATATAGCCATGAGAACATTCTAAAATTCGTACATATTCTTAAAGCCCGTGGTCCGATATGTATTTCCCTATCCGTGTGATGTGTTTTTAGAGTCGCATGGGGAATGCGTAGATGGATATCGGGTGTAAAAGATATGCTATAGAACATATAAATACATTCTGTGCACGTGAATGCATGTGATAAGGATATCTGTTAGCACATTCTAAAAACCTGAATAGAATGTTATAATGGTAATTTAGAACAGCCATAGCATATCCTTCTTCTTTTTGAAGATATTCTATGCACCTGCTAAGGTTGACCAGTTGCTATATGGGCTAAGCACATGCCAATCATCTAATACCATATTATTATATTCGGACATACTAACAACCTTCATAGCATGTGATTAGGGCGGAACGTAACCTGTTCTTAGCACATGCTTAGGATGTTAATTTTGAACATTCTTAGCATATTCTTTTTATATAACTTCGCTCTTTCTTGGTTTAATCACTGTAAATTCTAAAGGCACAAATAATGCGTTTTAACGGCTTTCTGGTTTATAGTTAGAACTATACTGCTTTACTTAGGGCGATTTCGGCAAGCTTGGTACATGGTTTGGTACCCTGTTTGGTCTGTCCAAATTACCAACTGATTTCGGATACAAAAATGATGACTTCACCGTGACTCTGGTTCTGTTGCTTGGTATAGATATCTTCCTCTATTTTCATTTTGTCCTTCTTTCGAAATGTAAACAAATAAGTTGGATTTGAAATTTTTGTTGTTTTCAGTTGTAATGGATTTAAACGGTCGATACAAGCTAACTTTTTTCCTAAATGAAGTATCGTTTACTGTTACCGAAAACGCTAAGTTAGCCCATCGGTTACTCAAAGGTGAATATTTCTGTCTGATGTTTATGTTTGTTGGATGGACAGGTGATGGAATTTGTGCAGTAACTGGCAAACATTTTTGAATAGATTAGATTTAAAGGTTGTGATAGTCACAGCAGCTTTTCTTTTAGCCATTTGTTAAATCGTCTTTAGAAAAATAAACCACTTAAATAGGAAGATAACCACAAAAAAACAAACAAAAAAGTTTGGTTAAGGCGCCATTACTATAACGTCACAGATACCAATTGGTTAACCAAGAGATATGTAAGAGGTCAATTTAACATGGAGAAATACGACACATAAACTGATGCAACTTTAAAATTTGCATTCGTTCTTTTTTACCTATGCACTTATGTATCGGTTGAGGACATCGGAAAAGAAGCAAAAAAAATTATGAATCGTGTCTCTGCAAATATATACAAAAAGCATGTTTTTTATGGCTGGATTTGGTTTACCAAAAGCAATTGTTGAAATAGTATTTGAAATATTTCATATCTTTTTTTACACCTAATGCGATAAAACACACCGAACGATTCATTCCGCATATTACTTTTGCACCAGTGCCTCAGAGAAATGTTTGCACGGAGTGAAAAATATCTATTTTTAAACATTGTTCAAATTTTGGTGTTAATTCTTGTGAAAAAAAAACGCAGCAAATTAACGTTTAAATACATCCCAAAATTTTTATAGTGCGCTCAGTTTATTATATTTTGATTACAAGACTGATCTTTGATAAGTATTGTATTTTAGACTCAGAGATCAAATTCTAAGGTCAACCGTTATCAAAAGTTTCCTATTTTCAGATCTGATTTTTTGAAAAAAAATTATTACTCGTTTACGTCTGATCTTTTTTGCCAGATAGGGCCAAACCGTGTCGAGAAAAATAAGGGATGTCCAATTTTTTTTGTATCTAATTTAATTTTATAGATTATTAATAGTAGGCGACGCGATGCAAAAGAACAAAAAATTTAAAACATAAACATCAACAGAAAAATATATTTTTAAAAGCTTTACCAGGAAAAAATTTATAAATTATTTTACGAAAACGAATAAAAAAAAAACAACCGACAAAGCCCCACTGTATGTATTCTAAGAATGCTAACGGATTTAATGACAAACTACAACAGTAGGCAGGAAAAAAATATATAGGGTGGGCGAAAAAAATATTTAAATTGCTTTAAAACCAAAAGTCCGATTTAAAAAAGTTTACATAAATAAAAAGAATTTATATTTTTCAGAATTAGTTTTAAAAATAACATTTCTTAAAAATTCAATTAAAAAAAATAGCAGTTTTTCAACCCGATGAATCTTTGAAAGCTACATTTTTCCGAATCACTTGCTAAAATTAGTAAAAAAGTAACAGTGTAAGGCAAGGGGTCTTTATTCTTGATGTGGTTTTTCCATATTGTGCTAGGTATTATAATTGTTTAAATTTATTATAATAGATATTTTACTTTTGCTATAATTTGCAGCATTTAAAAAAGCCAAAACATTAGACTTTAACAGTGAGATTTACTAAGATCTAAAATAGTACCCCCCACAGGACTAAATATTTACACCTATTGGGGGTACTAAATTTTGAAACCAATTTTTAAAAAACACTTACTCATACAGCAAAAATACAAAGTTATTGATTATTTTGTGTTGTTTTGCAAAATAACACTGATAAACTGCTTTTTTCTTTTTTTTCTCTTTTTCTTCTTTCTTTCTTTATCTTTTGTTGTCATAAAATATACCATATTTTAGGAGAAAATACCCTAAAATTATTTTCTTTTCACCGGTTTCAAAATGGCAAATGGTGAATACGCTAAAAATTTGGCACATAATAGCTTCATTATCTGTGTTTCAGATTATAAAGTTGGTGATTTTTTAGACCATCCTAGGCGGTAGTTTAAATTTATAGCCCCCAGAAAGGATTGTTTTGTGGCAATTCGTAATATGTTCTTTATAAAATACACCGGAGTACCACAAGAATACATACCGGTTGCGACTTGGATACTAGACGCAGACACGTGTTTCACTCTTATTAGAGATCATCAGTGCGACATAAGTATGCATTCGTTCTCTTTTACTTATGTCGCACTGATGATCTCTAATAAGAATGAAAGACGTGTCTCCGTCTAGTATCCAAGTCGCAATCGGTATGTATTCTTGTGGTACTCCGGTGTATTTTATAAAGTTCGTTTTTTGCTATCGTTTCATCATAATAGAAAGCCCGACTGGTGGATGGTCTGTGTCTGAAACCAGTCAGTGGTAGAACTGGTGGAGAAGGCGAAAAATCCAACAGTTTTCTGTTGGTAAAACTCTCTTTTTAATTTTTTTAGAATATTTATTTGACTTTATTTGTACTTATTGGAAAACAACAATTTTTTGTACTTCATTTGGAAATTTTGGTTTCACAACAGGATGTTGGTATGAATATTTTTTAAATTGATTATCATCTACAAAACGGTTCCAAGATTCCAACCAGGGGATAATGGACAGGGTGATCTACCATAAATGTCACCGCCATTTTTCTCCGTTACTATGCATGCTATAAAAAAAAATTTGAAATCAGAAGGAAATTCGATAAAATATAGGAGGTTTTACTTAAAATAAGAAACCTTATGACAAAATTTGACATCTGCAATGAAGTACAAAAAAATGTTGTTTTCAATAAGGACAAATAAAATCAAATGGCCTGAAATTTAAATAATTTGACTATGACGTCAAATCAATTCTGAAAACGGATGTCAAATTAAAATACGGTCTATTAATAATTTAAAAGTGTATGTTTTTATATTTTATAAAATTAAATGTAAAAATATTAATCAAGCGCTGTACCTGCCTGGTTTTTGCTTGGATAGGGTGGGTGTTAATTTATTTATGCATAAATTGGTTTTAACCCTAACTATTGTTTGTAACCCTAATATCTCAGAATTGGAATTTGAGATTTTTTCTTTTTTAATAAGGCAGTAAGTAAAAATCGGCGCTTTCCAGAATTCTGACGGGTGAGATTTTTGGTCGTTTCTAAAGAATCTCGACCAAGGGGGCCCATTCTTAGGCAAAACGTCGAATTTTCTGCTCATAATTGTAAAGGGGGACAAAAGATATTAAGGTATTTCACAGTAATAATAAATTACCTGAGATACATATAGCCTAATTTTAATTCGTTGTACTTGGTTACACATTTTTTCATCGAGCACAAATGATTTTAGTGCAACTCTAATAAAGATTTTCAAATGAAAACATTTCCACTCGCCATATTTTATACAGCTTGTGATATCAAATATCATCTATTTGGGGTTTATTCCTGCAGTCTCCAAATTGTCGATTGATCTCGAATTAAGATAGTTGTTACAAAAATGAGAAAAAAAGGTAAATGATGCTAGAGATGATTATATACTTAAACTTATGATTTACTAGAATTTTTATAAATGAAATTTGCGTAATATTTTGAGCCCAAGAGAAGCCGGTGCTATTTTTGAACGGTATCATGACGATTTTTGGCCATTTCCGGTGTTGCCATATTTTGTTCATAGAGATCAAACTGGCAGAATTTTGGAGTCTATTAGGCCGTTTTCGTCAAATATTGTGTCGTTTATTTTTGGCAACAACAACAAAATATAACGAGTAAAGAACTATGATCTAAAAGGCCTCCCAAATTTTTCTCCTAAACGCATGGAAAAGGGAATAGCTTAATTTCAAGCTACACGTTAACCTGATATTTTTCAAGGACAAAACTAGTAGTAGCTATTCTAGGTATCTGATACAATCAAAATTAGGTTTTTATTTAAATTTTAAGTAAACCTTAAGATTGTTTTTTTCTATTTTAATTTGGTTTTTACCACTTAAACATCAAAGAAAATTATTTTGTTCTGGAATTAGTAAAAAAAAACTCAAAAACACAATATTTATTTAGTTTATTTTATTTATTTCCAAATATTAATATATAATTTTATTGAAATTTAAAAGTAAATTTACTTTAAGTTACATTTTACTGGTCATCAATTGCTTTTATATTTACTGAACATCTTGGGTACCGCTAATCTGAAATAGAAAAAAAGAAATGGTGTTAAATGTTAGGGTTTAAACCTTTCAGAAATTTAATTTTCTTAATTTTTAATACAATCAAGTTTTATGAAAGAATTAACCACTTCACCAATTTTTTTGACTACCTGATATATTAAATTTTTTTAATGGTGCAGGGACCAATTTATTATAACCTTGTACTTAACAACATTTTAACATTTTTTTTAAACATATTAAAAGTGCTACTATTGAAATTTAAAAAAGTAAAAATGTGTACTTTGAATTCAAAATAAAACTTTCGCCATGCTGATGCTGGTTTAAAGAAATTAGGTAACCGGTAGTCAAATAAATTGTCAATATGGAATATTGATATGCCAGTCTTTCCACTTGTGTGGTGTAGTTACTGATAAACACGTGTCAAACTAAAGTTACTATGGTCATTGTGATCACTTGATCACTAAGTAATTGAATATCATTTTTGATTTGTATCTTCTACACTACACTACTACCCAAATAGGTAGGTAGGCTTGGTTGAAAGTGGTCAAAACTCACTTTCATTAAAAACATCGAAACTTTAGCTATACACTAAAAAAGCTAAACACTAAAAAAGCGTTGGCAATTTTTTTTTGCACCCTGTATATTTTTTTGTAAAATTAAACTTTGTAGACAGATATATGGACGCCACAAAACAATCCTCATTATCACTTTGGCTTCTATAATACCTATTATGAAGAAAATAATCCCGGCAGCAAAAAAAGGTCTACAGTAAAATAGTGACTTCAGGTTGACAGAGGCGCTTTTTAAATATCTATTATTGTTGTAATAATAAATAGAACTTGCATGTTAAGCAGAATGCTTAACGAAAAGTTCGATTCTGGTCTTGAATATTTTGTTTGCACCGGCGATCTCTTGGGGAAGGGCGGGGGCTCCCCCAATGTCTCTTTCCAGTTCTTGTTGTTGGGAAATTGAAGTACATTTTACAAAACATTTTTTATTTCTAATTTCTTCAAACAACAATAAAAAAAAATCTCAAAGTTTCAGGTAACTTGGGAATGTGAATGAATGTGAGTGAAAATATACTTTATTGTCTAAGAAAAAATTGTACATGACAAGATATATCTTAAAAGAAACTAAAAAACCTCCAAATCAGTTACTTCAACCGAAAAGAAAATAAAAAACAAAAGATCAAAAGATCTTGGGTGGAAATAACGAGCATTCAAACTTGGATGAGCATCCCACAAGGAACACACAAAAGATCAAAGCGAAAAGAGAAACGATTCGGTTGAAGTAACTGATTTGGAGGTTTTTTAACTTCTTTTTTGTTTTCATTGCCTTAGGAGCATTATCCCACTGGAAATATTAACACGCCAGAACGAATTCGTATGAGGTAACTTGGATAAGTGCCAGTGCGGAACGATGCCTATTTGTGAGTGGTTTAAGGTTGGAAATCAAAGTGTATGATGGTGTTTAATGATGTATATTGGAGGGTGATCAGTGAAACTACTGATGAGACCCCGCTGGTTACCCAGGGTGAAACATCGTTTAATCGTTTCTCTTTTCGTTTTAATCTTTTGTGTGTTCCTTGTGGGATGCTCACTCAAGTTTCAATTTTCGTTAGTTCCACCCAAGATCTTTTGATCTTTTGTTTTTTAATATATATCTTATTAAGAAAGCATTAAGGTTACGAAATAAAAAACGAAATATAAAGTAATGATATAAAAATTAACAGATAGTAACATACAAAAGTAATATTATAGCATTACCCATTTTACCTGTCGTCGTATATAACAAGTTATTATTTTTTTTTAGGTAGACGTCTTTTCATAACAAATTACATTTTATATCTTCAGCTTCATTTTTATAAAATTATACTCACATGCCGGTTTTCTAGTTAACATGTGTCCAGCAGCATAAGTGTTAAATACCACTAGAGGTCTGCGGGTTTTTTCTACTTTTATTTTGAGATATGTAGAACATTTTGATTGATGACGTAGGCGCCTGAACCGAAAAAATCAACGATATACCATAATTTTGATACATTGTTCATGATACATACGTCTAGACGTGAAATTTGGCATTTAATTCTCTCTTTTTCTCGTCTATAAAAAGACAAGTAGTTTCACTTAAATGAAGATATTAGAATCCCGCTTTTATGGCGCAACGGAGTATTTTTATCAAGGTTATTACGACGTCTTTTACATTAGGAACCGACGTTAGCTTACGTAGTATAACGTCTCCATATTCTTAACCACTAACGCAACGAGTGTTACCTAAGGAAAATCGAAGAAGAATGAAAGGAATACTGGCGCTGAATATAAAAGACAAAGATGTCCGATCCAATAAATTTCACGTCTACGTTTATGTATCCTGACCAGCTTAAACTTCTCAATAACTAACCTTTATGCTAGCGCTAGCACAGGCTATATAGATAAGGTACTTACAATGCAAGAATAGTATAATATTATATTGGTAAATATATTATTATTACTTATCTTGCTTACAATGTAAAATAAAATTACAGATGTAGGTACAAACAATAACTAATAATATAAAATTATAGATGAATACAAACAATTGGGAAATTAAAATAAGCAAAGCGCCCTCTAACCTAAACCCCCAACTATACTAAAGCCCCCGATACCATGGCAACTGCAGGTGTTTTGTCAACAAGGCCCACAGTAGGCAGAAGGGAATTTTTACGTTTTCTGACAGAAAACCATTCGAGGTTATGTTTATCTTTCAAAAATATTTTTTCAAAAACGAATATGAAACAACTCCGCGTGTGCGGTCGCCCGACGAAAATGACCTAGCGCTGCGCGAGCATTACCCTGAGTTTATCAAAGAACCAAGAAAACTTTACTGGCTCGCTGGAATTATTAGGAATTCGCCTAGAAACACATAATTTTGTTTTTATTTTGATTCAATTTTTTTTAAATTTAAATTATTGCGGCATAAGTTATGTGCAAGTTTACTAGTGAAATCTTAGAGGCCTAAGGATATATTTTAGATCCCAACAGTAGTTTCAAAAACACACGGATACTTGAGTATTAACAAAACAGGTCAGTAAAGCTCCATTTAGAGGTTGAAGAGACTCTTGCAAGTCGTTGATGCTCCTGTTTAAAATAGAATATGATTATTTCGTTTAGCGTCAGCAGGCGATTTTTAAATCTGCATGCTTTTTAAGTTAACCTGTTGTCCTTAAATCAGTGGTAACAGCTAGCAGGAGTGTTTCAAATTCAATTATAAATGCACTTGTAATGCAACCTTAAACACTACACCCAGTTACTTTAATATGTAGTTGGATAGCGTTTTTTAGTAAGTAATTCTGCAGTAAATGGTTTTTTTTTTATTTTAGTATTTTACTCGTTTTTTTTTATGAAAAAAATCTTGTATGTAGGTACTGACTAGGGTCCCTAATTTATGAGTGCTGGAATTGCCAAAAAGTGCTGGGTTGGTTTGAGTTCAGGATTTGGGTGGTTTAGTTCCCGCTTTAGTTAAAAAAAATGAAAAAAGTTTCATCACTGGTAAATTTGAACTTCCTAGGAGGTCAGGTAAGTGCTAAATAGGTATCTAAAGAAAACTGTTTAATACACTAATACCGTTTAGCCTTAATATATTAAGTGAGCGGCATAAAATAATACTGTGGAAAATTTTATTAATAAAAAGTTATTCTTAGGGCCAGTTTCTCAATAGCGGATTATCAGAAACTTAAAGTAACTCGCGAGCTATAAATCCCAGTTTTCTTGCTGTTTTTAAGCCAATATTTGTTTAGGTTAACCCTGAGGTAAGGTAACTTACCCTCACCTTGAAGCCCTGGCTATCCTGGAGTTAATTTTAATCTGATTTTTAAAGATTTTTACTAGGTTATGTTGCTTGAGTTAACAGAAACTTGCTTTTGAGAAACCGGCACTTAGTCTCTCTTGTTTTTTGAATAAAATAGGTTAGTGACTTGAAAATTGGAGAATATTAATCAGGAAAAATTCTTTAAAATATAAATAGTTGCTCATTCATCTTTCAAATAAATTAAATACACAGGATCAAATACTATGTGTTTATGTCCCAACTGGTGGTTAGTGAACACTTCTATGAAAGTTGAATCATGCACTGTGAACCTGCTTAGATTTTGAAACTCATATAACACAGGAAAATAAATATTATAACTTTTTAGATCCACTTTACACCAGCCGCCGATATAAGTAACTATAACAAAATAAGAATTCTTTTTATTTTATTATATAGATACCTACTAATGTCTATTTCTATCATGATAAACAAAGCTTTAAGGAAATCTACTACCTAATTATTTATATAAAAAAACACTATTTTTTGTTGTGAATTCTGAAGGAAAATTGTAGAAGAAAGTATTCGGTCGCCAGAGCGACATATAGCGTTTTATTGGAAGTGTCAGGTGGCGAATTTCCAATTAATATATTCAGCCAAACATATTTAAAAAATGAAGGAAAAATTTAGCGCCTAAAGGGCAAAGGGAGAGGGAATAAATCGGAAAAAAGTTTTTCCTCGACCAGGATTTGAACCCGGGACCTCTAGAATACTAGTCTAATGCTTTACCGACTGAGCTACCGAGGAACTGCGGTTTTAACTGGCTATTCGGAAATCTTTTCCTCTGATTTCTTTGTTAGTAGTGGGGTAGCTCAGTAGAGCATTAGACTGGTATTCTAGAGGCCCCGGGTTCAAAACTTGGTCGAGGAAAAAACTTTTTTACGATTTGTTTCCTTTCTCTTTGCCCTTTACACCACAAATCTTTCCTGTAAATTTAATAGGGCGCTAAATTTTCCTTCATTTTGTAGATATTACTATATTTTTAGAAAATTTTCGCCCACGGCGCAATTATGACATTATTTTAGCCGCAAATATAGGTACAAAACGAGTTCCTAGCCCAGTTTTTAATATGAGTTGAGCTGATTTTTTTCATACTGCCCCCCCCCCCAAGTAAAAATCGCATCTACGCCCTTGTAACTTTCGAAGTAAAAAAATATCTAACAACTTCAAATTGAATAGAGATTTTGCTCTCCTGCACGAGTGCGGGAAAGTGAAGCTTTTAAAACTAAAATACGTTTAGGAAAGTAGGTAAATATGGGGTGTTCACCAAAAAACCTGACATTCGGATACCTTATTTTTTTTAAATTAGTATTGTTCTTAATATTATTTGTCGAACTTGTTTAATCATATTGAGTTTTATATCAGCTCCAATTCGTGGTTGAGCTTAATCTTTAATATTTTAAGAAAAAATTTTGAATTTTTGAATTAATGTGTTGACAAAAGTAAGAAATGTATTAACAAAACTGAGGTTTTATTGAAATAAAACGCTTATGTTATTGTATGATGTCTGATTTTATGATGATGCTAAACTATTTTCATTTAAATTCCCCCCCTAACTTTCTTGCAGAGAAAACGTCTCCCGTATTTTATTCTCTTTTTTGAAATAGGAAATGAGAAAAGATTTTTTTAAATAAGGAGTTTTCTTTCTTTTTTCAAATTAACATAAGTGAGAAATTATGCTCAACACACTGTACTTTTCAATTTTTAAACTAAAAATATAGCATAAAAAAGCCACTTAGCTCTGCTTTCTGTGGCTGTGGTCAGGAAGAGTCGATTCCTTTTTAAAAATATTCAAGATGCGCGTCCTCTAGGTAAGATTTGTCAATTTTGATTTATTAACGAAAGTGAGGCTTGGATCGAAGGACATCACTAAAAAAATTATAAAGCATTGGGTATTTGCGTTAAAATTATGGTTTGTTAAATTTGTTATAATTTTTTCTTTGAACACGTTTTGTAAATACTAGTTTCGCTTTACCAAGAAACTCTCGTGTTATTAATGGTTTTAAAACATCAACAAAAAATAGTAAAAAAAATGTGTTGACCGGTATGCGCCAAAGCGTATATTTACTGATCATAACAAAAACAAATTATTAACTTACTATTTTGTATTTTTTTACGCGGGGGACCGCAAATGTCAAGTTTTTTGGAGAACAGCCCACATGCACGGTCGTAGTAAAAATATTTATTTAAAATTCATGCAAATGCGTGTTTATAGGAAAACTCAGAAGCTTCTAAAATCTACAAGTTCAACCACTACCACTTCTGAAACTGATACTGCCTCTGAAAATCTTTCATTAGAGACATAAAGCTATCTGTAACTCATCGCGGTATACGTATCCGTATTTAGCAAGAACCAAGCACATTTATTGGTCAGAAACTTGTAGCACGTTCGAAAAGAGCAGATATATGTGCTAATTTAAGGTGTTTCTGATACGTGTGCCGCAACGATACGTGATACCTAACGCATCTTAACACTTATCGCGTTCAAGAACACCTTAGATTAGCACTTCAGAGACTGATACTGCTTCAGAAACTAAAAGGATGTTGCTGAAAATGGCCAAGGAGTTACCGAAGACAGCGGTTAGACCAGAAAGTGGATTCACTGGAAAATTGTCATGACTTTCTGTTCCAAAAAAAAAAAATTATTTAATTCTGTACATAATATTTATACCTGGCAGTTTTAATTTGATGGGTCATATTAGAGGTCCTGTATACAATTTTTGGGTCAACAGCAATTGTTAAATGTATAGAGGGTCTCTAGGTAAGCCTTGAGATAGTCAGAGAATTATTCCCAATGCAATGAGGAGAATTTTAGGGGATTTCTTGCTTCCGATTTATATATTTTTGTTTAATGTTTATTTTCCTTTTTATTATTTATCTTAAGAGTATATAGTGCACTCGAAAGTCTTATCGTTGTAAAGGCTTTTGGTTTGACTGTTTTGGGTAGTTTTTATTGAATTTCTAGACATTTTCAGCCCAGAATTAAAAATCCAACTCCAAGCGCAAAAAATTTATTTTTCCTGTCCAGCAAATCAAAATTTCACAAAAAAATATTGGTTTTGGTAGTTGAAAACGTCAAACCGTTTACACTTGCTAGCTAAAAATTTGGATGGAGATTCAGAGGAGTAAATATTTTTTTTATTGTTTGTACATATCTGAAATCTTATATTGATCATATTATTGGGAAATCAATTTAATCATATCATTCCATTAGTTTTCCATGGCAACGCGGAGAGTTTATTTATTTTTGTCCACAGTAGGACACCAGAGCTTTTTTTGCACCGGGTTAAAAATTTGGGGATAGTTTACTATTGTGCTTAAAGACTCCGAAAATATGCAATGGATCAAGAAAAAATAAAAGAAAGCAAATTCTTAAGGTAAGACCTCGGGTTGACTATACATTTTTTGAATAAGTATTGTTGTCTTTATAAGGGTTTCTCCCTTGGTTTTTCCTTGAAAGATAATTAAACACTATACGGTTTTCCGCCATTTTTTATTTTTTATAAAAAATTTGTATGGGGGCACCTACTAGGGTCCCTGCGCTGCGCCCGATTTTTTTTTAAAGGGAAAAAAGGGTGCCTTAAGAGTGGTTGGAATGTGTTTTTTTCATTGTTTAGGGCTGGACTGTGTTGGATTGGTTTGTTTTGGTGAAAAAAAATTAAAAAAAAGAAAAAACCAACGGACGCAGGCGGATTTGGGGTCCTAGGGACCCTAGTAGGTGCCCCCATAAAGAATTTTTCATAAAAAATCAAAAATGGCAGAAAACCGTATACTGCATAATTACCCCTTGAAATAACTACAAGCGACTAGGCAACGTTTGTTAGTTACTCATTTTTAGTTTAAGGAAATTTCTTCCTTTTAGATTCTTTTGAGGTGTATTCAGAGTTCCATAACTATAGCAACCTCTATGCACTTTTTAAGAGTTGAAAATAAAATTAGGACCTGAATATTTTTGTAAGTTTAAGGTGTCCAAGGGCCGTGAGGTGAGGTGAGCGAAATTCCCCTCACATTTGTTCAAGAATAAGCATACTGGCCTGAAGAAACTGTCTGGGAGGGAGGGTTCCTGAAAATACTAATAAGAAGGCTGCTCCACCTGGCAAAAAAACACCTATGTGAACAGTAGAAAATTGCAATAAGTAAACTAGCTGCATTGTCAGGGATTTCCAAAATCATGCTTTATTGTAGGAAAGAAATCTATCAAGATGGAATGACACTGCTTTTCTTGTCTTCAAGGTATATTTATAAAATTCAAAATTAAAATTCTTATTGTAACAATTTTAATCAGTCAAAATGGAACTGAAAAACCGAGAAAAGTTGAGAAATTTATTCTTTGAAAAGGTCAGGAAATTTGACAAAAAAATATACAAAAACAAGGAAAATCTGGAAGCCCATCTGGAAAAAATTGATTTAAAAACAAATTAGAATCATGAAAATTGTCAAAATAAAATTTTGCAGCTGTTTTCTTTTATACAAAATTCTTGAAAAAATTATGATAAGTTTTTTACAATTGATTAGGGAAAACTGAGAGATATCAGAGAATCCAATTAAAGGTTTTCTGTACAAACTCTGTTATTGACCTCATGTACTGATGCCTTTCTCATTTAAATCCCTTACCCAAAATTATTACTTCTTGTGCAATCTCAAAAATAAATAATTCAAATAAAATCCAAAAACTTAATATTTAATATGCTTGCACACACAGAAATACTACCTATTTATTTTTGTTGGCATATATCTTTTATGCAAACTTGTGTTTTCTGTTAGTGAATTATTTATTGTGTAAAAATTTGAAACGTGTAGCTTCTGAAAGAGCTACAGGTCCAAAAATCTCTATAATTTCCTAATAAAAGATCCTTTAACTAAAACTCTAATTACCAATGCCCAATGTAGTTAACAATGCATAAGATAAGGCTGCGGCAAGATAGGGTTGCAGAAATACTTTCTCTTTTCTGAAGTTCTGTTTTGGTTGTAAGTGAACATTTATTAAAGCACTCCTTACTAGTACTAAAAAAGCGTTGTAGCTAAATTAGACAATTGTTTACCTCTATTTTGTTTTATTTTCAGATTTTGGAATTTAGGCAAGAAAACTACCAGAATGAACAATACAATTTTTATACCTTTTAGTTATTCACAGAACATTAACAACTATATGGGTAGAATACTAGAGCATTTTTGTGTCGTAGAAATATTTTTAGCAATTTTAATTAAGTATATATAATAAAATTTTAAAAAATATGCTGAAAAATTACCATCTTGTTCAATCGTAATAATTTTTTTAAAAACTGATTTGTATAGAAAATTGTCTTTTTTTTTCCTCAAAAATAAATTTTCGCACATTTTCATTTCTACATTTCCGATTTAATTTTTTCTGTAACACATTTTTACCCAAAGTTTCCAATTTTTCCATTTTTCTCGAAAACGGTGCATTTCCGCAAATTATTCAATTCGGAAGGCTTTCTACAGGGCATTCCAAAAAAATATATTTTTTTTTTTATTTCATATAAAAAAAAATTGACCCATATTGTGATCACTTCTGTTCTCCCTTGTTTAAAAAAAAATCTCACAAATTTACTTGATCTACTATCTGTCAAGAAAATCTTTCAACATTCATTTTACCGGAGTCTGAACCACTAACATTGCTCAGGCATCGTCTGAATGTCCTCATCTAAACAAAATATCATTTTATTTCATCTTATGTGATAAACAAGAATAATACCATGCGGAAAATAACTTACTTCACCAATAAGATACATTTACACTGCTTCAGATCTAGGTATCGGATTTTTACCTAATCTGTTAATTTTTTGCAAATTTATCATGGAAAATATAATTTTGCAACCAGCCTTTTCCCAGAAAATGACATATCTACATTTACTGTAAAAACATGGTTCTATTTTCTCGAAAACGGCTGTAGCTGCAAAATTATTTTCACTGCAAGAAATTAGCTGTTAAATTGCTGTTAATTGAGTGCTATACAGCCGGTATATATTTTTGCAAATTGACTAGAAGTGATTCAAAAAACTTTATAATTTGTAAATATTTTCTGTTAAGATAAGTTGTGTATTAGAATTTTCAGGTTTTCTTAATTTACAATAATTTAACATTATTCTGTTTTTTTCTAATGGTATTTTAGAACATTTTGTAAAGAGCTTAAACTTATTTTATACTATTACAATTACATGCAAAAATGTCAAGTCTTCAAAACAGGTATTTTGTATCTACCTAAGTAAGTAACTTGAACTATTACTTTTCAATTTTAGTCTATTTTTTGTATTATTATAGAACGTTTTAAAACTGCTATACTAAGCTTTAATAACATTTTATAGGTAATATGAAAATCGGAACTAAAAAAAAATATAATTTTTGACCTAAAAAATTTACGCTATAAGCTATAAACAGAATGGCTTATATCTTTTGAGATATAGGTGGCTATGACTCATAATGCAGGATGTTTATAATTTTTTTAATAGTTGGGATACATGTTGGGAGTCCAATATCTCAAAAAATATAGATCCCAGTGTATATAAGGTATGCATTTCTGAAATCAGGAAAAAATAATTCAAAAATGCAAAAAATACAGGGTTTTGTATTTTTAATAAGAAAGTTGCTATCAATATTTGACACTTTATATAAAACTTTTTTATACTTCTTTTTGAAGAACTTTATAATTCAAATATCTTTTCTATTTAAAATATTTTTCTGCCTTAAATATTAACATATATAACGGTGGGGGGGCATTTATAACAAAACGCCCTGTACTTTAAGGTAATTATAATAATCTAACTATATTATATGCTTCCATGTTCCTACCTATTTCATAGATTGTGGTTTGCATGAAAGAATTTGTGTGAAGATATTGTTTAATTTTTTCGCTTTCATTGCATTGGTTTCGAATTAAAGGAATGAAATTGGTATATAGGGGTTGTTAGAACCTTTATAATAAGTACCTAGTATTCATTTTCTGAACCGATGAAATGTTCTCATCAAAAAAGATAAGCTCTTTCTCATTCCTTATAGTAGGTAGTTGTTGTGGGTACTTATTATATACACTTGAATTCTTATCTCCGAAAGCTTTATGAAACAGACTAATAATTGAAGTGATATTGTATGAAAAAAATTACCAACTAGAGATTTTTTCACTAAAACAATTAATTAGTTCAATACTTTTTTAATTATGCTTCATAATAACAATGTCCTTAACGTAATTTAAATATCTTAATAGGTTTTCAGTTTCTTGACTGGATTATTTTTAGTTATAAACCGCACATTACTGGCTCAAAGCAACGATCACGCAAAATAAACATTACAGCGTTGCCATTGGGTACACCCGTACCGATTTTCATGGTATACTGTGACGTGTTGTCTGATTAGTAAACAATGCTTATTTTTAATGGGAATGCACCATCCATCAGTTTGTTATTTCTCCAAGGTATTATCCCAATTTTAGGAAAATTTATAGACTGGTAATTCGTAATGCCAAAAAAATTTATTACTCTAAACGCACTAAACGCACTAAACGCACTAAACAGCGCGAGTCTTGGGCTATTGTAAATGAAATTAGTCATAGAGGAAATAAACCTTCTGACATAAAGATTGACACCATCTCTCTTAACAATTTTTACTGTTCAGTCGCTTATAAACCAACAAAAATATTCATTCTAATACAAATTCACTAAGATACCTTTCAAACGTTGATTTTCCGGAAACTTTCGACATTTTTTCTCCAACTCCTGCCGAACAAATTGCACTCCATTAAAAATAAAAATGCAGCAACAGATGATGGAATCTCTTTAAAAATTTTAACAAATCTTCCAAATAATGCCATCTCAGCTCTATCCAAAGCAATCAAATTTTTTTTTCAAGCTGGATGTTTTCCTACTTGTTTTTAAATTGCTAAGGTAATTCCATTATACAAAGGTGGTGATAATTCAAATCCGTGCAATTACAGGCCAATTTCATTGTTATCTACTCTCTTTAAATTGATAGAATGCTTAGTCAAAGACCGTCTGTTATAGTTTTTACATAAACATAATATTCTAAATAAAAATCAGTATGGCTTTCAAGCCAAGAAAAGCACATCCGATGCAATGTTTGACTTTATGGCGAAGGAATTTCAAGCTATAAATAAGAAGTAAGCTTCTGCGGCAGTGTTTTGTGATCTCTTAAAAGCCTTTGACTGCGTCAGTCATGAAGTTCTGCTGCGGAAGCTGTATGCCTACGAGTTTCGAGGCAAAGTTCAAAACTATTTAAATGGTCGTGAACAAACTGTGTATATAAACGGTGCATCATCCAACAAACGGCGTACTACCTGTGGCGTCGCGCAAGGGTCTGTTTTGGGACCAGTTTTGTTTTTAATTTATATTAACGATTAAACACAAATCGAAATAACAGGTTTCTTTACCTTATTTGCGGATGATACAACGGTATTCTGGCACAAAAAAGACCCTAAACAGCTGATGTTGGACATTGCTTCCGATGTTGCAAAAATTAAAGTTTGGTGTGATGCAAATAAGCTCTGTGTAAATAAGTTCTTTTAGTATTGTGTGTAAATGTTTGTTTTTATTTATAAAAAAGGATTTTAATCATACCAGTATCTTGGTTTGTTTATTGATGAAGATTTAAAATTTCATTCTCATATTGTTAAGTTGAATAAAAAATTATCCTCAGGGCTAGCTACTGTGTGCGTGCTACTTTTCATAAACTTGGCAGAGAGGTTGCACGTGATGTTTATTTTGCCCTAGTTGAGTCTCATATCAGATATGCTTTACCGTTTTGGGGCTCTTGGACACAATTTAATTTTCAATCTGTATTTACTTTACAGAAACGGGCAGTCAGAAGTTTGTCTAACGCACATCCTACAACATATTGTAAGCCACTTTTCATTGAACACTACATTTTAGCTTTGCCATCTTTATTTATCTTAAAAACATCTTACTTAATCCATAAAAATAAACTTTACTTTTCTAATCACCAGCAAGTATACGCCATTCGTCACACAAGTCTAGTAAGAAATTCTACTATGTACAATGGCATTAAAGTGTTGTTGAACTGTAGTTGAGAAATGTTCAAGATCTAAAATGCTTCAGAAAAGAATTAAAATAGTTTTTAATAGGAAAGGCATTTTATTTTGTAGACGAGCTTTTGAACGAGAATGTTATTTTTGTTTTTTTTTTGTTCATTTTTCTTGTGTTTGTTTTATCGTAAAAGTCTTTTTACATTTTTGTTTGTTCTACTATGTGACGAGAATTTTACAAATTTATGTATCCTTTTACGATTCAAATTTTAATAACTTTTATATTTGTTTTTTAGATGAATTTTGATGATTTTTTGTCTTCGTTTTTTTTTTTAAATTATTATGCTATAATATTACATTTGTATGTTACTATCTGTTAATTTTTATATCATTACTTTATATTCCGTTTTTTATTTCGTAACCTTAATGCTTTCTTAATAAGATATATCTTAAAAAACAAAAGATCAAAAGATCTTGGGTGGAAATAACGAAAATTCAAACTTGAGTGAGCATCCCACAAGGAACACACAAAAGATTAAAACGAAAAGAGAAACGACTAAACGATGTTTCACCCTGGGTAACCAGCGGGGTCTCATCAGTAGTTTCACTGATCACCCTCCACTATACATCATTAAACACCATCATACACTTTGATTTCCAACCTTAAACCACTCACAAATAGGCATCGTTCCGCACTGGCACTTATTCAAGTTACCTGATACGAATTCGTTTTGGCGTGTTAATATTTCCAGTGGGATAATGCTCCTAAGGCGATGAAAACAAAAAAGAAGTTAAAAAACCTCCAAATCAGTTACTTCAACCGAATCGTTACTCTTTTCGCTTTGATCTTTTGTGTGTTCCTTGTGGGATGCTCATTCAAGTTTGAATGTTCGTTATTTCCACCCAAGATCTTTTGATCTTTTGTTTTTAAGTTTCTTTTCGGTTGAAGTAACTGATTTGGAGGTTTTTTAACTTCTTTTAAGATATATCTTCTCATGTACAATTTTTTCTTGGACAATAAATTATATTTTCACTCACATTCATTCACTTTCCCAAGTTACCTGAAACTTTGAGATTTTTTTTATTGTTGTTTGAAGAAATTAGAAATAAAAAATGTTTTGTAAAATGTACTTAAATTTCCCAACTGAACCTTCAAATTTCCCAACAACAAGAACTGGAAAGAGGCATTGGGGGAGCCCCCCCCCCTTCCTCAAGAGATCGCCGGTGCAAACAAAATATTCAAGACCAGAATCGAACTTTTCGTTAAGCATTCTGCTTAACATGCAAGTTCTATTTATTATTACAACAATAATAGATATTTAAAAAGCGTCTCTGTCAACCTGAAGTCACTATTTTACTGTAGACCTTTTTTTGCTGCCGGGATTATTTTCTTCATAATAGGTATTATAATACCTATAGAAGCCAAAGTGATAATGAGGATTGTTTTGTGATGTCAATATATCTATCTACAAAGTTTAATTTTACAAAAAAATATACAGGGTGCAAAAAAAAGTTGCCAACGCTTTTTTAGTGTTTAGCTTTTTTAGTGTTTAGCTAAAGTTTCGATGTTTTTACTAAAAGTGAGTTTTGGCCACTTTCAACCAAGCCTACCTACCTATTTGGGTAGTAGTGTAGTGTAGAAGATACAAATCAAAAATGATATTCAATTATTTACTGACCAAGTGATCACAATGGCCATAGTAATTTTAGTTTGACACGTGTTTATCAGTAACTACACCACACAAGTGGAAAGACTGGCATATCAATATTCCATATTGACAATTTATTTGACTACCGGTTACATAATTTCTTTAAACCAGCATCAGCATGGCGAAAGTTTTATTTTGAATTCAAAGTACACATTTTTACTTTTTTAAATTTCAATAGTAGCACTTTTAATATGTTTAAAAAAAATGTTAAAAAGTACAAGGTTATAATAAATTGGTCCCTGCACCATTAAAAAAATTTAATATATCAGGTAGTCAAAAAAATTGGTGAAGTGGTTAATTCTTTCATAAAACTTGATTGTATTAAAAATTAAGAAAATTAAATTTCTGAAAGGTTTAAACCCTAACATTTAACACCATTTCTTTTTTTCTATTTCAGATCACCGGTACCCAAGATATTCAGTAAATATGAAAGCAATTGATGACCAGTAAAATGTAACTTAAAGTAAATTTACTTTTAAATTTCAATAAAATTATATGTAAATATTTGGAAATAAATAAAATAAACTAAATAAATATTGTGTTTTTGAGGTTTTTTTTACTAATTCCAGAACAAAATAATTTTGTTTGATGTTCAAGTGGTGAAAACCAAATTAAAATAGAAAAAAACAATCTTAAGGTTCACTTAAAATTTAAATGAAACTTTGATTGTATCAGATACCTAGAATAGCTACTACTAGTTTTGTCCTTGAAAAATATCAGGTTAACGTGTAGCTTGAAATTAAGCTATTCCCTTTTCCATGCGTTTAGGAGAAAAATTTGGGAGGCCTTTTAGATCATAGTTCTTTACTCGTTATAAACCTGCAGGAATCCCCAATACTGAACGAAATGATGTGTCAGAAAATTTGTCGCTCTATGAACAAAATATGGCAACACCGGAAAGTGCCAAAAATCGTCATGATACCGTTCAAAAATCGCACCGGCTTCTCGTGGGCTCAAAATATTACGCAAATTTCATTTATAAAAATTCTAGTAAATCATAAATTTAAGTATATAATCATCTCTAGCATCATTTACCATTTTTTCTCATTTTTGTAACACCTATCTTAATTCTAGAACAATCGACAATTTGGAGACTGCAGAAACAAACCCCAAATAGATGACATTTGATATCACAAGCGGTCTAAAATATGGCGAGTGGAAATGTTTTTATTTGAAAATCTTTATTAAACCCCTTAGAGTTGCACTAAAATCATTTGTGCTCGTTGAAAAAATGTGTAACCAAGTACAACGAATGAAAATTAGGCTATATGTATCTCAGGTAATTTATTACTATTGTGAAATACCTTAATATCTTTTGTCCCCTTTACAATTATGAGCAGAAAATTCGTCGTTTTGCCTAAGAATCGGCCCCCTTGGTCGAGATTCTTTAGAAACGACCGAAAATCTCACCCGTCAGAATTCTGGAAAGCGCCGATTTTTACTTACTGCCTCATTTAAAATAAAAACCCTACCTCCTTAATATTTATCCTAACGTTTTTTCAAAATGTTAGGATAAATATTTTAAAGATATTCTGCAGAATAAGTTTTACGGCGGAGCTAATTTGCTACTATGTGTACCAATAGACGTTAAAAATGTCGAAAATTCTCACCATGTAAAAGGAAAGACAGAATTTGTGTGAGTTTTCTGAGCAGTGACAGCGACATATTCCATAACTATCTATGGTTTTGTATGTTAGAAGTTTTAAAGGTTTGTTTACACGCAAAAATACGATTAATACATTTTTTTATTTAATGGAACAGCATTAAAAACTTAATTTTAAGAAATATTAAGGACTTATCGGTACATAAAGTCGACGTAGTTGTCGTCGGCACTATTTGTGACAGTTCCACACGAAGGTTGAAAGGTTTCTGACATTTTTGTCACATAAACATGTCATCTAAACATGCTCATATTGTGCCATTCTTAAAGATGACAAAGTGAATTTAATACCGTCATTTATTAAAGGCAGGCCAAACATTATGAAAGTCTACATTATTTTGATAACAAAGATGACATACTTAGACAACAACCATATCAGAATCCTTTTACAGTGCGGAATTGTCAAAAATAGTGCCGTCTTTACTGAGGTCAGGCTATGCCGACTTTATGTACCCATAAGTCCCTATTAGCAAATAAGTTCTAACCAAAAAGCAGTTAGTGTAAACTTCTGTTTAAAAATCGTCAGATTTTCAAAAAAAAAATTTCTTTAGACTACTGAAATAGAAGAAAGCTGTTTTCTTCGGAGTGATCGGGAAAACGTAAGGTTTTTGATATTTTAGGTTCCCACATTTCTACCATTACTATCGATTAGTTTCGAATTTTAAAGTTTCGTTTGTAAACTTTCTGAGCCACTTGAAATTTAACCTTTCTGCGGCGTAAGTTGTAGTTAGAGTTAAAAGCGCTAGTCAGCCGCCAAAAAAGGCCGTTTCATTGAAAGCTCACAAAAAAACACCGCAACAAATTACAATTACACGCAGTTGACTTAAGTAATATGAGTTTTTTTACTTAGGTATCAATGAGAGCTTTTTGCAACACTGTATGTTTTGTCTGTTCAACCTGTTATTTATTTAGAAATCAATAATACATCGATAACCTACCGAATAACAAAAGTTGATTATTGATTGGCTGTCTTTGGACTTGCTATGAGATTTCTGTGTATTTTGTTAATTTTAAAGAGGTTTCGTACCTACATTTTGCATGAACCAAAAAAATACAGGAGAAACTGTTTCTAAATTGTTTTCGTCATTTTCCCCTACTTAAGATTTTCCAATTATTAATAAAATCCACGTGTTAGGTCTTTAAATAGCTTTCAACGAATTTGCCAAACATAAATTATTAACAAAATCAATGAATAACGAGTTTTCCTTCAAAAAAGGTAATGGTAACCGTAGATTCGGATTTCGCACTTGTGGTGCACATCAGTACGGTGCTAGGAATTAGGAGATGAAATGATGATGAAAAAATGTGACACAGGATTTATGTAAAACATCTATCAAATTGCAGAATCGGCAGATGTAACTTCAATTTGAAGGAAAATTAGGCGTCTCTACGGAGATCTTTACAAATATCCTAAGCTCTGAAGTTGATAAATCTAAAAAGGGATTAGCGAGGGTAGGCCTTGAATTTCCTGACGCTTACTTAGCTTATTCTATCTCTTGATGTGTCTCTTCCTAATCTAAAATGTTTGATGACCTCACGAGGAGCAGCAGCCCCTTTATTAGGTTTCTCGGTCAGTTAGTTTTTCTGGAGGGGTCGTCCTCCAGGAGGTTTTGTGTTCTGCAGAAGGTTAGTGTTAGGCTTTCATTATTATTCAGTATAAGGATTTCACAGGTGAGTGGTGTAGAAGGGGGTGCCAACATTCTTTTGCTGAGGTTTTGCTCCGATATTGAATGTCAGTGTTTTCGATGTTCTTCGTGCACCCATCGCTTGATATAGGCACGTATCGAGGTTTTTGGAATTCAAAATACAGGTTCAGGTCTTATAAATTTGATCTCAACCCATCTCCAAAATCGGCAAATTGTGGTATAGTCGAATTTTTTGATGAGCGCACTGACGTACGTCATTTTTTCCTGTGAAAACGTATTTCTTTGTTGTCAACAGTTCGCATGTCAAATAATTTGTTGTTGTCATTTTGACATATGTGCGATTTGTCACAAATAAAAACGACACTATTTGTTTGAGTCTATAATATGTTGATAAATTAAGGATACTAATAGAAAAGTTATAATTTACAAGAAATAGGAAAAATTAAAAAAAAAGTATTAAATAAAAATTATTTACTAAATAGCAAATTGTTTATCGATACAGGCTTTAATTTTCGTTCAGTAAAAGTAAAACTTTTGTTGCAGAAGAAACTCTTTCGAAAACATTTCCAACATCCAGAGGGATTCCCGCAGTGATTTGTCTTTTTTCAAACTCGAAAAACGCCAGTAAATTTAACATTATTAATTGACTCTGATCACTTAGTCTCTTCGCTCCCATTTTTACGCCAATTTAAATTGCAAAAAGTGACGCCTTCAAAATATAACCGTTGAAACAATCAACAACAGGACTTTTTTTACATATTTATTGTCGCTGTCTAAAACAATGTATCAAATAGAGATCCAAAGTTTTTAAGGTGCAGGTCTTATAAATCGTCTTTCTGATCCTCTTCTTGCTAAAGAATCCGCGTGTTTATTGCCTGCTAACCTTAGTGCCCCGGCACCTACGCAAGGGTGATTCTATTGTGTTTCGCTAGGGTTCGGAGGGCTTGAGGGCAGTTCCACACTAATTTTAATTAATTTAATAACTGCTTTCGCTGTCTGAGAAGATTGTTATATCTTTGTTGAGATATCTTCTTCTCAGGTTTTCCCGCAGGAAAGTCTCTATGGCGAGTATTGCAGCTTGGAATACTGTGGTATGTTTCCCCAGAGATCCAAACGAATTTGATCTCAACCCATCTGCAAAATCGGCAAATTGTGGTATAGTCGAATTTTTTGATGAGCGCACTGACGTCATTTTTTCCTGTGAAAACGTATTTCTTTGTTGTCAACAGTTCGCTTGTCAAATAATTTGTTGTTGTCATTTTGACATATGTGCGATTTTTCACAAATAAAAACGACACTATTTCTTTGAGTCTATAATATGTTGATAAATTAAGGATACTAATAGAAAAGTTATAATTTACGAGAAATAGAAAAAATTAAAAAAAAAGTATTCAATAAAAACTATTTACTAAATAGCAAATTGTTGTTGTTAAAACTTTTGTTGCAGAAGAAACTCTTTCGAAAACATTTCCAACATCCAGGGGGATTCCCGCAGTGATTTGTCTTTTTTCAAACTCGAAAAACGCCAGTAAATTTAACATTATTAATTGACTCTGATCACTTAGTCTCTTCGCTCCCATTTTTACGCCAATTTAAATTGCAAAAAGTGACGCCTTTAAAATATAACCGTTGAAACAAACAACGACAGGACTTTTTTTACATATTTTTGTCGCTGTCTAAAACAATGTATCAAATAGAGATCCAAAAAAATGACGTCAGTACGCTCATCCAAAAATTGGAGTATACAGTATGATTGTCGTAGCTTTATGCCTCATTTACCCATTTGATGAACTGTTATGTTTACTATCTAATCCTAACTATTTAACAAACACTTTATTTTTAGAGCGTTTTAATTTATTTATTTTTTCCACCAGGTAGACATCAGGATACGTTACTTTTTGCAGCTGAAGTTCATAAAATCCTCCCTTAATTTCATTTTTCTTGTCATCTTCCAATATGTATGTGATGGGATTCGTAAGCTGAATTTTCCTTATAGTAAAGATTTCCGTCGACCATTACTAATTAAACATTTTATCAAACACACCACGAATTTTTGAAATGCGCACATGATCTCCAATCATATATTTAGGTTTTAAAGTCATTTTTATATGACTATAGGCGGTATTTAACAACATTTGTTCATGTTTTTTCTTCACCTCAACAGGTTTCATGCCGATTGTGTGATGCTTTCGATTATTATATGCATTTACTATTTTAGATAGTAAATCCAACCACTTGTAGGACCCTTGGTAATTAAATTCTTTCCACATTAAATTTTTTATTGTTCTGTTTACTCTTTCCACTATTTGTGCTTTTTTTTCGCTATAAGAGCGGTAGTGTTTTACTTTAAATTTTTTTATCACTTTTTCCATGGAAGAATTATAAAATTCTTTACCCAAATCGGTTTGAAGATGTATGGGGCTTGCACCTTAAAAACTTTGGATCTCTATTTGATACATTGTTTTAGACAGCGACAATAAATATGTAAAAAAAGTCATGTCGTTGATTGTTTCAACTGTTATATTTTGAAGGTGTCACTTTTTGCAATTTAAATTGGCGTAAAAATGGGAGCGAAGAGACTAAGTGATCAGAGTCAATTAATAATGTTAAATTTACTGGCGTTTTTCGAGTTTGAAAAAAGACAAATCACTGCGGGAATCCCCCTGGATGTTGGAAATGTTTTAGAAAGAGTTTCTTCTGCAACAAAAGTTTTAATTTTATTGAACGGAAATTAAAGCCTGTATCGATAAACAAAATGCTATTTAGTAAATAATTTTTATTTAATACTTTTTTTTTAATTTTTTCTATTTCTTGTAAATTATAACTTTTCTATTAGTATCCTTAATTTATCAACATATTATAGACTCAAACAAATAGTGTCGTTTTTATTTGTGACAAATCGCACATATTTCAAAATGACAACAACAAATTATTTGACATGCGAACTGTTGACAAAGAAATACGTTTTCACAGGCAAAAATGACGTCAGTGCGCTTATCAAAAAATTCGACTATACCACAATTTGCCAATTTTGGAGATGGGTTGAGATCAAATTCGTTTGGATCTCTGGGGAAACATACCACAGTATTCCAAGCTGCAATACTCGCCATAGAGACTTTCCTGCGGGAACACCTGAGAAGAAGATATCTCAACAAAGATATAACAATCTTCTCAGACAGCGAAAGCAGTTATTAAATTAATTAAAATTAGTGTGGAACTGCCCTCAAATCCTCCTAACCCTAGCGAAACACAATAGAATCACCCTTGCGTAGGTGCCGGAGCACTAAGGTTAGCAGGCAATAAACACGAGGATTCTTTAGCAAGAAGAGGATCAGAAAGACGATTTATAAGACCTGAACCTGTATTTTGAATTCCAAAAACCTCGATACGTGCCTATATCAAGCGATGGGTGTACGAAGAACATCGAAAACACTGACATTCAATATCGGAGAAAAACCTCAGCAAAAGAATATTGGCACGCCTTTCTACACCACTCACCTGTGAAATCCTTATACTGAATAAGAAAGAAATCAGACAAGTGACGGGGCCTGCGCACTGAGAGAAAACCTTCATAGGATGGGAATCTATAGAGATGAACTCACCTGCAGACTATGTGATGAGGATGACGAATCAGCCGCTCCATCATATTTGAAAGCCTAACACTAACCTTCTGCAGAACACAAAACCTCCTGGAGGACGACCCCTCCAGAGAAACTAACTGACAGAGAAACCTAATAAAGGGGCTGCTGCTCCTCGTGAGGTCGTCAAACCTTTTAAATTAGGAAGAGACACATCAAGATATAGAATAAGCTAAGTAAGCGTCAGGAAATTCAAGGCCTAAAGTTGCTGTTGAGACAAATCAAAATCAAAGAGTACATTATGCCATTCATTGATTTTGTTATTTATTCACCCTCGCTAAATCCCTTTTTAGATTTATCAACTCCAGAGCTTAGGATATTTGTAAAGATCTCCGTAGAGACGCCTAATTTTCCTTCAAATTGAAGTTACATCTGCCCATTCTGCAATTTGTCAGATGGTTTACATAAATCCTGTGTCACATTTTTTCATCATCATTTCATCTCCGAATTCCTAGCACTGTACTGATGTGCACCACAAGTGCGAAATCCGAATCTACGGTTACCATTACCTTTTTTGAGGGAAAACTCGTTATTCATTGATTTTGTTAATAATTTATGTTTGGCAAATTCGTTGAAAGCTATTTAAAGACCTAACACCTGGATTTTATTAATAATTGGAAAATCTTGAGTAGGGGAAAATAACGAAAACAATTTAGAAACAGTTTCTCCTGTATTTTTTTGGTTCATGCAAAATGTAGGTACGAAGCCTCTTTAAAATTACAAAATACACAGAAGTCCAAAGGCAGCCAATCAATAATCAACTTTTGGTATTCGGTAGGTTATCGATGTATTATTGATTTGTAAATAAATAATAGGTTGAACAGAAAAAACATACAGTGTTGCAAAAAGCTCTCATTGTTACCTGTGTAAAAAAACTCATATTACTTAAGTCAACTGCGTGTAATTGTAATTTGTTGCGGTGTTTTTTTGTGAGCTTTCAATGAAACAGCCTTTTTTAGTAAAATGAACCGAAAAGTTTTGCAGGCAAACAACTATGGTTTTTCTCCACTACATTTTATTTCTTATCTGTCAAAAACCTCACATGTTTCGGCAGTTTAGACTACCATCATTACGAGGTTCTAAAAAACCGAAAAGCTGACTGGCTCTTTTAACTCTAACTACAACTTACGCCGCAGAAAGGTTAAATTTCAAGTGGCTCAGGAAGTTTACAAACGAAACTTTAAAATTCGATACTAATCGATAGTAATGGTAGAAATGTGGGAACCTAAAATATCAAAAACCTTAATCTCGTTTTCCCGATCACTCCGAAGAAAACAGTGATTAAAACACCTGCTTTCTTCTATTTCAGTAGTCTAAAGAAATTTTTTTTAGAAAATCTGACGATTTTTAAACAGAAGTTTACACTAATGCTTTTTGGTTAGAACTTATTTGCTAATAGGGACTTATGGGTACATAAAGTCGGCATAGCCTGACTTCAGTAAAGACGGCACTATTTTTGACAATTCCGCACGAAGTGTAAAAGGATTCTGATATGGTTGTTGTCTAAGTATGTTATCTTTGTTATCAAAATAATGTCGACTTTCATAATGTTTGGCCTGCCTTTAATAAATGACGGTATTAACTTCACTTTGTCATCTTTAAGAATGGCACAATATGAGCATGTTTAGATGACATGTTTATGTGACAAAAATGTCAGAAACCTTTCAACCTTCGTGTGGAACTGTCACAAATAGTGCCGAGTCAGGCTACGTCGACTTTATGTACCGATAAGTCCTTAATATTTCTTAAAATTAAGTTTTACATGGTGAGAATTTTCGACATTTTTAACGTCTATTGGTACACATAGTAGCAAATTAGCTCCGCCGTAAAACTTATTCTGCAGAATATCTTTAAAATATTTATCCTAACGTTTTGGAAAAACGTTAGGATAAATATTAAGGAGGCAGGGTTTTTATTTTAAATGAGGCAGTAAGTAAAAATCGGCGCTTTCCAGAATTCTGACGGGTGAGATTTTTGGTCGTTTCTAAAGAATCTCGACCAAGGGGGCCGATTCTTAGGCAAAACGACAAATTTTCTGCTCATAATTGTAAAGGGGTACAAAAGATATTAAGATATTTCACAGTAGTAATAAATTACCTGAGATACATATAGCCTAATTTTCATTCGTTGTACTTGGTTACACATTTTTTCATCGAGCACAAATGATTTTGGTGCAACTCTAAGGGGTTTAATAAAGATTTTCAAATGAAAACATTTCCACTCACCATATTTTAGACCGCTTGTGATATCAAATGTCATCTATTTGGGGTTTATTCCTGCAGTCTCCAAATTGTCGATTGTTCTCGAATTAAGATAGGTGTTACAAAAATGAGAAAAAAAGGTAAATGATGCTAGAGATGATTATATACTTAAATTTATGATTTACTAGAATTTTTATAAATGAAATTTGCGTAATATTTTGAGCCCACGAGAAGCCGGTGCGATTTTTGAACGGTATCATGACGGTTTTGGCCTTTTCCGGTGTTGCCATATTTTGTTCATAGAGCGACAAATTTTCTGACACAACATTTCGTTCAGTATTGGAGATTCCTGGCCTAAAGGGCCTCCCAAATTTTTCTCCTAAACGCATGGAAAAGGGAATAGCTTAATTTCAAGCTACACGTTAACCTGATATTTTTCAAGGACAAAACTAGTAGTAGCTATTCTAGGTATCTGATACAATCAAAGTTAGGTTTTTATTTAAATTTTAAGTAAACCTTAAGATTGTTTTTTTTCTATTTTAATTTTAAAAACACAATATTTATTTAGTTTATTTTATTTATTTCCAAATATTTACATATAATTTTATTGAAATTTAAAAGTAAATTTACCTTAAGTTACATTTTACTGGTCATCAATTGCTTTCATATTTACTGAACATCTTGGGTACCGCTAATCTGAAATAGAAAAAAAGAAATGGTGTTAAATGTTAGGGTTTAAACCTTTCAGAAATTTAATTTTCTTAATTTTTAATACTATCAAGTTTTATAAAAGAATTAACCACTTCAACAATTTTTTTGACTACCTGATATATTAAATTTTTTTAATGGTGCAGGGACCAATTTATTATAAGAAGATTTTTTTAAACATATTAAAAGTGCTACTATTGAAATTTAAAAAAGTAAAAATGTGTACTTTGAATTCAAAATAAAACTTTCGCCATGCTGATGCTGGTTTAAAGAAATTATATGTAACCGGTAGTCAAATAAATTGTCAATATGGAATATTGATATGCCAGTCTTTCCACTTGTGTGGTGTAGTTACTGATAAACACGTGTCAAACTAAAGTTATTATGGTCATTGTGATCACTTGGTCACTAAGTAATTGAATATCGTTTTTGATTTGTATCTTCTACACTACACTACTACCCAAATAGGTAGGTAGGCTTGGTTGAAAGTGGTCAAAACTCACCTTTATTAAAAACATCGAAACTTCAGCTAAACACTTAAAAAGCTAAACACTAAAAAAGCGTTGGCAATTTTTTTTGCACCCTGTATATTTTTTTGTAAAATTAAACTTTGTAGACAGATATATTGACGTCACAAAACAGTCCTCATTATCACTTTGGCTTCTATAATAACTATTATGAAGAAAATAATCCCGGCAGCGAAAAAAGGTCTACAGCAAAATAGTGACTTCAGGTTGACAGAGGTGCTTTTTAAATATCTATTATTGTTATAATAATAAATAAAACTTCCATGTTAAGCAGAATGCTTAACGAAAAGTTCGATTCTGGTCTTGAATATTTTGTTTGCACCGGCGATCTCTTGGGGAAGGGGGGGCTCCCCCAATGCCTCTTTCCAGTTCTTGTTGTTGGGAAATATGAAGGTTCAGTTGGGTTTAAGTACATTTTACAAAACATTTTTTATTTCTAATTTCTTCAAACAACAATAAAAAAAATCTCAAAGTTTCAGGTAACTTGGGAATGTGAATGAATGTGAGTGAAAATATACTTTATTGTCCAAGAAAAAATTGTATCATATCAGTTACTTCAACGGGAAATAAACTAAAAAACAAAAGATCAAAATATTTTGGGTGGAAATAACGAACATTCAAACTTGGATGAGCATCCCACAAGGAACACACAAAAGATCAAAGCGAAAATAGAAACGATTCGGTTGAAGTAACTGATTTGGAGGTTTTTTAACTTTTTTTTTGTTTTCATTGCCTTAGGAGCATTATCCCACTGGAAATATTAACACGCCAGAACGAATTCGTATCAGGTAACTTGGATAAGTGACAGTGAGAAACGATGCCTATTTGTGAGTGGTTTAAGGTTGGAAATCAAAGTGTATGATGGTGTTTAATGATGTATAGTGGAGGGTGATCAGTGAAACTACTGATGAGACCCCGCTGGTTACCCAGGGTAAAACATCATTTAATCGTTTCTCTTTTCGTTTTAATCTTTTGTGTGTTCCTTGTGGGATGCTCACTCAAGTTTGAATTTTCGTTATTTCCACCCAAGATCATTTGATCTTTTGTTTTTTAAGATATATCTTATTAAGAAAGCATTAAGGTTACGAAATAAAAAACGAAATATAAAGTAATGATATAAAAATTAACAGATAGTAACATACAAAAGTAATATTATACCATAATAATTTTTAAAAAAATCGAAGAAAAAAAATCATCAAAATTCATCTCAAAAACAAATATAAAAGTTATTAAAATTTGAACCGTAAAAGGATACATAAATTTGTAAAAATCTCGTCACATAGTGGAACAAACAAAAATGTAAAAAGACTCTTACGATAAAACAAACACAAGAAAAATTAACAAAAAAAAACAAAAATAACATTCTCGTTCAAAGAACTCGTCTACAGAATAAAATGCCTTTCCTATTAAAAACTATTTTAATTATTTTCTGAAGCATTTTAGATCTTCAACATTTCTCAACTGCAGGTCAAGATGATTGTACACTTTAATGCCATTGTACATTGTAGAATTTCTTACTAGACTTGTGTGACGAGTGGTGTATACTTGCTGGTGATTAGAAAAGTAAAGTTTATTTTTATGGATTAAGTAAGATGTTTCCAAGATAAATAAAGATGGCAAAGCTAAAATGTTGTGTTCAATGAAAAGTGGGTTACAATATGTTGTAGGAGGTTCGTTAGACAAACTTCTGACTGCCCGTTTCTGTAAAGTAAATACAGATTGAAAATTAAATTGTGACCAAGAGCCCCAAAACGGTAAAGCATATCTGATATGAGACTCAACTAGGGCAAAGTAAACATCACGCGCAACCTCCCTGCCAAGTTCATGAAAAGTAGCACGCACACAGTAGCACCCTGAGGATAATTTTTTATTCAACTTAACAATATGAGAATAAAATTTTAAATCTTCATCAATAAACAAACCAAGATACTGGTATGACTAAAGTCCTTTTTTGTAAATAAAAACAAACATTTACACACAATACTAAAAGAACTTTATTTTTCTTCGTGAAAGCAAGTGGACTGTTTGAAAATACAAATATAAAAATACTGTCTCTCCCTTTATATTAGAAAATATATTTATGACTTCGCACAGGCTAAATATTGTAACGTCTTCCTAAAGTTGTTGCGAGTCGGAGATTTTGACGGAGAGTTTCTTCGGCGGCACGACCGCTTGCTTCGCCTTCCTGGAATCTTCCCCTTGTTTATTCAAGAGACCGTGTGTTTAAGTGGCACAACACTTTCTTCTATTTTTAAATCTAACCAGATACTTTGAATTATCTAACGTTTTAATAAATTTATTAACGGCACAATTAAATCCAATAAGGTAAGTTTTTGACATATTTACACAGAGCCTATTTGCATCACACCAAACTTTAATTTTTGCAACATCGGAAGCAATGTCCAACATCAGCTGTTTAGGGTCTTTTTTGTGCCAGAATAACGTTGTATCATCCGCAAATAAGGTAAAGAAACCTGTTATTTCGATTTGTGTTTAATCGTTAATATAAATTAAAAATAAAACTGGTCCCAAAACAGACCCTTGCGCGACGCCACAGGTAGTACGCCGTTTGTTGGATGATGCACCGTTTATATACACAGTTTGTTCACGACCATTTAAATAGTTTTGAACTTTGCCTCGAAACTCGTAGGCATACAGCTTCCACAGCAGAACTTCATGACTGACGCAGTCAAAGGCTTTTAAGAGATCACAAAACACTGCCGCAGAAGCTTCCTTCTTGTTTATAGCTTGAAATTCCTTCGCCAAAAAGTCAAACATTGCATCGGATGTGCCTTTTTTGGCTTGAAAGCCATATTGATTTTTATTTAGAATATTATATTTATGTAAAAACAATAACAGACGGTCTTTGACTAAGCATTCTATCAATTTCAAGAGAGTAGATAACAATGAAATTGGCCTGTAATTGCATTTGAATTATGACCACCTTTGTATAATGGAATTACCTTAGCAATTTTTAAACAAGTAGGAAAACATCCACATTGAAAAGAAATATTGATTGCTTTGGATAGAGTTGAGATGGCATTATTTGGAAGATTTGTTAAAATTTTTAAAGAGATTCCATCATCTGTTGCTGCATTTTTATTTTTAATGGAGTGCAAGGATTTAATAATTTGTTCGGCAGTAGTTGGAGAGAAAATGTCGTAAGTTTCCGGAATATCAACGTTTGAAAGGTAACTTAGTGGATTTGTATTAGAATGAATATTTTTGTTGGTTTATCAGCGACTGAACAGTAAAAATTGTTAAGAGAGATGGTGTCAATCTTTATGTCAGAAGGTCTATTTCCTCTATGACTAATTTCATTTACAATAGCCCAAGACTCGCGCTGTTTAGTGCGGGAATTTAAAATGCGCTTAGAGTAATAAATTTTTTTGGCATTACGAATTACCAATCTATAAATTTTCCTAAAAATGGGGTAATACCTTGGAGAAATAACAAACTGATGGATGGTGCATTCCCATTAAAAACAAGCATTGTTTACTAATCAGACAACAAGTCACAGTATACGATGAAAATCGGTACGGGTGTACCCAATGGCAACGCTGTAATGTTTATTTTGCGTGATCGTTGTTTTGAGCCAGTAACGTGCCGTTTATAACCAAAAATAATCCAGTCAAGAAACTGAAAACCTATTAAGATATTTAAATTACGTTAAGGACATTGTTATTATGAAGCATAATTAAAAAAGTATTGAACTAATTAATTCTTTTAGTGAAAAAATCTATAGTTGGTAATTTTTTTCATACAATATCACTTTAATTATTAGTCTGTTTCATAAAGCTTTCGGTGATAAGAATTCAAGTGTATATAATAAGTACTTACAAAACTACCTACTATAAGGAATGGGAAAGAGCTTAACTTTTTTGTTGAGAACGTTTCATCGGTTCAGAAAATGAATACTAGGTACTTATTATAAAGGTTCTGACAACCCCTATATACCAATTTCATTCATTTATTTTGAAACCAATGCAATGAAAGCGAAAAAATTAAACAATATCTTCACACAAATTCTTTATTGCAAACCACAATCTATGAAATAGGTAGGAACATGGAAGCATATAATATAGTTAGATTATTATAATTACCTTAAAGTACAGGGCGTTTCGTTATAAATGCCCCCCACCCCTCCAGTTATATATGTTAATATTTAAGGCAGAAAAATATTTTAAATACAACAGATATTTGAATTATAAAGTTCTTCAAAAAGAAGTAAAAAAAAGTTTTATATAAAGTGTCAAATATTGATAGCAACTTTCTTATTATATATAATTATATATGAATGCAAAACCCTGTATTTTTTGCATTTTTGAATTATTTTTTCCTGACTTCAGAAATGCATACCTTATATGCAATGGGATCTATATTTTTGAGATATTGGACTCCCAACATGTATTTCTATTAAAAAAATTATAAACATCCTGCATTATGAGCCATAGCCACCTATATCTCAAAAGATATAAGCCATTCTGTTTATAGCTTATAGCGTAAATTTTTTAGGTCTAAAATTTTATTTTTTTTTAGTTCCGATTTTCATATTACCTATAAAATATTATTAAAGCTTAGTATAGCAGTTTTAAAACGTTCTATAATAATACAAAAAATAGACTAAAATTGAAAAGTAATAGTTCAAGTTACTTACTTAGGTAGATACAAAATACCTGTTTTGAAGACTTGACATTTTTGCATGTAATTGTAATAGTATAAAATAAGTTTAAGCTCTTTGCAAAATGTTCTAAAATACCATTACAGAAAAACAGAATAATGTTAAATTATTGTAAATTAAGGAAATCTGAAAATTCTAATACACAACTTATATTAAGAGAAAATATTTACAAATTATAAAGTTTTTAGACTCACTTCTAGTCAATTTGCAAAAATATATACCGGGTGCATAGCGCCCAATCAACAGCAATTTAACAGCTAATTTCTTGCAGTGAAAATAATTTTGCAGCTACAGCCGTTTTCGAGAAAATAGAACTTCCATGTTTTTAGAGTAAGTGTATATATATATATATATATATATATCTTCTGGGAAAAGGCTGGTTGCAAAATTATATTTTCCATGATAAATTTGCAAAAAACTAACGATACCTAGATCTGAAGCAGTGTAAATGTATCTTATTGTTGAAGTAAGTTATTTTCCGCATGGTATTATTCTTGTTTATTACATAAGATGAAGACTATTTTATGTTTTACCCATTTTACCTGTCGTCCTATATAACAAGTTATTATTTTTTTTTAGGTAGACGTCTTTTCATAACAAATTACATTTTATATCTTCAGCTTTATTTTTATAAAATTATACTCACATGCCAGTTTTCTAGTTAACATGTGTCCAGCAGCATAAGTGTTAAATACCACTAGAGGTCTGCGGGTTTTTTCTATTTTTATTTTGAGATATGTAGAACATTTTGATTGATGACGTAGATGCCTGAACCGAAAAAAATCAACGATATGCCATAATTTTGATACGTTGTTCATGATACGTACGTCTAGACGTGAAATTTGGCATATAATTCTCTCTTTTTCTCGTCTATAAAAAGACAAGTAGTTTCACTTAAATGGGGATATTAGAATCCCGCTTTTATGGTGCAACGGAGTATTTTTATCAAGGTTATTACGACGTCTTTTACGTTAGGAGCCGACGTTAGCTTACGTAATATAACGTCTCCATATTCTTAACCACTAACACAACGAGTGTTACCTAAGGAAAATCGAAGAAGAATGAAAGGAATACTGGCGCTGAATATAAAAGACAAAGATGTCCGATCCAATAAATTGCACGTCTACGTTTATGTATCATGACCAGCTTAAACTCCCTAATAACTAACCTTTATGCTAGCGCTAGCACACGCTATATAGATAAGGTATTTACAATGCAAGAATAGTATAATATTATATTGGTAAATATATTATTATTACTTATCTTGCTTACAATGTAAAATAAAATTACAGACGTAGGTACAAACAATAAATAATAATATAAAATTATAGATGAATACAAACAATTGGGAAATCAAAATAAGCAAAGCGCTCTCTAACCTAAAGCCCACAACTATCCTAAAGCCCCCGATACCATGGCAACTGCAGATGTTTTGTCAACAAGGCCCACAGTAGGCAGAAGGGTATTTTTACGTTTTCTGACAGAAAACCATTCGAGGTTATGATTATCTTTCAAAAATATTTTTTCAAAAACGAATATGAAACCACTCCGCGTGTGCGGTCGCCCGCCGAAAATGACCTAGCGCTGCGCGAGCATTAACCCGAGTTTATCAAAGAACCAAGAGAACTTTACTGGCTCGCTGGAATTATTAGGAATTCGCCTAGAAACATTCCCATAACTTCCATAATTTTGTTTTTATTTTGATTCAATTTTTTTTTTAATTTAAATTACTGCGACATAAGTTATGTGCAAGTTTACTAATGAAATCTTAGAGGCCTAAGGATATATTTTAGATCCCAACAGCAGTTTCAAAAACACACGGATACTTGAGTTTTAACAAAACAGGTCAGTAAAGCTCCATTTAGAGGTTGAAGAGACTCTTGCTAGTCGTTGATGCTCCTGTTTAAAATAGAATATGATTATTTCGTTTAGCGTCAGCAGCCGATTTTTAAATCTGCATTCTTTTTAAGTTAACCTGTTGTCCTTAAATCAGTGCAGCAGGAGTGTTTCAAATTCAATTATAAATGCACTTGTAATGCAACCTTAAACATTACACCCAGATACTTTAATATGTAGTTGTATAGCGTCTTTTTAGTAAGTAATTCTGCAGTAAATGTTTTTTTTTTAATTTTAGTATTTTACTCGGTTTTTTTTTATGAAAAAAATCTTGTATGTAGGCACTGACTAGGGTCCCTAAAGAGTTAAAATTTATGAGTGCTGGAATTGCTAAAAAGTGCTGGGTTGGTTTGAGTTCAGGATTTGGTTGGTTTAGTTCCCGCTTTAGTTAAAAAAAATGAAAAAAGTTTCATCACTGGTAAATTTGAACTTCCTAGGGGCTCAGGTAAGTGCTAAATAGGTATCTAAAGAAAACTGTTTACTACACTAATACCGTTTAGCCTTAATATATTAAGTGAGCAGCATAAAATAATACAGTGGAAAATTTTACTGATAAAAAGTTATTCTTAGGGTCAGTTTCTCAATAGCGGATTATCAGAAACTTAAAGTAACTCGCGAGCTATAAATCCCAGTTTTCTTGCTGTTTTTAAGCCAATATTTTTTTTAAGTTAACCCTGAGGTAAGGTAACTTACCTCACCTTGAAGCCCTGGCTATCCTGGAGTTAATTTTAACCTGATTTTTAAAGATTTTTACTAGGTTATGTTGCTTGAGTTAACACAAACTCGCTTTTGAGAAACCGGCCCTTAGTCTCTCTTGTTTTTTGAATAAAATAGGTTAGTGACTTGAAAATTGGAGAATATTAATCAGGAAAAATTCTTTAAAATATAAATAGTTGCTCATTCATCTTTCAAATAAATTAAATACACAGGATCAAATACTATGTGTGTATGTCATAACTGGTAGTTAGTGAATACTTCTATGAAAGTTGAATCATGCACTGTGAACCTGCTTAGATTTTGAAACTCATATAACACAGGAAAGTAAAACTGCAGATTACAAAACTTGATTTACTTTGGCTTGATACTTTTGTCTCTAACTTATAACTTAAATAACAAAACCAAACCTCTGCTTCTGTAACTAAAATATTATTATGAAAAAAATCTTTTAAACAGTTTATAAACATGTGCCACTCAAGAGAAAATTTTTAAGAAATATTGATTGTCCTCGCATAAAGTGCAAAATATAGAAACAAAATTTAGAGATAGAATATTTCTTGTTATTTTTATTATTCTTTTAGGAGCTGTATATAATAAGAAAATATATGGAGCAGTGGATATTTAGGCAACTACCTAAAATGAAAAAGAAGAATATTCTAAAGTGCCACCACCCAGAGAAGAATAATAATCTATAAAGTAAAAACTCTACAATTTGTACTCAAACATACAGAGCAGTGAATATTTTGCCAAGTAAAATGTATAGCAAAACAAGATGGTTCTATAGAGCCAGCACCAAATAAAGAATAATAATCTATAAACTCAAAGTAAGTTTTTGCTTCTGATTTCACTTATATTTGGTAAAACTTCCTTAAATAAACAAAATTTATTATAGTCTAGATCCGATATCAAAAATTAATTTAACTCTTATTGTTTATTGCAAATTTTCAAAACAAAACAGAAAAACTATACACAAAGAACAAAACAGAGAACAATTTTGAAGGGGGACCCTCACAGATACCTTTTGGCTCTGTTGGAAATTTTATAGGGTAATTTTTATCTCTGGAATTTAAAAAGGGAAAGGTCTTTTAAACGTCTTTCCTATTAATTATGTCAAAATTTTAAAACGCTAGGATGACTGGTGTTTAAGATATTTGCTTTTAAATTTGGTATGGAATGAAGAAAAGGTTTGAACCTTTTCAGGGGATCAGTTTTTCCACCAAAATTTAAAGAATAAAAGTAGGCTTATTTGGATGGTATGTTTGAGAAAACAATCAGAAAAAAATCATTAATTGTTTATTCCCTTTTTTATTATGAAAAATGTAACTTTAAAACCAACGTTTTTTCCTGACTTTTGTGCAAGAAATTGTTTATTTGTCGCTCCTTGTCAAATCTTGGATCGATCTTGCATGTTTTTAAAGCATCTTCTACATATGATGTCATTCAAGCCACTTTTTTTATATAATTTCTCCTGGAAAAACTCATATCCCTCAAGTCACCCCCAAAAAGCCTTATGGAGCATAAAAAAAAATATATTAAAAAGTAATTTCTAGACTACTAAAATTGTATAATGTTTTTCAAGTGTTCACCAAATACTCAAAAACACCTTATTTATGTTTTCGTTGAACATGAATTTGAATTATTTCAAGCATAAGTCAAGGTGCCAATGGGCTTTTTTCCATGTTTGAAGGGAGCGCTTGATAATAAAGGTTTTTTGACGGATTTTGGTAACTAAGAGGGTCTATTTTACAAATCCAAGTTTCATCACTCAAACTCTGGCTCCTTTGGGAGAACTCCAAAAAATAAAACATAATATTGGCATCATAAGGGTTCTAAGAACATATTTAACAGTAAACATTTTTTTAAATAAACACATCAAAAATGGACTATATATAAAGCCATTTTTGTCGGAATATATACTTTTTTTGACACCCCAAATATTCCAGATGGCCATTTTTTAGAATAAACGTTTTTTGGGAATAATATAATTAAGGTTCCTAGGGGCAAAAAGAATCGTAAATGACAAAAAAACTCAATTAAGAAATTTTTGGATCAGCTGAATTCATTTTTGGTGTAAAAAAAAAAATTAGGGGTAATTTAAGGGGCTTAAGGGTGAGTTTTAGAGGTAAAGTGGTAAAAACAACATACTATTGATAAAAAGACATCACTTTGGAGATTCTGGGGTCAACTAAATTCATTTTGGGGGTTAAACAGTTTTTAGGGGTAATGTAAGGAGCCTGAAAGGGTAACATAAAAAATTATTAGTGTAAAAGATATGTGATATATAAATTTAGGGGTTTTTTGGATCTTCCAAAATTAATTTTGGTGTTCCAATTATTACAATAGAGATTCAGATGAGGATTTAGAGGTAGTTTTAGGAAAATATATCGATTTGGATATTTTTAAGTCTTCTAAAGTTGTATATATGTTAAGAGGTAATATAAGTTTGGACTGGATCCCAAAATTTTGTCCTAAAATCCTTCTATTATCTCCAGAATTTTTTTTTTATCCAAAGAATGATATCAGTGGATCCCAAAACCCTCAATTTGATATATAATCTGTCTGTATTTGATCTGGTTTCTTCTAAAATGTTTGTGTTCCATCTTAAATATTTTAAGTTATACAAGGGTATCAGAGTGGCATTAATCGGATTCATAAAATGTACACCTGTACCAATTAAAATCAACTAAAAAAACTGAAATTAGTCAACCATGCATGCATAAAACAAGCCAGGATTCTTTTAATATGAAAAATACAGTCCCCACTCAAGTTTCCACACACTCTGCCAAGTCATCAACATTACCAAAGGATCATATTATCGCCGAAAGATTAAATAATGCTCTATGTTCAATGAAATCTTCTGTTTCAGTCCTATCACGAATTCCAAAAGGTGCTAGAAATTGCATATCATCCAAATTTTTTAACCTGATTGACATTGTCTCGAAAGAAAGCTCATTAAAGACTTGCACCCATCTTTTAATTTTTCTTTATGCTTCCTTATGTGTCCCAAGGAAAAGTCACAAGGAATCTCTTACTTCAGCTGTCAAAGAAAATCTTTCCAATTGGAAAACCAAGAAAAATAATCGTTTTGAAGATCTTATACCAATTTTTTCAAAAACGCCTGAACCAAAGAGAAGAAAGCAACCCAACAACAATACAAACAAACTTTCAAAAAGACTTGAATCGAAAATTTTTGAAGGAAACATTCAAAGTGCTGTGAGACTCCTATGCAGTGAAGATACTTTGGCCACGAAAAGTGAAGAGACATTTTTAAAACTTAAAGAAAAACCTCCTGAACCATTCCAATTCCCTCCAGATCCAGAGCAAATGAATAAGACTCAGAATATTCAAGGCTTAAATGAAATCAGAGTAGAGGATATAAAAAAGATATTCTTTCTTTTAAACCTGGATCAGCCGGCGGTATGGACTCACTCAAACTTCAACACTTTAAGGACATGATTTCTGAACAAAATGAGTCATCTTCTTCACTTTGTGCAGAACTGACGAACTTCAGTTCAAGAATTCTTCAACCTACAGAGATTAAACCGATATTTTTTGACGCATCATTGTGCGCTCTAAATAAAAAGATAAAGGGATTAGACCAATTGCTGTAGGATGTTCTTTACGAAGGCTTGTCTTAAAAATCGTATTCTCAAATATTTCTGAAAAGGTGGGTGATCGTTTTCGTCGTTTTGTTTCAGCTACTCATGATTTTCCAATTTTTTTTTTAATTGAATTTTTTATGCTTTTAATATAGTTTCTAAGAATAATGTGCTTTCTGAAGTGGAAAGAAATATTCCAGAATATTACTTTTTCGTTAATGAATGTTACAGCAAACCCTCTCTTCTATCCTTTGGTAATCAAGTCATTCCTTCTCAAAGGGGTGTTCAACAAGGCGATCCACTAGGACTTGTTCTTTTGTCACTCGCTTTACATCTTATATCAAAACTTAATTTGTGGTATCTTGATGATAGCACGATCTCAGATAATTGCGAAATTGTCTTGAACGATTTTCAATCCCTGATTTCTGAGTAAGAAAAAATAGGGCTTGACATAAACTTAAATAAATGAGAATTATCAGTAATTTCAGGAAATGTTTTTTAGAAATTTCATCAAATATTAAATTAGTTGAAGTAAAAGATCTTTCTCTTCTAGGATGTCCTCTTTCAGATGAAGGTTTAGCCCTAGCTTTAAACAAAAAATTTAAAAATTTTATATAAGAATCTAGAAGGAATCGAATATCATTTCTCATTATGAAAAACTCACTCGAATGATTTATTTACTTCGTTATTCTCCATGTTGGAGAAAACCTGAACTTTTAGATAAATACGACCAAACTTTAAAAGAAACAACTGAAAATATTACAAATTGTATTTTTTCATAAATATCTTGCCCTATCTGTAAAGCTTGGCGGTCTAGGTATCCGTGATATTTCCACTTTATGCTTTTCAGCTTTCATTTCTTCAAATAGATTTATTTTAATATTTCTTCCTTCAATTGTTCCGGGAGACATTTTAAATAGTCCTGATTTTGCTTGCATCTTTATGGAACAACTAAATTAACAATGAAAATCTTTTAATACAAAAATAATTAGATTATGATTTATGTTCCTTTTTTATCGAAAAAATTATTGCAGATACTACAAACCCTCTAGATAGAGCAAGATTATTAGCTATTAAAGAAAAAGAAAGTGGGGTCTGGTTGAATGCGTTGCCTTCGCCTTCTCTGGGGACAGTTCTGGACGATTCGTCATTCTGAATTTTAGTAGCTCTGAGAACCGGCCAAAATATATGTGACCCAGACACTTCCACGGCGAAGCAGTAGACAAATTGGGTCTTCATGGCCTATATTGCCGAAAAAGCGCAGGTAGGTGGTCACGTCGCATGCTTAATGATATTTAAAAAAAAGCTTTTGCTTCTGTCCAAATAAACACAATTTTGGAGGCTGGCGGTATTCACAGAGCTGATGGAAGGAGGGCTCACGGGTTGACTTTGGTCTCCTGGAAGGCTGGAAACTTATTTGGGACGCTACTTGTAGTGACACTTTGGAAAATTCTTACATAAATACAAGCATTAAATCTGGGACATCTGCAAGAATTTCGGAACTTTTGGACCTTGGGGGGAAGAAGCAAAAAAATTAATATTATGTTTGGGGAAAAGAAATCCAAGCCCTAACGGGAGCGAAAAGATTAACTAGGTTTCTAAAACAGCGAATCAGTATTGCCATTCAATTCGGAAATGCGGCGTCTGTCCTTGGAACAATGTTTTTTGAAGAGGGTTTGACTGAAATGTTTTCACTAAATTCAATTTTTATAGGTTTTTGTATAATTTTGCGATTTTACTTCTGAGCTCTATTTAAAAATTATTAAATTTGTAAATTTTGTATTTTATCAGTTATAAAAAAAAATATTTAACTTAAAAAGAACAAAAAAAAATATATCACTTAAATATTTAAAAAAATAATAAATTTATTCGTCCCAAAAATTACGGAAATATTAGATCATAATTATGTTTTTTTTTCAACTACTAATCGAAAAATGGTTTTAATATCAAAACTAATTTTAGTGAACCCAAAAACCCCCAAATTGATGTATGACATATGTTTTCGTGTTTTTATCCACAAAATCTGCCCTACCCCTATACTAACTGTGAACCTAAAATCCCCCAAGTTGATATACGGTCGTTATTAAGTGAGAAACAGAAACGCTTTGTTTGATATGCCACGAGTCAATTTTTATTTGCGGATACGGGATTCACTTTTTGATTACTCAACATATTTTAGAAATAAAAAATAACTTTACCTAATATTTTAAAAATACGTTTTTTTCTTTGTTTTTTAATCTTTGAATATGGTCTTATGAGGGTCAGTTAACTCAAAACGTCAGGTACTTGTCAAAATGAGGTTGTAAGATATCTATCATCCTTTATGAACCAAACAGCAGGAGAAAGAAAACATATAACGTTTAGGAGATTCCCATAGTGAGCATCAAATTTAGACCACCCTGTATGTCTGTATTTGATTAAATAATTTCTTTACATATTCTTCTTCTTGCGATAAATCATAACATAAAATCGAGTTAACATGGTCCCAACTTCCTATAGTTTGCCGATCGCATTTTAATTATGATATCGTATGCTAAAAATTATTTTTATAAATTTAAAAAAGTGATTTAGCGAGGGTGAATAAATGACAATTTTGATGTCTTACGCAGATATGGACCGAATGATTGCCGGTATAAGCGATTCCTCACTTACTGGCCAACGACTTCAGGCGGATTAGCTGAGCTATTTTCCTGAGACATAGAAATCGGTCTCGAAGGCGGAGGAACCAAGAAATAGATATCTTTAGTATAATTATCATGGCTGTGCAAAACGAAATGGTTTCTAGTACTGATCATGGACGAAAACCAAGATCCGGCAGGAGAAATAAATCTCAAGAAACAGGGTCTCTCAGATAATTATACAACCAAAAATACACTGAATATTGGTAATAAACAACGTCATATAGGAGATACAAAGTGGATGGGTGCAGACAACTTCTTGACAAGCAACGGTATGATCTATTTCTCAGGAAATGAAGACCAGGATCATAGATATGGCGTAGCAGTTGTTCAGTTATTCGGCAGTAGCAGTGTTTAGTTATTCGGGATAGTGTCTATAGCTATTTGTATTAATTTAGTTATTTGGGGTATATATTATCTAAAATAAATTAAAATATAATAATTTGTATTTATATAATATACTATTGTTTTGATTAAATGTAAAAAACTCACGAAAATTTAAAAGAGTGACACAAATGTCTTTTTGTAATTTTGGCCCAACAAGAAGGGTCTCGTCAAGGGACAAAGGACTTCCAGGCCCTTTGGCACTTGCGTTAAAAACAACCCTTAAGTGTAAATTTAGTGCTTATACTTTCAGGCTTTTCAACGCATAAATGCGGTATGGAAAATTTTTTATCGCCATCTGCCACAGTACAAGTTGACTTTGAAATAGCTCCATATGATCTAACTCTAAAAAGTTCCTAATAAAATCAGAATACCTACGATAAAGATCTGGGTTTTTTAATAATTTTCTTTCCAGTGCCAAAAACCTGTTTAAAGCTAACTGTTTGCTACCAGGAAAGATAGGATCAATTTTCTCTTTAAATGGTAATAAAACAGTGTATCGGCCTGTCTAATCTCGCGAAACCGTATCAAGAAATATTTGTTCGCATAATTCCTCTTCAGGGGACAAAAATATTTTTTGGGGTATACTCTCTAATTCCCATAATGTAACAATATTTTCATTTAGAGATTTATAGCTTAACTGACTAAACGATGATTTAAGTTTTGGAGTATAGTTCGAGTCAACTTTTCCCATGACTATATAACCAAAAACGGTGATAAAGGGCGTGGGCTCATAATCGAAAATATTTTAAAAATCAAGCTAGTAAAATTTGAAATTTAAAAAAACGGTCATGTGTTTTGTGTCTGTAAATATGAAAATGGACTTAATAGAATTCTGAAAGTGCTAATATTTCTGCGAAAGTTCCAAAAGATCCGTTTTTAGATGTGTAAGTAAGAAAGGAAATTAGGCCTCCCAATTTTGAAGTACATAATTAATAGATTTTTTCCTCAAAATATTATGATCTGTAAAAACATTCTTATATTGAAGGTAGTTGCTTACGGAATGATAAAATCAGTTTCCGTCTTTTGGGCTTGAAATTGTTTTAAATTTTGTTGTTGTAAGTGTCAAATTTGAAGAGGATTGAGAGGGTAATTTCTGCTGCACATTTTGTTTGGATTTGGTTTTGTTCTTCGGAATTTTCACTTTGGACTTATTTGTATGTTGTTTTGGTGACTGTATAAACTTACAAATAGTAGAAAAATTCGAAAATTAGCTGGATGATCTTGATTGATAGAATGGCAATTTGTTTTTATGAATTTTCTTGATTTCTGGAACATAGATTGGTTGTACTTTACAATTCTGCAGCGCAGGATGAGTTATTCTGTAAGTTTTGGATGCTCGTTCAATTATAAGGACTGATATGAGGTGTAAAAATTAGTAAAAATTGGTAAAAAGGTTTTGATTGATGTTGAAAACTTGACAACTTTAATTTGTTATATTAATTTGGGGGTTTTTGGGACTTACGAATTTTATTTTTAAAGGGGTTTAGGGGAAATTTTAAGAGTAACAAAAACATTATTGATACATACATTTTTATAAAATATCTCTGTATTTGATTTAGTTTCTCTTTTTTGTGCGGCTAGATTGATGTATCAGATGTCTATACTAGATTGATGTATCAGATGTCTATACTTTTTTTTAACTATTTACTTAAATTTATATTTAGAAAAGATGGCCGTCATGTATCTTTAATATCAAGTCCCAAAGGTGCCAAAGTGGCATCAATGGCATTCGTAAAATAGATTCCTTCAACAACCAAAATCGGTCAAAAAACCTTTGTCACCAAGCACTTTCTACATAAGTTGAAAATATCGAATTGACACCTGGTTTATTATCCTAATTTGTTTAGCCACAAGAACGGATTGCACCTATATTTTGTAATTTTTCCCTATTTTTTATTTAAAAAAGATGGCTGCCATCTTGAATACTGGAACTTGACCAGGTGATTTTAAATAGTGTTTGAAATCAGTCCTGCAGTCACGTTGCACATGCCGCCAAGCAAGAGCTGTAGATCATATTGTTTGCAGTTTCAGATACATCGAGAGGGTTTATCATGTTATTTCGCATTTTTTTTGGATCATTTACAAAACGCATTTGAGAAAATAGTCGTCTATATTGTTAACAAACAGCAGGAAGCATGGGTACTGAAAAAACAAAAAATATATTTATTTTAAATATTATTTTATTAAGTTTAAAAACGTGGAAGTATCTCTTTTAAATTCATTTTTATATTAGACTTAGAATACTAGCGGATACTTGGATCTAAAATTAGATTTATTATATTTTACGGTAAATAAATAAGAAGTATTGTCAAAATAAATATACATATTTAACAAAATATTTTTAAAATATAAGCAATTATTAAATTTTAAAAACAATATATTAAATAAAGTCTTCTTAATAAAATATATTTTTAAAAATAAAACGCGAACTTATTGAAACCTAAAATAGTTTATACAATTTTTCTGTAAAATATAAAATATTAGAAGTGAAAAAAAATATTTTAAAAATCAAGCTAGTAAAATTTGAAATTTAAAAAAAGCGTCATTCGATATTCAATCATGGGACGCGATAGATGTGTCTTGACCGACAAAGGCTGAAACTTGAAAAAATCTTTCGCTATACCCGGCCTACGGTAGTTTACAGTAAGTTCGTAGAAAAAAATAACAGTTTGAGAAGTTATGAATGATTTGGAAAAACTCTTAGAAGATTGGCAGATGCCAGAACTTTTTTCGGAATTTCAAGGTAAATTTTGAAACAGATCGAGACACAAAAAGATTTTTTTTTCTTATTTCGACCTTTTATAAAAAATTCTTTATATTGTTGAACAGCTACTACAGTCGCACCGTTCGACGACATCGACAGTGTATGTTTGACAAAGTATTTTCCCTGACTATAACTTTGACTTCGTTTTGTCTAATTTTATTTTATATGTATTTCAAAAAAAAATTACGTTAGTTTGTAAACTTGTATGTACATAAGAACGGTGTTTTAACATTTAACTCATTTAATTTTGCTATTTTTTTATATAAATTAAAAAGAATTACGTTTTTATAAATTACCCGCCAGATTTTATATTTGTTTCTTGGACTAAATTTGGTAGTTTTTTTCAAAAAAGAAAACGAATGTTTCACTAAAAGATCATAAATACAAGGAAACGCATAAACGTGAAGAAAGAAAAACTTCAAATGGCAAAAACTAAATCAAGAGTTGGACAGAATAATAAGAGAGAAAAAAATTTAATGTTATATGTATATACTATATTTTATTGCAATTGTATGTATTACTCTTTAAAATATTGGATTTTTGTAACATATATTAATAAATATTTATTTTTATTCCCTCAAAAACAAAAGATAATAAATCTTAATAAAACATATATTTAATCTTAAAATAAGAGATAATAAACGGCAATACATATTTCTTTTTAAATTAAATAAAATGATTTTTTAATTTTTAATAAATACATTTTCAACTTTAAAATAAGATGAATTTTCACATGTAATTTGTTGAATTTTACCAGTTAACATCTTATTGTAACATATTTTTATAACACTTTTTAAAAACTTCGATTTTTGCAAAACATTTTTAAATATACTTTACTAAATTTATTATAATTTAATAATTATTTATAATTATTAAATTTTCATACATTTATACTTATTTTTAAAATAATTGTTTACGTGTGCTATGTGACTATTTGCAAGATGGCTGCCTGAGGAATTGCGGGAATACCTGAAGGACTGCGAGCGATTTTTAATATAGTTAATGACCCCTCGGCAGTGTCCTGGCCCAAAAACAACGTGTATTCCCTAGCTCGAACGTGGCTCACGTCAAAAAATACTAAGAAAAACATGTTTTATAGTTTTGTCATAATAAATTATTTATTACTCTATTATTTATTACTATTATTCTTTTTTTTTAATAAGGCTTTCACAAATAACGCATCAAAGGTACGCTAACAACAAGGAATCAAAAATAGCTTGCCAAACTTTAAGTGTTTAATTTATTTAAAAAATTTGATATTAGTAGAAATTAACGGTATATGGCGGTGTTGTGCCATTTTTGTTTTTTTTTATGAAAAATTCTGGGCCCTGACTTTAACCAACCCAAAACCACTAAACAATCACAATCCAACCGCCCCTGGCAGCCCCTTTTGCAAAAAAAATCAACCGACGCAGGTCCTACGAACACTAGTAAGGATTTTTCTTAAAATACTGAAAATGGTAGAAAATTGTACACTACACTCGTTTTCAAAAATTTTTGGGTAACAGTGTGGTATAGGGTTTTATTTTGTTAGAAAGAAAATAATAATTTTTTTATTGAATATTTCAAAAACAAACTTACAGGATTCGGGAGTGAAAAGGGCTGCTGGGCGGGGTAAAACCAATACAACAAAATCAATTCACACGCAAATTGTCAATATGATAATATTTTTTATGAATTTAAACGAAAAAAAAAAGTGGAATAGGTCCCCTTTTACTTGGAAGAATCAAAATTAATTTGGCCGTCCTAAGGGTCAGAAACACGACTAAATTCGACTATCTACGCGGCGCGGCCCGATACTGTTGCGACGTTGCCACGTGTCGCAAAATGTTGCTGAAATTTACCGACACTGAAACTTTGATTTCTAACTAAACCAACCCAACTAAAATGAAAATAAGTTATACCATCCCAAGCCAACTGAAAACAATTAAAAAACCCAACACAGTACACTATATAAGACTCATATATAGGATCCAAAAAGAAATAAATAATACGCTAGATTTTTTAATAACTAATTATACGTGTCAACAAACAGAGACTCCTGCTATTCTCAATGAATAAAACAAAAGATAGCGGATATATCCATTCTCTTTTATTTCCGTAAAAAAAAAGATGAATATACACCACTATATAATTATTAGCGTTTGGAAGTATATCCAAGAATCCAAAAAGTTTTACGTTCGTCTGCTAAAGAATTAAAATATAAAAGTGTGTTTTTTATAATTTAAACAAAAAAAGACATATTTTTTAAAGATATATTTTGATATAAAGTTTTGTATGTGATTTTTTATATCTTTATTGTGCTGTTTTTGCCCCGCCACCAGAGAAAAAAGAACATCCCAGGCAACCAGATATGTCACCACACGTGTATTTGACGTCTAATTTGAAATAACAAGTAGGGTGAAAATTTGGCTACCAAATTGACTAAAATTACAGGATTCATTCAATTCATTCATTCAATTCATTCAAAATTACGTCAATTTGACGTAATATTGAAAACTAAAATATGTTGTATGATATACGTTTTGAAAATATCCGATATTTTATTATCATTGGCCCAATTATAATTATTTTTTAAGTTTTATAGCGCTCGTGCCCGAAAAGTGCACCAGTTTGAATGCACCTCGGCTTACGCTCGAAAAAAACTTTTTATGCCGGGTATGATACTTTCCCTGATTATTCTGTGTACTGTAGAATTCCAGGCGATACGTTTTTTTATTTTTAATTGGTAAATGTCGCATATCGCTCTAAAGACAGAATAAAGGATATTATATTTTTGAAATCAGGACGAATTGCTCTTGAAATTTAATATAACATGTTTACGTAAAGCTTACTAATGAGCTAATTTAGAACAAAGACGGATAACCTATGAACTTGTTTTTCATAGATTTATCAGCGACAAAAAAAAATAACATGTTTATTTGCTTTGATTTATTTTTGAATTATAATTAATTGACCTCTGATCCCCTATCAGTATTGAAACGAAAAATAATGATGAAATAAAAAAAATAATTGGTAAATCTTTTGATTTATTGAAATACCATTTTATAACCATAATTTTTAAGCAGTAATTTGGCACCCAGATTTCTCGTTTCAACGTGTTTGATTGCAAACTCCAACAAGCAGAACTTGCACATTCTTAAGCTGTGGTTTACGTTTCTACGACAAAGAACACAGTCTTTGTGGATCTAAAATATAAACAAAAATTTATTTTTAGTAAAAAATATATTTATTAAATAAAAAATTATGTTAAGGGCATGTCTTCAATACAAAATAATTTTTTATATTCAGATTTGGCCTCACACATTTCTGTTAAATTTTTATGATGTTCAACTGACTTTTGACAAAAACAAAATATTTTATTGCAAACAGGGCAAAATCTGCAACCAACAGAGTAACCAATTTAAACTTTTCCTCTTCCTTATAAAAACATTTTGTAATACTTTTTTTTGAATCGTCTAAAAATGAAGCCAAATCATCTAATTTTGAAGCCATAAAGCGATAAGAATCAATAAATCTAAATATAACAGAGGTATTTTCTATATATTTTGTAAACGAAATATATTTTTCTTTATTAACAGGGAGAAATTGAATTCTACCCTCTATGTCTTTAGCTAAAGATTTTATAAGGAAATGGCTATCATATCCGGACAAGTTATGGAAAAGTACAGGAACGCTGTGTGAATCTGTAAAATTTAAGTTACACCCCGCGTAAGCTGCACCCCGATACATTCCTGTCAAGTGACAATGGTCCAAATGTTTCACTTCATCCTTTTTCAGCGGTTGTTCACAGATATGGCAATGGGTTGCATTTTTAAAATCAAGTTTTTCCTCAGTGGTTAACGGTCTTAAAGGCACAATATTTGAAAAAATTTTATCCAATTCTTCTGCAATAATTTTAAGCTCCTGGACAAAACGTGAAATGCAGTCTTTTTCCACAAACTGATGGTAGTACGAGAGCGAGTCGTCATAAGAACATTTCACATAATATCCAATAGCAAACGGAATATGATGTTGTGTTTTTTGTGTATTCGATAGCGTTAATAACAAATGGAACCTTCTCTTTATTTTTAAATTCTGTAAATTTTAAAATATTGTCCTCTTTCTTTGCCAGAGTTAGTTTAGCAAAATTCAAATTTCTACAATCTAAATAATGCTTCTCCAAAACTGCCTTGAAAACAAACCAATTTAAGCACCTATCACATACCCATTTTTTATGCGTTTTATGACCAATATGTTTGCAAAGTAAACGTGATAGATTTTTTATGAGGGCAAAGTTATAGATGCGTTTTTTAGGGTTAACAATTTCAAAATCTACAGAATCCCCCTCCATATCATTCTCGCTATCAATTACGTCATCAACATCATCATCACATTTTAAAATGAGCAGATTAACCCGTCTGGAAAAATTTGATTTACTCAAACAGAGAGGAAGAATTTCTCTCTTTTCACAAGTAAAAACATTAATTGATAAACTATTTAACTCTTCAAATTTAGAGATATCTTTTAACTTCATAGGAAACTCAAACTCCTCATATTTTAACCCCACCTGACTAAGGTGACAGGGTGTAAATCAGCCACAATAGACCTAAGAAAGCAATAGTTATCATTCTTTTTTACATTGATAACCCCCCTGGTGTTTTTAATCCACTGTGGTAAATCAACGTAGGTCGAGTCACCACAGTTTATAGGTGTGTGCTAATTAATATTAACTTCGAGATGGAGAATTTCATAGAGGGCCCATCCACTATCCCTTTCTTGAAAATCTTCCATCTTAGTAAGTATTTTTTGGGCAACATTTTCCTCATACCATTTTTTTAAATTTGTCGTTTGCCTTCACATCAGTCTGTATAGTGCCTTCATGCAACTTTATAAAATTTCCAGAGAAAATGACATTAAGTTTTATCACAGATGATCGTAGGGCCTTTTTAATCTGAACAGAAAAACTTTTAAATGTTTTTTTTTTAAATCTTGGGTTCTTTGATGGTGAAATTCGTAATAATTCCTGTCCTAATTCGACCACCAAAGCAGGTTTCCACATCCTCCCACATTAAATTTCTTTTTAAATATCTAACTTTTTTAGTTTTGCCAAAATTAATCCTTTTTTGATTTTTCTAGTAGTTTACGTAATATTTTAAAAGGGCCAAATTTGCTTCTAATTTAGAAAAATTTCGTACACAATCAACTTTATTTTTTTAACAAATTTTTATATTCGAAATTAAATTTATAATAAAACTGATCCAATAATTAAATTCCTCTTTTGTTTTAACCAATCTACATACCTTTTGTAAAGAACACGCGTTTCCCATTAAAAAATTAAAAGATATGTATCATTTTATTTTCATGAAATGATTCCAGTTCATTGCAAATTGTTAAAAATCGCGAAAGCCTCGAATAAAAAAAAAATCACGGTAAAATTTAAACCTATACTTTATTACGAAAAATAGTTTATGGGCTAAATTTATTTAAATAAATTTTAAAAAACAAAAACCAGAGCGCGAGATTTTAAAACTACAATAAAATAAAATGATAAAAGTAACTAAGTACTTACAACCCTGGCTACTAAACTTCACTTAATAACCAGCACTAATAAACCAAGATAAGAATAATCACCGGCATACTTTAAGCCACCACTATTGATGCACCGAACTGACGACCTGTTCATCTCGCGATTTGTAACTAAATAAACGCTCACAAAAATTATTCTGTACAAATGAGTCCCCACGTTAGAAAAAAATCTGCGTCATCTCGCATTCCAATGTCTTCAAATTAGGGCAAAAATTATATTTCGCTGAATTAAAATCAAAGCAGGTCACCAGCTCAAAGTAGGTCACGAGATTCTTGCCTTTTCTTATTAAAACGTCTGATACACCAACATTCCTTCTAAAGAAAGGGGCCCGTGTTCCAAATTGGGGACCGTTTGACCCAGAAAAACAAAACCCCGTGATTTTAAAGAAATTCCAAAATGCTTACGAAAAATCAAGCCTGACGTCAGTAAAAATTTGATATAAAACAGCAAATTGGAACCAGAGAAAGGCAGTCTAAAAACAACCAGCAAATTAGTTAAAAGCTTCAGCCTAGTGTTTCAAAAGTAATTGTTACAAGAACTAAGTCGTGTTAATAGTGCCAAAATGACTCAAAAAGTAAGTGTCTCGTTTTAAGGATAAAAATTGTACTTTTAGTGAATAAGTTAGTTAGTAGCGAAAAATGTTGGTGGCTCTCGGACTAGTGAAATCCCAAACTGTCTAGCATGTAAGTGTTTAAAAACTGAAAGCTCTTAGAAACTCTGATATACAGTTGAACGATGACCAGGTATTTTGTTTTTAAACGAATTATCGTATGATTTCGAGGTATTGACACTGTAGGACAGGTATTATGATTTTCTGTAGTGCTAAACCGTAAATATTAGATACTGTACTGTGTTTAACCATTGATTGTTTAAATATAATGGAACATTAATATGAGATCAAGTTGCTTAATTCCAAGTTACCACCCGCCCGAAACCTTAGATTAGGCACACTAGAACACTCATGCCCAACCTATTTAAAAGTTGAGGCGTCTCCTCCTGACCTCAGAGTTTTCCGCTCGAACTCTGGATAAGGCCCTAGGAGTCGTTCTTCACATTGGTGTCAGAAGTGGGATTTTGGTTTTCGGTTGGCAGGAATTTTTTTTTCCGAAAAGTTCTAGGTCTCCTCAGACAGTGCATAATCCCAGGAAAAAATGGCGGACGAGACCGTAACACAGACTATCATCCATGTACCTCAGCAGGTAGTAATTGGAATTGAAGCTATACCCACCTACGACGGACAAGGCAGTATAGAAGACTTTTTGGCAATCATAGAAGAGACAGCAACGCTTGGAAATTGGTCAGAGCAACAAAAGGTTAGTGTCACAAGACTAAAGCTCAGGTTTAAAGCAAAACAGTATATAGATTCCGAGCCATCCTTAAAAGGAAGTACAACTTCATGGAATGATTTAAAGAAGGCCTTACGACAACAGTTTGTCAAACAACATGTAAGAGGTTCGGCAATGAAAAATTTTATCGAGTGCCGTCAGCGATCTGGAGAAACTTGCCGACAATTTTTAACCAGGTTAAAACTGTTAGCTAATCTTACCGTCTCTAGTACTCAGGCAGGCCAGCAACACATTCAAAATAAACTACAAGAAGACATTGCTACCCAGTTTTCATTAGGACTGCTAATGCCTATTAAGCAACGAGTTTTATCTAGCAATCCTCAAACCTTGGACAGTGCCTTAGAGATTGCGGAACGTGAGGAATCGATTGAAAATTTGCTACGACCAGCTACAAGAGAGGTTCGTGCTATGATAAGTGAATCTAACGGAAGAAGCTATCGACCGTCCAGCAACCAACGAGACATTGTCTGTTTTCGATGCCAGCAGAAAGGGCACATGAAACGGGACTGTACGCAGAAGAGAAGCGTCATATGTTTCCGTTGTCGCCAAGCAGGTCACATCATGAGTCAATGCAACCAGACACAGACGTCTTCTGCTAACAGAAACTCGTTAAACTATCGTACAGCTACTCAGCAACCCCGGGGTCCAGCTGTCAACGAAGCAAATTGGGAGTAAAGGAAGAAAGGGTAGGGATCTACGCATGCACGCCGAGGGGAACCCCCTTTAATATAGTAAATGTAGAAGTTAATGGACAAAAATGTCGTGCATTAGTTGACTCGGGTGCTGTGATTTCCCTCATGAAAACCCATATTGCGGAGGGGTTCAGAAAAAAATTTAATGTGCAACAAAGATTAGTGGATATTCAAGGCAACACGATACCTACGCGAGGACAGGTATTGTGTTCAGTAATATTTGAAAAGGACGTCGAAGTATCCCATAAGTTTATGTTAATAGACTCGGATAGCTTTGGAGCTGATTTGCTGTTAGGATTAGACTTCCTACACAAGTATGGGATAAAGATTGATTGGGGCGATGGCGTGATGTACGCGTTTGAAAAGGAAATACCTTTGTTTAATGAAAAAAGAAGTAGTCAAGATGAGGCTTGTTGCATAAGTAATACTAAGCAGTTAGAGGTAGTAAAGCGACAGTTACTTGATGTCCAAGAAGATGTAAAACTACAGATACTTGAGATCAAGGAAGAAGCGAGACAACAGTGGATTAAAATTAAAAATGAGTTGGAGAAGATTTCGCTGTCAAAAGATAAAGTGTTTAGTTCGAGAATTCAGTTACAGCCAATAACTGAAGACTCTAGTGTTAGGATAGTTGGCTGCTGTCCTACACACCCTACCACCCAGATGATTGAACATGGAACTCAGACGACAGAAGAAAGGAAGACTGCAGCTTCCAAGAAAATTTGCTCCACTCAGAAGACAGTTAAGACATCGGAGAGTTGTACAGAAGTGACTGACCGCCCAGAAGCTAGCAATAAGAAAGAGAGTAGGGGGAAAGAATATGAGGAAAAGGGATTTTCAGTGTACTTAAAGGAAGATTTATGTATTCCACCTCATAGTCATGCACTCTGTTCAGCCACTGTAAGTAGAAATTCAAAAGCCTCGGCCGAGCAACTAGTTTTAGAACCAGTTTGGAATACCCCAAGGGGTCTACTTGTGGCCAGAGTACTATGTAGGAATACAGACAGGGTACCGCTACAGTTAACAAACATTACAGGAACTGAATTAATAGTTCCCAGGAAGATGATAATAGCAAAAGCTTTTGAAGCAGAGCAGGAATCTATGGAACTTCCTGCAGATGACCAAATAATAAGACAAGTTCAAACTGAAGATATAAAAGAGATTTTAACCCAGTTAAAACTTAACGACATTCACAATACGGATGAAAAGAAAGTACGGGATTTGGTCTTAGAATATATAGATATATTCCGAGCCCCAAATCAGAAACTAACCTGTACAAGTGAAGTGACCCATAAAATTATAACAGAAGAAGTACCACCAATTTGCCAACGACCTTACAGAGTTCCTTATGCTAGGCAGGATATAATGAGAAAAGAAATACAGAAACTGTTGGACGATGGAATCATCGTGGAAAGTGAAAGTCCGTGGAGTTTTCCAGCACTGCTTGTGGAAAAGAAGAGACATCCTGGAGAAGATGTTCAGTACCGCTTGTGCATAGACTATCGAAAACTTAATGAAGTGACTCGTACTGACTACTTTCCATTACCTTTAATCCAATTTACCATTGACAAGTTAGCTGGTGCCAGTTTATTTTCCACCATGGACTTAGCCTCGGGATATTTCCAAGTACCATTAGAAGCGAAAAGCCAAGAGAAAAGTGCTTTTTCCACTCCAGATAATCATTACCAATTTACTAGAATGAGCATGGGACTAAAGAATGCTCCAGCTACTTACAGTCGCATGATGAATCATATCTTTTCCAAGATTCCATTTGGACAAGTTCTGGTTTACCTTGACGATTTGATTGTATATAGTCCGAATGACGTTAATATCCATATTTCACGACTTCGGCAAGTCTTCCAAAAGATGCGAGAAAGTAACTTAAAGTTTAAACCTACAAAATGCCATTTTTTACGAAAAGAAATAGAGTATTTGGGACATTTAGTTCGAGAAGGCGAGTTTTCTCCTCATCCAGCTAAAACGGAAGTAATTAGAAATTACCCAGTACCTACGACAGTACGAGAGATCCGTGCGTATCTTGGACTATGCTCTTTCTACAGAAAATTTGTAAATAACTTTGCCAAGATCAGTCAGCCACTAACGAACCTTACCAAAAAAGATGTGCCATTTGTATGGACATCGGTTGAACAAGAAGCATTTGACATTTTAAAAGAAGCACTTATCATACCACCAGTGCTAAAGTATCCCGATTTTACCAAACAATTTATTGTAAACACAGATGCCAGTGGCACAGCTATTGCTTCAATTCTCACCCAAAAACATGAAGGAATTGAACACCCAGTATATTACTCAAGCCGAACTCTAAATGCAGCCGAGAGACGATATAGTACCATTGAACGGGAAATGCTTGCTATAGTAGAAGCAGTGAAAAAGTATAGAGTGTATCTTACAGGCCAACATTTTGTTATCCTTACCGACCACCGTCCTCTGAAATATCTCTTAAATATCAAAGATCCCTCCAGTCGGTTAAGTCGATGGGCCATGCAATTGATGGAATATTCATTTACTATCGAATACCGACAAGGCCGCATGAATCAAAATGTAGACAGTTTAACAAGACTACGAGAAAGTTCCAAACGGGAAAACCATACGTCAGAAGGAAAATTAATTGCTGCTGTGGAACAACTAAAAGTATTGCCTATGCCTACTGCTGTTTGGAGTAAAGCTGATTTTAAAAGATTTCAACTTGAGGATATAGAAATTGCAGCTCAGCGAGAAACGCTTGATGACAATGATGACCAGTTCTACCTAGATCAGGACGAAATTTTGCGTAAGAAAAGAAGTAACAACGAACGCAATGACCAGATTGTTGCGCCTAAAGTTATACAACCGGAACTAGTACGAATGTATCATTCTACCATCTATTCTGCTCATCCAGGCCAAAAACGAACACTGGAAAGTTTACGTCAGGATTTTTATTGGCGAAATATGCAAAAGGACGTTAAACAATTTGTAGAAAAATGTCATTCATGTAATCTGCATAAAACACATCCTCAACTACCAGTAAAATTACAAAAGATGCCAGTGCCAGCAAAAGTTTGGGGCAGAATATCATTGGATTTAGTAGGACCCTTAAATCAAACTCAACAGGGCAATAAATATTTACTCACCTGTATTGATCATTTAACTAGATATCCGGAATGCATACCTATTCCCGACATTAAGGCGGAAACTGTAGCAAGAGCTTTTGTAGAAAACATTATAACAAGATTTGGCATCCCGCGTCAAATTCTAACAGACATGGGCTCCCAGTTTGTAGGAAAATTGTTTACTGAAGTCAGTAAAATCTTAGGAGTAGAAAGATTGAGAACAACGCCGTACCACCCAGCTACAAATGGGTTATTGGAAAGGTTTCATAAAACATTAAAAACTATGATAAGCCATTTTGTCAACGATTTCATGAATAGTTGGGATGAAATAATTCCTTATGCCTTAATGGCCTATAGAAACCAAGTTAATACCGCCACTCAAGACACTCCGTTTTTCTTAATGTTTGGCAGAGATATGGAACTACCAATACACCTAACAACCAAAGATGACCGGGTACGCTACGACCTAGATGAGAATTATGCAAGCGAGATGATTGCTAGGTTAAAAATTGCCCACGATAAAGCTAAAAAGAGTATTGAAGAAAGCGTTGACTACCGATGTAATCGGCTCAATCGGCGAAAAACTAGAAAGGAGTTAAAAGTTGGAGACTTAGTTTACCTGTACACGCCAGCTATTCCAGGAACACGAAAACGTTTAGCTACAAAATTTTATAGTAAATGGTCAGGACCATACCGTATTATAAAACAAAGCAGTCCAGTTAATTTTACGATAAAGAAGCTTAGTGGTGGAAAAGAGAGATTGGTACATGCAGAACGACTTAAGCTCTACAGTTCCAACGAGATACCGGTGGACCAACTATCTCACGGATCTCGACCAGAAGAACCCGATGAATTAGAAAATAATGCGGAAGATGATGATGATGGAGTACAAGCTCGAATAGATGAATACTTAGAGCATAGAAATCGCAACCCTATAGTAATAAATGAAGAAATGGAGGATAATGAGAACCATGCTTCTAGCGAGGAAAGTTTGTATTCCGCACTTTCAAGCGAAAATGACAACGAGAGTACAGACGACGAGCCTGAACCACCTAGACGAACTAGAACTAGGGATATCAGGTTGCCTGCGCGATTTCGCGACTATCAAATGTAAATTAAACCAGGGAGCCACCAGAAAGTTAGAATAAAATTTAGAATTAAAGTTATGTTATTGTTGTAGATATATATAACGGAATTATGGGTGCATCTAATCATTATTCAAGTAGTGTTAAAAGGAAGCCTAACCTTAATTGCATATGATTGCAGAAATCCTTCAACCAATATAACGTCTATTTCATTGCGAGACGTTGGAGTTTGTCCAGATCCAGAAGACGGATACATAGAAAGATCCATCTATGTGCAGGTAATTGAAAAGAACCGATATCAGTACTTACACGTTAAATCGTGTTTCCTACAAGTAACCAGATTAATATCACATTGTGGTGCATTTTCGCATGCATCTACTGTAGAAGACGGTTATGGCACATTTTTACATCAAGTAGGTGCGGAAGAATGTCAAAAAATCCACAGCTACAAAGAATATCGAGGATTCGGTAAAGTTTTCTCAAATCTGAAACCAAACTCAACCACTACAATATCCATAACGTTGGCGGGCTCTATAGACGATAAAGGTAATTGTGAAGGTACTGAATACATTGAAAACAGCAAGAAATGGAAGCAAGTAGTAGTTACTGCGGAAGTAAAAATAATGCTGCAAGACTACATAGGTAAAGCTAGTTTAGAGTCGAACGAAATCCGTTTATCCAACGGGGTATCCTGCTCTTATAATTTAGGCTATTGTTTAGACTACACCATAGGAGAAAGCACTTGGGAGAAATTCAAGCCCCAGGATTGCGATCAGTATAGTATTCTGTACGAGGGCCCTGCCTCACTGATTCAAGAAAAAGCTATAATGACTCATAAATATGTAGTCATTGAAGACAGAGCAAAGATATTTGCCATACAGCTACAAAAGAAAACTGTAGTTTGCGGTATAGTCTTATGGGAAAGCGAGCACCCTAGATTACAAATTATAGAGAAAACCGACTCAAAGCAACTTACACCATGGTCAATAAAGGGGGGTTACCACAGAGACGCCGATTTAATAACCTATGTAAATACCAAGTTTCTATATGTTGAGCAGTCTTTTAAGAGAAGTTTAAACAACATGTTCGCTGAAACAATTCATCGCAGGTGCATGTTGCACAGGGAAATTTTAAAGAATAGATTAATAATGGCCACCATAGCTCCTAATTTAGTAGCTACGTTACTAAAAGACACTCTTGGGTGGGCAGCTAGAATGATGGGTGAGACATTGTATATCATGAAATGTTTTCCGATTGTGGTCGACGTACGCAGAGAAAATAACTGTTATGTAGAACTACCAGTCACAGCATACAACCGAAGTTATTTCGTTTCACCTATTACCAAAATTTTAACCGAGCATGGAGAACAAGTAGACTGTAATTCCATAATACCACCATCTTATTATCTAGACAATAAATGGATAAGTTTTGATCCATTTCCGGTGCTAGGACGAACCCCTCATCAGCTCAGACCAGATACAGAGGAACCATTTACTTTTAGCCCTATAAAGAGTCTAGGATCAGGCGGTATTTATACCAACGATGAAATTGAAAAAGCTCAAACTGCAATGATTTTTCAAATAGAACGTCCAGCATTAAACAATATCCTGTTACGAAAAATTAGCGGCCAACCCGTAAATCCCCAGGGCTTTACTACCTTATCGTTATTTGATGCAGAGGAACTGGAAAAGTTAGCAGATTCTACCATCAGAAAATTATATGGAATTTTCGAAATGCTAGGAAAATTTACATCCAGTATGCTAGGCGTCTATGTTATCTATAGAGTAATTAAATTTATACTGGAATCATTTTTAAATGCTCTAGCATTGCACAAAATGGGTGGTTGTAATTTCCACTTATTGGCATCGTTTTGGGACACGTTGACATTATTCATTTTACACCGCAACCATCAACAATCGCAAAACTCGTCTTCAGAAAAGACCTACCGGCCAAACTCAGAAACTTTATGCAGTGAATTTAGAATAGAAAGTGACACACCGCCGAAATCTCAAGGAATTCTGAAACACGTTGTCAACAAACCATCTACTTCGCCATATGTAACTTTTCAACAGGAATTAAAAGAAATTCCCCCTGTAACTTGGAGCCTATATGAGAAACATGAATTGCCCACCGCACCAAAGAAATAATTTTATAACGTGCGTTATATTGTTAGCGCCACCTAAATTTTACTTGACATATTTACAGGCCGCAACGAACACACCTATCCAAAGACATCGATTGCCATACGCAGCGCGCTAACTTACAGCTGGCCCGCTTAAGTAGGGGTACCAGCCATAATACAAATAAAATAATATCTATTATTGCGATTAAATACCTATAACCCGATACCTAGACTAATAAAATTTCTTCAAAGAAATCTAAAGCATAGGAGCATGACCAAGTGTGACCTAAAACGGGAAGAAAAGTGCTGAATTGTTATTTTAAAGAGGCTCGATATCCAGAATTTGTTTACATTTTAAAAATTCGAGCTAATAGCCGTAGTCAATAGAACCTTATTGAAAACCCAGATTTAGTAGGACTATATGACGTGACAATTATTAGAAAAGAGTAAAAGAGACGAAATGAGAACCCAATTCACTTAGAGTAGTTAAGAGACATTTTAAAATAGAGCAAGGAGTAGGGTATACGATCAACAACCTCTGGTCATTTAATAAAAACTTGCACCATTTCTAATCCTTAATCAGTGGGGGCTAGTTATTAAAGACGATTTCTTTTTTAAATAAAATCCAAACCAAGTTAAATAGTTGAACAAAAAATATTTTTAAAAACTATACTGTGAGTGCTGGTAAAAAAAAAAAAAAAAACCAAAACAAAAACTAACTAGTGTTATTAAAAAAAAAACGAACAATAAAGATGATTTGGATAACTACGTTTCTATATTATGTGCGGTGTATCCAAGAACTACCAGTGAAGGAGCTGGTATATCGTTTGGCCCTTTACCATTTGTGGGAACTGACCACAAACTATGCCAATCCAGAGTACCGGGTGCCCCAGTATGAGGCCACCCTAGCGATTTTGGCCACATGGAGAATGGTCATTCACCTGGAATATACAATGTTGCGATACCAGCTACATGGAGGGCCACAGGTCCAGCTTCCTCCATGTCAGTGCGCGCTGTGCGTACCACCCCAGGTGAATCTTTTCACCCCAAGACACTATTGGGCCACCTGGGCACATTTAATAAATTTTTTTACTTGTGCTTGCCCTATATGTATATTTACCATGCCTTGCGAGCACATGCAACTACAGCACGCACGACCTCAGGCACTGCTTCAGCCAGCAGCACTAATTTCCCCAAGACCAGCCCCAGTTCCACCGCAAGGAAATCCACCGCCACCACGACACCGTTTGCCACCCCTTGTTCTGATGCCCCACAGAAACCAGCAGTTACCAGCAGTACGGCCAGTATTACGAAACTTATTAATTCGGCCCAACAACCCATTGGATCGAAACCAATATGTCATTGCCCAAGAACCTGGCAATGCCTTGAGATTTCGAATTCGCAGACGCCGCCCAGAATCACCGGACAGTGGCGTGGACGAACCAAGAATCCCCGAACCAGAAAGAGAGGAGTAGAGGAATAATTGAAGTAATCTTATAGTAATAATCTTTCAGTTTTTTATATACATTATACTTATACAAGTTTATTTTGATAGGTTGTTATTATGAACAATTTTCATTATTAACCATTTTTTTTATATATATTATTTTTTTTATATATTTACTTATACCATATTTATACCTATATATTTTTAACCATCCTATATCCATTTACTTATTTTATTATATACAAAATTTTATTCAATTTAAGTTTTCTGTTTTAGCAGTAAGCAATCCTTACCTTTTGAGTCATAAAAATAATGCACTAGGCCCTAACGAATAAAATAGTGGCCACTGGCAAATTTAATGGGCTTTAATATTAAAACAAACATCCTCGAAAGATATTGTTGAGAATAGCCTTACGGCATTCCATTAATTATTTTAAAATGACCTACAACGAGGCATAAATATCATTTAAAAGAACAAAAATCCATCTATATATACAAGAAAAGGAGAATACTGTGAAGGTACGTTTTTTTTTGAACATTAAAACTGTCGGGTATTTTGATTATTAAAGTTTTATTTAAAAAAAAAATATATAGAAATACAACCATCAATAAAATAGTTGAACACGCACCAAACCTACCCTAAAGAAGCCAAAATTAAAAATATCCTTAAAATTATATAATTATTTTTAGAACTACGCTTTTAATAAGTATATTTAAATCTAAGAAATAAACCACAATCGTCCAAATTATCGTATAATTGCCATTGTAGTCTGTCCGTGGATATATAACCTGTAAAAATTAAAAAGCAAATGGTCATCAAATTTTAAAAACCCCGCTTGTGACATATCAAACAGAAGGTATTCATTTATAAACCACAACAATTGAGTTTTAAAAGTAGTAGATTTAGACGAAAACCTCTGTTATTATATTCACGTTAAAAAAAAAAACCAAATTTCACAGCTGACTGCACCTTGTAAACAAAACCTACAAGTGTGCCTAACCCAAGAGGGTATTAGATTTCATAATTTACGACCAAATAAAGATCTTCCGAGAACTTTATTTGAACCGAAATAGGGAGGAATGTAAAGAACACGCGTTTCCCATTAAAAAATTAAAAGATATGTATCATTTTATTTTCATGAAATGATTCCAGTTCATTGCAAATTGTTAAAAATCGCGAAAGCCTCGAATAAAAAAAAAATCACGGTAAAATTTAAACCTATACTTTATTACGAAAAATAGTTCATGGGCTAAATTTATTTAAATAAATTTTAAAAAACAAAAACCAGAGCGCGAGATTTTAAAACTACAATAAAATAAAATGATAAAAGTAACTAAGTACTTACAACCCTGGCTACTAAACTTCACTTAATAACCAGCACTAATAAACCAAGATAAGAATAATCACCGGCATACTTTAAGCCACCACTATTGATGCACCGAACTGACGACCTGTTCATCTCGCGATTTGTAACTAAATAAACGCTCACAAAAATTATTCTGTACAAATGAGTCCCCACGTTAGAAAAAAATCTGCGTCATCTCGCATTCCAATGTCTTCAAATTAGGGCAAAAATTATATTTCGCTGAATTAAAATCAAAGCAGGTCACCAGCTCAAAGTAGGTCACGAGATTCTTGCCTTTTCTTATTAAAACGTCTGATACACCAACATTCCTTCTAAAGAAAGGGGCCCGTGTTCCAAATTGGGGACCGTTTGACCCAGAAAAACAAAACCCCGTGATTTTAAAGAAATTCCAAAATGCTTACGAAAAATCAAGCCTGACGTCAGTAAAAATTTGATATAAAACAGCAAATTGGAACCAGAGAAAGGCAGTCTAAAAACAACCAGCAAATTAGTTAAAAGCTTCAGCCTAGTGTTTCAAAAGTAATTGTTACAAGAACTAAGTCGTGTTAATAGTGCCAAAATGACTCAAAAAGTAAGTGTCTCGTTTTAAGGATAAAAATTGTACTTTTAGTGAATAAGTTAGTTAGTAGCGAAAAATGTTGGTGGCTCTCGGACTAGTGAAATCCCAAACTGTCTAGCATGTAAGTGTTTAAAAACTGAAAGCTCTTAGAAACTCTGATATACAGTTGAACGATGACCAGGTATTTTGTTTTTAAACGAATTATCGTATGATTTCGAGGTATTGACACTGTAGGACAGGTATTATGATTTTCTGTAGTGCTAAACCGTAAATATTAGATACTGTACTGTGTTTAACCATTGATTGTTTAAATATAATGGAACATTAATATGAGATCAAGTTGCTTAATTCCAAGTTACCACCCGCCCGAAACCTTAGATTAGGCACACTAGAACACTCATGCCCAACCTATTTAAAAGTTGAGGCGTCTCCTCCTGACCTCAGAGTTTTCCGCTCGAACTCTGGATAAGGCCCTAGGAGTCGTTCTTCACACTTTTCAATCTTTTTTATGGATTAGAACACCATACCGTCAAACGTTTCTTGTTGAGAACTTTATGAGGACGATGATGACGTTTTTTTTGGTTGTTCTCAGGTGTGTGAAGAAAATAAGAATGACACAGAGCAGGCAATGCTTAATATTATGTATAGATAAAAAAATATAAGACCTGTAACGTTTATATATAATATGAAAATAACAAGATTGACGTCAAACACTTTTAAACAGCGCCAGTGGGACTATGAAAAAGACACGAGTTTGACCCTTATGAGTGACATATCTATCAAAATAATTTAATCGAAAGTTGGGGTTAAATTTGATCAACTTTCATTATAAATATGATTTTTTATGCTAAAAATAAATTAGTCGGTTGTTAAGGTCATAATTAACGATCTTTCGTGGTTTTATCTCCACATAAATCCATATAAATATTTTAAGAGCAGAGGTTTAAAATCAGTAAAGAACTTTTCTTTCTATCAAACACAAAAAAAAAACACAATGTCGAGCGAAAAAACCAAGTTAATAATTACAAGCCTAGACAAGGTAGAATGTCCACCCCAAATGGTATATGTCGTGATGAAGAATAGTTTTAAGTAAGTATTTTAATTTGTCAATTATTTAGCATGTAAAATTTTAGTTTCTTTATCTGACTGTGTATTTATAATGTTTTATAGGGAATAAAAATACAATTTTAAGCCCTGCTTTTGGGAAGTAAAATGGATCTTTTAATCAGTAGGAAAAAAAGTAAAAATTTAACGTTAAGAGGGATTTATGTAGTTCATTATTATTTCCTTCAACTTAGTTTTCTCGTATCCTAACGTGCATAAAATAGTATATCAATCGTAGGACTAAAGTGTTTTTTAATCCTGCAACAAAATATAACTTTTTGTAAATTTAATGAAAAAATACTTATACTATAGATAACTATTTAATCTTATTTTTAATTTTTGTTACAAATATAAGGTGCAAAATGTATCACTTAAAGGGGATAAGGTGCATATAAATTTGAACTTTTTCCCCACATCGGAATTAATCGCAAAGCTGGGGAATCTGCCAGTAAGTTATCTACGTGTCAATGTAGATAATGATAAGAAGCTTAAACTGTTGGAGGAGGCCTGTAAAAAATTTAGATTTAATGAACAGGATCCAATTGCTGGAACATAGAGATAACTTTTATTGAATATCAAAGAGATTACTTTGTAAACTAATATTTTGCAGTATGAATATAAACCACATTATAAAATTATAGTATTTATTTTTAAACCAATTGTTTAACAACAAAAGTTCAAGCAATAGGCACCTACCTAATTTTTAAAAATTTGCCATAAGTTAAAATTAAAATTAAAATTAAAATTAAAATTAAAATTAAAATTAAAATTAAAATTAAAATTAAAATTAAAATTAAAATTAAAATTAAAATTAAAATTAAAATTAAAATAAAATTAAAATTAAAATTAAAATTAAAATTAAAATTAAAATTAAAATTAAAATTAAAATTAAAATTAAAATTAAAATTAAAATTAAAATTAAAATTAAAATTAAAATTAAAAATTAAAATTAAAATTAAAATTAAAATTAAAATTAAAATTAAAATTAAAATTAAAATTAAAATTAAAATTAAAATTAAAATTAAAATTAAAATTAAAATTAAAATTAAAATTAAAATTAAAATTAAAATTAAAATTAAAATTAAAATTAAAATTAAAATTAAAATTAAATTAAAATAAAATTAAAATTAAAATTAAAATTAAAATTAAAATTAAAATTAAAATTAAAATTAAAATAA